>OX422208.1:495597113-498392113 GCA_949130495.1 Sambucus nigra | reverse complement strand
AACTAGAGAGAAGAGGAAGGAAGATAAAAGGTCTCCATTTGAGGTATATTTTTTTGGGTTTGATTATTGGTTGAAAAATTAATATGAGTGTTTGTTTATTTAAATATGAGAAGTACATGACTCTAAGGGGTATTTATTTTGAAAGTAATTTCTCCAATGTGGGTTTTACTTAAACTTGGCACTTTCTGAAATGAGATATACTGGAAGCTATATGTGATAAGTTTCCATTAAACTTATGTGTATAGGTTCAAGGCATCTATCTGTGGTGTTGCCTCTTTCATAGAAGTTTATGATGTATAAGCCTGGACAGATGGTGAAGGTTCTCTATTTTCAAAATAGATGTCTCTATTTATGTTCTTACATTTGTACATTTAGGAGGTTTTGTTTGGGTTTCGATTTGCTTTTTGGGTGCATATTTTTTATTTTCATTATTAACTTATTTAAATTCTGATTTGGGTTTGAATTATTTACATTATGATTTGGGTTTGTATTATTTAGATTATGATTTGGGTTTTTACATTCTTATTTGGAAACTCACATATTTACATTAGGTTTTGGATGTCTTAGCTTCTGTTTTGGATTTGTATGATTTACATTCTGATTCGGATTTTGACAGGTTGGTTTTTTACAATTATTCTCATGCTTATGTGTGGTGAGAGTTCATGTAATTGAATCCACTTTGGTATCCAAATTTATATTCATGTGAGATTCTTGATGTTTAAAGTAGAAGTGGATGTAAGGAGTTTTATGCATTGTAGGCATGGTATTGAAATATATGGTATATTTTACTGCAATAATTATTGTGAGTTTATTACAAGAAGTTTCTGGTAACATTGACCTGATGCAATCTATTAGTATTGCCGAGGCTTCTTAGAAAGAGAAGTTCAATAAGAGTACTTCTTAATACCTTTTAAGAATCATTGTAATTGTGTTTTTTTACAATTCATGATATAGTGGAGCTCCCCATCTTTTATGTTCAATGAAAATTAGAGTTTGATTCAATTGTTCTAAATTATTTAACTATGTTAGTCTGATGTTGTCTTAATACAAAAGAACAATGAATAAATTTATTGGTTTTGAGTATTATTCTTTTGATTATGAAATAAGACACAAAGCCTATCCCCAGTAGCATATTCTTTGTCCTTGCTCTCACACTTCCAAGCATATCTAGTAGGTATTAAATATGCAAGTCATCATACACATTCATCTCTACATAAAGACATGTATTTAGGAAGCTTTGGCTTTGATACTCAAGGTTCCTAGACTTTCTTAAACTAGGTATAGTCTTTTTTTGTCTTCTGTTTCCATTGTTTGTTAAATTATGAGTGTTTTCTTTCGTGCAGGTTGGACTTAACGGAATTCAAGGTCTACCATCTATATCGTTTAAGATAGAAGATTAATTTCACTAGATTATGAATTATAGATTAATTTCATGGAGAGTGGCGGATACTTTTCAACCAAATCAAACAACATCCCGAGGTGAATATGGTTCTATTTATGGCTAGATATAATATCTATTTGTTCTATTATGTTTGCTCATCTTTCTATTTATTTTTCTAACATGCGATGAGTCAGCATTCACATATGTTATAATTTAACAATTCTTTGAGTAATTGAGGAAAGGATGAAACCTTGGGGTGTTATGTTTATTTCCCGAATAACACGAGTCACAATTTTATCACAAACATGACTCTTCACAATTTCGTGTTAGATAATTTGTCGCCTCAAACATTACTTACAATGTCAATTTTGAATCAAATTTGTGTCGTATTATATGCAGTGTATAATTACCACCCCAAAAATAAGTATATTTATATACTTATATTGCATTGTATTGTGTTTGTCTTTTGGAGAGTAACATTGAAGTTAGCGTTGGTTTTATTCATGGGACTTTTTTCACCTGAATTTAAATTTATTAGAACAAATATTTGGGAAGCTAAACCAAGTCCCTCCATTAAATGTTCAGAGTTTATAAGTATCACACAACATACATTCTATAAAAAAGCCAAAGCATCCTTTCTACCATGCCAATAAATCTTACATAAAAGAGGATCCAAGCATATCATTGCAACCATTTGACAACCAATTAAACATGATTTTTTCAATATATACACATGGTGGGCCAACTATCATTTGAAGATGTCATCAACATAAGGCAAATCTATACAAACCACATCCAACCATTTATTTTAAAGCATCAATCTAGAGTGGATCAAGTTATGGGCTTTGTATATGTTGAGATGGTTAGTCTTCTGATTGTTTCCTTGTTCTCTATCGGGCTTTGAACTCATGTATGTTAGCCATTTAATTGAAAAGAAAGGAATCAAAATGCAGCAGCTTCATAGTCAATTGTTGCATTTTTTATTATTTTGATTGTTCAAAAAAAGAATATTCAATGCACTAAGAAATGTCTAATTTTGATAAGAAATTTTGATTATTCAAGATGTGTTTATTTTGATAAGACATCTAACATACAAGTATGAAGCTGTATGTTACCAAAATAACATATCGAACTCTTAGTCAAGACTAAGAAATGTATGTTATTTTGATACGAAAATAACATACAATACACTAAGTTGTATGTTATCAAAAAAACATATAGTATACTAAGAAATGCAGTATCTTTATTTTGTCTTATCAAAATAACATACAGTGTATGTCCTCTGATTGTTTAAGACATTTCTTATTTTGTTAGCCATTCAGTTGAAAAAAATCAAAACGATACATTTAGTCAAGTCAACTGATCCTTCTACTTCTTGACCTCTTTATTCATGGCATTCAAGTTTTTAAGGTCCCTTTTAGTTCAGGATGAATCATTTTTTTTATTAGGTGAAAAGTATTTTCACCTACTTGAAGTTGAAATCATGTTTCTATAAAATTAGAATTAATTGTACATGCTATAAAAATGTGATTTTGAACAAAATATTGAACCCAATTTAACTCCAAATAAGTGAAAATACTTTTCATCAAAGAATTGAATTCCATATAAAACTGAAAAAGTAAGAGAGAATATTACCAAACCATTCATCTCTTTTGTTAATACTAAAGTTTAGCTGTTGTTTTTCAACCAATTCCTAACTTCAGTGCAAGAGGAAATATTAGCGCCATAGCCCCAAAATCTATAATTATTTCAAAAGGTTTAGAAACTAAATTCTAGATGAGCAAGATAGATTGAACTTCTGCAATAGTTTTGGAACTAGAAGAATGAGGATTGGGGATAGATTTATGAGTCATTCTTGATTTGATAAATTCTTTTATCAATTGGAAAATGAAAGAAGCCACCATATATGTCACTGTGATGCCTTGAAACATTTTTTTAGTAGCTCACTTGAACCCCCTCATCATATCTCCCGCTGCTCTGATTACCACTGTGCAGATTCACATTGGTTCGTGCCTTGGCCTTGTTAATAAACTTATGTTTATATGTAACTTGGTAATTTCAAGACTCGCATTCTAAGTAAATAATTTCATGCCTTTTGTGCGGTCAAGAAAAAATGACTAAAGTTTTTAGTCTATGTTCAGTTTTTGAATTGTCCCGTACTTTTACAAAAAAAAACACTAGAGTATTGAAATATAATATAAAGAGTAGTAATACAATACAACTTACAAGGCAGGAATTGTGTTTCTCATTTTTAAGACAATACAACTTCATGTCCAATAACTGACTTGAGGTGAGCGTGGTAAAACTAACCGATAGTTATTCATACGTGGTAATACAAACAGGTACTACATCAATTGATACGTGGTAATACAACCAACAGTTATTCAAACTTCGTCCCTTTTATCATGTCAAATAAATTGGTAAAACTATTTTGCAGTACCTAATACAGCTTCTCTGTTTTATAATACTATATCAATTGATTGAAGTTAAGGATACGATAACTTTGCTATTTTGTTACTTGGATCAGAGGATGATGGGGCATTGTATAAAATTTTTGTCTTTACATCTACCCCCAACTAGGTGTTACATATACCTCAACTAGGATAGTTTTGTAAGCTTTTACTTTTTTCAGTGTTCATTTTTAGGTGTTTGTTAAAAGTCCTAAATAAGTGTTTACTTTGTTTGTGACTTTATATTTTCACTTATGAGTATGAAAAATATTGAGTATGAGAAATTACCTGTCCACTGGCAGAAACCAGACGCGAACTAAAAGGTTTGAGGTTAAGCAGGCTCTTCATTTAACAGTGCTTTTGGCTCTTTACAACTGGTTGTTGTACCAGATCAAGAACTCACATTATGAAAACAACTGGTTGTCTGCATCGAGTCAATTTTGGCACAATTGTACATCCAAATGCAGAGTTCCTTAATGACATTATTGGAAAACTAAATGAGTATGTGCTAGAGGAACTTAATATACAATCAGTTGTCCCGTGCAATGATACTTTGAAGTATGGTGGATGTCTACTTTAAATTGTTGGATGAAGATAAATTAGTCTCTTAACAAATTTTGAATTCACATGAATCATACATCAGGAGCGCACTTGGTTCTTTGTTGCTTCCTACAACCATAATTGCACGACATGCTGTCATCATAGCTGAGGAGAGTTTTCACGGGGTTGCAAATCTGGCGTTTGTAATCACTTTAGCTAGAGCAGATTTAGTGTTCAACACAGAGGCTACTCTTACATTATATGCAGGTAACATTAAGTTTTCACATAATCTCCAGGCATATATGTTGTCGAGAGATCACTACAATTTGAAGTCTGAGTTTCAACTCAAAAATGGAAATTTGAAGTTCGGGCTTCAATTTAAAGTCCGAGTTTCATTTTTGTTTTTTTATAAAAAATAGTTTTTAAATGATTTTTTATTACAAACTTTTATAAGAGCCATAAATATGGCCTTTGTTCATTCAATATACTCATTTTGCACATTACTTTTACTATTGGCATGATAATTGCTCCACCTTTTGTTTCATGTGTATATGTCTGTGTGATGGAGTTAATTCTCTTGGTGTGTGTTCTTGGAAGTTGTTTGGTAGTTTGATCATCAGTATGGATTTCATGTCGGAGAATATACCATGACTTGATTAATGTCAACTATTATAAGGATGCTTCCATTGTCTACCAACGTGATTATGAGGCTCTTGGGAAAGCTATGGATGCTCTATTACGACAGCGACACAAAACAATTCAGAGGATGAAGATTTTGTTTTCATGGTATAGCAGCGACACAATGCAATTCAGAGAATGAGGGTTTTGTTTTCTACTGCTTGTGTTGTGTTTTCATGTTAGTGTGTGAGCATATGGTTACAATAATTTACTGTCAAGTTGCATAAGATTGTGAAAACTTCTCTAATATTACAATTTTCTATTTTATTTTTTCATATGAAAGTGAAAAATTGTCTAATATTATACTTTCCTCACTTATATTCCCCCTCTCACTATTAGCATGATACATTTATTATATTTGTAATTTATTTGATGCACTAGATGGTGCCTGTGTCTAGGTTGGCAATTATCTCACATTGTTATATATTCCATGCAGAGTATCTTATAAATTTGTGACAAGATATGATTGCTAAGAAGAGCAAATGTCACTGAGTACTTACTTTGTTTATGTAGTGTCACGTACCTCCGTTTGAAACACGTCATATTTTGAAGCTTTTACGCTGCAAAAAATAAAAAGTAAATTAAGTAGTGTTTAATGGGTTGAATTTAAACACTAATTATTTTAAACACCCATTAAAAACTACTTATTTTACTACGAACACCCATTGAACAAGTTATTAACATTTAACGGGTTGAATTTAAACTTGAGATTGAAATTAAACCTCAACAAGTTACTAATTTTTTGTTGTCAATTCAAGTGTCCGTAGGTTTGCACAAAGGATATCGCTAAGATCTCTTAAGCCGCATAAGGGATAAGGAAGTCAGATGTTGCACTTGGTCTGACATTGGTTGATTGTACCTAGGGAGACCTTAGGTTGTGATATGCAACATTATTGCTATAAAGGCTATAATTTATCACAGTGAGTTTCTTATCCTTCAACTGGTAATGTTTTATCCTGTTTTATGTTGTTTGTAATTGTTCAACTGGTAATGTTGTGATATGTTTTATGTTATTTGCAACTCATCAATTGGTAATGTTGCAGTAGGTGGAGTTGATTGTACCGTGACGATTTACGATCCGTGCAGATAGTCATCTTTATCAAGATGGCTGCACTATTCAAAGATGGAGTTCATCGTACCGTGACCATTATTGGTAATTATTTTTTATTAATTTTTATGTAAGTGTCTAGGAACAAAGATAGTGCGTATTACTTTATTCTTATATTTAAACATTGTTATGTTTCACTTTCTTTATATTTTTACCTTTTTCTATTACTTTCAGGTCATAATATTTATTTAGTGGCTGGGAAGCTTCGAAGAACATTGGAAGAGAATCGTATTATGTGTTAAAGAGCCAAATTACACCATGAACAAAACAAAGAAGAGATGGATGAGATTTGTGTCCCATCCTACCCCATTACGAATGTGCATGAGTTTAATCGATTGAGGAATTTATATTTTTTATTAGATTGAAAATTTATCATTGTGTTTAAGTATTATTTTTATCATCATTTTGTTGGTAAAGTTGCATATAATGATGATTTGGTTTATATAATATTTGGGATGGACAGTTTGTATAGCTAAGTAGTTTTTCTTAAACAGATGGATAGTAATAACAATAGAAAGGTCTATGCCTAAATTTTCTAAATCGTGTACACTTTTTTGTGTTTTATAGGAAATTATATTATTACAAGTCTTAGGCGATGCAATTTTTAATAAATGTTCGTCGTGCCTTCAGGCACGGGCATACCCTAATATATATATATATATATATATATATATATAAAGAGCGAAAGAGAGAGAGCGGTTCTCGTGCATAACTCAGTTTGCATACCGCTGTCGCGGAGCATTTTTTATAAAATAGTAAAAAAAAAAAATTTGAGCTAATTATTTTTAATGATTTTTAAACATTTCAGTACAAGTATAAAAAAAATTCAGTGCAAAATGATTTTTTTTGCTATTTTAAAAAAATCGGTCAAACTTTGTGAGTTTTTAACAACTTAAAAAGTGACAAAGTTTGACCAATTTTTTTAAAATCGCAAGAAACAACTCATTTTGAGCTAATTTTTTTTATGGGCCTACTGAAATGTTTAAAAACCATAAAAAAAACTGTCACCAGTTTTTTTTTATTATTATTTAAAAAAATTGTACGCACGGAGGGTATGCAAACTGGGTATACATGAGATCCTTTCTATACACACACACACACACACACACACATGTAACAACCTGTCCTTTTTGGAGATGATTAAATTCCATAATTGGATATAAATTGGAATTTGGGGAATTTTCCTAAATAGTAATTTTTGGGATTTTCGAGGATTGAATGATTTTCGATGGGTGCTGTAATTATTTTTGGGATATAGGTCAAAATATTTTAATTATATGTCGTCGTTGAGTAAAGCGACACGAGGTAAGATTTTTAATTGGAAAACCCGCATTTATTTATTTTGGGTTGGAATAGTGATTTGCGGTCAAGTACCTCGGATGGGAATTTCGACTGCGCCGTGAGTCTCAGAATGTCCGAGATAGTCGGAACAGAGTGTCTGATTGTCGAAAATGAGTTTCGGATAATTTTAGAGGTAAAAGTAACTCGTAATTGGGTAAACGAGTCGTTTTTGGGTTTTAAGGGTTAAAACCCCTTTTCTTCCTATTTAAAGGGGGAGAAGGGAAGAGAATAGAGAGAAAAGAGAAAGAAAGGAAAGAAGAGAGAGAGGAGGAGAGAAAAGAGGAGAGAAATGGAGATCTCGGGCCAAACTCCGCCGGATTCGACTCGAGGTCGTCGGATTCTATCCACGAGGCAAGTGTTTACTTGCTTTATTTATTTTTGAGCATAAATATCTCATATCATAGTTGGTATAATAAACCCTAATGATTTTGGGTTGGGTATTAGTGGATAAAACGGGTTTTCGGGAGATACAACGAATAAACCACTAAAATTGGTTAATTGGAGAAACTTAGGTTTTATGTAAAATTAATTGGTGGTTTAGGGTTCTAGGATGTTTAGAACCCTTAATATATGGGTATTTGTAGTTGTTTGAGGTTGTAGGACGTTGGGTGAGGCGACAAAATCTTGGGAGAAGCTTTAATGGTCGAAACCGTCTCGGAGAAGACGATGAATAGTGTAGGCAGCGTGCTTACCGAATCGATTCGGCCTAGAGGCGAATCGATTCGGCTCTTGGTCAAAAAATAAAAATTGTATATCTTTTCGATGCGGTCGCGTGGACGCCGACCGCGTATTTTTTTGATTTTTTTTGGATTTATAGTGATTTTTCTACGAAAAGCTGTCCGAGATTGAAATCATTAGTTAGAACTTATTGGAGATAGATATTAGGGGTTCTCAAAAGAATTGTTAGGACCTCTAAAGAATTTGAGGAGATATAAAAACTTTGGGTTTGTAGTAATAAAACCAAGTTAGGATTTAAATGGATATTGGATTGAATTTTGGGTATTTTGGAGATTGAAAAATCGCCCAAACTATAGCCCTCGAACTGGCCGAATCGATTCGGGTACAGGCCGAATCGATTCGCCTAAAGGAAATTGTGTTTCTGCAATGGGCCGAATCGATTCGGGTACAGACCGAATCGATTCGCCATTTACAGACCTGTTTGCAGAATACTTTCCAAATCGATTCGGATTGGGAACCGAATCGATTCGCCCACCCGAATCTATTCGCTAAAGGGGCGAATCGATTCGCTTAGGTTAGAATTTCTAGTTTTCTCCCTTTAAGAGTATGGGGAGTTGAATTACCATTTGGTATTTTTATGGGGATTCCTAAATAAGAGTTTTGAGGATAAATAAACCTTTAAGAGATGATTGAGGTAATTAGTATTGAACAAAGTATGAAATACTTTGGATTTAGAATCATGCTAATATGAATGCATGATTATGATTCCTGGAGGCAATCTTTGGGATTATGGTCATCGCTAGATGCTATAGGCCACTATGGCCGTTTATATATATATTCTAGGAAGAATACATAGGATATGTATATACTGTGTGATATAGGTATATATATATGTTATGATGGAAATGATTTTTGAAAATATGAAAATGAATATTTTCAAAACGGTAAATAAATGATTTTCATAATTGTTAAAATTGAGGATACACACCTCTCTAAATCGCTATCATATGGGAAGTTTGCGTACGTATGGTGAAGCCCCTTGGCTAATGAATGCAGGGTGGATATAGTCCTATAGGCCATGTGAGAGTTTGTTGATATATATTTTCTGCGCTGGTTAGGAGATTCCGGGTGTGGTCTTGACTATCCCGCAGGCACATGGCCGCTTCCCGACGTCTTGCGATGTAGGATCCCAGGTTGTCTTATGATAGGCCCTGGAAGATGATAGCCATTTAGGGGCGCGCACAGTGGAGAAATCCGGACGGGCGGTCTTAGAACGCGTTATATATTAAAGCAATTCATGATAATGGATTGACTTTAATTACATTTCCTGGATATAGGAAGGGAAATGGGTTATATAAATTGGCTTCGGTAACACTTCCCGGATGGAAGAAGGGATGTGGAAGCATATGATATGAGCAAAGCATTTTTATGATAATGAAAATGGCTTTGAATACATTTCCTGAATATAAAAAGGGAAATGGGATATTTTGAAAAGGAAAAGCATTTTTATGATAATAAAACTGGCTTTTAAAAAGGTCTATGATTTGTTAAAGAAATTCATGATAATGAATTGGCTTTTAAATACATTTCCTAGATATGAGAAGGGAAATGGAAGGTTTTGAGATAAAAATGATAAGTATTGATAAATACTTTGTATATGGATTCTCATTCCGGGAGATAGATCTGGATGGTTATGGTAAAACATGTATATGTATATATAAATGGATGAATCGAGTACCGAGGGTTTAATGGATCTCGATGATCGACCTTGCCGCTTAGTAGTGTATCGGGGGGGTTCCTTATTTGGATTTCGCTTTGCGAGACACCCCACGCACGAATATGGCAGTGTGTTGAGACTGGGGAGAAGTTTAATCCTTAGTGCTCTTATATTATAAATTCTTATGGTGTATATATTTATATATATCTTTCTGTACTGAGGGACTGGCGGATCTCGATGATCGACCTTGCCGCTTAGTAGTGTATCGGGGGGGGTTCCTTGTTTGGATTTCGCTTTGCGAGACACTCCACGCACGAACATGGCATAGCGTCGAGATTTGAGAGAAGTTTAGCCCTTAGTACATCCGTTGGACTATCTAGGGTAGATAGTAGATGGGTAAATTAGACTAGTTTAGCAGGGTAGCTTGACTAGGATATTTTAGAGGGATGCGCTAGGAGTGCACTCTTAGAGGAGAGGTGAGGGGTATCTCATGGGAGTGCGATACCAATTTAAATATGAGATACAACTATTTTTCTAAAAATAAAGCATTTATGCACTTGCAAAATATTTTCAAACATTCGGGCTCTGACCCGTTTGTCTACTCTCCTTTCTTTCTCTATACTATATATATATAGGTGTCCAGACACAGGGACGCCTGGATGAAAATTCTTTCGAGTCAGACGTCAGTTGCAGCAGCTGTGGATGCGTGCAGGTTTTTGATAGCCGCTTCCATCGTTGTAGTCTAGATAGGAGGTACTGTATAAACATTCGAGCCAATGGCTTAATTGCATTTATTTATTCTTTTAGTACAGCATTCGATATGGTTGTATATTTGGACCGAGTGTTCGGTTATTTTAATTTATTTCATTTTCATTTCAGTTCAATTACGCATTTAATTGTGGATGTTTTTAATTGGTCGCTAAAAAAGAGTAGTTAGATAAAAGTTTTTAACGCTCACCTAATAGGATATTAGTAATTAAATGGATTTTCGACAGTGATGCTAAGAATGATCCATATGAAACTCCTGTTTTAATTTAATATTGGAGTGATCGCTCGGTATCTTATTAGGCGGAGGGTTACAACACACACACACAGAGAAAGAGAGAGAGAGAGAGAGTCATACATACCACCGATACATACTTGTTGTCGCAAACCTATTTTTCTAAACTATTAAAAAAAAATCAGTTGAATTTTTTTTGTGTAATATTGTAACATTTCTAAGGACTCATATAAAAAATCAGCCCAAATAACTTTATTTACTATTTTTAAAAAAGCGATCAAACTTTCACAGTTTTTAAAGTAATTTAAAAGGTGTGAAAGCTTGATCGATTTATTTTAGATAGTAAAAAATATTTTTTTGAGCTGATGTTTCTTATATGGATCCCTTGAAATATTTAAATACTCCACAAAAAAACTCTACTCAAAAATATTTTTTTTACTATTTAAAAAAAAAAATCAATATGCATATTTAGTATGTATACTTGGTATGTACTAATGCGTCTCTCTCTCTCTCTCTCTCTCTCTCTCTCTCTCTCTATATATATATATATATATATATATATATATATATATATATATATATATATATATATATACTAGGGTATGCCCGTGCCTGAAGGCACGTTGAAAATTTTCAAAGTATATAATCGAAAAATGAAGAAAATTTTGAAAGTTCATAATCGCAAACGATAAAAAAAAATTCAATATATGCACGCACATAATTTTGAAAAGTTTAATGTCATGTATAATATAAATAAAAAAAAAATTATATATTAGAAGTGTAGATTTTCAAAGTATTGAATCGTCTAAATTTAATTTCTAAAATTTCTTTTACAATACAAATGTGTGAAAAATTTTAAAAAAAAAATGGGCAAAGTCCCCTTTGTTTATAGGACTATCCACCCTCTTTAAGAAAATAAAAAATTAATCCAACAAAACAAATAGTCCATTTTGGACCTCGTATAAGCATATGATTAACACCAAGAGCATGGCACACGTGTCGACAGAACGATAAAAAAATAGTTCCCAACAACACATCTATATATTATTCCCCAACATACATAAGGGAGACTCCATCATTTATTGCACCATAGTTAACTTCCTCCACTAATTACAACATTGCCCACATTTAACTATGGAGTTGCTCGCCTAACTAAGAACATAACTGTCTACATCTTTAACAAATAAAAAAAGGAACCTACATAAAAGGAATGAAACTAATTGAGAAAAAAAATTCATTAAAGAGCACCAAAAATAATACAATCCATTCCTTAGAGAGGTTATAAGAGAAAAAAGTACCGGTTGTTTCATATTTACATACTTCTAAAAACACTAATGCATATGTACAATATCATTTAAGTTGTTGTCGGAAGTGGCCAACCTCCTATTGTAGGTGGCCAAGTTGTAGTTGCAAATGTCCTTGCTGGTTATGCTGTTTCAGTTGTAAGTGGCCAAGCTGGCTAAGATGTTATCACTGTAATTAGCCGAACTGGCCAAGTTGTAGATGTAAGTGTCCGGCCTGCTGCAGACATGGTTGATCTATTGGCATCATGATCTTAAACATAAAGAATGAGAAGCTTAGGACCAAATAAATGTATCTATACAAACCACAGAATATGGTCTCAAGTAATTAAAGACCAACCAACTAACTTCACATAAGCATTGGTATTTAGCAACAGTAACTTTTAACAATTTAACCAACACATTAAGCTTCAACATGGAATATACTGAGACTACAAAAAATCAACCCAAAGGTTCTTTTTGGAAATGATAAAATCAGTTCCAAAAAAAATCCAAGCCAAATAATATCAATATCAATTCCAGAGAAAACATAAGCTTAAAAGCGATAGAACATACCAATAGTATCGAGAGCTCGAAGGACCGAATAAACAATACATACCTACAAAAGGAGAGAACAAACAACTTGGGAAAGCATTAGTATTTTGAATATATAAACTAATATGCACTAAAAACTTATTACACTATCACATAAAATACAACTCTATCAAGTTGCTATAAGAATTTTTTTTGCAGACATCTAAGTTTTGAAAATATATGTGTATTTATTAATATAAATTTTTAAACGGGTGAGATGAAATAATTGGTGTCAAAAAAATAACTTTAAACCCTTCTCTAAACGATAAAACCTGTAAAATAATCCGTTCATGTTTGCTAGAGTGTAGATGGGGGAAACTGAAACATGGAGTAACAAAAGGCCTAGTGTGGCTCCGACGGGATCTGTTTCTTCGCATGTCATGCCACCATCTTGAGGTTTAACAATTCACTTACTCCGATCTTTTCACATCCTCCATAAACTTCACCAAAAGAATCTTGTTATCAGTTTTCACATCAAACCCAGAAGCCACGAATCGACCCACCAACACAACCCTCAAATTGAAATCAGATTTCTTGAAATGCTCTGCTTCAAACCCTAACCCCTTCATTGTTGTTTCGTTTAAATCCTACAAAACACAAATAACTAAATCAAAATTATGCATCTGATTGAGGATAAAACAAATATAAATAACACAAAATTGTGAGTAGCAGATATATATACTTACAGAGAAGACTATAGGGTAGGTAAAATTGATGTCTGGGATGAGATATATAACTACAGATCAATAGTTTTCTGTTACCAATTTATAATAAATTCAAGGTCTGCTACCTACGTGCAAATTCAAGTGATAATGTATGCCTTGACATTAAAATAACCCAACACAAAATATGGAAATAGTAAGAACTCATCATCTGAATAGAAAGCATAAATAAAAAATAAATAAATATAAAGCTTGAAATATAACTATCCAAGGACAGGAGAAATGAAAGCATAAACTACGTTCTCCAGCGGTGGTCCTGTGATGTACCACTGGTAGTCGGCCTATACACATGTCCACCTGAATAAACATAATTTTACATTATTCTTCGTTCCCATGTACCACTTGCGATAGACTTTTTTTTAAACTAAAATACATATAATATATATAATAATAATGTATACTTTGAGACTCAAGAGGATTAGCATTTCAAAATTTGCAATCCTTCCTTAGATTCGCAATGCTTTTGTCTCTACAATTCTTCAACCAGACTCCCAATGATTTGCTGCAATCGAATTAGTTAAGGCTGCATCTCTCTCACCCTAGCAGAAGCAAGATAAACTTTTGAGAAAAAAAAAGTTTGAAAACTTATTACTTTGAGTTATAATCGCTGAAAAAAAAAGAAAATAAATCGAACATCAATTTTCATTTATTACTTTGAAAACTTAAAATCAAATTTACCCATATGTCTTCGAAAACTTAAAATCAAAGATACAAATTTCATTAGTTGCAGCATATACCTGCTCTATTACAGAAGTTGCAGTATGCCTGCTAAAGCTTGGTGGACACGCCTCTACTACATGAGCTTCCCCCATACAGATCTATCAGCATACCTACTGCTGCCATGGCCCGATCTGCTACACTTGGACAGACTGTGGACCTGCCTCTATATTTCTATGCTCGTTTTTACTTCGAAGATTCACACCTTGGACTGTGGACGGTGGACCTGTCCATGCAAGTGATGGTTTTGAAAAAAGTTGTTATAGTTCTCTTTCGACTGTAGGCACTCCTCAATGATGCGAAAACTTCATTGACAGCACATGCCAATATTGGAGGTTCATTTTTTTGTAGAAGCATTATGGACACCTGAGAAATTCATCAAATAGTCATTAGACGAACTATTCAAAATATACGCAAACAAATTATCTTACATAACTTGTTGTATCAGAGGTATAACATTTAAGTATACCTCTGTTTAGATAACAAATTGACTAATATTAAGTAAGAGATGATGAAAAGCTATATTAATAACACATCCACACCAAAATCACTTAATAATTTATACTAATAGGTATAAATTAAAAGCTTTTGCCTCCTGGCCTTGTACAGCCTTTACCTGTACAGTTATACCAGCTCAAGCTTGGCACCAAGTGAGCATGGACTTAACACTCACTTAATAGCTTGTAAACACCCTTTCTGTGCAGCAGAGATTGCCCATTAGGGGGGAAAACACCTTTATCATCATTTCTATTATTTTTCCAATTGTTGTTATAAGTCAATAAGATATAACATTAATTCAATAAGAAATGTGTATAAGGTTGAAATTGATACATTCATTTGGCAAAGATATAGCATTTAAAATGTAAAGAAAATAGTGGAGAGTGATGGACCTTGAGAGCAAATTCCCAACGTAAGGCGGCGATTCGTTTGTGAAGGGCTTCGAGGACAGTTCTGGGAAAAATCTTCTTTGAGCCTCTCTTCTTCTCAATGATGGCCTTGGTGGATTTCTGTGACCTTATCTTCTTCTTCACTTGCTCTTTCCTTTCTTTATCTTCTCTCTCCTTCACCCCTGCCAACAGAGATGGTTTGTTGCCTATTTGTTAATATTAGTATTAGTATTAAGTATATTTACATTTCCTATCTTACTTAATATTAGTCCATTTGTTATCTAAACAGAGGTATACTTAAGTATAATGTGTTATTAGTATCAAGTGATTTATTCCGTAATAAATATTAAGGAAGATGGGAAACGTAAAAATATGATGAAAAAAATGATGAAACTTATTGTTATTCATAGCTTCCACTTTTTATACCTATCAGAGACCTGGATTATTAAAAATCCATAAAGATCAATTATTAGGTTGAACATAAATAGATATCATGGCAAAGAATGGTGTAAATATGGTGGAAAATGGTTGTTTGTGAGTAACATATTCCCATTTGCCAAATGCTGAGGCAACATCACACAAAGATTAAAAAAATACTATATCAAATTAATTATTTTAAAGAATCAATCATTCTTAAGGGAGATAACTGATATGAAACCGAGATTAAACTTATGGGTAATCTGGACTATCCTCTTCGGGTTCACTGCCCTTATGTTATTGGGCAATCTAGACCTCTTTCCAGTAACAGGGGACTATGAGCCATATGTCCTCTTCTTGGTACAGCGATAAACCAACTCTCCACATGGGGTTTTGACAAACCGGTGTTGGTTGGATTTGGTAGCATGGCTATGGCATCTGTGGTATGTTAGACCTACAGTAATAGATATTGAAAAATACTGATGAGAATTGAAATATGCAATTCTGAGCAAACTAAATTGTATATACAACTGAGAATTGAAATATGCAAGTCTGAGCAAACGAAATTGTATTCTTTCAAAAATCTAAACATAAAAGAAAACTGTAACTGTTTGTAATCACAACAATCAAAATGTGAGGCATAATAATGTATATATGCAGCATAATGTGTAACTGTAACTCCAGTAATTGTGTAACTGTAACTCTAGTAACTGTCTGTATCATCCCCTACGTGTAATGTATATATGCAGTCATCAAATTCAATATAGCTTTAATGCCTACGAAAAATTTGTAAGTGAAAACGGATTGTAGCAAAAATAACCAAATAATTAAAATGAGACTTACCAAACATTGTCCCCTCTTTAATCTCGCATTAGATTAAATAAAACTGAGAAACCTACCTGAAAGTAACCCACACAATACAAAATGTAAATTTTGTGTCGAAAAGTAGTAATGGAAGTAAATACATCAAAATCAAAGCATGACATAATGTATTTAACACATAATGTATTGACATCATAGAGAAGAGAAAAGATGGGTCATAGAAATATACCGAGCATGAGATACGTCTTAGCTAACATCTGGTGCTAATGCGCCAGTTCGTCTAAATCACATTAAAATGTTTTAGTTTATCAGTTTTGGTACAAATATAACATGAACAACAAATCACCAAATAGTAAGAATCTCCATATTAGTGGCATTCCCGTGTCGACTGTGGTACTATTTATACTATGGTACTATTTATACCTTTAATGAATATAAATATATCTAAAGCATCTCAACAGAACAAAATGTTATGGGTACATACCCAACTCAATGTCATAATTTATTTGTCCCAGACGCCAAACATTCAAATAGATCCTAATAGTAAGGTATGAAATTGAAACATATGTTTTATTCACACACAATTAAAGAATAAGCACAAACATACTTGAGTAGTGCGTCCGACTCAACGATAGAAATGCCACCATATGTAGAAGAGACCTCACGTGATGTACCAAAAAATATTTTGTGTACCAATTCTTGCCTCACGTGTAGTGTGAATGCAAGATATATATAAAATGAATACATTCAAGGGTTTTTACCTCAATCTATTCATGAAGTTTCCTCTGCACCTCCATTCGCATTTGTAATGCTTGATCTAAAATAAATGAAGGGAAATCTATAAGAGGATACTTGAAAACATAAATAATAAGAAAATGTGAGAACTAAAACAAACTTAGATATGAACATATTGATCATTTAGATCAAACAGGTAGTGTACAAAGTTAAAGTAAAAGACCCAAAAAACTTTTTATAGATCATATAGATTTGAAAATAGTAGTTCCTACTATCTTTACTCAAGTCCATTAAATTTTGTTCCCCAGATTTTTACAAATGGATATCAAGAACAAAATTAAGAATATCGCCACAAATGAACACAAAATACTACTGGATAGATCACTTTACCAACATTAATTGTTTTAGGGGGATGAAAAAAAATAACAACCCAATGAACTGGCCCAAACCGTCCCTAAACTACAGTTTTAAGTGCCACAAATGACAACCCAATGACCACAAAATCCCCTTGCCTTCGATTATGGTTTATAGTGTCATACCAACAATACATGCAGTGAAAATAGAAAAATCATATATTTTAAAAAATAAGTGCATTTAAAAAAAACTCGAACATATAGTAATCCTCGAACCCGTATGAGTACTCCAATTTTTTAAATAAACCAAATGGAACTTTAAATGGATGAATCCCAGAATTAAAACCAAAAACAAAAGAAAATCTTAAATGATCATGAAACATTAGTTCCCAATATCATAAGGTGATTTAGTTTTTTCTGTTTGATTTTGATTTTATTTCTACTTAACAACACACCTAAAATGATTTTAAAAACTATGATATTTACAAAAATGAAATAATAACATAACAATGTGACTGTACAAATGGAGATGACACGCATAATGCCTATGTGACATTGCACAACATATTGAACTATTACTTGTGATGTTCTTGGTTGCTTGAATATTGTCAATCGACATTACTCATGTTGAAAAATGATTAGTTTCAAGCTCAAACTATCATAAGAACTGGTATAAACTAAATCACCTTTTACACAACTTTGTAAAACTTTGTAGAGAAACATGTAGATGTCACCTGTAAAACCCAGACAAAGAGTTTAAAAGAAATTCGGTCACACATTAGAAAAGTAAGTATAAATAAAATCAAAATCAAACCAAAAAAAAAAAAAAACTAAATCACCTTTTACACACAACTTTGAAGAGAAAGATATAGATGTTACCTGTAAAACCCCTGTAAAACCCCAATAAACAGGTCAGAAGAAATTCGGTCACAGATTAGAAAAGTAAGTAGAAATAAAATCAAAATCAAACAAAAAAAACTAAATCACCTTTTACACAAAAATTCGTAAAGAAAAAGATAGATGTTACCTGTAAAACCCCAACAAAAAGAAATGATACCAATTATTCAATTATTTCAAATCTGGAAAAAATGAAAAATCACACAAATAAAAATCACTAAAGCCATTTGAAACTTAAAATGAAAACCAATCAAAACCTAAATCAAACATAAATCAAAACCTAAATCAAAACTTACCTAGGAAGATCGTCGACGCATAGAGAGAGAGAAAAATCCTGGCTCGGAGAAGAGTTTGCAGCTCAAGCGGGCTTCGAGGAGAAAAAAAAACGTAGAGGGTGTGGCAGGATGGAGTAGAGAGGAGAGGAGTATGGGCGGCAGTTGCATGGATGTTTGACAAAGAGAGAGAGCTTAGGTGGATGGGTGGAAAGGAAAGAGAGAGATCGGGGGAGTGAGGTGACCGAGGGTTTGTGGTTAGAGTGTAGTATAGTTGTGTTTACAAAGATAACCCTCATTTTGAATTTTGAATAAAAGGTGGAAACAAATTAGAGTGTGTCAAAAGAGGGGGAAACTAAAATTTTTAAGGGTAAAATGGGTATTGCAAAAACAAAATACATTTCATGACATCATTCTTCTATCTTATGACATACATAAGTTTTGTAACTTATTATATAGATATATATACCATTTTTTTTAATAGCAAAAAAATAATTTGTTATGAAAATTCATGTATATGATTTTTACGGTAAGAAGATCACCTAAATTTTTTTCATCAAAAGATTCAATAACCATCAAAAGATTCAATAACAAAACCGTTGCTATGAGGTGATATATAAAAAAAATTGTATAAATATGCATTTTCGACCGGACATGTGTGGACTGTCCCACATTTAAATAGTGCAGACCGGACATGTGTCGCCTAACGATGCCCCTAGAAATTATCCGCTAAATAATAGGCGCTCTCTCTATCTCTTTTCTACGCTCACCGTCAAGTGACACATGTCAAGTCTGCACGGTTAAAATGCGGGCAATCCGCACAAGAGCATCATTGTATGTGTGTGTGTATATATATATATAGAGTTGTGCTATGGGTACAAAGCAACTTCACAAAATCTCTAGTAAAAGTGGTGTTATTGGTGCCCTGGTGAGAGCCCGTATCACAAGGCCATGTTTATAATAGGTAAGTGAGAGAATAAGTGGAATCAACGTCAAATTTTATGAAAGTTTTTATGAAGATTTTTGTACTCATATCATTATTCATAGTCTTTATACTCGTATCATTATATATATATATATATATATATATATAGAGAGAGAGAGAGAGAGAGAGAGAGAGAGAGAGAGAGAGAGAGAGAGAGAGTTGTGGCCAGATAAAAGAACTGGAAGAGAAAGGGAGAGAAAGGGAGAGATTTTTCAAATCAATCGACAACCATAGACAACTGCAGAACAAATGGTGGTAGTTGAAGTGTACATCTCAAAATATCTCCTTCCTCCAAATAAGTCTCAATCCATCTCATTTATTGGAAGGAATGATAATACAACTGCATTTGGCCCCTTTCTATTCACAATCCCAGTGGGCAAAAAAGCTGTATGAACCCAAAGGTGTACACCCAAAATACACTGGAGTGCGGTGATGTATTGTACCATGCGCCGAAAGTACAACACCTCAATACACCTTGGTGCATTTTCAGTGTGCAGCTTCAGTGCATATAACACAGCTTAATTTTCACATTGGTACATTTGCATATATCAAATAATTGTCTTAAAGTGGATCACAACACATAGATTTAACATATTATTCTCTCTCCCCGAACTAGTATCCCTATATAAAAGGAATAGTTTTTTTAAGAATACATTCAGTTAATGGACAACATCAAGTCTTGTTAAATATACATGAAATTTAATTCTCTAATTTCTATCGAAAATTGAAAGTAAAGTATTAATTTGCTACTTTAAAGAAAGTAAAACTATTGTTATGAGACATATAGAGTTCCTTTTGAATTATAAGATAAGATTTGAATTTAGCCAAGTGGTTAAAGTTGGACAATATTGTTAAAGAGTTGACTGTAAGGGCCCCAACAACAATGGTATTAAAGGTGGTTTGATTAGGACCAAAAGGGAATAATACGTAGGCTTCGAGTCGGGTTCCCAACTACACAATCTATGATGGGAAAAATAGTAGGTGACAATTAGCAACTCAAGATAGGGCCCCTTGTTAGAAAATTGGACTTAAGTTATATTTAAAAAGTTGTTCAGAATTTTTTGAACAGAATTTTGAATAGCTTTGAGCTCAAATTTAGGTGGGACCTACACTATAAAAATTGTGGGATCATATACGAACGCGTTCTCCTCCGCAAGGAGATTAACGTATTATATTCATATGTCCAATTTCAATAAGTTATGAATGATAAATATGTTCCCAAAGTGACTCACAAAGCAATGAAAGTTAATGAATTAGGTATGTTTTAACTTTTGTTCCCCACATTGGAAGAGTAGTGAAAAGTTGATGGGTTAATAACACCCCAAGTATGGACTAAGGCTTGGATGCCTTGGGGTATCCCAACTCTTTGAAGGGGAGATGGTCTACTCTATGCATGTATTGGGCTAGGGCCAAAAGCCCACACGCGCACACCGTACGTCCGACCGATTCGGTCTTGGTAAATACAAACCTTTCCCTCCTGTTTTAACTACTGAAAAATTAATCCTCCAGAAAAAATTCCGAAAATGTTCTTTCATCTAGAAAAATATTTTCTCCATTTCTGCATATCATATCATTGTTCTGGTTGAGTATTAACACGGATTTGTGTTCGTTGGGATTAATTATTGTCGTGCTACATAATTAATTCGGGAAATCCGTTCTATCTTGGGAGACAATTATTCAATAAGTTTTGAGCACGTTGGAGGGAATAAATTTGTCTTAAGGAGACTGTTCTTCAGGGCTCGAATTTATCTTTAATTCTGTTATTATTTCTGCAAATTCAAGTGAGTGTTAATTTCTGTAATTCCGCTTTATTTCTGTAATTATATTATAATTTATAATCATCGCAGTGAAGTTCATAATTAAATGATTCTGAGAAGGAAAAACAATTGCGTATGGATACAGGGTATGGTGTTATACCACGAGTATTAAACAATTGGGAGTGGGATGCACATCGAACTATCATTTCTAACTTTTGAGTTAAGTTCACACATATGTCCACGGAAGTGTCTCAAGAAAATGAGGAATTGAGTCTTTGTGTATCAGCACTAAAATCTCTCTCTCTCTCTCTCTCTCTCTCTCTCTCTCTCTATATATATATATATATATATATATATATATATATATATATATATATATATATATATATATATAGGCGGACTCATGTACATACCAACGGTGCATACTGCTGACGCGAATTCATTTTCATAAAAGATTTTGAGTTGAATTTTTTATGTGGTATTTAAACATTTTAAATGACACATATAAAAAAAATCAACTCAAAATAACTTTTTTTGCTATTTTTAAAAAATCAGTCAAACTTTCACAGCTTCTAAGTGCTTTAAAAACTGTGAAAGTTTGACCGATTTTTTAAAAATATAAAAAAAGTCATTTTGAGTTGATTTTTTTTATATGGATCAATTGAAATGTTTAAATATCATATAAAAAAACTCAACTCAAAAATAATTTTTTACTATTTTTAAAAATTGATATGCACCATTGGTATGTGCAATTTGATATGTACAGGAGTCTCTCACTATATATATATATAGGGAGAGGTTCACAAGTGGACCAAAAGAATGAACTTTTTAATGGATCTTAATAAAAAACACATAATAACACATTAATTTTAATTCCTATAGTGTAATTGGTCCACCCCAGCGGCACCAAATACGCGTGTCGATAGATCCCCTACCCTCCACACGCACACCACTCACTCCACCCCACCCTCCCACCCCCACTCCCACCCCCATGGCAGCCCTGCTGTCATAAGGGCTGCTATGGTGATGGTGGTGGTTGGGGGGTTAGTGGGGTGAAGGTGTGATCTCGGGTGCCGCTAGCGCGGACCAATTACACTATAGAAATTAAAATTAATGTGTTATTATGTGTTTTTTGTTAAGATGCATTATAAGTCCATTCTTTTGGTCCACTTATGAACCTCTCCATATATATATATATATATATATATATATATATATATATATGAAGGAGTTAATAAAAGTGAACCTAATTGATTATTTGGCAAACTATCACATTTGTTTATAAAAAAATATATTTTGTACATTTTTATTTTCATAGGTTCTAAATAATCATGAAAATTCGCGATGCATGCTGCAATTGAAGTGTCACATGAGCAGTGACTTTAAAATATTATTTTGCACTAGCACAATCCATGAGTTCGTGCGCCACTGATAGTGCTGTTGCATGTGCTTAATTTATTTAGCACAATCAGGCCTATATAAAATTATTTATGCTATTAAAATTTGAGGTTTAATTACCTATTTTTCCATGCTATTTTAAATATTAACTAGTAATTTTAGCAACCCTGGGGAGATGGTGTTTTGCTATATATAAAGCAGCCTCTGACTTTCCACGTACTTGATGACAATACAACTAAACCATAGAATTTGGAATCCAATTCAGAAAAAGACACGTACACTTGTCACTTACCATACAAAAAGAAACACTTGCCGGTGACGTGCGTAAACCAGCACCCCACTCCTATGCTTTGCTTTACTCCCACACATCAACCTAGCTCCATTTAATCTTCAACATAACCACCAATAATCTCTTCCACAACCATAAACATAACACCAAAAAATCTACATTTCACTCTCATTCTCTTTCTCTCATGACCTAACAACCCAAACCCACTACTTCAATGACAACCCAGATTTCTAACTACTCTAAGCCATCAACTCCTTCACAAACGCACTGCTCCATCACCCATGACCGGGTCGAACCAGAGAGACCTTCTTTGAAGAATCGTGAGTTTGAGGATAACCAAGCCGGATCAGAAACTAAGTCAATAGAAGCTGCATCACAAGGATCTTCTCCGACTTTAGCGGGTCAACCCAGTGGCACGGAGGATTGTGGGAGAGAGAAACTGAAGAGGCATCGGGTCGAGATGGCGGGCCGGGTTTGGATCCCGGAAAAATGGGGTCAGGAAAAGCTGCTCAAGGATTGGATAGACTGTAGTGCTTTTGATGCTTCAATTGTCAACAGTAATATAATGTTGGCTCGAGCAGCTTTGGTTAAAGAAAGAAGATCGGCAAATTCGGGCATCTTAAGAATAGAGAACAGGTGTTGAATCTCAAATTTTTAATATGAGCCTGTATATGTTTTCAATTGTTTACGCCATCCTTTGTTGATGTTATTATTGAAGAAATACATTTATGAGAATCATTCTCGAATTATGACTGGAGGGTTAATGTTTTACTCTATAAACTCATTTGCTGCGATGGATTTAAAGTTCAGATAAAGATGATTATTTTAATATATGTTGCCCTATTTTATGGTTGGTATTAGCTTGCATGAGATTTAGATGGGATCAATAACGATTGAGCATCTTCTCCGTTGAGTTTCGATCGTAATTTTCAATGCAATAATTGATATTTAGACCTTCCCGTTTACAATTTCAACACCAAAATACCATTTAGAGCACTTCATCTAGTTCACTGAATATACCCTAATACTATGATCCCTAATTTTAAGAACCCTAATTGAATATTGTAGCGATGGCTTAAAGATAAACCTCTTTACTTAGAAAAAAAACTCATCATTAAGAGACTAATGATAGATAGAGAAAAAGTGGAGATTAATCGAAGACTAAGGAAGCGTTCCTGAAGAAGCTAGTCTATCCATCATGTATTTTATCTATTTTTATATAACTATTTTCATGTTCTAATATTGATGAGATTACTTTTGTACCTCGACGCTCAATTTGTCGGGGCACCCTCCAATCAACCAAGGCCGTTGATATAATTAAGATAAAATGGTAATAACGGCAAACACAATAAAGATGTAAACAAGAGAGATAATATCAAGATATACGTGATTTAAAAACTTATCTACGTCCACGGAGAAGCCTGATTCCACTATATTTAAAGAAATTACAAGTACACTACGTAATATACAAGGATAAATCACATATCCTCTACTCTTCTACCCAAATCGAGGATAGTCGATGTACACCAACTTTCCACACAAGTGGATCCAAGTTCTAAGTTAAGAACCCTCTCAAACTCTTGCCCTCAAGTATTTTTCAAGTGTTGCACATGTACTCAATCATGTGTATCCTGTTCCCATGTAAATTAGTGAAAAATCCACCACACATTACATCTTAAGCACACCTACCATATACTCACACTCACACTCTCATTCTACCTTAGAGAAATACCCATGGATGTAAGAACAATTTTTCTAGGATTGTTCATATCATAGTTTTAGGCTAGTTTGGCATATCCCTTTACCAATTGTCACGCATCGTCAAGACGGACCAACTCACGAATATCTAAGTTCGAAGACTTCCCGATATCCCAAATGGTATAAAATAATTTAGAGTTTTGAACAGGGTTTATTTATTGTTCTAATATATTTTTTTATTTTTTCAAAAATATTGAATGTCGTTTCTTAGGTCGCTCCTTCTCTGGCTCATCAAAGGACATTCACATGTCATTTTTTTGGTCATTTCTTACTGCTTCAAACGACATTGTACTTTTCTTTTACGTCATTTCTTAGATCTATAAACGACATCTCAATGTCGTTCAAATGACATCTCAAAGTTGCGTGAACGACCCGCCGACTTAAAGTTTTTATAAATACCTGTTTCGTTGACAAAATATTTCAGAATTTTGCCAAGTACATTTCTGTAACAACCCGCCCTTTTGGGGACGATTAAATTCCATAATTAAGTATAATTCGGAATTTGGAGAATTTCTCGAAATAGTAATTTTTGGGATTTTCGAGGATTTAATAATTTCCGAAGGGTGTTATAAATTATTTTGGGACTATATAGGTCGAAGTAATTTCATTATATGTCGCCGTAGAGTATAGCGACAAAAGAGGTAAGATTTTGAGTAGAAAACCGCATTTAATTATTTTGGGTTAGAACAGTGATTTGCGGTCAAGTACCTCGGATGGAAATTTCGACTGCGCCATGAGTCTCAGAATGTCTGAGATAGTCGAAAAAGAGTGTTCGATTGTCGAAATTGAGTTTCGGGTAATTTTAGAGGTAAAAGTAACTCGTAATTGGGTAAACGAGTCGTTTTTGGGTTTTAAGGGGTTAAAACCCTTTTCTCTCTATATAAAGAGGAAGAGAGGGAGAAAAAGAGAAAGAAAAGAAGAGAAAGAGAGAGAAGAGAGAGAGGAGGAAGAAAAGAAGAAAAATGGGGAGATTCCGACCAGCCTCCGCGGGATTCGGCTCGAGGACGTCGGATTTTATCCACGAGGCAAGTGTTTACTTGCTTTATTTATTTTTAAGCATAAATATCTCATATCATTGTTGGTATAACAAACTCTAATAATTTTGGGTTGGGTATTCATGGATAAAACGGGTTTTTGGGAGTTAAAACGAATAAACCCCTAAAAATGGTAAATTGGAGAAACTTAGGTTTTAATCGAAATTTATTGGTGATTCCGGGTTCTAGGATGTTTAGAACCCTTAATATATGTGTATTTATAGTTGGTTGAGGTTGTAAGACGTTGGGTGAGGCGACAAAAGCTCGGGAGAAGCTTTAATGGCCGAAACCTTCTCGAAGAAGGTGATGAATAGTAACTCGTAAGCTTGTGGGGTTATTTTGACAAGGAAGAGAATTGATTTAGCTTTCGGTCAAAACAAGAAAGTTGTAGATCTTTTCGATACGGTCGCGTGCACGCCAACCGTGTATTTTTCTAATGTTTTTACGATTTGATATGATTTTTACAAGATGATAGCTCCGGGTTGAAATCATCAACTCGGAAATCAAATAGGGAATTGGAAAAATTACGGCTAGAATTAATTGCGTAGATGTTTGGGATAATTTTTGGGGTAGTTTAGAAACCCCGATAATGAAGTCGGGTTGTTGGATGGAGGATTTGAGGAGATTAGTGTTGAGGACCTGGTGTGACCGTTCGACCGCGCCCTTAAGGCCGGTCGATCGCGTCAAGGAGAAAGGGCCTACTGCTTTGTTTCGTAGGCTTATTTACAACCCGCGGTCGACCGGGGGTCCAGGACCGGTCGACCGGTGCCCTGTTTTCAGCCCAAGATTTTGGGAGATTATTATTACTTCTCCTCTTTGAGATTTAAGTTTAAGAGCCTTCTAAGTTAAAGTATATTAGAGGGTTATGTCCTAAGGGACTTGTGGATTTGGGTATATATATGTATATTCACTTAGAGTGAATTAGTTTAGTTGGAGATAGCTAATAAATCCTTAAGAGATGATTAAGGTAATTATTATTTGTCGTAGTAAGAAATACTTTGGGTTTAGTATCATGCTTATATGAATGCATGATTATGATTCCTGGAGGGAATCCTTGGGATTATTGGTTATCGCTAGATGCTATAGGCCACTATGGCCATTATTATATATATATTCTAGGAGGAATATATAGGATATGTATATACTGTGTGATTTAGGTATATATATATATGTTATGATGGAAATGATTTTGAAAATATAAAAATGAATATTTTCAAAATGGAAAGAGAAATGTTTTTCATAATTAATAAAATATGGATTACACACCTCTCTAAATCGCTATCATAAGGGAAGTTGCGTACGTATGGTGAAGCCCCCTGGCTAATGAATGTAGGGTGGATATAGTCCTATAGGCCATGTGAGCGTTTGTTGATATATATTTTTCTGCGCTGGTTAGGAGATTCTGGGTGTGGTCTTTACTATCCCGCAGGCACATGGCCGCTTCCCGACGTCTTGCGATGTAGGATCCCAGGTTGTCTTGATGATAGGCCCTGGAAGATGATAGCCATTTAGGGGCGCGCACGGTGGGAAAACTCGGACGGGCGGTCTTAGAACGCGTTATATTAAAGCAATTCATGATAATGGATTGGCTTTAATTATATTTCCTGGATATAGGAAGGGAATTGGGTTATATGTTTAGCTTCGATAACACTCCCGGATGGTAGAAGGGATGTGGAAGCATATGATATGGTAAAAGCATTTTTATGATAATAAAAATGGATTTTAAATACATTTCCTGAATATAAAAAGGGAAATGGGATATTTTGAAACAGAAAAGCATTTTTATGATAATAAAACTGGCTTTTAAAAAGCATATGTTATGATAAAGCAATTCATGCTAATGAATTGGCTTTTAAATACATTTCCTGGATATGAGAAGGGAAATGGAAAGTTTTGAAATAAAAATGATAAATACTTTGTGTATCGAATACACCTCAGTCCGGGAGGTAGATCCGGATGTGTATTATAAGATATAATTGATATTATGTAAACCTCAGTCCGGGAGATATTATCCGGACGTATATTGTAAATGCACATATATATATATATTTATACATTGTGTGTGCTACGGGCCTAATGGATCTCTACCATTAACCCTGCCAAGTAGTAGTGTATCGGGGGGGGTTCCTTGTTTGGATTTCGCTTTGCGAGACACCCCACGCACGAACTTAGTGCAGTGTTGAGAATGGAGGGAAGTTTAGCCCTTAGCACTGGGACTATCTGGGGTAGCTAGTAGTTGGGGGATAGACTAGTTACGCAGGGATAGCTTGACTAGGGTATGTTGTTAGGGTGCGTTAGGTGTGCACTACTAGAGGAGAGGTGAGGGGTATCTCATGGGAGTGCGATACCAATTTAAATATGAGATAAAATTATTTTTCTAAAAATAAAGCATTTATGCACTTGCAAAATATTTTCAAAATTCGGGCTCTGACCCGTTTATCTACTCTCCTTTCTTTCTATATATTATATATATATATAGGTGTCCAGACACAGGGACGCCTGGATGGAAATTCTTTCGAGTCAGACGTCTGCTGCAGCAGCTGTGGATGCTTGCGGGTTCTCAGTAGACGCTTCTTTCCTTGTACTCTAGATAGGAGGTATTGTACAAACATTCGGGCCAATGGTCCAACTGATTTTATTTATTCTTTGTACGATATTCGATATGGTTGTATAATTTGAACCGAGTGTTCGGTTATTTTAGTTCATTTCATTTTCCTTTTTATTTCATTTACGCATTAAATTGTGGATGTTTTATTTTAATCGTTAAAAAGAGTAGTTAAGTAAAAGTTTTTAACGCTCGCCTAATAGGATATTAGTAACTAAATGGATTTTCGACAATGATGCTAAGAATGATCCATATGTAACTTCTGTTATAATTTGATATAGGAGTGATCGCCCGGTATCCCATTAGGCGGGTTGTTACAGATGGTATCTGAGCATCAGGTTCTAATGTCCTTAGGAATCTGTGCGGACGTACTACGCTTTCAGCGTTGCTCTCGATTTGTTATAAAGCCCCAGGATTATGATTGTTGATTTCTCTTGTGAGATTTCGTTCTCCTGCCATGTTAGAAGATTATAGAAATCTTTTACTCGCTCGTTGAGAATCGGGTGCGGAGCTCGGAGGGCAGCAGGAGGTGGAGCTTAACTGGGGAAGCTGGTAGAAGTTGGGGACGAGGACTGCCGTAGAGGTCACTCCCCTTATGGAAATTATTAAGGATTGTTGCAACGACTACTAAAGTATAGTAGCTCGGAGCATCTACGTACTGCTATGGTAGAAAGTGGTACTTAAATTGAACTACCCCCGTGGAGATAAGGGTTAAAAAAAAAGGGGGTCTTTGATAAGGACCATATATAAGTTGGGGTTGTGCAAAGTGAGCTTGGCACTACCTAGTGGACGCAGAAGGCTCGGGAGCTTTGGCTTAGAGCAGGGTA
The DNA here is from genome assembly GCA_949130495.1 of Sambucus nigra. Lineage (NCBI taxonomy): Eukaryota > Viridiplantae > Streptophyta > Magnoliopsida > Dipsacales > Adoxaceae > Sambucus > Sambucus nigra. The sequence continues at coordinate 498,362,871 of OX422208.1, read as the reverse complement.
TGGAAATACCCAGATGTGAAAATTTAAGAAGATTCTCACTTGTAGGGAGAATGTAGGTGTGTTCAGGTTCCCCTGAGTGGACATCCACATGGGGAGATTTATTGAAATAGGATTGTTGGAATGGGTGGTGGAGTTTCCTTTTAATGAAGAAGTTAAGAGGATGAGTAAGGTGATTGTAAGGAGTGAGGCTATAGAGTCAGATGGTGTTGACAACTTTATCATGGTCAGGAAGGCCAGTGATAAAAATAGTAAGGTGGAGTGCGGAGCCACAACAGTTAGTCCTTTCCTGGTAGGAATAAAGGACAAGGTTAGGGTGCCCAGATGGGGCCTAGAGTTACGAAATTTTGGTAAGAAGTGTGGCTAGATGAAGTTGTGGTGTTCGATATCCCTAAGACCTGTGTGTGTAATTTGAGTTTTGTTTCGGTCTCGACAATATAATAATGTAGGTTTATGTGTTTTCCGCGATAGCGGAATTTTGTTTTCTTTCACTCGTCATAGAGGCGGGTGTTTATATTTTATATATATCGTATAAGATTATGGTATTATAGGAGCGATAGCAGGCTAATGATGGCAAGTCTATCGTGTCCATGGTTCCTGGAGGTAACGGGTTATTATTGTGGTGTCTCACCTTGATAAAGGTTGAGTTCACCTTTATTATTATGGATTGATGGGACCTCGATGAGCAGAGGCTTCTTTATTTTGGTTGGTATATGTGGCAACCTTATAGATATGATTTAAGGCCCACAGGATCATTGTTGAGCTGTAAGATTTAGCTCAGTGCTGGTTTGCGCAAGGACTTAGAATTAGTGTGAGCGTTGGGTGGTGTAACTCTTAGTTAGAGATAGGAGTTTAGACCACCTTTCGATGATAAGGGATAGGATTATCCCGGTTGCATGTCTGAAATAACGGGACTCCGTGACCGACGAAGTCAAGTGTTAATGTGTGGAGGGGTTCCTTGTTTGGATTTCGCTTTGCGAGACACTCCACACATGACTCTTAACGGCGTCGGGCGTCGGGCGTGGAGAGCTGTTATAGGATGCAAGGATGGGGGTTAGTCTTATAGTGTGGATGAACCACTATAGACTATGAGCCCTGTGATGATGGTATGTTTATGGAAATATTGTGCTATGGAAAAGCACTAAAGTGGTCCTCTGACCATAAGTAGTTGGGTTGGAGTAGTACTTAGAGAAATTGATTTGAGGATAATAGCTATGCCTTAATGAGAAGGAAAATTTGGAGGAAATCGGTGATCGGTGTGATGTAAGTAATGTTCCTACAGAGAGTAGACACTTCGATTAATTAAGTTTCCTTTCGTATGGGCGGAAGGATAGGATAGTAGAAATGCGTTTGTAGGTTAGCGTAGGCAAGATTTAGGACGTCCCGCTGGTGTGCCTTAGGTCGTTATATCTCGATAACCGACAACGCGAGGGAGTAGTGTAACGGGAGGGTTCCTTATCTGGATTTCGCTTTGGCGAGACGTCCCACGCATGAAACCGAGAAAATGTTGGAAGTGGAGAGAGGCCTTGGGCACTAGGGATATAATTAGGATACTCGTTTCGCTTAGGTAGGGTAACGCATAGATGAGTATTACACCGAGGAAAGGAGACCCTTATTGGGAGAGAGTGTTGCGTGTCAGACGTTAGTAATGTTTGTGCAGATATGCACAAGTTAGAAAGGTATATGGGCACCTTGGTGAGATGGTTTTATATACCGCCCGAAGTAGGATGGGTGTAGTATATAAGGTTGAAATTCATGCCGATAGGCATTATAGATGATGGGTATTATGTGACGTATTAGAGTCACTTTATGATGCAGTAGCCGCATAGTGTATGGTTGAGAATCATTGGGTTGGTATCGTTTCCCTTGAGGTATTAGGATTTGGAGTGATCCTAGGATTGGTGGTGTAGGTTGTATCTGAATTTCGAGGACGAAATTCCGTTGTAAGGGGGGGAGTATGTAACAACCCGCCCTTTTGGGGACGATTAAATTCCATAATTAAGTATAATTCGGAATTTGGAGAATTTCTCGAAATAGTAATTTTTGGGATTTTCGAGGATTTAATAATTTCCGAAGGGTGTTATAAATTATTTTGGGACTATATAGGTCGAAGTAATTTAATTATATGTCGTCGTGGAGTATATCGACAAAAGAGGTAAGATTTTGAGTAGAAGACCGCATTTAATTATTTTGGGTTAGAACAGTGATTTGCGGTCAGGTACCTCAGATGGAAATTTCAACTGCGCCATGAGTCTCAGAATGTCTGAGATAGTCGGAAAAGAGTGTTCGATTGTCGAATCTGAGTTTCGGGTAATTTTAGAGGTAAAAGTAACTCGTAATTGGGTAAACGAGTCGTTTTTGGGTTTTAAGGGGTTAAAACCCTTTTCTCTCTATATAAAGAGGAAGAGAGGGAGAAAAAGAGAAAGAAAAGAAGAGAAAGAGAGAGAAGAGAGAGAGGAGGAAGAAAAGAAGAAAAAGGGGGAGATTCCGACCAGCCTCCGCGGGATTCGGCTCGAGGACGTCGGATTTTATCCACGAGGCAAGTGTTTACTTGATTTATTTATTTTTAAGCATAAATATCTCATATCATTGTTGGTATAACAAACCCTAATGATTTTGGGTTGGGTATTCATGGATAAAATGAGTTTTTGGGAGTTAAAACGAATAAACCCCTAAAAATGGTAAATTGGAGAAACTTAGGTTTTAATCGAAATTTATTGGTGATTCCGGGTTCTAGGATGTTTAGAACCCTTAATATATCTGTATTTGTAGTTGGTTGAGGTTGTAGGACGTTGGGTGAGGCGACAAAAGCTCGGGAGAAGCTTTAATGACCGAAACCTTCTCGAAGAAGGTGATGAATAGTAACCCGTAAGCTTGTGGGGTTATTTTGACTAGGAAGAGAATTGATTTAGCTTTCGGTCAAAACAAGAAAGTTGTATATCTTTTCGATACGGTCGTGTGCACGCCAACCGCGTATTTTTCTAATTTTTCTACGATTTGATATGATTTTTACAAGATGACAGCTCCGGGTTGAAATCATCAACTCGGAAATCAAATCGGAAATTGGAAAAATTACGGCTAGAATTAATTGCGTAGATGTTTGGGATAATTTTTGGGGTAGTTTAGAAACCCCGATAATGAAGTCGGGTTGTTGGATGGAGGATTTGAGGAGATTAGTGTTGAGGACCTGGTGTGACCGGTCGACCGCGCCCTTAAGGCCGGTCGATCGTGTCAAGGAGAAAGGGCCTACTGCTTTGTTTCGTAGGCTTATTTACAATCCGCGGTCGACCGGGGGTCCAGGACCGGTCGACCGGTGCCCTGTTTTCAGCCCAAGATTTTGGGAGATTATTATTACTTCTCCTCTTTGAGATTTAAGTTTAAGAGCCTTCTAAGTTAAAGTATATTAGAGGGTTATGTCCTAAGGGACTTGTGGATTTGGGTATATATATGTATATTCACTTAGAGTGAATTAGTATAGTTGGAGATAGCTAATAAATCCTTAAGAGATGATTAAGGTAATTATTATTTGTCGTAGTAAGAAATACTTTGGGTTTAGTATCATGCTTATATGAATGCATGATTATGATTCCTGGAGGGAATCCTTGGGATTATTGGTTATCGCTAGATGCTATAGGCCACTATGGCCGTTATTATATATATATTCTAGGAGGAATATATAGGATATGTATATACTGTGTGATTTAGGCATATATATATATGTTATGATGGAAATGATTTTGAAAATATAAAAATGAATATTTTCAAAATGGAAAGAGAAATGTTTTTCATAATTAATAAAATATGGATTACACACCTCTCTAAATCGCTATCATAAGGGAAGTTGCGTACGTATGGTGAAGCCCCCTGGCTAATGAATGTAGGGTGGATATAGTCCTATAGGCCATGTGAGCGTTTGTTGATATATATTTTTCTGCGCTGGTTAGGAGATTCTGGGTGTGGTCTTTACTATCCCGCAGGCACATGGCCGCTTCCCGACGTCTTGCGATGTAGGATCCCAGGTTGTCTTGATGATAGGCCCTGGAAGATGATAGCCATTTAGGGGCGCGCACGGTGGGAAAATCCGGACGGGCGGTCTTAGAACGCGTTATATTAAAGCAATTCATGATAATGGATTGGCTTTAATTACATTTCCTGGATATAGGAAGGGAAATGGGTTATATGTTTAGCTTCGATAACACTCCCGGATGGTAGAAGGGATGTGGAAGCATATGATATGGTAAAAGAATTTTTATGATAATAAAAATGGATTTTAAATACATTTCCTGAATATAAAAAGGGAAATGGGATATTTTGAAACAGAAAAGCATTTTTATGATAATAAAACTGGCTTTTAAAAAGTATATGTTATGATAAAGCAATTCATGCTAATGAATTGGCTTTTAAATACATTTCCTGGATATGAGAAGGGAAATGGAAAGTTTTGAAATAAAAATGATAAATACTTTGTGTATCGAATACACCTCAGTCTGGGAGGTAGATCCGGATGTGTATTATAAGATATAATTGATATTATGTAAACCTCAGTCCGGGAGATATTATCCGGACGTATATTGTAAATGCACATATATATATATTTATACATTGTGTGTGCTACGGGCCTAATGGGTCTCTACTATTAACCCTGCCAAGTAGTAGTGTATCGGGGGGGTTCGTTGTTTGGATTTCGCTTTGCGAGACACCCCACGCACGAACTTAGTGCAGTGTTGAGAATGGAGGGAAGTTTAGCCCTTAGCACTGGGGCTATCTGGGGTAGCTAGTAGTTGGGGGATAGACTAGTTAGGCAAGGATAACTTGACTAGGGTATGTTGTTAGGGTGCGTTGGGTGTGCAGTACTAGAGGAGAGGTGAGGGGTATCTCATGGGAGTGCGATACCAATTTAAATATGAGATAAAACTATTTTTGTAAAAATAAAGCATTTATGCACTTGCAAAATATTTTCAAAATTCGGGCTCTGACCCGTTTATCTACTCTTCTTTCTTTCTATATATTATATATATATAGGTGTCCAGACACAGGGACACCTGGATGGAAATTCTTTCGAGTCAGACGTCTGCTGCAGCAGCTGTGGATGCTTGCGGGTTCTCAGTAGACGCTTCTTTCCTTGTACTCATGATAGGAGGTATTGTACAAACATTCGGGCCAATGGTCCAACTGATTTTAATTATTCTTTGCACGATATTCGATATGGTTGTATAATTTGAACTGAGTGTTCGGTTATTTTAGTTCATTTCATTTTCCTTTTTATTTCATTTACGCAATAAATTGTGGATGTTTTATTTTAATCGTTAAAAAGAGTAGTTAAGTAAAAGTTTTTAACGCTCGCCTAATAGGATATTAGTAACTAAATGGATTTTCGACAGTGATGCTAAGAATGATCCATATGTAACTCCTGTTATAATTTGATATAGGAGTGATCGCCCGGTATCCCATTAGGCGGGTTGTTACAATTTCTACATATCTGCCGTAAAATTTCTTCAAGTTTTCTGTTGAAAAATATTATTTTAATTCACAAAAAAGCATCCTGCAATATTATTCTTTTGAGTTAGTTTTGAACCCTAGAAAGTTTTGTATCTTTGCGTACACCTTTTGTGGAGAGGAGCTTCGTTACTTACTTTTTATACCTGTGGGGATTCACTGCTGAAGATGAAGGCTGGGACTGATGGAGGGTTGTGGTCCATTGCAATTCTTGAGGGAATCATTGTTGATTTTAGGTTGAGGTCTACGTAGATTTTTTGCGGGAGATTCATTACATATCTCTCTATGTAATTTGTAAGTTTTGATTTATATTATATAGTAAAATAAAGGTTTTTATCCGAAAAGGATTTTTTCCTAAAACTTTGCCTTGTCGTATTTGCATGGTTTGATTTATCTGTTTTATCACCATAGATGCATACATATGATAAAAAGATAAAATCAATTTAAAATTCGCTTCCGCATTTAAAATTGATATTGCAATCTTTGTCTAAAATACCCCATTGCAATTATTTTGCATTTACAAATTGGTATCAGAGCTTTTAACTCGGAATTTTTACCTCTTCAAATTAGTATTAGAGTTTGTTGCACTAAATTGTTGTGTAGATCTTGTTTTGTACTTTTTGGGTGTTTTTTTTGTTTCTTCTCTTTCGATGGATTCTCATAATTTTGACGACTTCAATTGTTTGAATTTGAGGTTTGTTAAAAGAATTGAAATTCATGAAAAAGAGTTCTCATTTTAAATTCGTTTTAGAACTTTTGCAAACTGTTCAAAATCAAAGAGATTTATTTCGTGAGAGACTTGTGGACATGGACCGTGAATTTAGAAAATTAGAATTATCCAAGAAAGAGAGTGATGATAGAGTCCTATTTAAAAAAAATTAGAGAACTTGAAAAATTCAAGGGTTTGTATTTGTGCCAATGAAGATAGAAATATTTTAATTGATACTTTTAAGGCACGTGAGAAGACTCTTAGGAATAAGTTTGATTTTATTAATGGAGGGTGATATAACCTTCTAGGAATGATTTAAAATATGAAGAATGAGTCCTTAAAATTGTAAGAGTCTAACTCTTTGCTCGAGTCTAAAATTTTGAAGTTGAAAAATGATATAAAAGACTCGAGTAGTGTTAATAGTGATGGAAGTAGATAGTCTTGTTCTCATGCTTTAAGTGATTAAGACAAAACCATTACTTGTTTTAGAGGGTCAACCAAAACCAAGGATGTTAGAAAAGGTCAACCCATAGGTAACATTCCTCCTATTTACACATGTTCATATTGTGTAGGAAAGGTCAACTTAGGCATTTTTATTTTAATTTTTTGAAGAGGTCCTCGAAAGTGTAAGGATCATGTCTCGTCGGTTATCATAACTCCTAAAGTTGGGTATACACCGGTTTGGGTTAGTAAATCTATTTTGGAGACGCTAAATGTTAGGTTAGTTGATTCGCACATGCTAGCATATGATGCATCACATGCCATTTCATATCGTTGATTACTTGCATGGTTTTGTTTATCATACGCTTTTTGTTCTTCAGGATATATGTTTACTAGTGTTATATGTGTAAATTTTTTATTATATTTTTCGTTTATTGAGTTATATTGAAAAAATACAAAAGGATTTTTGGTTTTATATATTTTTTGAAAATACAAAATGATTATTTTTTGAAAAATATTTTGAAAAATTCAAAAAGATTTTTTGTTCTTTGTGTATATTAGTTTTTCATATTTGGTGTGGCATATTGGTGTATTTGAATCCAATTCACTTCACAAATTCCATGTGGCTAGGACATTTGGTTATGACTTTAGATGCTTAGATTTCTCTTAACCATATTTATGGAGTTGTTTCGAACCTGACTTTCTTTATGGATTCAACTTTGTTCATACCTCCACACACACATACACGAGCTTATTGAATTTCGACTTCATGATGTACATTTGAACTTGGTGAGATGTTCTCCTATAAATTTTGTCATCTATATATTTATTTGACTATGGAGGATTTATGCATGTAAGAACCGTTGCCCATGAGTATTTGTTTAATATTGAAAAAATATGAGTTTATACAGGAAAGGGATACGAGAGTATAATGAACTAGTTGTGAAAGCCACCGTTTGAAAAGAGCCCAAGAAAAAATAAAGGCAATAAAACGAATATTATTACAAAAGGGGGGCAATTAGTTTAGTTTGATACGTTCATTCAAAAGAAAAGAATTATATTTTGAGGAAGTTTGGATCAAAATATCAATGTGTTTGCATAATGACAATGTATTCTAGTTATGCTTATTTTGTCATGATGCTATTGATTTCTTGAATCATTAATATTCTAAGCTTATGTGCATTGTACTTATTTTTTTTCATTAAATTCAATTTTAATTGTCACTTGAGGCTGAAGCTTAGTTTGATAAAGTTTTGTAGTGATTAGAACTTCTTGAACATATTTGAGTGTTTGGGTTATAATTCTTTTGTTTCTAGTGCACGCCCATTCATTCCATTTCACATTTTAGACACATCGATACTATGTTAGTGTGTAAAGCTTATGTGGTTTGTGTCATGTTTGGTAGCCACTTATACATGTATATATGTGCCGGATTTACCTTGATATATTTCACATATATTATATATGGTATGTTTTTTGTATCTGCCAAATTTGCATTTTTTTGAAAAAATTAAAAATTTTCAAAAATAGTTGGTGTTTGTTTGCCTTTGAGATGATCATTACACATGCTTGATTTATATATTTTGGGGTGATATATTTTCTTCATCTTGATGATTTGCACTTAATATTTATTGTTTCTACTTCTTTATCTATTTGTCTATTTCGAATAAAAACAAAGGGGAAAGCAAATCAAAATGAAGTTTTTGATGAGTTTAAATTATGGGGGAGTATTTATTTATGAATTATATTTTGTTTCAAACTCGATGCGTCGCAAGGATATATGTTTGTTGTCTCATGTGTGTAAGTATTTAAAGAGGTGATAAGAACCCAAAACTATACATTTTATACCCCGAATAGACGTAATTTATTTGCTAATTTTCGGCAATATGGATCCTATGTGCTTAAATGTTTATCTTGTAGGTCAAATATCCGTTTGCGGTATCAAAAGCTATATATCAAGGCAAATGAGCGTTTAATGGAGCTAATTACCCCAGTCCCGTATCCTAGCCTACCCTAAACTAAGCCTAAACCTACCCCGAACCCCGTGTATGTTTAGGTTGTGCCCTTTTATATTTTTTTAGATTTTTAGTTGAGTCGTTTTATTTTTAGGTTTTATTTTAGATTTATTTAGGATTATTTTCTATTTTTCTATTTTTATAAAAAAAAATTATTAGTTTTTAGTTTTATTAGGATTAGTTTTTAGGAGTTTATTTTTAGTTTATTAGATTTTATATTTTTTAGGACTTTAGTTTTCATTTAGATTTTAAGTTTTTTTTTCTTTTGTTTTATTTTAGTTTTTATATAAGCTTAGGATTTTTTTTTTTAGTTTTAATATTTTTTTTATTGCTTTTAGTTTGTTTTATTTTTAGTTAGATTTTAATTTTTAGTTTTAATAGTTTTATTTTTTTTAGTTAGTGTTATTTTTCTAAGGGTCACAATTTAAACACACCCACCCACTTACCTACACACTATCCTACACACAAACAAAACCCTCATTCTCACCTTACTCCCCTACACCCTCTCACACAAACCCTTTCTACTTCATCTTCCCCATCACACCCCCTCACTTTCTCTCTCCTCCATTAACCCACAACAACCATCCCTCAACCCTTCAACCACCTCCACCTCCGAAACTAACAACCCGCGATCTTCCTTTGTACCCCCTACCCGTCTCTATACCAGCCCTATCCCTCGTCGGAAAACCCCTTGTAAACCTCCGACGTCATAACCCCCAGCCCATACCCGTGACCTCCCTGTGATCCAGACCTCCGGACCAGCAACTCACGGACGCGGCCTTTAACCCAGTGCCTCCGACATCCACCTGACTGAACTTGGACAACTCCCTACTGCCGGCGAACTCTTCCCCGCCGACCCTTGATCTGGCCACATCATCTAACCCGCCAATTAACCCATTCCGAAAACACCCATTCCAGCCAACCGTTCAATCCCCAACCGATTTTACCCGAAATCAAACCCAAAGTCGAACCCGTGTCCAACTAAAACCAACATCAAAATCCATTTTCCACCTCTTCAAGCCAAACACGATTTTAGCTGCTAATGTCCAAAGCTAACAAAAAAAACATGTCTTATTTCCCACTTAAAACCATTTTACCCAAAATTCCCCCAACTAACCACTTATCCCTTATTTCTTGTATTACCCCTCATACCAAATCAAATTTTATTCCCTCACCTCACTTCCCACATGACCTCACACAAGTCATGCACATTTGTGCATTTTCCTAAATTAACCCTCACTCACACCTTATATAACCTCTTACACCCTTGCCTTCTTATTTTTACCCCCATGCTCCATACCTACTATTTAAAGAATGGAAGACTCAATTTGAAAGAGCTTTAGAATAGGAATTAGTAGAGAGAATTGTAGAGAGAGAAACACTTTTTTTAGTTTACTTTTTTTTAGATTAGTCAGAAAAATAAATTAGTGAGAATCCATTTTTGAGTGTAATTGTTGATGTAATTTTGGTTTGATCACACAAATTGGAGGGATGTAAATTGTAAATTCAAGGATTGGAGTCCAATTTCACTCAAAGAGATTTGGTTTGATTGTTCTTCTCTTCTACTTTATTTTATTAGCCTTTGATTATTTGATTATCATGTTTGATATTATGTTAGGCTAAATCCCCTTTCAAGGGGTGGGGTGAACCTTTATTTGATATTATTTTGATATAATTAGTTTGATTACTTAAAAATTTCCTTTGAATATTAATTTTGATCCCTCACCCTTAAATTTACACCTCGAGAGAGGGTAAATGATTTTCCAGAGAAAATCAAAATTCTAAGTTATAATACTCATTTTAGATTCGAACTAGAGATAGGGGTTTCTTAAGTGTGGTATTATTCCTTGAATTTCAACTCTAAATTCATTTTCTATATTTACATAAATTTTGATAAATCGATCCTAGCGGGTGATTAATTAAAAGGAGTGTAGATCTATTTTCTAGAGTTGTGGGAGGTTAAACTTAATTTTCTAAAAGGTTACTATTAAAATTACATTTGCAACGAGAGTTGATTTGTAATTTTTATATTAATTTGGGAGAATTTAATTAATTCAATTAATTAATTAGAATAGCTAAAATTTATGGTGTAATCCCATTCCTTGTTTGTTCTCACAATTATTTACCTCACTTTATCTCTTATTTTAGTGTTAGACTTTATTTTTCACTTTTAGTCACTTTCTAGTTAGTTGTTTTCATCTCACATTTTAGTTAGTGTTATTTCACCTCACCTCACCAAATTGTTTTAATATTAAAAAAAGCTAAAAAAATTAAAAAATGTGAAAAAGCACAAAAAGAAAATAAAAATTGAATTACAATTGAGTTTGTCTCTGGCTTACCCCCTTGATGTGGATTGACACCCTTACTTACCTCTACACTTGAGATTGTTATATTTTGTAGGTATTTGAGTATTTTGACTAGAGGCGCTTTTCAAGCAACGACAAAGACACTCACCGAAAAGTTTTTTCTATCAAGAGGAATTCGAGAACACACGAATGAAGAAAAAGTTTGATAAAGGGAATTAAGATGAAGTTTCAAGACAAAAAGACTTATTTCATTCCGTTCTAGGATTGGGAAGGGTATTAATATCTTTGTAATATAAGATTTTTATTTTAATTTGGTCTTCGAGAATAGACAAAGGGGGAGATTTCTAAAACAATTTTTCTAGGATTGTTTATAGCATAGTTTTAGGCTAGTTTGGCGTATCCCGTTACAAATCGTCACGCATTGTCAAGATGGACCAACTCAAGCATCTCTAAGTTTAAAGACTTCCCTACATACCAAAAGGTATAAAACTATTTAGTGTTTTGAATTAATTCATGGAATTATATTTGTGAAGTTTAATTTTTATCATTAACGAACATGGATTTTTTTATTTTTCAAAAAGAATTTTTTATTTTTTCGAAAAGATTGAATGTCGTTTATTAGGTCGTTCCTTCCCCGGCTCATCTAACGATATTCGTATGTCGTTTCTTAGTTCGTTTCTTCACTGCTTCAAATGGCATTGTACTGTTTTACTTTTTTACGTCGTTTCTTAGGTCATTTCTTAAGCCTTCAGACGACATCTCAATGTCGTTCAAACGACATTGAAAGTCGTTCTAACGACATTCCTTTTTCGTTCAAATGACATCACAAATCACTCGAATGACCCGCCAAATTAAACTTTTTATAAATACCTATTTTGTTGACATAATGTTTAAGAATTTTACCAAGTACGTTACTGCATATCTGCAATAAAATTTCTTCAAGTTTTGTGTTGAAAAACATTATTTTAATTCACAAAAAGCTTTCTCCAATATTGTTCTTATGAATTAGTTTAGAACCCTCTAATTTTTTGTATCTTTGCATACACATTTTGTGCAGAGGCACTCCATTGATGACTTGTGATACCTACGAGGATTCACTGCTGAAGACGAAGGTTGAGGCTGACAAAGGGCTGCGATTTATTGTGGTTCTCGAGGGAATCATTGTTGATTTTAGGGTGCGATTTATGTGAATTTTTTGTGGGAGATCCATTACATATTTCTCTATGTAATTTATAAGTTGCGATTTATGTTATATAATGAAATAAAGGTTTTTACTATAAAGGATTTTTTTTCCTGAAACTTTGTCTTGTCGTATTGGCATGGTTTGATTTATCTGTTTTATCACCATAGATGCATGCGTAGGATAAAAAGATAAAATCAATTTAAAATTATCTTACGCATTTAAAATTGGTATTACCATCTTTATTTGAAATCACCCGTTCCAATTATTTTGTGTTTACAAATTGGTATCAGAGCTTTTTGCTCGGGATTTTTACTTCTTCGATGGATGAGAGGTAAAACCCCTAACCTCTCACCCCAAACCCTCACATTTGGAAGATGACTCTCTCTCTCTCTCTGTGTGTATGTGTGTGTGTGTGTGTATTTTGAACCATGGCTTAAACCTTCTTTAAATAAGGAGAAAAAGTGAACAGTATCTCACATAAGAATAATATATCATGTATGAATAATATCCCCTACATATGAACAATACCCCCATGGTGGAAAATTCAACCCCAAATCCACAAATCTCCACCTTGGCAAGAAATATTGCAAACCACAACTGAGACTCCCATGGTGAGAATTTTCCAATTTTCATCTCCCTGTTTGCCACACCATCAAAAGAACTATTATTGATCTTTATTGTACCAGCTTCTTACATCATTCAATGCCTCTTCAAAGATTCAATTAATCTATGAAAATTGCCCTTGGAGTATATACCTCAACTTGCAAACATATTCTTTCCACCTTGAAATTATCAACTACTCTTCTTCGACATCTTTTGAAGTTGAAAAAACAAGTCAATTCCTAAATGTAGCTAGAACCAATCGAATATACTCATCGACTTCGAAGAGGGACCTCGACCTCACCCCTTCGCCAGAAAAATTCATCTCGTCGTCATCTATCGAAACATACACCCCGCTGATCAGTTGTAAACCAGAGAATTTAGGAAGACCTTCCTCACTTGTACACCTTGTTCCTAAAAATATACCATTCAGATTAATTTAGACCACATTAACTAATCACACACAACCAATACAATACCGTGTGACTTATGAACTCCACATATAATCGAGCATCATTGTCCTTGTAATTCATTACCTTTGGAGATAGTGAGAATAAGCCCAAAATTATAGCATATACCGCTAACCATCTTGAGGTACTTTTTGAACCACCACCATCCTTATTTCATATACCGAATCAAGAAATGACTCATTCCATCCACACATAGCAATGTTCATTGTCCTTAGGCGTAGACTTGCTATGACAACATCCTCGACAATCAATTTTCTTCTGGTTGAAAATTTAACCATATAAATCAATATTGTGGGTGGATATCACACCGTTATTAATTGTATTATGTTCTAGAAATTACACCCTCTACAATATCATTTCGGTAAGGCAATCACGCCTTCCATCTATCTCTGACTTCCTTTGGCCCATCAACCTCCGTACACAACCCATGTTGAATAAGAATCACATTCACTGTAATAACTAAGAGAGAATCAACCATTACCATCAAACCCCTCTACCTAAACTTGTGAACCAATATCCCTTTGAATTATAAAATGAACACACCCAAAAAAATCTAAGTGCTAGTGGTTTGACACCAAAATCTCATTCCAAATTTTTTGACAAACACCATGTGTGCATCAGAGCTCTGATATCAATTGTTGTGTTCTGATACTCAATTTTTTGGGGCACCCTCCAATCAACCCCGATCCAGGATATAATCAAGATAAAATGGTATTAATGGAAGGCACAATAAAGATGTGAATAAGAGAGACAACACTAAAATATACATAGTTTAGCAACTCGGTCACATCCATAGAGAAGCTTGATTCTACTATATTTGAAGAAATTACAAGTACAATGGAGAATATATAAGGATAAATTATATACCCTCTACCATCCTACTCAAATTCTGGATAGCCTATGTACACCAACTCTCCACCTAAGTGAATCCAAGTTCTAAGCCAATAACCCTCTCAATCCCTTTCCCTCAAGTGTTTTCCAAGTATTTGTCATGTATCCAATCCAGTGCATTATGATCCCATGTAAACTGGTGAGAAATTCCCCACACATTATGTCTTAAGCACACCTACCATACATGAAACACTCACACTCTTTAATGCCCCGTCCAGATTTGGATCACCGTTAGGATAATCCGCACCGAATCAAGGAGTTTTTTTTTTTGGGGGGGGGGGGGGGGGGGGAGCTCAATTGAGACTAAATTACCGATTATAATTTAAGAAAATGAGTGACCACTTTAAGTTAATTCACAAGATTTATTTATAAAAATACGATTTAATCCACGAAACTAATTAAATAAGGAATAAGACATAATCACCCCTATATTATTACATCACAGGGCCAAAGACCCAAATAAAATGTTTAAGTGTCCTAAATTACCAATGTTTCAAAAGATAATTTAAATAAAACAACAGATCCACTAACGCCATTGATTGCCCTCCGGGGCTTTACCAACGTCCTTCCCGATGTCCCTACTTAATGTACTTGGGGTGGAGGTGGGGGTTTCTACATTAAAATCGGGGTGAGTAATACTAATCTATACAATTTTCACAAAAATATTATACATATAACATGTATTTTAACAATTTTTGAAATTTTTTAATAACTTAGCTAGTATTAATGCAACTATAATTCCATGCACCCAGGAAATGAGCTCATACTAAAACTTGACCATTTCATACCACCCTTGACCAGTTCTAGAGACTAATTAACCATATTTTATTCCTCAGCCTCCTTTTTATCTCATTTCATTAGTTTGTCTTATTTACACTATCGAGCACAACCATAATCATTTCATTTTTATTATCCTTTCTCAAAATCTTCCAATATATGCATACTTTAAGGGGATCGATTTTAGGTCCTTCATCCCAGGGCTCCGGGCCTTTCTTAATTATTTTAGATGTCGTCCAAGTACATATTAATGTGTTTTAACATTTCTGTCAATGTCCACATTATTCCGTCATTGTACCATTTCTATCATTTCTACGGTTCATATCACCATCTCATCTTATCAACATGCCATTTTGTCTATTTTATCCATTTTTTTTACAAAATCGACTGATAAGGTCTAAAGAGGAAGACCAACCACTAGGACCCTTAATTTTATCAAAATTACCGTTTTACCCATTATTCATCATAGCCTCTTTAAAAACATACTTGATTCATTTTGACATTAAAAATGAACATTTCCATTCAAAACCATCCGTTTATGATTTTTTTTAAAAGTCATGCACCATTATTTTATGTTTCACTACATAAAATACATTTAATCATTTGAAGACGATATTAGCAAAATGTCCACTTCCTTGTCCTATTATCACATGTCACCTTAAATATTTTTTTTTCATTCTTAACAATATTTATAACACATTTTGGGTTGTTTTTCACACTTTCTTATTTTATCATAAATCCCATTTTAAACATCATATATCAAGTCTATATGTCTTCTAACAACATACTACATGTTTTACACTTGTTAGGGATGATTTCAAGCCTAGAAATCCTCAAGTGTGAAACTAAACAAGGTAATAATATTGGTTTCAATTTTATGTACTTACTCTCCTTATTTCAAGTTTAAAATGTCATTTTTCAAAAACCCATTTAGGCTTTATCTTCTTTAAAAATCCATTTTTGCAAGGCTTGAACATACTAGAAAATTTTATTTTTGATATTATAACATATCTAATATGCATCCTACATAATTTTCATATCTTGAAACCATGAAAACTTAGAAGGTTACCCTACCTTTAGGATTGAAAGGATTATAATGAAGAAGATGAAGATGGAAGCTCTAGACTTCAAAATACTCCACAAACTCTTTAATAATATTCCAAAGCTATCTTTAATGCTCCTACTTTCTCCACTCAATCCAACTTCTACCTTAACAAGGTTTGTAGAGGAAGAATAAAGCTTGGAAATGGGGTGAAAATGGTGTATAATAGTTGAGGTATAGTGTAACTATGGTGCGGCTGATTTTGGGAGGAAGAAATTCTCTTGAAGCTATATATAGAGAGAGAGATGGAGGTTATGGTTGATACGAAAAAGGGTGGGTTAGAAACCACCACTTCTCTCTCTTTAATAACCCTAAAACCCATTAAAAAATAATTTTAGCCTTCGGCCAAACATGCCAAACACATTTTTGGATCTGCTTCAACCAGAAATCGACACCTCATCAATCCAAGGGGACACATATTGACACCACACAAGGAAAATGCCGACATATTAAATTTTTGAACATCTCGTTCAAATGAGATCACTTCTCCTACAAACGAGAATCCAATCTCATTTGATTGTAGTTCGGACGACTGTCTAATGAGGTTTTGTTTAGTCCGAGAAGGGTCATTAGAATCCCGTTGAAATAAGGGAGGAACCTACTTCTAACCAGTGTCTTTGTTCGAACCAGATGAGGATCTCCTTCGAACGACCCTTGAATTCGTTTGAACGACATATATAACTTCCTAATTAAATCTTAGCCAATCAATTCCCAATAAATCCCACAAGAATATTCAATGATAGAAAATAATCCATTTATCATAGGTCAAAGTCATTAGGGTTCTCCAAAATTACAAATTACATGGGAAAGGAATAAAATCTCATATTCACTCGGTACCCAACTCTTGTTGAAACTTCTTCTAAAATCGAGATATAAATTGAGGATCCCTATCCAAGACAATCGATAGTAGAACACCATGTAGGCTGACTATGTCCTGAACATACAATCTTGTCAACTTAGTCACATTATCCCTGACCTTAATCTACAAAAAATGTGCGGATTTCGTTAGTCGATCCACTATAACCCACACTGCATCATGACCACACTCACCGTGGTATGACTATGATAAAATCCATCGTGATATGGTCCCACTTCCATTCTACAATGCATAGGGGTTGCAATAGCCTTGTTGTCTTCTTATGCTCGGCATTCACTTGTTGATAAGTGTAACACTTAGCCACATATTTCTACCCATCTCTCTTCATACCAAACCACCAAAAATATCTGCATGTGTCTTTATACATCTCTATGGCACCAGAATGTATGAAAAAATATGAGATAATGAGCCTCCACCATCACTTCATCCTCAAGCATATGAATTAACAGAATAATCAACTGACCCTTATGTTGCATCCTTCCATCCTTCTCCATGGTAAGAGTGTAGAAAATTTAGCCATTGTGATTATAGTCACGATATTTAGCAAACTCAGGATCATATGATTAGGCATCTTAAATGTTCTGCTGAATGAGTGGCGTAGCCACTACACCCCAAAGGTACACCCAATTATAACCCTGTTGAACATGCAGATCAAACTTCTTAATCTCGCCTAACATCTTTGCCCGATGATATTTCATTGCTATTAGGGTGAGTCTAGACTTTTGATTAAGAGCATCGACTACCACATTGGCCTTGTTGGGATGATAATCTAATGATAAGTCATAGTCCTCCATCAATTCCATCCATAGTCTCTGATAGAGATTAAGATCTTGCTGCGTAAAAATGTACTGGAGGTTCTTATGATCAGAAAACATCTTAAATTGCTCCCCGTATAGATAATACCTATAGCTCTTAAGTGTAAATACCATAATGATCAACTCCAAATGAGTGGGGTTATTTCACTTATGCACCTTCAGCTGATGGGATGCATCGATGACTACCTTACCATTCTGCATTAGTACTACACCGAGACTTGACCCTAAAGCATCAAAATAGTCAGTGTAACCTTACCACGCTCTGGGAGGATTATAACAAACATATAAGTTAATCTAACCTTCAACTCTTGAAAGGATGACTCCCAATTCTCAGACCACTCAAAGTGAACATCCTTTCGAGTCAACTTAGTGAGGGGTAATGTAACCCTTAAAAAGTCTCACACAAATATGCGATAGTAACCAGCCAAAACCAAGAAACTACGCACTTGGGCGACTGTTCTTGGACTATCCAATCCCAAAATGACATCCACCTTAGAAGGATTGACAAAAATGTCCTCGTTGGAAACCACATGACCAAGGAACTTGACCTCCTCCAACCAAAATCCGCACTTGCTAAATTTAGCATGCATCTGGTTCTCCTTGAGCACTTACAACGTCGTGCAAAGGTCCTTTTTGTGGTATGCATCTAATGTCTAATATACTAATATGTCTTCCATAAAGACCACTACAAACCAGCCTAAGTAGGGGAGATAAATGAGTCTCATCAAATCCATGAACGTCGCTGGGGCATTGGTAAAATAGAAGGGCGCATCATAAAAAACTCACAATTTCATTACTAAGTTTGAAACATTGTCTTAGGAATATACTCCTCCTTGATGTGCAGCTGATGGTATTCGGACCAAAGTTTAATCTTCAAAAACTTGGCTACCCCACATAATTGGTCAAAAAAATTGTCAATACAAGGCATAGGGTATTTATTCTTCATTGTCACTTTTTTCAAATTCCTATAATTGATGCAAAGTTGAAGAGTTTCAACCTTTTTTCTTAGCAAAGAGAATTGAATCTCCCCAAGGGGATACACTGGGGAGAATGAAGACCTTGTTGGTCAATTCCTCCGAGTGAACCCTTAGCTCCTGTTATTCTGCTGGAGCCATCTTGTGAAGTGATATAGAGATAGGAAAGATGCCCTAGCACACCACTATGGAAAAATACACCTCCCTGTGTGAAGGTAAACGAGAAAGATCATTCGGGAACCACTGGATAGTCTAATAATATACCATCCAACTCATACTAAGTCATCATACTGCTTAACCAGCCAAAGTACCATGTATTCTCACGCTTTGTAGAGAAATTACAAGGATAATCAATGTTCTTCTCACTACTAAAACTATGGAGAGACCCGTCTGGAAGCTGAGACACTGCATCGATGGTAGCATCGAAACATGACAGCTAATCCATATCGAGGATCACATAGAACTCATCCATGTCTATGATAATCAATTCATACCCCATAACATTGTCTCCAGCCATACCCAAGCAAATACTATAGACCATATCGATAACTATACTACCACTAACCAGAAGTTCCATAAAGATAGGAGGAGGAAACTGTTCTACCTCTAGTCCCAAACTGAATGCGAATGAGCTTAAAATATGTGAATGCGATGTTCTAGAATCAAATGGTTCCTTAACCCATGTAATGAACAAAAAAATCATACCTTCCATCATGGATGGATCATCGAAAGGTGAAGCAAACAGTGACATGACATAAGCTCGTCTAGGGTTAAACCTTATGTTCTGGTCATCGGGCACCTGACCTAGACCGCGACTACTCTGCCCTTGAATCGGACGTGAATATCACTTATGGGATAATAATGCACCAAGAAAAACTAATGCCGCTACTGTTGGTGGGTGGGACTGGTGTAACTAGACCTCTAACCCAGAATATAGTTGACAATCTACTAACTGCCTTGTTGATTACCCAAAACTCTTTGTGGAAAATCTCTCTTACAATGATAGGGAGACCCACAAGCAAAACAAGTCCTCTCAGCGGGTGCTATAGGACTCTCATCGCTTGTATACTGGATAGATGAAGAACCAAACTTTATCAAGGCCTTTAGCTTTGCAAAAAATCTTTGAGCCCCTCTCTTAGACTTCTTATGACCGCCCCTCTAGGACCCACTAGCTCCCTCTTCTCTTCCCTGATAGTCTTGTCATCCTGAGCATCTAACTCCAACCTGATAGCCTTGTTTATCACGGACCACATGTTTGGCAGATCCATACCTGCCAAAATTCACTGAATACCTAGGTTGGAGTCATTTATAAATAGCCTCGTTGTCTCACCCTTGCCTCTTTACACTGCTTCCACAAACTCACATAAGCTTTCAAATTGGACTAGGTATTCATTCACAGAATTATTCCCCTATATCAGATCAAGGAACTCATCCTTCTTGGCATCCTTTAATGCCTGGGGAAAGTAACTATAAAGGAAGGAAAATCTGAAAGCATCCCCATTCTATGATCTCCATCGTATTGGCAGAGTAGGATCTCCACCAATGTTGTACATGCTCCATAAGATGGAATGTAGCTATATTGACTTTGTACCAGGATGGGATGTCAAGATCTCCATGACTCGAGTGATTTCATCAAGACACTCCTATGAAGAATCGGGGGCATCTTTCCCATTAAAGGTGGGTGGGTGTATCCTCCAGAACTCCTTTAGGATGGAGGCAGAGGTAGTACTCTTAACCGTTCCACTATAGTTGGCCCTCTGTTGTTGCGAGATTGATCCTGCTAGCTGGCGTACGGCAAGCTCCATGCGTTTAAGCTCGCTATTACCTGACCTACTAGCCACATCACAATGTCGAGGCATCTACACAAGAAAGGAGAGCTCAATACACAATGATACGAATAAAAGTGATTAACTTAAGCAGTAACTGAAGTGGTAATTACGTAAAAACATTTAAGGAATCATGCTAAGAAAGCATAAACACTCCATC
This sequence comes from Sambucus nigra, assembly GCA_949130495.1. Classification (NCBI taxonomy): domain Eukaryota; kingdom Viridiplantae; phylum Streptophyta; class Magnoliopsida; order Dipsacales; family Adoxaceae; genus Sambucus; species Sambucus nigra. Next base: position 498,342,232 of record OX422208.1, on the reverse strand, counting down.
CCACATGAGAATCCTATTCCTCTGATACTATTTGTAATGCCCCGACCTAGATTTGGGTCACTATTGGGTCAACCCCCACCAAATTAAGGAGTTAAAGGGGGAGGGGAGAAGTCCAATTTGATTATATGTGACAAACTGTTTAATTGCACCATTTATTATAGACTAAATTATCGATTTTAATTTGAGAAAATGAGTGACCACTTTAAGCAATTAAGTTAATTTATAAGGTTTATTTATGAAAATAAGATTTAATCCACAATACTAATTAGATAAGGAACAAACCATAATCATCCGTGTATTATTACAATACATGGCCAAAGGCCCGAAAAAAATTATTTAAGTTTCCCAATTTACCAATGTTTCAAAATATAATTTAAATAAAACTACATGGCCACTAACTATGTTAATTACCCTATGGGGCCTTACTAGCATCCTTCCCGATGTCCCTACTGGATGTACCTGGGGTGAGGGTGGGGGTTTATACATTAAAAGCATGGGTGAGCGAACGCTCAACAAGGTGGGTAATACTAATCTATGCGTTTTCTACAAAAATACTATACATATAACATGTATTTTTAAAATTTTGAAAATGTTTAACAATTTAGCTAGTATTAATACAACTACTATACCGTACACCCGGGAAATGAGCTTATACTCACATTTAACTGTTTCATACCACCCTTTACCGAGTTTATAGAGTAATTAACCATATTTTATTCATTAGCTTCCTTTTTTATCCCATTTCATTAAGTTGTCTTAGTTACACTTTCTGGCGCAACCATAATTATTTCCTTTTTCATAATCGTTTCTCGAAATCTACCAATATCAACAATTTTAACGTGCTCCATACCATCGGGTATGGTACCATATGCTCTAGTTAATGATTTTGAGTCTTTCACCCTAGGGCTCCGTTCCCTTCTTAATTATTTTTTATACCATCCGAGTCCATATTAATGTGTGTTAACATTTTTACTAATGTCGACATTATTCCGTCATTTTATCGTTTTATAATTTTTACAGTTCATGCCACCATTTCATCTTGTCAACATGCCATTTTGTCTACTTTATCCGTTTTTCATAAAAAATGTTCGATAAGGTCTAACGAGAAAGTCCGACCACTAGCACCTTTAATTTTATCAAAATTACTGTCTTACCCTTCATTCATCATAGCCTTGTGAAAAACATACTTAATTCATTTTGACTTTAAAAATCAACGTTTTCAATAAAAACCATCCTTTTATGATTTTATGTTCAAAAATCAAGCTTCATGATTTTATGTTTCACTACATAAAATACATTTAATAGTTTGAAGGCCATATTAGCAAAATGTCTACTACCTTTCCCCATTTTCACATGTCACCATATATATTTTTTTGCATTCTTAATAATATTTATAACACATTAGGACCTTTTTTCACACTTTAATATTTTCTCATAAAACTCATTTCAAACATCATTTATCAAGTGTAGGTGGCTTCCAGTAACATATTACATGTTTCTACACATGTTAGGGAGGACTTCAAGCCTAGAAATTCATAAATATGAAACTAAACAAGGTATTAACATGGGCTTACATTTTATGTGACTGCTCTCCATATTTTAAGGTTAAAATGCCAATTATTCATCAAAATCCATTTAGGATTTATTTTCTTTAAAACTCCATTTTTGCAAGAATTGAACATACTAGAAAATATCTTCATTTTTACATTAAATCATATCTAACATAGATATTACATTATTTTCATAGCTTGAAACCTTGAAAACTTAGAGAGAGAAAAACCCTACCTTAAGGTTTGAAGAGGAGAACAAAGGAAAAAATTAACATGGAAGCTCTAGCCTCCAAAATACTCCAAAATCTCTCAAAAAATACACAAAAGCTATCTTGAATTATCCTACTTGCTCCACTCAACCCAACTTCTTATAAAGGAAGAAAAAAATATGTGAAAAGGGGTAAAAATGGTGTTTTATGTTGGAGGTATAGTGCAACTATAGTGGGGATGATTTGGAGAGGAAGAAATTCCTTTGAAACAAGAGAGAGATAGAGGTTATGGATGACATGAAAATGGATGGGGAAGAACCCACCACTTCTCTCTCTTTAATAACCCCCAAAACCATTAAGAAATGATTTTAACGAAGGGCCAAACATGCGAAATAGGTTTTAGGATCTGCTTTAACAAGAAACGACACCTCAATAATGCAAGGGTCCAAATTTTAACAACACACAAGTAAAATGCCAAAATATTAAATTTTTGAATAGGTCATTCAAATGAGATCACTTTTCGTTCGAACGACTATTTGACGAGGTTAATTTTCGAGTCAGAGCAGGGTTATTACAAGTTCATTAGAAGCTTGTTCAAATGAGGGAGGAACATTGTTTAAAAAAGAGTACCTTCTTTCGAACGAGATAATGAACTCGTTCGAACGACTCTCAAATTTGTTAGAATGATGAAATAACTTCCTATTTTAATCTTGGATAATCAATTCCCAATAAATTCCCCATAGGCCACAAGAATATTCAATGATAAGGAACAATTCATATATCGTAGGTCAAAGGTCTAAGGGTTCTCTAAAATTTTAAATTACATGGGAAAGGAATAAAATCTCGAGCACGAGTATTACACACTCACACCCTTATTCCACCTTATAGAAATACCCATAGGTGAGAGGGAAAATTCTTCACCTCTCACCCTAAACCTTCACACTTGATATAAAACTATCTCTCTCTAGCTCTGTGTTGGTGTATTTTTATCTATGGCTAAAACCCTCCTTAAATAAGGAGAAAAAATGAACAGTCTCCCGCTTATGAATAGTAAATTTTGTATGAATAGTACCTCCCGTGTATGAATAGTAAACCGCATGTGAACAATACCCCTCTCATATGAACAATACCCCTGTATGAATAGTACCCCGCATATGAATAGTAACTACAGAAAATTCAAGCCAAATTACACATTGTTACTCGATACTAATGATGAACAAGGTGTAGAAGGACCAAATGGAGCTTCCATGCTCTATCGAGGAAACTCAATTGGGAACCTCAGAGGGAATTGGTTTCGAGGATATAAAGCGAGGCATCGTTAAGGCATGACTTAAAGATTTTAAATACACCGGGTAAATGTAAAACACCCAGCTTTGCCCCATTGAGCATTACACAAGAAATCATGAGCTTATTTCACCGCCACAATGTTTTGGCACCAAAAATAATATATTTCTAATAAAAGATATGTGTGATGTCATATCATAACTAAGACATGTCAAATAAAACTTACCTGAAATAGTGATAGTTGGAAAAGCCATTAGGTGGTGCGGCACTGACACACTATTTCGTCTAATGGCATAATGGATGGTCATTTGAGATTTCACTTAGTATTTAATGTTAATCCCATGTTAGTTATGGTAATATTACCCAACATTTAATGCGCATGAGGTTCCTCTTGTGGACCCTAACTTATATATACTTCATTTATCCTTTGACTAACGATGAGATCTTTAAGCTAGAAGACCTCTTTGAGAAATTCATTACAATCCAGAGCTTTTAATCTTAACCATTAGTATGTTTGACTACGTTCTTACCAAGTACTCGAGTAGTTTTTGAGTTTTAAGTACTATTTCTTCCATACTTTGGTGTTTACGTACGTACCTTCGGTGTATTTAGAATGATTGTTTCTCTCTCCCTTTAACAATTGTATAAATCGTTGTATTTATTGTCTAAACCATTTTATTTATTACCCACCACTATAATACATACACGAGTTCATTCTTGTCATTAAGAGTACATGTATCACTATTTTATCACCATTGAAATGAGTTATACCTTAGTTTATCTATAAAAACCCTAGCAGAGAGAACTACTCTCTTACATTTGGTGCCTCCGCTGGGGAGGTATTATCTTTGAAAATAGTGAATGAGAACATGAATGATACTCTCTTTGACGATGTTCAACATGAGGAGGAGAAGATTACTCTTGTTGTTGACTTTCACTAAACCCCACTATCACGGTGAATGTTAACATGGGGCAAGTGTGGTACCTTGCCAAATCCATAAACGGATCGATCAGGTCTAATATAAAAATCATGAAAATAAAAAATTTAAGAAAATTACTAAAATCCGAATAAGTAATAACAATATAAAGATGTACATAATCAACACAAAACTAACTCTGATACCAATCACAACCAATACAATATAATCCACATTTGATTATCAATACACATGTACAACCTAACTGAAAATAAAGGAGTACAATAATATAAAGGGCTACACTTAGTCGACTCCTACAATCCTAGGAGTAAGAAATGGAACTTCTCTAGAGATGCTCCTCTAATGAACACATCTTCCTCTTATGTTTTAAATTTTTTTAACTCATTCTTTACCCAACCCAAAAACCTAAAATATCATGTGTTTCTAAATCCCAAAACCACATGTAGCCCATGTGATTAAAGTCTCATAACATCATTTTTTTAATCTATGTCCTTAACTATAGTAGGCTAATATCTTTCAATATGAGACGCATAATATACTATGGTCTTAAACCCTTAGGTACTTCTCACAAAATAACCACGATACAACTAACATTCTTATATCTCAAATCTTTACAAATCTGACTATCCCATGCCAATAATATAATATACACATATCTAGTATATGTGATACACAAATCCAAAACAAATATGTAGGTAGACATTACTACTATAGGTCATATACATCTCTAGTATAACACATAAACTTGTACAACTATCTATGATACCGCCACAACAAAATCACATATATATTAGGAGAAAGACCGTACTAATGTCTATCCTTACAAAGGTACAATCCTCGACATACAGAAATAAATGAGTCTCTCTCGCACCCACACATAAAGATGGCCTACTTGTATTTATTTTGTTACCAAATTATAAAATTATCACTATTGTAATATAATAAGGGTAAGTACGGGTCGAACGCATAGAGATTTGGTAAATTCTAATGAATTATCGATTTTCAAACTAGACAATATTGGTGTAGAGATATGATATAGCGATAAAACAACAACAACAACAACAACAACAACAACAACAACAACAACAACAACAACAACAACAATAATAATAATAATAATAATAATAATAATAATAATAATAATAATAATAATAATAATAATAATAATGATAATGATAATGATAATGATAATGATAAAGATAGTGATAATGATAATGAAAATAATGTTGATGATAACAATAATAATAATAATAATAATAATAAAAATGAGTGAAAACAAAATATGTAACAAATATGGAGAGATTACTAGAATTTCGGATCGGTTTAGCATTTTTTATTAGTTAATCTAACTAACAATTCCCTTTATAACTCAAAATTGTATCGACTCTCGCCACGTAAATTTCGAACGATGAAAACGTGAAAGTTATAAATATTTTTATATCTCTTTTTTATGCCAAAAATTCTTCTTCCCTTAAAAGTATCACCCCTAAGCATTAAATGTCAAACATCGGCATGAACTATCAAACAATTTAATATAAGCATAATCCAGCCAACACAAGTACTTACAATTAAAGGATATGAATAAAATAATTAATTTTAAAGGTTTAAAATATCAGTCTCGTAATTTTTTTAAATAAATACTGAATTTTTAAGATGTCTTTAGAACAAGTATGGAATTTAAGAGGATTAAACCAGTTAAAACATACACTAAGTAATCATGGTAAATTTTACCCCATCCTAGAAATTAAATTAAACTAGTATCATAATTAAAACATAAAAATTTCAAAATAAAATATGAATTCTCATTAATAATAATCAAATTACAAAATTGGACTCCCAATATTTGAATGCCAATACAAACAAGTCCATTCGAAAGTTGTACACAAAATTTTTAAGGAGCACTAAAAATAAAAATACCAAGATTTATTATTTTTGGTGCCCCTAAAAATACGCTCTAAAAATTTCTCTCTCTCTCTCTCTCTCTCTCTCTCTAAAATAGTGCCTTTTTTACTCAAAGTAGTGTATCACTTTTTGTAGGATCTATCTTTTAAAAGGGATTGAGTGTATGATTTTTGGTTGGGAATAAAAGAATCTTTTAATTGGTAGACCAATACCTTTTAATTGATAAGTGGTGGAAATAATAAAATTATCTCCACTTTCTCCTCAATTTTCGAAATGGAGCTTCTTACTAGGAATCTGGGAATCTTTAGAGTTGGAAGTATGGGGCCTCTAATAGGCTGTCATGTGCATGAGATTTTAATAGGTCGCGAATCGTGCGCCTATATGTTGTTTATTTTTACTTAGCATTTTAATTACCATATACGTTATATTTTTCAAATGATTTTGCATTATCAAATCTTCATATTTTCACATTCTCTCGAACTAGATAGTTGTGAGTCTTTTGAAGAGCTTTTTGAAAATGTATGACACAACATCAACAGATACTCGAGAAAATTTATAAATTCCTTTTAGTACAACTGTATCGACCGCGACCGTGTCACGACAGATCCTAACAAATTTTGCATAACAACTCCTCTATTGTTCGAACTCTCGAGGCACATGTAAAAATGAAAAATAAAAACAATAAATTAAAATTTAGGCTTGTAAAAGTGCAAGATATTACATGATTATACTCATTTATGTTTTAGCCCCCGAAATTTATATAATACTAATGCTTTACTCAAAATTCAACTAAATTTTAGGAGGAACTTCATATTTCCCAAAATAAACATTTAAAATTTACTTTTACGCTCATAAAATTTTTAAAATTATGATTTCACCCCCTAGGGTTGCAAAAATTGTATTTATAACTCGAACTATTTTTAACTTACATTTTCTTCGAAATTATAAAAACAACTCTAAGTGATAATTATTTATGATACAACGGGAGTAATAAAACCTAGATTCGAGTATAAATTATAGAAAATAATGCACTAATCAAATATTCTCAAACCTAGACTTTGCTAGTCCTAGAGCAAAACTAAAATTTTAAAATTTAACTCACTTTTATAGGAATCACAGTTGTACTAAACATGTGTAAGATGCCTTTAAACTCTTAGGTTACCTTAGTGGACAAGTTTTATCTCGTGAAGATTTGTAGTGAATATATCCACTGAATTCAAAAACTTGACTCAATTTACAAAAGACACAAATGTAATATCATCAAGTCTCAAATGCAAACTTCACAAGGATAGTACAACTTCACTTTTTAATCTTGACTTATTGTGCGTATGTACATAGCAAATATAACCATCTATTTCAAATATTTGATCGTTATGTTTCTTATCCTAAAGTTCATTTGATATAAATTCTCACGAGATACATTCAAAATTAAATACTCAGATATGGCTAAATTTCCTCAGTGTATGTGAATAAAAGAGTAAAATTAATGATCAATTTTCACATATACATTATAATAATGGACTTTTTATAATGGATGATTATGATTTCATGAACAAAAAATCGATTACTTTTTGAAAAAATATTGAATCACACTATAGAATATATTCATCCTATCTCCACATTATAACTAACTTTGCTTCAGATCGATTAGACCTTTTCTCTGTTGTATTGTTGTCTCGAGTTTTAGTTACAAAGAATAGTTTTCGGAATTAAAAAATTTCCAAGAATATAGAGGTTTTTCGGTATTTTGATTTTTAGCCACTTTTTCAAATATCCATTTTTCTTTTCTTTCCTTTTTCATTACCAAACTCACATATTTTTTTCCCTTTCATTTTCTCATTCTTTCTTTCTTTCTTCCATTTTCATTCTTTTCTTTTCAAGCATTATAATTGCAAACTTTCTTTCTTTTGGCTTTTTTCTACCAAAATTTTACCTTGATATTCTCTGTAAATGGGTATGAATTTTTGAATTTTCAATAAAAAGTTTTTTTTGCACTAATGGCCTTTCAACGGAATAATGTAAAAAAGTTGGTTTAAGCCTAATTTCTGGGCTTTGAAAATGATGACCTAATCTCATTTCTCGAGTATCGTTAAGTTAATTTATGTCTTAAGACGACTTACTAAGACTTCTAGCGCTTAAGTTTTTCTAATTCGAATTGATTTAAATTTTCTCAAAAATGATGAATTGCAGAAAAATCTCGCCGAATTGCATATTATCTTTCACGTCAATATCCATTTTCGATGATATTACAATAAAATATTTTTGGATTTTAAGTTTTTTCTATTATTATGAATTTTTCATTATTTTTAAATATCATCATTTTCCCCAAACCTCAATGCAATTTTATATTGTCCTCAATGTATACTAAAATAAAAATATGGACAAAAAAAATAAAGTAATTAAGCAAAAGAAAGATATTACCTGAGAACTCTCACTTTTACTACCTACTTCCAATATATATAAATGAATGTTAACCATATATAGAAAAAATTAAAAAAAATAAAATAAATCGACAACAACCTGTAAAAAAACTAATTATATACAAAGTCAGGACAATTATCACCATCATCATAAATTAATAATCAAGATAGTTGTGGTTCATTCCAATTAATATTATTTATAGCATGAAGTGCAAAAACTTCATAAACTCGGTTGTATGACCACACAACAATAGTCTCAACCTTAAATTCATGGTCACAATGGTGATTATCGATATTAAAATTAGGAATTCTAAATTACATAAATCAAATGTCGCTATTTCACACGTGGGTAAGAAATCACAATGAGATTCCATAAAATTATTATCTATTTTCTTAAAATAGTCACGTAAAATTAGGAATGCATATTTTGATCCTAAATGCCAGACTTTGCAAAAAGCACGAGACAAAGAAGTATCACATGAGGATACACCTTCTTCACAAAAATTTGGAGGGCCATTATAATAACTAGAATTATCGATAAAATCGGGTGACGATTACTCAATTAAATTATAAGAAAAATCTTGACAAAAATCAACATCCAGATCATTAGAAGTATTACATGTGTTCATTTTGTAAATTTTCTCCTCACAAAATTGATTATCCTATTTCACGGCTATTTTCAGAAATACCATCATTACATCGTTTGTTTACCTCTTCCCAATTGATACACTTTGCCGGACATATAATGATTAAAGGAATTGGCCTTTCGTGCACGCCTTTACACTACACCAAAATGGGAAAATTGTCACCTTTCAGCCGGCTAGCCTTGTCAAGGTCATTGACCGTGACAAAAAAACACGCATTTTATGTCACGGTCATTGACCTTGACACGACCGCGACAACGAATTGTCACGGTCATTGACCGTGACACGACCATGACAATTCAATTTGTCACGGTCATGTCACGGTCAATGACCGTGACAATTCGTGTCACGGTCAAAGACCTTGACACGACCGTGACAACTTTTCCAGCAAAAACCCTACCCCCCTTCTTTTTTCCCTCCCGCGCCCTTCCCTCCCTCTCTCTCTCTCTCTCTCTCTCTCGACGCTGCTCTCTCTCTCTCTCTCTCAGGTCCAATTTCTCTCTCTCTCTCTCTCTTCCATTTATATATATATATTTGTCTGTATATTTATGTGTGTATGTGTATATATATATGTGTGTGCGTGTGTGGGGGGTGGGGCGGGATGGGGGTAGGGGGTGGTGGAGGGGGGCAGGGGGTGGGGCAGGGTGGGGCAGGGTGGGGTGGGGGGTATGTGTATATATATATGTGTGTATGTGTGTGCGTGTGTGGGGGGTGGGGGCAGGGGGTGGGGGGGGGGTGGGGCGGGGGGGGCAGGGTGGGGAATGGGGTGGGGGGTGGGGCAGGGTGAGGGAGGGGTGGGGCAGGGTGAGGGAGGGGTGGGGCGGGGGTGGTGGAGGGGGGCAGGGGGTGGGGTGGGGTGTGTGTGTGTGTGTGTGCGTAGGTGTGCGTGTGTGTGTGGCGGGGGGAGGGGGCAGGGGTGGGGCACCCATTTAATAACTCTTTAAATATTTAGAAAAAACATGATATTACAAAATTGAAACGAAATGGTATTAACGGAACTTACACATACGTTATAATATAGACGAAACATTTTTTTATCTGTACTAATAACATTTTTTTTATCTGTACTAATAACATTTTTTTTACAGCAAAAATGTCTCCTTCAGATGTTAGGGCGAAGATGATGATGCTGTTTATGATGATGTCGTCGTCTGGGTTCGGTGGTAGCGGAGGCGACGAGGGCTCCTCCGCCCCTAGGCTCCCCAAATATGGAAAATTTGGGATTACCGTCGAAAACAAGTCGGAGCTTTTAGCGAGATCCCTCGAGCTGCTAAAGACGGTCATCGGCCCGGGGTTTATGAGTTGGAAGGAGGTGCCGTATGAGCTCAAGTTAGCTGTTTGGGCGGCACTACAGGTAATATTTATATGAATATTTCAATTTCAATTTATATTTATATTTATATTTATATTTATATTTATATTTATATTTATATTTATATTTATTCGCAACTAACATTGTATTTGTTGGACAGGAACAATTCAACTTGGATCCAAAGCTACGCGATTCCGTCTTGGAGCAGTTGAGGGAGCAACACAAGACGTGGAAAAAAAATATGCGGACACGGTACTTTGGAAAAACACGAGAGACCATTTTACAATGGCGCGGATCCGTCCCGCCCAAGGAGCCGATCTCATTGGCACAATGGCAAAAGTTCATTGACAATGAGATCGAGAATCGACAATTGGCATCTCGCCAATCGGGGAGGGAAAATCGGGCTAAAAAGACGGACGTGCACTACTCCGGCCGGACCTCTTACGCTGAGGTGGAGCATAGGATGAAGGTAATATTTAATTTATCTATAACTACAGAAATATATTATTGGATATTATTTTACTTTGCGGGGCCGATACTAATTTTACTTTACTTTATTTTATTTCAGGGGGTAGGGAGTGGGCCAGGGGGTAAGTCACATAGGCTCGATACTTATGTGGCTCTTCGGACGAAGAAGGGGAAGGACAAGGAGGTGTCCCCGAGCGTCGCGGCCACGATTGTAAGTAATCCGACAGTTTAATTATTGTTAATTACGTTATAATTTTTTAGTTTACTTATTTTACTAATCATGTGTTTTTTGTCGTTTCAGGCAAAGCTTAAGGAAGTGCATGAGTCGCAGTCTGATGCCGACAAGGCATCTTTGTCCATAGACGCACTCAGCCAAGTGCTTGGCTCTGATCGCAAGGGGAGGACAAGGGGAGTGAGCTCGCGGGTGGCCAAATCTAGGATCATCGGATTGGAGACGAGCGACATCGGGTTGGCTCGAACGGTGGATTCACACGACGCGAAGATGTCCCGTTTGGAGGCGACGGTCCAAGATATGTACGCATTCATGAAGCGTACGTTGGGTGGAGACCGTAAAGAGAAAGGTAAAGGGAAAGGGAAGGAGAAGGCGGTGGAGGAGGAGGTGCGGGAGGACGAGGCGCAGGATGACGAGGATGTGGACCTCGCTGCTTCATCACCGACACGTTCGTACTTCGACGATCAACTTCCCTATTTGACGCCCTCCAACAGACCATTATCGACAATTGGTTGGCCGAGCGTGTTCATATTGGACATATTTGATGGCCAGCAGATAGGGCGGGGGTTGAGGGACCCGAATATCGTCGAGGGTGGAATAGTCCATGGACGTGTGCTTCAACAGATGGAGTCCAGGGTGCTCGTCACGCATGTCATAACCGGGAAGGAGAACTCCCTATTGTGGTTGCGCGAACAATGCGGCACGACGTATATTAGTGGGTGCGTCAATTCGTATGTCGTGTGGCCTACTCACCTCCTCAGTTTTATCCAAGACATGTAGTAACATTATTTTCTAGTTTGTCCATTTTAATTATATTTGGATTATATCGTCATGTATATTATTTTTACTTTGAAGATTTGGATTATACTGTCATGAATATATATTTGCATTATCTTTAGTTTGTGTTGGATATATGATGTTTGGAACAGGTACAACGTTGCTATAATAGGTACAAATATACTGCTGGGCAGTGGCAGTGGCCATACTGCTGGGCAGTGGCAGTGGCCATACTGCCCAGCAGATTTTTTTTAAATTCTGCCCAGAATTGTCACGGTCATTGACCGTGACAAGTCCGTGACAACATTTGTCACGGACTTGTCACGGTCAATGCCCGTGACAATTTTTTTTAAAAAGGGTCACGGCTTTGTCACGATTATAAACCGTGACAAACGTGTCACGGTCATTGACCTTGACACGACCGTGACACAAAACGCGAGTTTTTTGTCAAGGTCAATGACCGTGACAAAAAAAGTTGTCTCGCCTCGAAATGTCACGGTTATTGACCTTGACAAGGTGAATTTGTCAAGGTCAATGACCTTGACAAATGGGCAGATTTGGTGTAGTGTTATTAATTTCTTTCAGAATAATTATTGTCTCATCCGGCTCAAATCAAAATATGTAATCATCCATATTCTCAATATTTTTGAGCCACGTCCAAAGTATCAAGAGAGAAATACGAAAAAGATGATGGGATAACAATATGAGGATCACAAATTGTAGTTTACTACTTTCATTTATTTTTCTAAATTTTTTTGAACTTTTTTTATTGTGCTATAAAAAAAACACAAAACAACTACACCACGTGTAAAGTACCACGCATAAAAAAATTAAGGTAAAAATAACACGACTCAAAACATTAATGGTGTAATTAGCACAAAACAAAGAGCAAAATAAAATAAAAACGAGCACACTTATGAAATAATTTTTTAATCTATTCCGCGAATAAAAAATAAATGCGCTCCTGGAAAAAAAATTGATTTTTAATTTTTTTTTATTTTTGACATTTTTCCAGAGACTACATCTAAAAAATAAAATCTTGAAATTTTTAGGAAAAAAATTGGGGCTTGTAATTATTGTTTATTCTTATGGGTTTTATGGAAACACGAATGAAAAAAAAACTAGTATGAAAGTCAATAACTTTAAAATCGACACAATTTCTCGGCAACAGTGTCAAAAAATTATTGTTAAATTATTAAATTACACAAGTGCATGGACTATTGTAATATAGCGAGTGTAAGTACGGATCGAACTCACAGAGATTTGGTCAATTCTTATGAATTATGGATTTTTCAACTAAACAATATTGGTATAGAAATATATGATGTAGAGATATAACAAAATGAAAGATAATTAATGAGTGAACACAAAATATATAACAAATATAGAGAGATTACTAGGATTTCAGATGCGTTTACCATTTTACTTGTTTAGGATTAGTTACTCCAACTCGCAATTCATTTTTGTAACTCAAAATTCTACTGATTCTCTTCGCGTAAATTTTAGATGTTAAATATGTGAAACTTTAAATAAGTATTTATATGACTCTTTTTCGATGCAAAAATCCCTATTCTCTTAAAAGTATAACTCTTACGCATTAAAAGTCAAACATAAACCTAAACTATCAAACAATTTAACATAAGCATAATCCATCAAAAGTAAGTACATAAAATAAAGAGTGGTGATAGGGAGACCCACTTTTGGGACCCAATTTTGAAACCCACGTATAAGACAAAAATGGGTACAAATTTTTAATGCACATTTTGATGCCCTGACGAGACCCACAACAATAAGGTATAAGCTTTTAATGTAGTGGGTTCACGAAATGGATTTTTTTGTGGGTCTCCCTAGATTTATTCTAAAATAAAAGGATATGAATAGAAAAATTAATTCTGAAAGTTTACAGTACCACTCTCGAGACTATTTTAAATGAATACCAAAATTTTAGAATATTTTTGGAACAAGTAAGGAATTTAAGAAATTTAAACCAATTAAAACATACACTAAGTAATCATGGTAAATTTCACATCATGTTAGCAATTAAATTAAACTAGCATCATAATTAAAGCACAAAAATGCAGGATGAAATACTAATGCTTATAAATAGTAATCAACTTCAAAATTAGAGTCTCAATATTTGAATGCCAATACAAAAAGTTTGTCCTAAACATGCACACAAATTGTTGTGGGAGTCCCAAAAATGCAAATATCAAGATTTATTATTTTTGGTGATCCAAAAACACTCTAAAAATTTATTTCCCTCACTAAAATAGTGTGTAATGTCCTCAAACTTGTGTATCACTTTTTTTGCCGCCAAATGTAGTGCATTTTTTTAGTTTGGATTAAAACAATCTTTTATTTGTTATACCCATAACTTTTGATTGAGAAGTGGTGGAAATAATAAAATTACCTCCACTTTCTCCTTAATATTTGAAATGGAGCTTCTGACTAGGAATCTAGGACTCTTTATAGTTAGAAGCGTGGGACCTCTGAAAGGTTGTCATGCGCATGAGGTTTTAATTAGTCACGCATCACGCACTTATATATATATATTTTCTTTTTTCTTTTTTCATTTTAGTCACGATTCACATTATATTTTTCAAACTATAGTTGCACTATCAAATCTTTATATTTTCAAATTCGTCCAAACTAGAAAGTTGTCTTTTAAAGACCTTCCCGATAAGCTATGGCACGATATCAATGGATACTCAAGGATATTTATAAACACCTCTTCGCACAATTGTGTCGACTCATGTCCCAACGTATCCTAAGAAATTTCGTATATCAACTCCTTTGTTGTCCGAAATCTCAATGAGCCTATAAAAATTAAAAGATAAAAATAATCAATACAAATTTAGGGTCATAAAAGTGTAGTAAATTAAATGATTACCCTTTTTTTTTACTTTAGCTTCCGAAATTCATTTAATAGTCATTTTAACTCGAAAATTAATCAAATTTTAAGGAGAACTTTATATTGCCCAGATAAACATTTAAAATTTACTTTTAGGCCCATAAAGTTTCTAAAATTATGATTTCACCTCTTCGATTTCTAAAATTGCATTTTTAACACGAATTATTCCCAACTTGCATTTTCCTTATCAATTACAAAAACTATTCTAAGTGCTCATTATTTACGATACAATGGGACTAACAAGGCGTAGATTTGAGTACAAATTATAAAGAATATTTCACCAATCAGCTTTTGGGGGCCTTTCACATATATAAGTATAGTCTTAGGTCATCCCAAACCTAAGACCTCATCACGAAGGGGGATGAACCACCACGTCTACCCATCAGTCATAAAGCCTATCATACCCAAGACTTATGAAGGAAGTATCCTTGAATACTATCTCAGTCACGGGTATCTAGAGGTGTGTCCAATGGTTAAAATATGATCAAAGAAGATCTCATCTACTCAACGAGGTATCAGGACGGTCCGTGTTGTAAGTGCCCCCATCATGGAATCCCTTTTAGTATGTCCGCCAACGAGAAATCACACATGGTATGCATTACACATAAAACCTGAAACTAATCACAACCATCGGTAACGAGCTAAAGAGAACACATACATAAATTCAGGAAATACCTGCACATGAAGAAAAAGAAATATCATGACACATACGAGAAATTGTAATAAAATAAAAAATCCCCCTCAATTTGTTCTCCCCATTTTGATCCGTAATAGACAATGGACCAAAAACTAAGCATTTAATATTAGCATCACCCGAATCTAATAGAAATAGCATCACAATGAAAAACAATTAAGCATATGAGATGAATTTCTAAGAAGCAACCAACTATTTTCGAAAGTTTTCAATTTTCTCAAGAATAAACAGTTTATGTATAAAAGGTACATTCAGGTACAAATACCTCACACCATGGAATAACACTACAATATCCAAATAATGAAAGTGGAATGAAATTGTGAGAACTTGTTCCAAGGAAAATCAACATAGACATAGGTGACAAAGGCTCATGAAGTAAATGAGATACTTCTAAAGAAACGACTCAATTTCAACCTAAGATGTAAGAATGTTGAATAAAATGAAATTTAATCGACTTATGCAATATTCCATTAATTTAAATGATTCTCAAATAAATATTGCTAACCTATTTAATGTTCTTTAGAAAATTCGTTATTCAAACCCAATAATCTTATACTTTATAACACCCTTAAAATCTCACATATTTAAGAATTCACTCTCAATTTATGAAGATATCATAATGCTCATGTATGGTGATGTATCAATGAAAAAGGGCCTTGGCACTTCTATTTTTGTGTACCGTTAATATTTTAGGATCTTGTCAATGGTTTCTTTTAACGCAAATATTAATTTTCTATCTCCCATCCCCTTTCCATTGCCAAACATAAAATCAATATTTTAAGAAATGAAATACATGCAATGTTTCTTACAAGCACAACTTATCTCTACTAAGTTCGTTCGCTATTAAACACTATCGATATGAGAACACCGTATTCGTCATATGACAGGTAAGTAAAATTTTCAAAAATTCTATGCATGTGTGAAATAAAGGCGATAAAAGTCTAGCATGAAGAAAGTAATCATGAATGAATAATGAAATGCTAGCCACACATTATTAAGAACACTAGATAAATGAAGCCATGTATGAAAACACCCTAGAATAAATGACATGAATGGATGGAATGTAGTTGTGATTCGAACATCTTAAATGCACATCAATATATGGTGAAAAATAAAACACAAAAATGTTTTTGAATTTATCGAAAATAATTTATTTTGAAAATTTTCAAACTTTTTCTAAAAGAAAAGAAAATATTTTTGGATTTTTCAAAAAATATAAACATAGAAATAGAATCTAGCAATAGGGATAAAATATAGCAACATTATAATCACCCTATACTAGATACAGGTCATAACCTTAATCACTAGGTTGGGAGCTATTCTCAAAAGGAGTAGACATCCTTCAAAATTAATCCATCAAACATTGAAAAGTCTTGACTAAAAACAACACTTGCTCTAAAAAACTATCAAAATCTCTATGATGATGTGTTGGAGAACGTGTGGAAACATATGTGGGTGAATGTTGAAGAACATGCATATGGGAAACTCTCCCCATCTTAAAACAAAACTCCCTAAGGTGACCTCTTTGTTTGCAGTGGGAATAAAATAGATCAATTTGGGTCTACCTTGGTCAAAACATCTAGGTCGAGCTCTCCTTTATGGCATAAGTCTCTTTGGTTGGTTAGTTTAAAGGCCATAAGGATTCATCATAAATACGGGAATTGATTCGGGTGTGGCATTGTAAGTGGACGCACCATCGTAACCTATTTGTTACCTCTCATAAAAAAATAACACATGACAGAGGAACATCTTTTTACGCCTATTTAAACTGAGGCTAAATCCGTAAAATGTTTCTTCAAAATCAATAAAGGGAAAGGTATTAGCTTAATTGTGAGCAAGGACGGAATTGAGTTAGACCCTGCCAAGGTCAAATCCATACGAGAAATAAAATCACCCAATATAGAAAACGAGGTCAGAAGGTTCCTAGGCCAAATTCAGTTCATAAGATGGTTCATCAACCAGCTTACTACCATTTGTGAACCCATCTTTTAAATACTCAAGAAGTAAGCATCTAATGAATGGAACACTTAGTGCTAATAAGCATTCGAGATGATATAAGTGTATCTCACCCATCGGTGTTAGTATTTCACCAAACCGGGATAACTTTTCCACCTCTATATGACCATAACTGAGATGGTTATCGAGGCCATGTTGGCCCAATACAGAGAGAGTTCTCAAAAGGAATGTGTCATCTACTATGTCAGTAAGTCTCTTATGAGCTTAAATACATCTTTTTGGAAAAGGCTTGTGTATCCCTCATATGTATCACCCGGGAATTACATGATGTCCTTCAGTATACAACTCATTTTTAAGATGGATCCCATGAAATATCACTTTGAGAAATTTGCTCTCTCTAGAAGAATGGGCAAATATCTACTAAAGTTATTCGAATTTAAAATCACGTATGTAACTCATAAAGCCACCAAAAGGCAAGCCATCTCGAGCCATCTTACAGGGAAACCCGTGAAAAATAAGGAAGAACAAAACGAGGCATAATTCCCTGATGAGGATTTCTTATCCATAAACAATGGAGAAACTTGGGATCTTTACTTAAATGTGGCCTCTAATATAAGGGGATTGGGGATCAGAATGCTCCTGATATCTCTCGGCTCATGGTGACTCCCTAGAGACATTAGACTTACCTATGAATGCACTAACAACATAGAAAAGTATGAGGCCTACATCACATGTCTCAAAATCACCCTAAAAACGGGGATCACCGATCTAAAATCCAATGGGTATTCCAGCCTAGTCAGATATTAGGCAAATTTAAAAAAAATCAGAATGACAAACTACAACCATACCATTCTTGTTCAAAAGAGGTATCTTCGTGATTAAGACATCTCGAATACAACTTCCTTCTAGGGGATAAAAATATTTCCTCATATACACTTGCCACCATAGCCTCCATGATAGACATGTTGGAAGGAACTATAAAAAACATTCTTACTACGACCAGCCAAACCTCCCCTTCCTATTATTTTAATGTCAGGACCATCGAGGAAATTATAATAGGACCCATGAAATGGTAATACAACATAAGGAAATTAATAAACAAGAACCACTACCCACCCAATTCTTATCTAAGTGACCAGTTCACCCTATGATGTTTGGTAGCCCAATTCATTATATGTGGGGACTAACTCTGCAAAAGAGAGTTCGATGGAATACACTTATAATGCATCACAAAAGACGAGACCCTTGAGGTCACGAACGAAATCTAAGGTGACAAATGTGGCCCATACGTGAGCTGACATACCATCTCCCCAAAAATCCTCATACCACCATGAAAAAGGATTGCACCGATTATGCTAAGAGGTTCCTCAAATGTCAATTGTATGCCCCATAGAAGCATCTACCTCCCTAAGAACCATACTTCATAACCTAACCCTGGTCTTTCTCCACATGAAGGACAAATATCATAAGGAAGGTAACTCCCAAGGCCTCCATTGGGAGAGGATTCATATTAGTATCCATAGAATATTTCACAAAATGGGTCGAAGTCGAATCTTACACAATTCAAAATGCTAATGAACTGGCCAAATTCATGCGTGAAAAAACCATTTGCCTCTTCGGTGTACACCATAAGATGGTATAAAATAATGGGTGTCACTTTGAGGAAGATGTATCAAACCAATTACATAAATGTCAGTCATATCTATATAAATTGTAAACCAATGGAATAGTTGAAGTTGCTAACAAGAATGTTAAAAACATCATCAACAAGATGATTAAGACGTACATTGATTGTCGAAAAAGCTCCCATACGCCCTCTACGATACCATAATACATAGATAAACTCAATAGAGATCCACCCCAACTCTTTAGTTTATGGAATGGAGGCATTCATGCCCATAGAACTTGAGACACCATCATTACAGGTCATGCTCAAAAGCCAAGTGACCAAAACCGATTGGTCCAAGCCCATTACGACAAACTAGCTATCCTCAATGAGAGGAGACTGAACGTCACTTATCATAATAGGGACAACATTAGAATATCACTTAAGAATTTAATTAAAGGGCCAAGAAGAGAAACATCCAACATGGCAACCTTGTTATAAAATAGAATCTCAGACCTTCTCGAACTCCCAGAGGTAAATATCTGCCCAACTAGGGAGGACACTACCTCATTACAAAAATAAACTCTGGTAGGGCGTCTACCCTGGCTAATCTCAATGGAGTTACGTTTTCCCAATCTTTCAATCTCGACAAATTAAAGACATTATTTCCTTAAGCCCTCCAGTGGTGAAAAGAAAAAGACTAGTTTAAAAACCAAAAATAATCATTTGTAGAAAGTAGGGAAAAATCTGCAAGCCCACGCACATTCCCATCCCCCACATAAAAAAAAAACAAATTGTGCCACCAACCTTTCACATTAAGCCCCCCCCCCCCCCCCCCCACCAACTGTAATAACCCGCGTAATTTTGGGCTATTTTAATTAATTTAGGAAAATGGAGGAAAATAAAGTTTTTGATAAAATTATTTTTATTGCTCAAATATGATGGTTATTATTTTTAAAGGCGATTTCGAAATCGGAGTTAAAACGGATTTTAAATGATTTTTAAATGTTTTTAACTCTTGGAGTTGTTTTAACTTCCAACTCTTCATTTCTTTGCCTTATTTAAAGGAGTCTTTTGGATTCCAACTCTTCATTTCTTTGCATTATAAAAGGAAGTCATGGGCAATATTTTTAACATACTTTTGGCACAACTTTTGGCAGCAAATATATTTTATATTCCTCTTCTTTTTATATACACATTGGCCCTTGAGATTTGTGAGTTCCAACCTTAGATTAGAGGTATTCTTGGGGCTATTTTGTTGGAGGTTCTTGGAGGAGATTTTGTAGATCTTTTGTGTTGATCTTGAGGATGTGATCATTGGTTTCTCATCATGGTTTGAGGTATGGGGTTTTACACAATATGCTCCTTAAATCTCGCGAGTGTCATTCTCTTTGAATTCTTGTTTAATTGAACTCGTATTTGAATTGATAAATTCATTGAAATCTGGAAAATAATTGTTGAAATTATTTTAATTCATGTGGTATCATTATATTGTTGATGAGCACGTTGTCATGAGATTTTAATATGGCACGGATGTTGGGCACCCGCCAAAATACCTATTCCCGGCTATGGCTTGATAAAGCATATGTGAATGGGGTGAGGCCTGGTGACCCATTGATGTGTTTTTGAGAAATTATATTGATAAATGCTTTGAGATTTGCATTTTGATTTGAATATTCGTACTCGTGTTGTTACGTTTTATTCATCGCTAACATATATTTGTTGAGCATCTTTCTTGTCGTATTGTGTACTTCCCCATATTTTCTTTTAGTGGCAGGTTAGCGCGGATTTTAGGGCGCTATGGAGATTGATTTTAGCGAGGATTGTTTGGGAAAGATTTGTATTATTTTGATGTATAGAGCTTTGGAGATTTGTATTTTATTTTCGAGTTAGTTGTTGTAATTGAAGAGATTGAGATTAGTGGATTTATATTATTGTGGGTTTAGTTAGATGCTCTATACCTTGTCACTTGTGGATTTGGATTTATTTTATCGCATTAGCGCTCCGTTCGCTCTCCCCGGGTGGGCGGGGTGTTACAAATGGTATCAGAGCTTAGGTATACGGAAACCCTCGGGGCTTGGGTTTTGGGTTAATTGCGTGGGTAGCAATTTTTGGAGATAGAAAATTTTAGATGATATTCGAGTTAGGTTTCGAGATTAGAGGTGAGGAATTATTTTTGGGGACGAGATTAATTTTGGAGATTGTTAGCCTGATTTTTTAGAGTTAGGCATTCGGCGAATTTCAAGGGCGAAATTCCATTGTTAGTGGGGAAGTGTAATAACCCGCGTAATTTTGGGCTATTTTAATTAATTTAGGAAAATGGAGGAAAATAAAGTTTTTGATAAAATTATTTTTATTGCTCAAATATGTTGGTTATTATTTTTAAAGGAGAGAATTTCAAACGGTTTGGAAATCGGAGTTAAAACGGATTTTAAATGATTTTTAAATATTTTTAACTCTTGGAGTTGTTTTGACTTCCAACTCTTCATTTCTTTCCCTTATTTAAAGGAGTCTTTTGGATTCCAACTCTTCATTTCTTTGCATTATAAAAGGAAGTCGTGGGCAACCTTTTTAACATACTTTTGGTACAATTTTTGGCAGCAAATATATTTTATATTCCTCTTCTTTTTATATACACATTAGCCCTTGAGATTTGTGAGTTCCAACCTTAGATTAGAGGTGTTCTTGGGGCTATTTTGTTGGAGGTTCTTGGAGGAGATTTTGTAGATCTTTTGTGTTGATCTTGATGATGTGATCATTGGTTTCTCATCATGGTTTGAGGTATGGAGTTTTACACAATATGCTCCTTAAATCTCGCGAGTATCATTCTCTTTGAATTCTTGTTTAATTGAACTCGTATTTGAATTGATAAATACATTGAAATCTGGAAAATAATTGTTGAAATTATTTTGACTCATGTGGTATCATTATATTGTTGATGAGCACGTTGTCATGAGATTTTAATATGGCACGGATGTTGGGCACCCGCCAAAATACCTATTCCCGGTTATGGCTTGATAAAGCATATGCGAATGGGGTGAGGCCTGGTGACCCATTGATGTGTTGTTGAGAAATTATATTGATAAATGCTTTGAGATTTGCATTTTGATTTGAATATTCATACTCATGTTGTTACGTTTTATTCATCGCTAACATATATTTGTTGAGCATCTTTCTTGTCGTATTGTGTACTTCCCCATATTTTCTTTTAGTGGCAGGTTAGCGGGGATTTTAGGGCGCTATGGAGATTGATTTTAGCGAGGATTGTTTGGGAAAGATTTGTATTATTTTGATGTATAGAGCTTTGGAGATTTGTATTTTATTTTCGAGTTAGTTGTTGTAATTGAAGAGATTGAGATTAGTGGATTTATATTATTGTGGGTTTATTTAGATGCTCTATACCTTGTCACTTGTGGATTTGAATTTATTTTATCGCATTAGCTCTCCGTTCGCTCTCCCCGGGCGGGAGGGGTGTTACACCAACCACCCCCCACCCCCACCATATCACATAGATAAAACTATGTATACCTGATTCACTATTATATATCTTAGACATTAAATACAAACACCAACTTGTCCTTGAATCAAAGATACGTAGACAACCCGAGATATCACTTCACGCCCTGTCCAAATAAATGCCAACAAAACCCATTTTATGAAGAACCCTACTTATGGTCATTGTGCCCTCACTAAAAAAGATTCGATGCATCTAAATAAACTAAAATTTAGATAATAAAACAGTGCTCTAAGGTATTTTAAGACTTTGAAGGGTCATCCTTATTTAAAATATCACACGAAGGATAATACAACAAAAGCAACAATCGAAAGAGGCCAAAACGGTCTAATACACTACCAATATACATGTTTTCCCTAGAAAACTAAACACCAAATACCCTCCCCTAAAATCACCCCACATCACGGGATGGATCATTAACAAGATCTCCCCCCAAAACAACACCTCAATTGGGAGTAAGAATGACACTCCAATTCTAAAGCTACATCAAAAGTGTCTTGCCCGGTCATCGAGAAAAGAAAAGGTAATTTTCTTACCTCATCACTCCAATATCAGTACGGAGAAAGGGTTCACCACTGAGCAGATAAAAGTCATCTCTTTCTAAAAGAATAGTCTTAAAAAGACAAGGCTATTTTCCATATACATATGTATTTTTTATTTTTAATGTGTCTCCCCCATTTTAATCAAAGATATTAGAATAACTTTTCACATGTGTGCATACCCCTTTTTATTGCCTTCGTATACCCGTGTCATCACCAATGTAATAAAAGATCCTAGGCTCACTCTATTCAAATGTATATTGGCATTGTTTATCCTAAAAATAAGAGAAATATGGCATCTACTATTTTTTTTTTTTAAATTGATGATCCTTCCTCGTGAAGAATAAAAATGCATAAACATGTATAAAAATTGAATAAATGCCGTAAAAATTTGGATAAAATATTATCCTATATCCCTAGACATCCAATAAAGCAAAGCATAATATTTTTGCATCAAGTGAAAAAATGAAACGAATGATTAAATGTACAAGTATATGGAGATAATCCCTCCACCTAGTCAATGAAATAAAAAAATCTATGCATGATGGGTCTTCTTGGGACTCTCACTATCATTACTAACACTCCCTATTGCATTTGGATCCTCAGGATGCCTAGTGCTCGGCTGAGTCGGAGAATGAAGCATGCCAATGTTCACCAAAAATGTCACCGACCTAATAATAGACTCTGAAACCTCCTCATGATGTGAAGGCGTGCAAGTACGAGTATGGTACTGTGAGCGAGATGCCAATCGGATTGCTATTTGTCTCTCATGGAACGATAAGGGGCCATAAATCTAGATGGAGTACGGAAAATCTCTATACTGTGAGGACCAAAAACGTATCATCCTCCGCAGGCCAGGCACCTGAATCACAACCTCCTAAGAAGTACCAAAACAAGAAAATAATCAGTGTAAGAAAAGGAAATTAAAGAAATTTGTGATAGTGAAAAAAGATAAAGGTAAAGAGGTAAATACCCCGTCCTCTCCTAGGGCCTCCATAAATCTTTGAGCTATGCAGTCCAAATGGGAGATTGAGAAAGAAAGGGGATATGTAGTCAAAACACCATGATCCAGAGACTCTGCCTATAATGTTAAGATAGATATATCCACCCTCATAAGAGGCAACTCCCTCTAAGAAGCACCACCCTCATGATCCCATAGAACAGATGCCTCCTCCAAATCATTGCCATATCCTCTAGGGTGGCTATACAAGTAGCAAAATCATCCTTCATCTTGGTCCACCCTCTAGTTGTCCCCTCCTCCGTCGCCCTAACCATCTCCTCCACGATAACATACTATCCACAAAAATCAAGATCCTTCACATCTATCTTGGAGACGACGCCAAAAATAACCACTCAAAATTCATAAACTACCCAAGAGAGGGAGTCTCTACACTCTCCTGAGCCTTCCCCAATGTGTCAGATGCCTTTGATCCCAATATCAAATCTAACCACATGATATCCATCAACCCTTCAAATCCACTAACACCAGTAAGAAATATACCCTCTAAGGTCCACAATCCCTCCTGACACCATCGCCCCCGGCTGTCTCCTATACATGTGCATCCTAACCCCAACCTCATCCACATAAACCTCTTTTGATACCTAACATCACCCTCAAGCACCACATATATCCCCTCCTAATCAATATCTGGATCTAATTGATTCCCACCTATCACTACAATATCACCCATTAGGGCTATCGACTCCCCATTCGCTGCCACAAGCACCCTACTGTCGGAGCCACCCTAGGTGGACCAACAAAGTCTCATTAAACACACGATAAGGCATCATCATCACATGATGATCCCAGAAGACCCAGTAATTAAGGTCCTCCCTAAGTAGGCTAATGAAAGGAACACCCTCCATAAATGTCCACGGATCCACCTATGTCGGTCGCACTTATTTATGCCTCATATGGTATGGAGGGGGGACGACGCCCTCACCTGGGCTTAAAAAATATACTACAGATTTAGACTATTGGGAAGATAAAATAAATCCCCACACAGGTCCTTTAGCAATAACAACTGCCCGAATAACACCCATGTCATGACACCTGTTCCTAACACATGGCGGGTCAAATCTCAGGACACCTAAAAGAAGAAAACACCAAGAAAGGAAATCAGTTCGGATAAGAATCTAAATACTAAAAGAACAGAAAAAGGAAAGGAAAGGATAATAGACATTAAGATACTTACATTTTCAATATTCATCCCATTTAGGAGTGACCTGGATGAAGCTAATGATATGGATGACCCTGCCTTCAGATTCCCCGGTACATACTGTCTAAACAAAGGGAACACACCAACCATCGGCTCCATAATCCAAGGTCTCTCAGAATAAGTGGTCATATAAGCAAAAAACCACATCTGCCCAATATGACATGAGTAACATAGAAAATAAACTTGAAGCTAAAAAGAGTGAGAGGGAATAAAAAACTAAAATGAGTATGAACCTCCTAAAAATATGTAAAATCGATAAAACTATTCGTGCATAATCTCGAATAAAGGTACATAGATCGGTATATCTCGACTAGAGATATCTCGCCCATGCATATCTGAAAATCAAGGAAAAGTTCATTAAAAAGGGAAAACACCATAAATGGATCCCACCTGGCACCAAAAGTAGTCCAATAGTAAACAATAATACACTTCGAGCATATCATCTCGTTGCCATCACATCGAGCCCTAGATCTTATAGTCCCTCCAAGTAAGCAGTCAAAGCACTAACATCAAGATACTCCAGCCGAACAAGAGATACCTACATCCCCATAGCCTCCCTCAAACCCTCAATAGTGACAGTGAGGGTTCGATCCACCACTAAGGCCACTCTGGCAAAAGAGAGGTTCGTAAAGGTATACAAATTTTGGGGTATCATGGTCATCTCCCCATCGGCAAGTGAAAGTACTTATGGTATACCACTAACGCTCCCTTAAGGATATAGTCACAATATAGCTCCTCCTAAAGGATGTATCAGTGATGCAATCCAATAGCAGTCTGAATTCCACGGCATGTACAAAGGCACATACAAATGGAGGGTCCCTCACATAAACCCTAGCAAAAGGTGTCAC
This sequence comes from Sambucus nigra, assembly GCA_949130495.1. NCBI lineage: Eukaryota > Viridiplantae > Streptophyta > Magnoliopsida > Dipsacales > Adoxaceae > Sambucus > Sambucus nigra. The sequence goes on along the minus strand of OX422208.1, from coordinate 498,316,209 downwards.
CGAGTCCTGGACCCGTCAAGTAGTCCCCTTAGGATACAAGGAAGAAAATACAAAATGCATTGTTAATTCAAAGAAAAATACTCTTTATGTTAAATATTTGGGTCATAATACATATTGACATTTAATCTCCATACCCTCGATTCATGCTAACTTGGAAGTATAATCACTCGTGAGGTGGTCTGGAAACTCCCCCCCCCCCCCCCCCCCCCAGAGATTTCTCCATCTCGGTGTTTTAATAGACTCACTCTCACACTTAAGATACCACTATTCAATTCCCGCTAACTAAGAAGGTTAACCAATCGTGAAGAGATCCTAAGACCCAAGACACCATTGAACCCCTAAGTTACTATGCCTTGTCCCCTTAGTGACCTAAAATTGAAAAGGTTAGAATATTTCGAATCTTTGATAAAACGAAAGTCAAAAATTGAGATACCGTGTACCCCATCGGATCTCTCTTTATCTTGGTGTTTTAATCAACCCACACTAACACTCAAGCCACATATGTTCAGTTCCCATTAACTAAGAAGGTTAACAAGTCGTAAAATGATCCTAATAGATGTCGCTGAAATCCTTAGTTTCTACGTATGATCCCCCTAGCGACCTAAGATAAAAGGGGTTGGATTATTTTGAATCTTTACTAAAACCAAAGTCATAAATCAAAATACCCTACACCCCTCGGATCTTTGTACCGCTTAGTGCTTTAATCACTCTACACTCACAATTAAAGAACCTTTATTGAGTTCCCGCTAACTAAGAAGGTTAACCAGTCATGAAGCAATCCTATACCTCAATAGACGTCGTCAAAATCCTGAATGTCTATGTCTGGCCCCCCTAGAGATCTAAAATATAAGGGGTTAGAATATTTAAATCTTTTCTAAAACCAAAGTCAAAGATCAAGATACCCTGCACCACATGGTCTTTCTCCCTCTTGGTGTTTTAATCGCCTCACACTCACACTTAATCCACTTCTCTTGAGTTATTTCTAACTAAGAAGGTCAACCGGTCAAGAAGCAATCCTACACTCTAATAGATGACGTCGAAACCTTGAGTTTCTATGCCCGGTCCCCCTAGCGACCCAGACATTGACGGGGATCTAATATTTTTAATCTTTGCTCGGTGTTTAATCTACTCAAACTCTCATTTAAACGACCTATCTAAAGTTCCTGCTAACTAATAAGGTTAACTAGTAATGAAGTGATCCACACCCCAATAGACACTGCCAAAAACCCAAGATTCTACGTTTGATCCACCTAGAGACCCAAAATAGAAGCAGTTGGAATATTTTTGTATGCCCCAACCCGAATTTATGGGTTACCCATAGTCAACCCGGTCCAACCCAAGCGTTAGGTATGAAGTGAAATGAAAAACCTATATAATGCTGCTAGTGCAGTTTTATTTTTAATTAATGTTTCATTGGTTTAGCAGGCGATTCCAATTTCAAATTAAACTCTATGAGGGACCCATGGGGAGCATCATGAAGTTCAAGCATACAGAGATATTAACATAATATAAAATAAAGTACTTACCAGTATAATACTCTCAAAATACAAAACCGCCCCAACCTATCGTAACAAAATGAGGGAGTGAGCCAAAATCTCAGTGGAAAATATACCAATGCAGTATAGAATCAAACGACAGAGAAATTACTCTAACACGTTATACATATGTGCACAAGAAATAACCTTGTATACATATATAAACATATTTATATAATATGTGAGAGGGGTGTTTGAATCGTAAAATGATTTAACGGTTGGGATCAAATTTTTTAGGGTGATCTAAGGGTGTGAGATTTTTCCATGTCACCACTTAGAATTGTGACATGGCAAATGGGGAAAAACACGCGTGAACCTGACTGAATACAAACATTAACCTAGGGGTGTTCGCGATTCAATCCAGTCCAATTTTTAGGATTTTAAGGACCGGACCGATTAAATCGGTCCTAAAAAAATGGACCAATCCCGGATCGATTGTATCGGTCACCCGACCCTAGTCGGTTCGATTTTTATAGGGTTGGTTCGGTCTAACATGCCAGTCCTAATTTTATACAGATACTGCCTTACAAATCAAATTCTAGAAATATGAATGAAATAAAAATAAACACTGATGTAGAAAATGAAACAATATTTTCCAATAAAAACTGATCATCCTGTTTATCTATAACTTATCCTCGTTAATAAAATAACTATTAACATCAAAAGAAAGCTGCTAGCACATGGATGGAAAAACCTAAGATGAAGACTGTCACCGTAGAATTTTCTTCACAAGGCCCCTTGGTCTAAACTTCACTTACGAAGAACAAATTTCACTCAAAGAAACTTATATGTTGTTTTGTTTGTGTCAACTTCAAAATTAACAACGAAATTTCTTTTTTCTTTAATTATCATCGTTTTTTTAGAGCTATTGGGTTTGGAACAGTAAGCTCTTAGCCGGAGAGAGAGATCTAAGATCTAAAGCAAAAAAATAAAAAAATAAATTAATTACCGGATATGTTTGAAGAATCTTTCGGAGCCGGAGAAATCAGAGGTGGAGTGTGAGATTATTTGGTGGTGATGAGAAATCTTAGTGAGCAGGTGTGGTCATGGTGATGAAATCTAATGTCTTAGCAGTAGGTATGGTTTTCAATGACGGATTATAAATGGTTTGGTGGTGATGAGAACTTCTTTACTCTAGCTTTACACCAGCAGCAACAACAGAAGATGTAAAGAAACGGTGTAGAGAGAGAGAAGAGAAAATCGACAAACATGGCCATGGAAGTCTTCTAGAGAGTAGAGTGCATGTGTTTAAGAGATTAGAGATTTATTTTTTCCTAAAGTGACGAGCGTACCCTCCCTAAGTCCCAAGCTGAGCTCTTATAGGTAACCTCTCTCTCTCCTACACACAGACACACACGCCCCCTAATTTCTTAATCTACTAAACTTTTTATGTGCATCTAATCTGAAATACGGTTTTTGTCTAACCATAGATATGTATATTTGGTGTTTTCTATACATCTGAATATTAATTTCGACAATAATATGCTTTTATTCACTTAATTTTTTTACATTTGTTATTTAAAAATTTAGGGTTTTGAGAACAAGGGTATGGGAGGTTCAAATTTAGAGTTTTGAGATATGTTTCATTTCTTCGTATACGTTTTTTTGTTTAACTTTTCAAATCGTGCGTGCTTTTGAGTTTCTAACCAGTTTCTTAGGATTTCGTTTGTGTTGGTTTAATTCGAAAGCTTTTTTGGGGTTTCATTGCAAATCTTTACTACTATTGTCTATTGGGGTTTAATTGAAAATCATTACTAATTCTATTTTTTTTACTCTCACATACCATTGTAGAAATATCGGAGTTGCTAACTAGGTCTTTACTACTATTGGCACTGCTTTCATTTCATCTCCGCACTAATTTAAGGTAATGCAGGTTCTAACTTTGGCTTTCACAAATTTGGTGTTTAATTTGAAGGTATTAACTTAAGTTTTCACCAATTTGGTTTTTAAAAATTCCAGGTCTTAACGTTATTTTTTTTCATCTCTCTTTGGCTTATCAGAATGGTTATATTTAGTCTTAATTTCCTAATTATCTATAAATTAGTAGGAATTTCCACCTACTTCGGCCCGCGAGAATGGTCACAAAATCAAGCCAGTGTTTCTCGAGACCTACATCAAACATTCTTATGGACATTCCACAGGGACTTATGGGTAACCTTAACTCGGTGTGATTTTTTTATTATGTACTTAATTTCATTTTTTAATATATAACCACTAATTTTGAGTTGTCATTTTTTATTCTTTGAATCCGCAGGTATGTTCAACTTGATACGTCGAAAGACACACTTCCACTTCCACTCTAATTCTAATCATGTGGTTGTTTATTTTGAGGCTTATGTAGCTTACCAAAGCTTATTCTCGATTAAATGGAAACACTTCCTGTAAAATTGAAGGTTTTATATGTCTATTTAGTGTCAAAAAAATCTCTCTTTTGTATTTTACTAAATTTATTTCAGAGTTGTATGCACTCATCTTCTTATTTTGTTATAACCTTTGCTATTTTTCTATAACCTTTGTTAGTTTTGAAGGTTCAAGTGGAGAAATCTCAGAAAATATGGCATTCAACTATGCGAAAATATTGACTAGATACTCTATTTCTTACTATGATTGCGAAGATATACATTGTTTCACTGAGCAGATACCAGTAGGGGTCACTGGTATGCTTGTTGTACACAACAGTGCGTGGTGGTGCCAGATAAAACATAACTACAGTGGGCGATGTCTCCACGTCACTTTCATGGTATGCCCCACAAACTATTTTCAAAGAAACACTTTTTAACAGCTAATTAAATGAATCTCATATTCTAATTCATCATGGATTTATTCAATTGGGCAAATTACCTATGTAGGGCTATACCTCAGTCAATTGTTCTTAGTGTCCCAAGTAGTCATTATCAATAAATTGACAGTACGTGATAAAAATGGAATTGATATTTGGCATTAAGGTTTGGAATATTTTTCTTTTTGAAAGTATTTATGTGTAATCTTATCTTTCTATTGTTACTCTATTAAGGTTTTATGATTTTTGCAGATTGAGGGTATTGTTTTGGCATATGGGCATTTGTTTGGGCATTTCCTCTATTTCTGACACTCACATGTACTTATTTCACTCATCAAGTAAGCTCATTAGTTCTATTTTTTGTTATTTGTATTTTTTTTTAATTTCACATTGAAGGTAATTGGGAGGGTAAAAATCAATGCAAGGCCTGCAGCAAAGAGAAATCACAACCAGTGCAATTAGATTTGATCTTTCATGGAGATGCAAAGTACAAGAGAGAATTTGCAGAAGCAAAAGGTAAAACTAATTTGTGGTTCTTAGTTTATTATTAATTTATGTATTCTCAAGGTTCTTAGTTTAAGCAGGTTCATGCTTTCAGCAGGTTTGATGGATCGAGCAGGTTCATTCTTTCAGCAGGTCTGATGGATCGAGCAGGTTCATGCTTTCAGAATTATATTTGAACAGGTGTTTATGGCGCAAATGCTATTTGGGGATGAAAATGGGTACACACTTCCTTCATAATTAATGTTGTTTAAAATTAACACCCCGTTCCTTCACATTTCAATGGGTATCCATTTTCAATTATCGACAAACGATATGGCAATAAAGTTCACTTTTTATATGTTATATATGTTGTAAAGTTCAATTGGTAATGTTATTTCCCAAACCTCAATTTTTCTAATATATTTTAAAACCTCACTTGGCAGGTTACTGCATAAGATGTGTCGGTAATGCGGCGATGTGGGTGGAGAACCATCATCTTTCTAATAAATAATGGTGGTTACACCATTGAAGTTGAGATCCATGATGGTCCCTACATTGTCATCAAGAACTGGAACTACCACGGATTAATTGATGCGATCCACAATGGAAAAGACAAAAGCTAGACTACAAAGGTGAGTTAAAAGCTTAATGAAATTTGCAATAGCCCATAATATGTTTTTGATTTTTCACATCGGTTCACTCACTATTAGATCTATATCTCCTTGATTTTTTTTTACTTTTTTCTTTGTGGTTCAAATCAAGGCATTCCAATGCATCGTGTTTGACGAAATCAATAACGACACAGGAAAAAATGGCCAATCCTACAGTCTTCTTCGACATGGAAATCGACGGTTCACCTGTCGATCGTATTATGTCATCACTTTTTATACACTTAGCCCATGTTTATATGTATCTAAATGATATGTAGGTTTAAAATTTTATCACTGCTCACAACCGATGGATTTGCTACTGTGTTTCAACTATGTTAAGTCTCTCCGCAGTAGTGCAAACAACAAGTAGTGCTTAATAGCAGGTAGTCCAAACAACAAGTAGTGCAAAAAATCAAGTACTACTGTAGTGCTTAATAACAAGTAGTGCAAGCAACAAGCACTGCTTAATAGTGCTTAACAAGTAGTGCAAAAAATCAAGGTACGCGTGCAGTAGTGCTTAATAGCAGCACTGCTTAATAGTAGTGCTTAACATTGTTTAATAGCAGTGCTTAATAGCGTACAGTAGTTTTTTCTTTATATTTTAATCCTTAAATCTTTCCCTTTTTTTCTGTATATTCTATTGACATTACACTACAAGGGAGGTTAGATTTTGCTTTGTATTGTATCATACGTCCTTCCTTCTTCTTTTTTGTTTATCCTTAAATGTTTAGTTTCTGATTTTAGGCTTCAAATGGTTTTGATTTTAGGAGTTGTGCTCGGAGGTAGTGGGACCCACAGAAGGGAAATAACATAAATGGCTTTTCGGCAAGTGGGGCCGGTTTTGATTTTAGGAGGTGTGCTCAGATGTAGTTACGATGGAAGATGTTTATACAAGGAAGGGGTTGGTATTGTATTGTTATTTAGAATTTGCAAATGGAATTAAAGGCTTGTATTAGGTTCTTATCTAAAAAAATGTACTTGAGTTATTGTTATTGCAATTAGTTGGTTACCCTTGATTTTTTCGACACATTGCATATGAATTTCGTGAATTTTATTTCACATTTGATTAACTAAATGTTCTTTTTAGTGTTTCCTTCATTAGTTGTTTGTTGCTGTGAATTTTTGCCGTTTCGCGATTATGCACTTTTTGGAATTTTTTACTGTGCATTCAGGCACGGGCATACCCTAGTATATACATATACCTAATGTATGAAACATTTTACTTATGAGAAACCTTATTTGTCTAGATTAATTCACCTTATTCTTGTAAAAGACTTCCTTTTCCTCATTTATACATTCATCCTTTTATTTAACACACAAGGTTAATGTAACACCCCGTATTTTTACTGATTTTAAATATGGGATTAATTAAATTAAATGCTAAAAGTTAATTAAAAATTAATCCAGATTAAAATAAATATTAACTAGCAAGGCAAGGATTAGTATTTATGGATGTAAATTACATTGAGTATTACTTAGTGAATAAAGTAATATGGGACTATGAAAATATTAAAATTATTGCGAGTGAAAAATATGGCAGTTAGAGTAATTTAGTCGGGATGCACATATCAGCTGTGTTGGGACTCAATTTAAGGAAATAAAAACTAATTTATTTTTAAGTCATCCCTATGGTCATTTCGAGTACGCCAAAGTGTCCGGAAGGGTCAAAATAGTCAGAAAAGTGTACCCGAAGGTTTAGTTTGTGTCCTTGGGAAATTTTAGACCAAACCGACACCCCAGAGGGGTATTATAGTCATTTGTATTTTTGGGGAAATAAGACCTGTGCAATTTAGAAGTTTATATCATCTAGGAATAGGAGTCTTCGAGGGTTACAATTCATAGAGTTGCAGAGAGGCCATAGGAAGGAGAAGAGAGGAGGTTCGTGTGACATCCTGCCTAATTAATTACCGGGTGATAAGTCCTTAATTAATTAATTTCAGAATATCAAGTTGGTTCAGATAATGCATCACTGTTGAAAACTCAAATTTTTAATTTAATGAAAACTAACCACCTAATCTTTAAAAAGGTTGGTGTCAAAATTTTATCTTGTTGTTAACCATCATCATCAAAAAGTAATATCTAAACATCACCACTCATCACAATAGTATAAGGTAAGAACTAACTGAAGTAAAATACGGAACTGGAGTAAACACATCCGGTCACAATCCCATACAATAATCCAATAACATGACATAAAAGTGTAATTATAGAATAAAACAACTCTAAATATCCGAATGTAAAATAGGAGGGATGACATGTCCAACTGAAATAAAAGACTGATAGATGAGGAGCAGTAGACTCAGAAACGTCTACTAGCAATATCTTGTAGCTTCCACAGTAGCTAAAACTCGACAAAATGAATGGAACCTCCTAAATCTGGTGTCCCTGTGGCTGAGCACCTAAAATAATAGAACAAGAAAAGATATTTACATAAAACCAGGTCAGAGCCCGAGTAGAAAACATTTTAAATATATCAAGTGCTTAAATTGAGTTAATTAGCACATATATTATCCATGTTAACTTAGCGTACTCACTTGAGATGCTCACATCTCATATAATGTGCACACCTAGAGAGTCTAACTACACATACTAGTCTCGCCACTCTACCTGAATATATGTATAATAATCACTATGCCGAATACAATATCTAAATAACCCGAAATCAATATATTACTATTATTTAGGAATAGGTTTAAGGATGTTATAACTCATTCTCATAGTATTCTTTATTCCCAACTGGTGACCCAATAAGTATATACATTAATAAAGTAGCCAACAATAAACACAGAATAGGAACTCAGTATACATATATAAAATCTCACTATGTATACATACAAATATATCTATACAACACCCATGGTTAACAAACCCCTAGGGCTAGGCATACTCGGCTATCTAGTCCCATTGCAACGGTCACGCATAAAGGACAACTGGTTCAATATCTAATGAACCAAATAAAATATATACACATATTATAGGCGAGCATAGTCCTAAGCTGATGGGCTACGCACATACCTACGCACCCATACGTCCGTCAACACTATCGTTCTCACAGATAGCCCGTACCTAGGTTCCATGCTCTAGTGGTACGACTCGAAATCCCTTGAAGGCACACAAGATATGGTCATCCACAATGTGTTGACCCCCATTCGATAGCCAGAAGCTAGGTATGTCATACACACGATATTCTAAATAATAAGCATGCACACAACTTATATACATTAATAGGTAATCACATCACCCATATACTATAATCCATAAGTAATTTTAACTCCATTACTCTCCACGATATTCGTATATATATATCGCCTCTTTAGAACTTACATTCTATACTAGGTTTTCACACAAATTCAATACCCCGAGGACCATTACACCCTTAATTCCCTAACACTTTGGAATTTAAGCCACCCGTTACTAACGTAGGTTAATACACTCGCTTGGATAACCCTAGGATGGTTTTTAACTCCAACTGACCCTAAAAGCTCAATCTGGAATCTCATTAGAAGTTCCAGGATTCTCATTCGAATGAGGTCGTTCGAACGAAGTTCCCACTTCGAACGAACTCAGCAACTCGTTAGAAAGGTAGTTGGAAATCTCGTTAGAAGGTTCGTTCGAACGACCTAGGCAAGTCTTCGAACGAGAATTTCGGACAGACCCAGTTCTTCCAAATTTTGTTTTTTCTCAAATTTTAATCTTCAAAAACATACAAATACTCAACCCATTCTAAATCAAATGTTCCTACACTAATCCCAATCACCCTAAGATACTTTCTAATACGAATTAAAGGTCAAATCCTTATATAATCAATTGGAATTCAACAATCTCTTAATTTTTCAATAAGTCTCTTAAATATGAACCCAAAATTTTAATTGTCCAAAACTCTTAGTATAATTTGTGATTAAGACATAAAATTCCCAGATTTTAATAGTCCAACCAAGGGCAAAACCTCTACACGCATACCCATCTCCAATTCATATGGTTTCTTCACAATTTAGTCTAATTAAACCTAAGTTTTCATTGCACCAAGTTTATATCATTAATCCTAAATTAACAGGAACAATATATGCTAAAATAGGAGCAAGATAAACACTTGCCTTAGAATGAAATTCTGATTCTTGGGTTGAAATTCGTATGGGAACGGTCCTCTTGACACAATCTACGCACTGGTGTAATTTTTGGTGTGAAAGCTCGAGTTCTTGGCTTAGGGATCCAATGGAGTCTTCTTATTTCTTGGTTCTCTCTCTCTTTTTCTCTCTTTCTCACGTAAGTTGAAACTGACAGACCATTAACCCTCAATGCTTTTAATTAACCCAATTTTCGTCCATTTAATTACCCAAAAATCCCAAAAGACCAAAATACCTCTCCGGGGTGTCGTTTTGTGCTAAAATGCCCCAGACTCCAAATAAAATACTCGAGTAGAGTTTTCCGACAATTTTGACCCTTTCGGACACTCTGGCACACTCAAAATATTCATTCGAGTTATATAAAAATAATTTACCTTTTTAACCCCCAAATACATACCGGTGATGCGACTCATACACGCGTCCTAAATAATTATAACATGACTGTCGTGTATCTCATCCCGACCATAATATTATTTCGATAACTACTAACTCTCATCACACTAGTAATTATTACCACTAAATCAAATTAATTATAAATTAAATCTACTAACTCTCATCACGCTAGTAATTATTACCATTAAATCGGATTGATTATTAATTAAATTTTCTTTCCCATTAAATTAATTAATCCCCATTTTCCATAATTTCATAAAAATAAATATGCATAAAAAAATGGGGTATTACAGTTCCTAAGGCTAGAACCACCAATTCCTACTCCAAATACACCACCAACACCACCACCATGTAGATCGGGGGAAGAGGAACACCGCCATACCCATCATCATCAACGAATCAGACCTATTGTATAAGGTAAGTGTTTATCTTGCTGCAAATTAAAGTGCATAAATTATCCATGTTAGTGTAGGAATGATTTCATGAATGGATAAAGAAATTTGATATGAAATTTTGAGATTAAATCATGTTCTTGGGTAAAAATCATGTTAGGTTAAACTCCCTGATGTATGTAGAATGAAATTGATGAATTGGGCTTATTCATATGTGAAGAAATCTGAGTTTTATGGGAGTTTTTGAACAAAAGATGATCAACTAGGGTTTCAATAAATTAATTAGGCATTATGAAATTTATTTATATTAATTGATGATCAATGATTTTTGTACATTAGAAATCACCCTTGCATGTTTGTTTAATGTTTAGGATGATTGGTTGTCAGTTTGGGAATGGGTAATGGAGTTTTGGGGGTAAAAAATGGCTAAAGGCGTAGTTGCTTAACGAAGAAGATGAAGACCTGTAGGGTGAATCAATTTGGTTCCTGGCCGAATCAATTTGGCTACCCATGTTTTTGGACACTTTTCTCTTTTCATTATAACCTTTGGGAAACTTGTGATTTATTTACTAATTAATTTCTAAATATAATGGGGATTATATTGAAGTCCCATTAGGCTAAGGTTGGGTATAGCCTTGGTCCTATGAGGGATATTTAAGGGCTAAGTTCAATTAGCCTTAATTGAGAGAGAAATCTAATGTGAAGAATAATTCGAGTCATGGGAATTTGAAGAAAAATGATGACTTAGACTAGTAGGTTATGAGTGAGTTACCTACTGATATTATGTTATAGAATGATGGACACTTGTTAACCTTTCAAGTAGTGGGGAACACTCGGGATAATATGGGGAGAAGTATTATGTTAAATAATTATTATGCAGGATATTTGAGAGCTATAAAGGCTACGTTTCGATATATTACAGGTTTTGTGTACTCCTATACTTATGATAAGTATAAAAATATATAGGTGGTGTGAATACCTATTATATGATTTCTTATGTGTATGACATACCTACGCTGCTTACTATCATGGGAGGTTTTAAAAAGTTGATAGTCCTATCCTGATGAGCCCATTAGGGGGGGGGGGGGTGATTTTAGATTGGTGCCTCAAAACATAGAACCTAGCTACAAGCTATCTGTGAAAACGGTAGCGTTAACGGTCATATGGGTGCGTAGGTATGTACGTATCCCATAGGATTGGAACTATGTTCACCTACAGATGTGTGTAAATTGTAATTATTTTATTTGAGCGTGATCCTAAACCGATTGTCCTTATTTAGTACGAGATGTACCAGGACGTGATAGTAGAGAATGCATGCAAAACTGGGATATAGGTCACTCATGATACTGGGATATAGGTCATGGCCTTAATGAGCAAAACTGTTGTGAACCACAAGTGTATTAAAGTATCATGTGTGTAGTATATTGAACTGGTTTACCAAAATAACTGGTTAGTTCAAGATATGTAATTCACTGAATAGTTTGTAAGCCCAATGGACATACACTAAGCAAGGTTCAAGTCCAAAAGACACCTCTGCCTATTAATGACATTTTTATTTCCCAAAACTTTCTTTATTCTTTTCTCTCGTATCTCATTCATGTGGGGGATTGTTGTGTGTGTGTGTATATAACTATTGGTGTGAATGATATATTCACAATAAGACCTTGTAGCCTAGTGGTAACTTTTGAGTCCCCTTTAGGGGAGGTCATGGGTTCAAGTCCCACTAAGGGAATTTATGAGGATTTGGGGTATTTATACCTAAATAGATATATAATTATTATATTATATATCAAGACTTGGGACATGGGGACTTGGGCTTGGGTCATGGGTCCTAATAATTAGTTAATTTTAATTTCGTCATTAAATAATTTTATTTAATTCAATTTTAATTAATATTAAAAATTGTTTTATTTAATTAATTAAAAATTATTTTATGATTAAACTTAAAACACGTTTTTCTTAATTAGTCGTTGGGAGTGGTTTAGTGGGAGAAGTGGTCACCCACGTTTTGGGGGGAGTGGGTGGTTTCTGCATCCCTTTATATGAGGGATATGCAGATCAGTTTCTAATCACTTTTTCAATCTCTCTCTCTCTCTCAAAAGTGTCCTTCTTCATACTCCAATTCTGGGCATAATCTCTTGTGGTTTTAAAGTCATCCATTGAGTGCTTCAATCGGATGAATTGTGATGTTGAATCCTGGGGACAGTTATCTGAGGCTCGAAGCATCACTGATTAACGTGCGGACGATATTTCTGTCTTAGGACTGTGTGTCTAACACACACCTCAGCATCCAGATAAGCCGTTCCAATTTATTATTATCCTTTTAGTTTTCCCGTATACGCATATAACAATCTAAGACAGAAATAAAATTTTATATTCGTACAATGGGAAAATTTGATCCTGCTGCTATCGCCTCTGCTAGGCCTGAAAAATTTGTTGGTTTGAATTTTAAACGTTGGCAACAAAAAATGCAATTTTATCTGAACCTGTTGGAACTCGATCACACGTTAGAAGTTAAGGAAGATAATTCTGAAGAGACCGAACTTGAAAAAATTGTTGTTAATCAACTTTGGTAAAAATCTGATTTTATGTGCAAAAATCATATTCTGAACAATTTGGATGATGCCCTGTATGATATTTATTTTTCTGTCCCCACTGCTAGAGAGTTATGGTTGATGTTAGATAAGAAATATAAAACTGAAGATGCTGGAAGTAAGAAATTTGTTGTTAGTCGTTTTTTGGATTTTAAAATGGTTGACGAAAAATATGTTTTGTCACAATTAGAGGAACTTCAAGTCATTATTCATGAAATTCATGCTGAGGGTATGTCAATTAGTGAGGGTTTTCAAGTCGCATCTGTTATTGAGAAACTTCCCCCTTCCTGGAAAGAATTTAGAAATGGCCTTAAACATAAACGTAAAGATATGACTATGGAAGATCCCACTGTTAGACTTAGAATTGAAGAGTATAAATGTGTTAAGGAAAAAAGAGACGATGCCACGGCTATGGCTGCCAAAGCAAACTTTGCTGAAAGTAGTGGGGGGACCAAAAATCAGTTTAAGCCAAATAAGTACGAACATAAATTTAAGGGAAAAGGAAAAGCACCAAATAATGCTACGAAACCTAAAGGTGGGATTAAGAAATTCGGGGGAGACTGTTTTGTTTGTGGTAAACCTGTACATCGAGACCAAGACTGCTTCAAAAGGAAAAATAATGAGAATTTCAAAAAACCTAATGGGGGTGCACAAGCTTCAATTGTTGAAACTGATAATTTTTCTGCTGTTATTTCAGAGGCACACCTGGTTAGCAACATTAAGGACTGGTGGGTGGACACTCGGGCCACCCGACACATCTGTGGAGACAGGAGTGTTTTTTCCCACTACGAGGTGGTGGGAAGTGATGAAAAGCTCTACATGGGCAATTCTTCAGTAGCTGCTGTTGCTGGAAAAGGGAAGGTGGATTTAAAACTCACTTCTATAAAAGTCCTGACGTTGAACGAGGTGTTGCACGTGCCCGACATTAGAAAAAACTTGGTCTCTGGCTCGCTGTTGAGTAAAAAGGGTTTTAAAATGGTTTTTGAATCGGATCAGTTTGTTTTATCTAAAAATGGGGTGTTTGTGGGAAAGGGTTACATGTGTGAGGGATTATTCAAATTAAATGTAACCGTTGACTCTATTTTTAATGTAGTTAATTCTTCTGCTTATCTCTGGACATGTTAATTTTGCTTCACTTAGAAGATTAATGAATTTAGGAGATATTCCTAAACTGCCTGCAAATGTCGAAAACAAATGTGAAATATGTGTTGAATCAAAATTCAAAAGAAAACCTTTTCAACGTATACAACGCTCTACTAAAATTTTGGGATTAATTCATACCGATTTGTGTGACTTAAAAGGAATTCAAACAAGGGGTGGGAAAAAATATTTTATCACCTTTATAGATGATCACACGAAATTCTGTTATGTGTGTCTTTTGAGATCTAAGGATGAAGCACTTGAGAAATTCAAACTATATAAAACAGAAGTTGAAAATCAACTAAATCAAAAAATTAAAATTGTGAGATCAGATAGAGGGGGAGAATATTCTGAGCCTTTTAATGATTTTCGTAAAATACATGGCATAATACATCTAACTCCGGCACCATATTGTCCACAACAAAATGGTGTGGCGGAACGTAAAAATCAAATGCTAAAGGATATGGTAAATTCTATGTTAAACAGCTCGGGTCTTCCTCACAATTTATGGGGTGAAGCAGTACTTTCAGCTTGTTATATTTTAAACAAAATTCCACCTAAGAAATCTGATAAATCTCCTTATGAATTATGTAAAGGAAGAAAGCCTTCATATAAATACTTAAAAGTGTGGGGGTGTTTAGCAAAAGTAGTTCTGCCTCCACCAAAACGAACTAAACTCGGACCTAAAACTGTTGATTGTGTATTTATAGGAAATTCTCAAAATAGTAGTGCATATAGGTTCCTTGTGTTTAAATCAGATGTAGATAGTGTATCTACAAATACTATTATTGAATCTCGTGATGCAGAATTTTTTGAACATATTTTTCCACATAATCCCACTACTAGACTTGAGGACGCTCCTTCGAACATGTATATGCCATCTAGTAGTAGCCAAGAGAATGATATGGAAATACAGGAAGTTAGGAAAAGTAAAAGACGTAAAATAGATAAATCTTTTGGGCCTGATTATATTTCATTTTTGTCCGAGGGGGATCCTCAATCTTATCACGATGCTCTTATCTCTCCCGAAGCTCCATTTTGGAAAGAGGTTGTTAATAGTGAAATAGAATCTATTATGCAAAATCACACTTGGGATTTAGTTAGCTTGCCACCAGCTTGTAAAACCATAGGGTGTAAATGGATTTTTAAAAGAAAAATGAAACCTGATGGATCCATAGAAAAATATAAGGCTAGGTTAGTAGCCAAAGGATATAAACAAAAGGAGGGAATCGATTTCTTTGACACTTATTCTCCGGTTACGCGAATTACTTCTATTAGAATTCTAACTTCCCTCGCATCCATCTATAAACTGGAAATTCATCAAATGGATGTTAAAACAGCTTTTTTAAATGGGGAATTAGAAGAGGAAATTTATATGGATCAACCGGAAGGATTTGTTGTAAAGGGATTAGATAACAAAGTTTGCAAGCTAGTTAAATCCTTATATGGACTAAAACAATCCCCTAAGCAGTGGCATGAAAAATTTGATCAAGTAATGATTAATGATGGATTTAAAATAAATAAATCTGATAAATGTGTGTATTTTAAGTGTCATAGAGATGCTTGTGTGATTGTTTGACTATACGTTGATGATATGTTAATATTTGGATCACATATGAGTATTATAAAAACCACTAAGAAGATGTTATGTGAACAATTTGATATGAAAGACTTGGGAGTTGCAGATTTTATTTTGGGAATAAAAATAATACGAGATTCTGTGGGAATCAAATTATCACAATCACATTATATAGAAAGTGTGTTAAGGAAATTCAATCAATATGAATTTACTCCTGTTAGAACTCCTTATGATCCAAATAGTAAACTAAAGAAAAACAAAGGAGAACCTGTGACACAACTTGAATATTCAAGAATTATTGGTAGCCTAATGTACATTATGAACTGCACCAGACCTGATATTGCATATGCAGTAGGGAGATTGAGTAGATATACTTGTAATCCTAATAATGATCAATGGAATGCACTTATTAGAGTTTTGAGATACCTGAAATTTACTTTGGATTATGCTTTATATTATGTCTCATATCCTGCTATGATTGAAGGTTATACTGATGCTAATTGGATTTCAGACTCAGAGGAATCCAAATCTACAAGTGGATATGTATTCACATTAGGCGGGGATGCCGTATCGTGGAAATCCTCAAAACAGACATGCATTGCAAGATCAACAATGGAGTCTGAATTCATAGCTTTAGACAAAGCAGGTGAAGAAGCCGAGTGGCTGAGGACATTTCTGGCAGACATTCCCATGTGGCCTAAACCTGTACCTGCGGTACTTATACACTGTGATTGCCAAGCGGCAATAGCAAAAGCAAGCAACAAGTCCTACAATGGAAAGTCAAGACATATTCGTCGGAGGCATAACAGTGTGAGAAAACTCATATCTAATGGCATTATAACCATTGACTTTGTAAGGTCGAATGATAATTTAGCAAATCCATTGACCAAAGGGTTGTCAAGAGATATCATTTACAAAACATCAAGGGGGATGGGCTTAAATCCTAATGACTAAAATCATCATGATGGATACCCAACCTATCTGAATGGAGATCCTAGGATATAGGTTCCATGGGAAAATTAATTATGGATGATTATATGCGAGCGCTACAAAGACTTATCATTATCTTATCCCTATGGTGTTATTAATAATAACAATAGTAGTGCTACCTGTAATGACAAAGGTTGAGCTAAACTCTTAATGAATCTATGGCTTGAATTTTCAAGCGGGATGTGACAGGACATTCTTGATAGATTCACCTAAGTGAGTGTGGTAGTGGGGCCGCTACCTATGGGAATTGTGGATGAATTCTCTAGAGCACTCATGATACTGGGATATAGGTCATGGCCTTAATGAGCAAAACTGTTGTGAACCATAAGTGTATTAAAGTGTCATGTGTGTAGTCTATTGAAGTGGTTTACCAAAATAACTGGTCAGTTCAAGATATGTAATTCACTGAATAGTTTGTAAGCCCAATGGACATACACTAAGGAAGGTTCAAGTCCAAAAGACACCTCTGCCTATTAATGACATTTTTATTGCCCAAAACTTTCTTTATTCTTTCTTCTCGTATCTCATTCATGTGGGGGATTGTTGTGTGTGTGTGTATATAACTATTGGTGTGAATGATATACTCACAATAAGACCTTGTAGCCTAGTGGTAACTTTTGAGTCCCCTTCAGGGGAGGTCATGGGTTCAAGTCCCACTAAGGGAATTTATGAGGATTTGGGGTATTTATACCAAAATAGATATATAATTATTATATTATATATCAAGACTTGGGACTTGGGACTTGGGCTTGGGTCTTGGGTCATGGGTCCTAATAATTTGTTAATTTTAATTTCGTCATTAAATAATTTTATTTAATTCAATTTTAATTAATATTAAAAATCGTTTTATTTAATTAATTAAAAATTATTTTATGATTAAACTTAAAACATGTTTTTCTTAATTAGCCGTTGGGAGTGGTTTAGTGGGAGAAGTGGTCACCCAAGTTTTGGGGGGAGTGGGTGGTTTCTGCATCCCTTTATATGAGGTATATGCAGATCAGTTTCCAAGCACTTTTTCAATCTCTCTCTCTCTCTCAAAATCGTCCTTCTTCATACTCCAATTATGGGCATAATCTCTTGTGGTTTTAAAGTCATCCATTGAGTGCTTCAATCGGATGAATTGTGCTGTTGAATCCTGGGGACAGTTATCTGAGGCTCGAAGCATCACTGATTAACGTGCGGGCGATATTTCTGTCTTAGGACTGTGTGTCTAACACACACCTCAGCATCCAGATAAGTCGTTCGAACTTATTATTATCCTTTTAGTTTTCCCGTATACGCATTTAACAATCTAAGACAGAAATAAAATTTTATATTCGTACAATGGGAAAATTTGATCATGCTGCTATCGCCTCTACTAGGCCTGAAAAATTTGTTGGTTTGAATTTTGAACGTTGGCAACAAAAAATGCAATTTTATCAGAACCTGTTGGAACTCGATCACACGTTAGAAGTTAAGGAAGATAATTCTGAAGAGACCGAACCTGAAAAAACTGCTCTTAATCAAATTTGGGAAAAATCTGATTTTATGTGCAAAAATCATATTCTGAACAATTTAGATGATGCCCTGTATGATATTTATTTTTCTGTCCCCACTGCTAGAGAGTTATGGTTAATGTTAGATAAGAAATATAAAACTGAAGATGCTGGAAGTAAGAAACATGTTGTTAGTCATTTTCTTGATTTTAAAATGGTTGACGAAAAATCTGTTTTGTCACAATTAGAGGAACTTCAAGTCATTATTCATGAAATTCATGCTGAGGGTATGTCAATTAGTGAGGGTTTTCAAGTCGCATATGTTATTGAGAAACTTCCCCCTTCTATGAAAGAATTTAGAAATGGCCTTAAACATAAACGTAAAGATATGACTATGGAAGATCTCACTGTTAGACTTAGAATTAAGGAGGATAATTGCGTTAAGGAAAAAAGAGACTTTGCCACGGCTATGGATGCCAAAGCAAACATTGCTGAAAGTAGTGGGGGGGGGGGGCAAAAATCAGTTTAAGCCAAATAAGTACCAACATAAATTTAAGGGAAAAGGAAAAGCACCAAATAATGCTACGAAACCTAAAGGTGGGATTAAGAAATTCGGGGGAGACTGTTTTGTTTGTGGTAAACCTGGACATCGAGCCCAAGACTGCTTCAAAAGGAAAAATAATGAGAATTTCAAAAAACCTAATGGGGGTGCACAAGCTTCAATTGTTGAAACTCATAATTTTTCTGATGTTATTTCAGAGGCACACCTGGTTAGCAACATTAAGGACTGGTGGGTGGACACTGGGGCCACCCGACACATCTGTGGAGACAGGAGTGTTTTTCCCACTACGAGGGGGTGGGAAGTGATGAAAAGCTCTACATGGGCAATTCTTCAGTAGCTGCTGTTGCAGGAAAAGAAAAGGTGGATTTAAAATTCACTTCAGGAAAAGTCCTGACATTGAACGAGGTGTTGCACGTGCCCGACATTAGAAAAAACTTGGTCTCTGGCTCGCTGTTGAGTAAAAAGGGTTTTAAAATGGTTTTTGAATCTGATCAGTTTGTTTTATCTAAAAATGGGGTGTTTGTGGGAAAGGGTTACATGTGTGAGGGATTATTCAAATTAAATGTAACCGTTGACTCTGTTTTTAATGTAGTTAATTCTTCTGCTTATCTCTCTGATTCCTTATATTTATGGCATAGTAGACTTGGACATGTTAATTTTGCTTCATTTAGAAGATTAATGAATTTAGGAGATATTCCTAAACTTCCTGCAAATGTCGAACACAAATGTGAAATATGTGTTGAATCAAAATTCAAAAGAAAACCTTTTCAAAGTATACAACGCTCTACTAAAATTTTGGGATTAATTCATACCGATTTGTGTGACTTAAAAGGAATTCAAACAAGTGGTGGGAAAAAATATTTTATCACCTTTATAGATGATCACACGAAATTCTGTTATGTGTGTCTTTTGAGACCTAAGGATGAAGCACTTGAGAAATTCAAACTATATAAAACAGAAGTTGAAAATCAACTAAATCAAAAAATTAAAATTGTGAGATCAGATAGAGGGGGAGAATATTCTGAGCCTTTTAATGATTTTTGTAAAATACATGGCATAATACATCAAACTACGGCACCATATTGTCCACAACAAAATGGTGTGGCGGGACGTAAAAATTAAATGCTAAAGGATATGGTAAATTCTATGTTAAACAGCTCGGGTCTTCCTCACAATTTATGGGGTGAAGCGGTACTTTCAGCTTGTTATATTTTAAACAAAATTCCCCCAAAGAAATCGGATAAATCTCCTTATGAATTATGTAAAGGAAGAAAGCCTTCATATAAATACTTAAAAGTGTGGGGGTGTTTAGCAAAAGTAGTTCTGCCTCCACCAAAATGAACTAAACTCGGACCTAAAACTGTTGATTGTGTATTTATAGGAAATGCTCAAAACAGTAGTGCATATAGGTTCCTTGTGTTTAAATCAGATGTAGATAGTGTATCTACAAATACTATTATTGAATCTCGTGATGCAGAATTTTTTGAACATATTTTTCCACATAATCCCACTACTAGACTAGAGGATGCTCCTTCGAACATGTATATGCCATCTAGTAGTAGGCAAGAGAATGATATGGAAATACAGGAAGTTAGGAAAAGTAAAAGACGTAAAATAGATAAATCTTTTGGGCCTGATTATATTTCATTTTTGTCCGAGGGGGATCCTCAATCTTATCACGATGCTCTTATCTCTCCCGAAGCTCCATTTTGGAAAGAGGCTGTTAATAGTGAAATAGAATCTATTATGCAAAATCGCACTTGGGATTTAGTTAGCTTACCACCAGGTTGTAAAACCATAGGGTGTAAATGGATTTTTAAAAGAAAAATGAAACCTGATGGATCCATAGAAAAATATAAGGCTAGGTTAGTAGCCAAAGGATATAAACAAAAGGAGGGAATCGATTTCTTTGACACTTATTCTTCGGTTACGCGAATTACTTCTATTAGAATTCTAATTTCCCTTGCATCCATCTATAAACTGGAAATTCATCAAATGGATGTTAAAACAGCATTTTTAAATGGGGAATTAGAAGAGGAAATTTATATGGATCAACCGGAAGGATTTGTTGTAAAGGGATTAGAGAACAAAGTTTGCAAGCTAGTTAAATCCTTATATGGACTAAAACAAGCCCCTAAGCAGTGGCATGAAAAATTTGATCAAGTAATGATTAATGATGGATTTAAAATAAATGAATCTGATAAATGTGTGTATTTTAAGTGTCATAGAGATGCTTGTGTGATTGTTTTGCCTATACGTTGATGATATGTTAATATTTGGAATACATATGAGTATTATAAAAACCACTAAGAAGATGTTATGTGAACAATTTGATATGAAAGACTTGGGAGTTGCAGATTTTATTTTGGGAATAAAAAGAATACGAGATTCTGTGGGAATCAAATTATCACAATCACATTATATAGAAAGTGTGTTAAGGAAATTCAATCAATATGAATCTACTCCTGTTAGAACTCCTTATGATCCAAATAGTAAACTAAAGAAAAACAAAGGAGAACCTGTGTCACAACTTGAATATTCTATAATTTTTGGTAGCCTAATGTACATTATGAACTGCACCAGACCTGATATTGCATATGCAGTAGGGAGATTGAGTAGATATACTTGTAATCCTAATAATGATCACTGGAATGCACTTATTAGAGTTTTGAGATACCTGAAATTTACTTTGGATTATGCTTTATATTATGTCTCATATCCTGCTGTGATTGAAGGTTATACTGATGCTAATTGGATTTTAGACTCAGAGGAATCCAAATCTACAAGTGGATATGTATTCACATTAGGCGGGTCTGTCGTATCGTGGAAATCCTCAAAACAGACATGCATTGCAAGATCAACAATGGAGTCTGAATTCATAGCTTTAGACAAAGCAGGTGAAGAAGCCGAGTGGCTGAGGACATTTTTGGCAGACATTCCAATGTGGCCTAAACCCGTACCTGCAGTACTTATACACTGTGATTGCCAAGCGGCAATAGCAAAAGCAAGCAACAAGTTCTACAATGGAAAGTCAAGACATATTCGTCGCAGGCATATTAGTGTGAGACAACTCATATCTAATGGCAATATAACCATTGACTTTGTAAGGTCAAATGATAATTTAGCAAATCCATTGACCAAAGGGTTGTCAAGAGATATCATTTACAAAACATCGAGGGGGATGGGCTTAAAGCCTAATGAGTAAAATCATCTTGATGGATACCCAACCTATCTGAATGGAGATCCTAGAATATAGGTTCCATGGAAAAACTAATTGTGGATGATTATATGTGAGCGCTACAAAGACTTATCATTGTCTTATCCCTATGGTGTTATTAATAATAACAATAGTAGTGCTACCTGTAATGAGAAAGGCTGAGCTAAACTCTTAATGAATCTATGGCTTGAATTTTCAAGGGGGATGTGACTGGACATTCTTGATAGATTCACCTAAGTGAGTGTGGTAGTGGGGCCGCTACCTATGGGAATTGTGGTTGAATTCTCTAGAGCACTCATGATAGTGGGATATAGCTCATGGCCTTAACGAGCAAAACTGTTGTGAACCACAAGTGTATTAAAGTGTCATGTGTGTAGTCTATTGAACTGGTTTACCAAAATAACTGGTCAGTTCAAGATATGTAATTCACTTAATAGTTTGTAAGCCCAATGGACATACACTAAGCAAGGTTCAAGTCCAAAAGACACCTCTGCCTATTAATGACATTTTTATTGCCCAAAACTTTCTTTATTCTTTCTTCTCGTATCTCATTCATGTGCGGGATTGTTATGTGTGTGTGTATATAACTATTGGTGTGAATGATATACTCACAATAAGACCTTGTAGCCTAGTGGTAACTTTTGAGTCCCCTTTAGGGGAGGTCATGGGTTCAAGTCCCACTAAGGGAATTTAAGAGGATTTGGGGTATTTATAACTAAATTGATATATAATTAGTATATTATATATCAAGACTTGGGACTTGGGGAGTTGGGCTTGGGTCTTGGGTCCTAATAATTAGTTAATTTTAATTTCGTCATTAAATAATTTTATTTAATTCAATTTTAATTAATATTAAAAATCATTTTATTTAATTAATTAAAAATTATTTTATGATTAAACTTAAAACACGTTTTTCTTAATTAGCCGTTGGGACTGGTTTAGTGGGAGAAGTGGTCACCCACGTTTTGGGGGGAGTGGGTGGTTTCTGCTTCCCTTTATATGATGGATATGCAGATCAGTTTTTAAGGCCTTCTCCAACGTCATTTTCTATCTTGCAGATTTTCTATCATAGAAATTTACAATGGGAAAAAACTGCTCCAACAGAGGTAGAGAAAGTGATATGGCTGCTGAGTCATATAGAACTTTTCTACCTTCATTTCTAGATGTAGAAATGTGAGAACGGTTAGACAATATGACTTGGCACTAAATTAAGCCCCACGTTCATTGGAATATCCAATAGGGTTTTTGAAATACAAAGGATTTTTTCAAAAAGGAATGCCATATCAGATGGATAGGCGTTACCATTGGAGATGCAAAATACACATAGTGTCCCACCATTTTAGGAAATATGCCATTAGACTCTTAACTGTCATTTAGAATTGGCTTTCCTTTGGAGATGGCCTAATCACTTTTTCAATCTCTCCCTCTCTCTCTAAAAAACTTCCTTCTTCATACTCCAATTCTGGGCATAATCTCTTGTGGTTTTACAGTCATCTATTGAGTGCTTCAATCGGATGAATTGTGCTGTTGAATCATGGGGATAGTTTTCTGAGGCTCGAAGCATCACTGATTAACGTGCGGGCGATATTTTTGTCTTAGGACTATGTGTCTAACACACACCTCAGCATCCAGATAAGTCGTTCCAATTTATTATTATCCTTTTAGTTTTCCCGTATACGCATATAACAATCTAAGACAGAAATAAAATTTTATATTCGTACAATGGGAAAATTTGATCCTGCTGCTATCGCCTCTGCTAGGCCTAAAAAATTTGTTGGTTTGAATTTTAAATGTTGGCAACAAAAAATCCAATTTTATCTGAACCTGTTGTAACTCGATCACACGTTAGAAGTTAAGGAAGATAACTCTGAAGAGACCGAACCTGCAAAAACTGATGTTAATCAACTTTGGGAAAAATTTGATTTTATGTGCAAAAATCATATTTTGAACAATTTGGATGATGCCCTGTATGATATTTATTTTTCTGTCCCCACTGCTGGAGAGTTATGGTTGATGTTAGATAAGAAATATAAATCTGAAGATGCTGGAAGTAAGAAATTTGTTGTTAGTTGTTTTCTCGTTTTTAAAATGGTTGACGAAAAACAGTTTTGTCACAATTAGAGGAACTTCAAGTCATTATTCATGAAATTCATGCTGAGGGTATGTCAATTAGTGAGGGTTTTCAAGTCGCATCTGTTATTGAGAAACTTCCCCCTTCCTGGAAAGAATTTAGAAATGGCCTTAAACATAAACGTAAAGATATGACTATGGAAGATCTCACTGTTAGACTTAGAATTGAAGAGGATAATTGCGTTAAGGAAAAAAGAGACGTTGCCACGGCTATGGCTCCAAAGCAAACTTTGCTAAAAGTAGTGGGGGGACCAAAAATCAGTTTAAGCCAAATAAGTACCAACATAAATTTAAGGGATAAGGAAAAGCACCAAATAATGCTACGAAACCTAAAGGTGGGATTAAGAAATTCGGGGGAGACTGTTTTATTTTTGGTAAACCTGGACGTCGAGCCCAAGACTGCTTCAAAAGGAAAAACAATGAGAATTTCAAAAAACCTAATGGGGGTGCACAAGATTCAATTGTTGAAACTGATAATTTTTCTGCTGTTATTTCAGAGGCACACCTGGTTAGCAACATTAAGGACTCGTGGGTGGACACTAGGGCCACCCGACACATCTGTGGAGACAAGAGTGTTTTTTTACCACTACGAGGTGGTGGGAAGTGATGAAAAGCTCTACATAGGAAATTCTTCAGTAGCTGCTGTTGCTGGAAAAGGGAAGGTGGATTTAAAATTCACTTCTGGAAAAGTCCTGACGTTGAACGAGGTGTTGCACGTGCCCGACATTAGAAAAAACTTGGTCTCTGGCTCGCTGTTGAGTAAAAAGGGTTTTAAAATGGTTTTTGAATCTGATCAGTTTGTTTTATCTAAAAATGGGGTGTTTGTGGGAAAGGGTTACATGTGTGAGGGATTATTCAAATTAAATGTAACCGTTGACTCTGTTTTTAATGTAGTTAATTCTTTTGCTTATCTCTCTGATTCCTTATATTTATGGCATAGTAGACTTGGACATGTTAATTTTGCTTCACTTAGAAGATTAATGAATTTAGGAGATGTTCCTAAACTGCTTCCAAATGTCGAACACAAATGTGAAATATATGTTGAATCAAAATTCAAAAGAAAACCTATTCAAAGTATACAACGCTCTACTGAAATTTTGTGATTAATTCATACCGATTTGTGTGACTTAAAAGGAATTCAAACAAGGGATGGGAAAAAATATTTTATCACCATTATAGATGATCACAAGAAATTCTGTTATGTGTGTCTTTTGAGATCTAAGGATGAAGCACTTGAGAAATTCAAACTATATAAAACAGAAGTTGAAAATTAACTAAATCAAGAAATTAAAATTGTGAGATCAGATAGAGGGGGAGAATATTCTGAGACTTTTAATGATTTTTGTAAAATACATGGCATAATACATCAAACTACGGCACCATATTGTCCACAACAAAATGGTGTGGCGGAACGTAAATATCAAACGCTAAAGGATATGCTAAATGCTATGTTAAACATCTCGGGTCTTCCTCACAATTTATGGGGTGAAGCGGAACTTTCAGCTTGTTATATTTTAAACAAAATTCCCCCTAAGAAATCTGATAAATCTCCTTATGAATTATGGAAAGGAAGAAAGCCTTCATATAAATACTTAAAAGTGTGGGGGTGTTTAGCAAAAGTAGTTCTGCCTCCACCAAAACGAACTAAACTCGAACCTAAAACTGTTGATTGTGTATTTATAGGAAATGCTCAAAACAGTAGTGGGTATAGGTTCCTTGTGTTTAAATCAGATGTAGATAGTGTATATACAAATACTATTATTGAATCTCGTGATGAAGAATTTTTTGAACATATTTTTCCACATAATCCCACTACTAGACTTAAGGATGCTCCTTCGAACATGTATATGCCATCTAGTAGTAGGCAAGAGAATGATATGGAAATACAGAAAGTTAGGAAAAGTAAAAGACATAAAATAGATAAATCTTTTGGGCCTGATTATATTTCATTTTTGTCCGAGGGGGATCCTCAATCTTATCACGATGCTCTTATCTCTCCCGAAGCTCCATTTTGGAAAGAGGATATTAATAGTGAAATAGAATCTATTATGAAAAATCACACTTGGGATTTAGTTAGCTTGCCACCAGGTTGTATAACCGTAGGGTATAAATGGATTTTTAAAAGAAAAATGAAACTTGATGGATCCATAGAAAAATATAAGGCTAGGTTAGTAGCCAAAGGATATAAACAAAAGGAGGGAATCGATTTCTTTGACACTTATTCTCCGGTTACGCGAATTACTTCTATTAGAATTCTAATTTCCCTCGCATCCATCTATAAACGTGAAATTCATCAAATGGATGTCAAAACAGCTTTTTTAAATGGGGAATTAGAAGAGGAAAT
Organism: Sambucus nigra; assembly: GCA_949130495.1. Taxonomy (NCBI): domain Eukaryota; kingdom Viridiplantae; phylum Streptophyta; class Magnoliopsida; order Dipsacales; family Adoxaceae; genus Sambucus; species Sambucus nigra. The sequence goes on along the minus strand of OX422208.1, from coordinate 498,289,822 downwards.
TTATATGGATCAATCGGAAGGATTTGTTGCAAAGGGATTAGAGAACAAAGTTTGCAAGCTAGTTAAATCCTTATATGGACTAAAACAAACCCCTAAGCAGTGGCATGAAAAATTTGATCAAGTAATGATTAATGATGGATTTAAAATAAATGAATCTGATAAATGTTTGTATTTTAAGTGTCATAGAGATGCTTGTGTGATTGTTTTGTCTATACGTTGATGATATGTTAATATTTGGATCACATATGAGTATTATAAAAACCACTAAGAAGATGTTATGTGAATAATTTGATATGAAAGACTTCGGAGTTGCAGATTTTATTTTGGGAATAAAAATAATACGAGATTCTGTGGGAATGAAATTATCACAATCACATTATATAGAAAGTGTGTTAAGGAAATTCAATCAATATGAATCTACTCCTGTAAGAACTCCTTATGATCCAAATAGTAAACTAAAGAAAAACAAAGGAGAACCTGTGTCACAACTTGAATATTCAAGAATTATTGGTACCCTTATGTACATTATGAACTGCACAAGACCTGATATTGCATATGCAGTAGGGAGATTGAGTAGATATACTTGTAATCCTAATAATGATCACTGGAATGCACTTATTAGAGTTTTGAGATACCTAAAATTTACTTTGGATTATGCTTTATATTATTTCTCATATCCTGCTATGATTGAAGGATATACTGATGCTAATTGGATTTCAGACTCAGAGGAATCCAAAACTACAAGTGGATATGTATTCACATTAGGCGGGGATGCCGTATCGTGGAAATCCTCAAAACAGACATGCATTGCAAGATCAACAATGGAGTCTGAATTCATAGCTTTAGACAAAGCAGGTGAAGAAGCCGAGTGGCTGAGGACATTTCTGGCAGACATTCCAATGTGGCCTAAACCTGTACCTGCGGCACTTATACACTGTGATTGCCAAGCGGCAATAGCAAAAGCAAGCAACAAGTTCTACAATGGAAAGTCAAGACATATTCGTCGCAGGCATAACAGTGTGAGATAACTCATATCTAATGGCATTATAACCATTGACTTTGTAAGGTCAAATGATAATTTAGCAGATCCATTGACCAAAGGGTTGTCAAGAGATATCATTTACAAAACATCGAGGGGGATGGGCTTAAAGCCTAATGAGTAAAATCATCATGATGGATACCCAACCTATCTGAATGGATATCCCAGGATATAGGTGCCATGGGAAAACTAATTGTGGATGATTATATGTGAGCGCTACAAAGACTTATCATTGTCTTATCCCTATGGTGTTATTAATAATAACAATAGTAGTGCTACCTGTAATGAGAAAGGTTGAGCTAAACTCTTAATGAATCTATGGCTTGAATTTTCAAGCGGGATGTGATAGGACATTCTTGATAGATTCACCTAAGTGAATGTGGTAGTGGGGCCGCTACCTATGGGAATTATGGCTGAATTCTCTAGAGCACTCATGATACTGGGATATAGCTCATGGCCTTAATGAGCAGAACTGTTGTGAACCACAAGTGTATTAAAGTGTCATGTGTGTAGTCTATTGAACTGGTTTACCAAAATAACTCGTCAGTTCAAGATATGTAATTCACTGAATAGTTTGTAAGCCCAATGGACATACACTAAGCAAGGTTCAAGTCCAAAAGACACCTCTGCCTATTAATGACATTTTTATTGCCCAAAACTTTCTTTATTCTTTCTTCTCGTATCTCATTCATGTGGGGGATTATTGTGCGTGTGTGTATATAACTATTGGTGTGAAAGATATACTCAAAATAAGACCTTGTAGCCTAGTGGTAACTTTTGAGTCCCCTTTAGGGGAGGTCATGGGTTCTGAGAACGCGTGAATTACGTGTGATAATTGATTAACTTCGCAACTTTCTAATATAGCACACTTATTTAATTTCAGCCCCTAATCATTCATCTAAGGTGCGTGTGTCAACCGATAAATAAATAAAGCATGTGACACAAAAAATATGCTGAGACACTGAATTCAGGAAAAAACCCCTTTCGGGTAAAACCTTTATTTCACTATGAATATACAAGCCGCAACTTACAATTACATAGAGAAATCTTCAATGGATCAACGCGCATCCAACCCACAAAGACACGCATTCTTGAACTCAGCAAGAGAATACACGCAGCACCCTCCAAGGACTCGCAGCCCAAACAACGAAGGAATAACCGCAGCTCTCCTCAATGACACGCAGCCATAAAACTTTGTAGAGACTCCCTCAGCAATGACACGCAGCCCTCGGTTGCAAATATCTCCCCACAAAGATTGCACAATAGCAAATCTTGTGTTCTAGGGTTCCAAAAGATTCACAAAAGTAATTGGGATTTTTTGTGTGAATCAAAAAGATGTTTTGCACATCAAAAAGGTGAAGACTTAGAGTATTTACGACTCTGAAAATCGTCTCGAAAAGTCTTAAAAAACAACTCCCCGAAGTTGGCTTTAAATAGGAAAACTTTGAGCCTAAAAAATCTCAAGCGAATCTGGCCGAATTTATCCCATTCGGACCGGTCCGGTTCTGAGGCGGATCGGTCCGGTCAAGCGGATCGGTTCTTTTATTTTGGCCTTCATCGGTTCGCTTGCGATCCGGGGTATACTGGATTTGCAGCAAGCGGATCGGTCCGTTTGAGGGGCGGATTGGTTCGGTGGCGGATCGGTCCGGTTGAGGGGCGGATCGGTCCGGCAAGTTCATTCTCGCAGACGCTATGATGTTGAAGACACTTTGATATTCGGATCCGTTGTTGTAGATGCGATCTTGAGTTTCTTCAACGGTGTAACGACGTACGACATATAAATTGATAATGGAAAAAATGTCCTTACAAATCTCCCCCTATGTCTATGCCGGTACATACATAAAAAATATACGAATTATCAACTAATGACCTATACAAATCTACCCTCCCATGAACCCTAAAGATGGAAAGATACAAAGGTATAAATCTTCATCGTTTGTTCTTCAATCTTCAAGAATCATCAAATCTCAAAGCTTTTCTCATCAGGGTGTGCAACATATTGATCTTCAATCTTTATACCTACACACATGAGACAAAGCAAATACCACGTGACATATCGAGTTTGAAATGAGATAAACATGGATACCAATATATGATAAAAACATAAGCTATATCTCAAAAACTCCCCCAAAATTCAAACTCCCCCATAATATGATAATTCTTTCTCCCCCTTTTTATGATGTCCCCAAATAGACAAATGAGAAGAATGAATCAAATAGGCAAAATCGGGATGTCACGGTACACAAAACAGCACAAACTATTTTTGAATTTTCAAATATTTCATACAAAGATAGGATACCAATATGAACAAATATGATACAAAAATCACACCATGGCTTTAGACTCAAACAACCAAGTCATGAAAATGTAATGAATGGGTGTGAACACATTCGATAGGTAAATCAACTCAATCAATCATATGTGCACGATGCATATGTGTACTCCTAACGAATGATCATCAAAAGTATCCTTAGGTGTAAAAAAAATTTGTTGAATTTAGATGACATCGTCTTATGCAAATCAACAAATCAAAGTCAAAGTGATTTCCACACCAATAACGTCCAAAACTATATAGCGCATTTTCAAGAATTTCAAGGACGTGCAAACCCGTTTTAAATTCTCCAACCAAACTCCCTCATATATATTTTCTTTTAGAGGTGATCTAAATTCTCAAACTTTGGAGAATTGGTGCATAAACCTAAATGGCCCCTTTTTGGCATTAAGATCTTTTTATTGCCTTTCAATTTTTTCGGGCTCTTTTAACCTCTTTGGACCTCGGATAATAAAATTCCTCAATTTTTTAGGTCCTTTTTAACGGTGGCTTTTGCGCAAAGGATAGATAATTACCTTTCACAGCCCCTCCCCGTTTTACAAATAAAGCACACAAACTCACAAAAGGTTTTTATATGCACAATTTCCTTATCAAAATTTATCGCGCTTGGTTCGTTTTAAGGACAGGATTGAAGTGAAAACACCCAACCAACATGTGATAAGGCAAGCACAATAATCAAACAAATCCGTGCATGTGTGCAATAAAGGAAACATGAGTCAAACATGTAGGAGGTAACGCTTAATTACATCTTAATGACTCCAAACATTATAAAGCACATGGATGAATTGACCTATTGCCTCAAAACACTATCAAATAGTCACATGTAAAATGGAATGATGTTGTGACTTGGTCATCCTAAGTTTCCATCCATAAACGGTGCAAAAAAATACAAAAATCTTTTTGGATTTTCTCAAAATTTTCAAAAAAATAAAACATACAAAATGATGCATACTAGCAATAGGCAAACAATGTCATCATGAAAATCACCCTATGCTAGTAAACAAGTCAAACCTCAATCATTAGGTGCAGAGGGGTTTTCCAAAGGTGGTGACAACTTATGAAAAACCTCCATCAGTTCTTGTGAAGTTTTGACTAAAAACTTAACTTGCTCTCCTAAATGTGCAAACTCTCTCATGTAGTCTCCGGGAGCATGTAAAGTATCATGTGTGGGTGCATGTGTGCCAGAAACACATGTAGAAGCAAAACGTGACACATACCCCAACTTAAAGCAAAATTCCCTAAGGTGTCCTCTCCTTTTGCAATGTGAGCAAACATAAATAGGCCTAGGAACACCTCTCTCAAAAACTCTAGGACGCACTTTCCTAAAAGGAATGGGACGCCTAGGTGGGTTAGGGTGAGACACATGTGAAACTGTCACTAAAGTGGGAACCGGCTCGGGTGCTAATTGGGAAGAAGAAGCACCGTCATGACTTATTCCTAACTTCTCACCTTTACCCTTAAGAACCACCTTTTCAACCTTCTTAGGTGCGTTCTCAAACTTGACTTTGACCACCCTGGCACGTTCGAGATCACTCTCGAGTTGGGATACACGTGTCGTCAGACTAGACAACGTGTCGGCCAAATCACACTTCTCCTTTCTCAAAACCTCCTTCTCTTTCTCCAAATCTAAAACCCGACGACCTAAATCCCTATTATACCTTTTTGTTTTCAAGGTCTTGGTGTACAACTCTCTAAAAGCTTTTTGGAGCTCACTTTCATCTCCACTTTCACTCTCACTTTCTCCCTCACTTGAAGCGCTCAAACCATCACTATCACTTTCGTGTGCACTATTGTGGGACAAGGTGGGTGTGCTCACACGACTAGAAAAAGCTACAAACTTCTCATCACCCTCACCTTCACTACTATCACTAAGTGTGGTGGGCATAGCTACTTTCTTTCCTTTCTTTCTAAGCCACGTAGGACACTCAAACGACTTATGTCCCTTACCCCCACATTCAAAACAAGTGACGTTCTCAAAATCTTCCTCACACTCCTCATCGGATTTATTTTCTTTTTCCCTCTCACCACTTTCTTTGGCCTTTCCTTTCTTTTTATTTTTCTAAAAAAAAATTCTTTTTATTGGAAGAATTATTTTTGTTCATGTTGAGAAATTTTTTAAAATTTTTCGCAAACAAGGCCATATCATTAAAATCAAAATCTCCCTCAGAATCGGACTCACAAACTGTTTCTTTCTTTTTCTTAAAATGAGTCTTTAAAGCAATGCCTTTATCCTTAGCCTTAATGGTTTTGGGAAACATGTCAATCTCATAGGTTTGAAGATCTCCTACAAGTTCTTCCAACTTAAGTGATTTAAAATTTCCCAAAGAATTCAAAACAGTGACTTTAGGAATAAAGCGTTTTGGGAGAGATCTCAAAATCTTTTTAACGACACGCGTGTTATCAATCACTTCACCCAAATTAAAACATGTGTTAACAATGTCCGACAATCGTGCATAAAAATCATCAAAGCATTCGGACTCAGACATGGTGATAGTCTCAAATTGGGTGGCCAAATTTTGTAATTTTGACTCTTTAACCGCGTTCGTACCCTCATGTGTCAATTTCAAAACATCCCAAGCCTCTTTAGACGTGGTGCACGTAATAATTCGGCGAAACTCATCAGGAGAGACAGCTCCAGAAATAGCACTCAGACCACGGGAATTAAAATTGGATAATTTATAATCATCTTCAGTCCAGGCTGACACGGGTTTTAAAGTGGTGATGTTATTAACAGTGACCGTGGGAGGAGTCCAACCATTTTCGCAAAGCAACCAAACACGCTCGTCAATAGATTTTAAAATCGATTTCATACGAGCTTTCCAGTAGGCATAATTAGACCCGTCAAAAATAGGCATCTGATTATATAAGTGCTCCATAGGAAAACTTGCGATTTTTCACAAAACTGATTTAAAAAAAAAATCAATATCACACGATTTTGTGGAAAATAGGAATACGCAATAAATTAGCGCAACCCGCTCTGATACCAATTTGAGAACGCGTGAATTACGTGTGATAATTGATTAACTTCGCAACTTTCTAATATAGCACACTTATTTAATTTCAGCCCCTAATCATTCATCTAAGGTGCGTGTGTCAACCGATAAATAAATAAAGCATGTGACACAAAAAATATGCTGAGACACAGAATTCAGGAAAAAAACCCTTTCGGGTAAAACCTTTATTTCACTATGAATATACAAGCCGCAACTTACAATTACATAGAGAAATCTGCAATGGATCAACGTGCATCCAACCCACAAAGACACGCATTCTTGAACTCAGCAAGAGAATACACGCAGCACCCTCCAAGGACTCGCAGCCCAAACAACGAAGGAAGAACCGCAGCTCTCCTCAATGACACGCAGCCATAAAACTTTGTAGAGACTCCCTCAGCAATGACACGCAGCCCTCGGTTGCAAATATCACCCCACAAAGATTTAACAATAGCAAAGCTTGTGTTCTAGGGTTCCAAAAGATTCACAAAAGTAATTGGGATTTTTTGTGTGAATCAAAAAGATGTTTTGCACATCAAAAAGGTGAAGACTTAGAGTATTTAGGACTCTGAAAATCGTCTTGAAAAGTCTTAAAAAACAACTCCCCGAAGTTGGCTTTAAATAGGAAAACTTTGAGCCTAAAAAATCTCAAGCGAATCTGGCCGAATTTATCCCAGTCGGACCGGTCCGGTTCTGAGGCGGATCGGTCCGGTCAAGCGGATCGGTTCTTTTATTTTGGCCTTCATCGGTTCGCTTGCGGTTCGGGGTATACTGGATCTGCAGCAAGCGGATCGGTCCGTTTGAGGGGCGGATTGGTCCGGTGGCGGATCGGTCTGGCTGAGGGGCGGATCGGTCCGGCAAGTTCATTCTCGCAGAGGCTATGATGTTGAAGACACTTTGATATTCGGATCCGTTGTTGTAGATGCGATCTTGAGTTTCTTCAACGGTGTAACGGCGTACGACATATAAATTGATAATGGACAAAAATGTCCTTACAGGTTCAAGTCCCACTAAGGGAATTTAAGAGGATTTGGGGTATTTATACCTAAATAGATATATAATTATTATATTATATATCAAGACTTGGGACTTGGGACTTGGGCTTGGGTCCTAATAATTTGTTAATTTTAATTTCGTCATTAAATAATTTTATTTAATTCAATTTTAATTAATATTAAAAAATCGTTTTATTTAATTAATTAAAAATTATTTTATGATTAAACTTAAAACAAGTTTTTCTTAATTAGCCGTTGGGAGTGGTTTAGTGGGAGAAGTGGTCACCCACGTTTTGGGGGGGAGTGGGTGGTTTCTGCATCCCTTTATATGAGGGATATGCAGATCAGTTTCTAATCACTTTTTCAATCTCTCTCTCTCTCTAAAAAACGTCCTTCTTCATACTCCAATTCTGGGCATAATCTCTTGTGGTTTTAAAGTCATCTATTGAGTGCTTCAATCGGATGAATTGTACTGTTGAATCCTGGGGACAGTTATCTGAGGCTCGAAGCATCACTGATTAACGTGCAGGGAATATTTATGTCTTAGGACTGTGTGTCTAACACACACCTCAGCATCCAGATAAGTCGTTCTAATTTATTTTTATCCTTTTAGTTTTCTCGTATACGCATATAACAATCTAAGACAGAAATAAAATTTTATATTCGTACAATGGGAAAATTTGATCCTGCTGATATCGCCTCTGCTAGGCCTGAAAAATTTGTTGGTTTGAATTTTAAACGTTGGCAACAAAAAATGCAATTTTTTCTGAACCTGTTGGAACTCGATCACACGTTAGAAGTTAAGGAAGATAATTCTGAAGAGACCGAACCTGCCAAAACAGTTGTTAATCAACTTTGGGAAAAATCTGATTTTATGTGCAAAAATCATATTCTGAACAATTTGGATGATGCCCTGTATGATATTTATTTTGCTGTCCCCACTGCTAGAGAGTTATGGTTGATGTTAGATAAGAAATATAAAACTAAAGATGCTGGAAGTAAGAAATTTGTTGTTAGTCATTTTCTGGATTTTAAAATGGTTGACGAAAAATCTGTTTTGTCATAATTAGAGGAACTTCAAGTCATTATTCATGAAATTCATGCTGAGGGTATGTCAATTAGTGAGGGTTTTCAAGTCGCATATGTTATTGAGAAACTTCCCCCTTCCTGGAAAGAATTTAGAAATGGCCTTAAACATAAACGTAAAGATATGACTATGGAAGATCTCACTTTTAGACTTAGAATCGAAGAGGATAATTGCGTTAAGGAAAAAAGAGACATTGCCACGGCTATGGCTGCCAAAGCAATCATTGTTGAAAGTAGTGGGGGGACCAAAAATCAGTTTAAGCCAAATAAGTACCAACATAAATTTAAGGGAAAAGGAAAAGCACCAAATAATGCTACGAAACCTAAAGGTGGGATTATGAAATTCGGGGGAGACTGTTTTGTTTGTGGTAAACCTGGACATCGAGCCCAAGACTGCTTCAAAAGGAAAAACAATGAGAATTTCTAAAAACCTAATGGGGGTGCACAAGATTCAATTATTGAAACTGATAATTTTTCTGCAGTTATTTCAGAGGCACACCTGGTTAGCAACATTAAGGACTGGTGGGTGGACACTGGGACCACCCGACACATCTGTGGAGCCAGGAGTGTTTTTTCCCACTACGAGGTGGTGGGAAGTGATGAAAAGCTCTACATGGGCAATTCTTCAGTAGCTGCTGTTGCTGGAAAAGGGAAGGTGGATTTAAAATTCACTTCTGGAAAAGTCATGACGTTGAACGAGGTGTTGGACATGCCCGACATTAGAAAAAACTTGGTCTCTGGATCGCTGTTGAGTAAAAAGGGTTTTAAAATGGTTTTTGAATCTGATCAGTTTGTTTTATCTAAAAATGGGGTGTTTGTGGGAAAGGGTTACATGTGTGATGGATTATTCAAATTAAATGTAACAGTTGACTCTGTTTTTAATGTAGTTAATTCTTCTGCTTATCTCTCTGATTCCTTATATTTATGGCATAGTAGACTTGGACATGTTAATTTTGCTTCACTTAGAAGATTAATGAATTTAGGAGATGTTCCTAAACTGCCTCCAAATGTCGAACACAAATGTGAAATATATGTTGAATCAAAATTCAAAAGAAAACCTTTTCAAAGTATACAACGCTCTACTGAAATTTTGGGATTAATTCATACCGATTTGTGTGACTTAAAAGGAATTCAAACAAGGGGTGGGAAAAAATATTTTATCACCTTTATAGATGATCACTTGAAACTGTGTTATGTGTGTCTTTTGAGATCTAAGGATGAAGCACTTGAGAAATTCAAACTATATAAAACAGAAGTTGAAAATCAACTAAATCAAAAAATTAAAATTGTGAGATCAGATAGAGGGGGAGAATAGTCTGAGCCTTTTAATGATTTTTTAAACTACATGGCATAATACATCAAACTATGGCACCATATTGTCCACTACAAAATGGTGTGGCGGAACGTAAAAATTAAACGCTAAAGGATATGGTAAATGCTATGTTAAACAGCTCGGGTCTTCCTCACAATTTATGGGGTGAAGCGGTACTTTCAGCTTGTTATATTTTAAACAAAATTCCCCCTAAGAAATATGATAAATCTCCTTATGAATTATGGAAAGGAAGAAAGCCTTCATATAAATACTTAAAAGTGTGGGGGTGTTTAGCAAAAGTAGTTCTGCCTCCACCAAAACGAACTAAACTCGAACCTAAAACTGTTGATTGTGTATTTATAGGAAATGCTCAAAACAGTAGTGCGTATAGGTTCCTTGTGTTTAAATCAGATGTAGATAGTGTATATACAAATACTATTATTGAATCTCGTGATGAAGAATTTTTTGAACATATTTTTCCACATAATCCCACTACTAGACTTAAGGATGCTCCTTCGAACATGTATATGCCATCTAGTAGTAGGCAAGAGAATGATATGGAAATACAGAAAGTTAGGAAAAGTAAAAGACATAAAATAGATAAATCTTTTGGGCCTGATTATATTTCATTTTTGTCCGAGGGGGATCCTCAATCTTATCACGATGCTCTTATCTCTCCCGAAGCTCCATTTTGGAAAGAGGCTATTAATAGTGAAATAGAATCTATTATGCAAAATCACACTTGGGATTTAGTTAGCTTGCCACCAGGTTGTAAAACCGTAGGGTATAAATGGATTTTTAAAAGAAAAATGAAACTTGATGGATCCATAGAAAAATATAAGGCTAGGTTAGTAGCCAAAGGATATAAACAAAAGGAGGGAATCGATTTCTTTGACACTTATTCTCCGGTTACGCGAATTACTTCTATTAGAATTCTAATTTCCCTCGCATCCATCTATAAACTGGAAATTCATCAAATGGATGTTAAAACAGCTTTTTTAAATAGGGAATTAGAAGAGGAAATTTATATGGATCAACCGGAAGGATTTGTTGTAAAGGGATTAGAGAACAAAGTTTGCAAGCTAGTTAAATCCTTATATGGACTAAAACAAGCCCCTAAGCAGTGGCATGAAAAATTTAATCAAGTAATGATTAATGATGGATTTAAAATAAATGAATCTGATAAATGTGTGTATTTTAAGTGTCATAGAGATGCTTGTGTGATTGTTTGCCTATACGTTGATGATATGTTAATATTTGGATCACATATGAGTATTATAAAAACCACTAAGAAGATGTTATGTGAACAATTTGATATGAAAGACTTGGGAGTTGCAGATTTTATTTTGGGAATAAAAATAATACGAGATTCTGTTGGAATGAAATTATCACAATCACATTATATAGAAAGTGTGTTAAGGAAATTCAATCAATATGAATCTACTCCTGTTGGAAATCCTTATGATCCAAATAGTAAACTAAAGAAAAATAAAGGAGAACCTGTGTCACAACTTGAATATTCAAGAATTATTGGTAGCCTAATGTACATTATGAACTGCACCAGACCTGATATTGCATATGCGGTAGGGAGATTGAGTAGATATACTTGTAATCCTAATAATGATCACTGGAATGCACTTATTAGAGTTTTGAGATACCTGAAATTTACTTTGGATTATGCTTTATATTATGTCTCATATCCTGCTTTGATTGAAGGTTATATTGATGCTAATTGGATTTCAGACTCAGAGGAATCCAAATCTACAAGTGGATATGTATTCACATTAGGCGGGGCTGCCGTATCGTGGAAATCCTCAAAACAGACATGCATTGCAAGATCAACAATGGAGTCTGAATTCATAGCTTTAGACAACGCAGGTGAAGAAGCCGAGTGGCCGAGGACATTTCTGGCAGACATTCCAATGTGGCCTAAACCTGTACCTGCGGTAATTATACACTGTGATTGCCAAGCGCTAATAGCAAAAGCAAGCAACAAGTCCTACAATTGAAAGTCAAGACATATTCGTGGCAGGCATAACAGTGTGAGATAACTCATATCTAATGGCATTATAACCATTGACTTTGTAAGGTCAAATGATAATTTAGCATATCCATTGACCAAAGGGTTGTCAAGAGATATCATTTACAAAACATCGAGGGGGATGGGCTTAAAGCCTAATGAGTAAAATCATCATGATGGATAACCAACCTATCTGAATGGAGATCCCAGGATATAGGTTCCATGGGAAAACTAATTGTGGATGATTATATGTGAGCGCTACAAAGACTTACCATTGTGTTACCCCTATGGTGTTATTTATAATAACAATAGTAGTGCTACCTGTAATGAGAAAGGTTGAGATAAACTCTTAATGAATCTATGGCTTGAATTTTCAAGCGGGATGTCACAGGACATTCTTGATAGATTCACCTAAGTGAGTGTGGTAGTGGGGCCGCTACCTATGGGAATTGTGGCTGAATTCTCTAGAGCACTCATGATACTGGGATATTGCTCATGGCCTTAATGAGTAAAACTGTTGTGAACCACAAGTGTATTAAAGTGTCATGTGTGTAGTCTATTGAACTGGTTTACCAAAATAACTGGTCAGTTCAAGATATGTAATTCACTTAATAGTTTGTAAGCCCAATGGACATACACTAAGCAAGGTTCAAGTCCAAAATACACCTCTGCCTATTAATGACATTTTTATTGCCCAAAACTTTCTTTATTCTTTCTTCTCGTATCTCATTCATGTGGGGGATTGTTGTGTGTGTGTGTATATAACTATTGGTGTGAATGATATACTCACAATAAGACCTTGTAGCCTAGTGGTAACTTTTGAGTCCCCTTTAGGGGAGGTCATGGGTTCAAGTCCCACTAAGGGAATTTAAGAGGATTTGGAGTATTTATACCTAAATAGATATATAATTATTATATTATATATCAAGACTTGGGACTTGGGTCTTGGGCTTGGGTCTTGGGTCCTAATAATTAGTTAATTTTAATTTCGTCATTAAATAATTTTATTTAATTCAATTTTAATTAATATTAAAAATCGTTTTATTTAATTAATTAAAAATTATTTTATGATTAAACTTAAAACATGTTTTTCTTAATTAGCCTTGGGGAGTGGTTTAGTGAGAGAAGTGGTCACCCACGTTTTGGGGGGAGTGGGTAGTTTCTGCATCCCTTTATATGAGGGATATGCAGATCAGTTTCAAATCACTTTTTCAACCTCTCTCTCTCTCTCAAAAACGTCCTTCTTCATACTCCAATTATGGGCATAATCTCTTGTGGTTTTAAAGTCATCCATTGAGTGCTTCAATCGGATGAATTGTGATGTTGAATCCTGGGGACAGTTATCTGAGGCTCGAAGCATCACTGATTAACGTGCGGGCGATATTTCTGTCTTAGGACTATGTGTCTAACACACACCTCAGCATCCAGATAAGTCGTTCCAATTTATTATTATCCTTTTAGTTTTCCCGTATACGCATATAACAATCTAAGACAAAAATAAAATTTTATATTTGTACAATGGGAAAATTTGATCCTGCTGCTATCGCCTCTGCTAGGCCTAAAAAATTTGTTGGTTTGAATTTTAAACGTTGGCAACAAAAAATGCAATTTTATCTGAACCTGTTGGAACTCGATCACACGTTAGAAGTTAAGGAAGATAATTCTGAAGAGACCGAACCTGCAAAAACTGTTGTTAATCAACTTTGGGAAAAATCTGATTTTATGTGCAAAAATCATATTCTAAACAATTTGGATGATGCCCTGTATGATATTTATTTTTCTGTCCCCACTGCTAGAGAGTTATGGTTGATGTTAGATAAGAAATATAAAACTGAAGATGCTGGAAGTAAGAAATTTGTTGTTAGTCGTTTTCTGGATTTTAAAATGGTTGACGAAAAATCTATTTTGTCACAATTAGAGGAACTTCAAGTCATTATTCATGAAATTCATGCTGACGGTATGTCAATTAGTGAGGGTTTTCAAGTCGCATCTGTTATTGAGAAACTTCCCCCCTTCCTGGAAAGAATTTAGAAATGGCCTTAAACATAAACGAAAAGATATGACTATGGAAGATCTCACTGTTAGACTTAGAATTGAAGAGGATAATTGCGTTAAGGAAAAAAGAGACGTTGCCACGGCTATGGCTGCCAAAGCAAACATTGTTGAAAGTAGTGGGGGGACCAAAAATCAGTTTAAGCCAAATAAGTACCAACATAAATTTAAGGGAAAAGGAAAAGCACCAAATAATGCTACGAAACCTAAAGGTGGGATTAAGAAATTCGAGGGAGACTGTTTTTTTTGTGGTAAACCTGGACATCGAGCCCAAGACTGCTTCAAAAGGAAAAACAATGAGAATTTCAAAAAACCTAATGGGGGTGCACAAGCTTCAATTGTTGAAACTGATAATTTTTCTGTTGTTATTTCAGAGGCACACCTGGTTAGCAACATTAAGGACTGGTGGGTGGACACTGGGACCACCCGACACATCTGTGGAGCCAGGAGTGTTTTTTCCCACTACGAGGTGGTGGGAAGTGATGAAAAGCTCTACATGGGCAATTCTTCAGTAGCTGCTGTTGCTGGAAAAGGGAAGGTGGATTTAAAATTCACTTCTGGAAAAGTCCTGACGTTGAACGAGGTGTTGGACATGCCCGACATTAGAAAAAACTTGGTCTCTGGATCGCTGTTGAGTAAAAAGGGTTTTAAAATGGTTTTTGAATCTGATCAGTTTGTTTTATCTAAAAATGGGGTGTTTGTGGGAAAGGGTTACATGTGTGATGGATTATTCAAATTAAATGTAACAGTTGACTCTGTTTTTAATGTAGTTAATTCTTCTGCTTATCTCTCTGATTCCTTATATTTATGGCATAGTAGACTTGGACATGTTAATTTTGCTTCACTTAGAAGATTAATGAATTTAGGAGATGTTCCTAAACTGCCTCCAAATGTCGAACACAAATGTGAAATATATGTTGAATCAAAATTCAAAAGAAAACCTTTTCAAAGTATACAACGCTCTACTGAAATTTTGGGATTAATTCATACCGATTTGTGTGACTTAAAAGGAATTCAAACAAGGGGTGGGAAAAAATATTTTATCACCTTTATAGATGATCACTTGAAACTGTGTTATGTGTGTCTTTTGAGATCTAAGGATGAAGCACTTGAGAAATTCTAACTATATAAAACAGAAGTTGAAAATCAACTAAATCAAAAAATTAAAATTGTGAGATCAGATAGAGGGGGAGAATATTCTGAGCCTTTTAATGATTTTTGTAAAATACATGGCATAATACATCAAACTACGGCACCATATTTTCCACAACAAAATGGTGTTGCGGAACGTAAAAATCAAACGCTAAAGGATATGGTAAATGCTATGTTAAACAGCTCGGGTCTTCCTCACAATTTATGGGGTGAAGCGGTACTTTCAGCTTGTTATATTTTAAACAAAATTCCCCCTAAGAAATCTGATAAATCTCCTTATGAATTATGGAAAGGAAGAAAGCCTTCATATAAATACTTAAAAGTGTGGGGGTGTTTACCAAAAGTAGTTCTGCCTCCACCAAAACGAACTAAACTCGGACCTAAAACTGTTGATTGTCTATTTATAGGAAATGCTCAAAACAGTAGTGCATATAGGTTCCTTGTGTTTAAATCAGATGTAGATAGTGTATCTACAAATACTATTATTGAATCTCGTGATGCAGAATTTTTTGAACATATTTTTCCACATAATCCCACTACTAGACTTGAGGATGCTCCTTCGAACATGTATATGCCATCTAGTAGTAGGCAAGAGAATGATATGGAAATATAGGAAGTTAGGAAAAGTAAAAGACATAAAATAGATAAATCTTTTGGGCCTGATTATATATCATTTTTGTCTGAGGGGGATCCTCAATCTTATCACGATGCTCCTATCTCTCCAAAAGCTCCATTTTGGAAAGAGGCTGTTAATAGTGAAATAGAATATATTATGCAAAATCACACCATGGATTTAGTTAGCTTGCCACCAGGTTGTAAAACCATAGGGTGTAAATGGATTTTTAAAAGAAAAATGAAACCTAATGGATCCATAGAAAAATATAAAGCTAGGTTAATAGCCAAAGGATATAAACAAAAGGAGGGAATCGATTTCTTTGACACTTATTCTCCGGTTACGCGAATTACTTCTATTAGAATTCTAATTTCCCTCGCATCCATCTATAAACTGAAAATTCATCAAATGGATGTTAAAACATCTTTTTTAAATGGGGAATTAGAAGAGGAAATTTATATGGATCAACCGGAAGGATTTGTTGTAAAGGGATTAGAGAACAAAGTTTGCAAGCTAGTTAAATCCTTATATGGACTAAAACAAGCCCCTAAGCAGTGGCATGAAAAATTTGATCAAGTAATGATTAATGATGGATTTAAAATAAATGAATCTGATAAATGTGTGTATTTTAAGTGTCATAGAGATGCTTGTGTGATTTTTTGCCTATACGTTGATGATATGTTAATATTTGGATCACATATGAGTATTATAAAAACCACTAAGAAGATGTTATGTGAACAATTTGATATGAAAGACTTGGGAGTTGCAGATTTTATTTTGGGAATAAAAATAATACGAGATTCTGTGGGAATGAAATTATCAAAATCACATTATATAGAAAGTTTGTTAAGGAAATTCAATCAATATGAATCTACTCCTGTTAGAACTCCTTATGATCCAAATAGTAAACTAAAGAAAAACAAAGGAGAATCTGTGTCACAACTTGAATATTCAAGAATTATTGGTAGCCTAATGTACATTATGAACTGCACCGGACCTGATATTGCATATGCAGTAGGGAGATTGAGTAGATATACTTATAATCCTAATAATGATCATTGGAATGCACTTATTAGAGTTTTGAGATACCTGAAATTTACTTTGGATTATGCTTTATATTATGTCTCATATCCTGCTGTGATTGAAGGTTATACTGATGCTAATTGGATTTCAGACTCAGAGGAATCCAAATCTACAAGTGGATATGTATTCACATTAGGCGGCTCTGCTGTATCGTGGAAATCCTCAAAACAGACATACATTGCAAGATCAACAATGGAGTCTAAATTCATAGCTTTAGACAACGCAGGTGAAGAAGCCAAGTGGCCGAGGACATTTCTGGCAGACATTCCAATGTGGCCTAAACCTGTACCTGCGGTACTTATACACTGTGATTGCCAAGCGGCAATAGTAAAAGCAAGCAACAAGTCCTACAATGGAAAGTCATGACATATTCGTCGCAGGCATAACAGTGTGAGACAACTCATATCTAGTGGCATTATAACCATTGACTTTGAAAGGTCAAATGATAATTTAGAAGATCCATTGACCAAAGGGTTGTCAAGAGATATCATTTACAGAACATCGAGGGGGATAGGCTTAAAGCCTAATGAGTAAAATCATCATGATGGATACCCAACCTATCTGAATGGAGATCCCAGGATATAGGTTCCATGGGAAAACTAATTGTGGATGATTATATGTGAGCGCTACAAAGACTTATCATTGTCTTATCCCTATGGTGTTATTAATAATAACAATAGTAGTGCTACCTGTAATGAGAAAGGTTGAGCTAAACTCTTAATGAATCTATGGCTTGAATTTTCAAGCGGGATGTGACATGACATTCTTAATAGATTCACCTAAGTGAGTGTGGTAGTGGGGCCGCTACCTATGGGAATTATGGCTGAATTCTCTAGAGCACTCATGATACTGGGATATAGCTCATGGCCTTAATGAGCAAAACTGTTGTGAACCACAAGTGTATTAAAGTGTCATGTGTGTTGTCTATTGAACTGGTTTACCAAAATAACTGGTTAGTTCAAGATATGTAATTCACTGAATAGTTTGTAAGCCCAATGGACATACACTAAGCAAGGTTCAAGTCCAAAATACACCTCTGCCTATTAATGACATTTTTATTGCCCAAAACTTTCTTTATACTTTCTTCTCGTATCTCATTCATGTGGGGGATTGTTGTGTGTGTGTGTGTATATAACTATTGGTGTGAATGATATACTCACAATAAGACCTTGTAGCCTAGTGGTAACTTTTGAGTCCCCTTTAGGGGAGGTCATGGGTTCAAGTCCCACTAAGGGAATTTAAGAGGATTTGGGGTATTTATACCAAAATAGATATATAATTATTATATTATATATCAAGACTTGGGACTTGGGCTTGGGTCTTGGGTCCTAATAATTAGTTAATTTTAATTTCGTCATTAAATAATTTTATTTAATTCAATTTTAATTAATATTAAAAATCGTTTTATTTAATTAATTAAAAATTATTTTTTGATTAAACTTAAAACATGGTTTTCTTAATTAGCCGTTGGGAGTGGTTTAGTGGGAGAAGTGGTCACCCACGTTTTGGAGGGAGTGGGTGGTTTCTGCATCCCTTTATATGAGGGATATGCAGATCAGTTTCTAATCACTTTTTCAATCTCTCTCTCTCTCTCTCTCTCAAAAACGTCCTTCTTCATACTCCAATTCTGGGCATAATTTCTTGTGGTTTTAAAGTCATCCATTGAGTGCTTCAATCGGATGAATTGTGCTGTTGAATCCTGGGGACAGTTATCTGAGGCTCGAAGCATCACTGATTAACGTGCGGGCGATATTTATGTCTTAGGACTGTGTGTCTAACACACACCTCAGCATCCAGATAAGTCGTTCCAATTTATTATTATCCTTTTAGTTTTCCCGTATACGCATATAACACTAATTCACTATACCTGTGGGGACAGAAATAGCAGTTTTTGTGAGGATATCATGGAGTGTTGCTCAGATAGAATCATCCTTAACATAATGGGATAAATAATGAAGGTGTCCTCAACCAACGAAACCATCTACAGAATTAAGAATTCCCTAACCTGGACTATTTTGGAAGACCTACCCATCTCTAATGTTTGTGTTAACCTGGAACTGTCGAGGCGCTGGGAAACCCCATTTTAAACAAACCTTTGCTAAGCTCTACAAAAATCTCAAGCCCACTATTATTATCCTTTTGGAAACACAAACTGCGTTAGCTAATTTATCCATCTACTTCATTTGTATGGGTTTTACCAACTGGGAGGTTTTCGAGGCTCATCGTAGAGCTGGGGTTATTTGGGTCCTTTGGAACCAAAGATCCATTTCTCTTTGCACCGTCTCCGTCATTGACCAAGTCATTCACCTCCTTATCACCCTCAAGAACTACGATGCCTGGCTCCTGTTCGCTATCTACGCCAACCCAAACTACACTCTGCGTCAAAACCTCCGGTATAATTTGAAATGCCTCGCCCAGGACCTGGAAACCCCTTGGTTGGCTATGGGCAATTTCAATGATCATTCTCACCCCTCTGAAAATAGGAGCTTCTCCAGCCAAAAAAAAGACTCCAGAGTTCGAAGTTTTTTAAGAACATTGATAGCTGTAATCTTACAGATCTCGAATGTACAGGGCCCCGTCTTACCTGGACTAACTGTAGAGAGAGTTTTTCCAACACCCTCATCAGAGTTGACAGATCTTTCCAAACCTACCTGGCGCATGTTGTTCCCTGAAGCTGTTGTGGATAATTACCCACACACTGCTTCAGATCACTTCCCGATGATTATTAACCTCGAAGGTAAAAACTCTGACATGCTTTCCCCGCCCTTTTAGATTCCTTGCTTGTTGGTTTGAGCGTACTGATTTTCATAATATTATTTTAAACAACTGGAAGATTAACTCCAACCTTAAGCATAATATAGATACTTGTCTTCCGATTATTAAACATTGGAACCACGCTATGTTTGGACATATTAATACTAACAAAAAACGTATCCTAAAAAGAATTAAAGGAATCCAAATAGCTCAGGAGACCCACTACTCCCACAACCTTGATATTCTTGAAAAGAAACTTATAAATGAATATAACAACATCCTTTGTAATGAAGAACTTATGTGGAAATAAAAATCTCACATTAATTGGCTCAACGAAGGGGATAGAAACACCAAATTCTTCCATACCTCTACTATCATTAGAAGATGCCAGAATAAAATCGATAAACTTAAAATTAATGATGAATGGGTGGATGGTAGCAAGAAAATTAAATTCCACATCAATAATTACTTTATGACCCTTTTCTCGAAACCCTGCAACATGACACATGAAAATGTTTTTTATAATCTTGACCACCCCCACTTTAATGACATCGACAATAACGTTCTAGAGCACCTTATATCCCTCTAATAGATTAGACGTGCGGTTTTCACTATAAATGGCCTTAAAGCACCTGGTTCAGACGGAATCTAACCTATCTTTTATCATACCTTCTGGGAGACGACCAAAAGTAGCTTAGTTAATTTCCTCAATGAATGTTTCTCTTACCACTCTTTCCCAGAGGAAGCCAACTCTAGTCATATAACCTTGATTCCTAAAATTGACAATCCCGAAAACATCACTCAATTTAGGCCTATCACCTTCTGCAATGTCCCCTACAAAATTCTGGCCAAAGTCATTATTAACAGGCTCTGTCCTATCATGTGCCGCATCATTAGCCCTAACTAAGACAGCTTCCTCCCGGGTCACCAGACCTCGGATAATATCATTATCACCCAGGAGATTATCCACACCCTAAATAATAAAAGAGGGAAAAGGGGGGGCTATTTTCAAAATCGATATTGAAAAAACCTATGAGAAGATTAGCTGGGAATTTATGGAAAGAGTGTTCGCCTGGTTTAATATCAGCCAAAAAATCACCAAAGTTATTCACAGCTGCCTTTTCAGTGCCTCCACCTCCATCCTTTGGAACGGGGCTCCTCTTCCTAACTTCAAACCATCTAGGGGCCTTAGACAGGGTGATCCCCTCTCTCCTTACTTGTTCATCACGTGTATGGAGTACTTGGGAGGTGCTATTGACCACCAGGTCAACCTTGGAAGGTGGAAAGGTCTTAAGGCGTCCCATAATGGCCCCGTCATCTCTCACCTTTTCTTTTCTAACGATCTTATGTTGTTCTCTGAAGCGCTCCAAGACTGTTGTGACGTTGTCATGAATACCCTGAACTCGTTCTGTAGTATCTTGGGCCAATCCCTGAGCCTCTCAAAATTCAAAATTTTCTTCTCCCCGAACATCCTTAGGCACATGGCCTACAAGTTAAGCAAAAGTTGTGGGATAAACATCACCATGAATCTGGGCACCTACCTTGGTACCACCCTCATTCATGAGAGAATCAAAACAAACCATTTATCCTACGTTGTGGACAAGGTCCAAAATAAACTGTCAGACTGGAAGGCCAACCTCCTATCCCTTGTGGGGAGAACCTCTCTCATCCAGGCTGTCACTTCCTCAATCCCTGCCTATAACATGCAAAATAACCCTCTACCTAAAAAGATCAATGAGAATCTTGACAAACTCAATAGAAATTTTCTTTGGGGAGACTCGGAAGAAAATAAGAAAGTCCACCTTGTTAACTGGAATACACTTTGTCGCTCCAAAGACCTCGGTGGACTGGGACTCAGAACCAGTGAAGAAAATAATCATGCCATTGTTTCTAAGATTGGTTGGAAGATCATGAATGACAAGAACTCCCTATGGGTCCATGTCCTTAGTGAGAAATATAAAACCCAGGAAAATCCCAACAATTGGACACGGAAGGCCAAAGATTCCCACATCTGGCGTGGCATTTTCAAATGTAAAGACATCCTTATAAAAAAAACCAAATGGGTGATTGGCAATGGTAATTCGATCAACATTTACAAGGACTGGTGGACTGGAAATGGGCTCATACCCACCCCTGGTACTTTTTCCACCAGTCACCCAACCCTCGTTAGCGATCTCATCAAGGAGGGGGTCTGGCACGAACAACTTATAAAGGAAATATTTGAAAAAACGCTGCTAATAGTATATTAAACACCCCCTCCCCCACATCCGGGGGAATGCTGACAACCCTAGCTGGGGACTGACCACAAATGGAAATTTTTCCATTAAATCCTGCTATGACGCTAATATTAAGATGGACCTCAACCCGTCTTACCTGGTTAATTGGAAACAAATTTGGAAAATTAAAATTCCACCAAAACTCAAAACCTTTCTCTGGCTCGTCTTTCATATTAAACTCCTCACAAACTGTCAAAGATTTAATCGACGCCTTACTTAATCAAACAATTGTGATTTTTGTGCTTTTAACGAAGATATTGAACATGTCCTTAGGAATTATCACCTTTCCCCTATAGTCTGGAAATCCATTCTCACCCCGTCCAAATGGTCCATGCATAATAACCTCAATTTTTTTTAATGGCTTAAAGATAATATATGGGGTAACCCCACGACTAATGATATTTTTCTTTTCATTTCTACTCTATGTCATATTTGGTTATCTAGAAATAAACGCATTTTTGACAAACATAATATCCCCCCGAACATGGTTTATGCTTCCTCGAATGCCTTGGCTTTGGATTTATCTCTTATTACCAAAACCAAGGCTTCTTTAAACCACACTAGGGGTACCACTATTGACACCTCCTCGAGTTTTGTATCCTCTATAGGTCTTGAAATATTCACTGATGGAAGCTACGATCCATTTAGTAAACTGGGAGGATTTGGAGGCATGGTGAGCAGCAATGACGAATGTTGGATTCTTGGTTTCAATGACAAGATCAGGGGGATTGTATCCCCCTAAAGGTGGATCTCATTGGCATTCTCTGAGGTCTAAATCTTTCCTGAATCAAAGGATGGAATTCTTGCACTATCTGTAGTGACTGCATTGATGCGATATATATTCTCAGTGGCCAAGGACACCGTAACCAACCAATTACCAACATCATTGAGAAATGTGTGGATATTATGCGAACGATGGAAATCAAGGTCAATCATATGAGGTGCATGAATAATATATGGGTTTATAGCCTCACCCGTATCGAACGATTGAATGAGAATGACTACACGGAGTACGAAGAAATCCTGGATGCCCTTCTCCTCCTCCTTGAGTACGTGGACCAGAAAAACACGATTGCTGCTCTTTAAGCCAGCATTGACCCCAACTAACATATTGCCACCTTTGGTGATTATGTCCTGGATGACATGGGGAAATGGAAGTGTGGACTCTACGGACGCCTTAGGGGAACCCCTTTTCTTCTGCCTGCTCGCATAAAGGGCCTCTACCACTGTCTCCACATGGAGAAAATGCGTGGATGGAAGGATGTCATGATTGAGACGGACTCGCACAAGCTTATCGAGATTTTCAAAGGGGTCCAATATCACGAGACCGATTTTGAAAATATTAGGATGGACTGTTACGAGCTTATGAGAGCTGTGGGTGTTGATTTTACCTATGCCCACCCAGGAAAGATACAAGGAGCCTACTGGTTGGATCGTGAGGCCAAACTACAAGAATACATGATTGTTGATATTGTGGACATCCCTGTTGTGATGCGCTGGATCCTGGACAACCCAATGATGTAGTTGTTCCCTCCCGATGCTATCTGCTAGACTTTCCTTTCTTATTCTTATTTATGCCTTTATGGCTTATGTTTTACTTTATGAAACCCCTCCCTAATCTATTTGTTCCCTTCCTACCAAAAAAAAGAACATATTAGTTCCTTCATTTGCCAATTTTAGAAAACACGAGTAACTTGGTCTCTTTCATTAAAAACATATATCCCATATCGCGAGGAAGATAGCACATCCTCCACTAAGGTACTTCAAAATATATTCAACATGTGACAAGTAACATGTACACTATGGTTGAGTAGGTCGTAATTTGGGATAGAATATTTAGTTCTATGCTAAAAAGGTTTCACAATTTAAAGGCCCTTAACGAAAATACGTTGATCTGACTTTTAGTTTATGAATTTGACTTTACGATTTGTGTCTTATTTCAACTTCCCCACAAATGCATGAAATTGCAGTCTTTGTGAGTGGTTATGAGTTTTCTTGCATTGATATCGAAGAAGCTTTAGGACCAACCAGACATGCTTTCTGGTAGTTCGATTAGTAGTGACCACTAGAGTAACAATAAGTGAGACTTCAAAAAACCAACAAAATGGCTACTAGTTTGATATTGAACATAAATTATTAGTTTATTAATTATTGTCCATATACTTGTATAACTATTAACGTGTGAATATTATGATTCCATTTTGATCATATAGATAAATATACTGATTTAGTATTCATTTATTATTGATTGGATACATCTTGGAATAGGGTTAGGAAATCATCCACCAAGTGTGGAATTCAATTTTTCTTTCATCAAGGTTAAAAATTCATTGTCAATAGTCATAGAAATGTAATAGAATAAGTGGAGAAGTTGAGAAGAGTAGCCCAGCATTATAGGGTGATTAAAGGATCACAGTTGGTCAGAATAGTGGTAGGGTATTTGTAGAAGCTCCTCTGAAGTCAGAGAAATGTAGTGTCAACCGATGTCGACCTGATATTCTAGCCTTTTGATATATTTAGATATATATTAATGAATCCTTTGAGTTTTCAGTGCCATTTGACACTAATGATGATGAGTGATTTTTTTTATATTTATACCATATTTTCGATGTGTTTTTATGAGTAGGTGTGATATTAGTGTTAGGCTTAGACAAAAACAGAATACTTGTTGGTAGGTCGGCATAAGATAACCATTAGCACAAACACCATGGGTTTAGGGGAACGACAATTGGTGCCCGATGATTTAAAAAAATTATCGGTGACAACAATTGAAGATTTTATGTGGAGAAATAATCCATGTCAACAATGCTCATCGAAAATGAAATCTTTACACCCGACTATAGTCCTCTTACTTTCTATAAACTAAATCTGGATTAGTAAAAGGACAAAGAGGAGGTTTTCCTCAAGTAAAAATATCTATCTAGAATAGTTTTTGGCTGGTTTCATGTAGCTACAAAAGTGAAGAAATCAATGAATAATTTTTTTGGGTAATTATAGCTTTTCAGTCAGAAAATAAAACAAAACAAACATATATACTATGTGGGAATCGTGCAAAGATTAAAAAAAATCTATCTATGACTCAAACAAGTTTTGTTCGGAATTATGTCAATTACATACAAATTAACTCAATTGGAAATTTTGTCCTTACAAATCTCCCCCTCTAACAATTCCGGGAAGAAAACAAAACAGTGAATACTAAGTCGGGCCGTTAATCCGTATGACACCTAAATCCTATCCCATAAAACTAAAAATAAAAAATTACAGGACAAGGAATAGTATTTGCAGCTCCAGCAAGGGTGAGCTGTCTGATTGTGATATAGTCGGGAAATCTGAAATCACTAAAGAATACCTACACACATGAAACAGACAAATACCCAGTGAAGTATGGAGGAACAAATGATATAAACCACCAAATTTGAAAAACAAATCATTTGTTAAACATGTGTGTAAGAACATTTTTATCATGTCCGAAATGTTTCATTTATTTATGTCGTACGCCGTTACACTTGGCACGTCTCTACACGATCTCATACAACGGCCTTAATCTGAATTACGGGAATCAAGAATTTATTATCTCCATCATGTGTCCCTCATCTGCCTCAACGTCTTCACGTGCCATGATTTTAGGCTCGTAATGCAAGTGGTACGCAAGAGAAGTCAAAACAGTGCAACAAGGCTTAATAAGGAAGTTCAAGGGCAATTTGGTAATTTTATAGCCACCATTCGGAGGACTAGTCAACTAGAAAGTTGAAGAGCTTGTAGCAACAAAGATACTGGAAGAAACGGAACCTCAATTCGAGCTACGGTGAACAAGTTATGGCATGTTGAAAATGGAGATAATTCCAAGAAAATCCTTGGAAATTTTTCTAAGTGTTGAAAGCACTTTTGACCAGCGAATTTCCCCGAACCCAGCCCCAACCGGTTCGGGGGGCGAACCGGTTCGGGGTCCCTGTACGCTGGATAGAATTTTAGTGTTTTAAATTGGTGGAACTCTTCATTTATTTTCCTATTTAAACCAACTTCGAGGGAGCTGTTTCATAAGACTTGCATAGACGAATTTGAGAGTCCTAATACCTCAAGTCTTCACCTTTTTGAGTCCCAAGACTCATGTTTTGATTCACACAAACTTTTCCAATCCTTTGTGAATCCGTTTGCAACACAAGAACACATCCGTGTATCTGTTCATACCCTTGTGGAGAAGATCGTTCTTCTTCTTCATTGCTGCCCTCCTGGAAAGGGAAACTTCCAGCCGCCGACTACAGATCTGACGCCTGCGGGTAACTCTGTTTCATTGTATTTTCATTGTAATTCGAAATTATATGTTACAATATTATAATGAAAATAAATGATTTGGCCCCTTTGGGGGATTTTTCCTTACATATGTGTGTTTGAATATTCTTACATGAATTATCATCTTGTTCAATCACATATAGTTGCATGTTAGGATTTAATTGACAAAAACTGAGTTTAATTAAATAATATCTCTATTTGAACGCACACGCACTCCTCTTCAAATTGGTATCAGAGCCAGTTACACAATTTTACCGTGTAATTTTTCGCAAAATTTTTTCTAAGATATCAATTTTCTGAAAAATTGATTTTGAAAACGAGTGTGTTCATTATGGAGAAGTTATATAATAAAATGCCAGTTTTTGACGGGACAAACTATGCATACTGGAAAGCCCGCATGAGATCTGCATTAAAAGCCATTGATGAACGAGTCTGGATTTTGGTTGAAAGAGGGTGGACTCCTCCCTCCGTCACTGTTAATAACGTGATTAGTTTAAAACCTGACACTACATGGACTGAAGAAGAGTTTAAATGGTCTTCTTTTAATTCTAAGGGTTTAAGTGCTATTTCTGGGTCTGTCACACCTAATGAGTTCAAACGCACAATGACGTGCACCACGTCAAAAGAGGCATGGGATGTTTTACAACTCACCCATGAAGGAACTAATGCTGTGAAAGAGTCTAAATTGCAAAATTTGACAACTGAATTTGAAACCATCACCATGCATGACACTGAATGTTTTGATGATTTTTATGCCAGACTTTCTGACATTTTTAATACTAGCTTTAATCTTGGTGAACATATTCCTAATGCTAGAGTTGTTAAAAAGATTCTCCGTTCTCTGCCTAAGCGTTTTATCCCTAAAGTCACTGTGCTAAATTCTATGGGTAATTTAAATACGCTTAAATTGGAAGAACTTGTAGGAGATTTGCAAACATATGAAATTGATATGTTCCCTAAAACTGCTAGGTCTAAAGATAAGGGAATTGCACTTAATGCCAAAGAGAAAAAGAGTGAGGGGTCGGCTAGAAAGAGGGTAGAGTCATCTAGAAAGAGAGAGACTGACACGTCAGATTCTGATTGTGATTTTGACTTAGATGATTTGACTCTTTTTGCAAAAAATTTCAACAGGATTCTCAAATTTAAGAAAAATGGCAATTTTAAAGATAAAAAGAACTTTGAGAAAAATAAGGTTGAAAAGAAAAATGAAAAAGATTTTAAAGATCCTCCTAAGAAAGAAAGTGAGAGATGCTTTGAGTGCGACGGTAGGGGTCATAGAGCCTTTGAGTGTGCCACTCGTCTGAACAGAGAGAAAGGGAAAGATGTCCTTAATGCTACTCTTAGCGATGACAGTGAGGTCGAGACGGTGGATTCATGAGATAAGTCATCGCATGAGTGTATCTTCACCGCATTCATGGCTAGTCATGTGAGCACGTTGAGTACTTCTCACGACGATGAGGATGCTGCATCACAGGGACACCTCGACAGTGAGATCGATGTGAGTGAGGGGGAGGATGACTCAAGTGAGAGCGAGAGTGATATTCAATGCGCCTACGTTGAGTTATATTCTGAGTCATTTAAAACTAAAAAGCGTAACAAAGCGTTAGTTCTTAAGATCACCAGCTTAGAGGAAGATTTAAGAAAAGTGAGAGAGAGAGAGAGAGTCCTCCACCTGCACCGTCCTGAGAGAGAGAGAATCTGCCTGTGTTAAGAAAGAGAGTTTGTTTAGAGAGAGAGAGAATAGTTTTGAGAAAGAAAGAGGGGACTTGACTAAACAAGTGGCTAGTCTTACGAGTGAGCTCCATTCCTCCGTGGAGACTCGAAAGAAACTTGAAACCCTTGTTGCCCAGCTGACTCATGATCTTGAGAAAGCACGGGAAGTCAAGGTAAAAATCAAGGATAGATCTGGGAAAATGGGAAAGATGCTTCTCGGCCCCGCTTTAGGTTTTGGTGATAGGCAGGGAATTGGTTATGATGGTGCCTCCATGTCCCAAATTGCACCTGGACCAGTTCCTGAGTTTACTACAAATAATTTTGACCAAGAAAAGCAAACCAAGGTCCGCCTTTGACTGTGTTCTTTTATACCTATTGCAAAAGAAAAGGCCACCTCAGGGAGTTTTGCTATAGCATGGGTCGTACATGACGTACTATAGTTCCACGTCTGCATACTAATGATTTTACCAGTCTGAGAGAGCGAGTTGAGTTTTTAGCTTCCACGTCTCAGAGTTTGATGGAGGAATTCCGAAGGATGTCTTTGCCGTCAGTGAATGCTTCTCAACTTCCAGCTAAAACCAACAACAACAAAGGTAAACAAAAGGTCACCTCTTCTTGGGTACCTAAAAAAGATAAAAAGGCCTTTGTTGTTCATATCTCTCTCAAAGCACATAATACCTCACAGTGGTATTTTGACAGTGGGTGCTCCAGACATATGACAGGTGATGCCTCATTTTTTATATTTCTTGAGGATTATCAAGATGGCAGAGTCACCTTTGGAGATGGGAGCAAGTCTAGCATTGTAGGACGTGGTACTGTCGAGTTACCTGGATTTCCTAAGCTGGAAAATGTTTTGTACGTCAAAGGTTTGAAAGCAAACCTTCTCAGCATTATCCAGCTGTGTGACGCTGACTTTTCCGTGAAGTTTGACCGGGACGCTTGTAAAGTCTATAATCAAGACGGTAAACTTTTAGTGCAAGGGGTGAGGACAAAGGATAATTGCTATGGGACTGAGCCCACATCCTCACTTGTCTGCAACAGCGTTATGATCACTCCTATGGATCTGTGGCACCAACGTCTAGGTCATGTAAATATTAGAGATCTAACTCGCTTAGCTAAAAAGGACCTAGTACGTGGTTTACCATCCCTTGGAAAGCCAACTTTGACAGTTTGTAGACCCTGTTAGATGGGAAAACAAATTCGTAGTCCCCATAGGAAGTTACATTCCATTACCACCTCTCGTGTTCTTGAGCTTATACACATGGATCTTATGGGTCCCACTCGTACCGAGAGTCTGGGTGGTAAGAGGTATATCCTCGTGATGGTGGATGATTTCTCCAGATATTCCATTGTAGGTTTTCTGAGAGAGAAATCTGATGCTATGGAGTTTTAAACGACCAAGTGTCGTGTCCTGCAAAATCAACACGGAGTCACTATTAACAGGATACGTAGTGACAACGGCACTGAATTTAAGGAAGCAAAGGTAAATTCTTATTGTGATAGCCTTGGGATCGAACATGAGTTTTCTTCTGTGAAGACTCCTCAGCAAAATGGGATTGTTGAGAGAAAGAATAGAATGATCCAGGAGATGGCTAGATCTATGCTTCTAGGTCGTAAAGTTTCTAGGATATTTTGGGCAGAGGCAGTGTCTACTGCATGCCACACGGTGAATAGGGTTTACCTGCATCCACACACACTTCAGACACCTTATGAGTTGTGGACTGGAAAAAAGCCCAACCTTGCATATTTTCGTGTTTTTGGGAGTAAATGCTACATCCTACGGGATAGAGAGCGATTAGGAAAGTTTGACTCCCGAAGCGACGAGGGAATATTATTAGGCTATTCATCGAATAGTAGAGCGAACCGGGTTTTTAACCTGAAGAGCTCTAAGGTTATGGAATCAATAAACGTCACCGTGCAAGATGACGAACCTCCGACGATTATTGATTCTAATCTTCAGTGTGATGATGAGGACTTTTCTGACAGTGATTTACTTCTCCCTCTCTCACACTCTGTGGACCCTACTCCTGTGCTAGGGGATACACCCGCTTGGGTTCGCAAGAGTCATGACCCGTCTGCCATTGTTGGTGATCCCACTCTAGGGGTTAAGACTCGTGATTAGCTAGAGAACGTTGTTAGCCATCTTTGCTACACGTCCAAAGTCGAGCCCAAGAATCATGAAGAAGCACTCAAGGATGAACACTGGATATCTGCTATGCAGGATGAGTTGCTTCAGTTTAAAAAGAATAATGTATGGGAACTTGTCCCCCGACCTAGTGAGACAAATTTGATAGGTACCAGATGGATTTTCAAGAATAAAATGGATGAAAATGGTACCATAATCAGAAACAAAGCTAGGTTGGTCGCTCAAGGATATACACAGATAGAAGGTGTAGACTTTAGGGAGACATTTGCTCATGTTGCTAGGCTTGAGTCCGTCCGTCTACTACTCGCCATCGCATGTCATCTGCATTTTAAGTTATATCAGATGGATGTCAAGAGTGCCTTTTTGAATGGCATTCTACAGGAGGAGGTTTACGTGGAATAACCAAAAGGGTTTGAAGACCCTCAGTATCCAAAGCACGTCTACTATCTGAGGAAAGCCTTGTATGGTTTGAAGCAAGCACCCCGTGCTTGGTAGGAGAGGCTTACTTCCTATCTCTTAGCCCGTGGCTTCAAGAGAGGGGGAGTTGATATGACGTTGTTCATTAGGAGAGATGATGGTGCTATTTTGGTTGCCCAGGTCTATATGGACGACAT
The DNA here is from genome assembly GCA_949130495.1 of Sambucus nigra. NCBI lineage: Eukaryota > Viridiplantae > Streptophyta > Magnoliopsida > Dipsacales > Adoxaceae > Sambucus > Sambucus nigra. The sequence goes on along the minus strand of OX422208.1, from coordinate 498,259,352 downwards.
AGTCTTTGGATCCACATGCTCCCAGCATGCTCACCACTTTGAGGAGATGAAAAGTGAGTTTGAGATGAGCATGGTTGGTGAGCTTACTTTCTTCCTTGGTCTCCAGGTTCGTCAGCTAGAGGATGGGATGTTCATATCCTAATCCAAGTATGCTAGAGACCTAGTGAAGAAATTTGGTTTAGACTCCGCTAAGCATGCACGTACACCTATGAGTACCACTACCAAGCTTAGTAAGGACACTTTGGGAAAGGACGTAGAGCAAACCTTGTATCGGAGTATGATAGGTAGTCTTTTCTACTTGACTGCCAGTCGTCCCGACATAGCCTTTAGTGTTGGAGTCTGTGTGCGATATCAGACGTCCCCAAAAGAGTCACATTTACTTTCTATAAAATGTATTATTAAATACGTAAGTGGGACTCTCTCATACGGTATTTGGTATTCCTTTGATACTGATGATCGTTTGTCCGCCTATTCCGATGCCGATTAGGCCGGGGATGTAGATGGTTGTAGGAGCACTTCTGGTGGGTGTTTCTACTTTGGTTCTGCTCTTGTCTCCTGGCTGAGCAAGAAGCAAAATTCCATCTCTTTGTCCACTGCAGAGGCTGAGTATATAGCCACTAGGAGTTGTTGCATGCAACTCTTGTGGATGAAGCAAATGCTGGAGGATTATGGGATTTCACAGGACACCATGACCATTTCCAGTGATAACACGAGCGTGATACACATATCCCGAAATCCAGTCCAGCATTCGCGCACAAAGCACATCAGGATACGTGATCACTTTATACGACAGTTAGTTGAGGAGAAAGTCGTATCCCTGAGTTTTGTTCCCACCGACCATCAGTTAGCCGATATTTTCACGAAACCTTTATATGTCCTTAGATTTGAGAGTCTTAGGAAGTCTTTGGGGATTTGCACAGTTGACTGAGGGGTTGGTCTATGTCTAGAATAGGATGTTTTTTCATGTTCATATCATATGCTTCATATTGCTAGTTTGTTTTATATGTATCATTACTTTGTTGTATAGCTATTTATTCATTCCTTTGAAAAATCCAAAAAGATTTTTGTTTTTGTATATAAAAAAAAAATTCAGAAAAGACCAAAAAGATTTTTGTATTTTGTTTACACCTTTTATGGATAAACATTTAAGATAGCCAAGTCACAAAATTCATTCCATTTATCCATGTGACTATTTGATAGAGATTTGAGATGCTACATCATTTCATCCATGTGCTTTACACTGATTGGAGTCTTTGAGATGTGATTCGTGATATCTTTTCTACATGTTTGACTCCTATCTCCTTTATTGCACACATGCAAGGCTATATTTGATTATTGCACTTGTCTATCACATATTGGCTTGAGTGTTTCCATCTCAATTCTGTCTATACAACTTACAATATGCGATAAAACTTGACAAGATTGGAATGCATGCAAAAACCATTTTTGTGAGACTGTGTGTTTGTTTAAGAACGGGGAGGGGCTGCAAAAGGTAATTATCTCTTCTTTGCGCAAAAGCCACCATTCAAAAGGACCTAAAAATGGAGGAATTTTATTATCCGGAGTCCAAAGAGGTTAAAAGAGCCCAAAAAATTTAAAGGCAATAAAAAGCAATTCATGCCAAATATGGGCCATTAGGTTTTACCATCAATTCTCCAAAGTTTGAGAATTTAGAATGCCTCTATTCAAAATTAAAATCTGAGGGAGTTTGGTTGGAGAATATAAACGGGTTTACACTTCCTTGAAAGTCCTGAAAAAGCATGAAACAGTTTTGGACATTATTGTTGTGGAAATCACTTTGCGCTTTGATTTGTTGATTTGATTGAGTCAATGTCTCGTATTACCACCTTTTTACACCAAAGGAAGACTTTGAGTTCATTCATTAGGAGTATCCGATATTCAACGTGCACATATGTCATGTTTGTATGGATTGATTTTCCTATCAAATTTGTTCACACCCATTTGAAGCACCTTATACCTTTGACTTGCTTAAGTCTATACTGTATAAGTGTTCATCTAGTTTGGAAATAGTGACAAAATTGGTTGTCCATCCTAGAATCCAAAAAGCCTCAGAACTTATCTCTCTAATCCTCTTCAATGATCCATGAAGGTATAAATTGAATCACACTACACACAATTAGAAGTGCATACATGTGTTCATATTGCTTAAAATTGAGTGTGTGTTTAATTCCCCTTGAATTGGAGCTTTAATAATTTTTTTGGGAATTTTTAAATATTTTTAAACATTTTTAAACATTTTTTAAATAAATGTTTTTATTAATAAAATGGGATTATAAAATTTGTGGGGTTAATACTCTATTTTGTAAACTTCATTTCTCACTCGAATGTTTGGTTGGGTAGTTACTCAAAGCGCTAGAGACTTCAGGGTACCTTCTGTAATTACTTTGGACGCGCGTGTGTGAGCCTCTCATATGTCAACACTTGTCATCCTCCGGGTGTACCTATTTGTGTTTCTTTTGTGAGAAGGTTGGATGGTTGATTGCTGAACGTTGGATCATTCCTAATCAAGGGTCTGCATGTGTTCTTAGTGAATCCCGGTGCTATCCATATGAACCAATCACAATCATTTTTAATCACCGCTGTTTTATAACCTTTGGATCAAGTCAATGTTTGCAAGACTTGATCTCAGCCCTTGATTTCCCTCGAACATCCAGAACCTTCCCTCAGCCCTATAAATACCCTCCACTTCTCAGACTTAGAAGACTTTTGGGCATTCGTCATTTCTGAGAGAAAAAAATAGAGAGAAGAGAGAAGTGAGAGAGAAGAGAGAAAAGAAAAGAGAAAAGAGAGAGAAAGAAACTCTGTTAGCCCAAAACCAAACCCTAACCCTAAACACTTCATTTTCTGAATCAAACCTTCGTATACACTTAACCCCAAACACAACCTTGAGTGTTTGAGAGAGAGAGTGGTTTGTTCTTTTGAAGCTGTAACCTCTTTGCCCTTGATCTTGTTCACAACTTAAACATTCGTGTGAAGATCTTGTTTCTTTTTCATAGAAACTTTAGATCTACATTCTGCATGTTACATTTTCACTAGATCTGCATATTTACTACTTGATTTAAGAAAATCTTTACTGATTTGGTTTTTAAAATGTTTTATGGTTTCTGTTTTTACAAAACTTAACCCTGACCTAGTTGGATTCACACTTGGAGATTTTCAATCTCACAAATGTTTTCAAAAAGAGATTGATTAAGGTCTTGACCGATTTTGAAGCAAGATTTCCGTGGAATCTGGGTTATATTAAAGGTCAAAAAGGTTTTTAGTTTTGTAAGAAAGAAAGAAAACAAAATCACAGCATATAGACTTTATATGTAATTTTTATAGGATTGTCTGTAAATCTAAGTGTGTGTGAGTTCATGCATGTGAATAGGGATCACTTCACAAACACTTAACACACTAGTACACTGGAAGTGTTGAGTATAAGATCAGAGATCATTGAGTCGACGTAAGGAAGCTAAAGCAAAGGAAGTTAGCAAACTGGAAGAACATCATCAACAAATCAGATCTATGAGAAGTTAGAAGGACACCAAGTGGGGTATATTCCTAAACATAGAATAGGTTTATTTGTGTGCTTGCATGTTGTATTGTTTGTAACTATTATTTGTTATTAGTGGATTTTTACTTTTGTGACTTAGAAGTCACCGTGGATGTTTCCTCTGTTGGGAGAGGTTTTACCACGTTAAAAACTGTGTGTTGATTATCTTCATCTACTCATCTCATTCTATAAGTGTGCTGAATTTTTGAAACTGCCTTAGTTTTAAAAACTGATTACACAGTCTTAATTACTCTCGTACATAAGGTTCTTTGTAAACACATCTTGTTTATAATTTTTATTTTCAAAAGAAAAGGGTTTATCCAACAAACATCTCGGAGTTGCTTATATAGTTTAATCTTGTATTAAACGGCATTAGCAACATTTTTTAATTGGTATCAGAGCCCTGTTAACTTTTATTTCAAAAGATCTTGTGTTTCTGAAATCGTTTTCTGAAAAACCTAACTATGGACGAGAAGAATGAAAGGTTTGGTAATCTGTCCAGACCTCCACTCTTTGATGGAAACAACTTTGCTTACTGGAAAGTAAGAATGGTTGCCTTCATCCAAGGGACTTTAGGAGATGATGTCTGGGACATTATTGAAAATGGATACACTTATCCTACTAAACCAGCCACTGAAGGAAGTGATGAGAGGGTAAAGAAAATCTTAAGGGAATTTACCCAAGAAGAGAAAACTATTTCTCGAAATAACAATAAAGGCAAGAATGCCATTTTTATGTCTATTAATGAGTATGAGTTCAAAAGAATCTCATCTTGTGCCACTTCTAAGGAAGCTTGGGACACATTAATCACTGCCCATGAAGGAGACTCAAGAGTTAAAGCTGCTAAAACTCAAATGCTTACCCAGCAGTACAACTCTTTGATTATGTCTGACTCTGAGTCTTTTGATGACTTTTACATGAACTTAACTAATATAGTTACTAAGTTGCATGCTAATGGTATAACTTATGATAGGAATGAAATTGTCTCTAAAATCCTAAGATCATTACCACAAAAGTTTGACAGTAAGAGGTATGCTATTGAGGAAATGAGTGATCAAAACCTTACCCCTGAGTTACTCAGTAGCAAACTTAGAACTGTGGAAATGGAATTAGACTTTAAGAAACAATTAAATCATTCACAAAGAAAACAGCCCAACTCTAACTTGAGTTTTGCCTCTAAGATATCTAAACTTGAGACTAATTTGATCAACTCTGACTCTGATGAGGAGTGTGATATAGACAAACTAGATAATCAGATTGCCTTAATGTCTAAACAATTTAAGAAAATTGTCAAATTTCGAAACAAACAGGCAACTAAACAAGGCAAGCCTAATTATCCTACTCTGTCTAATCCCAAACCTCATGAGAGAGGTCTTGACAAACATCCTAAGGACAACAATTCCAGACCCACTAGAGACCTTAAAAATATTGAATGTTTCAGATGTGGGAAACTAGGTCACATTGCTCACGATTGCAGAGTTAATCTGAATAAAGCCAACACACACAATAGAGCCAATGTCTGTAAAACTTGGAATGATTCAAGTGACTCTGATGAAGAGGAAGTTGAGTCTTCAAATGTACTTGACCCTTGCATGTCCTTTTATGCTAAGATCATTTACAATGATGATATGCCTGTGTGTGATAATGATGCTCCTACTCTTGCTTGTGTGAATACTGTTTTGACTGGCCTAGATGCCTTATTATCTGAAAATGTTGTTAGTTCTACTACCGTGTGTGTGAGTCAAAGTGATCTCGATAATGATGATGCAAATGGGTACATGAGTACTAAAACTGAATCGTTAGGGGTCACTACACACACTTCACTTAGCGACTCAGACACAGATGACCTCCCTGATATCCATACTTTGTATGCTAAAACTCTAAAAAAGGCACTAGATTGGAGAAGACTGTTAGAGACCTGACTAAGAAATTAGATGATCTAAGTCTTATTGTGAAGTTGAATGCTGAAGAGTACACTAACCAGTGTCTGACTCATCAATCTGAAATTGAAACTTTTGATCAAAAATTAAAAGAGTTGACTAAAACTAATGAAACCCTGGAAATGAAATACAAGGGAACATTATTAGAACTGGAGGAAGCAAAAACAAAGACAGCTACTGTTTTCAAAAAAATTTCTAAGATTGAAAACAATTCAAATTGTTTTACTGACTTTGTTGTTGACTCCAAGACCAATTCTGATGATAGAACCGGTATTGGATTTTGCCCTAATAACAAACCACAAACTACAAATCTTGAACCTATTAAGTTTGTGTCTGGGGGCAAAAGACCAATTGAAACATGTCCAGACTTTCATTTTATTAAAAAGGAATTTGATCAAAAGCAACAAGAGAAAGACATTGGAGAGTCTAGTAATTCTAAGGCTGAGACTGCACTTAAGACTAAATACGTCTGTCCTTTGATCAGAAAGGCTGATTCTACCTTTAAGACCATCCCTCCTAGGAATAGCACTACTGAACAGAATGCTGTTAAACCCATTTTTAGAAGTTTTCCTAAGGAAATTCATCCCTCAAGCAATCAATATTGCTCGTACTGTGACATTTATGGTCATTCCTTTGAAGGTTGTTATGCTAGGCGTCTAAACACCCCTGTGTACAACTCTTCTGTCTACAAGAACTTTAATTATTCTAGGCAAAATCGTAACAATTATGTCCTTCCAAGACAACCTGATAAGAACTCTAACTATAGAAATATAAAGACCAAAACTAAGAGTTCATTTAAGAGAAAGGCTCCCAAAAACTTTCCTAAACCAAAAGCTCAAATTTTTCACAATAATCAGTTTGCTGCTCCAAATGTTTTTCGATAAAAAGCTGTGTCTCGAAAATTTTATCAAATGAGGGCAAACTTGGGCAAAATTAAAACTATAGCTATTTGGGTTAGAAAAGATGATCTTTTACCCCAAATGAAGTGTAACATTGTCATCACTGCATTAAAAGCTGAACACACTTCATCTGGTTGGTACTTAGATTCAGGATGTTCCAAACATATGACAGGAGATGAAACCAAACTTTTAAACAAAACCAGATTTGCTGGTGGGAAAGTAGTTTTTGGTGATGGAGTTTCATCTCAGATCATAGGTAAAGGAACCCTAAAAGAAGAAGGAATGCCTATTCTCAAAAATGAACTTTTAGTTAAAGGCCTTAAAGCCAACCTACTAAGTATATCACAATTTTGTGACTCTGACCATACTGTTACCTTTTCAAAGAACAATTGTAAAATTTTAAATGATAAAGGTAAATGCATTATTACCGGATTTAGAACACCTGACAATTGTTATACTGTCAAGACTGGTTCTGAAACTTGTAACATTGTCAGAATGGATGACAATGAAATCTGGCATAATCGTATGGGTCACCTAAGTTATGATATCCTTGGTAGATTGTCTAGTCAAGAGATTGTTAGAGGAATTCCTAAAATTAAACCTATTTCAAGTGTTGTCTGTGGTCATTGCCAGGAAGGAAAAATAGTTAAGACTTCACATAAAAAGGTTAAAGACATTCTCACCTCTAGACCTTTAGATCTCATCCATATGGACCTTATTGGTCCCTCTAGAACTGTTAGTCTTTGTGGACACAGTTATATCCTTGTCATGGTTGATGATTTCACACGATTCACTTGGGTTGCCTTCTTGAAACAAAAATCTGACACGTTTCAGAATTTTTTGAAAATTTTATTAAGAATTGAAAATGAGAAGGACACTCAAGTCAATCGCATTCGTAGTGATAGAGGGGGAGAGTTCATAGACACAGGAATAGTTGAATATTGTGACTACAACGGTTACAAACATGAATTTAGTGCCCCTAAGACTCCTCAGCAGAATGGTATTACTGAAAGGAAAAACCGAACTCTTCAAGAGATGGCACGTGTCATGCTGCATGCCAAATCTCTACCTAAATACTTCTGGGTAGAATCTATTAGAACTGCCTGTCATATCATAAATAGGGTCTATCTAAGGAAAAACTCTAAACAAACTCCTTATGAGTTGTGGTACGGTAAGAAGCCTGATCTGAAATATCTAAGAACCTTCGGAAGTCAGTGTTATGTCTATAAAGACAGAGAACATCTGTCTAAATTCGAGACACGTGGTGATAAAGCCATCGTCTTAGGATACTCTCCAAACAGTCGTGCTTATCGTATATACAATCTACGTACTAAGGCCCTTATGGAATCGATAAATGTAATTGTAAGCGACACTATTGTCGAAAATAAGACATCTGAATCACCTATTGTGGTTGAATCTGAAAATGATTTCAAAACTGATTCACCAGAAATAGATGACTCATTACCTATTGAGAGTCCAGAAGTACCTGGCTGGGTCTCTAAAGATCATCCCATTGACAACGTGGTCGGTAATCCTAATGAGCCAGTTCGTACTAGATCCCAGTTAAGAAATTATGCTAATTATGCATGTTTCGTCTCCCTTGTGGAACCGAAAAATGTCAATGAAGCATTGAATGACACACACTGGATTTCTTCTATGCAGGAAGAACTTTTACAATTTGTCATTCACGATGTCTGGTATCTTGTACCGCGGCCTCAAAACAAAAATGTTATTGGGACACGTTGGATTTTTAAGAACAAATTTGATGAACATGGGGTAATCTTTAGAAACAAAGCTAGACTAGTTGCTCAAGGCTACTCTCAAATAGAAGGAATAGATTTTAGCGAGACTTTTGCCCCTGTCACTCGTCTTGAATCTGTTCGACTTCTTTTCGCCATAGCGTGTCACTTAAAATTCACACTTTATCAAATGGATGTCAAATCTGCTTTCCTCAATGGAATTCTGTCCGAAGAAACATACGTAGAACAACCCAAAGGGTTCATTGATCCTAAATACCCTAACCATGTCTTTCGTCTAAAAAAGGCTTTGTATGGCTTAAAACAAGCTCCTAGAGCTTGGTATGAACGCCTTTCCAACTTTTTGTTGGATAAGGGTTTTAAGAGAGGAGGAAATGACCAGACTCTCTTTGTCAAACATTTTGACAAAAACATTATTATAGCCCAAGTCTATGTAGACGACATCATTTTTGGGTCAACTTCAACATCTGAAGTTAAATCCTTTTCTTCTATTATGCACAAGGAGTTTCACATGTCCCTTATGGGGGAGCTACAACTTTTCTTAGAATTTCAAGTGAAACAGAATTCTGATGGACTATTTGTCTCTCAAACCAAGTATGCCTTAGATCTTGTTAAGAAATTTGGTTTAGATAATACTAAAGTTGCCAAAACGCCTATGAGTACTATTGTTAAATTATGTAAAGATGAAAATGGTAAGTCAGTTGATTCCACTCTCTATCGTAGTATGATTGGTAGCCTACTCTATCTAACTGCCTCACGACCAGACATAATGTATGCTGTATGTCTGTGTGCTCGTTACCAGAATAACCCTAAATAGAGCCATTTATTGAGTGTAAAACGTATAATAAAGTACATAAAAGGCACTCTTAATCTTGGACTTAGGTACACTAAGGATACCTGTAGCACCATCATAGGGTATACTGATGTTGATTGGGCCGGTTGTACTGATGATAGTAAAAGTACATCAGGTGCCTGTTATTATGTCGGCAATAATTTAGTTGGTTGGAGTAGCAAAAAATAGAATTGCACATCTTTATCTACGGCTGAGTCCGAATATATAGCAGTAGGAAGTTGTTGTGCTCAATTGTTATGGATAAAACAGATGTTAAGTGATTATGGGATTAAAGAAGATCAGTTACAATTGTATTGTGACAATCAAAGCGCCATTAACATATCTAAAAACCCGGTTCAACACTCGCGAACTAAGCATATTAAAATAAGGCATCATTTTATTCGCGAACTTGTTTAAACTAAGGAATTAGAAATTCATTACCTGCCTACTGTTCTGCAACTTGCAGACATGTTCACTAAACCTTTAGACTATAATAGATTTCTGTATTTGCGAAATTCTATAGGTATGGTATGCGCTGATTAAACTCTTAAGACTTTAAGTTTTACCCTTTGTCCATTTGAGACAAAATGGGGGAGAAATTTGAGTCTTACGGGTTCAATGTTTTGTTCACATTTCATCTAAACTGCTTGATCTTAGTGTGCATATTTGCAGGAATCTCTTCTACTCATTGTCTACCTTTTCTACTGTACAAATTTGTAAATAGTTAAGTTATGTAATTTTTGACTTTCTAGGAAATGGGTAGATAGTATCTTTTGTATAGGACTAGGTTTTATTTTTTTTGGTTCCCTACGAGTTTTAAGCTAACTCAAAGGAGATTTTGTCTCATATTCCAAAGGGGGAGATTGAAGCACCTTATACCTTTGACTTGCTTAAGTCTATACTGTATAAGTGTTCATCTAGTTTGGAAATAGTGACAAAATTGGTTGTTCATCCTAGAATCCAAAAAGCATCAGAACTTATCTCTCTAATCCTCTTCAATGATCCATGAAGGTATAAATTGAATCACACTACACACAATTAGAAGTGCATACATGTGTTCATATTGCTTAAAATTGAGTGTGTGTTTAATTCCCCTTGAATTGGAGCTTTAATAATTTTTTGGGGAATTTTTAAATATTTTTAAACATTTTTTAAATAAATGTTTTTATTAATAAAATGGGATTATAAAATTTGTGGGGTTAATACTCTATTTTGTAAACTTCATTTCTCACTCGAATGTTTGGTTGGGTAGTTACTCAAAGCGCTAGAGACTTCAGGGTACCTTCTGTAATTACTTTGGACGCGCGTGTGTGAGCCTCTCATATGTCAACACTTGTCATCCTCCGGGTGTACCTATTTGTGTTTCTTTTGTGAGAAGGTTGGATGGTTGATTGCTGAACGTTGGATCATTCCTAATCAAGGGTCTGCATGTGTTCTTAGTGAATCCCGGTGCTATCCATATGAACCAATCACAATCATTTTTAATCACCGCTGTTTTATAACCTTTGGATCAAGTCAATGTTTGCAAGACTTGATCTCAGCCCTTGATTTCCCTCGAACATCCAGAACCTTCCCTCAGCCCTATAAATACCCTCCACTTCTCAGACTTAGAAGACTTTTGGGCATTCGTCATTTCTGAGAGAAAAAAATAGAGAGAAGAGAGAAGTGAGAGAGAAGAGAGAAAAGAAAAGAGAAAAGAGAGAGAAAGAAACTCTGTTAGCCCAAAACCAAACCCTAACCCTAAACACTTCATTTTCTGAATCAAACCTTCGTATACACTTAACCCCAAACACAACCTTGAGTGTTTGAGAGAGAGAGTGGTTTGTTCTTTTGAAGCTGTAACCTCTTTGCCCTTGATCTTGTTCACAACTTAAACATTCGTGTGAAGATCTTGTTTCTTTTTCATAGAAACTTTAGATCTACATTCTGCATGTTACATTTTCACTAGATCTGCATATTTACTACTTGATTTAAGAAAATCTTTACTGATTTGGTTTTTAAAATGTTTTATGGTTTCTGTTTTTACAAAACTTAACCCTGACCTAGTTGGATTCACACTTGGAGATTTTCAATCTCACAAATGTTTTCAAAAAGAGATTGATTAAGGTCTTGACCGATTTTGAAGCAAGATTTCCGTGGAATCTGGGTTATATTAAAGGTCAAAAAGGTTTTTAGTTTTGTAAGAAAGAAAGAAAACAAAATCACAGCATATAGACTTTATATGTAATTTTTATAGGATTGTCTGTAAATCTAAGTGTGTGTGAGTTCATGCATGTGAATAGGGATCATTTCACAAACACTTAACACACTACTACACTGGAAGTGTTGAGTATAAGATCAGAGATCATTGAGTCGACGTAAGGAAGATAAGGCAAAGGAAGTTAGCAAACTGGAAGAACATCATCAACAAATCAGATCTATGAGAAGTTAGAAGGACACCAAGTGGGGTATATTCCTAAACTTAGAATAGGTTGATTTGTGTGCTTGCATGTTGTATTGTTTGTAACTATTATTTGTTATTAGTGGATTTTTACTTTTGTGACTTAGAAGTCACCGTGGATGTTTCCTCTGTTGGGAGAGGTTTTACCACGTTAAAAACTGTGTGTTGATTATCTTCATCTACTCATCTCATTCTATAAGTGTGCTGAATTTTTGAAACTGCCTTAGTTTTAAAAACTGATTACACAGTCTTAATTACTCTCGTACATAAGGTTCTTTGTAAACACATCTTGTTTATAATTTTTATTTTCAAAAGAAAAGGGTTTCTCCAACAAACATCTCGGAGTTGCTTATACAATTTAATCTTGTATTAAACGGCATTAGCAACGTTTTTCACCATTCATTTACGCTATCATCGACTTGGTTGTTTTGTGCTCATTCATGGTGTGTTTACTTGTATATACTCTTTGTATGAAATATTTTTAAAAATTCAAAAATAGTGGTCTATTACCTTGTGGCATTCTCCATGTACATCTAATTCTGCTTCTCATATCTGTCTATTTGGGGACATCATAAAAAGGGGGAGAATAATTATCCTACTATGGGGGAGTGAGTTTTGAGTTTGAGGATCTATTTAAATTGGTATCTATGTTTAGCTCATTTCAAACTCGATATGTCACGTGGTATTTTCTTTTTCTCATGTGTGTAGGTACTACATTGATGATCACTGAATTGCACACCCTGATGAGAAACTTGAAAGTTTTGAAGATTTGAAGATCAAACGATGAAGACTTATTCATTTTTATCTTTCCAATTTTGGGTTCATGAGAGAGTAGATTTGTATAGGCAATTTTGTTATTCGATAATTCGGATTTTTTATGTATGTACCGGCATAGACATAGGGGGCGATTTGTAAGGACATTTTTATCATGTCCGAAATGTTTCATTTATTTATGTCATACGCCGTTACATTTGGCACATCTCTACATGATCTCATACAACGGCCTTAATCCGAATTACGAGAATCAAGCATTTATTATCTCCATCATGTGTACCTCATCTGCCTCAACGTCTTCACGTGCCATGATTTTAGGCTCGTAATGCAAGTGGTATGCAAGAGAAGTCAAAACAGTGCAACAAGGCTTAATAGGGAAGTTCAAGGGCAATTTGGTAATTTTACAGCCACTGTACGGAGGATCGCTCAACTAGAAAGTTGAAGACCTTGCCGCAACAAAGATACTGGAAGAAACGTCACCTCAATCCGAGCTACGGTGAACAAGTTATGGCCTGTTGAAAATGGAGATAATTCCAAGAAAATCCTTGGAAATTTTTCTAAGTGTTGAAAGCACTTTTGACCAGCGAATTTCCCCGAACCCAGCCCGAACCGATTCGGGGGGGCGAACCGGTTTGCAGGGTACCCGAACCGGTTCGGGGTCCCTGTACGCTGGATAGAATTTCAGTGTTTTAAATTGGTGGAACTCTTCATTTATTTTCCTATTTAAACCAACTTCGGGGGAGCTGTTTCATAAGAATTGCATAGACGAATTTGAGAGTCCTAATACCTCAAGTCTTCACCTTTTTGAGTCCCAAGACTCATGTTTTGATTCACACAAACATTTCCAATCCTTTGTGAATCCGTTTGAAACCCAAAAACACATTCGTGTATCTGTTCATACCCTTGTGGAGAAGACCGTTCTTGTTCTTCATTACTGCCCTCCTGGAAAGGGAAACTTCTAGCCGCCGACTACAGATCCGACGCCTGTGGGTAACTCTGTGTCACTGTATTTTCATTGTAATTCGAAATTGTATGTTATAATATTATAATGAAAATAAATGGTTTTGCCCCTTTGGGGGATTTTTCCTTACATATGTATGTTTGAATATTCTTACATGAATTATCATCTTGTTCAATCACATATAGTTGCATGTTAGGATTTAATTGACAAAAACTAAGTTTAATTAAATAATATCTCTATTTGAACGCACGCGCACTCCTCTTCAATGTGAGCAAAACGTATGATACCAAAAAGATATACATAAACAATATAGATATAGCTTGCTCAAATCAACGATATCATTATGCAAACAATATAATCAAAACATGATACCAATGTAAAACATACGTGCTCAATAGAAAAACTCCCCCTACATCACATACCATCTCTCCCCCTTTTTTTCTCTAACAGACAACCAGAGAAAAAGATAAACAAACATATCTAGAATGAGAGTAATCAATGATGTATATCTAGATAAACATGGAAAGCCGACTAAAAAAAGTCAAAAGATACCAAATCGTAGCTAACAAACAGTCACACAAATGAAATCATCAATATCAGGAACGATGTTACTAAACGAATCAATGCAATATTGAAATCCAACATGAACAATCAAAGTAAAATGAACATAAATTGTCCAAATGAACCCAGTAGTACTAAAACAGTATGAAATCATCACATATACGAATCAGGTACTGAAACAGAACAAAGGCTCAAAAATCCTCTTAGGGTCGTTCGAACGACATTGCCATGTCGTTAGAATGACTAAGGCATGTCGTTCAAATGAGGTAAGAAACGATCTGAAACAGTAAAGTTTCACGTGATGCATCTATCTAACGACCTTAAAAAAACCTTTCTCACGACCATGCATGTTATAATTACTACCTCAAAACTTGTGTCGTGTGATCCATTCTTCGAATGACTTGGACATATCACTCGAACAACGTCCAGAAGTCGTTTGAATGACTTCAAAAAATTTCATATTCCAACTCTAAAAATGATTAGCTTTCGCCTAGGGAATTTTTTTTCCAGAAAATAGCAACTGAAAATACGAAACAACAATAAAATAGACTCAAAACAGAAAAATAAAATAAGTATGAGTTTCATGCTAACATAGTATCATAGTGCTTAAATGTGGATATGGAATGAATGGGCGTGAACTACAACAAATGAATCACAACTTCAACACATTGAAATGATCAAAAAGATCTAATTGATAACTAAATGTCATCAAACTAAGTTTTAGCCATATGTGACAATTAATATATTGAGCTTAATGAACTAATCGAACGACATGCACACAAATCCAGAATTTTGACGATTCAATAAATAATAGCATCATGACACGATTTTTCAACATTAGGATTCGTGGTGCAAACCCTTTGTTATTCCATCCAAACACCCTCAAACATTCATATTTTCTTTTTCGAGTTCTTTTCAGGTTTCTATTTTTCTCACCTTATAGAAATCCTATTGGCCCCATTTTTGGCATATGATTCTTTTTATTGCCATAATTTTTTCTTGGGATCTTTTAAACGGTGATTTCATGACGATATTATTATTCTCTATAAGCCCTTTTTCGTGAACGCTCATAATTTTTTCAATTTAAGCAATATAAATCCTCACGGTAAACGGTTCTTATATGTACACCTCCTCCTAAGTCTTATTACGCATAGATGACAAAATTGAGAGGATAACATCTCACCAAACTCAAATATGCATGAGAAGTCAAACATTCATATAAATCCGTGCATATGAGTGATGGCATATATACAAAGTCGAATCCAAATGCAAATCAACTTCGAAACAACCCCATTAATCAATGGTTAAGATCATTCTAAGCATCGATAGCCACATGGATAATGAAACGATGGGGGTACAAGTATACCAATACGCCATATCAAACATTAAAACTCATGACACAAAAATAAACCAAAAATCTTTTTGTGTTTAAAAAAAATATTTTTGACTCAAAAATAAAATCATTTTGTATTTTCTTAAAAAATATATAAAACTAAAAATCTTTTTCTATTTTTCAAATAAGACTCAAATAAATGAAAAATATAATACAAATAGATACACATGTCATTACACTAACAAAATATATATCGTGAAGCAAAGACTAGCGTATGACAAACGTGGCTAACACAATCATTCATTAGTTTTAGCATGAGAAGTATCATGTGAAAGAAATCGAGAGTCATGAAGTTTAATTCCTAAAGCCACTAAGTCTGATTTCCTAACCCCAAGTAGGTGTGTAACAACGCATGGGGGTTTTGGACACCGAAACGACTTTATTCTTAAACTTCCTAGGAGCTTTTTTAAGGTCATAGCAATAACATATAAGATGCCGCAATGAGTGCAAGTGAAAACACGGCGAGGAATGTGACCTAAATGTGGATGTATCCTAACATTCCTAGTTGGATCTCTCATACTATTGGTATTGGCTTTGGAAATGGGAGCAATGTGATCATTGAAGCCAATACCACACTTATCATCCTTGATTTGTAAGGTGCCTAAAATATTATCCAACTTTTCTGACCTTGCATCCAAATCAAACTTCAACTTACTCGAGTCTCTCAATCTCTCCTCAAGCTCACTAATCCTAGACTCAAGCAAACGCCTAGACTGCTCAAACTATAGAATTTATTTTTCTATAGCCTCCATCAAACCATGAAGTCTATATCTATCACCCTCAACATATTCTAGTTTCTCCCGAAGAGTCTTCTCCCGTGCCCTAAGATACTCAATCTTTGCATCACTATTTTCTATGGCACTCTCTTTCAACCTAACTTACAACTTTAAATTTGCCTTTTTCACCTTTACCGCTTCCTAATACAAATCATTAAAGGAAACTTGCTACTCTCCTACATCAATCTCCTCTTCTTCACTAGTTTCACCCTCACTCTCTTGGGATTCACACAAAATAGCCTCAAAAGTGTTATTCACATGAGTATTTTCATAAGAAAATTTATCGTCACAGCTCACATCACAAGCCATGAAAGAAACAAAGTTATGCTCAATGGGGGAACTCACCCTCTCTTTCGGTTTACTATCACTTAAGGTGGTATTATATCCAATCGGTTTCTTTCCCTCCTTCTTAAGTCTAGTGGGACACTTCGCTACCTTATGGCTATAACCCTCACAACCAAAACACCTATCCGACTCATCCCTTTTAACATTCTCACTTTTATTCTTAGGGGCGTGATCCACCTTGTTGTTCTAAAACATCTCAAGTCTTTTGGCATCTTTCGATTGCTTTTGGAACTTAAGAAACTTTTTGAACTTCTTTTCCAACAAAGATACATCCTCAAAATCGGTGTCGGAATCATCATCCGAAACTATAGTCTCCTATTTTTCAGCTTTCAAGGCAATGCCTTTTTTCTTTCTTTTGCACTTGCTTGGAGATAAACATGTCAAGTTCATAGGTTTGTAAATCACCTACAATCTCTTTTAGTTTCGTTGATTCAAGCATACCCAAGGAGTTTAAAATGATCACTTTTTGATCAAATCTACTAGGCAACGATCTTAAGATTTTCTTAATGACACGATTGTAGGTTATTTTCTCTCCCAAGTTAAACGACGAGTTGACAATATGGGACAATCTAATGTAAAACTCATCAAACATCTCACTCTCTAACATTTTAATCTTTTTTAATTGGGTAGTGGGGTTTTGAAGTTTAGACACCCTAACCATTCTAGTTCCCTCGGGAATGAGTGCAGGAACATCCCAAGCCCCTTTCGACATCTCACACATCATAATATGATTATATTCATCCGGGCTAATGGACGAGGAAATAACATTTAAACCTTTAGAGTTATAAAGTGCAAGTCTATGTTTGTCTTCGGTCCATGACTCAACAGGTTTTAAACTAATGGCCTCTCCCTCTCTCGTGACAAGTGGTGACCACCCTTTTTCTACTGCTAACCAAACACTCTCATCAATAGCTTTACGTGAACTTTTCATTCGCATTTTTCGATAAGCATAATTAGTGCCATAAAAAATAGGAGTTCGAAAAGCATCAAAAAAATTTAAATTCATACCTACAAGCATAAGGGATTACACACAATTAAAAATATTTCTAGCTCTGATACCAATTTGTAGGCCCCTTTTTCAAATGTGTGCTTTAGGTGAAAACAACTTAACTTTCAAAAAAACCATTTTTTTAATTTTAACACGCACCAAGTTTGTGAACCAATTTTACTTAAGTCCAATTTTATCTTGTTTAATCCTAAACATGCACCTAGGTGATTAAAGCAAGTAAAATAACAATCCCACAAAAGCAACGTCAGATGTACGAGGAACCCACTAAGGAAAAAAATCTCGGGCAGCTCAATCCAGACAATCACTATGATACAGAATTTACAAAGGAAGACAAACAAACTTACACAACGACTTGATCCCCATAAGCCTTGACGCTCTTATTCTCTTTAACCGCTCCTCCACGGTGCCCACGCAGAAATCATTTCACGATACTTATCCACATCACACGAGTCCACGTGCACCTCGGCATCCACCGATGAAGCTTTAGCAATCGTCTACGATTCGAAACGTGGCCTTCACCAGTTCTTCACCATAAAACTCCAACGAACTAACTTGTTCAATACGTATGAATAAACCATTGGTGCAAACAAGATCTCTATAGCATATATGAAAGCTCAAATTTTTTATAAACAATAAGGACGGTTTTAACTTTGAAATCCTTTGAAAACAAGTGCAGAAAAATGTAATTGTTCTATTCAGTATTTTGGTTTTGCACTCACACCAAAATTCTAAGAAAAATTCACCTTAAATAAAAAAATAATAATTCGACAGCTCGTTAGAACGATATCCCTATGTCATGTGAACAACTTGTCGGTATCGTTAGAACTACCTGTCCATGTCGTTTGAACAATACTGAGATGTCGTTTGAACGACTGATGATGTCTTTCGATCCTTCAAAACATAAGTGGATAAACCATACGACTCTAAACAGTGTTTATCACAGAATAAACGAAGTTAAAATAGTTTTAAAATATTTTTAACATTTAAAATCATTTGTTAAGCAAAATGACATCCTTCAAATATTTTTCGAGTCCCATAAACATTATGGTTCATACCTGGGAGTATCTCAGAATGCAATGTGATATGAAGACATGAAACGTGCACCAATAAACACGGCCTGATGTATCTTGAAGCTTGGCCACTACGTCTTCAAACAACACGTCATAGACTATGTGGGAATCGTGACAAGATAAAAAAAACTATCTCTGACTCAAACAAATTTTGTCCGGAATTAATTCAATTACATACAAATTAACTCAATTGAAAATTTTGTCCTTACACTTGTAATACTTTACCTATACCAACGCAAGGTGTTTGTTTGGCCCAAGTTTTGTTTTTTCGTTGTGGGGTTTTCCTCATGTAAATCCTCATCTCAAGTGTATGATTTAGTATTTTGAATTTTGATTTCTTTATATGCTTAATGAACATATGCTAACAAAATAATCAATTTGGTAAATCATATTTTTATCACTTAAATATTAAGATTAACTTATACCCGAATTTGGATTAATGGTAAATATTTATTCTTTAATTAGAAATAATTTTAATGAGGTAGCTTTTGTTGAGTCTCACTCTCAAAATCTCCACATATGAAGGCATCATAAGCCCCATAAACTTAGAAAAATAGAGCATCAAGCGAATTTTTTTGGGGACAAGATTCTAGCCTCCATAGTCATTTTGAAGTGGAAAATGAACATGCAAAGGTCTTATAAATTATTTAGGCAACTTGACGGTTACCAAATCACGGATGTTAGGCCTTCTTCAAAGTCCATTTTTAACTTCACAAATTTTCTATTATAAAAAAGCACATATGGTAGAAAGTTCTCCAAAGAGACTTCCTCATAACACCCAATCGGATGTGGCTCATGAGTCATATGGAAAATTTCTATCACCATTTCTTCATGTAGAAATGCAAAACACTTAAGAGATCTGATGTGGAGAATACTCAACCACCCATGATCTATTTTGATCGTAAATATCAGTAAAAACTGCTGGGTAAAAATGCAAAGGCCAGAGATGAAAAGGATACGAGATGTATCATAAATTTTTAAAATTGTCACTTGGATTGGAAATGAATTATGACTTTTAGAAAAGGTTTTTAGAAATCAAAACATTAGAAAAGGCCTTAGACTATAGTTTAAATCAGCTGACGGTGTCCTTATTTATCGAATATTGTCCAATGATTTTAATAAAAAAATAATGATGAACAATGAAAGAAAATTATAGAGGGAAACCTTAGAAAATACTATTTAAAGAGTAAAAAAGGACGCAAATGGTTGAAGATCTTTGTGTAAGAACATTTTTGTCCATTATCAATTTATTATGTCGCACGCCGTTACACCGTTGAAGAAATTCAAGATTCATACATTCATCAACGAATCCGAATATCAAAAGAAGAAGAGGAATAAAAGTCTGACGGACCGGACCGGACCGCCTGGAATAAAAGAACCGATCCAGTCAACCGAACCGGTCCGCCTCAGACCCGGACCGATCCGACTGCTGAAGGCCAGTATACCCCGGACCGCAAGCGAACCGATGAAGCCTGGAAAAGAATCGATCCGATCATCAACGGACCGATCCGCCTCAGAATAAAAGAACCGATCCGGTCAATCGGACCGATCCGCCTCAGACTCGGACCGGTCCGCCTGGGATAAACTCAAACAGATCGTGTTCAGATCGTGTTCAGATTTTTAAGGCCCGAGACTTCTTATTTAATCCCACTACGGGAAGTGGTTTTCTAAGACTTATACACATGATTTTCAGAGTACAGAAAGCCCTAAGTCTTCACCTATTGATCATCTAGACTCTAGGTTTATTTGATTCACACAAATTGCCAATCCTTTGTGAATCACTTTGCAACCCAAGAACGCACTTTTGCTGTTCACACCCTTGTGGAGAAGACCGTTCTTCTTCTCCATTGCAGCCCTACTGGAAAGGGATAGTTCCAGCCACCGACTACAAAATCCGACACCTGAGGGTAATTCTTAGTCACTTGTATTTTCATTATAATTCGAAATTGTACAGCCTACAATATTATAATGAAAATAAATGGTTTTGCCCCTTTGAGGGATTTTTCCTCACAAGCATGTGTTTGAATGTTCTTGCTTAGATTATCATCTTATTCAATCACATATTGTTGCATGTTTAGGGTTTGTTTGGGTTAAAAGGTGTTTAATATATAATTTGCTCAGTTGAACGCAAGCACATACGTTCTCAAATTGGTATCAGAGCAAGTTACGCTAATCTATCGCGTATTCCTATTTTCCGCAAAATTTTTCTAAGATATCAATTTTCTGAAAAAAATTGATTTTTGAAAAAGTGCGTGTTCAAATGGAGAAGTTATATAATAAAATGCCTGTTTTTGACGGGACAAATTATGCTTATTGGAAAGCCCGAATGAGGTCGGCTTTAAAAGCCATAGATGAAAGGGTTTGGATTTTAGTTGAAAGAGGGTGGACTCCTCCCTCCGTGACTGTTGATAATGTGATCAGTTTGAAACCTGACACTTCTTGGACTGATGAAGAATTTAAATGGTCATCTTTTAATTCTAAGGGTCTAAGTGCTATTTCTGGGTCTGTCACACCTGATGAGTTCAAACGCATAATGACGTGCACCACGTCAAAAGAGGCATGGGATGTTTTACAACTCACCCATGACGGAACTAATGCTGTGAAAGAATCTAAGTTGCAAAATTTGATAACTCAATTTGAAACCATCACCATGCATGAATCTGAATGCTTTGATGAATTTTATGCTAGACTTTCTGACATTGTGAATACTAGCTTTAATATTGGTGAACATATTCCTAATGCTAGAGTTGTTAAAAAGATTCTTCGTTCTTTACCTAAGCGTTTTATCCCTAAAGTCACTGTGATAAATTCTATGGGTAATTTAAATACGCTAAAATTGGAAGAACTTGTAATAGATTTGCAAACTTATGAAATTGATATGTTCCCTAAAACTGCTAAATCTAAAGATAAGGGAATTGCACTTAAAGCCCAAGAGAGAAGGAGTGAGGGGTCGGCTAGAAAAAGGGTAGAGTCGTCTAGAAAGAGAGAGACTGACACGTCAGATTCTGAGTGTGATTTTGACCTAGATGATTTGGCTCTTTTTGCAAAAAAATTCAAGAGGATTCTCAAACTTAAGAAAAATGGCAATTTTAAAGATAAAAAGAAATTTGAGAAAAATAAGTTTGAAAAGAAAAATGAAAAAAACTCCAAAAATCCTCCTAAGAAAGAAAGTGAGAGATGCTTTGAGTGCGATGGTAGGGGTCATAGAGCATTTGAGTGTGCCAATCGTCTGAATAGAGAGAAAGGGAAAGTTGTCCTTATTGTTACCCTTAGTGACGACAGTGAGGTCGAGACGGTGGATTCAGGAGATGAGTCACCGCATGAGTGTAACTTCACCGCATTCATGGCCAGTCAAGTGAGCACTCCTAGTTCTCTTCACGACGATGAAGATGATGCTTCACAGGGACACCTCGACAGTGAGATCGATGTGAGTGAGGGGGAGGATGACTCAAGTGAGAGCGAGAGTGATATTCAACGCGCCTACGCTGAGTTATATTCTGAGTCATTTAAAACTAAAAAACGTAACAAGGCGCTAGTTCTTAAGATCACCGGCTTAGAGGAAGATTTAAGAAAGCTGAGAGAAAGAGAGTCCTCCACCGTCACCGCCCTGAGAGAGAGAGAATCTGCCTGTGTCGAGAAAGAGATTCTGTTTAGAGAGAGAGTGTGTTTTAGAGAAAGAGAGAGGGGACTTGACTAAACAAGTGGCTAGTCTTACGAGTCAGCTCCATTCCTCCATGGAGACTCAGAAGAAACTTGAAGCCCTTGTTGCCCAGCTGACTCATGATCTTGAGAAAGCAAGGGAAGTCAAGGTACAAATCGAGGACAGATCTGGGAAGATGGGAAAGATGCTCCTCGGCCCCGCTTTAGGTTTTGGTGATCGGCAAGGAATTGGATATGATGGTGCCTCCACGTCCCAAATTGCACCTGGACCAGTTCCTGAGTTTACTACGAATCCTTATGGTCGTCATCAAAAACCTCGAAGGAGAGTTCGACCAAGAAAATCAAACCAAGGTCCGCCTTTGACTGTGCTCTTTTGTACTTATTGCAAAAGAAAAGGCCACCTTAGGGAGTCTTGCTATAGCATGGGCCGGTCACGACGTACTATTGCTCCACCACGTCATACTGATGAGTTTTCTAGTCTGAGAGAGCGAGTTGAGTTCTTAGCTGCCACGACCCAGAGTTTAATGGAAGAATTCCGATGGATGTCTTTGCCGTTAGTGAATGCTTCCCACATTCCAGCTAAAACCAACAACAACAAAGGCAAACAAAAGGTCATCTCTGCTTGGGTACCTAAGAAAGATAAAAAGGCCCTCGTTGTTCATGTTGCTCTCAAAGCACACAATACCTCACAGTGGTATTTTGATAGTGGATGCTCCAGACATATGACAGGTGATGCCTCATTTTTTACGACTCTTGAGGACTATCAGGATGGCAGAGTCACCTTTGGAGATGGGAGCAAGTCAAGCATTATAGGACGTGGTACTGTCGAGTTACTTGGATTTCCTAAGCTAGAAAATGTTTTGTACGTTAAAGGTTTGAAAGCAAACCTTCTCAGCATTAGCCAGCTGTGCGACACTAACTTTGCAGTAAAGTTTGACCAGGACGCGTGTAAAGTCTACAACCAAGCCGGTAAACTTTTGATGCAAGGGGTGAGGACCGAGGACAATTGCTATGGGACTGAGTCCACGTCCTCACTTGTCTGCAACAGCGCCACGATCACTCCTATGGATCTGTGGCATCAACGTCTAGGTCACGTGAACGTTAGAGATCTCAATCGCTTAGCTAAAAAGGACCTAATACGTGGCTTACCATCTCTTGGAAAGTCAACTTCGACCATTTGTGGACCTTGTCAGTTGGGAAAACAAATTCGTAGTCCTCATAGGAAGTTGCATTCCATTACCACCTCTCATGTTCTTGAATTGATTCACATGGATCTTATGGGTCCCACTCGTACTGAGAGTCTAGGTGGTAAGAGGTACATCCTCGTGATGGTAGATGATTTCTCCAGATACTCCATTGTAGGTTTTCTGAGAGAGAAATCCGATGCTGTAGAATTTTTAACGACCAAGTGCCGTGTCCTGCAAAATCAACACGGTGTCACTATTAATAGGATGCATAGTGACAATGGCACTGAATTCACAGAAGCAAAGGTAGACCTTTACTGTGATAGCCTCGGGATCAAACATGAGTTTTCTGCTGTGAGAACTCCTCAGCAAAATGGTATTGTTGAGAGAAAGAATAGAACGATCCAAGAGATGGCTAGATCTATGCTTCTAGGTCGTAAAGTTTCTAGGAGATTTTGGGCAGAGGCAGTGTCTACTGCATGCCACACGGTGAATAGGGTTTATTTGCGTCCACACACACTACAGACTCCTTATGAGTTGTGGACTGGCAAGAAGCCCAACCTGGCATATTTCCGTGTTTTTGGGAGTAAATGCTACATCCTACGGGATAGAGAGAAATTAGGAAAGTTCGACTCCCGGAGCGACGAGGGAATATTTCTAGGATATTCATCGAATAGCAGAGCGTACCGGGTTTTTAACCTGAAGAGCTCTAAGGTTATGGAATCAATAAACGTCACCGTGCAAGATGACGAACCTCCGATGGTTATTGATCCTAATCTTTAGTGTGAGGATGAGGATTGTTCTGACAGTGATTTACCTGTTCCTCTCTCACACTCTGTGGACCCTACTCCTGTGTTAGGGAACACACCTGCTTGGGTTCGCAAGAGTCA
This sequence comes from Sambucus nigra, assembly GCA_949130495.1. Lineage (NCBI taxonomy): Eukaryota > Viridiplantae > Streptophyta > Magnoliopsida > Dipsacales > Adoxaceae > Sambucus > Sambucus nigra. Next base: position 498,235,305 of record OX422208.1, on the reverse strand, counting down.
TGGCCCGTCTGCCATTGTTGGCGATCCCACTCTAGGGGTCAAGACTCGTGCTCTGCTAGAGAACGTTGTTAGCCATCTTTGCTACACGTCCAAAGTCGAGCCCAAGAATCATAAAGAAGCACTCAAGGATGAACACTGGATATCTGCTATGCAGGATGAGTTGCTTCAGTTTAAAAAGAATAATGTCTGGGAACTTGTCCCCCGACCTAGTGAGATTAATGTGATAGGTACCCGATGGATTTTTAAGAACAAAATGGATGAAAATGGTACCATAATCAGAAATAAGGCTAGGTTGGTCGCTCAAGGCTACACACAGATAGAGGGTGTAGACTTTGGGGAGACATTTGCTCCTGTTGCGAGGCTTGAGTCCGTCCGTCTTCTGCTCGCCATCGCATGTCATCTGCGCTTCAAGGTATATCAGATGGATGTCAAGAGTGCCTTTCTGAATGGCATTCTACAGGAAGAGGTTTATGTGGAACAACCAAAAGGGTTTGAAGACCCTCAGCACCCGGAGCACGTCTACTATCTGAGGAAAGCCTTGTATGGTTTGAAGCAAGCACCCCGTGCTTGGTACGAGAGGCTTACTTCCTATCTCTTAGCCCGTGGCTTCAAGAGAGGGGGAGTTGATATGACGTTGTTCGTCAGGAGAGATGACGGTGAAATTTTGGTTGCCCAGGTCTATGTGGACGACATAGTCTTTGGATCCACATGCTCCCAGCATGCTCACCACTTTGAGGAGGAGATGAAAAGTGATTTTGAGATGAGCATGGTTGGTGAGCTTACATTCTTCCTTGGTCTCCAGGTTCGTCAGCTAGAGGATGGGATGTTCATCTCCCAATCCAAGTATGCTAGAGACCTAGTGAAGAAATTTGGTTTAGACTCCGCTAAGCATGCACGTACACCTATGAGTACCACTACCAAGCTTAGTAAGGACACTTCAGGCAAGGACGTAGAGCAAACCTTATATCGGAGTATGATAGGTAGTCTTCTCTACTTGACTGCCAGTCGTCCCGACATCGCCTTTAGTGTTGGAGTCTGTGCGCGATATCAGGCGTCCCCTAAAGAGTCACACTTACTTGCTCTAAAATGTATTATTAAATATGTATGTGGGACTCTCTCATACGGTATTTGGTATTCCTTTGATACCGATGGCCGTTTGTCCGCCTATTCGGATGCCGATTGGGCTGGGGATGTAGATGGTTGTAGGAGCACTTCTGGTGGGTGTTTTTATTTTGGTTCTGCTCTTGTCTCCTGGCTGAGCAAGAAGCAAAATTCCATCTTTTTGTCCACTGCGGAGGCTGAGTACATAGCCGCCGGGAGTTGTTGCACACAACTCTTGTGGATGAAGTAAATGTTGGAGGATTATGGGATTTCACAAGACACCATGATCATTTCTTGTGATAACACGAGCGCGATACACATGTCCCGTAATCCCGTCCAGCATTCGCGCACAAAACACATCAGGATACGTGAGCACTTTATTCGTCAGTTAGTTGAGGAGAACACTGTATCCCTGAGTTTTGTTCCCACCGACCGTCAGTTAGCCGACATTTTCACGAAACCTTTAGATGCCCTTAGATTTGAGAGTCTTAGGAAGTCTTTGGGGATTTGCACAGTTGACTGAGGGGTTGGTCTATGTCTAGAATAGGTTGCTTCTTCATGTTCATATCATATGCTTCCTATTGCTAGTCTGTTTTATATGTACCATTGCTTAGTTGTACAGCTTTTATTTATTCTTTTTGCTTTTTATATTTCTTTTGAAAAATACAAAAAGATTTTCCTTTAAGAAAAATTTTAAGAAAAGCACAAAAAGATTTTATTTTTGATAAAATTTTTAAAAAAATCCAAAAAGATTTATGTTGTTGCTTCTTTTATGGATGAGCATTTAAGATAGCCAAGTCACAACTTCATTCCCTTTATCCATGTGACTGTTTGATAGAGATTTGAGAGGCTACATCATTGCATCCATGTGCTTTACATTGTGTGGAGTCTTTGAGATGTAATTAGTGATATATTCCTATATGTTTGACTTCTATATCCTTTATTGCACACATGCACGGCTATATTTGATTATTGCACATGTCTATCTCATATTGTCTTGAGTGTTTCCATCTCGATTCTGTCTATACAATGTACAATATGCGATAAAACTTGACAAGATTGGAATGCATGTAAAAACCGTTTTGGTGAGACTGTGTGTTTTTGTATAACGGGGAGGGGCTGCGAAAGGTAATCATCTATCCTTTGCGCAAAATCCACCGTTAAAAAGGACCTAAAAAATGGAGGAATTTTAATATCCGAGGTCCAAAGAGGTTAAAAGAGCCCGAAAAAATTTAAAGGCAATAAAAAGCACTTCATGCCAAATATGGGCCACTTAGGTTTCACCATCAATTCTCCAAAGTTTGAGAATTTAGAATGCCTCTATTCAAAATTATATCTGAGGGAGTTTCGTTGGAGAATCTTTAAACGGGTTTGCACTTCCTTGAAAGTCCTGAAAAAGCATAAAATCGTTTTGGACGTTATTGGTGTGAAAATCACTTTGAGCTTTGATTTATTGATTTGATTGAGTCAATATCTTATATTGTCATTATTTTACTCCAAAGGAAGCATTTGAGTTCATTCGCTAGGAATATCCAATATTCATCGTGCACATATGTCATGTTTGTATGCATTGATTTTCCTATCGAATTTAATCACACCACCTCATTTACGCTATCATCGACTTGGTTGGTTTGTGTTCATTCATGGTGTGATTTTATACTAGTGACACCCCGCACTTGCTTATTTGATTTATTTCTCTCATTTGTCTATTTTGGGACATCATAAAAAGGGGGAGAATGAATTATCTTATTATGGGGGAGTTTTGAAAAACTTTGAGTTTGCTCATAAATTGGTATATATGTTTATCTCATTTCAAACTCGATATGTCACTTGGTATTTTGGTTTTTCTCATGTGTGTAGGTACTACATGGATTATCATTGGATTTCACACCCTGATGAGAAAAGTGTTGAGATTCCTGAAGAATTGAAGAGCAAACGCTGTAGTCTTCTTCAATTGTATCTTTCCAGTTTTGGGTTCATGGAAGGGTAGATTTGTATAGGCATTTTTAGTTGTTTTGATAATTCGGATGTTTGTTTTATGTATGTACCGGCATAGACATAGGGGGAGATTTGTAAGGACATTTTTGTCCATTATCAATTTATTATGTCGCACGCCGTTACACCGTTGAAGAAATTCAAGATTCATACATTCATCAACGGATCTGAATATCAAAAGAAGAAGAGGAATCAAAGTCTGACAGACCGGACCGGTCCGCTAGGAATAAAAGAACCGATCCGGTCAACCGGACCGGTCCGCCTCAGACCCGGATCGATCCGACTGCTGAAGGCCAGTATACCCCGGACCGCAAGCGAACCGATGAAGCCTGGAAAAGAATCGATCCGATCATCAACGGACCGATCCGCCTCAGAATAAAAGAACCGATCCGGTCAATCGGATCGATCCGCCTCAGACCCGGACCCGTCCGCCGGGGATAAACTCAAATAGATCGTGTTCAGATTTTTAAGGCCCGAGACTTCTTATTTAATCCCACTACGGGAAGTGGTTTTCTAAGACTTATACACACGATTTTCAGAGTACAGAAAGCCCTAAGTCTTCACCTATTGAGCATCTAGACTCTAGGTTTATTTGATTCACACAAATTGCCAATCCTTTGTGAATAACTTTGCAACCCAGGAATGCACTTTTGCTGTTCACACTCTTGTGGAGAAGACCGTTCTTCTTCTCCATTGCAGCCCTACTGGAAAGGGATAGTTCCAGCCGCCGACTACAGAATCCGACACCTGAGGGTAATTCTTAGTCACTTGTATTTTTATTGTAATCCGAAATTATACAGCCTACAATATTATAATGAAAATAAATGGTTTTGCCCCTTTGAGGGATTTTTCCTCACAAGCATGTGTTTGAATGTTCTTGCTTAGATTATCATCTTATTCAATCACATATTGTTGCATGTTTAGGGTTTGTTTGGGTTAAAAGGTGTTTAATATATAATTTGCTCAGTTGAACGCAAGCACATACGTTCTCACTTTGGCATAGTTCTTCAAATAACCTTTTGTTCACAGTTGAAGCGCCAAAATGAAGAATGAACTATAAAAGAATGTCGCTCATATTGAGGGGGTGGATTCTTTATTTAGGATACATGTCTCGAAGACGTTAGCTCTAGAGTGGAGGGAAAAGAGAAAGGCATGGGATGCCACATTTAATGGAGGCACAAAGTCAACATCTGCAAATACACGATGAAACAAATGAACATAACCCGTGATTTATATTATGATTCCCAAATAAAGGTAAAACTCGAGAACAATTGTGGGGCCTTACATTATAGGTTTCACTATTGGACTGAATGGGTGTTAGGACCAAACTCATCAAAAAGCCGAAAATTATTCATGTTGTAAATGAGGTTTAATGTCCAAAGAGACCAAGACTTCATAAAGATAAACTAAGTATGTGATAACATTTGAACTAGGAGAATCCCATGCAGACACTATGGTAGAGTGCTACCATAACAAAATGCATTGTCCTATAAATAAAGGCACCATGAACCTTTTGAGGGAAAACTTTAACGAATTTCCCAAACCTCTTCTCCATTCATGTTAATAAAAAAATCCATCCTTTTTCTCGTGAATATAGGAAAGTTACCGAATCACGTACATCCTTACCTTGTGGTTGGTTGTTATTTTTTCACAATCTTAAATTGGGCACGGGAGATATATAATTGGTACGTGTATATTTTTCCTGTATAAACATGTTCGTGTAAATACAAACAAATGATTAGTTTATTAAAATGATAAATCTCATAATTCAAATCGAGTTTGTTATATATGTATATATATATATATATATAGAGAGAGAGAGAGAGAGAGAGAGAGAGAGAGAAAGGCCCCCTCCTGTAAGGACTCCTTATGGTACAGACCCCGGTACATACCATTTTTTTAAAATAGTAAAAAAATAAATTTTTTGATGAAACTTGATGGATATGATCTCCACGGTGAGAGGATCATCTCCAATGTTTTTCATCAAAAAATTCAATAAAAAAATCGTTGAGATGAGGTGATATGTAAAAAAAGGGTATAAATATGCATTTTTGACCATTGAAATGTTGGCGATCATATCACCCACTTTTTGATTGAATTTTTTGATGAAACTTCATGGATATGATCTGGATAGTGAGAAGATCATATACATGAAGTTTCATCAAAAAATTTAATCAATAAAGTGGTTGGCGCCGACCAAACATTTCAACGGTTGAAAATGCATATTTATACATTTTTTTGCATATCGCCTAATCTCAATGGTTTTTTTATTGAATTTTTGGATGAAAAAAATTGGGGATGATCTTCTCACTGTGGAGATCAAATCCATGAAGTTTCATCAAAAATTTCATTTTTTTACTATTTTAAAAAAATGGTATGTACCGGAGTCTGCACCATAAGGGATCCTTACAGGAAACTTTTTGTATATATATATATATATATAGTGCACAACCTTCCACGGACATTACTCAGGCATACACAGAAGCTTATAGGTCATGGCCCTACTTAGCACAGGGTGTGGCCCTACCCAATACAGGGTGCGGCACATACCACTTGGCCTTACATACAGGCCGCAACCTTATACTACATGGTGCGTCACCCACAGCTTGAGCCTCATGCAGGATGTAGCTTTCTACTATGTTGGACGCAACCTTATACTATGCAGGATGCGACACTCAATATGCCTGCCTTGCAGGTCGCATCCCCCTCATTCACAGTTACTCCAGACTTGATATATGGCATGTGCTCAGGGAACATGATATAGCTCACATACCTCCTATAAATAAAGGTCCACACCTCGAGATAGGGGAGTCAGATTCTACAATACCTGGCGAATCCTTGCCAAATTCTGTCCACACAACCTCAGCATATATCTTGGGGGCTACTCACCTACATCGTAGTCATATCTCTGGCACTCTCGGAACCGCTACAGTTTTGTATTCTTCTCTCTCATCTATATTGACGCCCATTGTGGCATTTCAAACTTGTACAAAAATGATATGAACATAATGAGAGGGAGGCACCAAAGTGGGCGTAGGCTCTTTTATAGCCGAACCACTCTATATTTTGTGTTCATGTCTCTTTACTTGTTTGATTTCTATTCTTTACTTGACTTGCTAATATGAGAATGACTTATGGGCGATTTCTCGTATTATCAATTTGGTGCTGTCTATGTGAACGAGATATTTCAATCTTATTTATCTATGTTTTGAGTTCTTAAACACCTTATTCTATTGATGAGGATCCTTTGGATCATTATCTCATGAGTAAATTTTGGTTACTGAGCTCTATTTTACGTTTACACCCTTAAATGGGTATTTTATATATTCAGATCTGCTCTTGGGTCTTCATTTTATGACTTCAGATCTATTTTACATACCCCTGTGATATCATTCCATCTAGATAATGTAGAAAAGTATGATGGGCTTTAGCCCCTTAAAGATGAGTGATTAGGGAAGGATTGAATTTACTCTCTTTTTGCTGATTCTTGGCCTATGATAGGGTTTATCCTCAGAGTTATGATGTTTTGTGCACACTGAGGGTATTCTCTCATGAATAGACCCTAGTAGGATCTCTCTCCACGTGTTTTGGGAGAAAAACTCAATTTTTGGGTTCCAATTTTGGGATTGTTCCCTTCACTGCCTAGACAGGGATGCGGCCTAGGAGTCCAACTGCCTTTCTTATCGTGGCCCCTACTAGCGCGGTTCTATTACAATAAGTCCTAATCATTGGGGAAAGGGCTCGGGTGGTCCTCATCTCAACCTTGATGAATATCATTCAAAGGCCACGACGGTACACCTATGTGCCTTATTGGCCGTGACCTCATCAGTAGTATCATGAAAAAGCGCAAACACTGCATCCCAACTTCCTACTTAGTTAATCCAATATTTCTACGATTACTCACTTTTATTAGTTTTGTCTCAGATTATATATACTTTGTAAAGACTAACAAAGCAAAAAATAAAAGGAGAATCCAGCCAGAGCACAGAAGTCAAAGATGATATTGTGCAGTTGTACAATCATCTCAACCATCTTTATGACAGTCATGCCTCACTACAAACCCAGGTCAACTATTTAACCCAGAGGGTGCTCATAATAGAGGCCTCAACCTCATCCAATGTGGGTGCGGCACCCAGGATCATTGCCTCAATAGCCTTAGCTGTTGCGGCAGTACCAAAAGATCCATCCGCGAAAGCAGCCAGCAGGAGCCAAAAAAGGAATGCAGAGAAGGCAGAAGAGAGTAGGAGCTCTAGGACTTGCACTTTATTAGCGTTCCCAAATGAAGACATATTTGATTCCATAAAAGAGGACAAGCTGCTGAAGTGGCCAGAGAAGCTTAAAGCTCCACCCCACAAGAGGAACAAAGCCAAGTGGTGCAAATTCCATCTAGACCACGGCCATGACACTGAGCAATGCTATGCACTGAAGTATGAAATTGAAAGGCTGATTGGGAAAGGGATGCTGCAGAGGTTCCTCACATATGCTTAGGGGACCAGCCTAGTCTGACAGGCCACATGCCCATTTTTCATGCTTATGTTTTAGATTTCTTTTGTTTCTATTTTACAGTGAAACTCTTCTTACGTTGTTTTAAATTAAACTTTGTTTTGTCCTTACAAAGTCATATATATATGAATAGATATATGAAATCAAGTTCACTCTTATAGTGACATATTTTGATTCTCATTTTTATGAAATGTTATCTTATAAAAGACCGTTTTGTCTTAAACAGATCTCGATTCAAGACAATATGTTATATCGAGAAAAATAATATCTAAATGGGACAACAATGCCCGTCAGGACGCTTGATTGTAGGAAAGAAAGTGACAATTGAAAATGGCAAAAGCAATTATCGAGAGCACCAATCTAAATTGGTTTGCAACATCACTCACAAGGTCTTACAATGCCCATTCTTAGCTTTTGGGATGCATCATTAGCCCTAGGAGGTTACTCCCTCGGCAAACATCATTAATTTAGTGGATAGAGACGAAACATCATTAACTTGGTGATCTCATGTTAAGCTTGGGGAAGCTTCATAATACCAAGCCCGGGAAGGCCTGACGATAACCCACAGGGGCCGAAGACTTAATTATCTACAGATAACCCTATATTTGAAGGGGCCGAGGACTTAATTGTCTATGAATAATCCTATTATAGCCTGGGAAGGCATTATATATATCCAAACATAGTTTTGGGAAGCTTTATAATTAGGCATGTAAACGAGACGGATTCGGACCGGATCAGGTCAATCCAAATCCATTTATGTTAAACGGATTCGAATCTGATCCGATTATCCGACGAATTATCTGTTAAGGTTTCGAATCCGAATCCATTAATCCGATTCGATTCGATTATAATATTATAAATAACTATTATAAATTTCAAAATATAGTATATATTATAAATAATTATTATAATATATATTTTAAAAAATATATTTAAATAACTATTATAATATAAATTACTATTATAAATAAATACAATATATATTAATATAGGACTATTATAAATAACTAGTAAAATATATATTTAAAATATTAATAAATTTCTAAATAAAATATATATATTAATTAAAAATATTATATATATAAATATATATTAATCGGATCGGATTATTAACGGATCGAATCATATGAATCCAAATCCGCTCCGTTTAATAAACGGGTAATTGGGTAATCGGATTCTAGGCGTGATCCAAATCCGTGTAAACGGATCAAATTCGGATAAAATCCGATCCATTGACATGCCTATTTATAATACCTAGCCCGTGGGGGCCTACAAATAACCTAATCAAGGTGACTAAAGGAAAGCCATGAACGAAAATCGAGGTGACTAAAAGAAAGCCATAAAAGGCAATCGAAGCGACTAAAGGAAAGCCATGAAAGGTAATCGAAGAGACTAAAGGATGATGTGTTGCTATGATCACGAAGCATGCCAAAGCTACAGAAGGATGCCCTCAACCCAGCATGTTGTCAACAATTTCCTAAAGGGCTGACAAGGTGTCGCGGCCTCATTAATATAGCTGCAGCCATTAAGTGAATTCATTCAAAAGATGTGGCAGATAAAGGCAATCAGGATTGCTAACCTGCCGCAGCCCTGAGCAAGAAAAAAAGTGACATTTGGATTAGGATCCAATTATAAAGCTACAGCAGAGGGCATTCAAACATTCAAAGGTGTCGCGAACCTGTTCAAGAAGTACCATGGATGCATTCCCAATAAATTTGATTAAAAGAAGAGATTACAGCCACCATCAAACATTCAAGATTGCACCAATATTCAATGCCTGCAACTATAGATCAGTAGTGCAGATAGCTAAGAATGAAGGAAGCCTCATAGGCTGTAGCCTGTCCCCAAGATTGCAAACTAATTTTTGTGGCATCAGTATACAAGAATACAAGTGAAAAGGCAAAGGTGAAGAAATCTCGCCGCAGCTAATGTGAAGAAACCATTTATACTATGGTGTCGCGGCCTTAATCTATTAGTCCTATAAGTTCATTCAATCAAGCAAGCAATTCAAATGTAAAAGCATTAGTTCAAGCATCAAGGCATTGGAAGAATAAAGCATGCAAATGAGATACATAAACCATTGATTTCCAAAAGTGGCTGCAGCCTTGATAATAAGGGTCGCGGAAGTTTAAGAGGGTCAATAGTCATGTATGTCAAGGATAAAAGGATAAAGCCTTAGCAAAAATTAGTGTTAAAATAGTTACACATATTATAGGTCGTAGCCTTGATGACAAAAAGTAGTTTGCAAAAAGGGACGCAACCCCAATGTTTAAAAACCTAGAAATGAGACTAAGAAGTTGCATCATCTTCTTCATTTCCATCTTCTTCATCTGCAGCTGTCTCAGTCCTTACTCTGCTGCCGCGGCTTTGCGTCAGAACTTAGCCTATCCCGCTCCTCGGTTGCAGCCTTCATCTCAGCCACGCAAGAGTCATGCTCAGCATCCTCAATGCTCCAAGATTTAATTATAGTCGCGGCATCAGGGAAGTTTCTTTGCCACCCTATCTCTCAGCTCTTGGTAGTTGCGGATGTAAGCTCTGTTGTTGATAAGGAAGAAGTCAGGGGAGCCTTTATATGATGTGTGACACCCTATTTAATTAAATATCGGGTAGCTACTCCTTTATAAAATTAATACAGAATATGAAGTTGGTTCCGTCTTAGCATCACTATCGAAAACAATTAGTTAATTACTAGCCACCTAATATTTAAAAAGATAGCTGCCAAATTTTATTAATTAAGTTAACATAATCCAAGTAATTTAGTCAACAACCATAATCGCATAAACAATCTCAAATGAATAATCAACGATAAGAAATAAACAGAGTCTCGAGTAAACACGTCAATAATAATACCAGAGTAAAATAAAGTCCCGATACAAGAGTCTGAATAAATAAACCAACATCTGAAATAAAACTAAAAGTCTAAGGATGCTATCTCTAAATGGAAATGGGCGACATGCCCTAACAGATGAGTAGTCCTGAGTAGAGTCAAGTACAGAATATGAAGGCATCTAATACCGAGATCCGGTAACTTCCACAGCAGCTACATCGCGTCAATGTAATGGAACTCCTATGCTTGGCGTCCCTATGGCTGTTCACTTAAACTATCTTTACAAAACAAAATAGATTTGGAAGAAAACGGGACAGAGCCCGAGGTGAAAACAATTTAAAAGTTTAGCAAGTGTTTAAATTACAATAAAACAACACATATTATAAACATGTTAGTTGCGTACTCTCACATGAGTTTCTCACCTCTCAACTAATGTGCATGCCTAATGTATTCCCTTAACCCATCTTAGTTATGCTGCTAACAAACTAGTCTGTACCACTCCTTCTTTCGCACTCTAACATAGGGTATCTACTCGTAACACCCAACCAAGTTATATTTATAACCCATATTCACATTCATTAAATTACTTATCTTGAGTGTTAATTACATTCTCACAATCTTAGTCCATTACAATATCTTAGTTATTCACATCTACTAAGCAACAGTAAACCAGTCATAAGTACATATATGAATCACTCTTAGTATATATATACATATGATGCACCCCTAGGCTAAGCTGCGGTGCACGCATACTCTGCTATCAAATCCATGTACATCACGTATGAAAGGATCACGTGTTCCGAATCACTCAGGAACTGTCAGAATACAAATCACACATATTGGAGGCGAACATAGTTCACATACCCATGGGTCACGCACATACCTATGCTCCTGTGGTTAGCTGACTTATTAACTCACAAATAAGACATTCAAATTCCTATGTCCTTAAGGTACCACTCTAAATCCCCTCGAAGGCACATAAGGATAAGAGGGTCATTTTCCAAAAAAAAAACTAACCTCCCGTGATAGCAAGTATGGTAGGTATGTCATACACATAAGAAATCCATTCACTAGGCATTCACACAACCTTAATAATCATATTTCAATATAGATATTTACATTCTATCGAGTAAGTTTCGTACGTAATAAGATTATCATGAACATCATGTGTAATTATATATTTAACTTCATAACTCTCTCGTCGTATCAATTTGAGTACCTAAACCTACCCCAAAAGGTTAATACGTCTCCTATTAGTTTCTAATGTTATCTCAGTAACTTAAAGCCCCTCTGTTACTGTTCTTATCCTTACCTCAGCATTTATTCCCATTATAGTTTCAATTCGAACGATTTCTAACCGTACCTCACTCGGTAGTCCCTCGTAAGAAATAGTATTCAATTCCCTAAGGTAATGCATTTCTCCGGGATTCAACTACTACCCTATTGACCTTAAATAAGTCCCACAATATCATATTAATCACCTTAAGAATCATTATCGGCTTTGGGATTTTCCTTAAACCTTAAAGGGAAACAATTACCAAAAATCAGAAGAGGTCGATCGATCGAAGAAAAGGTGTCGATCGATCGACATTCTTGAGTCGATCGATCAATCATACAGGTATTTTCCTAGAATTTTCTTTAACAGTTACGGCTTTCCACTTTTTACACCTTTAATTCTTCATTATAATGTCCCAAACTCCCAACCAAGTATACTAATAATCATACCAACATGTTTGCATAATTTTCAACGTTTTATAATCATCAAATCACAATGGGACATCCAATTCTTGGATCAATTCAGATAAATTTCATATAAAAACCCTAGTTCTCCTATTTCTTCAAGAACTCTATATAATTCATTACAAATTCATAATTCTCTACACATGGGTCATGATTTCGTGGCTACTAAAATCCCAAAAGTTAATCTAAATGCAAAACCTGCCCATATTACGATTTCAATTCTTAAAATCCATTCAATTAACATTATTCAAGTTATTCTCCAATTCTTACCTAAGATGGATGATATATGCACTAAATTATTGCAAGTTAAATCACTTGCCTGGTAATAAAGATTTTGATCCTTTGATGTAGATGGTATAAAAATGCTTATCTCTTTCCGATTTATCCGAAGGTGGTGACGGTGGTGTAAAAAGTCCAAAGATGATGGTTCTCCTTTGGTAACTTCCTCCACTTCATCTCTAATGGCCGTCTGTGAAACTTGATGATGGAAACCCTAATGCTCTAACCTATTGGCTAATAAAGCTTTCTAAATTTCGTGGGTTACTATTCACCAAAAAATGGAAATTACTAATATACCCCCTCGGGTTGCTGGTTAGGCCTAAAAATGCCCCGGAACCCAAACTAAACTCTCGGCTAGTGTTTTCTGACTATCTTGACCCTTCCGGACACGTTGTCGCACTCAAAATGCTGATGAGGATGACATAAAAATAAAATAATTTTAAATCCATTAAATTGGATCCTGACACGACTGACACGCGCGTCCCAACTAAATTACAGAAACTGTCGTATTTTCAACTCACGACAATTTTAATAAATTCAATAATCACATATTACCATAATCACTCAGTAATATTCAACATTATCATCATATTTAAATACTAATTCTCGTCTCGCTAGATATTTAAATTTGAATTAATTTCCATCCCAAATTAATTTACATCTCAAATTAATTTAATTAATCCCACAATTAAAAGAAATTTCATTTAATTAATCACATAATTAAAAGCCATAAAATTACGGGGTATTACATACTCCCCCCTAATAACGGAATTTCGTCCCGAAATTCGGAAAAATAGGCATACCTGGAAAAATTAGGTATCCTCCAGTACTCAAAATAAAATACAAAGAAAGGCCCAATCACTACGGCCCTCGCTTCACAACAAGTTTGTTGAATACTCTTGACACTATCTCAGTTATAGGGTTATACCTCAATAAACGCACCTCACGTTGTGCTCTAACTAAACAACATTCAAATAAGAATAGCCTACACATCATTGGCCGTATTATCTTAATATTATTGGGAGATCGTACTTCACCTCGTGCCAACTCCTGCGTTTATTTAAACACAAAACTCTCCTCCTGGGAGCGACCATACAACATCGGATTACTCTTGTTCATTCTTTGAATCTCTGTTCCCGACGTTGTGACTTTTACACAAGAGAAAGCCACTTCAAATGGTTAGTTTAACCCATTCTAGTCATCGGACTTCAACTTCTGATTGATCGAAAACTCTGATAATCCGCTCACCTCTAAGCATTCAGAGGAAGAACGGTAAGGTTTATCCACTCTAAACCTTAGTAAGTACCTTATCCATTATAAATCGATGTGGGTGATTTCGCAAAACTTTCCTATTAGGTAATATCCTCTCCCCATTACCATATTATACTTCACCTACTAAAAATGAAATGATCACAATGAATCCAAAAATTTTCCCATACGGTTTCGCGAGTCGTCAATCACCTTGCGCCTATTCCTCGGGCTATCGGTGATACAACTTTCTCAAATGAAACTTTTCCCACTACTTCCTTATACCCCATATTGAAGGTGGGTTTCGAGTATTTTATCCTCGTTCGGATTAATACGGGGTAGGACCTCATACCGACGCGGTCACTATCTAATATTATAAATCACCCACGAATATAATAATCTCTTTCCGTCTTGACAATCCGTTCCACACATTCGAAGGAACTCATTTCTCATCTTTATGAATGCAACCCATAAAAGAAATTTACCATCTTGACTCTTCCGCTACTGGAATCGTCGGCTCGACGCCAAGTTTCTAGTTAGTACCCTTACTCCAAGCGATTTCTATCTATAAGTGGTGCACGTGGGGCTACTAATTATGTCCCGCTCCACAACGACTTCCACTTATAAATCCTCACATTATGTGGTACTTAATAACCCTCTCTTCCTTCGGCGTATACCAAAAGTTTCGACCCGTGCACCATTCACCACGTTCTGCACATTTGGACTCCTTATACCTTATTGACATCCTCACTTTATTTACGCGTAAGCTACCCCCAACTTTCAATTTGGGTGGAACTCTGCTTCAAATCGACCATAATAGTTAAATATTTGTCTTCTCAAGGGATACCCCTTTTTTAAATGGCTTCCCATTGCCCTTCAACCAATTTTGGACGTGCTACTCTGATTGCACATGAATCTATATATTGTCGTCCTTCTCACGATGCTTAATCCACTGTACCACTTGCATTTCGTTATTTCCACAAGTAAGAATTTCACCCATCTATGTCTCTTCTTCCAGCGATCCTGACACCAGCAAACTAAGGTGTCCATACACCCTATACATCGTGCAAACGGGTTTAAACATCACATACGCTTCATAAGTTCTCCAAACCCTTTATTGTCCCTGAATTTGCAACGTGGCTACACCAATCTGGGTATTCTCAATCACACCTGAATTCAAAATTTTAAATCCTCCTAAACATCATTTCATCCTTCAACCCTCCAAAATAAAACAAAATTATCAGTACTTCCTCACCACACAACTAGCTCTACTGGTCTTATATTGTAATTTTTTCTTTAACTTTCAGTTATAACTATATACTTCCCTAACGATCGAGGTACCCAAATCATGGATGAATGGCCAAACATCTCCTTACTATCAACCTTATGCTAAGTTTTATGCGTGG
This sequence comes from Sambucus nigra, assembly GCA_949130495.1. Classification (NCBI taxonomy): domain Eukaryota; kingdom Viridiplantae; phylum Streptophyta; class Magnoliopsida; order Dipsacales; family Adoxaceae; genus Sambucus; species Sambucus nigra. The sequence goes on along the minus strand of OX422208.1, from coordinate 498,220,206 downwards.
GATGTCTCACAAAGCGAAATCCAAACAAGGACCCCCCCCCCCCGATACACTACTTCCTAGTATTATCGATATGCGAAATCCGTTAGGCCCTCAGTCCATAACATGTACCCCTATATTCCCGTCTCTTGACAGCAAAGTTACATCTCCTTTCAAAAAAAATTTAAACAAGGAACTTCTTCCGAAAGACACTGTCTCTTAACATTGATGGTAATCACATTCCATAAACATCATGCAAATATAATCGGGATCTCAAAGCCCCATCCCCAGACATACAACCATGAGTATTAACTCCCTCGTCTCTAAAGGGTGATATAACAATGCACTCTTCTTATTACCACATCTTAAGCGTTAATTATAATAACCAGCTAAATCTTTCCGCTGAACAGTAAACCAAATAGACTCCGAATCATATCAATAAAGTCCCTAAACATACCGAGAACCAATATCCGAGACCATTATACTTTTCGAAGTCTCACAATACATATATACCTATATACAAATATATGAACGCGATTCCGGTCCTCTCACAGATGGGGCCTCGCCATAACAAAAACATTCTACACCAAGGTAGTAGCCCCGATGGACTAGCAATAACTGCACACAATCGGTTTAATCATTATCATAAAACCATAATAAGGATAATATCATACTCGTATAACACAGCACTAAAACGAGTAATTTCAATAAAGTATATATCACTATCGATACACCCATTCGTCCTCCGTGGATAACACTAAAGGTAACCCCACTATACCATGGAAAATATTCACATGAATAATAACATTGTCGAGATACTCACTAAACTCGTCTCTCGTGTAAATATAGAAATAATAAAAATAATATGCAGTAACTCGTTCCTAATACATACAACATGCATCATCATTTGAGGATATAACTCATACTTCTACCTTGCCAATCGCCCTCGTTGCTCAAATAGTTCCTGGACTTTACGCACCTGTCCGTACCAAATAGAAAATTTCAATAACTATTGCCCTTGCTAGGCACCTTACCCTTATCCCTCTACTTGCTTCGGGAAACATTTTAACGCACACATTTTTGTCCCCAAAAAATACCTCTACACGTACTCCACTTATCTCCAGTCACACTAACCATGTTAAGGTTGTCCTTTTTTTTTCAGACGTTGGTAGTCTCAACTCTGATGACTACCTCATTTGTTCCCTTAGCTTTGACGGCCTTAAGTAACATGCTACTGGCTTCAACCACTCTTATTGAAATCACCATCACTCGATAAAAATTCAGCTGTCCAAATCATTTAGAAGGTTCTCCTGATGGGTCTCCCCCTTGTGGTGCTTCACCAACACCGTTTCCCCCAGTCTTACTCTATCTAAATTCTTCGATTCTTGTAGCTCCCCTCACAAGGAAGCGTTTACCTCCATATTAACAAAACGCGACATTATTACCATCTGCATTGACCGTCCAAGCAGAATTCCCCAGAAGTGCTAATAATTCTTCTTCTAAATTAATTTTCCCCTTAAATGTCTTCTTCTCCACTGCACCTATTTCATCTGGTGTAAGGTTCGCTAATTAATTAAATTTCTTTTCATAAAGTAACCTCTGTCCGACCCTCTTGTGTGAGTTCAGAACAACGTTCGCATCCTATCCTGAACATCTGATGAAGGAACTTATGGTCAAACCATACATATGCACCTTCTTCTGACAAAATATTCCACTTCTAAGTGTGGTGGTTACCTCTCACCATTTTAACTCTGATCTTACGAGCCAAGAAAAATTTTACCCCAAATTTTCACTCCCTATTAACCATACTCCGTCATATACTCAAGCCTTTGGATATTTTACCTTCGTTGGCTAACACACGCCATTTTCTCATTTATAGAATTTCTACTGGTGGTTCTCTTCAATGTTTTGTCTGACTCTCTTTCCCATTCCAACCTTGCTGGGTGAGTTGAATTTGACCCCACTTTTTACTATAGTGATTCCTGGAAGTCATATGTTGTGCCTTAACCGTCTTTACCATTCTGGCCTTTCGTGCCATAATAGGGGTGACCTCAACTACGGTCATCATTTTTGAATATACCTTATAACCTCAACTGAGCTTTGCCTCATGATGTCCGCCCAACTATCCTCGCCTGACATAATACATCGTTCGACACCCAAATGCAAAAAAGATTGACTATCATATATATTATAGAAGGAAAACGAAACCTCACTAAAGAAATTAACAATCCTAAACATAGGGCTCTGTATCAAAGAAAGTTACGCAGGAAGCATAATAATCCGCACAGATCCTAAAGGACACTAGAACCTAATGCTATGATGCCACCTGTGACACTCCGTCTAATTAAATATCGGGTATCTACTCCTTTATAAAATTAATACAGAATATCAAGTTGGTTCAGTCTTAGCATCACTGTCGAAAACAATTAGTTAATTACTAGCCACCTAATATTTAAAAAGAGAGATGCCAAATTTTATTATTTAAGTTAACATAATCCAAGTAATTTAGTCAACAACCATAATCGCATAAACAATCTCAAATGAATAATCAACGATAAGAAATAAACAGAGTCTCGAGTAAACACGTCAATAATAATACCAGAGTAAAATAAAGTCCCGATACAAGAGTCTGAATAAATAAACCAATATCTGAAATAAAACTAAAAGTCTAAGGATTCTATCTCTAAATGGAAATGGGTGACATGCCCTAACAGATGAGTAGTCCTGAGTAGAGTCAAGTACAGAATATGAAGGCATCTAATACCGAGATCCGGTAACTTCCATAGCAGCTACATCGCGTCAATGTAATGGAACTCCTATGCTTGGCGTCCCTATGGCTGGGCACTTAAACTGTTTTTACAAAACAAAATAGATTTGGAAGAAAACGGGACAGAGCCCGAGGTGAAAACAATTTAAAAGTTTAGCAAGTGTTTAAATTACAATAAAACAACACATATTATAAACATGTTAGTTGCGTACTCTCACATGAATTTCTCACCTCTCAACTAATGTGCATGCCTAACGTATTCCCTTAACCCATCTTAGTTATGCTGCTAACAAACTAGTCTGTACCACTCCTGCTTTCGCACTCTAACATAGGGTATCTACTCGTAACACCCACCAAGTTATATTCATAACCCATATTCACATTCATTAAATAACTTATCTCGAGTGTTAATTACATTCTCACATTCTTAGTCCATTATAATATCTAGTTATTCACATCTACTAAGCAACAGTGAACCAGTCACAAGTACATAAATGAATCAATCTCAGTATATATATACATATGAGGCACCCCTAGGCTAAGCTGCAGTGCACGCATACTCTGCTATTAAATCCATGTACATCACCTACATAAGGATCATGTGTTTCGAATCATTCAGGAATCATCAGACTACAAATCACACATATTAGAGGCGAACATAGTTCACATACCCATGGGTCACGCACATACCTACACTCCCGTGGTTAGCTGACTTATCAACTCATAAATAATTCATTCACAATCCTATATCCTTAAGGTACCAGTCTAAATCCCCCCGAAGGCACACAAGGATAAGAGGGTCCTTTTCCAAAAACAAAACTAACCTCTCGTGATAGCAAGTACGGTAGGTATGTCATACACATAAGAAATCCATTCACTAGGCATTCACACTACCTTAGTAATCATATTTAAATATAGATATTTACATTCTATCTAATAAGTCTCGTACGTAATAAGATTATCACGAACATCATACGTAATTATATATTTAACTTGATAATTCTCTCATCGTATCAATTTTAGTACCTAAACCTACCCCAAAAGGTTACTAGGTCTCCTATTAGTTTCTAATGTTATCTCAGTAACTTAAATCCCCTCTGTTACTGTTCTTATCCTTACCTCAGCATTTATTCCCATTATAGTTTCAATTCAAACGATTTCTAACTGTACCTCCCTCGGTAGTCCCCTGTAAGCAATAGTATTCAATTCCCTAAGGTAATCCATTTCTTCGGGCTTCAAATAATACCCTACTGACCTTAAATAAGTCCCACAATATCATATTAATCACCCTAAGAATCATTATTGGATCTGGGATTTTCCTTAAACCTTAAAGGGAAATAATTACCAAAAATCAGAAGAGGTCGATCGATCAGTCGATCGATCGATAAAACAGGTATTTGCCCAGAATTTTCTTTAACAGTTATGGGCTTCCCCTTTTTACACCTCTAATTCTTCATTATAATGTCCCAAACTCCCAACCAAATATACTAATAATCATACCAACATGTTTCATAACTTCCAACGTTTTATAATCATCAAATCAAATGGGACATCAAGTTCTTGGATCAATTCACATAAATTTCATATAAAAACCCTAGTTCTCCTATTTCTTCAAGAACTCTATATAATTCATTAAAAATTCATAATTCTCTACACATGAATCATGATTTCGTGGATGCTAAAATCCGAGAAGTTAATCTACATGCAAAACCTACCCAGATTACGATTTCAATTCTTCAAATCCATTCAATTAACATTATTCAAGGTTATTCTCCAATTCTAACCTAACATGGATGATATATGTACTAAATTATTGCAAGTTAAATCACTTTCCTGGTAATGAAGATTCTGATCCTTTGAAGTAGATGGTATAGAAATTCTTCTCCCTTTCCGATTTATCCGATGGTGGTGACGGTGGTGTAAAAAGTCCAAAGATGGTGGTTCTCCTTTGGTAACTTCCTCCACTTCATCTCTAATGGCCGTCTGTGAAACTTGGTGATGGAAACCCTAAGGCTCTAACCTATTGGCTGATAAAGCTTTCTAAATTTCGTGGGTTACTATTCACCAAAAAATGGAAATGACTAATATACCCCCTCGGGTTGCTGGTTAGGCCTAAAAATGCTCCGGGACCTAAACTAAACCCCCGGCTAGTGTTTTCTGACTATCTCGGCCCTTTCGGACACGTTGGTGCACTCAAAATGCTCATACGGATGACATAAAAATAAAATACTTTTAAATCCATTAAATTGGGTCCTGATACGACTGACACGCGCGTTCCAATAAAATTACCGAAACTACCGTACTTTTAACTCACAATAATTTTAATAAATTCAATAATCACATATTACCATAATCACTTAGTAATATTCAACATTATAATCATATTTAAATACTAACTCTTGTCTCGCTAGATATTTAAATCCGAATTAATTTCCATTCCAAATTAATTTAAAATTAAATGCCATCCCAAATTAATTTAATTAATCCCATAATTAAATGCAATTTCATTTAATTAATCACACAATTAAAAGCCATAAAATTACGGGGTATTACATGATGCCACAATGTTGTCAATGGCTAATTGCAAGGCTTCGCCATGTTGTTCATCTTTTCTGTTAAGGTCCGTAGAATGATCTTCCTCCATCTTCTTAATTTCCGCAGTATGATCTTCCTCCACCTTCTTCATCGCCGCGTCATGGGCCTCAGAATCATTGGGAGATTTGATCTTTAATTCCTCATGCTGCTTCTGAAGAAGTCTGAACTTGTCGTTTGCAAGCGCCACGGCCGTAGAAACTTCAATGGTCTATAATTGGGAAACCTTGAGGGACTCCACATCCTGCTTAAAATTGTCCTCAGCTTACTCCTTGCTTTGATAGCGGCCTCAAGGTCCATATGGGCCAACTGGAGTGCCGCGGCAGAAGATTTCTTTCCATCTTTTAAAGATTCATCTCTTGCCTTGGCCAAATCAGCTGCGTGAACACTTTCTGCAGCCTCCTTAAGTCTGTAGAGACCATCATACTTAAGTTTCTAGGTCACCACAACTTCCGCAGCCTGTAAATGTATTGAGAGTTAGAAAATAAAGCAGAAACTATAAATAATATTAGAAGGCCATAATTACTTACTCTCAACAGACTGTGAAGGGAATAAGACTCCACGTTATCATAGTCCTCATACACCAACCGATGTAGGTCAGCTCCATCCATCACCTTCATAAACCTGTGGACGACACAGATAGTCGTGTCCCAAGAAGACTGGGGATCTGGTCTGCGTAGTTGTGGCCACGGACATCTGCTTTGTGGAAGAGGCAAATTAGCATTTACAGCCATTATTGATTGAGGGGGAGGAGAATTTCTCTCATGTACAGGCGAAGTGTCACGAACACCTTAATCAAATAGTGATGAAATCAGACCCGCCACGGACAGATTAGCCCTAATATCATCATCAAAGGTTCCCTCAGGCCTCTCATTGGGGGCTCACTCCTCAACTTGGAGTGAGGGCGCGACACATTTATTTGATTCGCAGTCAGATTCTAGGGAGCGGCAGGAGCTTTGGACTTGGTCATTTTCCTCTTCCTCTACCTGGCAGTATTATTAAGGACAACTGCGTCCTCATCCATCTCAACTAATTGAGTTGCTAACCGAGACCTATCAATATCCTCACCTGAGAAAAAATAAAGGAAAGTCAAGATCCAATGTTAAAGACAATTGTCGCAGAATTAAAAAATCAAATAATAGCGTTACCTTCAGCACCCATCTGTTTGGGGATGGATTTATTGGGGAAGTAGCCCGCTTCAAAAATGGAGGCAGAGGTTACAAGTATGCTGAACTTCTTCTCCTCAGCGGGGACTGTCGTGGCCTTTCCAACTCTCTTCTCTTACCGCTTACTTAGCTGCAAATTATCAAGAGCTACATAAAAATACAAAGGTTAGTACAAAATCAAAGTGTGGAAAATAATGTAAAAAGAGGACACGGCTATAATTGAAAAAGTACCAAGTTTGGAGGGATACCCCCATTACCGCGACATCCTAAAGGTTCTCTCCCTCTCACTTTCTTCAGGGGGATCTCCCACCCTTCTCCAGAAAGGTAGAAGTTTTGTCCTTCCAGTTCTTTACACTGGTAGGCCTCCGAGAGTAAAGGGTCTCATCTCTGCCGCAGACAAAAAAGTAATAGTAGCCCACAAACTTCACGAAATTTTCCTTGGGGCGGTAGAAGTGGAAAAACTCCGCTGGAGTAATGTCTCTTTTGAATTGATTCTCCCATAGTACAACAGCTGCAAGAATGTCCCTCCAGTCATTGGGATCTAATTGGGCTGGGGCTAACCTCATTGTTTGGAAAATCCTTCTAATGGGAATAGGGATAGGCAGTCGTATCCCGTAAATGAAGGCGTGCATGGGGAAGCAGACCCCATCGTTAGCAAGTGTCGTGCATGGCCTTTGCTCCGTGATAGGTGCTGAACACATCAAAACCTCAGGGAACTCGAAGGCCTCAGCTACCTGATCAACCCATTTTTAGGTCATAGCACTACGGATACCAAGTGCAGTAAGAGGTCTCTCAGCCCTTCCAGATGTTCCAGCAGGTTCATCCCTAATATTAGATGCACCCCCTGATGCGTCATTCTCATCTATGTCCATCGGATGGTTACTATAATTGGCCTCTTCTTCCATGGTTGTGGAGTCTGGGCTTGAATCTGAATCTAGTACCACACAGTTGTGGGAATCTTTTAGTTGGCAAGGTCCAATTGATTTCTAAGGGCGCACGAAAGGAAGTTCGAGAGGAGAGGCTCCAAAATGTTTATTCCAAAAGCCTCTCAGAAATTCGTCTTGGTCAAAGTTCATATGGCTGCAGCAGTATTTGAAAAGCAAAGAGTCCGTAGTTAGGCGTCGCAGTCAATATGGGCCTAAGTCCTCTCATAGGTCGCGGCAGGTATAATGATATATCAAGAATAGGATAAAGAAGAAATGTGGGGTAAAACTGGCCAAGTATACTAAGTGTTGGGTTCTAAAGCCCTGGAAGTTGATTATCGCCGCGGCATATTATTTTAGGGAAGGATGTATAGGGTCTTCTTGTAGGATGTAGTCATTAAACTATGGGCTAAAATACCGCGGACTCTAATCTGAGAACCTAAGGAAATGGATTATCCTATCAAAAAATGGCTACATGCCGCAGCCATTACTTACCACAGGCTGTAGACACTTAAACTAATATTAGAAGGTTGCATGGATTCAGTGCAGCCCTAAATTACTAAAGGGGGATTTCATCATGTCACGGCCTCTCTTTCAAATAGGTTAGTACCTAATGTTGACAAATTTAAAGATTGCAGACCCAGAATGTGAAGAGTTTGTTTAAGAGCATCAAGAACAGTTATATGATTTCAATGCGATCCAACACAAGTACATTTCATATGATCTAAGCCTAGCCAATATCATTTGCCCCTTTGATAAAAAATGGAAGATTAATGGTTCATTTCATCATATGAAGATTGAGTCAAAGAACAAGAGCAATTATTCAAGAACAATCTGGTAATAGTTACAATTATTTATCATTTAGATATGAGTTCAATTCTTGGAAATTGGCAGTTATTCAATCAAAACCCTAAGTTTCTATCAAGCAGGTGGGGGTTTTTTCTCAGAAAAATATATATAGTATCACAAATCCTAAATTACAGGCATAAATTTGATGCAGATAAATAGAAAACAAGAAAGATGGGGGGAAATTTACCTGGGAATTGAGAAATCAGAAATGCCCAGCCTCAAACCGCCTCAAAACCACCACACGCAGCCTTGAAAAGTCGTCGAAAAGATTAAGGGAAGGAATGAGCAAGGGTTGGCTATCGATATGCTCTCAAAGATTTGGGAAATGTAATAAAGTTCACGGCCGGTACAATTTATATAAGAGGGCACGGGAAGATGAAGCATCGCCTTAAAAGTACCGCGGCACCTTGAGAGGGCTTGACTACTCAGCCGCAGCCCCAATCTCAATCTCTTGGCACTACGACTTGGGGGCTTATTGATAGTACAGATACTACACCACCTGCCGCGGACATTACTCAGGCATACACAGAAGCTTATAGGTCGCGGCCCTACTCAGCACAAGGTGCGGCCCTACCCAGTACAGAGTGCGGCTCATACCACTTGGCCTTATATACATGTCGTAGCCTTATACTACAGGGTGCGGCACCCATAGCTTGGGCCTCATGCAGGATTCAGCCTTTTGTTATGTTGGATGCAGCCTTATACTATGCAGGATGTAGGACTCAATATGCCTGCCTTACAGGTCGCATCCCCCTCATTCACAACTGCTCCAGACTTGATATATATCACATGCTCAAGGCACGTGACATAACTCACATACCTCCTATAAATAAAGGTCCACACCTCGAGATAGGGGGGTCAAATTCTACAATACCTGGCGAAGCCTTGCCAAATTCTCTCCACACAACCTCAACATACAGCTTGGGGGCTACTCACCTACATCGTAGTCATATCTCTAAAACTCCCAGAACCGCTACAGTCATGTATTCTTCTCTCTCATCTATCGTGTACGCCCATTATGGCATTGCAAACTTGTACAGCAACGATATCAACATAATGAGAATGAGTCACTAAAGTGGACGTAGGCTATCTTATAGCCGAACCACTCTATATTTTGTGTTCATGTCTCTTTACTTGTTTAATTTCTATTCTTTACTTGACTTGCTGATATGAGAACGACTTATGGGCGATTTCTCGTATCATCATCATCATCATATATTGAGGGAGAGAGTCGGGCTCTCCAATATACCTCCTAGCAACATACCCATTTTTTAAAATAGTAAAAAAAATTGAGATGATATTTTTTATATGGGTTCATGATATTTCAGTGTGCCCCTCTAAAAAAATCAACTAAAAATAATATTTTTTGTTATTTTTAAAAAAATAGGTAAAAAAACTGATAGGTTTTACCCTATACAGTTGTCATATTTTTTACCTATTTCTTAAAAATAACAAAAAAAATTATTTTTAGCTGAATATTTTTATAGGGGCACATTGAAATATCATGAACCCATATAAAAATTATTAACTCAAAATTACTTTTTTTACTATTTTAAAAAAATAGGTATGTTCATAGGTATGTTTAAGGAGGTATATTGAAGACTCTCTCTCTCTCTCTCTCTGTATATATATATATATATATATATTATACTTCTAATACGATAGTATTAGAGATTTTAATAACAATAAATGCACTTTAAAACTCGTTTCAGTTATCTTTTCGATTACCTATAAATATTTTTAGTATCTAATTAGAGTTGTACGTTTAATCTGGAGGTATATTCAAAGCCAGTAGGACTCTAATTACTTAATTGGCTACCTTTTCATATACCCAAATTGTTCCTCTCACCCCTTAAATTTAATGTCGCTCTTCTTTCCTCCCTTGCTACGCCTCTCACCAGCCTATTAATGTTCAAACTACTCATCGACCTTTTAAGTTGATTTACTTTCTTCATTGGGCTGGGTATACCAATAGTTCAACCCCACACTCTTTAAATTTGTGACTTCAGTGGAAATCCACACACCAACTCTCTCCCCTCCCACAATCTCTCCCCTCTGAGAAAAAAATCGATTGTTCATGGTGGTTTTGCAAAAATGAGATGTATGGTTTTATGATATTGTGGTATAAAGATATGTATGTGTGTGTTTGAAATGACATTTCTCTCTCTCACGCATGTGATTGATTTCTATTATATATAGAAGATAAAGCTTTTTGTTACCGAGTTAGGCTCCAATACGGCCAAAATAAGGGACTCCACAAAATGGCTTCGTTTTTCATGGAGATTGACCAAAACCTCAAAAACAAAACCACCTCTTGCTGGAAAATAGGTTTTTGCGAACCGATAGCATGCACAAGTTTCCTACATCACCACCTCTTCTAATTGTTTTTTTGGTTGTTCTAATCATTTAGTTCTAATAGTTCTTTTCACTGTTCGTTATGTTCTTGATAAGGCATAATTTTTTTCATTTTTTTGTCACCAACACCAGCTGTCATGAAGCTTGACAGAAAACTCGAAGCACAGAGCTCCGAAGGTGACGAACTAAACCAAACCAAAACACCAGTTCTGACATGGGTATGGTAGTGAACAGGCGATGGTACGTACCATGGGTATTTTTTAGGAGAAGACAAACTGGTGAATTTTGTTGGGCACACACAGCTCTAGAGGGTATTTTTTCCTTCTCTAATCTATTTTTACTTCTTTTTAACTCGGTAAGTACCGTGGTTGTGAATATCTAATTACTTCTTTGTTCTTATTTCTTTTGTTCACAGAGAAACCCGACATTGCATTGATCAAAGTGAACTATTTTTGGATAATTTTTTATTTGGTTTATGGTTATGGTGATTTTCAACCTTTTGATGTGGGATATATAAGATTTCGGATTTTTTAATAATCTTGGCTTGCTGTCTCAGTTTGGATATAAGCATTTTGTTGGGAGTGTTGTGTATTGATTCAAAGTCTGGCCTTCGATCGAGAATCGAAATCTTGGGGTGGATGAATGAAGAGAAAATATCCATTGCGAAGAATTGGTGGGGTTAGTTCATTTTAACATGAATTGGATGGCAGGGGATTTATATTGCTGTGTTTTTTTTCTATAAGGTATCATGTGTGTTTTATTTAATTTAAGATTAACATTTTGTAAAAATATTGAACCCGTTTTGAGTATAATTGACGCATGTGTTTTTTTATGGGTTTGGAATGAGTTGAAAGCAGGTGGGTTTTTCCCAAACTTCATATGCCCGAGTTGGCCAACATCTCATTTATCTCTATTATCTCTTGCCATTTCTTTGTCTCAAAAGTGTATATACATAGACAACTTTGTAGTTGGGTTCAATCGGGGTTCAATGGTGAGACAAAGTTTAGTATGAACTCTTTATTAGTTTTAAAATAAACAATTCTCATGACATAAGTGCTAAATACTGGGCGAGTATGTTTGTGAGAGTGTGTGTGTTGTGATTTAAAAAAAATATAAGTTAAATTAAACAAAAAATATACTTTATCTTATAGGATTAAGCATTATCACTATCTCATCCTAACAAAAAATGAAATTTATTAAAAGTAAAATTAATTTTAGAAATTTATAATAAGTTGGAATTCATTTTCGCATTTTCAAATATGAGAAACGAATTTATGAAAAGTTTGAATTCATTTTTACATTTTGTTTTGTTTGGGGGATGAAATTTTTGCCCTTTTGCAATTACGTAATTTAAAAAAATTTGTCATTAGGCGATTATTAGCGTGCCTTCAGACACGGGCATACCCTAATATATATATATATATATATATATATATATATATGTTTATCTCTTTGGTCGTCATAAGGAATGATCATATATATGGTATGACTTTTTAGTATAACCACTAGCATTCATAGAAACATACTAAGAAACACCAGTAACTCTCTCCATAAATCACTCAGGAATATGGGCATCACATGAAACTATTAGAGAATTAGTGTGGATGGGATCCTTGATTAAATATATACAAAGCATTTGTGAGTCACCTGAATAACTCGAATTTAGGAAGGTTAAATTAACGAAGATATGATATCACTAAAAAAAATCTATACGCATTGTCGTAGAGCAGTCAAAGTGTCGAAGTCAAAACATATTTTCTCACACAATAATGTTTCGGACCTCATTACAAAATTTTAACTAAAATTAACCTACTAAAAGATAGTACATGAGACTATAATGTGTAACTCAATCACCAGAATATTTGGTGATCATGAGGGAGTAATTGATCGAGTGAGTAATCGAAAGTATACTTTTGGGGACATATCCAGTTTGGCCATATCCATTAACTAAGTTTTTTTCCCACTAGTTTCTTGGGTAGAGTTTGTAAACGAGGCAATACTAATCATGCATAATACTAGTTCACTAATTTTGAACAAATTATATTATATTCCATTTTGATTTTTCCCAATAGGTTTTTCAAAACAAGGTTTAAAGATACAATTGTAATTTAGTGGTGAAAATATAAAAGGGTATATTATAAAGAATTATCGTGTGTGTTTAATGACCCTTTTTCTCTCTTTAAATTATTCTCACTATGTATTCTAACAAGGTTTTAACAGGGCGTCAATGGATGTGATGTAAACTGATATACTTTCACTATTAGCATGCATTTAACACGACAACGACCCCCTTTAACATTTCTCAGGATGGAAGAAGTTGCAGTCTACCATACTACACATGACAGAAAATTATGTAGCATATATGACTAGTTTGCTATGTGAGTTTTAAAAAGTGTATCATATTGGTTATTTTTGTGCATAAATAATAAGTATATGATGAAAGTATGAGACATACATTCGGCCCTCTTGTCAAATAAAATTGTTAAAATTGACGAACCTAAGTTACTTATTTGCCCCTATTTTAATATGTAAAATTATTTTTTGGACCTCATTAAACCTTCCAATCATTTTTTTAATATTAGTGTTTTAAAATTTATTATATAATATATTTTATTTTTAAATTTGTAACAATTTTTTTAAATTCGTTATATTAAAACATTAATATCACATGGCAGTACATTTTATTTTTTTTATTTCTAAAACTAGTTAAGTATTAAATGTTTGAATTTATTATACATTTTCATAGCCTAAATTATTCTTCAAGGCTCAATGATGCGATATTGAATGATTTTTTAAAATAATAAAATAATAAAACCTTATTGGAAGAAAAAGATACTATATCATTATTTATGCCATTAAAAATATTTAAAATTTAATATGTTTTACAGGAATTAATATCTAATGTTCATAATATTTACTACTTAACAATTTTTTTTTTAAATTACCAGTTGCAAAATAAATTATAATGTTTAATATATTTTAAAAGATATGTTATCAGAAATTCTTGTAGTTTAATATGTTTTAAAAGGAAAAATTTAATGTTAATGTTTATAATATTTAATGTTTAATAGATTTTTAAAAAGGATTATTTTTTACAAGTTGAAAAATAAACTTTATTGTTTAATATATTTTAAAAGACATGGTATTAAAAATATTTAGAGTTTATATGTTTTAAAAGAAAAAATTCAATATCCAATGTTTATAATATTTAATATTTGATAGATTTGTTAAAACAAATTACAAGTAAGAAAATAAATTTTAATGTTTAATATATTATAAAGATGTGTTATTAAAAGTATTTACAAATTAATATGTTTTGAAAGAAAATAAAGTTAGTATCTAATGTTTTTAATATTTAATATTTAACATTAAAATAAATTTTAAGTTCTAATGTTTAATAAATTTTAAAAGATATGGTGTTAAAAATATTTACAATTTAATTTTTTTAAAAGAAAAAAGTTAATATACAATCTTTCTAATATTTAATATTTTTAAAAAGAAAATATATTTTTTCATAAGTTGCAAAACAAGTTGGAAGTTTTAATGAGGCAAAAAAATAATTTTACATGTTAAAATAGTGGCAAATAGGTAAATTAGGCGAAATCCATTAGCTTTAACACTTTTCTTTAAAGGAATGGCTCATTAAAAACATTTAATAAGCATTAGGTCTCAATAGGTATAAAAAAATACACCAGAGGCTCAATAAAAATATTTAACAAATATAAGGGATCATTTAGGTAATGTGCCTAATAAAGAACTTTATATTTAAAAACAACAAAAAAAGAAACTTTGGGAAAAAAATAATGTTGAACTTAAATGGTTTTGAAAAGAAAAAGGAATAAGAGAAAAAATAGAACAAAGGCAATAGTATGCCAAATGACCCTTAGATAGAGTAAGCGTATAATGTTGAAATAAATGTAAGTTAACGATCAAATCATTGACCTGGAAGTTTTCATAAAAAATGTACTTAAAATGATAATAAGTTAATTTTTTATACCGAGGGATATATATCATAAGAGAAATTCTAAGTGTACCAAATTGAAACCGCATTGAAATCGTATTGCCTACGTGACGTGTTGTGATTGGTTAATTCTTTATGGATATCGGTCCGCGCCAGCGACATTAACCAATCACCGCTTGCCACGTAGGCAATGCGGTTTCAATGCGATTTGAAATGGCGGTACATGTAGAATTGCTCATATCATAATTAATGGGTGCCAAATGCTATATGAATTGTACTTTTCAATATACAACGGATGATTTGATATTGGGGTGATTATTTTTCACAAGTCCATCTCCAAGTTAAGCAGCATTTTTGCAAAATGCTATTTTCATTTCCCCATTATGTAATTTTGTCTTTCTATAGAAAGGGCCAAACTAATATTTTTTCTTGAGGGAACAAAGGTGACCTTGGTGTAACAAGGCAACTGTCTCGAAAGAGGTGCATGCGACAAATTTATTGACGCCCCATTAACGATTCCAATTTTTCTCAGCCTATTAATTTCCACCCTATAAATAATTATAGGCACAAAAATATTCAGTATTTCCAAATTAGACTACGGGTGATTCCGGATTTTATGTTATATTCAAGGCTCAATCCAATATTTACAAAAATGTCTGCAATGCTATTTGGTAGACATACGGGTACAGCAATTAATGTATTTGAAAATTCAAGATATAAGAGGAAGCGTCATCGGCATATGTACAATTTAGCGACCGATGAAAGAGTCTTGAGGTTGAGTTGATCCCTAATCACTATTGTTGTCTAGAGGAGGAAGACAAGCTTGTGGCGCCACCAATACCCCCTTATATAACAATACAGAGACGAAACCGAACATGGTTTCAAAACAGGATACTTCCAAACAAAAGTCAACTTCGAAACACAAGTTTCACTGCACAGTGCCTCCCGAGCTTGTTCATTGCAAATACCTCTACATTCATATGAAACCTTCAAATTAGGATAATATTTGTAGGTTCTTTTATCTTTATTTATATTTAATGTAATGTTGACTTATTAATGAATTGTATAATGTAATTTGGTAATGCAATTGTATAAATAATAACTCAAAACAATGAAAATTTGAAGTAAAATTAGCAATAATAAAACATAACAAGGCAAATTTTCACCCCAAATCTTGGTTTGTGCTCCTGGGCAGTCAATATACGAATATACACCACGGTAAGTCAACTCTCATGGTAACAATGCTCGCGCGACAGTTGACTTTTCACGTGGTATGTTTGTATTAAAATCCCCTTTTCATAGCAGCCTTCTAATTCCAACCCTCACTTTAATCGAAACTTAAATAAATTCTCTCTGATCCACACGTGCGTAATAAGGAGATTTGTAGGCGGATGGCCACCGATTTGCATGGGCGAGTTCGTCACATGCGGCTCAGTGTGGTAACCATGACATTGGTTTTCCAAAGGAAACGGACATCATGGGTACCCTTAATTCATAGTACGCCCGAGACATGTATTTCATAGCGAGTCATAAATAACGAGGTATGATTTTTTAAAAATTATTGATATTACTTGCATTATTGTGTTGAATATTTATCGTTAATGGATTATATTTATTAGTTAATGTACTTAATTAAAAAATGTTGAATTATGTTTTAAATTAATTTTATTACTTTAGTTAATTAATTTTAAATTACAATTACATTAACAAGTTATCACCACCTATAAACTGCACACTCCTATTTATTCCGCGTATAGTTGGTGGTAAGATATGGAGTTGTTAGGTCAACCAAGGGCACATATTACCAGCTGGCTTTAGACATGCATTTTTAGACCGATTATTATGATGCCTTACACTCAGGTCGATCGTGGGCTTATTTGAGCACAAATTGAGCAATAGTGGGACATGACCCACACTTTTCATTTTCATTGCAAAGAAATAGGGTTTAGATTTTACCATGCACATCGGGTTGGAGATTTGGAGGGGAGAGATTTTACAATTTGTTATTGTGGACGACGCTTTTGGGCATGCAATTCAGTATCTTCCTGGGCTCAGGCAGGCTAATATCTCGTCCACTAATTCTAACATAATTATTTCACTATACTGAGAGAGTTTATAATGGACATGAGGGATCCCATATACCACTGGGGTTATATATGAGCATTTTTTCTACATTCTAGGATAGTTGTTCGTAATAATTGATAATAACGTCATCAAAGTGGGTTGGATGGCTTCATTTGTTCACCTAGATCGCCTAACTGACTATAACGAGGGCAATTCCATCATGGCGCATTTGTATTTTGGATTGGATGCAGCGTGTCGACATGACACACACCAGGGCGTTCCCCAATTGAGGAATCCATCCAATGGGCTTATTTACATTCTCTAGGGAAATTATATTTCATTTAATTTATTTCATTAAGTTATTTTGATCCGATTATTATATTAATTTCAAAATGCTAATGTATTGTGATAAATTTCTTTTTCACTTTTGATGGTTTGAGTACCTACGTTGCATACACTCACTACCGTACAAGGAGCATGCCAAAGATGATGATTTCCCCTGCATTCAGAGATGGAGACCAGGGAACCAACAACATACAGTGGCGTATCCAGAATTATGAGTAGGGGTTAAACAACATATATTTATATTGTAGGGGCCAAAACTACGAAAATATAATTTTTGTTCATAAAATTTAAAAACTATAGGGTTAAAATTTAAAATTATCAGAAGTTGGGGGCTAAGGTCACCCCTTGTCCCCTGTATCCGCCTTTGTAGAAATGTATGGAGCGTGACGTGTTGCAATATATCTTTTAAGAATCCTCATTAAACACTCATGATGTGCTTAAGTAATCTTTAAGTCCAAGATGCAATAGACCGAGAAGTCAGGACAACTCCCCGTAGATTTTATTTTTTTATTTAATTGTTGGACTAATTGATAGATACTGATTGTAAAAGTTATTATTTTACAATTTCGTTCAGTAAATTTATTCTTATGAAATTTCATTTCAATTAAAACCATTTAAATTACAACCAACATTCAATTTTTACCCCAAAAAAGATTAAAAATATGTTGTGGCAAGTCAATTGTTGTGCGTGCCTTTTTCGCGACAGTTAGCTTGCTGCACCATCACTTGTTTGCCAACTCTGAGGTAGTTCTGCTTCTCGAAAATCAAATTATTAATGGAAAAATAAAATTTTGAGTCAACAAATATGACAATATACAAATTTACAGATTCACTTGTAGTTGGTATTATCCCATCAATAAGGGAACAATGTATAATATTGGAAATATATACATTTACCCCTCCACTTCTACAGGTGAACCAGAGTGGGATGTTATAACTTAAAATAATTAGGTTAGGGGGACCAATAGAATAGTGACACCTGTCAACATTACCACTAGATCCTCAAACATCGAATAATTTCGATCGGCTCAGATATCTTGTGGTCGGCCGCCCAGCCGACCACACCCCGAAAGATGAACCATCAGCAATGTGAACAGACTCACGTGGGATATTCAACAGCCACCATGCACATGCACGTGAATAAATATCCAGTTGCATATTATAATGTAAAGATGTAAATGCCTAGTGTATAAAGGCACTCCATCTCTTTAACTTCCAGCTACTATAATAGACTACTACTTCTCTTAGCTAGGGGACAGAACTACTTCGTTCTAACCCTAAAAACTATTACTAAAAGAATTTTACTAAACCCCAAAAATATAGTAACATCACCCCGTGGATGCAGGCACTATTTGACTGAACCAAGTAAAACCTCTGAGTCTCTTTAAATTTTTTTCATTTCTTTATCATAACATATTTATTCATGATTATAAATTTAGGTAACTTGAGCTAAGATCATTCCCAAAATATAAACCCCAAATTTATACATCAACATATTGGCGTCGTCTGTGGAAATGACAAGTTATTGTTGTTTCCTACCAATTTCTTTCAAGTACTACTTTTCAATCACACTGTCAAAGTATGACAGACATTCCAGAAGGGAGTCTAGTAAGAGGCAATACCTTTAATCCTTGTTCCCCTCCTGGCATAGGATATCTTCAAGGAATCATGTTAAACATTGCAAAGGGATAATAATCAATGCAAGAAATAGCAAGGTGACTTACTTAAATGCTTTAAGCCAAGTCAGTTTTTGCTTCATCTTCCAGAAGGAAAATGCCACCTTCAACTCCCAAGAATGAAAGAAGCAAATCCAGATACTCCATATCCTCAAATGATAGGTCCTATCACCCTGGCACAACCTCCTTCCTTAGATCCATTGATTACTATGATGGGTTCTCTCTCTCATGAACAGTCGAGGGCCCTGGATAGGCTAAGTAGGGGTTATACCTTCAATCGGTTAGGTCCCGAGAAAATAAAGGCCATAATCATAGGGAGCTATCCAAATCTTGAGATCATAGAGAAGATTCTGTCAAGTCAAGAACCATCATGCAAAGGTTTGCATGTGTCAAGTAGACTTTCCACGAAGAGCTCAGTACAAACACACGGCTGAGACGCTAAAAGAGCTTCCTATAAATCCAATTCAAACGATCATCTCTGAAAGGGTTTAATCTAGCGGTTGGAAGATCGCTTGGGAGAAATGGCTAAATCTAAAAATCCCTTACAGAGGAGTTTTATGAAGGGATCGCCCTTTATTCCATCTATGTGGACTTACCCATGCTTTCTAAATTCAAACCACCTATGGTTACTCCTAAGTATGATGGAAAAACTAATCATGTCCTTTATGTAGAGCAATACCAGGCTGCAGTCGATATCTATTCAATCCCGGATGAAATGCATTGCCGCGCATTTTTTAGCACCATTAAGGGGTAGGCATAGATTTGGTATAATAATTTTCCTCGTGGGCAAATCTCTAGTTTCCAATAACTCGCCGAGCTGTTTATCGGCAACTTTTGATTTGGAGCTAAACCCATCAAAAGGGTAGCTCATTTAGTAAGTGTTCATCAGTGACCCGGGAAAACCACTCGCGAGTATATCACTCGTATTAATAACGAAAAGTTAAATTATAACGAAAAGACAGCCATCACTGCCCTGATGAGCGATTTGCTCCCTGATAAATTATATTATGCTCTGGCCAAAGATTCCCCTAAGACCGTGATTGAATTAATAGTTAAAGCTAATAAGATCATGAAATGTCAAGGAAGTTATGGATGTAAAAAAGGCACCTGGTTCCAAGGTCGATGGATAAAAGAACTCTAAGAAGAAAGACTAGAAGGATAAGAAGGTGTAAAAGCCCAAGAAGTATGATAAATATATCCCCTCACTATTGTCGTACATCATATCCTGGAGGAAATTAGAGGAAGCAAAAATCTTAAATGGCCTGGAAAATTAAATTTACATATAACATGAGAGATGAGTTCAATTATTACGAATTTCATAAGAAATGTGTACACAATACTGATAATTGCATATCCCTAAAGAATGAGATATAAAGCCTGATTCAATATGGAAAGCTATTTAAGTTTGTCGACAGGTCAACGGAATAAGACTCTAGAACACGATCAGAATCTTCTTATAATGGAAGAGATGACAAGAAAAGAGGTAGAGATAATGACTCAGAAGATGGCCCAGACCTATCAAACAAACCCCAGGAGTCTGAACTCGAGGTAAGGATGATATTTTTTAGCTGTCATTTTATTACAGGAGGAGACCCTGGTAGCGGCGATGAAGTAGTTAAAGAAAATCCAACTTAAATAAAGCCAATGCATGTTCATATATTCAGCAAATCAACCTGTTTGATGATGTTGATGGTCATCCAAGAAAAGTAAAAAAAATATAAGCTAGTGATAGGTCTCTCTAGGAACGATCTATCTGGAGTTCTCTATCCCCGTGATGATCCTTTGGTCATCACTATAAGAGTTCATGAAGTTAGGGTATCCAGAATTCTAGTAAACAATGGTACCTCTGCCGATGTCATGTTTTACAACTACTTCTGAGGATCAGGATTGCGCAACAGTAAGTTAGAACCCAGTCACAAGCCCCTAATAGGCTTCTCAGGAGAAAAAGTGTATCCTTTGGGAACTATCAAATTAAAAGTTCTTATCGGCACCTGGCCTACAAGCCAAACTGAAAGGATTCATTTCTTTGACCGTCCAATCATACTACAATATGATCATTATAAGGGTCATCTTGAAGAAGTTCAAAGCAGTACCATCTACTGTTCACCAGTGTTTAAAGTTCCCCACCTATTACTGGGTCGGCATTATTATGGGAAATCAATTAAAGATATGGAATGCTATTATACCTTAGTCGACTAGAAGAAAGTAAAGAAACACACAACCACCTACCAGATAGAGACCCTAGAACCCCACGTGAAGACTGATTTATTTAAACGAAAGATTGTGGAAGCAACGAAAATAATTATCCTGAATGATTATCTCCCATTAAGAACTACAGAAATTGGCTCATATTTGGAACCAACCCTGAAACAGGAGTTAATAAAATTTCTTAAAGAGACAAAAAGTGTATTCGCTTGGAGACATGAGGATATTCCATGGATTGACCCATAATTCATATGGCACGAGTTTAATATCATCAAAAATGCTAAACTAATTAAGCAAAAGCGGCGTGTGTTTAGTCTCAAGAAGAACGTGGTTATCCACAATGAGGTTGACAAACTGCAAAAAGTAAAGTTCTTTGAAGATGCCAAGTACCCAGATTGTTTGGCCAATGTGGTGATTGTAAAAAGGAAGAACAATAAATAGTGTATGTGTGTTGATTTTAATGATATCAACAAATCTTATCCAAAGGATCATTTCCCTTTGCCTAGAATCGATTAATTGGTTGATGCCACAGCCAGGCATGAACTACTCAATTTCATGAATGCTTATTCAGGGTATAACCAAATTAAGATGAAGCCAAAAGACAAGTAGAAAACCTGATTCATCATGAGTCGAGGAACTTATTGCTATAACGTTATGCCCTTTGGGCTTAAAAACGCTGAAGAAACATACCCAAGGTTGGTAATTAAGGTTTTTGAAGAACAAATTGGTAAAAGTATGGAGGTGTATGTGGATGACATGCTCAGAAAAAATTATCGACCATATTATGGACCTAGGATAGACATTTGATCAATTGAAAAATAACCAGATCAAGCTCAATCCTACTAAATGCGTGTTCGGTGTACAAAAAAGAATGTTCCTGGAAGATAGTTCCAAAACAAACAAACCAAAAACATCCAATGTGCAAGAAGTAACCAAATGATACTTGGAGCAAAGCCAAAAGGTGTTTAAGTATGGATCCCCGAGTGAAGGAAACTTTAATGGAGAAATGCCTGTATTGAAGATGTACATAGATGGATCTTCATGTGCTGCTAGTAGCAGCACTAGGTTAATCATCAATACTCCTGATGACATAGATGTGGAAAATGTGTTACGTTTTCCACTCCAAGCTTCTAACAATGAGGAAGAGTATGAAGTATTGATCGTGGGCTTCAAATTAGCTCTTTTATTAAGCGCTGAGCAGGTAATGACCCGCAGCAATTATAAGTTGATTGTCAATTAGGTGTTGGGGATATACGGAGTCAAAGGAGAATTTATGACAAGATACTTGGCAAAAGCCCAAGATAGAATATCCATGTTTTCAGCAATTAAAATGGTCAGAGTACGCAAAATTGAAAATGCCTGAGCAGATGCACTTACTCGGCTAGCCACTGTGACCAGAACAGAATTAAAAAGAACCATTCTTGTGGAGATTCTAACAACCAAAAGTATTGACAAAGAAATTTCTCTTCTGATTGCAGTAGACTTAGGTCCCTCATGGATAGATCCCATTAAAGCGAAACCTTACCCGAAGACCCTAAGGAATCTAGGAAATTGAGATACAAAGTAGGTAGCTACGTATTGCAAGGATGCGTTTTATATAAAAGAGGATTCAATGTCTCTTTACTTAGATGTGTTCATCCTTTTGAAGTAAAAGACCTAATTAAAGAGGTACACGAAGGATCATGTGGAGCTTATTCGATCGGATGCTCATTCGTACGACTAGTAGCCATACAGGGATATTACTGGCCAATGATGAAGGTAGAGTGCGCTTTATATGCTATGCGATGGGAAAAGTGCCAAAAGTTCACCACCATATAATGAAGATCGGGGGTTGCTCTAACACCAATCACATCTCCATGGCCTTTTGCAATATGGGATATAGACTTAGTCGACCCTTTGCTAAAGACAAGAGGAAAGTTTAAGTATTTGGTCATTGCTATAGATTACTTCACCAAATGGGTGGAAGCTGAACCACTGGTTGAAATACCCTATGAGAGAGTATTCCAGTTTATATGGAAGCACATCATATGTCGTTATGGTATGCCATATGTCTTTATCATAGACCATGGGACTCAATTTGACAAACTAGAATTTGAGGACTATTGCATCCAGTCCAAAATTTAAAAATTACATCCTGCACCTACGTACCCTCAATGCAATGGCCAAAAAGAAATAACAAACAAAATATTACTTTATGGTTTGAAGAAGATGCTAGATGACGCAAAAGAAAATTGGATCAACGAATTATACAGCATGCTTTGGGCCAATAGAACCACTTTGAGGAGAGTTATCAGTAAAACACCTTACATATTGGCATTTGGAACAAAAGTTGTGGTCCCCACAAAAATTGGCTTACTCAGTGTAAATGAAAATAATCCCAGGGTGGTAACGAAATAAAATTGCAACACCAATTTTGAAACAATTGTCTTCATCTGTGTGTCTTGAATTCTGCTTTAAGTACCTACACACATGAGATAAAAACATATTCTTCGTAACGCATCGAGTTTGAAACAACGTAAGACTCATAAAATAAATTCTCCCCCATAAATCAAACTCTCCCTTTTAATTTGCTCCCCTTTGTTTTTATTTGAAATAAACAAAGATGTAGAAACATAGGCATGAAATACGAAGCATAACGTAGAAGATAAAATATCATCACAAAAAGATATAAATTAAGCATATGTAATGATAATCTCAAAAGGCAAACAACCAACTATTTTTTAAATTTTTCTACTTTTCTCAAACAAAACGAATTAAATATAACAAACAATACCATATATAAGATAAAACAAATTTGTCACACTTATATAGGTATAAACGACCATAAAACATGACACAAAATACATAAGCTTTACACATTAGCATAGTATCTATGTGTCCAAATATAGGGGATGGAATGAATGGACGTGAACTAGTAACAAAAAAAGTATAACCCAAATACTCAAATATTTTCAAGAAGTTCCAATTGACTGCAAAACTTTATCAAACTAAGTTTAAGATTCAAGTGACAAATAAAGTTGAACTTAATGAACAAAACAAACACAATGCACACAAGCCTAGAATATTGATGATTCTAGAAATCAATAGAGTCATGAAAAAATAAGCATAACTAGGTATCATTGTGCAAACCCATTCATCTTCAACAAAACTCCCTCAAAATATAAACATGATCACATTTCATTCTTTTCATTTCTTTTAAAGTGATTTATTTTGCTAGATCGAACAAACTAAACTATTTTGGCCCCTTTTTGGAAGATTACTCTTTTTATTCCATTTATTTTTTTTGGCTCTTTTCAAACGATGGCTTTCACGACGAGTTCACTTTTCTCTTGCAGTCCTTTTTTCGTGCACACACATATTTTTTTAATACTAAGCAAACTCTCATAGACAACGATTCTTACATGCACAAATTTCCATTGTCACATAAACATGTAGATGACAAAATTGATAGGAGAACATCTTACCAATATCAAATATACATAGCGTAGTAAACATTCATAAACCTTGTGCATGTGTGTGCGGAAGCATATACAAAGTCGAATCTATAAAGAAAATTAAGTTCGAAAAAATTCCATAAACGTGGTTAAGATCAATCTAAGTATCTAAAGTCATAGACAAATATCCTATCCACATGGAAATTATGTAGTGAATTGGATTCAAACACACCAATATGCCATACCAAATGTGTAAAACTAAAATACACAAAAATTGAAAATCATTTGTATTTTTCAAATATGACTCAGTAGAAGAAAAATATAAATACAAAAGATATACACGTCATAACACTAGCAAACATATATCATGAAGCACAACTAGAGTATGACAGACAAAATAGTGCAAGCAATTATCGATAAGATATAGTAAGAGAAGCATCATGTGTAAGCATGTGAGAGAATCAACTAGTTTACCATCTAGCACCTCTAAAATTGATTTCCTAACCCAAATAGTTATGAAACGATGAATGGGGGTTTTGGGAACCAATGGGACACTAGAATTCAACTTCCTAGGAACTCTTCCAAGATAAAAAAAACACGTAAGGTTACCTTTTCTACCATAATGTGAACATGTATAAATGCAATAAATGTTACCAGTGGTTGACCTTTTCTAACGTCCTTGGATTTGGTCGACTCTCGAAAAGAAATGATGGTCTGGGATTTGACACTCGACGCATTAGAAACATGTGAGCCAATAACATCACTACTAAAACTACTCGAGTCTTTTAAATCATCTCTTAATTTCAAAGTTTTGGACTTAAGCAAAGAATTAGCCATCAAGTTCTCCCGAACCCCATTTTGACCCCAATAAACTTCCTCGCCTGAGCGAAAGATCAATAAATATTTGAAGGGCTCTGAATCCACATTCCAACAATCCACACTGTGCCCAAATCGGCCTTACAATTTGGATGAATAATCCATTTTCCCTCAAAAATTGATACGGAGGCCATCGGGCACTCCCGAGCTCCATTCGACTCATGTAAACTCTTCAGCTGAAATGAGACTGAATGAATCTTCAAAGGGCTCCGAATCCTAATTCCAACGATCTGTCCCATGCGTGAATTAGCCTTATGGTACGGACGAACAATCTGTTTTACTTCGATGGGTCATTGGGAAATTTTGGGACCCATTTTACCGTGGTCAACTCTCCGAACCAAGCGACACTCTTTAAAATAGCGAAGAGTCTTTCATAACCTTTATAATGGTCCATCCTGTGTATGAATTGGCCTTACAGTTTGGACAAATGATCCATTTTCCTTTAAGAATTTCTTATCCAAAAGATCATCGGGCATTTTCGATCCCCGTTTGACCACAGTCAACTCCTGAACCCGGGAGCGGACCATGGATTCTTAAAGGGTTCTTAATACCCTTTCCAACAGTTCACCTAATGCGCAATTTTGACTCGTGGATTGAATTTTACGACCATTTTTTCAAAAAATCTGTATGAGACTGCCGAAGGGAAAACCCATTTCCCTACCTATCGACAGTGTGTATGGGGTTCCCTGCTGATAGGCATAAGGACAATGCCGATCGGAACCCCCTTGACCTTATATAAAGGTAGCATGATCTCACTTCGAAAGGCACCTCACAAACATCCCTCTTGGTGATCTTAGCAACATTCTTTCGAAGTCAACGTGGTTTCTAGATTGAAACCTCTCCCCCACATTCTATTCCCATCCTTTTCTAACCCAATTTAGCAAATCCCATTTCCTTTCCTCCTACCACCTCCATCCACTTGCAAGATCATCCCTTCAACAATCAAGATCAATCTTAAAGCTTTTTAATAAGGTCCAAACAGTTCACTCTCTATATAAATTCCCTTATTTTCACATTAGTTATTCAATTCTTACTTCAGCATTTCATCTTTGTTAGTTTCCACATATTACTATCAAACTCTTTTATTAGTAGTATTGCACATACTATATTTTATATAAAAACCCAAAAACAAGAAAAATAGGGTTTACTTGTAAATTCCAAACAGGAATTTCTCACTACATTCTCTCACACTAAACATCATTTTTCTAACACATATATAATAATGTCCCTGATTGGATTTATGGGATAAACCCCATCCCCATATTGCATTCGAACTATGTGGACATTGATGCCTTTTTAGGTTACATAGGTGTCTCGGTTAAATTTTAAGATTCGAGTCCTCCTTTCCTACTGTTCTTCATATATTATTTCCACGTGTTATATGATTCATGTTTGTGTTTTGTCCAACCTATACCATCATCTTTCTATAAATGATCGATGACCCGACAAATGCACACATTATATTTTTAATTACTATTTTAGGAATACTTTTATGGATGACCTCACTCCACCTTTCTCCATGACACGAGTTCAGTAATTCCATTCTCTATTTATATATAAATGCACACACATTTCACGGAGTTATTAAGGAGAAGAATATCATATGTCCTTGAGAGACAAAAAGGGCGGGATGGGTTCCTAACACCTTCCCATTCCGTAACTTAGCTCCCATGTCCTTAAACTAATTGGTTTCGCAAGCATCAGTATGTCTTTGATGCCGTTCTCTCGAGGAAACAATATTTTTTTGCCTATTTTGTGCAAAATAGGTTGGCGACTCTATCTCTATACATCACCCCACACTGACTAAGACCAAAGTGCCCCGAGGAAGGGAGCAACCCCCCGTGTGCGTAGGTGCGGACCGAGAGATGGCGTGTCCATAGTGGCGACTCTGTTGGGGACTTTTTTTTTCATAAGAGGGATAAACTCTATTCTTAGATGGGTGTTATCATTTTTCGCATGTATGCGTATCCACCTACTTGTATGTTCCCTTTTTCCTATACGAATTTTTATATATATCTACCTCAGGTATATCAAATGGCTTTTCCACACATATCGATTGCCCTCAAAAGCAAAAAGTATATCATGTAAGTCATGTCAAAGGGGGAAACCCTTCCACTAACCCACCAATTGCTTATAGGCGTCAAATTTAGGGAACTTATATTTAGTTTTTCGGTTGCCAAACGAAACTCTATCAAAATTTTAGGTCATCATGCCGCCTAATGTTTCGCTTTATTTCATCATTTTTTCAAAACAGGACCCTGTACATAAGCTTGCAAACAAGTCAACCCATATCTTACCTATTTTTCAAATCCAATTTTCCCTGGCTCGGGTCCTGTCCAGCATTTCTTTTGCATTTAGGTTAACCTAATACAAGTGAGAACATAATAATAATTATGCTAAGACCCTTCGCTTGTTGTTCTTCCTCCTTCTCAAAAAATCGAAATGCCAAAAAAACATTTTTCCTCCTTTTCATCAAAAATACCAAAAACATTTTCCCTCCTTTTTACCAAAAGTGCCAAAAAACATTTTCCCTCCATTTTACCAAAAGTGTCAAAATTATTTTTCCTCTTCTTCAAAATGCCATAAAATAATCCTTTTTTTTCCTTTTTCAAAAATAAATATAAGTTATTTTCTTTCTCAGGACAATCGCATACCCGATTCTTGATCTGGCTCCCTATTGGCTTCGATCTTCCGTCAAACCGCCTTGAAGCTCCACTAGTTCCTATACTACTTTATCTAAGTTCGGAATCCACCTTCACCAGTCCTTTATGGAAAACATCGACCAAGCACCGAACATGCATCCTGATTTGATGGTGGTCCTAGTCCAACCAGTGCCAAGATTGATAACCTTCAAATCGAGATTTATGAAATGCAGTGAAATCGGGTCCAAGTTATCGAAGAACCCAAGGTTCTCTTTCCTCGTTCCATGGGTCCATCCACTCTCAATCTTGTTTGGGTCCCAGAAGAATATCAACATTCCCCACTTACCAATGGGCTGCCTCCAACTTAGCTCCCTATGCCCAACCTTGGTCAGACAGGGGATAACTTGTCAGTACTTGTTGATCCCTAGGAGGAAGAACTGAACAAGGTCAAGGAAAACCTCAAGATGTTGTCAAAGAAGTTTGACCAAGTTAAGATATCCGAGAACTACATGGACTATACCTACATATATCCTTATCCTAAAGCAAATATTTTGGAGAAGTATAAGATGCCATCCATCGAGAAGTTCATGGGAAGCGGGAACCCAATTCTTCACCCTCACAATTATCATCGAGCCATGACACTTCTCGCCACCTCCAAAGAGATAATGTCCCAGATGTTTCAAGGGGCATTGAAGGATCGCTCCCTCCAATGGTTCATATCCCTTAAAGAATCCAAAATTCGTAGTTGGGAAGATGTCGCCCAGGAATTCATGTCATGGTACAAGTATAACGAAAAACTAAAGATTACACAATGTGATCTAGAGCATCTTAAATGGAATCCTGGAGAAACTCTCAGCAACTTCATACCAAGGTGGAAAGAGAAAGCTGCCATCATGACCAACCGACACTACGAAGAAGAACAAGTCAGCTTCGTAAAGAAGAATTTCCTTCCCCATATCCGAGCGACTATGGGAGGTCAATAGTATCCACACCTTCAAGCTCTTCAAAAAGCGAGTGTAGAAATTGAAGAAAGTGTTACCAAGGTAGAAAGTCAAGCTGAAAAAGGTGAACGAAACGTTCATTCCCAGAAAGTATGAGAATGCTGATAATACTATAGTCTCAACCATCAACAATATCTCCCAGTTCGCTACCTCTTGGGAACCAGAAAGTTACCCTAATCCCGTCAGAAAAGAAAACACCAAGCTCCATGGTCCATGGTCCCTTATCCAAAGCCTACCAAGCCTTGTTAAGCCAAAACCTCATCAAACCCTTGGACCCCCGTCCATTACCAAACCCACTTCCCAAGAACTTTAAGGTCGATGCCCATTATGATTTCCACCAGTTTGTCGGCCATATTACCGACCAGTACTTTCATCTCTGGAATTTGGTCCAAGGTTTAATTGATCGGGGTATCATTTCCCTACCATCCAATCCTAAACCCAAAACCACTCATAACCCACTTCCAACACACACAAATTCCATCTTTCTAAAGAATGACTCAGAATTCGATCCATTTACCCAAATTGTGCCCAATAATACACCCATTATACCCGTAATCTCACCCAAATCACAGAAAGTTTATCCATAATTTCTTGTATACCCTACCTGCTTCACAAACCAAGCTCTATCACTCCTCACAAGGGCTGGTATTGTCGATCGTATCTAATTAGAAGGGAGAGATATGGAGTTACCGAATGATCTGAACCAACTCTTGGAGTTCGGGCTGAAATTCCCAACCGATATGACCATCGACTTTCAGAAATTCAGTGGATTGTTCATGAAAGCTCGAAAGTGGTCTCGATAATCAGATAATTGGGTGATACTCGTTAATGAAGTCAGCTTAGATGATATGGTATAAATCATGGTAGACATGTTTCGACAGACCAGTGAGATTTGTAGAATTTTCCAACTACTCACTGCTTTAAAACTTCAATGGTTGCGGTCCTTTCACTCCTGCACCTCCCCACTAAGTGGGAGAATTTATATAAGGAAGCTATTGAGGTCGTGGAATGCATCGATTTCTCTTGGAAAGAAGACATCGTTTCCACCGGATGGGGGGATGAATTTATTAGCTCAGATGATGAATCGAGTCAGGAGAAGGTCAATAGTAAACATGTGCGGAATGATATCATTCGAAGACCTATTGGGAGAAATCAGTAAATTAACCATTCAACCAGAAATAGATGAAGACACGGGGTTCTTATTCTTTCCCGCCTTTATAAACCACATGACTATATCTGGAAGGCACTACTAGGATTTGAATCCTCAGTCATCAAGAATATATAAGGGAAAGGCAGTTACCGAAGAACTTCCCATGTCGAAAATTATTATTGAAGAGAGAAAGACCCTCGACTAACTCAAGAAGACTCAAGCCAACATCACCTTATGTAGACTCTTCATGTCATCCTAATTACACCAAAACGCTCTGATAAAGTTCTCACTGGGTCCACAGTCCCTCATTTCACTACTCTAGAAGAAGCTGTAAACCTGGTTGAATCCTTGACCACCACTAGACTCATTTTCTTCTTCGAATAAGAAATTCTGAAGGTCATCCGTAACCATAACTATGCCCTCAACATCTTTTTTTAAGTGATGAGAAAGACAATCCCGCTCTTACTCGTCGATAATGGATATGCCCTCAATGTTTACCCACTAAGAACATTCAATTGCTTGGGGTTGAAAGTAAATGAGCTTACTCCTACTTCCATCGCAGAGTGTCCCTATGATAATACTCATCAAGAGGTGATGGGATCCATAACACTCATAGTACGGACTAGCCCTATTAATCCCATTACTGAGTTTAATGTTATTGACATATCGCATGTTTCAATCTGCTACTTGGTCGACCATGGCTTCATAGCATCCAAGAGGTATCTTCCTTCCTTCACGAGAAGTTAAAATTCTTCGCTAAAGGGCAAGTCATTACCATTTTGGGAGATGATGACAGTACAAAAAATGCTATCACCAGTAGTTCGATACTAGAAATATAGCATCTGATGAATAACATGCTTCTCTTAAGCTTCGGGGTTAATCCACTTCCCCTTTCGGTGCGGGATAATTTTAAAGACCGAGTATGTCCAGAGCACAGCCCTCAGAGACAATGTGATACAAATGTTCAAGAATATGCATTTCATGCCTACAATAGGGTTAGACCGACATCAACAAGGGATAATGGAGTCTGTAGTCTTAAAAAAGGCCTTTTCCCCATATGGTATGGATTATCATCCTTCATCAGAAGAACTTAGAATGCTCCGCCAACCACAACTGAAAAGGGGTTTAAAATATGCCAAGATCTTTTAAAGGGATTCGTTGAACGAAAGATTCATCAAGGAGGGTGAAGACTTCCCCTTATGTGGCTTTGCTTAACTATGGTACGATTATGTGGATAAGAAGATGAAATCGGGGATGGAAATATTCTTTCAAAATAATTACTCCTGGACCGAAGACTACCAGCATAAAGTGAAACCTCCCATCGAGAAAGTCATAACCGTTGCCAAATTTTTTGAGGAAATTAACTCTGAAGACTCATTCAACCTATAGATAGTGGGTCTAACCCTCTATATGATCCATTCACACGCTACATCGTCGAACCCGTCCATTTTGATGAAGGCCGCTGATATGCCTCTTCTCAATTGGAATGTAATACCAGTCCCACCTGCTGAGATGCAACCCAACCTTATTGTTAACCCTATCTCTTCATCTATTATTGTTCATCCCTTTTCTAATACTAATGTAATTAATACCTATAAGGTTCTCATTGTTTTTTTTTCTCAAAAGTGATATAAACAAATATTTTGAGTATCTCGTTGTGCCTTACGTGAATTGTCTTGATTCTAATCAAACTCTTGATGATGATGATTTTACAAATGAATAATTCTTAACTTATCTTAATAAGGCTAATAACAAACAACATAACTACATTCAAATTAATTATGATGAAATTGTTATTATCAATCTCGATTCTAATAGCATATAGCATGAGATTAGGATAGAGTCCACCACCCTTAACGAGCATGAGCATGCATGATTCGAAGAGTTACCAAAAGAATTTTTTAATGTATTCGCATGGTCATATGATGACATGCCCAGTATCGATCCCAAAATAGCTCAGCATGAGATCCCAACTCTCCCATAATGCAAGTCGGTTAAATAGAAACTGCGAAAGCTCCGCGTTGAATGGTCACTCAAAGTCAAGAAAGAGATATTCAAGAAATTGAACGTAGGCTTCATCCAGGTGATCAAATATCCCATATGGAATGACAATATTTTACCTGTATCAAAATCAGGAAGAAAATTCCACATATGCGTCGACTACCGATAGTTGAACAAAGCATCTCCGAAGGGAGATTACCCATTGTCCAACATTGACATGATTGTGGACAACATGGCCAGTCTCACCCTCAAGATATTGTTGATGGATTATCCAGATACAATCAAAGCAAAATTCACCTTGATCATCAGGAGAATACCTCGTTCATCACCCCTTGGGTAACATTTTGTTACATGGTTATGCCACTCGGGATCAAGAACGCAGGGGTTACCTATCAAAAGGCTGCCACAATCATCTTGCATGATTTGATACACAAAAAGGTCAAAGTCTACATAGACAACATGATTATTAATTCAAAGACTCAGGAAGGTCATGTGCACTCCCTTCGAAAATTTCTCGAACGACTACGGAGATACCAAATGCAGCTAAACCCACAAAAATACATTTTCGGTGTCATAAAAGGAAAGATTTTGGGATTCATGGTCAATTAAAAGGTAATCA
This sequence comes from Sambucus nigra, assembly GCA_949130495.1. Taxonomy (NCBI): domain Eukaryota; kingdom Viridiplantae; phylum Streptophyta; class Magnoliopsida; order Dipsacales; family Adoxaceae; genus Sambucus; species Sambucus nigra. Next base: position 498,187,604 of record OX422208.1, on the reverse strand, counting down.
AAGTAGACCCCGCCAAGTTGAAAGCTATACTCAAAATGACACTACCCCTAACAAAGATGGAAGTCCGGGATTCTTGTCAAAACTTTAGTATATCAGTCGGTTCATCATCTAGTTGACTTCTATTTGCGAATCCATCTTCAAACTCTTCCGAAAGGATTCTACCAAAGTCTGGAATGAGGCCTATCAGTAAGCCTTCAACAGAATCAGGCAATACCTTACTCTACCTCGGGTACTTATGCCTCCTTTAAGTGGTAATAATCCCAAGGTGGTTCCAAACAAAAATTGCAACACCAATTGTAAATGTGAAAGCCAATTTTAAACATATTTTATATTTTTATCCTAAACATGCATCTATGTGATAAAATTGATAAATTATTCAAAGTAAACAACTCAGGCCAAGTTTAAGGAAAATTCCCTGTAGGGCTAAACCTTTTATTCCACTAATAATTTGCAAATCGCAACTTGCAAACTTACAAGTTAAATATAGCAATGATTCTCGCAAGAACCATAATGATCGCTGTTAACAATAATGATTCCCTCGAGAACCACAAAGACTTAAGTCTTCCTCTTTTAGCCTCAGCCTTAGTCTTCAGCAGTGAATCCCCACAGGTATCACAAGTCCGCAATAGAGATCCTCTCCATAAAGGTGTATATGAAAGTATACACAAGTTTCTAGGGTTTTAAACGAATTCACAAGAACAATATTTATGGATGCTTTGTTGTGAATTAAACAATGTTTTTTAACACATAACATGAAGAACCTTCATAAAAGCTATGCATAAACGGAATTGGCAAAAGTCATAAACGTTCTGAACATGAAACAGGCATTTATACAAAACTTAAGGCGGCGCGTCGTTCGAACGATATGAATAGATCGTTCTAATGAGATATAGATCTCGTTCGAATAAGATATTCTCTCGCTTCTAACGACGTAGCAGAAATCAAAATAGAAGGCTTCGTTTGATGCTCATTTGAACACAGGCTTCGAATGACCTTGATATGTTGTTCTAACGACAAGAAAATATCATTTTAATAAACCAAACGAAAATTAAAATTCCGCCTACAGTACTCAGAAAACATATTTTCAAAAATAAAAATCCATGTTTGTTTTTGAAAAAAAAATGAACATCCCAAAATATAATTTCATTAATGAATTCAAACTCTAAATTATTTTATACCTTTACGGGATATCGGGAAGTCTTCAAACTTTGAGATACTTGAGTTTGGTTTGTCTTGACGGTGCCTGACAATTTGTAACGGGATATGCCAAACTAGCCTACAACTATGCTATGAACAATGTTAAAGAAATTATTCTTACAAATCTCCCCTTTTGGCTATTCCGGTACAAAACAAACAAACATGATCAAACACCAAATTAAAATAAAAAAATATCCTATGGCAAAAATACTAACACCCTTCTTAACCCTAGAACGGAATGTCATAAGTCTCTTTGTCTTCAAACTTCTTCTTCTTCCATTAATCTTCTTGAGCCATGACAAAGTTTGTACCTACACACATGAAACAAGAAATATACCTCGTGACGCATCGATCTTGAAACAAAGTAAAATTCATAAATAAATATTCCATATAAATCAAACTCATTTTAATTTGCTCGCCCCTTTATTTTATCGAAATAGACAAAGAAGTAGAAACAAACAAACATGAAATATGAAGCATCACGTCGAAGATAAGATATCATCACAACAAGAGATATAAATCAAGCATGTGTAATGATCATCTCAAAGGCAAACATAACCAACTATTTTTGAAATTTTTTAATTTTTTCGAAAAAAATATAAAACTTACAAAAGTAACATACAATACCATAAATGTTATAATATATGAAAACTCTATCAAAGAAAATTCAGCACACATATATAGGTATAAATGACCACAAAATATGAAACAAAACACATAAGTTGTACACACTAGCATAGTATTGATGTGTCCAAACATGTGGGATAGAATGAATGGGTGTGAACTATTAACAAAAGAATTATAACCCAAACACTCAAATATATTCAAAAGTTCTAATTGATCGCAAAACTTTATCAAACTAAGCTTAAGCCTCAAGTGACAAATAAAATTGAACTTAATGAACAAAATAAGAACAATGCACACAAGTCTGGAATATTGATGATTCTACAAATCAATAGCGTCATGACAAAATAAGCATAACTAGGTATCATTGTGCAAACCCGTTGATAATCAACTAAACTCCCTCAAAAGATAAACATGATCATATTTTCTATTCTTTTGAAGTGATTTCTTTTTAATGATCAATCAAACGAAACTATTTCAGCCCCTTTTTTCCATAGTTTTCTCTTTTTATTGCCTTAATTTTTTTCTTGGGATCTCTGAATTCCCGAACGAAAATATTTTATGCACCTCTCAGGAGGACCTCTGATGGTAAATGTTCTTTGACAGCTCTGCCAGCAAGAAAGGATATAGCATTGGGATAAACCTGATCGCCCTTGATGACTCTCACACTCCCATTGCCATCAAGATGGATTTTCCCTGCACCAATAATATGACCGAATACGAGGCATGCACTGTAGGCGTTAAAGTCCCCTCAAGAAAGGTAAATACTTAGATGTAGATTGGGGTTCTTCTCTCATCATCTTCCAAGTCCTTAGAAGATGAAAAATTAAAGACAAAAAACTCTTACCCTTCCATGCCCACCTAGAAGAGCTAGCCTACCAGTTTCAAGATATCACCTTCCAGCACTTCCCCTGCCCAAAGAACAACTTAGCCAATGCCCTTGCTTCCCTGGCCTCCATGGTCGACATGCCCGAGAGAATAACAATGGCCCCTTTCTTAGTCCAAAAATAGGGTATGCTAACCCACTGCTACCACATTGAGCTCATCACAGAGGAAGATTCCGAAATGGTTGGGTTCTGGTACTATATATTTAGCACCTCCTCAAACACGATAAGTATCCCCAAGATGTCAACAAGAAAGACCATGCGACCCTCCACAAACTGGTTTCCCATTATATCATTTGTAATAAAGCACGGTTCACTAGAAACTTTGCTGGAACCCATTTGCACTGCATTGCAGGGGATAACATTAAAGAAATGATGCAGAAGATCCATAGCAAACATGTGAACCCCATATGAAAGGTCATATGATTTCTAAGAAGATTATCCATCAAGGGTATTATTGGACCACCATAGTTCAGGATTATACCGCCTATGTTCGAAGATGCCTCAAATGCCAATAGTTTTCTAATCTTTGGTGCTTACCTCCTCGGGAATTATACAACATGACTTCTCATTGGCTATTATCTAACTGGGGCATTGACATTATAGAGAAAGACACAATTAAATATTTAAACGAGAATGAGTTTATCCTAATCTCCACTGATTACCTCACCAAATGGGTCGAGTTCGAGTCATATGCAGTACTGAATGCCAAGATGGTAGCCAAGTTTATCCCAAAGAACATTATCTTTCAATACGAGTTTCCCCATGAGCTTGTATCAGATAATGGGTTATATTTTGAAGTTGAGGTCATAGAATTGGTCGACGAATATGGGATTCAGAGACACAAATCTTCTCCTTACTGACCCAAACTAATGATGCAGTTGAAGCCACCAATAAAAACCTTAAAGCCATCATCAGCAAAATGGTCGTGAGTTGTCGAGATTGGGCTGATTGGATCCTTTACTCACACTAGGGCTATCGCACTTTAGCTATGACATCTACCGGGACTACCCCTAACTCTATGGTTAATAGTATGCAAGAAGTCCTACCCGTTGAGCTAGAAATACATCCCCAACGCGTTGTACTAGAGAGAAGAGTCAGCGAGAAAAATTGGCATCAGAACCACTTTGACAAACTATCAATCTTGGAAGAAGAGAGACTTAAGGCTATATACCACATACAAGGGTACCATTGCCGAAAAGCGCAATCATTCAATCAAAAATTCAAGGATTGTGGTGTTCATGAAGGAGATCTTGACCTCAAAGAGATCATAGAATGTGTTTGGGACCCCAGAGGGAAATTCAAACCAAACTGTAGTGGCACGTCTAGTCAACCTGAACCATCTCAAGAAGTTCTACCCATAGTCCAAAATCTTAGCGCGCTACGACTTTTCTCATCTCCCTTCCATTCCAAAAAAAGAACTTTACATTTCTCTCTACCCAGAACTATGTGGGGCCTGATCCTCTAAAAAACCTTTTGCTTTCAAATTGGAACTCAAAGATTTTCAAAACCCCAGAGGTATGTAGGCAGCTCATACACTTTACATGGGTGCAGTTCCCTTCTTTTTCACAAAATGTTATTCTTTTCTAACCTCCAAGAATGATAGTTCATTTTATCATTTACATGAACAAAATGATTATGTATACCTTAGCGATTGGTATGGATAATTAAAATGTAAAACTCACAACAATATGATCAAAATATTTTTTATTTCAAATAAGGAAGTTCGGCACCATTACATGAAGTATTAGCGAAAGAGTCAAACCAAACACCCCTCTTCGCTGACTAAACTGTTTCTAAACAAGCCTAACCAAACTTCACAAGATTATTTCCACAGCCCCAAATACAAAGACATATCAAAAGCTTCACAAAAGTCACCTAAAAAGCTTCACATAAAAATAGTCTCAGCTTCACAAAATCTTATCCACAACTTCTAGAAGACCCAACCCTATCATCATCAGCCCCCGAAGGTCACAAAACTTCCCCTGCCTAGTTGATATTTTGAATACGGTCCATAAAGCGGTACGCCTTGACCAGCCTGGAAAAATCCATTACTCCTCCTTCCATGGTGTTAAAAATAACAAAACACCTCTAGCCAGTCTCTTTTGTCAGGATCTTCGCAGTTACTTGCTTCCACGACAATTTTAGATAACATTTGGACACACCCCGGACCCTTTCTACGGCTTGAGATGGACGAGTTGACGACAGAAGATTCTCCCACAGAGAACTTAACCTCATGCCCATGGATTCAATCAAATATTCCACCAAAAAGAATTCTAGTGTCCGAGGAGGCATATTTTCTCCCATCCAACTTGACGCAGAATCCGCCAAGGGAAATAGAACAAAGTCTTCCGTAGGCTAACTAATCGAGCATATCGGTACTCTCCCATCTCCAGAACAGGCTACAGTTACCCCCACCATGGTACCGACCAACAGAGGCAATGGGCTCCCTGCTCAAAGAACTAATTGACCCAGTGTAACACCCCATATTAATTGACTTTAATTAATTTGGAGTAAAATAAAATTTTGGAGTTTATGGCCTTTAAGGATTTAACTTGGTATTATTAGTAGAAAAAATTCAAATCGGGAATTAATTCGGATCTTTTATAAAAAGGTTATAAAGTTTTTATCAATTAACTGGTAGGTACGTTTTTAAGAATATTTATCAGATTAACAAGTCGGATTTTTAAGGATTTCGATTTTAATACTGGGGTCGTTCGAACGACGTCGTATGTCGTTTGAATGACATAGCTTCTCGTTCAAACGACACCGTACGTCGTTCGAGCGACAGAGGCAGTGGATGGATGGGAGTCTCCTAATTGTGTTTTAACTCTTAAACCCTTTATATACTAAACTAATACAGGGCTGGGACTTCGAAAGTCACTTTTCTCTCAAACTTTCTCCAGAAAGCTTTTCCAAACGTTTTTCTCTCATCTTCAACCCCTAGCCCCAAATTTTAACAAGTTTTGAAGATTCAATTGGTGTTTTCATATAGAGGAGTTCAACCTTCTGCTCAAATTTTCATCCAACTAATTTCAGTCATGAATACTCTACTCTTTTTCTTTAGTATTATGTGTTTTAAGTATTGCCTAAACCTTAATCTCATGTTTTTATTAAAACTAATTAATAATCTAATTAGAGAAAGTGGACACATAAAATTTGGGGTTGTTTTTATGAAATCTCTTAATATGAATAATATTCATAACCCTTGGGTACATAGGATGCTTGAGTGGATTTTGGGATTTATTGGTGTAAGTTCCATGTATAAAAACCCTAGTTTTGAATTAAATGAATTTGGGGGTGTATAACTCATGTAAGTTACGTTGAGATAATGAAATTGTAATTATGTCATATTAATGATGAAATTCAGTGATTATATTAAAATAATTACTTGAGATCAATTTTGGTAAAATTAAGATTTAGTGGAAGTGGTCTATCATGTGTAGTTTGGTACATTGATTAATTGTGTTTATTTATGTGACTTGTTGGTTTCATTAATTTCCTTTGTGACGACGGGTTGTTGGGTATTTTTCTCTCCCTATATTTTAGGATGCGTTCTAGGTATGGGACGAGTGGGTAGGCCTTTTGTTGATTTACGCCTGCTAGGTATGGGACTAGTGAGGGTAGATTCTTACGACTTGATTATGTTGGGGTGGGCTGATTTTTGTCACTTTATCGTCGTTACGCTAGCCTAGGCATGAGACGAGGTTGAGGTTTATGTTATAAATTCATCCTTTACATAGGGTAGGACATATTGATAACTTGGGGACCCTTAGGTATGGGACTAAGGGGTATTTTGAGGATCTCACATCCATAAAAGGGTGGGATAATTTATAATTTGTGAATTGAGAATATGATCATTAATGCCTAAGATAAAATCGGGTATTAAAATTGGTGGCGACATAATGTGTCGGGACCGATAGTTTAAACGGGTCAGCTTGGGCTATTTATGTCGTGTCGTGTGTTGGAGCCTTGTCATATTGCGGGGGATCGACAGTTTAAATGGATTCGGCTGGCTATTGACCAGGGAAAGTGTGACACTTTGGTGAATTACCACCCGGAACGGCAGAACCGTCATATTAAAAAGTGAGAACAATAATAAAATTTGGTTAATTTAATTAAATTAACATCATGGGACTTGGGAATTTAAAATTATATTGGTGTGCCTTTTTAAATGTGGATTTATGCGGGTAGTTAGTGATTTATATTTATCGCGTTTAATTATTTTGTTTAATTAAAATATTCTATTGTGATATTTATTGCGTATAATGCTACTGTTTGGAGATCCTATTTGAGGGGAGAAGTGTGTATTCATGCTTGGGGCTCTGACCTAGTGCGTTGACTAATTTTTTCAGGATAAGTTTTAGAGGAGCTGCATAGGATTGTCGAAGTTATCTTTTTGGAGGTGCAGCTGGAGTTGGTTCGGTTATTGCATTGTTTAGTTAGATTTTCCTTTTCGGTCGGATTTAATTATGAGACTTCAGTTGAGTTTGATTGGGTCATTCGATTTCAAAGTTGTTTAGATGATTTAAATTGGATTTTCAGTCGGTCTATTATTTAGATTTTATTTAATCATTATTAGAGATTGGATTTTATTCTAAGTTTTAGCATGAGACGGATCTTTTATCGCCCAGTTATTTATGATCATTTGAGATTGATTAAATTATATATCTTGTGGATTTATTTATTTATGTCTCATATATGTCTCATGCTAAGAACGGTATTTATTTAGTTCATGCCCGGCATAGTTTGGCGGCGGTGGCTGGCCACCCCATCTGTCGAATTTTGCGGGGTGTGACACCTAGTTCTCTAAAGATGGGCCGAAATTGACAAATACCGAGAAAAGGATTCAGCACGCCTAACAAGGGATACTCAGGGGGAACCGCCAGATGGAACCTCTTAGCCATCCACATGAACAACATCACCGAGATCCCTCTCAAAAAATTAGAGCGACCTTCCCTCCAAGCATCAAGACCATTCAGAGTATCCGCCAGTATCACTGTCGTAGGACAGCGACAGTAAGACATCCACGTTGTTATTGCAGCCAACTGTGGATCCACCATTAAGCCCACCGTCACCAGCAAGAGCCTCGAAGTTAGTCCCAAAGAAACACCTCGGGTATATCCCACATCATTAAATCCCTCAAGCTCACGGAATGCATGACAGCCTAAAGGGAAATCATACCCCCAGTAACCAACAGTCGAGCTACCGAAAGGGAATTATAGAGAAACTTCGCTAACAACGCTCGGGGAGAACGAGAAAATTCGATCATAGCCATTGTTATGCTGCGATTAATTCTTAATGTGTCTGAGAACTCTTTGTAGGTCGGGAAGACCTCATTTATATCGAAACGGAAAACATGGTCTTAGGGATACCAAAATTGTGTCACCTCCACTTGCATATTCCAGTAAATGTCTCTGTTATGCCACGAGGAGACTCGATGCAAGTTGAAAGTCTTATAGTCCACGTTATACAAGCATATAGGTTCAAGACTTTCTAGGTAGGAACAAAATACTTCATGCATCGGAAGGGACATTTGGGGAAAATGGAGAAGAAATCAAGAAGCAGGGAAAAGAAAGTGGGTATGGATGGGAAAACGGCACTCCTTACCTCCCCTTATATGCACAAATGGCTTGGAAAGAGACAACGAATCTGAGGATCTCGAATGAATTCCTGCCCTACAAAGTACTCTGCTCTGTAATAAAGTGCAATCAAATCCTTAGAGTGATTTGACTTGACCCATATGCCAATAAGCAGGATAAGAGGTTTGCCGATCAGTAACCCCCCATATTTTAGAAGATTTTATCTCTAATTTTTTATCCAAATGAAATTCGCATAAAAAGAAACCATTATTTTAAAACCTCGGGGTTATTTCTTCTTATCCATTTCTACTTATCATTTCCTAAAATAAACCCTTTTCTCGAGTCAATTAAGCTCTCCATTTCTAAATAAACATCCTGTCACCAGCAAAGTAAAAGTACATATAGAATTAGTAATTAAAACAAGAATTAAAAATAAAAATAAATCTCCTTCATATATATATATATATATATATATATACATATATATGTTGTCATTGATTACATCTCTGCAAGAAAGAAGAAAAGAAAAAAAACCCAAAACAACAGGACTCGAGCCGAACCCACAATCTCTCTCTCTCTCAAACCCTCAGCCCCCCGGTGGATATGCTTCCCCCGGCGACGAGTGGTAGATTTTCCACTACTAGAATCTAATTCCTCATCTGAGGTGACAGACGGAACCAAGAACGAAGAAATGGAGTCCTTGATATAAGTACTTGATATCCTTCATCCAGGTGGTCAGCACCCAACATACTGCAAACAAGAAAAAAAAAGGACCAATCAATCAGTAAAAAGCAAAGAAAGAATCAAAAGAGATAAAATAAGAGAAGAAACAAGTATACCTCAGGCTGAAGGACATCATCCGTAAGCCCCATAAACCCTGAGGTCGCTTCATCAGGGTGATGCAGCATACTCAGTGTCCCCCACTAGTCAACCAAAAATTATAAGAAGGGGAATGAACGAAATAAACGGAGCTTCCTCTGACGTTGCCGCTGTTGACGATGTACCACCCGTGTTGTGAGCGAATCCCTCGATCTACTGGTACCCCAACCCAAAGTTGTAGGAGTCAGAGGCATGTTCACTGCATCATAAATACAAGACGGCATCAACCATCTTGTCACAAAATCCAGGTAATCATAGCCCATCATCGTGTCCGTGTAGAGCATATAAGCCTTGCCAACCATCGTCGTCGTTCTAGCCTCTACTGACATCTCCTTCACCTACCTCATATACATCAGGGGTACCGATGGTGGGGCTGCCACCTCATACTCCATGATCTTCCACACCAAACTCTATCCCAAGTACCAGGCATACCCAAACTCATGTTCCATCAACCTCCGCATTTGCGCATACATACATGTCACCCCCAAATGCTGAGGAACCGTCCCCCAAGGGTAAAAGGTCAACTGTAATCCTCAAAAAAAGATAAATATTAATTCAAGAAAGAAAATGAAAAAGAGGATTCAAAAGAAAAATGAAATAACAAGATCGCTTATCAGCGTGCTCTGGTCCTGTCGCACCGCTGCCAAGGACAAGGACTGATTGGACCGCTTGTTGGACTTTTGCCACAGGTACATCCGACAGAAGTCCTCTAAACCTTCTTCCTCTAGGGACATCAACCTCACATTGAGCCCAGTCACCTCATAGTATCACATCTGCAAAAAATATAGGAATCGTCAAATAAGAAACTAAAGCAAAATGCAAGGAAATGCATAAGAAGAAAAAGGAAAGTGAAAGTTACCTACAAACGGTACGTGGCCCCTGTAAAAGTTTGTCGACAGCACCGGCGGAATGCATCCAAATAAGATTAAAGGGTTGCAAAATTCAGGCTTCCCAATCATAGAGCGGGACATTAGAAAACATCCTCAAAAATGGCAAAAACCAAAGATGAATGATGTCACCACTTGTCGCCACCAGAAAACCACCCAATAGAAGCAAAATAAGTAATTGGGCCCTTTGTCTCACCTTTCGCCCATCAGAATCATCTATCCTCCCACTCAATAGAACATCTCGAAGATAATTGATATGAATAGAATCCCCATAAACGATCCTGCCCACACCCCCTAATGCCACCTGAACCATCTCTTGTGTCACCCTCATAGTATGGTCCACCTCTATCTGCGAACCCTCACAATCTATCCCCAGTATTTACTGAACATCTATGGGATTAACAGTCATATCCTCGGAACCCAAATGGAATGTGTGGGTAGTGTCCCACCACCTCTCTCCCAAAGCATACAGCACCGCAGTAGAACACGACATCTCTTCCAAAGCCTGCGCTAGACGGCCAAAACCAGTAGAAGTAACCATCCAATGCACCACTATCAGAAGATTATCCTATACAGACCTCAACCCATCCATCTACCTAGAATGCATGCTCAAAGGAGCTATATCAGTTTGCCAAAGCAAAAGAGAAGAAAAACCATTCATCAGCTCAAGAAAATAAAGAGAAAATATAAAAGGAATGCCAAAGGTGTAACACCACGTGTTTTTAATAGCTAATTAAATTAATTCAATGGGTGTGGCCATCCCCTGATCCTCGAGGAGGGCGGGCACGCGATGGAGGATCCTAGGTCCCGTACGTCCCTCTCGGAAGCGCTTCAGCCGACGTCATTTGGGTGAGGTGAAAAATGTAGAGAGATAGAGCCGCCAGTCTATTTTACTCAAAATAAACAAAAGAAGGGGAGCCATCTCGAAGGACAACATCCAAAGACATACTGATGCATACGAAACCAAAATGATTCGAAAAAGGTCCGGAGGCTAAGTTACGAAATGGGAAGGTGTTAGGCACCCATTCTGCCCTTTCGGTCTCTCATGGGTTTTTGTTATTTTCCTTTATTTTTCCCGTGATATGTGTGCATGTTTATATAGTGGAGATAGGAATCATCGACTTTCACCATGGAAGCGGTAAAGCGAGTCATCCGTAGGAATGTCTAAAAAAATTAGAAAATAGGATTTACGCGATTATCCTTACGTTGACCGTTATGATGGAACGATAACGCATGTGGAATAATACGCCACTAAGAACAAATATATGTATATATATAATATAAGAGAGTGGAGTTTAAAGAAAGTAGAAAATGAGAGAAAAAGTAAAAAATAGGACTCGAGTCTCGGGTTTTACCCCGAGACGCCTACGTAGCCTATAGAGGCATCAAAGTCCACATAGTTTGCATGCAAAATGAGGGTTGGGATTTATCGCATAAATCCAACCGGGGGACTCTCTTATTTGTGTGTGTGTGTGTGTGTGTGTGTGTGTGTGTGTGTGTGTGTGTGTGTGTGTGTGTGTAGAAAAAGTGTTTTAGTTATGAGAAAAGTGTAAGAAAAGTATGAGAATTCCCTTTTGGAATTTATGAGCAAACCCTCCTTTTCTTATTTTTTGGGTTTTTATTTATATGAAAATAAGAGATGTGCAATAATACTAAATAAAAAGTATATTAGGATGTGTGAGATGAGATAATGAAAGTGCTAAGTAATAAAACAAGTTATTGCGAATTTATGAGAATTTAAGGAGAGAGTTGAGAAAATTAGACCTTCTTGAAGATCTTGAGCTTGATCTTGAATGTTGGAGAGCAACCCTTAGACTTGGATGATGATGGAGGGTAGTGAATTCACCAAGTTTGATGAAAAGGATGATGAAAAGTGAAGGCTGGAAAGGGATTTGGGTGTGAAAATCACGCTGGCTTCGAGAGAGGTTTTTTGGATTTGCTAGGGGTGATATCTATCAGATCTAGGGTCCCCTTGCAAGTGAGGCCATCCCTCCTTTTTATAGGCCCAGGGCATTTCCAATCGGCATAGCCCTATTCCTGCCAATCGGCAGGTGCGTTTAAGCACACTGCCATTTGGCAGTGTCTTTCAGGCCTTTTCGGAAAATCGGCTATAGAACACAAACCGTTGATCAGAATCACACACGGGATGGACCGTTGGAAAGGTAATTCAGAGACCTTCGAAAATCCTTTGGACCACTTTTGGGTTCAGGATGTGACTTTAGGTCAAATATGGCTCGAAAGCATTCATCAGTCCATTGGACGGGGAACCTTGGAAAGGTTAGGAGATGTACTTAGACATTCCAAAGAGTTTGATCCAATTCGGGGAGTTGACTTTGGTTAACCGAGCCCTAGAAGCATTCGGTGACCTTTCGGAGTAAAATGGGTCGTTCGTCCGTAACGTAAGTCAAAATAGCACATGGGATGGACTGTTGGAAAGGGATTTCAGTGCCCTTCGAAGATTCATTCAGTCTTAGTTAAGTTAGAGTTGACTTAGGTCAAACAGAGCCCAGGAGCACCCGGTAGCCTCTTAGTTGAGTTTCAGGGGGAAACGGATCGTTCGTCTGCATGGTAAGTCAGAATCGTGCACGGGACGGATCGTTGGAAATGGGTATTAGTGCCCTTTGAAAATTCATTTAGTCTCGGTCGAGTTAAAGATTTTGACTTTTGGTCAAACGGAGCCTGGGAGTGTCTGATGGCTTCTAGGTGAGTACTCGGGGTATGACCTTGGTTTGTAGTGATAAAGGGAGGTTATAGGGACCTAAGGAGAGTTTAAGGGTAAAAGAATGGGGTGTCTACAGATCCCCTCAACGGGTGAGTTTGGAACAAACGATAGCCGTCGAATAGACACCGCATGATGCTTTTGAGGGAGGATGATCAATTCAGAGGTACGAGGCTAATTCTGAGGATCTAAGGGAGCGAGGATGACTAATTCAGAGGGTTGAGGACGATTCTGAGGACCTATGGAGTGTGCTGGGGATAACCAATTCGGTGGGTAGAAGCCGATTTTACAGGCTTAAGTTTAGATGACCAAGTCTGTGGGTCGAAGCCAATTCTGCGGGCTTAAGTAGAGATGACCAATTATGCGGGTCAAAGCCAATTCTACGAGATTAAGTATGAGATGACCAATTCTGCGGGTCGAAGCCAATTCTGAGGGCTTAAGGTGGGATGACCAATTCTGCGGGTCGAAGCCAATTCAGAGGGCTTAAGGTGGGATAACCAATTCTTCGGGTCGAATCCAATTCTGCGGGCTTAAGTTGAGATGACCAATTCTGCGGGTCGAAGCTAATTCTACGGGCTTATGTAGAGATGACCAATTCTGCGGGTCGAAGCCAATTATGTGGGCTTATGTAGAGATGACCAATTCTGCGGGTCAAAGCCAATTCTGCGGGCTTAAGGTGGAGGTGACCAATTCTGCGAGTCGAAGCTAATTCTGTGGGTCGAAGCCAATTATGCGGGCTTATGTAGAGATGACCAATTCTGTGGGTCGAAGCCAATTCTGCGGGCTTATTTAGAGATGACCAATTCTGCGGGCTTAAGTATGAGATGACCAATTATGCGGGTCGAAGTTAATTCTGAGGGCTTAAGGTGGGATGACCAATTCTGCGGGTCGAAGCCAATTCTGCGGGCTTAAGTTGAGATGACCAATTCTGCGGGTCGAAGCCAATTATGTGGGATTATGTAGACATGTTCTTGGGGAACTCTTCTGGGGAGATTTATCTTGTAGTTTTTTTTTGGGCTGGAGAGCCGACTGCTGGGGAAATCTTTTGCATCCTCTGAAGGAATAGCCAAAATTCCATTGGGGAGATTTAGGTGGCCCAGGGTTTGGATGTATTGCTTGGGGAAAATTAAGGCCTTTGGGGCATAGGGGCTGATCTTTAGAGATCCTCTGGGGATGTTGCCGGGAGGAGTTTTACTTGGTTTTTGTGAATTCTGCTGGGGAAATAGGGATTTCGCTTGAGGGAGTGCAAAATTTTCTTGGTGAAAATGTTCTAAATCCTTCTTGGGATTTTTTGAGAATTTTTCAGGGTTGTCTGGTATTTTTTGGGAATTTTTGTACGAAATTTAAAGGGGGTGCCGATTGGCATGGTTCATAGGGTGCCATTTGGTAGTGGCACGGACTTTTGGATTGTCTCGAGAAGGTAAGGGGTCAGTGTTGATCGGTGGGTGGGGGGTCAATGCCGATCGGCATGACCCTTGGCATCCTATATGAAGGGGGAGAATTCCCCTCATTTTTCACAGCTTTTTGCTTTATTTCTTTCTGCGGGTTTCCTCTGCAAATCGTTCTAGCATTTTGATCTCTAAGAAATGGCTGCCTTTGTGAGCACTGCAGTGCATAGGGAATGGTTGACTATTGATTACTGGGTGAACGTGGAGTGGAGGGCCAGAGAGCCTCTTATTTTGGGGAGTGAGAAATCCTTTGACGCATTCGAGCCGGTTGCAAATGAGCGGACTTTGCTATGGGAGCCATCGCATCATCGGTCTTCTAAGGTGGTGAGCCCCGGCGGTTACGTAAGTAACGTAGTTTTTAGCATTCTTCTCTTTTTGGTGATTTTTCCTTCCTTCTTGAATTTTGACAAGGTTTTTTCTTTTGACAGTCTGATATCTCTTTGAAGAACATGTGTACCCGTGGGACGACGGGGCTTAAGGACATCTGGGAGCATCTTCCACCTGTGGTGCGTTGGGTGGTATCATCAGCGAGTTTTGGGAGGTTGGCGTCTGCACTGGATGATACGCCTAGGTCGACAGAGGTCATATGCGCTTTGGAGGAGAGATGGTGGGATACTACCCACACCTTCCATTTAGGTTTTGGGGAGATGATGGTGACTCCCATAGACGTGAAGCAGCTGCTCGGATTGGATTGCGATGGGGAGCAGATAGAGGTGAATCTCTCTCTGAGGGTGAGGCCGGAGGCAGTGAGGGTGGCGCTTGGTGACGTAGGGAGGATAGTTTCTGTGGATTCCACCCGGTTGTACTTGATGAAGGATGTATTTCTGAGTAGGGTGGTTGATGTGGAGGACGGACTATAGGTGAGGCAGATGGCCCGGTTGTTAATTTTACTGGTGATGGGAGGTTTCATGGTGGCGTCGAGTGGCGACGTCGTCCATTTGTGGTTCTTTCCATATTTGAGGATATTTTTTAACATACCTCACTATGATTGGGGGAGTATGACTTTGGTGACCCTCTATTTTTCTTTGGATGCATTCAGCCGGTGCTGCCGGTAAACTTTTACTGAAGCCACGTATCTCCTCGAGGTATTCTTTAATTTGCGCATTTTCTTTTCATGCATTCACATTTTTCTTATGCATCTCTTTTTTATTGTGAATTCTTGTCTTTGGCAGACGTGGTTCTATGAGGTGATTGGGTACAATACCCCGTTGATTGCCTTGAAGGACGAGACTGTTGGGGACTTTTGTCGATTGTATCGATGGCACAAGGCCAATCGGCAATCGAAAGGATCTCTCTCTCTGGAGGCGGTGCGCCAGGTCTTGAATGGCCTGACCAGTAGTAGGGTAAGACTCTTTCCTTTCATCCTTAATTTTTGCACATTCTGATTCTGTATTGACTTATGCTTGCTGGGGATTTTCAGGAGACTTTTTACCCTTGGGGGACAGCCATTCAGGATACGGGGGCGATCGGGGTGAATGCGCAGATGAGGCGTTTGCTGGCGCATGCGTTCGTCCATTCCTGATATTTGGGGGAGCGGGTGGTTCGACAGATTGTGGAGGAAGAGGTGGTGGGGCCACCTGTGTAGCCTCCCACGTCTATGAGGTGGGAGAGGCTGCTACTGAAGGATGCGAGGATCACGGCTATGATCGATGAGTCCTACTTATTTTACACTGATACGACTGCGTTGTATGACTATATGGACTTTGTGACGATCTGGTTGATGGCGCCCAGCATATATGATGCCTTGCCTTTCCCTCCTGCGGGTTCGAGTCGGGCGGTGGGGTCTTCCCACAACGGCGGAGGCCCATTGGCGTCTGCGGCGGTGGTGACTTTAGAGGTTCCCTTTGTTCGATTGCATACCCCTTCATACAATATTCGGCGAGCTGATGGAGGGATGGTCCCCATGTTACACCGTCCTCACACGATGGATCCGGAGGAGTTGGGTTTGACAGAGGAGGTTCTTCATCCTACGGTATACCTTCTTCCTATTTTTGATTCCTTTTCTATTTTGATCCCTCTTTGATACTGATTTTGCCTTTTACTTGCAATAAGTCCGTGTGTCGACCACTTGGCTGAGGGACGTTAGAGACTGGATATCTTCGACGACTGCCCATATTTGGGATGCGGTCCTGGTTCCTTCTTGTTTGGTGCCATCTGTTTCATCCGAGGAGGACTCTAGCTCAGGTAGTGGTGGTGCGTCATCTCACCGTAGGGGAGAGAGAGCGCGTCGCAGGGGTGGAAGCTCTTAGAGAGTGGGGTGAAGGGTAGGTGAGAGAGAGAGAGAGAGAGAGAATGTGGGTTCGGGCTGAGTCCCGTTTGTTTTTTGCTTTTCTTTTATTTCCTACAAGATTTAATGTAACACAGAAGAATATATATATATATGCAATGCAATGGGATTTTTTTATTGTTAATGGTGAGTGAATGCATGCACATGCGCTTTTTCCTTTGCTGCTGAGACCGTAAAAAGCGACATTTTTAGGATTTTTTGAAGGAAAGTTTTGAAAATGGGAAATTATATAGGGGTGGAAGAGGATTTTTTTGAAATTCTGTTGAGAATATCAATTTTATTTTTATTGGGTTTTTCTGGTTTTGATAAAAAAAAAAGGAAAAATGAAAATTTCTAAAAATGGAGGGTTGTCGATCGGCAAGCCCCTTGCCCTACCTATCGGCAGTCAAGTCCAGTCCCAATCATTCAAAGCTTTTGATTAGTTCCCTCTTCAGCTTCTTATACCTTGTAGGGTAGGATTCCCTTCGATTTCTGCAGGGGTTATATCTTTTGTGAGGGTTCTCAAGTATAAAAAGGGGATAGGGTGGAGTGTTTTCATCACACCTTCACATTCTTACTTACTTGCCTACTATCTCTTAGTCCTGCAAGATGGCTCTCCCTGGTAGCATTGAGTTTTCTAACTACATCGAAGCCTTAGAAACGATGTGCTCTTATAATGTCGACTAGGATGCTTTCAACATGCGTCGAGTATCTTTGTGGCCCAATCGATCCATTGAGTGGAACATGCTGATGGCGGCGGTACAATTTTGGTACCCCGAAGACCATGTATTTTGCTTTGGGTTGGATAAATTTTATCCTACCTACGAGGAACTTTCTGCCATGCTAGGGATAAATCCCAGCCTTTCCGCAGCTTTACTCGAATTTTCTAATTCTCCCAGGGATTTGCTGGCTGGGCTTCTTCGCATTTTGCCTTCAGCGGCCAGACCATTGGTTGTTGGGGGAATGATCTCCCTTTAGGCAGTGTTACAGTCCGTGCATTTGTGGAAAGTAGGTGATGCTGGCTATGCTGGAGCCGTTGCTCTGGTCTTGGTTTCAAAATTGCTGCTGGTGACTGGGGAATTGCTAGTGGATCTGTAACTTGCAGCCATTACTTCATGGATGTCATACCGCGGCAATCCTATGGAGGTGATACTGGCGGAGACCCTGAACGATCTGGATGCCTGGTGAGAAGGTCGTTCTGACTTCCTGCGGGGTAGCCCTATGATGTTGTTCATGTGGTTGTCTGAAAGACTCCGCCTGGTGACTCTTCTAGAATATCCTTTATCGATTGTACCCAACTTATTTTCGTGTCACTTCTTTAGCGCTGGCCTGGATATTGAGAGCTGGGAGAATTGGCTTGTGGAGCATTGGTCTCGAAATCTGTACTAGTCAGTGCCTTGGTGGGGACAGTTGTTGCCTGTTCTGGAGCTAGGAGAATACCCATATGTGTGGTTGGTTGGTCTCAGCTAGACCTCTTTTTATTTCCCTGGGCGGCTTCTGCGCCTATTTGGCTGGGAATAGGTCGTGCCACCTCGGACACTAGACTTCTTTCCGGCAGAGGATTTGACCGAGCGTCTGGGCTTGTGGCTTGGCTCTCTATGGGAGAGTCGGCGTCCGTCGACCAATACCTCTCAGTCTGTTGGGAAAGTTTGGCATATCCCTAGGGAATATATGAAGTGGTTGTGGAGGAGAGTAGTTATCAAGATGTCGGCATTGGAGACTAGATAAAAGTGGCTTATCTCTTTTAACACCATGGAAGGAGGTGTTGTGGTTTTTTTGAAGCTGGCTCGAGCTTATCAGTCCATGGAGTGTCTGTGATACTCTATTCAGACAAGGGAAGCTTGGGGACCCCAGGATGCAGATGATGATGACGAAGCGGGCTCCTCTGGTAGCTGTGGATAGGACTCCTAGAGAGTTTATTGTGTAATGAGGGGTAAATGTGGGAATTTTATTTGGCTTTTTTAGGAGGGTAGGGGGAAGGGAGTTATTCGTTCCTTTTCTTATGCAATTTATACCGTAATTTCTTATTAGTGAAATAAACAAGTTTTTAACAATCCAGCTGTGCCTTTCGATGAATTTTTTATTGTTTGAATTTTTTATTGTTCAAATATATGTTAGAATGAACTGTCATTTTCGAAGGTAAGAAAAGAATAGTATTTTGTGAAAAAGAAAGGGTCGTGCTCATGTAAGGTGTATGACCTGCCTACGTACCTCTGGGGTTTTGAAATTTTATACTTTATTTGAAAATAGTTATTTGCAGAGGATCAGGCCCACGTAGTTCTGGGCATGGGGAAATGAAGAGATTTTTTTTTTAGAATAGAAGGGAGACGAAAAGAGTCGTAGCGCGCTGAGATTTAGGACTAGGTGTAGAACTTCTTGAGACGATCTAGGTTGACTGGATGAGCCATCTCTTCCCCTTCTAAGTCGGTAAGCATAGTGGCACCGCCGGACAAGATCTTCTTGACAATGTAGGGGTCGCTCTAATTGGGCTTGAATTTCCCTCTAGGGTCCCAAATGGGTTCTATGATTTATTTGAGGGCTAGGTCTCCTTCTTGGACATCGCGGTCCTTGACTCTCTTGTTGAATGAACGCGTTATTCGGCGATGGTACCCTTGTATATGGTATAGTACTTTTAATCTCCTTTCGTCTAGGAGGGTCAGCTCGTCAAGACGGCTTTGGCACCAGTCTTCTTTGCTGACCTTGCTTTCAAGCATTACGCGCAACGAGGGTATTTCCAGCTCCATGGGTAGGACTGTTTCCATACCGTAAACTAGATAGTAAGGGGTAGCCCCAGTACAGGTTCGAATTAAGGTTCGGTATCCTCAGAGGGCGTACGGGATCCGGTCGGCCCAATCCCGATAGCTTTCGGTCATCTTGCTGATGATGGCTTTGATGTTCTTATTGGCGGCTTCAACTGCACCGCTAGTCTGAGGTCGGTACGGAGAATATTTGTGTCTCTGAATCCCATACTCGTTGACCACCTATGTGACTTCTTCCTCAAAATGCAACTCGTTATCTGATACTAGCTCGTGCGGGATCCCATACCGAGAGATGATGTTTTTCTTGGCGAAATTGGCCATTTTCTTAGCGTTCAGGAGTGCGTATGACTCCACTTCGACCCATTTGGTGAAGTAATCAATGGCAACTGAGATGAACTCATGCCCATTGGAAGCCTTCGATATAACCTTCCCTATGATGTCGATGACCCAGGTGGACAACGGTAATGGAGAGGTCATGTTGTATAATTCACGTGGAGGAAAATGCTGAAGGTTGGAGAATTGTTGGCATTTGAGGCATCTCCGTACATAGGCGGTGAAATCCTGGGTCATGGTGGTCCAGTAGTAGCCTTGTCAGATGATCTTTTTGGAAAGCATGTGACCGTTTATGTGGGGTCCTCATTCCCCATTGTGGATCTTTTGCATTATCTTTTCAATGTCAGCCCATGTGATGCAGTGCAGATGAGTTCCATCGAAGTTCCTTTTGAGTAGTGTTTTGTGACAAATGATGTACTGGGTGGCGATTCTTTGAAGGGTTGCTCGATATTTCTTATTGGAACCCTCAGGATACCTACCATGCTTGAGGAGGTGCCAGATATCATAGTACCAACAATTGGCTGGCTCGGGATCTTCTGTAGTGATGGGTTGGTTTATCTTGCTTTTGAACAAGGAAGGGGGTCATTGTTATTCCTTCGGGCATGTCGACCATGGAGGCCAATGTAGAAAGGGCATCGGCTAGGTTATTCTTTGCTCGAGGTAGGTAATGGAAAGCGATGTCTTGGAATTGGGAGGCGAGTTCTTCTAAGTGGGCATGGAAGGGTTGCAGATTCTCGTCCTTAACTCTCCATTTTCTGAGCACTTGACTGATGATGAGGGCGTAATGCCCGTAGACATCTAGGCATTGAATACCTTTCTTGAGAGCAACTTTGAGGCCTACTGTGCATGCCTTATATTGAATCATGTTGTTGGTACAAGGGAAATCCAACTTGATGGCTATAGGAGTGTGGGAGTCATCTGGGGTGATCAGAAGTATCCCAATGCCATATCCCTTCTTGTTGGCAGCACCATCAAAGAACATTTTCCATCAAAGGTTGTCTTGAGCAATGCAAAGGACGTTTTCATCTGGGAATTCAGATATCCAGACATTAGCTTATTCTACGGGGTAATCAGCGAGGTAGTTAGAGATGGCTCTTCCTTTCATAGCTTTCTGCGTGACGTATATGATATCGAACTCGGCTAAGAGCATCAACCATCGGGCCATTCAGCTGGACAAGGCGGGTTTCTCAAGTAGGTATTTGATGGGGTCCATTCGGGATATAAGTTTGATAGGGAAGGCGAGCATGTAGTGCCGTAACTTTTGGGTGACCCAGACAAGTGTGATACACGCCTTTTTCAAAGCAGTGTAGTTAACCTCTTACCCGACCAATTTGCAACTGGAATAATAGATGGATCTTTTTTTGCAGGAATCTTTAAGGTATTGGGCTAGCAAAGCCCTAACTGCAGTATCAGTTATGGTTAGTTATAGGATCAAGGGGAGACCAAGCTGTGGTGGCATGAGTACCGGGGGTTGGGTCAAATATTATTTGATTCGGTTAAAATCTTATTGGCATGCCGCGTTCTAAACTTTAGTTGAATCCTTTCGAAGGAGTTTGAAGATAGGTTCGTAGATGGAGGTTAACTGGCTAATGTATTGCAATTTACCGAGGAAACCTCTGACTTCTTTCTCTGTTCGGGGAGGTGGCATCTCAAGTATGTCTTTCAGCTTGGCGGGATCTGCTTCTATCCCCTTATCACTGACCATGAATCCCAAGAGTTTTCCCTTTGTAATGCCGAAGACGCATATCTACAGATTGAGTCTCATCTGATATTATCGCAGTCGTTCGAAGAACTTTCAGAGTGAAAGAACATGACCTTCTCTAGTTTTGGACTTGATAATCAAATCATTCACATAGACCTCAACTTCTTTGTGAATCAGATCATGCAGGATGGTTATGGCAGCCCTCCGGTAGGTAGCCCCAGCGTTCTTGAGACCAAATGGCATAATAATGTAGCAAAAGGTTCCTCATGGGGTAATGAATGCGGTTTTTTCTTGGTGGTCTGGTTGTATTTTGATTTGGTTGTATCTGGCAAACCCGTCGGTGAATGAATTGAGAGCATGACTGGCTGTGTTGTCCACGATCATGTCGATATTGGGTAGCGAATAATCATCCTTTGGAGAGGCTTTGTTCAAGTCCCGATAGTCTACACACATCCGAACTTTTCCTCCTGATTTCAGCACGGGGACTATGTTGGCTAGCCACGTGGGATATTCGATCACACGAATAAAGCCTGCGTTCAACTGTTTGACCACCTCTTCTTTGACCTTGAGGGACTATTCAGTGAGGATCTTTCTCAACTTTTATTTGACCGGCTTGTAATTTGGGAGAGTGGGAATCTCGTACTGAGCTATTTCAGTATCAATGCTAGGCATATCGTCGTAGGACCATGCGAAGACATCCACGAATTCTTTTAAAAATTCTTCGAGTTGTGCACGCTCATGCTCATCGAGGGCAGCCCCTATCCTAATCTCGTACAGTTGGCTACTTGAACCGAGGTTAACAACAACAGTATCCTCTTCATTAATTTAAACGCGGTTATGTTGTTTATTATTAGCCTTATTTAGATCAGTTAAGAATTGTTCATTTGCAAAATCATCATCATAAAAAGTTTGATTAGAATCCAAACAGTTAATATAAGGCACAGAAAGATACTCAAAATCTTCGTTTATTTCATTGATAGGAAAAATAGCATTGAGAACCTCGTCAAAAGAGGCCTCGATTACATTTGAACAAGGATAGACAACAGAAGAAGAAAAGGGGTAAACACTAGGATTAGGGGAGATTTCAGCTGGCAGAAGTGGCGCAGCATGCCGATTGAGGAGAGGTGTATCAACATCTTTAATCAGGTGGGATGGATCTAGTGATGTAGTGCCTGAATGAGCCAGCAGAGTGCCATCCCCAGTGTCTGTAAGTTGAAGGAATCTCTGGAGTCACTTTCCTCAGTATCTTTGATGAGCGGTTGTATTAGGTGTTGGGAATTTTTGATCCATGAGTAGTCGTCTTGGAAAAAGATCTCCATTCCTGGCTTCATTTTCTTATCTGTATGGTCATACCATGGTTTCGAAAAGCCACAAAAGGGGAAGTACTCACCCTCTTTGATGAATCGTCCATTCAAGGAGTCACCTGGGATAGTTAGGACGCAGTCTAGTCTTCTCTTTAATCGAGACTGGCAGATCATTTTGAGCTCTTGTTCTGATGGTTGATACCCCAAACCACAAGGAGGGAAAGCCTTCTTTAGTTCAATGGTCTCAAGTATCCCCTGTTGTCTTTGCCCTATCCCCAGTCCGAGCATGAAGTGCATGTTTTTGAACATCTGAATCACATTGACGTCGCCATGAGGGTCGTATTCTGGACAAACCCTTTCTTTGAAGTTGTCCCCTACCGTGAGTAAAAGTGGTTCAACTCAGAATCCGGATAGGAGCATATCATTTTACCCGTGCTGTATCTCAATGATTGGACTGGATGTACTTTCACCATCAGCATTGTCATCGTCGCCCAAGATGGTAATAACTCGTCCGTTGGTGAAGAACTTTAATTTCTGATGGAGTGAGGAAGACACGCCCTTGATACTGTAGAGCCAAGGTCATCCTAGCAATAGGTTAAAACAGGCTGGGATGTCAATAACTTGGAATTCGACGACAGGGTTTATAGGGCCAACCCCTATTACAAGCTTTATGGATCCCATCACCTCCCGACGGGTATTATCGTAGACATGTATAGCAGTAGAGGTTAGAGTGAGGTCACTTTCTTTCAGTCCTAAACATTTGAAGGTTCTTAGTGGGCAGACATTCAAGGCGGATCCATTGTCGACAAGAGAGAGTGGTACGACCCTCTCCATAACTTCGACGGAGATGTTGAGTGCATGATTGTGGTTTGGCCCAATCTTGGGGATTTCTTCTTCGGAAAAGGATAGCATTCGGGTAGAGGTCATGGATCCAACCAAATTTATCGCTTCTTCTGGTGTGGTATAAGGAGGAACTGTGGGTCCAGTGAGCAACTTGATCAAAGCATTTTTGTGTAGCTGAGAAGACATGAAAAGCCCCCATAGAGTGATGTTAGCTTGAGTTTTCTTCAGTTGATCGAGGATCTTGCTCTCCTCGAGGGTCATTTCTGGCATAGGAAGGTTTTCAACGCCCTTCCCTTTGTCATTGGCTGGTAGTGAGTTTGGGATCTGGTAATGCCTCCCTGATCTGGTTATGTGATTTACTAAAGAAGGGAAAAACATGAATCCCGTTTCCTCGTCAATCTTGGGTTGTTTTGCCACCTTATTTGTTTTTCCGAGGAGTTCTTCAAATGATATCATTCCACAAATGTCGGCTACCGGGCCAGTTTTCTCGAAATCTTGTTCTTCATTCGAATCTTCGAATTCTTCTCCCCATCTGGTGGCAATAATTCTGTCTTTCCATGTAAAGTCAATGCATTCCACAACTTCAACGGCTGCTTCATACAAGTCATCCCATTCTGTGGGGATGTGTAAGGGTGAAGGGACCGGGCGCCCCTGTAGCTTCAGAGCATCAAGTAACTCGGTCATACTGCAAATGTTGTTAGTTTGCCTGAATAATTCTGCCATGATCTGGACGACATAATCCAGGCTGACTTCATTGGTTAGTACTACCCAACTATCTAACTCTCGAGCCCATTTTCGTGCTTCCAAGAACAACGTACTGAACCTCTGGCAATTAATGACCATTTGTGAGGGCAATATTTGCCCGAACTCAGGGAGTTGGTTTAACACTTCTGACAATTCCATGCTTCCATTTTTAGAACGGGTACGGATAGTGATTTATGGTAAGGAATGACAGTGCGTGATCAGTGAGGCTAGCAGGGTGTAGGAGGAAATACGGGCAAACTTGGAGAGGTTTAGGAAAGTATATGGGTGTGATTTGAGTTGAAGGATCGAATTCTGGGTTCTTTTCTAGAAAGATGGCATTGGCGTGATTTGGAAGTGGGTTGTGAGTAGTGTTTGGCTTAGGATTGGCTGGTGGGGCGATGGTACCCCGGTCAATTAGACCTTCGATTATGTTTCAAAGGTGAAAGCATTGGTCGGTGGTATGGCCAGTAGTTTGGTGAAATTCGCAATAGGCATCTGCCTTGAATTTTCTTGGGAGTGGATTTGGCAATGGACGGGGATCCAAAGGTTTGATAAGGTTTCGGCTTAACAAGGCTTGATAAACTTTGGAGAGGGGAGCATGGAGCTCGGTGTATTCCTTTCAGACTGGGATAGGGCAGCTTTCTGGCGCCCATGATGTGGTTGGTTGAGAAATGTTATTGATGGTTGAGACTGTAGCACTGGCAGGTTTGTCATATTTTCTGGGGGTGAACTGTCCGGACACCTTCTTTGGTTCGACTTCTGTTTTGGCAAGACCTACCTCGATTTTTACTCCTGCTTCTCTGAGAGCTCGGAAGTGGGGATAGTATTGTCCTCCCATCGTTGCTCGTACGTGGGGTAACAAGTCCTTCTTTACTATGCTGACTTATTATTCCTCAGACGGCCGATTGGTCATGGTAGATGCATTTTCCCTCCATCGGACGATGAAGTTACTGACTAATTCTCCAGGGTTCTGTTTGAGAATCTCTAAATCATGGTGGGTGACCTCAAGATCTTCATTGTATTTGTACTGTGACATGAATTCCTGGGCTACATCCTCCCAGCTACGAATTTTGGACTCTTCGAGAGACAAAAACCATCGGAGGGCGCTATCCTTCAAAGCTTGCTGAAAAAATTGGGCCATCACTTCTTCAGAAGCCCCTAGTAGAGTCATGGAACGGTGATAACTGTGGAGATGAACAATCGGGGGTCAACTTCCTCTGAATTTCTCGATATTTAGCATCTTGAACTTCTCGAGTAACCTCACTTTAGGATAAGGAGACATGTGGGTGTAGTCCTTGTAATTTCCTAAGGTTCTGACTTGGTCAAACTTCTTGGTGAGCATATTGACGTCCTCTTTGACTTTTTTCATCTCCACTTCCTTCGAATCAATGATCATATGCAAGTTAGCCCCAGGCTGGGCAAGGTTCGGCATCGAAAGCTGGGCAGGCGGTGGCCCATTAGCAGGAGGGGCACGTGGAGCGTGCTAATACTCTTTGGGAACCCAGATGGGCTCGGGTGGATCCATAGCATGAGGGAATAGGACCTCGAGTTCTTGAGGAACAGGAACCTGGTTTCATTTCATTTCTAGGACCTCAGTTTGGAGATTATCAATCTTGGACACGAGTTGAGCTAGGACTGTCGTCAGATCCGGCTGCACAACGGGGACTTGATATGTGTTCTCCATGGAAAGCGGATGGATTCCGGACTCGGAAGGAGTAATAGGGGAACGGACGGAACTCCGGGGTGACTTGACTGAAGACCGAAGCCAATAAGGAGCAAGACCAAGGGCTTGCGATCGACCTAAGAAGGCGTAAAATGGGATTAATTTTGAGAAAAAATGGATGAAAATATTTTTGACATTTTTTTTTCTTTTTACTTTTTGAGATTGGAAAACAAAATCTTTTTTGGATTTTTGATAAAGAGAGGAGAAATTTTTTTGGATTTTTGATAACTAAAGAAAAAAATGTTTATGGATTTTGGATAAAAAAAAAAGAGAATTTTCTTTTTGGAGACGGTCCCAGCATGATCATTATAATTATTATGTTTTCACTTGTATTAATTCTCCTAAATACAAAATGAAATGCCGGACAGGACCTGAGCCTGGAAAAATTAGGTTTGTAATATGTGCAAAGCTATGGCTAGACTTGTGACCAGTCTCACGGACAGGGTCCCATTTTTAAAAATGCGCAAAAATTCGGGCGATAGGCCGACCTGGAATTTCAGCAGATTTTCGAGTAGAAATCGACAATCTAATATGTGTGTCCTAGGCTTGACACCTATATGCGGGTATGTAGTTGGTTGGGTGAATCGAAAAGGGTTCCCCCCTTTGGAGTGACTTCCATGATATACGTCATGCTCTTGCGAGAAATCGATACGTGTGGACAAGCCATTTGATATACCTAAGTGTACGTGAATTGCCTCACCATATACCTTATGGGGATGGTACATGTGAGAGCGAATTCGATATACTCGATGTACGTGAATGAGTTTCCTGCGATATGCCGCCAGTCATGACTTCAGTCAAGCGGTACGATGGGGGGGGTACTGTTCGATATACGTCAAAGGTACTTGGCCAATGGAAGGTGAGAGTCATATCGCTTAGGCTATTTGCGCCCTTCCGGACCAGCGCCCATCACGAAGTGACCCTCCAGTTACTAGGTAAAAATTTGGTTAATAACAATGCTCTTTGATGATGTCGTGTGAATCATGCATGATTCTCTTACTAGTATCTTATGAGAATGTCTTTTTCGATTATGCCAAACATGGAGAAAAGTACAAGTACCAATGGTTCACCAAGTATGGACGGATGATGCATGCAACATGTGGATATATGTGATCCTAGGTGCACGTGGTACGAAGTGTACATGGAGAATTTTCTACAAGTGTGTGAATAGAATCATAAGCATGGGGTACACATGAGTAACAAAGGCGGAACATGAAAATAGGGGGAAAATATAAACAAACATAACACCCATGTAAATAGAGTCTAGCCCTCATGAATCCTGAGCAGAGTCTCCACTATGTCCATCCCCCGATCCTCATGGAGGGCGGGCGCGCGATGGAGGATCCTAGGTCCCGTGCGTCCCTCTCGGGAGCGCTTCGGCTGGCGTCATTTGGGTGAGGTGAAAAATGTAGAGAGATAGAGTCGCCAGTCTATTTTACTCAAGACAAAAGAAGGGGAGCCATCTCGAAGGACAACATCCAAAGACATACTAATGCATACGAAACCAAAATGATTCGAAAAGGGTCCGGAGCCTAAGTTACGAAATGGGAAGGTGTTAGGCACCCATTCCGCCATTTCGGTCTCTCATGGGTTTTTGTTATTTTCCTTTATTTTCCCAGTGATATGTGTGCATGTGTATATATAGTGGAGATAGGAATCATCGAATTGCACCATGGAAGAGGTAAAGCGAGTCATCCGTAGGAAGGTATAAAAATATTAGAAAATAGGATTTACGCGATTATGATGGAACAATAGCGCATGTGGAATAATATGCCACTAAGAACAAATATGTGTATATATATAATATAAGAGAGTGGAGTTTAAAGAAAATATAGAATGAGAGAAAAAGTAAAAATAGGACTCGAGTCTCGGGTTTTACCCCGAGACGCCTATGTAGCCTATAGAGGCATCAAAGTCAACGTAGTTCGCATGCAAAATGAGGGGTTGGGTTTATCCCATAAATCCAACCCGGGGATTCTCTTAATTGTGTGTGTGTGTTTAGAAAAAGTGTTTTAGTTGTGAGAAAAGTGAAGAAAACTATGAGAATTCTCGTTTGGAATTCATGAGCAAACCCTCTTTTTCTTATTTTTGGGGTTTTTATTTATATGAAAATAAGAGATATACAATAATACTAAATAAAAAGTATATTAGGATGCGTGAGATGAGATAATGAAAGTGCTAAGTAATAAAAACAAGTTATTGCGAATTTAAGGAGAGAGTTGAGAAAATTGGATCTTCTTGAAGATCATGAGCTTGATCTTGAATGTTGGAGAGCAGCCCTTAGACTTGGATGATGATGGACGCTAGTGAATTCACCAAGTTTGATGCAATGAATGATGAAAAGTGAAGGTTGGAAAGGGATTTGGGTGTGGAAATCACGCTGACTTCGAGAGAGGTTTTCTGGATTTGTTGAGAGTGATATCTATCAGATCTGGGCTTCCCTTGCAAGTGAGGTCAGGCCTTCTTTTTATAGGCCCAAGGCATTAACGATCGGCATATCCCTGTTCCTACCAATCGGCAGGTGCGTTTAGGCACACTTCCGATAGGCAGGGTTTGGGACTTGCCGTTTGGCAGTGTCTTTTAGGCTTTTTCGCAAAATTGGTTATAGAACGCAAACCGTTGATCAGAATCATGCACGGGGCAGACCGTTGGAAAGTTAATTCGAAGACCTTTGAAAGTCCTTTGGACCGCTTCTGGGTTCAGAAGCTGACTTTGGGTCAAATATGGCTCGGAAGCATTCGTTGGTATATTGGACGGGGAATCGTCGGACGCAAACGAATCGTTCATTCGCATGGTAAGTCTGAATCATGCACGGAGCAGACCGTTGGAAAGGTTAGGAGATGTACTTTGACATTCCAAAGAGTTTGATCTAGTTCGGGCTCGATCAACGAAGTCCTGGAAGCATTCGGTGACCTTTCAGAGTAAAACAGATCATTCGTCCGTACCGTAAGTCTGAGTCGTGCACGGGATGGACCGTTGGAAAGGGGTTTTCGTGCCCTTCGAAGATTCATTCAGTCTCAATCGAGATGAAGAGTTAACTTAGGTCAAACAGAGCTCGAGAGCGCCCGGTGGCCTACTGATTAAGTTTTGAGGGAAAATGGATTGTTCGTCTGCATGGTAAGTCGGAATCGCGCATGGGATGGACCGTTGGAAAGGGGTTTCAGTGCCCTTCGAAGATTCATTCAGTCTCGGTCGAGTTGAAGACTTTGACTTTTGGTCAAACGGAGCCTGGGAGTGCCCGATGGCTTTTAGGTCAGTACTCGGGGTATGACCTTGATTTGTAGTGATGAAGGGAGGTGCTAGGGACCTAAGGAGAGTTTAGGTGATAACAAAATGGGGTGTCTACAGTGGGAAATTCGACAAAAAATTAAATATTGAATTTAATTATTCTTAATAATTAAATATGTTGGTTTTTATATATAAAAATAAGGTTTTAAGTGGAATTTAAATTGGGAATAAAATTTGGAAATTATAACTTTTGTGTATAAAAATCGGGGGTGGATCCAAGCTAAGGAGGATAAAACTTATATTTTTAAAAATCCGACCGTCCGATCGAGATTAACTTTTCACAGCAGCTTTGTCTCGCTGTTAGCTACGACATTAAAATTGTAAGCCACTCTGACGTTTCAATCATTTGTAATAATTTTTCGAGTGTTTGTATTTGACTAGGACTCAAATTATTTTTGGTATATAAACAAAGTGACGGGAAAGTACTAAGTTCTTCTCCACACACCGGGCAAGTACTTTTTCTAGCTTTACCAGATAAAGATCGAAAGAGGTGCCAAAAATGCTAAAATCGTCCATGAACACTTCAAGTCCTCTCTCAACCATGTCGCTCAATAGACCCAACATGCACCTCTGAAAGGTCGCGGGTTCATTACATAAGCCGAATGGCATACGTTTGTAGGCAAACGTACCAAAGGGGCATGTGAAGGTCATTTTCTCCTGGTCAAGGACATCTACCTCAATTTGGTTATATTCGAAATAACCATCAAGGAATCAATAGAAAGGGTGGACCGCTACTCTCTCAAGCATCTGATCAATAAATGGTAAGGGGAAATGGTCTTTCCCAATTCGCGCATTGAGTTTTCGATAATCAATGCAAACGCGCCACCCGGTGGTGGTACGTTGGGGAACTAGCTCTCCCTTAGCATTTTCAATCACTGTCATGCCCGACTTCTTTGGGACGACTTGTATAGGGCTCACCCACTTGCTATCTGAGATTGGGTAGATAATCCCAGCATCCAATAACTTAATGATTTAGGTCCTGACCACTTCTTTCATAATGGGGTTTAGCCTTATTCGCATTTCTCTCGAGGGCTTGACATCCTCCTCGAGGTGGATCTTGTGGGTGAAAATCAAAGGACTTATCCCCTTCAAATCAGCAATACACCAACAAAAAGCACTTTGGTGCTTCCTCATAATCTTTAACAGGTAGGATAGAAGAGACAACAACAGGAAATATCTCGTTATTTCCTAGATATGCATATTTAATATGGGAGGGTAGTTTCTTCAATTCGAGGGTAGGAAATTTGTCGCTGGAGGGAATCATGCGTGATTCCCTTGGCGATTATTCCACGAATCGAGAAACCCAAATTACATCTCTCGCGTCCTCGTCCAACGCTCTCTCATTAAGTAATTCACTCAACTTCCCTCTCAAATTTGGTATATGTCTCCTCATTCTCATGGCTCGACACTAAGCAGGACCCCAGGGCATCTCCACAATCATTTTCCTTAAAGTACTCCTCTAAGATCTCATCGATTAAGCTCACCGCGTGAAGATCATCTTCTTCCCCCGTATGTTGGGCTATATGGAAGATTTTAGTCGCTAAGTTCATGTTCCCAAAGGTGAGTTTCATCTGCCCATTTTGAGTATTGATAATTGCGTTAGCCGTAGCTAAGAATGGGCGCCCAAGAATGATGGGAACATTATTGCTCGAGGCGAAGGAGGGTTCTGTGTCCCAAATGACAAAGTCTATTGGGAAGTAGAAAGTGTCAACTTGGACGATAACGTCCTCAACTATACCTCTTGGGATCTTCACGGTTCTATCCTCTAACTGGAGAGTGATCTTTGTGGGCTTAAGGTCGCCCAGATCAAGTTACCTATAGATGGCGTAAGGGAGGATATTGACACTTGCTCCCTAGTCAAGTAAGGCTTTTTCAATTTTATTTTCTCCAATGATGCAGGAAATGGTGGGTGCACCGGGATCTTTGAATTTTGGCGGGAGATCATTAAGTAGAATGGATCTCACGTTCTATGCTAGAAATACATTTTTCTTTACCTTCATCTTTCTCTTTATTGTTAGCAAGTCTTTGATGACTTTTGCATAAGCTGGAATCTTCTTAATGGCATCGAGGAAAGGAAAATTTTATCTTTACTTGCTTTAGCACGTCTAACACTTCATCACGGGGTTTCCCTTTGTGGGAAGGAACCAGCCTTTGAGTAAACGGTGCCGCGGTGGGTGGTTTCACTACTACCTCGGGCTCACTAGTGTCTTTTTTATCACTCTCTTTCAAGGGGACGTCTTCGGCCTCTTTCATACCGGGCAAAATCTCCTTGTATTTTGTTGCGTCGTGTAGGGAGGTGATAAATCAAAGACTCTCCCACTACGAAGAGTGATCACAGCTTGACATTGCTCCTGATGTTCTGTCGAGGTGGAGCTAATACTAGTTTGACCTTGGGGTGGTCTTTGACCCTGGGCAGGAAACTTTCCCTTCTCTTGGATACTCAATGATGATTGCATCTTTAAAATATTTGCATTTATGTCGTTGATCATGCGATCATATCTAGCATTGGTTACATTCTGGGTATTGATAAATTGGTTCATCCTATCCTCAAGATTTCTCCGCGGTCGAGTGATATATTCCCCTTGAGGTGGTGGTTCTTGCACATGTCCTTGCATGTGTGTAGCTTGTAGAAAGTACGATGGTGGAGGAGGGGCAACATGTGAATTAGGATTCATCGTTGCATGTTGTTGCCCATAGCTAAAACTAGAATGGTTTTTCCATGAAGGGTTGTAAGAATTCCTGTGCGGTGCACCGAAATTACCCTTAAATCCTCCTATACAACTTACTTTCTCTTGAAGCTTACTTTGCAGGCGGGTATTGTCGGGCATTCCTCTGTTGAATGAACCGTCTCACAAATTGCACACACCTTCTCGACGGGGTTTGGGATGGATCCAGTTGGTCCTGTTGCACACACTTCAAGTATTTCTCGCATTCCTTTCTCAAGTAGATCCATTCGGTTGTCCATCGTGGCATTCTTTTTCATGTGAAATAGGTCGGATACCGATGGATTGGTGGTCGCTTGATGCGTTCGATTATGAGCATTAGGGTCAGATGTGTCCCATGCTTGGGTAGTCTCAGCGACATACCTCAGGTGAATCTCAACATCGTTGGCATCTAGGTCGACAAAGGGACCATCACACATGGTTTCAACGAGTTGTTTGGAGTTTATATTTAGCCCATTATGGAAGAAGGAAATGATTTGCAGTTTATCAAGTCCAGGATAAGGGTACGAAGTGACTAACTCATTAAAATGGTCGTAGCATCGATCGAACGACTCATTTTCTAGTTGTCGGAAAGTTTGAATTTGAGCCTTGATGGAGTTCATTCGATGGGTAGGAAAGAATTTCTTGATAAATTTAGATTGTAACTCGTTCCATGATGAAATTGAGTTTGGAGGTAAAGACCATAGCTAGGTCTTAGCCTTGTTCTTTAGCGAGAATGGGAAGAGTTTGAGGCGGATCACATCTTTTGTGCAAGTTTGATCGCTAAGGATCTCGCACGCCTCCTCAAATTCCATGATGTGGAGATATGGCTTTTCTTAATCCATTCCATGGTAGGTGGGAAGTATCTGGATCATCCCATTCCTAAAGCGAAATTGTCCTGCATTATACGGGAGTAAAATGCATCCCAAAGTGACAGTGCGCTCGGGATATAAGATTTATCTTAACGGGCAGTATGGGGACTCTTCCTCACCTGCGGCTGTACTACCGTGTTGTGACATGTCTCTCTCACTCAACGACTCTGTCCTCACTTGGTATGCCCGGAGCGTGCTCTGAAGTGTGTCCTAAGAGGGAAAACGGAGTGTTATTTGCGATTGAGTATGACGGCGTGGGAGGTGGAACCCAAAATTATGGAGTGTTAGGAGTGTGAGGGCTATCAGGGTCGTACTCAACTATCGAGTTTTCGTGAATGTGGGTTGGAGTATTATGGGGATTTAGAGTGAGTTCATAATTTTGCATTAACAGACTTAAGAGAGATGATGTGGAATATTTTTATGTTTTTGGATTTTCGGAAATTTTTTGTCAAAGTTTGAGATTGACTTGATCTAATCCTAAGTCTACCTAAATCCCCGACAACGGTGCCAAAAACTTGACACGACGAAGAATGTGTCTCAAAAGTGCGTACTCTCTAGGATCAAGTATAAGCATGTCGCTCAAGTAATAATCTGATAAGTCGGGTATCGATCCTCAGGGAAATAGGACAACAGAGTTGTAACGACATTGGACAGACGAAGTTAACCTAACTTTGACTATAAGGAAAAGTGTAAGATGATTTTAATGGTGAAATAGCTACAACTATATGCAATTTTGAAATGATTAGCTAGAGAAATCAAGGATTTAAATTATCTAAAATATTGACGATGATTGAACTAGACTTGAACTATATGATGAGAAAAATAGGACGGGAATACAATCTCTCAACCCTAGTGTATTGCTGGTATTAATCTAATCATAAATTTAAGTGATAAATCAGACTCAGACTTTAGTACTCCCAAGCATTACGTATATGAGGTTCAAGCCCGCACCATACGAAATCAGAGGATGAGTAAATCGATAACATGATAGCGACACTTGCTTTTCATTCTAAAGCATCCCAGTTACCCTGAAGCAAACGAGATCCAAAGATCTACAACGATTGTGTTCACTACGCAATACGATCATAATAAATCCTTAAGTTTAGAGGATTAATTTTATACACATGCAACTATCACATCAAATTGAGTTCATGCATCCCGACCTTAAAAATCTTGCTGGACATGTTAAACCTAACTATGCATGAATTGACTACGTTGCATGTGAGAGAAATCATGATGAAACTATATTGACACATGCAAGGAATACTTATAAACCTAGAAATTGTTTAAATCGTGCAAGGAGAATAATATGCAAGAATATTAATAAAGAGAATCAAACTTTGCATTAAAACTTGAAATCAAACCCGGAATTAATCACTCTTGAATCAAAAAATAAAAGTTATCTCTCTAGGATGTTCTTCTACTCTTCTCTCTATCAAAAACTGATCAAAACTATGAAAAACAATCTATTTTAAATCACTACCATCGTACAAATATGTTTTAGAAGAAGTTATAACAATATAGGACTCTTTGGACCAATCATATGTCAAGGAAAAATTCACACATCAAGACCCCAGAACCGGTTCGCAGGTACCCCGAACCGGTTCACAGTGTGGTTCGGGAATTTCTGTTGGTTTTGGGGTCTCATTTCTTCAATTCAACACTTAGAATTTTTTTATTCTTTTCTTCCTGGATTTTTCCTCAACTTCAAATGATCATAACTCTTCAACCGTAGCTCGGATCAGCGTGCCGTTTCTTCCAGTATTCTCGTTATTTTGAGATCTTCAACTTTACAGTTGGCCCCACCTCTAGGATCAGAGTGTAGAATTATGAAAATGCCCTTGAACTTGCCTTCCTATCCTTTCTTTCATTGTTTCGATTTCTCTTTCGCACCGCTTGCATAATTAACCTGTAAAACACATAAGAGAAACACGAAATACTTGCCAACGAAGGTTAGTAGCATAAATGTGAGTTAAATCCATATCAATTGCATCACTCGGGTTCACAAAGGTACCGAAATTAAGGGGATAAATATGCAATATTTATTCGTAATCATTAGTGGGTAGGCCTTGGTTATAATTTATGCTTGCTAGGTATGGGACTTGTTAGTGTAGATTCGTGCGGATTTTATATTCCGGGGTGGGGCAAATTTTTATGCTTTATCATCGTTACGCTAGCCTAGTCATGAGACTAGGACGAGTTAAATGTTGGTAATTAATCCTATATATAGGGTAGGACGTATGTGTATTTTGGGGACCCTTAGGCATGGGACTAAGGGGTATTTTGAGGATCTCACGTCGATAATAAGGGTGGGATAATTTTATAAATGAGAAGTTGAGAATATGAGAATTAATGCCTAAAATAATAACGGGTATTAAAATTGGTGGCGACATGATGTGTGGGGACCGACAGTTTAAATGGGTCAGCTTGCGTTTATGTCGTGTCGTGTGTGGAACCTTGTCATATTGCGGGGTCGACAGTTTAAATGGATCAGCTGACTATTGACAAGGGGAAGTGTGACATTTTGGTGGGAATACCACCAACGGTAGGAGGACCGCCATAATAAAGTGAGAAGAATAATAAATTGAGTTAATTTAATTAAATTAACAACACGGGGCCTATTCATTTAAAATCATATTGGTGTGCTTTGTGAATAACAATTTTTGTGGGTAGTTAATGATTTTTTCTATCGTGTTTAATTATTTTTTGTCTAATTAAAATATTCTATAGTGATATTTATCATGTATAATGCTACTGTTTGGATTCAAGGATCCTATTTGAGGGGAGTAGTGTGTATTCATGCTTAGGGCTATGACCTCGTGCGTTGACTAACCTTTCCAGGAATAAGTTTGGAAAAGCTGCATAGGATTATTTGGAGACTTTCTTGGAGGTGCAGCTGGAGTTATTTACTTTATTCGTATTAGTTTAGTTTAGTTTCCTTTCCTTCATATTTACATTGAGACTCAGTTTATGGTTTTGTTGGGCCATTCGGTTCCAAAGTTGTATGGTTTTATTCAGATATTTCATTATGGATTTAGTTGGAGTTTATTCAGCTTTATACTATTGGAGATTAGTTTATTATTCGGAGTTTATCATGGTGATAGATCTTTTATCGCATAGTTGGTTATTATTAGGAGTTTACCATAGTTGATTAAATTATTTATCTTGTGGATTGATTTTTTTAAATGTCTCATAGCTATCACATGCTAAGAATGGTGTTTTATTTACTCGCAACCGACTTATTTTTGGTAGCGGACGATGCTAGAATTAAGTGGGGTGTGATAAAAGGTCACCATACTTATTTAATAGGGGGATAAATGCCATGTCGATTGGCAGACCCCCTGTACATACCGATCGACACTTGCATGTTCCACTGCCGAAGAAAGCCCAGGAGTCCGTGCCATTTCCAAATGGTAACCCCTAAAACATGTCAGTGAGCAACCCCCTGAAAATTTTGTACAAAAAATGACAGAAAAATCCTAAAAAATACAATTTTTTTTTACAAATGCCAAATAATTATTGGAATATTTCTTCATCGGGAAAACCATGTTTTGGATCACTAAACCCCTTATCGACTCCCAAAATCCCCAATAAGATTGATATTATGCTTTATCCCCAGCATAAACCCTAAACATATTCCACAAACGGAACCATAAATACGACCGCATCCCAAGTTCAACTACAATTCCCAAGAGGAATCTAGAATTTCAAGTCTTCCCCAGCGGAACCCAAATGCTTCCCCAATAAGATTGTAAAATAAAACTTTCCTGATTTCCCCAGTAGAATCTCCAAGCTAAAGGTAAATTTCAGGATGGGCCTGCAGTCAAAATCCCTCACGGCTTCCCCGATAAAATTATCGCCTCTCAAAATGACGTAATCCCCAACCGGATGTCTCAAAGGGTAAAACCTTATCCAATAGAGTCTCAAAACAATACAATCCTCATCGAAACAATATGTGCATCTACATCCCTAATATAAAAGGTTTCTACTTCAGTAACTGCCTGCACAGGGAGGGCGTCGATTCCACCCTTGATAGTCAATATATAGTTGCTTTCGATACTGATAGCAACGGGGAGAATAGGAGCCGAAAGACAGATTGAGTTACGACTTAACTATCAGTTGTATTCCTTTCACCTAGTAAAATAGAACTGGATTTGGCGGGGCGTAACGAAAAATAAAGAAGTTAGAGTACCATCCGAATTTGAGAGATTTTTCGAGTTGCTTGTGCCTGCTAGTACTAAGAGGTTCTGCCATATCACCATAATTCGAAGCCTATGAATCATAAGCCTCTAAATCGAAAGACTTTTCACCATCAAGAGTGTGAAATCCGCCAGCCAACTCCACTATAGGAATCGCTCCAGGAAAGTCTGCTTTTTACACAGGCGAATCAATGAAACGAACCAAGATAGGTACAATCGTTCCGCCCGATCATCTCTCTGTCTTATTCTTCTTCTATAAAGAAATAATGGTCGGTATCCCCGATCGAATCGAGTCAAGGATATTGGGACAGAGAATTATGACAGTGCTTGCGATACTCTACCATAGTAGAGCTATAAGGATGTTGCACATTGTTTTAAATAAAGCCCTGTATAGTAAGGGGAACAACAACCCCAATTTTATTCTCACCATTGACTTAATTTTGTGTTATATATGGTAATACTACACTGCATCATCCCTATAGTCGTAAAATAAGATCATCTGGATCTGACCATTCAAAGGACTCGATTCTATGTCCTAACATCAAATGCCAGTAGATGTGGTCACCATCATAGGTTCTCAAGATATTGTGTCTGGAGAGGTGGATAGATAGGACTACTAGTTTCTCGATCAAGACCCTAGCTTTATTGCGAGCCAAAAACCTTTATAGATTCCCCTTCCCCTTCTTCTGTCCATGTTTTTCGTCTAAGGGAGAGTATAATATTCCGCCCTTTCTTCTTCTTTTGTTGTTAAGCGAGTGAAATCCATATGAATAGCTTTATCTCATTCGTAAAATAAGAAATATGCACCCCTGGTTGGGTCTGGCCTTTTCTGTTGAGTTCATCTCGTAAACGGGGGCTATAGTTCAATAGTATGGGAATTTCTCCTTATAAGAGGGAGGGTGTGTTAAATCCATCGCATAACGGCCTCCCACAAGGATTGATAATAATCCCCCATGAGAATAACTCCCTACATCACAACTTTATGTCCTCCGAATTGACCACGGCCCTCAAAAATGGTCGCTATAACTTTCGATCCTCAAAATTGACCTCGGCCCACAGAATTGGTCACTACAACTTTAGGTCCTTCGAGTTGACCTCGACCGTCGAAATTAGTCGCTATAACTTTAAGTCCTCTGAATTGACCTCGACCCTCAGAATCGGTCATCACAACTTTAGGACCTCAGAATTGAACTTGACCCTCAAAATTGACCTCGACCCTCAGAATTGGTCCTCACAACTTTAGGTCCTCGAAATTGACCTTGACGGTCGTCATAACTTTAGGTCCTTAGAATTGACCTCGGCCCACATAATTGGTCATCACAACTTTAGGTCCACAGAATTTACCTCGACCCGCAGAATCGATTGCACAACTTTAGGTCCTCAGAATTAACCTCGGCCCTCAGAATCGGTCGTTGGCTCTTTAGGTCCTTAGAATTGGCCTCGACCCACAGAATCAATATCTATAACTTTAGGTCCTCATAATTGACCTCAACCTTATAAATTGGTCACCCTCAACCCTCTGAAACGGTCATCCTCGTCCCTTTACTTCACAGAATTGGCCTCATTCCCAAAACATCTATATGGTGTCTATTCGACGGACTTCACTTGTTCCAACCTCACCCGTCGAGGGGCTCTGTAGACACCACATTCTAGTAACCTCATAAGCATCTCCTTAGTTACCTAGAACTTCCTCCTTCACCACAAACCCTAGGTCATACTCTAAGTACCGATCTAGAGGCCACGGGGGCTTACAGGACCCATTTGACTCCAGATAATTTTTTTATCTGAGAAAAAGCTCATGAATCTTTGAAGATCTCTGAATCCCCTTTCCAACGGTTTGCATCGTGCACGAATTGGCCTTATGGTTCGGACAAACGGTCCATTTTACTATCAAAAATCGATATGAAGGCTACCGGGCGCTCTCAGGACCCATTTTGACCCCAACAAACTTCCTCGCCTGAGCAAAAGCTCAATAAATCTTTGAAGGGATCTGAATCCCCTTTCTAACTATCTACTTGGAGCATAAATTGGCCTTACGATTTGGACGAACGGTCTGTTTTCCCTCAAAATTGATACGGAGGCCACCGAGCGCTCTAGGGCTCCATTTGACTCCTGTCAACTCTTCAGATCGAACGAGACTGAATGAATCTTTGAAGGGATCTGAATTCCGTTTTCAACTCTTTTATTAGTAGTATTGCACATACTATATTTTTTATAAAAAAAAGGTTTTCTTGTAAATTCCAAACGGTGATTTCTTACTACACTTTCTCATGGTGACCAGACAAATGCACACATTATGTTTTTAATTACAATTTTGGTAACACTCCTATGGATGACCTCACTCTACCTTTCTCCATGACGCGAGTCGAGTAATTCCATTCTCCATTTATATATACGCGCACACACACCTCACGGAGTTATTAAGGAGAAGAATAACACATGCTCATGAGAGACCGAAAGGGGAAGATGGGTGTCTACCTTCTCATTTCATAAATTAGCCCCCGGATCCTTAAACTAATTGGTTTTGCAAGCATCAGTATATTTTTTATTCTGTTCTCTCAATGTGGCAACAATTATTTTACTTGTTTTATGCAAAATAAGCTGGCGACTCTATCTCTATACATCACCCCACATCGATGACGACCAAAGTGCCTTGAGGAAGGGACCAAACCCCCCCAACTGGGAAATGGGATGGACACACCCTCAAGGAAAGCAAACGTATCCCTAAGAGTCTTCTCACATGCCATAAACTCTTTAATAAAACCACTATCTTTAACGACATAAACATTATCCCAAAAATTTTTAAAGTCCTCTAATTCTTTTTCTAAAACCCAGAATCTATTCTCACTCTCATTTTTGGATAATTCTAAATCTCTAAAGTCATGGTCCAAGGCAACAAACTTCTCACGAAAGGTATCTTTTAGATTTTGAATTGTTTACAAATGTTCCATAACGGTTTTAAAACGATAATTTTCTTTTTCAAATAATTTCAATTATTTTAGAAAACTTCAAATTCAAATGATTTAAGTCATCAAGACTACGAGAACCCCTCGAGAGAAAAATTAAAACACCAAAAAAAACTTCTAAAAACTTGGGATGACTCGATAACTTTGAGCAATCCTCTTTGATACCAATTTGTGAACTCAAATAATCCCATGGAGGTAACAAACAAAAACTGTAACACCAATTTTAAATAAATTTTATATTTTTATCTTAAACATTCATCAATTTGATAAAACAGATAAAGCTAACCAAGCAATCTACTAAGCCCAAGTTTCTGGAAAAAAAATATTTCCAGTAAAAACCCTTATTCACTTTAAAAATCTATAAGGCATTCAACTTACAGACTACTTGATAACCTCCACAATTATAACATGCTAATCTTCGCAAATCTCTAGTGAACATCTATGATCCTCATAAGAATCACATAACCGCTGTCCTCCGTCAGCCTCGGCCTTTGTCTTTAGCAGTGAGTCCCCCCAGCTGTCACAAGTCAGCCATAGAGATCCTCTCCACAAGGTGTATGCAAAAATACAAAACTTTCTAGGGTTTTAAATGAATTCATGCAATACCCCGTATTTTTATGGCATTTAATTATGGGATTAATTAAATTAAATTGGGATAAATTAATTTAATATTAATTCGGATTTTAAAATAGATACTTACTAGCATGATGAGAGTTAGTAATTATTGGTGAGAATTATGTTGAATATTACTACATGAGTAAATTAATATATGAGATTAAATCTATTAAAATTGTCGCGAGTGAATAATACGACAATTATAGAAATTAAGTCGGGATGTGCGTGTGTCGTGTCGGGACTAAATTAATGGAATAAAAAGTAAATTAATTCTAAGTCACCCATATGGTCATTTAGAGTGTGCCAATGTGTCCGTACGGGTCGAGATAGTCAGAAAACTGTACCCGGGGGTTTAGTTTGGGTCTCGGGACGTTTTTAGGCCTAACCGGCAACCCGGGAGGGCATTTCAGTAATTTTCCATTTTAGGCCTTAATTAATGACAAAAATTGAGGAGTTATATCTGATGGAAGTGGGAGTCCTCGGGGGTTATAAACACTGAAGTTTCAAAGAGGCTAAGGAAGAGAGAATAGAGAAGGTTTCCAAGTAGGAGAACCACCCTACACCATTCTCACCAATTCCACCACCAACGCGTAGATCGGGGAAGGAGGAGCGACCCATCATCTTCTATAATTCAGACTTTCATTCTTGAGGAAAATATATAACTTGTTGATCTTTAGTTGATAACACACCCATGCTAGTGCATGAGATAATGATTTTATGTTTTCATGAAAGTTAGATGATGTTTGGGAGATTTACATTGAAATCCTGAGTAGAACCCAAGTCAGGATAACTCTATTGTTATATGTAGATGATTAACTACGAAATTGATGTCCATTAGAGGTTTAATTATGGAATAATTAGAAAGATGATGATGATGATGATGATGATGATGATGATGATGATGATGATAAAATATGGTTCTTGATGAATTAGCTTGAATTAACCCTTTAATTGATGCCTCTTGATGAATTTGTATATGTTTTACGTTAGAAATCATGTATAGAGGATAGTACAACTTTTAGTTTGATTGTTTGGGAGTTTGGGACAAATTAATAGAGGTCTTGAGAATTTAAGTTGATGAAACCCACAGGTAAAGAATTGCAGAAACTGGGTTAATAACTACTTGATCGATCGATCGACTCAAGAATATCGATCGATCGACTCCTCCTGGAATTTGACTCTTATTTTCTTTTTAAATGTTAATCCAACCCAAATGTATAAGGACCCTTATACATAAATTAAATATCATAATGGGACTTGAGAGGGACCAGTAGGGTTGTGGATAAGGTCTGGGTAATACGATTTCATATGGAATTGAACAGTAGGGTTACGAGGGTATAAAATGAATTATTATTGCGACTGTAATAGATTGGGGAATATGCAAGTCGATGACGACGTAGACCAGTAGGGTAGAGAGGGTACACTTATTGATTTGACATTTGTTAAAATGATACATTTTGATAATCGAGAAGTACTCATGAATTTACGATAATTGAGAAAATAAAGCAATGAATTAATTACGTAGAATTCGGGTGCTACGTGCCACGTATGGTTAGAACATGTTTTGGGCAGTGGGTATGCCTATCTGAATAATGTATACACACACACACACACATACAAATATATATATATATATATATATATATATATATATATATATATTAGTGTAATTATATTATAGTATGTGAACATTTGTGTTTAATCATACCCACGCTACTTGCTATCACGGAGGTTTCCGCGTCGGGACAACCTTATCTCGATGTGAGCTTTATGGGGGATATTGACTTGTACCCTAGAACATAGTATCCTTGGTACAGGCTATTTGAGAATGATAGTCAGACGGTCCTAAGATACATAAGGGTATGTGCTGACCTCTTAGTGACTTGGAACTATGCTTCGCGTCCAATATATGTGTTTTGTGTTAATGCAGTTCGAGAATGATTCCGAACTAATATTTCCCTTTTGTACGAGAGATACGGGGATTTGATAGCTGAGTATGCCAACACCATAGATTTATATGGGGTGCCCTATTAGTATATATATTGTGAGTGATAAATATATATACCAGTGATTAATTTACTATGCTTGTAAGTAAATGAAATTGAATAATTAATATTAAATGAATTGAGTGGTTGTGAACTTAAGACTGTATTGAGATGAACATAGCTGGCTTGATAAATTCATAAGAAAAGGTTATCAGATATAAATGATAGTCATGTGATCACTTAAATCAGGATTTGGTGAGGGGAAGTCGGGTTAGACTAGTGAATTGGGTTAGCTTTATCTAGATTAGTTCAGTAGTATGTTAGGCATGCACACTAGTTGAGGGGTGAGAATTCCCAAGTGAGTGTCGAGGTACTAACATGTATGTAATATCAACTGGTAAGCATTTTATATACTTTCTAAACTATTTTAAAATCTATT
This sequence comes from Sambucus nigra, assembly GCA_949130495.1. NCBI lineage: Eukaryota > Viridiplantae > Streptophyta > Magnoliopsida > Dipsacales > Adoxaceae > Sambucus > Sambucus nigra. The sequence continues at coordinate 498,144,644 of OX422208.1, read as the reverse complement.
TTATACTCGGGCTCTGACCCGTTTCTTGTCATCCCTTCTTTCTCTTGTATATATATATATATATATATATATATATATATATATATATATATATATATATATATATATATATTACAGGGGCCCAGCCACGAAGGCGTCAGGCTTAGATCTTTGGACTGTTGGTGTGCTGCAACTAGTGTGGGAGTTGCAGATCCTTGTAGTAGACGACTTCATCTTTGTCTCCTCAGTCCTCTATTTAGTCATTTTTAGATAGGCCATGTGTCACGCATTTCCAGTTTTTATTTAGTTCAGAGAGACTTGTACTCTTTATTATTTCAGTCTTCAGTTTTAGTGGGATTGTTTTAATTATTGCATTATCCTTTGTTGTGATATACTTTATTTAGATTTGTTAATCTAGCCTGGTTATTTCATTTGGGTGGTTTGGTTTTTAATATTATTATCCATGTTCATGAAAATGGTTTCGTATATTAAATCATAACAATAGAACTTAATCTATAAAATTAAATGTTTTGACACTTAACTTAATTATTTATTAGGTTATTAATAAAGAAAATTAGTTTTCGATAGTGATGCTAAGAATGAACCAACCGGACACTTTGATATTAACAAAGGACTGATCACTAGGTATTTAATTAGGCGGGTGTCACAAGTGGTATCAGAGCATCAGTTTCTAGAGTCCCTTAGGATCTGTACGGCTTATTGTGCTTCCAGCTTAGCATCTTTGAAATAGAGCCCTATTTTAGAACTATTGTATTCTTATTTATGCGATTATGTCTTCAACTATTTGATATTTAATAATAACTATGGACTAATCAGTTCCTTCTCATTTCAGATGCCTCCGATACAAGCCTCGAGGGACAGAAATGCCAAACCAGAGCAGCCAACAGCTCAGGCTCAGGGAACAATGAACGCAGTCGAGGTTGTTGCTATAGTTTCTCAGGCGGTGAATGCATCTTTAGCTGTGGCACCAGTTCCAGCTCATTTTTCCACTGCATAGGAGAGAATTAAGGATGCCTTTCAGAGGGCACATCCCTCAGAGTTCTCGGGCTGTTCTGATATTGTCATCGCGAGCCAATGGAAGAAATACATCCAGAGATATCTTCGCATGTACGAGTGCACAGACATTTAGATACAGCTACTGTATTCCTTCAAGCAAGAAGGGGATACTTTACAGTGGTGGGAGTTCACTACCACTTTGAAGGAAAAGAACAATATGACGATTCAGAGTTTCTGGGTGAGATTTGACCTCAAATATTTTCCTTCCGCCGTCCAAACTGAAATGAAGTGGAAACTGTTAAATCTCAAATAGAAAGGTATGACTCTTGCAGAGTATGAAGAGGAGTTCACGAGATTGATCACTATAGTGCTAGGTGAGGTGCCTACCGAAGAGAAGAAGATTCGAATGTTCATTGATGGTTCGACGTGGAGGATTCACCGGCACGTCTTGGGTAATCTGTCATTGGGTACTTATACTAATGTACTCAACGTCGCCCTATTGCATTACCAGAACCACCGCTTCCACCAGCAGGGGAGCAAACGAGACGGAGAGTCCAGCTAGCAAGGACGAATAGGAGGTAGTAGTGCCAGTGGGGAACTAGCAGCTCAGGGGCAGGTCCGTCAGGGTGAGCAGTTCCCATATGGGGGACCCTTCTAAGCGATCCCGATCTGGTGACTCGAGGCAGGGACATGGGGGCTATAGACAGGGCCAGTCCAGTCAGTAAGGCTAGCATCGTTATTAGCAAGGCCAGTAGCGATATCTGTAGGGCCAGTGGAGGGGTGGTAACGGCCATCAAGGTCGAGGACAGTAGGGACAGAGGGGAGGAAATTTCAGGGGAAGATGCTTTGGTTGTGGTAAGAATGGCCATAGATGTCGGGATTGCCCCGAGGGGGACAGGGCCTCGCAGCAGTAGGGTGGCCATCGGGATCCACAGAGACCGATCTTCCCAGCCACCCTCCCAGCACCACCTAAGATGCCAACCTTACCAGCCATCCTAGCCCCCTAGTTCAGCAGGGACAATTGTAGTATGGACGTGTTTATAATGTCCACCAGGCAGTAGCATCGCAAGGGCCACCCATAGTTGAGGGTAAGTTTCCTATCCATGGTACTATGGGGCACATTTTATTTGACACTGGGGTATCACACTGCTTCATATCCACTAGTTTTGCACGGGTCATGGGGTTGTTAGACTCGATAGAGAGTACAGTGACATGTGTAGACCACCACTGGTTAATGGGTCATTGATCTTCTTTATATGTCGAGGAGTAGGTATAAAGATTGGGAGCCTAATTTTGCTTGCAAATATGTTAGTCTAAGTTATGCACGAGCATGACACCATTATTGGCATGGATTAGCTTGCTGCTTATATGTTAGTCTTAGATATGCAAATATGATAGACTGTTTCAGTATGAGTATTATTTTTGACATCCCGGTTCAGTAGATGTTTTTGGTGGTGATGCCTCATCCTGAGGGAGGATTGTCCACCCATTTATATTACATAGAGGAGTGATTCCCATTAATTCAATTCCTGTAGTTCATGAGTTTTTCTACGTGTTTCAGGATATACCGGAACTACTGCCTAGCCAAGAGATAGGCTTCATTATAAATTTGATTTTGGTAACTTGGCTGATAGCTCGCGCACCATATCGTATGGCTCTAGCTGAGATGAGAGAGTTGCGTGATCAGATTGAGCAGCTGTTAGGACAGGGCTTCATCCATAGGAGTACTTCGCCTTGGGGCGCTCCCATATTCTTTATAAAGAAAAGAGATGGGTCATTGAGGTTGTTAGTGGACTACCGAGAGTTGAACAAAGTCATAATATGGAATAAGTATTCGTTGCCCCGAATCGATGAATCGTTCAACCAGTTGAGAGGAGCTGACGTCTTCTCAAAGATAGACTTGAGGTCTGGATATCATCAATTATGGATTAGGGAGCAGGATGTGTCGAAGACTGCTTTCTTGATGCAATATGGATCCTACGAGTTCCGAGTTATAACGTTTGGGATAACCAATGCTCCAACCGTGTTCATGGACTTAATGAACAGGGTGTTCAGAGAGTTCTTGGATTAATTTGTCATTATCTTCATTGATGACATTCTGATTTATTCCCAGACTGAGAAGGAGCATGCCGAGCATTTGAGATGGGTTCTTCAGACTCTGCGAGAGCATCAACTATATGTTAAGTATGAGAAGTGTGGGTTTTGGCTATGAGAGGTCCAGTTCTTAGGGCATATTGTTTTCTCCAGGGGATATCTGTGGATTCGATAAAGGTGTCTGCAGTGAGGGAGTGGGGGCAGCCCACGATACCGTTAGATCTCTATAGTTTCTTGGGATTGGCAGGGTACTACAGGCGGTTCATTCGAGGATTCTCAAAAATAGCGGGTCCATTAACTAATCTGACTCGCAAGGGGGTACAGTACGTATGGGTTAAGGCTTGTCAGTTGGATTTCGATGAGCTAAAGGATAAGTTTACTTCGGCGTCAGCTCTTGCTTTACCCAGTCCAAGATTAGAGTACTTTGTGTATACTGACGCTTCCCTACAGGGACTTGGTGGAGTACTTCAGCAGGAGGAGCAGGCTATAGCTTATGCCTCCCGCAAGCTCACGCCTAGGGGTGCAACCGGTATGGGTTTTTACCGTACCGTTTTGGTCCGAAAAAAATGGTTTTGGTTTCATATTATGAAATACAGAAAATCGATTTTATCGAAACCGAAAATACCGTCAAAAATTTGGTTGGTTTTGGTTTTTAGATACAAAAAACCGATTTACCGAATTTACCGTACCGATATCGTACCAAAATTACCGTATCGAAATATTGTACCAAACTTTTTGTGCAATGTCAAATTATTTTGGGTATCATACTACTTCTATTTATTTTATTTCTCATGAGTGAGTTTTTATATTCGCTTTGAATTTAAATTTATTTATTTGAGTATTTGGTTTAAGTGTTAAATGATCATGTTAACTAGACATATATTTTGTTTAATTAATCAAACATTTAACACAAAATGAATTAGGCAGCATTTTGTTAAAATAAAAAGAGCCGTTTGTTTTGTTGGCTATATTTCCGTTTTACCCATATCTCATTTGGGCTTTATATTGTGGTTTGTGTATAGATCTTTTTTTAGGGTTTCCATTTCATTTTTTTTTACCTCTTTCTCTCTCAAAAAGTGTGGCCGTCATTTTTGTTTGAGCCCTCTTTCTCATTTTTTTTTCTTCTTCAACCTTGGGTTGATTTTGAGAAATAATTTTTTGGGGACTTTTATTTGAGAACACCATTTTTTTGTTTTGAGATTTGGATTTCGATTTGGTGTGGTTACTTCATTTTGAGATCGGGTTTCCGGTGATAATTTTTTCGGCGCCAGCTGTATTCAGATCTGAGTTCCCTCCGTGTTTTTCGATGATTTTTTTTCCCGACAAGTTGGCTTTTTAGGCGAAGGTTTGTTTTTCCGGTGTTGGAGGTGTGGATGATTTTGACTTTTCGGCGAACATTTTTTGAGGTAACAACTCCCTCATTTTTTTAGGCTCATCATCTTGGCTCACTCTCCTCAGGCACCGGCTCCCTCATCTCGTCTCACTCTCCTCCGGCTCCGACAAAAGCAAATCGGTTAGTTTGGTCTCGTATCTATTTAAATCTATTGTTCCAAATGCTACAAATGCTAGAAATTGTACCTATTTGTGTATGTTTCTAATTGTTCCAACAACTAGAAATGCTAGAAATTGTAATAGCTAGAAATGCTAGAAATTGTAACAGCTAGAAATGGGTATATCGAAATATATACCAGATTTACCGAATGCATAAACCGATTTGAAATTCTGGTATTTATCGGGAAAAAACCGAATTGAAACCGAAATTACCAAAACCAAAAAAACCCAAAAAAACCCAAAAATACCAAAAAAACTGAAAAACCAGTCGGTTTGGTTTTGGTTTTTGTTTTGATGTACCGGTCGGTAAATTGGTACGGTACGGTTTACCATATAGAATGTGGTTTTGGTATTGGTAAGGGGTCGTTACCGACCATACCGTACCGGTTGCACCCCTACTCAAGCCTCACGAGAGGAATTACCCCACCCACGACTTGGAGCTAGCAGTGGTCGTGTTCGCTTTGCAAATTTAGAGACACTACTTTTGGGGGGAGAAATTTCGCATGTTCACAGACCACAAGTCACTGCAATCCTTGTTCACTCAGCGGGAGCTGAACATGCGTCAGCGCAGGTGGCTGAATTTTTTGAAAGATTATCAGTTTGAGATATAGTACCACCTGGGGAAGGCTAACGTAGTTGCTGATGTGTTGAGCCGTAGGCCAGTAGGTGAGGTGGCGAAAGTGTGGAAGGCGAAGTGGAAATATTTGGGACATCAGGAGGTAGTGGCCCGATCCTTTATGTTCGTCATGACAGTCACACCAGAGATTGTTACGAGGGTGATCCAGGCCCAAGCAGATGATTCGTTTTACCAAGATCAGATTATATGGCTTCTAGCCGAGGGCGCAGAGTCCTACTCAGTGAGTTCAGATGGAGGATTGCGATTTAATGGAAGATTAGTGGTCCCAGATGGGGAGGACTTACATCATGCAGTAATGACAGAGTCGCATGGATCTCGATTCGCGGTACATCCCGGAGGGGATAAGATGTACCAAGATATGAGGCGATAGTACTAGTGGAGTGGGATGAAGAAGGACATTGTTGAGTTCGTGTTCAAGTGTGCCACATGTCAGCTGGTAAAGGTGGACCATCAGAGACCACCAGGGTTACTTCAGCCGTTAGAGATCCCTATATGGAAATGGGAGAGCATTCCCATGGATTTATCACTGTGTTGCCTACATCACAGTGGGATCATGATTTTATATGGGTAGTGGTGGATCGATTGACCAAGGTAGCTCATTTTCTGTTGGTGCAGACAGACTACACTACAGGACAGTATGCCCAGTTATTTATTGCTGAGATAGTGAGGTTGCATGCTGAGATAGTGAGATTGCATGGGGTTCCCCTGGATATCGTGTCTGACAAAGATAATATTTTTGTGTCACACTTATGGGAGAGCTTTCAAGAGGCTAGGGTACCGAGCTGCGGTTGAGTACGGCGTATCACCCACGGACAGATAGACAGACTGAGCGTACTAATCAGATACTGGAGGATATGCTATGTATGTGTGTCCTTGATTTTGGAGGGGGTTGGGAGCAGTACCTTCCACTGGTGGGGTTTGCTTATTATAACTCCTACCAGTTTACGATTGGCATGGCCCCGTTTGAGGCGTTGTACTGCAGACCTTGTCATTCTCCCACTTATTGGCTAGAGGTGGGAGACAACAAGTTAATTGGGCCAGAGGTGATTCAGGAGACGTCAGTCAGGATTGAGTTGATCAGGAGTCGAATTCGGGTAGCCCAAGACAGGCAGAAAAGTTACGCCGATGCAAAGCGATTCTTCAGGGAGTTTAGTGTGGGGGACCAAGTATTACTGCGAGTGTCTCCTATGAAAGGAGTGATGTGGTTCGAGAAGAAAGGAAAATTGGCTCCGAGGCACGTAGGACCATTTTCCATTATTGAGAGGATTGGACCGGTGGCATACAGGCTTGGGTTGCCGGAGCACTTACACCATATTCATGATGTGTTTCACATTTCATCGTTGAGGCGGTATCTTCGGGATGATTTGACCCACACTCATATTGCGATAAAGAAGATTGATTTTTAGCCCAACAGTTCTTATGAAGAGAGACCAGTGGCTATCCTAGATCATAATGAGAGGGGATTGAGTCCGAAGGTAATCCCACTTGTACGAGTTCAGTGGGAGCATCATAATGTAGAGGAGTCCACTTGGAAGCACAAGGCAGACATGCGCGAAAAGTATCCGAAATTGTTTTAACCAGGTATGCCTTATTTTTTTAATTTCAAGATGAAATTCCGTTATCAGTGGGAAGTATGTAATACCCCGTATTTTTATGGCATTTAATTATAGGATTAATTAAATTAAATTGGGATAAATTAATTTAACATTAATCCGGATTTTAAAATAGATATTTACTAGCATGATGAGAGTTAGTAATTATTGATGAGAATTATGTTGAATATTACGAAATGATTAAAGTAATATATGAGATTGAATCTATTAAAATTATCGCGAGTGAATAATATGACAATTATAGAAATTAAGTCGGGACGTGCATGTGCGTGTCGGGACTAAATTAATGGAATAAAAAGTAAATTAATTCTAAGTCGCACATATGGTCATTTCAAGTGTGCGAATGTGTCCGTAGGGGTCGAGATAGTCAGAAAAGTGTACCCAGGGGTTTTGTTTGGGTCTCCGGATGTTTTTAGGCCTGACCGGTAACCCGGGAGGGCATTTCGATAATTTCCCATTTTAGGCCTTAATTAATGACGAAAATTGAGAGGTCATATCTGATGAAAGTGGGAGTCCTTAAGGGTTAGAAACACTGGAGTTACAGAGAGGCTAAGGAAGAGAGAAGAGAGAAGGTTTCCAAGAAGGAGAACCACCAACCCTACACCATTCTCACTAATTCCACCACCAACGCGTAGATCGGGGAATGAGGAGGGAAATCATACCCATCATCTTCTACAATTCAGACTTTCATTCTTGAGGCAAGTATCTAACTTGCTATTCTTTAGTTGATAACACATCCATGCTAGTGTAGGAGATAATGATTTGGTGTTTTCATGAAAGTTAAATGATGTTTGGGAGATTTACATTGAAATTCTGAGTAGAAACCATGTTATGACAACTCTATTATTATATGTAGATGATTAACTAAAAAATTGATGTCCAGTAGAGGTATAATTCTAGAATAATTAGGAAGATATCAATGATGATGATAAAATAGGGTTCTTGATGAATTACCTTGAATTAACCCTTTAACTATTGGCCCTTTATGAATTTGTATATGTTTTATGTTAGAAATCATGTATGTAGGATAATACAACTTTTGGTTTCATTCTTTGGGAGTTTGGGACGAATTAATAGAGGTCTTGAGAATTTAAGTTGATGAAACCCGTAGGTAAAGAATTGCAGAAACTGGGACAATAACTGCTCGATCAATCGATCGACTGGATCAATCGATCGACCATTTTCATCGATCGATCGACTCCTCCTGGAATTTGACTCTTATCTACTTTTTAAATATTAATCCAACCCAAATGTATAAGTACCCTTAGACATAAATTAAATATCATAATGGTACTTGAGAGGGACCAGCAGTGTTATGGACAAGGTCCGAGTAGTACGATTTCATAAGGAATTGAACCGTAGGGTTACGAGGGTATAATATGAGTCATAGTTGCGCGTGTGATAGATTGGGGATTATGCAAGTCGATGACGACGTAGACCTGTAGGGTAGAGAGGGTACACTAACTGATTTGACATTTATTAAAATGATACATTTCGAGAATCGAGAACTACTCTCTAATTTACGATAATTGAGAAAATAAGAGAATGAATTAATTACGTAGAATTTGGGAACTACGTGCCACGTATGGTTAGAATATGTTTTAGGTCGTCAGTATGCATATCTGAATAATGTAAATATATATATATATATATATATGAGTGTAAGTATATTATAGTATGTGAACATTTGTGTTTCATCATACCCGAGCTACTTGCTATCACAGAGGTTTCCGCGTCAGGACAGCCTTATCTCGATGTGACCTTTATAGGGGATATTAATTTGTACCCTAGAACATATGATCCTTGGTACAGGCTATTTGAGAATGATAGTCAGACGGTCCTAAGAGACGTGAGGGTATGTGCTGACCTCTTAGTGACTTGGAACTATGCTTCGCCTCCAATATGTGTGTTTTGTGTTAATACAGTTCGAGAGTGATTCCGAACTAGTATTTACCTTTTGTATGAGAGATACGAGGATTTGATAGCAGAGTATGCCAGCACTATAGATTTATGTGGGGTGCCCTATTAGTATATATATTATGAGTGATAAATGTATATACTTGTGACTAATCTACTGTGCTTGTAAGTAGATAAAATTGAATAATTAATATTAAATGAATTGAGTGGTTGTGAACTTAAGACTGTATTGAGATGAACATAGATGGCTTGATCAATTCGTAAGGAAAGGTTATTAGATATAAACAATACACATGCGATCACTTGAAACAGGATTCGGTGAGGGGAAATCGGGTTAGACTAGTGAATTGGGTTAGCTTTATCTAGATTAGTTCAGTCGTACGTTAGGCGTGCACACTAGTTGAGGGGTGAGAATTTCCAAGTGAGTGTCGAGGTACTAACATGTATGTAATATCAATTGGTAAGCATTTTATATAGTTGCTAAACTATTTTAAAAGCTATTTTACACTCGGGCTCTGACTCGTTTCTTGTTATCTCTTCTTTCTCTTATATATATATATATATATATATATATATATATATATATATATATATATATATATATATATATATATATATATATATATATATATTACAGGTGCCCAGCCACAGGGGCGTCAGGATTAGATCTTTGGACTGTTGACGTGCTGCAGGTAGTGTGGGAGTTGTAGGTCCTTGCAGAAGACGACTTCATCCTTGTCTCCTCAGTCTTCTATTTAGTCATTTTTAGATAGGGCATGCGTCACCCATTTGCAATTTTTATTTAGTTTAGAGAGACTTGTACTCTTTATTATTTTTGTCTTCAGTTTTAGTGGGATTGTTTTAAATATATCATTATCCTTCGTTGTGAGATACTTTATTTGGATGGGTTAATCTAGCCTGGTTATTTCATTTGGATTGTTCGGTTTTTAATATTATTATCTGTGTTCATGAAAATGGTTTCGTATATTAAATCATAACAATAGGACTTAATCTATAAATTAAATTTTTTGACACTTAGTTTAATTATTTATTAGGCGATTAGTAAAGAAAATTATTTTTCGACAGTGATGCTAAGAATGAACCAACCGGACACTTTGATTTAATTTAATACAGGACTGATCACCCGGTATTTAACTAAGCGGGTGTCACAATTCACAAGAACAATATTCAGAGTTGTTTTGTTGTGAATTAACCCGTGTTTTGGAACACTAAAACATAAATAACTTTCGTAAAATTTATAAAGAAATGCAGTTGTTAAAAGTCTTAATGAAAAATCTTCACGAAACAGGTATTTATAGGCAGACACAAATTTTGAGGCGACGCGGTCGTTCGAACGAGAACCAGACCTCGGTCTAATGACATAGCAATGTCGTTTGAACGTTATGAGATTCGTTTCTAACGACCTAAAGAGAAAAAATAGTAATCTTCATTTGAATCTCATTTGAAAACATAGAAGAAACGACCTATCAAATGACTTTCAATCTCGTTGAATGAGATAAAAAATAAAATAATTTGTCTTTTGTGAAAATAAAAGGACGTGTACATTTTTTATAAAAAAAATAAACATCCCAAACATTAATTTGGTAAATTTATTCAAACTCGAAATTGTTTTATACCTTTATGAGATGTCGAAAAGTCTTCAAATTTGGAGATGCTTGGGTTCAGTTCGCCTTGACAGCGCATGACGATTTGTAATGGAATATGCCAAACTAGTCTAAAGTTATGCTATGAGCAATGTTGTGAAAATTGTTCTTACACTCAGTTACAGAGTGCTCAACTTTAACTCTCGTAAAAGTGACCTCATGATAAGACTAGACTTAGACTTGGCAGAAGAAGTGAGAGAAAATGCAACGCTGCATGTCGCTGCCAATTAGCTGCGTACTGCCATGTTCTATAACAGAAGAGAGAATCTGAGCAACCTAAAAGAGGAAGATTATATTCTGAAGAAGGTAATCCAAAAGGGAAACAAGTTGGAGGCTAACTGGAAGGGTCCATACCGTAGTTCAGAGGTCATCCGACCAGGTACTTATCGACTAGAAACCCTATAACGAGAGCAATTCGAGAACCCCTAGAATGCCGAGCACTTGAGGAAATATTATCAGTGATTTAAAGTTTCCAATATCTTTGTAGAATGTATTTTTCAATATCAATGAAAAATTATCAATTAGTTAGCAGTTGGTTTACTTTTTTTATTTTTTCGAGGTAATGGGAGATGTCATAAAATTTCACAAACATACAGACAAAATTAATCCAAATCTTGGAACCAGCAAGAACAATTTTTAAAAAAACTTCATGAATAACTTCGTCTTTGACAAGCCATGAACAAGAAGTTTATAATCCAGAACTTCTTGTATGACCTATTAAAGTCAAGAATAAGAAACTTTACCAGACTAAATTAAGGAAAAATTTTGTAACATTTGGTCGCCACTAGTAACTTACACAAACACTTAATTAAAAACGACAAGATCCATTTGGATAACTACAAGTGTGTTAGTAGAACCTAAGCTTGGACAAATTAGGTTAGTCCAAATTGGTAACCAGTCAAGCAGATTAGTCGGCCAACGAAAGACCACATAATCTTAATATTATGCTACCGGTAGGACACAACCATATAAAGAAACATTACCAACAACTCAGAATTTATTCAAGTGAAACATTACAAGTGCTTGTTTATCAGTACAAACTCAACACAAGATCGATACAAAAACTTCTCATTAGGTTGGATGTTTTCTAACGGCTTTCTCCAGTCCTTCAGAAGGAACATCTAGAGCTGAAGGTAGAATAGTAGACTTCGACTTTCTAAGCCTATTTTGTCTACTAGAGCTAGGCCTATCCACCAAGTGCAGAGGTCGGATTAAAGTATCTTCTCCATGAAGTCCATAATCCCCGAGGTATTTTCTAACAAGGCTTATGGGTATATCATCGCTGGGAACCCAATTAAGTTTCAATTTTGTAGCACCCCGTGTTTTTATTATTTTATTTCATTAATTAATTGGAAAACTCGGGAAAAATAAATTTTATAATTTTATAATTTTTATTGGTTAAATATGTTGGTTATGATTTTAGAAGAATAAAACTTCAAGCGGAATTGAAATCAGAGTTAAAACGGATTTTATATGATTTTTTTAATATTTTGCCTTATGGCATTTTTAAGCAAAACTGTCAGTTTTCCGGGGTGATCGATCCATCGACGGCTGGGCATCGATCGATCGATGCCTTCAGAAAACGTGTACTGCAATCCATTTTTGGACAAATTTGACTTACTTTAAAACTCTTTCTCTTATATATAATTAAAGGGACGGGGCTAGATTTTTAAACACTCATTTGTGAAAACCCTAAGAGCAGAAAACTCTATTTTTTTCATCTTCTTCTACCTCAAAACCCTAGCCACCATTAAAATAACTTGTCAAGCCCAGTTTTGAAGGCCAAGGTTAATCTGTCCCGAGTCGGTTCAAGAAGGGGTTTTGACCCATTTTTCGAGAGGAACACATTCACGTAATCAGATTTTTCTGTCGAACTAATCCCAGGCATGTTTACCCTATTCTTTTCCCTTAGTGTTATGTGTCTTGATTGTAGCCTCCATTAAACCCATGTTTTTCTAAAATAAGTTACGAATATAAATATTGAAGAGATAAATTTCGGGACAGTTTTGTATGAAAAAAAAATTAATGTTACCGAATACTTATAACTTTGTTATTCTTTGGGTTGTGTCGGTATAGTCGATTTTGCTTTGGGCATGTGCATGCAGAGGAGCCCTTTTAAAAGTAAATTTTGATATTTCATGTGAAAACCGTAGTTTAATTTAATTTATTGTGTTGGAAAGTAATGATCATGATAGGACTTGCATGTAGCTAGTATTCTGAACATCATAATAGTTAGGTGTCTTTGATTTCCACTTTTTAAATTAAATTATTTAAATGGGAATTTAGTGTTCTTATGAATGGTGTTATAATTTGGAATTGTGTTACTTTATGGAAATATGTTAATATTTTGGAAAGGTTGGGTATGGTAGATAATTGGTTTTCACCCTTGTTATAGTACACTTGTTAGGTATGGGACTAGTAAATGGGCCTTAATTACAATTTATGCTAATTAGGTATGGGACTAGTTAGTGTAAGTCTATGCGGGTTATATAATTTGGGGTGGGGGCTGATTTTCTATATTATAACTTTGTTGTGATAGCCTAGGATTGATATCTAGGTGGAGTGAAATTTTGTAATCATTCTTTTCATAGGATAGGACGATATTGTGTTTTGGGAAACCTTAGTTGGGACTAAAGGTTATTTTGAGGATTTTCACATCGATTTTAAGGGTGGGGGAAATTAATGTGATTGATGAAAATAAGGAATGTGGAATTTAATATCGCAGGACTAAAACGGATATTAAAAATGTATTGATGACATAATGTGTCTAGGGCCGACAGTTTGAACGGGTCAGAGGACGAGTTATGTCGTGTCGTGTGTGGAACCTTGTCATATCGCGAGGGTCGCAGGATAAAAACGACCAGACGGCGGACTTGACAAGGGGACGGGTGTGTATGTGGAACCTTGTCATATCGCGAGGATTGCGGGATAAAAACGGATCAGATGGCGGACTTGACAAGGGGGCGGGTATTCGTAATATTCTTCACGGTTAAATTAATTAAATTTAACATTGTGGGAAGGTGGGTAAATTAAAAATCATATTGGCATGGCTTTTATGAAAACCTTGCGGGTAATTGTGAATTTATTTATGGTGATTATTAATCTCGTAATTAAAAGATTCTATTGTTATAGTCGATATATATAGCACTATTGTCTGGGTTCAAGGACCCTATTTGAGGAGAGTAGCCAGTTTTCATGCTCGGGACTTTGGCTCTGACACATGCGTTGACTAATCTTTTTTAGGATTTTTGGGAGTTGTTGCATAGTATTCATTGGAGATCTTTTGGAGGTGCAACTGGATTTATGTTATTGCTTTAGTAGTTGGATTTTCTCTTTCCATTCAGTCATTTTATTTATGAGACTATTTTGGAGTTATTGGGCCTTTTTGGTTCCAAAGTTGTTTTAAGTTTTCAGTTGGATTGATTTATTTCATTATTGAGATGTTTGGAGATTATGTGATGGATTTAAACGCATTTTGGAGCTTTATCGGTTGAATGTCATTTCATATTTGGGTTTGATTAAAATAAATTATATTGTGGATTAAAATTTGATGTCTCATAAATGTCACATGCTAAGGATGGTATTTTATTTACTCACGCACGGCTTAGTTTTGGTAGCGGACGACGCCAGAAATAGGCGGGGTGTGACAGATGGTATCAGAGCATGGTCTTAGGTCTCGTAGGTTGTGAGTCCGTTTAGCTTTCGCGTTATAGATCTTTGATTCTCTTTATTGACTCGTACTCCTTAAGATAGATGGTCTAGCATACGTGTTAGATGTGTTTCTTGGAGATAGGGAGTTTTGTTCTTAAGGATGTTGTAGGCATTAAGGCTAGAGATAGAGATCTTGATGAGAGAATCCTTAGCACTTAATTTTGGAGATGAGAATTTATTTTGGATAAATCGTTGGTATGAATTGTGGGTACCAATGATATTGAGGTAGCAATGTAATTTGACTTGAGGAGTTAAGTGTCGTGATGATTGTTGGAGATAGGATCAAGTGAAGATCCGGGTAGAGAACGTGGGATGTCGTTACTTTCTTAGATACTTATATATATAGGAGTTATATATATTGTATTTTATCGTGGGATTTCGAACGTGTAGGATTGGGTGTATGGGCGCCCGATCGTGGTATGGGTAGGCATATATGAGCCTTATTTTATTTTGCGCAAGTTGTGCTTGGCATGTATGCTTCGTCTAATTTCGAGGGAGAAATTATTTGCTAGTGGGGAAGTATGTAACACCCCGTGTTTTTATTATTTTATTTCATTAATTAATTGGAAAACTCGGGAAAAATAAATTTTATAATTTTATAATTTTTATTGGTTAAATATGTTGGTTATGATTTTAGAAGAATAAAACTTCAAGCGGAATTGAAATTGGAGTTAAAACGGATTTTATATGATTTTTTTAATATTTTGCCTTATGGCATTTTTAAGCAAAACTATCAGTTTTCCGGGGTGATCGATCGATCGACGCCTGGGCATCGATCGATCGATGCCTTCAGAAAATGTGCGCTGCAATCCATTTTTGGACGAATTTGACTTACTTTAAAACTCTTTCTCTTATATATAATTAAAGGGACGGAGCTAGATTTTTAAACACTCATTTGTGAAAACCCTAAGAGCAGAAAACTCTATTTTCTCCATCTTCTTCTACCTCAAAACCCTAGCCACCATTAAAATAACTTTTCAAGCTCAGTTTTGAAGGCCAAGGTTAATCTGTCCCGAGTCGGTTCAAGAAGGGGTTTTGACCCATTTTTCGAGAGGAACACATTCACATAATCAGATTTTTCTGTCGAATTAATCCCAGGCATATTTACCCTATTATTTTCCTTTAGTGTTATGTGTCTTGATTGTAGCCTCCATTAAACCCATGTTTTTCTAAAATAAGTTACAAATATAAATATTGAAGAGATAAATTTTGGGACTATTTTGTATGAAAAAAAATTAATGTTACCGAATACTTATAACTTTGTTATTCTTTGGGTTGTGTCGGTATAGTCGATTTTGCTTTGGTCATGTTCATGTAGAGGAGCCCTTTTAAAAGTAAATTTTGATATTTCATGTGAAAACCGTAGTTTAATTTAATTTATTGTGTTGGAAAGTAATGATCATGATAGGACTTGCATGTAGCTAGTATTCTGAAAATCATAATAGTTAGGTGTCTTTGATTTCCACTTTTTAAATTAAATTATTTAAATGGGAATTTAGTGTTCTTATGAATGTTGTTATAATTTGGAATTGTGTTACTTTATGGAAATATGTTAATATTTCGGAAAGGTTGGGTATGGTAGATAATTGGTTTTTACCCTTGTTATAGTACACTTGTTAGGTATGGGACTAGTAAATGGGCCTTAATTACGATTTATGCTAATTAGGTATGGGACTAGTTAGTGTAAGTCTATGCGGGTTATATAATTTGGGGTGGGGGCTGATTTTCTATATTATACCTTTGTTGTGAAAGCCTACGATTGATATCTAGGTGGAGTGAAATTTTGTAATCATTATTTTCATAGGATGGACGATATTGTGTTTTGGGAAACCTTAGTTGGGACTAAAGGTTATTTTGAGGATTTTCACATCGCTTTTAAGGGTGGGGGAAATTAATGTGATTGATGAAAATAAGGAATGTGGAATTTAATATCGCATGACTAAAACGGATATTAAAAATTTATTGGCGACATAATGTGTCTAGGGCCGACAGTTTGAACGGGTCAGAGGACGAGTTATGTCGTGTCGTGTGTGGAACCTTGTCATATCGTGAGAGTCGCAGGATAAAAACGGACCAGACGGCTGACTTAACAAGAGGACGGGTGTGTATGTGGAACCTTGTCATATCGCGAGGATCGCAGGATAAAAACGGATCAGACGGCGGACTTGACAAGGGGACGGGTATTGGTAATATTCTTCACGGTTAAATTAATTAAATTTAACATTGTGGGAAGGTGGGTTAATTAAAAATCATATTGGCATGGCTTTTATGAAAACCTTGCGGGTAATTGTGAATTTATTTATGGTGATTATTAATCTCGTAATTAAAAGATTCTATTGTTATAGTCGATATATATAGCACTATTGTCTGGGTTCAAGGACCCTATTTGAGGAGAGTAGCCGGTTTTCATGCTCGGGGCTTTGGCTCTGACACATGCGTTGACTAATCTTTTTCAGGATTTTTGGGAGTTGCTGCATAGGATTCACTGGAGATCTTTTAGAGGTGCAGCTGGATTTATGTTATTGCTTTAGTAGTTGGATTTTCTCTTTCCATTCAGTCGTTTTATTTATGAGACTATTTTGGAGTTATTGGGCCTTTTTGGTTCCAAGGTTGTTTTAAGTTTTCAGTTGGATTGATTTATTTCATTATTGAGATGTTTGGAGATTATGTGATGGATTTAAACGCATTTTAAAGATTTATCGGTTGAATGTCATTTCATATTTGGGTTTAATTAAAATAAATTATATTGTGGATTAAAATTTGATGTCTCATATATGTCACATGCTAAGGATGGTATTTTATTTACTCACGCCCGGCTTAGTTTTGGTGGCGGCCGACGCCAGAAATAGGCGGGGTGTGACAAACTTGAATGGGGGAGTAGGATGCTCTAGACAACCTGGGTCATTCCAATACCATAGACAATCCTCTTTTGGAGCTTTTAAAATCGTCAGAGCGTTAAGTTAACCCCATTTATGGCCTTCTTCCGTAGCTTATTTCGGCTCCTTACCCATGTGAGCCAAGGCCTTATCATAATTGTTCATCCAAATGGTATGTGGCTGCTTATGGAAAGGGAATGTAAGACAATCACCTTTTCATTTAGTTCCTTGATATTGGGTAATTGGTTGTTTATCAAATTAGCCTAATTGGCCAAAGTCTTTTTTGTCCCTTCCTCCTCCACTGCGGGCCGAGCAACCATAATATACTTGGATGATTGGCCACCTTTGGATTCCATTAATTCATCAATATCCTTTATTAACCTAGCATTCTCTTGCTACATAAAATAAACTTTCTCAACTTGATTGATAATTTTGGACTTCTTTAATCCCTCCAACTCATTCCTCAGCTTATTATCTTCTTGCTCTAACAAGCTGGAAACCTTCTGAACGCTATCCACCTTGTATTTCATCACAAACTCCTTTTTATTATAAACTAAAAAGATGTCCTGCAACTTCTTGTCAAAACTACTTTCACTACTCAGCCGAGAAAACTTCCCCTTATAGTCAGTCTTCAAACTGGCGAGAGATTATTTAAGATCTGCCTGCATTTGAAGTATCATTTCATAATATGAAGCATTTGTCGACACATTTTGGATGAACAACCTGTGCAGGTGAAGTTAGGTTTCTTTAACTTGATTGGAGGCATCTAGGCCTAACAGTTGTTCCAGTTCTTCCTCTTTTAAATCCTTATGAACTGCCCCAATTATTTGAACACTCCTTTTATATAATTCACTCTCAGCAGTTGCCATAACATCTCTCTTGTAGTTAAAATAAAAGACGGGGCATGAATATAAAAGGTTAAATAAAAAGCACAATAAAAATAAGCATCATTTGTAGAAATAAAGTGGTAATTTCATTAAAATTTGTTGAAAGAAGTACATAAAAGGGGGACAAGTCCTAAGCAACCTCCTCCTCATGATGAACAGTGTTACAAGAAAGAAAATAAAAAAACAATCCTAAGATGTCTACACCTTCTCCTTATCCTAAGCAACCTCCTCCTCAGGACGAACTACTATAACTACCATCTCTGAAGCCACGAAATACTCAGCTATTAACTCATCATCATCCATTTCTTCTTCAATTATGGGAAGAGTACTAGGATTAAACTACTAAAACAGCTCTGAGTTGGTAGTTGTGCCAACCTTCTTGAGAGAAGCATCCCATCCTTCTTTAAAGGACGACTTCTTCAGAAATTCAACCTGCACAACCATAGTTAAAAAGGCCTTATCCTAGCCCCCGGTGTAAGCTTCCTTGAAAAGGCCTTATCCTATCCCCCATTGTAAGATTCCTTATTTTCCTTCTTGAATTTAGCCCTCAGACCCTGTTACTTTCCCTCCACATCGACAACAGTCTTCTCAACCTGGTTATCCTTCTTTGTAGCTTCCTCGGCAGCCTTCAATGCATCATTTTTCTTTTTCACGGCCTGTTCTAGTATGTCCTTCCATTTCTCCTGGTCTTTTATCAATGCCTTCTTTGTGGCATTAAGATAATCCCTCAGACCTTTGAAAGTGACCTCCACATTAGATGAAGACTCCCTTAGCTGGTCATCTCTCCTTGGCATCTGATCATAATCAACCAAAAACTACAAAATCCAAAGGTAGGGAAGTCAATAAACCCTAGCATTCAAGGCACATGAATAAAATAAGATCCAAGGATGAGGTATTTACCAAGGTCGGGTTGTGATTGGCTCTATCCATAAATCTTTCCCTTGAAAGAGCAACAGTAGAAGATTCATCAGCATAAAGGACTCCTGAGCCTATCAAATCCCTATCTAAACCAGCGTTCACTACCACAGAAGCAGCACCAATAGGAGCCTGGTCGGCTTGGCCCTTTTTTTCCAACTCTTGACGGTCAATAGGTCATTTCCTTAATCTTTTAAACTCACGAGTCTTGAGGTTCTCAGGCATCACCACAATAGGGTGCGTGGAACTGCCTTCACCAACATTCTTCTTCTCAACTGGGGAGGAGACTTAACTCCGACAAGGAGGTTAGAAATTTTTCTCTTCACCATCTTCTTGAGGGGTGAATTAATGATTGGTACATAATTAATATCCAAGGACTTAAAGGAGGACGAGGTTCCTTTAACAACAATGTTCCCTTCTTCTTGGGAAGGAGATTCTGAAGTAGTGACTGGAGAAAATGATGTCGGCTCCTCTAAATCAATAGGGGCTACAGGTATGTCTTCTGTAGGTCGAGCAATAAATTATGTGACTTCACTTCGGTAATCCAACAGCATTGATGTTAAGCGAGGATGAGTTTCTCATAGTCTCTGCTGAACAGACCACACAAGCTTTAAATCCATAAAGTTCACCACAAAGTTAGGTGGACAATCTTTCTTCCTTCTTTCTGCCAAAGATAAACAATCAAATATTTGTTAATAAATGATTGAGGTGAAAACAAGAAAAGTGCAGAATATGTAAATAAAATGATGCAAATATACATTATTCCCTTACAGAGGGCGACGTGGCCCAGTGTATCCTTCACCCTCGGGAAGAGGAATAAATTGACAATTCTTAGCAATTAAGCTATAGTCCCAATAATCTTTATTGGAATTAGGAAAATTAACCACCAATGCTCTGTTGAAATATCTTGTCTTCAGATAATAAATGTTGTCAGCAGTGGTCCCCCAAAAATAACAATACATCAACTCTGTTATTCCTATATAGGTTCCAAAATAACTCATTAACTACTCTCCACATATTTGGGGAAACTTGAGCCTGAACCACATCAAAATATTGATAAAACTTGAGAAACAAATGATTAGGCAGGAAAGTGACTCCACACTCAGCGATAAAAATGGTTGGAAGCTAATAACCCTCATCTCCAAAGCACATAAATCACACGGGCCAGTAATTAATTCAGTTATTACCTGATCAGGGATCCTACATTTTACCCTAAACTCCTCCAAGGAACTTTCATCCATAATATACACCATCTTAAAAACTTCAAAAGGAAAATATGAGAAAGAAAATATTCTTATAGTGATAACAAATACCTTGTTGAAGCTCTTTCCTTAACAAGTAAAAAGCTCTATAGTGAAATAGGGTGTTTGAAATTCAAGGTGAAATGAGATTGAGGGGAAAGAGACCTTTTATCGTAAGGATGACGTCCCTTAATCTCCAAGGTTTAAAATCATTAAATGTACCAAACGTTTCAGATATCGACGGCGTAACATATTCAATAGGGGTCTTCAAGGTACGGTAAAAACCCTTACCATACCGATTTGTAACAAAAAATAGTGGTAATGGTTTACATTTTTTATTTACCAAAATCGAAACTATCGAAAACGAAATTACTGATTTTTTTGTTGTTGGTTTTTGTTTAAATATTTTAAAAACCGATTTACCAACTGTACCGTATCGAAATAAAATACCGAAATACTGTACCACATATTACCGTACCAAACTTACCGCATATTACCGTACCAATTACGAAATAAAAACTATATTTAAAATATATATATATATATATATATATACCAAATTATAAAGATCATTCATTTTAAACTCATCTAATCCATTTATTTTTCTTAGAACAAATGTCATAAAATCCTAAATACTTTTCCTATTCTCTCATTCACAACAACAAATTAGCTCTCCAGGGATAGAAAGCACAGTCGCACAATTTTTCTCTAAGTATAGAAAGCACAACAACAAATAAGCTCTCCGATGTACCTTCCTATCCTCTCTTTTTTAATCTTTTCTGGCCACCCCCTCAAGTTCCCTTTTCAACTGAAATATTTTATATTTATTTTTTGACTGATATATATATATATATATATATATGTATGTATATATGTCAGTATTTATGTGTATGATTGTTACCCGGTCATTTACAGATCTCCGATCGATTTGATAGATCTCCAATAAAATATCCCATTGGTTGTTGTATTAGGTGTTGTTCTCTCACTCGCAAATCGATTTGAATAATACCCATTATTTGTATTGGGTATTATTTATAACTCCGATCTATTTGGCAGATTTTATGTTTGAGATTTGACAGATATGAGGTTTGAGGTTTTTGTAATGTAATGGGTATTAATTGTTGAATAAGAGATGTGAGGTTTAGTTGGATCATAAAAATTCAAATATGAGGTTTTGTTGTTGAATACATATATACAAAGATAGATATTTAATGGGTGTTAATAGAGAAATATTAAGTTTTTTATTAGATGTTATATGAGGTTTAGTTGGATCTGAGATAATATGATTTGTTAATATTTAGAATCATTCACATAAGTGATAATTATGAAAGTTAAAATTGGCAGTACAAAAGATTGTTAGCTTAGATTTCTTCAACACTATGAGAATTTGAAAGAATATTTTAATAAATCCTCAACATGATTATCTCTCACAATTGATTTGTGGACTTTTATCCAAAATTTAAGGTATATGTGCCTCACAACTCACCTTGTTGACAAGGATTGGAAGCTATAAAAAATAGTTTTCATGTCCTACCACACCCTCACAAGGGTGATGTTATCACGAAAACCATTGAGATATGCTTGTTAGAGTTGGGTTTAGACAAGTTGCCTACCATTACGCTTGATAATGCGAAAAATAATGACAAGTCTGTTGGGGATTTGAAAAAATGATTTAACAAAAGAGACGGTTTGTTGATGTTAGGTGAGTTTTTTCATGTGAGATGCTTGCACATATCATTAATCTTGTTGTGAGGGATGGAATTATTGACATGAAGGATATTGTTAAATGTCTTTGAAGAAGTGTCAAATATGTGAGAAGTTCTCCTTTGAAGATGCAAATGTTCAAAAAATATGCATTGGAAGAAAGAATAATATCAAAGAAGAGTGTTTGCCTTGATGTCAAAACTAGGTGGAATTCAACGTCTAAATGAATAAGATTTAAGCTACAATGTGAAAGTTAGTTCCAATGGACTGGGTATAATAACAGAGAGTGATTGGAAAAGTTAAAGGCATTGCCAATCTAATTAAATACCTAATAAAAAATTAACATTTTAATGAACCTTAACAAAAAAATACCTAACACCCAATCAATTTTAATTCCTATGTTGTAATTGGTTTGCACTAGTGGTAACGGACACGCCTGTTTTTTAATATACCCGTGTGACACGCGTGTCCGTTGCCGCTGCCGCAGACCAATTACAATATAGGAATTAAAATTGATGGGGTGTTAGGTATTTTTTGTTAAAGTTCATTAAAATGTTCATCTTTTATGTTCACTTCTCCCTATATATATATATATATATATATATATATAGAGAGAGAGAGAGAGAGAGTTAGGGTCTCTAACATACCTCATTAAACATACCTAGCAACATACCTATTTTTTTTAAATAGTAAAAAAAATAATTTTGAGTTAATATTTTTTATATGGGTTCATTATATTTCAATGTACTCCTGTAAAAATATTCAGATCAAAATAATGTGTTTTGATATTTTTACAAAATAGGTAAAAAACTAGCAATTTTAAAGGGTAAAAATTGACAGTTTTTTGACCTATTTTTTAAAAATAAGAAAAACCATTATTTTCAATTGATTTTTTTTATAGTGGCACATTGAAATATCGAACCAATATAAAAAATATCATCTCAAAATTTTTTTTTTTTACTATTTTAAAAAAAGGGTATATTGCTAGGAGGTATGTTGGAGAGCCTGACTCTCTCTCTCTCTCTCTCTCTCTCTCTCTCTATATATATATATATATATATATATATATATATATATATATATATATATATATATATAAAATCAAAATGTTGACGGGTAAATATTTACCACACATTGACATTAGAGGAGGACTAGTTTATCGCCCATGAGTGTGAACTCAATTTATACAAGGGTCCTGATATTTACACCCAAAAAATATCTCCAAAAGACCACATAAAAATTAAACCCAAACTTTACTAACCACACCCAAAAGTGTTGTACCTTTTATTTTCTTTAAAATGTCTAATATACCCCAAACTAAATAAAAAAATTACACACAAACTAACACCACATTCAACCAAAATCAAATCGGTTGCTCTTCCCACCGAAAACCTCAAACCCACGGTTAAACCTAGCCAAAATCATCTTCACCATTTCTTCCAAAATATCCATTATCATATTTTTGTTGTGTTGTTGGGGATTTTGTCGTGTTGTTTACATACAGAAACCATAGATCAAGGGGCTACATTGCAATGGGTCATGAAAAGAAAGATGATGATCAAGCTTCCCAAACTCAGAATATTGAATGCTCGTTTGATGATTTTGAGGTATTAAAACACCTCTACACACTATATAATCTGTAAAACAACATTTAAAATGATGAAAAGATGAAAAAAAAAACTGAACTGGATGCACTTACGGTTTCCCATCACCGTAAGTGACAATAAGTTTCGGTCCCAAGATGTCACGTAATGATAACTCGCGGTATCGTAGACTAATATCACACGGTTACACTTGATCATGTAATGATACTTGACCAGGGTTTTATTTTCACTATTTCACTTGGTCGTGGTTTTTGTGTGTAATGATACTTGACCAAGGTTTTATATTCACGATTTTAGTTGGCCGTGATAAGTTCACCACGATCTTATGTGGTTGTGGTATTATACCCACGGTTGTAATTTGGCCGTGACAAGTACCCCACGATCTCTATTTGCCATTCTTTTATATCCACGGTTATAGTTAATCGTGGCATTATTTTTATATATAAAGTTTCATTATAGATATAAAATTTGCATATATATATAAATATTCAATATAGATATAATTCATGTAACGGTTATTATATTGCCATTCATTCATGTACTGATTATTGTATTGTCATTTCAGTTAGATGACTTGGTTCTAGATGATACATTTTGGTAAGATATAGACAATCTCATTGTACCGAGTGTACCTACTGAATGTGCTTCTACCGAGAAAGAGAATATGCGTGAACCGAGTATGAGCGAGCAAGCAACGGCATCAACCTCGCCCAAATGTTTGCGTGATTTGTTTCCAGATTTCACATCGTCTATGGTAAAAAACCATATCACATAGTTAATTTCCAACACTTTGAGATATTTAATGTATGACATTATTATATGACATAATTTGATTGTGTGCATTGTTAGGATGCGGAAATAGAAGAAGGATTGGATATTAATACGATTAATCAAGACCATACAGTCGAATTCACCACTGAGGAGGCATGTTTTTTATTGATATTGTACTCAACATGATTTTACAATTATACTTGAAATATCCATTTAAATTGTCCATTCATTTAACAATGTTAGTCTTGTGCTGATTTTTTATGATCGGGACAAGATGATTGATTGGTGTCAACAAGTTGGTCGCAAGCTTCATGCGGTCATGATAATTCTAAAATCCGACAAGGCCAGTATAGTCCGCAAGGGTAGGGTCGTACTTGGTTGTGAGAGAAGCGAGATTCATATACCCAAAAAAGGCGAGGTGTTGGAAAAGAAGATGAGGCGTTCTTTCGGAACGCGAACATGTGATTGTCCATTTAGATTGAAAGGGGTTCCGCACAATAATTTCCATTGGGGGGTTGAAGATCTATGTGGGGTACACAACCATGTGGAGTCAAAATCACTTATTGGGTACCCATATACCGGCCAACTCTCCAAAGAAGTGTGGAACATTGCAAATAAAATGATAAACAATGGGGTTATCCCTAAGGAAGTACTCTTAACATTGAAAAAGAGGTCGAAGTATAATTGTTCATCAATACGAACAATATATAACGCTAAAAGAAAAATAAAGAACGTTGAGATGCAAGGTCGCACTGATATGCAACAGTTGATGCATTTTCTCGGGGAGAAGAATTATGTCCACTGGCATCGAAGGAATGAGCAAACTGATATGGCGCAGGATTTATTTTTCGCACATCCCACCTCTTACTTGTTGGTGAAATGCTTCCCGAGTGTGTTTGTGATCGATTGCACTTACAAGACTAATCGTTATAATATGCCATTATTTGAGATGATTGGGGTCACTTCTACCGGGTAATATTTTTGCTTTGCATTTGCATTTATGAAGAGTGAGAAGGAGAAGAATTTTAAATGGGCTCTACAACATTTGCGATCATTATATGAGCCAGAAGAATTATCGCAAGTTGTTGTCTCCAATAAACAACAATCTTATCTAAACCCTTTGCCAAGCATGTTTCCACTTGCGACCATTCTTCTACGCTTATTCCATGTACAAAAGAATATTGAAGGTGCATGTGTGAAACACAACATTAAAGACCAGGACAAGAAGGTATTCATGCAAGGTTGGATTGGGGTGTTGGAGTCAGAGACTATGAATGACTTTGAGAATGCATGGATGGCTTTCCGCCAAAATTGGCAAGAATACCCGAACATGGTTAGGTAAATACAGAAGAATTG
The DNA here is from genome assembly GCA_949130495.1 of Sambucus nigra. Lineage (NCBI taxonomy): Eukaryota > Viridiplantae > Streptophyta > Magnoliopsida > Dipsacales > Adoxaceae > Sambucus > Sambucus nigra. The sequence continues at coordinate 498,119,107 of OX422208.1, read as the reverse complement.
GATGCTTTTTTATTTTTAGTTCGCGTATTAATGGACTAATTGTGTACCCCACCGTGGCAACCGAATAACCAACAGAGCGGAGGGTGCCCATGCGTAACTAAAAAAAACACTTAACAAATAGCACCGGTTCATTTGCGATGGTGTGGAAGGGTATGGACGCATTACTTGGCCACCAAGTAACTCAAATTCAAATTGAGCTTCAAAAATCACTTCAATCCACCAAGCATGGACACAGTGATGCGTTATTGCGCAAGATCCGTGGTAGGGCATCACACTATGCATTGGATCTAATTGTTGTTGAGATAGATTCCATGTGACCGGTATTGAGCGCATCAGGCACTAACACCTAATATACGGAGATACAATGCTCCCACATTCTTCTCACCATATACGAATTACCATGTGTCCACGAGTTGGCCCAATAGGAGAAGTTAGGCCAAGCAATTCCACTATAGGCACTAGACGATCATTGGAGGAAACTTGATATTATCCCGGACATCCCTCGGTATCGTGACCTTGACTATACACCTGAGATGATATAATTTAAGAAAAGGTGGAATGAGGCAGGTGAAGCTGTTAGAAATATGATACGACGCAAGTTAATGGAGATTGCTGAAACCTCTAGCACACCCTTGATGGAGCCCGTACAAAGGGTAGCCAACCTAAGGGGAAAAGGTCTATCGATATATCTACGAAAAGAACCCCTTGTGCTTGGGAGAAAGATGTACCATCCACAATAGAACTTAAAAAATTCTTCGCAAACACTACCCCATTGATGGGCGTGAAACCAGAGACGTGGTCTCGGGAGAAGAAGATGTATATGAAGGATATTCCCAAGTTCTTCCAATAATTTTTGGACGATATATATGATGTAAAATTTGATGGGAAATGTGGATATAGGGATATTTCCCAAGGTGACGGTGTTGGGGATGGACTGGAACATTCTCATGCTATTCGTTGTGCTTTGTTATCTAAGATACATAGGGACAAGCCATTTTGGGCAACGATGATGACCTCCTACGATATTGATGAGTATGAGAGGAGATTAAACTATTTTAGACACCCACGCACAAGAGAGCGATGGTTTATAATGCCAAAGTTTGGCTACCTTGTGGCAAATGCACTTAAGCTAATGGTTGTGTTGATATCCAAATTTCAATACTTAACTTTTGTTCCATTCGACATTGGGCCAAACCTAAGATGGAAGACAATCGCATCATCTATATCCTGAACTCGTCAAATATTCATTGGGTGAGTTTAAAATGCACAAGATTTTGCTCCCTACCATCAATTACCTCTAACTGAAAATCAAAGGCCAGTCAAGATGCCCTTCAGTGGCCTACTTTATTTAAGTCCCTCTTTCAAACGTTTCAGAATCTATGTCCCAAAGACATTGCGACGAGAGATGAACCATGCTTGATATCGTCAGATGAGGACGAGGACTTGACGAATGCTTAAATTCAGTGGTTAAAGTCCTAGGGTTGATTGTAACTTCTTATAATTATTAGGATTGGAAACTTTTTTTAAGTATCAGGATTGGTTATATGTAAAATGGTTGTTGGAGAAAGTCTAGGGCTAATGATTGTAACTTTTTGCAATCACTGATTATATGTAAATGGATCGTAACTTTTTGTATTAATAATTATTGATTGGAACTTTTTGTATGTTTTTGCAATCATTACTATAATATAAATTGGTTATATATGTGATAAATTGGTTATATGTGATAAATTGGCAATCTTGGGGTATTGTAGGCAACTTATGGTCCCTTGACACCGCACATATGTTTACACGGTGACACCACATCGTAATTAGGAACCTACGGTGACACCACACCATGAATAAAACACATACGGTCAACTCTAACCGTCCCATATATGCATAGACTTGGCCCATTTTTCACCCCAACTTAGACGGTCTAATGAAACCGTGAAAGGTCTCACTACAGTTGGTGGTAGCCGTAAGTATATATTCCACGGTTTGTTCTCACTATGTGGTTTATGTAGACACTTAAGCTATTTTTTCACCACAACTTACACGGTTTAATGAAACCGTGACATGTCTTATCACGGTGAGATGCCGCCAAATGTTACTATTACACAGTTTGTTCTCACCATGTAATTTAAGCAGAGACTTGGGCTATTTTTTCCCACAACTTACACAATCCAATGAAACCGTGATAATTTATATGGAGGTGACACCACACCGTATATAAATAATGCACAGTTGGATCCCACCATATTATTAACATTCAAGCATTTGATAACATTCAAGTACATGACATTCAAATACATAACACGATTTTGTTAACATTCAAGCATGTGATTATTCAAAATTGTTTCAAAGTTGTTAACAATCAAACACATAACACATAACATAATTCTTTCAAAGTTGTTCCAACATGTGATAATTCAAAATACAGTTACATTTAAATTGTTACATTCAAATTGTTCCAACAAATTTTGTCTATTTTCTCTTAAAACGCTTCGTCGGGGGGTTTTCTGCTTGGGGGTTGTATCGTGACGTGCCTTGGTCCGATTTTCTTCACGCACCGTGGCCTTTCCCTTTTATGTATGCGTGGGTGTTCCCTTGGCCTAAAGCAGGGCGTCAAGCGTTGCACGTGATAGTTCAAGGACATCCGTAACCTCTTGGTCCGAGTCTCCATCAATAGTTTCCTGGAGCAGGCTAATGGCTACGTCTATCCCCTTAGCCTATATATAAATTATCATCAAATGTGTTAGATAATTCTTGAACAAAGCAAATCAATTTATAGATAAATTTCAAAACATTTACCATTTTATTCGAGTGCTTTAGCTCCGGCTTGCATATTCTATTCTCGAGATTTCGAATGTATATATGGGATCTTTCTAGGTACTAAGACATGTACCCATCCACACATTCCCAAGGCATGGACCTCACTACGGTCGAACGTCTAGCATCGTACAGAACATGGTCGACCCAGTTAAGTTGATACCATTTCTCGATATCAAACTTTAAATTGTATCGGGCCTAGGTCTTCCCCCTCTCCTCTGACAAAGGGCGCATTGGCGGTCTAGGAATTATTTGAACACATCTAGCTTGGCATAGGACCCTCTTCAGGTAGTAGAGTTCCCCGACATCATAGCAGATAAGGAGGTCGTTGTACCATGAGACCTCCTGAAATGGGTATGCCTCACTTTTTTCGAAATAGGGATCCCATACAACCTAAACGTATTTTCAAATATTAGTACGTACATAAATAAAGAAAATAAATACTGAACTTAAAATAACTAATACTTACGTCTGAAGCTTTAAAATTATTTAAGGCTTCCCTTAGCTCCAGTAACTGTGAAACGGCATCCCCTGACACCGTTTGCGCCCTCCATTTGCTTAAACGCGGCTCGCTATGCTGAAAGTTGAGATTTTTAACCCCCCTCGCCAAATTGAAGTGGTCGTATATCAATGCCTGCAGTCAAAACAAAATAAAATTTCAATATAGACATTAATTAGGAAATTATTATATTACAAAATAAAATTAAAACACATGTTAAATTTAAAATATGCACCACGAGAAGGGAAAGATATCCGGCCACCTGTCGAACGTCTACCCGAGAGGCAATCCCCAACCGTCGATATAAATGGTCCAATACACCCATCCCCCAAGCATAGTCTTTGGATTTGCCGACCTTTCGCAAAGACTATAGGTAGTACACTGGTACTCAGTTGCCCAATTTGTCTTGGAATAATAAGCAACCGATCATGAAAAGCAAGTACCCCCTAGCAGCCTGCTCAATCCTCTTCTTTGAAGCACCTTCCCCTAGCTTCTTAACCCTCCCCTTACACAAATTCATTAACCAGTCAAAATGAACATCATATACAGACTTACACTCCTCCTTGCCCTCCTCCTCGGGACAACCCAAATATTTAGTATGCCATTGGATTTAGGTCGTCTTCTCCTCGACTTTCTTCAAAACAGTACCGTACATCGATTTACCTACTACCGAAATTCGGAGGAGATGGTACACATAATTTAGGGTGATGGTCATCTCGCCTAACGGCATATGAAATGAATTTTTCTCCGACTTCCATTGTTCAATGGATTCCAACACCGATAAATAGTCTATGTACCGATAGGAGTGTTTAATCAGACCGTACAAACTCGAGTTCCTCACCATCTCTATTACCCGCTCATCCTTTGTGGCTATGTCCCACTCACAAAATTTCTTATAGTGGTACACGCACTTTATTATCCCCATCTCCTCATCTCTATTCCAAATAGAATAACCGATATGGTTACGATAATTTTTTAGGAGTTCGAGGTTATAAGGCTTGCACCTCTCGAGTGGCTGGGAATCAGAGTGGATTATTTTTTTACGGCCTTTCTTTTCAGGCGCTATCAATGTGGACGACTGGATTTCATCTTCCGAGGAAGAAGACTCGTTCTCTCCTACTCTTTGTCCTATGTCCTCTCTTTCTTCCTCTCTCGCTTCCTTTCTTTCCATCTCTCTCTCCCTGCCTTTCTCTCTTCCTCTCTTTCCTCCTCTCTCTCTTCCTCACTTTCCTCCTTTCTCTATTCCTCTTGTGATTTATCTTCTTTCTCTTCCTCGTTATCTCCCACTCCTACTGTAAGGCCCTAAAACATGATAAGGATGGCTAATTACATGATTAATTATAAGCTATTAGTTATTGGTCATAAATTGGTTATGTGTGTTAAACATGTTAATTATCATGTTTAGGGGATGCATGCTCATGTGATATATATGTGGTTTATATTAGATGCTAATCGAGCTTATGATCGGGGATAACATGTTTAGAGCATATGACTAGTTATGTGGTTAAATGAATCATAAAATTATATTTTTAATTCATGATAATTTTTATAAAAGTAAATTAGGGTGTTGATACAAAAATGGCAATGTTTGGTCTCCAAATGTGAAAGTTCTGAGATTTTTGGTAAATTGCTACTTTCATGTTCGAAGCCCAAATTAGGCATATTAGTTTATGATTTTGGGAAAACACAAATTATGAAAGTTGTCTATATACGAATTAATGTTATAACACAACAAACGGTGGGTTAAACGGAGGTCCGTACAAGAAGTTATACCGAAAGTACGAATCAAGGGCAAATTTGTCCATCCCTTAAGTGACATTTCTCTTATTAGCACACCATGTGCTATTTTTTGATTGGTAAAAGGGTGGGTGATGGTTTGGCCGACTTAACCTTATTAAAACAACTCACTTGTTCAGCAATTCAGCCATGAACAAGAGTTTTTCCTAAAGAGAGAGAAAGAGAAGAAAGTTAAGAAAGAAATCTTCGAAAATTTCTATAAATCGAGGAACCTCGTAAGGTAATTACTTCTTTATTAAAGTTGGTCACATGGATGAGTTCTATACTTGGCATGTTTTTATTTTTGATTTGAATATATATTTTAATGATACCCATATTGCTGAATTATTTTGGAACAAGGACGGTTTAAGAACATGTGTAAGAACGTGTATTAGGATCGTAAATGTTGACTTTAATGTCCCAGATTTAAATTCCCTCCTCGTGATGTTTTTTAATTTAGGAAATTCAAGTTTTTTATGTGTATATATGTTTAAACATGTTTATTATATGTTTACATGATTGATACCCAAGGTGGAGGTTATGTATGCTTAAAAATGTTACGTTATTCTTTAATATTCATTTTCGACCTACTTGTACTAAAAATGGAATAAATCATGGAACACTTATTGGAATTGAGTGATTCTGGTTGGAGAGTAAAATATACTCATACATGTATAACATATCCGAAAATTGTGAAAAAATACCAAGGAATGAACCTTTGGTGATAGTTTGAAGTTTGGGTTTAAAATCTTCCCTAAATGAGCAAGAATGCATACCAGGTGTTTGACGTTTTGCTCGACATAGAAAATGAGCCCTAAAAATTATGAAACATTAATTTTGTATTATTCAATATGTTTACTGATATTGGGTGGAATATCATGCAAATTTGTGTTGTATAAAAATTATACAAATTTTAGGAAGTTGAAGTTGTGTTGCTGTTTTTCTTAAGAAACGATTTGGAAAAGGTTGTAATAAAATGGCCATAACTTTGTCTAGCGAATTCGTAATTTAATTCTGTAAAGTGTGTTAGAACCCTAATTACTTGGGTGTTATAGAAATGTAAAATATCATATTTAATTCCTCCTTAGTTATTTATTACTGACCAAATAATGTGAGGTATTACTGGGCTTGATGTTAACCAGTGTATTCAAATACTAATGATATTGACTTATTAGGTGGGGAAGCAACTAATACTACGATACCAAGGAAGTAGTTGGTATTAATCTTAGCACCAAATCCAAGGTGAATGACCTTCCTTATGAAATATAAATTCTTATAATTTCATATGGAAATGTGTAGTTAAACACATGTGTTAAAATGCTTACGGGAGTGATGTCGTATTTAGGAAACATATGCATATGATTAAAAATGTTATGCCATGTTATATAATGATATGGACTAGTGAGTCCTTTCTCTAATGTTAAGGACTGGTGGGTTCTACGGGATGCAGCGACCCCGTTAATCCAATTTAATGGTTTGTTGTAATCGGGCCTAATTAGGGGATTTGGTGTTCCCCATTAACTGGGAGTTAATTGGACTGGTGGGTCCAGGCACACAATTCCTATTGGGTTATAACATTAGAAAATAGAAATAGTTATGTGAATTGGTTATATGTGTGGAATATGGTCATTCACTAAGCTTGTGTTGCTTACACTCCTATAAATAATGTTATGTTTCAGGTACGCCTATCACTTGAAGTTCACTGCCAAGTTAGGACCTTAAAACGGGGGAGTGACGGATATCTAGTATGGTTTGAATATCAAGAATCTTGTTGTGTAAATATTAAACTAAAGATCTTGGTTATGTAAAGTTGTGTAGTGCTTATAATTTACGTGTAAATGTAGTTATGTTTTCATCTACACATACCTTTGAAAAAAAATCTCATGCTATTTTTCCTTTGAGATTTAAATTAAAACATTATTTATTGTTTAAGGCAATTTATCTCTAATTAAAAAGGATGAGTTTAACTTAATTAAGTCGGGGCGCGACACCTACCTCACCCCCTACACTAACCCCAATCAAATCACCTACAACCGCCTCAACTACTTGCTCAATTGACTACGAAATAGCACCCGCCTCAACATTAACTACACCTCCAACCACTTTGTTTACTACTTTATCTAACGAACTCGTAGGAGAATATCCTCTGCTTGAATTAGTGGCCTCACTGGCGCTACTACTACTAGAGGAAGTTACGGGTGGTTGTACTCCCTTAGCCGCCTCCAACCTCCTCCTCCGCTCAGATGCGGTAGGAGGATTTTTTCTTCTCACCATTTATACGGCCTACATAAGAAATTAATGAATTATATTAGCAAATGAACATATTATTTGGTGAAAGGAATACATGCATACAATATAAATAAATTGGTAATTTAAGAGATTACAAATAAATTTAGAAACAATAATTAGTAAAACCTATTTATTAGAAAAAATAATTACTAAAAATACATGAAAATGTGAAATAGAAAATACACTGGTACTTACAGTAAAAGTTGGACGTGAAAAACAATTATACGATTGTCTTTGGCCGTGAGAATAGACACACGGTTATCTTTGGCCGTGAAAATAGACACACGGTTGCCTTTGGTCGTGAAACCTACAACCACGGTTTGTTCTCACCGTAGATTATTAGCACCTTCGGTGACGGGCAACCGTATGTGCAGAGTAGTTTTTTTTCCCTTTTATTCAAATTGTTAAACCCTAAGTTTTTGGAACCGTGTTAAACCCTAGGTTTGTTCGCGCAAATGGAATATATTTGCAGTTAAATTATCACCAACTTCCATTTTAAAGAGTTTATAATGGATTTTTTATATGTAGTTTGCATGCTAGAGTTTAATACACAAAATGAGAGCATAATGCTAATGGGAGTAAGGTTTAATGGTGTAACATACTAGAAATGAAACTTGAGGGTAATGTGGTGTTGTATGTTTTTGGCGTACAGTTTGTATGATATGTGGATGATGGTTTGGGAGAGAAGTTAGAGAGAAAGAGCGAGAGGAAAAGGAAAAAATGAGATTTAAATTTTTTTTTTATATGGGTGAAAGTACATGTGATGTTGTGTTTTTTTTTCGTGTTTCGTATAAATATTAAGTACTTATATGATGTTTTATACAAAATGATATTTTGGAGTAAAATTTTTAATGTATTCATGGTTCCTTAGGGCGGTTTGACAATTCAATTCCAAAGTTTAGAATTTGAATTGGAATTGGAAGGTCAATTTCAATTTCATAAAATTGAAATTGATCTGCGAATTTCATTTCCGCAACTTAAAATTAGATTGACAAACGGACCCTTAGTAAAATTCATTGTTTCTTAGTGATCGCGAAAGAAACATTGAAAATATTTACATTTCCATTGCCGTACGTGGAGGGCCAATAGACATTTGACAGAGAAGGGTATAACAGACATTTTGGCATTTGTTCGACTCGTGTACCAAGTACCAACCCTAGCATAGTGGCATGGTGTCTGCGATTTTTTATAGTTGGCGGTTGATATATCACTTTGTTGCTTGGTTGCGGCCTCAAATATATCATTTAGGTGCGTTCTCACTATACTCTATTTGTATACCCACCTCATTTAACTAGCACATCTGATTCGCTGTATCAGTTAGTAATACATATCTTATATGGGTGTAGATATATAGATACCGGAGCTGTTGAAAAAACAATCGAATCAAATAGAAAATAGTGGTATCAACAAGGGCCAATTGCAAATTTAACCATCATGTATGGGGTGAATTTGAATTTTTGACTAATTTTTGCAATGTTAACAAATGTTTTAATTTGATAGTTTATAGTGTTTTATTATTGTTTGGTGAAATAAATAATCAATTAATTAATTGATGAAGATGAGTAAAGGTATCCCATTTCCATGTCCACAAAAACATATCATATATTGAGCTTTGATTGAATCATATCACACAAACAATTCATACAAAAGGTGAAAAAATTAAAGAATGGAGATGGATTGTCAAAAAATGTATGTTAACTCAAATCCCAATATATATAGGTACGCACATGGATCGAAAAATAGGTACATACTTACAAAGGAAATCAAAGTATCAAGATGTGAAGCGAGCAATGCGTACTTTTCGTTGAATTAAGTATTAGTGAATGGGTTTGATTACAGGTAAGGTAAGAGATTGGTAATCTACAACTTGGATTGCCGAGCTCAATAGGTCCGGAGGGGAGAGAAAAAAAATGCAAGAAAAGATAAATTAAACTAAGGGCTATTTAGGTTTAAGATAACACTAATTATTTGTTATTGTGTCAAATCTAAATAAGATCCCCAAGAATTAAAAATGAAGGGGTTTGACACAATTACAAATAATTAGTGGGGGTCTTAAACCCAAATAGCCCTTAATTTTATTCATCTTTTCTTGTACTTTTTTCTCTTCCCTCCGGACCTACTGAGCTCGGCAATCCAAGTTGTAGATTACCAACCTCTTTCCTCACCTGTAATCAAAACCATTCTCACTAATACTTAATTCAACGAAAGGTATGCATTGACCCTTTCACATCTCGACAATTTGATTTCCTCTGTTTGTATAACTGTTTTTGATCTATGTGCGTACCTGTATATATTGGGGTTAGGGTTTGCATATATTTTTTTGACAATCCATCTCCATTCATTGATTTTTTTCACATTTTGTATGAATTGTGTGTGATATGATTCAATCAAAGCTCAATGTATATGACATGTTTGTGTCCCTCTGGACATGGGATGCTTTTACTCATCTGCTTCAATTAATTAATTGGTTATTTATTTCACGAAACAATACTAAAACACAGTGAACTATCACTCAATATTGTCCACGCATTAACACTATTTGTGTGCCTGGTCAGCATTCCGTGAAATCTATTGTTGCGGATGTCCAGCATTGATTAAAACATTGCAAAAATGGGTTCAAATTCACCCCATACATGATGGTTAAATTTGCAATTGATATCACTATTTTTTTTGTTGTGTTTCTGATTGTAGATTTCAAATTTCTATTCATTGATATCAGTTTGCAAAAAAGAAAAGATGCAGAGCAATGACTCCAACAAAGAAGACAAGTATGGAGTTAGAAAATTAGAGATCTCAGACAATAACAAGGGTTATATTGAACTACTGCAGCAACTCACTGTGTGCAATTCCATCTCTGAAGAGGAATTCCAAACACAATTTCAAGAGATCAGTAAATATGGGGATGACCATGTTATATGTGTAATTGAAGATGATCAGTCTGGGAAGATTATCGCAACCGGTAGTGTGTTTATTGAGAAGAAGTTTATAAGGAAGTGTGGCAAAGTTGGTCACATTGAAGATGTTGTGGTTGATTCGAATGCTCGAGGGATGCAGCTAGGAAAGAAGATCATTGGTTTCCTCACGGATCATGCTCGTTCGATGGGGTGTTACAAGGTCATCCTTGATTGCAGTGTTGAGAACAAAGCATTCTATGAGAAATGTGGTTTCAAGGAAAAGGAAGTTCAAATGGTGAAATACTTCATTTGAGGAATATAATTTGCTGATTCAAAAAAATGTGTGGCACTTATTTTTGGAACTCTTAGAATCCATATCTGAGTATATTCAGGCGTATAAACCAGTTGAGCAGAGCATTAACAAGCTTGAAATAAATCTTGAGCGTGGCTCATTTATCTAATGGTCCAACTTGTATTACCCTCTAACTTAGCTCATCATAGAAGTCCAGTGGGTTGATTTTTCACTATACTAAGATGGCCATTCGTACTATAGTCGACTCCCTCCAAAATTTACTAACTTCTACCTTTTAACTTTTTTGAAAAGTGCTCATTCATTCATAAGTAGCCTATTTGTATATAAGAAATGCCCAAACATCCCAAATATTTCTAATTCTGTATTTTGATCGCCATGTTTTTTTCATGAAAAATAATTTATATATCTATTTATTTATAGTTTTTATGGGGATGGACTCAAAAATTATCTTGGATAATCAATAGTCTTTAATGTGATATGTGTCATAAGAGAAATTTTAGATGCACCCACTAATAATTTCACGTGCCCCTACACTAGTCTTAATAACATTTTTTGAAATGAACGTGGGATTAGATGCAAGATTTGGTTTAGGAACGCTTAAAAAAACGTTTAGGATGTTTCCTTGGAAACATGTCAAAACTTTAATCCGTGACCTTAACTAAGTGACGGTTAATAAATTTGAATTAAAAAAATATAGCTATATTACATACACTTGTATAAAAGAAAAGCTAAACAAAATACTAGACAAAGGAAAATTATATTCGCTAAATAACAATCGCTGTAAACAAAATACTAGACATTGGGAAAATTATATTAATAACTAATAATAATATATGCCTTTGTATCTTCATACATCACTTCGACAAAAAAATATCGCTCTGATGCTTGATAAATTATCTAAATCACAAGAAGAAGGTAATTTTTTTTTGTATGATAAACTTATAAAAAATGATAATATGTTCCCTAGCGGTACATGTTTTGAGCATGAGAATAGTATATATGAGAATTATGTACGAGTATTTATGCTATATTAATTGTATATTGAAATATTGTCCCAACTATCTTTGAGGTTGTTAGTGTGAGCCTTTTGAGCAAATGTTATTAGTGTTGGGTTTTATTCTTGAAATTATGTATAACTTTTATTAATTAATAAAGATGTGTCAAGTTCATTTTGAATGAGAATTATGTTTGTGATAATGTCTTGTATTTATTTTAAATATACTGTATTAGTGTCGATCAATTCAATTGAACAGTTCATAGCCTAGATAGGGGGTTGACATCTTATCAGTAAAGTTGCGAGTACGATCTTAGTAGTTTATTGACTACGAGAACTTGGCTAATGGTTCGGGAACTTGCCTGATAGTTGAAGGAGAATCGTACCGGTACATAAGGAATATATTAAACGAGAAAATGATGAGATTCAAGTCTAGTTGTTGATTAAATTAGACTTGCACAATCTCACATTGTTTGCAAATGGTGCATATATTCTTAATCCTAATAATTATGAGGATTGAAATGTAATTATAATTATTGTTTTGATTGTTATGGGTGCGAGCCCATTTATTGGATCTAAATCTTCGCAAGTTTGGCAATCATTGTGTGTACATTTCTGAGATCATCTTCTGGAGGAATCCGTGCTTGAGAGATATCATAAATTGTGATATCCCCTTAATAAACTTATAAGTTTTGAAGTAAACTTGATTAGTGGATTATTTATCATCCGGTAAAGTATCAAATAAGTTAAGTTTGAGATCCATGAACAAATAAGATGGTGAAAATCAATTAGCGACAAATTGAGTTTCACCAAGCGAGTATTCTATGCTTTACACGAGGAATCACACTATGCACTATATAACCTTACAAACAAGACCTCATTATTTCATTAATTATGAGGTAATTAAATTAAAAATTATAATTATTTAGTGTAATCAATTATAATTAAAAGGGAATGAAAATATATTAAGGGAAGTAGTATTCAATTTTTATATTTTCGTTTTGGAATTCAATTTAATTACTAGTCTTGGGTCCAAGTAGTAGGTCCAAACTCTGTAGAAACCCTAATTGGCCTAAATTCACTTTGTGTAACTATATATATGGGTATAAGGTAGGGTTTTAAGCACCATAACACATCTCAAGGGTTAGAGAGATAGAGGAAAACATTATTTGCATTTTTGTGAAGGGGTTAGGTGAGAAAGTTATTCCTCTAACAAATCATCGAGTTTTCATCTCCGGGAGTGCCTGTGCACTAGGCTTACTTTGGGGGATCATATACTAGAAGATTCAAGGCATTGAGGAAATTCTAGAAAGCTTTTGGAGGGAAAAGAAAAGCAACATCTTCATCTTCTATAAATCATATTTCTCCTTATTCGAATCACCTACAAGATCCACGATTCGAAACCCTAGGTTTATACATTAAACCTAGTTTTGTTTTTCTTTATATTACATAATCAATCAAAGATTTTTGGACAGCAAAGCTTTTCATTATACCAATCCCCAACAATTAGGACCCTAAAATTACTGCCATCGTTGTAGGTTAGTGTTAGAGGACCTTCTTAGCTAATCATTTTTTTATATCTCGCATTCTTTTGAAATTTCTTCCTTAAACAACTAATAATCTCATTACTTTTGGGAACAGGTGTTATTGGTGAAAACCTTAAGTAGGGCACATTCACTCAAGGTGTCTATCAACGATACGAGGGGACATGTCCATTGTCTCTAAAGTGTGTCTTCATAGAATTTTCCTACATGAGAGTGAAATCTAACGAAATGAGAGGAAACAAGAAAAAGGAGACTCTTTCAACCATACTTTCATGTCATTTATAATAGAAGCATATCGCATTACCAAATTCCAGATCTTTTTTGAAAAATTAGAAACATCATCTATTATTATCTGATAAAAGCTAATATTATATCATAGCAAAAGTCACTTAATGGTGAAAAATATATCATCTCAGACGCTAGTACATTGATCCTGATAATTAAACCTCCCTCTACAAGAAGGTTGAAAAAAACATATCCAAAGCAAATTGGATATCCTCATATGTTGTTGTAGCCTCTACAAACAAAGATTACATGTTGCAAGAGAGTCAAAAAACTTTTATTCAAAATTAAGAACTACAACTATGATGTCAATACCTAATCAAATACAAAAGGTGTATGTATCCATGTTTAATTTGTATAACCCCGTTGAAGTGCCTTCCAACGAAAATGATGAGGATGGGTGCGGATATTTATTTATGATTTCCCTCACAAAATGGAGACAAATGAATACAATCTTGGTTAGCCAATAATCATGGTTTTGTAATAGTACCCTTGTGTAGAACATAACTGTAATTTCTCCATAACTTCCAATAAACCATGGCCACAATGTCAAAATTATCATCTTGATGATCTCGAGCCAAACATTTTAGCCATTCATTGGTCAGACTCTTGATCATCCATTAGGTGAAAATTAGAATGCCATAAGTCTTGCATGTTCAAATATCCCACAAACAATATATAGTTATGTGCAAATAGATTCCTCATTAGCAACACAATAATTATTGATTAGATCATGTATGTGTTTCAAGTATTTGATTGTTGGGGGGAATCCATCTAAATGCGTAATGAAAACTTTGTTCAAACTAAGCCTCTTTTAAAACCTAATTCATCCTTGGTGGGATGAGGGAGAGGCATGACCATGACCATTGTTGTTGTGTAATAAATTTAAATTATAAGTGAGGTGTAAGCACTTCTCCAATTGAACTTGTCATTAGAATCATAATGGCACACTAATGTATAATCACCATTCCACCAAATAAAATTTCTTGATTTCATCGACATCATACGATATAAATGTAAGGACATGTTTTACACTCCCTTAAGTTTTATTTGTGTTGACTTAGTTCTGGAACAAACATTTATGTTGTAGTTTCTTTGTATCTAGTATATTGAATTGTAATGTTACGTCAAATGAAGATATAGAGACAAAGCACTGTGACAAAGATTATCAAACCAAATAAGGCACATTAGTTATGTATCAGAGATTTGCTATAAGGTTTTTAAATTTTTGTATGTGCTTGTAGTTTACTTTATTGCTAAGAAGTGACAGGATGTGGCTTTTTTTCTTTAAAACAAATTAAGGAAAATATTTTTAAACATTTTATGTGTAAATTTATTAAGAGGGTTTGAAAATAAGTGACCTCATTCGAATGAGGTCATCCTCGACCGAAGATGGTTTCGAACGAGGGACTTATTTTCAAGACAGTGGATCAAGATTGAAAATAGTTTCAAACGAGGTCACACTTGATAGAAGTTAATTTCAAACGATGGCTAATGACTTCACAAAAAATACCCTCGGTAAATAAAATTTCAAAAGGGGAACTCTCGTTAGGAAGCTCTTATTCAAACAAGGGATTCCCTGATTCAAACAATGTCTTAAAACTTAAAAAACATGTTTTAATGGTTGTTTTTCACTACCATGCTGTTTAAACTCATTTAAATGCATCTTTCAAAGTATGAAGCCCATTTTTTTACAAAACATAAGTTGGTTTTGAGAGAGTCCGTTGGGTTTGTGAGATAGTGTTAACTCCAAGAAATCAAAGTAGACTTTAGGTTTATAAATTCCCATAGATCTTCTACTTCCAAGAAGATTCTAGCATGTGGATTCATGTGGGTGAAGATAGCATGTTGGATTATGTGTTGATTGATCATCTACAAGTGATATCGATGGATATTGAGGCCTTGGAGGCTTTATAGTCGATTCTTAGACTGGATTAGAACTCGCTAGAATGGGCAGAGGCCTAGGAGTAGAACGCAAGGGAATGACCACGTGGGAGTAAGCGTCGTCATATATGTAAGATGTGTTTGTGTCATTTTATAGTCTTGCAAACTTCATATTAGTATTGGTGGACTTAATTATGGGGTGGGGCAATAGTGGTTTGTTTTTGTGAGGGTTTCGAGTTTATAATTTTTATGTGTTGATGTGATAATTTTATTTATCTACTTTCGGTGCATGTTAATTTGGATTAAATGATTTTATTTGATAAAATTAAAATTGGGTTCAAATAAAAATGATTTAATTTGCTCTATGTGGTAATTAACTAATTGGAATTAGACCCTCAGGCACATACTTATTTCAATAAAGATGTTTTGAATGGTGTGTGACTTCCATTTCCTTGATTGGTTGATAAAATCACATACTAAATTATGTTGATTCATCTCACTAGTGGGAGTCAAGACCCTGAAAAATCCACTAACCCTAGGAAACACTCCTCATATTTCAAATAATTCATATATATCCACATTGTAATTATCGTTTATCCTACAAAATATACTCCATGTGAGGGATTGTCAATGAAAATGTCCAAAAAAGAACGATTAGGGAAATAGTGCACTTTATGGACTATAAATATAAGATAATATGGATTCCACACAATACGATAAGCTTTCTTAGACATAAAAATAATTTTGAATGCATTGAAATCCTTAATTGCAAGCAACCTTTTATTTTGTCTTAGACACACGCTCTAAGATGATTCAATATATCTTATATCTGCATTGATTCCGATCTCATCGAGAATTAGAAATCATGAAGAAAGAACATCGAAAAGACCATAAGTCAATCTGAAACAATTCTCTTTGCAGGCTCGATTAAAAATTATTTACTCACGTTAGATAATAAGTGTTCCTTCTAAGCTTTAATATTCTTCTAAACTATTTCTTTAATATTTCAACACTTGTTTATTGTCCCTATTGATAATTGTTGGGAGTCCCAAGTACTTATCGTGAAAGCCTACTCCATTGATTTCAAGAGCTTGTGTCACTTTATTATGATCCTTTATAGACGTATTTTTATTGAATGGAACAACAGTCTTTTTTTAAATAATTTTTTTATCTCAAAGCATCCTCTTACAAATTTTTCGAAACAATTTTTTGTCTTAAATGCTAACTCCATTCATTTTTTCATCCTTTGTTGCTGAAGTAGGGATTAAGTTACCATCGGCAAAGAAAATATGAGAGATGCATGGAAAAACTCATAATAATCTCATTCTTTTGCTCAGCATCCTTGTGTAAAGCAGACAAAGGTTATGCAAATATGATAAAAAAAAGATAGGGGAAAGAGGATCCTTTTGATGAACTCCGTAAGATGCGTGATAAAAATTGTGTCGCGCATTATTATTAAGAATGGAATAGGACACTGTAAAAACACATTTCACAATTAAACTCACTCAATTAGTATTAAAACTCAACTTCAACATTACATTCTTAAGAAATGACTAGTCAAAACGATAAGCATTTCTCAAATTAAGTTTGAGAGAAAAGTGACATTTTTCCTCCATTACTTGTTCTTCATATATAGCGATTAATCTCATAATGCTAAAAATCAAATTATAACTTATAATCCTATCACTGACAAAGACACTTTAATTGTAAGAAATGACATGAGGAAAGATGGTTTTTAGTCTTCTAGATAATATTTTGGTGGACATATTGTAAATAACGTTGCATAGGTTAATGGGTATAAAAATGAGATATGTTTTCGGGCTTCGTTATTGAGAACGTCCCTTAACAGTGTGCACTTAGGCCAAGATGGTCTGAATTAATACGGTCCAATTTTTATATTTTTCAAATTTTAAAGATGAAAACTTTAAACAAATTAACCCATTAAAACTTATGCACCAATATTAAACCTTAGTTGTAGAAAACAGATTTACCCAATTTTATTATTTTATCCAAAACATGCATCTAAATGATAAGCAAATAAAATAAAAATTCATTCACAATACGCCAATATACGAGAAAAACCAAAAAGGAATCAACATCGAATGGCCCAGCCAAACAGCTCACTATGTCGTAAACATGTAGCCCTGCACACTTAAACACGCCTTAAATGTAAAGAGAATATAACAAGTATAAATTCGCATATGAATAAACATCTAACAATGTCTAAAACAATATCAACCTAGGTAAGATGTATCCCCCTACGATAAAGATATCCTAATCATGCAAGGAAATATACCATTTATTCCCCTAAATATATAGCATAAAATAATTACTCCCCCTAAAAATTAAATCTCCCCCTAAATATATGATTATAATATACCAATTTTAAACAAAGGGATAAGGGAATAAAATCATGCAATGGTGTAAAGTGCAATAAATACACAACATGGTAACTCAAGCATAAATAGTCCAAACAATGATCTTATAATCTCACTATCGATGGAAAAGGATATCAATATGAATAATCAATTAAGTATGATACCAATTTTGAAATTACTAAATTGAGAAACAAAATTTCAATGCACATAATAATAGATATTAATATGATCATATAGCATGCCAAATAAAATTTAATGATAAAGTATATGGAAAACATGTACTAAATGTAAACCGCAAAGACTCGTAACGCGATACGTTATAAAATATATGCATAATATACCAATGAATATTCAGTACATATATATAGGTATAAAGGATCACAAAACTCGACACAAAATACATAAGCTTTACACAGTAGCATAGTATGGATGTATTTAAACATGTGGGATGGAATGAATGAGCCTGAACTAGATACAAATAAATTATTATCCAAACGTTCAAGTATATTCAAGAAGTTCTAATTGATCGCAAAACTTTATCAAACTAAGATCTACCCTCAAGTGAAAAGATAGAGTGAACTTAATGAACAAACAAGCACAATGCACACAAGCCTAAAATATTAATGATTTTACAAATCAATAGCGTCATGACAAAATAAGCATGACTATGATTCATTGTGCAAACCCATTGATCTTCAACTAAATACTCAGAAAAGATAAACATATTTCATATTTTCTTTTCTTTTCTTTTCTCAATTCTTTTGAAACTATTTCTTTTAAAAGATCAAACAAACAAACTATATTTGCCTTTGGCAAAAAAAATTTATTTGTATTACCTTCAATTTTTTTCATTAGTCACTTGTCAATGGTGGCTTTCCCATAAAGGAGATTTGCTCCTTTTTCGTGCACTCTCATATTTTTCAATACAATTCAAACATTTTCACGGACAACGGTTCTTACATGCACAAATCTTCCATAGTCAAAAAGTATGTATATGACAAGATTAATGAAAGAACATTTTGCAAAGCTCAAATATATATATATATATATATATATATGTGTGTGTGTGTGTGTGTGTGTGTGTGTGTGTGTGTGTGTGTGTGTGTGTGTGTGTGTGTGAAGTTAAAATTCAAATAGCTCATGCATATGTGTGTAGAGACATATACAAAGTCGAATCTATAAATCAAATCATGTTTGAAACAATTTTATGCATGCATGATTAAGACAATATAAGTATCAACAATCATAACCAAATGTCCTAGTCACATGGACACTACGGAGTGAAATGAATTTAAACACGCCAATATGTCATACTAAATGTATAAAACTAAAATACACAAAACTAAAAAAATGAGTTTTTTTTTTAAATTCAAAATAAGATGTCAATTTTTTTTTTAATTTTTGAAAACAAACTCTAACTCTAAAGACAAACAAAATCATTTTTTGCACTTTTCAATATAATTCAAAAAATAAAAAATACAAAAGATACACATGTCATAACACTAGCAAACATACATCATGAAACACAAATTAGAGTATGACAATCAAGCTAACACAATTAATCGTTAGATATAGCATAGGAATTATCATGTGCAAGCAAACGAGAACCAATAACTCTAATATGTAAAGCCTCCAAATCCGATTTCCTAACCCAAGTGAGTGTAACATGGCACTTAAGGTCTTTGGAAACCATGGTAACTCTATTCTTAAACTTTCTAGGACCGTTATTAAGATTATAATAAAACCTCATAAGGTGACCTTTCCTACCGAAATGAGTGCTAGTGTAAACACATGGAGGGTTATTACCTAAGGGTTGACCTTTTCTAACGTTCCTAGTCGACTTTCTCAAATGCATGGTATTTGCTTTAGTAGCGGAAGCATTATAATCATCAAAACCAATTCCACACTTGTCATCTTTGATTTTGACAGTGCCTAACATTTTATCAAACTTTTTTAACTTAGACTGCAAATCAAATTTGACACGGCTCGAATCTCTCAATCTCTCCTCTAGCTCAACTATCCTCGAGTCAAGTAAATGCCTAAACTCCTCTAACTCTAGAATATCTTTATTCACAGCCTCCACCAAACCTCTAAGGCTATCTTCTTACCCTCAACATACTCTGGCTTCTCTCGAAGTGTCCTCTCACGTGCCCTAAGATCCTCAATTAAAGCATTATCATCATTTTCTACGACACGCTTCTTCAACTAACTTCAAACTTCAAGTTAGCCTTCTTTACCTTCAATGTTTCCCGCATACAACTAACGAAAGGAAATTTAGAGTTCACTTTCCTTATCCTCTTCATCATCCTCACTATCATCTCCACTCTATTGTCACTCACTTGGGGTCCACCAACTATGGCCTCGGAAGTGTCATGTAAATAAATATCTTCATGGAAAGATTTATCATAAAAGCTCACATGATGAGCCATGAACACGGTAAAGTTGCGCTCAATGGGGAAATTATTTCCCTCTTTCGGATCACTATCACTAAGGGTGACATTAAATGCTATCATTTTCTTGCCCTCATTCCTTAGTTTAGTGGGGCACTCAGTTACCCAATGGTCATAACCCTCACAATTATAACATTTCTCTGAATCATCCCTCTTAAAATTACCATTCATATTCTTAGGTACGTGATTGACCTTGTTGTGCTTATTTTTCTCAAACCTTTTCACATCTTTCGATTGCTTTTGGAATTTGAGAAATTTCTTGAATTTTTTTGCCAACATGGCCACATCCTCGGAATCGATGTCAGACTCATCATCCAAAATTGGTGTTTCCTCCTTCTTGGCTTTCAAAGCAATGCCATTTTCTTTCTTCTTCACATTCTTAGAGGTAAGCATATCAAGCTCATAAGTTTTAAAGTTACCTACAAGCTCTTCAAGTTTTGTAGAGTCTAGAGTACCCAAAGAATTCAAAACGGTCATTTTAGGATTAAATATTTTAGGAAATGGCCTTAAGATTTTCTTGATTACTCAGTTATCGAGTATCTTCTCTCCCAAGTTAAAAGATGATTTTTCGGACAGTCTAGCTCAAAACTCATCAAAGGTCTCACTCTCCATTATTTTAATCGTTTCAAAATGAGTGGTGAGGTTTTGAAGTTTGGAAGCGTTAACAGCACTAGTTCCTTCATGGATGAGTTGGAGTATGTCTCAAGCCTCTTTGGATATCTCATAAGTCATAATACGGCAGAACTGCTTCGAATTGATAGAATAAAACGGAGCATTCAAACCTATAAAATTAAAATTTTCTAACATATCCTCAGCCTCACTCTATAATTCTACAGGTTTTAAAGAATTGTCTCTCCATATCTCGTGATAGGTGGAGACCAACCTTTAACAACACCTAACCAAACCCGCTCTTCTGTAGCCTTAAGTGCTGACTTCAAACGCATTTTTGAGTATGCGTAGTTCATTCCATCAAACATCGGGGTTTTAATTCCATCAAATCATCCAAAATTCATGCCTAAATACAAGGGCTCAAAACACAGAAACTGACTGTTCTAGCTCTGATACTAATTTAAGAACGCCCCTTAACAATGTGTGCTTGGGCAAAGATGGTCCGAATAAACACGAGTCCAATTTTTATATTTTTTATATTTTAAAGATTGAAAATTTAAACAAATTAACCCAATAAAACTTATGCACCAATTTTAAACCTTAGTTCTGGCAAATAGAATTACCCAATTTTATCCTTTTATCGTAAATATGCATATAAGTGATAAGCAGATAAAATAAAGAAATCATCCACAAGACGCCGATGTACGAGGAAAACCACAAAGGAAAAAACTTCGGACGATCCAGCCAAATAGTTCACTATGATACGGTTTTACAAAGTATAGACAATAGACTTACACAATGACTCGATCCCCACAAGCCTTGACGCTCTTTTATCTTCCACCGTTCCTCTAAAGTGCAATACAGGAGTCCACCCATGCAAGCTGCCATAACACACGAGTCCACGCACATCTCAGTATCCACTGATAAGGCTCAATAACCGTCTATACATAAACAGCACGTATGGAGTCTACCGCACAAAACAAGTTCTCTCAAGATGAAGAAAAATAAGCTTTGGTGACCAAACTTAATATCTTAAAGCATATGAAAACACGAATCTTAGATCTTTAAACGTATATGGTGAAACAAGGGTCTTGTAACTTTGGTAAACAGGTAAGAAAATGTTTTTCGCCAAAAGTTCTTAAAAAAATTTGAGTCCAACGCACCTTAAATACTGAAAACACAAATTTCAAGGCGGCAAACTAGTTCAAACAAAAATGGCATGTCGTTCGAACGATATTATCTTTTTATTCAAACGAAACTACATTTCTTTCAAATGAAATATCTTTTTCGTCCAATCGTCCTTCCAATGAACTTTCAACGAGATGTGTAAAACTTGGTAGAGAATTCTCATTTGATGGTCATTAGATGGTCATTCCAACGATATCTTAATTTTATTCTAATGAGATCAGAGGTCATTCGAACGAAAACATAGTATCGTTTTAACGAGGTCAATTCTCATGCTAATGAGATTAAAATCAAAAAAATATTTTCTTAAAAAATCTTTAAAAACATTTCCAAACGTTTTAAGTACAAAAATAAACACCCTTAAAAATATTTAAGGACTCATATTCAATATGCATTCATACCTGCGAGATCCTCGATAAACGTGAAGGAAACCTGGCACTAAACACGGCACGGTGTATCCAATCTTTAAAGTTTCGCCGCTACGTCTTCATCAAACACGTTATAGGCTCATAGGATCAACAACACAGAGGCTATCTTATGACTCAAATATTTTGTCCGGAGTTATACCAATTACATACGAATTGACTTGATTAGAAATGTGTCCTTACATTTATCTCTGGAATCAAGGTAACAAGTGTATAATTAACTTTCTCCCGAATGTTTTCATTATCAAGATAATATATGATAGAGTTGGTGGTTGTAAAAAACAAAGGCATGTCCTCTGGACCTAAAGCTTTGGTGAAACATTTAAGAATGGATAAAGATAGATTAGCAAAACTAAGGGTGCATTTATTTTTTATTTCAATTTGCAGTCGAAAATCTAAAGTCGAAAATCCAAATGCAAAATATTTGTTTGTTTTCGGTCCAAATAACTTATGCACCTCAAAAGTCTAAATGGACTTAAATTAATACTTTAGAGGAAAAACAAGCAACCCTTAAATTCCTGCATTAGAGAGTGATTCATCTTGTTGGTAACTCGCCTCGTAATTCTAACAAGAGCTTCCTACAGAATATTGGTTAGGTCAGTTAAAAAAAAGAAGTCTCACAACTAGGGGTGTTCACGGGTCGGTTCGGGTCGATTTTGGACCCTCATTCAAATCGAACCGATCGATTCGATTTTGGAAAAGGTCAGACTGAAACCGAACCGACTATGAAAAAAACTGTCCGTTTCGGTTCACAGCGGTTTCGGTTCGGTTCGGGTCAGTTTTCGATGGTTTCATGTTTGGGCTGATTTTTTTAAGGGCGGTTTTGGGTTTGGGTCAGTTTTTGAAGGTGGTTAATGGTTTTTGGATATAAAAATATAAGTTATTTAGTTTTTTTTTAATATATATATATATATATATATATATATGGGTTCGGGTCGGTTTGGTTTGAATCGGTTTTTCCCACGTATAAACCGACAACCGAACCGACATGGTCGGTTTTTTATATTCGTAAATCGTAGGCCGAATCGGGCTAAAAAAATCGCCGGTTTCGATTCGATTTTCGGGACGAGCGGGTTTTTTGCACACCCCTACTCACAACCCCTAAGACTTCTCTAGGATTGTAAGAGCTTTTTTTACATCCTTTAGCATCTCGGGCTATGAAAGATCTTTTTATTATCTTTATTCCAGCTTATTTTTTTGTTATGTATATGCGCGTGTTAAAAGCACCCATTCAAAAGTCTGTCTAGTCCCCCTTAAAATAATAATGCATCTCAATGCCCTAGTTGAACTCATGCATTTACTTATTGTACATATTCCACTTAAGCAAGCCCTCATTACAATCACACATATTATATTACAAGTATCCTAACATGCAGTACTTGTAGGTTCATTTTCCCATCCTTGTATGATCACCTCTTCACAATCTTTAAATTTTCTCCACTATGCCTTGATTCTAAATTTCATTTTTCCCTTTTTCCCAAGGCTCAAATGAATAGCATTGTAATTTGAATGGTGACATGTTAAATGAAAATACTGGACGGAGGGTGAGTTGCTTAATCAGTCAAGTCTTTCAAACATCAGTTGTGTTAGATGGTCATTCTTCCATGTAAATTATGGGTGTTGCTAAAGGCACCCATGATTTTTTTCACCGGCACCACCTATCAAAAATACCGCATAAGTTGTCAAAAATTATCCTTACCACCCAAAAGTGAGGCACCCCCAAGTCAAGGGTATTTAAACTATTTTTCCATTCATATTTATTTTTTGTTATCTTCTTCTCTCTCTACACTCTTCTTTCTCTCTTTCAAACTTTAAAAAAAAAAACGAACTATACCACCATCACCTACCCCCCCACCCTCCTGCTTCCGTCGCTCCCTCCCCGCTCTGCCACCCACTCCACAAACCGTGCATCTGTTGCCCCCCTCGCCTCTTCTTCTTTTCTCCATATTTTTCTTCTCCTTTTTTCAGATCTACATTTGCATGTAAGAACTAAATGGTTATTATGTTAATGTTAGTAAGTGAAAAATGATCAAGAAACAAGAAGTATACGTATGTTTTAACTATTAAAAATCATGTAGGGATATTTTTATTTTTTTTAAATATTATTATAACGTTGGCATCTAAGTGCTAATAACAATGATAAAATTCGGCGCTCTGATATCGAGTCAGTATTCTAATGCTGAAAAAAACAACTTATTAAATGTGGTGCCGATAATAAATTTTTATCATTGTTGTGGTGCCAGAGAGTGTTTCGGTATTTTGGTGCCGAAATTAATCTCCACTTTCGGTATTTGGATACCAAACTAAAATTTTCAAATCAGTCCTCTCCATTCGGTGTTACAGTGTCGAGAACGATGATAAAATTTGGCACTCTAATACCAGTCGGCATCCTAATGCCGAATCAGTATTATGATGCCGAAAAATCAAATTATTATATGTTGTGCTGTTAATAAATGTTTGTCATTATTGTGGTGTTAGGAAGTGTTTGTGTTACACTGCCAAAAAGGTCACCATTTTCGATTTTATAACTCGGAAGCAACTGGGAACGATATTTTTGTACGTTCATTGCGATTCATTTAATGTTATAAAGGTTATATAACGGTTAGAAACGTGGTTGTATACCTCTAGGAGTCCATCTTTTTATATTTCTTTGAGTTTGAAACAACGAATTTATCTACATTATTATAGCTTGTTTCTTAGTGGTGCATTTGTGGTGGATCTAGAAGAGTTTCATTTCAATGGAGGTTTTGGTGATGAGGAATTTCAATGGAGGTTTAAAAGTTAAATTATAGAAAATAATTGTTGGTTTGACTTTTTTTAAACTTTAAAAAAATGATTAAATTTTGTGGGTGTCATAATTCATGTGGGGTTTTTTTAAGTGATGTCGGTGTAAAAAATTCGGGGCGACTTTAGCACCACCCATAAATTATCTATTGAAACCCAAATCAATAAACTCATAGTTGTCCATAACTTGACGGAATCCATGCAATATTCGATTCAAATTTTGTGAATGTTTATCCGAATAAATATTTGAAAGAGAGGATATGGATAGAATGTTTAAAAATGTAAAACATTTACAAATAGCATATGTATGTTACTAATAATCTTTATCCGAAAAGGAGTATTCATATTTGTAAATATTCAAGTTTCCATATATCCATATCCATGGTATATTTAAATTTTAATTATTATTATTAATGGGTTATATTGACAACCATAATTTGATAATGCAAAATTCGACTTAGCCCCAATTTTTTCCGTTATCAAGCAAATCGACAACTATAAACACATTCAATGAAAAACTACACATACTAAATATAAATCAACACTTCTTCCCCTGTGAAATCTAATCATTTGCTAAAATTGTGGTGCAAATAATAGCCTACCCGATGGTTACCAAATACGACATGAATTTTGCCTTCACAGATGACCATAGCGATACCCGTCGAGGGTGGGGTATTTATTTTTTATTTTTTGTGTGCATGCAGGTGAGATTGGGGGTTGACCCTCAACTAGGGTTTAAACTTACTCGAGTTCGTCTCGTTTTCGTTCAAAAAAAAGCTCTTTTGAGACGAGCTCATAAAATACACAAGTCAAGCTTGAACAAAATTTTAAACTCATTAGATTATTGAGCTTGAATCCAAGAGCTTGAATCCAATTCGGCTGGATCACCAATATCCATACTAAACTAGTGTAAAATAATCAAGCTACTCGAGCTTGACTCTTATTCGTTTGCTTAGAAGTTCATTTGAACTCGAACCGTAAGATAAATGAACCAAACTTGGACATACATTTACGTTCATTTATATTTACAAATCAAGCTTAACGCCTCATTTTCACCCCCCGCACCCTACCCTCAAACTCCTACATATGAAAGAGAGGGTGACCCAATGGTTACCGAACACAACTTATGAACTTAACCTTCTCAGATGACCGTAGCAATTTGCCCAGCACAAGCCATAATAGCTTCAGGACTTCTGCTAATACAAAATATGTAGCATTACAAATTTCAAATAGAAAAATAAAGGTACGTGAACATAGGTTGTTGGTCAACTTAAATTCAGGCTTCATATTAAAATCAAAATATACACAAATACAGTTCACAGATTCTCATATTCCCTACCCTGATTCTCTTTATGTTGATGCATACAAGGCAAACATATCAGATGGCACCTCTCTGCTCTCTCTGTGGTCTTCTATTATATTATCGAAGGCAAAGAGAAAAAAATCACGCAGCAATAATAAGATTGTATCTTTAGTCAGATTTCTCGATCTCCCGAAATCTCTTATCCCATTCTTGGGTCTCATAGTCTTGCTCAATCAAGTCCCTATCAGTACTATACACAATCTGATCCTGCCCAATAAATGTCCTCTTGGCCATGTCCCGAGCACTCAAAAGCTGAACAAATTATACACCAACAAACGAATCAGTCTCGTGAACAAACACTGTGTACACATGTAAACGCAAACGTAACGCCATAATTACGCATCTGTAATGCAAAAGACAACCAAAAGCCTTGCAACGCGAACAATAAAGATTTCGAGGTGAACTCAACTCTAAGATATAGTTTATGCAGAATGAGATTAAATTTTCATAAAAGAGGATGCATTAGGTTCTTGTTCATCCGAGAATGATTATCAACTCTGTTTAACTGTACAGTGTTTCTCACTAGCTAGAAAGTTAAAAAAGAAGCATACTGGTACAGACTGAAGAAAATTGCACACATAATTCAATGAATTGTTATACTTGTCAATATATTACTATGGGTAATATGCCAAAAAAAAATGAACTATCCAAATTCAACCCTCTGAAATAATTCTAATTGAACCACCTGAGATATGAATTTTGTTGCAAACACCACCCATGTGTTGTGAAACAATGTTCTAAAAAGTTCCCAGAAGGGGCTCCTTGTATCATAAAACACAGTTCAGGGGCTTAATTGACATACAAGGGGCTAGTAGCAAAAACTTGAAGTTCAGGACTCTATTTGTTTAGACCTTCCCGTATCATCAAATTTTGGGAAGAAATCTAAAGGACAACGGTAAAAACTTTATTGATAAGATTAATCAAGGAAGAATGGACCAACAAAGGGTCTTCACAATCGCAAAATCATGGAGCTTGGAAAATATCAACAGTACCACCAAATACAAAAAAAATGTTCTTAACTAAAATCTAAATATTACATTAATAATAACAACAAAAACAATAGGTGCATTTTCACGCAAAATCACTTTTAAAACTCAATATTTATTTCTTGAAGGAAACTAAGGACAGAAACCAATCCAGCTTGATCGTACGTCTGGATATACAGCATAAAATAGTTAATATGACTCCAAAGTGCCAGTTGTATTCTCATTGTGAATTACAAGCCAGAAATACTTCTCAAGCTACCAATTGAAGGATCATAACAGTGATACTGTCTTCTCTGACACACAAACACACAAAAAAAAGAGGGGGGGAGAAAACATACGGATGCTGCATAAGATTTTATATGTACCTTTTGTCTCAAGTATAGATCCGGCATTTCGAGTACCCGCGCACGTTGTTCCCTTGCTAGGTTCCTTTTTTCTATATCAGTATTTCTCTTGCGAACAAAGAACCATCGGACCAAAGGAATTGCAAAAAAAGAGCCGGCATATATCTGCAAAATTAATTTATAACAATAAGATAGAAAAGAAAATTAAACAATCTTAAAGCAAAACAATGAGTAGAGCATCTAGCACTGATTAAAATCATATTACCAGCAAACAGATACTTTCAAAACTTGGAACACGCAGGACTAAGAGTTAAAAAAAAGGCAACAAGTTCCAATTGAACAGTAAAATGTAAGGGGGAAAATAGCATCAAGTTCCAATTGAACTGTAAAATGTAAGGAAAAAATAGCATTATTCACGAACCACTGATGCAAGAAAAACATATTGAATACCTGAACTTTTGACTGCTGAAAATCGAGGCACATATTTAACACCCACAACAACAATATAGCAAAGATACGAGCAACATGCGTCTAATACCAAGAAATATATCATTGACAGTACACAATAATTCTATATATTCTAGGCTGAAGACAGCTATACAATCATTTTCTTAGGCCTTTAAACCAAGTATATATAATCATTTATATACATACGTAGATTATGGATATAGACTAACAAAATAGTAAGTAGGTATGTTTGTATTAAATAAAGTCATTTGGTCAGGGACTTCTCCCTTGCACAGAAGTTTTGCATTCTAATCTCTCACAAGCCGTACAGTAAAAATTATTACTCCCTCCTTCTCAAGTTAGGAGTCTCACTTTCCTTTTAGGAAGCTTCATATTAAAAGTCACATTTTGAAAATCAACGCATCAGAATCCACAATAGTTAAATATATTTTTTATCGTGACCGCTGTTTACGTTAAACTAGTGTTTTCTTAAAAAATTTGACTTTCATATGGCGACACGTGGTTTGAGATCAAGGGACTTCAACAGAACCTGGAGCATACAAAACAGTGTATTTACTTGAAAATTCACACCTGAAGTAGAGGAAATATGTCAGACACAAATGTGATAAATCCGCTTGGTGTAACCGTCATATTCCTTCAAGTAAGAATTCAACCATAGATAATAAGAGAGGTAAAAAGGAAAAAAATATGGACAGAGAAGTAACGCTAGTTGAGCCATACTTCAACATGGTATTAAGAATAATGACGCCAAAGAGATTAAGCCCGCCCAGACCAATGACCATTGCCCTCTCTGAACTGCTAGTTTTACTGCACAGTGAAAATTTACAAATATTAGGAAGCAAAAGTGCACACGAAATTAACCATTTAATACGACAAACAAAATAAATAAATAAGTACCTGAATTGCAATTTCTTCTCCCTGAAAAACTTATCAACTCCTCCAACCCAATCAGCCCATTTTCTCCCAACGAATTCCTTCCTTCCACTATTCTTTGAAGACGCTGTACGTTGTAGGGATGGGAACCGATACAAAATATTTCCCTGCATGAAAATCAGTTTTAATTAATAATATAGACAAGGTATTTTTTTACTTTACCCACGCTTATAACGCTTTATTAGACTCTACCAAGCACGGACACTTCTAAGAAGGCAGTGTGTCCATGACACTGATACTCTTGGACACATGTCCGGCACTCCTTTTCACATGTCTGTAATTTAAATATAAAATTGACGTATCGGACACTTCATTTCACGTGTCCAACACTTAATTTCACGTGTATAACACTTGTTTGCACATGGCTAAACTTGAGTATATAACAATAAAAGTTAAACTGGTGGCATCGTTTTGGACCTCATCTATTATAGATGCATGCCTTAATTGCACTCGAATGTTTCTCCCCCAATCTACTAGCACTAGAATGGTTCTCCAAGAAAGTTATTATCTTAAAAAACCTTCATTTCCATGTTGTGCTTCAAGATATTAATCCACTCTTCTTAACAAGTATTCAAACATGTTCTTTATTTTTTATTTCCTTTTCTTTCATGTTCCTGTCTTCTTTATATAAATTGATATGAATAGATTTATTTATGATGTGTCCCTGTATCCTTATTTTTTCAGATTTGTTGTGTTAGTATGTCCATGTCGTGTGAGACACCACACCCGAGTCCATATCCGTGCTTCTTAGATTAGACTTAACCCCGGTTTACTAATCTCTTTGACGCAACACCCGGTTTACTAATCTCTTTGACGCAACACCCGGTTTATTAACACCGTATAAAAAATCTTTATTTGTTAATAGACTTAACCCCCTACATAATTTGTTGATAAAGATACCCAAAATCATCTTCCCAAAAACGTAAATCTTCTTCCCCAATTCATGCCCAGGTTCGAACAATGTGAATCTACAAATCTATTTCAGAATTCAGATAGTTTTCACATGGTAATATCCTTCAAATCATCAGCTTCATTTTATTCCCAAACCCATCCATCAGTCTCCACCCTCATGATTTGACCCATCCATTAGTCTCCACCCTCATGATTTGAAGAATCACTCCTATTACAGTGGGTCACACATCATAAAATGACTCAAGTACCATAGCTATTCGCAGAAGCTGCAAGAACATATCATTCTTTCACAGTTGCCTCTGTTGGCTTGTGGTCACAATTGATCTTACATTCAGGTATGCAAATCATTGATCTTTAAAGTGTTTCTTCAAATACTCATATACGTGAACACTTGGGGAATTAAGATCTATAAACCTCTCTTTCGCCTTCCGATCGTATGATTTTGGTTTGCAACGCTATCATAGGGTTGGAGATGTCCAAATCGCAATCGATTTAAAGGATGGATATTGCGTTTCAGTTTGCAAATATTTCAAAATTTCAGTTTTGCAAAGATCTCTCATTTCAGTTTTGTAAAGATTTCATGATTTGGTATTTGCAACAATTTTGCACAGAAAGGTCAGGATTTATAATGTAATCGATTGCAACGTTTTCAAAGTAAGTCAGGATTTGCAACAATTTCATTAATTTCAGATCTGAGCTTTGTTTCATCATTGCAATCAATTAAGTCTTAGTACAGATTTGATCAATAAATCTCAACATGCATGAACTTCCAGAAGCTCATGAGCTTCCATCTGGCAGATCATAAACCCTTATGGATTTGAATGAATCATAAATTATCGGTCATAACTGGAAGGATCTTTTGCCCAGAAGGGGTCATAGGGGGGTATGTCTACTTAACAATTTTAAGTTTTTTTAACAGTGTTACTGGTCTGTCGAAAAACTATGGGGTAAGTCAAAGGGAGTAGCAAAGTTGGGGTTAAGTCTAATAGAGCATAATAAACTGGGGGTAAATATATATATATATATATATATATATATATATAAAAGACCAAGAAGGATATGAAAGTATAAAGGGGAAGGAGGAGGAAAATAATGTCCCTCTATTTCCAGGTTATTTAACTAGAATTTTGGGTTACGTATCAACCATTAAAATTTTATCACAGAACCATGCTGAATCTTAGACCAGGCATGAGGTGCTTCCCAATAAGAAAAATGCTACATGTTCAAATGAAGTTGAGGAATCTTAATATAAAATAGCAGAAAATTATAATATTTTGCCATGTCGTGAAAATACTAATGGATAAGAAAGCCAGATCTAATAAGCAAAACAGCTTCAAAAAGTGAAGCCAGAAGATTTAAAAGCAAAAGTGTAAACAAACACTATAGCATTTCACAGCCGGTATAAAATTTTAATTGTGGTGTGACCCTAGAAACTCATTCCCAATTGGAGAGTCAAAGGCAAACAATGTTTTGACTACAAGAATCCAGAAAGGCTCTAAAAGCAAGATGAACGAAATTAAATTACAATAAAAATTTTAAAAAAATGAAAGCAGAAAAGTTCAACAGTATTCCTACAAATACAAGATCTGAACACACCTCGTCATCTACTTCAGGTTGACCGTCAAACCGTAAAAGAACAGGTAATATGTAAGTGTCATCATCCTGGAACACAAACCAAAAAAAAAAGGATGAAGATTAGAAGCAATAACTTCCATGGATGAAGGATAAGATATATTTAGGAACAAAAAAATTTTGGGCGATTTTAACTTGGTACCTCACTAATTTTGGATAATTTTACTTGGTATTTTTTTAATTTCCTTACGCTCGGGTACTTTTTCGTCACTGAATGTGATCTTCGGCGATGAAACTTTGACCATTCTGTGACGGAAAAGGTACCCAAGTCTAAAAAACAATTAGAGAAGCACCAGGGGCGGAACCAAGGGTCGGGTGGGCTGGGCAGTAGCCCGGGTGCAAATTTGAGAAATTAAATTAAATAGTGTTAACCAACCCAAAATAATTATCTAGCCCACCCCAAAATAATTACCCAACCAACCTTAGACAAGAGCCCACTTAGTTACCACTCTCTCAATTAAAAACCCACTTATTCAAAAAGAGAAGAGAAACCAAAAACATTCTATCGCCTCTCTTTCTCTCGGCTCAACCAAAAATCTCAGACTTCCAACTTTGTTGGTGAGGACAAATGCTTCCAACTTCAAAGGTAATCCATTATCCACCACTCCAACTTTTTGTTTATCTACATTTAATCTACTCATATTTCACCATTTTTTTAATGAAGTTTAAAAAGCCCTAATTTGTGTAAAACCTAAATTTGAAATCCTAATTTTTTTGTTTCTCATTTATTAGAGGCTATTGATTGCTGATTGAAGAAGCAATTGATATTAAACCCATCATCAATGTATGTTTATTTCAAAACCATAACTCTTAGTTTTTATTTCATTCACTCTTTTTTTATCTTCCGTAGGATTGTATAATTATAATTTTAGTCCCTAATTTTCAGTTAGAACTTGTGCAAAAATAAAACTAAAAAGTGAATTGTTATATAACTTTATAATATTAATTGTTAGGTATTTATAGAATCGTTAATTAACATAACATTTAGTAGTTTTAAGTAATTATTGGTGAATACTAAAAAATAACC
The DNA here is from genome assembly GCA_949130495.1 of Sambucus nigra. Classification (NCBI taxonomy): domain Eukaryota; kingdom Viridiplantae; phylum Streptophyta; class Magnoliopsida; order Dipsacales; family Adoxaceae; genus Sambucus; species Sambucus nigra. Next base: position 498,086,325 of record OX422208.1, on the reverse strand, counting down.
TCAAAATAATTCGGCTTGGGGGCTCCCGCCCCCGAGAATTGACGTTAAGCTAGCCAGACGGCTGTAAAATCCTGGCTCCGCCACTACTAGCGCCTAATTCAGTAAATTAGTGCGGTACTAAAGTAGAATAAAAATAATAACAATTACTCGAGGAAGCCAGTGTCCAAAATAAGGGTTAAAGAATATATACAGAGACTTATACGAAACATATAAAAGATGGGATCAAAATAGGAACAACAAAATGTTCAGACTTCAAGAATAAAGACAACTCTAATACATTGATATGACAACTCCATATTTTTCTTTTATTTTTCAACAAAAACGAAATCACCAAGCCTATGTGAAGGTTGCCAGTCTACTTCAACAAGATAGATGCCCGTTTCCTAAGCAATGGAATATTAAAGCTCTAAACCCAAGCATTCCAAATGCAAAATTTTATAATATATGGGTAGCATTCTATGCAAGACTTCATGACATATGGGTTACGTCAAGTATGAAAATACCATTTTATCTTTAGTCTCTACATCAAGATACGGAGCAAGTTCTTCAGCTGTAACAACACCTCCGTTCAAGGCTATATATTGGCCAATCTACAAATAGCGTTCAAACACAGTGGAAATTGTTAAATATTATCACAAGCCGATTTTTAAATTATACAAGGAGTCTAAAAAACACAATTACTAACCCAAAGTATAAGAAGCAAAGTAGAGACGTAAACTTTTATAAACAAAAAAGGGATAAATAGAACAGGATTATGAAGCTTATTCTACCATACCAGTGTAGAAATTCATGGAGCATGATATGAGCAATCCAACATTCTTTTGCAGTTCAAACACACGAAAATTTGTTCTAGTAAAGATTCCTTTAGCATTAGGAGACTCAGGAAGAATGCACTTTGAAAATTTAAAACAAGTTTGAATACACAAGTCTTAAACCTCAATCAAGATCTCCTATAGTTAACACATGACAGAACACAAGAGTGGTGAACATACAACCCAGGAAATTATGTGACCAATATTATACTTAATGTTCTGAATAGAAGGTTCCAAATAAACTTCATATGTTTGAGATTCAACAACCCTATCATCTCACATTTTCAAGCTCACTCAACCGTCTCTTCTTTCTTTGCGGTTGTAACCACAATCTTAGCGGTTTGCACCTTCAGGAACTGTTTCAAACTTCAAATTTCCAGGAAAGAATCTGAGAATCAGATTCTAGGCTGGGAGAATGATAATAGTAATAGTTTTCCAGTCAGTTGTTATATCTGAGCATTCTCAAATCTGCATCAACCTAGCCAGCTACCAGATGTTTGCAATGCCGAAGTTAACAGAAGCAACATTTTTTTTATACAGAAAATGCACTCACGCATTTGGTTGGTGGTGGTTCTGGTCATACATCTTAATCATTTTTTTATGCACAACATGATAACAGTATAAACTTTCCTTCTATGTCTGATTCACTTGCGAGGTGTTCGGTTGGTTGATGGACATTAAATTACCTACTTCTGCCAAAAGAATTCTCCTACCAATTAATGTTTACACGGGATTGCAACGGATTAATGTGTGCAGAAAGAAGAAGAGCAAGAGAACTCAATATTAAATTTCTCAGTTAGCAAAGAAATTCCATGAAACTGTACAAGAGCTCAGGTAAGTGTTGGTGGCGTAGGGCCCATCCCACCCTTCTTCGTACCAAAATCTTTATAACTTTATTAAAAAATAAAGATGATTCAAAGTATAGTTTGTGTACTTACCCTGCTATTACCTTTTAGAGGCTCAAAATTGTTCATTAACAGTTTATGTTAAAAGGTTTTATTAGTTAATAATAGAGCTAAAACTAATTAGTCCTAGTGACGGCTCATGTAATGATGGGATGTGTCAAGATGGGTCATGCATAGACCACGTATACCAGATCATGTCTCTCAATTTAAGCTTAGTTAGCAGCTCAGCACATTAATAATGTGAACCTAATAAAAATAAACCCAAACCCACTTAGAGGTAAATTTTATGCCATGTTAATGGACCGTGTTAAAATTGTCGGTTCTAAAAATAATTATGACTAGAAAAGAAAATATTGCAAATTACATAATAATTGAACTTAATATGACAGCATAATTTAAATTCAGATACCATAATAGAATTCAATTCTAACACTTATTACTGCAGAAGGTAAGCCATTACATTTATAAAATTTACAAGAATTATTTGGTAAGGTAAATGATGGTAAAAAAGGCAATAACTAAAGTCATGATTTATGCAGTCTCCATAAATAATATATTTTAATCCCATTAATTACATCCAACGTATGTATCTTTTTAACTGAATCATTACTTCCCAATATTCCAAGTGTTAGATTATAACTTCTTGTTTTGGAATTGTTTAGAATCAATATAAGCAGATCACATAATGTTATACATAATTTGATAACGAGGATTATCAAGTCAACAAAGTTCTGGCCCAACTACTTGAAGTTGATATTCAGCATTGTCTAGAGCATTTTCCTTTGTAAATAAGTTATCGTGTATATCAAGTATTAATTCAATACATATATAAACTCACAAATATGTGAATACCCAAATGCCATCTGACACCACTCCTATTTACAGATGCAAGACAAGCCTGGGGAATACTTATCTTCAAGATTCATCAGTGAAAATAAATTTGAATGCTGATCATGATAGAAAGTGCATGACTCAAAGCGGGTGAAAGTGCGTGACTCAAAGCGGGTGAAAGTATTGGGATTTAGAGTTAGTAAAGTGTTGTGAGAAAAAGGGCAGAATTTGATAACACGAAAAGGCAAGGTTCGGAGTTGTTCTAAGTGCTGTGAATGATAGATACCCATGAAGGTAAAGTTAGGCTTTGGAGATTTTTGGGTTAGTAAGGTTGAATATTAAATCATTGAAGGAATTTATCTTGATAAAGAGGCTTTTTAGTCTATAAAACGAATACTTTCAGATCCGATTACAGGCGTACAAGTGCTAAAATTAATAGTAAGAAGAGAAGAAAAATTAAAAACTAGGCATCATGCCTAGATTCTTACAGCCGTCATACCCACAATTAGAATTGTGATACAATAGAATCGAAAATGACTTTGAAAACAATAGATATTGTGTTACAAAATACTTTTGACTCTACATAAATAAGAAAACATATATAATTTATAAACCTTCCAAACAACATGTCAGGGAAAAAAATATCAACCCATGTCGCAATGTCACTGAAACACCCATTTTCTATATTAAACAACAAAACATTGACTTTGCTCAGACCCTTTGTAAGCCTTACAAAAAATATCAATCATCCCATATATTTGATTAAAACATATTCAACTGCAAATTGAGCCAAAAGTCCAGCTCTGCAGGCTCGGACTCTAGTGGACAAAGGGGAACAGATCAAAACAATTCTAACCTATTCCTCAGGCTCAGATCCTAAACCTTAAATGCAAATTCAAGGTTATTAATAGAATCAATAAATATTATACAGCACAAACATCTATAGATTGTATCATTATAATGCACTTGTACTTCTCGTGGCTTTTTAATTGAAGCAGGGACAGTAACAATTTTGTTAAATCAAGGAGAAAATCAACTCAAGCTCAGATGATATATGAACTGTGTAGGGGAAGTCGCAATAAAAACAATTTCTGAATGCATAGATTCTAGTGTGAACATTACATTGTAGTACCCTTTTAGTAAAAATCTATAGATGTACACACTTCGTTCACAGGAAAAAAATGTGTTGAACTGTCAATTCAACAGTCAATATTACATACACAAATTGTCCCATTATTTTATACTTGCATAGAAAATGCTTCTTCAACCACTGATCAAATTAAAACCTTGGGACACAATGATGAAGGGGTCATTCCATTGCCAGAAGGGTGATTCAAAAACAGTCAAGTATATAACTTGCCATTGATAGACAAGAGTATATAAACACAAGCATTCCAAAACCAAGTATAAAGTATACACCCATCCCATATTAAGAGTCCTATTTCCTTTTTTGGAATGTCCCAAATTAATAATTCAATTTAAATCAATGTCCAATATTTCATCGTATTCAAGTTCTAATTTTGGTCAATTGTTTAAATTGAAGTTCATTTTTTCTTAAAAATTTGACTCTCAAACCACGACTCTCACTTTAGGACGGAGGAAGCAGAATATAAGCATGACAGCAAGAGAGACGAAAGAACAACCCTCTTCATCATCTAGGTTCAATTTTTATGAGGATCAGTGATGACACTGGTTATAGATTTTTTTTAACAAAGGATAGAGAGGACTGAAAACTTGAGAAGTGGACACACAACCAACAAATGTGAAACAAAAACGCTGAAAGTAACGGACCACTGAATTCAGTGCTCAATTATTACCAACTTCCACCTCTCTTCTTCAATACCCTGATTCGGATCACCATCACCAAATACAAATGAAAACACCTACAAAAAGATACCCAAGGAGTTAACATTCTAATAGCCAGAAGCATCCAGTAAATGTAGAAAGTCATTCGGAATTAGGTTTACAGATTCGATGAAATTCATCCCATCATCATCTGTTCGCACCCGTCGCTTCCTATAATAATATGGATCCCAGTACCTGAAATAAAGTATTACGTGAGATAAACTATGCAAGGAGCTCCTGGACTTCCAACTAAACTTCTAGCTATTAGATATCCCCAACCATTTATTAACAGAAGTCCTTTTATAATGAAAAACATTTATTAATAATGGTTTAATACTTTCCAAGAAAGGGCTATAAGCAATCAAATAAGGAAAGTGATAAGCCGAAGGCTAGATATAACTAACAAAAAATAAAAGATAAGATGGCAACTCAAAACTAACAACATATGTCATACTTGGATTTGATGGAAAAGAAGTTTTTGTTACATAGTAAGAGACCTTGCATAAAGAATCAAAACAACCTACTTAGGCACGGAGAGAAGGCCAAATGGGGTGGCACAAATGATAGAGTCCTCTCTAGTGACCTAAATGACCCTCTCTAGAGGAGAGACAAAATCCTCCATAGCCTAAAATATGTAAAATAGTCTAAAACACTTTTTGAGAAGTTCTTAAATGCCACTATCAACAAAAAAAAAAAATGGGGGTTTTATAACAGTTATGTAGTTATACTTTGACCCCCAAACCATATCAATTCTATTTTTGTCTTAAAGGTTCTTTTTTACAAGATTCCAAATCACCCTTTCCCTTCTCCTTCCCTCCTAAGTAGATGTGGGTAGTTTGACACCCCACCCCCTGAAAATCATCTCTACAGATATATATACCTACCATGAAAAATCTTTATGAATATAAATGATGACAAAGAAGGGTAAACACAAATGCCATTTTGTGTTGAGATCTGATTTTATACGCCATATAGGTTTAAGATGCACATATATATTATATCAGTTAGATATATAACCATTGCTGGTATATATATTGTACTCTTGGTTTAGTTGCTAGCACATTTATTTTGTATCCTTATCTATAAGAGTATTTAATTAATTAAATAATTAACTAATTAATTTATATTTTTGGATCTACCATTGCCGGTGCCCAAGCCCGGATGTGAAACGCGGTGGGTTAGTGTCAGGTTGACAGCGGACTGTAAAATTTATGTCAAATCTTGTGATGGAAGATTCTCTAATTATAAGAAGAAACATAAATAAAAATAACATACAAATTTAGGAACACTAACTGGCAAGTGTAAAGAACATATGGATACCTTAAAACGGGGGGAAATCATCGTAGCATGCTTGCAAGAAACTAAATGAAAGGTTTAAAAGACTAGAGAGGTAGGAGAAGGTTATTTTACTCGGGAGAGATAGATAATCGTAGAAATGGGGTGGGTATTGTTGATCACCGTATGAAAGATAAAGTCGTGGATGTTAAACAATGGGGAGATAGAGTAATGAGTATTAAGATCATCTTAGATAAAATAATATTGAATATTACAAGCCTAAGGGGCTTTAGATGAAAATGTAAAGAAATAATTTTGGGAATTATTGGATGAAGTATTACAACAAATTCCTACGCATCAAAATATATTTTTGGGAGGTGACTTAAATGGACATGTAGGAGTAGAACGGGATGGCTATCCAAGGATACACGGAGGCTGTGATTTTGGTAAGAGAAATGAAGGAGGGGAACCTATCTTAGAATTTGCTAAACCATATGATCTAGCGTTAACAAACATATTTTTTTTTAAAAGGGAAAAACATTTAAAAACGGAGAGAATAGAACTCAAATAGATTATTGCTTACTTAGAAGAAGAGACTTGTACACATGCAAAGACTGTAAAGTTATACCAGGTGAAAGCTTAACAAATCAACATCGTCTATTAGTAATAGATTTAACATTTAAAGATTTAAGTACCGAAAAGAGAAAATAAGTTATCAAATCATAAAATCGAAGAGGATTTAAAAGAATGCAAAGAGATCGAATTTAGACAGAAGTTCCTGTTAAACATGAAGTGGAATTGGAACGACAATGCTAAAAACAATTGGTCAAGAATAAAGAATGACATCGAGAAAATAGGTAAGCAAATTTTAGGTGAGACTAAAGGAAAAAGATTCATTAAAAAAGAGACTTGATGGTGGAATGAGGAAGTACAAAAGATGATACAAAAGAAACGAGTAAGTTTTAAAGAGTGGCAAAAGAGTAAAAATCAAGAAGATTTAGAGAAGTATAAGATGTTAAAAAGTGAAGTAAAAAATAATATTAAAAATGCGCAACAAAACGCACTAGATAATCACTATAATAAATTAAGTACCAAGGAAGGGGGAAAGGAAATATATAAATTGGCAAAGAATGGAGATAGATTGACAAGGGATATGAGTCCAGTTAAGTGTATTAAAAACATAAATCAAAATATATTAATTAACGATAAAGAAATTCTAGATAGATGGGAAGAGTATTTTCAAGGATTACTGAATGAAGAATATCCGAAAAATGATGTCGAGAACATTGAACCGAATATAGAAATGGTATGCCCGATTATTGAAAAAGAAGTGGATATATTAATAAGGAAATGGGAAAGAATAAAGCAGTTGGCCCAGATAAAATACCCATAGAAGTATAGAGAACCCTTGGAAGTCTAAGGGTAGAATGGTTAACAGGCTTATTTCATAAAATTTTAAAATAATGAAACATGCCAAATGAGTGCAGGAAAAACACCATAATACCTTTGTATAATTATATAGGAGATATACAAAACTACGGGAATTATAGAGGAATCAAACTGATGAATCACACTATGAAATTATGGAAAAAAATTATAGAACAAAGATAATGATAGAGTACCTAGGGATATAATTTGGCAGGCTTTAAGGAGGAAAAGAGTCCCTATGAGTTATATTAAAGTCATTAAAGATATGTATGATAACACAAAGACTAGAGTAAGGACTATATGTGGAGAAACTAATGACTTTACGATTAAAGTGGGTTTACATCAAGGATCGGTCTTAAGTCCTTGTTTATTTGTCGTAGCTTTGGATGAGATTACTAAAGACATACAAGAAGATGTCCCAAGGTGTATGTTGTTTGCAGATGATGTAGTTTTAGTAGACACTTCAAAGGGAAGTTTAGCGATGAGAGTATAAATACTTGAAGAAAAGCCTTAGAGTCTAAGGGACTAAAAATCAGTAAAATAAAACGGAATTTATGGAATGTAAATTTAATAATGAAGCGTCAAATAACATAATGTTAAAGAAAAAGTGATAAACCAAACTAATAAATTTCGTTATCTAGGTCCAATGTTACAAAGTAATGGGGATATTGATGAGAATGTTACAAATAGAAAATCAACTGGCTGGATGAAATGGAGACAAGCGAGTGGAGTGTTATGCGATAAGAGGATAACTAATAAATTAAAAGAAAAATTTTATAAAACAGTTATTAGGCCAGCGACCCTGTATGGAGCGGAGTGTAGGGCAATAAAGAAAAAACATGAACAAAGTGTCCATGTTAGTAAGTTGAGGATGCTCCAGTGGATGATAGGAATTATTATAAATGACAAAATTAAAAACCAATACGTGAAAGAAAAGTTAAGAGTAACTCCCATGGGCGATAAATTAAGAGAAAGTAGACTTAGGTGATACGGACATGTGTTGCATAGACCGGTAGATGCTCTATAACAAGAGAAAGATTGTTGAAAATAGATGGTAAAAGAAAAAGAAGTCGCCCTTAGCTATCGTGGGAGGAAATTATTAAAAGAGACCTTAAGAAATTAAACTTGAATGATAATAATGCATATAATAGATTAGAATGGAAAAGGAGAATCCATGTAGCCGACCCCATATGATGGGTTTAAAGCAAGGATGATGATGATGATGATGATGATGATGATGATGATGATGATGATGATGTATTACCAAAACAAATCCGTTGGACGAAGGTAAAAATTGAATCCGGTATCAAAAGATCTGCTTCCGCGTCTTCCACGGTTGTCTTCATCACTGCCACACAAAAGTATAAGAGCAATTCCATTGTCAAACCTTGCCATTACACAATCATAAAAGTAGTATAAAAAAAATACTCCCTCCGTCCCAAATTAATAGTTACCATATGATAGTCAAAACATTTTAAAAAAATATTTACTTTCCAAATTTATCCTTCTATAACTAATGAAAAGCTTTTAATGCAAGGCAAACACTTAAATCATTGTCATCTTGTGGATACTATTCGGATGGATAACTTTGTAATCTCATCTAGTTTAATACACTATTTTTACTAACGGAATTATTAATTTGGGACAGACTAAAAAGGAAATATGTGCTATTAATTTGGGACAAAGGAGGTATGTAGTAAGAAAGAAAATTATAAATAAAGCAATGACTTGTAAGGATTTGAAGAATTAAGATCAACAGATACCTTCTACTTGAGAGGATAGCAATAATTGTTGTATAAACGATAACAATTGAAGCAATTAGTGCCGTTCCAAAGGAAACTCTCACTACATACTCAGCTGCTGACTGTCAAAGAAGATCACATGTTGGTCAAAGATACAAGTATTCTGTACTAATATTGATTCTTCAAAACAGGTGTCAACATGAAAAAGTAACCCAGACCAATACCTTGGCCTTTTCAACTAAAGGTTCAATTTTTATCCTAAGTGACTTGGCTGCAAGCTTTGTACGATAGTCCTTTGGGAAGACATAGAGAACATCACCTTCATCTGAAACCTGTTGAAACCATCTTGAAAAGGATTGCACTCACGAAATCAAAAACTTCAAGAGTCAATAGGTACAGATGCTGTATGCGTATTTTCCCTTAGATATTCAACTGAAGAATTAGGAGCATACTGAAAAGTTTATCATTAATGTTTGAACTAAAAGAAGTGACTATATAACAATGACCATATATAATGTAAAACCTACATATGAAATGATCTGAGATGATCATAGACATAGAGCTTGACACGTGGCTTATTTCAAGACCATTCAAGTAAGCAAACAGGAGGAGCTCGAGCTCCCTTATTAGGCTCTTCTAATCGGAAACCTGAGCCTGAACAGTACGAACAGACTTGGATCCTATGACAGGAGCAAAAGTAAACTCTTCTTCCCCTGTTCTCTTTATTTTTTCCTTTTTTTCCCTTTTTCCAAGAGTACATAGCCCAACCCCAAGGTGTATCCTAGAGGCATAGACTCTCAAGGTTACAAAGCACAAATCAAAAAGAAGCTACAGAATATACTTTGTGGGTGGGTGGGTGTTTTTTTTTTTTGGGTGGTGGTGGGGGGGTTAGTCAAGAATTCGATATTAATAATTAAAAAAAATCAAAATTAAAGTTAAACATAACTACAGTCCATTTGTAATTCTCGAGAAAAAAAAAAGCACCCGAAGGCCGAAGCATCATCAACGCTCGAAACAATACGTAACTCTTTCGAAAACATAAGGCTAGGAGGGAAAATATGAAGCTCAAACGAAGGATAAGCACAACATCCCACTAGGCCACAACTCCAGGTATTATCCACACTTGTTGATTTTCTGAAAAAAGTTTTGAATCCCAAACAAAAGATACTTGAGTTGAGCACAATTCAAATGGAATCTCGAAGATTCATTCGAAAGCCAATTTCATGTGCTTGAGATCTTTCAAGGGTTTTGGCATGTAGGCTGAAGAACGAGGTTCGTTAGGCTCGCACTTAGCCAACCACCTGCAATGAGTTAGGAGCACCATTCTCAAGTCAGAATTCACCCCTCATTAAACCACCATTCCCAATGGCATCTTTTATAACCTTGAATCAGATGTGATTGCTCTAGCACCCCTGGCCCCAGTCACATTAGCCCTTAAAATCACCTAACATTATACCCTCAGCTGGCTTATCATATACGCTATCAGCAATTACCCATCCCACCACTCCAAGCACCATTAATGTCGCCCAAGGCCTATAATAGCCAGCCTCGATAAATCATCCATAGACAAGATGACCAACTCTATATATACCACGTACCTCATTAACTCCAGATCATCACCAATTAAACCCCCAAGACTCAAGCTTCCAAATCAACCAACAATCTCAAAACCTCCATTAATATCCTCCAACATTCTCTAAGAAACTTGCAACTTCCCTTCTCATTCCCTCTTAATTACTCATCCATTACACCTTTAACCCCCTAAACCGCCATTAATAGAGTAAACCCTCATAACTCCCATTTGATAAGCACTCCAGATAACCCAAGCTCATTTATAAATTATAACAAGCAGTTAATCTTTGTAGTTAGTATCAAATATTAAACATTGTCATTTATTATACTTTTTACAACTATATCAATTTCCGGCTATCATTGTATATATCTACTCCTATTGTGCATTGTTGTCACCCCTTCTCCGTTCAAGACTTCTAAAATCGGTTTACATCTTGTTCCTCGAGAGACATAATCCTAACCCACGTCAAAGCTAGATATTTCACTTTGAATATGTTTAGAAAAAAACGAAAAAGAAAGACTCAAACACGACCAAACATTTTCAGATAGAGCTTTATGATATTTTTTTTTTCAGGAATAGAGCTCAATCAAATTCAACAAAACTTGTCAAACAAAACAATTCATCTTTGACTGAGCCAATTCAAAACACAATTTAGTTCAGATCATTACAGCCTATATTGCGCCCATGAAAGAAAACCAAAACTACCACCAGAACTAAATGTCATTATGTTTATCTCAACTAGTAGTCATGTGATTCGTCAATTGCTTCCATCTTCTGTTATGGTCACTTCAAATTGAAATTACATATAACACGTCACGGAGTCCAACTTTATGGCAATTCCAAATGCACGGGAACCAAAATGGACGCACATAGAAAGAAAAATTAAGTTCATATATATAAAAAGGTTGTACCCAGCCCGCTTAACTGCAGGATCTGGGAGAGGCGGATGTCGACTGGCCTTACCCCCATATACATATATATATATATATATATATATGTGTGTGTGTGTGTGTGTGTGTGTGTGTGTGTGTGTGTGGAGAGGCAGCTCCCATGTCTTGAACCCGAGACCAACCGTACCTCGGGCGAGGACACTTGCCATCACACCAAAGTACGACCTCTTAAGTTCATATATATACACAACTGAAATAGGTTGAAGACGAGAGGAGTAGTAGTTTCATTTATTCTTTTATTGTCGGAAATAAAGGACTTTCACATAAAACATATGAACTCCACAATATTATCAATTCAGATTGCTGATTACGTATTTAACTCTGTTCATTATGCATTTATATAAGTAAAATAAGTATGCATATATCTTTTGAAAACCAAACTCCACAATATATATCACCACAACCCATCAGGATCAGACAAAAGCGCGATCACACATTTTTGTACATACAAGTATAAAACTATGCATTATCACTCTCAATAAAGCCTCCAACCTGAATTGCTCAAGCTGTAACACCCATGCTCTCCCTAATTAAAGAAACAAGGTCCCTAAACCCTAATTGTGTATTACATAACATGAGTGGTGTGAGATTCCCTTAATAGAGGACTCAAATCAGAAGACCTAAATGTCCTGATCCATCCAAGTCCAGCTCAGTAACTATTTATCTGGATACTTGGTAACTGATTTAGGCCCCCTTCTCTTTTTTTCTCCTTTCTTTGTTGGTGTGAATGTGTATAGAGTAATTCAACTTTCAACGGAGTGATCTTTCAGTTCCTTTCCATAAAGAACGGATACAAACGCGCGTACTACCACGGGGATACGACACAACTAAAAAAGAGAAGGCACAAGATGTCGGGATAAGGTAATGAAATAATAATTTAATACGTATTTACATGTATAAAGTTTACTAATTTAAAAGTTCTGGACCATATGAATATGACTAAAAAATATTCAAGTCAATAACAATTGAATGAAGGATAAAAATAATAATTTAATACTAATCATAAATGTCCAGCGTTGCTCGCTCTCCATGAATGTTCCAACGTTGCTCGATTACATGCAATCTAAAAACAGCGTTTTAAAAATCCCTCCCTAGGGCCCACCTGGGGCTAGGCAATTCTCTCCGGCCTCTCCTAGGCCCTAGGCACTAAGCGGTGTGTTGTCTCACATAATCCCATATATACATAGATATATAAATATATGGCTGCTATTTTTATTTGATAAGTATATTTGGCAGCTATTTTGGTACAAGTATTGTTACTGATACATTGATTTGACTACACATTGATTTGACTACTTAGAGTTTGTGTTGAATTATTAAGTTTATGCTAACAATTTTTTTATAACATTATATTTAAACATAAAAAATAAAAGCCACGTAGTGCCTTTTAAAACACATGAAAAACAACATAATAAATCATGATACCCTGATATGTCATCAGTATATGTGTCCATGTATCCTGACTTATTTTTTATTTTTTGGATTCGCCTCAAATACATATCAGGCAGGTATATGTGCAATTTCATATGTCATCATCAGTATACGTGTGCATTGCACATGACTGTTTTCAATCACATTTATCTGTCAAAATTAACGAAAGGGGCTTGTTAAATCTGTTCTCACGGTTTGAGGACTTAATTGATACTTTGGTAGCTCAGGACCAATTTTGGAACAATCGTGATAGTTATCTTGTTAATCAGTAATTTACTCAATTAAAATAACTTTTCATGCTAAAATGTAATGTGTTTACCTTGGTTGATTTATAGGTTAAGTTATCTTGCTAATTAAGAAAAACCTACAAAGATACCAATGGCCTTATTTATAGGCTAAGTTATCTTGCTAATCAAGATAACCCTAACAAAGATAAATAGACTAAAAAGGGCATTTTAAGAATAGTCCAATGAATATTAGCCCCCACCTAGCATAGTTATAAAGATTAAGAAAATAAAGTAACGTGCCACAAAATATGAAAGCACAATTCATGATATTACAATTAAGCCCCAAGCCCTCCATTCTCATCACTCTCCCCTTCTACGAAAAAGTTCGTCCTCGAGCTTTAAAAGTCAGAGAGCAGTGAAAATATAAATATAAATATGTATATATATATAAACAAAAAACTGAAAATTTTGGGGGCGCCAAAATGAGTTTTGCTCTCACAAAAAAATGGGGTAGGCCCAGAATTTTCATAGCTAAAATTTCCTTAAAAATTGGCCCATGTTAGTAAATATTTAAGCTCCAGAATTTTCAGGCCCAAATTAGCATCAGAATCACACATTTGGGCCCTAAACAAAACTTAAGTAACCACAAAAATTTCAGAGAAAAGCCAAATCTGTCGAACCAAATTCTAGGTTTGTAAAATGTCAACCCCCAAATGGTGTTTCACTTTAGTCTTCACATCCTGCAGTTCAATTTAGCCTTAGTAACTCCACAGATGAGACGACAGGCCCATACTCCATTTAATAAACTCAAGGGGTCCATCTTAGTCACCCCATGGATTGGCCTAGTCCCATAGGGCTGGGCTGTAGAGGGATTTGAGTCGCAAAGCAACTCCCCCCCCCCCCCTCTCCTTTAGGGCTACCGCTGCTACTAACACAGATCGCATGTGGCCCTCACACGACTTCCTGTTTCCTTGACAACGTCGCTGGAATCCTACTTCTCCAGCAATGATATCGTCGACATCATGATATCCGGTCACCGCTGGCCTGATCTCTCCGACGACGTTGTCTTGTTCGCCGTCCGGGGTAGAAAATCTGATTCTCAATCGGAGGTAAGTTTTGTCATCGCTCAGTTGTGTAGCCACCAACAACGCTCGTTCCGACTCGAAGAGGGTGACGGGGGTCCAAATCGACAACTGGGGAGTTCAATTTGGAGCCTCCCTTTATCGTTTTCTTCTTAGCTCTCTTCTCCCTCCTTGTCGTTGGCCCGGGGGGGGGTCACACCCACCCACCCACCTCTTCCTTCTCTCCTACCGGAAGAGGAGTATAGAGTTAGGGTCGGGAGTGGGGGTTGATTGGGGTTTGTCGTGGGGGGTGTTGTTGCAACATTTAGGGCGAAGTATGTCTACACAAGAGACAGTAGATGTCGGAGGCCACGGATACCACAACTTCCTCGGTCGTTCTAGAAGAGATAAAACTCTGATACCAATTTGACGTAACATGATAAATGTAATCACGGATGAAGAGCTATCACTAATATATAATGTGTTTGCCATGGTTAGCCAACGGCCTTATGTTTATTTATAGGTCAAATTATTTTGCCAGCCAAGATAACTCTATAAAGAGGTAAGGGAGAAAAAACTAAAAAGGGCATTTAAGAATATTCTAAGGGAATATTACGAAGTTACCTATATCGCTAGGACCTCATACGAACCTCGAATCGGAATGCATCGAACCTAATCGGGGTCGGTTCGCGATGTGGAACGTTGAGAATTACGAACCAAACCCTAAATATGAGAGACATACCTTTTATGGAGATCAAACCAAACCCTAATAAACTCGTGGTAGCAGACCAAACCAAACCCTATTCGTCATTTGTTGACAGCAATGGTAACAGATAAGAGAATCAAACCCTTGTTGATGTTTGGTTGGGTCGGCGTGAGATAATACCTGTGAGAGAGAGAGAGAGAGAGAGAGAGAGAGAGAGAGAGAGAGAGAGACGAGTGTTTTTTTTTTATTTGACTAAGTCAAACTCAAACGGTTGAGAAAGGGGAATTAAAGGTTACAGGGCCTTTTGTTTTCTTTTAATTTGGACCGAGTCAAATGGTGGGAGATTAAAACTCTTCGATGTACGTTTTTTTTAAGCAAAATAAATGGTCCAACTTTTAAAAAACAAGGAGTCTTTTAGAAAAACAAGAAGTCTTTTAAAAAACAAAATGTCCAACTTTAAAACTCTATTGTGCGTCAAATCAAATACAAGAGTCCATTCTTTTTCCATATTAATATGTAATGAATTTATTGATTGTAATAGTTGTTATTACATTTCATTCAAAGATTCAATTATATAATAAATTAATACTAGTCTTAAACATGTATCACTGGGACATATAAAGACACAAAGTGTTATAGCGATCTGTATATCATTTTCAAAACGAACTGCGTTCCGAAATAGCGTTTTGGCTAAACCTACCCCGAACGAACTCCGTACCGGCCAAGGTACAGTACCCCGTACCAGAGCGAACCGCGATCCAGGTAACATTAATATGATAATCAAAATAAGAAAATAAACTATGAAAACACAAAATTGAAGAGCAATTAATGATATCATAATTAAGGGCCAAGCACTCATGATTTAGTGTCATCACAAAGTGATTTACTGATATCAATTCAGTTATTATCTTAGTTGAGCTTCAACATTTCTTCTTATGTAATACAAAAGGTCCTAACTCGGTTCTTCAATTTTTTTAACGAAAACAAGAATCCTATATTAATACGAATTCGCCCAAGCTACACTTGGTCTCGAGTTCAAGACATGGGAGCAGCCTCTCCATATATGGAGGTAAGGCCAGCCAACATCCGCCTCTCCCAACCCTCCCGTTAAGTGGAAGTCTTGTGCACTGGGTACGACATGTTATATGTACAATACATAATAGCATGAATAAGTATACTTAATAGAAAGAGACAGACAAACTACCAAAAAAAAGTAACAACAAAAGTCAACAGCATAAGAAAGACCCAGCCAAAAAAACTCTAGTTTGACAGCTGCCAGTTGTTGACAATGGAATTAAGCAACATTCCTTCAAACAGATTTGAGGTGGACAGAGACGACGAAACTATCATACATCAAAATTTGTGTGAACTGAACACATATATTAGTAATTGTTAAAATGTCATATATTATTAGCTAGGATCTAATTTGTTAGAATATCATACGTGATTAGCTAAGATTTAATCAATCTCATACATAACACTTTTCTTTTTCAGGGGGTGAAGAGTGTTTGTGGGTGGAGGCAACAAAAAATTAAAAACAAATACTATGTATTTCACATTCCAAAAGTTAGTTTATCCCGGCACAAACAAGGACTGCATTAAGATATACCATGGGTGGAACATGATCATCCTTACTGAGCCCTCACCATCACTGAAATAGAACTTCCCAAAAGCGGAATAGGCATATGCAATATCCCTAAGCATTATCAACTCACATGCCATCTTTTCTTAGAGGATGCCTCGTTAATTATCTTCATGGGTAACGGTTCAAACTTCAAGACTCGATCAAAGCCAAGTTGACTTGGTGAAATCTGCTTGGTTCCAACACTGGACGATCCAAAAGAGTATAACATTTCATTTATGAAGCAAAGACATACATCTGACTTGGCTCAATTTGCTGAGATATGGGTGAAACCTGAAAATATACTTATCCCACTAAGTCAGCTCTCTCAATTCGCCGAGATTATGGGTGATCTTACTCTAGTAAACAAACAAAATAAAATCAGTTGTTATCACTTTTTATTTGTTAAATTCAAGAGCATATAACTGGTGCCTACGATTAGGCTTGAACACAAAGAACTTGGATGACTTGGCAAGGAGTAACCCAAGATATCTATCTACCAGCCCACCTAGATTCAGCTATCCCTTGCAACTCAACTACGGAACTCACTAAAATGCCTGTCTTCAAATTCAAAATGCAGTTATCAGCTCCCACTCAACAGCCATGTTGTACAGATAAACCAAAAAATTGTTGGAGATTTTTAAAATAAGAGAGTAAGAGTTTTTTGGGTGTAAAAGCCTTAAGAGCTTGCCCCACATTGGAAGTGTGAGGAAGAGGTGGGAAGCTAACCCAAATATAAAAGGGGATAGTGTCCCACATTGAAAAATGTACAAAGCTAAGTGTCACCACTAAGCTATAAAAGGGGTGGGCAACCTTTGAGTCCCACATTGAAAAAATATTAAGAATTTGTACACTTAATAAGTACAAATAGAAGATGAAGAGTTAATTCATCTAGCATTTAAGAGGCTATTCAAGAGACCTCAATACGGTGCGAAGCACCGTACGCACACGCACACGCACACGCGCACGCACGCTCGCGTGCGGGTGCGGGGCAGTGGGCTGTAGAGGCGCTAGTGGCGCACTTTGCACTTCGCATGCCGCGTGTCCGCAGTGGTAGCGGGTTGTCGGGATTCGTCCGGGTCGGATCGCGGTAGCTCGGGCGCGGTCACTTTTTGGTTGACCCGTGCAAAACCGATTCGGTATTATTATACCTGTTCGGAAAGGACTTAAGACTGTTGGTAATTAACAGTCATACCTGTTCGGAACTGACTTAATTCAACAGTCATGACTCTTGAAGACAAAGCCTTTTATTATCTATAAATAAAGGCTGCCTAAAAACGGAATTACATTGATAACAAAAACCAGTTTCAGATTTCCAGACCCTACTATTACTCTCTTACAATTTTCAGGAGATACAAATTCTATTATTCTGTTTTGAGCACATAAACAGAATAAGAACTTGATTGACTGTTCTTCGCTGCTACATCCAAGGGCTGTCTTCAAATATACAAGTTGCAGACAGTGCAATTGCTTCATTGTATCTTGAGTACGAATTTGCTGATTCCCGTTTGTATACCGAAATTCTTCGTGTGGGGCAAATACTGTATTTAGGAAAGTGACATCACGCCTTGAAGTTTTATAGTGACTATTCAGAAATTACATTGTTGTATTGAAGTTGACATTTTTGAAGATATATAAAGAGTTCCATTTCTGTATTTGCATTCATAATATCCAACAATGGGGTAAATAGTGGCTGTTACAGTCCACCATCTCAAGAAAGTTGTTAGAAGCTACTTAACACACTATAGAGGGGACCTAAAACAACACCTCTTTCTCTACATCTACATCTCACGAGTAGTTCTCAACTTGAAACGTGCTGTCTACCTCTGCAACTACTAATCTGTTGCAATAATAAGATCTTAAACTACGCTTTCCGTCCACGCCACCATTGGTTCAACCACTATGACTTTCACCCCTTCACCCCTTGCATTTTATTACTTTTCCTCAACGGAAAAAATATATAAAAAAAAAATCAATAGTTTACATTTATAGCTATTAATGATTCAAAGACTTTTATTACGTAATTAAAATTTGATGTTTTACTTTACAGTTTCCAATGGATTAGTGAAGTACAAATTCCACAATTTGATCAACCAAATCCATAATGCGAAGTCCAGTGAAGTGAAGTTGAGTATACACAACATGAATAATTAGACAATAAATAAAGCAATAAAAGAAAAGAAGAATACCTCCAAGAAACCATTAGTATCAGCAGCAAGAGCCTGCAAAGCTTTTTGTGCTTGATCCAATTTAAGACCAGCCTTGCTTGCCACGTCACCAATGGTGACCCTACCTCCAGTGGCATCCACAGCGTCCATGGCTCGCTTCCTAACATCCGAAGGCAACTTATCGCTCTCGATTATACCACCCGGCCTAATAGACGAAACGCCAACATCCAGGCTCGCCCTAATTACAGGAACTGATCTTTTATTTGTTGTTTTGTGAAAAGGAAACGATCTCTGTGAGCTCAGAGGGTGGAAGTGGGAGGCTCTGAGGAGGAGTGAGGGTTTTGAGGTGAATTTGGCGGAGTGGGAGTGGGATGTTGCAGTGAGGCATGTGGATATGGTGGCCATCTGGGGATACTTTGCAAAATTCTAGGTTTTGGCCATGAATGAGGTGAGGACTGTGTGCTGAGGTTAACCGGAGAGAGAGTTTTGGTTTCGCGTTTGGCTGAGATTTTGTTTGGCGTGGAAGATGCCAAGATTGTACAGAATAAGTGATAGGATCATAACAAAAGCGGGAGGATTATGTTCGTCAAGTTACCACATTCACCTTTACGGTTCTAACATTCACACTAAATAAATAAGTAGGATTAAATTGCTTTCAATAAAGAGAAATGTTAGGCCATACATTACGTATCCCATCACTATTTGCTATGCCTATATGAATGTCGTGTTAATAGTATTAATCAATATCGATGTTATACGTCATTATGTCACAAATTTATGTCAGTGTAAATAGTGGTGGAACCAAAAAATGTCTTTGGGTGGGGCACTCAACGACCTTAAAAATGAGAATTTTCTTAAAATTGATGAGATTCGATTCGGGATTCCCCCATATGGATTTTTTTAGGGTTATTTTTATATTTTCAAAAGTATTCAATTAAATATTATAAACTCAAGTAATATTACAATCAAATTTTAATTGAATCAAAGTGTCAAATTCATGAAAAAAAACCTTTAAAAAACAACCACAATAGCACAAATATTGTTCCACAATAACGAAAAATATAAGTTACCACGAGTCACAAAAGAGACAAGTGTAAAATACAAAACTAAGATATAATATCTTCAAAAAATAAACATTTATAAATGAATTATTGTATTTTATTTTTTTTCCTCAAGTTGGTTAAAAATATACTATGACCTTTAAATTTTAAAAATGAATAAGGAACTCTAAGGTACAAATTGCTTTGAATATTACTCAATTGTTGTTTATTACTGACTTGTAATCTATGATTGAGATACAAAAAGTAACACGGATAGTATAGATAGAAAAACTATCTTTGCTATATCAAAAAGGTCCCTTTTCAAATAATAAATAACCTTACAGCTCTTCGGATTTGGTTCACCTAGTTAGAGTTTGGATTGGATTAGGCCCCGTTTGGTTGTCCCAAAATTGTAAATTGAATGATTAATAAATTGCCCCATTTACAAATTGACTCATTAATTGTGTTTGGTTTCATTAATGAAATGATTCATTAATTGTCTCGTTTTAGCTCATGTGTAAAATCTGAAATTGGATCATTTCACAAAAAATGTAAAATGAATCCATTTGAAATAGGAGTCACATTAAGTGCATGTCCCCTCTCCCTCTTCCTCTTCCCCTCCCCCTCTCCCTCTCTCTTTCCCTCCCCCTCTCTCTCTTGATTTGTTTTTATCTTTTTTTTCATAGAACCTTAATATCAATTTCAAATTACCAAACATTATGTAAAATTGGATTTAACTCATTTCAAATTCACTCATTTATAATTCACTAATTCACAATGAACTAATTTACATAATCAAACAATTTGCGCAACCAAACTGGGCCTTAGTGTATATTTTTTTTCAAATCCTGGATGGGGCACTTGCCCACCCCAGCTACAGTGTAGCTCCTTCATCGGGTGTAGAAGGACTCTTGAATAAAGGATCCAATCTTCCTGGACAATTGATTGCTTCTCATAGCACCAAAAATTATATAAATTCGATTTTAATCTCGCGCGATGCGCGGACAAATTTAAAATTTAATATAAGAAGATAAAAAATATATTAATTTTGATATAAAATATAACAAATAATAAAATTCTTATTATGAGGGCTCTGCAATATACACTTACAACAATATTTTATCTATAGAAATTTAATTTAACTTCTTATTGGATATGGGAACATTTGAAATTTGGTACTATTTATTTAATAGATTTGTAATATGATATATATCTATATATATAATACAAACAAAACTATAAGAAGTAATTCCTTAAATTATTAAATATATCTCGTACTATGAGAAATATGTAAATTTAACTATTTTTCGCTACACATAGTAATACGTTTACAACTCTTTATATTCTCTAGAAATTTTTCTTCAAAAATTAAATATTCTAAGGACATATTAAGATTCATAATAAGTTAGGTATTTATTTATAATTAATTCTAAATCACATTAAGAATTTTGAAAATCAATTGATTTATTATTTATTATTAAATTTGAACAATATATAATGACCCTCAAATGAAAATTTAGTCATCTACAACGCTCTTTATTCAATTATATCATCCCCCCCCCCCCCCACACACACACACACATGTGCCTGTGCCACCTTTAGGTGCGAACTTTGTATTGTCTTATATATTAGCATATTCATGACTCTGGTCATATAATTTCTCTATTATTTTATTATTAAGTAATCTAACATTTATCAATGGCATAAAATGATTCTATAAGATATTATGTAAAGAAGATTACTTAGAAAAAGAAGTAAAAATATAACAAATACTCACATGATACAGAAATTGTGTTATTTATTAAGAAAACGGA
The DNA here is from genome assembly GCA_949130495.1 of Sambucus nigra. NCBI lineage: Eukaryota > Viridiplantae > Streptophyta > Magnoliopsida > Dipsacales > Adoxaceae > Sambucus > Sambucus nigra. Next base: position 498,064,896 of record OX422208.1, on the reverse strand, counting down.
TAATAAAGATAGTACATGGTATAAATATGTCAACAAATCATATATTTTAACCTATATACACAATTTGATGCGGTTATGAGAATGAGATAAAGATTGACATATTTAAGTAATTATCAATATAATCTTCATCAAAATTTATTACTTTAAATATTTTCATAAAAAATTGCACTAAATCCACAAAAAATGGCAAATATATTAAAAGCATTGAGTATTACAACTTCACACACACACACACACACACACACACACACACACACACACACACATAATAGTCCCCATTGTAAAAAAAGGCTTCGAGAATTCATATATGCATATGTATAATAAAGAAAGTCCACCTTATTCAATATTAGATTCAAGAAAAATACACAATTTTCTTTGAAAGAAAATAAAGATTTAAACAACTTTATAGTGTAAATAAAAGCCTAAATTCAACTATTTAGTAAATGATGGCAGAGTATAAGAACGTAAATGGGGAGAGAAATCCAAAATATATTTTCTAAACTTAATAATTTGCTTATTATTCGATCCATAAAAAAATCAACTTTTTTGTTGAGTTGAGTATAAAGAATCAATAAAAGATGACCCCTGTTTATATATATCTATATATATCTTTTGATCATCATCGAATAGATTCACCAATTGTCCACCCTTCTTGAAAATTTTGTAACCAAGGAAATGAGCAATAACATCTGCGGTAATACCATTGGAATCTAAAATTGTGGTTATAATCAAAGAAAAATATGAGGGGACATCTATTGAGCGTGGATAGATGTGCCTCCTATTGTTACATAATGGTTGTGGAATGTCAATAGTTTAAGACCCTTAGGTAAGACAGGTAAAGCAAGGGACTTTAAATTCTGCGAACTGAGTGGAATCTCAATAGGTTAAAAGCAGAGAAACACAAAAGACAGTTGATTGTCCAAATAACTTAATAGAGAATAGAGGTGCTTGCCTTAATTACAGACACTAATAAAATAACATAAACAATAAAAAGAGATTAAAAATACTTTTAGTCTGCAAAGCTAAAGAGGAAGCATCAAAAGACGCCATATATCTTAAATGAGAGAGAGTCCAAATAGTAATAGAAGAACAGGAGATATGGAGGAAATATAAAGTGATAAAGAGGAATATGCACGGTCATTTATCCAAATGCAGTGTAAAAGATAGCGTGAATGGATAATTAATGTTAGGAGACTAATAAATGTTAAGCCACTACTGTGCTACGTGGAAAATTTCCTAATGGAGACATCGTTTTTAATACTATATATTAGATACCTTTTAAACTAACATGCAAACCCCGCACAATGTGTTGGAAATTTATGAAAGAATTATAATAATTATGAATCCAAGTTACTACAAGGCACGTTCTAGGAACGCTGTCTTTTAGGCAATATTTCTCCCATTTCGGATGAAAACCACGAGTACATGAGAGTGCACTGTAGTTCAAAGGCCCAAACTTATTTAATTAAATGTTAACCCACACCATATTTGATCCTTTAAACCCTAGATCATGCAACTATGTGACTGAAAGAAGTAAATCATGCAAGTACGCGATCAAGCAAACAAGAAAGACGAATTTCAGGAAAAATCTCCGTAGGGCAAAACATTTTCTTATTTCACTACTATATGTTAATCGCAGCTTACATGTACATAGAGAAATACAAATAGCGTTCAGAAGAATTTCTCACATGCGACCCTTCATCCTTCTTCAACAATGGTTCACATGAGAATCACAAGATCAACATTGGAGACACCATCTCCACAATAGAAACTCTAGTATGGAATTTTGTATGAGGGTTTCTAAGTGATTCACAAAATATAAATGGGAGGTTTGAATCAAAAGGTGTTTTGGCCTTTTATAAAAGAGATTTTGTGCAGCAGGTTTGAAGAAATGGCGGTTTTAAAAGTCTTGAAAATACCTATAGGAAGTAGGTTTTTATAGGCGAACACGAAGATTGAGATGGCATCAAGTAGTTCAAATGAGTTCGAAGTGTCGTTCGAACGAGATGTGAATCTCGTTAGAAGTGAGCTTCGAATGACCCATCTAACGATTGAATACAACCAGAATAGTAAGCTCTCGTTTGATGTAGGGCATCAAACGACCCTTCTAATGACTTAGCTGCATCGTTCGAACGATATGTGCATGTCGTTCTAACGATTGCGGGAGAAAAATATTTTTTAATTAAAATCTAGCCTCGTTTTGTAAAATAAAACAAAGTAAAATAAAATAAAATTATCCCATAAATATTTATGAAAAACTAAGAACTCCAAATGAAGAATATACCATAAAGAACGTGGAGTTGTTGAGAATGGTTGAAGATGTTCGTGGAGTGCGTTGAAGATGAGTGGTGCACATTTGATGATGCACGTTGCCAAATATTCAGAATATTGACACCGTGAATAATCGTGAAGATGTGACCAATATAGCGAGATATACCATATCTAAAGTAATATAGAATGCTACAGATATGTCCTAGATTATAGGAATAATGCCCATACAAATCTACCCCTTATGGCTATTCCGGTACATACATAAAAATATCTTAATTATGCAAAAAAAATCTAGACTTATAATATTCGAATACTCTCATAAAAAACACAAATGGAATTATATCAAAGTACATAAGTCTTGAAATCTTCAAAATCTCCAAATTCCTTTGTCTTCATCGAGTGTGTCATGAATACGAGCTTCAAATGAAACTACACACATGAGACAAGAAATAAATACTGGTGATGTGAGTTTGCATAAAACTACAAGCATAAACATAAGCATTAGTAAGCATAAGCATTAATCAAACTCTCACTCCCCCATAATTCGTTCTCCCCCTTTTTATGATGTCTGAAATAGATAGGGAAAATAAACATAAGCAATAAGTACAGAATTTGTCACAAAACAATAAATAACTATTTTTTAAAATTTTTAAAATTTTTCTCAAGTGAAAAAATACAAAGATGATACACACCATGAACTAACACTGAGATAAACCAAGTCGTGAAAGCGTAAATGAAAGGGTGTGAACAAATTCGATAGGAAAATCAACTCAGACAATCATAACATATGTGTACGATGAATTTTGGATACTCCTAAGAAATGAACTCAGTGTCATCCTTAGGCATAAAAATGTTGAATTCACATGATATCGACTCAATATAATCAACAAATCAAAGTCTAAAATGATTTTCACACCAATAACGCCCAAAACTATATAATGCTTTTACGAGAATTTTTTAGGATGTGCAAACCCATTAATCTCTAACTTAACTCCTTCAGAACTCACATATAGAATATTTCTCACATTTTGTTTATTCTGAAGAAATCAATGCTCATATGTAGCGAAGCATCAATGTTCTTTGAATTTTGGCTTGGCACTTTATATTTCTTTTGAGTACCTTTAATCTCTTAGGCTTTTTTCTTTTGCAAATGATGGCTATTCACACAAAGATCTTTCTACTTTCGCAGTCTGAGCCATTACTTTTAAATTAACACATTTACCGGAGATATAATTTTAATTTTTTAAGTTCGGGTAATGGTTCTTACAATCACTACTTTCATTATCTCGTTTTGTCGTATTTAGTTCGTTTAAAGGCATGATTAAGATGAAAACACCTTGATCAACATGTGATAGATAAGTACAATGCTCAAATAAATCCATGCATGCGTGCATTAAAGGAGACAATGAATCATACGTTTAGAAAGTAATCACTAATCAGATATCAATGACTCCAATACATTATAAAGCACATGTATGAAATGATGTTGCGTTTCAAAACACTATCAAAAAGTCATGTGGAAAATGGAATGATATTATCACTTGGCAACCCTAGATGTCCACCATATAAGGTGCAAACAAACTACAAAAATCTTTTTATATTTTTTTTAAAAAAAATTATAAAAAGAAAATCCTTTTTAATATTTCATTTTTCAAGAAAAATGAAAAATCTTTTTGAATTTTTCTCTTTTCTTAAAAACTAAAAATCTTGTTGTATTTTTCATTTCTTTCTTAAAAATCAAATGTCGTTTTGAATTTTTCTAAAATATGAAAAAGAAAAAATATCATACAAGAATAATACAAAGAATATACTTTAGCAATAAGAATCAAGAATATGAATGTGAAAAATCATCCAATATTAGATACAGTAACCAACCCTCAATCAACTGTGCAGATACCTTAAGACTTCCTAAAACTCTTGAATCTAAGGGCATCTAAAGGTTTCATAAAAATATCGACTAATTGACGGTCGGTGGTCACAAAGCTCAAGGACATGACATTCTCCTCTACCAGGCCTTGGAAAAAATGCATGTGTATAATGTGATTCGTTCACGAATGTTGGACTGGATTTCGAGATATATGTATAGCGCTCCTGTTATCACAAGAAATAGTCTGGTGCCTTGTGAAATCCCGTAATCCTCTAACATTTGCTTTAACAATAAGAGTTGCGTGTAACAACTCCCGGTGGCGATGTACTCAGCTTCCGTAGTAGATAAAGAGATGGAGTTCTGCTTCTTGCTCAATTAAGAGACAAGAGCACTCGCAAAATAGAAACACCCATCCAAAGTGCTCCTACATCCGTCCACGTGCCCGACCCAATCGATATTCGAATAGGCGGATAAATGTTAATTGGTATAAAAGGAATACCAAATGTCGTATGAGAGAGCCCCACCCATGTACTTGATAGTACTTTATATTTAAGTAAGTGCGGCTCTTTCGGGGATGCCTGATATCACGCAAAGACTCCCATATTAAAGGCTATATCAGGATGACTGACGGTAAAGTAGATAAGACTATTTATCATACTTCGATACAAGGTTTACTCTACGTACTTGCGTGAAGTGTCCTTGCTAAGTTTAGTTAAGGTACTCATAAGAGTACGTGAGTGCTTAGCGGAGTCTAGCCTAAACTTCTTCACAAGGTCTCTTATATATTTGGATGGGGAGATGAACATCTCATCCTCTAGCTAACGAACTTGCTGACCAAGGAAGAACGTAAGCTCTCCAACTATGCTCATCTAGAACTCACTCTTCATCTCCTCCTTAAAGTCATGAACATAGTGGGAGCACGTGGATCGAAAGACTATATCGTCCACATAGACTTGGTCAACCAAAATAGTGTCTTTTACCATCGTCACAAATAAAGTCATGTCCATTCTCCCTCTCTTGAAGCTACAGGCTAAGAGATAGGAAGTAAGCCTCTTGTACCAAGCACGGGGTGCTTGCTTCAAACCATATAGGGATTTCCTCATATAATAGATGTGTTCAGGGCGCTTATGGTCTTCAAACCTTTTTTTATTATTCCACGTAAACCTCCTCCTATAGAATGCCATTCATAAAGGCACTCTTGATATCCATCTAATATAATGCGATGGAGAGTAATAAGCGGACGAACTCAAGCCTCATAACAGGAGCAAAAAGTCCACACCCTCAATCTGTGTGTAGCCTTAAGCGAATAATTTAGCCTTATTATGGATAATGGTACCATTCTCATCCATCTTATTCTTAAAGATCAACTTCGTACCAATCACATTTGTCTCATTAGGTAGGGGACAAGTTCCCAGACATCATTCTTTCTAAACTGAATCAACTCATCATGCAAAGAGGATATCTAGTGTTCATCTCTTGAGTGCGTCTTTGATGTTATTAGGCTCGACTTTAGATTCGTAGCACAGATAGTTAATAACGTTTTTAAGCTAAGCGCGAGTCTTGACACCTAAAGTAGGATCTCCTAAAATGGTGAAAGGGTCGTGACTCTTGCAAACCCAAGTTGGTGTGTCCCCTAAATCAGGAGTAGGGGTCCACCCATGTGTGTGAGGAACAATAGATAATCACAAAGGGGTGCATTATCCTCACACAAAGGATTAGGATTAACAAACGTCGGCAGCTCGCCATATTTAATAGTGGCGTTTATTGATTCCATAATCTTAGAGCTGTTTAGGTTAAAACCCGATAAGCTTTACTCATCGATGAATATCCTAACAGAATTCCCTTGTCGCTCTACGAGTCGAACTTTTCTAATCGCTCTCTATCCCTTAGGATGTAGCATTTACTCCAAAAGACATGAAAATATGAAAAGTTGGGTTTCTTTCCTGTCCACAATTCATATGGCATAGATTTAGCCATCTCATGAATCGTCTGATTCTTCCTCTCAATAGTCCCATTTTCTTGAGGAGGTTTCATGGCCGAAAATTTATGTTTAATTCCAAGGCTATCACAATAGTAATCCACTTTTGCTTCTTTAAATTCTATGTCATTGTCACTACGTATCCTATTAATGGTAACTCCATGTTGATTTTGTAAGACACGACACTTGGTCGAAACAAACTCTATAAGATCGTATTTCTCTCTCGGGAAACTAACTATGGAATAATGAGAGAAATCATCTACCATCACGAGGATATACCTCTTATCACCCAAACTCTCAGTGTGAGTAAGACCCATAAAATTCATGTATATCAACTCAAGCACACGTGTAGTGGTAACGGAATTCAACTTTCAATGGGGACTCCGAACTTGTTTTCCCTACTAACAAGGGCCACAAATCGTGGGAGTTGGCTTTACAAGTGATGGCAAGCCACGTACTAGGTCTTTCTTCTCTAAACGCTCCAACTCTTTAAAATAAACGTAAACTAGATATTGATGCCACAAATACATAAAAGAGATCATGGCATTGTTGCACACAAATGAGGACCTAGGCACAATCCCATAACAGTTATCTTCTATCCTCACCTCTTTCAGTAAAAGTTTACCAGCTTGATAAAAAATGTCACACTCGTTCCGGTCAAACTTTACAGCAAAGTCTATGTCACACATCTGGCTGATGCTGATAAGGTTTGCTTCAAGATTGGTAAAAAAAATGAGATGTCACAAGTCATATGCTAGATCAATTACTATCAAAATACCATTGGGAGATATTATGAGCCTTAAGAGAAATATGAACAACAAGGGCTTCCTCATTACGCTTAGGCACCCAAGTAGTGGTGGTATTTTATTTACCATTACCGTTGTTGGTTCTAGTGGAGATGTTGGAAGTATCCACTAATGGTAAAGACATCCGTTGGAACTCTTCCATCAAACTGTGAGAAGTGATGACTAAGCACTCAATCTTATCTTTGAGGCTAGCAAAATTGCTAAAGTGTTGTGATGGAGTATGTGTACATCGACTCCGACCCAAACTATAACAAAACTCCCTAAGCCGACCTTTTTTCTTATAATTAGTGCATAAATAAACAGTCTCATGCCTACCTTGCTTTGCTTTTCTTGGCCAAACATTTCTTTGGGGTTTTGGTCTAGGTCCATAAGGATTCACAGTGAATTTGGGTGCGACGTGTGACATGGAATCATCGTCGAAACCTTAAAGCGAGGTCGAGGAACATCTTTACCATATTCTTAGATGTGTCTTAAATCTTTACCTTGACTTCCCGAACTCTTTTGAGATCCTTCCTGAGTTGGGATATAAGTTCTTCAAGTTTATTTTGAGTCTCCACGAATGCAAGGAGCTCACTTGTAAGACTATCCACTTATTTGGTCAAGTCCTCTATCTCTTTATCACAAACTCTCTCTCTCTCTCTCTCTCTCTCTCTCTCTCCTATCCTAACTCATTCTCTAGAGTAATGATCCTAGTTGCTAACCCTTTGTTTTTCCTTTTCTCTTTAAAGGATTCAGTGTGTAACTCGACGTATGTGCGTTGTAGGTCGCTCTCACTCTCAATTGTTACATCCTCACCCTAACTCGCGTCGTTCTCACTGTCGAGGTGTACCTATTAATTAGCGTCCTCATTGTCGTGAGATGAACTAAATATACGCACATGACTATCCATGAATGCGGTGAAGTTATATTCATGTAGTGATTCTTCTCCTGAATCCAACGACTCGACCTCGCTCTCATCATTAAGGGCGTCATTTAAGTTATCTTTGTGTGACACCCCGCCTAATTAAATACCGGGTGATCAGTCCTTTATTAAATTATAACCAAGGTGAACGGTTGGTTCATTCTTAGCATCAGTGTTGCAAAATAACTTTTCAAATTAAACACCCTAAACAATTAAGCTAAGTGAAAAAACCATTTAAAACATTATTTTCATATTTAATTTAAGCCCAATAATAAAAACTTTTCATAATTCATAGTTTAAGAGTCACACGAATAACTAGACTGTAAAAGATTATCCAAGCAATTTAAGCATTCAAATAACTAATTCCAACTTTAAAACTTCAGAGGAAAAACATCCTGACAGTAACAAATCCCGAAATAAAAATACTGAAAATAAATGAATCACAGTCTCTGACAAAACCAACTGAATAAATAAAAAGGGCGACACATGCCCAACTGGATTAAAATAGAACTAGGAGTTGAATCAATAATGAGATCGTCTAATCAAAAGGCCTGCAACTCCCACCTAAGCTGCAGCACGTTCCTTTTAAAGATTCCTAAGCATGACGCCCCTGTTGTTGGGCACCTGTAATATATACATATATATATATATACATATATATATATATATATATACATATATATATATATATATATATATATATATATACATATATATATATATATATATATATATATATATATATATATATACACACATGAGAGAAGAGATAACAGGAGACGGGTCAGAGCCCGATTGTAAAACAGTTTAAAAATTCAGTTTAGCCAGTATTTAAAATGCTTACCGGCTAACGCAACAATCATATTAGTATGCATCACTCTCTTGAGAAATTCTCACCTCTCTTCTAATGTGCACACCAACCGCACTATTAATCCCCACAAATTTAGCTTATCTTAAATTCCTCATAAGGTTTCATGCCGACAATTACTAGGGCTAAGATAATTAATTTCTTTGAAAATAAGGTCTTTACATAACTCTCATTTCATTATAAAGTCTTTCAGTATTTCCTCAAACTTTTCAAACACTTACAATAAAGTCGGAATGTTTATTTATTACTTACTACTTTTAGTCACAATAGAAAGTTCCCAATTTCAAGTCTCTCTCTCTATATATATTAATCACTCATATAATATATATATACTATCGGCACCCCACATAAAATTTATGGTGCTGGCATACTCTGCTATCAAGTCCCTGTATCACTCGTACTAAGGAAAATACTAGTTCGGAATCACTCTCGAACTGTATTACATAAAACACATACAAATTGAGGCAAAGCATAGTTCCAAGCCACTAAGAGGTCAACACATACCCTCACGTCTCCTAGGACCATCTGACTATCAATCAGATATTTGTACCAAGGATTCCTATGTTCTAGGGTACAAGTCAATATCCCCCATAAAGGTCCCATCGAGATAAGATTGTCCCGGCGCGGTAACCTCAGTGATATCGAGTAGCGCAGGCATGATTTTTACACGTATATAGTATATGCACAAACACAGTCATATATATGTATACTACCATTTTCATTTCTAAATTAGGTATACTCACGACCCATACTTATAATATTCGCTCTTAGTACACATTACCAGATTATCCCGTATAACGGCTCGTCTCTTTTATTCTTATTTATGGGATCATCCCAATCATACTTCGCATCACTCGTAGTATCTTATCTCCCTAAGTATAATTTCAGTAGGCACTCTCTTATTTTACGACGTAACTTCCTTACAAGTCTCACTCCTTTAGGCACATGTTCCCACTATTCCTTAAGTGTAAATCACTCCCCGTTAATACTAATTTTTTCTTTACATTAAATGCTCCATTTTTTTTACAAAGTCCTATTGGTCCTCTTTATGTCCCAAAATGTTCTAACAATAATGTCCAAAGATTACCACTCATTGTAATCGAAATAAACTATTTAAAAGAAGAATATGAATTTTTCCAGGAGAGGTCGATCGATCGATGGACGTGGTCGATCGATCGACCATCGATCGATTGATGTTCTTTGGTCGATCGATCGATCAAGCAGTTATAGCGAAACTTCAAAATACCAGTTACGGGAATCCTATTCCAAACTCATCCAAATCATCATTTTTTACTCACAAACTCCCAACAAATTATACTACAAGTGTTATATACCCAATTAGATAATATTCTACGTAAGACATGTGAGTTTCCATCAAGTATAACGAATTAAAAGGCCAAAATCTATATAAGTCTCAAGAACCCTAATATTTTCTTTAACTTAGTTCTTCCCATTCTTTTTCCAGATTTTCTACTCCTAACTCAATGCAAATTCATGGTTCAACCTCTACATATAAAATAGATTTCCAGAATATGATTTTCACCTCTACACCATGTAAATTCTAGTCTCTAATATGATTTTCTTTCACGAAAACCAGTTCTAATCAACCCTAGACTAATATAATTGAAGCCTTAACTAAAATAAAGCAAGATAGATACTTGCCTGGAAATATTTGTTTCTAATTTGTGGAAGAAAATGGTGTGGTTGTGATCCTCGTCGCGCGATCTATAATTTGGCGGTGACGACGGTGCAAACGGTGGAGTTCTTGGCCTAGAACTCCTTGGAAAGCTTTTCCTCTTCCTCTCCAATGGATGTTCTTGATTTTTGGTTATGCTAACCCTAGAAAACAACCCCTAACATCTGATAAAACCCTAAAAAATTCTTGGGTTTCCATGTCCGAAAATACAAAATGTCTAAAACGCCCTCCCGGGATGCTAATTAGGCCTAAAAGCGCCCCGAGACCCAAACTAAACCCCCGGGTACATTATTTTGACTATCTCGACCCTTCCGGACACATTGACGCACTCAAAATGACCATGCGGGTGACTTATAATTTATTCACTTTTAATAACTCGAATTTAATTCCGATACGACACAGGCGCGTCCCGATAATTATTAAATTATATTCTCGTGATAATTTTACTAAATTTAATTACACATATTACTTTACCCATAAAGTAATTTGCAACAAAATTCCAATAATTACTAACTCTCATCATGCTAGTAAATATTTAAATGATTTCCGGATTAATATTAAATTAATATCTCTAATTAAATTTAATAAATCCCCAAAATTTAAAAGTCATAAAAATACGGGGTATTACATATTTTCCCCCTAATAACGGAATTTCGTCCTGAAATTCAAAAAAAATGTATACCTGGTAAGAATAACTCTAGGTATTTCTCACGCATGTCTGCCTCACGCTCCCAAGTGGATTCCTCCACATTATGATGCTCCCACTGGACCCCTACAAGTGGGACTACTTTCGACCTCAATCTCCTTTTGCTATGGTCTAGAATAGCCACTGGCCTCTCCTTGTAAGAGCTATCGGGCTGTAAGTCAATCTCCTCAATCACAATGTGGGTGTGAGCCGTGTCATCCCGAAGGTATCATCTCAACGACGAGATGTGGAATACATCGTGAATTCGGTGTAAATGTTTTGAAAGTCCCAATCTGTATACTACCGTCCAATCCTCTCGATAATGGGAAATGGTCCCACGTACCTTGGGGCCAGTTTCCTTTTCTTTCCAAGCCTCATCACTCCTTTCATAGGATATACACGTAGTAATACTTGGTCCCCCACATTAAATTCTCGAAAAAACCATTTTGCATCGGCGTAGCTTTTCTACCTGTCCTGGGCTACCCAAATGCGACTCCTGATAAGCTCAATCCTAGCGGAGGTTTCCTGAATCACCTCTGATCCTAGAAACTTATTGTCCCCCACCTCTAGCCAATAAGTTGGAGAACGACAAAACCTGCTATACAATGCCTCAAATGGAGCCATGCCAATCGTGAACTGATAGGAGTTTTTATAAGCAAACTCCACCAGTGGAAGATGTAGCTCCCATCCTCCTCCAAAATCAAGGACACACATGCGTAGCATATCTTCCAACATCTGATTGTCACACTCTGTTTGTCCATCTGTCTGTGGGTGATAAGCTGAACTCAACCTCAACTCTGTACCCATGGCCTCTTGAAAGCTCTCCCAAAAATGCGACACGAAAATCTTGTCTCTATCTGACACAATATCCAGGGGCACCCTATGTAGTCTAACAATCTCAACAACGAACAACTGAGCATACTGGCCCGCGATATAGTCTATCCGTACTGGTAGAAAATGAGCCACCTTAGTTAAACGGTTCACGATCACCCAGATGGAGTCATGACCCCACTGTGATGTAGGAAACCCAGTGATGAAGTCCATGGAAATACTCTCCCACTTCCTCGTAGGTATTTCCAATGGCTGAAGCAACCCCGACGGTCTCTGGTGGTCTACCTTTACCATCTGGCAAGTAGAACACTTAGACATGAACTCGGTAATGTCCTTCTTCATCCCACTCCACCAATATTGTCGCCTCATATCTTGGTATATCTTATCTCCCCCCAGATGCACTGCAAATCTGGACCCGTGTGACTATGTCATCACTACATGATGCAAGTTTGTTCCTTCTGAGACCACTAATCTCCCATTAAACCTCAAACCTCCATCGGAACCAACTGAATAAGACTCAGCACCCTCAGCTAAAAGTCGTACAATCTGCTCTTGGCAAAATGGGTCTGTTGTCTGTGCCTGTATTACTCTCGTAACAATCTCGAGTGTTACTGTCATGACAGATATGAAGGAATGGGCTATCACGTCCTGATGACCCAACTCTTTCCACTTTGCTCTCCAGACGTCCGCTACGTCGTCTACCGGTCTACGGCTCAACGCATCAGCAACCACGTTAGCCTTCCTCGTATGGTACTGTATATCAAATTGATAGTCTTTCACAAACTCTAGCTGCCTGCGCTGACGCATATTCAGCTCTCGCTGAGTGAGCAGGTACTGCAGTGACTTGTGGTCTGTGAACTAGCGGAACTTCTCCCCCAATAAATAATGTCTCCATATCAATGCAAAGACGATCGCTGCTAGCTCTAGGTCGTGAGTGGGGTAATTTCTCTCGTGCGGCTTAAGCTTGCGAGAGGAAAAAGCTATAACCTTCTCTTCCTACTGAAGTACTCCCCCGAGTCCCTGTAAGGAGGCGTCAGTGTAAACCAGATACTCTACTCCCGACTTGGGTAAAGCAAGAACTGGTGTCGAAGTCAGCTTATCTTCCATCTCATCAAAAGCTAATTGATAAACATCGTTCCAAACATATGGTACCCCTTCGCGAGTCAGGTTCGTCAATGAACCCACTATATTGGAGAACCCTCGGATGAATCTCCTGTAGTACCCTGCTAACCCCAAGAAACTATGCACTTTCGTCGGTATCGTGGGTTGTCCCCACTCCCTCACTGCTGACACTTTACTCGGGTCAACCGCTATCCCCGATTCAGATACGACATGTCCTAAAAACTGCACCTCCCGTAACCAGAATCTACACTTCTCGTACTTAGCATACAGTTGATGCTCTCGTAAAGTCTGAATAACCTGCCTCAAGTGCTTAGCTTGTTCTTCCTCAATGTGTGAATTTATCAGGATGTCATCTATGAAGCCGATGACAAACTGATCAAAGAACTCTCTGAATACTCGGTTCATCAAGTCCATGAATACGGCTAGAGCGTTTGTGAGTCCAAATAGCATCACTCTGAACTCATAAGACCCATATCTCGTCAAGAAAGCAATCTTCGAAACATCCTGCTCCCTAATCCGTAGCTGATGGTATCCTAACCTCAAATTTATCTTCGAAAAGAAAGTTGCTCCCCTCAGCTGGTCTAACAGGTCATCGATTTGAGGCAACGGATATTTATTCCGTATCGTGTCCTTGTTCAGCTCTCGGTAGTCCACACATAGCCTGAGTGAACCATCTCTCTTCTTCACAAACAAAATTGGAGCACCCTAAGGTGAGGTACTCCTACGAATGAATCCCTGACCTAACAGTTGCTCTATCTGATCTCGAAACTCCCTCATTTTCGCTGGAGCCATACGGTACGGAGCGCGTGCTATCGATTAAGTATCCGGTAATAAGTCTATGACAAAATCTATCTCTCGACTGGGGGTAGGCCTGGTATCTCCTAAAATACATCAGAATACTAAAAAACAACTGGGATCGAGTCTAAGGGAATCATGACCTCCTTAGAGGTATCCTCCTCTATGTAATACAAATGAGCGAAAGAGCCTCCCTCTGGGGGGGAGGCATCGCCACTAGAAACATCTCCTGCCCCAAAATGACAAAGATAATACTCCCACTGAAATAATCTATCATGGCTCTATATGCTGCGAGCCAATACATGCCAATAATAACATCGTTCTCATGCATATCTAAGACTAACATGTCTGCTGGTAAGATTAAGCTACCAATCTCTACTACCACACCCCGACATATAAAGAAGATTAACGACCCATTTCCCAGTGGTGAGTCTACGCATGTCATAGTGCTCTCTGCTGTGGCTAATAATCCTAAGGCCTTCGCAAAATGAGTAGATATAAAACAGTGTGTCTCCCAGTATCAAATAAAACCCAACCCATAGTACCATGGATAGGAAACGTACCCTCAATTGCGGGTGGTGCCTGAGGAGCTAATGCCTGGTGGACATTATAAACACGTCCGTACTGTAACTGCCCCTGCTGTACTGGAGCTGCTGGGATGGCTGGTAGGGCTAGTGCCTGAGCCGGTGCTAGGAGTGCAGCTGGAAAAAGTGGCCTCTGTGGCTCATTACGAGCACCCTGTTGCTGTGGGACCCTATCTCCCTCTGGATAATCCTGGCGCCTATGGCCATTTTTACCACACCTGAAATATCGGCCCCTGAAATTTCCTTCCCTCTGTCCCTATTGATTACTGCCCTACTGACCGTTACCACCCCGCCATTGGCCCTGCTAAAAACGCTGTTGGCCCTGATGGCCCTACTACTGACCCTGCGGCTGACAGTGTTGGCCCTACTGACCCTGTCTAAATCCCCTAAATCGCTGCCTGGAGTCACCTGATCGGAACCTCTTGGCAGGATTCCCCTAATGGGAACTCTGCTCATTATGACGAGTCTGCCCCTGAGATGTCGGTGCTCCACCAGTACTACTACCCCCTGCCCTGCTGGCTGGACTCTCCTGCTTATTTGCTTCCCTGTAGATAAAAGCGGTGATCTTGACAGTGTAACGAAGCAGCATTGAGTACATTCATGTAGGTACTCGACGACAGATTGCCTATGAGGTGATGACGGATCCTCCAGGCCAATCCGTCTACAAACAACAGTATCTTCTTCCCCTCGGTGGGTGCCTCATCTGGCACTATAGTGAGAAGTCTAGTGAACTCCTCCTCGTACTCAACAACAGTCGTATTCTCCTGTTTCAGATTCAGTAATCTCTGCCTCATCTCAGTCTACACGACAGATGAAAAGTATTTGCAGTCAAACCGTGCCCAAAATGACTGAATAGTGATAATGTCCCTCTCCTCTAAGGTGGTCGTGGATTCCCACCACTGTAAAGCAGCCCCCACTAGCTTGAAGGAAGCCAACAGTGATTTCTGCACGTCCGTGCACTCGTACATGCGCAGATGCCTCTAGATATCTTTCTTCCATTAGCTGGCTATAATGATATCCGAACTACCCTCGAACTCTGGGGGATGCGCCTTCTGGAAGGCATCCCTATCCCACTCCCATGCAGATGGAAGCTATACTAGTACTGGCGCCACTGCCTGAACTACTGCTAATGAGGATGGAACTTGGGGTGGAGCCCGCTTTACTACTACTAATGCGGCGTTCACCGCCTGGGCAACGATAGCGGCTACCTTTGTTGCGTTTATCACTCCCTGAGCCGGAGCTGCTGGCTGCTCGGCTTGGGCACGTCTGTCTTTGGGTGTGCATCTCGGAGGCATCTGAAATGAGAAGGAAGTTTATTAGTCTACAGTTATTAGCAAATATCAAATAGATTAAGACGTAAGTGTAAATGTAAGAATACAACAATCCTAAAAATAAGGCTTTATATTAAGGACGCTAGGCTGAAAGCGAAATAAGCCGTACAGATCCTAAAGGACACTAGAACCTGATGCTCTAATACCACCTGTGACACCCCGCCTAATTAAATACCGGGTGATCAGTCCTTTATTAAATTATAACCAAGGTGAACGGTTGGCTCATTCTTAGCATCACTGTCGTAAAATAACTTTTCAAGTTAAACACCCTAAATAATTAAGCTAAGTGACAAAAACCATTTAAAGCATTATTTCCATATTTAATTTAAGCCTAATAATAAAAACCTTTCATAATTCATAGTTTAAGAGTCACGCAAGTAACTAGACTGTAAAAGATCATCCAAGCAATTTAAGCATTCAAATAACTAATTCCAACTTTAAAACTTCAGAGGAAAAACATACTGACAGTAACAAATCCCGAAATAAAAATACTGAAAATAAATGAATCACAGTCTCTGACAAAACTAAATGAATAAGGAAAAAGGGCGACACATGCCCAACTGGATTAAAACAGAACTAGGAGTGGAATCAATAATGAGGTCGTCTAATTAAAAGGCCTGCAACTCCCACCTAAGCTGCAGTACGTTCCTTCCAAAGATTCCTAAGCATGACGCCCCTGCGGTTGGGCACCTGTAATATATATATACAAGAGAGAAGAGATAACACGAGACGGGTCAGAGCCCGATTGTAAAACAGTTTAAAAATTCAGTTTAGCCAGTATTTAAAATGCTTACCGGCTAATGATACAATCATATTAGTATGCGACACTCTCTTGAGAAATTCTCACCTCTCTTCGAATCTGCACACCTACCGCACTATTAATCCCCACAAGTTTAGCTTATCTTAAATTCCTCATAAGGTTTCATGCCGATAATTACTAAGGCTAAGATAATTAATTTCTTTGAAAATAAGGTTTTTACATAACTCTCATTTCATTATAAAGTCTTTCAGTATTTCCTCAAACTTTTTAAACATTTACAATAAAGTCGGAATGTTTATTCATTACTTACTACTTTTAGTCACAATAGAAAGTTCCCAATTTCAAGTCTATATATATATTAATCACTCATATAATATATATATATATATATATATATATATATATATATATATATATATATATATATATATATATATATACACTATCGGCACCCCACATAAAATTTATGGTGCTGGCATACTCTGCTATCAAGTCCCCGTATCACTCGTACTAAGGGAAATACTACTTCGGAATCACTCTCGAACTGTATTACACAAAACACATACAAATTAAGGCGAATCATAGTTCCAAGTCACTAAGAGGTCAGCACATACCCTCACGTCTCCTAGGACTGCCTGACTATCAATTAGATAGCTTGTACCAAGGATTCCTATGTTCTAGGGTACAAGTCAATATCCCCCATAAAGGTCCCATCGAGATAAGACTGTCCCGACGCGGTAACCTTAGTGATAGCAAGTAGCGCGGGTATTATTTTTACACGTATATAGTATATGCATAAAGACAGTCATATATACATATATATGTATACTACCATTTCCATTTCTAAATTAGGTACACTCATGACCCATACTTATAATATTCGTTCTTAGTACACATTACTAGATTATCCCGTATAACGGCTCGTCTCTTTTATTCTTATTTATGGGATCATCCCAAACTTACTTTGCATCACTCGTAGTATCTTATCTCCCTAAGTATAATTTCAGTAGGTACTCTCTTATTTTATGACGTAACTTCCTTACGAGTCTCACCCCTTTAGGCATATGTTCCCATTATTCCTTAAGTGTAAATCACTCCCCGTTAATACTAATTTCGTCTTTACATTAAATGCTCCATTTTTTTATTACAAAGTCCTACTGGTCCTATTTATGTCCCAAAATGTTCTAACAATAATGTTCAAAGGTTACCACTCATTGTAATCAAAATAAACTATCTAAAAGAGGAATATGAATTTTTCCAGGAGGGGTCGATCGATCAATGGAAGTGGTCGATCGATCAACCATCGATCGATTGATCGATGTTCTTTGGTCGATCGATCGATTAAACAGTTATGGGAATCCTATTCCAAACTCATTCAAATCATCATTTTTTACTCACAAACTCCCAACAAATTATACTACAAGTGTTATATACCCAATTAGATAATATTCTACGTAAGACATGTGAGTTTCCATCAAGTATAACGAATTAAAAGGCCAAAATCTACATAAGTCTCAAGAACCCTAATATTTTCTTTAACTTAGTTCTTCCCATTCTTTTTCCAGATTTTCTACTCCTAACTCAATGCAAATTGGTGGTTCGACCTCTACATATAAAATAGATTTCCAGAATATGATTTTCACCTCTACAACATGTAAATTCTAGTCTCCAATATGATTTTCTTTCACGAAAACTAGTTCTAATCAACCCTAGACTAATATAATTGAAGCATTAACTAAAATAAAGCAAGATAAATACTTGCGTGGAAATCTTTGTTTCTGATTTGTGGAAGAAATTAGTGTGGTTGTGATCCTCGTCGAGCGATCTACAATTTGACGGTGACGGGGGTGCAAACGATGGAGTTCTTGGCCGAGAACTCCTTGGAAAGCTTTTCCTCTTCCTCTCCAATGGATGTTCTTGATTTTTGGTTAAGCTAACCCTAGAAAACAACCCCTAACATCTGATAAAACCCTAAAAAATTCTTGGGTTTCCATGCCCGAAAATACAAAATGTCTAAAACGCCCTCCTGGGATGCTAATTAGGACTAAAAACTCCCCGAGACCCAAACCAAACCCCCGGGTACATTATTTTAACTATCTCGACCCTTCTGGACACATTGACGCACTCAAAATGACCATACGGGCGACTTATAATTTATTCACTTTTAATAACTCGAATTTAATCCCGACACGACACAGACGCGTCCCGATAAAATTTTCAAAATTATCAAATTTGATTCTCGTGATAATTTTACTAAATTTAATTACACATCTTACTTTACCCATAAAGTAATTTACAACAAAATTCCAATAATTACTAACTCTTGTCATGCTAGTAAATATTTAAATGATTTCTGGATTAATATTAAATTAATATCTCTAATTAAATTTAATAAATCCCCAAAATTTAAAAGTCATAAAAATACGGGGTATTACACTTTGCCCTTGCCCTGATGCTTTAACTTAATTGGGCACTCATACTCTTTGTGAACTCTCCCATCATACTCGTAACACCTCTCTTCCTCTCTCTTTGGGCCGTCCTTTTTATCCATTTCAAATTTCTTCCCCGTTTTATTTTTCTCAAAGATATTTATATCTTTAGATGTGCCATTATTTTTAAGTTTGAGAAATTTCTTAAAATTTTTAGCAAAAAGGGCTAAATCATCTGAGTCAAAGTCATACTCGGAATCGAAAGACACCTCATCTTCTAGATGTCTCCTCTCTCTTTCTAGACACCTCCTCACTCTTTGTAGACCGGGCCTTAAGTGCAATCCATTTCTCTTTTGGTTTTAAAATTTTAGGAAACATGTCAATTTCGTAAGTTTGAAGGTCTCTTACGAGTTCTTCTAATCCAAGGGAATCTAACATTCCTAAAGAATTAACCACAGTGATTGTCGGGATAAAACGGGCAGGGAGTGATCCTGAAATCTTTTTGACTACTTTAGTGTCAGGAATTCTTTCACCAAGATTAAAACACAAATTAACAATATCCGTCAGGGGAGCATAAAATTCATCAAAGCTCTCTGATTCAATCATGGTTATAGTCTCAAATTGTGTAGTCAAATTTTGTAATTTAAAAGGAAACAATTTTTATGCCCTCATGTGTATGCTACAGAATATCCCGTGCCTCTTTTGACGTGGGGCGCGTCATAATACGTGGGAACTCGTCGGGTGTGATGTCTCTGAAAATAGCTCTAAGGCCTCATGGATTAAAGTTACTCTGCTTAAATTCTTCTTCAGTCCATAAATTCACAGGTTTATGGTTAATATCATTACCCATAACCATCTTTCCCAAGTAATCCAAACTCTTTCATTACTAGCCTTTAATAAGGATCTCATTCTTTCTTTCTTTCTTTCTAATAGGAATAATTAGATTCATCAAAATTTGTCATTCTATTATATAAGTTATCCATTTGAACTCAACCGTTTCAAAATCAATTTTTTGTAAAAAACTAATTACATGGTAAAGTTGTGTAAATGGATATGATACCTATTAAAGAGTGTTTTATATTTCAAAGGCCTAAACTTATTTAATTAATTGTCAACTCACACCAGTTTTAATCCTTTAAACCCTAGATCATGCAACTTTGTGATTGAAAGCAGTAAATCATGAAAGCAAGCAAGCAAGCAAACACGAAAGACGAATTTTAGGAAAAATCCCCGTAGGGCAATACGTTTTCTTATTTCACTATTGTATGCAAATCGCAACTTACATGAACATTGAGAAATACAAACAATGTTCTGAAGAATTTCTCGCAGGCGACCCTTCGTCCTTATTCAACAATGGTTCCCATGAGAACCACAAGATCAGCAGTGGTAACACCTTCTCTATAAGAGAAGCTCCAGTATGGAATTATGTGTGAGGGTTTCTAAGTGATTCACAAAATATAAATGAGAGATGTGAATCAAAAGGTGTTTTGGCCTTGTATAAAAGAGATTTTGTGTAGCAGATTTGCAGAAATGGCGATTTTAAAAGTCTTGAAAATACCTACATGAAGCAGGTCTTTATAGGCGAACACGAAGATTGAAGTGGCATCAAGTCGTTCAAATGAGTTCGAAGTGTCGTTTGAACGAGATGTGAATCTCATTAGATGTGAGCTTCGAATGACCCATCTAACGATTGAATACAACCATAATAGTAAGCTCTGGTTTGATGTAGGGCATCAAACGACCCTTCTAATGACTTAGCTGCATCGTTCGAACGATATGTGCATGTAGTTCTAACGATTACGTGCGAAAAATATTTTTTAATTAAAATCTAGCCTCGTTTTGTAAAATAAAACAAAGTAAAATAAAATAAAATTATCCCATAAATATTTATGAAAACTAAGAACTCCAAACGAGGAATATACCATAAAGAACGTGGAGTTGTTGAGAACGGTTGAAGATGTTCATGGAGTGCGTTGAAGATGAGTGGTGCACATTTGATGATGCACGTTGCCAAAGATTCAGAATATTAACATCGTGAATAATCGTGAAGACGTGACCAATATAGCGGGATATGCCATATCTAAAGTAATATAGAATGCTGCAGATAAGTCCTAGATTATAGGAATAATGCTCTTACAAATCTCCCCCTTATGGCTATTCCGGTACATACATAAAAATATCTGAATTATGCAAAAAAAAATCTAGACTTATAATATTCTAATACTCTCGTAAAAAACACAAATGGAATGATATCGAAGTACATATGTCTTGAAATCTTGAAATCTCCAAATTCCTTTGTCTTCATCGAGTGTGTCATGAATATGAACTTCAAGTGAAACTACACACATGAGACAAGAAATAAATACCCGTGACGCGAGTTTAAAATAAAACGACAAGCATAGGCATAAGCATTAGTAAGCATAATCTATAATCAAACTATCACTCCCACATAATTCGTTATCCCCCTTTTTATGATGTCCGAAATGGACAGGGAAAATTAACATAAGCAATAAATACAGAGTTTGTCACAAAACAACAAACAACTATTTTTTAAAATTTTAAATTTTTTTCTCAAATGAAAAAATACAAAGATGGTACACACGATGAACTAACACTGAGATAACTAAGTCGTGAAAGCGTAAATGAATGGGTGTGAATAAATTCGATAGGAAAATCAACTTAGAAAATCCTAACATATGTGCACGATGAATTTTGTATACTCCTAATGAATGAACTCAGAGTCATCCTTAGGCATAAAAATTTTGAATTCATATGATATCGACCCAATCTAATCAAAAAATTAAAGTCTGAAATGATTTTCACACCAATAACGCCCAAAACTATGTAATACTTTTACGAGAATTTTTCAGGACGTCCAAACCCATTGATCTTTAACTTAACTCCCTCATAACTCACATATAGAATATTTCTCTCTCTTTTTTTTAAAGAAATCAATGCTCATATGTAGCGAAGCATCAATGTTCTTTAAATTTTGGCTTCGCACTTTATATTTCTTTTGAGTACCTTTAATCACTTAGGCTCTTTTCTTTTGCAAATGGTGGCTATTCATACAAAGATCTTTCTACTTTCGCAGTCCGAGCCATTACTTTTAAATTAACACTTTTTCGGAGATATAATTTTAATTTTTTCAATCCGGGTAATGATTCTTACAAGCACTACTTTCATTATCTCATTTTATCGTATTTGGTTCATTTAAAGACAGGATTGAGATGAAAACACCTTGACCAACATGTGACAGACAAGTGCAATGCTCAAATAAATCCGTGCATGTCTGAAAGGAGACAATGATTTATACGTGTAGAAAGTAATCACTAATCACATCTCAATGACTCTAATACATTATAAAGCACATGTATGAAATGATGTTGCGTTTCCAAACACTATCATAAAGTCATGTGGAGAATGGAATGATATTATTACTACAAAAATCATTTTATATTTTTTTTCAAAAAATTTGTAAAAAGAAGAATATTTCATTTTTAAAGAAAAATGAAAAATCTTTTTGAATTTTTCTCTTTTCTTAAAAACTAAAAATATTTTTGTATTTTTCATTTCTTTCTTAAAAATCAAAATATCTTTTTGAATTTTTCTCAAATATGAAAAAGAAAAAAATATCATACAAGAATGATACAAATAATACAATTCTGCAATAGGAATCAAGAATAAGAATGTGAAAAATCATCATATATTAGATACAGTAACCAACCCTCAGTCAACTGTGCAGATACCTTAAGACTTCCTAAGACTCTTAAATCTTTGGGCATCTAAAGGTTTCATGAGAATATCGACTAATTGACGGTCGGTGGTCACAAAGCTCAAGGACTCGACCTTCTTCTCTACCAGGTCTTGGATAAAATGCATGTGTATCCTAATGTGCTTCATGCACGAATGATGGACTGGATTTCGGGATATACGTATCCCGCTCGTGTTATCACAGGAAATAGTCTGATGCCCTGTGAAATCCCATAATCCTCCAATATTTTCTTTTACCATAAGAGTTACGTGCAACAACTCCTGATGGCAATGTGCTCAGCCTTCGTAGTGGACAAATAGATGGAGTTCTGCTTCTTGCTCAATCAAGAGACAAGATCACTCCCAAAATAGAAACACCCATCCAAAGTTCTCCTACATCCGTCTACGTCCCCGGCCCAATCGGTATCCGAATAGGCGGATAAACGTTCATCGATATCAAAGGAATACCAAATGCCGTATGAGAGAGCCCCACCCATGTATTTGATAGTACTTTTAAAAGTCTTGAATTTGATACCAAATGCGGTATCCGAATGGCAGTTTTAAATTTTTGAAAATACCTATATGAAGTAGATTTTTATAGGCGAACACGAAAATAAAGGCGGCGTGAAGTCATTCGATTGAGTTTGAAGTGTCGTTCGAACGAGATGTGAATCTCGTTAGAAGCGAGCTTCAAACGAACCATTTAACAACCTAATAAAACTAAAAAAATAATCCCTCGTTTGATATAGGGCATCAAATGACCCTTCTACGGACTTATCTGTAGTGTTTGAATGATATGGGCATGTCGCTCTCACGACTACTAGTGAAAAATATTTTTAATTAAAATCCAGCCTTGTTTTGTTAAATAAAACAAAGTAAAATAAAATAAAATTTTCCCAGAAATATTTATGAAAAATCAAGAACTCCAAACAAAGAATATACCATAAAGTATATGGAGTCTTGGAGAATGGTTGAAGATGTTCATGGAGTATGTTGAAGATGAGTGGTGCGCGTTTGATGATGCATGTTGTCAAAGATTCAGAATGTTGACGTCATGGATGATCGTGAAGACGTAACCAATGTAAGGGGATATGCCATGTCTAAAGTAATCTAGAATGCTACGGACATGTCCTAGATTTAGGGGCTATGTCATAAATAATGCCCTTAGAGTACACAATTGAGTTGAAGTAGAAATTGACCTTCAGGATATAATATAGTGACGCTTCTTGTTTGATTCAAATTATGTATAGTTTGACCAAACCAAGAACACTGAAATGTTAACCTAATAATGACAGGATATAGAGGACGGAGAGAGGAGAACAAAATAATTTTAGGTGTCCAAAATAGAGGTAAGGAACTCTTTTTATAGCCATTTTGGTGGCTGTTCTGGTTGACTTTAACAAAGCTTTAGGCTCCTACGCTCAGCACATGCGACGTCCCAAGTGTGACATCAAAGCATCCAATGCGCTCTAAGTTACCCAATCGCCCCTTCACACGTTGTGCGATCGCGCAAATGCGCGCCGCGTGTCGCGATTGGTGGTGCTTTGCACCACCGTAAAGCACCATAGCATAGCCTCTTTTACTAGAATACTAATAGTCATCTTTTGTCTTTTAGTTATGTACCCTTTCACTTTCTTGTAAGGTTTCTATGTGGGACACTTAAACCATACCCACCTCATTTACACCCATTTTACTTTAGCTCTATTTTTCTCTCTACTAGAACCCCAATATAAAAACCCAAAATAAAAACTCACTTACACAATATTAATACTATATTATATTCCAAAAATGAAACTCATTAATACAATTTAATTCATAATTATATTTTAAAATTCCAACACAATGCGAGGTCTTTTTTAATGAAATTATTAAAATATACACCAAAAATATATATATAAAAAAAAGAGTTCCTGAAATTATTTAAAAGAAATTTATACAGTGAAAAATACATTAGTAAGTGAAGAAATTTATCGAACATAACCCTAAATGATAAATGAGGTAAAAACATCTTCAAGTGAAGCAATAACTCCAATCCTTTTTTATACCACTTCTATGTCATTATTTATTCTCACCATATTTTTATATGCATCACTCTATGGGTATCATGCATTCATAAGAAAATCTATTCATATTAAAACTGTATCAACATTAACAAAGAAAAACAAAGAATGAAATGATATGACATCTAAACAACCAACGATTTTCAGTAAATCTAATATATGTATATATAGGGAGGAATTCTTGTTGCCCATCTCAAAAAAACAAACTCTATACCGCAAAGTTAATGATTTCCAGTAAATCTAATATATGTATATATATACACGAAAATATATAGTGTATCATGGGCGGAATTCTTGTAGCCCATTCCAAAATAACAAACGCTATACCACAAGATGAACTGAACTTTCATTATTTCTCAAGCTTTTCTCACCATGTTGTGTCACATGCGATCTGAAATATTCTTCTTCTTCTTCGCCTTTTGGGTTGTAATAGTGGGAAACTTTGCCTTTTTCTTTCTTCTCGGAACTAAGGGATTTCCTATTGATGAAATGAATGAAAGAGCTTAGAAGATACACTGGTATTAGAAGAGGTACTTCGATGATGATTGTGGGGATAAAACTAAAAAATCTCAAGTTGCGCAAGAGAAGATGGACTTGGTCCAAATTTCATTATATTTGGCGGAGATACTACCACTCTACCACTATCTTGATTTTATTCAGTGAAGGTTAACGATTGAATATTCTTATTACGAAAATATTATTTCTCTGTCTTTGTTCATAAATTTAAAACGCAAAAAACCATTGGTCTACAACATTTTGGGGATTTTTTGCTGCTATAGATTTTCAATTTGGCCTTCGTCTTTTCATTCTTCTCAAACATGGTATATCCCTGAAATGTAACGATGATCGAAGACTTGAAATGACGATACATCCTTCATCTCAACTTTTGTAGCGGAAGTAATAATTAATGATGAAATTGTATATAATTAAGGAAATGGCCACGTGTCAAGTCAAAATGATTCTGGGCTACTACTACTATATATATATAGAGAGAGAGACACACATACACACACGCATAGATTTAACATTTTTCAGCACAAATATCATTATCAATTTTGTTCTCAACTTTGCAAATATTTAAAGAAAAAACAAATTTCAGTAAAAAATTTCCACGCATATTAAAAATTGTACTTTGAAGATAGTGAATTCCAAACAACGCAAAAAAACATTAGCCAAATAAATAAATTTAAGGTAACGCATTTAACCAACACATTTCATTAATGATTCTAGTCTACATTAAACGTAATGACCTGCCATAATTGAAAAGTAAGCATCCTTTAAATATTTGTCCCACTTTGAGGGGTTCCTGCAGTGGGATTAAGGGTAATTGCATTGAATGAGAGCATGAGGCATTATCCATTGGAACTTGCATTTCGGAGCTGACTTCACCTCGAATGTCTATGACTACGACATCAACACTTGTTCTAATTATGAACCATTTTCAATTACGTCACTCATTCAACATATGCGAGTGGAGTAGGTGGTGGCACGTGTTTGTCCTCCTCGTCAGGCAGTAATAGTTTTCGAAGTTCGATTCAATCTCAGATTGGTTCCACCAATCAATAAATTCCCCATATGCAAAGTAAGCTTCATCGTATATGTTAAACTTTTCGATGCACCAATTGTTGTACCCATTTATTTAGCAAATAGCATTGCGAATGTAGTCGAAAATTCAGATGTGAGCGCTCTTAAAGATGATGTGAAATCGTAAATCACTCATTGTCAAATATGGAAATATTAAATTGTTTAGTGTCAAATATCATTTTTGGAGGTAAATTAAAGAGGGTGGCTAAAAAACTTTTGTTGGTGGTGTGGTTTTCTGTCTATTACACATGTCATTACCACTATATTTGGTCTATTGCGCCAAAGGAATGCATTTTGCTACTGAACAAGAAAATTCATGAGCATTTTGCTCCTGAATTTTCTTATTTGGAACCACTTTCTTATGTTGCTCCTTACTCTAAGAATCCCAAATCAACAAATTGGTGAGGAAAAATAACATTTTGTTATTTTGCTTCATTCCTTGGAGATGGTCTTAGACCCTATCACAATATTAGACAGTTTTGTTCCACTAATATGATACAATGCCATTTTTATCAATAAAGGGCACTCAACTCTAAGGTATTGTGCATACTTCATTCGCCTATAGCCCGACGACAATTGAAACATCGCATGGACAACCATCACTTTCCAATGACTCTTTAGGCTAGTTTTGTTAAATTGTATAAAAATCCCATAAATTTAACACTTTCCACCACTTGTTTCATCCTCAAACTAAATATTAGTTAACATACCATTTTAACCTTTCAAAAATAAAAAAATCTACTCAAAATACCAATATGATCAATTTGAAGAATATCAATTCCAAGGCACTTAAGACACCCCTAAAATCCAAACACAAAAGGGAGACTTTCGGGAAAAAAAAATTCCTTAATGAATACACGTCGATTTGTATAGTGTGGGAGAAAACATTGAAAGTTTTAATTAATTAAGCGAATAAAAAAATGGGATGTGAGAGAAGATTGCCTATAAATTCAATAAGGAAATCCAACGATTTGATTACCACAGGGATCACTCAACATGCAACTTGGCACAATTAGTAGGGTTATGAATAAATTCCATGCCATTATTGGTCGAGTCAAGCGAGGGTCACAATGGTTTCACCATCCTCGACGTGCTCCCGCTCACCTCCTAGACTCACAATGTGGAGATGGGCAAGCCTTTCATGTTCGTAAAATGTTATTTTGATATAAAGGACGCTTAAAATAGAACTACGGGATCCAAACCCATTATAAGCGATGGAATAAGGCTATGATAACAACAACATCAGATGGGAGTGTGCCCACTAACTCCGAGCCTAGCCTATCATATTCCCGATCGAGGAATGTGATGTTCTTCCTATTAGATGACATGTCATTGGACTATGATTCCTTCCATTGATTCACTCAACTAAGGGTTGAGCAGTAACTTCTAACTTTAGCAATTAACTAAGTGCATTGCAAAAAAAAATGGACGAAAATAATATTCCACCAACAACATTAGGAATGCTATCATTAACTCTATGGTTTGGATTCTCACACTACACCACAAATTGAGAATGGTCATAGAAGGTTCCTGTCCTCGGGCTGTGACCAGAGCAAAAAAGTGCATAACACATTTGTCCGTGACCAACCCGTGACCAAATGGGTCCCAAACTCTTGCCAAAGTGCATCACGGCCCCGGACCGTATCTATGTGCATGACATAAATAAGGGGTTTAGTTAAATTTAGTCATGGACTTGGGTCATAACCATTTTGAAATAGTCACGGTGGTGGTCATGGTCATAGGTCGCGATTTACCAGTCGTTACCATTTATAGACCGTGACCATGTTGTTAACATGTAAAAAATAAATGGTCATTGAAGGTGGATCCTGGCCTAGGACCGTGACCACAACTTGTACATATAAATACCCTACATCATTTTCTCATTTCATGCAAACTCTCCCTCTCTCTAAACTGTTGCCTGATCTCTCTCTCTTCTGGTGACGTATCTCTCTCCTCCAATGACATCTCTCTCCTCCGGAGACCCTTTCTAGTTCAAGTATTATCTCCATTTATTTTCCATATCATTTTTTTTAATGAAATTGTAGGGGTGTATGTGCGTGTGTGTTTGTGTGCGTGTGCATGTGTGTATTTATATATTGTACGCATTTGTGTTTATGTATGTGTACATATTGTGTATATTTGTATGTATGTATATATGTATGCGTACGTATTGTGTATGCTTGTGTGCATGTATGTGTATATACCCAAGTAAGACTGAAATGTGAACGTACCTATATAAAGCAAACCTTAAGACTGAAATGTGAAAATACTGAAATGTTGTAATTGGATTTTAAACCCTAAGGTTTTAAAGGATTTTAAAGAGATTGGGGATATGGGATTCGATTTGTATCGGTCTAAGCCAGGTTTACTTTAATTAAGAAATAAATTAAGTTTGTGTTAAAATAATATTAGTTCATTATAATCTGGACTTAATTGATGAAATCGAATTTTAATTACATTATAACCTAGCTTTCGCAACGAGATTAATTAGATGTTTAAGTCTCAATCAGAGAGTGAGGAACAGTGGTAGGTTTGACATTGAACCGGTTTAAATGATCCGCCACGAATTCATGTAATTTGAATATGAGTTCATGTAATCACAAAGAAATATATTTCAATTCAATGTCAGTTCTCAATTTCTAACACACATGCGCACATGTATAGCACATACACACACCCGCACATCATCACGACAGGTGAACAAGACCTAGGACTGTGATTAGAGAAAAAAAGTGCGTGACACAATTCATGATCAATCCAAAGGGTAACATCCAATGGATGTGGCCATGACTATAGATCGTGACCATGGGTGTTTATGGGTGTCTACAAACTAAGTTAAACTTAATATGAATTAGCGTGGGAGTATTTATGGGTGTTTAGGAACCCAAACAATAACTGAATACGGTCTAATGTAGTTGAATTAATGTGTGTGAGTGTGTGTGTATGTGAGTATTAGTGGGTTAAAGAGACGGTAAGTGATGGATTATTACCGTACACTTCAAACTCCACTAGCTAACAAGTAACATTGGAAGTCTCTCTCTATCGAAAGTCTATCGAATGTCAATTTTAAGGTCTAGAGAAATTACCTAGATGGTCAAATCTCAATCTTAACCCAAAACCCTATTAAAATAAACAACCTAGATAGACACCACCTAATATAAGAAGGAGATTAAGACTTATTTCAAAGCAAAGTTTTGAGGAAAGTATTTCTTTTAGTGGAAAAAGGAAGGGAATTGTAAATGAAAATGGCAGTAATAGTAATAAAAGTAATGAGAAAAAACACACACTTGTATAATACACACGTGCACACACACACACACACACACACACACACACACAAGTACATGTGTTTTTTACTTAGAAGAACGCATAGAAATGTTAGGATTAAATAAGATAAGATAAACTTAAATTCAATCGGTTAAAAAATAATAACTAGTTAATGTTTAATTGGATTCATTACTTGTAGAACTCGAATTCACACCCTCGTATATTTTTCTTATGAAAGATGAGGCACGGTGATAATCACTAGAAACAAGAGTACGAGAGGTTGCAATTGGACCGCACTTATACCTCTTTTATTAGTAAGCGCCATATAGAGGTTACTCATATTTACAAGTGTAGGAATAAGAAGATCGAACAATTTAACTACTTTTAAAATCGTGGAGTTTATCTCTCGCAAGAGTACCTGTTCGATCATATTCTATTTTTCCTACCAGAAAGCTAAGATGAGACAGTAGAGAATATATTTTACGTACATAATCCCAACATAGCCCTGACATTCCTTATGTTGTTAGATAAGGCAGAAAAAACATTCACCCATTGTAGATACAACTACATAAAGAGCGCATTGACCAGGACTATGATGTCTCGTGATATGTGCACGTTAAATTGAATCTTACCAATAATTTGAAGAAGAAGAAAAGGTTCCGGTTTCATGTCACGTGCATCTATACATCAATCATAAATATTCTTCATGTTAGTTGGCCACGTGCAAAAACCCATAGATTTTTAAAAAGTAATACGGAATGAATGGATTTTAGACACATTGGATATAGTTTAAATTCTTATTATAAGAAGGAATATACATATATATAGTCATAAACATAATTAATTTGTAGTAAACATGTTACTATAATGATTTCATCGCTTATTATATTTTTATTATAGATAATGTCGAGTGGCGATGGACATAACATACTAAGTGATGACGTGACACCTCGTGGATTCTCTTCTCCTTCACCCCAATAAGGATTCTCATCACTACTGGTGAATAATTCTCTTATCTTCCATTGGTTCACTCTACCACTCCATCTACGAGTAGGGAACAAACTCCTCTTAATCTAACACCCCTACCCCACGCTCCTGACACCTCCCAAGCCAATGAGAAGAAGCCCATTTTATTCTCCCTTCATGGGAATAATCCTATTGGCAATAAAAAATGACATTAAGATCTTTAAATCCCAATGTTTGTCGCTTGGGAAAATGAACTGGGAGTTAGGGCAGCAAATAAATAGAACTTAGTTGATCAGGCCATGAAGGATGACATTTTTGAACAACTATGTAAGTGGTTTTCATTACTCGACCGTTCAAAGAAAAAAGTTCTTTCCCGAGTTGCTGAACAACTGAGAACATATCGAATAAACCTTTGGTAGATACATTTCTCGAAGGGATCATCGAGCTCCAATATTTTGGCTTTGAAAGACAGAGTCCTTCTAAATGTTGAAATGTTGGTTGATCAATGGAATAACTTTCTAAAAAATGAGGCAACGGATAAAAAGTTGGTCCAAAGGGATAAAAATAAACAAAACAGAGCGAAGAAAGTTAATATCTATTGGATGGGGTCTAAATCGTATGAAGGCTTCATAATTGAATGGTCAGATAGGATAAAGGGCAATCCAGATGCCGATGAAAACCTAATTGAAGCAACTTGTACGTTCATGCTTGACGAGACAAAGAAGATAAATTCCCGCCACTCTTATCTCCAACTCTAGTGAGTATGATCAATTATATATATATATACACACACACACACACACACACACACATTGTATAATGTTAAAATCATAAGACTAAATATAATTTCATGCTACTCTATTTGATCGAATCCATTACCAGGCAGTCCGGTTCGAGCCCTTATGATGAAATTAAAAATGATTCCCTGACCCAATCCTTTGGAATTGACAAAAGAGGGGAGACTATAGGTGTTATGTCACATATGTCAAAAACCAAATTAGAACACACTTCACCTCTCATAGACGAGCTCTCTTTGGTGAGGACTCGCATCTCGAGCCAAGAGGCAAGTCAGTCCAAGATAGATGGGGATGTGCAGGAGATTAAGAGTAACTTGAGAGTGTTGGCGGGTGAAATTGAGTACCTTGTGTCCTTTTTTATTCAAGGTTTTCAACCCACGATACCTCCTCAAGGTTTCCCCTACCCAATTATCAAGGTTGCCCTTACCCTTTGTCTCTATTTTCCCTTTCCAAATGTCACCTTTTTAAACATTCCCCTCCCCATTACTCCGCCTGGCACAATCCCTAGATCACCGCCATCCACTCATGGTGATTTGACACCACGTCTATCTTAATCTCGACTGATCAATTCTTTATCAAAATAAAACAAGATTTCTCATATGGATCATTCTCTGCATCACTGTCGAAAACCAACTAATTACCAGTAACCTATTAGGACCGGTGTCAAATTTTAAACTTATAATCTTTTTATCTAAAACATACAATAAATACACCCACACAATTAATATACATAATAATTGAATTGAATAAAACAATAATCCACAACTCTCGGTAAAACATTCATTACAACCCAATCGAATAGGCGTAAATAAAAATACAGAAGAAATTAATTAAATGACAACAGTTGGGAAACATGCCCGAATATATCACAAGGATATAAGCGTCTAAACAATCCCTGCTAGCATCCACAGCTGCTGCAGCATCGTCTAACTCGAAAGAATAATATCATCCAGGTGTCCCTGTGTCTGGACACCAAAAAAGTTTTTAAAATATTTGCAAGCGGGTCAGAGCCCAGAACGTTTTGAAAATATTTAGCAAGTGTTCAAAATACTCTAACATTTAATATATGATATTCTCCATATTTAAACTGGTGTCGCACTCACATGAGATACACCTCACCTCTCATCTAACAGTGCACACCTAACGCATGTATTTTAAACACCTTAGTTATGCTACCTTGCCTAACTGACATCTCACTAAACTTCTAAACACCCATACTCTATCTCACGCTCCGCGTATAATATTCTAAGATTTTCCCCAAGCTTATGCATATACATTCTCACTTAATTCTATCCGTTCAGTTTTGAATAACTTTCACTAGTTATACGTATACCACATTTTATTCCGAATTTTTATGCTCTTGGATGAAACCATTTACTTCTCACTTTATTCTTTATTTGTCCGTATATATATACACACACACACACACACACACAATATACTATACACATTAAGTATATCCATACTTATATATCACACACTATATAAGTGTAATAACCATCCCTCAGAGCTATAACTCAATGGATGCAGTCTCTGGAATGCTATCATCTTCCAGGGAATACACACATCATCCTGGGTACCACCGGTCGGGATCTCACACCGACCTGATGAAAACATCACACAAATGTAGGGAAAGCGCTCATAGTTCCTCACCTGAAAGTGAGATCTAATACTATACTTACCCTGCTCCTCAAGCCAGGGGATTCACCCACATCGCGCAATTTCCCATGATAGCACTAAAGGGGTATGTTTCACATAAATATATCATTCACACACAAATATATTTATAATCATATCATATATATATTGCCTCAATATATATATATATATCAAATCCGGCTATTCATGCCTATCTCTCGTGTCATTAGCCTATAAATCCTGAAAATACGAATTCATAAAAATTCATAAGTATACACACACTTATTTTAATCCCATAAGTATTCTCTAACTTATGATAGAATTCTCACATTATAAAAATTCTCGAATATTAGCTTAACACATCCAGCTAGTATTCTAATTTCATCCCACTCGCACATTCGGATTCCACTAACATTTTATCGGCACATACATTCTACATGCATAAATGTATATGTACCCGTCAAAATGATTTTCCCGAGTGTTGTTCATCAAACACTCTTAAAATCAATGGCTCGAATCTTATTCCCGCTAACCCGAGATTTATACATCACTCATTAAATCTTTTAGAGGCCCTCACACTTTATTTAGGGTCCCCTAATATTTATATCCAAAAGGAATTCTTCTCTAATCCTTTTTGTCCAAGAAAAACTTCTCAAATTTAACTTCCATCTCCGAACTGAACCGATGGACAGAAAAACGAATTGATTCAGTTCTAAAATAAATGACCTGAACCGATGGCTCCAAAAATGAACTGGTCCGGTGACCAAACAGAATCGCAATCTACCGGTTCATCGTAATCAGTTCGGGAGTTTCATCTTCTCCAACTCCAAAATTGATGGTTTCTAACATCACCAACCATCACTCGAAACATCAACATACTTATTTTTACCCAGCACAATAATTTATTCATGGGATTCCTCAATTTAACTAAGGTTTAAACCCTAACTTAGTTAAACCTAAATATCATTCAACTCTTCCAATTTTTCACCAAAAATTACACCATTAACATGGATTCAAGCTTTGATTTCATATGGAGTAATTATCACATCAATTTATATGAAATAATTTCCAAAAACCCCATTTTGATTCAATAATCCCAACCCAAAATCTTATAGTTTACACTAACTATAATATGAATAATAAACACACATAGATAATTAAAGCAGGTTAAACACTTGCCTCGTTGGATAAATTCGATGACCTCATGCCGGGATCCACCGGAACTTGGCAGGAATCCCCTCTTCTTCTCCTTTTCTCTATTCCTTTCTTTTCATTTCTTTCTCTTTCTCTCATGGCCTTATGAGAGAGAAAAATCCAAAATTGACTCATATACTCAAATGCGAGTCTCTAGTTGTTCAAAAAGTCTCCGGAACACAAAGAATACCCCCAGGTACTCCATTTTAACTATTTTTGTCCATCCGAGACCAACCTTTCACTCGAAATTCCCATCCGAGTCACTTATCAAAAATTCAGCTTTTCAATTCTAATACAACTCCGCACGTATTCTACAAATAAAATATTATTACTTGTCGCTTTTTCCAATCGCTACATGATATAAAATCATCTAACTTCATTTACTTATTCTAGTAAGTAAATATAGCACACATCTATAATAATCCAAAACTCGACAATTAATATTTAACCCACACCTAAAATTCTCAAATCATTAAATTACACTAACTTATGTAATTTAAATATCCATAAAAGTACGGGGTATTACAAATAACTATGGTGAGCTGTACTATTTGAAGGACTTGATTAATTGCAGGATTATTGGAACGTGCACACTCATTTCCTTGAATGTCGGAACTCCGGTTCAAAATCGCCCTATGTAGATGGGTGCGGCTCAGATAGTGGTTGATTAATGCCAATGCACGTTAATAGTTGAGAAGGGAACATGCTGAAATACTACCATAATTGTTTTATCACTTGTCCAGTTTATTTATCGGTCAAGGCTAGGTCATTAACACTATTTATATTGAGAACAAGTAGTAATATTTTGTTTATCTAAGTTATATTAAGTTTGTGGGTCATTTATTGGCATTTTCAGTGTATGCAACATGAATTTAAGTTTAACTTGTTTAATTTGTGTTTAAGTTGTGTTGAATAATTTGAATAAATTATGAATTTTGCGTTCTTCTATGCAACATGGCATTTGTTTCAACCTATTAATATAGGTGAATTGAATTTTGATGATTATTTAATAGATTTCTCATAATGCAAAGATTGGATGGGGGATAACCATGTAAAGGACGTTTAAGGATTTGATAAATACGCATATAGAAATCTTAAAAATGACATGATTTTGTGTTCGTTCACCTGTTATATAAACGAAAAATATAAGTCTTTAGAAGACGTTGAGCTGTATTTACTAAAGTGCGGAATTTTGTAAGACTATAAGATATGGACATACCATGTTGAAAATAATGTACCTTATGTTCTAAAAGAATTATTGGTACCTGACCGCGTAATAGAACCTTACGAGTGGAATTGATACATGATTCGCTAACACGTTGTCCTTTGACCGACCTAATTGATGATGCTTACGGAGTCCACCACCATCCAAACTTTTAACATATGGATACAAATAATGTGCGTTATGACTAAGTTAATGACCACGTTGATGATGAATTACCAGATGATCAGGAATACATATGGTTGAAAGCCGACGTGGCTAGACAGTTGTATGAAGATTACTATAAAGATCACTCGATATTATACGCAATGATTGGTTTGTATAATTTGAAGAGTCAATTTAGTTCGTTGAGCGATAATGTAACCTAAATTCTTAAGTGGGTTATAAATATTCTCCTAAAAGAGAACACATTACCAGACAATTATACTATCATAAAAAATAGATTGAAGGTTTTGGGTTTAAAGTACAAATCTATTCATGCTTACAAGTTTGATTTCATATTGTACTGCAACGAGAACGAATATAAGGGTGCGTGTCCTGTACACAGTGAGCTGGCTTGTGAGAATGAAAAAGACAAGATTGTAAAATATCTCAAGTGCTCACAAGTTCCACATAAGGTTTTGATGTATTTTTTTCTCGGGCCACGGTTAAAATGATTTTTCAATGTACCATAGTTAGCAGAGGCCATGACATGGCATGCTCTATGCGAGGTGGGTAGGAATCTCATGCGTCATCTAGTTTATTCACTCATATTGAAATTTTAAACACTCGAAACCATGAATTTGCAAAGGAACCATGCAATATTCGTCTTGAATTATCATCCATTGGGTTTAACCCTTTCGATAATTTAATCACTAATCAGAGTTATTGGCCAGTTCTCATTTTGCCTTTAAGTCTCCCTTCAATATTATACATGAGAAAGGAGTTCACACTATTTTCTTGACGATGATATTGATATATTCTTAAAGCCATTAATCAAAGAACTTAAAGAGTTATGGGATGAAGGCATGAGAGAGTTTGACTTCCATAAGGGTGAAGACTTCACACTTAAAGAAGTAATAATATGGGTGATCCATGACCTTTCTGCATATGGGACCTTGTCTGGTTGCAATGTTCATGGTTATTATGAACGACCTATATGTGGGGAGGAAACTGAAGTCGATTGGCTACATTATGTGGTAATATGAGTTATATAAGTCATTATAGATTTTTGCCGACCAATCACCCTTTTAGGAATGATAACTCTAACTTCTTTCCTGTTGGTCATGAGCGTAGAATGAAAATTTCTTGACTTTCTGGTCATTATATTGAGGAGAAGGCAAGGGTTACGATTGTAGGGAATACATATGTAGGAAAACATCCTAAGTTTGTAAACCTGAAGCATAAAGCTAGGGAGTATCTGAACAACCCTAGTAAAACGGAGGCATGTTCCAAACGATTAATATTTTTTGACTTATCATATTAAAAAGATCATCATGTAAGGCATGTAAATGATGTGATGCACACGAAGAAGAATATTGTGGAACATCTGATAGGAACATGTCGGGGTAGATCTCATTCAAAAGATGGATAATGGGCTCGTTGTGATCTACAGAAGATGAAAATAAAGAAGAAATTATCGTTAAGAAATGATCTTACAATAGGAAGAATTTTTATCCCCGTTACTGCTTTCACTTTGACTATTAGTGAAAAAAAGATTCTCCTAGAAATTTTGTTCAGCTTGAAGACTCCGACTGGTTATTCCGATAATTTGCGCAGGGTAGTAAACTACCAAGCACATGACCTGAAATAGTGCAACTCTCACGACTGGTACGTCATCATTCAATTAATTCCCAGTTGTTTAGGCATTGCTTCTCATAGCATAAAGATCTCTGTGAAACAATTAGATAAATAAGTTTGTGCTTTACTTTACTTTGTGTAAAACTGGTAAATAGAAAGCACATCAAAGATGTGAAATCAACTTTAGTCGAGGTAATTTGTGTATTAGAGAAATATTTTCCTTCGTCATTCTTTTATATTAGCATCCACTTGCTTGTGCATTTATATGATGAGGCTTTGTTGTGTGGTCATGTTAGGTATTATTGGATGTATCCTTTTGAGTGCTTGGTGGAAAACTTCAAAGATTACGTTAAGAATACACAATATATTGGAGTGTCAGTTGTTGAAGAATACATAAATGTGGAATCATCGTTATACACTCGAGAACATATGCCAAAACAAGAGCTGGGGAGATTCAATCCTCATAAAGAACGAGTGGTCGGGGAACCTAACAAGTTTGAGGATGAATCGTCTTTGGGGAACCCTAAAGAGGTGAGACTCATTAATCTACAATACGAGTAAGCAACTCGTTACGTCTTTGAATCGCGAAATGGAGTTAAAAATTGGAGAAACTAAGTACATACATAGTTAATCAAATTATTCTTGTTTGATTATATGTATTCTCTATATTATCATCTAAACTCTACAATTTACCTTTAAGAAGTACAAGAACAAAATTGCCCAAAATCAGAGGAAAAATTGCATGGCGAACGATTTTAGGGCACGTATATCAAAAGAAGTAATTTTAACCACGTATGTGTTCGATTATTTATTCATGTATGGTTTAAACATGCCCTAATACAAATTCATTAATAATTGCAACTTCTAAAAAGAGGTGATGTCTTTTCAAGGTTTGCACGCCTAGAAAAAGGTCCCGCATTTCGTGTGAAAGACTTTAAGAAATTCTACACCAACAGTTTTAATTTCATTTCATATCCGTGTGTGGAAAAGTTTTTGACACAAGATAATGGAATTTCAGTTTCTTCCTTGACTACTCGTGTCGCTAGAAAAAGTAATAAAAATCCAAAAGATACAGTGCTAACCTATTATGGGATTATCCAATATATCCCGAAACTCGATTATTTAGATTTCATATAAACAGTATTTTATTATGACTGGGTGAAGGTGGGGGACACTATGAATGCTTATAAATTTTATACTCACTTAAAACTTATCATGGTAGATTTATCAAAGATGAAGAGTAAAGATCACGCAGTCGACGAGTCTTTTATTTGTGCCTTTTAGAACGTAAAAAAGGTATTCTACTCAAAGTGCATAAACTATGGCAATTGGTCAATTATTACGCATGAAACACGTGGTATGACTACTCAAGCAGACGCATTGAAGGCTCCTAAAGAGTTCCAGTTTGCACTTGATGAGAACCCTAATTTGAAAGATCTTTTTGTCAATTTAGAATAAGATTGAGTATTAAAACATTATTTTACCCATGATAATCCTATTTGTATCCTATTATTATATTGACCCTTGACAATCCTATTTGTATCCAAATTGTATCCTATTGTGATATTGGCACTTTAGTTTGATTTATGGATGTTTAGCTCGATTTATCAATGTTTAGTTTGAATTATGAATGTTTAGTATAAGTTATGAATTAACTAGGATGGCACGGGACCAATATAGTGCTTAAGAACCAATCATGTACTCACGGGAGTCCTAGTTTAGGAATATGATGAAAATTTTCAAATATTTAGACTTAGGTTTAAAAACATGTCGTTAGAGGGCGAAAAGCCAAAATAACCCCCAAATAGCCCCATACGAGGCACGGACACCTCACACGGGACCAATGTAACTCATAGGAACTTATTGCGTTGTCACAAAACTTCCAATTTGAGAATATGACAAAAATTTGCAAATATCTAGACTTAGGCTTAAAACATTCCGTTGGAGGGCGAAAACCCAAAATAACCCCGTAAGAGACACGAATACCTCACACGAGACCAATATAACTCGTAGGAACTGATAACGTAGTCACCAGGCTCTCAGTTTGAGAATGTGATGAAAATTTACAAATATCTAGACTTAGGCTTAAAAACAAGCCGCTAGCGGGCGAAAACTCAAAATAACCTCCAAATGGCCTCATAAGAGGTACGAGCCCCTAGCACTAGACTAATGTAACTCGTATTCACAGGACTCTCTGTTTGATAATATGACTAAAAGTTATAAATATATAGACTTAGGCTTAAAAATATGATGCTAAAGGGTGAAAATCCAAAACAATCCCAAACGGCCCCGTAAAAGGCACGAACACCTCGCACGGGACCAATGTAACTCGTAGAAACTGACCGGGTAGTTATGAAACTCCCATAACTCATATTATATGGACTCTTGACCTATTTATATCCTACAATGATATTGGTTCTTTAGTTAGATTTATAAATATTTAGTTTATTTTAAGAATGTTTAGTTTAAATTAAGAATGTTTAGTACGATTTATGAATGTTTAGTATAATTTATGAATTAATTAGGATGATACGATGCTTTACTTTAAATTGTCAGGTCCACGATTATAATATTGCTTAATTGTATATGAATTGGTTGTTGAATACAATTTTTTTTATAGGAGGATACCCAAAAATATATGTTTTTTTTAATTAAATGGAATGGGTCACGACCCAAATCCGTGATCCCTACTTTTTCAAAAATCAAATAAAAATGGTCACGTCCATTTTGAACATCGTCCCACGCATGGTCACGACCCCGATCATGGCTGTAACCCATTTTGAACATCGTACCATACATGGTCATGACCTAGTCTCGTGACTTTGGAGCCAATATTATCCCACCACAGAGACTGTGACCCTCATTTAGGGTCACGGATGAAGTCCATGACCACGATTTTGGTCAAGGTGAAAATGATCACAACCTAGGGCTGTGACCCGTGGCCATCGTTATAGCTTAGGTCCGTGACTATTTTCGATATATGAAGTAGTGTGAATTAACTTCGATTAACCTATATCGACGATATTAGGGTAGATTTCAAATCTCGACAAACAATTATCAAATAAATGATATTTATACTGATGGTGGATTCATCTCTAACGAAAATCTCATGAAAATAGTCATCATTAGAGGAATAATTTGTAGGCCTCACACTCAACTTTATCTTGTTCAACACATAGACATGGATCCAAAAATCTCCTGAGTCTCCTTTAATTTGAATGCCAGTTGGAATAAAACTCACATTTTATTCCTTTATTCTTAATCTTCCCTTTTAACAAAACCTTTAGGTCCATGATTATTGTATTAATTTCTAGGATCCCCCACATATATTGCTTATTTGTTATTAAAGATTTGTGTTTCTCACAAATTGATTGAGACCCTGTCTTTGGAAATCCACCCACATGTTCATGCCATTGCTCTTTAGGAATTCATTAAGAGATAAATCATGTGGGAACCTTCCACAAATCATCTTCTCGAGTGACCCATTATTATAGTTTTTTTTTTCACATTTGCATAGTATCAATACATTGTTAGCATGGAAATAAATGAATTTCTATTTCTTAACCAGAGGTTTTCTTATGGAAACTTTAAACCAAACAAGAAAATTATGTTCCAAATATGGAGAAATTTCTTCAACATCACATATTTTTCCATTGAGGCCGATCATATCCCAATGACAAGATATGCCGGTCATTATATTTAAATTGCCATTCTTAGCATGTGATAGACATACGAACCATTTAAAACTTTTTCCAAAAAATATGAAATGGGATATCAAACAATAAATAACCCATTCACCATAGCTAAATCCATCACCATTCTAAAACTCTAATATAATAAAAACTCCAATAATATAGATGTCACCAATAATTTCCAAATCCAAAACCATAAATAACTATGGAGACTAAGAACCCATTAAATCTTAATGTATTCTCATAAAAATAGACGAGTGGAAAAGAAGTTTATCTAAAGAAATTAAAAAAGCTCCAGTTGCATTACTGTTATTCCAAACGATGTAACTAATAGCAACCTAAAATAAAATATTAGTCAACAACAATGAGTTAGGACCCATTGCAAGAATACCATATACGTTTCTCAATCATGGTTACATGAACCCAGACATAAGCACTATATGAGATAACTATCACACTATAATACTTTAATTAACGACAAGCTATTTAAAAAAAGAAGCAAGTAAAGTAAACTATCCTTATTTCCACTTACATACTTTCAACATTTTATTATCTTTTAAATAATATTTATATCAATTGCTACACTACTATAGTCAGACACTCTCTTATACATCCCTACACATACCATGGTGCACCACCCATAACATCTCAATAATAACCACTACTTCACTATATCCTGACGACCCATAATTTTACCCGCATATACCATGATGTATGCCCATAATAAATAATTTCACTATAGCTAAATTTACCTAGGTATTTCATATATTATAGTAATAAGACGACCCTAAACACCGCACATACCATGACGCACACATAGAATCATTACTATAACTAGTTTTCCTAGGCCTTGAACATATTATTATATCCATATAACACTGCACATATCATAAAGCCCTAAAAATCTCATCAAGTTAGCCAAATAATGCACGTCTCGTAAATAAAGTGTAGCCCACCGACATATACCTTGCACATATAATGACGCCACAAATCCATCAATCTCTAACACCTATTTTTTAAGGTATTAATCATATTTTCATCAAATTATCTTTATCCCCCCAAGATACTCGGTCATCATAAACCATCTATCCATAGTCCCAAACCCAGAGATCACCACAACTAAACATATATCCTAGTTCCATACCTAAAAAATACCCAAAGACATAGTAATTCTCTAGTCCAATATCTAGGGAATCAACAAGACCAGACGTATTTTTTAATCCCACACCTAAGAAATGCCCAAACCAAAAAAGTAATACTCTCTAATCCCATACTTAGAGAACAATAAATGCATACAATTTAATTTACGAGTTCAAGCTAACGTATATAATTCGATAATCCCAGTGATATTATTATTCTAATGCATGTAAGTTGATACAATCATTATATTCTCTAGACCATGTCATATTCTTATATTTTATTTTTATTCAATCTCAATTATATGTGAGTTATATTAATTTAGTCATATGAATTTCAAGTTCGATATAATATCCCCAAAAGTTATTAAATTCTAGTATTCCAATTCATCGGAGTTTAACTAAAGTCAAACGTATCACGATTGAAACGTGCGAATCAATAATTCTAAACAACATAATTTCAAGTTTTTAGCCAGTTTTCATAAATTATTCGATTTAATAAGCCTTAGCATATTTTCAGGATTCATATAAAATTAACATGGGATATAAACCAATTTCAATACTAACATAGTCCAATTATCCCAAACATGCAAGATTTAAAGTAAAGAGTTTATTCTATAAAGTTCATAAAAAAATATTTTTAATTAGGTTATCACTTCCCCTAATTAGTTTTATAATCATATTATAAACAATCATGTAATTAGAATTTGGGTAATATTTAAATCAAATAGTACTTAAGAAGAAAATTAGAGATATTCTTGCCTCTTGAATGTACTTTGAAAATCTGTTTTGATAAACATATTCCTCCTCCCCAAATCTTTCTTTGATCTTCTTAAAATTCCCAATGAAA
The DNA here is from genome assembly GCA_949130495.1 of Sambucus nigra. Classification (NCBI taxonomy): domain Eukaryota; kingdom Viridiplantae; phylum Streptophyta; class Magnoliopsida; order Dipsacales; family Adoxaceae; genus Sambucus; species Sambucus nigra. The sequence goes on along the minus strand of OX422208.1, from coordinate 498,022,034 downwards.
AGCTACCAAAATTATATTTGAATGAGTTTTAACTGAGGTTTAAAGGTTTAAAGATTCTGAATAAAAGGTTATGTGTGTTGGTTCTCGACAAAAAGTGTGCAATCGCATAAAAATAAAGCATTTCAGAGTCCCTTTTTTTATAAATATAAAAGCTAGTAAGATTTTCCTACCAAAACCCAACCAAACCTGCTATAGTGGTTCTATAACCCCGTTGTCATGGATTCAGGGCCGCAAAGGCGGTTTAAACGCCCACGGTCGTGGGTGAAAGTGCGTTGCTCATCCTCTCTCTCTCAAACTTTATTTCAAATTCAATTATTATAACTCTCGTTTAATTACAACTCTAATACAACTTGTAAAATAGAACATGTTTAACCTTTAAAAAAAGTAGCTTAAAATCCAGGCAATTCCAAAATGACTATAAAGCCCCTAATGTTTCTACCCAAATCCCAAATTACCACTAATTAATTAAATATTTATTTTATTAATTGAATTAGCAAAAAAAAATACCAAACTTACTTAAATTCATTATTTTCTTCTTTAATCAAATTCCAACTTTCAAAATTATTTGCATTAATCAATTCGAGTTCTCAAAATTATGAAGTATTGCACAATATTAGTCCATAATTATCCCTTATCGCCATGGGGAAAAATAATTATAGTACCTAAGCTACTTTTGTGTGATTCCATGAATGACCCCTTTTTGTTCAACTTTTCTCAAGCCAAATAATGTAGTCATTCCCTTGATTTTTACTTTTTTCCAAAAAATATTCTTTGTTGTTTGTAATTTCTCTAAGATTATATTGTTGCATCAATAAGTGTATATGTTCTTCTAGAAAGCAATAAAAAGTTTGACCATTCTCTTTTTTTATATTTGAGCTATAAATGTCTTATGGTTAGTGAGGTTAAAAAAAAATCCTGATTGAAAGACCTTATAACCCAAAACAATCCCTCATGATAAATGTATATATAAAGAGAAAAAAATTATTAGGGAAATAGAAAGCTCTAGGAGGAGGAGAATAAAAGGAAAAAAAGGTAAACTAAGATAAACAAAGTTATTGGAGGGAGAGAATGGAGAGTGAAAAGAAGGATAAGAGGAAAAACTCATAAGGAATCATTGAATATGTTGGTTTAAAGAGTGTGATGGGATAAGAGTTATCCCATGCTAACGTAAAAAAGTATGTGTCTATGGATCCAAGTCAAATCAATTAAATTTTAATTAATTATGCATTCCTAAATTTTTGGTTTTTAATTGAACCAGTTTTTAATTTTACGAAATAAAATCAATAAGTGCAATAACATATCGGTTGTGAGATTAATATAAGTGAAAAATATATGAAACAACACAAGAACACGAGATTTTAGAGTAGAAATCCTTGTGTGAAAAACCAATATCGCACCCAAACAACACAAGTCCACTAGTACTATAATATTTGAGGTCGTATATAGAGACAAACATGACTTACATACAAGATTACGACTACTACCATGAAGTCTCAACCTTTGAATTCTCCTTTGATGATTGTGCTTGTATTAGCAATTAGGTATTCACGTGTGACCTGGGTCTACCTTGGGCCTAAACGACCAGGTAATCGCGTAGGGCTCCCAAATTTATAAGGCCCATTATGAATAATAAAAGTGTCGTGTATTTTAAAACCAAGCCCACTTGTTTTTAAGTTATATAGGCCCAAAATTGTTACCCAATTGTAATGGCCCAACTTTTTAAAATTTTCCCAGCCGACTAACTTATTCTTTTAAGAGAGAGGGACCACAACTAGCATTAAATATTTGACTTTTGGGTTCCAATGCAAGTATAATGTACTTTACTAACCTAGAAACATCTTTACAACTTTTGTCTTTGAAGTCACCTTTTTCCATCCTTTTAAAAGTTGAAACCAACATAAATCCATCTCACTCATAATTCACTTTATGAAATAAATATTTTTTATCATTTGAACTTACGCAAGGGAGGAGAAGATTGCACCAAAATGAGGCCAACCCACCTAGTTTTTCAGACTCTACTCAAGATCTTCTTGCATACATATATTCTTCTTTTAATATTAAACCAGTAATCTTTGTTTTTTTAAGCATGTACTTGATTTTTTTTGTAAAATGTAGTCTTGAAATCTGTATTTTCTAAATTAAAATTTGGGTTTGATTTCAAAAGATTATTAGCGATTATATGTTTGTAACTTTAATAAACCCATAAAAATAAACAAAACAAATATCAACTTATTAAATTAAAATGGATACTTAAATTCAATATTTTGTACAAATTTTTATGTTCTGTAACAGTTTAACATATATTAAATCTTAGTTTTAAAAAGCTTAAATTTACAAACTTAGTAATTTAATCAAAATATTGAATCAAAATATAATTTAAATCCTATTTTGACTAAAAAAATTCAAGGTTATCATGTATTAAAATGTATTGAAATTGGAATATTTTTATTAGAAAATTTTTGTTGGATATGTAGATTTTTAATATAAAGAAATTTATTGTTGAAGTTATCGAATTTATTTTATATTTTTTGCATAAAAGTTAGTTCATTTTGGGCAACTTGTTGGTTTGGTTTGGCGCAAATTTTTATTCGTCGAATCAGGTTTTATCGTTCTTTAATTTTTATTTATTATCATTGACGCGACCATAAATGTGTATCTAGTGTGCATGCTATATAGGCTCAAGTGTAAGCCTGTCGCTCAAGTAATAATTCAATAAGTCGGGATCGTCTGCACAGGGAACTAGGATGAAAGATCGTAATGATGTAGGAATAGAAGACTAACCCTAACTTGACTCTCGAAAAGAAATTAGAAAGATGATTAATTGTGAACTAAATGTCTACTAACGAAATGTGAAGAAAATTTAAACTACTGACTAATCTAAGTGCAGAAATAAACTACTGGAGTGAAGTAAATATGAATAAGGGAAAGATAGGTTAGGATAAAATCCTTCGAACCCTAGTATATTTACCGGATATAATACTAGCTTTTGAATTAGAAAGTTGATTGAACCCAATCTTTATTAATCCTAAACATTACATATGTAAGGGTACAAGACCGAATCATACGTAATCAAAGGTAAGAATAAAGCAGTGCCGAATAGCTAACACGCGCATCGCATCCTTAAACACCCTGGTTACCTAGGGCAAACGAGGTCTAAAGGTCTAAAACGGTTGTGCGTACTACACAACATGATCCAATAAATTTTCAATTCAAAACTTTTTTTCTACATAGATAAATTACATCGGATTAGGTTCATGCATCCCAACCCTTGGAAACTTAGCCGTACATGATTAAACTAAGTGTGAACACAAAATCCAAATTGTAGAAATTCATAACTTATGAGAGAAATTGAGAATAAATTTGGAAATAACAATTGTAACCTAAATTTAATGACTAATTAAGCTAAACTATGAAAACAATTATAAGTAGAAATTAAATAATACTTGCAATGAATAAATTTGGAATTAAAGCTTGAATCTGGATTAAATGTTGCAAAACTTCAAAACCTAGGGTTCTCGAATGCAAAAACCTTCTAAAACTAAGAATAATCGAACCCTTTAATGTGTGGCATTCAGTTAAATTAAATACCCTATGAAAATTACAAGAGTTTGAGCAAGATAAAACTCTAAATTTGGAAAAGAAAATTCAGAAGAAATCACATTTGAACCGGTCCGACAGGAGTCTTCGGTTCGGTCTGGTCTCACCCGAATCGATTTGTTTTCCCTTTATAGCGGATCGGTTCGGTCACTAATTTTATACAGACATTTCAAGGCACCGAATAAATTCCTTTTCATCTATATCCGAATCGATTCACTGTTAAAATTTATTCAGAGTCTGCCTATGTCCCGGTTCGATTGGCTGTTAAATTTATCCAGTCCGATCTGGGTCCTTGTACTTTCTTTTCTTCATTTCTCTTGATTTTCTCTCGTTTTTGAAATTCCATAACTTCTGATTTGGGAGTCGAATTGGGATGTTGTTTCTTCCTATGTGCTTGTAGGTGCGAGGTCTTCAATTTTCATGTTGATCCCTCATCCGCACCCCAGATGTAAAGTTACTATTTTTCCCTTTGACTTTCATTCCATTACTGATTTCTTGGTCTTTAACTCTTCTTCTCTTCGTTTATATAAAATACATATAAAAAGAACGAAAAATACACAAAACTCGAGGCACTATGTAGGAATTATAAGTATCACATATATGAGATAAATCAACACAATTTACATCGTCCGAGGTGCTAAAAGTCTCTAAATTAAGGGGATAAACTCGGAAGAATTTATGCCTAATCAAATCCCCCTAACTTAGAACTTTGCGCATCCCGAGCAATGTAAAAGAACTTAACTAAGGCTCAACTCTTGAAAATCATTTTATAAAGTTAGAATACCTCTTTCACGGGTAAGAGTTTCATTGAGCGTATGCAACAAGCCTTTAAACCCCTAGGTTTCCCAAGTAGGACAAGTTGTTGTAACACCCCAAATTTTAATTAATTGACTTTAATTAATTTGGAGTGAAATAATTTATTTTGGAGATTCTGGCATTTAAAGAGTTTAACTTGGTTTTATTAATAAATTTTCAATTGGGAATCAATTTGGGTCTGTTATAATAAGGTTATAAAGTTTTGATCATTTAACCGGAAGGCACATTTTTAAAGAATATTTATCAGATTAGCAAGTCAGATTTTAAAAGATTTGGATTTTAATATCGGTGTCGTTCAAACGACATCGTATGTCATTCGAACGACATAGCTTCTCGTTCGAACGACAGAGGCGGTGGTTGGATGGAAGTCTCCTAATTGTGTTTTAACTCTTAAGCCCTTTATATACTAAACTGATACGGGGCTGGGACTTCGAAAATCACTTTTCTCTCAAGCTTTCTCCAGAAATCTTTTCCAAGACATAATTCTCTCATCTTCACCCCCTAGCCCCAACTTTTAACAAGTTTTGAAGATTAAATTGGTGTTTTCTCAAGAGGAGTTCAAACTTCTACTCAGATTTTGATCCAACTAATTTCAGACATGAATACTCTATTCTTTTCCTTTAGTATTGTGCATTTTAAGTGTTGCCTAAACCTTAATCTCATGTTTTTCTTAAAACCAATTAGTAATCTAATTAGAGAAAGTGGACACATAAAACTTGAGGATATTTTTATGAAATCTCTTAATATGAATAATATTCATAACCCTTGGGTGCGTAGGATTCATGAGTGAATTTTGGGTTTTATTGGTGTAGGTTGCATGCAGAAAAACTCTAGTTTTTAAATAAATGAATTTGGGGGCGTATAACTCACGTAATTTGTGTTAAGGTAATGAAATTGGATTTTTATGGTATTAATGATGAAACCTCGGTGTATTTAATTTAAAATAATTATATGAGATTAATTTGGGTGTTTATGACGATGAGATAATTAAATTAAGATTTAATTGAATTGGACTATCATGCATTGTTTGGTACTTTGATTAATTGTGCTTATTTATGTGACTTATTGGTTTTATTAAATTGCCATTGTAACGACGGGTTATTGGGTATTTATGTTCTCCCTTTATTTTAGGATGCCTTCTAGGTATGGGACTAGAGGGTAGGCCTTTTTATGATTTACGCCTTCTAGGTATGGGACTAGTGAGGGTAGATTATTATGACTTTATTATGTCGGGGGTGGGCTGATTTTTTGCCACTTTATCGTCGTTACGCTAGCCTAGGCATGAGCCGAGGTTAAGGTTTATGTTAGAAATTCATTCTATACATAGGGTGGGATGTATTGATAACTTGGGGACCCTTAGGTATGGGACGAAGGGGGTATTTTGAGGATGTCACATCGATTAAAAGAGTTGTGTAATTTATAAATTGCGAAATTGAGAATTAATGCCTAAGATAAAAACGGGTATTAAAATTGGTGGTGACATAATGTGTTGGGTCTGATAGTTTAAATGGGTTAGAGGACGATTTATATCGTTTCGTGTGTGGAACCTTGTCATGTGTCGAGGCCGACAGCTTAAACGGGTCAGAGGACGATTGATAAGGGGAAGTGGATACTTTGGTGGAAATTACCACCCGGGACGGAAGGAACGTCATAATAAAAAGTGAGAACAATATTAAAATGGGCTGATTAAATAATGTTAGCATCGTGGGACTTGCGAACTTAAAATCATAGTGGTGTGCCTTTTTAAATGAGGATCTCTACAGGTAGTTAGTGGTTATATTTAACGCGTTTAATTATCTCGTTTAATTAAAATATTTTATTGTGATATTTATTGCGTATAATGCTACTGTCTGGATCCAAGGATCCTATTTTAGGGGAGTAGTGTGTATTCATGCTACGGGCTTTGACCTTATGCATTGACTAAATTTTCCAGGATAAGTTTTGAAGAATATTTATAGGATTAGCGAAGTTATCATTTGGAGGTGCAGTTGGAGTCATTCATTTTATCGCATTATTTAGTTAAACTTTACTTTTGAGTCGTATTTAATTATGAGACTTCATTTGATTTTTATTGGGCCTTTTGGTTCAAAAGTTGTTTAGAGGATTTTAGTTGGTTTAATCAGTCGGTTGTTATTCATATTTTATTTAATCCTAATTGGAGATTGGATTTATTCGGAGTTTTAGCATGTGATGGATCTTTTATTGCGTAATTGTTTATGATCATTTGAGATTGATTCAATTACTTATCTTATGGACTGATTTATTTATATCTCATATCTGTCTCATACTAAGAATAGTATTTATTTAGTTCACGCCCGACATTGTTCAACGGTGGTGGCTGGCCACCCCATCTGTCGAATTTTACGGTGTATACAGATGATATCAGAGCATGGTCTTAGGTTTCGTAGGTTATGAGCCCATTTTAGCTTCCATGTTTCTTATCTTTGATTCCTTTTTGATGATTTGTACTCTTAGTCATTCCCAATCTCATGTTGTTTTGTTCCTATCTTTTCAGATGGCGAACACAAGGAGAGCTGGGAATATGAGGGAGGAGTCTGTTTCTGGTCCCGCAACTCAGAAGAGGTGGCGTCAGATTGTCTTAGAGGACGAGGAGTTAGCGGATATCATTCGTGAGGCCACAGCGGATGGTACGGAGACGGGGAGACAGAGAGGGGTGACTTTAGAGGCACATCAGCAAGGTACACCCATCTCAGCTTGGGATAGGGTAAGGAACAGTTTCCTTAAGGGAAATCCTCCCACCTTTGTAGGGGGATCTGACCCAACGATTGCTCACCAGTGGATGAGAGACATGGAGAGGCATTTGAGGATGGTGGATTGCACGGATGTGCAAAAGCATATGTTAGCAACCTTTAAGCTGACAGGGGATGCATTGCAATGGTGGGAGAGTACCACCACATCAGATGAGAGAGATCAGTTGGGTTGTGCAGAGTTTCTGATAAAGTTCAACAACAAGTACTTTCCGTATGCAAGTAGGAACATGAAGAAGAGAGAATTTATGTACTTGGAGCAAGGTTCAAAGTCGATTTTAGAGTATGAACATGAGTTCACCAACTTATCTATGTTTGTGCCAATGGAGGTTAGCACTGAGATGAAGAAAATGAAGTGTTTCATTAAGGGATTGTCATGGTCGATTAGGCAGATGATGTTGGATATCTGGTGTACACTACCTATGCTCAGGTGGTGGATGTCGCAATGTTGTTATGATAAGAGAAGGCAATTTATCAAAAGAAGTTAGTAAAGAGATAAGAGTCTAATGGACACGGAAATGAGAATAAGGGCCGCAATGATCAAGCATAAAAGAGGGAGAGGACCAATCAAGAACAACAAGGTCAAGGAGAGGAACAGGTAAATATTTGGAATTTCGAACCTTTTAAGGGTGAGTGATCTGTATATGGGAAAGTAGGACTTCTAGCGGTGAGGTGTTACAAGTGAGCAGGCCCACAAAACCAAGAAGTAAAGGCCCAACAAGGCCAAGTTACATAGGGGCAACAAGGGCAAGGAATTCCGGGGCAGCAAGGACTTAGGTCTCCAGTTCTCGCTGCAAATAGCATTTAGGAAGCGCCAGCAGCACCAACATCACCAGCAGCGTCAGGTTCACAGGGGGTGGTCACCGCACCAACCAATCTCGGTTATGGGAGGTGCTATGTGCCTCCTCAGCTTCAGGAAGAGCAGGAAAAATTGCGTGGCTAGTAGAGTATCGTGGTACGTAATACTTTCTTAGATACTTATATATAGGCAGTATATATATATATATTGTATTTTGTTAAGGTTTACGTTCGGGTAGATTAGTGTTTGGGCGCCTAATTATGATACTTTACAGGTAGGCATATGTGAACCTTATTTCTTTTGCGAAATTCACGCGTTGATGTGTATGCTTCGTCAAATTTCGAGGATAAAATTCTTTGCTAGTGGGGAAGTATGTAATACCCCGAATTTTAATTAATTGACTTTAATTAATTTGGATTGAAATAATTTTTTTTGGAGATTACGGCCTTTAAAGAATTTAACTTGATTTTACTAATAAATTTTCAATTGGGAATTAATTCAGGTATTTTATAAGAAGGTTATAAAGTTTTGATCATTTAACTGGCAGGCACATTTTTTAAGAATATTTATTAGATTAGCAAGTCGTATTTTAAAAGATTTGGATTTTAATACTGGGGTCGTTTAAACGACATGGTATGTCGTTCGAATGACATAACTTCTCATTCTAATGACATAAGTGGTGGTTGGATAGGAGTCTCCTAATTGTGTTTTAACTCTTAAATCCTTCATATATTAAATTGATACGGGGCTGGGGCTTCGAAAATCACCTTTCTCTCAAAATTTCTCCAGAAAGTTTTTCCAAAACATAATTCTCTCATCTTCAACCCCTAGCCCCAACTTTTAGCAAGTTTTGAAGATTCAATAGGTGTTTTCTCAAGAGGAATTAAAACTTCTACTCAGATTTTGATCCAACTAATTTCAGGTATGAATACTCTATTCTTTTCCTTTAGTATTGTGCGTTTTAAGTGTTGCCTAAACCTTAATCTCATATTTTTCTTAAAACCAATTAGTAATCTAATTAGAGAAAGTGGACACATAAAACTTGGGGCTATTTTTATGAAATCTCTTAATATGGATAATATTCATAACCCTTGGGTGCGTAGGATTCATGAGTGAATTTGGGGTTTTATTGGTGTAGGTTGCGTGTAGAAAAACCCTAATTTTTAAATAAATGAATTTTGGGGCATATAACTCACGTAATTTGTGTTAAGGTAATGCAATTGGAATTGTGTGGTATTAATGATGAAACCTCAGTGTATTTAATTTAAAATAATTATATCGGATTAATTTGGGTGTTTATGACGATGAGATAATTATATTAAGATTTAATTGGATTGGACTATCACGCGTTGTTGGTACTTTGATTAATTGTGCTCATTTATGTGACTTGTTGGTTTTATTAAATTGCATTGTAACGACGGGTTGTTGGATATTTATGCTCTCCCTTTATTTTAGGATGCCTTCTAGGTATGAGATTAGTGGTTAGGCTTTTTTATGATTTACACCTTTTAGGTATGGGACTAGTGAGGGTAGATTATTACGAGTTTATTATGTCGGGGGTGGGTTGATTTTTTGCCACTTTATCGTCGTTGCGCTAGCCTAAGCATGAGACTAGGTTGAGGTTTCTGTTAGAAATTCATCTTATACATAGGGTAGGACAGATTTATAACTTAGGGACCCTTAGGTATGGGACTAAGGGGTATTTTGAGAATCTTACATCGATTAAAAGAGTGGGGTAATTTACAAATTGTGAAATTGAGAATTAATGCCTAAGATAAAAACGGGTATTAAAATTGGTGGCGACATAATGTGTCAAGGCCGACAGTTTAAACGGGTTAGAGGACGATTAATGTCGTGTCGTGTGTGGAACCTTGTCATGTGTCGGGGCCGACAGCTTAAACGGGCCAGAGGACGATTGACAAGGGGAAGTGTGATACTTTTATGGAAATTACCACCCGGGACGGAAGGACCGTCATAATAAAAAGTGAGAATGATAATAAAATGGGCTGATTAAATAAGGTTAGCGTCGTTGGACTTGAGAACTTAAAATCATATTGGTGTGCCTTTTTAAATGGAGATATCTATGGGTAGTTAGTGATTATATTTAACGCGTTTAATTATCTTGTTTAATTAAAATATTTTATTGTGATATTTGTTACGTATAATGCTACTATTTGGATTCAAGGATCCTATTTGAGGGGAGTTGTGTGTAATCATGCTTGAGGCTCTGACCTCGTGCGTTCACTAACTTTTTCAGGATAAATTTTGGAGAAGCTGCATAGGATTAACGAAGTTATCATTTGGAGGTGCAACTGGAGTTATTCATTTTATTGCATTATTTAGTTAGACTTTCTTTTTTAGACGTATTTAATTATGAAACTTCATTTGAGTTTTATTGGGCCATTCGGTTCCAAAGCCGTTTAGAGGATTTCAGTTGGTTTAATCAGTCGGTTGTTATTCAAATTTTATTTAATCATATTTGGAGATTGGATTTATTCGGAGTTTTAGCATGTGATAGATTTTTTATCGCGTAGTTGTTTATGATCATTTGAGATTGATTCAATTATTTATCTTATGGACTCATTTATTTATGTCTCATATCTGTCTCATGCTAAGAATGGCATTTATTTAGTTCACGCTCAGCATAGTTCGGTGGCGGTGGCTACGGATTTTAGGGGGTATGACAGTTGTGTCTCGTGAGGGTTTGCAATGAATATACCCACAAAATTAATTTTCGACTCAAACAAAATTCAAAATACCTAAAAATTACATAATTCAAACTTTTCTAAAAATAATCACCATATATTTATATTCATAAGTACTATTTGCCGCGTGTGTGTGCGAAGCCTGAAATTTAACCGCAAATTTCCATCGATTGATCATTACATTACTTTTTTGATTCAAATGCTCACGGTATGCTCTCGCAAATGAATCGGTAGGAATGTGGCTATTTGCTTAGTGTCGGTAATATAAAGTGTAAATGCTTTGGAACACGAATTCACCCAAAATTAAAAGACCAAAATTTATGGGTGAAAAGAACTCTTCATATGGTTATCGTCATTAGGAAACGGGAACATTGCGTCTTGTACACACTAATTAATCTCTTATATTATATTTTTGTGTTTAAACTCTCCACGCGGTAATTAATTTCACAATTCGGACTTGGTTAATACTTTTTAGGGTTTTAAGGTGCATTAGGTACATTGGGAATAATCGAAAAGTTCAGAATTGGAAAATGTCCTTATAATGTTCGTTAGTTCTTTTTTGAGCTTTTGCTCATTGTCTTTTCTTTTTCTATTTTTTCTGTTTTTCCATTTTTCTTTTCTTTCGATTTTTTTTTTTTTTAGCATTACACCAATTTTTTTCTTGCCCCCTTTTATTGCACTGTTTGGACTCTATTCATGAAATTTCTAATTTCCAAAATTTTGGGCTATTTGGTTTTTTCGGGTTACCAAACGAAAGGAAAATTTTCCTCGGCTCAAAATGTCTATCAAAAGGGTAATTTTTTCACAACTTTTTATGGCTAATCTTTTTGGGTAACAAACAAGGGCCTAACTGCATTTATCCGAATTACTCATCATATTACCATATGTGTCTCAAGATTAATTTCATTTAGAGATATTTTTAGAGAGCTTTTCAAGGCAACATCACATACATTTACCTAATCGGTCAAAACAAAAATTTTGAGACCACAACGACTTATTTCAACGCTAAATTGAAGTTTGAGTTAATCATTAGCTCGGATTGGTTTGAAAACTCAGAAAAGTCGATAGGCTCGAAATCTCATCGGTTTGATTAATCTCCACACTTATTCCTAAATTCGTTAATTTTCGATCAATTTCCATTTTTGGTTACTTTTGGCTTTGTGCAATTCAATTTTACAAATTTGAGACTTCTAACAAAATTTTAGTGGCATTTTTGAAAATTTTAAATCCCAATTTTTATTTACTTTGAATTTTTTTTTTGGGGTTTTTGGAAAATTTTCAATTTTTCTAATTTTTTTGGCTTTTTGGGAATTTTGAACTTTGTGAAAATTTTGAAGCGTATGCATACCCCCCCCCCCCCCCCAACTTAGACTTTTGCAAAGTCCTGATGCAAAAGGACTAAAATCAAAATTAAAGAGATAATACATAAAAAGGAACAAATTAAAAAAATGCAAGAATAAATAAGCAGGTATAAGAACACAAGGATGGGTAAACAAATTCTTTCATTATATAGTCAAAGTACAGGAATGTATAAACAACAAAATGGAAGAAAATACATCAAACAAACACTCAAATATGCTATTAAGGGGGTGGGTAAGAAGAGCTGGGAACATTCGGGTCATATGGGTCGTAGAAGTAGCTCGGTGGTGGCGCACCTAGGGGTGTTCAAAAAAACCGCCCGAACCGAAAACCGAACCGAACCGGCCCGAACCGAACCGAAACCGCCGGTTTTTTTTAGCCCGGTTCGGCCTACGGTTTACGGATATAAAAAACCGACCATGTCGGTTCGGTTGTCGGTTTATACGTGGGAAAAACCGACTCAAACCGAACCGACCCGAAACCAATATTATATTAAAAAAACCCTAAATAACTTATATTTTTATATCCAAAAAACATTACCCACCTTTAAAAACCGACCCAAACCGAAAACCGCCCTTAAAAAACCCGGCCCACATATAAAACCGTCGAAAACCGACCCGAAACCGCCGTGAACCGAAACCGACGGGTTTTTTCATAGTCGGTTCGGTTTCGGTCTGACCTTTTCCAAAACCGAACCGATCGGTTCGGTTTAAATTAGGGTCCAAAACCGACCCGAACCGACCCGTGAACACCCTTGGGCGCACCCTTGGTCATACGATATAGCTCCGCCTGAAGGCGGTGCAGCATAGTAGTGTCGCGCTGGTATGGCCTACGATCCACATCATGATCAGTACGGTATTCATCGATGAACCCATCGTAGTGCGATTCGAGTGCGGTGATGCATCGATCCAAATCTGCTCCCGGAATCTCAAAATCAGAATCTGCGTCCTCATCATAATCTTCTTCTTCTTCTTCTTCTTCTTCTTCTTCTTCTTCTTCTTCTTCTTCTTCTTCTTCTTCTTCTTCTTCTTCTTCTTCTTCTTCTTCTTCTTCTTCTTCTTCTTCTTCTTCTCCTTTTCCCATATCAACATCAGTAGCCCCAGCCTCCTCGTCATCGTCCATATCTTCATCCGACTTGTTATCATCCGATTCATCTTCCTCCCTCCGTTCCCGGATGATCTTTCCTTGCCACTCACTTTTGGTACGGGTGCCCTGCCCAAGAGGATTGGGAAGGCGAGCAAACTCGGTGGGAGGATCAATGCCCGCGTCGGCTAGAATGGATGTGATGAGATGGGCATATGGGAGAGGGGCGGTCCCTTTTTTGTCCAAGGCCGCAAAGAATATGTCTTTGTAGATGGTACAGGCCAAGTCGATCGGGTGAGGTGGGGTCGGGTCAAAAGATGATACACAAAAGTCTCCTAACGGGAGTGCATGGAGGAATCATTTAAGGTTTAAAGGATATTTGCGCATACGATTTGGAATTTGATGCTCGCCTTGTCGCTCATCCGGCCCATCGAAAATGTTTCGGTGCCCCAAAGCTCGCCGAGTGCTATGCGTGACATGCAAACGACTTTGTCGAGAGGGGTGATATTGTTTGGATAAGTGAACTGGGCGAGGCTCAGACCATCCTTTTTCGCTAGTTTCTGAATGAGAATTTTGAGGGATAATGGAATGCGTATTCTGTCAACATAAGCCTCAGAAACAAAGTCAGCGGTGCGGACAAGGTATCCATAGAAAGCTCACACCTCGGCTGCCCACACCTATCCGTGCGACTCGTTAAGAAAATGAAACCAACCCCATGGAAGGAAGAGGTTGGTGACAGAATTTGGTAGCTCATTCCAGCGCACTTGGCGCTCCATGTGCAAATTTTGAGAGTGACTGAAAAATCCTTCACACCATATTTGTTCTTGATTGGAGCGGTATGCGTCATTTTCGTGGTTGATGACATCGATGGAGGTATACTTTTAAGGGAGAGCGTGGTTTTCCATGATGACATCAGTGGGTTGAAGGTAGAAATTTGGAAGGGAGAGAGTAAGAGAGTTGGGTAGAGTGGTAGTGGAAGGAGGGAGGATAAGGTCGTATTTATAGGACGGGGAGGTGATGGAAGGGTTGGTTTTTTAGGGAAGGGGGAGGGTATTTGGGAGGGAAAGGGTGGATAGGGAAGAGGGAAAACGGATTGGGAGGGAAGAATGGGTGTTGGGGAATATAGGGGTTGGATCTTGGTAAGGAACAAAATTACCCAGACGTCGAATCGATCCGAGTTCCCAGGACCGGACCGATCTAGTCCCTTATTTTTTTAATTTTCCCAAAAGAAGAACCGATTCGGAACCCTAGGGGAGGACCAATCTGGATCCATTAAATTTACAGCTTCCTTAAATTGTAGAGTCCACCATTTTCTCTCAATTTCTGGATGTTCCACAACTTTACCAACACATAATTAACCTAAAATTTCCCACTACTTGCTTCGAAAACCCAAACTCGCTCTCGACATGTGTTCGCCTGCACCTATCTTCTGTGACCTAAACCTACTGACTCTAACTAACCTAACCTACTCACATCTACTATACACAAGAATCACCCCATACACGTCCGGGGTGCGACGACCTTCTCGTACTTCTCAATCAGTCCCCATAGATGGGGTCCGACAACCAAATGGTGTTGGATTCTTCGACGCACGCCTCGAAGTACAGTTTGAGACGTTGGCCATTTACCCTGAAAGCATTTACCCATTTTTCATCTTCCAACTCTATAGCTCCGTGGGGGAATACTTCTGTAAGCACAAATGGTCCCGCCCATCTTGAACGTAACTTGCCGAGAAATAAGTGTAATCGAGAGTTGTAGAGAAGTAATTTTTTTATCTTAGATGATACTCTTTGCGCAGAATTATTTATACGTGTGTGAGTTTCATTCATTCCTTTGAAATTTTAGCATTCTCATATGCGTCATTGCGCATCTCTTCCAACTCGTCCAATTAAAGCTTGTGAGCTTCACCGACTTTGTCTAGATTGTAGTTCAACCCTTTGATGGCCCAATAGTCTTTGTGCTCTAGCTCCACTGGGAGATAGAAAGGCTTGTCATAGACAAAACAAAATAGGGACATCCCGAGCGATTTTTTGTAGGCGATACGGTAAGCCCATATCGTATCATTTAATCAAAGGGACCAATCTTTTTGGGAAGGATCGACGATCTTTTGAAGGATGATTTTGATCTCACGATTGGCTAATTCGGCTTGTCTACTTGTTTGGGGGTGATAGGTCATTACAACCTTGTGCATTAATCCATAACTTTTTAAATGACCTGTTGTAAAAATGCTTGCCGTTATCATTTATGATCGCCTTCGAAGCACCGAAGTAAGAGAGTATGTGTTCTTATAAGAACTTTATCACCACTTTATTATCATTCATTTTGGTAGCTATTGCCTGTACCCATTTGGAGACGTAGTCTACCACAACGAGGATGTATAAGAAGCTAAAGGAGGGAGGGAATGGGCCCATGAAGTCAATAGCCCAACAATTAAATAACTCAATGATGAGTATAGGGGTTAGTGGCATCATATTGCGACGGGTAATAGTGCCCATAATTTGGCATCTATCGCAAGTTTTTAATTAAGCGTTCACATCCCGAAACATTATGGGACAATAGAGATAGCCTTAGAGAATTTCAGGTATCATCTTATTCTTGGAGAAGTGGCCTACACAAGCTTTCGCATGATAAAACCGAATTACACTTTGAATTTCCTCATCCGGTACACATCTTCGGATGAGCTAGTTTGCACAAAATTTGAATAAGAATGGGTCGTCATAGAAAAACATGCGGGACCAAGTGATGTATTTCTTTTTCTCTTGCGGTGTCCATCCGGGAGGAATGGATCCCTTGACAAGATAGTTAACGATGTTCGTAAACCAAGGTAGAGAAGAAGTAGCAAAGAGTTGCTCATCCAAAATATACTCGTCTATGGGTATTGGATCACTAGGCACGTAGGACGAGAGCCATAACAAATGGTCGGCAACGACGTTTTCTACCCCTTTCTTATCTTTTTTAGAGAGACTGAACTCTTGTAGGAGTAGGATCCACCTTATGAGGCACAACTTGGCGTCCTTCTTAGTAAAGAGATATTTCAGGGCCGCGTTGTCGATAAACAACCGCTAGCAACTCTTTCTCTGTGGTGGAGTAGTTAAGTTATGGTCTGATTAACGTTCAGCTAGAATAATAGATGACATGAGCTTTCATGTCCTTTCTTTTCCCCAAAACAACCCCAATCGTATAATCATTAGCATCACACATAAGCTCGAAAGGAAGGGACAAATCATGAGCTTGCATGATGAGGGGGGAAATTAACATGCTTTTTAAATTATCGAAAGCCTTTTGGCATGTGTCATTCCACTCAAAGGGTTCATCATTCATAAGTAGGTTACTCAAGGGTCTAGCGATGGCACTAAAATTCTTGATAAACCTTCTATAAAATCCTACATGACCCAAGAAGGAGCGCAAGTCCTTTAGTGATTTAGGTGGGGGAAGCTTGACTATGACATCTATTTTTGCTCTATCGACTTCTATGGCTTTAGATGAGACTATGTGGCCAAGAACTATGCCCCCGGTAACCATGAAGTGGCATTTTTCCCAATTGAGGACTAAGTTCTTCTCCACACTCGGGATAATACTTTCTCAAGATTCGCTAGACATTGGTTAAAAGAGGGGCCAAAAACGCTAAAATCGTCCATAAAAACCTTAAGTCCTCTCTCTATTATATCGCTAAAGAGACTTAGAATGCATCATTGAAAGGTCACGGGTGCATTGTACAATCCAAAAGAAATACATTTTTAGGCAAACTTACCAAATTTACATGTAAAAGTTATCTTTTCTTTATCAAATATGTCTACTTCAATTTGGTTATATCCGGAATAACCATCAAGGAATCAATAGTATGGGTTACCCACTACGCGTTCAAGTATTTGGTTGATAAGGGGTTAGGGAAAATGATCTTTTCTCGTTCTGGCATTGAGTGTTTGGTAATTAATGCAAACATGTCATCCGATGGTGGTGCGTTGAGGAATTAATTCTCCCTTAGCATTTTTGACCACCGTCATTCCCGACTTCTTCGGGACGACTTGAATTGGGCTCACCCATTTGCTATCCCAGATAGGGTAGATAATCTCGACATCTAACAACTTTATAATCTCCGCTCTAACAATTTCTTTCATGGTTGGGTTTGGTTGCCTTTGCATTTCCCTTAAGAGCTTCGTGTTCTCCTCGATGTGGATCGTATGGGTACAAACTAAGGGACTTATACCCTTCAAATCTGCTATAGACCAACCAAAAGCACCTCTGTGCTTACTCAAAATTTCTAGCAACTTACCCTCTTGCTCTTTATCTAGGCTAGAGGAGACAATAACACGAAATGTCTCATCCTCTCCTAAAAAAGCATATTTGAAATTAGAGGGTAGTTTCTTCAACTTGAGGGTAGGAAATTTATCTTCGAGGGGGTCAAGCATGACTCCCTCGAGGGTAGATCCTCGAATCTAGAAACCCAATGAACATCTCTCAACTCCTTTATCGACTCTCCTTCGTCTAATATGGTTTTTAACTCCTCGACCTCTCGCTCAAACTCAGTGTATGGACTCTCACTCTCATCAACTCTCACTAGGCATGCTTCTAACGTGTCCCCATCCATGGTTCTCTCAATGTACTTTTCTACTACCTCTTCTATGAGGTCGACTGTATGGATTTCATCTTTGTCACCCATTTGGTTAGAAGCATTTATGATGTTCATCTCGAGGGTCATATTCCCCAAAGTGAGCTTTATTTGCCCATTTCGTGTATTGAATAAGTCATTAGCCATAGCTAAGAATGGGCGACCTAAAATTATGGGAACATGGTTGCTAGAATGGATGGAGGGCTCAGTGTACCAAATGACAAAGTCTACCGGGAAGTAAAAAGTGTCCACTTGGAATATCATGTCCTCAATAATCCCTCGTGCCACCTTCACTGTGCGATCCGCTAATTGGATAGTAATTCGTGTGGGTTTAAGGTCACCCAACTCAAGTTGCCTATAAATGGAATAGGGAAGGATATTAACACTCGTGCCTAAGTCTAACAAAGCTTTCTCAATTCGACGTTCTCCAATAACACATGAGATCGCAGGTGCACCCGAATATTTAAACTTGGGTGGAAGGTCGTTAAGTATAAAAAAGCTCACATTCGGTGCTAGAAAGACATTCTTCTTCACCTTTAGCCGTCTTTTCATAGTCAAAAGATCTTTAATGACATTGGCATAGGCGGGAATTTGCTTGATAGCATCAAATAACGGAAAATTTAGGTTCACTTACTTGAGAACATCTAACACATCTGCACGGGAGGCTCCCTTTTGAGGTGGATCCAACCATTGAGGGAATGGATCAGCGGTGGGCAGTTTCATAACAACTTCGGTCTTGCTAACATCTTCCTTATCACTCTCATTCAAGGGGGTATTTTCGGCCTCTTTTGTGCCGAGCGAAACCTCTTTGTCTTTTTGCTTCTCGTGTGTGGGAGGTGATAAATCAACAACTCGCCCACTACGTAGAGTGGTGATAGCTTAACATTATTCTTGCTGATCGAAAGATGTAGAACTAATATTGGCTTGACCTTGAGCCGAAAATTTTCCCTTCTCTTGGACACTCAACGAAGATTGTAACTTAGATATGATTGTATGTATTTTAGTGAACATGCTCGCAAACTTGGAATTAGTTACATTTGGAGATTATATGAACTGGGCTAAGTTATCATCAAGAGTCCTCCGCGGTGGGGTAGTGTATGGTCCTGGAGGTAGGGCAACATGTGAATATGGATTCAAAGCAGCTTGTTGTTGCCCGTAGCTAAAACCGGGATGGTTTCTCCACGAAAGGTTATACGAGTTCCCATGGGGGGCGTTAAAATTTCCCTTAAACCCTCATATTGCTTCTACTTTCTCGGTAATTATAGCTTTATAAATGGGTATCGTCGGACATTCCTTTGTTGAATGGCCCGCCTCACAAATGGTGCACACCTTTTCTTTCACAAAATTAGTGGATTCGGTAGCTTCTCTCAATAGTACCTCGAGTAGGTCTCTCATACTTTTCTCAAACTGATCAAGTTGACGATCTACCAAGGTATCATGATTCAATTGGTATAGATCGAACGCAACGGGAGTGGTGGAGACTCGTCGAGGTCAATTTTCGGCATTAGTATCGGATGTGTCCTATGCTTGAGTAGTCTCGGCGACATACTTAAGATGATCCAAATCGTCACTCACGTCTAATTCCCAAAATGGTTTTTCACACATTATTTAAACAGGTTCTTCAGACGCTATAGTAAGCCCGTGATGGAAGAAAGAGATAAGGTGATGTTTCTCAAATCCATGATGGGGGTAAGCGTTAACCAACTCTTGAAATCGTTCCCAACACTTGTCAAACGACTCGTGATCTTGTTGTCGAAAAGCTTGAATTTGATCTTTGACAGAGTTATTTTTATGTTATGGAAAGAACTTTGAAAGAAACTTGGATTTCATATCCTTCCATGATATGATCGAGTTTGGTGGTAAAGACCAAAGCTATGGAAATTATTTTGGAAATTATGGAAATTTCATATCCTTCCATGATATCCTTCCATTTATAATTTCATATCCTTTTGAGAATTTCCTAACATCACTATGAAAATTATGTCCTTTTGACTCACTTTTAAGAGATAAATCTAGAGCGAATTTCTCAACATCAACAGTTCATAGTTTTAGGGTTTTTGAGAATTCATGAACTAATTTCTACCAAAAACACTTACACCCAAAAGTTTAGTTTATCCAAGTTCCTACATGATATATATATATTTTCTTGTTGTGTTTGTCATCGGGTTCACTTTTCTACCCAAGAAGAAAATAGTATGGGTCCTGTTCTCTACCCTAACAAAAGGAGAAACATTTGGTTTACGCTGCGGTGTTCCCACTCGAAGAAAGGCTTCGTGTGAGGGTAACGGTGTCCAAGAGCCCCATCGGCGGAGTCCGATACTGTGGAGGAGTCCATAGTTATTCGTTAGGCGTAGGTTAGAGATAGAAGGAGCGCGTCAAGACTTGAAGGGAGTCGAGTCTGTTGTGTATGTCCTCTTGTCGAGTCTTTGTAAAATTCATACCATACTTAATGAATTTTTTAAGCCAGGGCCGTTCGAGGTTTTTCCCGATTTGGTTTTCCCTCGTACATCGATGCGTTGTGGGATTGTGAATTTATTTTATCTTTTGCAAAAATCACCTAGAACGCATGCTTAGGGTAAAAAGATAAAATTGGGTTTAATTCACAATCTTGATTAAAATGGTGCATGTTTAATTATTTGGGTAAGTTTAGTTTAAGTTAATTTAATTCTAGTTGGCACTAAATTAATTGAATAATATTCTTGACTAAGTTGTTTAAACTTGATAATTAAATTAATTTGGTTTGAGTGAATTTAAAGTGTGGGTGTGTGTGTTTACTTTAATTCACTTTGTAGTGTTTAATTTTAATTTGTTCTAAGAAATTAAAATTTGTGTTCACTATAATTTCCCATCTTTTAAAGAAAAGAAAATCAAATAAAATTTGGAAAATTACTATTTGTTAGTAACCATATTTATTCCGCACTTTTGGAAATTGACATTTAATTGATAAGAGAAGAATTGTAAAACTGGGGGTCCTATCGTTCTCAACCATTATATACGTGACCTGCCAATTCGGAGCCAATTTTCTATCAGGGAGATTTCTATCGGCCGACAAGATCTTTTTGAGAACTAAGTCACCGACATGTAAGTCTTTGATTTTGACCTTTATGTCATGTTGCTTGGTAATCTTTTGGTTGCATGCCACAAGATGGATAAAATAATGTTAACTTAATTCTTCTGTTAGGTAAAGCTCATGCTCGAGATGGTCATCATTGTGGTCGTCCTCAAAGATTATGTCCTCAAAGTTGGGAGGTTGATTTATAATAGAAAGACAGAGTCCATGACATACAATAAGGAGTATGGAGTTTCTCCCATTTATATCCTAGGTGTACTTCGGTACTCTCAAAGGATGGACAAGATTTTATGCACCGACTGCCATCCTTTGATCCCGACAAGTAGAGTCTTATTAGTGATTTCATCTTGACCTTTGCATTGCAAAAAGACTACTAAGTCATAGTGAATATTGATACCATATTTCACACAGAAGTATCTGAAGACATCATTGTCAAGATGGGTACCATTATATATTACTAAGGCTATGGGGATTCCAAATAAAGTGGTGATGTTCCTCCACACAAATCTCCTAGCATAAACTTCTCTAGCATAAGTCAATGGTTCTGCCTCCGCCCATTTGGTGAAGTAATCGGTGGTAGTTTTAAGTACTATTTATTCCCTGGCGTCGCAGATAAAGGTACCATAATGTCCATCCCCCACTGAAGAAAAAACAATGGACTTGGGAGAGGATTGATATTGCCCATCAGCTTCTTGATGATAGGGTATAACTCTTTACATTTATCAAATTTGTAGATGAACATAATATCGTCTTTCTATATGAAAGGACACCAATAGCCTTGGGTGATTGCCTTATATGATAGTGAACTTTGTCATATGTGGGCATCATAACTTCCTTTATCCATCTCACTAAGGATGGTTTCTATTTTATCTGGTTGAACACATTTACGTAGAGGACCTGTAAATGATCATTGATAAAGTTTTCCTTCAGAGTTAAGGAAAAAACTTTCTGACTGGATTTTCTTGTTATGGGTCTCTTTATCATCTGAGGCAAGATCTCAAATTTTTAAATATGTGATGATAGGATCCATCCAGAATGGGGTCGTATGAATCTGCATGAATTCTGGACTAGTTTTTGGATCATCAATTCTTGGTTGGTTAACATATTCCATCGTAATTGTCCTTTTCAGATAAGTGTCAATGGTTGATACTAATGTGAATAAGGCATCCACATGAATTTTGTAGTTCCTCATAAATTATTCCACTAAAATTTTTCAATATTCCTTCCACTTGTCACAATGGACATCTTAACCCTCGTATACGGTAGTGTGCATGCTCTGGGAGGTGGTGTTCCCACATGTGTATTGTGGCAAAGGGATATTAGTGGTCAGCGATGATGATGTGAGGTATATGAATGTATATAGATCGAAGTCCCGAGCCTATTTTACTGAAAACATGAAAATTAAATATCCAACTCTAAGTATACAACTAAAATACAACTAGTTCATGAGAAACCAAATTATATATGTGCTTGGAGAATATGTTATGAAGTGGGAAGGTGTTAGGCACCCACTCCTCCCTTTTGGTCTCTCATGGTCTCTATAAAATGTTCTACTTATCCTAAATGTGTTAATTTGGGTATATAGGTGATAAATATGTCATTTATGAAAAGTTAATAAAGCTAATATATACAAGGATGTGAAAGTTTGTGTGAGATAGGGAGAGACAAGAGTGGAGTTATTATATCTGTATCATGATAATGATGTAAGGGAATCCTTGTAAGGAGATAAAGTATGAGTGGAATCCAAAAAACTTAATCTCACTATGTAAAGAGTGAGTACAATGGATGGGATTGCTAGACTAAGAGTAAACTAACAAACTATGTGTCACACCCTGTTTTTCTTTTCATAAATGTACAAGAGAGATACAAAGCAAAAAATTAAAGTTAAGGGGAAAAATAGAATTTTATTCATTACGTAACGTGGCACGTTTATTATACTACCACCACAAGGGTGAATTACATTTCATTCTTGAAGCAAAAATAAAATATGTAATCAAAAACCGCCACTTATTGCTCCCATCTTCTCTAGTCACCACTCATATAATAAATACACAACCATGTGGCCCATGTATATCACAAAAAGGGAGGGGGAATATCCTCTTTCTCTTGAAACTTCGGGAGGAAAAAGGAATTATAACAAATATGCTAAGCAAATCTCACCAATTTTATCATAAATTATATGTAGATAGAAGCTTGGAGTGTGCATAAAATTCACTGTTTGGTATAACAATGTGGTACAAATTTTATAATATGAAAGTCAAGGAATTTAAGTTGATAATCCCATACCTACCAAATTACAAATGGTTATAGAAATAAGCGAAGAGTCATCAATATAACCAACTTATAATCAACCTAAAACCTTTGGGAAAACGTAACCGAATAGGCACACAATTAAAGTGGCACTCATCTATATGTAGTAATATTTTAGGCCCTCAAACATCAGATACCTTAGGCCATGTAGAAAAATTCCATAGGACAATAAGGCAGTCTACTTCCTAGTTAATACAGATGCTTATATAATAAATAGTGTGCACAAGGGTGAAAGGTGAATTGTTCAATCATTACAATTATTTTTATGATATCAGTTATTAGATGAGAAGGGTTAAAATTGATACAATTGATCATAATTAAAAATAATCAGAGATATAATAACATATTAGTATGGTAATTTATACACATACTAGGAATCAAGTACGACCATCACATAGTGATATCAATAGCAGTAAAACAAGTACGCTAAAATTTACTATTAAAAAAAAAACTACTTATATGTAGTATCAGGTTGCATTAAGTATGATTGAAGAGGAGATCATGAGGGGCTAGCACTTGATTATCTATACACAAATACTTTTATAGGTTCGTATGGTTGATAATAATGTTGGGTTGGTGAAGATAGCTAAAAAAAACTATGTTTATTAAAGTTTAGTGGCTAATTTGCAAATATTTAGGGTCTTTAACATCTAAAGTTTAAGATCAAAGTTGAAACTTGATGTATAAGGCTTTTTTACTTAAAATCTAACAAATTACCTGTAGAAAAAAGTTCGGTTTAAAATTTATCACTTGAAAAGGTTAGGAGGGGTCAATTTGTAATTATATGAAAATATTTATGACCTAAAACCCTAATTTTCCACAACTTGGGATATGATTGATCAAACACTACCATACCTTATACCATTTTGACCAGAAAATTTAATAAATATGTTAAGAAAAAAATAAGAAAATTTTGATTGGCCACGCACCCTCATGCGCTTGGTCAAGGTTTCTGGCTGAAAGGCTCATCTTAAACCTCTCAACAGTTGACCTAGGGTTTGAAAAAATATTGATCGTTAATAATTCATAATTCTCTAAGCTATTTAAGATGATTCTTGAACTAATCCAACCAAATTTTTCACAAGGAATCAAACAATATAAGTTTTATGGATTGAGGTTTAATATGCATCGAGTTACAAATATAGTATGTTTGTCAGAAATTTTGACCAAACTTTCAAAAATTTATTGAATATGGAAAAAGGTTCTATGAATATAGTTGTGTTTCTGCTATCATAAGGAAGTATTTAGCTTTGGTTTGAAGGATTGAGGTGGTTTAATTAGGGAGAATTTGAAGTTTTTATTTTTCTGAAACTAGAAAACACTTTTGAGAAATTGAGGGTCGAAACTTATGGTTTTTTGAAAATGGCCATTGCATTTGAGATCCGAGTTCAAAAGAAACCTATTCCTCACTTTAAAACTGGTTCAGAGTCAAGGAAGCAAATTTCACCAAAAAAACTCTAGCTTTAATGGAGTTTTTGTATGGTTTCTTCGAACAGTTTTCATTTGGTCGTAAAAGCTTGGTGGTTTTGGTTGATATGAGCCTAATACTAACACATAAAACCATTGGAATTAAAAGAATAAGGTTTAGCACATAAAATGACAGAATACCAAATTGGGGGGAAAATTTTAAACTTTGGGCACACTCAAGGGGTGGGTGGTTACTCGTGATCGTGGGGAATTTATAGTAGGATGTAAGGGGAGGTCATTGGAGCATAAATGAGGCGGATTTTTCCTTTGTTTAAGAAGATAAAGATGTGAAAACTTGAGATACACAAGATTATCTGGTGTAACCATGTGATCTTGTCTTCTTCTTCCCTTGTGGAAGATGACGTGGGAGGCGGTAATGTGTAAATGTTGGGTTTTAAGTTTTAGTCACTGGTTTGAAGTTTGTATATTTATTTAGTATTAAATATGGGATTTTTCCAAGTTTTAGGGGCATTATTGTAATTTCATAAAATTTAAGGTATTAGGATCATAAATTCTAATTAATTGAATTCTAAAGGTTTAATTTGATATAAGGATTGGGTCTAAGGTTTAAGTATAGGTCAAGTTATTCTTGTTTGAAAAGTTCAAGGGGTATTTTGGTAAATTTAAAACTTCAGGGTGTACTTGGGCAATTAAATAAAGTTATAGGTTTAATAATGTAGTTTCATATTTGTTAAAAATATTTTTGGGTTTGAATAACATATAAAGAATATAATGGGAATTTTAGGTAGTTGTTGATACCAACTATCTCGGTTTAAAATGTACGGGTGTTGCAATATGAGAAATATACTAAAACAAATGTATAAATGACTAAAAACGTGAGCGACACCCCAAAATCGTAATGTGACTATGGGAAAGTGAGTATGCGTATATTGGACCGCTAAGAGGATAATAAATATATAAGAGCATATTACATAAGTGGAGCATACTAACTACAGGAGCGAGACAATAATATATGGGGACAAACTAAAATAAAATAAGAAAAAATGAACGTGAATCTCGAAATAGCTTCATGATGCTTACGTATACAAAAACATCATCAAAATCCAGCTAATTCTCATGATGAACAATGTTGGAGTCTAACACATAATCTGAATTTTGGGTGTCTCTTGTGATTTATGAAAAAGAGGTGAAATGCAGTGAACGTGTAGAAAACTATGAGAGCACTCTAAATTGGAATTATTTTTTAAACCCCCATTTTTGGGTTTTGGGTTCATGAAAATTGACTTAAAGATATTTATGATAATAAAATGTAGGATTATTGTGAAAATGGATTAAAATGAACTATCAATGTAATAACAACACTAAAATATTCTAAATGGCATTTATTGGACTAGTAAAATGTAAAAAGGGTTGGGAACTTCAAGAACTTTTGAATTTTGTTTTTGTAATTTTTATTTGTTGACTCCTAGTGTGTGGATGATGGTGGAGGAGTGGTGGTTGAAGTTGGAGTAAGGTGATGTAAGGTAGTGTATGAGAGAATGTTAGGAAAATGATGTATGTTAATTTTGGAACAACCACAGCATTGAAACTGAGGTCCTATTTAAATAGATTAGTTATTTCCTTATATAGGAAAACCCTAAAGAATAAAAGTGACCTTTCTTCCCTAGGTACCTACCATGCGACAGGGTCCCAGACATGCCTATCGGTAAGGGGATTAGACTTGAGGGTGAAGAAACCCTACTTGCCTATAGGCAGGCATACATGATTTTTTAGCCATAACTTTCAAACTATAAGTCTGATTCATACATAGTGATAATCGTAGGAAATAGGATTCAGATATCTATAATTTTGTGATGGAAGGATTCTCGGGTTAGAGAATTAAGAAAAGTCAAATAGGCTTGGGTAGAGCATTGTTGCTCTTTAATTAGGTTTTGAAGGAGGCTAGAGGGTCTGTGAGTGAAAGGACTTTGTTTGGACCCTATAGAAGACCCTCAAAGGGAGATCTTAGGATAGGCAAAAGGCTGTCAAAAGATGGATACACGTTAGAGGTTGTGAGTGTTGAGTCCCTTTATATCGTAACTCTAATTTATTGGTGTGATGTGCTTATAAAAGGGATTAGGTCATTGTTGAGAGCCCGAGGTGCATCAAGACCATGTTGAGGGTCGAGGGTTGATTATGGGGGATGAGGTCTGATTCTGAGGACCTAAAATGTATATGATAATGTTGGCCTTATTGTAGGGGCTTAGATCAAGCGTTATCTTCGGATTATAAGGGTTTCAAGAGTATTCGATGAGGATTATGGCCGGATTCTAAGGGCTTAAGTGAGTGTATAATGAGAATTAACCGGATTCTGAGGACTTTGGTTCTAATGATTGAGGTCAATTATGAGGATTTAAGGAGTCCGTGTGATCGATACAAGGATCACAACCTCATTTCGTGTGACAACTCAGATAATCCATAACCGAATTGATCATTTATAATATAAAAATCACGGTAGTGAAATAATTAATAACATTAAAAGCATGAATGAGACAAACAGTAAATAACAACAATGTTATATAACAATAGTGATAGATAAAATAAAACTCTAACTCCATCCAACAATAATAGAATACAATTCCACCATTCGAATATAATAAATCACAATAATATAATATCCAACTCTGAATAATACTCGAAAATGAAGAAATGTATTTCATACAAATGTCTAACTCTAGAAAACTTAAATATAAATTTTCTGAATAAATGAATATAAAAATGTTCAGAAATGTAAATGAGATATACACTTGATGCCTACATCCTAAAAATGATAAATAGTACTAGTGCTGGAGAAATTTCTTCCAGAGAAAAATCTTCCAACGAATTGCTTAAGTATATGGATTCATTTGCGGCCCAAGACTCGTAAAAACAGTTCCACGGAGATGATTAAACCTAGAAAGTTTATAATGTATAAAAAATCACTACATTTGGGCAATAATTATAAAAACGCATCTTCCTTCAATATTAAGTAGATTTAAAATTAAGTTCTCCCTAACCCGACAACTTATAAATATGTTGTACTAATCCCAATCCCAAAATGTATCAATATTATTTGATTCCATCTTTTAATAAAGAATTCTCTTAATTTAACATTACACTTTTAGTTTAACAATATTCTCTTGCTTTAACATTCAGTATTTACATTTCTAGATAAATATCTTCGAAGTACCATACTTTAATAATCCCAAGTCCTAGTTTCGTATACACATCTCTGGTATATTTTATTTCAACATTACCGAGTCGTAATCTCATGTGTATACATATATAATATGATCATCATAGTGTAAAAACTAACGTAAAATCACATAATCATGAATATGTGAGTTTAAATCATGTCAAACCACATGGCTCTATGCATCACTCGAATCCAAAGTACATTCACATGTCCAAATGCCTTTGGGGATCACTCATGTCACTATTAGTTGTAGTTATAAGACGACCCAACCTTATAACATTGAAATAACATCGCACCAAATGACAACTCATACCCAAGGTTATATGAGAGGATTTGGACTCATTGTCCTAGCGTGCGATACAGGTGTCTCAGTATGCAAGATCGAGGTAAATAGGACCTAGGTAGAGCCCGTTTAAATCACTGGGATACCACATGAGGTCCACATTGTATGCTCCCCATCATATCCTCACTAGTGGGTGACCAACAAGAGTACACACACCCTTGGTATGATTCACATAATCAAAACAAATGAGAACACACCTTACTCAATGGGTTACGAAGACAATATCATTTATTTTGTGTTGTTACGCGCATTTAACATTAACCTTTGATATACACTTTATCCCAAACCCCAAGGCTCCTAAATAAAGGTATAATATTGCAAACCTATTGTTTATATTTTATTTCAACAATAACTTTATCGATGGATTATAACTACATATATATTATGATATACATAATCGTCAGACGTTAATCGATATTATAAATGTCAACCTAAAACCCAAGTTCCAAAACTTGATATTATCCCCCAAACCTGTTGTCTTTATACATGTATATCAAATTATTTTATACTAAACCCCAAGACAATGTGGACGAATCGATCTCAGCCTGGGCCAGGTCAATCTGAAGGGCCCAGTGTTGGGTCCTTCTTCTTGATTTCATCGATGGATGCCAAAACCTAAACATTATACAACATATTCTAATGAATAATTGCGAACCTCCTCAAGTTTAATTATCATATAAGTGTAGGGAAGCAAGTCTCTAAAAACTTTAGAGTGATTATAACTCAATTAAAGGTTAAATTTCATAAATAATAAATATAACCTTAACTTTATTTTCTTATGTGAATGGTTCAATTAGTCTACGACTTCTAATTAATTTTCAAAAAAAAAAAACTTAGGACTTTTATAGATTACGATGAGTATGATTCTAATATAATAATTTTGATGACTCAGGTGAGATAAAAGTTAGGATTAACTCCCATTAGTGATAAATTAAGATAAAGTAGACTTAGGTGGTATGGACATATGTTGTGTAGACCAGTAGATGCCCCTATAACAAGAGGAAGATTGTTGAAAATAGAGGATAAAAGAAAAGGAGGTCGCCCTAAGCTATCATATAAGGAAATTATTAGGAGAGACCTTAAGGAATTATAATTGAATGATAATAATGCATATAAAAGATTAGAATGGAAAAGGAGAATCCATGTGGCCGACTCCATATGATGCGGTTAAGGAAAAGATGATGATGATGATGATGATGATGATGATGATGACAGATTATAAGGATTCATAAGTTAAATTTGTTCATTCAATAATCAATATCATGAGTTCAAAAATAATCTAACTAAAGTTATAATTTAATTAACTCTAATTACGAAATTAAGTTTAATAGTTAGGAAAATAATATTATATCATCATGTTTATAGATTCCAACATATAATTACTACTATAACACAAATCTAATCATATTTAAAAAAAATTAAGCTTTCCACAAGGATGATTCTGTGAAATCAATCTCCAAACTCCCACGCCGTAGTTTCCTCCTCTTCTTACTTAGTAGCTGGGGCTTATCTAAGTTGTGTTATGTAATTTAGGTTAAGTTAACTAGTCTAATATATAAATCAAACCCGAAATTAGGTTTTGGTCCCAAATTAGCCTCAACCTAAAATTCCCAAAACAAGCTCCGTATGGCCTAAAACTTGCCTAACCCATAAACTAACACAACAGACCATTTTCTTAATATTTTTAACTCAAACACACTATGAATATACTCATAGGGTTAACATAGTTTTTGAGTAAATTATTTCATTAAATTTATTAATTAGCTGATACACAACATTTATTAGTTTAAATATTAATTAATAACTAATTAATTATGACTCAATATCATAATAGCCTACTTCACGATCGGTAGGACCCAATGTCGAGGGAATGATCCAAATAAGGAAACCCCAAATACTTAGTTCTACGACCGTTCCAAAGCCACCCATGATACTAAGTAACTAAAATATTTAACTTAATGGATTTATGAGAGTTAGACAATTTAATAATAAAATGCATCTAATCAATGTACAGCTAAATTATGTAACAATATATATATATATATAATATTTCAAAGTAATATTTCAATCTACAAAATGACATGTTGAATGTCTCACATCTCAAACACAAAATGACAAATGGAATGCCATATGAAATATCAATTCATCTTGTAGCTAATAATCAATTTAAAATTTAAATAAATTCTATGAGAATGAGGGGTATTACATTCCTACTTCCTTAAAAAATGAATTTTATCCTCGAAATTCAATATTTATGTACCTGACTCGAAGATCTCTTGGTATCTCTCTCTCTCACGTAATACTCACACTCTCATGTAGACATTACCTCGTTATGATGTCCCCATTCAACATAAACTAAAAGAATAACCTTTAAGCGCAAGATTTACTCTCTTAGATCTACAATACATTGTGGTCTCTCCTCGTAACTTGCATCTCGATGTGTCTCAATCCCGTCGAGATTGATATAGTCATAAATAAACATGTCCCTCAGTTACTTCCTCGACATAAACACTTTGAAGACGTCATGCACAAGATAAAATGGATCGGGTAAGGACAAATGATATACCACCGACACCACCTATCCAAGACCGTGAATGGACATATGTATCAAGATGACAACTTCCCCTAGGACCTAAACCTCATAAATCCCTTCATCGGGGACACCTTTAAAAGTTCTTTATCATGATTTTAAAATCCAATGTGCTCCTTCTTCTGCGGTTCACTCATTTAATCCGACCATTTATTTGAGGATAAGTTGCCTTACTTATATGCATTTGAACATCCATAGCCTCCTAGATAATCCCCCTAAATTGGGAAACACTTTATTCAATTTGTCGACAAATACCAATCAACTTGATTCACAAATTTTCAAGGAAATCTAAACACACTTATTTAATTATATGTCTAAATTCGAGTAAACCAAATTCAATTTTAGTTCAGCCCCTAAACATGCATCTAAGTGACATAAATCATTCTAACGATGCATGAAAAATAATGACGATCGATTCAGAAAAAAAAACCTTTCGGGTAAAACCTTTTATAACTCTTTGAAAAGTTTTCAAGACCATTGACTTACATACAACCTGATAATCGCCCACAAGTGTAATGCACGGTGTCTTCGTCAAATCTTCAAAGATACGAGAGACATCAAAATACCCTCCAGGTGTCGGTTCGTCGTCTTTGGTTCGTCCACATGCAGAATGACTACGCTCAGTATCCACGGATCAGATATGGAGATATTTTCTCCACAGAGGTTGAACAGTAGCAAATTTATGCTTTGGGTTCCACAAAACAACTCATACAAAAGCAATTGGGATTAGGAATAAAACAAAAGTTATGAACCCTAAAATATGGTTGGAAAATAGAAAAACGTATTTTATTAAAAACCAAATTTTCTCCACACGTAAATTAGTAGCCTGACACCCTTCAAATATTAAAATTCAAGGCGGTGGCGTGTCGGCTAAAAAGACATGTCATTCGAACGAAACATGACGTCGTTCGAGCGACAATCCATCTCGTTCAAACGAGATGTGACGTCGTTTGAACGACCGTCACTGACCCTCTTTACAAACCTTTTTAAAATATTAAATAACTTGGAATCCTTAAAAAACCAAAACTGTTTACGGGATCAAGAGCATATATCTAAAAACTTTTATGATTAAAATCATTTAATATCTTTTCAAAAATGATTTTTCATAAATAGAAAAATATTTTATTGTTTCAAATATATCCCAACACTTTTTGTGTAAAATGTAAATGGAACAAAAATACATTTTACCAAATTCGTCCTTGTTGGGCATGATTGTTGAAGTCGTCTTGGAATTCGGATTGTCGATTGTAGATGTAAGCTTCCCAATTTTTCGACAAACTTGTAGCGGTATACGACATAATAAATGTGAAGGACAATGTCCTTACAAATCTCCCCCTATGTCTATGCTGGTACAAAATTATCAATCAAAATATGACCAATACAAATCTACCCTCCCATAAACTCAAACATGAAAAGATAAACTAAACAAGTCTTCAAACTTTTTCAGACTTCGCTTCAACAATCAACTTTTCAAAACTCATAGCTTTTCTCATCAGGGTGTGCAATCCAAACATCTTCAATTGTACCTACACACATGAGACAAAGAAAAAATCTCATGACGTATTGAGTTTGAAATGATATAAACATAAAGAATGTAAACATACTCAAATCTCCCCCATACAAAAACACCCCCATAAAATCATAATCCGTTCCCCCCTTTTTATTTGTCCAAAATAAACAAGAAAAAGAATAAATCACATAAAGAAAACCGGGGTGTCACGGGAAACAAAACAAACAATTTTTTTTTTTGAATTTTTTAAAATTTTCATACAAAAGTAAAAATGATGTTACAAAAAAAATCACACCATGAATTTGTTCTAAGATAACCAATTCGATAGGAACATAAACTCAATCATATCATATGTGCAAGATGCATAAGTGTACTCCTAATGAATGAACATCAAAATAGTCCTTAGGTGTTAAAATGTTGAATTTAGATGACATCGTCTTAAATCAAAATTAATAAATCAAAGTCAACATGATTTTCACACCATTAACGTCTTAAAACTTTTCATGATTTTTCAAGACTTTTTAAGGACGTGCAAAGCCATTTTAATTCTTCAACCAAACTACCTCATATAAATTTTCTTTTTGAGGTGATCTAAATTCCCAAACATTGGAGAATTGGTGAATAAACCTAATGGCCCATTTATGGCATATATTTCTTTTTATTGCCTTTAAGTTTTTTCGGGCTCTTTTAAACCTCTTTGGGCCCCGGATAATTAAAATACCTCAATTTTTTAGGTCCAATTAAATGATGGTTTTATCACAAAGGATAGATGAGTACCTTTCATAGCCCTTCACTATTTTTTAAATTCATAGAAACTCACGGCAAACGGTTTAAAACATGCACACCTTTTATTATCTTATTTTATCGCATTTGGTTCGTTTTAATAGACAAAATTGAGATGAAAACACGTAACCAACATGTGATTCAACAAGAAAAAGCGTTAAACAAATCCGTGCTCGTGTGCACTAAAGGAAAAAAAGAGTAAAACATGTAAGAAGCAACACTATAACATCTCAAAGACTCCAAACTTTGTAAAGCACATGAATGACACAATATATTATCTCAAAACACTATCAAACAGTCACATGGATATGGCATGAAGTTGTGACTTGGTCATCCTGAATGTGCATTCATAAACGGTGTAAAGAAAATACAAAATTCTTTTTGATTTTTCAAACTTAAAAAAAAAAATTCAATACAAAAAGTATACATGTCATAACACTAGCAAAGATATATATAATGAAATATAACTAGCGTATGACAAACATGCGAACACAATCATCTATATGATATAGCAAGGGAAGAATCATGTGCAAGTAAACGAGAATCAACATGTCTAAAATCTGGTGCCATTGAAATTTGCGACATAAAAAGTCAATATCACACAAGTGTAACACCCCGTATTTTCGAAGATTTAAATAATTATATGATTTATTATTATTATTGGATTAATTAAATTAAAATGTGAGAATTAATTATTAACTCGGATTAAATTTGAATATTTACTAGCATGACGAGAAGTTAGTAATTATTAATATTACTGTGAGAATAAGTAATATGAAATGACGATTTTATATAACTTGTCATGAGAGAGAAATACGACAGTTTGGTATATTAAGTCGGGGATGCGCGTGTGAGTCGTGTAAGGACTAATTAAGTAAAATAAAAAGGTAAATTATTTTAAGTAACTCGTATGATCATTTCGAGTACGCCGTTGAGTCTAGAGGGGTCGAGATAGTCAGAAAACTCTACCCGGGTATTTTATTTGGACTCCGGGATATTTTTAGACCAAGCCGACACCCGGTAGGGGTAGTTTTGTAATCTGGATTTTTAGAGAAATTATATGGAAGAAAATTGGAGACATATTATATCAGCTAATTGGGGACAATTAGGGTTAGGATATACCAAAATCAAGAGAGAGCTACAGTGGGTGAGGGAGAGAAAATTCCAAAGGAGGAGAGTCAATTTACACCACCTTGCACAACCACCACCACCATAGTGTAGATCGGAACGCGAGGAGCGCATCCATATCAAAAACACCAACGGATAAGACCTTCGAAATCGAGGCAGGTGCTTATTGCTTGCTTGCTTTAGCGATAATTGTGTTCATGTTAGTCTAGGTTAATAAATCATTGTTATGAAAGTTAATTTGGGTGAAATCGGAAAACTATATCATAACCTAGGGATGATTTGATAAGAATTTGAATCCCATATGTAGACAAGATGATGCCTAGGAAATTATGTTAATTTCTATAAATAAATCTGGGTTTAGTTTAGAAGTTATGCATATCAATTTAAGAACTAGGGTTCTTGATAATAAATTGGGGATTTCGAATTTTATGGATGATTTAATGATTCTAGGTTGTTAGAATTCATTTACAAATGTTAGGATTCGATTTAGGACTGATTGATTGGAGTTTGGGATGATATTTTTAAGGTTTTAGGGTTGAAAAATGGTGAAAAACGAGGTTGTCTAAGGTTGAAGACGAAACAACCCAGGTCGCGAGATGTCGCGAGAAGGGTATCGTTCGAGCGAGATCAGTATCTCGCGCGAAGTCATTCAAGCGAGATAGGGTTATCGAACGAAGTCATTTGATCGACACGTGGAAGTCGTTCGAGCGAGATGCTCTTCTGTTTCGAGCGAGATTTCTAATTTTTAGATAATTTCCTATTTTTCCCCTATTTGAGTAAACAGTCAATTTGAGTGAGGAAAAATTAGTGTTCTATGAACCCAAAATAGTGCAGAATTATTGGGAGTTATTTTGGTGTAATGATTCAAATATTCGGGATGGTGAGATTACCTTGAAGATTACGAGAAAGAGATAATCATAATTGTAAATGCATCGAGAGTATTACGTGATAAATATTTACGATATTAGTTTTAACGATATGGAACTTATAAGAATAAAAATTGGTGGTTACGTTTGGGACTTCTTATGATTATGTATTACGGGTTTTCGGGTGACATATTATCCTTATATATATTACGAGAGAGGGAATATCGTAATTTAAAATACGTTGATAGTATTTAGTGATGGTAATACTACGTATGGAATATGCCATTTGGTCTGTGTGTATACCGTTTGATTTGATAGGTTGTGTGTATACCTATATTTGATATCTTTTGTGTATGGAATACCTAGCTGCTTGCTATCGCGGGGTGTTGTGTAGAGACGGTCTTATCTCGAGTGACCTTCAGGGGGATATTTGACTTGTATCTCAGAACATAGGACTGTGAAGACTTATTTGTGAGTTGATAAGTCAGCTGACTATGGGAGTGCAGGTATGTGCGTGATCCATTGGTATGTGAACTATGTTCGTCGCTAATATGTGTGATTTGTTTATATGGTTCGTGGGAGATTTTTGAACCGAGAGATGTACCGGGACATGATAGCAGAGTATGCAATGCACTACATGTATATCCTTGGGGTGTTATGTTAGTATATATATAATAGTGGTAGATATATATGTATACTTGTGTTATACTTACAATGTGATTTTTGTAGGCTATTAAGATTGTGTTAAAACATATATATATATATATATATATATATATATATATATATATATAATAGTTAGGGATATACATGTATGTTTGTGGTATATATAAAGTGAGATAATTGCAGATTATTAAGATAGTGAAATCTTCAGTAACGTAAATATTAAGTACTTGACTTTAGTGTGATAACACTTATTTAAAATGATAAATGTCGAGATCAAATACGAAATACTACTACGAGGGGTAACTAGAAGGATAAGCCCTTTTCCTAGTTAGAAGTGTGTCAGATGGTTAGGTGGGATTAGATGTACGTTAGGCATGGACACTAGTCGAGAGGTGAGAATCTGATGTGAGAGTTCGAACTAACATGCATATAATACTTGCTTTAATGCAGTTTTAAATACTTGCTAATAAATCTTTTTAAAACATCGGGCTCTGACCCGTCTCTCGCATCTCTTCTCTCTTTTGCTATATATATATATATATAGGTATGTATTAGTACATGCCCAGCCACAGGGACACCGGTTCTAGATACTTGAACGGTTTGCCGAGCTGCAGCTGTTGTGGAAGTTGCGGGTCATTGAGATTAGACGCTTCTCTCATTTCATTCAGTCCATAGTTCAGATATCTCAGTTCGGCATGTATTGCCCATTCTCATTCGCAGAATTGTACTAAGTTTCCCTTGTAGTTCTTTTCACTTAAATTGAGTATTTATTATGGTTTGGGCTGTGACTTTGAACTGGAAGATTTTATCCAGTCTTAATTATTCAGTATTTGATTCAGTCAACATTCAATTCTTGTGTATGGTTTATGATTACATGTTCAGGAATTATTGAATTAATTGGTTTCAAGTTTAATTGGGAAATATTTTAACACTAGGTTAATTAAATGTTAGGTAGTTAATTGGATTTAAGTTTTCGACAGTGATGCTAAGAATGAACCAACCGAACATTC
Source organism: Sambucus nigra (assembly GCA_949130495.1). Taxonomy (NCBI): domain Eukaryota; kingdom Viridiplantae; phylum Streptophyta; class Magnoliopsida; order Dipsacales; family Adoxaceae; genus Sambucus; species Sambucus nigra. Next base: position 497,985,380 of record OX422208.1, on the reverse strand, counting down.
TGTTATAAATTTTATAAAGGATTGATCACCCGATATTTAATTGGGCTGGGTGTCACAACAAGTATGAGGAAAACGAGGATCAAATGCAATAAAATAGCGTAACCCGTTCTAATACCAATTTGAGAATGCAGTGTGATACCAATCAACTTGATTCGCAAATTTTCAAGGAAATCCAAATACACTTATATAATTTGATGTCTAAATTTGAGCAAACTAAATTCAATTTTAGTTCAGCCCCTAAACATGCATCTAAGTGACATAAATCATTCTAACCATGCATGAAAAATAAAGATGATCGATTCAGGAAAAAAAGCTTTTAGGGTAAAACCTTTTATAACACTTTGAAAAGTTTACATGACTACGGACTTACATACAACTTGATAATCGCTCATAAGTGTAAATCACGGTGTCTTCGTCAAACCTTCAAAGCTACGAGAGACAGCGAAATACCCTCCAAGTATTGGTTCGTCTTCTTTGGCTTGTCCACACGCAGAATGACTATGCTCGCTATCCACCAATCAGATATGGAGATGCCTTCTCCATAGAGGTTGAACAGCAACAAAGTTATGCTTTGGGTTCCACAAAACAACTCACACAAAAGCAATTGGGATTGTGAATTTTTAAACAAAAGTTATGAACCCTCAAACATGGTTGGAGAATAGAAAAACATATTATGTTAAAAACTAATTTTTCTCCACCCGTAAATTAGTAGCCTGACACCCTTTAAATACTAAAATTCAAGGTGGTGACGTGTCGGCCAAAAAGACCTATCGTTCGAACAAAACACGACATCGTTCGTGCGACACTCCCTCTCGTTCGAACGTGATGTGACGTCGTTTGAACGACCGTCATTGATCCTCTTTAAAAAACTTTTTAAAATTTTAAATAACTTGGAATCCTTAAATACCAAAACTGTTTACGGGATCAGGAGCATATATCCCAAAAAATTTATGATTAAAATCATTTAAAATCTTTTCAAAAATAATTTTCATAAATAGAAAAATATTTTATTGTTTTAAAAATCCCAAAACTTTTTATGTAAAATGTAAATGGAACGAAAACACATATTACCAAATTCATCCTTATTGGGCATGATTTTTGAAATCGTCTTGAAATTCGGATTGACGATTGTAGATGTAAGCTTACCAATTCTTCGACAAACTTGTAGCGGTATACGACATACTAAATATGATGGACAATGTCCTTATAGACTCACAACAAATCATGTCCCTTTTGGGATCCCAGTAACCCGCACGATGAAATCCATCGATATACTCTCCTATTTTGACACCGGATCTCTAACAACTGCAACTTTTTATATGGTCTTTGGTGGTCTACCTTCACTAACTGACGGGTGGCATACTTAGACACAACCTCCATTATATATTTCTTACTAAACAGTGATATTGTATCCTTGTATGATGATATATCTTGTCAGATGTGCAGTGAACCATGAGCCATGTGCCTAGGTTAAAGTTCCCTTCCACGACTTTTGACCCTCCAACATAACAAATCGTCCCTAAAAATGAAAGCCTTTATCTGAGCCAAAGTATGACAACCACTCATGTACTTTCTCGTGACAAAAGGAGTTTAATACTTAGGCATAATCACTCATGATATATGCCACTATTGCATAAACTGAATACAAAGTGTTCCACTCCTCTGTTCAAATAATCCTTAAATTGTCCCCTTGTTCTTCCCTTAAATCTGATATATTAACTGTCGATTGATGGCTCAAGGAATCTGTTACCATGTTTGCCTTTCCCTAATGATCTTGAATGGATAAGTTATAGTCCTTCACAAACTCTAACCATATCCTTTGATGCATGTTCAAATATCATGGAATGAACAAATAATGAAGAATCTTGCAGTCCGAAAATGTGACTCTTACCCCCAATATGTAGTGCCTCCAAATATGATGTTCATAATAGCAATGCTCATCCTAAACAAATCGTACCCATTTTCAAGTGAGGAGGGTTAGTGGCCCTGCAATCTTTGAAAGCCCTAAATTAAAATCATGTAGTACCTTGCTAAACCCAAGAATGTCCTAACCTCAATAGGTGTCCTGGGTTGTCTCCATTCCATCACTATCGACAGGTTGCTAGGATCCACGTAAATCCTAACCTCCAATACGATGTGCCCCCCAAACTCCACCTCATGCAATAAAAATCCATACTTGGATAACGTAGTATACAACTTCTGTTCCCAAAGTGTTTGCCATAACTAATTGCTCCAAGTACAGTTAAAATACTCTATTCACTAAATCCATGAACACGACTGGAGAATTTGTTAACCCAAATTGCATGACTCAAAACTTATATGATCCATATGATATTATGTCAAAAATATTATATTCCTCCCGAATCCATAACTGGTGATACCCTAAATGCAAGTCAATTTTCAAAAAATAGATGCTTCCCTCAACTGATAAAAAAGGTTGTCGATATGAGACAATAGATACTTATATCATATTGTGACTTTGTTCAGATCTCTACAATCCAGACATAAATTAAGTGAACTGTGGATATTTTAACAAAGCAGACTGGAGCTCCCTGTGGTGGCGTACTGTCCCGAATTAAAAATCCATGCCTTAAAAGTTAGTGTATTCTCTCATAACCCTCTCATATCTAAAGGATACATCCTAAATGGTGCCTCACTTTGGTCCAGGTTCCAAGTCTATGGCAACATTAATCCTCATGAGTAAGCGATAACCCTGAAACCTCCGCAAATACATCTTAAAAATCTTAGACTATTCATATCATCTATAAAGAGAGCATAACCTCGTATGATGTGCTCGCATATACATAATAAAGATATGGATACACCCTCCCCCAAGCCTAGCGATAACAATACGAATCATATTTTTCTCGAAAATGGAAAACATAATAGCCCTCCCACTACAGTTGGCATGTGTGTGATATTGAGTTAACCAATTTATGCCCTAAAATAACATCGTGTGACCTTGCGTTTAAAGTGAATAAAATGGATGAAAAACATATCCCCTCAATCTCAAATCCTACATCTCTATAAAAGTGATGAAAAGCATCACCCTTACCCACTAGGGTATCCACATACAAAGTAAACTCGCTGGTAAAAACTACAAGTCCTAAAGTCATGGAAAAATTACTACTAATAAAATAGTGAGTCACCCTGGCATAAAATAAAACTCATGCATATGAGTCGTAGATGTAAAACACACTGGCAATGGCCTGAGGCTAGGCATGTTGATAACATCAGATGCAACCCCTGCCGAACATGGCCCTAATCAGCCTAATTGCCCCTAAGGCATATCTTGAGTAAGTGTTCTTACTCAATACAAGTGTAAAAACTTATCTAGAAGGGACCATAAAAATGGAGGCCTTATTGGTGGTCATTTTATCCATGTACTTACAGTCGGTCTTGCTTACCCTAACCCTATCAACCCTGGCCTCGCTGGACATGTCCCTGATGATTCTGATCATCTTCTCCACGAAACCTCTTATAGGTTTCTCCCATTGTGTTAATACCTTCTGCTAGTGAGGTCCTCTCTAAACTTGGGATAACTCTCCTCCATTGTTAGTATTTTGTCTCTTATCCGGCTCAAGCCTTCTCTTTTTTAGGAACTCTATCCTTTTGAAAGTCATGGCGATTCAGATAGTATAAGAGGGAAACTTCCACCCCCTAAACATAAGTGGTGAAGGTCAAGTAACCCAGTGACACATGTTGAATCCCCCACTTGAGTCTTATGAATATATGGCCAATCTTCTTCAATTTAGTATTAGTCTCTTTAGGTGCAAAAAGAGAAAGACAGTTAAATTCCCCCATATACTGAGATACTGTTCGACTTCCCTAATAAAGTTTTAGAAACCTGTTCCTCATGTTATTAACAATGGCAAGTGTAAAACACTTCCCCTTAAACCATTCACTAGATAAATACTAAGAGTCGCATACCCAGTATGTTCGAACTCCAAACTGAACAAAACATCATGCTTAGGACATATGTGAATGAAATCTAAGCAAGGAACCCACCAAATACACTTTGGTATAGTCGGGTTGTTCATCAGAATCAATGGTACAATCTTAAGCAGTTATCGTGATTAAGAGTATAATCTTATATAGTTTATCTCTAAAAATAATCAAAGAACGCAATGAAAAATAGCGGTGGATGCACTCATGAACCTAAGACACTAGAACTTGGAATGATAAAATACCAACTGTGAGACCTTGTAAAATCCATATATATTGATTAGTTATAATATAAAAATCACAGGAATCAAACAATTAATAACATTATAAGCACGAAAGAGATAAACACGAAATAACGATAATGATATATAACAATAGTGATAATTAAAATACAACTCTGATACCATCCAACAACGATATAATAGAATTCTACCACTCGAATATAATAAATCACAAAAATTCAATATCAAACTCTAAATAATATTTTAGTATAAATAAATATATCTCATAAAAATCTCTGACTTAGGAAAACTGAATAAATACAAACTATCTGAATAACTGAATATAAAAAGATACAGAAATGTAAACGAATTACACGCTCGATGCTTATATCCTAGGAAATGACAAATGGAATGATGTTGGCGAAATTCCTCTAATGAATAGCTCAAGTCTTTGGCGATATGTGCTGCTTAAGACATGTAAAAATAGTTTGATGTGGAGTATTAAACCTATAAAGTTTATAGTGTATGTAACAACCCTTATCGAATATATATATATATATATATATATATATATAATTCTCTCGAAAGAATCCTGATATCAAATAAACGTACATCAGGAATAGATATACCTTGCCCTGTCAATACAAAAGCCTCAAGAAACTCAAGATGAGTTAAATAACTAAAACAAAGCCAAGAAAATAAGATAATTACTCCAGTAACCCTCAAAATTTCAAAATTACCAAAATAGCCCCCCTATAAACTTCAATATCCTCATTTAACCCATACAATGCTCTTCTAATCCAACCTTAAGCACCAAACTTATCCATATCATAAATATTTTATATATTATATAAATCTATCCTTAAAAGTTTGAAAAATAAAAAATTCATCCCTAAACTTTTATAAACATCCTTAAAAGGCCCCGTAACTTAACCAATGATCAAAACCAAAAACCCAAACTTCACACTTACACCCCCGTCATGTTTTGACACTTGGTAACCTAGTGAGATGCTTTTTCCACATGAAAAAACATGGTAACAATGTCCCCTCACATGTTACCCAAACCAACAATCAAAATAACCTTGGTTCGCATCCACCCCAACCATCATCAATCATCTCTCCTCACCTAATAGTATAAAACCTCCATTACGGCATAGTAAAAATGTACCTCTCCACAGTGAAAAATATAAAGGAAAGTTTAGTTTAGTTGGTATTTCTATCATTTTATGTAGAATCTTTGTTTCTTTTTAGTTAGTTAAGTTTCTGCACACTCATAGGTTTCATTTGTGGTTTTATATTGATTTCCCAATGTCAGAAAGACACTGGAAAGGCTTGAATCTCATAAACCACCATTTAGCTTGAGCTTTAATGGTGAAATCTGTAATCTTGACTCTGAACCAGTTTTAAAGTGGGGGAACCTAGGTTCATAGGTTAATTTGATTTAAAACAACCTTTAATACCCAAATCGAAGCTTTTATTTTGCGGAGCTAAAAGTTTTGGAAACTAAATTCAAGAGTTATGGTAAACCATAACCCATGAAACCAAAGTGGTTCGATTCATTTTACTATCCCAGAATAGAAATATAATAATTTCGTGGTTCGAATGTTAGCCAAACTCCATGAATGTTAAAGTCATATTTTTACCATTTTTCTAGAAAATCATTAGCTCAACCCAATGCACCTCAATGTTTGAAACCTATATGGTTGAATTCTTCTAAAAAAATAGACAAATTTCATTTAGGAAATAACTTAAATGGTATTTTATAAATTCACAAATCAGTGGTCAAATTTTCAAAACCCTAAGACAAATAATCGAAGGTTGAATATGATGTGGGTTACAAGCGCGAGAATGAGGTCAAAACCAGGCGCATGTGGGATTTAACCCAGTGTATAAGAGTGAATATCCTATCAGATAATTCTGATAATCACGAGAAAGTTTCATTAAAACCAGTAACATATATTATAATTTAGGAATAGACTTTTTGTATACCCTTGAGAGTGTTATTTAGCTTGTAGGATTCAAGGTTTGAGTGCCTAATTTGCTTACCATATGGATGCCACTCTTTAGAGATGGTCTTAACAATGTTATTTTATCTCCAAATGTTTTGGATTGATTGAATGAATGTTAGTATAAGGTTATTGCTATGCATTTAAAGCCTCTATAATCGATAATTATGGAATATCATGTTATAGAAAGACTGGACCCTTATCTTTATGATTCGATAACACTTATTTAGTTATAATCACCATACTATCCTTACAAATATCAACAGAGTCCATTATGAAATTATTTATTATTGTTGATATTTCATATATTCCAAAACGCTATAAATTGTGATATATTATAAGTGCTTCATTCCATTTATGTTATCTAATCTTTGAAATATAAACTTGTTATAGTAATATAGTTATAAACTTGGCAAAGTTTTTCTTATTCGTTTCCTTTCTAGATGGAAAGTGAACTCGAAGAAGGAGAGATACCCCCATACCAATGGACTTTTATTCTGTTTTACTAAGGAAAACCTTTTCAGTTACGTATATATGGAAGTAACTAGCAAAGACGAAAGCGGAAATTAGAATACTTTCACTACTACTTATCAGCTTATGTAACCCTATTAATCCCCCTTTTGTTTATGTTATATGAGACCTCAAATAAATGTAATAAGGTGCACTTGTATCCTACTTGAATAAAGTTCCATTTTTTTTCCTGAAACTTTATTTTTTAATATTATATAATTATTATTATTACTAAATATAGAACACCGGGTGTGATAGTGTATAGAAATATCACTACATTTGGTCCATAGTAATAAAAACATATATTCCTATGATATTAAGTAAATTTTTAAGTAAAATCTTCCCCAACCCAAAAACTTATTAATATGTTGTACTAATACAATCCCAAAATGTATCTAATGATAACATATTTGAATCAATGAATTCCAAGGGTTCATAACCTCTTCATCTTCACTCATGCAAGAGAAGATGTTTTAAGGTTAGCCACAAAACTTTGTTAAACCACATCTAGATTCGTGAGAGCATAAATGACTTGGGGAAGGCATCACAATCGATTCGTATTCCTCAGTTGCCTTACTACTCCTCCAAAATACTCAATCGCTCCAACACATTTCACCAACCAAGCTCAGAGACCTCAGGATCAGTGCCCCTCTATTTATGACGTGTACAACAGACCTTGATTAGAAGAGAAATGGCCTCTAGAGGTCATTTAACACTTATTTCAGAAAGATATTATTGCAACATACCAGAGAACCACTTAAGGAGGAAACTTTATTGATTCTGGAGCTCTCGAACGTCGGGCTAAGACCTTACAACCTATCTGATGGGCAGGTGAAAATGATGGGAATTTTTACACCTACCGCCACCACTCATTTCCACTATCATCGATGGGTCTCATTTACATTAAATGAACCTATTAACTACCTTACACCACTTACAAGACTTTATCCTGCACTCCAACTTGTTATTATATCCATCAAACCTCAGAGGAACTCCTAACCATACTCCTGCAATCCACCCATTCTCACTCTAAAGGAATGCATATGTAAGGGATGCTTGTGAACGGTTGAATAAAAGTTCAAATCACCAGACACAAGCAAAACAAAGAGCAAATAAATTAATCAAGTATCAACTCATTGTAATACATGTTACCAATCCATTGTTGTTAGAAAATAACCATAGTCTAAATCATTCCAATAATTTTTTATATTTCATATCTTTTTGACTCCTAAACTAAGACTTGGGAACCCTTAAATAAGTCCATAAATTGCTTCTTAAGGTCCTCTATAATATTGACAAAGATCACAACAACCTCGGACACTATTGACAAAATCTCAAGAGGTCTCCTAGACTATAATACTAATTTTATCATGAAATATACATTGAAACACCCTTTAATAGTGGACATAGGACCTTCATTTGAGGTTAAAATCACTTTGTATACTTGTCTATCACTTTGACACATCTCCCCACTAATGCGTCTGAGGTCTTGTGGGGAGTATTTTTGGGGTCTGAGGTCTCACGTGATTTTAATACCCACCAGTATCAATATTATCTCATTTCATCCTTTAATAAAGAATTCTCTTACTTTAATGTTATACTATTAATTTAATAGTATTCTCATGATTTATTATTTCCTATTCACATTTTCATGTAAACATCTGTAGAATACCATACTTTAATATTCATGAGTCCTTGTTTCGTAAATACATCTTTAGTATAATTATCACAATGTATAACCTAATGTAAAATCATACAATCAGAATTACTCGTGAGTATGCTCAACTCACATCAAATCACATAGGGGTACGCACCACCCGAATCCAAAGTGAGAAGGCATATCCCTATGCCTTCAAGGGTCACTCGTGCCACTACTAGTTATAACTATAGGGCGTCCTAACCCTACTGTCTTGAAACAATAACCAACATAAATAACTACCCCATCACACCAAACTCATGACCCCATACCCTAGGCTATAGGACAGGATATTTCCATGTTGTCCTAACTTTGAAGATGAATGCCTCGACACGTAGGAATTGGATAAATAAGACTTATGTAGAGACCTTCTCAAATACTAGGGTACCATGCGTGATCAATGTTGTATACACTCCATAAATTTCCTACCAGTAGGCTACTCACGAGCACGCATACACGCTCGGTATGATTTACATAATCTAAAAAAATTAGCATAAAACCAACATAATGGGTCATAAAGACAATCTCGTTTATTTATACTATTGGGCATATTTACATTAAACGTTTATATACAATTTAGCCTGAACCCCAAGGTTCCTAAAAATAGGTATCGTCGCGTAAACTTATTGTTTATATATTTATTTTAATTCAACAACCACCCTTCTCAATGGATTAGAAGTTCATTCTCATATATATACATTGATTTACACAGTCATTAGATATTAATCAACATTATAAATTTAAACCCGAACCTCAATGTTCATAAATTGGGTATCATGCCCCCAAACCACAATCTCTATATATACATTGATTTTTTTAAAGTACCCAATTTAAAATCCCCACTTAAATTCCCCAAAAATGACCCTCTCAGGGTCAGGCCAAAGGACCAAATCGATCTGGGCTTGCGCTGGATCAATTTGACAGCCCCAGTGTTGGATCATTTTTCCTAATTTCATCCATGGTGTCCATAACCAAAAACGTAAACATTTGACATCGTCTACTCATCAATAATATCACATTTCCTCAAGCTTAATTAGAATATAAGTGTTAGGAAACAAGTTTGTAAAAGTTTTAAAGTGATTATAACGTAAATAAAGGTTAAATTTCATAAATCATTAATCTAACCCTAACATTGTCTTCTTTATGTGAATAATTCAATTAGCCCACGATTTTTAATAAATTCACATAATAAACCTAAGTCTTTTACATAATACAACAATTATAATTCAGATATAATAATTTCAATGACAAATTAAAAGGATTCATAAGTTATATTTGTTCACTCAATAATCAATATCACGAGTTCATCAATAATCTAACTACGGCTCTTCATTTAATTAACTTTAATTATGAAATTATGCTTAATAGTTAGGGAAATTATATTATATCATCTTGTTTATAGATTACAACATATAATTACTATTATAACAAATATCTAATCATATTTTACACAAATTAAACTTGCCACGACGATGATTGTGTGAAATCAATCGCCAAATGACTAAGTTATGGTTTCCTCCTCTTATTCGTTAGTAGTTGGGCTTATATAAGTTGTGTTATGTTAGGTCCCAAAATAGCCTCAACCTAAAAGTCCCAAAATGAGATTTTAATGGCCTAAAACTTGCCTAACCAATAAACTAATATAATGGACAATTTTCCCAACAATCTTAATTCAAACCAGTCTTTCGAAACACACCATAAAGGCAAATGTTAACATATTCCACGATTCGATTATTTACTTAAATTTATGAATTAGCCAATAAGCATCACTAATAATTTTAAATCTTAATTATTATTTAATTTGTGTTGACTCAATATTATAAAAACCTATTTCACTATCGGTGGGTCCCAATGTCTGATCAAGCACGAACCATGTGTCGTGTAATACACAAATCGTTATTATCAGTTCGGCGACTCAATGAAAAAAACCTAACTACAACTACACTTGACAAGCAAGTACAACGGTAAGTCGGGTATCGAGAATCCACAGGGAGTGATTGAATTTTAGATTTTAATTTTTTTGCTACTTCACAAATATAAGTGTAAAAGATGATTTGGGGTTTTAAAGGAAATAAAGAAAAAGAGAAGTTACGCTAATTAAAAGTAAAGCGAGGATCGGGATCGCATTATCATCGCACAGTTTAAATAACTACTATTAGAATTCCGGTTCGAAAGCTATTTAACCAAGCATTTTAATTAAGCATAAACATCATGCAAGAAGGAATTTAACCCAAAGTTTCATGATAAAACATTTAATAAAAAATGGTTACACGTGGATTAAATTCTTATTTTCGCATTAAACACTAACATTGTGTAACAAAGAAAGTTAAACGCATAACAATTCGACTTTGATACGCGAAGTTTCAATTAAACGCAATTTTATGCAAAATCTAACTTTCGGATCTCGAGACCCGTTAATGGCGGAACAGAACCCTGACCCTCTTTAACTAAGGGCAATACATAAATTAAAGTAGTTTAACACTAGGAAAGCAATAAATAAATGAAATAAAAGATTAACTAGGCATGGAATGGAAGGAAGCAAGTAAAGAAAGCAATAAACAAAGGAAAGAGACAATGAATAGTTCAACTTACAAAACCCAAATGGGAGTAACCCCAAAGAGAAATGAAGAGGAGATCCCAAAATCCAAACCCTAATCTAATACATAATGAATCCCGTGACACCCCGCCTAATAAAATATCGGGTGATCAGTCCTATACCAAATTAAAACAGGAATCCCAGTTGGTTCATTCTTAGCATCACTATCGAAAACCTTTTTAAAAGTTACTAACCACTTAGTATTCCAAAAACCCGGTGCCAAATTTTTATCTTTTTAATTAAATAAACAATAACATGCAAAAAGATAATATGAGTCATACACAACGACTAAATTAAATCAACTGAATAATTAATTAAACTACATGCCGAATAACCATCGGTCACCAAAGTAAATAGCCCAATACAAACATCCAACACCTGAATAAATAAATTTGAAAACTGTACTGCAAAGTCTGGGTGACAAGCCCTAAGTAAGACTGAAACTGATAAATGATTCCTACTTTAGGAAGGAATGAACGATGCGTCCAATCCAAACTCCTGCAAGCATCCACACGTGCCGCAGCCCCGTGTCCGTGGAATAGAATATCAAGGCTGGCATCCCTGTGGTTGGGAACCTAAAAGGTTTTGAAAATAATTTTATAGCAAGGGTTGGAACCCAAAACATTTTGAAAATATTTAGCAAGTGAATTAACTGCAGTAATTTAAAATGCATGAATGTGCTTCATATTTAAGTTAGTGTCACACTCTCTTGAGGACATACTCACCCATCCACTAATGTACACACCTAAAGATTACCTTAACCCCACCTAGTTGTACTATCCCGTCCAACTAGTCCTAGCATAATCCTCCCTTGCCTTTCTACTCTAAACCGAGTATTATTATCCATGGGTTATAAGTTATCTCACTAATTAACTTAATTAATTTCTTTTAAATAATATCATATAACTATGACACAAGTTATATAAAACAAATACATCACATACTGTATTATGACCCGAATATAATACTTAACACCATTATATACGTACTTTTACTAAAAACAACCACACATGTATCATATGTATATCCATCCCTCCGAGTATACCCTCGCCGGATAATTTCCTCTAAAGTGCTATCTCAATAGGTGTGCTCACATAACCTAGTTATCCAAGTTGGAATCTCTCACCAACCTGGCCCAAAATATAAACGTAGTGGAGCCGGTCATTTTCCTTTCCTGAAAGTGAGATAAGCCCCTCACCCATATACCGGAAACTATGATCTGGGAATATACTCACCCTACTCCTCAAGTTAGGGGATTCACTCACATCGCGCAACCTCCATTGATAGAACTAGAGTATATAAATTAAATAAATATCTAGTCCCTGATATTCAATAGCACACACAAAGTAAACACACACACACACACACATACACACACACACACACACACACACACACACACACACATATATATATATATCACCACACCGTATACATATAATATAAATCTCGGCTTTATCGTGTATTAAAATCCGTCACACTAGCCTGCATATTCCAGAGTCTATGGTCCGACTCAAATTAATTAATTTTCTCTTTAATTAATTTATTACCTTCCCGAGTCTACAGTCCGACTATAATTTAATTAACTTACACATCAATTAATTTTAATACTTGGTATCGCCCAGCTAGTATACCCGGACTCGCTCACTTGGCCCGTACCATTGTTAATACCCGATTCTATTTTACGCCCCATAATTAATTAATTACACCTAAATTCCTTTAATAATGCAGTGCCACTCAACTACAATACCCGAATATTTTTCCTTCGGTCCAAAATTAATAACTACGAATTATTTACCGAAATTATTCATCTCGTGACATACAATTATCACCCTTCTATACCTAATTATATCCCCTTATAATTGCTAAGGAATATGTGCTACATTTGCATTTATCACTAAATAAGTAGGAGAAAAATCTTAAATTAAATTTCCCTTTATATATTAAACAAGTCGATATGCCAAAAATCTGGGACCATCGATCGATCGATCGATCGAACATGTCCCTTTCTTCTTCGCTATTATGTTCAGCCATTAACAACTTCTCCAAGGTTTTATCTCCTCCCCTGTTCCAACCCAAGCACAACTAACGATACCTCCACATAAGAAAAAGGTTCTAAACAACCTAGATCCCTTAATTGATCATCAAATTTATATTAAACTCTGGGTATATTCGATTTGAGTTTTTCACCCGGGTCTCGTTTTTACCGAATTCGACCTCATCATTCTCAGTCAATTTAATCGCTAATACATGATGTAATCCGCCCTACAATTCAATCCTAACAGTCCCAAATCGTAACTTAACATCCATTGAGTAATTAAATCTATCCATTACTCTAAATTCAGAAAAACCCAATTTTAGTTATGGTTACATACCCAAAATGCATTTTCATATACACATACTATAATATGAATTGGTTATCACTTATTTTAAGAATCACAACAGTTAATCACTTGCCTAGAATTATTCGTAGAGTCTGATCCGTTGGTGTAGAGAATGGTTTGATGATGAACCCTCACTTTGTCCCTCGATTTGTCCCTAAACAATCTGCAATTGGCTCTTGATTAGCTTCCTCCGTTTCTCTCTCAAACCCTAGGTTTAGAATTTGCTAACTGTCGTTCAACACTCCCTCAATTAGGTTTAAAACTCCTAATCCCGTTTTTGGCCACATGGGGCTAATTAAAATGGCCAAAATCACCCCGTGTGGACCCGGCTATGTCCAAAAATGCTCCGAGACCCGATTACTACCCCCGGGTACTCTTTTCTGACTATCTCAACCCATCCGGACTCAATCACGCACTCAAGATTGTCATCCGAAATACTTTATAACATTCTCAAATTTTGACCTCAAAATGCGACACACGAAATTTTTAATAATTAAACTTAAAGTCGCCAAATATAAATAATTCTTCCCACTCAAATAAATTCTCCAAATTATAAATTTATGTTTCTCTAATTTAAATCTCATAAATTTAAGTTTCTTGAATTTAAATATTTTTATATCTCCCAAAAATAATTAAATATGAAATCCTCAAAATTACGGGGTGTTACAAATTCTTCTTCACAAAATGAGAAGGAAACGGTATATATACAATCCCACAGAAATGGCAAACTTGTAAATAAAGTGATGAAAAACTGCAGACCCGAATCGATTCCGGCCAAATCCGAATCGATTCGGAAGTGAGATATTTCGAAGCTGCATAAGGGACAAATTGATTTGGGCCAAATCTGACTCGATTCACTCAGGGAGACCTGCTTCACTGGATTGTAGAGAATCGATTCACGAAGGGAGCAAATCGATTCGCACCTGTAGATTTTCTTCAATTCCCCTATTTTGGGTTGTTTTGTCTTTCTCTTTCGCGAAAACTCCCGTAACTTCTTCGTTCGGACTCTGATTCGTGCACCGTTTGCGGCCATGCGAAGCTTGACCATATGGCTACAAATTTCGTACGATGTTGGGCAGGATGCCCAAACTAAAAAATGTCTAAATTCCCCTTGCACGTGCATATTTTTACGGAAACTCGTCGGAATGCGTCCAAACTCCATACTAATTACCGAAATACCTATAAAATCTCAATTAACCCCTACAAAGCATGTATATATAGAAATCTGAGGTTGCCTGGTTAACGAGCATAAATATAGAGATTGAGATACCCGAGGGGGCTAATAACGCGTAGATTAATGGGTAAAAAGCATAATATTTGCGTCGTATCACACCCCCTAACTTACACATTGTTAGTCCCTAGCAATGAAATAGGATACAATAAGAACTACAAGTAAACCAAAAATAAGATACAAGTATAAAAATGGGATGAAAAATAATAAAAAGATAAGGCCACTTTCACGGGGGCCGAACGATTCCATTTAGAGAATGCAACAAGTTGTTAAACTCCTAGGTTAACCTAGTGGACGAGTGTGGTCTTGTGAGGATTTTTAGGGATGAAACCCATAAACATCATATAGTTTCCTCAAAATATGTCCAACCCAACATGCAACAAACTCAACAACAACGAAAAAGATTTTAAACATGTTATTATCATCTAAAGTCCGTTGTTATTAACAGGTTAAATGGACCTCATAGAATTGAAACTTTTAAAGTTGGAGGGGGGGAGGGGGAGAGACCATGCATAGTATGATTTGGCAAAAACTTAAATAAATCAGATAAACATAAAAGCATGCATATATTCAATAATCACGAGCATTACACTCATCAAATGAATTCACTCGAAATAGGGAGGTAACACACGAAACATGCGGGCATAAAGAGTAAATGGAAATGGAAACTTGGTCGTACACATGACACAAATGAAGAACGCTATTTAGGAAATGAAAAAGTTGTAATCTCAATTAAAGATATCGCACATTAAAAGAGGTGAAATGCATTTTCATAGATTATCACAACTATTTAACTTTTAAATTGAACTCACCCTAGGATCACATAGGGCTTTATAGGGTTGTAATGTAGGCTAGTCTTGGGTTCTGAAATGAAGGAAATATGTACGTATTCAAAGTTTTTAAGGATGAAAAACAACTATATAAATGGAAGGGACAATGAATAGTTCAACTTACAAAACCCAAATGGGCATAGCCCCAAAGAGAAATGAAGAGGAGCTCCCAAAATCCAAACCCTAATCTAATACATAATGAATTATTTTTCCCAAAATGAGAAGGAAATGGTATATATGCAATCCCACAAACATCGAAAACTTGTAAATAAAGTGAAGAAAAACTGCAGACCCGAATCGATTCGGGCCAAATCCGAATCGATTCGGATGGGAGATATTTCGAAGCTGCATAAGGGGCGAATCGATTTGGGGAAAATCCAAATCGATTCATGGAAAATCCAAATCGATTCGTTTAAGGAGACCTGCTTAACTGGATTACAACGAATCAATTCGCCAAGGGTGCGAATCGATTCGCACCTATAGGTTTTCTTCAATTCCCCTGTTTTGGGTTGTTTTGTCTTTCTCTTCCGCGAAAACTCCCGGAACTTCTTCGTTCAACCTCTGATTTGCGAACCGTTTATGACCACGTGAAGTTTGACCAGATGGATAAAACTTATGTGAGATGTTGGGCTAGATGCCCAAACTATGAAATGTATAAATTGACCTTGCACATGCGAATTTGTACGAAAACTCGTCAGCATGCGTTCGAAATCAGTACTAAGTACCGAAATACCTACAAAAGCTCAATTAATCCCTGCAAAGGATGTATATATGGAAATCCGAGGTTGTATAGTTAACGAGTATAAATATAGGGATTAGGATACCCGAGGGGGCTAATAATACATAGGTTAATGGGTGAAATACACAATATTTGCGTCGTATCACACCCCCTAACTTACACCCTAGCAATGAAATAGGATACAATAAGAACTACAAGTAAACCAAAAACAAGATACAAGTACAAAAATGGGATGAAAAATAATAAAAAGATAAGGCCACTTTCGCGGATGAACAATTGTATTTGGCATATGCAATAAGACGTTAAACCCCTAAGTTACCCTAGTGGACGAATGTCGTCTCGTGAGGGTTTTCAGGGATGAAACCCACAAACATCATATAGTTTCCTCAAAATATTCCCAACCCATCATGCGATAAACTCAATAACAAAGAAAAAGATTTCAAACATGTTATTAGCGTATTGAACGAATTCAAGCTAAAGTTCGTTGTTATTTACAAGTTGAATGCCCCTCAGAGAATTGAAACTTTAAAAGTGGGAGGGTGGGAGAGAACATGCCTAGTATGATTTGGCAAAAACTTAAATAAACCGGATAAACATAAAAGCATGCATATATTCAATCCTCACGGGCATTACACTCATCAAATTAATTCACTCGAAACAGGGAGCTAACACACGAAACATACGGGCATAAAGAGTAAATGTAAATGGATACTTGGTCGCACACATATCACAAATGAAGATTGCTATATAGGAAATGAAAAACTTGTGATCTCAATAAAAGATATCGCACATTAAAAGAGGCAAAATGCATTTTCACTGATTATCAAAACTATTTAAACTTTTAAATTGAACTCACCCTAGGATCACATAGGACTTTATAGGGTTGTAATGTAGGCCAGGCTCGGGTTATGAAATGAAGGAAATATGTACGGATTCAAAGTGTTTGAGGATGAAAAACTTGGGATAATGAAAATTTATGGGCAATTCAAAGTTGGAAAATAACTTCCAAAACAAGCATTAAATATAAAATTGGAGCGACAATGATTATTGAACACTATACATAACATATACAAACTTTCTCTTTATTTTTCTTTTCTTCTTTTTCTCATGTTTTCTTTTCTTTTCTTCTGTTTTTCACTTCTCTTTTCCTTCTCTTTTTCACTACTATCTTTTCCAATTTTCTCACTATTTTCATATGCTTAAATTGCAACCACAATATACAACGTCATTCAATCCCAAGTAATATTCCAAACAAAGGTATGGAAAGTAATATGTATGGTTTAAAACTCTAATGTGGAGTAGGTTATGGGATTTTGGGTAATGAAACGAAAGGCTATATTAAGGCTCAAAGGGGTAAACTAGGGAGAACATATAAGGTGAGGTTGAGGCTAATATGGATGATATAACAAATATTGTCTATGATCATTTCATAAAGTTTACGTAATTTTCGAGTCAAAACAATATATGAAAATCATGCTCAAGTAACACATTTCAAGAATGAACTCAATTTTTTTTTTGTAAAGAAGAGGGACGAAACCCCCACAAGTTTTATTAATAAATAGAGAAATAACCTCTCCAAGTGGCATAATAGTAGAACTTGCCTCTACTAAATAGCTTACAAGATTAGACCTGTCTGGACAACTAAACTCAATTAAGCATAAATGAGGCTCTTTATAAATAAAGCCCTTATAAGAATGAGTGAACAAAATGAAAAGATTAAAACTAATTTGAAACCAGACCTGGAAAAGAATAAACCCCATTTACCTTTAGCCATGCTTGAAATTAGGAAGACCCCATGAATCTACTTTTATCAGTCCCTTTAGCTTTTTTGGAAAATCCTGAATATTATGAGAGAAACATCTTCTTTATACTTTCTACCTCTTTTAGCCAAAAAATCTTCAACTTGATTTGCTTCTCTATGAGTATGTATAATAGAGTACCTAAGTTCCTTCAAAAGATTGTTGGTGAATTTTATAACCCATGCTATTTTCCAAGGATATTGGGACTTTCCTTGGAGAATATCTATCAAAATTTTTGAGTCACTTTCTATTATAACTTCATACTGTTTCAAATCCATAAAGAACTCTAGATCACTTTTGAAAGCTGAATCCATAGCTTCCATGTTTGATACTTCGCCAACTTGAGCACTAAAAGCCCACACTATTTCACCATGCTGGTTTCTAAGAATACCTCCCACTCCAGTATTACCTGGGTTCCTAAGGGCACTAACATATGTATTTAATTTTAACATACTTGTTGGGGGAGTCATCCATTTAATCTGAAGCCTTAAGTTAAAAAGTTGGGGCCTTTTTTGTGGGCTATAGAGATTCCGTAAATGATGAACCTGTGATAATACCGAGTTTGCATTTGGGGAAGCATTTTCATCCCTGCCTTTATTCCTATGTTTCCATAGACACCAACACATTAGAACTGGAATAAGGTAATTTTTCACTGGATCGACCTTAATACCATGGGACCACCAATGAACAAGGCAACTTCTGACTCCTCCTGCATTGGTTTTCACTCCAAACGATCAATGAAAGAATAGAAAGATTACTGACGAATTCAACGTTTTCAAAGAGGAAAGAATAGTGTATACACTCACAAATCACAAAAGGCCCAAAGCCCACTTGGTGTAAGTATATACAATGCAACAAAAGATTACCGAGTTATAAAAATCTTAAACCAAATCAATATAACAATTAAAGTGCACATGCTCATGGGATTAAAGTTTAATTCATGAAGTTATTTATAATATCAATGATTTGAGGACTAAAGTCTAATAACTTCTAAAATCGAGAACATGCATCGTTGAGTTGTCTATTGAATTGGGCAATTATTTAAATTTATCATCGAAAGCAAAGGCAAAATGCCTAACAAAAGATAAAAAAGAAAGAAAATATTTTTGAAAATTTTCAATTTTTAACAAAAAGGTATACTTAGTAACTAACATGTGATAAAATCCATGGACTAAACAAAGAAATGGATAAAATATCCCACACCCCCTAACATAATTGTT
This sequence comes from Sambucus nigra, assembly GCA_949130495.1. NCBI lineage: Eukaryota > Viridiplantae > Streptophyta > Magnoliopsida > Dipsacales > Adoxaceae > Sambucus > Sambucus nigra. The sequence continues at coordinate 497,966,203 of OX422208.1, read as the reverse complement.
GCATTGTCCTCAATGCGCATTACAAACACAACACAAAGAGAGGAAAAGAATGATATTACCCAAAATTGGAGTGATCTCCCATAAGCGCACGTCCAAATGAATATACAAAACACGTTAGTACCGAGCATAGCAAAAACAAATAACAAAAAGTTAACTAATTACTCAAGACTAAATTAAAAGGAAAGAAAAAAGAAAGAAAGAAAATTAAAAAGCTAACTATTTACATCCTACTATTTAGGCTTCACACTAACTATACACTAGAAGTGTAAATAATTGAGGATCCACCCAAAATGGGATTTGAATTTGAAAGATCAACTGTGGACCCTCCATAGCATGCATGCCTCCCAAAAAATAGGAATTTTGTTTGAAAAATGGAAGGCATATGTAAGGCATAAGAAATGAACCATCTCCAATTATCAATTTTTGGGGGACGGTGGGAGATTTTAATAATAAGGGGGAAAGATACACTTGAGTTCCAAGAAAAATCGACTCATATCCTAAAGGTTTTTTAATTGGAATGGGAGATGGTGCACACGTGCGTATAACATCCATCATTGAAAACAAGAGCGACAAAGAGTCCTCATTGGTAAAAGGTGTAGAAGTTTTAAAAGTTTTTACCGTCTCATAGGAATCAACCGAAAATTCTAATGGTTCAATAACGAAAAATGAATATGGAGATGAAATAAATTCAATCTCAATCAACTCATCGTCGCAAGGAGATTGAATTTCGGGGGAGAAAGATTCACATTCGATGAGAAATTCTTTGAAAAATTGAGGTGAAACACAAGTTTCCGCCTCCTCGTTGTTTAGCGCCAAAGAATCCATCTCATCGCAAAGTGATTAAAGTTTCAATTTAGCACCAATAAGGCTTTCCAAACCTTGGGAGTAAAGAAGCAAAGTTTCTTCCAGAGTAGGTTTCCTCAGCTCTAGAACCTCGAAATCCTCATTTGGTTGAAACTCGTCTTCGAAATTATCGGAATAAAAATTATCATTGGATTCTAATAATGAATCCAACTCAAGCTCCCAATAAAGATTTTTTCGATAAATGTTTTCAAGCCGTTCATTCTCAAGAAAATCTTGAAAATGGAAAGCTTTAAAACTATCCCCAAAGTAAGAATCATTAGAATGACCGTACTAACTATAATAGTAGGACATGATTACCTTGTTGTTTGTAGATGGAGAATCCAAGCAAGAAAGTGAGCAACCACGAATCAAAGTTTCTTAGCACTCAAATATGCTATCCTACAAAAAAGGTTAAAACAAAGAATACAAATACAAAAGAAAAAATACTACGAAATAATAAAATAATTACAATCTAAAACACACTCCCCGGCAACGGTGCCATTTTGATCAAGTGTGAACCGTGCGTCGTATAATACGCAAATCGTTGTTATCAGTTCGGCAACTCAATGTAAAAAACCTAACCTACAACTACACTTGACAAGCAATCACAGCGGTAAGTCGGGTATCGAGAATCCACAGGGAGTGATTGAATTTTAGATTTTAATTTCTTTAGAACTTCAAAAATAAAAGTGTAAAAGGTGAGGGTGGTTATGGTAAAAAGGAAAAAGGAAGAAGTTAAGACTCAACTACAACTAATTAAAATGAGGTCGGGATCGCGTACCCGCCATGGGCTAAACAACTAATAATTAGAATTTCGGCTCAAAAATATTTAACTGAGCATTTTTAGTTAATTATAAACATCACGCAGGAAGAAATTTAACTCAAAATTGCGAGATAAAATATTTAATAAAAAATTATCACACGAGTCTTAAAATTGAATGATCGCTATAAATACTAACGTTGTGTGATAAAGAAAGTTAAACGCATAATAATTCCATTTTAATACATGCGGTTTCAATTAAATGCGATTTTATAGGAAACCTAATTTTCGAAGTTCGACGCCCATCAATGGCGGACACATGATCCAAACCATATTTAACTACTCACTACACATGATTAAACTAATTTAACAACTAATTAACTAATGAAAACAATAAATAAAGCAATTAAACTAACTGCAAATCATGGAAACGAACTATTAAAGAAGGAAATAAGGTAAAACAACTATATAAATGGAAGGGACAATGAATAGTTCAACTTACAAAACCTAAATGGGCATAACCCCAAAGAGAAATGAAGAGGAGCTCCCAAAATCCAAACCCTAATCTAATATATAATGAATTCTTCTTCCCAAAATGAGAAGAAAATGGTATATATACAATCCCACAAACATGATAAACTTGTAAATGAAGTGAATAAAAACTGTAGACCTGAATCGATTGGGGTAAATCCGAATCGATTCGGATGGGAGATATTTCGAAGCTGCATAAGGGGCGAATCGATTTGGGCCAAATTCGAATCGATTCACTCAGAGAGACCTTCTTTACTGTATTTCAGCGAATCAATTCGCCAAGGGAGCAAATCGATTTGCACCTGTAGGTTTTCTTCAATTCACCTGTTTTGGGTTGTTTTGTCTTTCTCTTTCGCGAAAACTCTCATAACTTCTTCGTTCAGACTCTGATTCATGCACCGTTTGCGACCACGCGAAGCTTGAATAGATGGCTACAACTTTCGTGAGATGTTGGGCCAGATGCCCAAACTATGAAATGTCTAAATTTCCCTTATACGTTCGGATTTGTACTGAAACTCGTCGGAATGCGTCCAAACTCCATACTAAGTACCGAAATACCTACAAAAGCCCAATTAACCCCTGCAAAGCATGTATATATAGAAATTCGAGGTTGTCTGGTTAACGAGCATAAATATAGGGATTAAGATACCCGAGGGAGCTAATAACGCGTAGGTTAATTGGTGAAATACGCAATATTTGTGTCATATCAATGTCAAGGGAATAATCCAAATCAGGAAACCCCTGAAAATTAGTCTCGCAACCGTTCCATAGATGCCCATAGCACTAAGTCAAAAATTATTTAACTTAATGAATTTATGCGAGTTGGGCAATTTAATAACAAAATGCATACAAGCGATGTATTATTAAATTATATAACATTATATATATAACATCTCAATCTACGAAATGTCATATCGAATGTCTAACATCTAAAACACAAAATGGCATACCGAATATTATATGAAATATCAACTCATTGTGTAGCTAATAATAAATTTAAAAGTTAAATAAATGCCATTAAAATATGGTGTATTACATTTCGAGGGATGGGATCTATTTTGGGGACCTAAATGTATGCAATCAATATAGGGATCATGTCCTAATTCTGAGGGACAAGGTATAATTTTGAGTACATAAAGAGTGAATGTGACTAATATGGTGGTTGCGGCCTAATTCTGAGGGCCAAGGTCTATTATGTGAACCTAAAGAATGAATGCGACCAATACGGGGATTATCGCCTAATTATGAGGGTCAAAGTCTATTATGAGGACCTAAGTGTATGCGACTAATGTGGGAATTGCAGCCTAATTCTGAGGGTCGTGTCTTTTCTGAGGACCTATAAGTGTATGCGATCGATAAGGGTTCACGGCCTAATTTTATGTGTTAATGCTAGTGTTAATGCCAATGCCTAATATGGGGTTATTTTTATGATTACGTCATTTCCTCCTCCGGCGCTGGAAATAAAGGATCCACTTATCACCATTATGAGAATTTTGTTCGCAGTGGGCAATGATAGATAATGATTTAGGAAAAAATTCCAAGTTGCGTCCTGATAATTTTGCAGTCTTTTTGTTATTTTTTCCTTTCGTGTATCGTACTTATAATTCAAAGCAACATATATACAAGATGGTTCATTTTTTATTATATTGTTTGAGTGACTTATTCTACATTTCTACTAAAGGTTTTGTGGGATTTTGAAAAAGTATATGGTGTATTTATGTTTTTGAAGAATTTTTAAAGGATAGATAAAATAACAACCAAGAGATTTTTATGGTGAACATCATTTATTGGGGGGGGGGGGGGGGGTCAGTTGGATAAAAAAGGTAAAAATGAAAAATACAGAGTTCCCCAAAAAGAAGGGTACCAATCAACATACTCCTGGCCCTGATCCTTCTTTAAACTCTAATTGAAAGAACAACCATGCACTACTACTCTTAAGCCCGAAAGTTTCTCAACACACTTTCATATATCTCTGAATCTTCTTTCAAACGGTCTCGTTCTGCCCAATGGATAATTTAGAGTATATTTCGATTAAAAATGGATTGCCCAAGCTTTAGAGTATAATTGTTATTGAAGCTAGTTAACCCTTAGTTTTTCCAATCTCAATCGACTTGTTGTTATTGTTTCTATTAAGTTTTTTTATTTTATTTTATAATTTCAATCCTTTATATAAAAAGGACTAATTGTTCTTGTTGGGAAAGAGTGTTCCCCGACACAAATTTGGTAGATAGGTAAGCCTTGGTCTTGACGAGCAATGATGGTTGTCATATGAGACTACGAGTCGTTATAGTTATGGTCCGTTTGATAGAAAACTGGAAAAATGCAAATGATTTCAGGACATTTGATTCTAGGGCAAACAATTCCAAGGCAAATGAATATTTTCCAACTTGTGTTTGTTTGACACAAGTTGAAAAATCATCAATTTTCCACATTTTCTATCAAACGCAAAAGCTGAAAAATAGATATAAATGTGGAAAATTTGTTTACGGAATATATATATATATACTAAATATATATTATTAAATATACAAAATATATGAATATATAAAATATATGAATATATATAATAATTTACGGAATATACAAAATATATGAATATATAAAATATATGAATATATATAATAATTTACGGAATATATATATTCCACAAATAATATATATAATATATATTTAGTATGTATAATATATAATAATATATATTTATTAAATGTACAAAATCTATTAAATGTTAATAATTTTTATATTATTAAATGTATATAATATATAATAATATATATTTAATATGTATAATAATAATAATTTTTATATTATTAAATGTTCAAAATCTATTAAATGTACAAAATCTATGAAAGTATAATATATTATTTACGGAATATATGAATATAATTAAATGTACAAAATCTATTAAATGTACAAAATCTATGAAAATATAATATATTATTTACGAAATATATGAACATATATTATATTATATACTGAATATACTAAATATATATTATTTACAATACATATTCAGTATATATATATATAATATATATTATATATACGAAATAAATGAATTATTTTCAAAAAACTATACGAAATATATTAAATATATTAATTATACGTAATATATGAGTATATCGAATATATTAAATATTAAATGTACGAAATATATAAATATAAGGATTATATTAAATATATGAAATATACAAAATTTATGAAATATAAATATATATTAAAATGTATGAATTATATAAATTATATAAATGTACGAAATATATAAATATATGAAATATATATAAATATATTAAATATACGCAATATACATATATGTGCTAAAATATATAAAATATGCGAATATATATTAAAATATACGAAATATATATATTTATATATTTATTAACAATATATATTTATAAAATATATAGAGTTATAAAAAAAATGGTTTTAAGTGATTTGCCACTCAAAGGTGGCAAACGAAAACATGCCTCCACCCCCCCCCCCCCCCCCAAAGAATTGAATTCCACCCTAGGGTGGCAAATTGTGCTTAAGGGGTGTTGTATATAGAAAACAAATTCCAAGGCAAATTATGTTGGAGACTTTTTAAAATAAGTGAGTAAGAGCTTTGGGAGTAAAAGCTTAAAAGCTTGTTCCACATTAGAAGTATGTGGAAAAAAGTGGGAAGCTAACCCAATATAACAGGGAGAGTGTCCCACACTAGAAAATGAGTAAAGCTAAGTGATACCCACTAAGCTATAAAAAGAGTGGGCCACCTTTGAATCCCACATTGGAAAAATATTAAGGAAGTGTGTACTTAATAAGTAGAAATGAAAGATGAAGAGTTACTTCATCTAACATTTAAGAGGCTATTTAAGAGACCTCTAATACGGTGCGAAGCACCGTACGCACGTGCACGCGCGAGCGGACAGTGGGCTGTAGAGGCGCTAGTGGCGCACTTTGCACTTCGCGTGTCCGTAGTGGTAAGGGGTTACCGGGATTCGTCCGGGTCGGATTGCGGTAGCTCGAGCGCGATCACTTTTTGATGGGTCCGTGTAAAATCGTTTCGGTATTACTGTACCTGTTCGGAAATGGTTTAAAACTGTTGATAATTAACAGTCATACCATTTCGGAATTAAGTAAAGACTATTAAAACTTAACAGTCATGACCCCTGAGATGCAGCGTTTCATTTTCTATAAATAAAGGCATCCTATTTCGAAATTGCACATAATAAATATTACCCAGTTCCGAAATTTTCAATCCTTGCTATTACTCTCTTACAATTTTCAGGAGATATAAATTATCTTATTCTGTTTTGTGCACATAAACAAAATAAGAACTTGATTGACTATTTTTCGCTGCTGCATTCAAAGGCTGTCTTCAAATATATAAGTTGCAGGCAGTACAAGTTGTTTCATTGTATCTTGAGTACGAATTTGCGAATTCCCGTTTGTATACTGAAGTTATTCGTGTGGGGAAATACTGTATTTAGGAAAGTGATATCACGCCTTGAAGTTTTCTAGTATCTATTCAAAAGTTACATTATTGTATTGAAGTTGACATTACTGTGATTTATAAAGAGTTCCATTTCTGTATTTACATTCATATTATCCAACAAGGCTATCAAACAGCCTAAAAGTTGAAAAAGATCAAAATTTTCCAACTTTTGAGAATTTGCCTTAGAATTTTGAAAAATGATAGAGTAACTTGCAAATGGGACTTAAAGTCCAAACTTAATGACATAGCTCTGCCATGTCATTAGCGTCATCAGCGTCAAACCCATAAATCCATTTGAGAGAAAAAAAAAATTAGGTAGCATCTACTATAAAAAAAATGTTTTCTAAAAAAAAATTATACTGCATAAAAAAATAGTTCGCACCAGTGGTATGTATAAGTGCTCCAGACATTTATACATACCGCTATCGCAGACCAACATATTAGAAAAAATGGTTCGCACCAGCTGTATGTATAGGCGGTCCGACCGCTTATACATACCTCTGGCGCAGACCATTTTTTTAATATGATAAAATGATTATTTTTACCATTAAAAAAAAATGGTCCGCGCCAGCGTCATGAAAAAAATACGATTCCATGTCACGTCGCGTTTTATTTGAGTCTTATTTTAAATAACACACTCCAATATTCACTTATTTTTAAAGGTCTGCGCCAGCGGCACCCCTTATTTTTAAACTTATTTTTTTTTTAATTTTACAACATTTAAATCTGTTTTTGTATTTTTTAAAACTGTTTAAAGGTCCGCGTTAAAAAACTATTCTAATGATAAATTATTTTTAACTCATTTAGTCCTTGAAACACCCACTTATTCATATTCTCTTATTTTTAAAGGTCCGCGCAGCGACACCCCTTATTTTTAAACTTTATTTTTTTTAATTTTACAACATTTAAAACAATTTTTGCATTTCTTATAACTATTTAAAATTTCACGTTAAAAAACGATTCTAATGAGATCACTTATACATACCACTTGTGCGAACTATTTTTTTTAAATAGTAAAATAATTTTTTTACTATTTAAAAAAATAGTTCACACCAGTGATAAACCCCTATATATACCGCAGGGGCGGACCATTTTTTGTAAAGTAAAATGGTTATTTTTATTATTTGTAAAAAATAGTCCGCGCCAGCGGAATGAAAAAAAAATAAGACTCCATGTCACGTCGCGTTTTATTTGAGTCGTGGTCTTGTTAGTTAAAAAATAAATCGCATTATGTAATTTTTTAACTGATTTGTGTTAAGGTTCATACGATTTTGTATCTTATCTTGTTGTATTTTAACACATAAAATTTTAACATATATTTTTATTTGAGTGGACTCTTTTTTTTTAATTTAAAAATTATATTTAAAAAAAAAAGCAAATGTGGCAACACATACTCAATGATGTTGCAAGCCACATCATTAAGTATGGAAATTAAGTCACTATAACCGGTTGCTGTAGTGATGCTCTAGAATTTTTGTGCTATCAAACGGACCCTTAGGGCATTTGCACTTTTTTTATAACTTGTACGTTGCTGTTTTGGGCAGATTTATGCGGGATCGACTACAATTGTTAATGTGATAAGTTGTTCCATGGTTTATATTGGGAGGCTGTGTCATTTAAAAGGTCATCTTCTGGTCATTATTTTTGCACCTATATATTATGTGCTACTGCTACAAATGTTATATATGCTTTACATATATATTTATACTTTCTTCTGCTATTTTTCTTTGTCAGATTAGTTTTGTGTTACTGACCCTGATATGGGAGTATGATTTGTCATCCTTTATGGTGTTTATTTATTATTGCAATCTTCAACAATGGTTTGCGCTTTCTTCTCACAACACCATCTCTGTCTCTCTATCTCTCTCACACACACCCAATTTATGGTTATCACGTATATATCTGCCTCATACCCTGTCTAATTGTAATAACATAAAGCGACACTTTTCTATGCATCTAACTAGCCGTTGTTTAATGATAATGTCAAAGGACAGGGTGTGAAATCATCTCCTCTCCCGACAGCTGGAAGATGGCTAAAATTTTAAAACTTTCATTGTTCTCGGAAGTCACTTGGCAAGAAGACAAACCAAACTTCTTCCCTGGTAGGCACATTGCCCTTCATTAAACTAGATTTTGACATTTACGTTACTTAAATCTTAATTTTTTCTTTTACAGATTATATGAAAATTATTTGGTTTCTACTGAATATTTGTGATATTTGTTCATGTGGATTTTATCTTTACAATTATTGTATTTGGCAAAAAAATATAAAAAATAAAAAGTTAACTAGAGTCATGTATAGAAGCAGGGGTTAGAATCCGTCAGCTACTATATGTTATATGTCCTATTTGTATTTTATCATCAAATAATTTATGTACCTATGAAGTATGTCACAGTGCTAGTAATGGCCTTCACTTTTTTCCCTTTTCTTTATTTTGGATTGATTGTTTAATTAATCTTATGGTAAATATACAGCGAGTTTTCATGTGACGACTTTAGAAAGCTTGTTTCAAACACACATCTTCAAGTGAGCACAATGGGTCAGGCTATCATATTTGTTGTTGCTTTATCGGTTGGTCAATTGGTAGTGACAACTGTCTATACAGAAATAAACATTAATATTTTGTCTTTCATCATGATCAGGTTGCTACTTTGATTGCGGTTTATGTTAATTGGAGCTTTGCTGCATTTTAAGGATTTGGATTGGGTTTGATCCAAGGATATGTGTGCCACGTAATTTTATTACCTTGTAGCTGAATTTACCCATGGTCATTATCACTAAGACGGACAATTGTGATATTGTGCACATTAGCTTCTACAGAAAAGTAAATTATTCTTGTATTAATATTTTTTGTATTATATTTTTTTTTTCTTGATTCTCACATGCTTTATGATTGCATGAATACATGCCTATTAATAAATTTTGTATTTTTCAGGAAGGTTTTGTTGCCACGCAGGCGCTATATCGAAATCTTATTAGTCTCTGTTCCATTTTGGCGACTATCGGAAGGGACAATCCGTTTTCATTTACATTAAACCCCTATTTTTGTTGTTCCCTCGATTCATGTTTAATCTACAGTGATCACAATTTGTGCGAATAATTATGACTTGTGACTTTCTTACGTTTTCTCCTCTTATTTTTGTGATATATCGTATATTACTATACCCACCTAGTATCTTATTTTTATATATATTTTGGCCGGTTTTTAATAAATTTATTCAAGAGAGCCAACCATTTACATACCAATAAAATCATATGTAATTGGAAATGCGATAGTTTGAAGTAGAGACTGATAAGTTCTAGACCAAAATATCCATAGACTTAAGATTAGTCACTAATTACTAGGGTCTCGTTATGCTTTGTGCAATATATATTTATTCTACGGGCTAGGGAGTATTTTTTATTGTTAAGTACAATAGATGAATAACAATCTGTCACATTTAGAGTTGGACTCGGAACATAATTTTTCAACGCTCACATAATCCAAAGCTTTCCTCCAGACTAAACACTTTTGAATACAAAATAAAATTCCACATGGTTAAGAAGAAACAACATTTTATAGGAATGCGACCTGGATCCACAACCTTGAGGTGAGGTTTTGGGCTATGTGGTCAAGAAGATTGTAACAGCCTGGTGGGATCAATTGATGTTTGATCGAGGAATTGATAAATTGTTATTTTCATAGGACTATTGCATTATTTGAGGTGTTACGTAAATAAGATTTGGTTTCCCAATTGGTAACGTGTCGCAAAGGCTTTTGCTTCCCTTATAGCATCTGAGATGGTTACTAGGAAAGTATGATTGTTTGAAGGTTTTGACATAGTCTTGTTTTTCTCAGAAAATGAATCCATGGATGGTCTTGCATTCTTGATAGGTTAGTCATGTTGAACATGTGAACCACAAGTTTTTTTATCATCCTCGAGGCCACTAAAGAAACTTAGGATTAAAAGTCTTCATTCAGTACTTTTTTCAAACCAAAACGAGATCTTTCCTCAAATTGATCTTGATATTAGGCTGCAGTTTCTATTTTGTGCAATTTGTTGAATTTACCTACTAATTATCATGGCTACTTCATAGATTGGAATGCTCAAAATACTTTTGCAAATTGACATGAAAATGTGTTTTCCTCTAAGATACTCTTCTAGAATACACCCTCTATACCCCTCATCGAATCTGAATTGATATATTCAATGACATCACCAACTTTGTTGGACACATAATGTAATTATGAACTCTTAGTACATGTTATTTTGGGTATAGTATCTCTCGTGAAATTAGAAGAAGAAGATTTCCACCCTTGTGTTCATAAATTACAAGAAAGTACCAAGATGATATAGTTTAGTTTTGTGTAAAAAAGGAAAAATATGGATAACGCTATTTAACTAAATTAAATAATGTTAATTGAATACTTATTGTTGATACAAAAAATTACCCATCTACGTGGACCAATCAGAAGTGAACACTTGTCATCCTACGTGGCTAAAATCCTAGGCAGCAGATAGTAGCTTGGCACTCATGCCAACCAACATAAGGAAGGTCGACCATCAAGATCAATTAAACGTCACCATTCCAAGGGTCATACTACACGTGGTTTATACAACCAATCACCACATTTATTATGTAAGGATGTAAATGCTTAAATGTATAAAAGCATTCCATCCCTTAACATTCCGACCCTTGACCTCCAGGTCATTATAAATACGTTGTATTCCTTTCATCAAATGTAAGGTAGAATGGATTCTAGGACATTCTTGTTTACAAGAGTACATAGCTTTATGTAACCTCTGAAATCAATACAATAAAAGTGGACATAGGATTTTTTACATACCTGAACCAATTTAAAAGCTCTCTCTCTACTTTTATTTACCCTTGTAATTTTATATATTTTATCTATGATTATAAAATTGGATCAAATCCAGTTTTTTACATCAACAGATTGGCATCGTTTGTGTTGATACCAAATTTAATCTGCTGACATGGATCAATCATATAAATACACGTGTCTATTTACATGGTGAATATGAAGACTTTGGACGAATAAGGTCCGAGCAACTCAAGAGGGTCGAGCAACTAAGGCGGCCCGAGCAACTCAAATACTTGTGGCGTACTCGTCAAGTATACCAGAAGATAACTACGCATTAAATGTGCATTTATCATTATACATATGTATACTGCTGCTAGAAGACAACACATTATTCTTTTACATGTACAGCCTCAAGGCTATAAATACGTTGTAACATCCTCATTAAAGGGGGGCTTGGAATTTCTGTGTAAATGATTTATCGAGAATTCCTAGCAAACAATCAGCAATACAAAAACAGTGGACGTAGGCCATTCTCTTAGGCTGAACCACTTTAAAAATCTCTTGTTTCATATTTGTTTATTCATATTTATCTGTGATTAAAATAATTAGATCAAATCTAGTTTTTTACATCAACAGATTGGCGTCATCTGTGGGAATCGACTGTAATTAGCGTTTTTCACCAAAATAACTCATCATCAATGGCTGATAATCCGGAATCCAGTAATCGAAACACTGGGATTCCCTCGAATCCTTCTGCTCCCCCAAAATTTTCAGATCTGGATGGTATAATGGCTAATTTGGCCTAAGGGCAAACGATCATGCAAGAAACCATGCGTCAACTCATACAAACCGTTCAAGGCGGAGTGCCAGCCCAATCAAAACAACGAAGTGTTCAGAAAAATACTCTTTTACTCTCTTCGCGAACTAGGCGAAGGTTATTCCCAGAGGAATCTCAGTCCAGACGCACCGATTCATATCGTACTGATAGATCTAATTATCCTTCTTATCGGCCTGGACGAACTTCCTTGGTACGAGCTACAGACCCTCAACAAAATATCACTCTATCCCCAGAAAGGACAAGTGCTCTTGAAAGGTTGAGTAGAGTCTCTCCTTTTGATCGTTTGGATCCTGGGAGGAATAGAAGTCCACTTAGGATTGTGTCGAGGAACTCTCAACAACCATCTGATTTAAAGGAGGCTCTGCCCAATCACGACCAGCTGTTCGTCATGAAAGATCCCAAGAGGCAAATTCAGCACGATCAGTTGCTCGAACCAATAGGATCGAGGAAGGAAATGATGCATAGAAGGGCTCAATTCAAAGATTGGAGGATAAATTAGGGGAGATGGCTAAAACCAAGAATCCTCTACAAAGGACTTTTGTCCGAGGAACACCATTCACACAAGAGATTGTGGACTTTCCCACACCGTCAAAATTCAAAGCCCCGGTAGTAACACCAAAATACGATGGAAAAACTGATCATGTTCTCCATATAGAACAATACCAAGCAGCTGCTGATATCTATGCTGTTCCAGACGAGATGCGATGCAGGGCATTTTCAGAAACTCTTACCGGATCTGCTCAGATGTGGTACAATAACCTTCCTCGGGGGAAAATTGCAACCTTCTTTCAGCTGACAGAACTCTTTATTGGAAATTTTTATTTTGGAGCAAAGCCAATCAAACGAGTAGCACATTTGCTAAATGTTAGACAAAAGACAAGTGAAAGCACCAGAGATTATATTACTCGTTTCAATAATGAGAAACTGGAAGTAATTGATTATGTGGAGAAAACTGCAATTACTGCTTTGATGAATGGACTGTTGCCCAATAAATTGTACTACACTTTAGCCAAAGATCCACCCAGGACCATGGCAGAACTAATGGCAAAAATAGCAAAAATCATGAATGCCGAGGAAGCCATGGCTGCGAAGAAGAACGCAGACACTAAGGAGACTAAGGTGGAAATTGGTAAAACCGAAAAGAAGGATCAAAAGAACAATAGTGGTAAAAGGCAATCAAAGGGTAAGCAAGCATTGGAACAGATGAAGAAATACGAAAATTATACTCCCTTGAAGGTGGATATAAATCACATTTTGGAAGAGATTAAGAACAGCGAGGAGCTAGCCTGGCCAGTAAAAATGAAGGCAGATCCTGATAAGAGAGACAAGTCCAAATATTATGAATTCCACAAAGATCATGGTCACACGACCAAGCGTTTCATAGCTCTTCAGAATAAAATTGAAGCACTCATTAGACGAGGAAAATTGACCAAGTATGTTGATTGTCAAAAGGGTGGTCGAACCAACGAACGAGGAAGGCAAAGGTCTAAATCTCCTCTTCGGACAAAAGATGACAAGAAAAGAGATCATGAAGATGATCCAGAAGATGACCCCGATCTCCCCAAAAAACCAAGACAACCAAAATGTGGTATTTTTAATTCGTTTTGGATCATTTGATTGCAATGTTATTACAGGTGGAGATGCAGGAGGTGGAGACCTTACTGCAGAGAGGAAATCTTACCTCAATGAGGCTCAAGCTTGTTCGTATATTCAACGAATAAATCTAGCTAAAAATGATCGCCCAAGGAAGGTGAACAAAGATAAACTGGTAATTGGTTTCTCCAAAAATGACCTCGCAGGTGTGCTTTATCCTCATGATGACCCATTGGTGATCAAAATGAGGATGAAGGAAGTAGTGATTTCACGAGTATTGGTGGATAATGGTAGCTCGACATATATCATGTTCTACCCATGTTTTGATAGTTTGAATCTAAAGCTATCCCAGTTGGAGCCATATCATAGGCCCCTCCTTGGTTTTACTGGCGAGAAAGTTTTTCCACTTGGGACAATCAAGTTGGATATGTTCATCGGTACATGGCCTGCTTGTCGAACAGAAAGAGTACGCTTTTTTGTAATGGATAAAAATGTCCAATCAGCTTACAATATCATTATGAGAAGGGTAGGTTTAAAGAAGTTCGAAGAAGTACCATCTACTGTACATCAATGTTTAAAATTCCCAACCAACTTTGGAGTAGGAGTGGTGAAGGATGACCAAAAAGTATCTCGGGAATGCTACTATTCATCTGCCGAGCAAGAAGAGCGTGAAGAATCTAGGAAGAAGGCTACTACTTATCAGGTAGATGAGATAGAAGATGCAGAAATTGAAACATTAAATCCTAGAGACGAGTCGCAGCTTGTAAAAGGCCAGGTGATGGAAGCAACTGAAAATGTCATTCTGGACGATGAACACCCGGAACGAACAACTCAAAATCGGTGCATCGTTGTATGCCTCACTAAAACAAGAATTGATAGCTTTCCTAAGAAGCAGAAAATAAACTTTTTCATGGAGCCACAAATACATGCCAGGGATAGACCCAGCCTTCTTATGTCACGAGCTTAATGTGAACAAGAAAATCAAGCCAGTGAAGCAAAAAAGAAGAGTGTTCAGCCCTGAAAAAGAACCAAGCTATACAAGAAGAAGTAGAGAAACTTTAAAAAGCCTATTTTATTGAAGACATCAAATATTCAGACTGGTTAGCAAATGTGGTGATGGTGAAGAATAATAATAATAAGTGGAGGATGTGTGTTGATTTCACTGATCTTAATAAAGCCTGCCCAAATGATCATTTTTCTTTGCCTCGAATCGATCAGTTGGTGGATGCCACCTCAAGACACGAGTTGTTGAGTTTTATGGATGCTTATTCTGGTTACAACCAGATTAAAATGAAGCCTGAAGACAGGGAGAGTACCTCTTTTATCACCCCAGGTGAACTAATTGTTATAATATTATGCTTTTTGGATTGAAAAATGCAGGTGCAACATATCAGCGGCTGATGAATAAGGTGTTTGTAGAGCAGATCAGTCATAATATGGAGGTTTACGTTGATGATATGCTGACGAAGAGCAAGAAAGCTGCTGATCATCTAGTTGATTTGGGTCAAACCTTTGATCAACTAGAGAAATATCAAATGAAGCTGAATCCCACCAAATGCATATTCGGAGTACGAGAAGGCATATTCCTCGGATATATTGTTAACCAACGAGGAATCGAGGTAAACCCTAAAAAGATCAAGGCTCTACTGGAGCTACGATCTCCAACTACGAAGAAGGAAGTACAAAGTCTCACAGGACGAGTTGCAGCACTTAATAGATTTGTGTCACGAGCAACTGATAGATGCCTCCCATTCTTCAAAACACTCCGAGAAACTTTTGAGTGGAATGATGAATGCGAGGAGTCTTTACAAGAATTGAAAAAATATCTAGGGACACCTCCATTGCTGTCCAGGTCAGTGATGGGAGAAATATTATACTTGTATCTAGCAGTCTCAGAGAATGCTGTTAGCTCAACATTGATAAGAGTGGAGGATGGAGTGCAGAAATCAGTCTACTACACCACCAAGGCTTTTCGAGGAGCAAAAATCAGATATCCAAGGTTGGAAAAGTTAGAATTAGTGCTGATTGAAGCCAGCAGAAGAATGAGACCATACTTCCAAGCCCATACTATAGTTGTGTACACTGATATGCCATTAAGGCAAGCTCTGCATAAATCGAAGAAATCGGGAAGATTGATGAACTGGGCAGTGGAGCTCGGTGAATATGATATAATTTATGAGCCTAGGCCGTCGCTCAAAGGGCAAGCAGCAGCAAACTTTATCACAGAGTTTACTCAAGAAAATGCCACCGAAGAACATAATTTGAAAACTAATAAACCTGTGGACGTTACAGGATCATCAAATGCAAACCCCGACCAACTTACATCGGTAGACAAGTGACAAGAAATGCCAGTCGAGCAGGGAAAGATGACTGACGAGCAACGAGGAGTACTGGAAGAGGAGAAGAGGAAATACCAGATATTCCACCGAGGAACTCTCTCTGATCAAAATTTCAATAATAAGTTACCTATATGGAATTTGTATGTGGATGGCTCTTCGTGCACTGCAGGCAGTGGAGCAGGGATTGCTTTGAAAAGCCCAGATGAGGTGGATATGGAGTATGCTCTACGCTTTAAATTTAAAGCTTCTAATAATGAGGCCGAATATGAAGCAATGATTGTAGGTTTAAGTCTAGCTAGAACGATGAAGGCAGAGCAGATTATTATATTCAACGATTCACAGTTAATCGTAAATCAAATTCTTAGAGTGTATGCAGCAAAGGGAGAGTTAATGATCAAGTACCATGCAAAAGAAATGGAGTTGGTATCAAGTTTTATTGCTTTTCAGTTGGTTAGAGTACCAGGATTGGAGAACGCAAGGGTAAACGCCCTAGCCCGATTAGCATCAGCCACACGCACCGAGCTACGAAGAACAATCCCAATAGAGATTCTAGCTGGTCGGAGCATAGACGAAGATCTGGTCATGAACTTCATTGCAATTGATTTGGGACTATCATGGATGGATCCCATCAGGGCCTATATTGAAGAGGGAACTTTGTCAATTGATAAACTCGCAGCTAAGAAATTGAAGTTCAAAGCTGCTCGTTGTGTATTAACCAATGGTATTTTATATAGACGAGGAGTTATAGAAGCGCTACAAAGATGTGTTCATCCCTCTGAAGTGAAATACTTGATCGAAGAGGTTCATGAGGGGTCTTGCGGAGCCCATGTAGCTGGTCGGACGCTCTTACAAAGAATAACCACGCAGGGGTACTACTGGCCGACGATGAGAGCTGATTGCGCAGCTTATGCTAAGAAGTGCGACAAATGCCAACGCTTCTCGTCCATCCGAAGAACTCCTCAGGCATTGTTAACACCCATAACATCTCCTTGGACATTCGCTATATGGGGAATAGATTTGGTCGAATCATTACCAACGACTAAGGGAAGGTTCAAATACTTAGTGGTCGCAGTGGATTATTTTACTAAATGGGTTGAAGCTGAGCCTCTTATTGATATGACATACAACAAAGTCTATCAATTTATTTGGAAAAATATAATTTGCAGATACGGCCTCCCATATGCGTTCATTACTGACCATGGAACCCAATTTGACAACGAGGAGTTTGCTGCATATTGTCAATAATCGAATGTACTGAAGGTCCACTCTACACCAGGCCATCCCCAGAGCAATGGGCAAACTGAGGTGACAAACAGAACGCTGCTAAATGGTTTGAAAAAACAACTGGACGATGCAAAGGAAAATTGAATTAACGAGCTACAATCTGTGCTTTGGGCCTATCGCACCACACCACGAACAACAACTGGAGAGTCCCCATACATGCTGGCATTTGGGAGTGAAGTTGTCATACCTGTTGAATTAGGCCTACCTACGCATAGGGTACTTAATTTCAATTCTCTTGTTAGTGATTTGATGAGAAGATTATACCTGGATATGCTAGAAGAAGTCAGAGAAGAAGCAACCATCAGGAATGTCGCATATCAACAATGAACAACTTCGTTCTATAATAAAAGAGTTAGGAAGTGTGATTTGAAGGAAGGGGATTATGTGTTGAAGAAAGTCATCCAAAAGCATAATAAACTAGAAGCCAACTGCCACGGACCCTACGGAGTGACAGAAGTTGTTCGTCCAGGGATATACAGGATTGAAACCTTGTAAGGAGAAGAATTCAAGAATGCATGGAATGGAGAGCATCTACGAAAGTATTATTAGTAGTTGAAATTTCTATGTAATGCAATTTCTTCAATATGAATAAAGTGATGTTTCCCCCATTTTTCTTTATTCGTTAATTTTTTTTCAGAATATTAGTGCTACACACTATACAATTCAAAACTCAATTACCACCAACTCAAGTTGGTCGGGAAGCAAATGCCACCAACTCCGATTGGTCGGGAAGCAAATTAACACCAACTCCGGTTGGTCGGGAAGCAAATTACCACCAACTCAGGTTGGCCGAGAAGCAAAATTCCACCAACTCCGATTGGTCGGTAATTCAATTACCACCAACTCAAGTTGTTCGGGAAGCAAATGCCACTAACTCTGATTGGTCAGCAAATAAATTACCACCAACTCCGGTTGGTCAGGAAGCAAATTAAATTACCACCAACTCAGGTTGGTTGGGAAGCAAAATGCCACCAACTACAATTGGTCGGTAATTCAATTACCACCAACTCAAGTTGGTCGGGAAGCAAATGCCACCAACTCCGATTGGTCAGTAAATAAATTACCACCAACTCCAGTTGGTCGGGAAGCAAATTACCACTAACTCCGGTTGGTCGGAAATTCAATTACCACCAACTCCGGTTGGTCGGCAATTCAATTACCACCAACTCAAGTTGGTCGGGAAGTAAATGCCACCAACTCCGATTGGTCGGCAAATAAATTACCACCAACTCCGATTGGTCGAGAATCAAATACCACCCACTCCGGTTGGTTGGCAATTCAATCACCACCAACTCCGGTTGGTCGGGAACTTTATATCACGAACTCCGGTTGGTCAGCAATTCAAAATAATACATGACATTTTTGTCTTTTTACAGATATACATACATGTTCATCAGTGAATAAAAGAGAGATTTTCAAAACAATGACAATTAAATTGAAAAGAAAACTAGAAATTTCTTCATTCAAATCAAATAGAATTACACATGATGTGAAAAATACATTTTATTACAATAAAAACCCTACTCTACGGGTTTCTTTCCCTCTGCCTTTGATACAGGGTCTACCCCAGCTGGAGGATCATCAAGACTATAAGGGGAATTTATGAAGTTCAGATCTTACAGCATTTTGACGTTCATTATAGATGGATGATCAAGTAGGTGTTCTGGGCGAGATATTTCAAAATCTGAATAAAGACTATAATCATCAAGATACTTGGAGATCAGAACGCGAGGAATGGCCCGGACTGGAAATTTTAACTAAGGTCAAGCTTGAAAGGAGGCACGGGTAAATCAAGAACTCCAGGATTATAGTAATCCCACAGGAAATGACCTCTCTCCAATTTTAGAACACAGAGAGCATTCAACCAACCTTGTTTATACCCTTCGTTGTTCGACTGTTCTAAACGAGCATCAAGATGACAAAGTGCTTCGTTATACCTTGCCATCCAAAACTCTCTGAGCTGCTTATGGAATTCATAAGTTAGTCTCTCAATTTTTTCATTAAGTTTCTTAACCATAATTTCTTTACTCTCCAGAGTAGAATTCTGATTAGAAAGTTTCTCGAAGAGGTTCAAAATTTCTTTAGACAATCTTCCAGGGCTCGATTCTTCGCCACCAACTGAAACGCCTGGTTCTCCAATGCTAATTGAGTCCTCGCCTCTTCAACAGAAATTCGAGCAGCCCTTGCTCGTCCTCGAGGAGAAGATATTTCTCGTCCATAAGTAGACGTGGAAGGCCCAGTTCTTTTCAAAGTTTCCAACTCATCTCGTAAGTTGACATTTTCTATCTCCAAGAAAGAAAAACCTTCGTTGTTAACGGGGACTAATGCATCCGAAGAAGATGTAGTGGATTTGAGTTTCTTTATTTCTTCCTGCAAAAGAATGTTCTCTTGCTCCAATAGCTTGTCAATATTCCCGTGGTCTTCTATTTCAAGCTTTATAATACTTTCCCTCTTCTCATGAGTAGAAATGAATTGGCCATACCCTTTATCAGAGCTCAACTGTTGATATTTCTTCTCATACCCTTGATTAAGAAGGATTGTAGATTCTTTATACTGTTCTTGAAGTTCTTCAATCATTTCGTAATATGCCACATTATTGGCCACAACGCGATCAAGTAAGAACTTCAGGTACTGATAAGCTTCAATTGCTTAGTCAGAAGCACCTGATCCAAGGATGTCAATTATTTGGGCTTCACTAAGATCTGCGTGACCATCTTTAAAATAATTGTTACATTTTTTCATTAATGATGTGTCATGAGCCGATAAGAACTCCATACTGTCCATAAACTAGCAAAGAGAAAGAAATAAAATGAATCAATGATGATACAAACAGAGTAAGGACAAGAGAAAGTCAAGACGAATAACCAAAGTTCAAATTTTATTTCATCACAAGAAGAAGTACATAGTCCAAAATTACATTAAAAAAATAGCAAAAGAAAGATCCGAACAACTCTACACCTTCTCCTTGCTTCCTAAGATTTCCTCGGAAGGCTTGGACGAAGAGGTTGGTTGCTCGGAAGGCAAAGAAAGCTGCACGACAGAAGAGTTTGCTGGTTGAGGTTGCTCAGAGCAAGGTTGAACAGTAGGGACCTGGTCTCCCATTATCATGGAGGATTCCTCTGAGGCAGCTTCATCCTCTTCTTCTTCTCCAGGAGAGGGAGGGGGGGGGGGCGTGAGTGTATCGCTGGAACAATTCAGAATTATCAGCAATTTTTAGCTCTTGCAGGGCTGCAACCCATCCAACCCTAAAAAAATTGAGGTTGCCATACTCCATTTGAGAAGACATGGCAGCCAGGCCTTTATTCCATCCTTTGTCCCAACCAGTGCTGAAGGACTTTTTAACTGCATTTTTTCTTTTTGCCTTCTCCGAGGAAGTCCTCTCAATAAGAAGTTCCTCGATAGCCTTCTATTTCTCTTCCCCCTCCTGTTTCTGCCGATCAACATCACGAAGTCTACCAACTTCCTCTTCAGCATTTTTGAGCTTATTCTCAAGCTCTTCAGCATTCTTGAGCTTCTCCTCAAGCTCTTTATTGTTCTTCTCAAACTCTTTCAATTTCTTCTCCAAATCCTTGGAGGCATCCACCACTCGATCTCTCTCTTGCTCAACGGACTTAATCTGCTTCTCCCAAGTAATTTTATTTTCCTCATACTTCTGATGAGAATCTTTTAAATACTGGGTTAATCCAGTAAAAGCCTTTTCTACTCCATCTGAGCAACTGGAGGCCCTGATGGCTTCATCCCTTTTTACAATGCTATTGAAACACGTTACCAACTGAGAAAAGAAATAATTTTAAGTCAATGCATGAACATAGTATTAAAAAGTAAAAGGCTCAGATCAATAATACTTACTGAGGCAATGTGTTGAGCAGCCAGAGCAGTAACTTTCTCACGAGTGAGAGTATTTTCAATATCTTGGATTTCTGGGATAGTCCAGGATTTCACCAAGTTCACGGCGGAGCTCGGAGGAATAAAGGTTGAAACGCCACCTTCAATATTTAGAGGCTGAGAGCTAGGCTCAGCAGGTCTCTCAGAAGAAATCTTCTGTAACCTCCTTAGAGGATCAGGAACATCTTCTATTAATGATTTTATCTTTATGGGAGAAATGACGATGACATCACTAGAAGGAGAAATAACAACAGTTTTGCTCGGGGCCACAGGGGGCTTTTCAACAACTCTCTTGGTAGCAGCAGGAGGGGGTACATTAATGGTTTTCATCCCCTCTTCAGGGACATATTTTTTACTTCTCTTTGCCTCCACAGCAGGAAAGGCAGACTTATCAAAAAAGGCAGGAGCTTTTCTTCTCTTCATTATATCACTGATAGGAATGTTTGACTCAGAGGAAGAACCTTACACACTAGTATCAGGAGCTGGTACTTGATCAAGGTCAACTACCATAGGACGAGCAATGAAAGATGAGCTCGAAGTTCTGTATTGCAGCAAATAAGATGCAGACCTAATATGCTCCCCAACAATAGATTGATGCAAACTCCAGATAAGTTTTAAGTTTTTTATATTGACGTCAATCTCTTTTGGGGTCTTCCTTTTACTATCAACTGTAACAAACAAAATCACATGTCAGTGAAGCATTTTGTCATACGCAAAGAAAACATAATTTCAAAAATAAAATAAAAATAAAAATAACCTATACCATTGACATACGGTGGACACTTGGGACCTTGGTACACATCATTTCCATCAAGTGGAGGGTGTTGCCAATTTTTCACCACTACCCCATGATCAAAATAGTCTTTGTTGGTATCAGGAAGATTGACAACTAAAGCTCTATTTAAAAATCTAGTTTTAAATAAAAAGTACTATCGCTAGTGACCCATCTATAACAATACATAATTTCTGGGATTCCTAAATGAGTCCCATGGATTTGATTCAATCTATATACACCATTAACTACCATCCATGTATTTGGAGCTACTTTTACAGGTACAATATCGAAATATTGGTAAAACTCCAAACACAGTGGATTCGGCGGGAAAGAAAAGCCACATTCGGCTATAACGATACTTGGGAACCAATGTCCCTCAGCCAAGGAAAATAAATCAGAAGGACCAAATAGTTCTTCCAAAATAACCCATGAAGGGATTGAAAACTCAGACAGGATAAACCATGGCGAATAAAGAAATTAAAGAAGAAGGAAGAAAATCTTACAGAGGAAATAGAGATCAGTTGTCAATAAACAATGGAAAGAACGAAGACACAAGATAGAGAGAAGGTGAAGAGTTCAAAGAAACAAATTTAAAAAAGTGAAAGACGATAGAATTTTCTGTAGTGCTTAAATACCTTACCTTGGGAATGGAGAAAAGTAATGATTACAGAGAAAGACGTTTGCGTTACCGACGGCTAAAAGGAGAAAAAGGGGCACGAAAACCGAAGTAGCTGGAAAAATTCAAAATATTTATGAAGTCTGATTCTATGAATTCAAAGAGGAATTAAATATAAGGAAAACACTCCTAAAATTCAGGATGACTATTTAATCTCATCATATTTCGAAAAGAATGTTCCACACTCCTCCTCAACCTTGAACTGTGAAACATTGGGGGTTTATCTTGATACCAAATTTAATCTGCTGACATGGATCAATCATATAAATACACGTGTCTATTTACATGGTGAATATGAAGACTATGGGCGAATAAGGTCCGAGCAACTCAAGAGGTCCAAGCAACTCAGAGGTCCGAGCAACTCAAATACTTGAGGTGTACGCGCCAAGTATACCAGAAGATAACTACGCATTAAATGTGCATTTATCATCATACAGATGTATACTGTTGTTAGAAGACAACACATTATTCTTTCACATGTACAGCCTCAAGGCTATAAATACGTTGTAACATCCTCATTAAAGGGGGACTCGAAATTTCTGGGTAAAGGATTTATCGAGAATTCCTGGTCAACAATCAACAATACAAAAACAGTGGACGTAGGCCATTCTCTTAGGCTGAACCACTTTGAAAATATCTTGTTTCATATTTGTTTATTCATATTTATCTGTGATTAAAATAATTAGATCAAATCTAGTTTTTTACATCAACAGTCTGTGTGAACGTATTTCTAATTATCGTTCTCACTCTTATATACCCCTATTCAAGGTAAGATGAATGATCCCAAGTCCAGTATCAGAAATGAAGGCAACCCGCCTATTCCATCTGTTTAGCTAATGGAGACAGACCTAATTGGAATCCTTGCTAGTATTGCAAGAGGACAGGAAGCCATGCAGGAAACGATGAGACAATTAGCTCAATCACTGCACGGTAAGTCTCCATCTATTTCCCAACAACAAATAACTCCATTGTCCGAAGAGAAATGTCACCTCCACCTCCAAGATCCATCAGACATAGTTATTCTATATCTTCACGAGATACGTCGTATCATTCAGGAGCAAGTTCGTCACTCAGGTCCACGGAACCCTATGATATCCATTCATTTTATCCTGAAAGGCCAAGTGTCTTGAAAATTCTAAGAAGAGCTTCGCCTTTTAACCATCTGGGATCCCGAGCAAATAGAAACCCTCCTAGGGGGTATCCAGGAACACTCAACATTCTATTGACCAACGTGAAGCCTCAGTCTGATCAAGATTAAGTGTTCGATGATCTGTACGCGCTGAGTAGACTTCTCAGGAAGAGAGTTCAGCACAAACACATGGTCGAAATAGCTGAGCTGCTTTGCGTAAATCTCATGCAGGAAATCCTTAGTGGAAATGATCAATCCAGAGGTTGGAAATCGGTGGGTAAAATAGCAAAAGCAAAGAATCATTTACAACGGAGCTTCGTTAAAGGATCTCCTTTTATTCAGGCAACTGTAGATTTTCCTATTCCATCAAAGTTTAAAGCTCCTATGGTCACCCCCAAATATAATGGTAAAACTGACCCAGTTCTCCACATCGAGTAATATCAAGATGCAGCTGATATTTATTCAGTTCCTGATGAAATGAGGTGCAAGGCATTTTCAAGTACCATCACGAGTTCAACCCAAATATGGTACAATAATCTGTGTCATGGATAGATTGTCAACTTTAATCAACTTTTCGATCTATTCATTAGAAACTTATATTTAGGAGCTAATATAGTGAAAAGAGTAGCTCATCCTTTGAGGGTAAGGCAACAAGTGAGGGAAAGTACCAGGAAGTATATTACGTGTTTTAACAATGAGAAATTAGAAGTGATTAATTATGAAGAGAAAATAACCATCACTGCTCTTATGAGTGGGTTGTTTCCGAGAAACAATACTATGCTCTTACCAAAGATCCTCCTAAAACTATGGCTAAACTCATGGCGAAAGCGGGAAAAATAATGAACGTCGAGGAAGCGATGGTCGCAAAATAGAGTCCAGTTACGAAGCCTGATACGGAGGAACAAAAGGACCAGAAGGAGCAGAAGCCGAAGAAAAAGGACAAGCTAAAAAAATATAGAATATATACTCCATTGAGTATTAGCATTCACCATATCGTAGAAGAAATAAAGCATAATAAGAATTTGCAATGGCCTGAGAAGTTGAGGGCACCTCCTAACAAGAGGGATAAATCAAAATATTTTGAATTCCATAAGGATCATGGTCATATAACGGATAACTCTGTCACTTGCAAAATGATATGAAATCATTTATTCGTCGAGAAAAACTCAATGAATTTATTGATCGGCGTGATAGTAGAGAATCTAGAAGAAGTTTGAATTCTCTATGAAAGCCCAGAGATGACAGGAAGAGAAATCATAAAAATGATTATAAAGATGATCCAGATTTTTCGAAAAAGCCTAAGAAACCAAAACGTGAGGTAGCTATGATAAGTTTTGGTTTATTTGTTTGTCATGTTATTACAGGTGGAGATGTAGGAGGAGGCGGTCACATTACAGAAATGAAAGCTTACTTGAATGAAGCCCAGGTTTGCTCTTATATCCAGAGAATTAATTTGAACAAAGATGACCGGCCTAGAAAGGTTAACAAAGATAAACTGGTGATTGTCTTTTCAAATAATGATCTCTTTGGGGTACTTATCCTCATGATGACCCATTGGTTGTCAAATTCGGGATCCAGGATACTATCATCGCTAGAATTTTGGTGGATAATGGGAGATCAGTAGATATTATGTATTATCCTTGCTTTCAGAGTTTAGACTTAAATCTCCGCGAAATAAAGCCCTACCACAGGCCATTAATAGGTTTCCATAGTGAAAAAGTTTATCCTCTTGGGATGATCAAGCTAGAAGTGTTGTCCGGCACCCAGCCAGCAAGTCGTATAGAGAAAATACACTTTTTCATGATGGATAAAAATTTTCAGTCTGTTAATAATGTGATCATCGGCAGGGTAGGGTTTAAGAAGTTTAAAGGAGTACCGTCAATAGTCCATCAATATTTGGAGTTTCCCATGCATTTTGGGGTAAGTGTTGTGAAAGGCGACCAGAAGGTGGCCAGAGAATGTTACTATTCTTCAGCCGAGTAAGAGGACTTAATTCAATTGAAGAAGAAAACTACCACTTATCAGGTGGATATCATTTAGCCTAATAGTGAATCTGAAGTTGAAACTTTAGATTTTCGAGATGAAACAAAGTTAGTCAAGGGACAGATTATGGAAGCTACTAAAAGGATTATCCCGGATGATGACAAACCAGAGAGAACCGTGGAGATTGCATAAACATTGGATCCAGTCCTAAAATAGGAATTGATTATGTTTCTAAAGCAGCGGAGAAATGTATTTGCTTGGAGCTATGAGGATATTCCTGGGATTGATCCCAATTTCCTTTGTCATGAGCTCAACATCAGTAAGGATGCCAAACCGATTAAACAGAGATGCGGGGTTTTTAGTCCTGAGAAGAATTAGGCTATCCAAAAGGAGGTCAAGAAACTTTAAAAAGCCCGGTTTATTGAAGGTGTGAAGTATCCAACCTGGTTGTCCAACATTGTAATAGTCAAGAAAAAGAATGATAAATGGAGGATGTGTGTGGATTTCACTGATTTAAATAAAACTTGCCTAAAATACCATTTCCCGTTGCCTAGAATTGATTAATTGGTGGACGCTACGTCGGGACATGAGCTTTTAAGCTTCATGGATGCTTACTCTGGATATAATCAGATAAAGATGAAACTTAAAGACAGGGAAAGTACAACCTTCATCACCAAACTTATTGCTACAATGTAATGCCCTTTGGGCTAAAAAATGTAAGAGTGACGTATCAAACACTACACCATATTGGCTATTTTACAACTAATATATTATTTAATTTATAAGTGTTTGTAACACTTACAAAATTTACAACGGTTTTCAACACTTACAAAGTTTGTAAGTGTTCAACACCGTAGCAAAATTTGTTATTTCGTCACTATCCAAACTTAAAAAGTGTAACAATTTTTTTAAAGGGTAACAAAGTCCCAAATAAGTGTGAAACCATCTTCGCGCTCATCCAAATGTAAATTTCCATCCCTCGTCAATATTTTTCCCTCCCATCACAAAATCGCATATTCATAGACATTTGCAAACCTGCTCAAAATTGCTGGTTGAAAATCGATCACAAACCTCTACCTATCACTATTCGTAGCTATCATACAAACCTCTACCTAGGGCTCAAATCGCAAACCTATACATATCCCTATCGATAGATATCATCCTAGGGCTCAAATCACAAATCACAAATCTCCACCTATCCCTATCCGTAGATATGTTTTTTAGGATTTAGTTTTTTAATTGCACCATCGAAACTCAACTGCTATTTTTTGAAGGTACAATGCTCAATTCTGACCTGATATGTTTTTTTTTCAATAAACATGTATGGACAACTGATTGTTTGTATTGCATACCAATTAATTACTGTTTTTTGTTTCAACTTTTTTTCTTATCATTGCCATTTCACTATGTAAACGTTGCCATAATCATGTCATTAAATGGGTATTGACTTCTAGTAAAATAAAATTTCATTGGGGGTACAATAATTTCATAGTCGAAAAATGATTGAAAATAGGTGAGATGTCTCTTATGAACTAGTACATGGAGTCACAAACTCACATTCTTGATTTTTTTATGTCTCTTGCTTTTCACCCAGATGAAAAATATTTTACCCCGAACCATATGAAGCCTTAGTTTAATGACGGTAATTCAAACTTCAAAGCGAGCTTAACTAAAAGTTAACTTTGCTTAGTGTGGGATGAATTAGGTGTTTTGCTATTATTTTTGTTTTTGGTGTTTATATTTTCATCTTTTACCATTTTCTCTGTAGTTTTATTGACGAGTGATAATAGATTTCGTTATTGCTTTAACTTTCTTGTATCATGTTTTCTTTTCCCCGAGTTTTGGTATCGACGAAATTTGATTCTTCACGCTATACCTCATAAGCTATCTAAAAGCCTAATCTACAAACCCCTACGGTGATTGTTAAGAAAGAGGGTTCGACTGTGTTGCAACACATATCATCATCATTCAATCAATCTACTATTAATTATCACGGGGATCAGGTAGAGTAATTGGTCGCTATTTTTTATATCTACTACTATGGTGTTGAAAGTTTTGATGTAATTGCTATTGATTATTTATTCAATTATGCGAGTCTTATATCGTGGAAGATTAATAGAGTTGTCTCTTATATTTTAGGCTCGTGGACTCTTTGAAGCACTTGAAATTGAGTACATAATCCGTACAGAGCACCCAGTGATTCAGATATATTGTACTCGCTAGAAGATTTGCAATTAGGAGCCAAGGGGTATCTAACAGAGCTTAGACCTGGTCGTTGACTCCAACTTACTTTGGGTGAACCAAGGACATCGCGCTTTTTCTATAGAGCCGTGCATCTTGATGCTTGGCAGAAGTCTGATCCTTTCTTATATTCTTGTGGTGTTTTTCTTTTTCCTAAGGTTAGTTTCTATTTCAACATACCTAGTTTTTTATTGAAGGTTTGTTTTAAATATTGTATGCCTATCGTAAGGTGTCAATTTATTTATTTTTATCGTGCGTGTAATATGTGTTCTAAAAAGTGATTTGAACACTTGACAACTTAAACAAAGTGGAAAAAAATTTATGTTAGTCTGCTAAGATTATTGATAGAGAAATGATAATTTTAAGGAGAAACACGTACCAAAAAATTCTAATTAATATTTAGAAGTTCAAATATCTATCTATTTAAATTATTCATATATTTTTTGGTGTTCACGAAAAGAAAAGATACAATCTGCATTGCCCTTGCTGATGATACTTGTGATGATTAGGATGAACAAGCTTAGCGTATCAAACTTGAGAGTTAGGCTTGTTGATGCCAGAGTCGGTGCTTTCTTCTTCTGTATCAACGGACCAGAGATCATGTCAAAGTTGGCTAGAGAGAGTGAAATCAATCTCAAGAATGCATTTATGGAAGCAGAGAAGAATGCTCCTTCCATTATCATTATCGTTGAGATTGATTCAATCGCTCCAAAGCGCGAACATGGTTTGGATAAGTGATCCTCCGGTTCCTCCTAGCCTTATCCATGGTTCCTACAACAACATTGGTGATAACCTTAGGAGTGAATGCGAAAATATTAGATGCGAATGCGGTTCTGATACCAAAATGATATAAACACAATGAAAATTAATCACCATAATAACAACAATTTAGAAATTAGGGTTCTCTCGTTCATTCATCTTCATTAGATACCTTCGAGTGTTTGAAGATGGAACCCAGAGCGCACACAAACAGAGTCAAGATGAATAATTAGGGTTTAAAGAGGTGATGGGGGATATGGCCTCGTTTGATACGCCATATAAGAGGATTGTATTGGATTAAATTAGGTGTTTCACTATGAATTACAATACAAAAGGGGCAGCGAAAACAGAGTAGCTGTCCCCTTTCCCAGGTGGCCATTGGTCCAAAACAGTGATAACATCTGCTTGGATTGAAAAGGTGGTTGTCAGTTATAAGGATGACCCTACTACTATGAAATCATTCTCAAACTCACAGTAAACACCTCTAATCTCCCTAATTACCATCTCCTCAAAGGGTTACTCAGATTTAAGGGTAGAATCTATGTTAGGAACAGTGGGAGTTTAAGACAAAATATTATGGCAGCATTATATGCCTAGGTGTTTATTGCTATTGTATATAAAACCATCAAGTTGTTCGGGGTTGCGAAGTTCCTGAAATTCCTTTATGCAATGAAGTTTGAATCAATATTTTTATTCAGTGCTTTTTAAGGTGTTTATTGCTATTGTTAAGTTCTGTGAACATGTCCTAATGAATGAATCTGTCAAGTCACATCAACAGCTAGTTTTAAGCTAACGAAGCCAGGTCTAATGCATCAACTTTGATTTTTTGGTGCTATTTTTTCCTTTTTTTCTCCCCAGGTGCTGGTTTTACAAAATATTTTTGTATATTCTACTTGGTTGATGAGATTGGGGAGAATATGTATTATTTTTTTGTGAGTTACTCCCTCACCTATAATTCATTTTGGCTCTAGTGCACTTACAATTTTTGGGGCATTGGAGTTCCTCATCCTATTTATGTATACTTTATAAATTATGATTTATGTACAAACCCGACACATATATTACAATAATTCGTGTATACATGATGTATATACTATGGCAATCCCAAAATATTACCAACCAGGGAGTTGGGAAAAGGAAACATGTATAGTAATGGGGTCCTTTACCCCCCAAATCGTAGAGTTCATTTTTGAAACTTTTTAATAGACAAGTTTGGTTTCTAGAGCAATCTACCAACAAAGGAATGTTCATTTCAAAATAATAGCTATTAATTTATTTATTTTTAAAGTAATTATCAGACTTCGACTTTTACTGCAAATGAATGGCTCATAATATGGCTTAATAACTTGCTCTTCCTTTCAGGATCTTCTTTCAATAAAAAACATGAAGGTTTGGACTGTATTTCTGCTCCTATGGTCATTACTGTTAACAGGTTAGTAGCGTAATAGTTTTGTACTTGTTTTCCTATTAATAATACGAAACCATAAAATGATATAAAGGTTTATGCTGTAAAAAAAAAAATAGAGGTTTTGCTAAGTAGATTTTTTATTCCTTAGTACCTTAAAAAATATTTTGATTCTATCATCTTGATGGGCTAAGCAAGAGTATTACCCGATTTTGTACGTATAGGATATGAAATTGAGGGTTCAAGCTATGACTATTGAGCAAGCATAGAGGTATGAATATTCATTTTTATCTTTTTTTTTCCTTTTTAAAAAGGGACCTCTCTAATGCTGCAAAAACCAAGTAAACGGTTAACATCAATCATCAAATGTAGAAAAATAAAATAATTGCAACTACCTTGCTACTATTACGAGCTATAAATGCAATCCTCTAGTACAAATTTAGGTCTTGTAAGCGGCCAATATTATTTCCTAAAATGACATAATAATATTGAAGGATGACAAAATACATGGACAATAATTTCCTAAATACCCGCCTTTTATTTAAAATTATTTAAAGAGGGTTTGGACTCTTGTAGCCACTATCCAAACCGGGGTAGGTGTGGACCCAAAGAACCGGTTTACCGACGGACTACTCAAAATGATGTATTTATTTTACTCTAAAATGAGGTCGTTTTGAGGTTGTCAATTGTGTTATAATCAAAATGATGTCTTTCTTTTACTCTAAAATGAGGTCCTTTTGAGGTTGTCAATTGTAAACCCGTTATTTGGGTCCGTATATGATCAATTTTGTCACTATACCATAGCTTCAAATCACCAGTAAAATCATTTATGGAGGTGGGCTATTGGCAAATTCTGCATTTGAAAAGGGCCTAGAAGGATGGAATGTGCACGGAAATGGAAAGATTGAATTGAGAAACTCTACGATTGGAAATAAGTTCATCGTAGCGTACAATAGAAGTCAACCACACGATAGTTTTTCACAACATCTATATTTAGAGAAGGGGGTATTTTACACATTTTCAGGTAAATTTGTGTCCATTAGAATTTTAATTTCCTAAGCTTATATATACTAGCTTAGGTCTTCACAATATAATCTATTTTTTTTCCAGCTTGGGTGCGAATTAATGAAGGAAATTAAGTCGCACCGAAATTGAGAGTACCACTCCATTAAAGTATTTGCAAAAGTTGAAGGAAATTAGGTCTTTTCCGGGGAACGAAGAATTGGTTGCGGGGATTGGATTGCAAGGTCATTTTGCGAAGCCAAACATACCGTATATGCGTGCATCGTTGGATACTTTTGGCGCAACCAAGATGCCGATATGGCTCACTGATTTGGATGTTGAAAGAGGACCAAATCAAGTAAGTAAATGTTTTTCTATATTTTTTCACTAAGTGTGGAAAATGTATTCACATATATATATTTGAAGAATGAAATTTTATTTGTATAAAATTGTAGATAAGTGTACACAATCTATATGTTTGATTTTACAAAATATAATTAAAGCTCATACTTTAGACACACACATACTTGCACATTAAATTTTCTTTTTAATGTGAACCCTTTGTTTGATCTAACGATTCACAGTGATGTATTATTCCACGTCAACATATAACGATTGGATTTTATATGGGTTTCACAATAGTTCTTTTTCAAATCTGGCAAATACGGGATGTGATTTAATATGGGATGTGATTTCCCCTTCTTGGTGCCAGTAACTGTGAATTCCCCTCTTGGTGTCAACCTTTGACCATTTATCAAAACATCTTTGTTACAGTGCCCACACTTGAAATTCTCAGATCTTTCTGCTTTCAAATTTTTTTTAGAAAACCCTCTCTTACTGGAGGGATTCTTTATTACTCTTCCAATTTCATGAAGTTTTATGGAGCTGGCCTTATTGGACTTGTCAACCTTTTAAGAGATGCAAGGGAACATAACATTCTTCGAGCCAATACTTCTTTTTTCATTTGAGAATAAATCTCCTCTTGCCAAAATCAAGAAGATATTTCACCATTGTTCCTTCTGTAACTATAACCTTTTTAAAAGATCTGGTTGGTTTTCTAGATTCCTTGTCCATCTTTTAGAGAAGGCTAGTGTTTTCAATGTCATCCCATCTAATGTTTGCATTAAACTCCCTAACCTGTAGAGCAAGTTGATTAGTGCTTCTTGATGTCTCTACAGAAGCTCTCCAGACAACATTTTGGCTTCTCTTCATAATTTCTGAACTTTTTAGGATATAATATCCCTGAATCTTCTTGCACCCCCCTTGTCGGGCAGCTTTGGAAACTAAAGTACGAGGCAGAACCTTCCAACTGAAGAGCTGATGTGAAAGGATACCACCCCTCCACCAAAATAGACCCAATCCAGAGACAGCTTTTGAAGAAGAGCTTGGCTCCAAATCCGAACACACCTGACCCGTTTCTGGATAGTTCGAAGTTTTGTATACATGCGGGTCACAACATGAGAAGCAGAACTCATCGTAGCAGCAGTATCAACAAGTTTGGGCCACTCTGCTGAAAGAGCAAGAGGACGCAGATTTGACTCCAACATGAGCAACACCTGTTTCACTAAGGTGATATCAGATGCCTTGACACTTTTATGCCAAATCTTATAATGTGGATTTAGCCATGGACCTGAAAGAAGCCCACGCAGGCGATCTTCAAAGCAATGGGTATGGAACATGACATCAATAATATGGCCCTTCCTATTATTTTTTGAACCAATACCTAACAGCTCACTAGTAAAACCGTCATGAACAGGACCCGTATCATTAATAATGAACAAGAAATCCCTGTCATCATCAGGAACTTGGCAAGAGAAGCATGACCCACATCTTTCTTTCGTAGCATCAACATTTAGGTTCTTAATATTGGACCAACAGAACTCTGTTGATAGATTCGAAATAACCTTCATTTGTGTTGAACGAATTTCCTCAATTGATCTTTTAGGCTTGTCAGGGGTCTTATTTGAAAAACTGATGAGGCTATTTGAGCAAAACTATAATAGTTAACATACCTCGTAGACAGCGTAAGCATTCCTCGAATCTCGGAATCATTTAAAATCCCAGAAGATCTAATCAAACAATCCAGGCTAGTTTTATGGAAATTATGAGTTGTTGAAAAAACTAGAGAAATTTCAGCTGACCATTTAGAATTTGTCAACGACTTTTCATGGACTGGTTCACATTCATTGCGTCGCTTTTAGGAAACTCTAAAGCCCCACATTCTATGCTACTAGAATATGTAGAGATCATATTTTCTTTTGGCTCCCTTCAATGGCAGTCTCATCCTTAACGAAAATCCCTGAAGGTACCGAAAGAAGTTGTAGCATTGAACTTTTTGTTCCATTAACTATAGCAGTTGCATTATAAAGCTTGGTAATTTCACTTAAAATTGGGCTATAAAGATCAGATGACTTAGTTCTTTAATAACAACAATCAAATTATTTTCGTGTCAATATTTATATAGGATCAAATCCCAGTAACTCTGCTCCTCGAATTGCCTTTCCAACTCGCAACCAGGGCCTATCTTTGTCAAGCACACAATACCAATCACTCTCTGGAAAGAGATTGGTTGCAACCCCTACACACTTTGCATGAAACGCAGCGGGGTAACCATCACGACATATTAAGTTTCCATCCATCTTACAAAGGCAACATTTGTCCCTGTTCTAATCTGTGGTTTCCTCAACAACCTCGTCAGTCAAGCAGGGACCACCAGGAACATCCATCACACTCTTCTTTTTCTTGGAACTATCAAACTTCACATTCCTATCAACATCCATACTACCCTTAGTTCCCGACATTTTTCTAAAGTTTTGATTTTATGTCTTCCACTTTGATCACGTCATCACAAAGAGACTGAAGTATCTCAATCTTTACAGATTCGGGTTGTTCATAGTATTCAGTCCCAAAAAACTTCAAGTGGTAAATATTAATACCGGACTCTAATCCAGAACTATGCATTAGGACATACTCAACCAAATAGATAGGCCACATGATCAAGTTCAACAAATCCCAATTAAGACTCCTCAAGCAAAGACAAGCGGATTGGGAACTCTCGTCAGAAAGAAACTCTTAAATGTTTCCTCAAAATTCGTAGAAGTCAACAATGAACAAAATTAATTAATAAATTAGGAGCCTTGCATCTCAGGGCTGCAACAAAATCTTTCAACTCAAATGGACTTAAAAATAATATTGTACTAAATGACCTCAAAGCTATCTAGATTCAAATTTTTGGATTTATCATGACCTGAAACTAAAAGTTTCTCCTCTGAAACTACACTATCCGAATTTTCTGAAGTTGTAAAAAATACATTGCAACAGATTTTGCTTATTGTTACTAAACTCCGTTCATATTAGACCACATAGTGCGTTTTCAAATTTATTTATGGTTTTGGTTTGTGACAGGCTGAATACTTGGAAGAAATTATGAGGGAAGCTTATGCACATCCTGCTATTGAAGGAATTATAGTGTGGTCAGGGTGGAAGCCAACAAGTTGCAGTAACATGTCCTTAACGGACAATTCTTTCAAGAACTTGCCGGCTGGCGATGTTGTCGACAAGCTGATCAATGAGTGGAAGACAAACGTAATGGGAGAGACTGGTGACGATGGAGTTTATGAGAACCAAATTTTTCATGGGGAGTATACTGTGACAGTCTTCAATAACCATACCGGTACAAAGTTGACAAGGCACTTGGAAGTGTCTAGTGCGGATTCTGAAGCATTGGATGTTTGGATATCCATATGATAAGAATATTTTTTTGTACCCAACAAACTACGAATGGTGAATAAAATTTTGGATACAACACAAGGTGGTGAGTACAGGCAGTGGTTATCTTTAGGGATGCTGAAGTGGTAGATTGTCCGATTTCGTTTTTTATGCACTTAGAGGGTCATTTAGTGACGAGGCGGTGAGTACTGGCAGTGGTTATCTTTAGGGAACTAGTGACAATGCTCTTATCGACACGATTTCCTTGCCATACTAATAGGGTTGTGGAACATGTGTATTTGGATACAATAACTAGATGTATGAAGTTTGTTAAGGAGAATACTCACTATATACCTTTAGTTCTTGCTTTCTTTCTTGATGAGAGTGCTTGTTTATGCTGAACATATCATGAAGTAATGTACGAAAGTGTTTGGATATAATTGTTATGCTTTTAGCTATTTTTATTGTTTATTATATGTGAGGTTGGTGGTACGTGGTGGCTAATTTTTATTTATTTTTAATATTTTAATTTATGTAAGTGTTCATAACACTTACAAAATGAACATGGTTTTCCTTCCTATTAATATTTGTAAGTGTTTTAAACCGTTACAAACAAATATATATATTTTCTTTTGCAAGTGTTTATAACCTTTGTAAATTAAAAAAGTTGCTGAATTTTGCAAGTGTTCTAAACACTTGCAAATAAAAATTTTGTAAGTGTTGAAAACACTTGCAAAAGTTTAATATGTAAGTGTTCAGAACACTTACAAAGTTTTTTACAACGGTTGCCCAAAACGGATATGTGTTCCCAATGAACACTTACAAATAACATTTGCAACGGTTTTGAACACTTATAAATTTTTTGCAACGTGCTGATTTGTAAGTGTTTTAAACACTTGCACATGGCATTTGTAAGTGTTTAAAACACTTACAAATCGCCTGTTTTGGTGTAGTGAAAGGTTGGTGAATAAAGTCTTTGAAGAGCAGATAGGCAAAAATATGGAGGTTTATGTGGATGATATGTTAACAAAGAGTATAAAAGCCTCAGATCATATCGCCGACCTCAGTCAAAATTTTGATCAGCTGGAAAAGCATCAGATGAAGTTGAATCCGACCAAGTGTGTGCTCAGAGTACAGGAAGGGGTGTTCCTTGGCTTCATAGTTAATCAAAGGGGAATTGAGGCTAATCTTGCAAAGATAAAAGCTTGAATCGAAATGCAGTCGCTGACTTGCAAGAAAGATGCACAAAGGCTCACGGGAACAGTGGCAACCTTAAATAGATTTATTTCCCGAGCAATAGACATGTGCTTACCGTTTTTCACGGTGTTGAGAAAGGCTTTTGAATGGAATGCAGAATGTGAAGAAGCATTCCAGGAATTAAAAAAAGTATTTTGGATCACCTCCTTTGTTATCCCAGCCAGTTTTGGGAGAAAATTTATACATATATTTAACTGTTTCTAAATCAGCAGTGACCTCGGCCTTGGTATAACAGGACAATAGAATCCCAAAACCAGTTTATTACACTAGTAAAGCATTCAGAGGAGTTGAAATCAGGTACCCACATTTGGAAAAATTAGCCCTAGCATTTATTGAGGCTTTTAGGCATATAAAATCTTATTTTCAAGCACATACTATAGTTGTGTATACCAATTTGCCTCTTCGACAAGCACTCCACAAGGCTGAGAAGTCAGGAAGATTGATGTACTAGGCGGTAAAATTGGGAGAGTATGACATTGTCTATGAACCAAGATCTTCATTGAAAGGCCAAGCTTTGGTAGATTCTATTACTGAATTTACTTATCCGAAGGTTCCTGACCAACAAAACTTATCGCCAAGCAGACTTCGAAAGAAGAGAAATCAACTCAAAAGCAAGCTAAAATTACTGTCAATCAACCCGAGTCACCCAGAATTTAAGAAATGGTCCAAAAATATGCGGAGGAGAGTAAGAAGATATTCCAACATGGGTCATTGACAATAGAAAGTTTAAATAATGACGTCCCATTATGGAATTTGTACGTAGATGGATCTTCATGTGCTACCGACAGTGGAGCAAGTATAATACATAATATTCCTATTGATATTGATATTGAGTACGCACTCAGGTTTTAGTTCAAAGCATCAAATAACGAAGCGGAATACGAAGCCTTGATAGTTGGAATAAATTTAGCTCATTTATTAGTCGCCGAGCAAGTCGTGGCGCACAGTGACTCACATGTGGTTGTTAACCAAGTACTTCATGTATATGGAGTCAAAGTATAATTGATTACTAGGTATCTTGCTAACACCATGGAAGTTATTTCCAAGTTTCCCGTCGTCCAAATAAATAGGATCCTAAGAATAGTAAATGCCTGAGATAATGCCCTTGCTCGGCTAGCACCAGCAACAAGAATTGAGCTCAAAAGAACAATCCTAATAGAAATTTTGACTAATCGAAGTATTGATGAAGACCCGATTGTTGGTTTCATTGCACTAGATCTGGGTCCTTCCTAGATGGATCCTATCAAAGCTTATATTGAAGATTGAACCCTACCATCTGATCCTAAAGAGGCCAAAAAGTTTCGATATAAAGCAGCGCGTTATGTGTTAAACAAATGAGTTTTATACAAAAGGGGATTGACGACCTTCTTGCAGCGTTATGTTCATCCATTGGAAGTGGAAGATTTGATTAAAGACGTGCATGAAGGTTCCTATAGGGCTCAGTCCTCTGGTTGATCATTGCTCCAATGAATCATCACTTAGGGTATCTATTGGCCAACTATGAGGGCAGTTTATACCGCCTTTGCAAGAAAGTGTGACAAGTGCCAGAAGTTCTCTACCATTCATACAACACCTAATGCTGCTTTAACACCAATAACTTCACCTTAATCGTTCGATTTATGGGAAATTGACTTGGTCTGCCCACTACCAACCACCAAAGGTAGGTTCAAATATTTAGTCGTTGCTGTTGATTATTTCACCAAATGGGTGGAGGTAGAGACATTGGTTGAGATGCCTTATGAGAAGGTGTATCAGTTCACCTGGAGGAACATAATATGTCGATATGGTTTACCATATGCTTTCATTATAGATCATAGCACCCAGTTCGACAACGAGGAGTTTGAAGCATACTATGTTCAATCCAAAATCCAGAAATTACATTCTGCCCCAGGCCATCCTTAAAGTAATGGTCAAATAGAAGTAACCAATAAGACTTTTCTCAACGGACTAAAGAAAAGGCTTGATGATGTAAAAGACAACTGGATTAATGAGTTATATTCTATTCTTTGGGCTTACAAAAGAACGCCGAGAACAACAACTGGAGAGACACCATACATGCTTACGTATGGGACTGAAGCCATGGTACCAGTCGAGCTCGGCCTACCAACCCACAGCGTACTAAATTTTGATTCTCCAGTTAGTGATTTGAAGAGTCCATTATATCTCGACATGTTGGAGGAAGTACGAGAAGATGATATTCTGAGAAACGCTGCATACCAACACACAACTAACTGCTTTTATAATAAAAGGGTCAAGTTGACTAACCTGAAAGAGGGTGATTATCTTCTTGAGAAAGTTATCCAGAATAATAACAATCTTGAAGCCAATTGGCATGGCCCATATCGCATATCAACTGTTATCCAACCAGGAACCTATCGGATAGAGACTTCGGAAGGCGAGGAATTCAAAAATCCCTGGAATACTGAGCACCTCCGAAAGTATTATCAGTAATTCAAAGGATTCCCATTATTGTATTTTTTTGGCTTTTATTTGAGTATCAATAAAATGTTGATTTCAGTCCCTTCAATTTTTTTGATTTTTTTTGGGAGTACGATAATGATATACATGCCCATAATAGAAATAACCCAGTACATATATCTCTTAGTTTTCAGCTCTGACGAAGTCAAATCAGGATTCTAATCCTCTGCACTTAGTCAGAAACAAAAATAATAACTAACCAAGTCAAATAAGATTACAATCCTCAACACTTGTTTGTCAACAACAATTTACTTTATGTATGACTTCATAAAAACAAATCACAAACAAGAGGTTGATTATTTCATATGTGGTTTTGTATAAACAAGTAAAGAATAAGAAGTTGGTAAAACTTCATATAAAACTCAAACAGTTATAAACAAGTTTTACCCGACTAAGTTAAATGTAAGAAGACATGTAAAAATTCCTAAATACTGGAATATAAATATATATTCCTTATAAACTTGGTCACCAGTGATAACTAATGCTAAATTCGGATTAATATATCTAAATGCATTAGTAGAATCAATAGCATTACAATCACAAGTTAACTGATTGATTAAAATAATCATAAGTTAACAAAACAAACATATGGATTTTCATTCACATAAACTGTATTACATCCAAATGAATAACAAAATATAGGAAAATCATTTAGTTAGACACTTCCCTTCAACTTTGGATGTCGGATGCTCTCTTTCCATTCCAGTGGGAGGATCATCTAATGTATAGGGAAAGTTGATAAAGTTGAAGTCTTCCAATATTCTTCATTTACTACTGCTTGGGGATGAACTATTTCATGAACATCGTGGAGATCATAATCTCCTAAGTATTTAGTGATTAAACATTGAGAAATGGCGTGAGGAAGGATCCATGATTTATCCAACTTGAATGGAGGATTCTTACAATCTAACAAACTATGTTCTTTCCAATGCCACAGTTTTCTATTCCGATCATGCTTTAGTAAAGTTAGACAATTGGTCCATCCCACCTATACCCTTCATCACTACTCTAGGCAAAATGATCATCAATATGACCCAAAGCTTCATTATAGCCCTCCATCCACACCTCTCGGGGTTATTTATGAAATTAAAAGGTCAACCTTTCAACTTGTCATTGAAGTTTCTTTAAAACGCTATCCTTCATCTTCAACTGTGTGGATTGGTCGGCAAGAGCTTTATCCTTAGCTTCTAATTTTGTAGACAATTCTACAATAGCCTGATTCTTTGCTTTTAGGTGGACAACCTGGTCAGCCAAGGTTTTCTTGGTCCTAGCCTCCTTAACAGTTGGTCGACTTATTCTCGATTGTATGAAGGATCATCTAAGGTTGGATTTTTTTAGAGTCTCAAGTTCCTCCAGAAGCTTAGCGTTCTCCTTATCCAAAAAGGAAGCCCATTCATCAACATCAGTAGCAGAAGATTTCTTCAAAGTATCAA
The DNA here is from genome assembly GCA_949130495.1 of Sambucus nigra. Classification (NCBI taxonomy): domain Eukaryota; kingdom Viridiplantae; phylum Streptophyta; class Magnoliopsida; order Dipsacales; family Adoxaceae; genus Sambucus; species Sambucus nigra. The sequence goes on along the minus strand of OX422208.1, from coordinate 497,926,002 downwards.
GCTCATTTTGGAGTCTAATATTCTCTTCTTCTAAGAGCTTATCAATTTCCCGGGCTTCATCTACTTCTCTATTCAGCAAGATTTTTTTTTCTATAGGCAGAAGCATACTTTTCTAGTTTCTCCTTAAAACCCTAACCTTCAATTAATGCCTTATACTTGGCTTCATAGTCAGCATGAAGTAAAGCTTTAGTTTTATTATGGTCTGCCTGCAAGTCTTCAATCATATCATAATATGCAACATTATTGGCGACATCCCGATAAAGAAGATATTTGAGATATGTGTATGCATCCTTTTGGCTGATCAGAAGCGTCAATGCCAAGAAAGTCTATTAATTCCTCATCTGTCAAATCCAAGTGGCTAGCTTTGAACAGATTGTTGCAGCGTTTGAGTAGGTCAGAGTCGGTGGAGGAATTTTTTTCCATCTTGGCAATAAACTAGAAAGATAAAGTAACGCTTGATCAACAATAAAAGGAGACGGAATAGTAGCAAAGTGGTAAGTAATTGAACAATAAGTTTTTTCATTGATAAATAGCAACATTGCAAGTACATCAAAAAAAGACAAAAACAAAAAACAAAAGAAATGTGAAAAATACAAAGACCAGAATCGAACAAGTCTACACCTTCTTCTTATCCTTCTTAGCTTCTGGGTTTGTATCATGGTCTGTAGGAGGGATAACTGAGTCAACAGGAGCTTTATTTTGCTCGGTTGGAGGAGCAATGGACTCAATGGCCATAGAAGATTCCCTTGAACCTGCATCATCATCGATCTCATCATCTAGATTGGGGGGGAGCCTGGATTGTGCCTAAAAAATAGCTCTGAGTCTTCAGCAGTGCCAACCAATCTTCCTTAAAGAATTTATTCTTGGCATAAGCTATTTGGGAAGAAGTCGCAAAAATGGCCTTATTTCACCCCTTTTGAAGGAATCCTCCCTGGTTGTCTTTCTCTTGTCCTTCTCAATAGTAAGGTCAGTACATAGTTTGGATACTTTCTCTTCAGTAGCCTTTACCCTACTCTCAGCTTGAGTAGAGGCCAAAGAAGCCACAATCAGAGTTTTCTCAGCTTTTTGCCGAGCTTTTTTCAGTAGCCCCAATCTTCTCTTCCTAAGCCTTCTGTTAGGTGTCCAAAGCATGTCTGGATTCCTCCACAAATTTCCTAAGACCTTCAAAGGCCTCCTCAACTTCTCCTGAAGAAGAATGCAGTTGATCGTCCTTCTCCAATATTTGGTTGTAATCAACCAAGAACTGCAAGAAAAGAACAAAGTCAATAAAAAATCAAAGAAGACACGAACAGTATCCAACCAACTTTAAATATTAAAATTTACCAAGGCTAAACTCTGGGTATCCCTCTTCGATAGTTTTGATCAGGCCATTGAACCAACAACAACTTTATGGTTCGAAATGGTCCCAGTTTTGATCAACTTCCTAACCAAGCTAGGACTAAAGGCTACAAACAAGATAGTAGTAAATGGAACCTCACCAACTAATCCCAGTTGTTCGGCATCAACAGCCTTCTCAATCTTCTTATCAGCAGGACCTCTTCTTAGTCTCTTGAGAGGAGATTCATCACCTTTGGTGGCTGGGGGCTTCTTGCCAGCGTCAAACTTCTTTTTTTGGGTATTGGTATCAACTGCTTTCTTGGCACTAGTAGTGGAATCATCCTTCAAAACGTTAGGAATTTTCCTCTTTCCCATGCTAGCATAAAGAGGAAAATCAGAATCAAGTAAAAAAAAGTACCAATTTCTGCACCAACACCAGAAGATTCAGTGGTAGAGGAAGTAGACACTGGATTCTTGTCCAAACTATTGTTGGTCGAGCTATAAAAGAGGTAATGGATGTTTTATACTCTAGCAACACAGAATCTGATCGGGGATGATCCTCTCCTGTCCTTTAGTTCATATCCCATAAACATTTGAGTTCTTCCAAATTAAATTCACCCTGTTTAGGGCACTTTCTCTTACGTTCTTCTATAAAAGAGCAACAAACAGTAGCGGTTAACATATATAAAAAAAGAAATCAGTAAAAAAAAGGCAAAATACTGAAATAACAACCTATCCCATTCCTTGACTGAGGGCATCTTGTACCATGGTAGGCCACTCCATTTTCAAGTGGGGCATGTTGCCAGTTCTTAACTATCAAAGCATGACTCTAATAATCCTTATTAGAATCAGTCAAATTTAACACTAACGCCCTATTGGCTTATCTAGTTTTCAAATAATAAGCGTTCTCTCCTGAAATAGCCCATTTATAGTAGAACATGATTTCTAAAATCGCAATATGAGTCCCATAGATTTCATTTAATCTATTCACCCTATTGACAACCCTCCAAATGTTGGGGGCTACTCTTGCTGTAACGATATCAAAATATTGGCAGAAATGAAGAAGAAAAGAGTTTGGTGGAAAGGTGAAACCACATTCAGCTATAAATAAGGATGGGATCCAATGACCCTCAACCAAAGAATATACGTCTATAGGATCACGGGGTATTTCTAATCAACCCAAGATGGGATTTTATTTTCTACCCTAAATTCCTCTAGATAATCCTCATCAACTATGTGAACCATGGTTCAGAAAGAAATGAAATGAAGAAAAACAAAGAGAAAGAAAGAATTCTTATAGAAAATTAAGGATTCAGCAAGAACTATTGAAGAAAAAGACGAACGATGACAAACAATCGCATAAAATCTCAGAAATAGCTGCTACAGTTCGAAGATTTGAGGTAAGGTAAAATCTGGTAAAAGTCTCCCGCCTTTTATATCTTGTCTCAATACAGTGAAGGTAATGATTAAATGTACCAATGATTGACATTTCGACATCTTCCCGATACAGAAGAAGCAAAATACATATTTACCCTTTGGCGGTTTGCTAAAATTCAAATTATTTGCAAAAATGCCATCTTTAAATAGTGCCAATGAAATTTTACAATTGTGGGAGGTCGGTTGCCGGCCAAGCATCATAAAAATACTTCGAGCTACTTTCCGAATTAAATACTTCATACTTTTATGCAAGCATCAAGCATGGAACATTGGGGGCTTCTGTCGATACCAAAAATTATCCATCTACGTGAACCAATTAAAAGTGAACACTTGTCATCCTACATGGCTAAAATCCTAGGTAGCAGATAGTAGCTCGGCAGTTATGCCGACCAACATAAGGAAGGCCGACCATCAGGATCAATTAAACGTCACCATACCAAGGTTTATATTACACGTAGTTTATACAACAAATAATCACATTCATTATGTAAGGATATAAATGCTTAAATGTATAACATCATTCCATCCCTTGAAATTCCGACCCTTGACCTCCTGGTCATTATAAATACCTTGTATCCCTTTCATCAAAGGAAAGGTAGAATGGATTCTAGGATATTCTTGTTTACAAGAGTACCTAGATTTTTGTAACCTCTTAAATCAATACAATAACAGTCGGCGTAGGCTTTCTTACATAGCTGATCGAACCACTCTAAAAACTCTCTCTCTCTCTCTCTCTCTTTATTTACCCTTGTAATTTTATATATTTTATCTGTAATTATAAAATTGGATCAAGTCCAGTTTTTTACACCAACACTTAAAAGGGAAGGTTATGACAATGAAGTGTCTATCATCCATATAAAAAGGATGCTAAATTTTTGTGAGATTCAAAACCTTCCTCATAGCTTTAGATGGTTTTATAGCTAGGGATGGAAATGGGCCGGGTTTTATAAAACCCAAACCGACCCGTTTAGAAAAATACGAAACCCACATTAAACCTTAAACATGTTTTACTTTTAAAGCTCGAACCCGTATGGAATGCTAGTTATGAAACCCGACCCGACTCGCCTATTAAACTTAGGTAATTTAATGAACTTATATGATTAGTAATGTCTATAACTAAATTATATATAGAGGATAGCTTTACATACTTGAAAATGACATAATGAATTCATGCTTACAATAATCTTCCAGGAGGAATAATGGTTCGGCACGGTCAGCAACCTAGAGTCTCACTCAGATGATGATTTCAGTAGTGTTCATGGAGGTAAGGTGCCTAAAATATTGTTTTACTACATATTTGAAATATGTGACATATATAATAAGTTATTATTTATGTTGAGTAAGAAAATTTTATTTTAAAAAATATGCTTTTTGCATAAGGAGACATCACGGTGACTAGGTTATTGTCCAATAATTATGAGTATTTTTAGTCTAGATCCAAAGTTTTGCATAAACTTTGAGGTCCATTATCATTTTTGATGTTTTTAATAGTTTTACAACACTTTCCTCTCATATAAGCGTCACATAAAAGTGAAAATGGATCTTAAAAGTATAACTTTAGAGCCTAGATTCAAAACACACATAACTATATGAATCTCTTTGGTATTCTAAAATTGTACAACACGATCAAATACTTTCTATCTGTTTATCACTGAGATGTATGCATACAAACCTTGTATCATGTAAACCAACATTGTATCTATTTTTTTCCTTCATTTTTCTTTTTGCCAACATCATAGGAGGTTTGTCTTGATTATGTACCATACACATAATAGCATTTAATTTTGGCCATAATGCAATGAAAAAGAGTGTTCGTTTGATGACAAAGTCTGGAGAAAAGTGCATTTCGGTTCAAATTAAACTAACAAAGTTCGACAGTTTGAAATTCAGTTATGTTTCACGTGTCGTTGCACTATTCACTTTTGTTTTCATTAGCGTTGGCAGTTTGAAATTTATTTTTCCTATTTTTTCTTACATTCTTTGTTTAATTGAACGCGTCGACGAGGGATGCGTTGGGGTGGATTATGAAGAATGAGCAACAATATGTATTTAATTTTCAAATACCTACATAATCAGTTTTCTTTGGTATTGTATGGGTGTGTATATATATGTATGTACCTCCGAAATTCCATTTATTTATATACACTATATGTATATATATTTACCCTTATATATACCCAGTAGGGATATATGTACACCCCCCCCCCCCCCAACACAAAAGCATGTGTATATTTCCCATGTGTGACTAATAGGGTACATGGGCTAGTACGAATTATGTGTAGACGATTTCTATACATGTTGGTTATGTGAATGTATCATTTCTTATTTCAGTCCACGCAACTTGTGTAGTGAATGTAATAAACTCATTGACCGGGGAAATTTTCGGATGGTTTAGTGGCGATGGGTTGACTTTATCATCACTATCGCGATTACCAAATGCACCTCCAATTAATAGGGATAGATTTTTTGTCAGGTGAATTTGGAGATACGTTTAGAAAGAGGTTATAATGTTTGGTGTTGTGATGGAGGTGGGGGGTGCGTTTGGTGTTCTAATGGTGTGGGGGGACGCATTTTATATATAAATAAATTAACTACTTTTAACTTTAACTTTATCTTCAAATGATAATAATCACATTTTATGATTTGTACGTATACACATGGGATACCCAACATACGTAGTATTCAAAGGCCTAAACCCAGGTGTTTATACTTCATGGTAAGAAACACAAACACATGTCAATGCATATCGAGGTGCCACATATAAAAAAATACTAGTCCATTTAACTTTCTTAGCATAAGGATGGTGATCACTTAAATAAGCTCTGATACCAATTTGAAAAACGTGTGTGTGATACTTGATGAAACCAAATTCGCAAATTTCCAAGTTAACCTTATTTAATCGGTGTCAATTTTTAATCCAATTTAATTCAACCCTACAACATGCAACTACGTGTAGATAAATCAAACCAACATAAATAATTTCCTGACACAGATTTCAGGGAAAAAAAACCTTTTGGGTAAAACCTTTATTTCACTATGAATAATAAATCGTAACTTACAATTACATAATGAAATCTGCAATGAATATCACGTAGATACTCACATAGACACGCAGCCTAGAGTCAGTAATGGACTAACCGCAACGAACACACAGTAACACGCAGCTCTCAATCACCAAGGAACACCCACGAGTACTCCCAATGACACGCAGTCGTCAATTGTAGAAATGGCACTCCACAAAGATAAACTTCAACAAAGTTGAATCTTGGGTTCCCAAAATATTCACAAAAGTATATGGGATATTTTTTATGAATCAAAAAGGTGTTTGGGACTTAAAAATATGAAGACTTGTTGCATTAGGTCTCTAAAAATATTCTCCCAAAGTCTTAAACAAATACACCACCAAATTTGGTATTTATAGAATATTAAAAAGCCCGAGGAGGCGTAAAAATATGGGCACGGGAAACCGGTCTGACAAAAACCATTGGTTCAGTTTGGCTAAAACAGATAAAGGGGACTGGTCCGGCTAAAATTGCATCGTTTCGATTTGGCTGCTAAAAAAAAATTATTTTCTTTAAAAACTCATTTTGATAAAAATAAATTTCTAGAAAATTATCCAACACTTTTAAATGAAACATTAAAGAACCTTAAAACTCAAACTTATCAAACTTAATCTTGTAGAGGCTTGTTGTTGAAGAACTTTTATATTCGGATCCATCATGATGCATGATTGAACTTTTAAAGGTATTCAACGATTGTAGCGATATACGACATACTCAAGTGTAAAACTGAACAATAAAATAATGTCCTTACAAATCTCCCCATATGACTATACCGGTACAAAATAAAAACATCCGAATTATGAAATCAAAATGTCTATACAAATCTAATACACTCCCATGAACCTAAAACTGAAAAGGTGCTAAACTTGTAAGTCTAAAACCTTTCTTCAAAATCTTCAACATCAAATCTTTAAGATTTTCTCATGAGGGTGTGCAACATATGATCTTCAACCTTTGTACCTACACACATGAGACAAAGCAAATACCTTCATGACGCATCGAGTTTGAAATGATATAAGAATAAATAATCAAATCTCCCCCATAATGTAAAAACTCCCCCTTAATTCGTTCTCCCCCTTTTTATTTGTCCGAAATAGACAAGGACACAAATAACCAAAATAAACATAGAGCGTCACGAGAAATATGCATAGAAAACATGAGTCAAACTAGGCTTATGAAAAGGAGTAACAAAAGCTTCCACAAACTATTTTTTATTTTTCAATTTTTCATACAAAAATGCAAAAATAATTTTACAAAAATCACACAATATGAATTTACACTAAGACAACCAAATCATGAAAACGGAATGAATGGGTGTGAACATATTCGATGGGAAAATCAATGCAATCACGCATAACATATGTGCACGATGAATACGTTTACTCCTAACAAATGAATCTCAAAATTTTCCTTAGGTGTCGAAAAATGTGAATTTAGATGACACCGTCTTAATCAAATCGACAAATCCAAGTCAGACGTGATTTTCACACCAATAACGTCTAAAACTATGTAATACTTTTTCATGAATTTGTCAGGACGTGCAAACCCGTTTTATATTCCATCCGAACTCCCTCATAAATAATAGTGCTTTTTCTTTTTTCTTTTGAGGTGATGAAACTAAACTAAATTGATCTACTTTATGGCATAATTTTCTTTTTATTGCCTTTAAATTTTTGTGGGCTCTTTTCAACCTCTTTGGAGCTTGGCTTCTATTTTTGCCAAAATTTTATTTTCTAAGTCCAATTTAAATGGTGGCTTAATCACAAAGGATGAATGAGTACCTTTTTTTAGCCCTTCCCCATTTTTTTGAATAAATCCCACAAACTCACAAACAACGGTTCTTACATGCACTACTTTCATTATCAAGTTTTATCGCATTTGGTTCATTTTAAAAATAGAATTGAGATGAAAACACATCGACCAACATTTGATAGACAAGAACAATAGTCAAACAAATCCATGCAAGTGTGCATTAAAGGAACTCATGAGTCAAGCTTGTAGGTAGTAACAAAAGATTATATCTCACTGACTCCAAACATTGTAAAATACAAAAATGTAATGATGACGCACATCCAAACACTAACAAACAGTCACATGGATATGGAATGAAATTGTGACTCGGTCATCCTAAATGTCCATCCATAAATGGTGTAAAATAAAATACAAAAATCTTTTTATCTTTTTCCAAAAAAATTATCAAATATAAAATCTTTTTAGCTTTTTCAAATATTTTCTCAAAAAAAAGAATATCTTTTTCTATTTTTCAAAAATATATCAAAACATGGAAAACATAACTATAAACATGGTACACACTAGCAATAGGCAAAAATATCATCATAAAAAAAATTTATATGCGCAAACAAGTCTGAACCTCAACCGTTAAGTGCGGTGGAGTTTTTCAAAGGTGGTGACATCCTATGAAAAACATCCATCAAGTCATGTGAAGTCATAACTTAAAACTTTACCTACTCCCTAAGATGTGAAAACTCTCTCGTGTAATCATTCGGAGAATCATGTGTGGGTGCGTGTGTGTGAACACATGTAGTAGCAAAACGTGACACATAACCCAACTTAAAACAAAACTCCCTAAGGTGTCCTCTCTTCTTGCAGTGAATGCAAAAATAAACAGGCCTAGGTACACCTCCCTTAAAACGTCTACGACGCACTCTCCTATTGGGAACATGACGCTTATGTGGGTTGGGTTGAGAGCCAAATGGATCCATCGCTAACTCGAGAACCAACTTGGGTACAACATGTGAAGTGGACGCACCGTCATGACCTGTTCGAGGTCTCTCAATATCACCCAAAATGGGATTGAAAACCATCTTTTCAACCTTTTTCGATGTGTTATCTAAAGGGACTTTGACCTCCCGAGCACGTTCGAGATCACTCTCGAGTTGGGATACATGTGTCGTTAGACTAAACACCGTATTGGTCAAATAACTATTTTCTCGATCTAAAGTAATCAACTGTTCACTCAAAGAAACCTTCACCTTCTCGAGTTGACTTGCTTTCACCTCAAACACCCTCAAACTCAATCTTGCTCTCCAAATCACTCACCCTAAGACCTAACTCCTCGTTCAATTTCTTAGTCTTTAAGGTCTCGACGTACAAATCTCTAAACGCAATCTGGAGCTCACTTTCACCTTTGCTCCCACACTCACTTTCTCCCTGACTCACAATACTCAAACTATCATGCTCCTTGGGTATCTCACGTGCACTTGTATCCTCATCATCGTGGGACAAACTCAGTGTGCTCTCTTGACTAGATAAAAAGGCGACAAACTTACCATGTGAAGACTCATACCCAGAACCCTTCACCACTTCCTTACTATCGCTAAGAGTGCCTGGCATGGCAGTCTATTTTCCCTTTCTCTTTATCCTAGTGGGACACTCAAAAGCTCTATGCCCCCTACCCTCACACTCAAAACACGTCTCTTCTTCCTCTTTCTCTTTCTCTTTCTCACCCTTTTTTTTACCGCTCTCTTTGACCTCATCTTTTTTTTTATTTTTCTGAAAAAACTTTTTATTGGAAGAATTTTGTTTTGAAAACTTGAGAAATTTTCTAAAATTTTTTGCATGCATGACCATATCAAAATCAGACTCGTCCTCAGACTGGGACTCACAAACTCTCACTTTCTTTTTCTTCCTAGACTGATCTTTAAGTGCTATCCCTATATCCTTAGACTTTACAGTGTCAGGAAACACGACAATTTCATAAGTCTGGAGGTCTCCTACCAGCTCTAGTTTTAAATTGACCAAATTACCTAAGGTATTCAAAATAGTCACTTTTGGGATAAAATGTTTAAGCAGGGATTTTAAAATCTTTTTAACCACTCGTGCATCAGGTACTAGCTCATTAAGATTGAAACTAGTGTTGACAGTGTTAGATAAACGTGCGTAAAAATTATCAAAACACTCAGTCTTAAACATGGTAATTGTTTCAAATTGAGTAGTTAAATTTTGAATTTTAAACTCTTTGACCGCATTTGTGCCTTTGTGAAAAAGTTGTAAAATGCCCCACACTTCTTTTGACGTGGTTCACATCACAATACGTCGGAACTCCTCAGGAGTGACGACACCAAAAATTTCACTCAACCCACGTGAATTAAAAGTGCTACATTTATATTTTCCTCGGTCCAGTCTATCACGGGTTTAAAGTACTGATATTATTTGCGGTGATAGTGGGAGGAGTTCAGCGCCTTTCATAAACTACCCAAACGTGCTCATCAATGACCTTTAACTGTGATTTCATGCGTGCTTTTCAGTAGGCATAATTAGACCCGTAAAAAATGGAGATTATATAAGTACTCCATTGGAAAAATTATAATTTTTCACAGAACAGATTTTTCAACAAAAATCAATATCATAATATTTTTGCGAAAATAGGAATGCACAATAAATTAGTGTAAGCTGCTCTGATACCAATTTGTAAAAGGATGGTGATCACTTAAATAAGCTCTGATACTAATTTGAAAAACTTATGTGTGATACTTGATTAAACCAAATTCGCAAATTTTCAAGTTAACCTTATTTAATCGGTGTCCATTTTTCATCCAATTTAATTCAACCCTTGAACATGCAACTACATGTGGATAAATCAAACCAACATAAATAATTTGTTGCCACGTAGATTTCAGAAAAGAAACCCTTTCGGGTAAAACCTTTATTTCACTATGAAAAATAAATCGCAACTTACAATTACATAATGCAATCTGCAATAAATATTACCCAGATACTCACATAGATACGCAGCCTAGAGTCAACAATAGATCAATCGCAGCGAACCCACAAGAACATGCAACTCTCAATCATCAAGGAACACCTACTAATACTCCCAATGACACACACTCCTCAGTCATAAAGATAACACTCCACAAAGATAAACTTCAACAAAGTTGAATCTTGAGTTCCCAAAAGATTCACAAAAGTATATGGGATGTTTTTTGTGAATCAAAAAGGTGTTTGGGACTTAAAAATATGAAGACTTGTTGTATTAGGTCTCTAAAAACGTTCTCCCAAAATCTTAAACATATACAGCGCCGAAATAGGTATTTGTAGAATATTAAAAAATCTGAGGCGGCGTAAAAATTTTGGCACGGAAAACCGGTCCTAAAAAAACCATCAGTTCGATTCAGTTCAGCTAAAACAGTAAAGGGAACCTATACGACTAAAATTGCATCGGTTCGGTTCGGCTGCCAAAAAAAATATCTTTTCTTCAAAAACTCATTTTGATAAATACCAATTTTTAGAAAATTATCCCAACACTTTTAAATGAAACATTAAAGAACCTTAAACTCAACCTTACCAAACTTAATCTTGTAGAGGCTTATTGTTGAAGAAATTTGATATTCGGATCCGTCTTGACGCATGATTGAACTTGAATAAGTATTCGACAGTTGTAGAGATATACTACATACTCAAGTTTAAATCCGGACAATTAAATAATGTCCTTACAGCAGGCGTACTCCAAGTGCGTGAGGGAGGTTTTTACCGCATCAATCCCCCCACAGTTCATATACTTAGACTTCATGAAGTATATACACCGCGTGACGACCCCTACTCTAAGTTCAGGGTGATTTGTTACATATTCATGGAATTTCATATCATGGAAGTGTTGGGCCATTATTTATTTTAATTTATTTTTTATTCAATGTTCATTTTAAAATTGACACCCATTGGATGTTGAATTTATGGTTAAATAAGTTTTATGTGTACAGGATACTTGGAATGTCCGAAATATAAATAAATTTTTATCGAATTTTTTTAGACTTGTGTAATGCCTGGAGTGGGCTATGTGATATTATTCTTGATGCTAAATTTAAGTTTAAACAATTTTTTATGTCTACGGTATATGTCAAAGGTATTCTACTAATTTTTTTAAAAATATAAAGATCTTTTTAACTGCTCTTAGCAGTGACAAACTTAACTATTGTAACTTCTAATAGCGGTGTTCTAAAAGGCGCGCCTAAGCTTGAGGCTTGGGAGAAACGCCTCGCCTACGCCTTATTCTTAGTAAAAGCCTTAAAGCACACTTTTTGTTTTGAAAAAAAAACTCTTTTTTTAAAACGATATCGCCTTTTAAAGACTTTTTTTACAACCGGATCAATATCTCGAACAAAACAATTAAAAGACCAATAGTATCCCAAACCTCTCTGCCTCTCGTCCAAAAAAAGGCCAACATTATCGATCGACTTTCGATCAAAATCTATTTGTTTCATTTGAAAGGTGAAAATTACTGTTGATACCAAAATTAATATGCTGATATGGACGAATAATACGAAGACACGTGTCAATCTACGTGGCACAATAGCAACGAGGAAGTTCATTTCCCCGACCAACTCATGTTCTCTCCGAGCAACGAGGATACATCGAGGAACTTTAGCACTCCGAAGTACTCCAGCGCTCCGAGGAACTCTTGAGCAACGAGCAACTAAGGCGGTCCGAGCTGCATCTCGGTCGTATCATTAATTGCCAGATAATCAACAGTTCAACTATTCATTGAATGTTTATCATCTTGACACACACGCTGCATTAACTGTATTACCCTTTCATATGTATATCATTTAATGTATCAACCCTTTCATGTACAGCCTAAGGGCTATAAATACCTTGTATCACCCCCATTCAAAGGGACCGGAATTTCTGGAGAGAACTTATAATCGAGAATTCCCAAACACTCAGCAATAACATAACAGTGGACGTAGGCCATTCATGCAAGGCTGAACGACTTTAAAAATATTCTGTCTCATTTATTTATCTGTGATTAAATAATTAGAGTGATCTAGTTTTTTACAGCAACAGATTGGCGCCGTCTGTGGGAAACGATTGTTACTATCGTTTTTTACCAAAAATCATTCATCATCAATGGCGGATAATCCAGAATCTAGCAATCGAAATGCTGGAAATACTGGAAATCCTCCGAATCCCTCTGCACCTCCAGATCTAGCCGGGATTATGACGAATCTGGCTCAAGGACAAACCGCCATGCAAGAAACAATGAGGCAACTCATACAAACCCTTCATGGCGGTGCACCTGCACGTTCAGGACAGCAAAGTGGTCAGAGGCAAACTTATTTACTTTCTTCACGATCCAGGAGTACTGACTCACGTCGTAATGAGGAGTATGATGATTTCTCTTATCAACCTGGGCGAACTTCGTCAATAAGGGCTACAGATACTGATCAACATATCACCCTCTCTCCAGAAAGACCCAGTGCTTTAGAAATACTGAGTAGGGTGTCTCCTTTCAGTCGATTAGGCCCTAGGAGGAATAGGAGTCCACCTAAGACCATGTCGAGGAGTTTTCGACAACCATCAGATCTAAGAGAAGGATCAACACAATCACGACCAGTTGGTCGTCAAGATAAATCTCAGGAGGCTACTTCAGAACGATCTATTGCTCGAACTAACAAGCTCGATGAAGGAAATGATGAGTGGAAAGGTTCCATCCAACGGTTGGAGGATAGATTGGGAGAAATGGCCAAGGAAAAGAACCCCCTACAACGAACTTTTGTTCGAGGAACACCTTTTGTACAGGCCATTGTGAATTTTCCTACACCGTCAAAATTCAAAGCACCTGTAGTGACCCCCAAATATGATGGAAAGATAGATCCTGTTCTTCACATAGAGCAATATCAAGCTGCTGCCGACATCTATGTCGTCCCCGACGAGATGAGATGCAGAGCGTTCTCAGGAACTCTTACTGGAGCTGCCCAGATATGGTACAACAATCTTCCTCGGGGTAAGATTTCAACTTTCTTTCAGTTGGCCGAGTTGTTTATTGGCAATTTCTGTTTTGGAGCAAAGCCAGTAAAACGAGTAGCACACTTGTTAAGTGTTAGACAAAAATCTGGTGAGAGTACTAGAGATTACATAACTCGTTTCAATAACGAGAAGCTGGAAGTCATAGATTACAAAGAAAAGACAGCAATCACCGCCTTGATGAGTGGGTTGTTGCCTAATAAATTGTATTACACCTTGGCGAAAGATCCACCTAAAACTATGTCAGAGTTGATGTCAAAAGCGGCCAAAATCATGAATGCCGAGGAAGCTATGGCTGCAAAGAAGAATATGGATAAAGACACCAAGGTGGACGTCGACAAGTCTAAAAATAAAGAGCATAAGGGCAATGACGGTGACAAACGTTCTAGAAATAATAAATCATCACAGGAAGTCCTGAAGAAATACGACAATTATACTCCTTTGAAAATGGGTATTCATCATGTCTTGGAAGAAATCAAGAACAACGAGGAGGTAAAATGGCCAAAGAAACTGAGGTCAGACCCTGATTCGAGGAGTAAGGAAAAATATTGCGAGTTTCATAAAGATCATGGTCACATGACCAAAAATTTCATAGCTCTTCAGAACGAGATTGAAACACTCATCCGAAGAGGAAAGCTAGCAAAATATGTTGATCGGGGAGGTGAAAGAAAAAATAACGACCGAGGTAGAGAGAGGTCTAGATCTCCTCGTCGAGCAGAGGAGAAAAAGAAGAGAAACCATGAAGATGATCCAGATGATGACCCCGACCTTCCCAAGAAACCAAGACAGCCAGAACGAGAGGTATTTTCTATACGTTTTGGGTCATTTGATTGTAATGTCATTACAGGAGGAGATGCAGGAGGAGGAGACCTTACTGCAGAAAGAAAGGCTTACCTTGGAGAGGCTCAAGCTTGTTCATATATTCAGCGAATAAATCTGGCCGAGGACGATCGTCGGAGGAAGGTAAACAAAGAGAAGCTTGTCATTGGCTTTTCAAAAAACGACCTGACAGATGTTCTTTATCCTCACGACGATCCTTTGGTGATCAAAATGAGGATGAAGGAAGTAGTGATTTCAAGGGTGTTGGTAGACAATGGAAGTTCGGCAGACATCATGTACTATTCATGCTTTGATAGCTTGAATCTGAAATTATCTCAATTGGAACCGTATCACAGACCCCTCCTGGGTTTTGCTGGTGAGAAAGTTTTTCCACTTGGGACGATCAAGTTGGATATATTCATTGGAACTTGGGCTGCTTGTCGAACAGAAAGAATACGCTTCTTTGTGATGGATAAGAATGTGCAGTCAGCCTACAACATCATCATGGGAAGAGTTGGTTTCAAGAAGTTTGAAGCAGTTCCATCTACAGTGCATCAATGCTTAAAATTCCCAACAAACTTTGGAATAGGAGTTGTGAAAGGTGATCAAAAAGTAGCTCGGGAATGCTATTATTCATCTGCCGAGCAAGAGGAGCTTGAGGAATCAAGGAAAAAGACTACTACCTACCAGGTGGAAGAAGATACAGAGATTGAAACTCTCGATCCCAGAGATGAATCCCAACTTGTAAAAGGACAGGTGGTGGAATCTACAGAAAATGTTATTCTGGACGACGAGCACCCAGAACGAGTAACCCAGATAGGTTCATCGTTGGATGCTTCAATAAAATAGGAGCTGATAACTTTCTTGAGAAATAGGAAGAAAACTTTTGCATGGAGTCATGAAGACATGCCAGGAATAGATCCAAACTTCCTATGTCACGAGCTCAATGTGAATAAGGAGATCAAGCCTGTAAAGCAGAGAAGAAGGGTATTTAGCCCCGAGAAGAATCAAGCTATTCAAGAGGAGGTCGACAAACTCCAGAAAGCTCAATTAATTGAAGATGTGAAATACCCGGACTGGTTGGCAAATGTGGTGATGGTAAAGAAGAAAAACAATAAATGGAGAATGTGTGTTGATTTCACTGATCTCAACAAGGCCTGCCCAAAGGATCACTTTCCATTACCCAGAATTGATCAGTTAGTGGATGCTACCTCTGGGCACGAGCTGCTCAGCTTCATGGACGCTTATTCAGGCTACAACCAGATCAAGATGAAACCTGAAGATAGGGAGAGTACTTATTTTATTACCCCTAGGGGTACTTATTGTTATAATGTTATGCCTTTTGGTTTAAAAAATGCAGGAGTGACATATCAGCGGCTGATGAACAAGGTTTTCACGGAACAAATCAGTTGCAACATGGAAGTCTATGTCGATGATATGCTGACAAAGAGAAAGAAAGCTGCTGATCATCTATTTGACTTAGCTCAGACTTTTGATCAACTGGATAAATACCAGATGAATCTCAACCCGACGAAGTGTACATTTGGAGTACGAGAAGGAATGTTTCTCGGGTACATTTTCAACCAGCGAGGCATTGAGGCAAATCCAGAAAAAATCAAAGCTCTTTTAGGGTTGCGATCTCCAACAATAAAGAAAGAAGTGCAGAGTCTTACAGGACGAGTTGCAACGCTCAATAGATTTGTATCTCGAGCAACATATAGATGCTTACCATTCTTCAAAACACTTCAAAAAACTTTCGAGTGGAATGATGAATGTGAAAAAGCCTTTCAAGACTTGAAGAAATATCTGGGAACACCTCCATTGTTGTCAAGGCTAATAACGGGAGAAAAGTTATACTTATACCTGGCAGTATCAGAGCATGCAGTCAGCTCGGCATTGATAAGATTGGAGAATGGAGTCCAGAAGCCAATTTATTACACAAGTAAGGCTTTCCGAGGTGCAGAGATTATATACCCAAAGTTGGAAAAATTGGCATTGGTATTAATTAAAGTAAGTAGAAGAATGAGGCCATATTTTCAGGCCCATACCATCGTCATTTATACCGACATGCCATTGAGACAAGCCCTTCATAAGCCAGAAAAGTCAGGGAGACTGATGTACTGGGCAATAGAGCTCAGTGAATATGATATTGTGTATGAACCTAGATCATCATTGAAAGGGCAAGCTGCAGCAGATTTTATAGCAGAGTTTACATACCCTGATACCCCCGAGGAACAAAAGTTTCTCACTGATCAACCTGTGGATGTTACAGGATCCACAGACATAAATCCAGACCAACTCCGGTTGGTAAAAGGGCTTGTGAATGTAGAAAGATCATCAAATTCAAACTCAGACCAACTCCGGTTGGTAAAAGGGCGAGAAGAGATGGTCGACGAGGAACGAAAATTAACAGGGGAGGATGGAAGAGAACAACAGATATTTCACTGAGGAACTCTATTGGATAAGAAATTTGAAGACGAACTACCTACATGGAGATTGTATGTAGATGGGTCATCTTGCACAGCAGGTTGTGGAGCAGGGATTGTTTTGAAAACCCCAGACGAGATTTATATAGAATATGCCTTGCTATTTCAATTCAAAACCTCCAATAATGAGGCTGAGTATGAGGCCATGATAGCAGGTCTTAATTTAACAAAGATTATGGAAGCACAACAAGTGATGGTATTCAATGATTCTCAATTAATTGTGAATCAGGTGATGGGAACATATGCGGTTAAAGGAGAACTAATGGTAAAGTATCATGCAAAGGTGATGGAATTGTTGACAGAATTTGATGCCATTCAGTTGATCAGAATACCCAGAATAGAAAATGCACAAGCAGACGCACTGGCCCGACTAGCATCAGCTACTCGTATCGAGATGCGAAGAACGATACCAATTGAAGTACTGGAAAGTCGGAGCATAGATGAAGATCTGACGATGAATGTTATTACCCTTGATTTAGGACCATCTTGGATGGATCCCATCAGGGCATATATTGAAGAGGGAGAATTTCCAGAGGACAAGCTCGCGGCAAAGAAATTGAAGTTTAAAGTTGCTCGGTATGTACTAACTAATGGTGTTTTGTATAGACGAGGAATTATGGTGGGTTTGCAGAGATGTGTACAACCCTCCGAGGTCAAAGAATTGATTGAAGAAATCCATGAAGGGTCTTGTGGAGCACATGTGGCAGGTCGGACACTTTTGCAAAGAGTGATGACGCAGGGGTATTATTGGCCGACGATGAGGTTTGATTGTATAGCATATGCCAAGAAATGTGACAAATGCCAACGTTTTTCCTCCATCCGACGAACTCCACAAGCATTGTTGACACCCATAACTTCTCCTTGGCCATTTTCCATGTGGGGAATTGATTTGGTTGGACCATTGCCAACGACCCGAGGAAGATTCAAATATCTCGTTGTTGCAGTGGATTATTTTACTAAGTGGGTAGAAGCTGAGCCACTTATTGATATGACGTACGAGAAGGTGTACCAATTTATTTGGAATAATATCATCTGCCGATATGGTCTCCCTCATGCCTTCATCACAGACCATGGAACACAATTCGATAACGAGGAGTTTGCTGCCTATTGCCAACAATCAAACATCCTGAAGACCCATTCAGCACCAGGTCATCCTCAAAGCAATGGGCAGACTGAGGTGACAAACAGAACAATATTAAATGGTTTGAAAAAGAGGCTAAGTGAGGCTAAAGCTAATTGGATTAATGAGCTACAGTCAGTATTGTGGGCTTACCGAACAACTCCCCGAACAGCAACGGGAGAATCACCATACATGCTGGCATTTGGAAGTGAGGCTGTAATACCTACTGAGTTGGGTCTCCCAACACACAGAGTGCTGAATTTCAATTCCCCAGTCAGTGACTTGATGAGAAGATTAGATTTAAACATCCTCGAGGAGGTTAGAGAAGAGGCAGCCATTAGGAATGCTGCTTACCAACAACGCACAACTCTGTTCTATAACAAGATGGTGAAGAAATGCGACTTAAAAGAAGGGGATTATGTGCTAAAGAAGGTCATTCAGAAGCACAATAAGCTTGAAGCCAACTGGCATGGACCTTACCGAGTTACAGAAGTTGTTCGACCAGGAACTTACCGAATATCAACTCTAGAAGGAGAGGAATTCAAGAATGCTTGGAATGCTGAACACCTTCGCAAGTATTATCAATAATGTAAAATGTACAGCAGTTCCATCAACATGAATAAAACAATGATGTTTCATAATTTTTTCTCTCTCTCTTTTGTTTGAAAGTTTTTCGGGGAACACTAGTGTTGTACACTACGCTGTTCAATAGCAAAAAGAAGACGATAGTTCAGACCCACGACCAACTTCGGAGCTTGTGGACAAGATAGTTCGAAAGAACCTGATAGTTCGAGCGTGATCAACTTCGGTTGGTAAAATAGCGAGAACAAATTATACTCCTTTGGTTAGGAGGCGTACACTTGCGTGATCAACTTCGGTTGGTAAAAGAGCTTGTGGACAAGATAGTTCGAAAGAACCTGATAGTTCGAGCGTGATCAACTTCGGTTGATAAAATAGCGAGAACAAATTATACTCCTTTGGTTAGGAGGCGTACACTTGCGTGATCAACTTCGGTTGGTAAAAGAGCTTGTGGACAAGATAGTTCGAAAGAACCTGATAGTTCGATCCCACGACCAACTTTGGATGGTAAAAGGGTGAGAACAACATTCTTAAAATGCCAATTTTGGCTGGTTAAGAAACAAAATATGCCAACAAGTTGGTTGAAAGGTAAAACCATTCCAGAAAATACAAAATATTCCAAACTGAGCCAAGTATAGTTGGTCGGGGATAAAAACCCACTAATTGTAGTTGGTCAACGAGGAGAACTTATTGACGAGGAGGGTCCATCAACCTGGTTGGTCGGACACATTTTATGAAAACTCTCGCTAATTATACTTGGTCAACGAGTACAATTTTACAACCTTAGTTGGTTGGAAAAATTTTAAACATTTTTATACTCATTACTTTATTATTAAGTGATCGAACAACATTTTTTATACTTGTAACTGTTTATTACTAAGTTGGTTGATGAACAGCACAAAATGGTTATCTTTTTAACAGATACATATGCACAGATGTAAAAGTGTTAGACAAGTACAAAAGAATAGCAATACAGATTTGCAAACAGAAAATGAAAGTCTTTCATTAAAATTCAAAATAAATTACAAGTTACATATGTGTGCTAACTATTACATTGAAAATCCTATTCTATTGGTTTTTTCCCCTCAACCTTCGATACAGGTTCCTCGCCAGCAGGAGGATCATTTAATGTTTGGGGAGAATTGATAAAATTCAAGTCCCTCAACATTCTGACATTCATTACTGAAGGAGTATCCAAGAGATGCTCGGGACGAGATAATTCAATCTGAGAATGAAGACTATAGTCACCAAGATATTTTGAAATTAAGCTCCGAGGAATAGCACGAGCTGGGATCCATTCCATGTCCAGTTTATAAGGCGGTACAGGCAAGTCTAGTAGCCCAGGAGCATGATAATCCCATAAATAATGGCCCTGCTCTAGCTTTAACACACCCAGTGCGTTCAACCATCCCTGTTTATAACCTTCATTATTGGCATTTTCAAGGCGAGCATCCAAGTGACAAAGGGCTTCATTGCAGCCTGCCATCCAAAACTCACGAGGTTGTTTGTGGAATTGGAAAGTTATTCTAGTTGCTCGTGAAGGCTCCTGGCAAAAACATCTTTATTATTCAAAGCAGACTTCGTCGCAGTAAGTTGATCTTCCAAAGATAGGTTTTTCTTGGACATTTCAGACAAAGCACGATCTTTTGCATTCAATTGGAACGCTTGAGTTTCCAAAGTAGACTGAGTGTGAGCTTCTTCAACATTACGGCTGAGAACTCTTGATCGACTCCGAGCAGGTGGAGAACTTTGCTCCTCGACAACTTCTTGAATAGCTCTTCCTCGCCCACGAGAACCTCTTCCTCGCCCCCGAGCATTAGTAGAGATACCAGACCTTCTCAGAGTATCCAATTCTTGCCTTAATTTAGCATTCTCAACCTCTAAGAATGAGAATCCTTCATCGGTGATCGGTACCAAGGCAGCGGAGGACGAAGCTGCAGATTCATATTGTGCTAACTTTTTCTGCAAATTGTTGTTCTCTTGTTCCAGCAGCTCGGTGATCTGTCTGCAGGCCTCAACTTCACCTTTTAGGGTCCTCTCCCTGACATCGTATCCAGCAATGATCTTTTTGTGGCCTATCTCGGAAGAAAGCTGTTGATACCTATTCTCATACTCCTTGTGCAACAAGGCAGTTGATTCATTGTGCTGATTTTGAAGATCTTCTAGGGAATAATGAAGCTCCTCGATCAAGTCATAGTAGGCCACGTTGTTGGCCACAGCTCGGTCAAGTAAATCCTTCAGGTACTGATAAGCCTCAATTGCTTCTTCTGAATCATCATGGCCAAGGATGTCGGCAATTTCTGATACACTCAAATTTGTATGACCAGCCTTATAATATTCATGGCATTGCTGCATCAACTTTGTATCATGTGCAGATATCAGTTCCATTCTAGCCACAAACTAATAAAGAAGAGAAGGCAAGAGTTAATAAATAAAAACAGACAGAGCATCAACAATGAAGAGGAATAAAAAGATGTGATTTTATTACATCATCAACAAGATTACATCATTTGGAATACAGAGGATAAGTAAAAGAAGAACAGAAAAAGAGTACCGAACAACTTCACACATTTTCCTTGTCTCCCAATACTTTCTCGGGAGGCTGGGACAAGGAGCTTGGTTGCTCGGTAGGAACAATGGTCTGATTAGTAGAAGCTGGGATTTGTTCTGGAGGAGCAGGCAATGACGAAATCTCCTCGGTGGCTGTCTGGTTGGATGGTGGAACAAGGACTTGATCACCCACTGTCATTAAAGATTCTTCAGATACAGCTTCGTCTAAAGACTCATCTTCAATAACTGGAGGAGGACCAGGGAGATGTTGTTGAAATAGCTCTGAGTCCTCACTCACCTTCAACTCCTGCAGTGCTGCAACCCAATCATCATGAAAATATTTCAAACTTCCATATTTCACCTGGGTCGTCATAGATGCCACCCCCTATCCCATCCTTTGTCCCAACCAGTTTTAAAGGACATCTTCACAGCTATTTTTCTCTTCATTTTTTCCGAGGATAGCTTCTCGGACATAAGATTCTCGGTGGCCTTCAATTTGGTCTCCACCTCCTCCTTCTGGCGATTTACTTCTCGCAGGAGGGTCAGCTCTTCTTCAGTCGATTTCAATTTATTCTCAAGCTCCCCAAAGCCAGAAAGTTTCTCGGCATAATCTTTATTTTCTCTCTCCAAGTCCTTCACCTTATTACCCAGTTGTACCTTCTCTGCATCAGACGCAGCCAATTTCTTCTCCCATTCAGTTTTATCATCGTCATACTTCTGACGGGACTCACTCACAGATTTAATAGCTTTCTCCAGTGCTCCCTCCACAGTGGACGAGGAGCAAGAAGCTTTGATTGCTTCATCCTTTTTAAGGATTAAATTGAAAGAGCTCGTCAATTGCAATCAAAAGAGGAAAATGAAATCAGAAACAAACATGGGAAACAACAAAGGAAAATATAAAAAGCTCGGAGTAGAGATACTTACTGAAGCCAAATGACGAGCAACCAGAGAAGTAACCACATCCCGAGTAAGGTCTTCTTCAGTACCTTGCACCTCGGGGATGGGTGAAAATTTTGCCAAACTCATCGTAGAGCTCGGAGGAATAATAATTGGAACACCATCTCCACCAGTTGGGAGTGGGGGAATGGCTCCAGAAATACTGATCGAGGAGGATTTCCTCAATCTCCTCGGTGCCTTTTCAGCAACCTCAACCAAAGAGGAACTTTTGGTTGGTGAGAAAGTGATTATCTCAATAGGTGCATCCTTCTGCACAGGAGCCACTGGGGGCTTCTCGGCAACCTTCTGAACAGCAACAGAAGGGGCATCATCAATTTTCTTTGTCCCCTTTGGGACATTAACCTTGGTTTTCTTCCCATCGCCAGCAGAGGAACTCTCATCGAAGAGAGTAGGAACTCTTCTTTTGACCATTTTATGGCTCAAAGGAATATGAGATTCCGGATCAGAGTCTCCAGGAATTTGCACTGGATCACTGGAGCTGACCACAGGGCGAGCAGTAAAAGACGACGTATAACTCCTATACTGCAACAAGTATGAGTCAGACCTGATGTGCTCGTCTGCAATCTTCTGATGCAAGCTCCAGATATGTTTCAATTGCCTTATATTAACTTCTGATTCTTTAGGAGTTTTTCTCTTGCTATTAACTGCAAACAAAAACCATTTGAAATGTCAATCATGCATTCATTCAAACATGATGAAGTCACAATTTCGAGAATAAAATAAAATGAGAATAACCTATCCCATTGCCATATGGGGGGCATTTGGGACCTTCATACACTCCGTCTCCGACTAAAGGAGCATGTTGCCAATTTTTGAAAACTAACCCATGTTCAAAATAATCCCTGTTGGCATCAGGGAGGTTGACTACTAAAGCTCTATTCAAAAATCTGGTTTTTAAATAATAAACGTTATCTAAAACAACCCATCTATAGCAATACATAATCTCAGGAATTCCTATGCGAGTTCCATGAGTTTGATTTAATTTATGCACCCCATTAACTATTCTCCATGTATTGGGGGCTACTTTTGCAGGAACAACATCGAAATGTTGGCAGAATTCTAAGCATAAAGAGTTGGGTGGAAAAGAAAATCCACACTCAGCAATAAAGAGGCCGGGGAACCAATGTCCCTCAGCCAAACAAAAATAATCAAAGGGCTCAGGAAGATTTTCCAGAGTTACCCAAGACGGAATGGAATAATCAGAACGGAATTTTTCAATAGATTCAATAATGTAAACCATGATGAATAAAAGAACAAGGAAGAAGAGCTTACAGGGGAAAAGGAGATCTGTTGACAAACAAACGAAGAAAAAGATGGACGCACAGGAGAAAGAAAAGCTATTAAAACTCGAAAGCAGAAATTCAAAAGGTAGGAGACGATGGGATTGTCTCTGAAGCTTAAATACCTTGCCTTGGGAAATGGCGAAAGAAATGATTACAAAAAAGAAATTGTTACGCTACCAGCGGCTAAAAGGACAAAAAGGGCACGAAGACCGAAGCGCCTATAAAAATGCAAAATGGCGAATTCTGCGAATTTGGAAGGAAATTCAAATATGAAGAAAAGACTCCTAAAACCCAGGAAAGTCATTCAATATCGCCATATACCGAGAAAGAATGTTCCATACTCCTCAAAGTTCAAAATATGAAACATTGGGGGCTTCTGTTGATACCAAAATTAATATGCTGATATGGACGAATAATACGAATACACGTGTCAATCTACGTGGCACAATAGCAACTAGGAAGTTCATTTCCCCGACCAACTCATGTTCTCTCCGAGCAACGAGGATACATCGAGGAACTTTAGCACTCCGAAGTACTCCAGCGCTCCGAGGAACTCTTGAGCAACGAGCAACTAAGGCGGTCCGAGCTGCATCTTGGCCGTATCATTAATTGCCAGATAATCAACAGTTCAACTATTCATTGAATCTTTATCATCTTGACACACACGCTGCATTAACTGTATTACCCTTTCATATGTATATCATTTAATGTATCAACCCTTTCATGTACGGCCTAAGGGCTATAAATACCTTGTATCACCCCCATTCAAAGGGACCGGAATTTCTGGAGAGAACTTGTAATCGAAAATTCCCAAACACTCAGCAATAACATAACAGTGGACGTAGGCCATTCATGCAAGGCTGAACCACTTTAAAAATATTCTGTCTCATTTATTTATCTGTGATTAAATAATTAGAGTGATCTAGTTTTTTACATCAACAATTACATTGCTTATATTGAATCATTTTGTATTGATTATTGATTATCGATTATTGAATGATTATTGATATTGATTATTGAATGATGAAAAATACATTTTGCATATTGTTTATTGAATGTTGAGAAAAACATTTTGTATATTGATTATAGAGCATGCATATGAGAAAGATGACTATCAAACATACGGATATATTTTCAAAATTCAATGTATAAATTATTTTATTATATTACTAGCCTTGGAATAAATAAAATAATAAAAAAAGGGAAAACGACTTTTTATAAATAGGCTTCGCCTAGGCTTCTAAGGCTTGAGATTTGACTCTACGCCTCGACCACGCCTAGCGTCTTTTAAAACCTTGGCTAATAGCAGTCACAAATTTTTTAATGTCGCTATTTTTGTAGCCGTTGTCAGCAGTTGCGAATCTAATATTTTTAACTATTATTAGCAATCACAAATTCAATATTTGTCACAGCTAATAGCAATTACAAATATTAGATTCAAAAATTCTGGCAGCAGCTACAAAATGGGAGGGGTAATTGTTGTCACCATGTTATAACCCCTACAGGGGTGGTAAAAAATTGTGACTGTTCTTAGGAGTGATAATTTTTTATGACGCCGTAAATCATGATGGCAAATAGCAGTTACAAAGATCATTTGTAAATGTTAATGGCAGTTACAAATATCCTTTTTTAGTGTAGCGGATGTCGACCTTGGATGTTCGACACCAATATATAGAGGTCTCTTTAATTTCCAGACCTTACTCAATTCGTCAAAGTTAACGTGTGCTTGGTTGGGTTATTTCTTTTTGGATTTATCTACACAAAACAAGGAAGAAAAGAATCACTAAGAATCACACAAGGCATGGCCAACCAAAATGAATAAAAATAAAAATTATCACTACAAGAAAAACTGCTTTTTACTACGGTGCTCCAACCGTCTCAAAAAGTCCTCTAGCCGTCTCAAAAGCCTTTTGTGACGCCATTTGAGACGGCAAAGGAGCGTAGTATTAGACCCCCGTTTTAAAAGCTTTTTGAGACGACAACATCCGTCTCAAAAAGTTCTTTTGAAACGGGAAATACGCCGTCTCAAAAGGTCATTGCTTATATGACCCTTTTAAGATGGCGAAAAAACCGTCTTTTAAAGTTTTTTTAGAGCCACGAACATACGTCCCCAAAGAGTTTTTTGAGACGATAACTTAACCGTCTCAAAAAGTCTCCATTTATGGAACCCTTTTGAGACGGCAAAGAAGCAGTCTTTAATAATTTTGGCACCCAAATTATAATTTCATCCATTCCATAATATACTCTATATAATTATAAACAAAACCTCTTAAAAACAATATGACATATTTTGCATCCCATTTCAACATATAACATACAATTTTCCATTCAATTATAATTAAAGTTCATACAAAGAAAAAATACACAATTTAAACATTGTGTCCAACATAGATCTCTCTATACAATTTCACTCATCTCATTAGAAAAAATACATGAAAAATCATCTATCCCTAACATAAAATGATGTACACAAAGTAAACTCGCAATCTTCAAGCATACGACCTCCAGCAAAAGGACTCAAATATCTTGCCTTGTCCACAAAAAGTTTTCACCTGCAATAAATTTATTAAGTGTCAGTTACCTTAAACAAATAAGTAATTTTTTTAATAGTTCCTATAGATGACAATCTTTAGAAACCTTATCAAATTTGTATATCTTCATATTATTTACTTTTACAAATATTTAATATTTTTTAAAAAATTCGGCAGAGTCTCCTTTATTTATTCATGAAAACCAACCTGTTTAAACATAAAAATTAACTCAAAAACAACGACAGAAATAGCCACAACTTTCTAAACAACTAATATAAATAAAAATACACACTACGATTCCTTTTACCGTTGGACAACATAATGAACAAAATTTAACTTGAATATGTCTCACCCCTGCTTGTGATTGAGAGCAAGATTAAACAGGAATTAAGCGACAAGGTCTTTGATTGAGAGAATAGATGCAAAAGCTTCAACGATAAAAGGCTCAAGTATACGTATAACAAGTCCTCGTGGGATAGTAAACTTCCTGCAACAAATGGGATACAAAACGCAATTAGCTATGGTTCTGAAAAAGTCAATAAACATTAACTTGATTTAGATACTTGGACAATACTTGTTTAAAACCCAATACAAAAACCAGCTCCAAAGATGTCATGATTATATAAATATAAAATAAAAACAAACACTAAAAACCTAGATGATTTAATTATTTAACACTTAATGGACTGATTACAAACTGAACTAATAACCTGACTTAAAGACTGAAACAATAACTTATAATACTAAAACAACCACAAAAAGAGTAATGAAATGCCCCATAACCGATTTACAAAGTAATAAAGCAACTAAGTCTACCCACCATTCCGAGTACCAGCTAAGATCGACATATGGATTCTATGAGCTATGATTTTTATTAGAACATTTCCCTAACTTGAGCTACTAGATAAAACCGTACACCTAGTTATGTTTTGCATCCGTTCATACGAATAGTATTTGCATGATTAATTATTTGCTCAATTTGCATTACGTCTTAGTTTATTTAGAGAGTTATTTTTTTCCTCAATTCGTTCATACGAATTCCTTTTTGTGCCATTCGCATGGCCTTAGTGATCTTATTGGAAGGTTTCTTTTTGTACTTTAGGATTCACAATTTCACCTAAAATTTGTAGAGTTTTTCTATATCATTTTCTCATGTGTAATCTAGTATGATTTTACTAGTTTGGGTATATTTTGTCATGTTTTAGTATCATATGAGATAAATGTTTGGACCATATATAACGGCTTCCACAAAGTTGTTGAAGAGAATTATGCTCAAGACATGCCTGGAAACCTTATTCAACTTGTTTGCAAAAAATTCATAGGGCTTAAAAGTTATCATGGATACCTGCTCTGTTCATAGGGCTTAATGCCATACCTTGCTCTGTTCCATTTTTGTATGTGATCACGTCCTACATTTCAAGCTAGTTAGGTTATGCAGGTGGGATTTTAAAAGATGAAAAAAAAACATAAAAAAAGTGATGTCGTACCACTGCTCTAGATACTATAATGTAAATATCTTTTGGTATCTCATTTTGCCAGATAATCTCAACCTTAGGTATGAAATATTCTGCTTTCATACCCAAAGACTCCTTGTTGAAAATTTAACACCATTGGTGGATTTGGACTCCAAATAAAACTCGTTCCTCGCAAACTGAGAAAGTATTTTAGATTTTCCAACACCCGAATCCCATCAAGACTATCTTGAATAGATAGTCATACTCCTGATCCACCTTATATGGCATTTATTTTTCCTCTCCCAAACCACAAATAGATGTTGATGAAGCAGAGAACTTAAATGGAAATTTTTAATTCCAGGAATTACAAAGGTCAGTTGTACTACCATTAACTTCAAGTCCTTGTTGATAATGAATGCACAAGGTGATATTTATTGTCCTATTTTCATCTTCGACCAATGGATGAAGTTTTATTTTGAATTGACATGTAATTAAAACTATGAATTACAGGTAATAAAATGCAACTGATTCTTATTTTGGGTTAAGGAGAATACAATAAGAACACAATCACACAACTGATTCCTATTTTAACATGTAAATTCAACTATGAATTATAGGAAATAATAGCATTATTCTTCAACCACATTCAAAACATAAATTCTTAACTTGTAGAACAAGCATAGTAGGATCCCAAGTTTTAACTAACATCTTAAATGAAAAGAAGTATAGCTCAATCACATATACATCTAAATGTTAGCAATAGTAACTTGTACTACTCTTGTACATCTGACAGAGATAACTAGCTTATGTCAAACATCATTGGATTCATATATAGCAACAACATATATGCATATATGCAGCAGCCACATATATGCATATATGCAGCTGCTATATATGTTGCGTATATGCAACATATATAGCAGCAACATATATGCATATATGCAGCAGCCACATATATTCATATATGCTGCTGTATACATGCATATATGCATAGGTTTCCAATTTTCACTACAGATCAATGGGTCTCTTTAAAGATGAAGGATGAAAAAATTAAGTTTACATGTATTGCCCTTTCACTCCCTACAATAAACCAATAAATATATATTAAAAAAATTAAATTTTAATTCAATTGTCTACCTCTGTTGTTCACTGAAATATTCCTCTTGTTGATCATGACCTATTTGTTTGATTTTGTATTTCCTATATAGTAATTTGTTGTTTCTGTAATATGATGGAATTCGATGTTCATATATCCACAAAATAAGAATTAGTCATTCAGCAATACAATATAAGATATAAAGTTCAGAATCTGTAGAAAGAACAAACAAAAGAATGACATTATGGTGAGCAACCCTTACTATGCAATGCTCTAAGAGAAATAGCAATGGTCTAAGAGAAAAATGGTGTAACTAGACAGCGTAGATGTGGACCCCAATGGCAATGAGAAAGATGGTAATGAGTCCAAACTCCACCGCCTTGTTTTGGCCCGACAATTGACGGGAGATAACTACAATACCTGGAGCAGAGCGATGCATATGGATCTCACAGTGAAGAACAAGTTAGGCTTTGTCGATGATACATTTCTTTGATCTTTAACTACTGATTTGATTTTCAATTCTCGGTCTCGATGCAATTCTTGGTCTTGTCCTGGATTTTAAATGTTTCGAATAAGGAAATTACAAATACTTGTCTTTATTTTGATTCTTCTAATGAGGTTTGGGGAGATTTGCATGATTTACTTTATTAAAGTAATGGACCTAGAATTTTTTAGATTCGTAAACATCTGCATGGTCTTTCTCAAGGTTCTTCTGATGTCACTTCTTACTATTCTAGAATCAAAATTCTTTGTGATGAGCTCAAATATTTTAGACCAGTCCCTGATTGGAATTGTGGAGGAATTAAGTCTTGTATGGATTATCAGCATCAAGAATATGTTATTCAATTTCTCATGGGATTGAATGAGTCTTAGGCTCATATTTGAGCTCAAATTCTTATGCTTGATCCTTTACCTAACATCAGCAAAGTATCAGATTCTTATGTTTTGGGAACTAGTTCAATGTCTCAAACTGTTTCAATTGCTAGTTCTTCAATGTCTAAGAGAGACAAACCTTTTTGCACTCACTTTGGACTTTCTAGTCGCACAATTTTAAAATGATATAAGCTATATGGATATCCACCTGGATTTAAGTTCAAATAAAAAAATACACGAAATAAATCTTTTGTTAAACAAGCCAGATTTCTAATGTTAGAGCTTTATCTTCTCAGCTTTTTTCTTCAGAAGTCTCTGTTATGAAGACTTTGGATCCTTTCTCAATGTTAGCAATTAATCAAATTGCTCAGCTTATATCTCAATCAAGGTTATACTGTTAGTGGATGTCATTCAATCGGGCCTTTAGTTTCACATTTCATTGGTATAGCTTCCTTGTCTTCTCAACTTCAATCGAATTATATTCCTGTTAATACTTGGATTTTGAATACTGGAGGGCAAACAAGTTGCTTTGAATTTGGGAGTATTAGAAGTGCATCACTTGAACATGCTTCTTCCTTATCATTTCCCTGTGGTGATTTATCTCAAAAAATCTTTAAATACGACCCCAAAGTCCTATAAATTTTAAAAAACTCTTTTTAACTTATCCTGATATCCAAGTTATGTTGGCCCAAGCTTAGAACTCAGCAAAGACAAACTCTAGATTAAGCACAATCCCAGAAAGTGAGGAGATCAAAGAAGTAGTGAAGCAAATGAGCCTAAATAGTTGTCCTAGCTTAGATGGTTTTCATGGTTATTTCTTTAATAATTTTTGGAATATCATTGAAATAGATGTTATAGTTGCAATATAAAGTTTCTTCCTAGAACCTATGATCTCTAATTGGCAGGCCTCAAAAGAAAGTTAAATTTTGATGATGGTTTAACAAATTGTTCAAGCAGGATCTGAGCCTTCTAGAGACGTGGGATCCAAGTTTCTCCTGTTAGAATTCATGCTCATATTCTCACCCTTGAAATTGCAACTGCATTTTTATCTTCTCGTGTTCTTATCTCTAGAGTGTATGCTAAATGCAAAAGAATGGAAAGGAGATAATTTTGGAAAGATTTAAGATGTGGATAGAGAAGTAGCCTATGATATTAGGGAAGCTCTGGCTGAAGGTAGTCTCCATAATGCCTGTTACATTGGTAGTAGGTTCACTTGGACCAGCAGGAGAGCTTAGGCCAGACTGGATAGGGTGTGCACAAAAATATAGTGGCAAGACTCGTTCACTTCAACTGTGGTCAATCATTTTAATAGGATAAAATTAGACTATAGCCCTTTACTAGTGGAACTTAAAACCTCTATTAACATCTTATGAAAATCATTCAGATTTATAAATGTTTGGACCATATATAATGGCTTCTACAAAGTTGTTGAAGAGAATTAGGCTCAAGACATGCCTGGAAACCTTATTCGACTTGTTTGCAAAAAATTCATAGGGTTTAAAAGTTAAAAGTTACCTTGCTATAAAGGAAGACTTTTGGAGACATAAATCAAAAGAGAAGTGTCTTAACCATGGGGAAAGGAAGACATAGTTTTATCACGTTTTATCCAAATCTTGAAGACAACAGTTGATTGGTCATAGGAAAAATATATGAATAATCTGGAGGATATTATGTATTTTGATTATATAGAGATTTTATTGCCCCTTATAGTGTATTCTTTTACTATATATAAGAATTAAACCCCAAAGACTGAATTGAAGAGAGAGTCATTTTATTAAAAAAAATCTTTATGGTATCAAAACAGTAAGAATTTGCCTTGAAACCACAGAATCTTGAATCACCGTGGCGGTATCATCTATTTCCATTGCCTCAAAATATCCTTATCCCTCATATTACAGTTTCAACTGCTGAAGATGCAAGTGAACAAATAACTGGTGCAAATATAGATTTTATTTCTTGGAGAAGGTATAATAGACTTCTCCGAGGGTGAATTATGAGAAATTTGTTTGAAGGAGTTTCGGGACTAGTTGTTGGTCTCAATACTTAATAAGAAGTTTATACAAAAACAACTACTAATGAAAAGAAGGCCCACAACTGCAGGGTCATGAAACGATGAAGCTATTTCACAATTCAAATGATTCTTGAAATCCAAACCAGAACATGGGATCCATTGGAGAATGTTCACTACGCTCATACAATAATTAGAATTCTTACAAAAAGGGGAAGCACGGACATAGTAACTTCCCATCAAAGCATAAAGAGTTATCACAATCTAAACTACAAGACAAACACAACTGCTAATGAAAAGAAGGCCCTTGCACCGATGATAATGAAATGCAAGGAAATCATTACTCAACTAACAAGATATATTTTCCCCATGAATTGATGATTAGTCTCCAAATTGATAATGCTGGTGAGGATCCGAAGCATGTCGAGACCTCTTGTATAAACGATGAAGACTAGCAAGAACTCCCTTAAACCTCAAACATAATTATAGATGGTGATAGCAAGGCTATGTGATTCTATTATTTATATTACATTTGAACTTTTGTAATCTTATTTCAAAAATGTGAATGAAAAGAACTATTTTCCTTTTATCATCATCTTGTCATTGGTCTGAATAATTTCTTTATTTTATACTTGTGTTTTGTTAAGAATAAATTTGGATTTTTTTTATTTTGAATTTTGCTATCTTTTGATGAAACTATAGCATGAACCCCTCAAGCCCCATTTTTTTAACCACAACACTTCCTTTATATCTTCCCAAACTAATTCAAACTCTTCGCATAATTAGAATTAATGATGAGAGCCTTAAGATTATTAGAAAGTGCCTAGGTTAGGGTCCTTATATCTCAGTTGAGCTAAGGATAAAGGCCTTAAGCTCTGAAATCATTTTGAATTCAGGGCTATTGGACCTCAAAACCTTTTGAGATAGGGATAAAAGCCCTAAAAATTTGAATTCATTTTAAGGTAAGGGTTATTGGACCTCAAAACCTTTTGAGATGAGAAAAAATCCTTATATTTGACATTTTTATTTAAGTTTAGAGTTATCAATCCCTGGAACCTTTTGAGATAAACATAAAACCCTTCAAATCTAAAAAAGTCAAGTTCTAAGTCATTGAACCTCAAAACATTTTGAGGACCAGACCTAAAAACTTTGATGTTTTAAGTTGACTGTCATTGGAACTCATAACCTTTTGAGATAAGTATAAAAACTAAAACTCTAATTTTTATTTTAAGTCCAGGGTCCTTGAAACTTAGAACCTTTTGAGCTAAGTCTAAAATCCTTATAACTAACAAAATATTGTGGTTTAGTGTGATTAGTCCTTGTGGCCTTTTATAACTAAGGGTTATGTCCTTATAATTCCCAGCATATTATAAAGATAAGTGTATTGGGCCTGAAAGATTTTGCTCAGGGTCATAGGGACTCACGATTGAAGCCAAATCAAGTCTCAAGTCCATAAAATTCTTGGGAAGTTTTAGGTTCAAGATCATTGGATCTTAGATTCTATAGAGCTAATAATTAAATCCTTACAACTCTTAAAACATTTGAGCTAAGGTGATTAGAACGCAAGACTTTAAATCCAAGTATTAACCCTAATTAGAACACAAAGCATTTGGCCTTGCCTTTATCCAATAAAGGTGGTAACTATGGCTTTTTCACTCCGAAAACCTATGACTCACACTCTCATAAACACCAACATATAGAATCTGGTTCAAAGTATGTGAAAATCATGCTTACAAAACTATAACTGCGTAGATATAGATATTTATGTATTGGAGATTACATATTAGTGTTCATATTACATATTTATACATTAGTAAGATTTACTAGTACGTCACCTTCGATGAACTGTCCATGCTTCATAGTCCTCAACACTTAATTATTTGAATGTTAAGATTTACTATTTGATTTGGTGTGTTGAATAACAATGGCATTTTTTTTATGATGATGCACGTGGGTATTAATTTGGTCCATCATATAGACTACAAATTAAATAATAATAATAGAATAATAATCAAATTAATGGCATAACCTCCTTCCAAAGGACATGAATTAGATGAGCAACTATAAACGAACATATCAATAATCTAACTAAAACTGAAACAAACTAGTAAACAAATATTCTAATATGTTAATCTAAAAATTATACTACAACAACCAATTGACAATCCGAGTTTTCAATTGGCTCACCCTCAACCTCCTATCACCACTAGAAATCAATCCAAAATTTCAATTGGCTCTCGCCCTCATCTTCATATCACCACTACAAATCATATGTAAAAAAAATAATGATATAGATCAATAATTAAGAATTATAATTACCTCTTATCTATGTCAATTCAATGTTGGAACTTGAATGTCCTGGATTAGCTACTTCATATCACGCAAGTCATAGCTTCCTATCAAACAATCATAAATGAAACACAGTGTATCAAGGATGAAGACAAATATGAAAAATAAATATTTTTTTTTGCACAAATTACGATGAATGTTTATATATTGTGAACCATTCGACAAATTATACTCTTAGTGATTACTCAGTCACGAGTTGTAACTTTACAACTGACTTCACCTCACTTGACAGAAATGTTAAAATAGTTATCCTTCATAAAGTTGCAAGTTGTAACTTTACACACTCACTTCACCTAACGGTATAAAAAAAGTGAAAATACACGTGATTACATGATTAGTGAGCTTTAAAGAAACCTTGACACATCTAATTGAGACATACTATTTGCATATGATTAGAGAAGTAGATCCATCTATAAACACACATTTAAATAAATAAGTTTATGTAACCAAATCGATAGTTATAAACATATTAGTAATTAACACATGTAATAAAAATGGTTAATCTTCTACACCACATAAATTCACAATGTAGTGCCGAGAAAAATATTTGTTACTGCATAAACATTGGAAACTAAAGTAAAATTATTTCCTATTATAGAAGCATGTAGGATTTAACCCAACACATAATGTATACATAGATAAATTGATTGTAGATTTTGAAAAATAGATATGTGCTAATATTTTTTTAAAGGTAATTGCCCCTAGTTGTAACCTTTATGTCAAATCTATTCAAGAACAAATTGATATATATTAACATATAAGTAATTACTTATATATACAGGTATCAATTTTGAAGAAAAAATAAATATTGATGATTGTATATATAGGGCTTAAAACATGTTACAATAATGATAATCGTATTTGTGACTCTGATGTCCGATTTCAACCTTAGAAATATAGTTATTTTGACAAATTGTACCTTTGTCACAAGATCCATAAAATATCTAAAATCGCCCAAAGAAGTAATTAGCAAAAATTAGAGAAGTATATAAATACATAAAAAGAGAAGTGAAAAATATACCTTGCTCAGATTTTGCAGTTCGACTTGATACGAATAGCTAGGGCAAGGGAGGATGAGGTCGGTGGCTAGGGCTGAGCGCGGCGGGGTGGAGGGATTTGGTTAGGATGAAGAAATGACGGGGTGGAGGGTTTTGGTTCTTTTCCTTTTCCTTTTGTTTTGTTAAGCTAATAGAAAAGTAAGAGCCAATGCGAGCGCGGGACTGAAAATTAATAAAGTAGAGAAACGAATTATTTTTTGCTGTCTCATTTGACATATCTTTTGAAACGGGCACTATTTTACTGTCTCTTTTAATAGTATTTTTTGAGACGGATAATAAAAACGGTCTTAAAAAGAGTAGTTTTTAAGACGGTTAATTTTACCCGTCTCAAAAGTGAGTTTTAAAGATAAAAAATTTTGCTGTCTCAAAAGGTTCCGTCTTAAAAGGTACTTTTTTTTGTAGTGTATCAATCAACCTATTTTATGTCCCCTATTGGAACACGTGTAGCCATTGTAGGGTTAACCACCCTCAGGAATAGGTATGTGATCACATTGCTTTATGATGAAGCGGTGAGAACAATAATATCTATTGAAATCAAGCATATTCACAACCATTACCCTCTTCATTTTCATCGCCTTCAGATAAAAGGTGTTATCATTTATCTTCACCCACATATAGCAATACCGGATGTTTAGGATGCCTAACTGAGTTTTATTCAACTCATTTATCCTATTTACCCCATTAACTATCCTCCATGTATTTGGGTACATTGAATTGTAACCACAAAACTCTAAAAAAAATTGATTTAGAGGAAAGGTTATGCCGGCATCAACAGAAAATTAGGAGAACATCCAACGTCATCCCTCAATGTTGTAATAATCCTTGGGTTTCCCCCCTAAACTTAATCACTACCAACTCAAGAATGGATTTTTTTTCTAAACTCCTCGATGGACCCCTCACTGATCGGATACATCATTTTCACAACTAAATAAATATGGACAGTGGAAGAAATATATATGATGTTGGAAGAAAATCATAGAGTAACAATGTAGAGAGAGAAAGACTTACAGTGATTGAGGAATACAAATAGCTCTGAAGTGTTTTTAAAAGATTGAAGAATGGAATGCGCTCTAAAGTGACGACGAAGAAGTGACTAATTACCCTGGTTTAACTTCCAAGACAAGAGTCATTAGTAAGAATTTCCCCAAATGACGGCTAACATATTATCTCCCTTTAGCTAAAAGGCATAGAATTATAGGTTTACCTCTGAAACATCGAGGAAAATTATAATCGTTCCTTTTAAGACTAATGAGAATAACAACGTAAATTTTCATCTAAAAACATAAATGTTGACATTTCCCGACTATAGAATCTATTGAAGGTCAAATTTTATTACCGACCATGACCAGCGTTACATCTAATGAGTGAGCAAACCTCTGTACCACGTTTAGTCTGCAATTTTATAAGAGCAAAGATGGGGGAAATAATTCAACGAGATAGGAGTAAATAACACGTGTCAGGAAAGCTTGATGATCGATCATAGCTTGTAGATAAGAATAAAGAGAGGTAGATCAATGAAAATCTCAAAATGGCATACACGCGATAAATTCATAATAGCAATCCAAGATCATGAAGCCCCATATGCCTCAGTTTTTTTATATTCTTTGTAATTGTAACCCACGCCCGTAAAAGGGGAATGTAATATTCATTATTAAGGGTCGATCAATAAAGAAAGAAAGCAACACCCCTTTAATGTAGGCACATTACCGAACCACATACTTAATGCGTCACTGTGTGCTTGATCTTTATTTTCTGCTCGGCTTAATTATGTTGAGTTTATAATAATAATATTTTACCACCTATAGGAATCATTTATCAAAAGTGATCATTATTTCCTAGTTGTCTACACTGGGTACTCTGTTGAAAAATGGTGTAGCAAAAAGAAGGAATGGGACTTTTTTTATACGAAAAGGTCCATGGTTAGTTATTCAGGATTACAACATTCTTATTGGAATTTTGCATAAGAGTCGACTATAGACATTATGAATTTAGTTCCATATGAATCAGTCTTTTTAAGTCCCATGAAACTGTGGAATGGGCGAAAAATCATTATAGACTCCATTGGGATCTGGGGGGAGGGAAGGAAGTGAGAATATGAGACAGAAGTATGTCTCTTCATTGGTTATCCTAAAGGTTTTAAAGGTTGTTTATCTTATAATCCTAAGAACAAGAAGCACATTGATTGTATGATTGTCCATAAGAGGATTATGTATAAACCACGGGCAAAAGAATAAGATAGTCTTAAAATATATCGAAAGGGAACATCATATTACCGGTGTTGGTCGACCATCCATACAAGAAGAAATACAACTTGATATAGATAATATATATTACAAAACTGTAGTGGGGGTATTATGAATATCATGTAACATTTGTCAATCATACTAGATCACAAGCTGATCCACGGTATAGTGTGAGGGTAAGGAGACATCATGAGAGATTAGTATTTTGGGTGAACATTTTAGTGCAAACGCAAGGGAAAGAGAGTCAGATCCTAGGAATATAACTTGGCATTATAAGACAAGGACTTTTATCTTTGACTTAAGACTATGAATATAGTAACGGATTCCATGTATTCGAATCAGTTTATTGGTGCTTTTAGACATGTTGAAGGGGTAAAACTCATGGGGTGCAAGTGGACCAACAAGAGTAAAAATACAGATAGGTGAATGGTAGAAACCTTCAAGGCAATGCTTTTTGCAAAAAGGCTTACTCAAAAATAAAGTAATTGACTATGAGAAAACCTTATCGATGGGAGTTATTCTAAAGTCTATCGAGATTCTTCTAACATTAAGATGGTAGTCTTGACAATTGTATCTATATTCTTGAAAATCATTGGATTCGTAATTAGAAGTCGGGAAAGTAAAATGTGTTCGCTTAAGGAGTTCAGTTATGGAAGTAAGCTAACATCAAGATCTTGGAACATTCGGTTTAATTGAGAAATTAAAATTTCGATTTTGATCAAAGCCCGGATAATACTTATATGTATAAAAAGAGTGAGGAAATGTGGTGGTATTTCTAATATAATATGTGGATCATATTATCCTAATCAGGAACAATGTGGGTATATTTTCTTACATAAGAGTGTGTTACCCATGTAGCTCGATGTAAAGAACTTAGGACTAGCCAGTCACATAATTGGGATCAAGTTATTGCTAGATAAAATAAATATGATGTTGGGCTTATCCAAAGAAACTTATATCGATGGTTTTATCACAAGTTTAACATTAGATATTCTAACACTCTTAACAAGATAGAGAGGATGGGGAATATACCTTATGCTTCTGTAATGGGAAACCTCATATATGTTATGATGCATATAAGACCAAACATCTTCTTTGCCATTGGCATGGTTAGAAGATTTCCGTCTAACCCAGGTGAGGAGCACTGAACTACAGTAAATCACACTCTTAAGAAACATAAAAGGTCTAGATATTACATGTTAATCTAATAAGTGAAAATTCTTATACCTTTAAGGCACAAAGACTCAGTTTTTAATCAAATAAGGATTCCATAAACTGCACCTCAGGATAAGTGTTTACTAGAGGAGGTGGAGTTGTTAGTTAGAGTAATGGTAAGTAATCATGTATTGATGACTCCACTATGGAGGCCGAAGTTGTTACCATTTAGGAGGCAACTAAAGAGGATATATAGCTCAAGAAATACTTAAATGAATTGGGTGATGTTCCTTCAATACAATTGGCTAGTACATTGCATTGTGATAATGATGGGGCTATTACAATTTCGAGATAACCCATAACCTTCAAAAGAGCTAAACTGATTGAGCATAGGTATCACCTAGTTCACAAGACCGGACAAAGGAGTTGAATTTTTTTTTCGAAGATTACATCAAATAACAACCGACTAGGTGTCAAATGCATAAACATGCAAATTTAAGTGAAACATTGTTGGGGGTTTATTTGTAAAACTATCTATGATGTTTATTTTTCAATAAAGATGAGTGGGGATCATATTTGTGATAATGCTTTATATATATATGTCAATTAATTAAAATTAGTAGGAATAATGGCGAGTTTTGTTGACCCTGATCACAAAAGATTTGAATTATACTTCCAGTTCAATTGAAAAGTTTACAACCCATATCGAAGTTTACATCCTATTGGTAAAGATACCAGTAAGATCTCAGTAATTCAATTTAACTACAGGATCATGTGTGATGGTACAAGAACTTCTATGATAGTTCAAAAAGGATCGTACTGATACATCAAGAATGTATTGAACATGACCAAGGGCGAGATTCAAGTCTATATGTTGACTAGATTAGGCTTGCAAAAGCCCACATAGTTTGCGAAAGGTGAATAAATTCTGAATTCCAACGATTATGATGATTGAAATACTCATTAAATTGTTTCTTTGATTATTATGTGTGCAATTCAATTCATTGAGTTTAAATCTCCGCACGTTGGACAATCATTGTATGGGTATGTTGAGATCATATTCCAGAGAAATATATGTCTGGGAGATGTCCTAAATTGTAATACCCCATTAATTAACTTATAAGTTTTGATTCGACAGATAAACCCAATTGGTGAATTTTATAATTCGAAAAAGTAACAAATAAGTTAAGTTTGAGATCAAGATATACGTAAGACTGTGGTAAAAATTGATTAGTAGTGAATTGAATTTAGCCAAATATTTATTACATGCTTTATACGGGGAATCGTATTATACTCTATCTAACTTTGCAAATAAGCCCTAATTATTCAAGTAACTGTGATATAATTAAATTCAAGTCCAGTTGTAATTATGTAATGAAATTAATTATAATTAAAGGTCGAAGAAAATATATTACTAGTTGTAATGTGGGATTTTCATATTTCCCATTAGAAACCAATTTAATTATTTATCTTGGGTCATGGTATAATCCATTTCCTAACACCAAGCCCAAAACTCGTTGAAAACCTATTTTAACCAAACCCTCTCCATGTACCTATTTATATGGGTTTATGGAAGGGGTTTGAGTTGCATTAGACATTCACAAAGGCCGGAAATGGAGAGGGGAAATATTTTTCACATTTTTGTGAAGGGATGAGGAGATAAAAAGTGATTTCTCTAATATTTTATCAAGATTCCATCTTCGAAAGTTCCCACACACTGTAATACCCGTAATTTTGCTTAATTAGGAAAATACGTTTTATTTAAATTACGTGATTAGAGTAATTTAATGCGATAAAATACATTCTTTTTAAATTACGTGAGTTGAGTAATTTAATGTGATACGTTTTATTTAAATTACGTGAGTAGAGTAATTTAATGTGATAAAATACGTTTTACTTAAATTACGTGAGAAGAGTAATTTAATGTGATATAATGTTAATAAAGATTAATATGATGATTAAAAATTTACTAAATGAGAGTAGTAAATTTTGAATGTAGATATGTACGGCTAGTGATTATATGGATGTACCTGAGTTATCTCAATCGAGTGTCACGCGTAGACAAAAAGTGAAGATGAGATTAGAAAAATATTTTAAGAGACTCAAAAGATAATTTAGAGTCCACAGATGATCCCGAAAGGGTCGAATTAGTCAATATAGTATACCCGGGGGTACTAGTTAAGTGTCGGATCATTTTTGGGCTAAACCGGGACCATTCGAGGGCGTTTTGCTCTCTTTACATTTATGGGTAAGTAGACCTACGAATTTTGAGATCCTAAATTGGATTATAAGAGTTGAGGCTAGGGTTAGAAAGAAAGAAAATATACCATAGCCATTAGAGAAGAGAGAGAGGCAAGTTCCTAAGGCAAAAGAAGGAAGGAGGGGGAATTCTAAGGAGATTTCACCACAAATTTGTTGGGAAGGAGGATTGAAGGATCAAAATCATCAACCATCAACAACAACCACGAAATCAGACCCTACAAATCATAAGGCAAGTGGTTATTTGAAAAATAAAT
Source organism: Sambucus nigra (assembly GCA_949130495.1). Classification (NCBI taxonomy): domain Eukaryota; kingdom Viridiplantae; phylum Streptophyta; class Magnoliopsida; order Dipsacales; family Adoxaceae; genus Sambucus; species Sambucus nigra. The sequence continues at coordinate 497,885,345 of OX422208.1, read as the reverse complement.
TGAGTTATAATACCCATATTTAAGTTTTATGAAGAACATAGTTCTTATGATATTTTTGGGAGTAAAACAATTGATTATGATCCATGATTGGTAGGGATTTCATGTAGGACATTTTTGGATCCCCAAATATTCTGATATCATAGAAAACTAGATGATTAAATCAAATTAAAAATCTGGAACTATGATGAAAGATGTAAAAAAATGCATTTTTAGGGTTCTTGAATAATAGTAAGATTTTTAGTTAATTTGGCCAAGATTTATAATGATTTTGTTGTTTTAAATTGTTAGTAATCATCCCAGAACATGTAGGAATGATTAGAAATTATTGGTTGCAAATATGGTGGATTATCATGAAAGATAGATAGATAAAAATGGTGAAACCCGTATGAATAAGACGAACTGGGTCTGTCACTGCTTGATCGATCGATCGACCCTTGAATGTCGATCGATCGACCATATCCCATCGATCGATCGAACCTGGTTAGACTTTAGAAAATCTTGTGAATAAATTTCCTTTTAATTACCGTCGCTTAATGGGAACCTTAGTGATGATATTTTTACCTATGAGGAGACTGCATAAATACCAGTAGGTGTACCGTTAGATTCCTTCATAAATGATTGAGTGGGAATTTTGGAGAAATGGACCGACGGGAGAACGATCGATAGCCGTATGTTGGAATTGTGAGAATTTAGCTACGAAAAGAGTGAGAGTAAATTCCGGAATAATACCAGTAGGTTAAAGATAACTTAACTACTGAATTAAGGAAGGGGTAACTAGGACCCTCAGAGTTGCATGAATACTCGAATAAATGCAATAGTGAAATAAATTGTAAATTAATGAGTACGGTGAATATAAGTAAAATATTACGTACGGGCATGATTTGATAGGTCGGGTGTGTACCTACTAAATTATATAAAAGTTTGGGTTACGAGAATTTTACCTAAATTAATTATGTTAGGGTCGATGAGACATTCCGAACTAACATAAAGTTATTATATGTTTGGGGTCGATGAAACAAATGCCGAACCAAACCTTAAACTGGTGTCGCGATGAAAGAGTCCCGAACCAGAATATGTGTATATATTTATATTTTTTTATTGTTGTGGTCGATGGATCATTCCGAACCAACTCTCACTTGGGGTCGATGAAACATTCCGAACCAAGAGTCCTTTATGTGTGGTAAAAGGATATGTTAGTGATAACTGATATTAAATACATGATTGTGTGATAAAATGTATTCTATTTGCATAATCTATAGATTGAGAACAATAGATAATGAGATGAATTGTAAATATCTTAGTAATAAATTATAGCGTGATGTAATTATTACACGAATAAGGATAATGAGGAGTAAATAAGTTACCTATGCTTATGGGTAGTATAACTAGGTGAACTAAGTATCCTCGTTGAACATGCACTATAGAAGAGAGGTGAGGAAGTTCAAGAGAGTGTGCGAAACCTTTATGTGTGTAATCAATAACTCAATTGTGATAACTGCTTGCAAAATATTTTCAAATGTTTTGAGTATTAACTCTTGTTATGTAAAATTTTTAAAAAGCTTTTAGGTGCCCATCCACAGGGACACCCAGCATGATTTCATTCCAGGGATTTGGGAGCTGCAGCACGTGTGGATAGGGCTGTGTTTTTTTTTCCGAGCTTTCCGATTTTTCCGATTTCCGATCCAATTTTTTCCGAATTTGGAATGAAATTTTAGTTTGCCGATTTTTCGATTTTTCCGATCCGATTTTTCCGAAACTATGCCGATCCGATTTTTTCGATTTTTTTCCGAATTATTTTCGATTTTCGATTTTTTCGATTTCTTTTTCGATTTTTTGAAAGTTTCCCATATCCCACATCGGTTGGGAGAGGGAGAGGGCTCCAAAATATGCTCTATAAAAGGAGAGTATCCTCCTAACTTCTACACAAAGATGAAAAATGAGCCAAATCCTCATGTGTTTACATGTTGGGTTAAGCCATTTTTATTGTTTCTTTAAAATGAGAATTTCGAGTAATCGAAAATCCATAATTTATTTTTTTGAAATTTTGGATTTTCCGAAATTTCTGGATTTTTAATATGTTTTGTGAATTTCCGATTTTTTCGAATTCGGAATTTTTTTTAATTTTTCAAAAAAATCGGATCGAAAATCGGAATAGTTATTTCAATTCCGAAAAAATCGGAATTTTTTCCGAATAGGCATTTTTCGATCCGATTCGGCCGAAACACAGCCCTACGTGTGGATGTTGCAGGGATTGTTTAGACGCTTCCTCTTTTTCAGTTCTAGTATAGCATCTTAGATTTAGTATTCTTAGTTGGGACATGTTGTCCTATAATTACTTTTACAGTTATTTTGATTCTGGATTTTGGGTTATCTTTTGTTGGCTGTGGTTTTCGGCAAGACTTTATCTGCATTCAGTTATTTATGCAATTGTTTTAAATATTAATAGAATTATGTTGTGTTTGTTTGGATTATTTGTTCTGCTTAAAGAAGATAAAATTTGGCACTTGTTTATTTTTCACTTAGGTGGTTAGTAAATTAAAAAGATTTCAGCAGTGATGCTAAGAATGAACCATTTAAGAAACCTATTTATATTAAAATTAGGCTTGATCACCCAAGGTTTAATTTGGCGGGGTGTCACACACACATGGATTTATTTGGGTGGATTATATACTAGAAGATTCGAGGCCTACATGACATTCTAGGAAGTATTTGGGTTATGAAAAAACTTGGCAACGTCATCTTCTTCATCAAATTAGTCTCTTATATCATATCACCTACAAAATTTGCAAAAGTATTGTGATCCGAACCCTTATTTTATCATTTGAATCTAGTTATTTGTGTTTAATTTTTAAACGTGATCAATAGTAGTTCTTAGGGAAACAACATTATTTATTATGCCAATCCCCATTATAACTTAGTGTTACATATATAAATTATTAAAATTCACAGTATAAAGTTACACTTCTAAGTTATTTTACGATAATGGCTATTTTAGATTATCAAGCCAAAATGACATGGATCAAAAGACTAAAGTGCATGATCAAATAAAATTTTGAGTTATTTTGATTATTTGTTAGATTGACTTGAATATCGATTTTATAAGGCTATACTGTGAGCATTAGACACTCATGTAATATATCGTTAATCTTAAAGGCCCCGAGGTATAATATAGGTAATTCATTCTCGTAATTCGTACAACCATTAGACTAAGCACGATATGAATCGTCCGACTTTAGCTTAATGGAAAAGAATAAAGGGTAAGTTTCCTTAATTGGGGAATAAGCATGAAAAAAATTGATGAGCCTTGAGTAATAATTGTGTATCCTCGTGAGGAATAATTTTTAATCCACGTGTATCAAAACTAAAGGTGTCTCCAACGCGATGGGTAATACGATATGAAATGGAACAAATGTTAACTTTTGTTCAGATTTACAAACTTCGATGACATCGAGTTAAAACAATCAAATTACATGTGTCAAACTATTGATTCATATTGAATTTGAATATCAAATTTGTTATAAAATAAATAAACATCGTTGGCTTACCTACTATGGGACCACAATGGCAAGATCAATTTTTTGGAAACCAACGTTTGAAATGGAAAATAATGATTCATCACTCCTCATTAACTGGGAATGTAGATTTTGAGGACGAAACCCTTTTTAATTGGGGTAAAATATAGTGACTCGAACTTTTAATAGTAAACTATGTAATTTTTATAGTGCTGGCGTGTTTAATATAGTCGTTGGACAAATAACAATAGTTATAATTCTTGGTAGTGATAATTGATAATTATGTACGTAAAGTGAATAAAACTATTTCGGTTGACCTTTAAAATATTTTTGGATGAAAGATTAAAGTAAAATTATCATATGTAATTTGTGTATATGGTACTTGTAATACCCCGTATTTTTACAGATTTTAATTATAGGATTAATTGAATTAGTTGAGAAATTAATTGGTAATCAACCTGGATTTAAACACTAGTGAGATGACAGTTAGTATTTGATTATATTATGATTTTTGAATTATTAAAATTGTCACGTGTAGAAAATATGACAGTTTTGGAAATTAAATTAAGACGTGCGTGTCAATCGTGTCGTGATCAATTTAGTTGATTATAAAATAATTTATTTTTATGTCTTCCTTATGATCGTTTTGAGTACGACAATGTGTCCGGTAGTATCGAGATAGTAAAACAAGTCTATCCGGGGGTTTACTTTGGGTCCCGGGACAGTTTTAGGCGAAACCGGCTACCCGGGAGGGTATTTTAGTCATTCTACTATTTCGTGAATAGTGACCTATGAAATTTAGGTTAAATATATTAGCCAACCCTTAGGGTTATTAGGTTTATTGGTTGCTTCAAACTTGAGAGAAAGAAGTAGAGAGAAAGGAAGGGTTTCCAAAGGTTGTTTGGGCCAAACAACCACCTTGCACCACCACCACCACTGGATTTGTGACCGAAAAGAGGACATCACCAGTATATCATCTTCCTTAGAGGATCATAACTTCTATTTTCAGGCAAGTGATTTAACTTGTAATAATTCAGTGTATATATTATCCATGATAGTTTAGAATTGGAGAAAAACCTTAAAAAATGAAGAATTAATGGATTTGGAGATTTAAATCTTAATAGGTTTTGCATGTAGATTAACCTCTGGAAAAATAGTAGACATGAAATCATTATTCCTTGTGTAGAGAATTACGAATTCATGTTGAGATTTATGATGATTCTTGGAGAAAATAGAAGAAATAGGGTTATTATGAAAATTACATGATTTGATCCAAGAAATAAATAACCCATAATGATTTGATGATTCTAAGACGTTAAAAATTATGTGTTTATATTGGTATAACATTTGGTATATTTATTTGGGAGTTTGGGACTTTTCAATAGAGGATTTGAGGGTTAAAATTGATGAAACCCGTAGGCTAAAATATGTAGAAACCATAAGCCATATTTGTTGGAGAGAGATATCTTTACTATTTAGGATTTCTGGGTGTGGTTCGATCGCAAATTTTTCCCTTCCGCCGTTCAGACTGAGATGAGGCGAAAATTACTAAACCACACCCAGGAGGAGAAGACTGTAGCTTAGTACAAGGAAGAGTTTACCAGGCTGGTTAATCTGGTACCAGTAGAGGTACCTACTAAGGAGAAGAAGATACAGATATTCATAGATGGCCTTACCTGGAGGATTCGACAGCATCTTCTGGGTAACCTCTCATTGCAGAACTATACTGACGGCTTAATGCAACACTACTTCACTGCAAGATTGGCCACAAATGTCATGATTGTCCTGAGACGGGCAGGGTTCCGCAACCGCAGTAGAGGGTGCTCGATAGGAGCCTCATAGACTGATATTTCCCTCCACCCTCTCAGAACCACCACAGATACCAGCTTTGCTAGCTATACCAGCGGTCCTAGTTCAGCAGGGACAGTTACAGTATGTACGTGTTTATAACGTTCATCCGGCTGCAGTCCCATAGGCTCCACCCGCGATTGAGGGTATGTTTTCTATCCATGGGACTTTGGAGCGTATTTTGTTCGACACGAGGTCATCACATAGTTTCATTGACACTAGTTTTACATGTGCCACGGGGTTATTAGACACAACAGAGAGCACAATTACTAGTGTAGATTCACCGTTGGGCTATAGGTCACTGATTTTCTTTATATATTGGGGAGTAGGCATAGATATTGGGAGGTTGTTATTATCGACAGTTATGATTGTCTTAGATATACATGAGTATGATACGATTATCGGTATGGATTGACTCGTTGCATATAGGGCCATGATCAATTGCTTTAGTAAGAGTATTATATTTCCTATAGCAGGTCATGATATGTTCCTGGTGGCGATGCCTCGTCGTGAGGGAAAATCATCCACTCATTTGTATTACATAGATGAGGAGACCTCTAAAGCGATAATAATCCCACTTGATTCAATTCCTGTTGTACGGGAGTTCGCTGATGTATTCTAGGAGATACCGGGATTGCCACTTAGTAGAGAGATAGACTTTGTTATAGATTTGACGTCGGTCACTCAGCCAATCGTCTGTGTACCTTACTGTATGGCTCCAACAGAGATGAGGGAGTTACGGGATCAAATTGAGCAGCTGTTGGGACATGAGTTCATGCGGAGGAGTACCTCGCCTTGGGGGTGCTCCTGTGCTGTTTGTATAGAAAAAGGATGGATCTATACGGTTGTGTGTTGATTATCGAGAGTTGAATAAAGTCACGATACGAAATAAGTATTCGATTCCTCGAATCGATGACTTATTCGATCAGTTGCGAGAAACTGCCTTCTTTTTAAAGATCGACTTGAGGTCCGAATACCATCAGTTGCGTATTAGGGAATAGGACGTTTCTAAGACTGAATTCTTGACAAGATATGGATCTTACGAGTTCATGGTTATGCCATTTGGTCTAAGCAACACACCAGCCGTATTCATGGACTTGATGAATAGGGTGTTCAGAGAGTTCCTTGATCAGTTCTTCATTGTCTTCATAGATGATATTCTGATATATTCTCAGACTGAGGAGGAGTATGTCGAGTATTTGCTACAGGTGTTGCAGACACTGCGCCAGCACGAGTTGTACGCTAAATATGAGAAGTGTGGGTTTTTTCTGAAGGAGGTCGAGTTTTTTGGGCACATTGTATCTGATAAGGGTATATCCGTAGATCCGAGAAAATGCTAGTGGTAAGGGAGTGGGGATAACCCACGACACTAATAGAGATACATAGTTTCTTGGGTCTAGCAGGATACTACAGGAGGTTTATTCGGGGATTCTCAAAAATAGCAAGTCCGTTGACATACCTGACTCGCAAAGGGGTGCCATTCATGTGGAATGGTGCCTGTTAGTTAGCCTTTGATGAGTTAAAGGAAAAGTTGAATTCGGCACCCGTTCTAGCACTGCCCAGGACAGGAGTGGCGTATTTAGTCTACACTGATGCGTCCTTACAAGGAATCGGGGGTGTGATTCAGCAGGAGGAACAAGCTATAGCTTATGCTTTCGAAAGCTTAAGCCTCATGGGAGGAAATACCCCACCCACGACTTGGAGTTAGTGGCAGTTGTGTTTGCACTTAGGATATGGAGACATTATCTCTTGGGGGAGAAATTTCGCTTATTCACAGATCACAAGTCACTACAGTACCTCTTCACCCAGAAGTAGTTGAATATGTGTAAGCACAGGTGGCTTGAATTTATGAAGGATTATCAGTTCGATATCCAATATCACCCGAAGAAGGCTAACGTGGAAGAAGACGCGTTGAGACGTAGGCCTGAAAGTGAAGTGGCCGAGGTGTGGAAAGTGAAATGGAAGGAGTTGGGACGCCAAGATGCAGTGGCCCGATCATTCATGTATGTTATGATAGTTATGCCTCAGATTATTACGAAGGTGGTACAGGCTCAGGCAATGGATTCGTTCTGCCAGGATCGAATAGTATAACTTACAACACAAGGGGCTGAGTCTTACATTGTTGGTTCGGATAGAGGTGTGCGCTTCAATGGGAGACTGGTTGTTTCTGAGGGTGAGGACTTGAGACATGATGTGATGATAGTGTCACACGGTTCACATTTTGCGGTACATCCTGATGGGGATAAGATGTACCAGGATATGAGGCGACAGTACTGGTGGAGTGGAATGAAGAAAGATATTGTCGAGTTTGTTTCAAAGTGCGCCACTTGTCATCTGGTAAACGTGGACCACCAGAGACCTCCAGGGATCCTACAGCCATTAGAGATACCTATGTAGAAATGGGAGAGCATTTCTATGGATTTCATCACAGTGTTTCCCACATCTCAGCGAGGCCACGTTTCGATATGGGTAATTGTGGATCGTTTGACCAAGGTAGCTCATTTTCTGCTAGTTCGAACTGATTATACTACGGGGCAGTACGCTCAGATCTTCATTGTGGAGATAGTGAGACTTCACGGAATGTCTCTTGATATAGTGTCCGATCGGGATAAGATTTTTGTATCCAAATTTTGGGAGAGCTTCTAGGAGGCCATGGGTACGGAGTTACGATTGAGTTCGGATTATCACCCACAGACTATGGAAGACTGAGCGAACAAATCAGTTGTTAGAGGATATATTGCAGATGTGTATCCTAGATTTTGGCGGAGGATGGGAGCAATATCATTCACTAGTGGGTTTGCCTATAATAACTCCTACCAGTTTACGATTGGTATGGCTCCATTCGAGGCATTATACGGTAGAGCTTATCGTTATCCAGCATGCTGGTTAGAGGTGGGGGACAACAAGCTACTTGGGCCGGAGGTGATCCAGAATACTTCACCTAGGGTAGAGACGATTCAGACCTGTTTTCGGGTTGCTCAGGATCGACAGAAGAACAACGTCGATGCCAAGAGGTTCTTTTGAGTTCAATATGCGAGATCAGGTGTTGCTGAGAGTATCTCCTATGAAGGGGTTAATGCATTTTGGAAGGAAGGGGAAGTTGGCGTCGAGATATGTAGGGACATTCTCTATCATCGAGCAGATTGGACCAGTTGCTTATAGACTTGGGTTACCGAAACACTTGGATAGGATTCATGACGTGTTCCATATTTCTTCACTGGGGAAATATCTTCGGGATGAGTTGGCCCATACTCACACTGCTTTGGAGGAGATTGATCTGCAGCCCGATAGTTCCTACGAGGAGGGGCCGATTGCTATCCTCGACCGTAGCGAGAAGAAATTGAGATCTAAGGTAGTACCGCTAGTATGTGTGAAGTGGCGGCGTTATAATGTCGAAGAGTCTACTTGGGAGCGCGATGATAAGTTGCGCGACAAATATCCCCAGTTATTTTTACCAGGTATACCTTTATTTTCGAATTTCAGGACGAAATTTCGTTATTAGGAGGAAAGTATGTAATACCCCGTATTTTTGCTACTTTTAATTATAGGATTAATTGAACTAATTGGGAAATTAATTGATAATTAACCTGGATTTAAAAACTACCGATACGAGAGTTAGTGTTTGATTAAGATATGATTATGGAATTATTAAAATTGTCACGTGTAGAAAATATAACAGTTTTGGAAAATAAATTGAGACGCGCTTGTCAGTCGTGTCGGGACTAATTTAGTGAATTATAAATTAATTTATTTTATGTCTTCCTTATGGTTGTTTTGAGTGCGCCAATGTGTCGAGGAGTATCGAGATGGTCAGAAAAATCTACCTGGGGGTTTGGTTTGGGTCCCGGGGTAGTTTTAGGCCAAACCGGCTACCCGGGAGGGTATTTTAGTTATTCTACTATTTGGTGAATATTGATCTACGAAATTTAGGTTAAATATATTAGCCAACCCTTAGGGTTGTTAGGTTTATTGGCTGCTACAAACTTGAGAGGGAGAAGTAGAGAGAAATGAAGGGTTTCCAAAGGTTGCTAGGGCCAAACAACCACCTTGCACTACCACCATTGCCGAATTTGTGACTAAAAAGAGAACATCACCACCATATCATGTGCCTTAGAGGATCAGAACTTCTATTTCCAAGCAAGTGATTTAACTTGCAATAATTCAGTGTATATATTATCCATGATAGTTTATAATTGGAGAAAACCCTTGAAAAATGAAGAATTAATGGATTTGGAGATTTAAATCTTAATCTTGGTATGTTTTGCATGTAGAATAACCTCTAGAAAAATAGTATCCACGAAATCATGATCCATGTGTAGAGAATTAAGAATTCATGTTGAGATTTATGATGATTCTTGGAGAAAATAGAAGAAATATGTTTTTTTTTATAAAAAATACATGATTTGATCCAAGAAATTGATAACCCATAATGATTTGGTGATTCTAAGACGTTAGAAATTATGTGTTTATTTTGGTATAACGTTTAGTATATTTATTTGGGAGTTTGGGATTTTTCAGTAGAGGATTTGAGGTTAAAATTGATGAAATCCGTAGGCTAAAATATGCAAAAACCGTAGGCCGTATCTGATGGATCGATCGATCGACTCAAGACTGTCAATCGATCGACCCTTTCCTTCTATCGATCGACTCCTCCTGAATTAGGGTTATATTTTGCTTTTAAAGTTTTAACCAAACACGACTTTTAAGAATTATTGGTGTGAACTATTTGAATATATTGAGACTTAGGGAAGGTCCGTAGGGGTATATTTGAAGCCCGAAAAATATTATTTTTGGTTTGGGATTAAATTATAAACTTACAAGTGTCCGACGAGAGTGTTACGGTTGGAAATTATAGAAAACTTGAATGTAATTCAGTTAATCAATAACTTGAGGTTAGAGACGGTATGAGGGGGACTTTAAATTACTAAATTAACCTTAGAGACAAGTGGGAGACTTAGTAACCTTTTGGGATAGGTTTAAGTACTCAGATTTATACAACGAGAGTTGTCGCATTAAATGTTATTACGTAAAATAATTGGGATAAAGCTATATTATGTACGTGACTTGTGATTGTGATAGAGGACAGGAGTATACCTATATTAAAATGATGATTACTTAGGTTGTGTGATTACCTAATATATGGATTATTATGTGTATGACATACCTACTATACTTGCTATCACGGGAGGTTGTAGGAAGAGGACAATCTTATCTTGTGTGCCTTCGGGGGGATTTATATTTGGTACCTCAAGAACATAGGACTGTGAATACTTATTTGTGAGTTGATAAGTCAGCTGACCATGGGAGCGTAGGTATATGCGTGACCCATGGGTATGTGAACTATGTTCGCCTCCAATATGTGTGATTTATATTGATACGATTCCTGAGTGATTCAGAATTCGTGATCCTCATGTACGTGATGTACCAGGATTCGATAGCTGAGTATGCGTGCATCACAATTTAGCCTAGAGGTGTCATATATGTATATATATGTACTGAGTGTGATATATAAATCTACTTGTGATTATTCACTGTTGCTTAGTAGATAAGAATGACTAAGGTATTTAAATGACTTAATGATGTGCGAACTGAAATAATACATGAGATAATGGATTCAAATAACAAGTAATTGAAATGAAATTATGTCTTAATTAGGAAATACGAGTGGTTCAATGTAGTAAGCCCTATAGACTGAGTTAATACAGACTAGTTTTATAGTTGTATAACTAGGATGGGTTAAGGATATACGTTAGGCATGCACAATAGTTGAAGGGTGAGTGACCAAGCATAAATTCTTCAGAATTTAGCCCCTTAAGTTAGTAATTTTGATATCTCCAACAAGGTAATTGAATCATTTTTATTCCATATCATTTCCATTGACTATTTCTAACAAGTACCCCGAGTTTCGTGTATTTCTGATGGATTTTGCAGGAATGTACTGCAAGAAAAGAGTGAAAGAAACGGGAAGAAAAGAAAAGAGAGAAAGAAATCGGAAGAAAGGAAGAAAAGTCAAAGGGAAAAAGAGTAAATTTATACCCAGAGTTCGAATTCGACGCCTAAAGGGAAGTTGAAGATCTTGATTTGACAAGAGCATCGGAAAAAACGACACTCAAATTGAAGCTCGAGATCAAAAGTTATGGCCAGTCAAAAATGAAAGGAAAAAGTCAAAATGGAAGAAAATCGGATCGATCCGGTAGATTTCGGACCGATCCGAAAGATCACAAATTCAGTAGACCCCGGATGCATGCCGAACCGATGATAGCAGAACCGATCCGGTGGGATCCGGACCGATCCGGTAGAATAAAAAAAGAACCGATCCGGTGGCTAAGAAACGGACCGATCCGAGGGCTATCCGGACCGGTCCGGTCGTGCGAAATCCTGGCATTAATTATGAAGATTATGAGGTGCATAGCTGGTAAAATCTTGCGTAGCAAGCGATTCTAGCTGTCAAATTCGTGCTACTTGGTGCTATAAAAGATCAAGCCCTACCTCTTTCCAAAGGGAGTCGAATTAGAGAGAGAAATTCAGAAGTTAGGAAATCTTTAGTTTTCTTTGGTAGAAATTTTCATAAACCCTAGTTTGTAAGGTTAATCAAGAAGAAGTTTTCTGGATTCAAGTTCTTTTGCTTTTCCTGTTGCTGAATACAAGTATAAAATTTCCATTCTCTTAATTGTTCTCTACTTTATTTACAATTCTAATCTCAATTGTTCTGCGAATTATTCCCAATGTTTGTTAGATCCATAATTACATGTATGAATTTGTTTTCTAATCAAGTCATGTCGAGCTAAATTCTCAAGGGCTGGGGTACATGAATTCATTCCGAGGTGAATTACCCATGTAGAAAATAGAGGGTAAATTAAATATTGATAAAATTGTGTATGGAAATTATACGAACATAGTCGATCTTTTAATCTATCTTGCCCTAGGTATTTGGGATGTTTAAGAACGCTATGCAAAGTGTAATTGTCCATTCACCGCTTTGTATTTACCTTTGATTACATATGATGCGGGCTAGTTCCCTCATATATATAATGCTTAGGATCTAGAAAGACTGGATTTAGTTCAAATTTCAATTTGCAATTCTAGTATTCTATCGGTAATTCGTTAAGGTTTGAGGGATTGTACCCTACCCTATTTTCTCTCATTTTCAAATCTAATTTCTGTGCACAATTTATTTCATCAACAATTGGAAATCATCATTCATCTTTTTATTTCTTTGGAGGAATGATTTTAAGGTTAAATAACTATTCCTATAGACGTGTCAATTTTTAATCCCTGTGGATACGATCCCGACTTATCGGATTATTACTAACGCGACAAGCTTGCACTTGAGCCTAGATATAACGAATTTTTGAGATAAATTCTAAGTCACGTCAAGTTTTTGGCGCCGTTGTCGAGGATTATCAATTGGTAAAATTTAGGAAAGTGATTTTAATCCTAAGGTGCTTTCCATTCTCATAAAAAAAAATTTACATCTCAACTCTTATGCGCTTACATGCAGAATTCATCTTCCACCCAAGTTCACGAAAATCCTATTACCGAAGAAAATTTTGAAAATTCTCACGCCCTTGATTCTCCTCATTTTTGGGTTTAACCTCCTTCGCCTAATAATTCAATCACAAGTCGCTCATTGAGTCAAAGACCAAGTGTGAATTCTGAATCTTTTGGTAGCAATATGTCGGTGCACGGTAGTGTTGGTGTTGGTGTTGGAGAGGAAGAAATACCATATCTTCCCATGAAAGATCTTTTATTTTCGGAGCGAACTGTTACCCCTAGTTGCATTTTACTCCCGTATAATTCCGCTCAGTTCCACTTTCGAAATGGTATGATCCAAATTCTTCCCACATTTCACGGGATGGATTCGAAAAAACCATATCTCCATATTAGAGAGTTCGAGGAAGCATGTGAGATATTTGGTGATCAAGCTTGCCCACAAGATGTTATCCGGTTAAAGATTTTCCCTTTTTCCTTAAAGGATAAAGCCAAAACTTGGTTATGGTCGCTACCCCCGAATTCTGTGTTATCATGGAGAGATATGCAAACCAAGTTTCTCTCCAAGTTCTTTCCACAACACAAAACCAATTCTGTCAAAGCCCAAATACAAGCTTTTCGACAAAATGAGAATGAGGCTTTCGACAAGTGTTGGGAGAGATTTCAGCAGTTAGTTAGTGCTTGCCCACATCATGGATTCGAAAAACATCATCTGATTTCATTTTTCCATCAATGCCTTGCTTAGCATCTAAAAAACTTGTTCAGACCACGTGCGAAAGACCTTTTTGGGAGTTAGACTTGAGTGATGCTGAGGCTCATCTGAAATATGTGGCGGAGACTACTCAAGCATGGGATATTTCGGACCCCAATAGTCAAAATAAAAATCGACAAGTGTCCAACTTTCCTGCTGCGTTCGGTATTTAGCACTTGGACAAGGACACTTTGTTAGATCGGAAATTTGACCAATTGGAAAAGAATTTCAGAGACATGCTTGAAGTGCGCTTAAGAGAAGTAGCAGGACCCGGGCAAGCTGGAAAGGAGAAAGTGTGAGCCATTTGTGCTGCTGGTCATTCTACTAAAGGATGTCCTACCATTCCTGCATACAAGGCAATGTACACTGAACAAGTTGAGGCAATAGGAGGGTTTCGCGGAAATTTTAATGCTCAGCAGGGGAATGCATACAATCAATCTTGGAGGAATCATCCTGGCTTCTACTATGGACAACCACAAGGGGGGATGGCTCCTAACCCACATGTGACTCTACCCCCCCCCCCCTCAATTTCAGCAAGTAGCTCCTCCGATGCATGCTCCTATGCAGGTACCACCTCCTGGTCCGTATGTTGCTCCACCTAGGCGATCTCTTGAAGATAATCTGAATCAATTCATCCAATCTCAAAAAGAGAGCAATGATAAATATGATCTAATGTTCACTGAAATTCATATTAGCATCTCTAGATTGCAATCTGCAGTGAATACTCAGGAGAAGGGTAAATTACCAGCCCAAGGCTAAAGACCTACTCTTCAAGGACAACCCATGGTTAGCTCCACATCATCGAATTTTCTATAACAATGTCAAGCTGTCACTACTCTCCGTACTGGTCGCGTAATTGATCTAGTGCCAACACTTCCCAAGGAATCTAAAGATAAAGAAGATTCAGAGTCTGAAGAGACTCCATTGCATACGGAAGATAAAGATGAGGGAGTTGAATCTGAAATTGAAGTAAAACTGCCCACTGCTGCTCCATTTCCTCAACACTTAGCACCACCCAAAAAAGGGGCTTCGCGTATAGAAGTGTTAGATGTTTTGAAGCAAGTAAAGTTGAACTTGCCATTTCTCGATGCTATTCAAAAAATTCCAGCATATGCCAAGGTCATCAAAGATCTTTTGATTGTCAAACGAAGGCTCAAGGTGAAAAAGAACGTTTTCTTGGCACAAAATGTGAGCTTGGTCCTTTTTAATGATCTTCCACCAAAATTCAAGGATCCCGGTGCACCTATAATTTCGTGTGTCATAGGAGAGAATAGAGTGGAAAAAGCATTGCTTGACTTAGGTGCGAGTGTGAACATCCTTCCATACTCTATCTATAAGAAGCTTGATTTAGGTGATTTAAAACCTACCCGAATCACTCTACAGTCAGCTGATCGAACAGTGAAAGTGCCTCGTGGGGTTGTGGAAGACGTGATAGTTCAAGTGGACACATTTTATTTCCCTGTTGATTTCGTCATTTGGGACACTGAGCCTTCTCCCCATGCGAGAAATCATGTTCCAATAATATTGGGCCGTCCATTTTTAGCTACTGCTAATGCTTTGATCAATACACAGAATGGCCAAATGCAACTCACTTTTGGAAACATGACTCTCGAGACAAATATTTTCAATGTCGCTAACTAAATGGGTGATGAGGATGAAATTCTTGAGGTAGATCTTATTGAAGAAGTGGTGGATGAGTACATCGAGAAGATCATAGGAGGAGATGCCCTAGAAGTTTGTTTAGTGCAAGATGGTGAGAATAAGAGTCCTTATACTGAGTTTGAGTGTGAAGTGGAAGAGTTGAAAATTTGGTTACAAGAAGAAGCGAGTTTTGAGAATTTAAGAGATGTTGACTGGATTTCTAGATTTGAAGAATTACCTCCGAGGGAGTCAACCATGATTCCCTCCGAAAATAGATTTCCTAGTCTTGAGTTAAAAAAACTACCCTCTCATGTCAAATATGATTTTTTAGAAGATAATGATACATTCCCTATTGTTGTTTCTTACAGTTTAAAAAAGGAGCAAGAGGGCATGCTGCTGGATGTGTTATGGAAGCACAAAAGTGAATTTGGTTGGACTATAGAAGATTTGAAAGGTATAAGTCCATTGATTTGTACCCATAAAATCCATCTTGAGGAAGAGGTGAAGCCCTCGCGTGAGATGCAAAGGCGATTAAACCCAACCATGAAAGATGTAGTTCGAGCAGAAATCATCAAATTGCTAGATGCTGGGATTATTTATCCCATTTCGGATAGTAAATGGGTGAGCCCAATTCAGGTCGTTCCAAAAAAGTCGGGTATGACCGTGGTTGAAAATGCTAAGGGATAATTAATACCTCAACACACCACCATCGGGTGGCGTGTTTGCATTGACTATCGAAAGCTCAATGCCGGAACCAGAAAAGACCATTTTCCCTTGCCGTTCATCAACCAAGTGATTGAACGAGTGGCGGGCCATCCTTACTACTATTTCCTAGATGGGTACTCTGGCTATAATCAGATTGAAGTGGATGTACTTGATCAAGAAAAGATAACTTTTATATGTCCGTTTAGTACGTTTGCCTACAAACGTATGCTATTTGGGCTATGTAATGCGCCAGCAACTTTTCAAAGGTGCATTCTAAGTCTCTTTAGCGACATGATAGAAAAAGGTCTTGAGGTGTTCATGGACGATTTCAGCGTTTTCGGTCCATCTTTCGACCAATGTTTAGCTAATCTTGACAGAGTTCTATTCTGGTTTGTGGAAAAAGACTTAGTCCTCAATTGGGAAAAATGCCATTTTATGGTCACCGAGGGCTTAGTTTTAGGCCACATAGTCTCATCTAGGGGAATTGAAGTTGATCGAGCAAAAATTAAAGTAATAGCTGAGTTACCCCCGCCAAAATCTCTTAAAGATATGAGGTCCTTTCTAGGCCATGCTGGATTTTATAAAAGATTTATCAAAGACTTTAGCGTCATCGCTAGACCTTTGAGTAATCTTCTCATGAAGGACACACCATTTGAATGGAATAAAGCATGCCAAGAAGCATTTGATAAACTTAAAAGCATGCTAATTTTCGCTCTTATCATGCAAGCTTCTGACTGGTCACTCCCATTTGAGCTTATGTGTGATGCAAGTGATTATGCGATTGGGGCTATTCTGGGACAAAGAAAAGACAAGAAAGCTCATGTTATTTACTATGCTAGTAGGACATTATCTGGCCCTCAGCTTAACTACTCTACCACAGAGAAAGAATTACTAGCAGTCGTTTTTGCTCTCGACAAATTCCGCTCTTACATTGTTGGATCACCCATCATTTGCTTCACTGATCACTCAGCCCTCAAATATCTTTTGACCAAGAAAGATGCCAAACCACGTCTAATAAGGTGGATCCTACTCTTACAGGAGTTTAATCTCTCGATTCAAGATAAAAAAGGAGTAGAAAACGTCGTTGCTGACCATTTGTCATGCCTCTCGTCCGACGTACCTATTGATCCCATTCCCATAGACGAGTATTTTCCGAATGAAAATCTATTTGCTACTTCTTCTCTCCCCTGGTTTGCGTATATAGTCAATTACCTTGTCACTGGAGTTATTCCCTCCAATTGGAGTCCGCCAGAGAGAAAAAAGTTTATTAATTGGTCACGCATGTTCTTGTACGATGATCCATATTTGTTTAAGTATTGTGCTGATCAAATCATCTGGAAATGTGTACCTGATGAAGAAATCCAAGGGGTAATTCGATTTTGTCATATGGAAGCATGTGGAGGTCATTTTTCAAAAAATAAAACTGCTGCGAAAATCCTTCAAAGCGGTCTCTACTGGCCCCAATCTTCCGGGATGTGAATACTTTTTGCAAATCATGCGATATATGCCAAAGAATGGGAGCTATTACTCACAGTGACATGATGCCATTGACCCAAATACTAGTCTTGGAGTTGTTTAATTACTGGGGTATTGACTTCATGGGGCCATTTCCCCCTTCTTTTGGTTTCCTATACATCCTCGTCGCTGTAGACTACGTCTCAAAATTGGTAGAGGCCATAGCTACAAGGATAATGATAATAAGGTGGTGATAAAATTCATTTAAGAAAACATACTTTCTCGATTCGGAGTGCCTAAGGATATAATTAGTGATAATGGTACCCATTTTTACAATAGGCCGATGGAGAAGCTAATGCGAAAGTATGGAGTTTTCCATAAAGTTGGAACAACTTACCAACCTTAATCGAATGGCCAGGCCGAGCTCGCCAATCGGGAAATAAAAAATATCTTGGAAAAGACAGTCGAACCTAATAGGAAAGACTGGTCTCTCAGATTGAATGATGCGCTCTGGGCATATAGAACTGCATACAAAATCCCCCTTGGGATGTCCCCATTTCGTTTTGTATATGGCATACCTTGTCATCTTCCGATTGAAATTGGACACAAAGTGTATTGGGTTATCAAAAGGGTGAACTTTAACATGGAAAAAGCTGGTGAAACACGTAAACTTCAGTTGAACGAGTTGGAAGAAATACGCAATGATGCGTATGAAAATGCTAAAATCTCCAAAGAACGAATGAAACGAGCTCACGACAGAATCATTCAATGGAAGGAATTTCATTCGGGATAAAAAGTAGTTTTCTATAACTCGATGTTGCATTTATTTCCCAGAAAATTGCGGTCATGATGGTCAGGTCCATTCATTGTGAAGGAAGTATTTCCCCATGGAGCCGTTGAACTAGAAGATCAAAAAGGGGGAAACACATTCAAGGTCAATGGGCATCGTCTCAAGCCGTATTTGGAAGCGGTCGTCAAGGAAGCCGACACAATCTGGTTGTCGAACCCCATTTATGGGGATTGACTGAAAAAGAAAGGGGAGGTCGTCGCACCCCCGACGTGTATGGGGTGAAGGTTGTGTATAATAGTCTTAGGATGTTAGGAGTCATAAATATGTGTTCTGACCGGAGTAGCGAATCGAATACATGTATTCGGGGTGTTTCAGGTTTCGGTGAGCATTTCGGGAGTTTTGAGGTTCAATTAAAGTAAAGGAAGCATTTGAATGGAGAAAGCAGGCTAACAGTGAGAAAGGAAAAAAAAACAGCAAGGGAAATTCTGGAAATGCAGCATACCGGATCGGTCCGACCCTGAATAAAAATAACCTATCCGGTTCAATCGGATTGGTCCGATATGAAACCGGATCGGTCCGGTAATCTGCAGTGCGCCCCTTCCCGAGGTTAAAACCTCTTCAATCCAAACCTCATTCATTCCCCCAATCCCTATCTCTTCCCAAAAATTTCGTCCACTCTAATTTCCCCCCATCCATCCCCCCCTATTTCATCATCCTAACTATAAATACCCACATACCCCACCCCATTTTCTTCACACCTCCATCTCCTCTCTTCTCTCTCACTTTCTGTCTAAATCTTCCGTACCCATGGCTGCTCCCCAGAAATATAATTCCATTGAAGTCCTGCCGGACGGCAATGGCGAACATCGTTCGCGTCGTGAAGCAAATTGGTGTCGTCGTTTCTTCGGTCCGCGAAGGAAAATCCACATCGAGCGCCAAGTGATATGGGATTAGCTGCCTAATTCTGTCACAGACATGTTCATGTCACGAGGCTGGTGCAGATTTTTCAGTGAACCATACGAGGCTGTTTGGGAGAATTAAGTGCGTCAGTTTTATGGAACGCTCGTACGCACCACTGATTTTGAATCTCAAGCCTTTATAGACTCGACTCCGATACCGTTCTAACTTGAAATTCTGGCCCAGAAACTCGAGTATAAAGGTGTGGTCACTCCAGCCCAATTTGCGTATCCTAGTCCTGATCCCATTCAGACCAAAGCTGTTTGCATATCTTGCATCGCGCCGGGCGCGGTTTGGAATACCGAGACCTTTCCTGTTGGTCGGTTATCCGACAAGGCACGCATTACTTTTCACATCGTTTGTGCCAACATTTTTCAAACTTCAAATGATTCGGCTATGCGCCCACGTCAAGCTACTATGATGTATCATCTGTTTGACCATGCAACTGTTATCAATTTGGCCCGCACGTTTTACAATGATATCATCTTTGCGGCATACGACAAAAAGGGTAGGGCCCTCTTCCTTATGGCCGTCTCATTACTTCCTTTCTTAAGGATGCAGGAATTGTTCCACCACAAGATCTTATCAACTTGCCCAAGCCACTAGGACAAGAATCCCGCACTCGAAGTGAAAAGAAAATCCAGCTGATCCGTGCGCGGTGAGAGGACCGAGATACCTCCAGTGAGGACGAGGATGCTGATGAACAGGAGGCCGTTGATGATGAAGATGTTGAGATGGAAGAAGGTGAGGAGGAAGAATATGATGAAACCGCCGATCCGGATTATATTCCGGTTGGTATAGGTTTGACTGAGCTCGTTGTTTCTCTTGAAACGCATTTTGACGGGTTTATGTCATCATACGAGCGGGACATGAGTTTGGTACTGCGTATGCAGGGTGATTTGTATCGTCTCCAGTCGGGTCCCGAGGCCCCCTTTCCTCCCTATTACTATAATCCCTATGACCCTGCTGCTCTCGAAACTTCCCGCCCACCACCCGCCCCTTAGGCAACCCCGATCCTCTGGTTATGTTATATTAGTTATGTTGTTATCTTTTACTTCCACAGTTGTGTTGTAATATACAATTTTAGTATGGTATTTGCTTGTTTTATTTATCGCACTCCTTCTTTCGTCCTATTTCACTCTCTCGTCTATTTGATTGAGGACAATGCAAATCACTAAGTTAGGGGGGATGATAAGTGCGTATTCATAAAACTTCGTATATATATATATATATATATATATATATATATATATATATATATATATATATAATAATAATAATAATAATAATAAAATAATAAAAAAATAAAATAAAATAATAATA
Organism: Sambucus nigra; assembly: GCA_949130495.1. Taxonomy (NCBI): domain Eukaryota; kingdom Viridiplantae; phylum Streptophyta; class Magnoliopsida; order Dipsacales; family Adoxaceae; genus Sambucus; species Sambucus nigra. The sequence goes on along the minus strand of OX422208.1, from coordinate 497,864,872 downwards.
AATATTTTTGCTCAAAATAAATAAAAATTGGAATTTAAATTTTTCAAAAACATCACCTTTATTCTATTTAAAGTCTCAAATTGTTAACAATCAATTGCACTAAGCCAAAATTGACAAACGATGGAAATTGAAAGAAAATTGACGACTTAACGAATAAGTGTGGAGATAAAACCCGGTGAGATTTCGAGCCTTTCAATTTTTTATGAGTTTTTAAATCAATACGAGTTTATGATTAACTCAAAGTTCTTTTCAGCGTTTTAATAAGTCGTTGATGATCTCAATCCTTTGTTTTGATCGGTTATGGGAAATGTGTGAAATGTTATCTCAAAATTCGTACTAAATATATCTCTAAACTTAATTAATCTCGAGATGCATATGGTAATGTGATTAGAAATTTGGACAATGAAGTAGGCCCTCGTTTGTTACCCAAAAATATTAGCCATAAAAAGTTGTGAAAAACAAAATTATCCCTTTGCAACCCAAGTTGAGCCTAATAAATATTTCCCTTTCGTTTGATATCCCAATAAAACCAAATAGCCTGGAATTGTGAAAAATTAGAAATTCATCAAGTAAGTCCAAATTGTGCAATAAAAAGGGGGAAAAAATAGTGAGAAAAAAAATTTGAAAAAGAATGAAAATTGAAAAAGAAAGAGAAAAATGAGCAAATGGACATCATAAGGACATTTTCCAATTCCGAACATTCCGTCCATTCCCATTTTTACCCTCTACACTTTATAACCCGATAAAGTCCTAACTGAGTCCGAATGGCGAAATTGGTTACCGCGTGGAGAGCTAAGACATGAAAAGATAATATGAGAGATTAAAATGGTGTGATTAAGATATGATGTTTCCCGTTTCCTAATAACTGTACTCCGATGATGAGATCTTTTCACCATATATTTCATTCTTTTCAATTTTGTATGCATGAATTTGTGTCCATTATATTTACTCTTTATATCATGCATACCGAGAGAAAATAGCCACAATCCGAGTGATTCATTTGTGAGTGCATCCGTAAGAATTTGAATCAAAACGAATTTTCGGAAAGTAACGTAATGCTCAATCAGGTGAAATTTGAGGTCTAATTTCTGGCTTTGCACACACACACACACACTATGGTTTGAGACATTTGAATATGAATTTATGTTGATTATTTTTCGAAAAGTTTAAATTGTACAATTTTTAAATATTTTGATATTTATTTGAGTCAATAAAGAATTTTGTGGGTATATTCGCTGCAAACCCTCACGAGAAAAAAACTCGTCCTACTAGGGTAACCTAGGGGTTTAAAGGCTTGTTGCATATGCTCAATGCAATCGCATGCCTGCAAAAGTGGAATTTTAAATGAATCCCCAAAAATAGAACAATGGGTAGCTTCATTTACATTGCCTGGGACATGCAAAGTTCTAAGTTAGGGGGATTTGACCAAGCATAAATTCTTCTGAATTTAGCCCCTTAAGTTAGTAATTTTGATATCTCGAACAAGGTAATTGAATCATTTTTATTCCATATCATTGCCATTGACTATTTCTAACAAGTACCCCGAGTTTCGTGTATTTCTGATGGATTTTGCAGGAATGTACTGCAAGAAAAGAGAGAAAGAAACCGGAAGAAAAGAAAAAAGAGAAAGAAACCGGAAGAAAGGAAAAGAAGAAAGGAAGAAAAGTCAAAGGGAAAAAGTGTAAATTTATACCCAGAGTTTTAATTCGACGCCTAAAGGGAAGTTGAAGATATTGATTTCACAAGAGCATCGAAAAAAACGACACTCAAATCGGAGCTCGAGATTAAAAGTTATGGCCAGTCAAAAATGAAAGGAAAAAGTCAAAATGGAAGAAAATCGAACCGATCCGGTAGATTTCGGACCGATTCGAAAGGTCACAAATTCAGTAGACCCCGGATGCATGCCGAACCGATGATAGCAGAACCGATCCGGTGGGATCCGGACCGATCCGGTAGAATAAAAAAAGAACCGATCCGGTGGCTAAGAAACGGACCGATCCGAGGGCTATCCGGATTGGGCCGATCGTGCAAAATCCTATCATTAATTATGAAGATTATGAGGTGCATAGCTGGTAAAATCTTGCGCAACAATCGATTCTAGCTTTCAAATTCGTGCTACTTGGGGCTATAAAAGACCAAGCCCTACCTCTTTCCAAAGGGAGTCGAATTAGAGAGAGAAATTCAGAAGTTAAGAAATCTTTAGTTTTCTTTGGTAGAAATTTTCATAAACCCTAGTTTGTAAGGTTAATCAAGAAGAAGTTTTCTGGATTCAAGTTCTTTTGCTTTTCCTGTTGCTGAATACAAGTATAAAATTTCCATTCTCTTAATTGTTCTCTACTTTATTTACAATTCTAATCTCAATTGTTCTGCGAATTATTCCTAATGTTTGTTAGATACATAATTACATGTATGAATTTGTTTTCTAATCAAGTCATGTCGAGCTAAATTGTCAAGGGCTGGGGTACATGAATTCATTCCGAGGTGAATTACCCATGTAGAAAATAGAGGGTAAATTAAATATTGATAAAATCGTGTATGGAAATTATATGAACATAGCCGATCTTTTAATCTCTCTTGCCCTAGGTATTTGGGATGTTTAAGAACGCTATGCAAAGTGTAATTGTTCATTCACCGCTTTGTATTTACCTTTGATTACATATGATGCGGGCTAGTTCCCTCATATATGTAATGCTTAGGATCTATAAAGACTGGATTTAGTCAAAATTTCAATTTGCAATTCTAGTATTCTATATGGTAATTCGTTAAGGTTTGAGGGATTGTACCCCACCCTATTTTCTCTCATTTTCAAATATAATTTATGTGCACAATTTATTTCATCAACAATTGGAAATCATCATTCATCTTTTTATTTCTTTGGAGGAATCATTTTAAGGTTAAATAACTATTCCTATAGACGTGTCAATTTTTAATCCTTGTGGATACGATCCCGACTTGTCGGATTATTACTAACGCGACAGGCTTGCACTTGAGCCTAGATATAACGCATTTTTGAGACAAATTCTAAGTCGCGTCAGTGAGAATATCAAATGAGAGTACGTGACTAACATGTATATAATATTTAATGTTTAATGCAATTAAACACTTGCTGTTTTTAAATTATTTTTACCTCGGGCTCTAACCTGTTTGTTTCCACATCTATTTTTGTAAAAACCTTTTAGGTGCCCAGCCACTGGGACACCAAGCATAGGAGTTCCATTATGTTGACGTGTTATCGCTGTTGTGGAAGTTACAGGATCTCGATAGTAGATGCCTCCATATCTATCTATGCTTCCTTCAGAGAGGGCATGTTGCCTATTTTTACCCAGAGATAACAGTTTTAGACTTTCATTTATTTCAGTTGTTGGATTTTATTTATTCAGATTTTGTACTGGGATTATGTTTTTACTTTGGGGATTATTATTGGACTGTTTACTCCAGACTCAGTTTATTTCATTACATTGGTTATTCATATGAGATTGTTTATGGGTATATTGAATGGTTGGTTATTCATTACTTGGTTGTAAGCTAATTTAATTAATAAAATTTGTCATCTCACTTTTTAAATATTAGGTGGCTAGTAAATAATTAAATATTTTTCGACAGTGATGCTAAGACTGAACTAACTTGATATTTTGTATTAATCTAATAAAGGAGTAGTTACCCGATATTTAAATAGTCGGGGTGTCACAGTACTTTATTGTAAATAATCAAGATACTTACACGTGTATAACTAGCACCGCGGGTGTGAAAATTTTACGTTATGGTAATTTAATACATTATTGTTATTAATAAAAATAATTTTGTTATGCAAATTCGTAACTAATTGAAAGGTGAGGATAAATGTTTATGATAATGCCATAAATTATTGAGAAAATATGAGGTTGGGCTCCCATATTTGTACATGTGAAAAAAAGAGGAGTAAGAACTAAAATTAGAAAAGTGTTTTTAAAAGGATAATTATTGGATTATCCTTAAAGGTGTCATGTGTAACCCATGGTTAAAACACAAAACCAATAGGCATTATGCATAAACACTTTCTCTCCATAATCCACACAAGATAATCAACAAGAATAAGGAAATAGGGGATAGAGATCGAGAGGGTTATTAAAGAATAGACTAAAAGATGAATAAGAATAATAAGAAAGAATGAAAGGTTATTAAAAAATAAACTTATCACTCAAGGCTGGGAAGACTTGAAAAAAATTTAAATATAATATTAAGGTGAAAGCTCATTTTTTTCTTTAAACCCTTCGTTAATTATAAATCTAGCAAAAAAATGGGTATCCATAGAAACTTTTGCCACTTTAATACTTACCTAAAGAGAGAAAAATTAAAACTACCATCCATTCTTACTCAAAAAAATTCTGAAATAATTAGTTTAGGACCTTAAAATAGTGTGAAGTAACGTGCTAATGTTTCATCCCTTTTTGAGTTGTACATTTTTAAAGAAAAATATGGATATGTCGAGTATTATTTTAACAATGAGCCCATTAAAACTATTTTGTTCTTTTTTTTTTATAATTTTATGTGTAAAGATTTAAAATATCTTTCTCTGGGCGCTAAAATCGTAATATTTTTGTTAAGAAATGATATATATATATATATATATATATATATATATATATATATATATATATATATATGCGCGCGCGTGTGTGTGTGTGAAGTTTTGAAGCTTTATTAATTAATAGGAAACCACTTTGTAATATCTCCTTGATAACATGCTGGTTTTTTAATTTAGAACCGGGGTTCATTATTTTGATACAAATTTTTTTCATGTTATATAGACTCGTATATGAACCTCATATAATTTATTTGGAAGAAAATTAAAAAGTTTAATAATTTTAAGAAACTATGAAATTAGTTAAGTTATTGTTCCGAGTCTATTAATGTAAATAGATATTTATATAATTTATCTTGCCTTTAACGACTTTCATGTGATGGTTTGTATTTAAAATTAATTTTATGTTAACATAATTATTGTGTGACAAATTTATAATTAAAATGCTTTTTATGGTTATTTAAGACAAAGATGTGGATACATGTTCTTAAGACATTGTCACTTGTTATACATACACTCCAAACAAAAAATAAAAATAAAAACAAGATATTGGGTTTTAGCCTTATTGGTGCGAATGTTAAGGATTATGGGAGACTATGTTAGTATTTTTAGTAGAGTACTTAGGTGAAGTGTCAAATAAGTTTTATCTTGTAAAATTTAGGCTTATACCATAACATAAATTTAGATATTATGAAATTTCACAAGTGAGTACTTATAACGTAATATGTTTAAAAGTTGTAAAATTACATGTCATTATGAATATGTTGCGTCTATAGTTCTATGCTAAAATGGTATCAAGTCATAATAGTAATAACAAGAAATAATTAAGCGGGAGAAAAGTAAACTTTCATTATTGTGGATGAGTATTATCTTATTACATATATGGGGACTTCATAACGGGAAAATAAATACTCGCACGGGTTGCTTATAACATAAAACGACAGGGGATTTAAAAGATCACAGGAGATGATATGTGGTAGTAAAAATGTTCCGCTGGGGACTACCATCTTTGCTTGTTATCGCCCACACATATGTTACCGTAAACATTTTCATTGGTAAGACTAAATTAAAATCCATAGGTGCGGGAGGCATTTCTCCCTCTTATAATTCACTATCCATCTAACAATTAACCAAAAATATGCCAAGTAGATAATTTTATTTCTATAACAAGGTATATGCACGGATTTGTTGTGATAGTATAACTAGGATTACCCATGAAGATTTTGTAACACAGTTTATAGTAGTCAGAAGCATATTGAAATGTCATAATACTGATAGAGGTATATTGGAGTCTGATGTCATTTAAAAGAATAATATGGTGATTCATAACTAGATATGTTGTTTATCGAGTTACAAAGATAAGGGTTCAGACTATAACATGATAATCCATAAATTATCGGTTATAGAGACTTCACTGTCACAATACCGCCCAAAACCGTTTGATCATCGATCCAACATAATTGGGAAAAATAAAATGGCTAGGAACACTAATTAGAGTGGAACTGATACATATGTAGCAAATAAAAAACTAGGCACTCAACATCTGAGTCCTACAGGACAAATAGAACTCCGTGGTATGACGAAATCTAATCCTTGAATCGTAAGGTATGTTACTTGGAGATTCACTGATAAAGGTTATAGGTTATAGGGGTCTACTACAATCAAGATTTAATAGGATGCGGGGTTATACCATATTTAAGGGTCTAACTGAATTCAGTGGTTCTACTGAAATGATAAGTCATAAAGATTTATCGGGTTTGGGGAATAACTTGGATAAAGATAGAATTCATATTCATGGTAAGTGTTAACTACACAAAAGAGTTCATAAATGATAACATAGGTTCATGGGCTATCACATAATAATGTAAACAATGCAGTAATTTTAAAGGTATAAGCTCGAATATATTAGTGAAATAGTTACACCTACTTTTAAGTTTGGTGTGAGAAGTTTTGCTCGTCTAATTCATGAAAATGGATTGGGTATTGTGAAACTAGGGATAGCATAGGTATGTGGAATAGGTCCAGAAGTAAAGTTATAGTATGCAGTTGAGTGGGATTTAATGGACTTTTCAATGTAAAAATAAAGGTTAAGATCAAATGTAGATTTTTATAAAAGTTTAGGGTTTTAATTTTCCTCTAACTTTACATTTGGAATTAGGTTTATTGGAAAAATATAAATTGGCTATATTTAACATAAGGAACTTATGTGAAAAGTTGGGGTTATTTTGAAAAACTTGAAAAAGTAAGTGAAATTCAAATTTTAATTTTTAAACTTTAAAACATGTGTTCTCGAGATATTACTTTCTAGGAGTACAAACAAGGTGATGTAATATATCAATTGGCTTAGAGTTAAAAATAGAATTTTTAGAAAATAAATCTGATTTTTTTGATTGGGGACGCGCCTCACGCGCTGGGTCAAATCCCAAACGTGCGTGTAGCCCACATCATCTCCTACTGGTCAAATCCAGACGTGCGTGTAGACCACATCATCCCCTACCTTTGGTTTGAGTTATTGGTTTTCTGTAAAAATGGTGAAAGTTTGACTGGAACATTCGTGGATATAGGCTATGATTTGGGCTACAACATGGTGATATTTGTGTTCTACCCACAAAGTGCAATCGAACATGCTTGGTTTCAATGATTTTGGTTTACCGTAACCTCTAAATTTGATTTCTAAAAATCTCAGGGCCATAAATTTCAAACTTTGATTTGGGGCATACAAATTCATTTTGGTTTCAATCAAGCATTCCACCTAGGTTCCTTAAACCCAAAGCTTGAGTTCTCTTACTTTGAAACTGGTTCAAAGCCGAGAGTATAGATTCCACCGTTAAGCCTCAAGGTTTAATGAAGGTTTCTGGCATTCAAGCCTTTTCAGTGGTATTCTTATGTTGAAGCCTTCATATAAATACATATTTTTACTCTAGGTAAGTGCAGAAACTTAACTAAATGTAAAGAACCAGAAATTCTACATAAAATGATGAAGAATACAAAAAACATCAAAAGTTTACTTGTGATATCACTGATCCAGGATGAGTTATTTACAATGATAAATGAAGGTTTATATTGGGTTCGTGGAGGAAAGGTGATTAGTGGAAAGTTTAGTTGTTTTAAACCTTGGTTTGGTTAGTTTTAACCATAGTACCATGTAGGAGGACATGGGTACCATGGGAAACCCATGTGGTACAACAACCTAGGAGGCAACCACCTGGCCAAAATCAACACGGGATAAAGTAAGAATAAGTTTGTGTTTGAGCTTGGTCCTTAGGTTGTTTATATGTTAGTTTTAGGGACCTTTATGCTAATTTTTAAAAGTTTAGGGGCTTTTGGTGTAATTTTTATGGGATTGGTTCATAATATTAGTATCAATTATCTGGAATTTAATGACATTTTGGGTTCAAGTTTGGTTTCAATTCGTAAGATAAGGTGCAAATACTAGCATAATTCTTGTTTAGGTGCATTGTGATAATTTGACAAAAGTCTAAGGGTTACTTTGGAAATTTAAAATTTTAAGACGTTGATTTCATATTTCTGGTGAATTGTTACAGAATAAGTTTGTGTTCAAGTTTATCCGTAATGTGTTTAAGGAAGTTTTAGACTAAAAATTGTTAAATAAACCTTTAATGTAAATTCATGTTATTGTGTTAACATGAAAATTATATAAAAATAATTTTCGACTAAGCTTGTCTATTATCGCACCTCGAAATATTGATTTTGGGGTAAAGTGGAATTTGAATAAAAAATATAATACGCTATCCACTTAGTAGAAAAACTTGTGTAATGTATTGTAGTTGAATTGTGAGGAACAAATTAGCGTATATATTGTGGTTTTGTTCCAATGTATGTTAATCGGATAAATGTATGTACCTATTAATCTTTAAATTCTTACTCTATTGTTGATTCTCGTGACTAATACATATGTGCTTAATTTTATTCACATTGTTGAATAGATATATGAAAGTTGCCAATACCGAGCCTTAAGGCTTTTATTTTAAGTTCTGGTCATATTAACATTTATTATTATTGTTGTTGAACCTGAAGTTCATGTTGAGCAGGTCAGGATTGAAAATAGTCTTATAATTAATGCATCAATATAGTCTATACTATTGAAATTTGTCAGGAGGTATAGATGTGCACATATGCAAGTTGGCATATGTATGGTCGAGGGGCATTCTATGCTGGAAGTTGCTAGCATATATGGACATTGTGTTTTTTTTGGTCACGTATACTAGAGTCATTAGTATCATAAGAGAGATGTTCTAAATGAAAAAAAATTAGTATTATGCGTGTGGTTGCATTGTTGCTCATAATTAGTTACATATTATGAGTTTGGTGATGTGATGATTGTATTGATTGTAAATGGTACATTTAGAGTTGAATTTCTAGTAGAATAGTTCCTCAATGGGTCGCGTTACTCATGGTGCTATAAAAAATATTTTTTTCCAAGTTGAGGCAGTGCTCATTTCAGTTGATTTTATTAGATTTTAAATGAAGATGTGTTGAAGACGAGAACCCTTATGTTTATGTTCTTCAATTCTTCATGTGATCATTGTGTATAGTACTTTACAGAATTATCGTAACGGGTGCAATGTTAAAGTGTTTCTAATTGCTCGTGATATTTAAAATACCTAAAATTGAGTGGTCAAATATGTTTCACGTCAAAGTTATGGTTTGTTATTCATTTTAAAATTACTTATTTTTAGAAAATCAAGTTTTAAACTCTTATTAACAAGCTAATATTACATAAGCTTTGTCAAATTTTCGTTATTAGAATAATTACAAATGAGTTAAATTTAAAATATTTTTCTCATCCACTAATTATAAGGGGCACATTCCACATTCATAAACATAAATCCTATCACAATATATTCAATTTGATATTGTTATTTTCATAATTCAAAAATTCCTTAATCTATAACCAATTCAACCAAAACCTTCAATTATCATGGATTTCTCAAGTCATAATCCCAATCCTCATGAAATCCCCAAATAACAATTATAATAATCAAGGTTCTAAAAGGCGCGAGGCGTGGTCGAGGCGTAGAGGTCAAGCCTCAAGCCTTAGGAGCCTAGGCGCGCCTAGGCGAAGCCTAGGCGTAAAAAGGCGTTTGTCCTTTTTTTATTATTTTAATTATTCCAAGGCTAGTAATATAATAAAATAATACATAGCTTGAATTTTGAAAATATATCCATATGTTTGGTAGCCATCTTTCTCACATTCATGCTCCATAACCAATATTTGTCAACTAATCCTTTTTTTTGTTTAAAAAAAGTGTGCCTTAAGCCTTTTACTAAGAATAGGGGGTAATAAGGCGTAATAAGGCGTAGGCGATGCGTTTCTCTCAAGCCTCAAGCCTTGGCGGGCCTAGGCGGGCCTTTTAGAACAAAGATAATAATTATGAGTTTCCCAAATTAGCAATTTTAAGTATCACGAGTCCCCAAATATCAATCCTAATTATCATGAATTCTATAAATAAAATCCAATTGACGTGATTTTCCCAATTGTAATTTCCAGTTAGCATGACTCCCCAAGTAAACCCCTCATGAATTCTCCAAATTAAAAAATACTTCAATAATTAAACATGAATCCCCATAGTTATATTTAAATTCACTTTACCAACATCATAATTATTAATATTTTTAGTAACTATGTAAAATAATAAATCAAAGGAGAAAAAGGTAATTCACTTGCCTTTATTATGCAATCCCAATCCTGAAATTCAAATATGAATCTTCACTCTTCTTCAACCTCCAATATTTTAATACCCCACTTTACTACCACTAATATAATCCCCACATTAACCAATGCACATAATAATATGGATTTTTATTGCAATTCATATCCACAGACTCGTGCCAATGAGGTTTGGATCCTAACACGTGGTATGACCAACCACATGCCTTAGAGGTTGATATGAAAATGACTTGTTAGTAGAAGAGTAAAAAGCATTACATACATGAACCATTACTCACCTAAGAGATGTCAAACATAAGTTTGCGGCTATCAAATCAACCATGATAGCAATATGTTACCTATCGATAAATAATTTCATGAAACTGACATTTTTTTAATTTTTTTATTTGAAGAATATCGTAACTTTGGATAATGTGTTGTGTAGACCATTACAGATACAATTGTTGACAAGTAATAGGTTTTTTTATACATCCACATAAACAATAGTCTCCCTTTCAATCTCATGTACTTTATGAGTACTTCAATTTTTGAGAAAAAAAATAGTCATGCAAAAATTTGTAATAGAAAAATATCTTTAGTTATCTTTTAAAATGTCTTTCATATAGTGAAAAGACTTTTCAAATACATCATCAAGCAACTCCCCTTGTTTAAAATGAGTCACTTTGGGACCAAGTTTTCATTCACGTCCATGGTTTTAAACAATTGACTATATCACGTTAATATATACGCTTAATATATTCAAATGCATTACCTCCTCTAATGAAGTGTGAGACCCATTTAGTTTTGTATCAAAGTTGACCAAAATTAGATGTTTAAAGCTATGGTTTCCAACTCATTGTTGTGATTGTGGGAGCATGAATGATATATATTATTAGGGTGATGTGGAAGCTCAATTTGTTTTAACTTACCACTCTTTTGGTGCCATTGTTTGTAGTAACATACATTGGACGCCCAAAATGATTTTTAAAGATTTTTTTCCTCACGTTTAATGTCTATTTATTAAACTTTGGGTGTCAAAGATGTATAATGCTAAATCTGAATAGCCAAATCTAGTTAGGGATAAACAAATGGGGTTCAAACTTTTCAAAGATGTATAATACTTTCGTTATTCAAGGTGTAAATATAACTCTAAAAAAACTTGTTTAGAAACACAAGTATTTTTTGTTAATTACCTGGTCAATTAGTTTTTTGAGTTAAGGAAACCATTAGTGTATACTCGATATTGTAATAATGTATACATTAAATTTTGTAACGTGTACACCAATTATTTGTAAATTTGTAATTTCTATGTGGAATTTTATAATATACGCATATTAAGTTTGTGTATATCTTAATTGATAAGGAATACATTAAGGGATGAGGAATCTTAGTGCCTAAAATATATGTAAGTGAGATAGATCTTGTTGGAAACAGCTGTCTTTGGCAGCTGTTATAAGAGGTGCAAAAACTTTGAAAGAGCCTTTAGGCAGTGTCCCACATCGGTGGGAGAGATAAAATGTGTTGGGTATATTTATAATTTTTTGGGACCAAAGGTTCAGCCCTTTGGGCATTCAATGTTTTGTGGGTATGTGGGGCAGACCCAATGGGCCAAGTCACACGCGCGCGCGCGCGGCACCGCCGCCGTCCGTCCGTCCGGCCCGTGCCCGTGTCCGGGTCCGAGTCCTGGGTCTTGGGCTTGGGCTCAATAAGAAATAATTTTTTGAACAAATAAATTAACGATTTTGGGCTTTAAAAATTAATTTTTAACGGTAATTAATTCCGAAAAAAACGTGGGCCTTTAACTGATTGAATTTTTCCACCCACGTTTCCAGTTTTCTCTCCACGTTTTAGCCCACTAACGGTAATTTCTTTTTGCATAAAAAGAGGTTGAGACCTCCGTTTTCAATACAGTTTTCAACACAGAATTTCTTCTACAGTTCTGAAAAAATTTCCTTCTCCCAGAATAATTTTTTTTCCAGAATAATTAATCTCGTTCGTTGTACAGATTAATTATATTATTTAGAATCGAGCAATTAATACAGAATGGGTGTACACAGACCGGAATGATTCTTCTGCTTTATCAAATCCGTATTTTAATTTTGGAGGTTTTTTTATCCTGGGGGTGGCGGGGCTTCGAGACTGTCAGCACACTTTGGGCAGAGCCGCGAAACACCTTAAAGAGAGCGACATTGTTCGGGACTCAGTCGTGTTCTTGACTGTCCAGTTCGGGATTTCTTATATTTTTCTGCCCCAGATTTATTTGCTCCAAAAATTGAGTAATTTCGTTCCTAATTTTAATTTTGCATTTAATTGTTTATTACTGCAACAACAATTTTAAGGTGTTCTAAATTCTGCCATGTAAGAAATTAACTCAAGTAACCTAAATAAGCCTTTCAAATATGAAGGCACTCATTTTAAACGTTGGAGCAAAAAATTGCTATTTTATTTAACTACGAAAAAAGTCGCATCATGTGTTCAATTTGACAAACCCGTAGTAAATAATCCAGCTACTATTGAGGAAAGCAAAACAATTAGAAATTGGGAGGAAAATGATTTTTTGTGCAAGAACTATATTCTGAATGCTCTAAGTGACGAACTTTATGACTATTATGCCAATTATAAAACTGCGAAAGATGTTTGGGACGCACTTTTTAAAAAATATGACACGGAGGAGGCGGGTGCTAAAAAATATGCCGTCAGCCGTTATTTGAAATTTCAAATGACGGATGACAAATCTGTTGTTGCTCAGACCCATGATTTGCAAATGATTGCCCATGAAATTATTTCCGAGGGCATGGCTTTAGATGAGCAATTTCAGGTGGCTGTAATTATTGATAAATAGCCTCCACTGTTCAAAGAGTTTAAAAATATTTTGAGGCATAAGTCTAAAGAATTTTCACTAGAGTCATTAATTACTAAATTGAGAATTGAGGAGGAATCCTGAAAACAGGACTATAAAGATGAAATTCTTTTTGTGTCTAACAACAAAAATCAGAAAAAGAACCACACTCCAGTTGTTTTAAAAGCAAACGTAAAAAATATGAAAAATCAGAAAAAGAGCCACAACCAGAATTTTAAAAATCAGACTCAGAATCAGAATAAGTATAAGAACCCTGGAAATGGACAGTCTAGCAACTCGGGACAGTTTCTCTGTTTTAAGTGTGGCAAGCCTGGCCATATGGCTCGCAAATGTCGCAATGTGCCACAATCACAAGCCAATTTAACCGAAGATGACCTATGTGCTATGATTTCAGAAATCAACATGGTTAGCGGTGCCGAAGGGTGGTGGTTAGATACTGGAGCTTCCCGCCATATCTGTTATGACCATAGTCTGTTTAAGACTTATTCTGAGACTGCAGATAAGAAGGTATTGTTGGGTGATTCTCACTCCACTGAGGTTGCTAGTACTGAAAATGTGGAATTGAAGTTCACTTCGGGAAAGACTGTTATCCTCAAAGATGTTCTTCACACTCCCGAGATAAGGAAAAATTTGGTTTCGGGCTATCTTCTCAACAAAGCTGGCTTTACTCAAACTATTGGTGCTGATTTATTTACTTTGACAAAAAATGGAATTTTTGCAGGCAAGGGTTATGCCACTGATGGGATGTTTAAATTGAATGTTGATGCAATGAATAAAATTTCTCCTTCTGCTTATATTGCTTGTTCATTTAATGTTTGGCATGCTAGGCTTTGTCATGTTAATAAACGACTTGTTAAAAATATGAGCACTTTAGGATTAATTCCCAAATTATCATTAAATGATTTTGAAAAATGTGAATGGTGTAGTCAAGCAAAAATCACTAAGACACCACATAAATTTGCTTTTAGAGAATCTGAACCACTTGATTTAATTCATTCGGATATTTGTGAATTGGATGGTGTCACAACTAGAAATGACAAACGTTATTTTATAACTTTTATTGATGATTGTTCCGATTATTCATTTGTGTATTTAATGAAAAATAAAAGTGAAGCGTTTGACATGTTTAAAATTTTCCTTAATGAAATTGAAAATCAATTTAATCGGAAAATAAAAAGGTTACGTAGTGATAGAGGCACCGAATATGATTATGGACTATTTATTGAATTTTATAAAACCCACGGTATTATTCACGAAAAAAATGCCCCTTATTCGCCCGAAATGAACGGTAAAGACGAAAGAAAAAATAGGACATTAACTGAATTAGTTATTGCTATTTTATTAAATTCACGGGCTGCCTCACATTGGTGGGGTGAAATTATTTTGACTGTGTGTCACGTGCTTAATAGAATTCCTAAGACTAAAATGAAAATATCTCCTTATGAAATTTGGAAAAATATTAAGCCCAACGTGTCATACTTTAGAACGTGGGGGTGCTTAGCCTATGTACGTATACCCGACCCTAAAAGGTCTAAATTGGCGAGTAGAGCATATGAGTGCATTTTTATAGGCTATGCTATTAATAGTAAAGCATACCGATTTTATGACTTGAAAAATCAAATAATTATTGAATCAAATAACGCCGATTTTTATGAAGATAAATTTCCTTTTAAATTGAGGAATAGTGGGGGCGAGTCATCCACTAATATTTCTTTAAATAAAAATAAAGAAAATAATGAATCCATTTTAGAAATTCGAAAAAGTAAAAGGGCTCGTGTAGAAAAAGATTTTGGTCCCGACTTTTATGCTTACACTTTAGAGGAGGATCCTAACACTATTCAAGAAGCCTTATCTTCTTTAGATGCCGATTTATGGCAAGAGGCTATTAATGATGAAATGGATTCTTTGGAAACAAATAAAACTTGGCATTTAGTGGACCTTCCTCCTGGATGTAAAACAATTGGGTGTAAATGGATTCTTAAAAAGAAATTAAAACCTGTTGGCACTGTTGAAAAATATAAGGCACGTCTTGTTGCTAAAGGTTTTAGACAAAGAGAAAATGTAGACTTTTTTGACACATTTTCACCTGTGACTAGAATAACGTCTATACGTGTATTATTTTCTATAGCTGCATTAAATGATTTAATTGTACACCAAATGGATGTTAAAACTGCATTTTTAAATGGAGAATTAGAAGAAGAGATTTATATGGATCAACCTGAAGGTTTTATTGTACACGGTCAAGAAAATAAAGTATGTAAATTAGATAAATCTCTTTATGGACTCAAACAGGCACCTAAACAATGGCATGATAAATTTGATAGCTTAGTCATCTCTAATGGGTTTAAAATAAATGAAAGTGACAAATGCATTTATTATAAATATGTTGAGAACATTTGCACTAATATATGTCTTTATGTTGATGACTTGCTTATATTTGGTTCTAATATTCATGCCGTAGAAAATGTTAAATCATTATTATGTGCGAATTTTGATATGAAGGATTTAGGTGAAGCTAGTGTAATATTAGGAATTAATATTACTAGGTCAGAAAATGGACTTTCTTTGGATCAATCTCATTACATTGAGAAAGTCCTAAAGAAATATAATTACTTTGACTGTAAACCTGCTAGTACTCCATTTGACCCTAGTGTAAAGCTATTTAAGAACACTGGCGACAATGTAAACCAAAATGCTTATGCAAGCATTATTGGTAGCTTACGTTATGCTACAGATTGCACTAGACCTGACATAGCTTATGCTGTGGGAGTACTATGTAGATTTACTAGTAGACCTAGTATGGAGCATTGACATGCTATTGAGAGGGTCATGCGGTACCTTAAAAGGACGATGAACCTCGGATTACACTATAATAAGCATCCCGCTGTCCTTGAAGGATTTAGTGATGCAGATTAGAACACCCTATCTGATGATTCTAAGGCTACTAGTGGATATATATTTAGCATCGCTGGTGGTGCAGTTTCTTGGAAATCTAAGAAACAAACTATTTTGGCTCAATCCACTATGGAGTCTGAGATGATAGCACTAGCTACTGCTAGTGAAGAGGCAGGTTGGTTAAGAAACCTCCTGTCAGATATCCCATTATGGGAAAGACCGATTCCAGCGGTTTTGATTCATTGTGATAGGACCGCGGCTATTGCAAAAATTGAGAACCGTTACCATAACGGTAAGAAACGACAAATACGTCGTAAGCATAGTACTGTTAGAGAATTTATCTCTACGGGTGCTGTGAGGGTGGATCATATACGGTCTGAACAGAACTTAGCTGATCCTTTGACGAAAGGACTAGCTAGGGAGAAGGTGTGGAACACCACGAAAGGGATGGGACTAAAGCCCTTGGATAAATGAGTCATTTGTGATGGTAACCACACATATGGACTGGAGTTCCCAAGAAATATGTTCAAAGGGTAATAACAAGTCACAAGTGATATGGGTTGAATCATGCGATTATTAATTAAAATAGAACGGGGTTTTACTCCGAGTCCATCCCTAAGGAGCATGATATCCTGAAGCGAGTTAAGGATGAGTTATTATAACTCTTAATGAGATCTATAGCTCTATATTGAGTGGAGTACTTAGCTACAGGAGTATTCTTGATAGACTCACTTATGTGAATGTGGAAGTGTGGCCGCTTCCTATGGATATTTTGGGCAAATTCCTAAAGCGTTCACTATACTGGGATAGAAACACATCGCCGTAACGTGCTAGCTATTAGAATTACATCCAAGTAGGGTTGTGTGTGGGATGTTGTCAGAGATAGAATTCAAAACTACGGTTACTCTAGTATATTCTGTATCATCTTTACTACGTAAAGGTTCAAGTCGAAAGACACCTTTGCTTATGCACAATTCTATGAATTATTGCTCGATAAAATGTTTTCAAGTTTTGCAAGTGGGGGATTGTTGGAAACAGCTGTCTTTGGCAGCTGTTATAAGAGGTGCAAAAACTTTGAAAAAGCCTTTGGGCAGTGTCCCACATCGGTGGGAGAGATAAAATGTGTTGGGTATATTTACAATTTTTTGGGACCAAAGGTTCAGCTCTTTGGGCATTCAATGTTTTGTGGGTATGTGGGGTAGACCCAATGGGCCAAGTCACACGCGCGTGCGCGCGGCACCGCCGCCGTCCGTCCGGCCGACCGTGCCCGTGTCCGGGTCCTGGGTCTTGGGCTTGGGCTCAATAAGAAATAATTTTTTGGACAAATAAATTAACGATTTTGGGCTTTAAAAATTAATTTTTAACGGTAATTAATTCCGAAAAAAACGTGGGCCTTTAACTGATTGAATTTTTTCACCCACGTTTCCAATTTTCTCTCCACGTTTTAGCCCACTAACGGTAATTTCTTTTTGCATAAAAAGAGGTTGAGACCTCCGTTTTCAATACAGTTTTCAACACAAAATTTCTTCTACAGTTCTGAAAAAATTTCCTTCTCCCAGAATAATTTTTTTTTTCCAGAATAATTAATCTCGTTCGTTGTACAGATTAATTATATTATTTAGAATCGAGCAATTGATACAGAATGGGTGTACACAGACCGAATTGATTCTTGTGCTTTATCAAATCCGTATTTTAATGTTGGAGGCTGTTTTATCCTGGGGGTGGCGGGGCTTCGAGACTGTCAGCACACTTTGGGCAGACCTGCGAAACACCTTAAAGAGAGCGACATTGTCCGCGACTCAGTCGTGTTCTTGACTGTCCAGTTCGGGATTTCTTATATTTTTCTGCCCCAGATTTATTTGCTCCAAAAATTGGGTAATTTCGTTCTTAATTTTAATTATGCATTTAATTGTTTATTACTGCAACAACAGATCTAGAGAAAAATATTATTGTTAAGAGACTATCTTACGAGATACATTAAATACACCACCCACTTTGTAAACTCATTATTTCGATAATATATTAAAAATGCATATATAAATATTTTCAATACACCATGTACTTCATCATTTATATATTAAATAAATCAAGTTATATGACAACTTGTTCATACAAATCATGAGACAAACGTGGGATGAGAAAAACTTCAATTGGGGTTGATTTTTCATTGGTTAGCCCAAAGTTCTCTGACATATCAACGGGCTCGTCTGATGACGCTAAAAACTCAAACCCGTGTATCAAGCTAGCAAGTGTCAATTGCATAGTTTGTAGACCCAAAGACACCCCAGGGCACATTCTTCTACCACTACCAAATGGCATAAATTCAAAATGTTGGCCCCTAAAATCGATATCCTTGTGGTGGGTTAAGAATCTCTCAGGTTGAAACTCAAAAGGATCTGACCATACAAGAGGATCGCGATGAATCTTCCAAAGATTTACCAACAAACGAGTGCCTTTAGGAATGTTGTAGCCACCCACAACACAATCCTCCATGGACTCATGAGGTAATGAAAGTGGGCCTGCAGGGTACAAACGCAGTGTTTCTTTAATGATAGCTTGGATGTAGACCAAGTTTTGTAAGTCACCCTCTTCAACATGCCTCTCTTTTCCGACGTGGATATCTAATTCACATTGTGCTTTTTTTAATGCATGCTGATTATTGAGAAGCAAAGATAAAGCCCATGTTATTGTCACTGTTGTTGTGTCAGTTGCTGCTGATAAAATTGCCTGCCAAACATATTCAATTATTATTTTAAGTAGTAAGCAAATGAGAAACTCCCTCCATTTCAAATTAAGAGTCCACTATTCCTTCATGGGTCATCCCAAATTAAGAGTCCACTTTCATTTTTTTGAACATAATCAAGGAATCAAGTTCCACGATTTTGAACAATATTTAATTTTGGTTGTTGATTAAGTATATCATTATTCTATACAAAATAAAGACATGGACTATTAATTTAGGACGAAAAAGTATATTATCAATCTTTTTGAAATTTGAAAAGACATATTGTTCTCAAACATTAACCCAACTAAGAACAACATTCACATATATGGTTTTTATTATGAATTATGAGATAATACCTTGATTCAAACTCAGTCATCTTTAAAAACAATCTATATAAGGTGGGTAACTAATTCTCACCCAACCTGCACCATTTGATTACATAGGAACGATATTCTAATTCAAAATAATAATAATAATAATAATAATAATAATAATAATAATAATAATAATAATAATAATGTTCATTAGTCTGGCATTAGTTTATTAAGTGGTGACATCGAGAATTTTGTGACACTCTTAACATCAAAGAGGACAAAATATAACAAGAAGAAACAAAATTGTTCTCTCAAACTTTTAAAGTGTTTTTTTAACAATTGTAAAACATTACGAGTACATTTAGGGGATAAGGATGCAACTATGAAATTAATGGATATTTAATTGAAAACATAGCAACTAAAGGAGTTTTAAATGTCCATGGAAGCACAATTCGTAAATGTGAATGAGAGTAGAGATGATTAATCTTATAAGAGAGGCCTAATGACAAGCTTTACTGAATAAAATTAAGAGATATAAAATGTAAAGAATAAAATTAAAATATCATCAAAAGTGAGGGATTAATGGAATCCTTTACTGAATTAATTATTAAGAAAATAAATGAAATACGTACCAAACATGTAGCTTTGTTGACCGTGTCGCGATCAAAGCCAGCAAGACCCTCGAGGGAAGCAGTTTCAAGAGTGGATAGCATGACATCCATGAAATCTTGTTCTTCAAAGCTTACCTTCCCTAAATTTCTCTTGTTTTTGTGCTCCTCTAACCATCCCTCCACGATAGAATCCATCTCTTTGGCATTCTTCTTCATCTCCTTCTCGTACCCACCTATATCCAAACACCTCAAAAAGGGAATCAAATCAGACACCGCAAAGGCCCCCAGCAACTCAAAGAACTTCCGGACAGCCTTTTTAAACCGGACCCCCTCTTCCTCATCCGGAACATATCTCTTCCCCGCTAGCATTCGAGTGACCATGTTTAGGATTAAACCCCCAAACCACTCCTTCATCTCTATCTTTACCATACCGGACTCGTTTTTGTTGTTTGCCCAAAACCCATATATATCTTTCAATGATGTCCTCACTTCAGAAACGCGGATGTGTGCGTGCATCTCTACCCGGCGGTTTGAGAGAAGTTGAAGAGTGGCTGTCTTGCGCAAATGTCTCCAGTAAGGTCCGTAAGGGGAGAGCCCAAACATAGCATAGTTGTAGCCCATGATCTCCACCGCTACAGACTTTGGGCGGTTTGCAAACGTTTTGTCGTTTGTAGTAAAGCACTCTTTAGCTATTTTGGAATCGCTCACCACCAAGACTTTATTCACACCAAGCTTTATTGTGAATATCGAACCGTACTTATCTGCCATAGATGCCAACACTTTGTGGGGCAACTCAGAGCCACCTAGAAGATGGAGGTGACCTATTAATGGCCATGCACCACCAGCTTCAGGGGCTCTTCTCGTGTCTCCATTCTTTCTTTTCAGATGGTAGAGAAACAAAATTAAAGCAAATATGGCTGCAATTGTAGCTGTTTTCAATGAGAGAAGAAACTCCATTCTCATAAAATTTCAATTGCTTTAGTTCATTCAATGGTATCAACCTGATAACATACCCTTTTATAACAAGATAGATTCAATGACGATAAAATGACGTACCGAATGAGTTCACGCAACAACTCTATGAGTCAACATGTGGCCGTTGTAAAATAACTTTTGATTTCCTAGATTCATTTTGGAAAAAAAATCTGATTTTTTTAACTTCAACTCCCCTATCGATCAATTTTCTTTTTTTTCTTTTTTCATATATCAAATAGTGTTTCGAATATTTTTAAATACGTCAAAATCTTTTTATTCTGTCTTAAAAAATCCTTCACCATGGTCCATGTTGTTGGGGCGGATTATTAAAAGTAAAAGAATATTAGTTAAATAGGTGTTTGAGGAACTTTTTGGTACAAAATAAAATATTTGGACTAAATGTGTATTTAAAAATATTTAAGAGATTTTTGGTATTTGATCCTAATTTTTTTTGGCCCTTGATGGACACTGAGATGTCTCCCATTTAATGTATACTCAATTTTTAGTAATGTATATAATAATTTTATTAAGTATACATGAATTTATTTATTTATTTTGGAAAAAAATATAATTTGTAAATGAAATTTTAGAATATATACACGAATTTTATAAAGTACACTTGTTAAGTTTTTATAAGGAACCAATTTAAAACACAAAAAGTCGTTAAGATGTGAGAAAATTGATTTTTTTACCCTTTTGAGTAATTGATTAGATCTGAGGAGTTATGTATAGATTTTTTTATTTTATTGCCTATTTTCTCAACTCACTTATATACACACACACACACACACACACACACACACACACACACACACACACACACACAGAGAGATTATGCACACTAAGTTTGCACATGTGATAGCGCACACCAATTTTTTTGAAATATTAAAAAAAAATTGAGTTGATTTTTTTTATGTGATATTTAAACATTTCAATTGACCCATATAAAAAAATTCAGTCCAAAACAACTTTTTTTGCTATTTTTAGAAAATCGGTAAAACTTTTGCAACTTTTAAAATGCTTAAAAGCAGTGAAAGTTTGATCGATTATTTAAAAATAACAAAAAAAGTTTTTTGAGCTGAATTATTTATATAAATTCCTTGAAATGTTTAAATATCACACAAACAAAAATCAACTCAATTTTTTTTCTATTTTAAAACAATGATGTGCAAAATTACTGTGCACATGAGTTGATTTTTAAATATCTATTTTAAAAATAGATAGTTTTTTAAACATACCTATGAATATATCTATTTTTTTAAATAGTAAAAAAAATAATTTTGAGTTGATTTTTTTTATATGGGTTTAAGATATTCCAGCGCACCCCTGTAAAAATATTCAGCTCAAAATAATGTCTTTTGTGATTTTTAAAAAATAGGTAAAAAATTTGACAGTTATATAGTGTAAAAACTGTGAGTTTTTTTTTTTACCTATTTTTTAAAAATAACAAAAAATATTATTTTCGATTGATTTTATATATATATATATATATATATATTAGATGTGCCCACGTGCGTTGCACGTGTGGGCGAGTTTCGATATTTGTCTGTATGAATTAATTCACGAATAATAATGTATGAATTACAATGTCCACCCCCATCACGTAGGTCAGCTGGTAAGGGGCTGTCCTAGCTTAACCAAGGTCTCGGGTTCGAGCCTTGGGAATGCAGCTGTGTTAAAATTTGGGAGGGAGAGCTTTGCCGCCCTTGTGGTCCTACCCGGCTCGAACAGGATTAGTCCCACGCCTAAAAAACGTGGGGAACCTCTGGTCTAGACCAAAAAAAATTACAATGTCCTTTATAAAATTAAGGATCGTTAAGTAAGTTAAGTAATTAACAATGTAGTTATGTTGACGCAATAAGTCATGCATTACGACTGAATATTTGAAATCACTATCCATAAATCCAAGTTATAAGAAATGTAAACTGCATAAGGTTAAAAAAATTGAAATGTAATCGTCAAATATGTTGATTTTGACGTTTGTTAGGATTCGATTTCTTCTTCCTCTTCAACCTTCATAGCTACAAAACGTGTAAGCCTTCGATCGGATGCTTTAAGTGATTTCCCTTTAATGTAGAATATTTATATTTTCCCAATGCACGTATATAACTTTCGAACATAGTCTGAGTGCAGAATTCCCTGTGTAAAGCAAATAATTTATTTGAATCTTAAGTAAATATAAATGTTATCGATCTTATTGAATAAATGTATGAATTTAAATTGTAAATAAGAATGATATTACCTTGTCTTTAGAAGCGATGAAATTTGGAATGTTGCAGCCAATGAATGATTCTGCTTCCTCGAATAGTGTCACTGATGCTCTTTCATCTTCGTCTTGGACGATAAACTGAAGTAAGTACCTTATATTTGTTTGAATAATGTAGTAGTAAAGTTTTATATATGAGTTTTATCATTAATATTGAAAGATTCTTGAACATATTAATTTACCTTGTTGTGTAATTTGAATTTGAAGTACCACAATTTAAGCATGTGCCAATTCCATTTTCAACCGTGATTTTTTTGTTGCATACATTGCAAGCATCATACCATGGATTTTCTTTGTTTCTAACCTCCATAATCATTCCCACGAAAGAACAGAAAAGATTCTGTGGTTTGTGAAAAATTGGATATGTTATGTTATTAAATTAAGGATATTAGAAACGTAAAAGGGAATCATAGTAAATGAATCATTACCTCTGTAGTTGATGGGATTCCATTAATAATATCACGAATAGAAATAGTGTCCGCATTGTTAATTATTCTTTGGGGAGGCGAAGAAAATTTGTTGAAATGAGGGGATGATGATGAGGTTGACAACCTGTAATTGACATTTTTGAAATTAATACATGTAAGGGAGAATTAATATTTTTTTTCAAAGAAATTATCTAACCAGTCCTTTAATTCGGTAGCTTGTATGATATCGGGGTCAATCTGAATTGTAGTCTTTGCTACACTGCTCAAGTTATACTCCCCTGTAAAGAATGTATTGGTTTATTTTGAGTGAGTATGATTTTTATTAATTGTTGGTGAGATGATAAATAGTATTGTACCTTCGTAGGATGAATGTTTAGCTTGAGAAATTGCTATTATAGGAAATGTTGTTGTTAAGTCACTTAGTTTTTTGCCTTCATTCTCTGCTAAGTCGCCCCATAGAGTGAATTTCATTGATTGAAACGTGTCATAAATAATAAATAATAATATTGAATTTTATATTAAGGACTATGAATAAAAGTGACAAATATGAGAGTAAACTTTAAGTAAGTTTTTTTTAATAGATACTTAAAAGTATAGAATGCATACTTTGTATCTCGGAGTGTTATATCACGCAGATTCTTTTTAGCAGAGTTTGATGGTTTTGTAATTGTCCTCATTGGTTTCACATTTATGACAAATGCAATGACATCTGTATGTTTGAGAATTAGAAATAAGATAATATAAAAAATTGTACCATTGTTTTATAGAAATATATTTAGTAATAAATACCATATGCTTTATCGTCCTCTGTCTGAGCGAGCAAATCATCAAAGGAGGTGAATTTGTAGAATGATGGCGGGAATTTGAAATTACGGTCTCGTTCAACGATCTCAGTGTATTTATTGAATGAAAGCTCCATTTTGTCGTGAACGGTTGTGTAAGCATCATTCACTCCCTTGACCAAACCATTAGTAATGGAATATTGTTTCTGAATTTGAAGCAACCCTTCCAGTCTTTGTATGTCTTCATTCCATACGACTGCTTGAATCTTAGTGCCCTGTATATTTTTTTAGTAGAGTAAATTTACGATATAGAAAATAATCATATAAATGATTTTAAATAATGTAAGTTGAAAATTTTGTACCTCTTCATCCATCAATATTATTTTTAAAATACTTCCAGCCCCTTTTGAATTTTCGTAAGAGTCTATATTTCCTCTTCGCATGACTTGAGCAACAATTTGTCACTTTGATTCGAGTCATTGTAGATTGTTGATCATTTTGTAGTCCTCAATTTCGACTTCAGTTGATGCCATCGAATCAGTAAGATTTTGGCCTATTAAAAGATGATGACAGTATGTGTAGTATATTAATGTAAAGTGATAAGAAAGGAATTTATTATGAATAAGAAAGAACTAGAGTAACAAATGTTTTAGTGAATGAGTGGGATAATAAATTCATTTGTACCTTGATGCCAATAGAACTTCTTTGAAAACGATATTTTTTGTCACATTATTTTTGTTTGATTTTTCAGATTGGAGAAGTACTTTTGTGGTTGCCATTGAAGTTCCTCTCGATAAAGCAACGTACAGTTGGCCATGTGAGAAGACGTTTGTTGGTAAGTAAACCCCAACATTAGCAATTGTTTGTCCCTGGGCTTTGTTTATTGTCATAGCGAAACATAAACGAATAGGAAATTGTTTCCTTTCGAACTGGAAAGGGTATCCCTCATTTTCTACTGGTGATAATGGAATGCGTGGCAATAGAACATTTCTCCCCTTATGCTGACCCACTGAAATTTCCACGTGTATGACATTATCTGAAGAACCTTTGTACAACATTCTTGCTCCATTACATAATCCAATTGAAGGATTTATATTCCGTAGAAGAATGATTGGACAATTAGGTTTAAGTTTCAATGTGTGTGGCGGTAATCCATTCGGCATTAAAGAGTTTAAAAATTCTTCTTGGTAATAGTTGCGCGTGTCATCTACAGCTTCATCAAAGCTATTTAAGTTCTTCAACTCTCCAGGGAACATATCAATCATCATATCATTAATGGAGTCAAAGTGTTGGTTTGTTGTCACAAGAATTGCTCTATCTGTCAAGAAATTTGGCAAGGTCGCATTGATATTTAATGATGGAAAGATAAAGTCAATGAGAGATTGTTCGGGACCATTGTTTTCTAGTGGATGTATGACCATTTCATTCGGAAGACTTATCAGATCATCATGTGTTGATGATTCCGTCCCATTGCCAATTCTTAGAAGGAATTCGCTGAATTATTGATCATTTCTGGCACGCATATTTAATGTCAAAGGTAATACATGCATTGTATTCCAAAGCGGTGACATCACAATGCTAAAGTTTACTGTTTCCAATCTTGACCCTTGACGTACTACTGGCAGGACCTGTCTGAAATCTCCACCAAAGGCAATGACCTTGCCCCCAAAAGGTTGAATACTATCCATTAAATCCTTTAATGTCCTATCAAGAGTTTCAATTGCGAATCACTTTGCCATCGGTGCTTCATCCCAAATTATGATCCTTGCTTTCCGTATGAGTTCTGCTGTGCCACTTTGCTTGGGAATGTTACATAAGCTTGTCTCAGTGGCCAGAATAGGTATTTTGAAGCTAGAATGTGCAGTTCGACCTCCAGGTAATAATGATGCAGCTACCCTTGATGTTGCTGTAGCAAGTGCAATCATACCTTTATTTCTAATGTCAGCAAGTAACGCTCTATACAGATATATCTTTCCAGTTCCACCCGGCCCATCAACGAAGAAGGAACCCGAATTTCCAGCCATCACCCTCTCGAGTATAACCAAGTACGCATGTCTTTGGTCTGCGCTTAAATACGTACGAAAATTGTAGTCTTCTTCTGGTGTCTCGATGTGGAGTTCATCTATAATTTCTCTTCGATTGGTGATATTGGATGATAATTGTGTACCGCTCATTGGAAGCAGGTCAAAGTCTTTAATCGATTTTCCGATTGAATCTAGAAAGAAGCTGATGCTATTTAATGTGCAATCTTTTTGTGCAGTCAATGAATTTGGGTGGAGTCTTTTAAAATCTTCGGACAAAAACTCAAAGTTTGTTTCCCATAATTTTCTCACATCGTAGGGCTCACAATAAACTAAAATAATTGCGAACAATCTTCTTAGTGCTTCAGGCATTTGGAAAGTGGCAGCTTCTGAGAGGAAATTTGCAATGTTATTATTTGATTTTAGCAGTCCCCGTTTTTGGGCGGCTTCTTTAAATGTCAAGTAAGTGATTCCATCATAAGTTAGAAGGTCTTCAAATGATGTTGGTCCTCAAATGTGATTTAGAAGAAGTCTTAAGTAATATCGTTCTCCTTCTACAGGATTTTCACCATTCACACGGCCAATTGCATTGAGTTTATTCTTCCTTTTAGACCAAGTTTTTGCTTTATTGTCCTATACGTAGTGCTCAGGGAATTCCCTGTATAGGTATTGACGTGCTTCGCTGAATCTGGAGCACATACTGAAGAATTCAGTTAGCATTGTCTTGCTAATGTTCGGGGTGTCAAGCACATTATTTAAGTTTTGGTTCTCCCCGTATGTGACAGTATGCTTATTTGGCAAGTGGAGTTGAAGGTTTATCACCGATGGCTTGATTTCATTTAGCTCGAATTCAAAAATTCTCCAAATGGCTTATTGTGCTGATACCCATCTTGCATCTTGGATTTGTTTGATCTCATTAATAGTGGTTGTGTCATTTTCATCGAATGAAACATGAACAGCCACTTTATCATGCCCTTTGTAAATTTACTTGTAAAGGTACTTCACAAATTTTAACCCCGAGCAGACTTCAACGTGGATATGACAATTATATCTTGTAAGGAGATATGGATTATAAGGAACAACCCATCGATTGTCTAACAACTTGTTGCGCATGCGTACTTGTCTTCCATTATTTCCACGTCGATAAATAGGATATGAGTCTTGGCCTAGAGAATTAAAAAATGCGAATTCGCGAGGGTAATGAAATTTACAATTCCCATTTATCATACATGGGTTATTTTTATTCAATTCTCCAGAGGGACCATGCATCATGTGCTTGATGACTAATGAATGAAGCAATGGGTATTCATGAACATCAGGTATCTCTGCAGAAATGAATTTATCATAATTATCTGAAGGATTGATCTTGTAATCTTGCTTTAGAATTACCAAAATATGAGCATGTGGCAATCCTCTATTTTGGAATTCTATTACATGTACATGTGATGCTACCTTTCCAAATATGAGTTTCTTAAAAAGTTGATCCTTTAGGTCCTTTAATTTAGCTCGAAATACTCTCGAAGTTAGATCAGGTCGATCTTGAGGTACCTGACCTGGATGAAGATTATTAAGGATTTCTTACCCATCAGGGTTGCAAGTCATTGTGATAAATAAATCTGGTTTCCCATATCTTTGAACTAAAGCCATTGCATCCAAGTATCTACGACGCATATCTCTCGGTCCACCAATGAATGATGCTGGGAGAACAATTCTTTGACCGACTTTGTTGGCTCTTATTTCACCTGCTGTGACGCTGTCGACCAAGCCTTGGTATAATTCACCTCTTATTTATTTCTGTTGCGTATGAGAGAAGTCAAGTCGGTTTGTTACTAACTTTATGTACATGTCGATAGAATAATGTTGTAGTAGCTTGCCAGCGAATAACAACGTTGATTGTCTATTATTTCTGATCTGCAATTTGTGTGCGTAGTATTCTCGACATGATAGTTTAGATGAGTTCTCTCGATGAACACCTAGAAGAGTGTATTTTTATGGAAATTGAAAAAGAAAAATAATTGTTAAATGTAATCAAATTTGAATTTAAGAATGATAGTTGTAAAATATATTTTATGTTAAATTTATAACTTCTTGCTCTGATGAGAGAATGTCCTCTGTACATGTGATTGCAAGTAGGGAGTGCTGGATGTTTATAGATGTGGTAGATGAGGTATCATTTTGGCGCTTTACGTCTTGATGTCATCCAACCTCTCCTTTGGGAAAAAAGCAATGGGTACTGTAATGGGTCATAACACCCAAAGTAGTGCTTTATTTGGTGTCGTTGACCGGAGTGAGACACGATAATGATGTCTCGCTCGAAAGGAATATTTGCATTGTTTGCTTCAATCCATATTGCAGCAACTTCATCGGATGTACGCGCATTGTAAACACGTTGATCAAGGTTAACATGTTTACTGATTTGAACTTGAAGTGCATCGAGTGAAGGGTAGTCCTTTAATCGTCGTAAAAATTGAGCGTATGGATTTTCATTTAGTACATTCAAGAGCTTTTCAACTATATCAACGTTTAAGGATAACGCTGGTAAGATTCCCATTCGGTTTTGAACCTCATTGCTAGTGTCATGGAAGTAGAGTTGGAAATAACAGGGGATGTTGGTGGGTTCCAATGAGGGTAAATGATGATAAACTTGGCCTTGAACTCAAAACGTGTATACACCACATCTTGATGAAGCTAGTTTCTTGTCAATGAGTAACTCCAAATGAAGTGAAGGCGAATATACTATTATAAGCTCTGATATTAGCACGAAATTCTCTTGATTCAGAAGAATTAGATGTGAAAAGATGAAATAAAACCTCGGGGATCGAAGTTTCAGCGAGGGAGATTTGACCTTTTTGACAACAAAATATTGGGGTTTCATATTGGAATCTTTTGGCATTGTAGTGATGGCAATCGGGAGTTGCTTCTAATTCTAGCAACGTAGAGCAAAGAGGTTCATATATGGTTTCTCCTAACATGAGAGCAATTGTAATATTAAATATTCATTTCATAAGTGTAACACGATTTACTTAAGCATAAACTATATTTTAGTTATTTTTCGCTAACCTTGATATTGGTAAGAATTTAATTGGGCTCGAAGTAACCAAGTAATTCTCTGTCTTTTCCTTGTATTGGTTTTGCCAGATACATTTTCGGATGGTGGAATGGATGACATTTGTAACAATTTGGGAAATGACGTGTTTGAAAGATTATTTAATAAATTTAGTAAGAAAGGAGCATGAGAAATGTAATCGTATTTACTTTTATATCTAACAAAAATAAAATAAATGTATAATCTTCCAAATAAATAAAACTAAGAGTTTAGAGAAAAAAAAATAGTGAAGCGAAGAGGAAATCAAATAATTACATTAAATATAAGATGACTATAATTCTCACTCGTATAGACTATTTAATGTATGAATTGTTAAACGCATGGAGATAATTTATAATATTGGTGTTTTTAACTCAAAACATTTGGAGTTTCACCGAATTTTTTAAAATAACCAAAAAAAATGAGATTTTTTTATATTGGTTCTTTGGGGAGTTTCAAATAGCGGCATCTTTGACCAAACTACTGAACAAAATTTATTCTCCCGATGATTACGATTTTGATTATCACTGGAATAATGACAAACGCCGACTCAGGGATTGCTCAGTTGTAGTAGAGGTTGTTGTTTGGTGTGGTGGGTTGGAATTGGGTTAGGATCTGCTAAAATAACAACACTCTATTTAGTAAGGAGATAAATATGAAGAGGCATAAAACTTATGATCTTAGAAGTAGAAATGGTAACCGTTAAAATTGACGGAGATACTTAAAACGTACATCCTAGAAGGTTTGGGAAGACAGGTCTTATGTGTTATTGTTGCCTATGCCGGATTGTGGTTTTTTCTCTCTACATGTTTGCCAAGAAATCAGGATTGATCAGCACATGTTCGTCACGATTCTTTCATAGAAAGGCTTGACAAAATCAAGGGCTAGATAACACATAGCTACTTTGCTTCGGTAATCAGCAAGTGTATTAAAATATTCTTTACAGTTTCAGATCCTAAAAGCTTTCTCAAATGAAATATATGTATCCAAAGAAGACACGACAATAGAATGGTTGAAGATTTGAGGCAAGATAATATGGTGTTTTATTTTTGAGATGATTCAGTTATGTGTGAGAAATGCAACATATGAAAATTTGAGTTTTCAAAATGTTGAGAAATGTGTAATTTAAGAGTTATTTTACACTGTCAACTACTATAGTTCATATGCTATACAATAGCATATTGTATATGTTCTGATAAAATTAAAGCAAATTGATGTCAATATGATAAAATAGCTGATATGTAATGAATTTGGTAGTATGCGAACATGCATTAAAATTCTTTCTCAATCTGTTTTATTTAAGATAATTTACAAAAAAATGTAATAGGATAAAAACATAATGTTTTACATCTGTTAGAAAAAGAAGGGGATGCCCTGTTATTCAAAACAATGGTTCCGCTAAGTGTGGGGAAAAACTAATGTTCCACCATTTCCACGGAACTGATATGTAATGTAGATGTCATGAAATTTCCACATTTGACAATATGTTTTTAGGAAAAAATTCTTTCTATTTGTCCTTGGTACAAAACTGGAAGTTATTGTAATGTGTACAACACGTCTTTGACATTTTCTAGATTCTGAAAAATCGACTAAAAGAAGTTTGCGATATTAACGTTGTCTGAATTTTGATAATCGATTATTCGTTTTGTGTGCATTTGGATAATAAATATTTGTTAATTGTGATGTGAACTTCCATTAAGGTCTAAACATAAATTTTAGGTACCTACGAATCACAGACACTTCTCCGGAGCTAACAATAACTCCGATGTGCATACGACACAATTCAGACATTCTGCAGACATGGCATGTGGCTTATTGGACTTGTTTGGCATATTAAAGAAGTTGGACACTTAGCGGACATAAAGAGCGCCAAAATTTGAAGTAAATTAAGAAAACTCGTTTCATATAAAATTATATGTTTTAAGGGCACTTTCTACTTCTTGGTCTGTTATACATATTGGGAGAGGATGAATTGCATCCAAATGTATAATACATTTATACATACGGGGGATAATGTGTAATGTTCCTATTGTGTTACAGCATAAGTTCTTTCTATTTGTCTTTGGTACAAAAGTAGAAGTTATTGTACTGTGTACAGCAGGTCTTCGACATTGTATAATACATTTATACGTACGGGGGAGAATGTGTAATGTTACTATTGTGTTACATCATAAGTTATTTCTATTTGTCCTTGGTACAAAACTGGAAGTTATTTTACTGTGTACAGCAGGTCTTCGACATTTTCCAGATTCTGAAAAATCGACTAAAAGAAGTTTGCGATATTAACGTTGTGTGAATTTTGATAATCAATTATTCGTTTTGTGTGCATTTGGATAATAACTATTTGTTACTTGTGATGTGAACTTCCATTAAGGTCTATTAACGTTGTCTGAATTTTGATAATCGATTATTCATTTTGTGTGCATTTGGATAATAACTATTTGTTAATTGTGATGTGAACTTCCATTAAGGTCTAAACATAAATTTTAGGTAGATACGGGGGAGAATGTGTAATATTACTATTGTGTTACATCATAAGTTCTTTCTATTTGTCCTTGGTACAAAACTGGAAGTTATTTTACTGTGTACAACAGGTCTTCGACATTTTCCAGATTCTGAAAAATCGACTAAAAGAAGTTTGCGATATTAACGTTGTATGAATTTTGATAATCGATTATTCGTTTTGTGTGCTTTTGGATAATAACTATTTGTTACTTGTGATGTGAACTTCCATTAAGTTCTAAACATAAATTTTAGGTACCTACGAATCACGGACACTTCTCCGGAGCTGACAATCACTCTGATGTGCATACGACACAATTCAGACACTCAAGAGAAGTCCATACGAACTAATATAGTTTCCAGATCAAGGATCCCTCTTGCAGTTCAATCTAATCTGTGGTGTATTAATCATGCTCTAGCTCATCACTCCATTAGTTGCAACCATAACAATCTGCATACATCAGTAGTCAGTCCATTCTATGATGTCGCTGAAGAAGATTTGAAGTGACGAAATTAGGGACCTCTTCAAAAATGAATATTGAGGAAGGTTAAACCTCAATTTGGAATGAACTCCGAAGGATATTGCTAGGAGAGCATTGGGGTATGGCTCAACCTCACTGTTTACTGTGAAGATGGAAGCTTCAGAGCCACCCAAAAAGATTTTCATCCTGAAGATTATATATAAAGGAAGGGTAGAACTGATTCACTACAATACAGGCAAACTGTCTTTATGTAGCCACCATGATGCCCTCATGTGCCGAGGTTTCCCCTATAATCTGGGGGTCATTGGTCTGCAGACCTGGCATGTGGCTTATTGGACTTGTTTGGCATATTAAAGAAGGTGGACACTTAGCGGACATAAAGGGGCGCCAAAATTTGAAGTAAATTAAGAAATCTCGTTTCATATAAAATTATATGTTTTATGGGCATTTTCTACTTCTTGGTCTGTTATACATATGGGTAGAGGATGAATTGCATCCAAATGTATAATACATCTATACATACGGGGGATAATGTGTAATGTTCCTATTGTGTTACAGCATAAGTTCTTTCTATTTGTCTTTGGTACAAAAGTGGAAGTTATTGTACTGTGTATAGCAAGTCTTCGACATTGTATAATACATTTATACATACGGGAGAGAATGTGTAATGTTACTATTGTGTTACAGCATAAGTTCTTTCCATTTGTCCTTGGTACAAAGCTGGAAGTTATTTTACTGTGTACAGCAGGTCTTCGACATTTTCTAGATTCTGAAAAATCAACTAAAAGAAGTTTGCGATATTAACGTTCTCTGAATTTTGATAATCGATTATTCGTTTTGTGTGCATTTAGATAATAACTATTTGTTAACTGTGATGTGAACTAATATAGTTTCCAGATCAAGGATCCCTCTTGCAGTGCAATCTAATCTGTGGTGTATTAATCATGCTCTAGCTCATCACTCCGTTAGTCGCAACCATAACAATCTACACACATCAGTAGTCAGTCCATTGTATGATGTCGCCGAAGAAGGTTTCAAGTGACGATCTTAGGGACCTCTTCAAAAATGAATATTGAGGAAGGTTAAACCTCAATATGTCTTTATGGAGCCACCATGATGCCCTCTTGTGCCGAGTTTTCCCCTCTAATCTGGGGGTCATTGGTCTCCAATGGTTTGAAAAATTAATCCTGGGTCGATTTCCTCGTTTAGAGAGTTGGTCGAGCAGTTTACCGCTCTCTTCATCACCGACATAAGTAGAAAAGAGTGGTGAAATTAACAATAGAGTATGTATAGAAAATAGAGGAAGAGGGAATATTTGAAGTAATAAGCAGCGCTCGTCTCAAGGATTTGTTTTAATATTCAGTTATGTTGAGTGTATGTTGATCAGTAGGACAATGGTTCGAATTATTGTTCGAATCCTAAAAGAGGTTGTGGTGTTTGGTTCTAGAAAGTTGAGTATTCCTTATAATTTTCTTATATGGATATGTCATTTCTTTAATGAACCATTTACCTCTTGATGTGTTATCATCCATTACAGACCTAGACTATATGAATGTGCTTAAAGATAAGTGTAAAGCTGAAGATGGTTGGTTATGCTATTAAGTGATTGGCTGAAATTTTGATGTCAAACTTAACTAACGCCACTTTGATCTTATATAATCTAAATCACAATCAAAGATACAGATCCAAATCTACCTCAAGAATGTTGCTCACACCCCAAAAGTGAAAGGAAAAATATACCCGAAGACTTCAAATTTAAGTGTGATCAGTTCCTCTCAACTTATATATTAACTTATTTCTTTACTTTCTACTACATCTATTCAGAGTCCTTTCACTTTATGAATGTCTAAAAAATAAGAACTCCATTTGAAATATTAAAGTTACGAAACTTCATCGTTATTACATTCAATATTGGAAATCAATAAAGCACAACAATTAAGCCCTTAAATCTGTTCAGGGTTAATGCTACATAAGTCCAAATATAGATGACATTGTATATTTTCTAATGAAATTTACAAAAATTGAGAAGAATATATAAAGAAATACCTGATATGTAAGCAATTTTATAGTCAATTGGGTAGTACTGCAACTGACCTCCAGGAAAAACCTAGAACAGATACGCCATGAAAGCAATTAAATGAAATTAAAATTAATGTTGAACGTAACAAAAAAACAATATATTCGGATCAAATAGTAGAGGCTAATTTAATTGTAGAAAATAATTATTTTTTTCAAAGCGTACAAATGAAAATCTATAAAATTTGTTCGGATGAAATACTTGTTTTAAATAAAAACTCTGAAAATATTATCTAAATTTTAAATTTGCGATAAAATTCTAAACAACTTTAACATGTTTTCCCAAAAATATCTATAAATCTTTTATTTTTTAAAATTACATTTAGACCGCTAAGTTTTTGGAAAATTACATTTTTTCCAAAAAATATGAATAAATCTTGTATTTTTTAAAATAACATTTATACCACTAAGTTTTTTTAAAATTATATTTTCATGACTAAAAGTAAAGATAAGTTTTAGGAGTACAGTTTGGCCCTTAAAATTATTTTTCAAAATAATTTATAAATATCATTTACTTATTATTAAAAAGTACATTTAGATCCGTAAATGACATTTTTTGGCAATGTAAAAATCTGAAAATCCAATAACTTTTGTGATAACAGCTGATAAATTATAGAGGGAAGTAGGAGTACATACCTCTTTTTCGAAGGATAACCGAAAGTAAAGAAGGAAATAGAGGAGGACACTTGAATGAAATAGACACAGCTTATATACGATTCCATTTGAGAGTATGAATGAAGGTTGAATGAATAGATACAATGGATGAATGTGTAAGATGAAGGGGTTGTCGTTAATTTCGTGAAATGAATAGATGCAATAGATGAATGTGTAAGATGAAGGGGAATGGACCTCTAATTTGATGAAGGGGAACGAACCTCTGATTTCTACATTGATACATCCGAAGCAACGATTTTCTATCAGGGTTTAGGAGGGGATAAAATAGGGAGTTTACAAAAAATGAGGGTATTTTAGAGATTTTATATTTGAAGACCAACTCCCCTCTTTTATAGTAGTAGACATATATATATATATATATATATATATATATATATATATATATATATATATATATATATCTTTATCTTTATCTTTATCTTTATCTTTATTCTTTATATACTATAAAATGCTAAACAAGAATTAAATACTCCTCTTCATACAGAGTGTCCACGTGGAACTCTAATTTTATGAAAATTTCCTCTCTCCTCTCTCTACTAATTTTCTAGGCAGTCAATATTAACGCACATAACCTTTTATATTTCCCTTAGCTTTACGATTGCCAACGGTACATCAACAGTCCACAAGTTACCTTATCTCTCCTCAATTATAACAAAACTCTTTATCTCTACTCCATTAAACAAGAATTAAATACTCCTCTTCATACAGAGTGTTCATGTTGACTTTCTTATTTGGATTATTCATGTGATGTTATTTGTATACGGATTATTCATGGTTGGTTTCTTCTGTGTTGAATAATTTTTGTAATTTGGGTCTTGAAAGGAGATGTGGGTGAAATAAAAAAAGGGAGGGGAGGGTGATGTTAAACATCCGATGTAAACGAGAGTTGGAACTGCTGCATCAGCTATAGGAATTCCTCTAACAAATGCAGGGTATATTTTAAATTAGTATAAAAAATTTGGGTTCATTGATTGGTAATGGAGTATGTCGCCAGCATGGGTCTGGTATGGCAGTATTCCAGTTGAGGAGGTATAACCGGGTATGGTTCTTGGTTGTGGGTTGAAAATGGGTACGAAGTAAGCAGGAAGGTTGCTCGCGGGTTTCGCCGACGAGGATGGCTCATTCCAGAGTATTTTTTTTTGTTCTTACCAGCGCCGAAGATGGGTGTGTATACGGTGGTTAGGCGGAAACTCGGATTTAGGAGGGTGAAAATGGCAGGAAATGGGTTGGCGGGCTTAGGAGCATGTATGGAGATTTTTAGTTGGGTAAATGGCCGGAGGAGTGCGGGTATGATGATGTGAAATGTTTGCTTTTATGGGTCTGATATGAATGTCATGTTTGTGGGTTAAAAATGGGGCTGGAATAGGGTCTTCCGAGTACAGCAGTTGAGTTCGTGGGTATCGGAGCCACGAACAATAGCTTATTAGTTTCTTACCAAAGTACAGTACTTTTACCCCATTTACTCAAAACTAAATCTTAGTTAATTTTTCTTACCAAAGTAGTTCATTTTGTTAATAAATTTGGAATAACTTATTATTGATGTTGTTTATGTATAAATGTAAATTGCTCACTTTTTATATTTTTCAGTGTCGTGTGAAATTTACTATGCTCAAATTTTTGCATTTGTTAATTTGATTCGATTATGCTCACTTTAGCCTATCATATATAATAAGTGTTTATTTACATGTGAGAGTTTTAATGTTTTTGGGCAGGATTGAAGCTTGAATTCTAGATATGGTGTTGTAGAAACTAAATATTTTGATGAATAAAATTATTTATGGAATGATCTTGTTGATTATCAATACCATACATGGTCATGTCATATAAAATATATATTCAAATAAATTTATAATTATGTTGTGGATATTTGGTAATACACTACAATATTTTTTATTTCGTCACATGTGATCATGAATCGTATAGCATTACTATGTTTTCCTGGGATATGTAGTTATATTTGCTTTACATATTTTGTAATCAGAAATACTCTGAAGTTTTCAATTGAGTTCCTATTTTAATTTACTATCTTTTACAAGTGTACAATTTCTAAGGTCTGTTTCCTACTCTGATGTATAAACCGCGCATCGCGTGGGTTTCCAACTAGTATATTATAAAATGCTATATAGGGTCTTAATTCACCTTTACCACGATGTGTCATGTGGCACCCAATCCATCAATTCTTTCCCATTCTCACCATACCCTCTTTGCAAGAAGTATTTAGTTTCCCACCTGTTGGGTTTCTAAATGTGACACGCATCTTTTATACCTATAAAAATTGACATTTCCACAAAACAATCTCCTCCATTATCATGGAATCCCCATCGATCATCTTCCCCTGTCTCACTGACAAAAACTCAATTGATCCGGCGATAGAATTAAGTGTCCGTTTGGTTGCCCTTTTTTGCCTAGACAAATGCCAAAAAGTTGACAAATAAGAAAATTTGTCCACATTTTGGCCGTTTGATTGCACAATTTGCCGTGACATTATTTGTCAATGTACAACACTTCCTATGCACAATATGTGGGCAAATTTTGCATTTCTATTTGAGTGGAAAATATTTGCTAACAAATTTGTCAACTTCTTAAACGGTTTTAATGTTTTAAAAAATAATTCAAAAACTATTTTAAATAATTAAAAAATTGTTATGAATATTTAAAAACAGTTTTACAATGTTATAAAAACTGCTTTGAATATTATAAAAAATTGTTAAGAAAATGTTTTACAAATTTAAAAAAAAATCGTATTAACAAAATATTGTAAAAACTGTTTTTAAAATTTTTAAAAACTGTTGTAAAAATATTATAAAGACAGTTTTAGTGTTTTAAAAATAATTTTAAAAACTGTTTTAAATAGTTAAAAAAACTGTTATAAATATTTAAAAATTGCTTTCTAATGTTTTGAAAACTGTTTTTAATATTAGAAAAAAATGTTTAGAAAATGTTTTTCACACTAATGTTTTGAAAATTGTTTTTAATATTAGAAAAAATTGTTAAGAAAATGTTTTACAATTTTTTTTAATAACCATATTATAAAAATATTGTAAAAACAGTTTTCAACATTTTTGAAAACAGTTTTGGATATATTATAAAAACTGTTTTAAAGTTTTAAAAAACATTTTTTAAAACTGTTTTAAATAGTTTAATAAAACTGTTGTGATTGTTTAAAAATTGTTTTGTAATATTTTAAAAACTGTTTTTAATATTATAAAAAATTGTTAAGAGATTGTTTTACAAATTTTTTGAAAAACCGTAATATAAAAATATTGTAAAAATAGTTTTTAACAATTTTAAAAATTGTTTTGAATATAATATAAAAACAGTTTTAAAGTTTAAAAACAAAATTAAAAAATATTTTAAATAGTTAAAAAAACCTATTGTGAATATTTAAAAATTATTTTGTAATATTTTAAAAACTGATTTTAATATTATAAAAAATTGTTAAGAAAACGTTTTATAATTTTTTTAAAAAAACTGTAATATAAAAATACTGTAAAAATTGTTTTTAACATTTTTGAATATAATATAAAAACTGTTTTTAAATAAATTAATTGGATTGACTTTAATTTCGCCTAATGGTTGTTTGATAGCCTCATGTGAATTTGCCTAGGCAAATTTTGCCATGCCCACTCTTTTGCCCATTGACAACCAAACGGACCCTAAGGTTTATGTATATATATATATATATATATATAATGCTCTTGTGCAGACTAGTCCGCATTTTAAGAATGCGGACCGGACATGTGTCACCTAACCGTGCGTCTAGAGATTATAGCCACACTCTCTCTCTTTTCTGGGCTCACCGCCATGTGACACATGTTCAGTCCGCATTCTTAAAATGCGGACTAGTCCGCACAAGAGCAGGAGTGTATATATATATATATAT
Organism: Sambucus nigra; assembly: GCA_949130495.1. Classification (NCBI taxonomy): domain Eukaryota; kingdom Viridiplantae; phylum Streptophyta; class Magnoliopsida; order Dipsacales; family Adoxaceae; genus Sambucus; species Sambucus nigra. The sequence goes on along the minus strand of OX422208.1, from coordinate 497,826,060 downwards.
ATATATATATATATATATATATATATATATATATATATATATATATATATATATATATATATATATATATAATTAAGTTCATGACCAATCGGCTTCTCTCGAGTAAGTTCAACTGTATTTGGTTTGATATATGATTCTGAAAGAAGAAATGAGTTCTTAGTCATTCCACCTTACTAACGAACCTTAAAATGTATAAGTTTAGGACCCATTGTGGGGGATTTTGTTTTGCTGTGGGTTTCTTCATATTTCAAGTTATTATTATTTTTTTATTAAAGTTCCCTTTATTAATTAACCTTAAAACACCTCATGTATCTTCTCTTCTCTTTATAAAGCATCGGCATGTTCTCAAATCAACCCATGTCCCACATATTTTGTTATAAATACTGAGTCAATAACAGTAACTTATGCTTTGTTCATGGTTATGAGTTGTTTTTATATTGAGCTCAATTTGTTCTTGACTTAGCCTTAATGGTTGTCATGGTTTGCTTGGTTGAATTTGTTGGATGTGTTGAAGTGTTCAATAGTGGTTTCTTTTGTTGATAGAGGTTGAAGATGGGTTTGATTTTTGTATATGGTATACGATTTTGGTTAATGGTTTGAAGTGGTTTATGGTCGACAGGGATTTTGATGTTGTTGTTCTTTGATTGGTTGGATAAGTGGTGGCGGATAGATATCAGCTTGCTGGTGTTTTTTATTGATGCATTTTTTAGCCTTTGGTGTTGCGAATGTGGGTTTGGTTATGTTTGAATCGTGTTTCGTTATTTGTGATTATTATGGTTTGCTAAAGTACGTCTCATGGGTTGTGTAAGTCAATGTGTTTGGGCCCGTGTTTGGGCTATTTTATTACTACTTAGGGATTCGATTTGACCAGCTTAATATAATTTATTCAGATTTTATCAAATAAAAGTTAATGTTATTGATGAACAAACGTGGAAAATAAATTTAGTCAAAATATTTGAAAGAGTAACACACAAAGAGTTTGTTCTTTATGACAACTTGTTTATATCAAGAAAATAACAAATTTAGTCAAAATAATTGAAAGAGTAACACGCAAAGAGGTTGTACTTTATAATAAGTTATTTATATCAAGAATTTTTTTTCTTAAGATATGGTCTAAATGTGAGTTAGAACTTCTTTATTAATTGTGGTGGGGAAGCAACAAAAAAATATTTACTTAAATATACGCAGGTCTATTTTTAAAGGTGCCCCTTTTACTTTTCAAATGATATGAATGGAAAAAAAATAGAATTTATGATCATCTTATTAAATTATAAAACTATTAGTTATTATAACTTTTACCCTTTAAGTATGGTCTAACATATTATAGAAGTTTTTATTATTTAACTATTAGGGTATTACAAATATATTTATCTTCGTCTTTTAATATCCACTACTTAGTCTCCCTTTTCCTTTTTTTTTTGGTATTTCTAACGTTCTCTCTCCATTTGCTATGCAGTTACTTTTCTTGATGAATAGAAAATGTGTCCATTTAATATAAAGCTTTTGTAACAAAATATTCAAGTATATTTTCACTATTCAAAAACTAAGTTTAGTTTCTCCAATTTTAATCACTACATTTGTTTATAGAAATATTATAATTGGTCAATGCACAAAACATATTATGTAATTCTTTGTGGTTAATTGCCTTGGCCAAATTCGTGATATATTATTACTAACACTTTTGTTGACACGAATACCCCAGTACATTAACCTTATAGGTTGCTAAAAAGGAGTTACGTTAAACACCTCGATAACATTCGACAAAATCTGGCGGCTTGACATGTTAGATATCAATATAGTGAAGCCATATTTTTCTGGTTCAAATATCTCTTTGAAGTCATTTTTTTCTATTTTGTTAATCTTAATAGTAAATGTTAATTTTGTGAATGGAAACGTTAATGTTTAGTCTCCCAAATAAATATCAGTATTTATTGTTAGTTCAAGCTCATACCATTTGTTTGTGTTATTTGAATTACTCTTATTAAAGTAATGTTATATCTACCATTTTTTATACAAATATTTTGTCCTAAGTTTATTAAAGTGTGGTACATGCACTAAGGGTACAATGCTTCAATGCAATAATATAACGTAATTAAGATATTCTTTTTACTTAGGAATTATTGCTTAAGTACCAAGAAATAATGATAGTCTATGGTATATGTTTTGAACCAATTATAACGCAAACCCAGTTGATGTGGGAGACTATTATTTTAACTATGGTCCACGACATATATATATATATATATATATATATATATATATATATATATATATATATATATATATATATATATATATATATATATATATATAATGACCAATTTGTAATACCCCGTATTTTTGACTATATTTATTTTTGGGATTTATTAATTAAATGCGTATTAATTGGAAATTAATCCGGGTTAAAAATACTAGCGAGTTGTGAGTTGGTATTGGACTATATTGAGTATATATGATGTTATATGAATATTGAATTATGAAAAATTTGTCGTGAGATTGATATACGGCATTTTAGGAATTTTGTTGAGACGCGTGAGACCGCCGCGTCACGATGTAATATTTTGATTATAAAAGTGAATTTAAATTCTATTAATTGTATGGTCGTTTCAAGTGCGCCAACGCGTCCGGAAGGGTCGAGATAGTCAGAAAACACTAGCCGGGGGTGTAGTTTGGATTCCGGGGTATTTTTAGGCCATACCGGCATCATAAAGGGTATTTTGGTAATTTTATATTTTGAGGAATTAAAAGTGACGAAAATTGGGAGTTTTAATCTGATTGGGAATTGACCCACTAAGCCACTAACCAACCCATATTAACCCATTAAGCTACGGAGGTTATCATTTTAGGTTTCCAACTTTCCCAAAGAAAACCCTAGCCACCATAGCCACCTTTGGAGAAGGAAGCTTAGAGAGGGAAAGAAAGAGAAGGAATTCTGCAGAAACCTTTACAGAAATCAACACCAAATTCAGAGACAATCAAGGCAAGTGTTTTAATTATATTTAAATTCGTAGAATGTTCCTTTCATGTTAGAAAATTGAAGAGTATCAATTGTTCTTGAAAGATAATGAAAATCCATGTATTTTGAAACTTAGAACTTGAAATCTTGAGGAGGATTTGCATGTAGAATGATAGGTAGATGTTCATACTGATGATATTTATGATTGGATGAAATTTAAAACGGATTTAAATTGGGTAAATTCATGATTTAAAATTTTAGGGTTTGTGTTCTTGAAATATTGGGGGAAAGTGATGAGCTTTGATGGTTTAATGATGATTGGGAAGAATTAACTCCGTAAATTACATTAGTTTATAACCTTGATATGTTTAGGATTGATTAGAGACCTTAAAGTATTGTTGGGACAAATTTTAGAAGAGAATTGAGGAGTAAAAATGGTGAAAAACGAGATTTAGAAAAATCTGGGACGAAACTGGCAGGTCGTTAGAAGCCCCTCCCCAGGTCGTTCGAACGAACTCGTTCGAACGAGCTTCTAACGAGTTGACCAGTCGCTGCTAACGAAAAGGAACTTCGTTCGATAATCTCGTTCGAACGAGATATCGTTAGAAGGTACAGTTCGTTCGAACGAACTGGATCTCGTTCGAACGAGACTTCTAACGAGCTGACAGTGGAATCTCGTTCGAACAGCCTCGTTCGAACGAGACTTCTAACGAGTTGACAGTTTGGGCCTTTTTGGTCTGCTTTGATTTTTAGAGTCCCGTAAACTTGTTCGAGGGTAGAGTTAACATTCCTTTGATGATGTATTGATGGATTTGGGACTTTTGGGTTATTATGAGGAATAAATTATATACGAGTGATTTAAATAAATGAACCGTTTGGGTTGAGATGTGAGTGTCTACTACGACGTGAGAATAAATTTAGGGCGCGTATGATTATAAACCGGAATCGTATAATGTGTAAATTTATATATTGGTACTAGAATGAGATAAGTACTACAATTAAACTACGGTGATTACTAAGATGCGCATTTACTTAGTATTGATATATGATTTGTGTGTATGACATACCTACCATACTTGCTATCACGGGAGGTTTGCGTTCGCTTAGGGCCCTCAAATCCTTGTGTTGCCCGGATTTAGACTGGTTACCTTGATGAACATAGGTCATAGAAAGACTTATTGGGATATTAATAAGTCCGCTGATCGTGGGAGCGTAGGTATGTGCGTGACCCATGTGATGTGACTGTGTTCGCCTCCATTATTTGTGATGTTGTTATCTGTGAACTATTCCTGAGAGATTCGGAATATGTAATCCTTATGTACGTGATGTACCGGGATGGATATCAGAGTATGTATGCACTGCAGCTTAGCTCTCAGGGTGCTTGTATTGTATATTTATGTTGAGATTAATATACACTTAATGGGAACCTTCATGTTAATGTTGTGAATATAATTACGGTATTGTTTCGAGAAAAACATAACGGGCTAGCTGATAGTGAAATATATTACATATTGAGCATATGAGTTTACGTTAAACCCCTATTTAATTACGAGCGTTATCATGTTAATAGAACCGAGTAATAATGGTAGGACCTATGATAGTCTAGCTAGATATGTTGTCACTTAGCTAGTAGTTTGTATCACTCTAGATGGGTACTTACGTTAGGAGTGCACAGTTAGACGAGAGGTGAGAATATCATGTGAGTGCACGTCCTAACATGTACTTTGCATTTAATGTTTTAAATGTTTTTAAAGCACTTGCAGGTTTTTAAAATATCTCCACATTCGGGCTCTGACCCGTTTGCTTTCAAATCTATTTTTCTTGTAAAATCATTTTAGGTGCCCAGCCACAAGGACACCATGCATAGGATACTCATTCAGGTGACGAGCTGTAGCTGTTTGTGGAAGCTACAGGGATTTGCTTGTAGACGCTTCTTTCATTTGGATTCCAGTGTCATCATCTATCCGTTGTAGGGCAGGTTGTCCATTTCTATTAGAGACATCTTTTCATTCAGTTTTCAGACTTTGGCATGTATTGTTTTAGTATTCGGTTTACTTATTTCAGTTGTGGGATTGTAGTGAGGAGTTTTTCCTCCAGACTTTATTTACCGTATGTGATGGTTATTCTATTTATTTCAGTATGGTGAATGGTATTAGTTATTCTTCATTACACTTGTTGCATGTTAATCAGACTTAAATTAAAATTTGGCAACTTACTTTTTAAATACTAGGTGGTTAGTAATCATTAAAATGTTTTCGACAGTGATGCTATTAACTGGACCAACTTGGCATTTTGAATTAATTTAATAAAGGAGTAGCTACCCGGTATTTAATTAGTCGGGGTGTCACACAATAATTAAATTTCATTTCTTCGATTTCAAATGTTGGCCATTAATAAATTTGCATTCCTTAGTTTTTTTAGGAAAATAAAAAAATAAAAAAAATAAAAAATTACTTTTTAGTATTACTACGCTAAGGAATGCAGTTTGATTAGTGAGGTACTAGAATTAGTTTTCACATAAGAATAATGTTTATATTCATTTCATTTTCATATATGGAATTTTCTTTTTTAATTAGAGAAATATTTGTGTTTACAAAATATATGTGGTTTGTTTGCTAGGGCTTTGAACAATGTGTTACGACGAGGGAGGAATTTTCCTGGCTAGGTCGTCTGAGATTTTTCTCATTGTGGATTTTTCTCGTACATTGACGTGTTGTGTTATTGATCTTATATTATCTTCCATCACCTAAATGCATGCTTTCGAATAAAGATAAAATTTCTTAAATCGTTTATCACAACAAACAGTTTAAAATAGGTGTAGCATTTTAACTTTGGGTTAATATATTTAAGTTTTATATTTAATTTAAAAAAATTAAAAAATTAACTTTCGATTTGACTATTCCCCATTAGCATGCTTTTCAAATTGGTATCAGAGAAGGTACACTAAGTTATCATGTAGATCCCTGTTTCATGTTGTTTAGGGCGGTTTATTTATCTCTCTCTCTCGTGTTTCCCCATAATGATAAGTTATCCGATGCGCTTAGCGATGAGTTATGTATATATATATATATATATATATATATATATATATATATATATATATATATATATATGCAAGAATGGTCATTTACTATTTCAAAATATCTAACGGTTATGCTTTGTCCAACTACTACAATTTAAAGGACTTATATTTTGTCATGTCATAAGAAGGGACTTATGACATGGAAAAATTAGAGTGAAAGACAAACTGTTCCTCCCATTCTCTCCAATTCTCCCATCCCTTATTCATTCATTTCAGTAATAAACAAAAAACCCTCCCTCAACTTGTCGCCTGCCTTCTCCGCTCAGTTGGCCTTCTCTCTTATCCACGTTGTCGGCCTCAGCTCCTCATCTCCAAGATTTTCTCGAAATTAGGGCTTTTTATCGTATTTTTACTAGGGATATAATTAACACAGATAGGTTGATTAGTTTCAAATTAGGGATTTTATCGATTTTAGTTAGTTTTTTATTTTATTTTTGGTGGTTTCGATTTAACCGTGAGTTTTTTTTTTTAGTTTTGCAGATCTAAATTGAAGGTTTAAAATGGAGATTTGCTTAGACACAACATTTTAACTCTAAAAGGGTATGTGACAATTTTGACTTCTAATTTATGTTTGGTGTTTGCTAATTTGTGTTGATTGTGTAACGTTCAAATTGACAACCTTCATATTGCTTTCAGTGTTGATTTCTAATTTGTGTACAGTTTTATTCCATCATTTGAAAAAAATGTAGTTCTTTGAAGCTATTTCTGATTTTTAGTTAAAATTCTCAAGCTAATGTTTGCATGTTAAATAATTTATTCTTTTATTTTCTAGATTTTCTCCCAATAGAGAGGTAGAATTCGTCATGAAGAACTATTTAGAGGCCACTTGAGGGGATTTAATGTCAATTTTGAATGCAAACATGACGCACAACAACTTTCAAGATTGATTTTTTTTATATACATGTGAAGTTTATAACCCAATTTGCTTGAAAGGTATATATAATGACTATGTTTTATAGGTGTACTAATAATACATTTGGAATATAATGATTGGAAGAATAAAAGATCTCAAAGTTAAGCGGTAGTAAAGGCAAGTTCATTTTAAATAAGTTTTCATGTCTGGAATAGATGAGCGTATAGACCGTGAAGTGTTCAACATCGGTGAATGTTTCGGCCATCTAAATATTTGGTAAGGTTTTTATTTAATACATTGAAGATGTAATAGCACTATAATCCTCTAAATTTTAATTTTTAAAGGAGAATGACTTTTCTAAGTGTTATATCTATTTTTTAAACTCCATTAGAGTGGACAATTATTTTTAGTATATTTCAGATTTATTTAAGTGAAAGGGTAATTGTGTTCATTGGAAGCATGAATATTCAGTTATATCATCTCATAAGACGAAAGCAGTGATGGTTTAATGGTATTAACTAATTATTAACACGTGTAGGTTTAATACATATGTTTAGTGTTGTATCTTTTGTTTTTAAATTGTCCCTTTTTCCTATTAATTTTCTGATGTCAATCCCAAGACAAGTTAAAAAAATTATTGAATTTTCCTCTAAATGGAACTTAAAGTTGAAGGAGTGTTAGCTTAATCAAGTGGGTGTGGAGTTTTAAACTTATATTGAAGTTGTATTAACTCAAGCTTTAATATTATATTCATCTTGACTTGGGGTCGTAAGCCTTTAGTTGGATGCGGTTTGGTTTTGTATTTGGTCTTTGTTTTAGGATTTTGGATTCAAGTGTAGTCTAGATTATTTTTGTTAGTGGTTTGTTCCGATGTAGTTGTTAGGATCCTGGGTTGCTTTAGTTTTATTAGGTTTTGTTCCTTTTGTTTTGATGCAAACATATCACTCATGAGCCTTAGTAGCTTCTGAATATATTGTATTATTTAGAGTGAAATGGTTTATGCTTGTTATTTATTATTTTATCATTGTATTATTTAGATGTATGGTATAAAAGATGTTTGGTAAGTTAATTTTAGAGTTTTTATACTGGATGCATGGTATAATAGTTATTAGGTGTGGAGTCGGGCTAAAACAACTTGGATATCTATCTCAAAATTTTGTAAGTTGACATATTACAGTTTCGTAGTTGCATGATAAGTTTTTCGATAAATTATCAACCCAGGTAATTCACATTGTAGAGGAATTTTTTGCTTTGATTTTATGCGTGCCAAAAGACTTTTATTTTATTCATTACATTAGATGAAGGTGTCCATTCATTCTAAATTCTAATTGGCGTCGTATATTTATTACTTAGTTTCTTGAGCATGAAAATATTTTAGCTGCTTGAAAAATGGCAGAGTGACAAATGTAATTAGGCATAACGGTTATAGTATTTCAGTTGTGATTTTAGTGTGTACATGAATCTTCTTTAGCATTGCAACATGATTCTATCTAACAAGATGAGTATCGAATACCGTGGGGCTATTGCAAACCACGTTGCATATATTGCACTCCCTGTCAGAATTTGTCGTTGCTCTACTTTTCATAGCCTGCCTCCTCTTTGTCTCTAAATCCTTCGTTGTTGCGTGTGATTTATTCGCCTTCCTTTTAGATTTGTGATTTGGATGCCTTCAATCCATGTTATAGGTATTCCTTAAGCATGTGTTATTCCTTCTGAAAAGTTTGAATTTTCACTTGCAACATTTATTGTCTAAAGTTATAAGGTAGTAGTTTTTTTGAATTTTAATGATTATATATGGGATAGAGCATTAACTATTTTCAACTTTTGTCTTATTATGTTTTCTTCAAAAAAAAAAAAATTGGTTTACTACATCTATATTCTAATAAATCATTAGAAGTTTATGTTGTTGACATGGTAAGGAGTTTGATGACAATGGTCCATGCAGCTTACTAATGTGACACGCAACTTACTAATAAAACCCATATTTTATGTTTAATATTTAATTTAACTTTTCTTTTTATGTGTCAATTCTAATTAAATTGATTTGATTAATTTTGTAGCTCACACTCATTATGGTATGGAAATGGAAGTTGAACTCTATGGATCAGTTTGGGTGGTCCTTCCTGACGGTCACCTAAAGTTGTTTGCTTACAAATATGATCGCATCATCATTTTAAGCAATTGGTACCATAAATGCATATACGAACAATATATAGACCTCTTATTGATACCCTTTATACATTCATATATATAAGTACATACATCAAAGGGTCTTATATAAAAGTGAAAACCTTAATAAATGTGGTTTGATTATTTAGTTCGACGCGTACTTGTGCGTACGCGCACATACATTTCATTTCAAGTATAAATTTATATTCATATAACTTACGGATCATTTTGATTTGTACATTTTTCAGTTACTGCTAATACATGGAAGAGTAAGGTTCAATTGTAGTTCGCCTAGCATTAAAGATGGAATTTATAAGGCATTCATTCTAGATTGTGGTCCCTACACACTAACAATTATACATGGAAAAACTTATTAGTTAAGGATTGCAAGTTTGACTTCTCTATGATCCCTAAGTGTCAAAATAAAAGTAATTTTAGTTATTTTCATAGTAATGTATAGTTTTGGATTAGAAACTTGGGGTTATTTTTTTAACTTAGTACTCAATTTTATTCTCTGTTAGTGAAAATCCTCTTTTTTCCATATTTTGACTTATCTCATTTTATCTATTTTTCTTTGCAAATTTGGATTTGAAAGTTATTTAGAAGTTTCAGAATCCATATTCTATCATATAATATTCTTTTTATGATGATTTTTTCATTAAACTAACTTTCGTTACATGTTTGACACCATTATGGCATCAGTACAATGGTATGTATTAATGGACCTCTTATATATATATGAAAAACTGAAAAAAGGTTCTGTCACTTTGAAATATTTGTATATAAACTAAGAATTACATCTGATTGTTTTTGCTTTGTTGATGATTTTTATACTGTTAAAACATTTATGTGATACAGGGGTTGTGGATGAGTTAGACCAACGATAAATCAAAGTAGCAAATAGTGGCATATGGGAACGATATATTGAGTTAGTGGAGAGGTTCAAATACCGAATACCGAGTTAGCAAGGAGGTTATTACTCATAGGTAACCACGTCCTTGAGGTATGTTTAAAGCACACTTTTTTTTAATATTATCGATTTGTTATAAGTTTTCAACTATTATTCAATTTATCTTTAGTTTTATTTGGTTCATGTCATGTAGTGTGCATTTTTATGAAAAATTATACCTTTTTTTCTTATTTGGATGCCTGATTTTTTCAAATTTGGGTTTTTTTGTTTTCAAACAACCCAATTGCTTTTACATTAGTTTGTAATTTTGTTCTTTTATAATAAAATGAATTTTCCTTTTATATATTGTTTGGCTCCTTTTGTTCTTAGCATAATAGATCGGCCTAATCAACATAATGAACATAATTTTACTTTGATGTCATGTTTAATGTTATTAGTAATGTTTCTCTTCCTTTTACTATTGTGTATAGTGTACTTGGTGATCACACAACATGTGTGCATGTGTGTGTGTATGCGTGTGCACGTGTATTGTATAATGTCATATAAAGCTTTTATTGGCACTTATCTATTTCGATTGATTGCTTTTAGTCTTTCATTATTTTGGTAGGCTTTGTATTTGAACGAGTCTTTAGCAGGAGATTATTACTAACAATGTAATGCGCATAATTCAATGTTGTATGTTTGATATAAATGTGATACTCTCTCTTTGGATTTACATTTCCCCCTCATATTGTTACTTTGCAGAATGGGCAGCCTCTGTGTTTGACTCTACAGTAGTTGAATATTACTACTTCTTAATCTTTTTAGCAAGTCATTAACAATGCATAATTCATCTGTTTTACCAATACCTATGAGTTTTTCCATAGAGTTTTGAACTTGATTTTTCCATTTGAAGGTGACGCCAACTTTTGACAAGACTTTGTTGATGGTTACATTATATGTGATTATCTCACCATTAAATTGATCTAGTTATGTTCTAAAATATTGCCATAAGTGTAAATACCCCAATTTTTCACGTAAAGGTTGGTCATACACAATACACCGAAGATGGGGCTTGTCTAGCAATTTATACCATTTTTAGCATCAACCCGTACAAAGGAGATTTTAATTAAAAACATACACGCACAAAGAAAACATATGAAGTAATAATTGACAATAAATAAGTCCCAATCCCATAAATCATAAAACATCCATCCCAAATGGAACTGAAAAATAAATTACTGGAATTGATAAATCCCGGGATAATGCCCATAGGATCTCTAAAGTAACAAAAATCGACGGAAATAGAGAGTGGAAACCTATACTAGAATCAATGAACTGAATATGTTACTAGGCCAGAGCACGTGCAAGTCTGAGTATCTGTCAGCTCTACTATCCCTGTCTAGGACAACCTGGGGGGAAAACATTTTATAATTTGGGTCAGTGCCATAAACTTGCTAGAATTAACTTAAAAACACAATATATAATAATGCCGTTAATTCACATTACACATCGCCCATCGGCACTCGCATGCAGTAAGTATCTAACCCCTCAACTAAGTGTAATATTATACGCATTTTCAACCCAAACCCAGTTATGAAATCCGATTTCTACATTAACGTGACAATATCAAGTGCATATAACACATATATAATATGGGAGCTAAATATCTACACACGTGATTTCAGTCCCAAGACTAACCCCAATAATATTACCGCATAGAAAATACCATTTCATCACATTATGTATTTTACGTAGCATTTTGTTTATTAGCAGTTGTCTATATTATTAGACCACATTGATTTGTTCTTGATATATATATATATATATATATATATATACAACACCCGAAGTCATCTACCTTCAGTGTTCAGTTCGTGCTTTAGCAGTAAGTTCGGACGAGTCTCACACTAAATGGACGTAAACAAAATACACATAAGCGGGGCAATCTCTACGCAATAAACCATTTCATGGTCCATACCCCCGACAATGACAATGGATCCGGCTATCCCACTTCTCTCGTCATAATGTGGTGCCCCTAAATGTAGAACCTAAAATAACGACCTACACTATGCTTTGCCCACTTGTATCGGTGCATGCTACGGTTCGAAGATATCTGCAACCCCAACTGATAGGCCATCCACAAACACGATTATGTTCACACAATTAATAGTTACATATATTTAACACACAATATGCATAGGTAATTACACCCATAACTATCGCAACTAGATTTGATCAATCTTTAGATAACACCCTGGTCTTAGGAAATAACACTCCAGTTAATTATTAAATTACCCAATTAATAAATAGTGACATAAATATATTTTTAATTAAATGTCCCTCACTTGGATAACCTCTCATTACTCACTTGAACATGTAAAAATCCCCTAAACAGTCCCACGGTCCAACCCAGACCCAAGATCAAGAGCCGAATCGATTCTAAGGTTTTACACACATCAATTCCAAGAACTATAACCTTATTATGGTAAAAAAAAACATGATAACATCAATATATACCCAATCTAAGCATGGTACCCCCCCCCCCCCGGTAAATTCATGAAATTGGATCTAAAGAATTAAAAGTCGTCTAACCAACTCAATATCATAATTCTTATCTAAAATTTTCTAGTATAATGAGATCAACGTATGATTTGAAGTCAACAATAAACATATATCCTATCAAATGGATTCTAGTAGTTGTTTTCCCAACAAAACGATATCAATTTCGAGTTTGTCACCAAAGTATTTAATTCTCAAAACAAAATTACTCTTCAATTAATCCTAAACACTCTTAGATTCAAATCTATTTATTTTCAATCTCCAAATCAATTCTTAAACTTAAATTCGTATGAGAGAATATGCATATGAATCAAGAAACAAATTATAATTAGTTTAGCACGAAAATTCTTGCCTTTTAGAGATGAAATGAGTCTCCTCCCTTCAGCCTTGTTCCTCCCTTCTTCTCCAACCTTAATGAATGATCCAGAGGGCCTAAGGCTTCTAGGTTAACTCTAACACGGATGGGATATGTGATTAGGTTGGGTTATTAACTTAATTAAACCCTTAATTCCGTGTCTCCCCTTAATACCCAATTTTAAGCCCCCAAATAAGCCCAGAATAATACTTGGATTGATCCAAAATCTCTCCTAAGGGTATACCTATACCCTCGGGTCCAACTTAGGATATTTAAAATGCCTAAACGAGTTCCCAAATCACTTTGGAATGTACCCAAACAATATCTACCCAAAATTACACATTTTTATTACTAATCAAGAGATACTAATAGTTTAAATGACATGAAATTTAATTATCTATCAATATACACATTCATCATAATTGAATCACAGTCATGCATACATATTAAACCAGTTTATTCACGTAGTTTACTTATTTAAAAACAAGAAATTTAAATGCTATAAAAACACGAGGTGCTACATTCTCCCCTCTTAATAACAAAATTTTATCCTCGGAATTCAAAACGTACCTGGATCGAAGAGCTTTGAATAGTTCTCTCGCATACCATCCTCTCTCTCCCGCGTCAATTCATCCTCAATATGGTATCCTCACTGTATGTGTACTGACAAAACAACTTTGGAATGAAGTCTACGCTCCCTAAGATCTAGAATAGCTATAGGTCTCCCCTCGTAACTCGCATCGATCTAGAGATCTATCTCATTAAGATCTATGTGTTGATAAGCTACCTCATCTCAAAGAAATCTTCGTAATGTCAAAATATGGAAAACGTCCAGGATCCTCTACAAATGATCCGGTAAAGCTAACTGATATGCCACTGGTCCAATCTTCTTAATAATGGGGAATAGTCCCACATACTGAGGAACCAACTTCCCTCTCTTCCTAAATCGCACAACTCCCTTCATGGAAAACACCTTGAGTAACACCTGGTTACAAACCTTAGATTTTAAGATGATTGGACCAGTGGCATATCAGCTAGATTCTCTAACTGAGCAACAACTGAAAATACCTAGATCGGATCATCTCTACCTTTTCTAAAGTTTCCTGGATGAACTACGATTTGAGAAGCTCATTCTCCCTACTTTTAACCAACAAGAGGGCAAATGACAATACCTCATATAAAATGCCTCGAAATGTGTCATCATAATAGTAAACTAGTAACTGTTGTTGTAAGAAAACTCCACCAAGGGTAAGCATTGCTCCTAACTACCCTTGAAGTCCAAAATACACATCCGTAACATGTCCTCCAACATCATATTTACCTTCTCTATCTAACTATTTGCCTGTGAGTGATAAGAGGTACTCAACCTCAACTCCGCCCTTAATGCTTATTGAAAACTCCTCCAAAAGTGGGACACAAATGTATTGTCCCTGTCCAGTACAATATTTAGTGGTACACCATGCAACCTCACAATCTCTGTGAGAAAAAAACTGGCGTACTACTCTGAAGTATAGCATATCCGAACGGTCAAAAAGTGAGCCACCTTTGTCAATCAGTCAATGATTACCTAGATGGAATTGTGTCCCCTCTGTAACGTAAGTAAACCTGTAAGGAAGTCCTTGGAAATTCTCTCTTATTTCCACATCGGAATCTCGAGAGGTTATAGAATACCTGTTGGTTGCTGATGATCCACTTACACCTATTGGCATATGGCACACTTGGACATAAAAATAGTTATGTCCTTCTGCATGCATGCCCACCAATATTGTCGCCTCATGTACTGGTACATCTTATCTCCACCAAGATGTACTGAAAAATGTGACCAATGTGCTTTCGTCATAACTGTTCATCGTAACTCCTCACCTTTTGGAACTACTAACCTGCTACGAATCTCAATCCCTCATCCGAACTAATAAATAACACTTTGACCCCCTCACCACCAACTGCATAATTTTTTCCTAGAAATGATAATCTCCTACTTATGTCTTCACGACTTGAATAATGATCTCGGGTGTGATGGTAGGAACTTCCATAAAATCACGTGAGAACTCCACTCCGCCTTCCACACTACGGCTACCTCGATTTTTGGCTCACGGCTCAAGGCATTTGCCACTACATTTTCCTTGCCGAATAATACTGGATATCAAACTGGTAGTCTTTCATAAACTTGAGACATCATCTTTGTCTCATGTTTAACTCCCTCTTTATGAACAAATACTGTAAACTTTTGTGGTCTGTGAACAACTGAAATTTCTCTCCTAACAGATAATGCCTCCAAATGCGTAATGCAAACACTACGGCTGCTAACTCCCAATCATAGGTGTGTAATTCCCCTCATGAAGCTTAAGATTTAGGGAAGAATAAGCTATTGGCATCTCCTATTACATCAATTCCCCTCCAAGCCCTTATAAGGATACATCAGTAAAGACTTTAAAGTTTATCCCTCCACGAGGCAGTGAGGACCGGAGCTGAAGTCAACCTGACATTTAACTCGTCAAAAGCATATTTACATGCATATTCCCAAATAAATGGTACATACTTTCACATCAAATTCGTTAGAGGTTCGACTACCTTCAAGAAACACTTAATGAACTAACGGTAGTACCCTGCTAAACCTAAATAATGCGCACCTTCGTAGGTGTAAAGGGTTGTCCCCACTCCATCACTGCTGAAACCGTTCCTGGATCCACTGATATCCCCCTCTCAGATACAATATGTCCCAAGGACTTAACCTTCCTCAACCAAAATATGTATTTCTCAGACTTGACATAGAGCTGATGGTCCCACAGCGTTTACAAAACTATCTGCAAGTGTTGTGCATGCTCATCTGTGATGTAATAATAAATCAATATGTCATCTATGAACACGATAAAAATTGATATAAAAAGTCCTTGAACACCCTCTTCATTAGGTCCATAAACATTATCGATATGTTGGTTAACCAAGAACTCATATGACCTATATATCACCAAGAATGTTGTCTTCGGAACATCCTGAACCTGATTCCTTAACTTATGGTACCCCAACCTCAAATAGATCTTAAAAAATAAAATGCACCCCTCAATTGGTCGAACATATCATTAATATGGGACAACGAATACTTGTTCCATACAGTGACCTTGTTCAACTCCCTATAATCAATGAAAAGCCTTAATGATCCGTCCTTCTTCTTCACGAACAAAATGGGAGAACCCCAAGGTGAAGTACTCCTCCAAATAAATCCCTAACCCGGTAACTTCTGAATCTGATCCCTAAGATCTCTAATATTAAAAGGATCCATATGATAAAGTGTACGGGCGATGGGTCTCGTACCCATAATTAAGTCAATCACAAACTCGATCTCCCTACTCGGTGATAATTATGGAATCTTTCCAAACACATCTGAAAACTCCCTAACAGTCGAAATGGAGTCTAGAGAAATAATAAACTCATCAGAAGTATCATCCCGTGACACCCTGCCTATTAAAATACCAGATGGCCAGCCCGTGATCAAAATAACACGTTGGTCTTATATGGCTCATTCTTAGCATCATTGTTGAAAATTTTTTAAGGTTACTAACCACCTAGTAATTTAATTAGGCCGGTGCCAAATTTTATCTTACATTAATTAACAACATGCAAAAATCAATGCCCATTTAAACCATCCACACAACTGATAATGGAATCCAACACAAATGAATAATCATACATAAAGATAGCCGAATTAACTATTGGTTTAACAATAAAATACAATAGTCCCTGAAGCAATAACCTGGATACATAAAGTCCAATAAATAAACTAAATACAAAATCTGAGGGTGACATGCCCAAATCAGTACTGAAGAAAAGTTCCTACACTAGGAGTAAATGAACGAAGCATTTATAACAAGATCATGCAACTTCCACATGAGCTGCAGCTGCGCGTCCCTGGATAGAATTCTCAAACTGGGCGTCCCTGTGGCTGGACACCTAAAATGTTTTGGAAAAGATTTTTGACACGGGTCAGAGCCCAAGTAAAATGTTTTGAAAATATTTAGTAAGAAGTTAAATTGCAATAATTAAATATGCATGCACACTTTTCATATTTAAGCTAGTGTTGCACTCTCTTGATACATAGCTCACCCCTCATCTAATGTGCACACTTAACGCTCGCCTTCTACCTTTCCTAGTTAAGCTACCCCCACCTAACTAGCCATATCGAATCTCCTTTTACAAAATAATTCATTATGCCTACCCGTATTGCCGATACAATACATTATCAAATTTCCATGTCTCTTAACCCATTATAAATTTCTCAGTATATGTTTATTTCTCCCCATAATATAGTTATTTTTAATGTCACTATCTTTATCTTCTACTAAACTCACCCAGTAGAATAAAATCACAAGTATAAATATATGACACTATTATATATATACTAATAGGGAACCCCTAAGCTGAGCTGTGGTACATGTATACTATGCTATCATGTCCTGGTACATCATCTACCAAACAAACGTAGTAGAATAAATCACAAGTATATATATTTATCAAACTAATTATATATATACAATACATCACCCCTAGGCTGGGACCTGCGGTGCATGCATACTCTGCTATCAAGTCCCGGTACATCACGCACTGTATAAAGGACTACGGATTTCGAATCACTTTGGAACCGTATCAATACAAATTACACATATTGGAGATGAACATAGTTCACATACCCACGGGTCACGCACATACCTGCGCTCCCTTGGTCAGCTGACTTATCAACTCACAAATAAGTCATTCACAGCCCTATGTCCTTAAGGTACCAATCTAAATCCCTCCGAAGGCACATAAAGATAAGATGGCCCTTTTTCAAAAATCAGCCTCCCGTGATAGCAAGTATGGTAGGTATGTCATACACATAATAAATCATACAAATCAGTATAGGTATACACACAACCTATATCATATATTCCATCCATAATATATATATCTCCCAAAGATCTTACGTATTATTTAATTTCAATTATACGTCTCATCGTATATTCCCCAGTATCCCTCACTACTCGAAGTGTGCCAATTTTTCTTTAAAATATTGTAGTAGGTAATTCACTCATATCCTATTGATCTAAGTCATAGGTTCGCGTATCCCCCAAATTCATTACATTTCAAATTACACCGATTAATCTAATCAATTTCACATTAATTAATTTATTAAAGTAGTGTCATCCAACTATAATACTTTGACTCACTAATATGGTATGTATCTTCACCCTTTAGAATTTGTTACACAAAAATCTACAATTAAGGTTAACACCTCTCGTTAAATTCACTATTCGAATATTTATTATATATCTCTATAATAAATTAAACCAGCTAATATGTGCCTAACTCCCGTAGCAGTAGCCTGAGAAATATCAGAGTCAAAATCCCGACCCTTAATTTAATTACTATCACCTCAATTAATTTTTTTTCAAGTGGTATCACTCAACCAAAATGCCCGGACTCCCTTTATTGGCTCGTATTTTAACCTTTTAGAATTCATTTCACCAAATTAGGCTAATAAGTTTAACACCCTTATTAAATTTAATAGTCCTTAATACTAATCCCATAAGACTCTAAGTATTAGGTTACATTTAATTTCTATCAATTAAATTCCACCTTAAGATACCTGCCCGTATGCTTAACTCATCCAAAATTCTCATTCGAATACGTTCGTATATTTTTTACATATATTATCGAGTGTCGTTCATTATAAATACTCCTAAATCCAAACCCAGGATTCATCCCTATATCTAAACCAAGGATAAAATAATGTTCCTTTATATTTTTCCAAAGTCCTTCACTCATCTACGGACATCCCTGAAAATCCAGATTTTATTTCTCACAAAGGATTTCGATTTCAGACATTCTTTCGTAGAAAAATCATTACTAATTCAAAAAAAAATCAGAAAAATACAAGGTTAGCGCCCACGCGACCGTGATGAACAAATCTAAAAGTTTCATGTTTTGACAAACAAGTAAATCGGGTCGATTCTGCCTCAAAATTGGATTGTTCCGATGGACTACGAATCATCTTCTTCTCTAACTCGTTTTTCTCCATTTATAACCCTCAAACCTCCGTGGATTTAACCCAAACATCAACTCAATTTATTCCCCATGTTTATTATATCTATAAACAGGTTATAACACTAATATATATCATGAATCATCATTTATTCTCATTAAAACTTCAAGGGTTCCTGAATTGGGTTTTTCTCAAAATTTCTTAAATCACAAATTCAATTCGATTCAATAATTCAAATTCAACAACAATTCCTGTTGGGTTTTTGATTATAAATCATATTCTAACATCATATGATTGTATTCTCCCATTAATTAAATATCAATCTCAACTTAAATGCTTAAATCCCCAAAACCCAGATTTAACATGTGATACCCTCCAAAAACGAATTCTGCTGTAATAACTCATCCCAAAATGAATATGGTTTACACCCACCATGATATGAATCGCAATTCCTCAATTTAAATGAAATCAAGTTTAACTACTTGCCTAAAAATTTTGTAGAGTCTGACCCTTTGATGTAGATGGAGATTTTTACTGAGAACACATCAATCTCCTCTTGGCTTGACTCCTAAAAGCTCTCCCACTTGATCCCTCTTTTCTCCTATGCAACTAGGGTTTTTCTAAAATGAATTATGGCTACCATACCCTCTCACGTTTTGATTTTATCATGCCAATCCCGTTTTTAGGCTTGTGGGCTTTATTAAAATGGCCCAATCACTCCCGCGTGGGTCCGATTATGCTTAAAAATGCTTCGAGACTCAATTACGACCCCCGGGTACTCTATTTTTACTATCTCGACCCTTCCGGACTCAACCGTACACTCAAAATCATCATCCGAGTTACTTAACTAAAATCTCAAATTACGACACATGTATTCTTAAAAGAAATAATCCGAATTAATTTAAATCTCAATTCTCGAAATAAATTGAATCTTCCAATTTAAATAAATTCTCCAATTTAAATAGTTTCTCCAAATCATCAATTTAGTTTAAATTATAATTCTCCAAATTAGCTAAATTATTTATCCTAAAAAAATACGGGGTGTTACACATCTTCAATGCAATACAAATGCGTGGTCAACCCTCCCTCTGGGTATGGCATCGCAACTAAGTACATCTCTTACCCCGGAATGGCAAAGACGATGGACCTCCCATAACAATCAATGCAAGACATGTAAGTACGAAGCTAATCCATCCCTAGGATAACTTTATATTCTAACATATGTAACATAAGTACGTTTACCATGAATCTAAGTCTACCAATGTCAATCCCTATACCTCTTCACATGGAACATATAAGTGTCCCTCTACCCACTGGTGAATCAATGTAAAGTACAAAGTAAGATGCTAAGTCTACCATCCCAAAAGTCCGAGAAAATCTATTACTAAAAAAATGCGATGGACCAGTATCAAACAAAATACATCCTAAATGATCAAAATTGGGGAACATACCCTCCACTGTCTGTACTGGTGTTGATCCCTTTCTAGGTGAGACATGATACACATGCCCATACTCCAACTATGAATGTTTCCCCTGAGGTGGAGTGGGTGGAGCTCATAGTGTTGTCATTGCAACCACTAGTGGGGGTGGTAATTATCAATACTTCCCCTGAGGTGCTTGATACCCATATTATCCTCCCTGCTCCTATGCCCCCTGATTGCCCCAAGGGAACTTCTTCATTGTGTGTCCCTTATCTTCACAGACATAGAAGTTTCTCTGGAACTAATGCCTATCTTGTTGCTACCTTTGTTGGCCCTGTTGGCCTCGACCCTGCTTTCACTAGCCCTAATGGATCCTTTGCTACTGTCTTTGGCCCTGTTGGCCCTGCTTGTTCCAATCATCGGTACACTTGTGCCTCTTATACTGATTTCCAGATTGGAACCCCTTAAACTGCCAGACCCCCTTATTACCATATCCACATGCCTTGTCCTATTGGCTCGATGTCTCTAAATTGGATCTCTTATTTCCCTTACTTTTCTATAACAACTGATGATCCTGACAATGAAATAAAGCGGCATTTACCATCTGAGTGTAGGTGGTAAAAGTTGGGTTCCCCAATAAGGATTTATTGATATGCTAAGCTATCCCAAACTTCTCAAATTTCCTCTCCTCAGTGTTTACCTCATCTTTAGTAAACAAAGATAATGCGGTCAACTCCTCCTCATACTCTGCTATGGTATAACCACCCCGCTTAAGGTCCGTAAGCTTCCTTCTCATCTTAGATTTTATGGGTGGAGGGAAATATTTTCCCTTAAACTTTACCCATAACTCATCAATGGTCAATCGGTTATGCTCCTCTAGTATGGTGACTGACTCCCACCACTGTAGGGATGCTCCTAGTAGTCGGAACGAAGCTAACATCTGCTCTTGCACTGTCGTGCACTCAACCATACTTAAATGTCACTGAATGTATTTATTAAACTAACTGGCTACCAAGATATCTTTTCTCCCATCAAATTCTAGCTAGTGGATTTTGGATAAGGCCTCCCTGACTCTCTCACAAACTGAGCCTTATGCGTGAACGGGTAGCACCACTTGCTATGGGGGTAATGGTGGTAGCTGTTATTATGGATAAAAGTTCTGGATCATGGAGGCCATTTTTGTATATATTACTTGCATCACAATTATAGAACAGTCTGCTGGAGTAACCATGGGTGGTACTGGTGGTGGAGGTTGGTGTGGCTACGGCTCTTACTGAGCCTTATCCTCTGCAGCCTCAGTGGTAATATGTCGTGGCCTACCACGTTGAGTGTTTGCCATATGAAAGAAATAATATTCATATTAATAACAGATCGTAATGAGCATAACGATTCCTAAACATATGTCTCTACATATCAAAGAAACGTAAAGAAGAATGTAATGAGCGCAACAAAGATCATAGGACACTAGAATCTGGACGCTTTGATACCACTATAACAACCCTCATTTTTTACATAAAGGTTGTTAAGAAACCATACACCAAAGATGGGGCTTATTTAACAATTTATACCATTTTTAGCATCAAACCGCACAAATTAGATTTTAATTTAAACCATACACGCACAAAAAAACCATATGAAGTAATAACTGATAATAAATAAGTTTCAACTCCCATAAGTCATAAAACATCAATCCCAAATGCAACTGAAAAATAAACTGACGGGAATAGATAAATCCCAGGCTTATGCCCATAAAATCCTGAAATAATAAAAATCGACGAAAATAGAGAGTAGCAACCTATACTAGAATAAATGAACTGAATCCATTGCTAAGAAAGCGCAACTGCAAGTCTGAGTCTCTGTCAGCCCTACTGTCCATGTCTAGGATAATATGTGGGGAAAAACATTTTATAATTGGGCTCTTGACAAATAAGTTCGGTTTACATAAGATATTTTCTAATAGGTCCTATTACAACATTTTTTCTCAGTAGGTCTTATTTTTACATATAGTGAATATTCACTATATGTTTACAAATAGGACTGATTAGAACAAAACTATTTTTAAATGGGACCAGATGGAGCGAAAAAAGATATTAGTACCTATTGAACTACATACTTAGTAAACGAGACTAATTGGTAAAAAAAAACTTTGTAATTTGGGTCAGCACCCTAAAGTTTCAAGAATTAACTTACAAAACAAACATATAATAATGCAGTCAATTCACATTATACACTGCCCATCGAAACTCGCATGCAGTAAGTATCTCAGTCCTTAACTAAGTGTAATAGTATATGCTTTTTCAACCCCAACCCAAATATGAAATTCGACTTCTACATTAACGTGACAATATAAAGTGCATCTAACACATATATAAAACGGAAGCTAAACATCTACACACGTGATTTCAGTCCCGAGACTAACCCCCACAATACTACACCACATAAAATGTCATTTCATCACATTATGTATTTTATATAGAATTGTGTTCACTAACTGTTGTTTATATCATTAGACCATATATATATATATATATATATATATATATATATATATATATATATATATATATATATATATATATATATATATGTGTATGTGTGTGTGTGTGTAGGGGGCTTAAAGATAATCTCTGAATTAGAGAAAGCCTCCCTAGCTAATAGAAGAGACTCAATAGAAGGAAGCAGCATGAAGACAGCGAGGCAGCTTAGTGAGGAAGCCCAGTATTATAGCCCAGCGAGGAAACTGGTTAAGAGAGCACTTTTTTTATCTTCCTTTCTTACTTAATCAAATTTGTATCTTTTAGAAACAATGATTGTAAAGATATAACGATTGTAATATTGAGTGCGAGGTCGAACGGTACTCACGAGAGACCAGGCCTAGCAGGGCCTGGGAGAGTTTACATGCTCTATCGAATGACCTCATCGTGGGAACTTCAGAGGGATTTGGTTTGGAGGATTGAGAAGTGAGACAGCATCAGGACTTCTCCTGACCGTCTTAGATACACTTGGTAAAACATCGAAAGATCTTAGATCAAGGAAGCTTGTGCATAGTACAAATCGAGTTCCATCGAATACAGAGTTCCATTGGAGATTGGGTTTTGAACTAGACATCCCTCTACCAAATGTCATATCTACTTTAGGGGGTGCCATTAACTAACTAAACATTGTCCAATCCAAACTTGAGTAAATCTCCATGGTATTAGGTGATGTCAGACTGTTAGTCAGCCACCTCTGTTATGACAGGCCTCTAATGCACATTGGTTAAGCAAAAGGCAGGTCTTGGCATTTAATGTTTATGATGTAGGACAGACTAACCCATCAAGCATTTAACATTTATGACGTAAACTAGGATGGGATGTCTTTCACAGCTGTGGAGGACTGAGGCATCTCGAGAATGGTGTGGGGCTATTTATTGGCCTCAACCACTTCTGAGAGAGAGAGTTATTTTATAGATTTATTACTAGAGGAAGAATATATCAAAGAGAAGTTATTACAAACTGGAGTGTTTACTCACCCGCCATTGTCATTTATTGTGAAGATTTTAATAGCTAAACCAGAGATCCTTCAGAGGTTGTTGGTGTGTTGGTTGCCTGCCAAGTTGTATCTCAGGTGCTTACTTCTCTCTCTTTTTAAATGAGTTGTTTCTTAGTTCCCTTTATTATTATTTGAGTTATACACGAGAGACGTGTGAGTCCAATCTGAGTGTTGATTATATACAATATTGTGTGTTCACTTATATTTATTGAAGAGCTCTTGGGTTATCGTTTATCACCATATCTATAGGGGTTACACCTCAACTAGTATTACTATACTCCCAGGCTTCAAGGGGACTACCCTCTTACAATATATATATATATATATATATATATATATATATGTGCATCTACCTTCAGTGTCCAATTTGTGCTCAATCGATAAGCTCGGAGGAGTCTATCACTAAACGGGCGTAAACAGAACACATATAAGTGGGGCAGTCGCTACGCATTACAACATCTCATGGTCCATACCCCCTGGTGATGATAATAGATCAATATATCCCACTTCTCTAGTCACGAAGCGATGCCCCTGAACCTAGGACATAAAATAATGACTACTATGCCTAGCCCACCGGTGCCGACGCGTGCTACGTTCCGAAGACGTACGCAACCCCAACCGATAGGCCATCCACGTATACGATTTGTTCACACAATTAATAATTACATATATATAGCACACAATATGTATAAGTAATTACTCCCATAACTACCGCAACTAGATTTGGCTAATTTCCAAATAACACCCTGATCTTAGGATTTAACACTCTAGTTAATTATTAAATTTCCTAATTAATAAAAGATGACACACATTTATTTTTAATTAAATGTACCTCACTTGGATAACCTCCCACATACTTTCTTGAACTCGTAAAATTCCTTGAATATTCCCACGGTCCAACCTTGATCCAAGCCTAGGAGTGAATCGATTCGCTCTGGAGGTAGAATCGATTTGATTTTCGGCATTAGGCTAGATCTTCCATGTTTTTCCTATACAAGTTTCATCCCCAAAAATACAAATTAATTTCTAAGGTTTTGCACACTTCAATTCCAAGAACTATAACCCTATAATATTTTGGAAAACATGATAACATCATCATATACGCAATCCATGCATGTTAACCCCCCATAAATTCAAGAAATTTGATCTAAAGCATTAAAAGTCATTCAACCAAATCAATGTCATAATTATCATCTAAAATTTTCTAGAATAATGGGATCAACATATGATTTGAAATGAGCGATAAACATAAATCCTATCACATGGATTATAGTAGTAGTTTTCCTGATAAAATGATATCAATTTTGGGTTTGTCACCAAAGTGTTTAATTCTCAAAATACAATGATTCTTCGATTAATCCTAAATAGCCTTAGAGTCCAATCCATTTGTTTTAAATATCCAGATCAATTTTTAACCCATAATTGGTGTGAGAGAATATGCATATGAATATAATTAGTTTAGCAAGAAAATTCTTACCTTTTAGAGATGAAATGAGTCTCTTCCCTTGAGCCTTCTTCCTCCCTTCTTCTATGGTCACTTGTACAGAGGGTGTAAAGATGATAGGTTGACTTTACTCTGCATGTAATATGTGATTAAGTTGGGTTATTAACTTACGTAAACCTCTAATCTCATATCTCCCCTTAATACCCCATTTTGGTCCCCCAAATAAACCCAGAATAATACTCGAATTGGTCCAAAATCTCTCCTAAGTGTACCTATCCCTCGGGCCCAAATTAAGATGTTCAAAACACCTCAACGAGTTCTCAAATCACTCCGGAACGTACTCAAACAATGTCAAATCCAATTTGTACATTTGTATTACTAATCATGAAATAGTAATAATTTCAGTGTCATGCAATTTAATTATCTACCAATATACACATTCAGTATAATTAAATCACATAATCATGCATATCATATTCAAGAAATCTATTCACTTAGTTTATTTATTTAAAAATTACCAATTTAAATGTTATAAAAACATGGGGTGTTACATTAAGTTCCAAAAGTACTGTTTCATCCTTTTAATCATTGAAAGTTGTAATTGCCCCCAACAAAACTCTAATAGACTCCTTTTAGTTTTCAGATTTGATGTGGTTGAACCACTGTGTTGTGTGACATTTTTGGCATCACATATGTAGTATCATATAGTTATTTTGTTCTTTGGGTATTTTTAAACCAAAGTTTTCATTGTGAATCATGCACATACTTGGATTTCGCCTTTGAAGGTATATAGTATATTTCAAACTAAGTTCTTATATTCACCTAATTTATTGTACATTGTTGGATATTCTTTATTATATGCATTTTGATGATTTCAATCTTTACATCCTTTCTATTATATCTTTTTCTCTAAATAATTGGTTACTATGTTTTCGATTTTGTATTAGATGACACTTTGCAAATAAAGGACAATCATTATATTAGAACATGTGGGATGACCTTAATTGATGTATTGGTTAGTTTCTTTTCCAATGTGATAATTATTGATTTTGGATTAAATATTTGGGGTGGTTTGTGCTCAAGTTTCTAATAATGATTTATTGCGTACTCATATTTGGGGTATATTTTTGAATATTGTTAAATTGATGATGTAGTTTATACGAGGTCCTAGATCGATTTTTAAACTTTTGTTGTTGGGAGTATTATTTATTGTAAACTTTTTTACTTCAATTATGAACGATTCAAAATTTTGAAATTTTTTCTCCGTGCATTCAAGCTCAGGCATTCTACTAGTATATATATATATATATATATAGGATTTGATCCCCCAAATTAAAAGAAACATATTTTTATAAGCCTGTCTTTTTCTTCAATTTAGACTATAACTTTTTAATTAAATATAATTATAGGCCCAAATAATGAAGATGTGGAGTCAGCCTTGTACATTTTAAGGGGACCATTTTACAACACGGAAGCCTGTCATTTTAGTTCTTTTTTAACTCTATAGATCTTTACTGATCTTTAGTTTTTTATAAGGAACCAATTTAGAACACAAAAAGCGATTACGGTGTGAGAAGATTGATTTTTTATGACCCTTTGAGTGGTTGATTAGGTACACACACACACACACACACACAAGGTATAACCTGTGCCAATGATAATGTTATAAACTTATTAGTGTATTTATGCCCAAACACATTAGCGCAATACGTAAGGCATGCATGGTGTCAATAACCCTTATTGTAAGGAATTTTAGTAACCTATATCTAATAATTTTATATAGATATGACACTTTTTAAGTTCGTTAGATTAAAATTTACGCGTGACTCTAAAATGAATTTTGGAGGCCTTCAATAAATTATATATCATACTAAGATTGTGATATTTTTGAGCTCATGGCACTAATCAAATTAATTAATGATACGTATTTCCCCTTACAAACTTTCAATTTCTATAACTTGGGACCATTTAGAATCTTAACCTTATTGATCAACGAAATTTATGGTCGCATAATAATATTTGTTTAAGGTTGCAAGAGCGTCTAAGCAATTATTATCAATTGGCTTGTTTTCGAAGTTAAGTATGTAGTAAAATAGGTCTTATTTATTTTTCCTATCCAAATGGTTCCATGAAAAAAGATTTTTGGCCCAATTGGTTCAATTGTGAAACATGTAGTGAATATTTATTACTTGTATGAATATGACCTAATGAGGACAAAAATTGTCTTGACCGGATCAATAAGAAAATTTATTATGTAAATATAATTTATTTGCCCAGATCTGAAAATTTAAAATTAAGTGACGCCAATAAAAGTAAAATGCCAAAAGTTATCATTGAAAAAATTAGTAAGATATATTTTTTTTATTTTAATGCATTACTTAATTTTTATTATAGACTTAAATACATTTTAATTTAAAATTTTAGACTTTGCCTAAAAGTGTTAAAAAAATTGTTAATCATTCGTACTAAAAAATAAATTAAAAACACAAAATTATTCTGGATAAAAATGAATTATAAATCAAAGATAATTCAAAAGTTAAAATCCGCAAAAAAGAACCATAAAAAATAACAAACAAAAAAAGAATAAAAAACTAAAACAAAAGTTACATCGCCAATGCACCCCTATTATCCCCATCCACTTTAATGTAGTCTCAGCCCTTGCCCCACCCCACCCATAAACCCACTACGATCCTCATCGGAATCGCAATCCCACCAAACTAAGCACCCACCCACCCACAACACACACACACACATAAATTATTAACCTCCACTTTATTGCCATCTCATCCCTCCCCCGCCTCCTCCTTGCAACTCAAAAAACCAGAAACCCATATTCGAAATAAAGATTAGAAACCCACAACACGCCATGTACCGAGAATGATCATAACTCATCATGGTCCAAATCTGTGAGAAGGGTAGTCACGGTACAAATCCTTCACCACCATAAAAAATTCATGACCAGGGTTGTGAACATTGAAAGGAGTGACCTAGACAGGGGAATGGTCACAGTTCCCGATCGTGACCCCATCGTAACCCTTTAGGAGGGAAAGTTGTCACCATTTTTATCAAGTAAAGGGTCATGGTTTTAAACCATGACCAAACTGTGATCAAACTTATTGTATTGCAATCATGATTATTAATCGGGACCCCTAACAATGACGACACTTTAATTTGAATTGGTCATGACCTAATGGTCATGGTTTGGGACCATGACTAATTATTGGTGACTACGAGGGTCATGTCTTGAGACTATGGCCATTTATGGGGACCCGTGACAGTTTAAATAGTTACAGGATTACTTATGGCTTGAGACCGTAACCATTTATCAACGATAAATTAAGCTGCCTAAGGTTTTTTCATTTCATTTCATCGATATTTCACTCTCTCAATCTCTTGCTTTCACTCTCACTCACTGCTCAGTCTCTCACCCACCAGCACTTCTCTCTCTCTCTCACCAACTGAGCTAGTCTATCTGTCTCTCTCACCGGTAATACTCTCTCTCACTATATGTTTGTGTGCATGTGTGTGTGTATATACACACAAATAGAGTATATATATATATATATATGTGTGTGTGTGTGTGTGTGTGTGTGTGTGTGTGTGTGTGTGTGTGTGTGTGTATTTTTATATATAATGAAATTGGGTATATACATGCAATAACATATAACCCTTGAAATTAGACCAATTTAGTTGTGAAAATATGAAATTGTAATTGAAATTGGGTATATACATGAAATTGAACCCCATTTGGTTGTGTAATTGTGAAATTGATATTGAAATTTGGTATATACATGAAATTGGACCATTTGGTCATGTAAATATTAAATTGTAATTGAAATTGGGTATATACATTAAATTGGACTCATTTGGTTGTGTAAATATGAAATTGATTTTAAAATTGAGTATATACATGAAATTAGACTTATTTTGTTTTGTAAATGTGAAATTGATATTGAAATTGGGCATCTACATGAAATTGGACTCATTTTGCTATGTAAATGTGAAATTGATATTGTTATAGGTATATACATGAAATTGAACCCATTTGGTTGGGTAATATTTGTACATTTTTTTATTATTTATTTATACCCATATGGTGTAATTTGATATGATAGCATAGTTTTACATGTTTGGATATTTTATATGCATTAGAATAGAAACTTAGTAATTAATTACAACCCTGATGAGATACGTTAGCTTTTAGCGATGGAATTGAAAGATTAAGAATACACATATACTCATAGACATATATATACGTGCACACACACTCACACATATATAGACACACACGTACTCATACGCACACACATATCACACATAAATTCCTATATATCCATGAAGTTCCGCACATACTCACAAGCGCACACATACCCCCCCCCCTATATATATATATATATATATATATATATATATATATATATATAACACACTTTTGTAAGGACACAAATTTCCAATTGAGTCTTATGTAGTGTTGCCTTAATTCTGGACAAAAATATTTGAGTCATAGGTTAGATGTTCATGGTACATTCTTTCAAGCGTATGATGTGTAAAGCTGTTGAAGACGTAGCAGCCAGAATTTTGAGTTCATATCTTGTCGGGTTTCAAAGTGTCTTGTTTTGCGTCCTCAACGGTATATTTTCCAAGGCTCCTTAAGGTATGAATGATTTATATATATTTATAGGAACTTGGAATTTTTATTTGGTGTAAGTTTTATTTAAAATGATTTTATATTTTTAACTTGGTATATAAGTTTTATGGGCTTAAAATGAAAAATACATATTTTGTTTTTTTGTTCAAAAATGTCGTTTGAACGAGATTGTCATTCAAACAAGATTTTTGTTCCAACGAGTTTCCCTTTTGAGCACTGGCATATCGTTAGAAGGGTTGTTCGAACGAAATGTCATTCGAACGAAAATGTCGTTCAAACGACATTTGTGGCGGGAACTGTTTTTGTCATTTTCCCACCACTTTGTCCCCACTTTCTTTTGGAATTTTTTAACCATTTTGGGACAAAAATTTGCCTAGGACTTTTCACCTCATTTTGAGATCTTTTGAGAGTGAAAGTTACCCTCTAGGAAAGTCTCTTTTGTGTGTTTAATTTAGATTGACTAAATTCTTCCAAAACACAAAAGCATACTACCATTTGTCTTAGTTTAAATCCAAGCTTCTCTCTCTCTCTCTCTCTCTCTCTCTCTCTCTCTATATATATATATATATATATATATATATATATATATATATATATATATATATATATCTTGCTTGGAGCATTTGGCACTGGGTTAATATCATCCCATAAAAGAGTAGTTTGGGTTCTTCTCTACCCCCCAAAAGGAGGAAGGTTTGCTGCGGCGTTACCACTCGGAGAAAGGCTTCGGGTGTGGGTTGACGGAGTCCAAAAGCTTCATTGGAGGAGTCCAAGGTTCTGGTGGAGTCTAAGAAGCAGAGGTTGATACAAGAAGACGCATCAGGGCTTGAAGGAGTCGAGTCGAGTGTTGTAAGTCATCTGTCTTCTATTTGTAAAATTTACGTACTTAGTGGACTTAAGTCTAGGGGTTGTCCGAGGTTTTTCTCGTTTTGAGTTTTCCTCGTACATCGCGGCGTAGTGTGATTTATTTCTATTTATCTTGCAAAATCACCTTAGAATGCATGCATAGGTAATTCAAGATAAAATTGGGTTTCATCACACGTTATTTTAATTTGGTGCTAAAATTAAGTTTGGGTGAAGTTTAATTAATTTAATTTATGTCTAAATAATTTAATTTGATAAATTTTGGTTTGTCCTATATAGAAAAATGAATTAATCATGTTAGGCAAATTTTAGGACTTAGGATTAAATTAATTTTGTTTAAGTAAAAATTTATGTTGGATTAATCTTATTTCACTTTAGTTTAGGTTACTTTTAATTTGGAAGAAATTAAAATTTGAAGGTTGTGTGTGTTGTGTTGAACCATCATATTCCGCCCTTTAATGAAATTAATATTTAATAGAAAAGCGATTTTTAAAAATAGTGGGCTTCAAATTGGTATCATAGCTAGAAGTACTAAGTTATTGTTCTTAGATCTTTTTTAGAATTTTTTTAAAATGGAATTTTCCCCATTTTCAAAATTTCTTATTTTCGATGATTCTAATTACGTGTATTGAAAAGCTCGTATGCGTTCGACACTGAAGTCCATTGACGAGAGGGTTTGGTTGTCCTTAGTTAATGGGTGGTCCCCACCTACTTGTTTAATAGAATATGTACGTGTCCCCAAACCCATTGAGCGTTGGAGTGAGAATGAACTTAAGTCCGCTAATTTTAACTCCCAAGGTTTAAATGCCTTGTTTAGAGCGGTCACACCTAATGAATTCTAACGTATCATGACATGTGAAACCGCTAAGGAGGCTTGGGATATATTACAACTCACTCACAAGGGAACTAGTGTCGTTAAGGCTTCTAAACTCCAAAACCTCACCACTCAATTTGAAACCATCAAAATGCATGAAAATGAAACATTTTATAAATTTTATGCTAGACTTTTCGATATAGTTAATTCATCATTTAATTTAGGAGAGGAAATACCTGACGACCGAGTTGTGAACAAAATTTTAAGGTCCTTACCCGATAGGTTTATCCCTAAAGTGACCGTGTTAAATTCTTTACCAACTTTAGCCTCTACGAAACTAGAAGAACTCGTAGGTGATTACAAACCTATGAACTAGACATGTTTCCCTCCAAAAACGAAAATAAAATTGATAAGGGCGTCGCTTTGAAAGAGCAAAAGGAGGTAAAGGTAGTTTCGGATGATGAGAGTGACATCGATTTCGATGAGATGTCTATGTTCGCTAGAAAATTTAGAAAATTTCTTAAATTTAATAAATATAATATTAAAAAGGATTTTAAGAAATTTGATAAATCAAAGTATGACAAAGCCAAAAAATTACCTAAAAAGCATAATGAAGATATTAATAGGGATTAGTCGAATAGATGTTATGGTTATGAAGGGTATGGCCATTGGGCTTTTGAGTGCCCCACTAAACTAAGGACAGAGGGTAAGCAACCAATTTCCTTCAATGCAACCCTTAGTGATAATGATAAGGAAGAGGGACCCGATTCCCCCATTAAGCATAACTTTACTGCATTCATGGATTGTCATGTTAGAGAGAGTGAGATATTATCCGACGATGACACCTTAAAACCTGACACTTCCAAAGCCTTTGTTAGTGAAGCTCAAAAAGATGATGGTAGTGAGAATGAAAAAGAGAGAGAGAATGAAAGTGATGAGGAGGTTTAAGAGAGTGAACTTCAAATAGCTTTTAGAGAATTATATAAAGAATTAATTAAATTAAAAAGAGATAATTTGAAATTAGAAGCTAGTTTGAGGGATCGTACCACGGTTGTTGATGAAAGTGAGTTAGTTGATAACCTTAGGCACGAGAGAGAGATCTTCGAGAAAAGCTTGAAT
This sequence comes from Sambucus nigra, assembly GCA_949130495.1. NCBI lineage: Eukaryota > Viridiplantae > Streptophyta > Magnoliopsida > Dipsacales > Adoxaceae > Sambucus > Sambucus nigra. The sequence continues at coordinate 497,793,337 of OX422208.1, read as the reverse complement.
ATATAGAAGGCTAGAGAGATAGCCTTAGAGGGTTAATGGAATCAATGAAAAAGGAGCTTCTCGTATTCGAATAGAGAAATGTTTTATTAGAGTTTAACATTTTAGAATTAGAAGAAAAATTAAAAGACTGTAGTAATGTCAAATTTGATTTTGAATGTAGGTCCGCTAAGTTAGATAAAATTTTAGGAACCATCCTAGTAAAAAATGACACTTGTGGTTTAGGCTTCGATACTTGTAATGAGTCTACTCATAAAGCCAAAACCAATGTTTTGAGAGAATTACCTAGGAAAGCTTCTAGAGGTCAATCCTTAGGTACCACTTTTCGATGTGTCTTTACTTGTTCACATTGTAGTCGAAAAGGTCATCTTAGGAAGTTTTATTTTGATCTTAAAAGAATTTCTAGGAAATCCAAAAGTAAAGTAATCGAGGTAGCTATGATTCCTAAATCCCGAGAGTGTCACTCTTCATTAGTTTGGGTAAGGAGATCTTACTTGGTAGCTTTATAAAACAAGATTTTTGATTCTCACTTACTTTCACATGATACCTCCCTTGCTAAATTTAAAGGTTGAATGTGTTAGTTATTTGCATACTCTAGTCTTTTGTGCTTTATATGATATATGTTTGCTAGTTGTATGCATGTTTAATCATTTTTCTAGTCTATTCTCCATAATCAATCACATGCTAGAATTATGATTCTTGTTTATCTTTTGTATTATATTCTTTTCATTTTTGTTTGCATTAATTGAAAAATACAAAAATATTTTGTTTATCATTTGTGCTTTATCTTAGGAGTAATATATACTTAATGAAAAATACAAATGATTTTTTTTGTCTTTTGAGTAAATATCTTTGTGTTAAGTTAAAATTTTGAAAAACTCAAAAAGATTTTTTCTTTTGTCTGTATTTTGATTTTACACACCTTTTGTGGCATATTTTTGTATTTGAATCCTTCATCCCGCTACCATGTGGCTAGAACTTTTGATTAGAATTTTAATCCTTAAAATGTTCTTTATCATGCTCACATGGAGTAGTCTAAGTTTGTCTTGCTTAATGGATTCGATTTTATATGCTTTTTCACACACATGCACGAGCTCTTTTGAATTTTAACTTCACATGCATATTCGAGATTTATGAGATGTTCTCCTACCAATCTAGTCATCTACATATATTATGACCTAAGAGGATATGTGCATGTTAAATCCGTTGCACGCGATAATTGTGTGATAAAAAAATGATATATATATATATATGTGTGTGTGTGTGTGTGTGTGTGTGTGTGTGTGTGTGTGTGTGTGTGCACGGGGAAGGACTCAGAGAAAGGAAATGCCATCCTTTGCGAGTAAGACACCGTTTGCTATGGACCTAAGAGAAATACGTGGTCCAAAGGTCTAAAAGAATATGGCATTAAAAGAAAATATTTATCCAAGGCATTAATTTGTTTAGTTTGATATAGTCATTCAAAAATAATATGCTTATTTTGAGGGAGTTTGGATAGTATATCAATAGTTTGCACAATGTCTATTTATCCTAGTTACGCTTTCATTATCATGACTCTATTAGTTTGTAGAATCATCAACATGCTAGGCTTGTATGCATTGTGTTTGTTTGTTCATGAGTTCACTTTATCCTGTCACATAAGGCTAAATCTAGTTGATAAAGTTTTGCAATTAAATGAGAACTCCATGAACATGTTTAAGTGATTTGGTTTTAACTTCATTGGTATCTAGTTCACACCCCTTCACTTTCGTTTCCATATGACACATTTATGCCATAAGAGTGTTGAAAACTTATAGTATTGTACTTTGTGTCATTTGTGTGTTTATATTTATATATGTGCGCTTGTGCATATTTTATATCTATTGTGTATACATATATATGATATTGTGTTTGTTTTGAGTCTTTGCCATTTTAGCTAGTACTTCTATGCTTTAGTTCATAATTGGTATCTAACTTGTTGCAAAATTTTAGTTTGATATCTCATACTTAGTTCCTTATTTTTCAAATTGATATCATTTTTTTGTTGCATCATAGTCGGTATCTTTTAATATTTGTATGGATTAGTTCAAATTTTTATTGCCCTTAGGCCTTAATGATCCTATCACTTCATGCATGTTTTACTTTCTTTCCCATATTTTTATCCCTTATGTAGTTTTTAGGGGGAGAAATGGTACTTCGTTCAATTATGGGAAGAAATGAGTATTTAATTATTTCTATCATCTTTGTCTATTCCTGAACAAAAAGGGGGAGAATAATAGGGGGAGAAATGGTATCTAATTCTATTGTAATCGTATCTTAGTTTGAGAGGTTTAACTTAGGGGCGGCGTCTTTCTAAGTAGGTCAATTATTTGATAAAAGGGAGAATTAATTTAGGGGGTAATTATTTTAATTGCATTTAATATTTTGATATTCCCTATGCGTTTAATGTTTTGCTTAAGTGTGCAGGATTTTTAGCGGCATCTTTATATCGGCACCTGGAGCCGTCACCCCTGATGAGTTCCGTCGAATTATGACGTGCACCATGTCTAAAGAGATATGGTATGTCCTCCAATTGACACATGAGGGTACTAACGTGGTTAAAGAATCAAAGTTACAAAATTTGGCCACCCAATTTGAGACCATTACCATGTCTGAGTCTGAATGTTTTGATGAGTTTTATGCACATTTATCGGACATTGTTAACTCGAGTTTTAATTTAAGCGAGCCTATTAATAATACGTGTGTCATTAAAAATATTTTGGGTTCTCTTCCAAAACGTTTCATTCCTAAAGTCAATGTTTTGAATTTGTTGGGACTGTTAAATTCACTTAAGTTAGAAGAGCTCGTAGGATACCTACAAACTTATGAGATTGACATGTTTTCCCAAACCATTAAGGCTAAGGATAGACGCGTTGCCTTAAAGACTCAAGTTAGGAAGAAAAATAAAGGGAGAGTGTATGAGTCTGATTCTGAGGAAGAGTTTAGCATTGACGATGTGGCCTTATTTGCAAATTTTTTAAAAAAGTTTCTCAAAATGAACATAAATAATTCTTTCAATAAACAGTCATTTGAGAAAAATAAAAAGAAATAAAAGGCCACATAGGGCAATGAAAAAGAGCGAGAGAGAAAAAAGAGGAAGAGAGTGGAGAAGATGAGATGATTTATTTCAAATGTCAAGGCAAAGGTTATAGAGATTTTGAATGTGCTACTAGGTTAAGGAGAAAAGGGAAGAAAGTAGCCATGCCCGCCACTCTTAGTGATAGTGAGGGAGATGATGAGAAAGTTGAGTCTGAAAAGGGTTTAGGACATGGGATGAGTGTAGCGTTTTCGATTCGTGTGAGTGCACCCACTTTGTCCCACGATGATAGTGTCCACGAGAGCGATGACGATGAGTCGAGTGTTTCTAGTGGAGATGAGAGCAAGTTTGAGAATGGAGATGAAAGTGAGATCCAAAAATCTTTTAGGGATGTGTACACCGAGACCTTGAAAACAAATAAATATAATAGGGATTTAGGTCGTCGGGTTTCGGATTTGGAGAGAGAGAAGGATGTTTTGAGGAGGGAAAAGTATGACTTGACCGACACGGTGTCTAGTCTGATGACACGTGTATCCCAACTAGAGAGTGATCCAGACCGTGCCCTGGAGGTCAAAGTCCCTTTAGAGAACGCATGTAAGAAAGTTGAAAGGATGGTTCTCAATCCCGTTTTGGGTGGTGATGAGAGTTTAGAAAAAGGTCATGACGGTGCGTCCAGTTCTTTTATTGCACCCGAGCCGATTCCCACTTTGGTGATTGATTCTAGTGTTTCTCATCCCAACCCACCTAGGCGACCCATTCCCGTTAGGAGAACACGTCCTCGAATTTTTGAAAAATTAATTCCTAGGTCGGTTCACGTTTGCTTCCATTGCAAAAAGAGAGGACACCTTAGGGAATTTTGTTTTAAATTGGGTTATGTGTCACGCTTTGATCAGACACATGTTCACACACATGCACCCACTCATGATACTTTGCTTGCACATAATGATAGAGAGTTTTCACATATTCGAGAGCAAGTAAAGTTTTTGGTCGAAACCTCACATGATTTGATGGAGTTATTTCAAAAGATGTCACCATCTTTAGAAAACTCCTTCGCACTTTTTGATTGAGGTCTAGACATGTTTGCTAGCATAGAGTGATTTACATGATGACATTTTTGCCTATTGCTAGTATGTGCCATTTTTATTTCATTTGTTTTTACTTACTTTTGGTACTATTTCAACACTGTTTTAGATCTGTTTGCCCATTCCAGGATCTATTTTTTATGCAATTTTCCACTGGACTAGTGTGTCATTCTGAATGATCTGGGAATTTTATATTTTCTCGTTCGAACGAGATTACATCTCGCACGAAGTGCCTGTCATTCAACCGACGTGGCATTTCTTTCGAACGACCCCTGGAATTTTGTTGCAGTCCCTGTTTCTTCTTTCTCTATGTTATTGGTACTGCTGGGTTGTTTCTGAACAGTGTTTGAAAAATACGAAAAGATTTTCATTTTAAGAAAAAATTGAAAAATCCAAAAAGAGTTTTGTATTTTGTTTTCACCTTATATGAATGCACACTTAGGATGACCATGTCACAACTTCATGCCATATCCATGTGACTTTTTGATAGAGTTTTGAGACAATATACTGTGTCATTCGTGTGCTTTACAAAGTTTGGAGTCTTTGTGATGTTATAGTGTTGCTACCTACATGTTTCACTCACTTTTTCCTTTCATGCACACGAGCACGGACTTATTTGATATTTTTTCTTGTCTAATCACATGTTGGTTGCATATTTTTATCTCAATTTTTTCTATTAAAACGAACCAAATGCGATAAAACAAGATAATAAAATGTGTGCATATTTTATCCGTTTGCGATGAGTTTGTGTGAATTTTGAAAACGGAAAACGACTGTAAAAGGTATTTTATTTTTCCTTTGCAATAAAGTCACCGTTTAAAAGGACCTAAAAAATTGAGGCATTTTAATTATTCGGGGTCCAATGAGGTTTAAAAGAGTCCAAAAAAATTGAATGGCAATAAAAAGAAACTTATGCCTATAATGGGCCAATAGGTTTATTCACCAATTCTCTAATATTTGAGAATTTAGATCACCTCAAAAAGAAAATATATATGAGGGAGTTTGGATGGAGAATTAAAAAGGATTTGCACGTCCCTAAAATTTCTTGAAAAAAGCATGAAAAAGTTTTTAGATGTTATTGGTGTGAAAATCATGTTGATTTTGATTTAAGACAATGTCATCTAAATTCAACATTTCAACACTTAAGGACGATTTTGATGTTTATTCATTAGGAGTTTCTTTATGAATCGTGCACATATGATATGATTGAGTTGATTTTCCTATCGAATTTGTTCACACCCATTCATTCTGTATCCACGATTTGGTTGTCTTAGTTTAAATTCATGGTGTGTTTTTTTGTAACATCATCTTTTCTTTCGTATGAAAATTTTTAAAAATAGTTTGTTTGCTTTGTTTACCGTGACAACCCGATATTCTTTATGTGATTTATTCTTTTCCTTGTCTATTTTGGACAAATAAACAGGGGGATAACAAATTATGATATTATGGTGTAGTTTTAGTATGGGGGAGATTTGATTATGCTTTCATATTTATGCTTTATATATTTTTAAATTCGATACGTCACGAGGTTTTGGCTTTGTCTCATGTGTGTAGGTACAATTGAAGATTCTTTGGATTGCACACCCTGGTGAGAAAACCTTGGAGTTTTGAAAAGTTGATTGTTGAAGCGAAGAACCGAAGTTTGAAAATTTGAAGACTTGTCAGTTTATCTTTCCATGTTTGAATTTTTTGGAGGGTAGATTTGTATAGGTCATATTTTGGTTGGTAATTCAAATATTTTTATTTTGTACCGGCATAGACATAGGGGGAGATTTCTAAGGACACTGTCCGTCACATTTAGTATGTCGTAACCGTTACAAGTTTGTCGAAGATTTGGGAAGCTTACATCTACATTCGACAATCCGAATTTCAAGACGACTTCAACAATCATGCCCAACAAGGACGAATTTGGTAAAATGTGTTTTTGTCCATTTACATTTTACATAAAAAGTGTTGGGATATTTTTTGAAACGATAAAATATTTTTCTATTTACGAAAAAATCATTTTTGAAAAGATTTTAAATAATTTTATCATAAAAGTTTTAGATATATGCTCCTGATCCTGTAAACAGTTTTGATTTTTAAGGATTTTAAGTTATTTAATTTTTTAAAGTTTTTTTTAAAGAGGATCAGTGACGGTCGTTCAAACGATGTCACGTCTCATTCGATCGAGATGGAGTGTCGTTCGAACGACGTCGCTTTTCATATAAACGATAAGTCTTTTTATCTGACACGTCACCGCCAAAAATGTTTTTATAAATAAGGCGTCAAGGTTCTATATTTCGTGTGGAAAAAACACTGAGTTTAACATAATACGATTTTAGTGTTTTTGGGTTTATTCCCATCAATTTTTGAGGGTTCAAAACTTTTTTTTTACAATTCACAAATCCCATAATTTTTTTGTGAGTTGTTTGTGGAACCCAAAGCATAGTTTTACTTGAAATTTTGCTGCTGAATCATAAGTGCCTTAGAAAGCTACTGGGCTGACTATAGGTGCTACTTGCGAGAGGTACTGAGTTGATCGACTGCGTGTCATAGGAAGTGTTGCAGGGGTTCCTGGGCTGATGACTACAAACCGACACCTGCGGGTATTTCGTAAGTCATATGTATTTTCGTTGTAATCCAATTGTAAAGCATTCTTTTACAAATTATTGTGGAAATAAAAGGTTTTTGCCCTGCGGGATTTTTTTTCCTGAAATTTGTCTTTGTCATCTTATTCATCGCATGATTTATTTTGAGATTTAAATTGACACGTAGATGCATGTTTAGGAGCTGATTTAATTGGTATTTGGTTTGAGCAAATTTAGACATCCAATTAAATAAGTCTTAAATGAAAATTGCAAATCAATATTGCACACGACATTTTATAAGAAAACGCGCATTTTTAATGATAAATCTGACATCGATTTCGATGATATGGCCATGTTTGTGAAGAAGTTTAGAAAAATTCTCAAATTTTAAAAAGGTTCGAAAGATGTAAAGAAGTTTGAGAAAAATAAGTAAAACAAGGCCGATCAATTCCTTAAAAATCGTAATGATAATTTTAATAGGGATGAGTCCGATAAATGCTTTACGTGTGAAGGTTATGGACATAAGTTAACTGAATCTCCCCCTAGACTAAGGAAGGAGGGCAAGAAACTGAAGGTGTATAACGGCACCCTTTGTGATAGTGATCTGAAAGAGGGAGACAATTCCAAAGTGAGTGATGATAGAGAGAGTAAAGAAGAAGAAGAGGATGGAGAAGATGTGGAGGAGAGTGAACTCGAAGTTTCATTCCATGAGTTGTATTCAAAATCGTTGAATTGAAAAAGGCGAACTAGAACTTGGAAGCTATGATGAAATAATTCTCCTTAGGTGATGATAGTGCTAAATTAATTGAGGATCTTAGGGAACGTGGAAGGACTCTTAAGGAGAAGCAGGAGTATATTGAAGGAGAGAGGGATAACATTCATGGTTTGGTGGATGTTTTGAAGAACAAGCTTCTTGAGTTTGAATATTCTAGGCATTTACTCAAGTCTGGGATAGTGAATCTAAAAGAGAGATTAAGAGCCTCGAGTAATGTTAAATTTTATTTGGAATCCAGGTAAATAATATTGGATAAAATATTAGGCACCGACTGAATTAAACAAGATATGTGTGGGATTGCCTTCGATGATCCAGATGCTTCCTCCACTAAAGCCAAGACAACGCATTTGAGAGAGTCAACCTTTACTAGGAACGTTGAAAAGTTCAACCCTTAGGTAACACCCCTTGTCGTGTCTACACATGCACACGTTGCGATAGATGAGGTAATATTAGGCCCTTTTTCTTTGATCTTAGAAATGCTCCTAGAAAGTATAAGTTTTGAGTCACTGAGGTTCTCAAACCCTAAAGAATGATATAACACCTATATGGGTTAGGAAATCCAATTTGGAGGCTTTATATGTTAGACTTGTTGATTCTCGAATGCTTGCACATGATCCTTTGTATGCTATATCTAATGATTGATTGTGTTCGCATGTTTACATACACTAGCATTTATACTTCATGATATATGTATTTTCTAATTTTATGTGTTATGATTCTTTTCTATTTTGATTTTTCATTTAATGGGTCTTATTGAAAAAATATAATAGATTTTTTTGTCTTTTGAGTTGTTTTTTTTATTGGTATCATTTTGAAAAATGTTTAAAAAACTCGAGAAGATTTTTGGTTTATGTGTAGTTTAGTTTTATACATTTTGTGTGGCATATTTTTTATCTTGAATCAACTTCATTCCATTTTTCATGTGGCTAGGACATTTAATTATGTCTTTCAATGCTTATAATTTTCTTAATCATGCTTGTATGGAGTTATTCTACTTTGATTTACTTAATGGATTCATTTTTAATATACCTCCAAAAACACATGAACGAGCACTTTTGAATTTCAACTTCACGTGTTATATTTGACCTAAGTAAGACTTTCTCCCATCAATCTCGTAATCTACATATTTGTTGACTATGAGGGATTTGGGCATGTAAGAATAATTTCATATGAGTTTGTTTGAATTTTTTTAATATATAAGGGTGCACAGGGAAGGGATACGAAAGGACTATAGCCTAAAAAATGATAGGCAAAAAGAAGAGATTAAAGGCCAATAAGTTTGTTTGTTTGATTTTCAAAAATGGTATCTTCAAAAGAATTGAGTGAAAAATATGATTTTTTTTTAGCTTTTGAGGGTGTTATAGTTGAAGATCAATGAGTTTGCATAATGAATCCTAGTTATTATTATCATGTCATGACACTATTGATTTATAGAATCCTAAATATTCTGAGCTTGTGTGCATTGTGCTTGTTTGTTCTTGGAGTTCACTTTACTATCACATGAGCCTAAATCTTAGTTTGATAAAGTTTTACGGTCAAATAAAACTCCTTGAATATTTTTGAGTGACTGGTTATAATTTATTTGGATCCAGTTCATGTCCCTTCACTCCATCCCACGTTGTTTAGACATATTGATACTATGCTAGTGTGTAAAGCTTATGTGTTTTGTGTCAATGTTGTAGTTTTTTGTACCTATATATATGTGAATGTGTGTCATTGGTATATATATAGTATCATTTTGTTTTGAGTCTTTGCATTTGCATTAAATCCATGTATGCCATGTGCCTTTCTTTGGATCAAATTGGCATGCTTTATGATCATATTGGTATCGCTTGTTACTTGTTTTCATTGATATCTCATGTTCATTGTGTATTTGAGTTAGTATCATATTTGCATTAATATTGCTATTAATTGATCATTGTATGGATTATTTGTGCTTATGTTTCCCTGTTGTGTTTTATTTCATTACACCATTGCATGATATTACTCCTTCTTTCTTAATTTCTCTTGGTATCACACGTTCTCACATTTTGGGAGATAAATGTTTTATAGGGAAGAAATTTATGCATTCTATCTTTGTTTATTCTGAACAAAAGGGGGGTGAAATGGTATCTTTCACTTTAGTGTTAGGAGGAGATCTTTATCTTACGGGGAGACATCTTACCTTAATGGGGATTGTTAGACATCTTAGGATTTTTATTCTTATGTGGTTTATATTGTTATATATTAAAGTTGCATTTGAAGTTATGTTTAAGTGTGCAGGTTTGTAACATGCATTAAAGTTTACCAGCGAGCAAAACTACTCAAAGTATGTGTTTATTGAGCGTCTGTACTTTTTTAGGCGGTTAGGGATTGAGTCTTTTAAAGAGCTTGATGGCCTATAGGTGCTTTATTTTTTTTTTGTCCCGGAATCGACAAAGGTACAGATTTGTAAGGACAAATTTATATTGAATCAATTTGTATATATTGGCTTAATTCTGGATAAAACATTTTGAGTTATAAGTTAGGATTTGTATCGTAGATCTTTCAATCTAATGACATCTTTGATTGAAGAAGTAGTGACAAAGTTTCATATATTACATAGCATGACACATTTCATCTTCATGCTTCCAAGGATCTCTCAGATATGAATGCTTATGAATTTTTATACTTGGAAGCTTTATTTTTGGGTGTTTACTTTTATAAAATGTTTAGAGATGTTCTTGAAACATTTTAAAAGAAAAATGTTTTTTAATTTAATGTCGTTATGGGTTTTGTACGAACGAGTTTAGTAGTTCATTCAAACAAACATCAAACGACATTTTTTTATTTATAGAAATAATACTGTTTGAAGCTCGTTCGAATCTAGTTCGTACGAGTCTGGTTGTTCGTTCAAATGAGTTTTGAGTTAGTTTAAATGAGTTAGTTGTTTCATTCGAACGAGATCTTATTTTTAATCGAACTAGTTTTCACAAAACATATACTGCCTCGAAAAATGTGTTTTCTATATAAAGGGGTTTAGGTATTTATTTTTAGAGAGACTTTTGGAGAAATTTTGTTTCCTATACATATCCAAATCCCAATTTTACCCAAAGTATTTAATATCCAAGTTTCATTATTTTATATGCTTTGAGATCTTGTTTTGTGGAAACCATGAAGTTTATTCTCTTCATTTATTGAGAATCATGTCGTACGAAGGATTTCGTATCCGATTTTCTATTTACACATGGAGGACTCCGTGGTGTGGTGTTATGGTGAAGAAGTGGTGGATTTCGTGTTCCTATTCGTAGGCGGTTGCTGAGCCTGTTAGATGGATACTGAGGCGTGTGTGGACTCACATATTATGGCACCTTGCGTGGGTGATTCATATTTTTCCTTGTGGAGGAGAGGTTAAAGATCGTAGAGCATCAAGGCTTGCGAGGGCTTCGAGTATGTGTTGTAAGTCAATTGAATGTCTTGTGTAATTCCTCATCACAGTGATTTACATGGTTGGGTCGTTCGAGGTTTTTCTGTATTGGGCATTCCTGGTACATCAGTACGTTGTGGTTTGATTTATTTATTTTATTTGTTATCACGTATATGTATGTTTTAAGTTAAGATAAAATTTAGTAAATCGTTATATCATAATAACTTGGTTTAAAACGGGTGCAAAGTTTTAGTTGGGTTGATTTTGTTTTAAGTTTAACATTTACTTTGACTTTTTTTAAATTGACTATTTTTTGTTTGAACAATACCCTCTGAAACTTCATATTCCATGTGGAAAATAATATACTATATGTTATGGAAGAATTACCGGTACCCGATCAAGTAACAGAACCCCACTGGATAAAAGTGGTGAATGATTTTCTATCACATTGTGCTCTGACCGACCTAATTGATGTTTCTTAAGGAGTCCACCACTATCAAAATAACCATCCTATGGATACGGATAATATGTACTATGACCAAGTCAATGAATAATGCATAAGGTTGAAAGCCGATACAACTAGACCTTTGTATAAATATTGCAAAAAAAATAAGTTGGTATTGTATGCAATTATAGATTTGCATAATTTGAGAGTCAATACGGTTTGTTAGTAAAAATCATAAGTATAACTCTTAAGTGAGTTGAAGATATTCTCCCGAAAGAGATCATGTTATCGGATAGTTATCTGAGCATGAAGAAGAGCTTGAAGGGTTTGGGATTAAAGTACAAATCAATTCATTCGTGCAAGTATGATTGCATATTATACCGCAATGAACATGAACTGAAGGATGAGTGTACTGTATGCAATGATCCAAATATAGGGCTTGTAGGAGTGCAAAACACATATATGCAAAAAAAATCAAGTGCTCGCAAGTTCCACAGAAGATTTTGAAGTATTTTCCCTACGAACCATGGTTAAAAAGATTTAACACTGTACAGTGGATAGGAGAGGCCATGATATGGCATGCTCGAGATGAGGTGGGAGGGAATCTCATGCATCATCCGATTGATTCACTCATATGGAATATTTCAAACGTATGACACTCTAAATTTGAAAAGAAACCGTGCAATGTTTGTCTTGCATTATCAACTGACGGGTTTAGCCCTATCAATAATATAACCCCTAAGCAAAGTTATTAGTTAATTCTCATGGTGACTTTAAGTCTCCCTTTAACACTGTAGATGAGAACAAAATTCACTATATTATCGTTGCCGATACCCCGACCAAAGGCTCCCTGTGAGGACATATTTCCAAATAGTGTCAATTTATATGTTTTGACATTATTCCGGACAAAAACAACTTTGAGTCATATGTAATAACCCGCCTAATTAAATATCGGGTGATCAGCCTTTTATTTAATTAAATCAGAATATCCAGTTGGTTCCTTCTCAGCATCACTGTTGAAAAAAATTTCTTTATTAATCACCTAATAGTTAATTAAGCTAAGTGTCAATTTTTTTTTTGTCATTTTTAATTTAATTAAAACCATTCCACGACACGAAATAATAATATGCAACAACACATCACAACTTAATTAACTACAACAAGAATAAATATGACTGGAATAATTCTCCAGTAAAATTATAACATTTACACTAAATAAAACTGATATCCACAACGCTTACATAAATAATTACAACCTCTAAAATCCTGGGCAACATGCCCTAAATGAAGTAGACGCTACAGATGAGCCAATCAACAGAAAGGAAACGTCTAAACAAAATTCGCATCTCTGCTAGAAGCTATAATCCATAGGAACATCCATAATCTATGTTGGGCATCCCTACTACTGGATACCAGATGTAGAAGATATAATAGAGAAGAGAATATGCAGGAAAACGGGTCAGAGCCCGATTGTGAAAAATTTTAAAAATAGAAAGTGCTTAACAATTACAATTAAGCATTTATTATGTACATGTTAGTTTCTTGGGATCTCTCTTGAAAAGTCTCACCTCTCATCTAGATTGCACACCTATCGTATCTTATTATCTTCCTAGTTAAGGTTCCCTCCTAACTAGTTTCCACAACATAATTCTAACCCATATCATAAACATGTATGTCCTATACCATATGTAATATAATTATTCATATTCATTTCTCTTTAATATGAACTAGTCTTGTTACAACCTTGAAATTAAGTGTTCACTAACTTAATTCAATTCAGATTTCATTATTTACTTCAATCTACAACATTACACAGTAGATTAAATCACAGTTTATATTTTTAATCTACATTATCACACAGAAGATTACATCTCTATATCTACAATGTCATAGTTTATATATATAATATCACACTAATTATATACACTAATACGGCACCTCCCAATCACAGCTGCGGTGCATGCATACTCTGCTATCATGTCCTGATACATAATATTACTGTATAGAGGACTAATGATTCGGTGTCTCTCACGAATCATATAACATAACACAAACATATTGGAGGTGAGCATACTCCCCAGCCAAATGGGTCACGCACACACCTATGCTCTCATTCAACCGTCGAAACTATCACATACACCGATAGCACGTGTCCAAAGTCATATGCTCACGGTAAGAGACTAAAATCCTCCCAAATGGGTGCACAGGATAAGACCATCCACAATGCGAAACCTCCACCCCGATAGCAAGCAGCATAAGTATGTCATACATACAAATAATAATATAAGTATTCATCACACCTATATAAATATTACATCCATAAGGCATTCACACAACCATATGATAATTCCCATACGTAGTATTTTTATCTATCAAATCCTACGTATTAAAGATTATAACTTTACTTCTTTATTTAATATTCCCGAGCCTCACTCATTACTCGAAGATTAAATAAGTATTCCTTAACCTAATTCAGTAGGTAAATGTCTACACCCTACTTGTCCATGTCATCACAACTTCCAAAATTCTATAAATTATACTAATCTTTAATTAGGTTTAATTCTCGAAAACCTTACTTCATTCTTAACCCTTCATTCTATCTCTTAGGGTTAACCCCACCAATTTCTAAGGTTATACCGGTAATTAATATCTCTTTTACTATTGGTCCCAACATTAAATTATCATTTATCCAATTTAAATCCCAAGTAACATAAGTCTGAATAATACTCGTTTAATTAACACTCATTAATTTCCCCTCATTCCAAAATTCCCGAAAATAATATTTTCCCGGTCTTAGGTATATCCTACCGCCCTTCTCAAAGTCCCATTAAGTTCATTTAATCATCATCAAAGATTCCTCAAAGTTTGGGATTTAATCAATAATTAAAAAGAAAAATATTCCACATTTCCAGGGGCAGCCGATCGATCGATCGATGATTCTGGTCGATCGATTGATCATTCGATCGATCGACAGCCTTGAGTCGATCGATCGATGGACCAAATATTGCCCAGTTTTTTGGGTTGTTTTTCCTACGAGTTTCATAATTTTTAATCATAAAAAACATTATCAAATAATCCCAAACTCCCCAATATTCATTCCATATGATAAACCAAGATATATAAATGATTTCTAATAATCAAACCACCTCAAATCATCAAGAAGGTTGGATTTAAAACATACTATTTCCAAAAAACTCATATTTTATATTTATCTATGAACATCATATATACTCCAATTTGTCTTCACCAAATGATTCCCAATTTAATCTCATGTTATCCAGATCGTATACCTTCATATATGGATAAGTTATAACGTAACCAAAATCATTTAAACATCATTAACATGATTCAATTTACTTAAATTCCATTTTATTCTCAAGAACTCTAATTTTTGACTTTGTCATCAATAAGGGTGTAAACCCCAGATTTCTTCACAAGCTAGTATAAAATTCACGAAATTTATTCTATACTCGAAATAGATAATTACTAGATAATATCCATTTCAAAGGTCCATTTAAAATTATCACAAATCTATCTTTGGTTATGCAACTTTTCAGAATTTTCCTAACTATCCTAACATGGACAATATAAAAGCTAAGATTGCAATAATTAATCACTTGCCTTTAGATTGTAGGTCTAATCTGTTGGGGATGATACTCTACTGGTGGTTCTCTCTTTTTTCGGCCAACTTTCGGTAGTCATGGTGGTGGCTTTTGGTGGTGCAAGGTGGTTGTCCTTTGATTTCCTAGAAAAGTCTCTTCTTCTCCCATAGAAAGTCTCTCAATATCCCCTAAACCTTTTCCTCTTATTTTTGGTGAATGAACCTAATCTCTCTAATCCCTTTACTTATAAAATAAACTCATATTTCTGAAGTTACTATTCACCTCCCTTGTAAAATGACCGAAATACCCTTCCAAGGTGTCCTTTTAGTTCCAAAGTGCCTCGAGACCCAAATCAAACATCCAAGTAGACTTTTTCGACTATTTGAACCCTTTCGGATACTTTGGCACAGTCCAAACGACCATTCGGATGACATAATAATTCACTTTTATTTCATTTAATTATAATTCCGACACGACTTAAATGCGCGTCCCGACTTAATTATCGTAATTGTCGTACACATAATTCACAACAAGTTTATAAAGTCATAATCAATTGTAAATTCATTATCATATATATTACTTTAATCACTAAGTAATATTCAACATAAATTACCTATTACTTTATTCTAGAGTAATATTTAAACCCGGATTAATTTCCAATGATATCACAATTAATTCTAACTAAAACCATTTTAAAAGTCATTAAAAATATGGGGTATTACATACTCCCCCCCTACAACGGAATTTTGTCCCGAAATTCAAAAAATAAAAGTATAGCAAACATGAATAATTCTGGATAAGTATTGCGCATCACATACTTGCGCTCCCAAGTAGACTACTCTATACCGCCCATTCAGTATGCTATCAAATACCCCCAATGATGAGAAGCTCACTTATGATCATTTTAACCCGAGGTTATCCTGTCACGTAGGTTCTTGTCCAAGTCTTACAGATTAGGTTTCACTACTTATACTTTATTCTAGATATTCATTTTGTAACTTTCTACTATATGCACTTAAATAGATTTAATCGTTCTTTAGATAAATACCATATCGTCTTGCGATTATCGTACACAAGTAGGTTAATTTTGCAGTTTATATTCTACACACAATATATACTAAAAGTTTCAAATCATCACTACTATTCGCAATAGTTCCTGGTTCCTCACCTTTATCCCACTAGTAGGAGAAACAATAAGACTTACCATACCATACTTCAGCTGGCACCATGCCCAACAGTAAACTTATAAGAGTTATAGTACACCAACTTCACTAGTGGAACACACGTCTCTTGTCCTCCCTTAATATTAAAGGTTACGAACATGATTTATCTTCCAACATCATATTTGTCCGCTTAGTCTGCCCATTATTCTGCGGATGATAGATCATACCCAATCACAACTCAGTACCCATGCCTCATGAAAGTTCTTTAAAAATTGGGAGACAAAGTCTCGTCCTAATTGGACACAATATTAAACGGTACCCTATGTAACCTCACTATCGCGGTTATATTTAGATCAAAGCATATTGTCTTGTAGTATGATCAACTCTAGCATAACATGATCTACTTCAGTCTACTGATCCACTATCACCCATATAGGATCATAACCATCTTCGCGATAAAATCCTTACGAATATTCTCCCAATACTACTTAGAAATCCTTAACATTTGGAGAAACCTCTGATGGTTTCGAATGGTCCACCCTGATTCCAACAGACAGGTGGCCCGCTACAAGAGGGATCTAGCCAAACATCTCTTCATTTAAATCCTATTACCATAGCCATGTATAGCCTGATACATTTGTTACTCTACTGACTATATCTCTAATCGGCATAAATGACCGGACACTCAAGTCTCGGTAGGTCTAGCAATTTTTGACACGATAACCCGTTTATGGTAATAACCCGAAATGATCCGAACTTGACACGATTAGCTTGTATAGAGTTAAGAGAACCCAAAACCTATAATCAAATAAAAATCAACGCGACCCGAAAATGACACGACCAACCCGAATTGCCACCTCTAAGTCTCGGTATCTAAACCTCTATATTTATTTTCCTTATCCCATATCTCCAAAATGGGGTACAATATCAGATTTAATTACCTAAGGTGCCCAAACACCCTATATTTCTTGCATTGTTGCTCAAATAACATATACTCTTCTTGAATCAATTTTCGCTTACTTAGCAAACTGATATGGTAGGGGTACACTCAATCACCCCACTAGTCATAACTTAATCACTCTATCAGTGGCATCATTGTTTTATTCATAATGTTACTAGGACTAGGCGAGTCTTAAGTCATAATAGAATTATCAACTCAAAATTTGTGTTTGTATATATAAAATGACTAAGGTACGAACTTATGCACTATCGACCAAACTTTTCTCCCACTCCCGATGTTCGCTAGTTTCATGAGTGGGATGTCTCGCAAAGCGAAATCCAAACAAGGAACCCCCCCGATACACTATTACTTAACATAGTCGATCGTCGAGATCCGTAATGGCCCTCAATCCATAATCTGTAACTTCCCATAAGTTATGTATGTTAACATAAAAGTATACTAGTAAATGCTTATATATCCCTAAAAATAAAATAAAACATGTTGTTCTCACTATCCCGAATTCTCGGTGCTATATATAATGAGTTATTTCTCGCTGTTCGACAAAAATATAATATATCTTGAGTCACACCAGTAAAATAAATTTCTACTCACACATATAACTAGACTACATTTTCACTAAGGTCTATTATACTATGAAATATAGGCCCAACCCTATTTCAGTTGGCTCCACACAAAATTAACTTTACTCTCCCCGGAGTATCCATCATGACAGTCTTATCACTCAATTTACTATCGTTTAAACATTTGGTAATTTATCACTACACATTACCATAAGAAATTCTATTATGATAATAGAAAATTATAATAACAAAATATACTCTTAGGACCAACTCGGTTCACTCACGGGCGACACCAAGAAGTCCCGCTATCAACGAGAAATACTTTTATAACCAGACTGTTAAAATTATCGTTTCCACTAACCTCGACTCGCACGCGAATTTAGGGTTTTCAATTTATATATTACTGTTGTGACACACCATGTCAGTAGAATTAATCCTTTATTCACAAGGATGAAATAAAACTTCACCAGTCTCTCTTGATCACGTAGGGCTCTTACATGAACTTCTGACAGTCAAAACAACTCAAGATCACTTGCACCCGATAGACATCTAGGATTTCATCCTATAGTTGTACCCACCCGTTGTGGACAAATTATTCACTCATGTGGTTACCAACCCATTATTGAAAAGTCGGCCCAGTATATTAAGGCCTCAATTATGGTCTTACTGACCTCCCTTTTTCTTCTTGGACCCCGCCTACCTTGAAATACGGTATGCTACAATTACTGAGGACTTCACTGGTCCTATTTAAACTACGACTTTTGGGTCGTAAATTTCCTAGGCCTAATTCTCTTGATCCAATTACTCCCCTACAAGTCTCACTCCTCCAGTTGTTATGCTTAATTGGTATTGTTTACTATTCCCAAAATTTATTGGTCTCACTACTCCATGTGGAAACATTTAACACTTAGTAGTCTCTCTCTCTACACATAGGATAATTTCCCTTAATATTTCATCGTTATTGACCATTTGAACGTCCTTCTCTTGGAACTATTAATCTTAACTCCGAATTGTTATTCCCATTATTCTCTTGGCTCTACGGGTCCTATGGGATACATTGTCGACTACACTAGTCATGGCTGATTTCAACGCCACAAAGTAGGGGTTTAATCATGTCACTTTAAATGGGTCCCCTACTGGGTACACCTTTTGGTGATGTTTCATTAACAATATTGAATTCAATATTGCCCTTCGGCTAGGTTTCCTACCCCTTCTAGCTCCCCTTCATTTGAAAGCATCATCAAATTTCTTAGTGACATTAATCCTAGTTGTCTTCGTCAGATTTCCACTCATACTAGAGTACTTCACTCACGAGTCCATTCACACAATGAACTCTATTTATCCTCTATGTACACCATTTTTTCCAAGGTAAGGAGTTCGCTAAACAAGTTACTTATCTTTTTGTGGCCCATAAGAGATAAGTTTTGAAATTTCATTCATATCCTGATTAAAACATCAAATAAACAATTTCACTATCGAACCATACCTAAAATTCTTATTCTATCTTCACACATGTTCTTTATATGTGATGTCTAACTCTCATCACTTAAGTTTGTTCTTCCCAGAAAAATTTTACTAGAAAATTTTCAAATCCTGGGCGTTGCTACACTTCACCCTTCATAATTGTCTTTGAATTTCTTCCTTCACAAGAGTCCTTCTGACTCCCTCACCTTTCACATACAGTGTTGGGTGAGTTAAGAACAACATAACCATCAACTATGATGGTGCTTGGGAAACTATAGCTCCCAAGCGACTTTCTTAATGTTCTAAGCCTAAAATAATAATTCTGTTGTTTTTTATCTCCAACACCATTTTCCAAAAAACTCTATATCTTTGGTTGAGTCCTCCTCCTGTTGTCCTTCTAACAGCTCTTGTTAGTCCTCCTAATGTGTTTAGCGCATGATGCCCGACCGAACTCGTATATGCATTACATCTCACATACTTCATGGCAAGAGAATGTGAGTCGAAACACGCTGAAGAATTCAACATCCTAATAATAGGGCTCTACATCAAAGAACGCTATGCTAAAATGTAGTAAAAGGCACAGATCCTAAGGAAACTAGAACAAGATGCTCTGATACCACTTGTAATAAGCCCCTAATTAAATATCGGGTGATCAGTCCTTTATTTAATTAAATCAGAATATCCAGTTTGTTCATTCTCAGCATCATTGTCGAAAACAATTTTTTTATTAGTCACCTAATAGTTAATTAAGCTAAGTGTCAAAAACTTTTTTTTCATTTTTAATTTAATTAAAACCATTCCACGACACGGAATAATAATATGCAACAACACATCAAAACTGAATTAACTACAACGAATAAATGTGACTGGAATAACTCTCTAGTGAAATTATAACATTTACACTAAATAAAACTGATATCCACAATGCTTACATATATAATTACAACCTCTAGAGTCCTGGGCAACATGCCCTCAATGAAGTAGACGCTACAGATGAGTGAATCAATAGAAAGGAAACGTCTAAATAAAATCCGCATCTCTGCTAGCAGCTATAATCCATCATAACATCCATAATCTATGTTGGGCATCCCTGCTACTGGATACCTGATGTACAAGATATAGTAGAGAAGAGAATATGCATGGAAACGGGTCTGAGCCCGATTGTAAAATATTTTAAAAATAGCAAGTGCTTAACAATTACAATTAAGCATTTATTATGTACATGTTAGTTTCTCAGGATCTTTCTTGAGAATTCTCACCTCTCATCTAGAGTGCACACCTATCGTATCTTATTATCTTCCTAGTTAAGGTTCCCTCCTAACTAGTTTCCACAACGTAATTCTAACCCATATCATAAACCCATATGTCCCATACCATACGTAATATAATTATGCATATTCATTTCTCTTTAATATGAACTAGTCTTGTTACAACCTTGAAATTAAGTGTTCATGAACTTAATTCAATTCAAATTTCATTATTTACTTCAATCTACAACATTACACAGTAGATTAAATCACAATTTATATTTTTAATCTATAATATCACACGAAAGATTACATCTCTATGTCTACAATGTCACACAGTAGATTACATTACAGTTTATACATATAATATCACACTAATTATGTATACACTAATATGGCACCTCCAAGTCACAGCTGTGGTGCATGCACACTCTGATATCATGTCTTGATACATAATGTCACTTTATAGAGGAATAATGATTCGGTGTCTCTCACGAATCATATAACATAATACAAACATATTGGAGGCGAGCATACTCCCCAGCTAAATGGGTCACGCACATACCTACGCACCCATTCAACCATCAAAACTATCATATACATCGATAGCCCGTGTCCAAGGTCATATGCTCAGGGTACGAATCTAAAATCCTCCCAAATGGGCGCACAGGATAAGACCGTCCACAACGTAAAACCTCCACCTTGATAGCAAGCAGCGTAGGTATATCATACATACAAATAATAATATTGGTATTCATCACACCTATATAAATATTACATCCATAAGTCATGCACACAACCATATGATAATTCCCATACGTAGTATTTTTATCTATCAAATCCTACGTATTAAAAATTATAACTTTACTTCTTTATTTAATATTTCCGAGCCTCACTCATTACTCGAAGATTAAATAAGTATTCCTTAACCTAATTCAGTAGGTAAATGTCTACACCCTACTTGTCCATGTCATCATAACTTCCAAAATTCTATAAATTAAACTAATCTTTAATTAGGTTTAATTCTCGATAACCCTTACTTCATTCTTAACCATTCATTATATCTCTTAGGGTTAACCCCACCTATTCCTAAGGTTATATCGGTAATTAATAACTCTCTTACTACTGGTCCCAACCTTAAAGTATCATTTATCTAATTTAAATCCCAAGTAACATAAGTCTCAATAATAACTCGTTTAATTAACACTCATTAATTTCCCCTCATTCCAAAAATCCCTAAAATAATATTTCCCCGGTCTTAGGTATATCCTACCGCCCTTCTCTAAGTCCCATTAAGTTCATTTAATCATCATCAATGATTCCTCAAAGTTTAGCATTTAATCAACAATTAAAAAGAAAAATATTTCACATTTCCAGGGGGAGTCGATCGATGATTCTGGTCGATCGATCGATCATTTGATCGATCGATAGTCTTGAGTCGATCGATCGATGGACCAGATATTGCCCATTTTTCTGGATTGTTTTTCCTAGGGGTTTCATACTTTTTAATCATTAAAAAATTTATCAAACAACCCCAAACTCCCCAATATTCATTCCATATGATAAACCAAGATATATAAATGATTTCTAATAATCAAACCACCTCAAGTCATCAAGAATGTTGGATTTAAAACATACTATTTCCAGAAAACTTATATTTTATATTTATCCAAGAACATCATATAAACTCCAAATTTTCTTCACCAAATTCCCAATTTAATCTCATGTTATCGAGATCATATACCTTCATATATGGATAAGTTCTAATGCAACCAAAATCATTTAAACATCATTAACATGAATCAATTTACTCAAATTCCATTTTATTCTCAAGAACTCTAATTTTTTACTTTATCATCAATAAGGGTGTAAACACCAAATTTATTCACAAGCTAATATAAAATTCATGGAGTTTATTCTATACTCAAAAGAGATAATTCCTCGATAATATCCATTTCAAATATCCATGTAAAATTATCACAAATCTATTTTTGGTCTTGTAACTTTTCAGAATTTTCCTAACTATCATAACATGGACAATATAAAAGCTAAGATTGTAATAATTAATCACTTGCCTTTAGATTATAGGTCTGATCCATTGGGGATGATACTCTACTGGTGGTCCTCTCTTTTTTTGGCTAACTTCCGACAGTGGTGGTGGTGGCTCTTGGTGGTGCAAGGTGGTTGTCCTTTGATTTCCTAGAAAAGTCTCTTCTTCTCCCATAGAAAGTCTCTCAATCTCCCCTAAAACTTTTCCTCTTATTGTTGGTGAATGAACCTAAGCTCTCTAATCCCTTTACTTATAAGATAAACTCAGATTTCCGAAGTTACTATTCACCTCCCTTATAAAATGATCGAAATACCCTTCCAGGGTGTCCTTTCGGTTCCAAAGTGCCTCGAGACCCAAATCAAACACCCAAGTAGACTTTTTTGACTATTTAAACCCTTACGAACACTTTGGCGCAGCCAAATTTACCATTTGGATGACATAATAAAAATTCACTTTTATTTCATTTAATTATAATCCCGACAGGACACAAATGCACGTCCCGACTTAATTACCATAATTGTCGTACACATAATTCGTGACAAGTTTATAAAGTCATAATCATATATATTAATTTAATCACTATGTACTATTCAACATAAATCACATATTACTTTATTCTAGAGTAATATTTAAATCCTGATTAATTTTCAATCGTATCACAATTAATTTTTATTAAACCCATTTTAAAAGTCATTAAAAATACAAGGTATTACATCATATAATAGTATTTATGTGTCACGATTCCATTAAGCCTGTGACATTGTGATGAAGGCGTAGCGTCCAAGCTTCAAGGATAGATCATGCATCATTTCAGGTGCACGGTTTAAGGCTTCACATGAATTTTTGAGATTCTCTCTGGTATGAATGCATAATGGTTTATGGTTCTCGTAATTTTTTACAAGGATGTTATATTTTATTTAAAACTATTTTTAAAATTATGTTTATAAATCTTCTCTGAGTTAAATTGAGTTTAGAGTCGTATGAAGAATGGCTTGAGTTTTCTTTATTCAAACGGATTTAAACTCCATTCAAACGAGTTTATACTATCGTTCAAATAAAACTTGCTTTTTATTCTAACGAGATACTTATTTTGTTCGAATGACTTTTGGTTCTTGTTCGAATAACACACTGCCTCGAGAAACTTATTTTATTATTTAAGGCATCTTTGACTCAGAAAAAGGTGGGCAGAACAAAAAAGAAAGGTATACATTTTCTGTAGTTTGTTTACAAGTGTTTTCCAAAGACAAAACACAAACATCCTTCATGTTTGAAGATTCAAGTTTACATAATCCTTATGTCATAGAGATCTTAGTTTGCACCACTGTTTTGATTCATCATTAGAAGAATTGCTTTCATGTGATGAATTTCGTGTCGCTGTGTAAAACTAAATTCTCTCTTTATAATTTTCGTATCATAGTGATTGTCTGAATTAGGTCGTCCGAGGTTTTTTCCCTTAGTGGTTTCCTCGTACATCAGCATTGTGAACTTTCTTTACTTTATCTGTTTAATCTCACTAGATGTATGTTTAGGATTAAAATATTAAATTTGGTTCATCATATTGGTTCACATATTTGGTGCATACTAAAATTGAGAATTTAAAAAAAAATATTGTCTTTGCCTAAATCACATACACGTAGGGGTATTCTCAAATTTGTATCAGAGTTAGAACACTAGGTTGTCGTGTGAGTGATCCCGTGTGTCTTTAGGTATGAAGTTTTAAGGGTTTGTTGTTTTTATAATACCTATATTTGATGGGTTGAACTATGCTAACTAAAAAATACATATGACGTGTGCACTTAAGGCTATAGATGAACATGTATGGCTAGCGATAGAAAATGGGTGGTCTCCACCAGTCACGAGAGATGGTGTAGCCATTGATCGTTATTGATTGTGTAGCCAATCAATGGATAATTTGCAGTGATCAAGAATATAAAATTCACATAATGTAAGGCATGCTCAAGTATATGTGATTGAAAAATAAAATAAACATAAGGAGGTTCACTTGTAACAGGGAAAATGTAAGACCAAATATATATTATACTTATCAACTCCAACACGATACACAACATGCATCATTCTTCTCTTCCTTTTTAACCCATTCTAAAGCACTATCTTGGGTAGCAGTCGTGCTAGCTTATGCCATAGTTCCAGTAGTGGTAATTGCCATGCCATTCCCCTCTTTAAGCCTGTGATATAATCATCAATTGATCACGATTACTTTAAATCTTTGAGCACAAGGTGAGAAGACCCTGTGACCCCAGAATACATGCAATAAATGTATGCATATATGCACACAATAGCACATATGCAACATATATGCATACAATAGCATATATGCTACATATATGCAATAACTGTATGCATATATACACACAGCAGCATATATGCATACAGTAGCATGTCTTTCCTCATTTAAAGCCCCTGACTAACAAGTGCAACATCATATGGTAATACTCCCTGACATATGAACATAAGAAAGGGATTTAATTTCAAACCAGGGTAGTAAATGCTTATGTATATATATGTTAAGGAGAAGTAACGGTTCAGATATACATGTATGTGGGTGTATATATGGATAACTTCACGATAACTTATATATTGGTAGGATTAGTATATTTCCTAATTTTTATTGTTTTAAGTTCAATCTCATAAACTTTTGTATTCATTTTGTATTTTGAACCATGATTGTTTTGGTTTAAGGGGTGGGAATGGAACAGGCCTGACATTTTCGTTAAAGCACCCCAAAATCACAGTACCCTCCTACAAATCAAAGGGAAGATATGCATATTACAACTTGGTGAAACTATGCATATTACATCCGTTAACTGTAATATTCATATTACAGTTGTAATACTCACTATAATATGCATATTCCAGTTGTGCAGGTGGGTGGGGCCGCCTTGCAATTTGGTTGCATCCACTCTCAAGATCCGAGGTCCAAAATGTGCAGGTCATTGATTTTTTAGAGGCATTTGTTCCCCCAAACACAATCATCCTGTGCCCTACGATTATAGAAATGTGGCTATCTCATGGGCCCGGGCTGTGGCCCATGGTTACTAGATTATTCTAAGCCATTGCGTTGAGATTTAGCACATGGACATCACTGAAATGTAGCCCCCCACAACATCCCTGAAATGGGTAGAGATAAGATATTCTAAATTTAGCTTTGGATGGAAACTGAGAATATGGTTTCGTAAATTTTGCATTCTAAGCAAAACGATAAATCTACGTTTTTTGCTTACAAGTTATAATTATCATATATTGAAGTACACGTCAAAGGAAAATTTTAAACACCACATGATTATCAACGTTCAATAATGGTAATATTAATGCTCGTGATACATTGTGGAGAGTGAGAAGACACTAATCAACTAAAAAAACATAATTCTCCATTGAAAGTGACTAAATCAATATATGACATCTGTAAGGGAGCTCAACTGACAAGTGGAGCTTCTCCACCATCTCTATTGCGATGAGGTTATAGCTAAAGGGATGTGCCTATAGTTGTGTAGAATAGACTATGCCGATGACAATCAAAGGATACAAGTATCGGAGAAGGGGATGCCAAAGTATGATGGTACACTAAGGGAAGTGGCAGGGCATAATTCGGGGACTAGGATGGGCTACGAAGGCCTGGTGGAGATGAATCTTCTACTGGTGTGTAAATGGTTAGTGGAGGGTTGAGGCATGAGTGACAAATAACTATGCCCTTGCATCATTTAATGGAGGTGCATCATTTTGTCCTAGGTATGGCATGTATCGTTAGAGATAAACTCCGGTATTTTTGAGGAAAACGAGTCGGAAAAAGAAGAGTTATATGAGAAAATCAAATTTATTCCATCTCTTAAATCTCTACTTTTAAAGAGTTTAAGGGCCTAACACATTTCATATATTGTAAACAACTGGAAAGTTGTTGTCTCTGTTTAGAGATCTGTTCCGGGGTTTGTATTTTGCAGCTAGGGTTGTTTTTGTTTAAGGTTTCTGGTCTATGTTGCTGCTCGATCAAATGTTTAATTCTATGCATATTCTGAGATGTTTTTGTGCAAATGTTTATAAAACCAAAAAAATAATGTGACAGCTATCATGAACAAAAGATTGTTAATTTTGGAAAAGCCCTCGATTTCTTCATAGTTTCAATTAAACACTTAGGCATGCGTCTCCACCCCGCTTGGAAAAGTGATGCGAGTATATGCAAGGACTTTCCAACATGGCAGGCATCCAATTGGAATCATTCCGAACATAATCTAATCAGATAAAATTGAGATGTGAATTAATAATTTAGTGACACAATTATAGAATACCTTCACAACAGATTTGGAACCAAGTTCCTTCATATCATCAAATTTCATGACCTGCAGCATATAATAACGAAATTTTAGACAACACTTCCAGGAAGATTAATAGAAGTGTCAGCATCAGATAGACAATAATTCCAGCAAGATTATCAACTTTTACTGGTTTATTCTTACCAATTAAGTGATGGGAGATGTTGGAGTTGGTGTAGGGTGGTATCTTATACAGTAGTATCCATACATAAGATATAATTCTCTTTGATTTTCTACATAATGGTCTCTGTGAAGCAAATCACAGGTGCATATCATATAGAAAAATAAAATAATAATAATAATAATAAAACTGTCTATACCGACTCATATTTTCGACTCAATGGGTGCGACTCGGTAACGTGTCGCACCCGTGTTGGATCGTGTTCAGATTCCATTGTACCCCATTGGTGAGCAGTCAAAATACTAGTCAATATGAATACGACATGTCAGTAAGTCACACACAAAAATGAGATTCGGTATAGATTCGAAGGTATGCATTTCAATGTATGTAATGTATGCACATCAACGTATTAGATCGTGTATGCAATGTATGCACATTCCAATGTATGCAATGAGCCAATACAAAATATGTATTTGGATCGTGTTTGGATTCCAATGTATGCACATCAATAATATTTCTCTCATATGATCGATTCAAATCCTTAAGAATACCTTAAATTCAAAGTAAAACGCGATGATGCGTGGAATCACCAGTCTCTTTAGCTATATAGTTCAAAGAAGAAAGATGTGTGAAAACTCTAATGATGCGAGAAACAGGTAGTGCACATTTAACATTTTAAGATGAAATTGACTTTACCATATTAATTGTTAAACTTTATCCTCACTTGAATATTGTGAAAATTAGTAAATTATAATTTGGAACTTCTCAAAAAAGAAAAATAGATAAATTTCAATAAAATGACACAAGATCAAATCACCCAAAAACTTATCAAAATAAACTAATATTATGATTAATCAAATCACCCCGATTCACACACATTCAACTCCTACAAAACCCAAAACCCCATTCAGTTTCAACCAAACACATAAAACACTTAAAACCCACCTTTTTTTTCTTTTTAAGGGAAAAGGCTCTAAAAAGTAGTGTCTACGTTCTAAATCACAATCGAGTATAACATTAACTATATCTAATGAAATTTGGATCAGATATAGACACCGAGACACACTCAATTTTTTAAGGGACCCAACAACCACTTGAATATAACATCTTGGGTTGAAAGAGAATCCTTTTCAAATGGCACAGGTGAATACAACACATGAACATCTCCACCGTCCAGAGATGTCAAGATAAACCTATACTTTAGCATAAAATCAAATAATTCGGGGACATTCTCATTCCCACTAAACACTAGCAAAGATTGTAGGCTATTATCCACATCATACACAGAACCCCGACAACGAGTCTGACCCAGATTATGTTTTTCTACTGTGAATGGACACAAATCCACATGACCAGCTCAATAACATGGACTGAATTCTTTGATTTCATTTTGAAATTGTCATTGAACCGATTAATATTTTGAAATGATGACTCATAGTATATGTGATACAAACTTACAAAAAAACAAATCAACTAAAAAATACAACAGATAAAAATCTACGCAAAAAAAGACATTAACAAAGTGAAAATTCTAAGTTAGACATTATGTCAAACACCTGTTAAGAAAATACTATTAAACCCAAATTCTATTTTGAAACCAACATAAAAGACATAAAAGTGAATCTGAAACATAAATGTACATTTATTCACCTAAAAATGCTTCCTTTCTGAATAAAATCTCAGTCACTTGATCATTTAAACACCATAATAAATGAACTTTATTGCATCTGTAGTAAAGAAGAACATGTTATGATACAATTAATTCAACAAACACATGAGATATAAAGGAATAGAAATTCGAAACCCTAAAAGGGAAGAGAGAGAGAGAGAGAGAGAGAGAGAGATAGAGAGAGAGAGAGAGAGAGAGAGAGAGAGAGAGAGAGAGGCCAAGTTGAAGCTACTTGGTTCACTTTCAAATGGAAGATTAGTAGCTCTAGAACCCCGGGAACCATTGTTAGGATTTTGAAGTGGAACATCAAACCTAAGATTAGTTTTATGCCATAAGGGGCTTTGGAAAACAACATGTCGAAATTCATGATGGGTTCAACAATCTTCCTTATAAAATGTTTTAAGAATGTGAAATCCCCATGCCCCTCTATCGATAAGTTTCATGCAATCTCAATCATATAAATACCTAACTGTTCTCCTCATTGCACCATCATATACTAAGCTACAATGAATAATTTAATACAATAAAATAATTTGAGTGTCACCCCCATGGTGGTTTTTCTTCTATCAATGTTATAGCGCTAAATACAATAAAACAATTTGAGTGTCACCCCCTTAGTGCCAAATTTTTTTGAGGTTATTTTTAGAGATTAAGAGAAACAAGACATGGATTTTTTTTTAAATCTCCATAAGTTAACTTGTTTAACAAAAAAATTAAATTCATCAAACTCAAATTTAAACCAAATTCAAACCAATAATATCTCTAAAATTAATCATAAAATTGACCCTGAATATTAAACCAACAATAACTGTAAAATAATTGTAATAAATATCAACCATTTACCTAATATGAACTCTAAATTTAACATCTAACATAAATGGAGGGTATCAAACATAAATTAATATACAATCTCAACTAATTCAAACAAGAAGATCTTATAATCAAAATAATAATAAAAGACATGCATTAGATTTAGATTTGACAAAACAGAGAAGAGTTTACCAATCTAGGGGCTCCCTGAAGAAAAAGGAAGAAACATTTATGTTGGGGAAGTGGAGATTCCATCGTTTTGGGGTTGACATAACCATATAAACTCTTATTATTATTTTGATCGGAGAGTGGTCTGAGATTTGGGCATTTGGATTTGAGGGCAAACCAAAATTCAATTGAGAATGGATGTTTTCTGTGTGTATATTAAGAAGGGCACAGAGGTGCGTGGAGGCTACGGAGGTACGTGGGTGGGGGAGGATGTCTACGCAGGTGGGTGGATGGTGGAGGATGGCGACAGAGGTGCGTGGATGGTGGAGGATGACGGAGGTGAGGGACTGAGTGTGAGAGAGGGAGAGAGAGAGAGAGAGAGAGAGAGAGAGGGGGGGGGGCTGAGAAGAAGAGAGCGGGAACCTAAAAAAATTAAGGGGCTAATTTTTTGGGGGGTATTTATATTTTAATGAAGTGTACTTAATTTTGGCACACTTTTAAACAGTGCCAAAATTTGGCACTGTTTTAAAGTGTGCCAAATTTCTATTAAACAGTGCCAAAATCTGGCATAGTTTTAAGCTGTGCAAGAATTTTAATATTAGGGTGTGCCAAAATGCTGTTTTTGGTGTAGTGTAACCTAATATTGTAATGGTAAAGTTTAAAGAATGCAGAGGCAAAACTTTATTCACATGGCTACATATGGGTTAGATATTTATAACTACATGTTATTTTTAGCTTGTTGCGTTGGGTAACTAATAACGTAAAATCCACTAAAAGACGAGTGGAAGGTGTGTATCTATATTGTGGCCCAGATTCAGTTATAATCTTATTCTACATAAACTTGTTGCTTACATTGTTATTTTATTTTTTTCACCGGTCATAGGTTATGGTGGTTCATGTAGACAAGATTCGTTAGAGAAGCATCTATATCGACATTCCATTCATTACTCCTTAGTTGTAAAAGTCGAGAAAATGTAGCTCATCCTCTTCTTGTACTTTTTACTTTCATTCAGCTTGTATATATTGTACTTATATTCAAAGTTCAACCTTTGTATGGATACATTTTATATGTCAGAATTGGTTTAGGTTGTATTGGCAGTGATTGGTATCGAAATTGAATTTATGTTATTCGGTATATCTTTTTCTTATTATTTCTTATTCAGTTTTAGTTATTTCATTTGTTGATAATGTTAACAAATGTTTTTTATTGCCATGATTTTTATATTAGACCTTATCAATCTATTTATAGATTTTTAGTGGTGTGACATCTGGGAACAAGATTACTTATATTTCAACGAAGTTGTCTTCTATTGTTACTAGGTGAAGGTGGAGCACACTACAAATGGTTGTAAAGTTGATCTTGACTCAAAACTTGTCATAATAGATTTATCTAAGATAAAGAGTAAATATTGCATGGTTGATGAGCCTTTTCTTTGTTCCTTTCAAAATGTAAAGAAGGTATTCTACTCAAAGTGTATAAATGACGACAATTGGTTTGTTGTTATGCATACACCAAAGGGTTTGACTACTCAAGCATATGCATTAAAGGTCCCTACAGAGTTCCATTTTATTCTTTATGGAAACCCTTATTTGAAGGATGTAAGGACATATCTTATAAGTCATGTTTACATTAGTGTATGTTGTATATTACTACAACCGTCGAAGACTTATTCAAGTTCAATCATGCATCAAGACAGATCTGAATATCAACGTTGTTCAACAAAGAAGCCTCTGCGAGATGAATTTTGGTGAGGTTCTGTTTTGGTTACTTTACAGTTCAGTTAGAGTGTTGGGATAAGTTTTCTAAATATTTTCCAAGTTTTGAGGCAGAGTTTCTCGTCAAAGATTTTTTGCTAGGAGTTGAGGCGGAGTTTTTGACGAAATAAAAAAAAAAAATTCAGTCGTTCGAGCAATGCGCCGCCTTGAATTTTTTTATATGAAGCGTGTTTAACCACTACATTTTCGTTAAGAAGATCTGACATTTTTCATTATGCACAAACTTCAAACCAGCAGAATTCTTTGTCTTCTTCATTTAGGGTTCGAATCCTTTTGTTTTCAATTCACAAATCATCCGAATCTTTATGTGAATTTCTTTGGAACCCAAGAACACAATTTTGTGAAGTTTCTCTTGTAGATAGGATCTCTATTGCTGATCTAAGTTCCACTTGAGGGAGGTGATGGGCTGACGTGACTGCATGTCAAAGAGAATACTCGTGGATGTTCCTAGACTGACTGAACTACGTGTATTTGTGGATCTTTTGAGGTTAATTCATTGCTGATTTAGGTTACATCCTATGAGAGTTTGCTGCGGTAAATTTCACTTGTAATCATTGTGAGTATTATTTGTGAAATAAAAGGTTTTTCCCTTCAGGGATTTTTCCTGAAATCTGTGAGTCAACAATTCATATTTGTTTGTGTTGGCATGATCCATTACACCTGGATGCATGTTTTAGGGCTGAATTAAATTGGATTAAAAATTGACACCGATTAAATAAGGTTAACTTGGAAATTTACAAATCCGATTTAATCAGTCTCACACATACATTTACAAATTGGTATCAGAGCGGGTTGCTCTAATTTATCGAGTGATCCCTATTTTTTTATATAGTCAAACTAAGGAGGGATAGCCCTTAGAGCCTAGTCTAGGAAGGGAGAGGAAGTGTCAAAGAGTGAGAATAAAAAAAAAGTGAAAGTTTGTGAGTCCGACTCTGAGGGTGAGGTTGATTTTGATATGGTCATGCTTGCGAAATTTTTTAAATAATTTCTCAAAATTTCCAAAGAAAATTCTTCCAATAAAAGATTTTTTGAGAAAAATAACAAGAAAGATGAGGTTACAAAGAGTGGCGAGAAAGAGAGTGACAAAGAGAGAGAAAGGAAGAGGAGAGAATTTTTTTGAGTGTGAGGGTAGTGTGCATAGGGCTTTTGAATGTCCCTCTAGGCTAAAGATAAAGGGAAAACACATTGCCATGCCATCCACTCTTAGCGATAATGAGGAAGAGATGAAGGATTTCGAGGATGAGTCTTCACATGGCAAGTTTGTTGCCTTTTTAGCTAGTAATGTGAGCACACCTAGTTTGTCCCATGACGATGAGGATACTTGTGGACGTGAGACCCGAGAGGAGGATTTGAGTGTTTCTAGCGAGGGTGAGAGTGAGTGTGATATTGAGGGTGATAGTGATCTACACGAGGGTTAGAGATTTATATGTCGAGACCCTAAAAACGTAAAGGATGAATAAGGAACTAGGTCTCGGGGTGATTGATTTGGATCAATAGATTGAGTGTTTGAGAGGATTTAAGGCGTCGACGAGTCAACTAGATAATGTGAAAGTTTCTTTGAGTGAGCAGTATAACGTCGTGAATAGGGAGAAGGGTGAACTTATAGCCCGTGTGTCACAACTAGAGAGATATCTTGAACGTGCCCGGGATGTAAAGGTCACTTTAGAGGATACATCTAGGAAGGTAGGAAAGATGCTCCTCGGTACCGCTTTGGGTAATGTTGAAAGACTAGGAATATGTCATGATAGTGCGTCCACTTCACATGCTTCACCCGATCTGATTCCCGAGTTTGTGATTGATCCATATGAATCTCAACCTAACCCACCTAGGC
Organism: Sambucus nigra; assembly: GCA_949130495.1. Classification (NCBI taxonomy): domain Eukaryota; kingdom Viridiplantae; phylum Streptophyta; class Magnoliopsida; order Dipsacales; family Adoxaceae; genus Sambucus; species Sambucus nigra. The sequence goes on along the minus strand of OX422208.1, from coordinate 497,760,281 downwards.
ATCCCGTACCTGATAGGATAGTGCTTAGGAGACGTTTTGAGATAGGTGTACCTATGCCTGTTTATGTTTGCAACCATTGCAAAAAGAGATGACACATTAGGGAGTTTTATTTTAAGTTGGGTAATGTGTCACATTTTGCTACTACGCGTGTTCACACACATGCACCCACACATGATGCTCCAGGTGATTACATGAGAGAGTTTGCACATATTAGGTAGCAAGTTAAGTTTTTAGTCAAGACTTCACATGATTTGATGGATGTTTTTCATAGGATGTCACCACCTTTGGAAAACACCACCGCACCTAACGGTTGAAGTTTAGACTTGTTTTCTAGCATATGATGATTTTCATGATGATATTTTATGCCAATTGCTAGTATGTACCATTTTTGTACATATATTTTCCATTTTGTTTAAAAACCAAAAATATTTTTTTGATATATTTTTGGAAAAAGACAAAAAGATTTTTGTATTTTGTTTTGTACCGTTTATGAATGGACATTTAGGATGACCGAGTCACTATTTCATTACATATCCATGTGACTGTTTGATAGTGTTTTGATACGCGTCATCATTTTATTTTTGTGATTTACAATATTTGGAGTCATTGAGATGTGATTACTTGTTACTACCTACATCTTTGACTAATGAGTTCCTTTATTGCACACTTGCACGAATTTGTTTACTAATGTTCCTATCTATAACTTGTTGGTCGATGTGTTTTCATCTCAATTATGTCTTTAAAATGAACCAAATGCGATAAAACTTGACAATGAAAGTAGTGCATGTAAAAATCATTGTTGTGAGTTTGTGTGACTTATTTAAAAAACAGGGAAGGGCTACAAAAGGTACTCATTTATCCTTTACAATCCACCATTTAAATCAGATCTAGAAAAGGTGTGGCACAATAAATATTTGCCAAGGTTCAAAGAGGTTAAAAAAATCCCGAAAAAAATTAAAAGGCAATAAAAAGAAAAATATGCCATAAGGTGGACCAATATGATTTAGTTTCTTCACCTCAAAAGAACAAATAAAAAATATTATTATTTATGAGGGAGTTTGGATGGAATATAAAACGGGTTTGCACGTCCTGACAAAGTCGTGAAAAATCATTACATAGTTTTAGATGTTATTTGTGTGAAAATCATGTCTAAATTTGATTTGTCGATTTGATTAAGATGATGCCATTTAAATTCACATTTTTTGACACCTAAGGACGATTTTGAGATTCATTCATTCGGAGTACACGTATTCATCGTGCACATATGCCATGCGTGATTGTATTGATTTGCCTATCGAATATGTTCACACCCATTCATACCATTTTTATGTTTTGGTTCTCTTGGTGTAAATTCATGGTGTGTGATTTTTGTTGTAACATTTTTTTGTTTGAAAAAAAAATTGAAAAATCAAAAATAGTTTATGGATGCCTTTGAGGATTCCTTTGCATGAGCTTTTCTTGATCCATGTTTGCTATGTATATTTGTCGTGACACTTCATGTTTATTTTGTTTATTCCTTTCCTTGTCTATTTCGGTCAAATAAAAAGGGGGAGAACGAATTATGGGGGAGTTTTACATTATGGGGGAGAATTTAGATTTTGATCTTAGTTTTCATTTATGTTTATCTTATTTCAAACTCGATACATCAGGAAGGTATTTTCTTTATGTCATGTGTGCAGGTATAAAATTGAAGATCATTATTTTGCACACCATGATGAGAAAAGCTTAAAGATTTATAAGATTTGATGTTGAAGATTTTTGAAGAAAGGTTTTAGACTTACATATTTTGTAGATTTTTAGTTTTGGGTTCATGGGAGGGTATTAAATTTATATAAACATTTTGATTTGATAATTCAGATGTTTTTATTTTGTACTGGCATAGACATAGGGGAGATTTGTAAGAACATATTTATAAGCCCTGTTTACATTAGTGTTTGTCGTATACCGCTACAACCGTCGAAGACTTACTCAAGTTCAATCATGAGTCAAGGGATTCGAATATCAACGTTCTTTAAAAAATAAGCCTCTGCAAGATATATTTTGGAAAGGCTGTGTTTTGGTTACTTTACGGTTTCACATAGAGTGTGGGTATAATTTTTCTAAAATATTTTCTAAATGTTGAGGAAGAGTTTTTCGTCAAAGAATTTTTTTCTAATTGTTGAGGCGGAGTTTTTGTTGAAATAATTTTTTTTTGCTCGGTCATTCAAAAGACTTGAGCTTCTCATATGAGCGACATGTTGATGTTACGTGGCATCAATAGAGCGACAACCTGATTTCGTTCGAGCGATACCCCGCCATAAGTTTTTATATAGAGCGTGTTAAACCACTCTGTTTTCATTAAGAACACCTGGTGAATTTCTTTCTACAAAAGCTGCTAACAGCAGATTGCCTTTATCGTCTTCATTCAAGGGTTTAATCCTTCTTGTATTCAATTCACAAAACATCCTAATTTTTATTGAATTCTTTTGGAACCTAATATTCAAATTTGGTGAAGATATTTCTTTGTGGGGTGTTATCTCTCTGGCTGACTACAACTGCATATCGATTGGCAGTGCTCGTAGGTGTTCCTGGCTGAATTGAACTGCACGTTCTTGTGGGTTGCTGCTGTTGTTTCATTACTAACTCTAGTCTACGTGTCTATGTGATTGTTATGAGGAGTAATCATTGTGGACTTCATTGTGTATGTAAGTTGCAATTTATTTTACATAGTGAAATAAAAGGTTTTACTTGAAAGGTTTTTTTTTCCTGAAATCTGTGAGTTAGCAATTTTATTTCTGCTGGTTTGATTTCACACAGGTAGTTGCATGTCTAGGGGATAAATTAATTTTGTTTGAAAATTTATGTTAAATAAATAAGGATAAATTTGAAACTTGCGAATTTATATAAGTCAGTATCACACGACATTCTCAAATTAACGAATTATGGGGGAGTTTTACATTATGGTGGAGAATTGAGATTTTGATAGTTTTGATTTATGTTTATCTCATTTCAAACTCGATGCGTCACGAAGGTATTTGCTTGTGTGTAGGTATAAAATTGAATATCATTATTTTTCACACCCTGATGAGAAAAGCTTAACGATTTACAGATTTGATGTTGAAGATTTCTGAAGAAAAGCTTTAGAGTTACATGTTTAGTACCTTTTTAGTTTTGGGTTCATGTGAGGGTATTAGATTTGTATAGGCAATTTGATTTGATAATTTAAATGCTTTTATTTTGTATCGGCATTGACATAAGGGAAGATTTGTAAAGACATATTTTATAAGTTTTGTTTACATTAGTGTATGTCGTATACCGCTACAATCGTCGAAGACTTATTCAAGTTAAATCATGTGTCAAGAAGGATCTGAATATCAACAGTCTTCAACAAAAAAGCCTCCGCGAGACTAATTTTGGTATGGTTGTCTTTTGTTTACTTTACGGTTTCACTTAAGTGTTAGGATAATTTTTCTAAAATATTTTCTATGCGTTGAGGCAGAGTTTTTGACGAAATATTTTTTTTTATTTTCTCAGTTATTCGAGCGAGTTGAGCTTCTTGTTCGAGCGACAGGTTGATGTCTCATGACATCGTTCAAGTGACAATCTGATTTCGTTCAAGCGACGTGCCGCCTTAATTTTTTTTATATAAAGCGTGTTAAACCACTCTGTTTTCATTAAGAAGACCTGACATTTTGCATTAGGCACACACTGCAAACCAACAAAATTCTTTTTCTTCTTCATTTAGGGTACAAATCCTTTTATTTTCGATTCACAAATCATCCCAATCTTTATGTGAATTGTTTTGGAACCAAAGGACACAATTTTATGAAGTTTCTCTTGTAGAGAAGATCTCTACTGCTGATCTAGGTGCCACTCGAGGGAGGTGTTGGGCTAACGTAACTGCGTGTCAAAGGGAGTACTCGTGGGTGTTCCTGGGCTAACTGGACTGTGTGTCTTTATGGATCTTTTGAGGTTGATTCATTCCTGATTTAGGTTGCGGCCTACGACAGTTTTCTGCGGTAAATTCTTTGCAAATTTCAAGTGTAATCATTGTGAGTATTATTTGTGAAATCAAAGGTGTTGCCCTTTGGGGATTTTTTCTGAAATCTGTGAGTCAGTAATTCATATTTTTTTGTGTTGGCATGATCCATTACATCTAAATGAATGTTTTAGGGCTAAATTAAATTGGATTAAAAATTAACACCGATTAAATAAGGTTAACTTGGAAATTTGTGAATTCGATTTAAGCAGTATAACCCATACATTTACAAAGGATCTTTTAGTTGATTTAGAAAAAGATTGAGTCTTGAAATATTATTTTAATGTTATTTTGTTAGCCCTTGTATGACAACCCTTTTTGTATCGTCTGTATTGGAACAACCCTTGAATTTATATTCGTTAACATTTGTACATCTTTTACTCATACATTTTGAAAATGTCGTGTGATACCGATTTAAATAAATTTGTAAATTTCCAATTTAATCTTATTTAATTGGATTCTATTTACAAACCAAATTAATTCATCCCTTAAACATGCAACTACTTGTGTTTGTGTGTCAAACCATCACAAATAAAATTCCTAACTCGTAGATTTCAGGAAAAAATTCCTTTCGAGTAAAACCTTTTATTTCACTATGTAAAATAAATTTCAACTTACATACACACTGAAATCCGTTATGATTACTCCTAAGAACAATTACATAGACACACAGTCCAGAGTAAAAATGGAACAATCGCAGTTTTTTGCACGGACACGCTGTCCAATTTAGTCAGGAACTCCCACGAGCACTCCCAATCGATACGTAGTTCTAGTTAGCCGTAGAGATGACACTCTACAAAAAAATAGCTTCACCAAAGTTGTATCTTGGGTTCCAAAAAAAAATCACACAAATATTGGGATGTTTTGTGAATTGAAAACAAAAAGGATTAAAGCCTTAAATGAAGAAGACAAAGAATTCTACAGGTTTGCAGTTTGTGCAGAATGAAAAATGTTAGGTCTTCTTCACGGAAACGGAGTGGTTTAAGATGCTTTATATAAAAAAAACTTAAGTCGGAAGATCGCTAGAACGAAAAGTCGGTGTCGCTCGGATGGGGTTATGTGTCGCTCGAACGGCTTCACTCGACATCCTTATGTCGTTCGAACAACATATTGATGTCGTTAGAACGATCTTAGAGTAAAAAATAATTTTTCACTATTGTTGGTTTGTGTTACGTGATCATCGCTAGGACACAAGGCATCAAAGTATAATACTGGTAATACTAATCCTATTTTCTAATATCCACTTTTAGAATGTTTATAATACTTCTACCATTAATCCTACTCTTTTTATTATCATATTTACATTCAAATCTATTTTCATAAATCAAAAACCCAAAAAAGAGGGCTTATTCCACAATTTCCAATTTAGAGTGTTCGAATAATTTTTTACATTTCCAACAAATTTTACATCTATTTTCGTAAATCAAAAGTGACATCCTAGATTATTATGATTATGGGTTAGACCCAATCTTGTTCATCATATGAACTACATGGACTTTGATGCTTATTTTTTCCAAGTATCCATTCTGAAGTCATTTTGAGATTCAAGTTCTTTCTTAACATTTAAAACATTTTGAAATACTTGCAGGCCTAGTCGGCGAAGGAACACACTGAACATTTTGCATATGTTTCGTGGAAGGAACACATTGAATATTTAAATATTTATTTGTGGAAATGTTTACAAGTTATGTTGTACTATTATTTGTAGAAATATATACAAGTTGTGTTGTATTATCACTTGTGTTAAATAATTTATTAGCTTATTAGTTAGTTAATTTGTGTTATATTATTATTTTTCGATTTATGGATTAGTTAGTGGATTAATATTTAGCTAATTTGTGTTGAATAATTTAATGGTATAATATTAATTTATGGAAATGTATATAGGTTTGAAAACATGTACATGTGTTTTGTGGAGGAAAAAAAATTAAAATTTATTTTTTTGATTAGATCTAACAATGGTCACGGTTAATAATTGTGACAAATGAGAGTCATGGTTTGAAACCATGACCAACATCATAATTCCACCACTGATGGTCATTCTTGGGGACCGTAACCATCAAAACAACAAGTTTTGGGATCATGGCTGGAGTCACAATTCTGAGTCATGACCACATGGTCTCGGTCCTTAGTAGTGACAAAGCTCCAATGTTGATGTCACCCAAAAAATCGTGACCCTATATTATGGTCACGATTTTGGACCATGACCCCCAATATGCTCACCCTTAAAATTCTCACAGACCAAAATCGTGACCCTACGCCTTTATTTTGAAACCAAAAATGAACCTAGATCTGAACTCATCATCTCAAATCCTTTATTTTGGTTTTTATTTATATTTTTTTATCTGAAGGAGAGGGTTTTTGTAGGGTTGTAAGGGAAGATCGAAGCCCACTTTTTCGGTTCGCTAAATTTAGATTGACCTTTAAGTGAGTTTGAACTTAGCTGAGCTTGACCGAAAATTTCAAGCCCGAATTCTAATAAAGTTGAGCTTGAGCAACATGTGTTTGAACTCGAATTAGGCCAGAGCTCGAGCCCAAATAATTATGTTATATATATATATTATTCAAATGAATCTTATGTGTTATGGATTTGGAAAAAAATCAAAAGAAATTTAGACGTGATTTTTAGGTTTTATTCTTGCATACCAAATTGTTTAAAATTTGTAATGTTTCTTATAAGGTTGTAGATATTTTTTATTATTTTTATTATTTTAATTTTTATGATTAATTAAGACTTAAGTAAAATAATATTTAAAAAATTATGCTCGTTGATACGAGATCAGGTCGTCTCGAATTCGTGGCTAAAGCCCGTAATAGATTGTGAACTGAGATTGAGCCATAAGGCTTGATTTCATTTCAATCAATCTCAGGTTTAGGAATACATAATTTAATTTGGGCCGAACCAAATCATCCCTAAGCTCGACTCACTCAACCCGATTTACAGGCCTAAGTTTTCATTTTGACATCAGTTTTTCTTCATTAATAAAAAGATGGCTTTTGTTTTGTTTTATTTTTGGTTAGTTAACAATTAATAGAGAGACGGGTTTTGGATTTGATTTCATTAATTATCATTTTATGTTTTTCGAGACAGTGATATATATATATATATATATATATATATATATATATATATATATATATATATATATATATATAGAGAGAGAGAGAGAGAAAGAAGAAAGTTCATGTAAAATGTGAGCTAAAGACAAAAGTAGGGGATAAGTTTACAGTGATGTAACAGAAGTAGTAGAATAGTTGGCAGAGGTGCGATGGAAGTAGGGGCAGAGTTGACAACGAAAGAGGTAAATTTGGGCTCCTTTCCATAATTTAGGTTGGGGTGTTGATATTCGCACCCCAAAAAGATCTCCTTAACACCAAAAAGAAAAAAAGTCATTTTTTTACTATTTAACCCAACAAAATCTCACGGCTAACCTTAGCCGTGGTATCCATTTTCACCGCCAGCCTTAGTCGTGGTACTCATTTTCACAGCTAACCCAAACCGTGGTATCATTTTCACGGCAAACCTTGGCCGTAATACTCATTTTCATGAATAACCTTGGCCGTAATACTCATTTCCACGGCCAACCTTGACCGTAGTACCCATTTTCATGGTCTGTGGTGTTAAGGATATAAAAGTGAGTTTTTGTGGTGTTTTGGAGAACCTTTTGGGGTGTGAATATCACCACCCTTTAAGTTATTGTTTCATATATGGATGGACACAAAGCATGTCAGATACTAATAACATCAACTCACTAAAACCTTACCATCGAGTTTGCATTGGGGAAGCACTAAAAATCATCATTTGGATTAAAGGAATGAAAAGCAAAAAAAATAAACAGGAAAGCAAAGATGAGGATAAGAATAGAGAAATAAAATTTATTAAAACATAATCTTTGAGCGTGTCTTCCTCCATTTGTCTATGAGCTTCCCCAAGGAGTATAAATAAGACTCCAATATCATCATACATATTTAATCGTGATGTTATTTGAGTGATGGGATGAGTTTGTGCAGGTTCAAGGGGAGAGATGGTGTTGTTCCGTGAGAGATGAGAAGAGAGAGAGAGGCGGGGTCATGGGATGTGTAGTGTCAAATAAAGAATTGGTTTTAATTTTTGTTGAGTTTTGATGTTAATGATGTTAAATACTCGTTGAGATGATAGAGACAAGACAATAGTTAATTATATTTGACTCGATTAAAAAACCCACCATCCACTATCTGAATGAGAAAGATAAGGAGGCAATTTTTAAGAACAAGTCAAGAAGAATTTGAATTTTGAATGGAATTAAAAATTTTCAGAAAAATCTGACTTTATAATTTTTAATTAAAGAAAATTAATCATTAATAAACCAGATTATTGATACCAAAATTAATATGCTGATGTGGACGAATCATACGAAGACACTTGTCAATCTACGTGGTACAATAACAACGAGGAAGTCCATTTCCCCGACCAGCTCATGTTCTCTCCGAGCAACGAGGATATACCGAGGAACTCCAGCACTCCGAGGTACTCTAGCGCTCCGAGGAACTCCTGAGAAACGAGCAACTAAGGCGGTCCGAGCTGCATCTCGACCGTAGTATTAATTGCCAGATCAAAATACTGACAAAACTCAAGACACAATGGGTTCGGCGGAAAAGAAAATCCACATTCAGCAATGAATAGACTGGGGAACCAATGTCCCTCAGCCAATTGAAAATAATCTAAAGGCTCAGAAAGAACCTCCAGAGTTACCCAGGAAGGAATGGAAAAATCGGAACGAAATTTCTCAACAGACTCCACAATATAAACCATACCGAATAAAAGAGATACAGAAGAAAGGAAGAAGATCTTACAGGAAGAAAGGAGGTATGTTGACAACGAACGAAAACAAGGATGAATGCACAAGAGAGAAGGAGAGAATAGAAAGCTTGAATGCAGGAAATTGGAAAAAGAAGAAAACGGTATGGTTACCTAAGAAGTTTAATTATTTGCCTTGGGAAGCGGCGAAGGAAATGATTACAAAAAAGAAACTGTTGAACTTCCGGCGGCTAAAAGGACAAAAAGGCCACTAAGATCGAAGCGCTCTTAAAAGTTCAAAAAAAGGCGGATTCTTTGAATTTGGAAATAAATTCGAATACGATGCTCCTAAAACCCAAGAAGATCATTCAATATTGCCATAAACCGAGAAAGAATGTTCCATACTCCTCAAAGTTCGAAATATGAAACATTGGGGGCTTCTGTTGATACCAAAATTAATATGCTGATGTTGACGAATCATACGAAGACACTTGTCAATTTACGTGGTACAATAACAACGAGGAAGTCCATTTCCCCGACCAGCTCATGTTCTCTCCGAGCAACGAGGATATACCGAGGAACTCCAGCACTCCGAGGTACTCTAGCGCTCCGAGGAACTCCTGAGAAACGAGCAACTAAGGCGGTCCGAGCTGCATCTCGGCCGTAGTATTAATTGCCAGAATATCAACAGTTCAACTATTCATTGAATGTTTATCATCTTGACGCACACGCTGCATTAAATGTATTACCCTTTCATATGTATATCATTTAATGTATCAACCCATTCATGTACAGCCTAAGTGCTATAAATACCTTGTATCACCCTCATTAAAAGGGACCAGAATTTCTTGAGAGAACTTGTACTCGAGAATTCCCAAATACTCAGCAATAACATAACAGTGGACGTAGGCCATTCATATAAGGCTGAACCACTTTAAAAATCTTTGTCTCATTTTATTTATCTGTGATTGAATAATTAGAGCGATCTAATTTTTTACATCAACAGATTGGCGCCGTCTGTGGGAAACGACTGTTGCTATCGTTTTTCACCAAAAATCATTTATCATCAATGGCAGATAATCCAGAATCCAGTAATCGAAATGATGGAAATACTGGAAATCCTCCAAATCCATCCGCACCTCCATATCTGGCTAGAATTATGACGAATCTGGCTGAAGGACCAACTGTCATGCAAGAAATAATGAGGCAACTCATTCAAACTCTTCACGGCGGTGCACCTACCCATTCAAGGCAAAGGAGTGATCGTGGGCAATCACGATCCAGGCTTACTGGGTCATATCGTAATGAAGAATCTAATGATTTTTCTTATCAACCTGGGTGAACTTCATCGATACGGGCTACGGATACAGATCAACATATCACCCTCTCTCCGGAGAGAACTAGCGCCCTAGAAAGATTAAGCAGGGCATCTCCTTTCAGTCGGTTAGGACCAAGGAGAAATATGAGTCCACCTAGAGCCCCATCGAGAAACTTTCGACCACCATCAGGTTTGAGAGAAGGATCAGCACAATCAAGACCAGCTACTCGTCGAGATAGATCTCAGGAAGCTACGTCAGAACAATCAATTGCTCGGACTAAGCAGCCAGAGGAAGGAAATGAATCATGGAAGGGTTCCATTCAGCGATTGGAGGATAGACTTGGAGAAATGGTTAAAGAAAGGAATCCCTTACAGAGAACTTTTGTTCAAGGGACACCTTTTGTGCAGGCCATTGTCAATTTTCCTAAACCATCAAAATTTAAAGCACCTGTGGTGACCCCTAAATATGATGGAAAGACAAATCCTGTTCTTCATACAGAACAATACCAAGCTGCTGCTGACATATATGCTGTCCCCGATGAGATGAGGTGTAGAGCATTCTCGGGAACTCTCACCGGATCTGCACAGATATGGTACAACAATCTTCCTCGGGGTAAGATTTCGACTTTTATTCAGTTAGCCGAGTTGTTCATTGGAAATTTCTGTCTTGGAATAAAGCCGGTAAAGCGAGTAGCGCACTTGTTAAGTGTTAGACAAAAATCAGGTGAGAGTACTAGAGATTACATAACTCGTTTCAATAACGAGAAGTTGGAAGTCATAGATTACGAAGAAAAGACAGCGATCACTGCTTTGATGAGTGGATTGTTGCCTAACAAGTTATACTACACTTTGGCCAAAGATCCACCTAAAACTATGTCGGAGTTGATGGCAAAAGCGTCCAAAGTCATGAATGCCGAGGAAGCTATGGCTGCGAAGAAGAATATGGATAAAGAAACCAAGGTGGAGGTTGGCAAATCTAAAAAGAAAGAGCAAAAAGGTAATGGTGGTGACAAGCATTCCAAGAATAATAGGACGTCATGGGAAGTCCTGAAGAAATACGATAATTATACTCCATTGAAGATGGGTATTAATCATGTTTTAGAAGAAATTAAGAATAACGATGAAATCAAATGGCCAGATAAACTGAGGACCAATCCTGACTTGAGGAATAGGACCAAATATTGCGAGTTCCATAAAGATCATGGCCATACGACCAAAAATTGCATAGCCCTTCAGAACGAGATTGAAACGCTCATCCGAAGAGGAAAGTTATCAAAGTATGTAGATCGCAGAGGTGAAAGGAAGAATGATGATAGAACTAGAGACCGTTCCAGATCTCCTCGTCGGACGGAGGAGAAAAAGAAAAGAGATCATGAAGATGATCCAGATGAAGACCCCGATCTTCCAAAGAAGCCAAGACATCCTGAACGAGAGGTATTTTCCATACGTTTTGGGTCATTTGATTGTAATGTTATTACAGGAGGAGATGCTGGAGGGGGAGACCTTACTGCAGAAAAAAAGGCCTATCTCGGAGAGGCTCAAGCCTGCTCATATATTCAACGAATAAATCTTGCCGAGGACGATCGTCCGAGGAAGGTAAACAAAGAGAAGCTGGTCATTGGCTTTTCAAAAAACGACTTGGCAGGTGTTCTTTATCCTCACGATGATCCTCTGGTGATCAAAATGAGGATGAAGGAAGTAGTAATTTCAAGGGTGTTGGTAGACAATGTAAGTTCAGCAGACATCATGTACTATTCATTTGACAGTTTGAATCTAAAATTATCTCAATTGGAACCGTATCACAGACCTCTCCTGGGTTTTGCTGGCGAGAAAGTTTTTCCACTTGGGACGATCAAGTTGGATATACTCATTGGAACTTGGCCTGCTTGTCGAACATAAAGAATATGCTTCTTTGTGATGGATAAGAATGTGCAGTCAGCCTACAACATCATCATGGGAAGAGTTGGTTTGAAAAAGTTCGAAGCAGTTCCATCTACAGTGCATCAGTGCTTAAAACTCCCAACAAACTTTGGGGTAGGAGTTGTGAAAGGTGATCAAAAAGTAGCTCGGGAATGCTATTATTCATCTGCCGAGCAAGAGGAGCTTGAGGAATCAAGGAAAAAGACTATCACCTACCAGGTGGAGGAAGGTACAAAAATTGAAACTCTTGATCCCAGGGATGAATCCCAACTTGTAAAAGGACAGGTGGTAGAATCTACAGAAAATGTTATTCTGGACGAGGAGCACCCTGAACGAGTAACCCAGATAGGTTCGTCGTTGGATGCTTCAATAAAACAAGAGTTGATAATGTTCTTGAGAAACAGGAAGAAAACTTTCGCATGGAGTCATGAGGACATGCCAGGAATAGATCCAAACTTCTTATGTCACGAACTCAATGTGAATAAGGAGATCAAGCCTGTAAAGCAGAGAAGAAGGGTATTTAGCCCCGAGAAGAATCAAGCCATACAAGAGGAGGTCGAGAAGCTCCAGAAAGCCCAATTCATTGAAGATGTGAAATATCCAGACTGGCTGGCAAATGGTGATGGTAAAGAAGAAGAACAACAAATGGAGAATGTGTGTTGATTTCACTGATCTCAACAAGGCATGCCCAAAAGATCATTTTCCATTGCCCAGAATTGACCAACTAGTGGATGCTACCTCGGGATATGAGCTGCTCAGCTTCATGGATGTGTATTCCGGTTACAACCAGATCAAAATGAAACCTGAAGACAGGGAAAGTACTTCTTTTATTACCCCTAGGGGAACTTATTGCTATAATGTTATGCCTTTTGGTTTGAAAAATGCAGGAGCGACATACCAGCGGCTGATGAACAAGGTTTTCACCGAACAAATCAGTTGCAACATGGAAGTCTATGTCGATGATATGCTGACAAAAAGCAAGAAAGCTGCAGATCATCTAGTTGACTTAGCTCAGACATTTGATCAACTGGATAAATACCAGATGAAGCTCAACCCAACGAAGTGCACATTTGGAGTACGAGAAGGAATGTTTCTCGGATACATTGTCAACCAGCGAGGCATTGAAGCAAATCCAGATAAGATCAAAGCACTTTTAGGGTTACGATCTCCAACAACAAAGAAAGAAGTGCAGAGTCTTACAGGACGAGTTGCAGCACTCAACAGATTTGTGTCCCGAGCAACTGACAAATGCCTCCCATTCTTCAAAACACTTCGAAAAACTTTTGAGTGGACTGATGAATGTGAGAAGGCCTTTCAAGACTTAAAAAAGTATTTGGGAGCACCTTCATTGTTGTCCAGGCCAATAACAGGAGAGAAGTTGTATTTGTATCTGGCAGTATCAGAGAATGCAGTCAGTTCAGCATTGATTAGATTGGAGAATGGAGTCCAGAAACCAATCTATTACACAAGTAAGGCTTTCCGAGGTGCAGAAATCAAGTACCCAAAGTTGGAAAAATTAGCATTGGCATTAATTGAAGCAAGTAGAAGAATGAGGCCATATTTCCAGGCCCATACCATCGTCGTTTATACCGACATGCCACTGAGGCAAGCCCTTCATAAGCCAGAAAAGTCAGGGAGATTGATGTACTGGGCAATAGAGCTCGGTGAATATGATATTGTGTATGAGCCCAGAGCATCATTGAAAGGGCAAGCTGTAGCAGATTTTATAGCAAAATTTACATATCCTGATACCCCCGAGGAACAAAAACTGCTCACTGACCAACCTGTGGATGTTACAGGATTAACAGACATAAGTCCAGACCAACTCCGGTTGGTAAAAGGGCATATGGATGTAGAAGGATCATCAACTTCGAATTCAGACCAGCCCCGGTTGGTTGAAGAACGAGAAGAGATGGTCAACGAGGAGCGAAAAGTGCCAGGGGAGGATGAAAAGAAGCAACAAATATTTCACCAAGGAACTCTATCAGATAAGAAATTTGAAGACGGGTTGCCCATATGGAGATTATATGTAGATGGCTCATCTTGCACAGCAGGTTGTGGGGCAGGAATTGTTTTGAACACCCCAGACGAGATTAACATGGAATATGCTTTGAGATTCCAATTCAAAGCTTCTAATAATGAAGCTGAGTATGAGGCCATGATAGCAGGTCTTAATTTATCAAAGATTATGGAAGCACAACAAGTGATGGTATTCAGTGATTCTCAACTGATTGTGAATCAGATGATGGGAACGTATGCAGTTAAAGGAGAATTAATGGTCAAATATCATGCCAAGGTAATGGAGTTGTTGGCAGAATTTGATGCGATTCAGTTGATCAGAATACCCAGAATAGAAAATGCAAAAGCAGACGCACTGGCCCGACTAGCATCAGCTACACGTACCGAGCTACGAAGAACAATACCGATTGAAGTACTGGAAAGTCGGAGCATAGAAGAAGACTTGACGATGAATGTTATTACCCTTGATTTAGGACCATCTTGGATGGATCCCATCAGGGTATATATTGAAGAGGGAGGATTGCCAGAGGATAAGCTCGCTGCCAAAAAATTGAAGTATAAAGCTGCTCGGTATGTATTAACTAATGGTATTTTATATAGACGAGGGATTATGGCAGGTTTGCAGAGATGTGTACATCCCTCCGAGGTGAAAGAATTGATTGAAGAGAACCATGAAGGGTTTTCTAGAGCTCATGTAGCAGGTCGAACGCTTTTACAAAGGGTAATGACTCAAGGATACTATTGGCCGACGATGAGGGCTGATTGTATAGCCTATGCTAAGAAATGTGATAAGTGCCAACGTTTTTCCTCTATCCGACGAACTCCACAAGCATTGTTAACACCAATAACTTCCCCTTGGCCATTTGCCATATGGGGAATTGATTTGGTTGGACCATTGCCGACCACCCGAGGAAGATTCAAGTACCTCGTCGTCGCAGTAGACTATTTTACTAAGTGGGTAGAAGCTGAACCCCTCATCGACATGACGTACGAGAAGGTATACCAGTTCGTTTGGAAGAATATCATCTGTCGATATGGTCTCCCTCATGCCTTCATCACAGACCATGGAACCCAATTTGATAACGAGGAATTTGCTGCCTATTGTCATCAGTCGAACATTTTGAAGGTTCATTCAGCACCAGGCCATCCTCAAAGCAATGGACAGACTGAAGTGACGAATAGAACACTGCTAAATGGTTTGAAGAAAAAGCTAAGTGAATCTAAAGCTAACTGGATTAATGAGCTACAATCAGTATTGTGGGCTTACCGAACAACTCCCCGAGCAGCGACTGGAGAATCACCATATATGCTGGCATTTGGAAGTGAGGCTGTAATACCTGCCGAGTTAGGTCTCCCAACACACAGAGTGCTGAATTTCAATTCCCCAGTCAGCGACTTGATGAGAAGACTGGATTTGGATATGCTCGAGGAAGTCAGAGAAGAGGCAGCCATTAGGAATGCTGCTTACCAACAACGCACAGCTCTGTTCTACAATAAAAGGGTGAAGAAATGTGACTTAAAAGAGGGAGATTATGTGCTAAAGAAGGTAATTCAAAAACACAATAAATTGGAGGCAAACTGGCATGGGCCTTACCGAGTTACAGAAGTTGTTCGACCAGGAACTTACCGAATAGCAACTCTAGAAGGAGAAGAATTCAGGAACGCTTGGAATGCTGAACACCTTCGCAAGTATTATCAATGATATAAAATGTACAACGGTTCCATCAATATGAATAAAACAATGATGTTTTCACCATTTTCCTCTGCTTTGTTTGAAAGTTTTTCGGGGAATACTAGTGTTGTACACTACGCTGCGCTGCTCGAAGACGATAGTTCAGACCCACGACCAACTCCGGTTGGTAAAAGGGCGAGAACCAAAAAAATATACTCCTTTGGTTAGGAGGCGTACACTAGCGTGACAAACTAAGGTTGGTAAGATAACTAGTGGACAGATAGTTCGAAAGAACAAAAAAATATACTCCTTTGGTTAGGAGGCGTACACTAGCGTGACCAACTAAGGTTGGTAAGATAACTAGTTGACAGATAGTTCGAAAGAACCAAAAAATATACTCCTTTGGTTAGGAGGCGTACACTAGCGTGACCAACTAAGGTTGGTAAGATAACTAGTGGAAAGATAGTTCGAAAGAACCAAAAAATATACTCCTTTGGTTAGGAGGCACACACTAGTGTGACCAACTAAGGTTGGTAAGATAACTAGTGGAGATAAGTCAATAATCAACTACGGTTGAGGGAAGAACAATATCATTTGATTTGAAAATAGGACAACAAGTTGGTCGGAAGGTAAAATCACTCCAGAAAATACAAAGAATTCCAAACTGAACCAAGTATAGTTGGTCGGTGATCAACTACACTTGGTCGACAAGGATAAATTATCGACCATGGTTGGTCAGACACATTTTATGAAAAAGTTTACCAAGTATAGTTGATCGAGGATAAAAACCCATCAACTGTAGTTGGTCGACAAACACAATTTAACAACCTTGGTTGGTTGGAAACATTTTAAACATTTTATACTCAATTATTAAGTGATTGAACAACATTGATATTTGTAAGTTTGATTACTAAGTTGGTTGATGAACAGCACCATATTGTTATTTTTTTACAGATACATATGCACAAATGTAAAAATAAACACAAGACAATCGCAATACAAATTTGCAAACAGAAAATGAAATTCTTTCATTAAGGTCAAAATATATTACAAGATATACATATGTGCTAATTATTACATTGAAAAACCTATTCTATTGGTTTCTTTCCTTTAGCTTTTGAAACAGGTTCCTCGCCGGCAGGAGGATCTTCTAAGCAAAGAGGAGAATTGATGAAATTAATATCTCTGAGCATTCTGACGTTCATCACAGAAGGTGTATCCAAGAGATGCTCGGGACGAGATAACTCAGTCTGAGAATGAAGACTATAGTCGCCAAGATATTTTGAAATTAAAATCCGAGGAATGGAACGAGCTGGGATCCATTCCATGTCCAATTTGAAAGGTGGCACAGGCAAGTCTAGTAACCCTGGAGCATGATAATCCCATAAAAAATGCCCTTGCTCCAATTTCAGTACACCTAAGGCGTTCAACCACCCCTGCTTATAACCTTCATTATTGGCATGTTCAATACGAGCATCTAAATGAACAAGGGCTTCATTGTATCCTGCCATCCAAAATTCCCTGGGCTGTTTATGGAATTGGAAGGTTAATCTATCCAATTGTTCGTGAAGGCTCCTGTCAAAAACATCTTTATCATTCAAAGCAGACTTTAAGTTGATCTTCCAAAGATAGATTTCTCTTGGACAAGTCAGATAAAGCCCGATCTTTGGCGTTTAATTGGAATGCTTGAGTTTCCAAAGTAGACTGAGTGCGAGCCTCTTCAACATTACGACTAAGAACTCTTGATCGACTCCGAGCAGCGACTGGAGAACTTTGCTCCTCGGTAACATTTTGAACAGCTCTTCCTCGCCCACGAGAACCTCTTCCTCGTCCCCGAGCAGTCACAGGAATGACAGATTTTCTTAAGTTGTCCAGTTCTTGCCTCAATTTGGCATTCTCAACCTCTAAGAACGAGAAACCTTCATCGATAACTTGTACTAAAGCAGTAGAAGATGACGCTGCAGATTCATACTGTGCCAGCTTTTTCTGCAAATTATTATTCTCTTGTTCCAGCAATTCAGTAATCTGCCTGCAAGCCTCAACTTCACCTTTTAAAGTTCTTTTCCTAACATCGTATCCAGCAAGGATCTTTTTATGGCCTGTTTCAGAAGAAAGCTGTTGATATCTATTTTCATATTCCTTGTGCAACAAAGCCATTGATTCATTGTGCTGACCTTGGAGATCTTCTAAGGAATAATGGAGTTCCTCAATCAAGTCATAGTAGGCCACATTGTTGGCCACAGCTCGGTCAAGTAAATCCTTCAAGTACCGATAAGCCTCAATTGCTTGTTCTGAGGCATCATGGCCAAGGATGTCAGCAATTTCTGATGTACTAAGGTCTGTATGACCAGCCTTATAATATTCGTGACATTGCTGCATCAGCTTTGTATCATGTGCAGATATCAGTTCCATTCTAGCAACAAACTAAGGATGAGAAAAAGACAACAATCAACAAAAACAAATCATCAACAACAGAGATGAACAAAGATGTATTTTATTAGATCACAAGAGGATTACATTGTTTGATTACAAATAATGAAAGATAGAAATGATACCGAACAACTTCACACCTTTTCCTTGTCTCCCAAGACTTTCTCGGGAGGCTGGGACGAGGAGCTTGGTTGCTCGGTGGCAACAACAACTTGATCTGCAGGAGTTGAAATTTTTTCAGGAGGAGGAAGCATGGAAGAAATGTCCTCGTTGGCAGAAGATAGAGATGCAGGGACTTGATCACCTATGGCCATGGAAGACTCATCAGAGACAGGCTCTTCTTCTTCTTCTTCCACAATTGGTGGAGGAGGACCAGGGAGGTGTAGCTGGAATAGCCCAGAATCATCCTTGATCTTCAATTCCTATAAGGCAGCTACCCAGCCATCTCGAAAGTATTTCAACTTCCCGTATTAAACTTGGGATGTCATCGAAGCAATCCCCTTGTCCCATCCTTTATCCCAGCCTGCGCTGAAGGATTTTTTAACTGCGAGCTTTCTTCTCAATTTCTCCGAGGAGAGCTTCGCATCCAATTCTTCTTTTTGACCTTTGATATCTCGCAAGGCAGACAACTCTTCCTCTGCCTTTTTCAGCTTATCTTCAAGCTCTCCAAAGTTCTTGAGCTTGTCGTCATATTTTTGATGCTCAATCTCCAAACTTTTCACCTTGTTCTCCAAACTCTTGGAGATCTCAGCCAACTTCACCTTCTCAGCTTCAACTATTGACAACTTTTTCTCCCAAACAGCCTTGTCCTCATTATACTGTTGGCGAGATTCCTTCAAGGATTGGGTCAAACCCAGCAGAGCATCCTCTACACCTGACGATGAGCTGGAAGCTTTAATAGCTTCGTCTTTCTTCACAATGTTATTAAAACAATTCACCAGCTGAACAAAGGAAAAAGTGACAGGTCAGTGCAAAAATACAAGTATTCAAAGACAGAAAGGAAATTCAGAATGTGAGAAATTTACCGAAGCAAGGTGACGAGTAGCTAGGGATGTCAGCATGCTAGGGATGTCAGCATATCCCTAGAAATTTTTTCATCAATTCCTTAGACCTCGGGTATGATCCAAGTTTTTACCGAGCTCATTGCAGAGCTCGGAGGAATAATGGTTGGAACACCAACACCACCAGCTGGTAGAGAGGATGCAGTTTCAGCCAAATTGACTGAGGATGATTTCCTCAATCTCCTCAAAGGGACTTCAGCAGCTTCAACCAAGGAAGAACTCTTGGTCGGAGAGATAGCAATCATCTCGGCAGGAGCAACCTTCTTGCTCGGAGCCACTGGGGGCTTCTCGGTAGCTTTGGAAGGTGCAGCATCCACCTTCTTAGTCCCCTCTGGGACATCAGTTTTTCTTTTCTTGGCCCCAGCAGCAGAAGTAATGTCATCAAATAGAGCAGGAGGAGCTCTTTTCTTGCCCATTCTCTGACTTAAAGGAAGATGAGAATCTGAAGAAGAATCCTCTGGAGTTGAAGCTGGCTCAACAGGGCGAGCAGTATAAGAGGTTGTATAACTCTTATACTGTAGCAAATATGATGCAGACCTGATGTGTTCGTCTGCAACGTTCTTATGCAAACCCCAGATAAGTTTCAGATGCTTAATATTAACCTCTGATTCTTTTGGAGTTTTTCTTTTACTATCAACTGCAAACAAACACATTATGAGATATCAGTCATACATTTTGTCAAACATGACAAAAGCATAATTTCATAAGTAAAAGAAATAAAATGAAAAATAAACCTATCCCATTGCCATATGGGGGGCATCTGGGACCGTTGTATACTCCATCTCCAACTAAAGGGGCATATTGCCAATTTTTAATAACCACCCCATGTTCAAAATAATCTCTATTTGAATCAGGGAGGTTAACTACAAGAGCCCTATTCAGAAACCTAGTTTTTAAGTAATAAATATTATCTAGAATGGCCCATTTATAGCAATACATAATTTCAGGGATCCCTATACGAGTCCCATGAGTTAGATTTAAATTGTACACCCCATTAATTATTCTCCATGAATTGGGGGCTATTTTTGCAGGGACAAGATCAAAATACTGACAAAACTCAAGACACAATGGGTTTGGCGGAAAAGAAAATCCACATTCAGCAATGAATAGACTGGGGAACCAATGTCCCTCAGCCAATCGAAAATAATCTAAAGGCTCAGAAAGAACCTCCAGAGTTACCCAGGAAGGAATGGAAAAATCGGAACGAAATTTCTCAACAGACTCCACAATATAAACCATACCGAATAAAAGAGATAAAGAAGAAAGGAAGAAGATCTTACAGGAAGAAAGGAGGTATGTTGACAACGAACGAAAACAAGGATGAATGCACAAGAGAGAAGGAGAGAATAGAAAGCTTGAATGCAGGAAATTGGAAAAAGAAGAAAACGGTATGGTTACCTAAAAAGTTTAAATACTTTGCCTTGGGAAGCGGCGAAGGAAATGATTACAAAAAAGAAACTGTTGAACTTCCGGCGGCTAAAAGGACAAAAAGGCCACTAAGATCGAAGCGCTCTTAAAAGTTCAAAAAAAGACGGATTCTTTGAATTTGGAAATAAATTCGAATACGATGCTCCTAAAACCCAAGAAGATCATTCAATATTGCCATAAACCGAGAAAGAATGTTCCATACTCCTCAAAGTTCGAAATATGAAACATTGGGGGCTTCTGTTGATACCAAAATTAATATGCTGATGTTGACGAATCATACGAAGACACTTGTCAATTTACGTGGTACAATAACAACGAGGAAGTCCATTTCCCCGACCAGCTCATGTTCTCTCCGAGCAACGAGGATATACCGAGGAACTCCAGCACTCCGAGGTACTCTAGCGCTCCGAGGAACTCCTGAGAAACGAGCAACTAAGGCGGTCCGAGCTGCATCTCGGCCGTAGTATTAATTGCCAGAATATCAAAAGTTCAACTATTCATTGAATGTTTATCATCTTGACGCACACGCTGCATTAAATGTATTACCCTTTCATATGTATATCATTTAATGTATCAACCCATTCATGTACAGCCTAAGGGCTATAAATACCTTGTATCACCCTCATTCAAAGGGACCAGAATTTCTTGAGAGAACTTGTACTCGAGAATTCCCAAATACTCAGCAATAACGTAACAGTGGACGTAGGCCATTCATATAAGGCTGAACCACTTTAAAAATCTTTGTCTCATTTTATTTATCTGTGATTGAATAATTAGAGCGATCTAATTTTTTACATCAACACAGATTATTTGTTAAAAATAATTATATTCGTTTGAACCCACGACCCATGAATCTGGACCGGGATGGACTTTCGGGCAGTGGTGACACACGTGCGTGTGGGTCTTTGGGACAAATCCCAATTCATATAGGTCCTCCCCCTTTACAAACCTAGGATACCCCATGAGGATCCAAACCTAAATGCATATTTTGGTGTATATTAGCTACACCATTTTTGTCGACGCATCCAACGTGAGATGAAGAGAGAATCCTAAAAGTTGCTTTTGTTCACACCAAAAGTAAAAATTCAATGATTGTTATTAAAAAAATTCAACAATCCTTTACTTATTTTGATAACAAAGCATAAATCCATAAATAATCGAGTCAACAAGACACAAATATAGTAAAGAGATTTGCATAAATAAAGGTGTACATCACATTAAACTTTTACATAATGAAGCACTAATAAAAGTATAAGAAACTTAAGTGACAATGTCTTGAACTCGACTTCTCGGGTATACAACAAATTCTCATTACACACAACTCTTTTCCTATGTAGTCATAACAAGCCAACACATTATGACCTTATGCTTTATACCAATCTCAGGAGGGCTCTAGAGTAAGTGCGCCCTAACAATCCTCCTAGGAAGCAACCACCACTTTTATACTCGTTAGGTGAGTCTATAAAGAGTACTCCTGCAGTTATGCCCTCAGCTCATAAGAACCATATAGTCATTAAGGACATTATGTTCAACCTATATATCGCTAGAGGACATCATGATTAATATTATAAATGTATGGGACATAATTAGAGTGATATTTCACCAATACCTGTGTGACTTTCTTTTTCCAATTGAACCTAATTCTTGGGATCTCTAGTCCCTAGTTGGGTATCCATAACACATCATCTATTTATCCAATGGCTTAAGTTTCGTACCTTTATAGGTGTTCTACATTTTTTCGCATGTTAAAGATTTGGTTAAAGGGATTGTCACCAAATCTCATGACGTATTTGTTATTATTTTACATAATAATACTGATTATGTACTCTACCGATGGTAGTAGTGTTGTCACAATTTATCAAAATAGCCGATAGTGGTCTATGCCAAACATGAATATCAGAAAGTAGGCCACGCATCCAACTAGCCTCTTCACTTGTAGTGGCTAATGCAATAATTTGATACTCCAAGGTGGATTGAGCTATAATGGTATGTTTCTTGGATTTCCAAGAAACAACACCACCTCCAATGTAAAATATGAATCCACTGGTATCCTTAGAATCCTCCAAAAGGATATTTTAGTCAGCATCATTATAACCGTCAAATACAATGGGAAAACTTGTTATAATGAATACCTAAATTAATTGTTCTTTTTAGGTATCTTATTACCCTATATATTGCATGTCAGTGCTCCATACAAGGTATATTAATGAATCTGCATTGTACTCCCACATAATAGGAGATGTCTATCATAGTACAATCAATAGTGTATCTTTGGCTACCAATGATACTAGCATATTCATTTTGGTTAATTACATCACCATCATTAGGAAATAATTTAACACTAAGATCAAATGAGGTATACACCAATTTGCAATCAAAATGATTATATTTTTTCAAAACCTTTTCAATATAATGTGATTGATCAATGCAAATCTCGTCATCATATTTTGTTATTTTAATGCCTGAAATCATGTTAGCTTCTCCCAAATTCTTCGTATTAAAATTATGTGTTAGAAGTTATTATTTTCTTTAAGAACTTTGAGATTAGAACCAAAAGTCAAGAGATCGTCAATGTATAGGCAAATTATCACACAAATGCCATCATTGTATTTATTAAAAAAATGCACTTATCACTTTCATTTATTTTAAATTCATGAGAGATAATCACATCATCAATTTTTTCATGCCTTCATTTTGGTTCTTATTTCAAACCTTATAGAAACTTAAGAATTAATCCTAATATGCTTGTATTAATTTAGGAATTTGAACCTAATCTACTTGTAGTCAGATTATAATCGTCTACTTGTATTAATTTAAGAATTCGAACCTAATATGCTTGTAGTCACATTAAAATTTACGATGAATTCTTAAGAACCTAATATGCTTGTATTAATTATTAAGAACCTAATATTCTTTTATTAATTTAGGAATTAATCCTAATCTACTTGTATCGGACACATATTTTCTTATTGATATGACAAATTCTAGTATGCCAAACATTTATGAAAGTAGACAATATATAAGCATAAGTGAAGGCTTTATTCAAATAAAAAATATTAAGTTTGAATAGGCCATCATAGGCATACCCATTCCCAACAAACATCCCAATCTTAGAAATTACATAATGATCACCCCCAAAATTTTGGCTAAAGCCAGGTTTTTTAAGCAAAAAATCATAAACTATTTTTTTTTCTAATTTCAGGAATGTGCAATAAACTTTCCAGCGTTAGTTTCTTGACAGATGTGAAATGAAAATCTATATCGCTAATACCCAGCACCTTAGTAGTGTGAGAATAACCAAGCAACACCTTCTCATTTTCAGTATTTGAATTATTCTTGAACCAATCTTTGTTGTTACACATGTACTCAGAAGCACCGGTATCAATATAAGACTCTTAGTAGACTATCACCAAGTTAACCACCATAATCCTAGCAAAAAACTCTTCTTTAGTCACGCTATCCTGAGGAGTAGACAAACATTTTGTAACACCCCGTAATTTCATTGATTTTTATATTGGGAATTAATTGGGATTAATTAAATTATATTTGGAAATTAATCCTGTAAAATAAATATTAATTAGCGAGATATGGGTTCATATTTATTTATATTGAATATTACTTAGTGAATGAGTAATAATAATGATAAGAAAATATTATAATTATCGTGAGTGAAAAATATATCAGTTATGATAAATTTAGTTAGGACGCGCGTGTCAGTTATGTCGGGACTTAATTTGAAAACTAAAATATAATTTTACTTTTGATATTCCATATGATCATTTTGAGTACGCCAGAGTGTCTGTAAGGGTCGAAATAGTCAGAAAAGTGTACTTGGGGGGTTTAGTTTGGGTCTCAGGGAAATTTTGGACTTAACTGACATCCTAAGAGGATATTTCGATCTATTGTATTTGTGAGGAAGGAAGACCTGCAAAAATTCCAAGTGTATAACTTCTGGTAGGTTAGAGGAACTAGTGTTAGAAGTGGCAAACTCACAAAGAGACCATAAGACGGAGAAGAGAGTAGACCGTAAGGCCATATCTCACCATTCTTGCCCCACAAACACCACCATCGCGTAGATCGAGAGGATATGATCACAAACATTCCAATCTGCTACAGAGGATCAGACCTTCAACCAAAGACAAGTATTTATCTTTCTTCAATTATGAAAGATATGTAATACCCCTTATTTACGATTAATTATTTTTATATTAATTTGCCATGCGGGTTAATTATATAAAATAAAGGAGGTTAAAGTATATATTACTTTAAGTGACTTATGAGATAATATTTACTGAGTTTTGCATATTTACTATTAAGTGAATGTAAATAGCATCGCATTATATTTTATTGCGTCGTTGTGATTTAAAGCGACGATCGTGATTTAAAATGACGTTAGAACATGAAATAATTTATGATATCCCGGATGCCGATTTAGAGCGCGCGATTAGTCCGAAAATGGTTGAAATAGTCAAAATAAGTACCAAGTTGTAATTTTGGGTTCCGGGTACTTTTGACCGGTAATGACTTAATTATGTGGTTATGAGTCATTTTAATTGTATAGTAGTATTTGAAGTTGGACTTTATATAAGTTGGGTATTTTAGTCTCGTTAGAACACTATTTCTTATTTATTCCTAAACCTAAAAGAGAGTTAGAGAAAGAGAGAGAAAATTTGGGAGAAAAAGAAGAGAAAAGAGAGAGAATCTAAGATTTGAGCTTGAAATTGTTGGTACGGGAAGATAATCCGAGACTATGATCTTAAGGCAAGTTTCTAACTTGCATATGAATGATTTTGTGTGGATAAATTGTATTGATAGTTATGTTTTTGGAGATTTGAACCATTTTTGGGTTTTGATGACTTGTGGTGTATAAACCCTTAGATTTTGATGTATTTATGATTTGAGTTGATTACATTAGCTTGTTTTTGTGTAGAAATGTTTTGGTAAAGTGATAGATGATGAGGATGAGAGAAGTGGAGGAAAATAGGGTTAGGGATTTAGGTTTTGTATGTTAGAAAAGGGGTTGTCCGTGAGATCACGTAAGGCCGATCGCCCAGGCCTAAAGAGAAAATCCCACTGCTTCTCTCGATAGGCATAATTTTAAAGCGCGATCGACTGCGGTCCAAAAACTGGTCGATCGGGCCTTGATGGAGGGGGTTACTACTTTTCATAAAGCGCATTCGACCGGGGTCAGGGGCCGGTCGACCGATACCCTGTTTTTCATCCCGAGAATTTTAGTTTTCTTTTGTTCCTTTCTTTTAAGGTTTAAGGCCTAGGAACCTTTTTGCATGAAGTAAAATAGATTATTAGGGTTGTGTATTAAGGGAATCCATAACCTAGGTTAGATAGAGAGTGTTCGGTCTTAGGTCGGGGATTAAATAATTAACTGTTAGAAGGAGGCAAGTGTCCTTTTCATTTAGTGAGCTAGTCTAGGACTAGGGGAAAGTAGGGTTTTATAATTTTGGACTTTTGAGATTGGGATGAGGTAATATTACACTTGATGGCTTATAAGGTCGTTATTTATACATGGAGATTGATATAATGATAATTAAATGTTGTGTTTTATGACGTTAAACACATGTTGTTCCATTTATAAGGTAATGTACATTTTAAATTGGCAAATCTTGTGATTATTGACTTGCATATACATACCTCTCTAAATGCTATCATAAGGGAAGTTACGGGAATGAGGTGAAGTCCCCTGGCTATTGAATGCAGGGCGAATATAGTCCTCGTCCAGAGGACCGGTGGTTATATTGTGTTGTTTTATTCGAAGTGAGGTAATTTCGGGTATGGTTATGACTCACTGTCGAAGGTATATGGCCGCTTCCCACGCGACGCGATTTGGGATGCCCAGGTGGTCTTGGTTATAGGACCTGGAAGATGATAGCTATTTAAGGGCACATCCAGTGGGGTGACTCCCGAAAGGATGGTCTTAGAATCGTTATATGTTAATTGTAACTATTTTCTCGAACGGGGCATTTCATAAATGGCTAATGCATATATAAATCAATTATACGGACTGAGTTTACTATGAGGGATGAACTTGTGATGTCATATTTAACTAAACTATAGTTTAAGCTTATTAAAATGGATTTTAATTAATTCTCTTGCATTGATGAATTGTTAATATTAACTGGCATTTCGTTAGGATGTGCACTTAGATGAGAGGTGAGGAATATTCTTATCATGAGGAGCGATTTAAATTTGTCTACAATGTTAGAAATTCATAACTGTCATGCATTTTATTCACACGTATATCATATCAAACCGGGACCTGACCCGTTTATATTTCTTTATTTGTATGGATTCCATTTATGCTCAGGTGCTCCGCCGCAAGGACGCACGTGTTAATCTCTCATTCTCAGTTTTTGTGAGCTACAGTATTTTTGCGAATGTTGTAGGATTTTTGTTATAGACGCATCCATCTTTTGTATATTCTAGTTATGATCAGTCTGTACATTCGAGTGTGTTGCCCAAGTCTTATAACTGTACATATGTTGTTTGTATTTAACAGTAATACTCTGTGTAACCTATTTGTACTAGCGTGTTAATCGACAACCGATCCGATTATTGTTCTTGTTGATTAGTTGCTAAATTGTTATATGTCTTTACAAGCTTATCCACCACCTTTTCAAATTTGGATTGTCTAAATGGATTTATTTAAACTTAAAAATTTTAATTGACGTCTATTTTCTAAAATAATTGGTGGTTATTTCGTATTATTATCACGACAGTGATGCTAAGAATGGATCATCTATGATTCCTGTATTTATTAGAGTATCGGGCTAGCCACATCTTATTTTAATAAGCGGGGTGTCACAGATGGTATCAGAGCATCAGGTTCTAGAGTCCTTAAGATCTATGCGGACTTATCACGTTCTACCATAGCGTTCTTTGATATAGATCCCTATTGTTGGGACTGTTTTGTTTGCGCATGCTTGCGATCTTCTGCTAAGATAAATTGTTTTAAATTGTATTATGATCATGTTGTTTATTTTTATCAGATGCCTCCTAGAAGGGGTCACCCAGAGAAAGTAAATCGATCCGCAGAGAACGTAGAGCCCCCACCACCGCAAGGAATAATAAATGTGGCAGAGGTGGCTAACATCGTTGCCCAGGCAGCCAACGCTGTAATGACTTCCATGGCCCAAAAGTTTCCCCAAGCCCAAAAATCGGTAGTACAGGAGGTTCAAGCCCATGCGGTACCTTCCCGTGGGAGAGAGTTAGAGAATCTTTCTTAAAAGGTCACCCTCCTGAATTTCAGGGTGGTGTCGATATGATTATTGCAAAACAGTGGAAGAAAGATATGCAATGTCATCTCCTCATGGTGGAGTGTAGCGGGGAATGAAAATAGAATCTTTCCACTTTCAAACTTGTGGGAACAGCTTTACATTGGTGGGAGTCGGTGACAACTGTGGAGCAGAGGGATACCATGTCCATATCGGACTTCTGGGTTTTATTCGATTGAAAATATTTTCCTCCCGTAGTCCAGAAGGAGATGAGGAGGAAACTACAGGATGTTGTTCAAGAGGAATAGTCAGTTGCAGAATATGATGAAGAGGAATTTACTCGTCTAGAGAATTTTGTGTCGGATGAAATAATTTCGGAGGAAAGGAGGATATCAAAGTTTATTGGCGGTTTGACTTGGTGAATAAGGCAACAGTTGTTAGTAAATCCATCTTTACAAACTTTTGGCGACGTGATAAATGTATCCTTGCTCCATTATCAAGATTACCGTCTTCATGTGAAAGGGAGTAAAAATATTTCAAATTCGGGTCAAGCTAGTAAGAAAAGAGGTAACGGTACCGGTGGAGCACTATCCTTACCACAACAGTCGGGAAGTAAGAACAAAGAGAGGGACACCCAGTAGGGGGATTCTTCCAAGAGATAAAGTTTTGGGGGTTTTAATTTTGGTGGAGGTGGTTTTAGGCACGCTCAGGGTGCTCCGCACCAGCAGCATGTGGGCCTACAGGGTCAGGTCGATCGAGGTAATATGGGGGTTAGGGACATCAGGGCCAAGGCATGGGACAGTTTTGGAATAATAATCGGGGTCATTATCCAGAAAATTTTACTGGCCGCTGTTTACAGTGTGGTGAACCGGGTCAGTTTAAGAAAGCTTATCCACAGTTGATTGGGGGACATTTGCCTAGGGGTCCTCAGCATCAATGTAACACCCCGCCTAATAAGATACCGGGCGATCACTCCAATATTAAATTAAAACAGAAGTTTCATATGGATCATTCTTAGCATCACTGTCGAAAATCCATTTAATTACTAATATCCTATTAGGTGAGCGTTTAAACTTTTATCTAACTACTCTTTTTAGCGACCAAATAAAACATCTACAATAAAATGCGTAATTGAACTGAAATGAAAATGAAATAAATTAAAATAACCGAACACTCGGTCCAAATATACAACCATATCGAATGTTGTACTGAAAGAATAAATAAATGCAATTGATCCATTGGCTCGAATGTTTATACAGTACCTCCTATCTAGAGTACAACGATGGAAGCGGCTATCAAAAACCTGCACGCATCCACAGCTGCTGCAGCTGACGTCTGACTCGAAAGAATTTCCATCCAGGCGTCCCTGTGTCTGGACACCTATATATATATAGTATAGAGAAAGAAAGGAGAGTGGACAAACGGGTTAGAGCCCGAATGTTTGAAAATATTTTGCAAGTGCATAAATGCTTTATTTTTAGAAAAATAGTTTTATCTCATATTTAAAATTGGTATCGCACTCCCATGAGATACCCCTCACCTCTCCTCTAACAGTGCACTCCTAGCGCATCCCTCTAAATATCCTAGTCAAGCTACCCTGCTAAACTAGTCTATCACCCAACCACCATTTATCCTAGATAGTCCAACAGATGTACTAAGGGCTAAACTTCACTCAAATCTCGACGCTATGCCATGTTCGTGCGTGGGGTGTCTCGCAAAGCGAAATCCAAACAAGGAACCCCCCCGATACACTACTATGCGGCAAGGTCGATCATCGAGATCCGCCAGACCCTCAGTACATAAAGATATATATATAAATATATATATACCATAAACATTTATAATATTAGAGCACTAAGGATTAAACTTCTCCCTAGTCTCAACACAATGCCATATTCGTGCGTGGGGTGTCTCGCAAAGCGAAATCCAAACATGGAACCCCCCCGATACACTACTATGCGGCAAGGTCGATCGTCGGGATCCATTAAACCCTCGGCACTCGATTTATCCATTCGTATATACATATACATGTTTTACCATAACCATCTGGATCTATCTCCCGGAATGAGAATCCATATACAAAGTATTTATCAATACTTATCATTTTTATCTCAAAACCTTCCATTTCCCTTCTCATATCCAGGAAATGTATTTAAAAGCCAATTCATTATCATGAATTGCTTTAACAAATCATATACCTTTTTAAAAGCCAGTTTTATTATCATAAAAATGCTTTTCCTTTATCAATTGTCCCATTTCCCTTTTTATACTCAGGAAATGTATTCAAAGACATTTTCATTATCATAAAAATGTTTTGATCATAACATATGCTTCCACATCCCTTCTTCCATCCGGGAAGTGTTACCGAAGCCAATTTATATAACCCATTTCCCTTCCTATATCCAGGAAATGTAATTAAAGCCAATCCATTATCATGAATTGCTTTAATAAAACGCGTTCTAAGACCGCCCGTCCGGATTTCTCCACTGTGCGCGCCCCTAAATGGCTATCATCTTCCAGGGCCTATCATAAGACAACCTGGGATCCTACATCGCAAGACGTCGGGAAGCGGCCATGTGCCTGCGGGATAGTCAAGACCACACCCGGAATCTCCTAACCAGCGCAGAAAAATATATATCAACAAACGCTCACATGGCCTATAGGACTATATCCACCCTGCATTCATTAGCTAGGGGGCTTCACCATACGTACGCAAACTTCCCTTATGATAGCGATTTAGAGAGGTGTGTATCCTCAATTTTATCAATTATGAAAATCATTTATTTACCGTTTTGAAAATATTCATTTTCATATTTTCAAAAATCATTTCTATCATAACATATATATATATACCTAAATCACACAGTATATACATATCCTATATATTCTTCCTAGAATATATATATAAACGGCCATGGTGGCCTAAAGCATCTAACGATGACCAAATATCCCAAAGATTCCCTCCAGGAATCATAATCATGCATTCATATTAACATGATTCTAAATCCAAGGTATCTCTCACTTTATCAATCACTATGTAACTCAATCCTATCTAAGGATTTATTGGATATTGTGACACCCCGACTAATTAAATATCGGGTAGCTACTCCTTTATTAAATTAATTCAAAATGCCAAGTTGATCCAGTTAATAGCATCACTGTCGAAAACATTTTAATGATTACTAACCACCTAGTATTTAAAAAGTAAGTGCCAAATTTTAATTTAAGTCTGATTAACATGCAACAAGTGTAATGAAGAATAATAGCACCATTCACCATAACGAAGTAAATAGAATAACCATCACATAACGTAAATAAAGTCTGGAGGAAAAACTCCTCACTACAATCCCACAACTGAAATAAGTAAACCGAATACTAAAACCATACATGCCATAGTCTGTAAAACTATAATGGAAAAATGTCTAATAGAAATGGGCAACATACCCTACAACTGATAGATAATGACTCTGGAATCCATATGATAGAAGCGTCTACAAGCAATTCCCTGTAGCTTCCACAAACAGCTACAGCTCGTCACCTGAATGAGTATCCTATGCTTGGTGTCCTTGTGGCTGGGCACCTAAAATGATTTTACAAAGAAAATAGATTTGAAAGCAAACGGATTAGAGCCCAAATGTGGAGATATTTTAAAAACCTGCAAGTGCTTTAAAAACATTTAAAACATTAAATGCAAAGTACATGTTAGGACGTGCACTCACATGATATTCTCACCTCTCGTCTAACTGTGCACTCCTAACGTAAGTACCCATCTACAACGACACAAACCACTAGCTAAGTGACATCATATCTAGCTAGACTGTCATAGGTCCTACCCTTTTTACTCGGTTCTATTAACATTATAACGCTCGTAACTAAATAGGGGTTTAACGTAAACTCAGATGCTCAATATGCAATATATTTCACTATCAGCTAACTCGTTATGTTTCTCAAATCAATACCGTAATTATATTCACAACATTAACATGAAGGTTCCAATTAATTAAGTGTATATTATTCACATCATAAATGTACAATACAAGCACCCCAAGATCTAAGCTGTGGTGCACACATACTCTGCTATCCACCCCGGTACATCACGTACATAAGGGTCACATATTCCGAATCTCTCAGGAATAGTTCACAGATAACAACATCACAAATAATGGAGGCGAACACAGTCACATCACATGGGTCACGCACATACCTACGCTCCCACGATCAGCGGACTTATTAATATCCCAATAAGTCTTTCTATGACCTATGTTCATCGAGGTAACCAGTCTAAATCCGGGCAACACAAGGATTAGAGGGCCCTAAGCGAACGTAAACCTCCCTTGGTAGCAAGTATGGTAGGTATGTCATACACACAAATCATATACCAATACTAAGTAAATACACGTCTTAGTAATCCCGTAGTTTAATCGTAGTACATATCGCATTCTCGTATCAACTTATAATTATCATAATTTATACTATTCCGGTTTATAATCATACGCGCCATAATTTATTCTCACGTCGTAGTAGACACTCACATCTCAACCCAAACCGTCCATTGATTTAAAGCACTCGTATATCATTTACTCCTCATAATAACCCAAATGTCCCAAATCTATCCATATATCATCAAAGGAATGCTATCTCTATCCTCGAACAAGTTTACGGGACTCCCAAAATCAAAACAGGCCAAAAAGGCCTAAACTGTCAGCTCGTTAGAAGTCTCGTTCGAACGAGGCTGTTCGAACGAGATTGAACTGTCAGCTCGTTAGAAGTCTCGTTCGAACGAGACTGTTCGAACGAGATTCCAGTTCGTTCGAACGAACTGTACCTTCTAACGAGATCTCGTTCGAACGAAGTATCGAACGAGATTCCTTTTCGTTAGCAGCGACTGTTCAACTCTTTAGAAGCTCGTTCAAACGAGTTCGTTCGAACGACCTGGGGAAGGGCTTCTAACGACCTGCCAGTTTCGTCCCAGATTTCTCTAAATCTCGTTTTTTTCACCATTTTTACTCCTCAAATCTCTTCTAAAATTTGTCTCAACAATACTTTAAGGTCTCTAATCAATCCTAAACATAACCAGGTTATAAACTAATGCAATTTACGGAGTTAATTCTTCCCAATCATCATTAAACCATCAAATCTCATCACCTTCCCCCAATATTTCAAGAACACAAACCCTAAAATTTTAAATCATGAATTTACCCAATTTAAATCCGTTTTAAATTTCATCCAATCATAAATATCATCAGTATGAACATCTACCTATCATTCTACATGCAAATCCTCCTCAAGATTTCAAGTTCTAAGTTTCAAAATACATGGGTTTTCATTATCTTTCAAGAACAATTGTAATTCTTCAATTTTCTAACATGGAAGGAACATTCTACGAATTTAAATATAATTAAAACACTTGCCTTGATTGTCTCTGAATTTGGTGTTGATTTCTGTAAAGGTTTCTGCAGAATTCCTTCTCTTTCTTTCCCTCTCTAAGCTTCCTTCTCCAAAGGTGGCTATGGTGGCTAGGGTTTTCTTTGGGAAAGTTGGAAACCTAAATGATAACCTCCGTAGCTTAATGGGTTAATATGGGTTGGTTAGTGGCTTAGTGGGTCAATTCCCAATCAGATTAAAACTCCCAATTTTCGTCACTTTTAATTCCTCAAAATATAAAATTACCAAAATACCCTTTTAGTTGCCGGTATTGCCTAAAAATACCCCGGAATCCAACCTACACCCCCGGCTAGTGTTTTCTGACTATCTCGACCCTTCCGGACGCGTTGGCGCACTCAAAACGACCATACGGATAATAGAAATAAAAATTACTTTTATAATTAAAATATTACACCGTGACGCGGCGGTCTCACGCGTCTCAACAAAATTTTTAAAATGCCGTATAACAATCTCACGACAAATTTTTCATAATTCAATATTCATATAACATCATATATGCACATAATCAAATACCAACTCGCATCTCGTTAGTATTTTTAACCCGGATTAATTTCCAATTAATACGCATTTAATTAATTAATCCCAAAAATAAATATAGCCAAAAGTACGGGGTATTACATGCTAACGAAAAGGAATCTCGTTCGAACGAAGTATCGAACGAGATTCCTTTTCGTTAGCAGCGATTGGTCAACTCGTTAGAAGCTCGTTCGAACGACCTGGGGAGGGGCTTCTAACGACCTGCCAGTTTCGTTCCAGATTTCTCTAAATCTCGTTTTTTTCACCATTTTTACTCCTCAAATCTCTTCTAAAATTTGTCTCAACAATACTTTAAGGTCTCTAATCAATCCTAAACATAACAAGGTTATAAACTAATGTAATTTATGGAGTTAATTCTTCCCAATCATCATTAAACCATCAAATCTCATCACCTTCCCCCAATATTTCAAGAACACAAACCCTAAAATTTTAAATCATGAATTTACCCAATTTAAATCCGTTTTAAATTTCATCCAATCATAAATATCATCAGTATGAACATCTACCTATCATTCTACATGCAAATCCTCCCCAAGATTTCAAGTTCTAAGTTTCAAAATACATGGGTTTTCATTATCTTTCAAGAACAATTGTAATTCTTCAATTTTCTATCATGGAAGGAACATTCTACGAATTTAAATATAATTAAAACACTTGTCTTGATTGTCTCTGAATTTGGTGTTGATTTCTGTAAAGGTTTTTGCAGAATTTCTTCTCTTTCTTTCCCTCTCTAAGCTTCCTTCTCCAAAGGTGGCTATGGTGGCTAGGGTTTTCTTTGGGAAAGTTGGAAACCTAAATGATAACCTCCGTAGCTTAATGGGTTAATATGGGTTGGTTAGTGGCTTAGTGGGTCAATTCCCAATCAGATTAAAACTCCCAATTTTCGTCACTTTTAATTCCTCAAAATATAAAATTACCAAAATACCCTTTTAGTTGCCGGTATTGCCTAAAAATACCCCGGAATCCAACCTACACCCCCGGCTAGTGTATTCTGACTATCTCGACCCTTACGGACGCGTTGGCGCGCTCAAAACGACCATACGGATAATAGATATAAAAATCACTTTTATAATTAAAATATTACACCATGACGCGGCGGTCTCACGCGTCTCAACAAAATTTCTAAAATGCCGTATAACAATCTCACGACAAATTTTTCATAATTCAATATTCATATAACATCATATATGCACATAATAAAATACCAACTCGCATCTCGTTAGTATTTTTAACCCGGATTAATTTCCAATTAATACGCATTTAATTAATTAATCCCAAAAATAAATATAGCCAAAAGTACGGGGTATTACATGCTAACGAAAAGGAATCTCGTTCGATACTTCGTTCGAACGAGATCTCGTTAGATGAAGCAGTTCGTTTGAACGAACTGCTTCATCTAACGAGATCTCGTTCGAACGAAGTATCGAACGAGATTCCTTTTCGTTAGCAGCGACTGGTCAACTCGTTAGAAGCTCGTTCGAACGAGTTCGTTCGAACGACCTGGGGAGGGGCTTCTAACGACCTGCCAGTTTCGTCCCAGAATTCTCTAAATCTCGTTTTTTTCACCATTTTTACTCCTCAAACCTCTTCTAAAATTTGTCTCAACAATACTTTAAGGTCTCTAATCAATCCTAAACATAACAAGGTTATAAACTAATGTAATTTACGGAGTTAATTCTTCCCAATCATCATTAAACCATCAAATCTCATCACCTTCTCCCAATATTTCAAGAACACAAACCCTAAAATTTTAAATCATGAATTTACCCAATTTAAATCCGTTTTAAATTTCATCCAATCATAAATATCATCAGTATGAACATCTACCTATCATTCTACATGCAAATCCTCCTCAAGATTTCAAGTTCTAAGTTTCAAAATACATGGGTTTTCATTATCTTTCAAGAACAATTGTAATTCTTCAATTTTCTAACATGGAAGGAACATTCTATGAATTTAAATATAATTAAAACACTTGCCTTGATTGTCTCTGAATTTGGTGTTGATTTCTGTAAAGGTTTCTGCAGAATTCCTTCTCTTTCTTTCCCTCTCTAAGCTTCCTTCTCCAAAGGTGGCTATGGTGGCTAGGGTTTTCTTTGGGAAAGTTGGAAACCTAAATGATAACCTCCGTAGCTTAATGGGTTAATATGGGGTGGTTAGTGGCTTAGTGGGTCAATTCCCAATCAGATTAAAACTCCCAATTTTCGTCACTTTTAATTCCTCAAAATATAAAATTACCAAAATACCCTTTTAGTTGCCGGTATTGCCTAAAAATACCCCGGAATCCAACCTACACCCCCGGCTAGTGTTTTTTGACTATCTCGACCCTTCCGGACGCGTTGGCGCACTCAAAACGACCATACGGATAATAGAAATAAAAATCACTTTTATAATTAAAACATTACACCGTGACGCGGCGGTCTCACGCGTCTCAACAAAATTTCTAAAATGTCGTATAACAATCTCACGACAAATTTTTCATAATTCAATATTCATATAACATCATATATGCACATAATCAAATACCAACTCGCATCTCGTTAGTATTTTTAACCCGAATTAATTTCCAATTAATACGCATTTAATTAATTAATCCCAAAAATAAATATAGCCAAAAGTACGGGGTATTACAGATATCTCCAATGATACCCTTCACTTTAAGTGAAATCGACAAATATCTATTTTCACAAATTATCCTAATTATCTTCTAGGATACAGTTAACAGTATTCGATATATAATTATGCTTTCTATAAGCATAATTATACAATCCCATATGCTTACTAGAACTATCCTCGGGATTTATCTCACCCGATCAACCTTAAATTCATTGGGTTAAGGATTTCATTTCCTTGAACCCCAAGACTATTCCTAGTCCAATTTGTCATTTAGAAGTCCCCAATATGATTTAGGAACCCTAATCCATCAATTTCTACACTATTCTATTTTCCTCGAAAATATAGATTAAGGGTTATATACTTAAAACCCTTACTGTACCCTCCTAATTTGCCTTAATTTATGGACCATAAAGTCCTAAAAGGTCCCTTAGGTTACCACCTAATTAACCTCAAAGCAAGATGAAATGGAATCTATCCCATCCAAATCACCCTAAGAAAATTATCTTCTTTCAGCAGGGGTCGATCGATCGACCCATGGCCGTCGATCGATCGAAGACTTCGATCGATCGATCCCCCAGGCTCGATCGATCGATCAAGTCGGGCAGCTTCTTCTTTGAGAAGCTGTTTCAGCCATGGAAGCTTCCTCCAAGCTTCCATATCCTCACCCAACGGCCTACAACTTTTACCAACAACAAATACACTTATAATACGGGTCCTAAACATCCTAGAACCCGGAATCACCCAATATTTTTGGTTAATTACTAAATTCTCCAATTTACCAATTTTAGGGGTTTATTCGTTTTATCTCCCGAAAACCCGTTTTATCCACGAATACCCAACCCAAAATCATTAGGGTTTGTTATACCAACAGTGATATGAGATATTTATGCTCAAAAATAAATAAAGCAAGTAAACACTTGCCTCGTGGATAAAATCCGACGTCCTCGAGCCGAATCCCGCGGAGGCCGGTCGGAATCTCCCCCTTTTTCTTCTTTTCTTCCCTCTCTCTCTCTTCCCTCTCTTCTTTCTTATTTCTCTTCTTTCTTCTCCCCCTCTCCCTCCTTTTATAAGGAGAAAAGGGTTAAACCCCCTTAAACCAAAAAACGACTCGTTTACCCAATTACGAGCTTATTAAACTCCAAAATTACCCGGAACTTAATTTCGACAATCGGACACTCTTTTCCGACTATCTCGGACATTCCGAGACTCATGACGTTGTCAAAATTTCCATCCGATGTACTTGACTGCAAATTACTATTCTAACCCAAAATAATTAAATGCGGTTTTCTACTCAAAATCTTACCTCTTTTGTCGCTATACTCCACGGCGACATATAATTAAAATATTTTGACCTATATAGTCCCAAAATAATTTATAACCCCCTTAAAAATCATTAAATCCTCGAAAATCCCAAAAGTTACTATTTCAAGAAATTCTCCAAATTCCATATTATACTAAATTATGGAATTTAATCATCTCCAAAAGGGCGGGTTATTACAATCAACAGGCACAGTTACAACCTCCAATGCCTATCAAGGGCAACTTTAGTACGGGAGAGTGTACCATATTTAGGATGATTTACTTCTTCTAGCCCCGCCCGCAACTCCAGCGATTGAGATTAAGTTTCCTATTCACGAGTATGTGGGTCGAGTGTTATTTGATACAGGCACAATGCACTCGTTTATTGCTAGGCTTTTGCTTATTCGACGGGGTTAATCAAGTCTGCTGAGAGTACTTTTACTAGTGTGAAATCTTCCATGGATGATGGTTCGTTTATATTCTTTGTTTGTAAAAATGAAGGAATAGACCTTGGTAATTTATGTTTTGAGGCCAGTTTACTTGTCTTGGATATGGTCAGGTATGACATTATTTTGGGTATAGACTGGTTAACTATTATGGGAGGAGCATAGTTTTTGCCATTCCAGTGTAAGAAATGTTTTTAATGGCTATGCCTCTTTCAGAGGGAGGTTCGAGCACGGATTTATATTATATTGCGGAGGAGACTTTAAGAGGAATAGTTGTTTCCCTAGACTCAATTCCCATTGCTAGAGAATTTGAGGATGTATTTTAGGAGATTTTGGGCTTACCACCCAATCGTGAGATTCAGTTTGTAATTGATTTAGCACCGGGAACTCGGCCGACTGCGAGAGCTCCATACCATATGGCTTCTTTAGAAATGAGGGAACTAAGGGATCTAATTCAACAATTATTGGATCAAGGGTTTATTCAGCGTAGTATGTCGCTATGGGGTGCTCCTGTGTTGCTTGTGAAGAAGGGAGATAGTTCCCTCCGGTTATGGGTTCATTACCGAGAATTGAATAAGGTCACCATCAGGAACAAATACCCGTTACCTCGGATCGATGATTTATTTGATCAACTAAGGGGAGCGTCGTACTTCTCTAAGATTGATTTGAGGACTGGGTATCATCAACTATGAATTCGAGAGTAGAACGTGTCGAAGACTGCCTTCTTGACTAAATATGGGTCCTATGAGCTTTTGGTCATGCCTTTTGGGCTAACCAACGCCCCTGCTGTATTTATGGACCTTATGATAGAGTATTTTGGGACTTTCCAGACCAGTTTGTCATAGTGTTTATCGATGACATTCTAGTCTATTCTCAGACTAAAGTCGATCATGCTAAACATCTACGGTTGGTCCTGTAAATATTACATAATCATCAACTATATGCTAAATTCGAGAAGTGTGGTTTCTAGTTGCAAGAAATGCAGTTTTGGGGGCACATTGTGTCAGCAGAGGGTATATTGGTAGATCTGAGTAAAGTTATCGCGGTAAGAGAATGGGGTCACCCCACGACACCCACTGAGATTCGTAGTTTTATGGGTCTGGCGGATTATTATCATAATTTCATCAAGGTTTTTTCCAAGATAGCTAGACCTTTGACGAATCTGACCCGGAAGGGAGTGAAGTTTGTTTGGGATGATTCCTATCAACTAGCATTTAATGAATTGAAGGAAAAGTTGACTTCTGCTCCTGTACTCACGTTACCAAGATCGGTAGTGGACTATTTAGTCTTTACTGACGCGTCTCTACAAGGATTGGGAGGTGGGTTACAACAGGAGCATCAAACCATTGCTTATGCATCTTGCAAGATAAAGCCCCATGAGAAGAATTATCCCGTGCAAGATCTGGAGCTTGCAGTGGCAGTGTTCGCCTTGAAGATATGGAGACATTACATCCGGGGGGAGAAGTTCAGTCTTTTTACGGACCATAAATCGTTGCAATATTTGTTCTCATAGAAAGATCTGAATATGCGACAACATCGATGGTTAGAGTTCATGAAAGACTATCAATTCGATATTAATTATCACCCAGGCAAGGCCAATATTTTAGCGGATGTGTTGAGTCAAAAAATCGCGGGGGAGCTAGCAAAGGTATAGAAGTCTAAATGGAAAGAGCTTAGCCAGGAGGATGTTGTAGCAATGGCATTTATGTCAGTTCTGACTGTTACGACTATTATTGTGATGAGAGTCATGGAAGCGCAAGGAAGGGACAAAGACTGCCAAGATCGGGTGCGCCAATTATTGATCAAGGTAATGAAGTCCTACTCTATAAGTTCTGAGGGTGGGTTACATTTCTACGAGAGACTTGTAGTCCCCAACGAGGGAGATTTGAGACATGCCGTCATGACAGAATCTCATAGGTCTAGGTTTACAGTACATCCAGGTGGAGACAAAATGTACCAAGATATGCGTCGTCAATATTGGTGCGCGGGTATGAAAAGGGACATCTCTGAATTTTTTTCCCAATGCACCACCTATCAATTTGTGAAAGTAGACCACCAACGATCAACGGGATTGTTACAATCGTTAGAAATACCAGTATGAAAGTGGGAGAGCATTTCGATGGATTTCATCACCGGATTGCCGATGTCACGAAGCGATCATGATTCCATTTGGGTTATTGTCGCTCGTCTGACCAAATCGTCACATTTCTAACCGATGTGAACGGATTATAATACGGCACGACACTCCCGACTCTTTATCACAGAGATTGTGAAACTCCATGGGGTTCCCATCAATATAATCTCCGATCGAGACAAGATTTCTGTGTCCCATTTCTGGCAGAGTTTCCAAGAAGCAATGGGGACCGAATTGAAATTGAGTACCTCCCACCACCCTCAAACAGACATGAAAACATAGAGAGTTAATCAAATGTTGGAGGATATGCTTAGGATGTGCGTACTCGACTTCAGAGGAGGATGGGAGAAATACCTTCCATTTGTTGAATTTGCTTATAATAATTTGTATCAATTCACAATAGGTATGGCACCGTTCGAGGCACTTTATGGTGGCTGTGTAGATCACCTACTTATTGGTTGGAAGTAGGAGATAATAAGCTTTATGAACCTTAAATGATCCAAGATACCTCTTCAAAGATTGAGCTTATTCGAAACCGCATCTGAATTGCACAGGATCGTCAGAAAAGTTATGCCGATGCGAACAGAAGGCACATGGAATTGGAGGTTGGAGACCAAGTTTTAGTGCGGGTATCCCCAATGAAGGGAATAATGTGATTCAGGAAGAAAGGCAAGCTTGCACCGCCCTATGTAGGCTATTTTACCATTATTGCAAAAGTAAGACCCGTAGCATATCAACTTGCTTTACCGAAATGCCTACAATAGATTCACGAAGTGTTCCACGTTTCATCCTTGAAGAGTTATAAAAGGTGTGAGGGCGCTCACTAGAATATTCCTTTGGATGATATCGAGCTACAACCCGATGTTTCATATGAAGAACAACCGGTTGCTATTTTAGATCATGGGGAGCGCAGGCTAAGATCAAGAGTGGTTCCCTTAATCTGAGTTCAATGGGGACACCACAATGCAGAGGAATCAACTTAGGAGAGTGAGGAAGATATTCGAGAGAAGTATCCACATCTCTTTTTATAAGGTACACCTGAATTTTGAGTGCAAAATTCCCTTATAAGGGGGGGAGTATGTAATACCCCTTATTTACGAGTAATTATTTTTATATTAATTTGCTACGAGATTTAATTATATAAAATAAAGGAAGTTAAAGTAAGTATTACTTTAAGTGACTTATGAGATAATATTTAGCGAGTTTTGTATATTTACTGTTAAGTGAATGTAAATAGCAGCGCATTATATTTTATTGCGTCGTTGTGCTTTAAAGTGGCAGTTGTGATTTAAAATGATGTTAGAACATGAAATAATTTATGATATCCTGGATGTCGATTTAGAGCGCGCGGTTAGTCCGAAAATGGTTGAAATAGTCAAAATAAGTACCAAGTTGTATTTTTGGGTTCCGGTTACTTTTGACCGGTAATGACTTAATTATGTGGTTACGAGTCATTTTAATTGTGTACTAGTATTTAAAATTGAACTTTATGTAAGTTGAGTATTTTAGTCTTGCTAGAACACTATTTATCATTTATTCCTAAACCTAAAAGGGAGAGAGAGAGAGAGAGAGAGAGAGAGAGAGAGAGAGAGAATTTAGGAGAAAAAGAAGAGAAAAGAGAGAGAATTGAAGATTTGAGCTTGAAATTATTATTACCGAAAGATAATCCGAGACTACGATCTTAAGTCAAGTTTCTAACTTGCATATGTATGATTTTGTGTGGATAAATTGTATTGATAGTTGTGTTTTTGGAGATTTGAACCATTTTTGGGTTTTGGTGACTTGTGGTGTTTAAACCCTTATTTATGATTTGAGTTGATTATAATAACTTGTTGTTGTGTAGAAATGTTGGGCTAAAGTGATAGATGACGAGGATGAGAGAAGTGGAGGAAAATAAGGTTAGGGATTTAGGTTTTGTATGTTAGAAAAGGGGTTGTCCGTGAGATCTGGTGAGGCCAGTCGACCGCGGTCCAGAGCTCGATCGATCGGGCCTAAAGAGAAAAGCCCACTGCTTCTCTCGATAGGCATAATTTTAAAGAGCGGTCGACCGTGGTCCAAGGATCGGTCGACTGGGCCATGAGGTACGGGCTTACAACTTCTCTTACAAGGCCATTTTCATAAAGCGTGGTCGATCGGGGTCAGGGGTCAGTCGACCGGTACCCTATTTTTCATCCCGAGAATTTTTGTTTTCTTTTGTTCCTTTATTTTAAGGTTTAAGGCCTAGGAACCTTCTTGCATGAAGTAAAATAAAGTATTAGGGTTGTGTATCAGGAGGATCCATAACCTAGGTTAGATAGAGAGTGTTCGGGCTTAGGTTGGGGATTAAATAATTAACTGTTAGAAGGAGGTAAGTGTCCTTTTCATTTAGTGAGCTAGTCTAGGGCTAGGGAAAAGTAGTGTTTTATAATTTTGGACTTTTGATATTGGGATGAGGTGGTATTACACTTGATGGCTTATAGGGTTGTTATTTATTTATGGAGATTAATATAATGATAATTAAATGTCATGTTTTATGATGTTAAACACATGAGATTCCAGTTATAAGGTAATGTACATTTTAAATTGGCAAATCTTGTGAATATTGGCTTGCATATACATACCTCTCTAAATTCTATCATAAGGGAAGTTACGCGAATGAGGTGAAGTCCCCTGGCTATTGAATGTAAGGCGAATATAGTCCTTGGCCATAGGATCGATGGTTATATTGTGCTGCTTAATTCTAAGTGAGGTAATTTCGGGTATGGTTATGACTCACTGTCGAAGGTATATGGACGCTTCCCACGCGACGCGATTTGGGATGCCCAGGTGGTCTTGGTTATAGGCCCTGGAAGATGATAGCTATTTAGGGACGCATCCAGTGAGGTGACTCCCGAAAGGATGGCCTTAGAATCGTTAAATGTTAATTGTAACTATTTTCTCGAACGGGGCATTTCATAAATGGCTAATGCATTTATAAATCAATTGTACGGACTGAGCTTACTATGAGAGATGAACTTATGACGTCATATTTTACTAAACTATAGTTTAAGCTTATTAAAATGGATTTTAATTAATTCTCTTGCATTGATGAATTGTTAATATTAACTGGCATTTCGTTAGGATGTGCACTTAGATGAGAGGTGAGGAATATTCTTATCATGAGGAGCGATTTAAACTTGTCTACAATGTTAGCAATTCATAACTGTCATGCAATTTATTCACACGTATATCATATCAAACCGGGCCCTGACCCGTTTATATTTCTTTATTTGTATGGATTCCATTTATGATCAAGTGCTCCGCCGCAAGGACGCACGTGTTAAT
Organism: Sambucus nigra; assembly: GCA_949130495.1. NCBI lineage: Eukaryota > Viridiplantae > Streptophyta > Magnoliopsida > Dipsacales > Adoxaceae > Sambucus > Sambucus nigra. Next base: position 497,716,629 of record OX422208.1, on the reverse strand, counting down.
CTCTCATTCTCAGTTTTTGTGAGCTACAGTATTTTTACGAATGTTGTAGGATTTTTGTTATTGACGCATCCATCTTTTGTATATTCTAGTTATGATCAGTCTGTACATTCGGTCGTATTGCCCAAGTCTTGTAATTGTACGTGTATTGTTTGTATTTAACTGTAATACTCGGTGTAACTTGTTTGTACTAGCTTGTTAATCGACAGCCTATCCGGTTATTGTTCTTGTTTATTAGTTGCTAAATTGTTATATGTCTTTACTTGCTTATTCACCACTTTTTCAAATTTGGATTGTCTAAATGGTTTTATTTAAACTTGAAAATTTTAATTGACATCCGTTTTCTAAAATAATTGGTGGTTATCTCGTATTATTATTATCGCGACAGTGATGCTAAGAATGGACCATATATGATTTTTGTATTTATTGGAGTATCGAGCTGCCCACCTCTTATTTTAATAAGCGGGGTGTCACGAGATATACCATCCATGTTAGAGTAGGATGATTAATCTATGACTTTCATATATTTTGGTTTAATTTAGGAGATTTAAATCATGTTCTTGGGTTAAATTTGAGTTAGGATATACTCCTTATGCATGTAGAACGAAATTTATAATTCATCACTATAAACTTATGAAGAAATCTGGGTTTTTAGTTATGTTCTTAACAAAAATAATAATTTTAGGTTTTACGGAATTATCTTGGAATTTATTTAATTTATAGATGTTTTTTATGATTTGATGATTCTATCACGTTAGAAATCGTGCATATATGTTAGGATAACATTTGATAGGTTTGGTTGGGAATATGGGATCGTGTAATGAAGGTTTGGAAGATTAAAAATGGTGAAACCTGTAACTATTTAAGGAAGAAGATGAAGATCTGCAACAGGCGAATTGATTCGGCTCCTTGGCAGAATTGATTCGGCTGCCCAGATTTTGATAAATTTGTCCATTTTTGCTTAGATAGCCTGCGAAGCGATCGGGCTAACTGTTCAGGTAATATTTAGATATAATGGGAGTTATATTAAATACCTGTAGGCCAAGGATTGTTCTGAGACTTAATCATAAGAGGAGAATTTAGGGTTAAAGTTAATTGGACATAATTGCTGTGAGATTTAAATTCCGAGGACCTTATCTTGGCACGAGCATTCCTAGGGAACTGGTGACTTAGACTAGTAGGGTATGAGTGAGATTGCTACATAATTGACTTAAGGAATAATCGGTAACCTTCTAATTGATGGGAAACACTCAGGCATATATAAATAATGAGTATACTGGTATATTAATAATAGGTAGGCTATACGAGAGTTATATAGACTACGCATGGAATATATTATAGGGTACGTGCTTACCTTTACTAAATATATATATATATAAGTTGTGTGAATATCTAATGTGTGACTTATTATGTGTATGACATACCTACGCCGCTTGCTGTCGCGGGAGGTTTAAAAAGGCAAAAGTCTTATCTTGATGAGCCATCTTGGGGGATTTTAGACTTGTAACTCAAAACATAGAACTTAGGGATGACCACTGCTTGTGTGAATGAGGGAGTGCTCGGTCATTTGGGTGCATAGGTATGTGCGTAGCCCAAAGGCCTAAAATTATGTTCACCTCCAATTATGTGTGAATTGTATATTGTGGTTCGAGAGTGATTCCGAACGGATAGTCCTTTATTTAGTACGTGATGTACATGGACTTGATAACAGAGTATGCATGCACCGCAGGTCTCAGTCTAAGGTTGTTGTATGTATATATATATATATATACTTGTGATTTATCCTACTGTATGTGCTTAGTAGATGAGAAAGATAGTGATATCTAAAATAACCTAAGAATTTGGAAACTTAAGGTGATTTCTTAATTGATTAAATGATATGAGAAAACAAATCAATAACGTATTGTATGGGTAATGCGGGTGGGCACCACTAATGAGCATGTGTAGTAAGATAATGGACTTGAACTAGTTAGGTAGGGTAGAATAAGTAGGGCGGGTTAGTAGAATACGTTTGGCGTGCACAATAGTTGAGGGGTGATGACCTCAAGTGATAGCACATGAAACTAAAATGTATATAATATCTGCTGATTATGCATTTTAAATACTTGCAAATATTTTTAAATTGTTTTACTTGGGCTCCGACCCATTTTCTAAATCTATTTTGTAAAAACCATTTTAGGTGCCCATCCACAGGAACACATGGCTTAGGAGTTTAGATCATTTTATGTTCTGCAGTCGTTGTGGATGCTTGTAGGACCTCGGTAGTAGACGCCTCCATTCCTTTCAGATCATATACATCATTATATCAATTTTAGTCTGGTATGTGGCATCCATCTTCTACTATTAGTTATTTCCAGAGACACTATACTTCATTTATTTTCAGTTGTTGGATTCGGCTTTAGATATATATTGTTGTATTGGAGTTTCAGGCTGGAGTGTTTATTCCAGTCATATCTTATTTGATTCAGTTATTTCGCTACTTATGATGTTGGTCAATTGGAATGGTAAATGTGGTTTATTTATTTAGTTATATCAAATCATTGCATGTTAATTTAAAATATTAAAATTTGACACCAGCTTAATTAACTAATGTAAGTGATTAGTAATCAACCATTTTTGACAACGATGCTAAGAATGAACCAACTGGGTATTCTGTTTTAATTTAATAAAGGGTTGATCAGCCGGTATTTAACTGGGTGGGGTGTCACATATGGTATCAGAGCATCAGTTCTAGTGTCTTTAGGATCTGTACAGCTTACTACGATTTTAGCGTAACGTCATTTGATATAGATCCCTATTATTAGGACTGTTGTATTCTTTATTTGACGTTTATGTCTTCAGCTATTTTTAGACATATTAAATTGTGGGCTAATGGAAAATTCTCTCTCGTTTCAGATGCATCCTAGACATGCACCATGATCCACCCCAGAGGCACCCCAGAGCCTCAGCCAGCTCCAGCCCAGGGTACCATTAATGCTGTAGAGATTGCTACTATAGTCGCACAACATGCACCACCACAAGCACAGGTCATGGCACCAGCTTAGATATAGACATTTCTTTCTGATTGAAAGCGAGTTAGAGATGCCTTTCAGAAGGCACACCCTCCCGAGTTCTAAGGGAGTTCAGATATGGTGGTTGCTAGCCAATGGAAGAAAGACATCTAGAGGCATTTGATGTTGTACGAGTGCACGAATGTTCAGAACTAGATTCTAGATATAATTAAGCTAGTTGGGGAGGCACGACAGTGGTGGAAGTCTGTTATCACCACAGAGGAGAGAGATAGTATATCGATATAGGAGTTTTGGGAGAGGTTTGATCGTAAATACTTCCCATCCGCCATCCCGACTGAGATGGGGCAGAAATTACTAGATCTCATCCAGGAGGGGAAGACCATGGCTGAGTATGAGGAAGAATTCACGAGGTTAGCTAACTTTGTTCCTTTAGGTACCTACCGAGGAGAAGAGGATACAACTATTTATGTATAGTCTTACTTGGAGGATCCGACAACAACTGTTTGGTAATCCTTCTTTGAAGACATGCACTGAGGTGTTGAATGTTGCTTTGTTACATTGCAGGATCACCTCTTCCATATTTAGGGGAGCAAATGAGCAGGAGAGTCCAGCCAGCAGGGCAGGACTAGAGGTAGAAATGTCGGCGGGGTAGATTCAACTCAGAGTCAGTAGAGGTAGGATGAGCAGGTTCCCCACAGGGGGGACTCTTCTAAGAGATTTCGTTCAAGGTATTATCGGCAGGGACAGGGTGGATTCAGGCAGGGTCAGTCGGGCCATCAATAATTTTATCAAGGCCAGGGTAGGGGTGGTGATGGGCAGCAGGGCTATAGGGGAGGTAACTTTACGGGCAGGTGTTTTATTTGTGGCAAGACTGACCACAAGAGACAGGATTGCACTGATAAGGGCAGGGGTCATCAATAGCAGGGAAGCTGCTATGAGCCTCAGAGACCAATTTTTCCCGTCGCCCTCCCATTAATAGAACCCGTACCCGCATTACCTACGACATCGGCTATTCTAGTAGCTCCACCTCAACAAGGGAAGTTACAGTATGGGGGAGTGTATCATATCCACCAGGCTATAGCTTCACGGGCTCCACCCATTGTTGAGGGTATGTTTCTTTTCCATGGCACTTTGGAGCGCATTTTATTTGACACTTGGGCTTCACACTCGTTCAAATATACTAGATTTGCACGACTGTAGGGTTTTAGAGACGTCAAATAGTACAGTTACATGTGTAGAGTCACCACTGGGTAATGGAATGTTGATATTCTTTATCTGTTGAGGAGTAAGTATAGAAATTAGTAGATTAGTTTTGCTTGCTGATATGGTTATATTAGATATGTCAGAGTACGATGGCATCATAGGAATGGATTGGCTAGCTAAGTATAGGTCCATAATTGATTGATATAGTGTTTTCAATCACCGACCAGAAGATGTTCCTAGTGGAAATGCCTCATCCGAGGGATGATCGTCCACTCATTTGTACTAAATTGAGGAGGAGACCTCTCAGGGGGTAGTGATTTCCCTTGATTCTATCCCTATCGTATGTGAGTTTGCTGATGTGTTTCAGGAGATACCAGGATTGCCCCTAATAAAGAGATTGACTTCATCATTAACTTGACGCCAACCACTCAGCTAATAGCTTGTGCATCGTATAGTATGGGTCCTATGGAGAAAAGGGAGGTATGAGGTCAGATTGAGAAACTATTAGTGCAGGGTATTATATGTCATAGTACGTCGCCTTAAGGTGCCCCCGTATTTCTTGTAAATAAGAGATATGGGTCTTTACACTTGTGTGTGGATTATCGGGAGTTAAATAAAGTCACGATACAGAATAAGTATCCGTTGCCCCGAATCGATGATTTATTCGATCAGTTGAGAGGATACGCCTACTTCTCTAAGATATATTTGAGATTCGGGTATCACCAGTTGTGCATCCAGGAGAGGGATGTGTCTAAAACTTCCTTCCCGACAAGATATGGGTCTTACGAGTTTAGGATTATGCCATTTGGGCTAACCAATGCACCATTCGTATTTATGGACTTAATGAATAGGGTGTTCAGAGAGTTCTTGGATTAGTTTGTTATCGTCTTCATTGATGACATTCTGATTTATTCACGAACTGAGGGGGAGCATACCGAACATTTACGCTGGGTCTTACAGACACTATATGAGCATCAGTTGTCGCAAAGCTTGAAAAATGCTGGTTCTGGATACGTAAAGTATAATTTTTAGGGCATATCATTTCTGAGTTGGCAATATTGGTGGACCTGAGTAAGGTGTTAACGGTGATGGAGTGGGGATAGCCCACGACACTAACAAAGGTCCCCAATTTCTTGGGGTTAGCTGGGTACTACAGATGGTTATTAGGGAATTCTCGAAAATTATGGTTCTGTTGACTAATTTGACTCACAAAGGTGTACCATTTGTTTGGGATGACGCCTGTCAGTTGGATTTTAATGAGCTAAAGGACAATTTACTTCAGCACCCGTACTCGCACTTCCCAGGGAAGGAGTAAAGTATCTTATTTTCACTGACTCGTCCCTACAGGGACTTGGGGGTGTGCTACAATAAGAGGATTAGGCTATAGCATATACTTCCCGCAAGCTTAAGCCTCATGAGAGGAATTACTCCACCCATGACTTGGAGTTAGCGATTGTTGTGTTTGCGTTGCAGATTTGGAGGCACTGTTTGCTGGGAAAGAAGTTTCGTTTGTTCACAAATCATAAGTCACTACAGTACTTATTCACTCATAGGGTGTTGAATATGTGTCAGCATAGGTGGCTTGAATTTGTGTAGGATTATCAGTTTGATATCCAATATCACCCAAGAAAGGATAACATGGTGGCAGATGCATTGGGTCGTAGGCCAACAGGTGAGGTAGCCGAGGTGTGGAAGGAAAAATGGAAGGAATTGGGATAAGAGGATTCAGTTGCCCGATCATTTATGCCAGTCATGACCATCGCCCCTAGATTGTCACGAGGGTGGTATAAGCACAGGAAACAGATCCATTTTGTCAGGAGCAGATCAGACTGCTCTTAGTTGGGGGTGCCAAGTTGTCTCCGTTAGTTCAGAAGGAGGTTTACGATTCAACGGGAGATTGATTGTCCCTGAGGAGGAATATTTACGACGTGCATTGATGGAAGAGGCACATAGGTCGTAGTTTGCGGTACGTCTTGGAGGGTATAATATGTACCAAGATATAAGACGGCAGCACTGGTGGAGTGAGATGAAGAGAGACATCGTTGAGTTTGTTTCAAGGTGTACCACTTGTCAGTTGGTTAAAGTGGACCATCAGAAGCCGACAGGGGTTTTACAGCCATTTGAAATCCTAATGTGGAAAGAGGAGAGCATTTCCATGGATTTTATTATTGGGTTACCTACTTCACAGTTAGGTCGCGATTCCATATGGGTGATAGTGGATCGTTTGACTAGGGTAGCTCACTTCCTGCCAGTTCGGATTGAGTATACCATGGAATAGTAAAGATGACGAAATTATGGAAAGATGGAAAAATTACTTTGAGATGTTATTAAATGGAGATAATGGGAGTAGATTAGATATAGGGGAACTTAGGGAGACTCGAGAAAATATATTTTTCGTAGAACTAGGACAACAGAGGTCAGGATTGCTATCAAAAAGATGAAAACAGGGAAGGCTTTAGGACCAGATGGTATCCCTATTGAGGTTTGGAAGTGTTTAGGGGAGGATGGAGTATCGACTTGGAATATAGGGACTATGACAGGAAAATGGATGGAGTTAGTAGATACCATGATAAGAAGAAAAGTTAACATATCTTGTTTACAAGAAACTAAATGGGTCGGTGAGAAAGCTAGAGAAATATAAAATCCAGGATTTAAATTATATTATACAGGAAAATATAGAAATAAGAACGGAGCTGGAATAATAGTAGATAAAAACTTTAAGGACGATATCGTAACCGTTATTAGATAGACTTATATTTGTAAAATTGGTATTAGGTGAAAACATAATTAATATTGTTAGTGCTTATGCATCCCAAGTAGGATTAGATGAGCACACTAAAGTACAATTTTGAAAACAAATGGATGAACTAATTCAAGAAATACCCCTAGGTGAGAAAATCTATATAGGTGGAGATTTTAATGGCCATGTAGGAGAAGATCGTGTAGGATATGAGATAGTGCATAGAGGATATGGTTTTGGAGATAGGAACAATGGGGGACAGTCTATCTTAGATTTTGCGATGGCTTATGATTTTGTACTAGTAATTACATGTTTTAAAAAGAGGCCTGAACACTTAATAACTTATAAAAGTGGAACGCATAAGAGCCAAATAGATTTTTTTCATTACTAGGAAAGGAGACCGATTAACTTGTAAACATTGTAAGGTTATCCCGGGAGAGAGGTTAACCTCACAACATAGGATAATGGTGTTGGATATAAATATTAAAAATCAATCACGAGTGCGAAAAGTGAAGATTAACCCACGAACTACGTGGTGGAATTTAAAAGGAGAGAAATTAGAACTATTTAAAGATAAAGTATTAAATGAAGCAACATGGAATAGTGAGGAAGAAACTAGCATGATGTGGAATAAGATGGCCACATGCATTAGGATAATATCAAAAGAAATTCTTGGAGAATCAAAAGGCAAAGGGCCACAGTCTAAAGAAACTTGGTGGTGGAATAAAGAAGTACAGAATATAGTAAAAATTAAAAGGGAGTGCTTTAAAATATGGCAAATAAATAGAAATGAAGAGAATTTTGAAAAATATAAATGGGCTAAAAAGGAAGTTAAAAAAGTGATAAGAGATGCTAAGTTAAAAGCGTATGATGATATTTATACAAAATTAGGAACACAAGAAGGGGAAAAAGTATTTATAAGCTTGCCAAACTTAGGGATAGGAAAACAAAAGATTTTAAGAATGTTAAGTGCATCAAAAGTGATGATTCGAGAGTCTTAGTCAAAGATGATGAAATTATGGAAAGATGGAAAAACTACTTTGAGAGGTTATTAAAAGGACATAATGGGAGTAGATTAGATATAGATGAACTTAGGGAAACTCGAGAAAATATATTTTTTCGTAGAATTATGAGAACAGAGGTCAGGATTGCTCTAAAAAAGATGAAAACAGGGAAGGCTTTAGGAACATATGGTATCCCTATTGAGGTTTGGAAGTGCTTAAGGGAGGATGGAGTATCATGGCTTACAAAATTATTTAATAGAATTTTAATGACTAATAGGATGCCCGATGAATGGAGAAAAAGTATTTTAGTACCTATTTATAAAAATAAAGGGGACATACAAAGTTGTTCAAATTATCGTGGTATTAAGTTAATGAGTCATACAATGAAACTTTGGGAGAGAGTGATTGAATATAAATTGAGATTGAAGACAACAGTATCTGAGAATCAATTTGGGTTTATGCTTAGGAGGTCAATAATGGAAGCAATCTATTTATTGAGGAGATTAATGGAGAGGTATAGAGAGAAAAAGAAGGATCTTCATATGATTTTTATGGATTTGGAAAAGGCGTATGATATGATACCTAGAGATATAATATGGTGGGTTCTACATAAAAGAGGAGTGACTCACAGATATATTGATGTGATCAAGGGTATGTATGATGGTGCGATGACTACAGTAAGAACATCAGCCGGAGAAAGTAGTGAATTTTCAATTACGGTAGGGCTACACCAAGGTTCAGCATTAAGTCCTTATCTCTTTGCTCTTGTTATGGATGAGTTGACTGGACAAATACAAGATGAAGTGCCATGGTGTATGCTATTTGCATATGATATTGTTTTAGTGGATGGAACTAAGATGGGGATTAATACTAGGTTGGAATTATGGAGAGAAACTTTATAAACAAGAGGATTTAAAATAAGTAGAACTAAAATAGAATATGTATAGTGTAATTTTAGTAGTAATAGGAGGACAAATGGAGACGTGGTGAAATTGGAGGGTCAAGAAATACCTAAAAATGACCATTTTCGTTATTTAGGATCGATTATACAAAAAGATGGAGATATTAATGATGATGTTACGCATAGTATTAGAGCAGACTGGGTTAAGTGGAGAAGTGCTACCGGCATTTTGTGTGATGGTCGTATACCTTTGAAGTTAAAAGGAAAATTTTATAGGACGACCATTAGATCCACCATGTTATATGGGATAGAGTGTTGGGCAACCAAGAAACAAAATGTGCAGAAAATGATTTTGGCGGAGATGCAAATGCTAAGATGGATTTGTGGTAAAACTCAAAAGGATAAAATTAAAAATGAACAAATTCGTGAAACGGTAAAAGTAGCTCCTATAGAAGATAAATTGAGAGAAAATAGACTTAGATGGTTTGGACACGTCAAGCGTAGACCAGTGGATGCTCCTGTAAGGAAGAGTGATTTAGTTAGTATTGATTGTAACCCAATGGGTAAAGGTAGGCCTAAATTAACTTGGTGGGATATTATAAAAAAGGACATGATATCATATGGTTTAACCGAAGATATTACAATGGACAAAATGAAATGGAAAAATAGGATTCATGTAGCCGACCCCAAATAATTGGGAAAAGACTTTGTTGAGTTGAGTTGAGTTGAGATAGTAAGATTGTACGGGGTGCCATTAGATATTTTGTCCAATAAGGACAAGATTTTTGTGTCTCGATTTTGGGAGAGTTTTCAGGAAGCTATGGGTACCGAGTTGCAGTTGAGTTCGACTTATCACCCACAGATGGACGGGAAGACAGAAAGGACTAATAATATATTGGAAGATATGCTACGGATGTGTATCCTTGATTTTGGGGTAAGTTGGGAGCAATATCTTCCACTGATAGAGTTCGCGTATAACAACTCCTATCAGTTCACGATTAGCATGGAACCATTCAAGAAATTATACGGTAGACCTTATCGTTCGCCCACTTGTTGGTTGAAGGTGGGGGACAACAAGCTTCTCGGGCCGGAGTTGATTCAGGATGCATCGGCCAAGATTGAGTTGATTTGGAGCCATATGCAGATAGCCCAGGATCGACAGAAGAGTTATGCAGATGCTAAGTGGTATTTCCTAAAGTTTAGTATGGGGGATCAGGTGCTACTACATGTATCTCCTATGAAGGGGATGATGAGGTTTGGAAGGAAAAGGAAGTTGGCATCGAGATACGTGGGGTTACTCCCTATCATTGAGCAGATTGGGCCGGTTGAATACGGACTTGGGTTATCGGAGCATTTGCACCGAATTCAAGATGCATTTCATATTTCTTTGCTGAGACAGTATCTCCGGGATGAGTTAGTTCACACTCACATCGCTTTGGAGGAGATTGATTGGCGGCCCGATATGTCATATGATGAGAGGTCAGTTTTTATCTTAGACCATAGCGAGAGGAAACTTGGGTCGAAGGTAGTTCCACTTGTACAGGTTCAATGAGGGCATCATAATGCCAACGAGTCCACTTGGGAGCATAAGGATAAGATGCGCGAAAAGTATCCAGAGTTATTCATACAAGGTATTTCCTTTTTTCGAATTTCAAGATGAAATTCCATTATTAGAGGGGCAGTGTGTAACAACCCGTAATTTAATTGATTTTATATTGGGAATTAATTTGGATTAATTAAATTATAGTTGGAAATAAATTCGATAAAATAAATATTAATTAGCGAGATAAGGGTTCATATTTATTTATATTGAATATTACTTAGTGAATGAGTAATAATAATGATAAGAAAATATTATAATTGTCGTGAGTGAAAAATACGGCAGTTGTGGTAAATTTAGTCGGAGCGCGCGTATCAGACGTGTCGGGACTTAATTTGAAAAATAAAATATAATTTTACTTTTGATATTTCATATGGCCATTTTGAATGCGCCAGTGTGTCTGTAAGGGTTAAAATAGTCAGAAAAGTGTACTCGGGAGTTTAGTTTGGGTCCCGGGGCAATTTTAGGTCAAACCGATACCCCGTGAGGGTAATTTGGTTTTTCGTATTTTTAAGGAAGGAAGACCCACGAGAATTCTAAGTGTATAATTTCTGGTAGGTTGGAGGAACTACGGTTAGAAGTTACAAATTCCCAGAGAGGCCATAGGAGGAAGAAGATAGGAGACCCCAAGGCCATATCACACCATTCTTGCACCACAAACACCACCATCGCGTAGATCGAGAGGAGAGTATCACAAATATGCCATTCTTCTACAGAGGATCAGATCTTTAAATAAAGACAAGTATTTATCTTTCTTTAATTATGAAAGATATACCATCCATGTTAGAGTAGGATGATTAATCTATGACTTTCATGAATTTTGGTTTAATTTGGGAGATTTAAAACATGTTCTTGGGTTGAATTTGAGTTAGGATATACCCCTTATGCATGTAGAAAAAAATTTATAATTTACCAATATAAACTTATGAAGAAATTTGGGTTTTTAGTTGAGTTCTTGAACAAATACGATAATTTTAGGTTTTGGGGGATTATCTTCGAATTTATTTAATTTATAGATGTTTTTGATGATTTGATGATTCTATCAAGTTAGAAATCGTGCATGTATGTTAGGATAATGTTTGGTAGGTTTGGTTAGGAGTATGGGATCGTGTAATGAAGGCTTGGATGATTAAAAATGGTGAAACCCGTAGCTGATTGAGGAAGAAGATTAAGACCTGCTACAGGCGATTCGATTCGGCTACCCAAATTTTGATAAATTTCTCCCTTTTAGCTTAGAATGCGTGAGAAGTGATGGGGATAACTTTTGAGGTAACATTTAGATATAATGGGAGTTATATTAAATACCAGTAGGCCAAGGATTGTCCTGAGATTTAATCACATGAAGAGAATTTAGGGCTAAAGTTAATTGGACATAATTGCGGTGAGATTTAAATTTGGGGATCCTTATCTTGGCACGGGAATTCCTAGGCAACCGGTTACTTTAACTAGTAGGGTATGAGTGAGATAGATACTGAATTGGCTTAAGGAACAATCGGTAACCTTCTAAGTGATGAGAAAATTGATGAACAAGTATATAATATTTGTTGATTATGCATTTTAAATACTTGCAAATATTTTTAAACTGTTTTACTCGGGTTCTGACCCGTTTTCCAAATCTATTTTGTACAAACCATTTTAGGTGCCCAGTCACAGGAACACCAGGTTTAGGAGTTCAGATCATTTGACGTGCTGCAGTTGTTGTGAACGCTTGCAAGACCTTGGTAGTAGACGCCTCCATTCCTTTCAGATCATATGCATCATTATATATATTTCAATCGGGCATGTTGCCCCCATCTTCTATGTGTAGTTATTTTCAAAGACATTGTACTTCATTTATTTTCAGTTGTTGGATTCAGTTTTAGATATGGATTATTGTATTGGAATTTCAGGCTGGAGTGTTTATTCCAGTCATATCTTATTTGATTCAGTTATTTCTGTATTTATGATGTTGGTTAATTGGAATGGTGAATGTGGTTTTTTTATTTAGTTATATCAGATCATTGCATGTTAATTTAAAAGATTAAAATTTGACACCAGCTTAATTAACTAAAGTAGGTGATTAGTAATTAACCGTTTTTAACAGCGATGCTAAGAATGAACCAACTGGATATTCTATTTTAATTTAATAAAGTGTTGATCAGTCGATATTTAATTGGGCGACATTTCTGGCGTGTTCAAGGAAAATGCTCAAGTTTTTCATAATGGTAGCAACCGTTTCTAAGCAGATTGGAATCATCATTATTTCTAGACGTGGGTATTTGGTTCGAATTCCCTTTATTTTGATTTTGGCCTTGGTTAGGAGCAATTTTTTGTTCTGCCCAAGTTTGAATTTTTTAATTATTTTTTCCTTTCATATTTTTGGGTGGAGCCTTAAATTTATAGGAGCTTTGATGCTCGGAGGTTGGTTGGTTCACAATATTAACCTTAAGAGATGATATACCATGTTCCTCTTTTTTATCTCAAACACGGGATTCCTCCTCAATTAGGAGTTTTACAATTAAAGTCTTAAGAAAATTTTCCTTTGATTTATGCTTTAAATTGTTCCTGAATCCTTCCAAGAGGGTGGTAATTTATCAATCATTATTGCAAATTGAAAATGTTCATCAATTTTCATACCCTCTTAAAATATTTAATAAATAATTTTCTACAATGCGTGGCATTGAGAAACTGTAGGCCTGTCATCATTCATATGGAATTTAAGATATCGACTTACAACATATTTCTTAGCACTGACTTCTATACTGCTACTAATGTAGAGAGGGACGTTAATCCCCACGATACAACAACTTTAAATAATTTTTCACTCTCTAATTATTACACTAAATAGTCGTTGAGATGAAGGAGACTACACACTAGTTATTTATATTTGACTCAGTTAAAAAACCCACCATCCACAATGTGAACACTTTGGAAAAACTTGGGGAGAAAAAATGTGGGAAAAAGAGAAATGTGTATGAGAAAAATAAGAAAGCAATTTTCAAGTACAAGTAAAAAAGAATTTAAATTTTGAACGGAATTAAATCTACCCGAAAAAATCAAAATTTTTAATTTTTAATTAAAATAAATTAATAATTAATAAATTGAATTATTTATTATAAAAAAATTAAATATTTTTTTCTCCAAAAAATTATTTATTCATTAGAGCCCACAATGCATGCACCACAAACCCAGACACGGGTCGGACGCGACGCGCGTGTCGATTCTTTAGCCAAAGTCCAACACATAAATATCCTTCCCCTTTACAAACTTGGAATACCCCATGAGCGCCAAACTCAAATGCATATTTTGGTGTATATTAACTGTACTACTTTTCATCGCTCATCCGATGTGTGATGAAGAGAGAATCCCAAAAGTTGCTTTTGTTCACACTAAAAGTCAAAATCCAATAATGGTTATTAAAATATTCAAGAGTTAATATTTCTACGTTAAAAATAAATAATGGTATTGTAAGAGACAAAGAACGTCATTTTCACTTTTTAAGTATTTTTTTTCATTTTTCATGAAAAATCTCTAAAAGTCTAAATGAAGACCCATTAAATTCAACCCTGCAAGTGAAGCATCCGAGGCTCGGCAAACACGCCACGCAATGTCACGTGATTCTTAAATGTTAAAGTAAAAATAGTATATAAATGACAAATACTCAACTTAACGCAACAAAGTTTTTTTAAAATTATTTGAGATCAGCTACATGAATCCTATTTGATTATCAACTTTTAATTTTAGGCCTTCATTTCTTCTTCAACTCTCTTTGTCTCCCAATATTAAATCTCAACCCCTATTTGTCTTCTCATATCATCGATTTGTAATACCCCGTATTTTTATAGCTTTTAAATTATGGGATTTATTAAATTTAATTGAGATAAATTAATTTAATTTTAATCCAGAATGTTGCTTTAAATATTTACTAGCGTGACGAGAGTTAGTAATTATTGGAAATTTGTTATCTGTTGAATATTACTGGATGAGTATAGTAATATATGAGATTTATTGTTATAATATTGTCACGTGTGAATAAAATGACAATTATGGAAATTTAAGTCGGGACGCGCCTGTGTCGCGTCGGGACTAAATGTTAATTAATAAGTGAATATTTTATAATTTGTTCGTATGGTGGTTTTGAGTGCACCAATGTGTCCGGAAGGGTCGAGATAGTCAGAAAAGTGTACCCGGGGGTTTAGTTTGGGTCTCGGGGCGTTTTTAGGCCCAATTAGTACCCCGGGAGGGCGTTTTGGACATTCCGCAATTATGGGTAATTAAACCTACGAAAATTAAAAGGGTTATATAAGATATCTAGGTTGTCATCTAGGGTTAGAACAACCAAAGACAAATGACGGCCATTGGAGAGGAAGAGGAGAAGCTCTCCAAGGAGTTCTAGGCCAAGAACACCTCCGATTGCACTGCCGTCACCACCAACGCGTAGATCGCGAGACGGGGAACGAAACCACACCAATTTCGGCACCAAACTAGATTTCTAAAAATTCCAGGCAAGTGTTTATCTTGCTTATTTCGTTGATGCATCTTTCATATTGGTTTAGGAATGATTAGGATGAATTGTATGGAAGAAAAATCCAATTTGTGATAGGATATTGCATGTTGTGATGACTTAAATGATATTTTAGAAACCCTTTGTCATGTAAAGGATTAAGAGTTTGATTAAGAAAAGAATTATAATTAGATACAAACACTAAAAAATTTATTCCGGATGATCGGACCATTGGAATCGCTTGAAATTTTAGTATGTTGTAGCGAACGGCGAGACAGGACTGCTGACAAAAATTCAGCTTGATCGAGCGGTCGGATTTCTAAAAATATTATTTTTACTAGAGAGTTTTATGTTTTGAGGACTCTTAGAGAGTTTTATATTTTGAGGACTCTTAGAGAGTTTTATATTTTGAGGACTCTTCTAAATAAAAAAAAATTCAATTAAAACTCTATTTTAATTCCGATTTCGAAACCATTTGAAATTCTCATCTTTGAAAATAAAATTCAAAATCCTTTAATGTAAGGCGAAATCTATATTTTTGGGATATCTTACATGAAGGACAATGTAAGTATATGTTAAAGAGAGAGAGACACGTAAGAGAGTTACTTTGGGACAAATGTGTATACCTACTGAATTTTATACTTGGGAGGATAGAATCCGTGAGCGTGATGTAGTAAATGGAAAAGTTCCTCAAATTAAAATAAGATGTGAATGGTTATACGTGATAATTAAATAATGAGAAATAAATACAAATGTCGTAATTATGGGAATTGAGAATTTACCCATTATTGAAATGGTAATGTTAGTATAGTTATATGATTGTGTATGCATATACTATCTATGTGTGAAAATCATGCCCACGCTACTTGCTATCCCTGAGGTTTCCGCGCTGGGACAGTCTTATCTCGATGGGACCTTTATGGGGGATATTGACTTGTACCCTAGAAGATAGATATCCTTGGTACAGGCTATCGGAATGATAGTTCAGACGGTCCTAAGAGATGCGGGTATGTGCTTTCCTCTTAGAGACTTGGAATCTATGCTTCGCCTCATTTTGTTTGTGTATAAGTATCCTTGGTACAGGCTATCGCAGTGATAGTTCAGACGGTCCTGAGAGACTTGGAATCTATACTTTGTCTCAATATTGTTTGAGCATGTGTTGATATAGTTCGAGAGTGATTCCGAATATGTATTCCCTTAGTACGAGTGATACGGGGATTGGATAGTAGAGTATGCCCGCACCATAGTTGTTATTTGGGGTGCTGTTGTGATATATATATATATATATATTATGAGTAGTTAATATATATATATGAAATTCTGAAATCTGGAACTGCCCTGTGATGAGACATGTAGGATATGGTTGATGACTCAAATTGTAAATACTTGTTTTGAGAAAGTATAATATGACACTGAAAAACTTTATTGATTTATAAAGTTAAAAATGAGAACTTTGGTTGCTAATTGAAATATCATTTTCAAACAATTGAATCGTTAAATTTTGAATCTTATGAGTAAGCTAAGATAAGTTAAATCATTGGGAAGATTAGTGCGATAAATGATAAGACAAACCGTTGGGAAGGTTAGTGCGATAGGTGTGCACATTAGAAGAGAGGTGAGAATTCCTCAAGAGAGTGACGCACTAATATGTTGTTGCATTGGCCTGTATCAATTTAAATACTTGCTAAACAAATTTTAAATCATATACACTATCGGGCTCTGACCCGTTTTTCTCTCTCTCTCTCTCTCTTGTATATATATGTATGTATTACAGGTGCCCAGCCACAGGGGCGTCTTGCTTAGGATCTCTTGGAAGGAACGCGCTGTAGCTTAGGTGGAAGTTGCAGGACTCTTGATTAGACGAGTTCGTTCATTCGGATCCACTCTTAGTACTTTCATCTAGTTGGGCATGTGTAGCTCTTTCCATTATTCCGTTGTTATTGGACATTTGTATTTCAGTTATTTCCAGTATTGTTACTATGGGATTTATTCAGTTTGGATGTCTGACTTTAGATTTCGTATGTGACATTCGATTGACGAATGTATTAAATTAATTGGATTATGTTACAGAATTTAATGTGGTGTGATTCTTACTTATTGAATGTTGTTAATAAAATAAATGATTTTTATTTAAATAAAATTTGGAAAGTATGTATGAACATGGTTTTGACACTTAGCTTAATTAATTAGGGTGTTAAATTGGAAAAATTTATTTTTCGACAGTGATGCTAAGAATGGACCAACTGTTCACCTTGATTTAATTTAATAAAGGAGTGATCGGCCGGTATTTAATTAGGCGGGGTGTCACAGGTGGTATCAGAGCCAGGTTCTAGCGTCCTTAGGATCTGTACGGCTTATTATGCTTTCAGCGTTGCTTTGTTTGTTATAGAGCCCTATGTTTAGGATTGTTGATTCCCTTGACGAGATTTCATTCTCCTGCTATAATGTGTATACACTAGTGAATTCTAATTTCGTTCGGATGTGTGCGTGTGCCGAGCGATGACGAATGTCAGAAGAGGACCGTTAAGCGTACATCCAGAGGCGGGGCTCAGTTGATATTATGAAATATATCCGAGGATGATGACCGTAGTCGAGGTCACCTCCATTATGGCATGAGAAGCCACGACTAGAAAGGCGACTAAGGTGCAGCAATGATTTTTCAAATGTTGTTATAGTCAAATGAGGTGCGAGGGTAAACTTACCCAACGTATTACAAAAATGTGTAGAGACTGTCAATGGGAAACTTTAGAAATGCGGAAATTGTATGTGTCTTTACCAAAGGAGGTAATGTACCCAAAGGCTTAGATATAGGACGAAGTGTGGCAAACTGAAAGTGAAAATTTAGAGAAAATTTTCTTGGCTTTCGGGACGTAATTATAATGGTTGGAGTCAACCACCAATTTTAGAAGTGGAATGATATGCCTATAGGAGAACCTTAGGTACAGTGTTGACCGTATGTTCCTTCCTCAACTGTTCAGGGTGAGAAGCAAACGTGGTTCTGAACTCATCGCGGGAGGGCATGACAGAAGTCCGATTGTGGATATGAACCCTAATCATTAGCAAATTTTATATCGAAAGATGTAGATACGAGTGGAGGAAACGACTCCAAGTGGGAGACCAACTCGTAATAATAATTGATAATACTCGAGGAGGAAATTCTGATGGACGGTTGATTCAGAGGTTGACAATGTTGTATTTTGTCAATAAAGATGATAATGCTCCTTGTGTGGGAAGCTTAAAGAAATCGAAGAATTTAGTCGAGAATAAGACTGAATACAATGGTGGTGATATAGCACCAAAAAGAGATGTGGATATACATCAGGGGACCCATTTAAATGATTCGGATAATGGAATTCTTACCAAGTGATGGTAAATTCAGTAAGTGCTATTATAGATAGTAACATGATCTTTATGGCCTAAAAAGTTAAAGGAACAATCGGAATGGTTAACAGGAATCGAGTTTACTAAAGTCCGAGAGGAGGACAAATCCTAACCTGGTTAGTAGGACAGGTGGTAAGTGGATTATGTACTAAGGTATTTTGTGCGGAGTGAGATCGCTCACGATAATATGTTCCAAAGTGAGTATAAGGACAAGAATACGGTGCCTAGTAAAAGGCAACGATTAAAATAATTTTGTTATGGTTTGGGCAGACGTGTTACGTCCGAAAACCATTTGCGCAGTCAAGACGATTGACAAGGTAGAAGTGTAAGTTGTATCCTCAGAGGATGAGGCGTGTTTATGTGATATGAGAGAGTCACTATATTTTGTTCATTGCTAGATTAGCATGTGAGACGAGCTTAATGCATATAATTATAAATGTTACCATTATGTGAATATTTTTCCCTAGTATAGCGGGATTTTTCTTTAGTGCTATCCGCGGAGGATGAATGAGTATATCAACAGTGTTTTATAATTTATTGAGGTTACTCATTGTAGTGATGCGATACACGAGTATGATATTATCTTCTTTAAAACATTACATAAATGGTTAGTACGATAGTGGGCATTTATTGCAAGGCTATCGGAGTGGTTGCATTAGTGCAACATGTTTTATGTTTGTTTTGGCGAGGCTTTAGCTGTGAGAAGGTTGGACTCGCACTTATATTATCTATCCTAGAGACTTCGGAGGAGATAGTGGGCTCGAGATATTCGATGCCAAAGTATGTATAAACTTTGCCAATATGATTCCGTATGTATCGGGATTTACCATTGAGCGAAAAGATTTGACGCAGTATTATGTTTGGCACTCCGGACTTAGTGATAGGAAGAGTGTAGTGTTATATTTATCCTTAAGAGACGTGGGAGTTAAGAGTTATACCCCTAATGTTAGAAAAAGGAATTTTGAGAATTCCGATTGTATGTATTCGAGGTTTATGGAATGCTATTACCACCAACCTATGCTGAACGATAGTGAAATTTAGTGAAACGTTCTTTGTTAAGCATAATTATGGGAGAAATTGTAACTTTTCTGTCAAGGGATGGAATAAAGGGGTATATACTATGGATGGAGGACCTAACGGATTTCGATAACCGACAATTCTAGGTAGTAGTGTATCGGGGGGGTTCCTTGTTTGGATTTCGCTTTGCGAGACATCCCACACATGAAACTTAGCGTAAGGTTGGAAATAGGGAGACGTTTGGTCACTATTCCATGAGTTCGGTACCCTGGTCGAAATGGGATCAAGTAATTATGTATGTAAGTTGGAAGTTGAATTTTTTTTAAGGTCATTGGAGCCGGATTTTTATGGTAGGAAAGCATTAAAAGTTATCCCCACGAGTTGTGGGGTGGAACGATGATAAGGAGAATTTAAGAATTTTGATTTCTAGGGTGATTGAGAGTACCCAAATGTCATAACCGCGTACAGAACACAAGGTGAATAAAGAGTTGGAATGATTTTTAGCATGGATTATCTGGAAAGAACTTTATATTATACAAAAGAGATAACCTGTAATTATTTTGATGAATAGAGCGTTAGTGATTTATTTTGGTTGTTGTACCTATTTGGGAAAATTGTTGTACTTATCTGAGGAAGGTTGAGAATTATTATTCCTCTTTTATTGTCATGGAATTTGAATGCCCTATCCCTTCTATTCCGTTGAATTTAGTTAGTCCTACAGATGAGTAGCACGCCGTTCGCTCTCCCAGGGCGGTCGGAGTGATGCAAAAATGTGGGCATCTTGGTTAACTACAGTTAAAATAGTCCGAGTCGAAGGGACGTGGTAATATACGTGTGAAATATATGTTTGTGGGACTAGTATAACAAAGTGGAAGTGATAGAGTGGATTAAACGTCACATGAGGGGCAATAATCCATACATAAGTGTGCAATTAGAATAGCACGCCCTAACTTGATTGGAAGGCTGTGGGAAGCCATTCAAGAATTGGTATTCCTTGAATATAGTAGAATTTAATTGTTATGAAGTACACCCGGAGCGGAGTTGTTATTAGTCAAGTGTGAGAGCGACTCACACATATAAAGAGTAATGATGTTAGTATAGTATAAGAGATCCAGAAGTGCGCTTCGTGGAGAGAAGAGCACGGGTGGAACTTTCGGCATACTACAAGGAAGGAAGGGGAGTATTACTTGTCACTTAATGTGAGACATTTCAAGGGAAGAATCGATGTTTAGCGAGACGTAGTGAGTAATCTCTACATGCACTGCCCATAGGTAAGGTTTGGTTGAAAGAGGAGAATCAACCAAATAATTTTGTGTTTATCGAAAATTCCTGAAATTGGAAGAGGTTGGTAAAGTCGGTAAAGTTCTTGGATGGGTTGCCATCCTCAAAACAAGATCAAGGGTTTATCTCGAACATGTGAATTAAGTCGCCGAGAAGGAAGTGATTGATATTCCTTTGGGTTGGCTTACAATATTAACTAGTATGCCCCAGACTTCCTTTGAAAGGAAGGATCGCGCCAGTGCATGGTCCGGCGCAGTATAAATTTCTGAATCAGGATGAGATTGGTGAATTCCACCTTTGATATGGGATTTCAGGAACCAGCGGAGATAAGATTTCGTTTCAAGTAGGATGTATCACCCTTAGCCAGGGAATAAGCGCATGGTGATTAAAGATTATTGGAGCCACGTGAAGGAGATTTTGGCATCTTGGTATGATGATTTCAAGAATGCTCTTTAGAAGCAATCGTACCTGTTTGTCGCGTATGAGGTACTTATTAAGGTTTTGTTATGGAAGAACCTCGACTATTCTCCTTCCTTATGTTTAGAGAAGAGTAGATAATCAGAATTTTTTGATCGGTCGAGAAAATATCTGATAACAATGGTAGAATTCCACGACTGTTTTAGACGAGCAAGAGTGATCAAATGTTCGTAATATTTTCTCAGAATGGGAGTTTTGTATATGAATAAATCCGAGTATTTGTCATGTAGTGAGGTGCGGCCTCCTAATGATAGTGAGATAATGAAATGTATAACGTACAGGCGTGACCTATGAGAATGTTGTCGGTTGGGAGCACAATGTGAAGTGTCTCCAAAGAGAATGCAAAACAATGTTACTGTGAAGAAAGGGCTATAGTGATTGAGCGTCGTAATGTGTAGTTAGTTTGTGTACGGAAAAGGATATCCAGAATTGTGCTACCTGATAGGCCTTATTTTCCGAATTTCGGGACGAAATTCAGTTATTAGGGGGGAAGTATGTAATACCCCGTATTTTTATAGCTTTTAAATTATGGGATTTATTAAATTTAATTGAGATAAATTAATTTAATTTCAATCCAGAATGTTGCTTTAAATATTTACTAGCGTGACGAGAGTTAGTAATTATTGGAAATTTGTTATCTGTTGAATATTACTGGATGAGTATAGTAATATATGAGATTTATTGTTATAATATTGTCACGTGTGAATAAAATGACAATTATGGAAATTTAAGTCGGGACGCGCCTGTGTCGCGTCGGGACTAAATGTTGATTAATAAGTGAATATTTTATAATTTGTTCGTATGGTGGTTTTGAGTGCGCCAACGTGTCCGGAAGGGTCGAGATAGTCAGAAAAGTGTACCCGGGGGTTTAGTTTGGGTCTCGGGGCGTTTTTAGGCCCAATTAGTACCACGGGAGGGCGTTTTGGACATTCCGCAATTATGGGTAATTAAACCTACGAAAATTAAAAGGGTTATATAAGATATCTAGGTTGTCATCTAGGGTTAGAACAACCAAAGACAAATGACGACCATTGGAGAGGAAGAGGAGAAGCTCTCCAAGGAGTTCTAGGCCAAGAACACCTCCGATTGCACTGCCGTCACCACCAACGCGTAGATCGCGAGACGGGGAACGAAACCACACCAATTTCGGCACCAAACTAGATTTCTAAAAATTCCAGGCAAGTGTTTATCTTGCTTATTTCGTTGATGCATCTTTCATATTGGTTTAGGAATGATTAGGATGAATTGTATGGAAGAAAAATCCAATTTGTGATAGGATATTGCATGTAGTGATGACTTAAATGATATTTTAGAAACCCTTTGTCATGTAAAGGATTAAGAGTTTGATTAAGAAAAGAGTTCTAATTAGATACAAACACTAAAAAATTTATTCCGGATGATCGGACCATTGGAATCGCTTGAAATTTTAGTATATTGTAGTGAACGGCGAGACAGGACTGCTGACAAAAATTCAGCTTGATCGAACGGTCGGATTTCTAAAAATATTATTTTTACTAGAGAGTTTTTATGTTTTGAGGACTCTTAGAGAGTTTTATATTTTGAGGACTCTTCTAAATAAAAAAAAATTCAATTAAAACTCTATTTTAATTCCGATTTCGAAACCATTTGAAATTCTCATCTTTGAAAATAAAATTCAAAATCCTTTAATGTAAGGCGAAATCTATATTTTTGGGATATCTTACATGAAGGACAATGTAAGTATATGTTAAAGAGAGAGAGACACGTAAGAGAGTTACTTTGGGACAAATGTGTATACCTACTGAATTTTATACTTGGGAGGATAGAATCCGTGAGCGTGATGTAGTAAATGGAAAAGTTCCTCAAATTAAAATAAGATGTGAATGGTTATACGTGATAATTAAATAATGAGAAAAAAATACAAATGTCGTAATTATGGGAATTGAGAATTTACCCATTATTGAAATGGTAATGTTAGTATAGTTATATGATTGTGTATGCATATACTATCTATGTGTGAAAATCATGCCCACGCTACTTGCTATCCCTGAGGTTTCCGCGCTGGGACAGTCTTATCTCGTTGGGACCTTTATGGGGGATATTGACTTGTACCCTAGAAGACAGATATCCTTGGTACAGGCTATCAGAATGATAGTTCAGACGGTCCTAAGAGATGCGGGTATGTGCTTTCCTCTTAGAGACTTGGAATCTATGCTTCGCCTCATTTTGTTTGTGTATAGGTATCCTTGGTACAGGCTATCGCAGTGATAGTTCAGACGGTCCTGAGAGACTTGGAATCTATACTTTGTCTCAATATTGTTTGAGCATGTGTTGATATAGTTCGAGAGTGATTCCGAATCTGTATTCCCTTAGTACGAGTGATACGGGGATTGGATAGTAGAGTATGCCCGCACCATAGTTGTTATTTGGGGTGCTGTTGTGATATATATATATTTTATGAGTAGTTAATATATATATATGAAATTCTGAAATCTGGAACTGCCCTGTGATGAGACATGTAGGATATGGTTGATGACTCAAATTGTAAATACTTGTTTTGAGAAAGTATAACATGACACTGAAAAACTTTATTGATTTATAAAGTTAAAAATGAGAACTTTGGTTGCTAATTGAAATATCATTTTCGAACAATTGAATCGTTAAATTTTGAATCTTATGAGTAAGCTAAGATAAGTTAAATCATTGGGAAGATTAGTGCGATAAATGATAAGACAAACCGTTGGGATGGTTACTGCGATAGGTGTGCACATTAGAAGAGAGGTGAGAATTCCTCAAGAGAGTGACGCACTAATATGTTGTTGCATTGGCCTGTATCAATTTAAATACTTGCTAAACAAATTTTAAATCATATACACTATCGGGCTCTGACCCGTTTCTCTCTCTCTCTCTCTCTCTCTCTCTCTCTTGTATATATATTTATGTATTACAGGTGCCCAGCCACAGGAGCGTCTTGCTTAGGATCTCTTGGAAGGAACGCGCTGTAGCTTAGGTGGAAGTTGCAGGACTCTTGATTAGACGAGTTCGTTCATTCGGATCCACTCTTAGTACTTTCATCTAGTTGGGCATGTGTAGCTCTTTCCATTATTCCGTTGTTATTGGACATTTGTACTCCAGTTATTTCCAGTATTGTTACTATGGGATTTATTCAGTTTGGATGTCTGACTTTAGATTTCGTATGTGACATTCGATTGACGAATGTATTAAATTAATTGGATTATGTTACAGAATTTAATGTGGTGTGATTCTTACTTATTGAATGTTGTTAATAAAATAAATGATTTTTATTTAAATAAAATTTGGAAAGTATGTATGAACATGGTTTTGACACTTAGCTTAATTAATTAGGGTGTTAAATTGGAAAAATTTATTTTTCGACAGTGATGCTAAGAATGGACCAACTATTCACCTTGATTTAATTTAATAAAGGAGTGATCGGTAGGTATTTAATTAGGCGGGGTGTCACACGATTTAACTCAATTCGTGGAATAACACCATTACATCAATACCATTAGCCTATGATGTTACGCACTATTAATTTTGTTGTTGTATTATTTTTTATTTCTTAAACAGGGTGGTTAGTCCTATAAACAAAGGAAACTCTGCATAATTTTTTTGAATTATTTACATTATTTGTATTATAAAATTTGACTTAAATTATACACGATTTAATACTCTTAAAAATTTTCTTTGTTCCTTCAGGCACGGGCAATCCGTTATTTTTTATTTCTTAAATAAAGTGGATAGTCCTATAAACATAGGAAACTCGAGATAATTTTTTAAAATTGTTTACATTATTTGTGTTATAAAAAAAATTAACTTAAATTATACGCGATTTAATACTCTGAAAAAAAAAATTGTGCCTTCAGGCACGGGTAATCCGCTATATATATATATATATATATATAGGATAATGTTATGGCTACCCTTTTTTGTTACTCTTTTTGTTACCCCCGGCTTCAAAGTGTTGTACCTTGCTTGGTCTTTACTTGTATGGGTCCCGCCAGGGCATAAAAGACAAAGCAAGGTACAACACTTTGAAGCCGGAGGTAACAAAAATGGGTAACAAAAAGGGGTAGCCCTAGTGTTACCCATATATATATATATATATATATATGCAAGCCATCTCAAGTGCGGACTTGAGATAGTGTGGACCTCCATGGGGATCATTTTTTTAAAATAGTAAAAAAATTATTTTTTAAAATTTATTTTTTGGAGATGATCTCCATAACGAGGAGATTATCTACTAAAAATTCAATCCAAAAGCCGGTGAGATGATCATCAAAAGTTTCAACGGCAAAAAATGTATATATTCATCATTTTTGCATATCTTTTTTTTAATAGTAAAAAATTGTATTATTTTTATGAAACTTCTTGTAAAGATCATGTACAAAAAGTTTTATTAAATAATTTATTTATTTTACTGTTTATAAAATAGTTTGTACGGGAGTATCTATATATTAAGTCCTTATAGGAAACTCTGTGTGCGTGTGTGTGTGTGTTTTGACATTCAAAGTACACCAAAATAAGGTGTGTGTGTGTGTGTGTGTGTGTGTGTGTGTGTGTTGACATTCAAAGTACACCAAAATAAGGAGGTGCATACATCCTTCATTTCAAATTAATAGTCTTGTTTTCACTTCTAGTCTGTCACAATTTCAAAATTAATAGTTATATTTCAAAAAATAGTATGTAAAATATGGTGAGATCACAAATTCACTCACCCAAACAATACTAATGAGAAAATAAATCTATGTTTGTAGTTTAATTTCCATTGAGTTGTAAACCCTTTTTCGTAATGGGTAAATCTATGTATCCCGCCTAATTGTCCCGCCCAGCGACAGCATCGTCCATTTTTTTTTTAAAGTTTCTTACTGTTTTATTTTTTAACTTTTATTATAAAAACAGCTAATAATATTTTTTAAAAAAAACAATTTTAATATTAACAAAAAACAGTTTTTTATATAAAAAAACAGTTTTTTATATAAAAAAAAACAGTTTTTTATATAAAAAAAAACAGTTTTTTCAAATAATATAAAAAAATATTTTTTTAATTAAAATCAAACAGTTTTTTTTATTAAAATTAAAATAAAAAATATTTTTTAATAAAATATTGCTATTAATTAGTGTCGTTGTCACTGACCCACATTTCTGGCTCCACATCATTTGTTGAATGTGGATCCGCGCCAGTGGCACTAATTAATCACGATATTTTTTTAATAAAATATCGCGATTAATAGTACCACTGTCGCGGACCCACATTTCCGGACCCACATCATTTGTTGAATGTGATCTGCGCCAGCGGCACTAATTAATCGCGATATTTTTTCAATAAAATATAGCGATTAATTAGTGCCGCTAGCGCGGACCCACATTTCCAGCCCAACATCATTTGTTGAATGTGGGTCCGCGCCAGCGGCACTATTTAATCGCGATATTTTTTCAATAAAATATTGCAATTAATTAGTACTGCTGGCAAGTAGCCAAATTCTCATACTCACATCATTTGTTGAATGTGAATTCGCGCCAGCGACACTATTTAATCGTGAGTCTAAGACATCAAATTAAATATTTTTTTTAATTAAAATTTGAAAAATATTTTTTAAATGTTATTTTTAATTAAAAAAACTTTTTATAATTTTTTTTATTAGTAAACACAACTTTTTTTGTTTACAATAAAAAAAAAACAGTTATATATATATTATATCAATTGTAAAAAAAAAAAAGTGAAATGCGGTCTCCATGCGGTCCCCAGGTGGGACATGTAGAAGGACTCTTTCGTAATAGACATTATATGATTATTTTTTCCAACTTAAATTCTTTGATATATGTACCGTACAAATAAGAGCCCCAGAGTAAATGTCCACTTTAGGCCCCCAACTTCTCTGGGTCGACCCTACTCTCCCTGTACTTATTTTATTTGTAACTGCATTTCTTTTAATGTGGTATTTAAATTTAAGTGGATCTTAATCATCCAAATTTAGCATAATTAGTAATTGATATTCATCCATTAGTTACTAGGATTTATTGCTTTGAATTAAATAAGGTTTGTTAGCTTATAAATAGAGATGTTACATCTTTTATTATTTAGATTTGAGTTATGAATCAATTAAGCATGACTGCTTAGTCCATGTGTGTCATTGCTTTCGAGCATACTCTTTCCCCCCTTTTTTATATCTTCTTTTATCTTCATTATTCCTCCGGCATCACTTACACCTGAAAATGCAAATGAAACTGGTCTAGCAGATCCAGAGAATCAACAAAAAGAGTAGTATTCTCTTCTCCATATTCAAAATTTTATTACTGGAAATGTAAAGCCACACCCTGCTCCAGAACTTGAGAAACAAAAATATACCCTATAAAAGCCATTTTGCATGCTTAGATTATTGGGCACAAGACAGAGATCTAAAAGCATACAAGTTTTCACTTTTTAAATTTATCCTTCTAGAAATGGTGAATACCTTTGAATGAAAGGCATGCAATTGAATAATTATTCTTTAATACGTGGTGTTAGAAGTGTAAGCGGTACGGTTTGATCGGTAATAGTAGATACCAATACCAAAACCAAACTCTGGATGATAAAATCGAACCGTACCAGTTTACCACCCGGTACACCAAAAGTAATACCAAAACTAAACCGACCGGCATTTCGGTTTTTTCGGTAATTTCGATTTTTTCTTATTTCGGTAAATTCTGATTTTTTTCTGATTTCGGTAAATTCTAATTTTTTCTGGTTTTTGGTTTCGGTAAACAGCACTAAAAGTCCCAAAAAAAAAAAAAAAATCAACTTTTTTAAATATCAAAATCAAAACCAAAACCAACTTTTTCTGGTTTCGATAAATTCGGTACGGTACGGTAATTTCGGTACGGTTTTATATACCTGTAATTTCGGTACGGTACGGTACGGTAATTTCGTTACGATTTTTTCTAGTTTTGATAAATTGGGTACGATTTTTTCTAGTTTTGATAATTCGGTAGGTGGTGTTAACATGGAATGCTATGTACTTTCACTTAGTTTTACTAACTATTTTTAGAAATACGACTATATTATTATTTTGGTACGGACTAAAAAAAAGTACAACTATTAATTTAGAACAGAGGGAGAATAAAAGATAACAATGTAGTGGGATGGAATGAAACTAAGGGTCCGTTTAATAGAAAACTGAAAAAATGCAAATGATTCCAGGACAAACAATTCCAAGACAAATGAATATTTTCTAACTTGTGTCTGTTTGATACAAGTTGGAAAATCATCAATTTTCCACATTTTCTATCAAACGCAAAAGCTGAAAAATAGATATAAATGTGGAAAATTTGTTTACAGAATATATACATATAATAAATATATATTATTAAATATACAAAATATATGAATATATATTATATTATTTGTGGAATATATATATTCCGTAAATTATTATTAATTTCCGAAAAGATATACAAAATATATGAATATATATAATAATTTACGGATTATATATATTCCGCAAATAATATAATATATATTCATATACTTTGTATATTTAATATATGAATATATATTATATTATTTGGGAAATATATATATTTCGGGAATAATATAATATATATTCATATATTTTGTATATATATTCATAATAATTTTTATATTACTAAATGTATATAATATATAATAATATATATTTAGTATGTATAATAATAATAATTTTTATATTATTAAATGTACAAAATCTATTAAATGTACAAAATTTATGAAAATATAATATATTATTCACGGAATATATGAATATATATTATATTATATATTGAATATACTAAATATATATTATTTACAGAATATATACATATATATAGAATATATATTTACATATATATAGAATATTATATTCTGTATATATATATATATATACTGAATATATATTATTTACAAAATATATATGTATATAATATGAATATATACATATATATTATATATTTATGAATATATACATATATATAATATACATTATTCTGTATATCTATATTATATATATGTATATATACAGAATATACAGAATAATGTATATATAATATACATTATTTTGTATATATATATATATATATATATATATATATATATATATATATATATATATATATATATATATATATATATAATATACATATATATGTATATATTATATATACATATATATGTATATAATATACATATATATGGAATATATATGATATATATGTATATATCTTGTAAATAATATATATTAAATATAAGGAATATATTAAATATGTGAAATATACAAAATATATAAATATAATGAATATATGAAATATACAAAATTTAGTAAATATAAATATATATTAAAATATATGAATTATATAAATTATATAAATGTACGAAATATATAAATATATAAATATATATATATAAAGATACGAAATATATGCAATATACATATATGCGCTAAAATCACTATTCTAAAAAATCCGTCTAGGCTCCGCCTAGGCTTAACGCTTAGGAGAAACGCATCGCCTTACGCTTTTCACGTCTTATTCTTGGTAAAACCCTTACGGCGCACTTTTTTCTAACAACAACAATGCCTTAGTGAAACGTGTCGCCTTTTAAAGAATTTATTTACAAACCGGACCATTATCTTATCCAAAATAATCAGATAGTATTTTAATTTGCATATATTCGGACATATTTTTATGATATGTGCAATTTTTGTATTTTAATAGTCTTGTTATGGTTAAAAAATATTAAAATATATTACGAATGCCTAAACGTCTTTTTACCCCTAGGCCCGCCTACACTTCTAAGGCTTAAGGCTTGGCTTTCACGCCCCAATCACACCCCGCGTTTTTTAAACCCTTGGCTAAAATATACGAAATATATATATTTATTAACAATATATATTTATATATTTATGAAATATATAGAGTTATAAAAAAAAATTGGTTTTAAGTGATTTGCCACCCAAAGGTGGCAAACAAAAACCTGACCCCTCCCAAAGAATTGAATTCCACCCTAGGGTAGCAAATTGTGCTTAAGGGGTGTTGTACATAGAAAACAAATTTCAGGGCAAATTAAAGCTATCAAACAGCCTAAAAGCTGAAAAATACCAGAATTTTCCAACTTTTGGGAATTTCCCTTGGAATTTTTGTGCTATTAAACGGACCCTAAAAGAAAACGCCAATTATTTTCATTGAAGAACGGATTTTTGTGTGTTTGTATATGAGAGAGACAGGGTTCTTTAAGAATTCTATTAGAATAGACAGATGACTAATTAAATATGCAGGGGCAGATGCACATGGGGGACGGGGGGGCCTTGGCCCCGGTTCAATTTTTGAAAAAAAAATTATATATATATATGATTTTTTTGGTAAAATTTTAAACTTTAAGGTATAACTCTAATTATATTCAAAACTGAAGGTGTAAGAATGTAATTAATAAAAATCTAAACCTTGTCAAATTTCTGTAATTTGTGTCCAAAACATATATGCCTAAAAAGAACTCGGACATATAATTTGTATAAAACTCAAAATAAAATTATAATTTGTATAAAACTCAAAATAACTAAAAAAAATCGTCTCGAGGGTTCTCGCCCCCAAACTCCCGGTACCACTCGAAACTTTAGCCCCGATTAATCAAAAATTCTGAATCCGCCACTGTAAATATGCACATAAATTATATATGCAATTGTGAAAGGCCTCCAATATATACACACACACATTATATTTCTGCCCCATACGATGTGTGGGCGCCCCCCAGTACTGTTTGTTGTAAACTATTAATTTAATCGTAAGCACAATTCAACTACGGAGATCATGCAAGCAAATGGCTGTAGGTATCATTCTTGTGATCGGCTTGGTGGGTATATAATGCAAAATATGGTATAAGGGTTTCGCGCGTATTTTTTCGTATTGTTGCTACATCGTATGCCATCATTGTGGATGTAGGAAATTATAGGGGGTAATTATATCTAGGTCTCATTTATCGGGTCAACAAGCTTATAAGTCCTATTGACTTTTTAATAATCCCATATGTCCTATTCCAACTTTTTAGGAAATTTTTTCACAATTTTACCCTTTTAAAACCAACCATCCGTAACTTCCTTGAGCAAGTTACATAAGTGGTTGGACTTTTTTTTTAATCTTTAAATCATCATAAATTTTGATTCACAAATCCGTTTTTCGCAAAATTACTATTTTTGAAATCTGCTCGACGAGATCTATCAAACAAGATCCATGAAGACTGTAAAATTCCAAAGAATTTTTTTTACACAAACAGTAAACTTTACTGTATGCACTAGAATATGAAATAGTTTTATATATGTGACATTGCACAAACAGACAGTAACATTTACTGTGCTAATACTACACAATATATATATATATATATATATACACATCCGGTGGATCCAAACCCTCTTTTTTAAAAAACAACCTTATATTTAAAGGTTCGCGCTAACGGCATCCAATCCTTACCACTATTGTTGGAGCTTCAACGACCTTCGTCAGAGCTCCGATTTGGAGTGGGTAAGGGTGGCATGTGGTGCCGCTGGCGCGGACCTTTGAAAATAAGAGACTTTTGAATAAATGGACTTTGGATCCACCGGAGTATCATGGGGTGCCGCTGGTGCGGACCTTTGAAAATAAGATTGGATAAATGGGATCGGGATCATTTGGAGCGCCAATTTGGGGTGAATAGGGGTGGCAGAAAACTTTAAAAATAAGAGCATATTGGATATATATATATATATATATATATATATATATATATATATATATAATTTGTAAAAATGATTTACAGAGTTAATATTACATAATATATAAATATATATATATATATATATATATATATATATATAGAGAGAGAGAGAGAGAGAGAGAGAGAGAGACACACACACACACAAACACACGGTAGATCCAAACCTCTATTTTTTTTTTCAAAATTACCATATTTTTAAATGTTTACGCTAGCGACATTCAATCCCCACTACTACCCACCCTCATTGTCGCAGCTTTAACGACTTTCATCAGAGCTATGATTTGGGTTGGTAGTAGTGGCATAGGGTGCCGCTGGTGCGGACCTCTGAAATTAAGAGAATATTAGATAAATGGGGTTTGGATCCACCGAAGCTCCGATTTGGGGTGAGTAGGGGTGGCATTGAGTTAGGTTTATATCTATAACATTTTCACAAGTATTAGCATTTACTGTGTTCATATAACACAGTATATATATATATATATATATATATATATATATATATATATATATTCAAACCTCTTTTTTCTGATATTATCTTAATTTTAACGGTCCGCGCCAACGGCATCCAATCCCCACCCCCTTTATCGGAGCTACAACAACCTTCATCAGAGCTCTGATTTGAGGTGGCATGGGATGCCGATGTAACATTTTCACAAACAGTAACATTTATTATTTGTGAAAATATTACAGATATAAACCTAATCCAATGCTACCCCTACCCACCTCAAACAGGAGCGCCGGTGTATCCAAACCCCATTTATCCAATATTCCCTTATTTCCTAAGGTCCGCGCCAACGGCACTCCATGTCACCCCAAATCAGAACTCTGATGAAGGTTGTTGGAGCTCCGACAATTGGGGTTGGTGGTGGTCAGGATTAGATACCGCTAGCGCGGGCCGTTAAAAATAAGACAATATCAGAAAACAGAGGTTTGGATCCACCGTATATATATATACACACACTGTGTTACAGTAAATGTTAACGTTTGTAAAAATGTTATAGATATAGACCTAACCCACTGTCACCCCTACTCACCCCAAATCGGAGCGCCAGTGGATCCAAACTCCATTTATCTAATATTCTTTTAATTTCAGAGGTCCGCGCCAGCGGCACCCTATGCCACTACTGTGACACCCCGACTAATTAAATACCGGGTAGCTACTCCTTTATTAAATTAATTCAAAATGCCAAGTTGGCTCAGTTAATAGCATCACTGTCGAAAACATTTTATTTTTACTAACCACCTAGTATTTAAAAAGTAAGTGCCAAATTTTATTTAAAGTCTGATTAACATGCAACAAGAGTAATGAAGAAATAAATAACACCATTCACCATACTGAAGTAAAACGAATAACCATCACAATAGAGTAAATAAAGTCTGGAGGAAAACTCCTCACTACAATCCCATACTGAAATAAATAACCGAATACTGAAATAATACATGCTAAAATTTGAAAACTGAAATGTAAAAG
Organism: Sambucus nigra; assembly: GCA_949130495.1. Taxonomy (NCBI): domain Eukaryota; kingdom Viridiplantae; phylum Streptophyta; class Magnoliopsida; order Dipsacales; family Adoxaceae; genus Sambucus; species Sambucus nigra. Next base: position 497,683,322 of record OX422208.1, on the reverse strand, counting down.
ATGTCTCTAAATAGAAATGGGCAACATGCCCTACAACTGATAGATAGTGACTCTGGAATCCAAAAGATAGAAGCGTCTACATGCCAATCCCTGTAGCTTCCACAAACCGCTACAGCTCGTCACCTGAATGAATAACCTATGCTTGGTGTCCTTGTGGCTGGGCACCTAAAATGGTTTTATAAGAAAAAGATTTGAAAAGCAAACGGGTCAGAGCCCGAATGTGGAGTTATATTTTAAAAACCTGCAAGTGCTTTAAAAACATTTAAAACATTAAATGCAAAGTACATGTTAGGACGTACACTCACATGATATTCTCACCTCTCGTCTAACTGTGCACTCCTAACGTAAGTACCCATCTACAATGATATAAACCACTAGCTAAGTGACGTCATAACTAGCTAGACTGTAATAGTTCCTACCCTTATTACCCGGTCCTATTAACATATAACGCTCGTAATTAGATAGGGATTTAATGTAAACTCAGATACTCAATATGCAATATTTTTCTCTATCAGCTAACTCATTATGTTTCTCGGAACAATACCGTAGTTATATATACAACATTAACATGAAGATCCTCACTAATTAAGTGTACATTATTCACATCATAAATATACAATACAAGCACCCCGAGAACTAAGCTGTGGTGCACACATACTCTGCTATCCATCCCGGTACATCACGTACATAAGGATCACACATTCCGAATCTCTCAGGAATAGTTCAGATAACACAAATCACAAATAGTGGAGGCGAACACAGTCACCATCACATGGGTCACGCACATACCTACGCTCCCATGATCAGCAGACTTATTAATATCACAATAAGTCCTTCTATGACCTATGTTCATCGAGGTACCAATCTATATCCCCCCCGTAGGCACACAAGGATTAGAGGGTCCTAAGCGAACGCAACCTCCCGTGATAGCAAGTATGGTAGGTATGTCATACACACAATCCATATACCCATACTAAGTAAACACGCATCTTAGTAATACCGTATTTTAATCGTAGTACATATTCTCATATTAACTATAATTATCACAATTTGTACTATTCCGGTTTGTAATCATACGCGCCATAATTTTCTCACGTCGTAGTAGACACTCACGTCTCAACCCAAGCTGTCCATGTAATACAACTCTCGTATGTAAATTCCTTCTCATAAATACCCAAATGTCCCAATTCTATCATTACTACATCTACGGAATGATATCTATATCCTCGAACAAGCTTACGGGACTCCAAAAATCAAAACAGTCCAAAAAGGACCAAACTGTCAACTCGTTAGAAGTCTCGTTCGAACGAGACTGTTCGAACGAGTTTGGACTGTCATCTCGTTAGAAGTCTCGTTCGAACGAGGCTGTTCGAACGAGATCCAGTTCGTTCGAACGAACTGTCCCTTCTAACGATATCTCGTTCGAACGAGATATCGAACGAAATCCCTACTCGTTAGCAACGACTGGTCAACTCGTTAGAAGATCATTCGAACGAGTTCGTTCGAACGACCTGGGGGCTGCTTCTAACGAGCTACTAGTTTCGGCCCAGATTTTTCCCCAAATCGTTTTTCATCCATTTTAACACCTCAAATCTTCTAAACTAAGTCCCAACAATCATTTAAAGGTCTATAATCAATAATAAACATATATAGTCACATCCTAACATGTTTTTAAGGGATCAATCCATCCTAATCATCAATTAAATTTACAACTTTCTACACTTTTTCCAAATATCTCAAGAACATGAACCCTAACTACATATCATCATCAAATCCTAGAATTTAATTCGTTTTAATTTCTCCTAATCACAGTTATTATGAGGGAAATCATCTACCTATCATACTACATGCAATTCTCTTCAAAATTTCAAGTTCTAATCTCCAACTACATGGGTTTTCATATTTCACCAAGAACAAACACAAAATTCGAATTTTTCTAACATGGGAAGAACATTCTCTGAAATTAAATGGAATAAAGTCACTTGCCTTGATTGTCTCTGAGTTTGGTGTAGGTTTGGTAGAACTTTTCTGCATAATCTCTTCTCTCCAAGCTTCCTCTCCAATGGTGGCTTAAGGTGGCTAGGGTTTTGATTTGGGAATTTAGAAAACCTAAATGATAACCTACGTAGCTTTCTAGGTTAATATGGTTTGGTTAATGGGCTTAATGGGTTAAATCCACATCAGATTAAAACTCCCCATTTTCGTCACTTTTAATTCCTCAAAATGTAAAATTACCAAAATACCCTTTAAGTTACCGGTATGGCCTAAAAATACCCCGGGACCCAAACTATATCCCCGGCTAGTGTTTTCTGACTATCTCGACCCTTCCGGACGCGTTGGCGCACTCAAAACGACCATACGGAGTATAGATTTGAAATTCACTTTTATTATCAAAATATTATACCGTGACGCGGCGGTCCCACGCGTCTCAACAAAATTTCTAAAATTGTCGTATATCAATCTTACGACAAATTTCATAATACCAAGTTCATATATAATCATATATGCACATAATCAAATACCAACTCGCATCTCATTAGTATTTATAACCCGGATTAATTTCCAATTAATACGCATTTAATTAATTAATCCCAAAAATATATATAGCCAAAAGTACGGGGTATTACATACTTCCCCCCTAATAACTGAATTTCGTCCCGAAATTCGAAACTAGAAAGTACCTGTTAAAAATAACTCTGGATAACGTTCGCGCATCTCATCCTCGCGCTCCCATGTGGACTCCTCGACATTGTGATGTCGCCACTGAACACGCACTAACGGAACTACCTTTGACCGCAGTTTCCTCTCGCTTCGGTCCAAAATAGCAATCGGCCCCTCCTCGTAGGAGCTATCCGGCTGGAGGTCGATGTCCTCCACAGCAATGTGAGAATGAGCCAAATTATCTCTAAGGTATTTCCTCAGCGAGGAAATATGGAACACGTCGTGAATCCGATGCAAATGCTCCGATAACCCAAGTCTATACGCAACCGGTCCGATCCGCTCAATAATGAGAAACAGCCCCACATACCTCGGTGCCAACTTTCCCTTCTTCCCGAAACGCATAATCCCCTTCATCGGAGATACCCTGAGCAAAACCTGGTCCCCCACTTGGAACTCTCTGAAAAATCTTTTCGCATCAGCATAACTCTTCTGCCTGTCTTGAGCTACCCGAATGCGACTCCGAATCAACTCGATCCTTGCCGAAGTATCCTGAATCACTTCCGGCCCAAGCAGTTTGTTGTCCCCCACCTCCAACCAACATGCTGGGGAACGACAAGGCCTACCGTACAATGCCTCAAACGGAGCCATGCCAATCGTGAACTGATAGGAGTTGTTGTAAGCAAACTCCACCAGTGGAAGGTACTGCTCCCATTCACCCCCGAAGTCAATAATGCACATGCGTAGCATGTCCTCCAACATCTGATTGGTGCGCTCTGTCTGCCCATCGGTCTGCGGATGATAAGCCGTACTCAACCGCAATTCCGTGCCCATGGCCTCCTGGAAACTCTCCCAAAACCTCGAAACAAATATCTTGTCTCTGTCAGACACGATATTTAGGGGCACACCGTGAAGTCTCACAATCTCTTAAATGAAGAGCTGGGCATACTGTCCCGTAGTGTAGTCAGTCCTTACGGGTAGGAAGTGAGCGACCTTGGACAACCTGTCCACAATTACCCAAACGGAGTCGTGACCCCTCTGCGACATAGGCAACCCCGTGATAAAGTCCATGGATATGCTCTCCCACATCCACACCGGGACCTCCAACGGCTGTAGCAATCCTGCTGGTCTCTGATGATCCACCTTTACAAGCTGACAAGTGGCGCATTTCGAAACAAACTCAGCGATATCTCTCTTCATACCGCTCCACCAATACTGACGTCTCATGTCTTGGTACATTTTATCCCCTCCGGGATGTACCGCGAACCGTGAGCCGTGCGACTCTGCCATCACCTCGTGTCGCAATTCTTCCCCTTCCGGAACTACCAACCTCCCATTGAAGCGTAATCCCCCGTCTGAGCTAACGGTATAGGACTCGGCTCCCTCTGCTAGTAATCGAACTATCTGCTCCTGACAGAACGAGTCATTAGCCTGTGCACGTACTACCTTCGTGACAATCTGCGGTGTAACGGTCATCACAGACATGAAAGATCGGGCCACTGCATCCTGGTGTCCCAATTCCTTCCACTTTGCCTTCCACACCTCTGCCACCTCATCTGCTGGCCTACGGCTCAACGCGTCTGCTATCACGTTAGCCTTACCCGGGTGGTACTGAATGTCGAACTGGTAGTCCTTCACAAACTCAAGCCACCTACGTTGTCGCATATTTAATTTTTTCTGCGTGAACAGGTACTGTAGTGACTTGTGGTCCGTGAACAGCTGAAACTTCTCCCCCAAAAGATAGTGCCTCCAAATCAGTAGGGCAAATACCACTGCTGCCAACTCCAAATCATGCGTGGGGTAATTCTTCTCATGAGGCTTAAGCTTACGGGAAGCATAAGCTATGGCCTGTCTCTCCTGCTGCAATACACCTCCCAGTCCTTGTAAAGACGCATCGGTGTAAACCAAATACTCAACTCCCGGTCTCGGCAATGCTAACACAGGTGCTGAGGTCAATTTGTCCTTCAATTCATCGAATGCTAACTGACAGGCATCACTCCAGATGTATGGCACACCCTTACGAGTGAGATGTGTCAAAGGACCTGCTATCTCCGAGAAACCCCGAATAAACCTCCTGTAGTATCCTGCTAGATCCAAGAAACTACGAATCTCTGTTGGTGTCGTGGGCTGTCCCCACTCCCTCACCGCTGATACCTTCCCCGGATCAACAGATATTCCCTGGTCGGAAATAATATGACCCAAGAACTGGACTTCCTTCAGCCAAAACCCGCACTTCTCATATTTTGCATACAACTCGTTCTGACGAAGTGTCTGCAAAACCTGCCTCAAATGCTCGGCGTGCTCCTCCTCTGTCTGAGAGTAAACCAGAATGTCATCAATGAAGACAATGACAAACTGATCTAGGAAATCCCTGAACACTCTGTTCATCAAGTCCATAAACACTGCTGGAGCGTTGGTCAAGCCGAAAGGCATAACCCAAAACTCGTAAGAACCATATCTCGATAAGAACGCAGTCTTCGAGACATCCTCCTCCCTGATACGCAACTGACGGTATCCCGATCTCAAGTCAATCTTTGAGAAGAAAGAAGCTCCTCTCAACTGGTCGAATAAGTCATCGATTCGAGGCAACGGACACTTATTCCGTATCGTGACCTTATTCAACTCTCGGTAGTCCACACACAATCCCAGTGAACCGTCCCTCTTCTTCACAAACAAAACCGGAGCGCCCCAAGGTGAGGTACTCCTGCGAATAAAGCTCTGCCCTAACAGCTGTTCTATCTGATCCCGTAGCTCTCGCATCTCAGCTGGAGCCATACGGTACGGTGCGCGTGCTATAGGTCTCGTACCCGGTAGCAAATCTATAACGAAGTCTATCTCTCGACTGGGTGGTAAGCCTGGTATCTCCTGAAACACATCCGAATACTCCCTGACAACCGGGATCGAATCTAAAGGAATAACAACCTCCTTAGAGGTATCATCCTCTATGTAATACAGATGAGCGGTCGATCCTCCCTCTGGGCGAGGCATCGCCACTACAAACATCTCTTGTCCCGGAATGGCAAAAATAATGCTCCCGCTGAAGCAATCAATCATGACCCTATATGCTACGAGCCAATCCATACCGATGATCACATCGTGAACATGCATGTCTAACACTAACATGTCTGCAGGTAATACCAAACCACCAATCTCTACCCCCACTCCCCGGCATATAAAGAAAATAAGTGACCCACTCCCCAATGGTGAGTCGACACACGTCACTGTGCTCTCTGCCGTAGCTAACAATCCTAAAGCTTTCGTGAAGTGTGTAGCTATAAAACAATGTGTAGCACCCGTATCAAATAACACCCGACCCATAGTGCCATGGATAGGAAACGTACCCTCGATCGCGGGCGGTGCCTGTGGAACTGCAGCCTGGTGGACGTTGTAGACACGTCCATACTGTAGCTGCCCCTGCTGAGCTGGGACTGCTGGAATGGGTGGCAGTGCTGCCATCTGTGGCGGTGCGGGAAGAGCGGCGGGAAACATAGGTCTCTGTGGCTCCTGGCGAGCACCCTGCTGCTGCTGTTGTGGGGCCCTGCCCCTATCAGGACAATCCTGCTTCTTATGGCCAGTCTTGCCACAAACAAAGCACTTCCCTGGGAAATTCCCTCCCCTCTGCCCCTGCTGTCCCCCGCCCTGGTGGCCGTTACCGTTCCTCCCTTGGCCCTGATGAAACTACTGCCCATTCTGTCCCTGTTGGCCCTGATGGCCGTTTGGACCCTGATGGCCCTGGCGAAAACCTCCCTGTCCCGGCCTGTAGTTCCCTGACCGGAACCTCTTATTATCCCCCTGCTGGGTGCCCTGCTCATTCTGTCTCTGCCCCTGACCCGATTGTGCCCCGCTGGCACCATGTCCTCCAGTCCTGCCCTGATGGCTAGACTCCCTCGACCTCTTGCCCTCGGCCATATGAAAACGGTGGTCCTGGCAGTGTAACAATGCAACGTTAACCACATCAGAATACGTGGCCAACGATAGGTTCCCTAGCAGATGCTGACGGATCCTCCAATTCAATCCGTTGGTGAACTTCTCAATCTTCTTCTTCTCTGTTGGTATCTCGTCTGGAATGATGTTCAACAGATTAGTGAACTCGTCCTCATACTCGGCCACTGTCCTGCCTTCCTGTTTCAGACTCATCAGCTTCCTCCTCATCTCTGTATGAACTGCGGACGGAAAGTACTTGCGGTCAAACCGCACCCAGAACTCCTGAATCGTGAGGGTATCCCTCTCCTCCGCGGTGGTAATAGACTCCCACCACTACAGTGCAGACCCAACTAGCTTGAAAGTAGCTAGAACCTGCTTCTGAACATCAGTGCACTCATGCATTCTCAAATGCCTCTGCATGTCTTTCCTCCATTGGCTCGAGACTACCACATCTGAGCTGCCTGCAAACTCTGGCGGATGCGCTTTCTGAAAAGCGTCACGTACACGCTCCCAAGCAGACGGGAATGCATTTGCCTGTACCGACGCGACAACCGGCGCCTGAGGTGGTGCTTGCTGAATCACGGCAATTGCGGCATTTACCGCTAGGGCTACTATAGCTGCAACCTCAGCGGCGTTCATCATGCCCTGAACTGGAGCGGGCTGGGGTTCGGGCGTTGCATCCCTGGGAACTCGTTGTGCACGTCGTGGAGGCATCTGAAATAAGAACAAAGTTTATAAGTTCGCTGTTATAAACTTAATATAGCTGAAGAACGAAGCATACACAAAAAGAGTACAACAGTCCTAAAATATAGGGCTCTACATCAAAGAAACGTAGCGGAAACATAATAGCCGTACAGATCTTAAAGGACACTAGAACCTGATGCTCTGATACCACCTGTGACACCCCGACTAATTAAATACCGGGTAGCTACTCCTTTATTAAATTAATTCAAAATGCCAAGTTGGCTCAGTTAATAGCATCACTGTCGAAAACACTTTATTTTTACTAACCACCTAGTATTTAAAAAGTAAGTGCCAAATTTTATTTAAAGTCTGATTAATATGCAACAAGAGTAATGAAGAAATAAATAACACCATTCACCATACTGAAGTAAAACGAATAACCATCACAATAGAGTAAATAAAGTCTGGAGGAAAACTCCTCACTACAATCCCATACTGAAATAAATAACCGAATACTGAAATAATACATGCTAAAATCTGAAAACTGAAATGTAAAAGATGTCTCTAAATAGAAATGGGCAACATGCCCTACAAGTAGGGGTGTGCACGGGTCGGTTCGGTTCGGTTTTGGACCGCAATTCAGACAGAACCGATCGGTTCGGTTTTGGAAAAAATCAGACCGAAATCGAACCGACGATGGAAAAAACCACCGATTTCGGTTCACATTGGTTTCGGTTCGGTTCGGTTCGGTTTCGGTTCGGTTTTAACCGATTTTCAGTTTTGGTCGGTTTTTTGTAGGTCGGTTTTCGGTTTTGGTCGGTTTTGGAGGTTGGTTAATGGTGTTTGGATATAAAAATAAAAGATATTTAAGGGTTTTTTAATATATAATTGATGTCGGTTCGGTTCGGTTCGAATCGGTTTTTTCTTTGTCTAAACCGACAACCGAACCGATATTGTCGGTTTTTTAAATCCTTAAACCGCAAACCGAACCGGGCTAAAAAAAACCGCCGGTTTCGGTTCGGTTCGGGCCGGTTCGGTTCGGTCGGTTTTTTTGCACACCCTTACCTACAACTGATAGATAGTGACTCTGGAATCCAAAAGATAGAAGCGTCTACATGCCAATCCCTGTAGCTTCCACAAACCGCTACAGCTCGTCACCTAAATGAATAACCTATGCTTGGTGTCCTTGTGGCTGGGCACCTAAAATGGTTTTACAAGAAAAAGATTTGAAAAGCAAATGGGTCAGAGACCGAATGTGGAGTTATATTTTAAAAACCTGCAAGTGCTTTAAAAACATTTAAAACATTAAATGCAAAGTACATGTTAGGACGTACACTCACATGATATTCTCACCTCTCGTCTAACTGTGCACTCCTAACGTAAGTACCCATCTACAATGATATAAACCACTAGCTAAGTGACGTCATAACTAGCTAGACTGTAATAGTTCCTACCCTTATTACCCGGTCCTATTAACATATAACGCTCGTAATTAGATAGGGTTTTAATGTAAACTCAGATACTCAATATGCAATATTTTTCTCTATCAGCTAACTCATTATGTTTCTCGGAACAATACCGTAGTTATATTTACAACATTAACATGAAGATCCTCACTAATTAAGTGTATATTATTCACATCATAAATATACAATACAAGCACCCCGAGAACTAAGTTGTGGTGCACACATACTCTACTATCCATCCCGGTACATCACGTACATAAGGATCACACATTCCGAATCTCTCAGGAATAGTTCAGATAACACAAATCACAAATAGTGGAGGGGAACACAGTCACCATCACATGGGTCACGCACATACCTACGCTCCCATGATCAGCAGACTTATTAATATCACAATAAGTCCTTCTATGACCTATGTTCATCGAGGTACCAGTCTATATCCCCCCCGTAGGCACACAAGGATTAGAGGGTCCTAAGCGAACGCAACCTCCCGTGATAACAAGTATGGTAGGTATGTCATACACACAATCCATATACTCATACTAAGTAAACACGCATCTTAGTAATACTGTATTTTAATCGTAGTACATATTCTCATACTAACTATAATTATCACAATTTGTACTATTCCGGTTTGTAATCATACGCGCCATAATTTTCTCACGTCGTAGTAGACACTCACGTCTAAACCCAAACTGTCCATGTAATACAACTCTCGTATGTAAATTCCTTTTCATAAATACCCAAATGTCCCAATTCTATCATTACTAAATCTACGGAATGATATCTATATCCTCGAACAAGCTTACGGGACTCCAAAAATCAAAACAGTCCAAAAAGGACCAAACTGTCAACTCGTTAGAAGTCTCGTTCGAACGAGACTGTTCGAACGAGTTTGGACTGTCATCTCGTTAGAAGTCTCGTTCGAACGAGGCTGTTCGAACGAGATCCAGTTCGTTCGAACGAACTGTCCCTTCTAACGATATCTCGTTCGAACGAGATATCGAACGAAGTCCCTACTCGTTAGCAACGACTGGTCAACTCGTTAGAAGCTCGTTCGAACGACCTGGGGGCTGCTTCTAACGAGCTACCAGCTTCGGCCCAGATTTTTCCCCAAATCGTTTTTCATCCATTTTAACACCTCAAATCTTCTAAACTAAGTCCCAACAATCATTTAAAGGTCTATAATCAATACTAAACATATATAGTCACATCCTAACATGTTTTTAAGGGATCAATCCATCCTAATCATCAATTAAATTTACAACTTTCTACACTTTTTCCAAATATCTCAAGAACATGAACCCTAACTACATATCATCATCAAATCCCAGAATTTAATTCATTTTAATTTCTCCTAATCACAGTTATTATGAGGGAAATCATCTACCTATCATACTACATGCAATTCTCTTCAAAATTTCAAGTTCTAATCTCCAACTACATGGGTTTTCATATTTCACCAAGAACAAACACAAAATTCGAATTTTTCTAACATGGGAAGAACATTATCTGAAATTAAATGGAATAAAGTCACTTGCCTTGATTGTCTTCGAGTTTGGTGTAGGTTTGGTAGAACTTTTCTGCAGAATCTCTTCTCTCCAAGCTTCCTCTCCAATGGTGGCTTAAGGTGGCTAGGGTTTTGATTTGGGAATTTAGAAAACCTAAATGATAACCTACGTAGCTTTCTAGGTTAATATGGTTTGGTTAATGGGATTAATGGGTTAAATCCACATCAGATTAAAACTCCCCATTTTCGTCACTTTTAATTCCTCAAAATGTAAAATTACCAAAATACCCTTTAAGTTACCGGTATGGCCTAAAAATACCCCGGGACCCAAACTATACCCCCGGCTAGTGTTTTCTGACTATCTCGACCCTTTCGGACGCGTTGGCGCACTCAAGATGACCATACGGATTATAGATTTTAAATTCACTTTTATTATCAAAATATTACACCGTGACGCGGCGGTCCCACGCGTCTCAACAAAATTTCTAAAATTGCCGTATATCAATCTTACGACAAATTTCATAATACCAAGTTCATATATAATCATATATGCACATAATCAAATACCAACTCGCATCTCATTAGTATTTATAACCCGGATTAATTTCCAATTAATACGCATTTAATTAATTAATCCCAAAAATAAATATAGCCAAAAGTACGGGGTATTACAACTACTACCCACCTAAATCATAGATCTGATGACAGTCGTTGAAGCTTCGACAATTGGGGTGGGTAGTGGTGGGGATTGAATGTCGCTAGCGTAAACCTTTAAAAATATGGTAATTTAAAAAAAAAGAGGTTTGGATCTACCGTGTGTATATATATATATATATATATATATATATATATATATATTAACTCAGCAAATATTATTGTTTGTGAAAATGTTATATATATTGTGTAATATTAACTCAGTAAATGTTACTGTTTGTGAAAATGTTATATATATAAAACTATTTCATAAATATATTATCACAGTAAATGTTATTGTTTGTGAAAATGTCAGAAATATAAAACTATTTCATTTTATGGTGTATACAATAAAGTTTAATATCTATGACATTTTTACAAACTATATATATATATATATCCAATATGCTCATATTTTTAAAGTTTCGTGTCACCCCTATTCATCCAAATTGGCGCTCCAGATGATCCCGATCCCATTTATCCAATCTTATTTTCAAAGGTCCGCGTCAACGGCCCCCCATGATACTTCGATGGATCCAAAGCCCATTTATTCAAAAGTCTCTTAATTTCAAAGGTCCGCGCCAGCGGCACCACATGCCACCCTTACCTACCCCAAATCGGTGCTTTGACGAAGGTCGTTGAAGCTCCAATAATGGTGGTAAGGATTGGATACCGCTAGCGCGAACCTTCAAATATAAGGTAATTTTGAAAAAAAAAGGTTTGGATCCACTGTGTGTATATATATATATATATATATATATATATATTGTAGTATTAGCACAGTAAATGTTATTGTCTGTTTGTGAAAATGTCAAATATATAAAACTATTTCATATTCTAGTGCATACAGTAAAGTTTACTGTTTGTGTAAATTTTTTTCTTTGGAATTTTATAGCTTCCATGGATCTTGTTTGATAGATATCGTCGAGAAGATTTCAAAAATAGTAATTTTGTGAAAAACGGATTTGTGAATCAAAAGTTATGATCATTTGAATATTAAAAAAAAAGTTCAACCACTTATGTAACTTCCTGAAGGAAGTTACGCATTGTTGGTTTTAAAAGGGTAAAATTGAAAAAAAAAATCCAAAAAATTAGGAATAGGACTTTTATGTAAGAGAAAACATGATGGGACTAGAATATATATAAGAACGTCTAATAGGATTTAAACCTAAATGCCCAAATTATAGTCCTAACAAACAACATAAGCACCTCTGTTAAACCCATACCAACAAAACTAATGTTAGCCGTGACTTTATTGCACGACATATTCTCTCTTAATGACCACAACATTTTGATCTCTCTTATATAAATAAATAAAATGTTTCACATTTCAGTCGTTCGTGCCTCTAGAATTCTTGAAGACAATTAGTTGAATAATTTTTACTTAAAATGGGGCGCATAAATTTTAACTTAATATTCAAATTATAGATGAGAGTTCAACTAACATGTTGATAAAATTGATGATATCCCAATGTTTAGTATGATGTAATGACTACAAAGACACAAATACACACATGTGCAAGCAGAGGAAACTTTTATAACTTGTCGTGTTTGCAAATAAGACCAACTATCTTTGCCTTAATCTACCTAGTATTTTTTAGTTTATAACTTAAAGCAACCACGTTTTGATGATATTGCCGAGAAAGATGAAAAGTCGGTACTGAGCTAAAATGAAGAGAAAGAGGTGATGATGCTTTCTTGAATCTTGACTTCTAACCTCTGCAAAAAAAAGCACTCCCATTAATAATCTCGTCCACGTCTTCATAAAATATAAAGTCCTATTTTTTTATTTGTCACGGGTCTTCGCCTTGGGAGCAGAGTCACGGAAAATCCTATATAATGCTCGAATTTGCACGACAAAGAGGCCCAGAAATCCACCTCTTTAAATATTTACAACAATCAAAATCATTGCATTAATAAACACATAAAAAGAGAAAGATAACCATTAGAAATTAATAGTGTTACGAGAACAAAGTAATTTTATAATTTTTTTATAGAAAGTAATATTATTGGTGTCTTTGTGGAACCCCATACCACAAATCAATGTTTAATAGATAGGTGAGAGAGTAAATAGATTCTACGTTGATTTTTGTGGAAATTTTTATGAGTGGTCTATGAGTCCCAAATAATTCTCCAAAAACTCCCCCAAAAAGCAATCAATTGGGTGCCTTGGCGGGACCCCATAACACAAGGCAATACTTAATAGGCAGGTGAGAGAATTAGTGGAATCCACATGAGATTTGGGGGAGGTTTTGGGGGAGATTTTTGTACTCATATCATTATTCAATTTTTATACTCATATTATTATTCATTACAATGCATCAAATCAAAGTCAACGTATATGCAAAATTAAAGAAAAATCAAACACCAATTGGATAGTTTAATGATAAAGTTTACAGCCTCACCTAAGTAACATCGAATTCATTTGAGGTCTCTGAAATTTTAAGCAGTTGGATGAGAGATTTTGCAGGAAGGTGAGTAGGGGTGGGCACGGTACGGTCCAGTCCGGTCCGAATTTTGCCTATTTTTTGGACCGGATCGAATATTCGGTCCTTAATTTTTTTTGATCGAGACCGGACCGATTAATTCGGTTAACCTACTAATTCGGTCCAGGCTTTTTTCGGTCCGGTCCAGGGTAAAATTCGATCCTGACCCTATTTTATATATATGTACATTTTATGAATGTTTTTATCTATTTTTCTCACAAATATATATACAAAAAAATAATACTCGAAACTCCAAGTGATATTTACATAGATTTTTTTAAGGGGTAATTATATCTAGGTCCCATTTATCGGGTCAACAAGCTTATAAGTCCTATTGACTTTTTAATAATCCCATAGGTCCTATTCCAACTTTTAGAAAAAAAATTCACAATTTTACCCTTTTAAAACCAACCATCCGTAACTTCCTTGAGGAAGTTACATAAGTGGTTGGACTTTTTTTTTTAATCTTTAAATGATCATAACTTTTGATTCATAAATTCGTTTTTCGCAAAATTACTATTTTTGAAATCTGCTCGACGAGATCTATCAACCAAGATCCATGAAGACTATAAAATTCCAAAGAAATTTTTTTACACAAACAGTAAACTTTACTGTATGAACTAGAATATGAAATAGTTTTATATATGTGACATTTCACAAACAGACAGTAACATTTACTGTGGTAATACTACACAGTATATATATATATATATATATACACATCCGGTGGATCCAAACCCTCTTTTTTCAAACATACCTTATATTTAAAGGTTCGCGCTAACGGAATCCAATCCTTACCACCATTGTTGGAGCTTTAACGACCTTCGTCAGAGCTCCGATTTGGGGTGGGTAAGGGTGGCATGTGGTGCCGCTGGCGCGGACCTTTGAAAATAAGAGACTTTTGAATAAATGGATTTTGGATCCACCGGAGTATCATGGGGTGCCGCTGGCGCAGACCTTTGAAAATAAGATTGGATAAATGGGATCGGGATCATTTGGAGCGCCAATTTGGGGTGAATAGGGGAGGCACAAAACTTTAAAAATAGGAGCATATTGGATATATATATATATAATTTGTAAAAATGTCATAGATATTAAACTTTATTGTATACACCAGAAAATGAAATAGTTTTATATCTGTGACATTTTCACAAACAATAACATTTACTGTGATAATATATTTATGAAATAGTTTTGTATATAACATTTTCACAAACAGTAACATTTACAGAGTTAATATTACATAATATATATATATATATATATATATATATATATAGAGAGAGAGAGAGAGAGAGAGAGAGAGACACACACACACACACACACACACACACACACACACACACGGTAGATCCAAACCACTATTTTTTTTTCAAAATTACCACATTTTTAAATGTTTACGCTAGCGACATTCAATCCCCACTACTACCCACCCCCATTGTCGGAGCTTCAACGACTTTCATCAGAGCTATGATTTGGGTTGGTAGTAGTGGCATAGGGTGCCGCTGGTGCGAACATCTGAAATTAAGAGAATATTAGATAAATGGGGTTTGGATCCACCGAAGCTCCGATTTGGGGTGAGTAGGGGTGGCATTGAGTTAGGTTTATATCTATAACATTTTCACAAGCATTAACATTTACTGTGTTCATATAACACAGTATATATATATATATATATATATTCAAACCTCTTTTTTCTGATATTATCTTATTTTTAACGGTCCGCGCCAACGGCATCCAATCCCCACCCCCTTTATCGGAGCTACAACAACCTTCATCAGAGCTCTGATTTGAGGTGGCATGGGATGTCGATGTAACATTTTCACAAATAGTAACATTTATTATTTGTGAAAATATTACAGATATAAACCTAATCCAATGCTACCCCTACCCACCTCAAACTGGAGCGCCGATGTATCCAAATCCCATTTATCCAATATTCCCTTATTTCCTAAGGTCCGCGCCAGCGGCACTCCATGTCACCCCAAATCAGAACTCTGATGAAGGTTGTTGGAGCTCCGACAATTGGGGTTGGTGGTGGTCAGGATTAGATACCGCTAGCGCGGGTCGTTAAAAATAAGACAATATCAGAAAACAGAGGTTTGGATCCACCGTATATATATATATATATATATATATATATATATATATATATATATATATATATATATATATATATATATATATATATATATATATATATATATATATATATATATATACACTGTGTTATAACACAGTAAATGTTAACGTTTGTAAAAATGTTATAGATATAAACCTAACCCACTGTCACTCCTACTCACCCCAAATCGGGGCGACAGTGGATCCAAACTCCATTTATCTAATATTCTTTTAATTTCAGAGGTCCGCGCCAGCGGCACCCTATGCCACCACTACCCACCTAAATCATAGATCTGATGACAGTCGTTGAAGCTTCGACAATTGGGGTGGGTAGTGGTGGGGATTGAATGTCGCTAGCGCAAACCTTTAAAAATATGGTAATTTAAAAAAAAAAAGAGGTTTGGATCTACCGTGTATTTATATTTATATATATATATATATTAACTCAGCAAATGTTACTGTTTGTGAAAATGTTATATATATTGTGTAAGAGTGGTGCTATGGGTACCAAATAACTCCCCCAAATCTCCCCCAAATAGCATTGATGAGTTGTGCCCTGGCGGGACCCATACCATAAGGTATAACACTTAAAGCTATTTGGGGGATGATTTGGGGGAGTTGTTTGGGACACATAGCATTTTCCATTGTGTAATATTAACTCAGTAAATGTTACTGTTTGTGAAAATGTTATATATATAAAACTATTTCATAAATATATTATCACGGTATATGTTATTGTTTGTGAAAATGTCAGAAATATAAAACTATTTCATTTTATGGTGTATACAATAAAGTTTAATATCTATGACATTTTTACAAACTATATATATATATATATATATATATATATATATATATATATATATATATATATATATATATATATATATATATATCCAATATGCTCCTATTTTTAAAGTTTTGTGTCACCCCTATTCACCCCAAATTGGCGCTCCAGATGATCCCGATCCCATTTATCCAATCTTATTTTCAAAGGTCCGCGCCAGCGGCCCCCCATGATACTTCGATGGATCCAAAGCCCATTTATTCAAAAGTCTCTTATTTTCAAAGGTCCGCGCCAGCGGCACCACATGCCACCCTTACCCACCCAAAATCGGAGCTCTGACGAAGGTCGTTGAAGCTCGAATAATGGTGGTAAGGATTGGATACCGCTAGCGCGAACCTTCAAATATAAGGTAATTTTGAAAAAAAAGGGCTTGGATCCACCATATATATATATATACTGTGTAGTATTAGCTCAGTAAATGTTACTGTCTGTTTGTGAAAATGTCAAATATATAAAACTATTTCATATTCTAGTGCATACAGTAAAGTTTACTGTTTGTGTAAATTTTTTTCTTTGGAATTTTATAGCCTTCATGGATCTTGTTTGATAGATTTCGTCGAGCAGATTTCAAAAATAGTAATTTTGTGAAAAACGGATTTGTGAATCAAAAGTTATGATCATTTGAAGATTAAAAAAAAAATTCAACCACTTATATAACTTCCTCAAGGAAGTTACAGATTGTTGGTTTTAAAAGGGTAAAATTGGAAAAAAAGTTCCAAAAAATTAGGAATAGGACTTATATGTAAGAGAAAAACATGATGGGAGTAGAATGTATATAAGAACGTCTAATAGGATCTAAACGTAAATGCCCATTTTTTTAACCCAATTTAAAAAAATGTCTATACATATATAAAATGTTCCAAATTAAATTCATAAGTTATATACGTTAATTCAAAAACTATACATAAGAAACACAATAACATTATTTTTATTATATATATATGGGAATCGGTTCGGTCCGGTCCAAATCGGTCTTTTAATATAGTGGACCACGGACCGGACCGGATTAATCAATTTTTAGTTTTTGTGAACCGATTTTCGGACCGATTTCAAAATAGTCTTAATTTTCGGTTCGGTCCAATCGATCCATTCGGGTCGGTCTTTTTTTTTGTCCACCCCTAAAGGTGAGGGTCTAGTATTTTTGTCAAACATAAAAGAAAGGAAGGATGATTTGAAGGAGACGTACGGTGTGTGTGACACACACACACAGAGAGAGAGAAAGAGAGAGAGCATTTTAGCCATAATAATGAGATGACACGTCGCAGAGAAAAGGGGGGACTCGTTTTGTTAGTACACTTTTACGTCCTTGATATACAGACTTTATAAGATTTAGGGGTACATCCGTTCCAATGGCACACTCGGAGTAGACAATCCAGTAAAATCAATTGAAAGGAAAAATTCTCAGTACATCTCAATCACAATCTTGGCAGAAAATAATGAACAAATTGGAAAAACATGATTGTTTTTGACAACCCAATTGAACATCAAATCTTTATATTTAGTACGTGTGCTATCAATTCAATCTAAAAAATTGTTTGAAATTTGAAAACTTAGCTGGTGAAAATAAAAGCATAGTGCAGGAAAGAATCTTCCATGAATAATTACTCTATTATCCTTGTTCCTTACTTATATAAAAGCATAGTGCAATTTTTCATTAGAAAAAATGACTTCTCCTAACAAAGAAAAACATAATATGAAGGGTTTATTAGAAAAACAACCATTATGAAACTTGAGATTACTACACCATATCCAAAACATTAAGGTATGTTGATCAACTAAAATTCCCCAAATGTATTTTGTTTGACAAAAAAACAGAGTCAACTCTACAACGTTGGGCATTTTAAACATTCTTGTGATAGTTCAATTTTTGTGTGTTAAACTTTTGCAAGGCCACCATCATCATAATATCTCTTTAATGATTAGTTTAATTACATATACTCCCAAATCGAAGATTTTTCAACACTCATTTGAATCTATAACTCAATGTAATCTTTATATACTATAAAATGATATACAAGGGAGTTAATGACTCTTCTCTTCTTAGAGTGTCCACGTGGACAGTATTACCTTTTTTTATTTTCTCTCTCCATACGTATTCATTACGTCACACTAATTCTATTTTTACTACATTCTTATAGCAAAATAAAGTTTTTTTCCCACACATCAAGAAATAATTTATTGTTATAAATGTCTCTTCCTATTATCATTTATTACACCCAATTCTACTCTCTCCAACTCTTCCCATCTTATGTAGAGTAGTAGATCTATAAATTTGGGGTTAGGGTTTCAATAACACAAAATCAACGGAAGCATTTCATCCTCGAAAAAGATCACGCTAACTTAAACCCATCCCCTCCTCCCCTACCCACCTCTCTGTTGTCGCACCTGTCGCTCCCTCCTCATCCCCTTCTCCCATCTCGACTTCCTCACCAAAAAATGGGCTTTCCCCTTTAACACCACCGGTAATGGAAATCAGCGAAGAAATGTCAGAGAAGAGTTCATCACTGCTGCTTGCGATGAACTCTACAACCAACATATAGCAACTTCAGCGTCTTTAGAAGGATGCAAAGTCGAAAAGCCTCAACCTTTGCAAGATTAATTATGAAAAAGTCAGATATGGGTTTGATGAAAGAGTGGTCCAAAGTAATGGACTCCAAAGTCAAAAAACCTCCGTCGATTATCACCCCATAAAACATAAAAAAAAATACTCATTATCATCGTCATCTAACTCCAATGAAATAATTTTTTCAGTGGGGTGATGGTGGAATGTTTTGGTTTGATTTTTGGATAGGAGGATGATTTGGTGGTGCTCTTATTTGGTGGTAAGAGTGTGATGGTGATGGTGCCACGGTTTGGTGGGTATAGGTGGGGTGATGGTGGTGGTGTCGTGTGTGGAAAGAGAGAGAGGTGTTGGATTTGGACGGGTGTAAGGAGAATGGGAGGTGGAGTTTTTTTATTTTATTATATTATTTTAGTTTTCTGTTTTAAAAATTGGAATGAGAGATATTTTTCACACACAAAAAAAATTCTCTTCCAAATGTTAATCAACAATTATTTTTTAGGTGTTTCTCGTGTTTATGGTTCATTTTTATTAATTGTTTTTTCGGTATTTTTTAGGTGTTTATCTTCTCTAACGAACACTCTCTCATAATATCATGTGATTTCTCTTCTCTCCCCATTATGAATGGTTATTTTTGGTGGTCACTAAGCAGGTTTTTTTTGTTGGGGCATATACCAAATAGTCCCTCAAACTTTTTTTAATACATGTTTAGTCCAAGCCTTTTTATTTTGCACCAAAAAGTCCTTCACCATGCCAAAAAGGTTTTACCATGTCACTAGCGCGGACCGTTAAAGATAAGAGAATAAGGGATTTTTGGTACAAAATAAAAGGCTGGACTAAATGTGTATTAAAAAATATTTGAGGGACTTTTTGGTATTTGATCCTTTTTTGTTTGGTTTGGGTGTCATGTATTTGTTTTTTAACCTCTTTGTGTGTTTTGTGGATGCATGCATATGTGTAAAGGATGTAGAAGGTTATAGAGAAATGGCTATTTGAAAAATAAAATAAAGTGCGAACATTCTGTGACACCCCGCCTAATTAAATACCGGGCGATCACTCCTTTATTAAATTAAAATCAAGGTGAACAGTTGGTTCATTCTTAGCATCACTGTCGTAAAAATACTTTTCCAATTTAAACACCCTAAATAATTAAGCTAAGTGTCAAAACCATTTAAAACCTTATTCTCATTTTATTAAATCCGGTTATAAAACCTTAAACCATTAACATCTAAAGAGTCACACATTAAGAATAAAAATAGAATTGAACATACACGAATTTAATCATCAATAATAAATCCCAACATTTACAACACTAAAGGAAAACATCCCGACAGCAATAAATCCCGAAATAAAGGTACTGAAAGTAAAAATTTTAATCTCTGACAATACCAACTAAATAATAGAAAGAGGGCGACACATGCCCCTGCTGGATAAAACTGAACTAGGAGTAGAATCAAATGGATGAAGTCGTCTAAACAACAGGCCTGCAACTCCCACCTAAGCTGCAACACGTTCCTTCCAAAGGATCCTAAGTAAGACGCCCCTGTGGCTGGGCACCTGTAATACATACATATATATACAAGAGAGAAAAGAAAATAGAAACGGGTCAGAGCCCGATAGTGTATATGATTTAAAAATTCGTTTAGCAAGTATTTAAATTGATACAGGCCAATGCAACAACATATTAGTGCGACACTCTCTTGAGAAATTCTCGCATCTCTTCTAATGTGCACTCCTATCGCACTAACCTTCCCAATGGTTTATCTCATCATATATCACACTATCTTTCCCCAATGATTTAACTTATCTTAGGTTATTCACAGGATTTACAACTGAACAACACAAGTATTTAAAACGTAAGATTTCAATTTGTAACCAAAGTTCTCCTTTTAACTTTATTAATCAATAAAGTTTTCCAGTGTCATATTATACTTTCTCAAAACAAGTATTTATAATTTGAGTCATCAACCATGTCCTACATATCAAATCACAGTAGGCAGTTCTAGATTTCAGAATTTCATATATATATTAACTACTCGTATAATATATATATCATAACGGCACCCCACATAAAAACTATGGAGCGGGCATACTCTGCTATCCAATCCCCGTATCAATCACACTAAAGGGAATACAAGTTCGGAATCACTCTCGAACTGTACAAATACATACACATACAATATTGAGGCGAAGCATAGATTCCAAGTCCAAGAGGTCAGTACATACCCTCACGTCTCTTAGGACCGTCCGACTATCGATCCGATAGCCCGTACCTAGGATTTCTATCTTCTAGGGTACGAGTCAATATCCCCCATAAGGCAACACAGGATAAGATCGTCCCAGCGCGGTAACCTCAGGGATAGCAAGTAGCGCGAGCATGATTTTCACAAGAATATAATATATGCATACACAATCATATAAATATACCACTTTTATTTTATCAATTTATGTTTATCTCATAACCCATATTCGCAACATTTATCCTTATTTTCCCATTATTAGTTATCACGTACAATGGTTTGTTTCTCACTTTAATTCGAAGGGTTTTTCCAACTTACTACGTAACCCTCATGGACTCTATTCTTCCAAATGTACAATTCAGTAGATATCTATTTATATTCCAACGTAACTCTCTCTTATGTGTCTCTCCCCTTTAATATATACTTACATTATCCCTTATGCAAAATATCCAAAAAAATATAGATTTCGCCTTACATTAAAGGATTTTGAATTTTATTTTCAAAGATGAGAATTTCAAACGGTTTCGAAATCGGAATTAAAATGGAGTTTTAATTGAATATTTTTTTGAAGAGTCCTCAAAATATAAAACTCTCTAAGAGTCCTCAAAACATAAAACTTTCTAGTAACAATAATAGTTTTAGAAATCCGACCGTCTGATCAAACTGAATTTTTGTCAGCAGTCCTGTCTCGCCGTTCGCTACAGTATACTAAAATTTCAAGCGATTCCAATGGTCCGATCATCCGAAATAATTTTTTTAGTGTTTGTATCTCATTAGAACTCTTTTCTTAATCAAACTCTTAATCCTTTACATGAAAAGGGTTTCCAGAATATCATATAATTCATCACTACATGCAATTTCTTATCTCAAATTGTTTTTTTTTCCATACAATTCATCCTAATCATTCCTAAACCAATATGAAAGATGCATCAACGAAATAAGCAAGATAAACACTTGCCTGAGATTTTCAAAAATCTGGTTTGGTGTTGAATTTAGTGTGGTTGCGTTCCCCGTCTCGCGATCTACGCGTTAGCGGTGGCGGCGGTGCAAACGGTTGAGTTTTGAGCCTTGGAATGCCTTGAGAGCTCTCTCCTCTCCTCTCCAATGGCCGTTCTAGTGTTTTGAATTATCTAGCCCTAGGAGATAACCTAAACATCTGATATAACCCCTTTAATTTTCGTGGGTTTAATTACCCAAAAATACAAAATGACTAAAATGCCCTCCCGGGGTACTAATTAGGCCTAAAAAAAACCCGAGACCCAAATCAAACCCCCGGGTATACTTTTCTGACTATCTCGACCCTTCCGGACGCGTTGGCGCACTCAAAACGACCATACGGACAACTTATAAAATATTCACTTTTATTAATCCACATTTAGTCCCGACACGACACAGGCGCGTCCCGACTTAAATTTCCACAATTGTCATTTTATTCACACGTGACAATATTATAAAAATAAATCTCATATATTACTATACTCATCCAGTAATATGCAACAAATAATATATTCCCAATAATTACTAACTCTTGTCACGCTAGTAAATATTTAAAACAACATTTCGGATTAAAATTAAATTAATTTATCCCAATTAAATTTAATAAATCCTTAAATTTAAAAGCCATGAAAATACGGGGTATTACAAGTTCTGAGAGGAATGATCCGGTGTGTAATCGAATTTAATTGAAAAATTGACACTTTGGTTGGATGGATATGGATGGATTATGTGAGATGGATATGGATGGTATAATTTATGAACATAACATTTTTGTTATGTCCATCAACGATTAAATATTCAAGTACGTTCCCTCAAATCGAGTGCTCTAAATGATTTTTCAAATTATTATTTTAATTCTAATAATTGAGTAATTTTTAGTTTAGTTGCTGAGAAAAGTAAGAAATACTTTTGTTTTATGTCATAAAATTGTGTACACTTGGTGTGATAGTCCATTATTTGAATAATGTAGAAACTTATCTTTGTAAATAAGTTCCTTTTTAATATTTTTTGTTATATTCTTTCTTCATTGTATACACAAAGTTTTTCCTTTTAGTTTTTAATTCTAGACACGAAACTCAAAAATGATGGACGGCTGGGCAACGAATGTCTAAAATAAAGAAATCCACGGGCAATAAGTTTTTTCATGAAAAGTACATAGTCGAAAATGGCAGAAATGAGACATAGTAGTTTTCCTATGATTTTTTTTTTGTATAGATATTATTTTTAGTAGTGTTTGGTGCTACACTATATGACAAGAACATTTAGATACAATCACAACACATAATTTTTATTGTTTAACAAGAAAATTATAGATAAAGTAGGACACGATTAACTCGATTAATAAATTTTCACTCCTAATTAAAATGATAAAGCAAAAAACCTTACTACAAATACAAATAATACGACATGATAACACGTGTCATAATTTTGACACACACACACACGATATGACACAATTTTATGCCAAAAAGTTTCCACACGAATGCAACACGATTAATACATATTTTCTTAATTTCAATTATGTTCCGCACATTACGTCTCACTTGCGCATCGCGCGGATTTACACCTAGTTATTTTTATTTTTCCAACAAGTTTACACTCCCAAGCTAGTGGAATCCTACTCTCAAACCCACCACGACCAATATCAAGAAATTCTCGAAACTCAAACCTTGCAAAGTCATATGCAAAAGAGCGCGGGGAGCCATCAGAAGAAAAATTACTCCAAGGATGAAGACGCACCTACTTGCTCTACGTGTGTGGATACTTAGAATATTAAATTAACTGCGTAATTTAAATCAAAAGAAGCTGGAAATATCACAAATATCACTTATAGTATCCAAGAGACTCTATATGGAGAAAGTCTAACTACTAGTTCGATAACATGAGTTGGCACTATTAACCAAGCTATGAGAAAATTTTGCACTACACCAAATCCTGCGAATAGTCACGCCCAGTGGGTCACGACCCAAGTCCGCGACCAGCTGGTCGTGGACTTGGGCCGTGACCAACTCAATATTTGGCGTGACCGTATTTATTACCACACTAAATCATCGATGCTTTGGAAGTGATCACGAACCAAATCCATAACGACTGTGGGTCACGGACTTCGACCGTGACCAGGGTGTGACCATCTTGGAGCCAAATTTCGCGCCAAAATTTCCTCCAAACTGGTCGCGGATGAGTCACAGACTTGGGCCGTGACCAAAGGCATGACGAAGAAGAAAACACACACATTGAGGGTCATGGCTGGGGGTCGTGACCATTTCTTGGTGTGGGTCACGGCTATGGCACGTGACCATAGCTCATTCAAGCAGTAGGGTTGATGGGAAAAGGGTCGCGCATGGTGGGTCACAACTCTAGGCCGTGATCAGGTGCAAGCCAGCAACACCCTCGTTTTCATTTATTGGTCACACGCTTAGGGTTCTCGGATCTAGGCCGTGACCAGATTCAGGTCTTAAAAAAATCGTTGCTTGGTCATTTCTGCGATTTGTAAGGGTTGTCTAAGGGCTATGCGATTTCGTGTGATTTCTAAGGGCTCAGCGATTTCAGTTGGATTTCATTTCGATTAACCCCTGGTATGTATTGATTCATTTTGATTTCATTTGGATTTCGTGATTTCTATATAAAGCCCCAATTTATGTGTAGATTTATGTTTGTAAGTGTGTATGTGTGTGTATGTATATATTTATGTTTATATGTGTGTCTATGTATAGATTTATGTGTATATATATGTTTATGTGTGTAATTTATAACAAATAAATTATTTTTTTGTCAATAAACCCTATATTGTATGTGTATGTATGTATAGATTTAAGTAAAAAAAAATATTAGGGTTTAGTAAACCGTAAATTGTATGTGTGTGTATGTATAGATTATCTCAATAAACCCTAGATTGTATATGTGTGTATGTATAGATTATGCCAATAAACCCTAGATTGTATGTGTGTGTATTTTTTTGACAAAATATAATTAAATGGATTTTTAATGAGTAAAAAAATCTACATCCACCTTGTCGTGATTTTATTGGGGGTTATAGGCGTGCCATCATATTATATTGGGGGTTATATACATGTCGTGATTTTTTGCGCTATAATATGTGTATAAGTACTACAATATGTGTGTGAGTACTACAATATGTGATTTTTTACATTTACCTTCTGCAATAGTGTTTATGTATTGGTTGTTTGTTTGCACTACAATATGTGTGTAAGGACAATGTGTGTTTCTGTTGATTCTGCAGTTTGTATGTTTATTGAATAGATAATACACATATACTTTTAAACTATCTCATAACAAACCCTAACAAAACGTGTTATAAAAAATTACGACGGGTTGTTGTTGGGATTTCTCATATAACTTTTAAACTCTCATAACATTAAAACTCAAACCTTAATAGCGGGACTCGTATTCACGCCCTCGTATACTTTTCTCAGGAAAAATGAGGCACGATGATAATTACTGTCAACAAGAGTGGGAGAGGTTGCAATTAGACCACACACATAACTCTTTTATTAGTGTGCGCCATATAGAGGGTACTCCTATTTATACGTATGGAAATTAAAAGATCGAACAATTTAACTAACTTGTAAATCACGAAGTTGATCTCCAGCAAGATTACTTATTCGATCGTATTCTATTTTCTCTACCAGATAACTGGGATGGCGTTATAAAAAATATATTTCTCACACATAATCCCGACATAGCCCTGACCTTGGTTACGTTGTTTAGAATGTCCAGAAAATAGAGAAAACTCTGTCCATTTTTTTTTTGTCCGTGAATTATTAAGACCTGTAATATTTTTAAGTTTATATATGTATATTTGTTTATTAACAACGTTCCCGATTCGCAATTTATGATTTTTTTTTATTTGCCAATAATAAATATTTGTAACACCTCATACGTGTCCAACGTTACATATAGCAACCGACCGTGCAGTCACAGGACCCCCGATTTTAGGATTGGACCAAAAAATGACTTTTTAAAAAAATTATAGTTAAATATGGTCATCGACTTTGTCCATGACCATTTTTATTTTTTCGTCGCGCATAAAAATGGTCGCGGCTGAAGTCCATGACCCCCAACTGTGACGAAAAATGGTCGCGACCAAAGTCCACGACCAATTTTTTTTCCCGTCACGGTGTAGGTCACGGACTATTTCTGTGACCAATTTTTGTCACAGTTATGGGCACGACCAAAGTCCGCGATAAATTTTTTCCTTTTTTTTTTCGCCGCGGTGTGGGTCACGGACTTTGGCCACGACCAATTTTTGTCACGGTTGTGGTTCACGGACTTGGGCCGCGACCATTTTTTCCTTTTTTTTCCGTCGCGGTGTGGGTCACGAACTTTGGCTGCGATAAATTTTGTCACGGTTGTGGGTCACGGACGAAGGCCACGACCATTTTTCCCCGTCGCGGTATGGGTCATAGCCCAAGTCCCCGAGCATCTGTCGTGACCCACTGCGGACCGTGACCATTTTTGGTCACGGACATGGGTCGCAACCCACGAAATTAGTCACGCCCAAAATGGTAATGGCCCAAATTCGCGACCCACAGTCTTGATCAGGAATTTTGGCCGTGACCATTCAACAGTTTTGGTGTAGTGTTGTGTTATTGTTAAGAGAGTTGAGTGGGGATTAAACATCGGTCGCACCAAACACGATGATATTCCACTCATTTGTCAGCCATACAAGGCGGAGACAAACGAGACTTGTAGGTTCATAAAGTATTATCTTGCTTTAAAGGACACTTCCAAATGGATCTACGAGTTTAACACGCTACAAGCTGAACAAGAAATTTGAGACCTCATCAACATCGAATGAGAGTAAGTCCACCCACTTCGACTTAGTCCACCCTCTATAGTTATCAAGGACTATTATGTGCCTTCTATGAACAACATGTAATTTGAGGATGATATCATTCCCATGTTTACC
The DNA here is from genome assembly GCA_949130495.1 of Sambucus nigra. Taxonomy (NCBI): domain Eukaryota; kingdom Viridiplantae; phylum Streptophyta; class Magnoliopsida; order Dipsacales; family Adoxaceae; genus Sambucus; species Sambucus nigra. The sequence continues at coordinate 497,656,207 of OX422208.1, read as the reverse complement.
TAGTTAAGGGTTGAGCGACCAATTGCTATAAATTTTTAGAAAGATAAGAGAAAGGCTGATAATAACTCCTCCACCAGTTTTTTTAACTTCATGGTGAACGTGTACACACGCATGAACCTTTCGATTAATCTCGTATTTTGACGACTTAAATGAAGAAATCCCAATCAGAGGTGGAATTAAAATTATCTTAAGAAAAGAACGAGCGATGAAAAGAAAGGAAGAAGAAGAAATATTTAATGGCTACTACTCCAACTTGGACTTCGTGCACGCACATATTGGGAGGAGTATAGACATATTATCCCCAAAAAATGAGAGGCAGAGCTAGCAACCCTGTGGGAAATAAAAATGCATCAACAAAATTTTGATTCCAAAAGCAAATGACGTGTTTCCTTTGTTAAAAATGATTATGTTTTTATTTTTATTTACTATTTTTTGAAATAAATTGTTTACACTTTAGGCTCTAATTTTACAATATAATAATATTTAAATGTTATGATTCACTATTAACCAAATTCATTATTAATTTCAATTATTATAAATTCTTGAATTTACCAAATGTTATTTAAATAGACTAGTTTCTTAAGCCATATTTAATAGAACAAGGTGGAATTGATTCTTACACACCCTGAAAGAATTGAATTCTATGACAAACTAGTTTTTTGTGAATCAGGTGTAAGTACCTTAGTGTAAGTTGTCATTATTTTTCAAGGAAAATAATGACTATCAAACATGTCCAAAGGTTGGAAAATGAAAAATATTCCTTATTTGTCATAACAAATTATGCTATCAAACATCGCCTTAATTTTAAATGGCTACAAATTAATTTAAAATAAAAAAATTCAAGAAAATGAGCATGATAATATATCGATCGTGGAGACCAATGACGTTATATTCGGAGTAACACACGTCTATTAATTTTACCACACCTGAAGTGGCAAATTTGTCACCATTTTGCTAAAATATTTTTCATTTTATAAATAAAATGCCATTTTGAGGCTCTGGAGTCCAAATCTACCATACACATCGAATAAAATAACATATTGACTTGTAGATGATCTTACTTTTAGCAGTCTACTATGAGTATAGAAGCTCTAAAAAGTATTATTTGTCCACTTTAAATGATAAGGGCACATTTGAAAGGCTTAATCTGGCATGGAAAATGGTGGCAAATTCACAGTTTCCCATTTTTTAGAGTGTTTGACACCCCTAATTTGGCCTTGAATAATTTTCCTTGTTTTGGTCACGTGATGGTCATTTGCCTCATTTGTTAGGCAAAGTTTTCTTTGGTTACCTCAAGAATTTGTTTCCTGGTTATCCCCCCACCTCTCCCCTTGAGCAAATACACTATTGAAGACTTAAGATATGATAAACATTTTTTCGTAGTCGGACCTTCATTTTCCTCTACACAACCAAATATCTTCCCATATTCCAACTATTCCTCACATCGCCCTTATTTCTTCTGGTTTCTTCCAGAATAGATAAGGTTTAGTTTTAGATTTTTCATAGTTTCATATGTTGATATTATTGCTGCAATGAGTTGTACGGATGTGGAGTTGGGTTTTATTTGAATTAACACAAGTAGAACAAGAGAAAGATTTGAAAATGTACGAAACCGTAAAAAATAAACCGAACTAAAAAATTTCAAATTTGTATGATTCTTGAAACATTGTTACAATTGTTTTAACATTGCGGCTGTGTATTTTTTTCGTTATTGTTTGATTATCCATGTGTTTTTATTTAACGTTCTAAATCTGTTTGATTCTCCACATAATTTTTTTTTTTTGGATCTGCAAATGGTTTATTATTATTTTTTATTTCCAAAATACAATGTTTCATTACATTTTTTTTATTATAATACAAAAGTGGGATACTAATCCACTTTGGTTTGGTCCAGTGGTAAGGTGCGGCTCGTTTAGGCCAAAGGCTTCGAATTCAAAACCCCCCAGAGGATACCGGCCATATTTGAAGCGGAGTGTGTGTTAGTGTGGCCCTGAAACAACATCCCTCTATTTAGCTTGCATTGGGGAGTTTAAACGGTAGGATACTACATAAAGTGACTTCTACCAATAAATAGTAGTGGGGTATTATTCGGCCAAAAGAGAGATAGAGATACATGTCCATTGATCCTATTAATGATCTCTCATTAAAATATAAGGATGGTTGGAGTCAATTTATGAAAATATTGGATTTATATACAGTCAATCAAATTGGATAACTATTTTAAGTCATGGAGTCCTTTACGGCTCAAGCTCTTTTCCCTTTCTCTACATATGTAACCCTTACCCCATGGAAAAGGAGCATATAGTCTATGTTATCAATAGAAAATTAATAAATATGGAGTAACACTCCATGGACATAGGCACATTCCCGAATCACGTACATATTATTCTTGTGGGGTTGAACTATATTTCTTTATTTGTTCAACTTTGATTGTATTGATCAACTACAGTAAGACTTTACCACCTGCATTTGGCATTGCATGTGAGAAGCAAATTCCTTCTCTCATTTAAATGAAGCCAACGAGCAAACATGTCTTATTCACACATCCAAAACATATCATTTCACGACAATTGATAAAATAGCCAGAATGGCCTTAAGGCTCCAAAAGTCAGGTTTGAAATCCAACCTAATAGGAACCGCAACACTCCCAACCCACGTTATCACCCATAAGAGGATCAAATTATGGAGATCAATGAACCTTCACGATCCCACAAGATCTCTAGGATCTTGGATTCCTATGAACAATGAATCCATTAACAGGAGGAGGTCATGTGGCACCAACAAGAATAAAACTCCCGCCTTCAATATCGCCTAGAAATGATGGAATAGGAGCTCCATGGGGACAAATGTAAATGACACACCTGTACCCTTAGTCCTCGACGAGTAAAACTCATAGCTGAATAAGGAGTTCATGGCGTGATCAGGATCATGCCAGCTAAAGAGGATCGTTGGACAGAAGAGACCACGACAACAGTCGTCATAATAAGAACCTCCATATCTTCATCCAAAGAGAGATGGACGAGCATCCATCTCATCGAGGGGCCACATCCACTAAGGAGATGGATAGGCGAGTCCTCATTAGTCAGATGAAATCCCCTTTCTTGAGGTCAATCAAAGATTTTTGAGTCTTTTAAGAAGTTCGTTGCTCCCTAATTTAAGATATAGGATGGAAAATTGACCCCACCAACCATGTTCGTCAGCATCGACAGTCCATGACCCTATAGAGCAACTACAAGGCTCTCATGTGCCGCATATTTCCTTCCAGTTTGGGGGACGTTGCACAAAAGTGATTTAAAAATTAACACACTCATCAATCACCAACTTTAAGCAGCTCACGAAGACCTTTAATGTCGGATACATCACTAGTAGCACTTATCCAAAGAGGATGGACTCACTCCTCATAATGAAGATGAAGCTCCAAGAGAACCTCTATGAATATGCTCGACACTACTTGGAAACATAAATAAAATGGTCTGAGTAAGTAGTAGTGGCCTTATTCAAGATCGGCCTACTGAGCAGCTTCATATTGCATCAGTCCATTATGAAGAAAGAAACAACTAATATTAACAATATCATATTACGAATTGAGAAATATGACCGGGTGGAAGACGTGGTAGTAAGCACACAAAAAGATAATGGTTGGCCAAAGCTGAGCAAGAATGGGTACAAGGAGAATGCTCCCCAAAATGGGGTAAAAAATAGAATGGCGGACCTAAGACCGACGACAAGACTAATCCCAGCAAGGCTCATTGTGCCATCAACATTATTTTCAAAGAGCCTAACTACAAAATCTTGAACAAGAATAAGGATCAGTGATATTGTAAGTTGCCAATAAAGATGTCAGGGGACCTGTCGAAAAGGAATACTACCTTGACATATTCCTAAGGTAAGGAGCATGGGAACCAAACAGAAAAATGCAAGGCACTCAAATCAAACCTAGAGGAGCTGGCCTAGATAGTCATTTAGACGACTGCATATAGAAAAAGAACAAACGTCCCCTATGGAGTGCGATTAAAAGCCTAAAAATTTCCCATACCCAAATAAGATGGGATATGATTTTTTGGTTATCCATAGTACCTCAAATCCAAATTCGATTCAAGGAAATATGATAAGGATGGAACTGAAAAATGCTACTATGGTCATGGAAGCTTTTCGGATCAACCCTAATCAAACTTCAGTCGAAAATGTCATTAACCAGAAGATATCGACTATGCTAAGCATGTAAACTACACCAAAATGCTAATTTTGTGACAGTCTTTTTGTGACTGCCAATAGGGGTGACAAACTTGTCACTCTCGGGAGAAGTCACAAAATTATTTGTAACTCCCATTAGGGGTGATAAAATCAATGGGGATAGAAAATTTGAGTCAATTAGTTTGTCACCGCTAATGGGAGTCACAAATGTTACCATATAATTAATTTTTGACTCTTATAAGAAGTCACAAATTTATCAGTAGGGCTACGTTATGACTCTTATGAGCAGTCACAAAATTATAACTGCTAAGAGGAGTCACAAACTTTGGTCTAATACTAAATGTGTGACTGCTGGAGGCAGTCATAAATTTGAGATCGCGTCTAGCAGTCATAAATTTTGGCCTAATATGTGGTTTGTAACCGCTATTGGCAGTTACAAAATCCTCTTCTGTCTCCTCTCTCTCTTTTCACACTCCCGCCCCTCTTTCCTTCATCTATGTTGCGGTGTATTACGCTATTGGCTTAATACACATTGTTTTATCGCGGTGAAGTTTTGTTGCAGTGAAGTTTTGTGCTCGGTGAGTATATCTACATATTATTTTGTGTTCTGATGCTTCGTTAATAATTTCATATCTAATGCCTCGTTAATAATTTCATATCTGATGCTTCGTTAGGTCAAAATTTTAATATGCATTATTTATTTGTTTTAACGATTTCTAGATCTGATTTAGAATTCGTTGATTTATGAGCTTTGCATTGTTTATTTGTTTTGTTGGAAGTATATCTACACATCGTTAAATCTGATTGTTTTGTTGTGAGTATATCTACACATCATTTAACCTCTTTCGTTTTTTGAATATTATCTTGTTTGGGAATATGTTAGATTTTTTTCAATAATCATTTTATATTATTCATATTTATTTTATCTAAAAAATAATTAAATAATCATTTTTTATGCTCGGTGAAGTTTAGAAGTTTTGTGCTTGGTCGGGTTTTCCTGTGAGTTTTAATGCAATGATAGTATTAATGCAATGATAGGCCAAAGATTATGTTCTAAATATTAGCTCAAAATATTTTTTTTACTATTTTCAAAAAAATTGGTCCTTAACAGCTAAAAGTGGCCTCAAGCATTTCTCCATAAGCGGCGAGGCGATATCCTAGTTCATCGCAATCATTTTAAAAACATACACAATTATTTTAAAACTATCATCACAATCATATTAAAAATACACATCACTGTCAACGAAGATATAATTAGTTCATCGTCATCTCAAATCATAATAAAACTGACAATGTGTTATCATAAGTCATAACAAAATAAATTATTTCATTCGCCATCAATACAACTAACATAAACTTTATTTAGTTTTATAATTGACTGATTTTCTATTTGTTTGTATTGTAGAATTAATGGGGTTTCCACAATATAAAGAGTGGATGGGTGAAAGTTTTAGAGTGGAGCAAGTATACGTTAATGGGGTTAAAGACTTTTTGAATTATGCAACAAAGAATCTCAAAACTGATATTATCCCATGCCTGTGAAATCGTTGTAAAAATGGTAAACGTTTGAAAGGAGTAGATGTAAAAGTACATTTGTTTGATTGGGGTATGCAAGCTGACTACACGTTTTTGCATTTCCACGGGGAGAGGGAATTTAAGTATATTCCCGAAGAAATACTTGTCAATGAAATCGTTCACACAAATGGTGACTCATTAGTACATGCTAGGTTAAACGATCTCATAAATGATACATACGAAGTGCACGCATCACAAGAAAAACAAGATAGTAAAGGGAATGATTTAGGTTGTCAGGATCATGTTGGTAACGATACGGACCAAGTTAAGGATTATACGCGGTTAAAAGCAGTAGTCACAACACCATTATACCATAACTCCAACCCCGATCACACATTGTTATATGCCATAGCTGGGTTGAACAACTTAAAGAGAAAATTTGCCTTGTCGGGAAAAAGTGTGACGACAATACTCCTTTAGGCAAAAGACTTGCTCCCCAAAGAAAATACACTGCCAGTCAATTATCCGATCATGAAGAATAATTTGAAAGGTTTGGGTAATAATACAAATCAATTCATTACTGCAAGTATGGATGCATTTTATACTATAAGGAGCACAAGGACAAACAGGCTCGTCGTGTATGTAAGGAACCTAGATATGAATAAAATATGATAGTACATAATAAACATTTATTGAAAGTAGATACGTAAATACCTAAGAAGGTGTTAAAGTATTTCCCTTTAGGTCCTCGATTGAAGAGACTTTACACTATACCTTGGATAGCAGAGGCAATGACTTGGCATGGTCGAGTGGAGGTGGGTGATAATCTCATGAGACATCCGATTGATTCATCTGTGTAGAAATCTGCAAATAAAAAATACCCGAACTTTTCTAAAGAAATACGTAACATTCGTCTCGAAATATCAACCGATGGGTTTAACCCATTTGGAAAATTGAGCACAGATAAGATTATATGGCATGTGTTTGCGGCGCCTTTAAATTTGCCCCCGTCGTTGTGCATGAGAAAGGAGTTTTCAATTTTGTCATTGTTGATACCAGGTCCAAAAGCAATGGGTAGTTACATTGATGTTTTCCTAGCGCCATTAATAGATGAATTGAACGAGTTATGAGTTGAAGGTGTGAGAGCGTTCGACTCGTACAAAAAGGAGGAATTCATTTTGAGAGCTATGTTGATATGGGCAATTCATGATGTTCCTTATTATGGGACCTTATCTGGGTGCAATGTACATGGTTACCTAGATTGCCCTATATGTGGAGAGGAGACTGAAGCCATCTGGCTTAAGAAAAGTGGTAAAAAAAAATTATCATTGTCATCGGAGATTTCTGCCCCAAAGTCACAAATTCAGGTCAATACGAAGCAATTTTATCCCAGAAGGCTCTGAGATGCGGCCACCTGCACCAAGACTTTCTGGTTTGGAAATTGAAGAAAGGTCATTAAAGGCTGATCAAAAGTTTAGGGGGAAACACTCCATAATTTTGGCCCAAAAGCGTAAAAGAAAGGATATTGATGTGAAAACGGCGTGGTCGAGGAGATCAATAATGTTTGATTTGCCATACTGGAAGGAACATCCTGTGCGACATGTGATAGACATAATGCACGCTGAGAAAAATATTATTGAGCATCTCGTAAGCACATGCATTGGTGGTTCTCATTCCAAGGATGGAGAAAATGCCCGTGAAGATATTCGTGATTTGAAGATTAAAAGATCATTATGGTTGAAAGAAGATCCAAACACTGGAAAAAAGCATATGCCAGTTGCATCTTATACTTTGAGCATTGAAGGAAGAAATATGTTCTTAGAAACATTAAAGGTCTTGAAGGTCCCTTCTAATTTCTCATCCAACTTACACAGGATTGTCTGCGACGCAACAAAAGATTTGAAAAAGTGCAAGTCCCATGATTGGCATGTGATAATGCAGCTTGTCCCTCTGTTGTTCGGACACTGCTTCTCGAAACAGAAGGATCTTCGAAGGGCCATTCTACAAATTAGCTTATGTTTCTCCCTATTATGCGAGAAAGTTGTCAACATGACGCACATAATGGCAGCGAATGAAACTTTGGCCGTGGTTATATGTGTTTTGGAGAAGCACTTTACTCCCTCATTCTTTGACCTTTTAGTGCATTTATGCGATGAAGAGATTTTATGTGGACCAGTAAAGTACCGATGGATGTATCTGTTCGAACGATTAATAAAAACTTTTAAGGATTACATTAAGAATACAAGGTACGTTGAGGGGTCCATTGCTGAGGAGTAGATTATGGAAGAGGCTTCCTTGTATGCAAAGGAATATATGCCTAACCCAAATGTTAGAGGTCGTGAACGCTTTATTGATGAATTCGAAGTGTTTGCTGATGAGGAGGCCCTGGGGAAAGGTAAGGTAGTGAAGCTAACAAGTATATAATATAACCAGGTGGCTCGATATGTATTCGAGACGCATGAAGACATAGATAAATGGAAAATGTGAGTTTATTGAAAATGTTTTGTAAAATAATGTAATATTTTCAATGTTATATTCATTAGAAATTAATATTTTTAGTGTTTTAACCTAGGCAATATAATGAGTGTGGGCATGCCAAGAGGAGGAAGGGAGGTGCGAGCGCAGATAATGACTTTAGACATTAGGTAGCTTTTGAGGTGACTACAATAATACCTCACTTTTATTTACTGTCTTTGCAACATATTCACAATGCAAATACTTTCTTGATTTCAGTTATTAAAAGCTGGTGAAGTATCGACGAGGCTTGCACGTCTATCGAGATTCAGTCTATTCCGAATGACAACCTATAATTAAAGAAATTATTAAATACATTAGAGGAGTAGATGTTTAATTGTATCATGTTATGTTGTTTTAAATGTTGACTTGAAAATTATGTATAATAGCATGTTTCAATTATTTCGTAGCATGTATTCATAGTGACTTTTGTTAACAAGTTTATTTTACTTTTTCCAGGATGTCATATATTGTATATACATGCAACGATTTTCAAAACAGGTCTTTTATAGAGAACACGTCAATTTATCGGCATGGCTATCGAAAAATCAAACAATGCAATTACTTGCGAGATCATGGGTGGAACATACCTGAAGCATATTTATTTCAATCAATACTACGCACACTACCTCAAAGTTGGGATGAAGCAGTTGAAAGGGTTTTCATAAAACACAATCCAAGTAATGCGATGAAGTTAGTAGAGTTTTTAGAACTCGAAGAAAGAAAAATCCTTCCTTTATGGATAGAACTGAAGAGGATAAGGATGCGTTCAGACTCTACTGTGAGAAAACATATGCATAATAAAGTTAACATCTATTATCGGCTTAGGAGAGAATTCATACGTCCTAATATGTTTAGTTTCAAAAATGCAATTATCAACACACTTCCGCAGACATGGCCAATAAAAGCTTTACGTGAAATGATGAAGTAGGAAACTTATGACATGGTCGAATTATCAAAACTTTTAGCATATGTTGAAAAGGTATAACTTATATTATTTTTTTTATTATTTCCTTAATCTTGTATTAACATATGGACTAATGCATAAATATATAAATGCAGAAAATGGCGTCCGAGAATAATATTCCATTATCCAGGCCAGAAAGTTCAAGTCATGATGAACATTCTGCCATTGAATGTATCGAGTGTCTGTTAGACAATTAATAGGTATATCTAACTTAGAACTAACTAATTCTAATAATGTATATCTTTATGTGGGGTTGCTCATCTTAGCCTTACGATTCACTTCCTAATTTCAAATTATTCACTTTAATAGATCATCAACTATGGTTATATATTCCCAAGATCTGTTGTACTCATATTTTGAGGATTTCATTGCTGAACGTAGTTAAGAGTCATTCAACAGCTTATAGATTCCAAATACAACTTAGGTTCGGTAACTTTTTAACCCTGAAGTTATGCTTTTAGGTTTTAGAATTTCACTCTGGTTATCCTCAAATATCAGTTTTGCCTTTTTTATAGAAGTTTATTTTAGAGTCTGGTTGATGGATAAACACAAATGGTTGACGATGGCATCCTCGCGGCTGCACGATCAGTTCCTACGAGTTACATTGGTCCCGTGGGAGGTGTTGGTGCTACCCACGGGGACGGTCCGAGGTTGTTTCGAGTTTTCACCCTCTAACGCCATATATTTAAGCCTAAGTCTAGAAATATAAAAATTACCGTCGCACTCTCAAACCGGGAGTTCCGCGGCTACGTGGTAAGTTCCTACGAGTTACATTGGTCCCGTGAGAGGTGTTAGTGCCACCCACGGGGCCGTTAGGAAGTTTTTTCGAGTTTTCACCCTCTAACGCCATATTTTTAAGCCTAAGTCTAGAAATATAAAAATTACCATCGTACTCTCAAACCGGGAGTCCCGCGGCTGCGTGGTCAGTTTCAATGAGTTACATTAGTCCCGTGGGAGGTGTTGGTGCCACCCACGGGACCGTTAGGGGGCTGTTTCAAGTTTTCACCCTCTAACGCCATGTTTTGCTTAAGTCTAAAAATATGCAAATTACCGTCGTACACTCAAACCGGGAGACCCACGACTGTGTGGTTAGTTCCTACGAGTTACGTTGGCCTCGTGGGAGGTGTGCCACCCACGGGGACTTTCGGGGACTGTTTGGAGTTTTCACCCTCTAACGCCATGTTTTTATGCCTAAGTCTAGAAATATGAAAATTATCATTGTATTCTCAAACCGGGAGACCCGCGACTGCGGGGTCAGTTCCTACGAGTTACATTGGTCCCGTGGGAGGTGTTGGTGCCACCCACGGGGCCGTTCGGGGGATGTTTCGAGTTTTCATCCTCTAACGTCATATTTTGCTTAAGTCTAGAAATATGCAAATTACTGTCGTATGCTCAAACCGGCAGTCTCACGGCTGCGCGGTCAGTTCCTACGAGTTACATTGGTCCCGTGGGAGGTGTTGGTGCCACCCACGGGGACGGTCGGGGGTTGTTTCGAGTGTTCACCATCTAAGGCCATGTTTTTAAGCCTAAATCTAAAAATATGCAAACTATCGTCGTACTCCCAAATTGGGAGTCCCGCGGCTGCATGGTCAATTCCTACGAGTTACATTGGTCCCGTGGGAGGTGTTGGTGCCACCCACGGGAACGGTCCGAGGTTGTTTCGAGTTTTCACCCTCTAATGCCATGTTTTTAAGCCTAAGTCTTGAAATATGCAAATCACAGTCGTATTCTCAAACCGAGAGTCTCACAGCTGCGCGGTCAGTTCCTGCGAGTTACATTGGTCCCGTGGGAGGTGTTGGTGCCACCCATGGGGCCGTTCGGGGGCTGTTTCTAGATTTCACCCTCTAACGCCATATTTTGCTCAAGTCTAGAAATATGCAAATTATCGTCGTATTCTCAAATCGGGAGTCTCGCGGCTGCGCGGTTAGTTTTCTACGAGTTACATTGGTCCCGTGGGAGGTGTTGGTGCCACCCAGGGGGACGGTCGGGGGTTGTTTTGAGTTTTCACCCTCTAACGCCATGTTTTTAAGCCTAAGTCTAGAAATATGCAAATTACCATCGTACTCTCAAATCGGGAGTCCCGCAGCTGCGTGGTCCTTTTCTACGAGTTACATTGGTCCCGTGGGAGGTGTTGGTGCCACCCACGGAGCCGTTACGGGGCTGTTTTGAGTTTTCACCCTCTAACGCCATGTTTTTAAGCATAAGTCTAGAAATATACAAATTACCGTCGTATTCTTAAACCAGGAGTCTTGCAGCTGCGTGGTCAGTTCCTAAGAGTTACATTGGTCCCGTGGGAGGTGTTGGTGCCACCCACGGGGACGGTCCGGGGTTGTTTCGAGTTTTCACCCTCTAACGCTATGCTTTTAAGCCTAAGTCTAGAAATATACAAATTACCTTCGTAATCTCAAACCGGGATTTCCGCGGCTGTGTGGTAAGTTCCTACGAGTTTCATTGGTCCCGTGAGAGGTGTTAGTGCCACCCACGGGGCCGGTAGGAAGATGTTTCGAGTATTCACCCTCTAATGCCATATTTTTAAGCCTAAGTTTAGAAATATACAAATTACCATCGTACTCTCAAACCGGGAGTCCCGCGACTGCGTGGTCAATTCCAACAAGTTACATTGGTCCTGTGGGAGGTGTTGGTGCCACCCACGGGACCGTTAGGGAGCTGTTTCAAGTTTTCACCCTCTAACGCCATGTTTTGCTTAAGTCTAGAAATATGCAAATTACCATCGTACACTCAAACCGGGAGACCCACGGCTGCGTGGTCAGTTCTTATGAGTTACATTAGCCTCGTGGGAGGTGTGGGTGCCACCCACGGGGACGTTCGGGGAATGTTTGGAGTTTTCACCCTCTAACGCCATGTTTTTAAGCCTAAGTCTAGAAATATGCAAATTATCGTTGTATTCTCAAATCGGGAGACCCCCGGCCGCGGGGTCTATTCCTACGAGTTACATTGGTCCCGTGGGAGGTGTTGGTGCCACCCACGGGGCCGTTCGGGGACTGTTTCGAGTTTTCATCCTCTAGCGCCATGTTTTGCTTAAATCTAGAAATATGAAAATTACCGTCATATTCTCAAACCGAGAGTCTCGTGGCTGCGCGGTCAGTTCCAACGAGTTACATTGGTCCCGTGGGAGGTATTGGTGCCACCCACGGGGACGATCGGGGGTTGTTTCGAGTTTTCACCCTCTAACGCCATGTTTTTAAGCCTAAGTATAAAAATATGCAAACTATCGTCGTACTCCCAAATTGGGAGTCCCGCGGCTGCGTGGTCAATTTCTACGAGTTACATTGGTCCCGTGGGAGGTGTTGGTGCCACCCACGGGGACGGTCGGGGGTTGTTTCGAGTTTTCACCCTCTTACGCCATGTTTTTAAACCTAAGTCTAGAAATATGCAAATTATCGGCGTACTCTCAAACCGGGAGTCCCACGGCTGCGTGGTCTTTTCCAACGACTTACATTGGTCCCGTGGGAGGTGTTAGGCCATCCACGGGGCCATTAGGGGGATGTTTTGAGTTTTCACCCTATAACGCCATGTTTTTAAGCCTAAGTCTTGAAATATGCAAATTACAGTCGTATTCTCAAACCGGGAGTCTCGCAGCTGCGCGGTTAGTTCCTACAAGTTACATTGGTCCCGTGGGAGGTGCTGCTGCCACCCACGGGGCAATTCGGGGGCTCTTCCGAGTTTTCACCCTCTAACACCATGTTTTTAAGCCTAAGTCTAGAAATATACAAATTATCGTCGTACTCTCAAATCGAGAGTCCCGTGGCTGCGTGGTCAATTCCTACGAGTTACATTGGTCCCGTGGGAGGTGGTGGTGCCACCCACAAGGCCGTTCGGGGGCTGTTCCGAGTTTTCACCATCTAACGCCATATTTTTAAGCCTAAGTCTAGAAATATACAAATTATCGTCGTACTCTCAAACCTGGAGTCCCGCGGCTGCGTGGTAAGTTCCTACCAGTTACATTGGTCCCGTGAGAGGTGTTAGTGCTACCCACGAGGCCGTTAGGAAGATGTTTCGAGTTTTCACCCTCTAACGCCATAGTTTTAAGCCTAAGTCTAGAAATATACAAATTACCATCGTACTCTCAAACCGGGAGTCCCGCGGCTGTGTGGTTAGTTTCAACGAGTTACATTGGTCCCGTGGGAGGTGTTGATGCCACCCACGGGACCGTTAGGGGGCTATTTCAAGTTTTCACCCTCTAACGCCATGTTTTGCTTAAGTTTAGAAATATGTAAATTACCATCGTAAACTCAAACCGGGAGACCCATGACTGCGTGGTCAGTTCCTATGAGTTACATTAGCCTTGTGGGACGTGTGGGTGCCACCCACGGGGACGTTCGGGGACTGTTTCGAGTTTTCACCCTCTAATGCCATGTTTTTAAGCCCAAGTCTAAAAATATGAAAATTACCGTTGTATTCACAAATTGGGAGACCCGCGGCTGCGGGGTCAGTTCCGACGAATTACATTGGTCCCGTGGGATGTTTTGGTGCCACCCACGGGGCCGTTCGGCGGCTGTTTTGAGTTTTCATCCTCTAGCGCCATGTTTTGCTTAAGTTTAGAAATATGCAAATTACCGTCGTATTCTCAAATCGGGAGTCTCGCGACTGCGTGGTCAGTTCCTACGATTTATATTGGTCCCGTGGGAGGTGTTGGTGCCACCCACGGGGATGGTCGGGGGTTGTTTCGAGTTTTCACCCTCTAACGCCATGTTTTTAAGCCTAAGTCTAGAAATATGCAAATTACCGTCATACTCTCAAATCGGGAGTCTCGCGACTGCGTGGATAATTCCTACGAGTTACATTGGTCCCGTGGGAGGTGTTGGTGCCACCCACGGGGCCGTTACGGGGTTGTTTCGAGTTTTCACCCTCTAACGCCATGTTTTTAAGCCTAAGTCTAGAAATATGCAAACTATCGTTGTATTCTCAAACCGGGAGTCCCACGGCTGCTTGGTCTTTTCCAACAACTTACATTGGTCCCGTGGGAGGTGTTAGGCCACCCACGGGGCCATTAGGGGGATGTTTTGAGTTTTCACCCTCTAACGCCATGTTTTTAAGCCTAAGTCTTGAAATATGAAAATTACAGTCTTATTCTCAAACCGGGAGTCTCGCAGCTGCGCGGTTAGTTCCTACGAGTTACATTGGTCCCGTGGGAGGTGGTGGTGCCACCCACGGGGCCGTTCGGGTGCTGTTCCGAGTTTTCACCCTCTAACGCCATGTTTTTAAGCCTAAGTCTAGAAATATGAAAATTACCGTTGTACTCTCGAATCGAGAGTTCCGCGGCTGCGTGGTCAATTCCTACGAGTTACATTGGTCCCGTGGGAGGTGTTGGTGCCACCCACAGGGCCGTTTGGGGGCTGTTCTGAGTTTTCACCCTTTAACGCCATATTTTTAAGCCTAAGTCTAGAAATATGCAAATTATCGCTGTACTCTCAAACCGGGAGTCCCGCGGCTGCGTGGTAAGTTCCTACCAGTTACATTGGTCCCGTGAGAGGTGTTAGTGCTACCCACGAGGCCGTTAGGAAGATGTTTCGAGTTTTCACCCTCTAACGCCATAGTTTTAAGCCTAAGTCTAGAAATATACAAATTACCATCGTACTCTCCAACCGGGAGTCCCGAGGCTGTGTGGTTTGTTCCAACGAGTTACATTGGTCCCGTGGGAGGTGTTGGTGCCACCCAAGGGACCGTTAGGGGGCCGTTTCAAGTTTTCACCCTCTAACGCCATGTTTTGCTTAAGTTTAGAAATATGTAAATTATCGTCATACGCTCAAACCAGGAGACCCACGACTGCGTGGTCAGTTCCTACGAGTTACATTGGCCTCGTGGGACGTGTGGGTGCCACCCACGGGGACGTTCGGGGACTGTTTGGAGTTTTCACCCTCTAACGCCATGTTTTTAAGCCTAAGTCTAGAAATATGAAAATTACCGTCGTACTCTCAAATCGGGAGTCCCGCGGCTAGGTGGTCAATTCCTACGAGTTACATTGGTCCCGTGGGAGGTGTTGGTGCCACCCACGGGGCCATTCGGGGTATGTTTCGAGTTTTCACCCTCTAACGCCAAGTTTTGCTCAAGTCTTGAAATATGCAAATTACGGTCGTATTCTCAAACCGGGAGTCTCGCGGCTGCGCGGTCAGTTCCTACGAGTTACATTGGTCCCGTGGGAGGTGTTGGTGCCACCCACGGGGACGGTCGGGGGTTGTTTCGAGTTTTCACCGTCTAACGCCATGTTTTTAAGCCTAAGTCTAGAAATATGCAAATTACCATCGTACTCTCAAATCGGGAGTCCCGCGGCTGCGTGGTCAATTTCTACGAGTTACATTAGTCCCATGGGAGGTGTTGGTGCCACCCAAGGGACCGTTACGGGACTGTTTCGAGTTTTCACCTTCTAATCCCATGTTTTTAAATCTTAGTCTAGAAACATTTGAATTACTGTCGTACACTCAAATCGGGAGTCCTGCGGCTGCGCGGTCAGTTTCTACGAGTTATAATGGTCCCGTGGGAGGTGTTAGTGCCACCCAGGGGGATGGTCGGCGGTTGTTTCGAGTTTTCACCCTCCAACGCCATGTTTTTAAACCTAAGTCTAGAAATATATAAATTACCATCGTACTCTCAAATCGGGAGTCCCACGGCTGCGTGGTCCTTTTCTACGAGTTACATTGGTCCCGTGGGAGGTGTTGGTGCCACCCACGGGGCCGTTCGGGGGCTATTTCGAGTTTTCACCCTCTAACGCCATATTTCTAAGCCTAAGTCTAGAAATATGCAAATTTCCATCGTACCCTCAAATCGAGAGTCCCGCGGCTACGTAATCAGTTCCAATGAGTTACATTGGTCCCGTGGGAGGTGTTGTTGCCACGCACGGGGCCGTTAGGGGGTTGTTTCGAGTTTTCACCCTCTAACGCCATGTTTTTAAGCCTAAGTCAAGAAATATAAAAATTATCGTTGTATTCTCAAACCAGGAAACCTGCGACTGCGGGGTCAGTTCCTACGAGTTACATTGGTCCCGTGGGAGGTGTTGGTAGCACCCACGGGGCTTTCTGGGGGCTGTTTCAAGATTTCACCCTCTAACGTTATGTTTTGCTTAAGTCTAGAAATACGCAAATTACCATCGTATTCTCAAACCAGGAGTCTCGAGGCTACGCGGTCAGTTCCTACGAGTTACATTGGTCCTGTGGGAGGTGTTGGTGCCACCCACGGGGACGGTCGGGGGTTGTTTCTAGTTTTCACCCTCTAACGCCATGTTTTTAAGCCTAAGCCTAGAAATAAACAAATTACTATCGTACTCTCAAACCGGGGGTCTCACGGTTGTGTGGTCCTTTTCTACGAGCTACATTGGTCCCGTGGGAGGTGTTGGTGCCACCCACGGAGCCGTTACGGGGAAGTTTCGAGATTTCACCCTCTAACGCCATGTTTTTAAGCAGAAGTCTAGAAATATGCAAATTACCATCATATTCTCAAACCGGGAGTCTCGCGGTTGTGCAGTGAGTTCCTACGAGTTACATTGGTCCCGTTGGAGGTGTTGGTGCCACCCACGGGGACGGTCGGGGACTGTTTGGAGTTTTCACCCTCTAACGCCATATTTTTCAGCCCAAGTCTAGAAATATACAAATTACCATTGTATTCTCAAACCGGGAGACCCACGGCTGCGGGGTCTATTCCTATGAGTTACATTGGTCCCGTGGGAGGTGTTGGTGCCACCCACGGGGCCGTTCGGGGGCTATTTCAAGTTTTCATCCTCTAGCGCCATGTTTTGCTTAAGTCTAGAAACATGTTAATTACCATCATACTCTCAAATCGGAAGTCCCGCTGCAGCGTGGTCAATTCCTACGAGTTACATTGGTTCCGTGGGAGGTGTTGGTGCCACCCACAGGGCCGTTACGGGGCTGTTTCGAGTTTTCACCCTCTAACGCCATGTTTTTAAGCCTAAGGCTAGAAATATGCAAATTATCGTCGTATTCTCAAACTGGGAGTCCAGCGGTTGCAGGGTCAGTTCATACTATTTACATTGGTCCTGTGGGAGGTGTTGGTGCCACCCACGGGGCCGTTTGGGGGCTGTTTCGAGTTTTCACCCTCTAACGCCAAGTTTTGCTTAAGTCTAGAAACACGCAAATTACCGTCGTACACTCAAACCGGGAGTCTCGCGGCTGCGCGGTCAGTTTCTACGAGTTACATTGGTCCCGTGAGAGGTGTTGGTGCCACCCACGGGGACGGTCGGTGGTTGTTTCGAGTTTTCACCGTCTAACGCCATGTTTTAAGCCTAAGTCTAGAAATATGCAAATTATCGTCGTATTCTCAAACTGGGAGTCCAGCGGTTGCAGGGTCAGTTCCTACGAGTTACATTGGTCCTTCGGGAGGTCTTGGTTCCACCCACGGGGCCGTTTGGGGGCTGTTTCGAGTTTTCACCCTATAACGCCAAGTTTTGCTTAAGTCTAGAAACATGCAAATTACCATCGTACACTCAAACCGGGAGTCTCGCGGATGCGCGGTCAGTTCCTACGAATAACATTGGTCCCGTGGGAGGTGTTGGTGCCACCCACGGGGATGGTCGGGGGTTGTTTCGAGTTTTCACCCTCTTACGCCATGTTTTTAAACCTATGTCTAGAAATATACAAATTACCGTCGTACTCTCAAACCGGGAGTCCCGCGACTGCGTGGTCTTTTCCAACGACTTACATTGGTCCCTTGGGAGGTGTTGGGCCACCCACGGGTCCATTAGGGGGATGTTTTGAGTTTTCACCCTCTAACGTCATGTTTTTAAGCCTAAGTCTTGAAATATACAAATTACAATCATATTCTCAAACTGGGAGTCTCGCAGTTGCGTGACCAGTTCCTATGAGTTACATTGGTCCCGTGGGAGGTGGTGGTGCCACCCACGGGGCCGTTCGGGGGCTGCTTCGAGTTTTGACCCTCTAACGCCATATTTTTAGGCCTAAGTCTACAAATATGCAAATTACCATCGTACTCTCAAACTGAGAGTCTCGCGGCTACGTGATCAGTTCCTACGAGTTATATTGATCCCGTGGGAGGTGTTGGTGCCACCCACGGGGCCGTTAGGTGGTTGTTTCGAGTTTTCACCCTCTAACACCATGTTTTTAAGCCTAAGTCAAGAAATATACAAATTATCGTTGTATTCTCAAATCGGGAGACCCGCGACTGCGGGGCCAGTTCCTATGACTTACATTAGTCCCGTGGGAGGTGTTGGTGCCACCCACGGGGCCGTCCGAGGGATGTTTCAAGATTTCACCCTCTAACGCAATATTTTGCTTAAGTTTGAAATATGCAAATTGCCGTCGTAATCTCAAACCGGGAGTCTCACGGCTGCGCGGTCACTTTCTACGAGTTACATTGGTCCCATGGGAGGTGTTGGTGCCACCCATGGGGAAAGTCGGGGGTTGTTTCGAGTTTTCACCCTCTAACGCAATGTTTTTAAGCCTAAGTCTAGAAATATTCAAATTACCATCATACTCTCAAACCGGGAGTCCCGCGGCTGCATGGTCCTTTTCTACGAGTTACATTGGTCAAGTGGGAGGTGTTGGTGCCACCTACGGAACCGTTATGGGGCTGTTTCGAGTTTTCAGCCTCTAACGCCATGTTTTTAAGCATAAGTCTATAAATATGCAAATTACCATCGTATTCTCTAACCGGGAGTCTCGCGGTTGCGCGGTCAGTTCCTACGAGTTATATTGGTCCCGTGGTAGGACTTTGTGCCACCCACGGGGACGGTCCGGGGTTGTTTCGAGTTTTCACCCTCTAACGCCATGTTTTTAAGCCTAAGTCTAGAAATATGCAAATTACCGCCGTACTCTCAAAGAAGGAGTTTTGCGGCTGCGTGGTAAGTTCCTACGAGTTACATTGGTCCCGTGAGAGGTGTTAGTGCCACCCACGAGGCCGTTAGGAAGATGTTTCGAGTTTTCACCCTCTAACGCCATATTTTTAAGCCAAGTCTAGAAATATGCAAATTACCATCGTACACTCAATCCGAGAGACCCACGGCTGCGTGGTCAGTTCCTACGAGTTACATTGGCCTCGTGGGAGGTGTGGGTGCCACCCACGGGGACGTTCGGGGACTGTTTGGAGTTTTCACCCTCTAAGGCCATGTTTTTTAGCCTAAGTCTAGAAATATGCAAATTATCGTTGTATTCTCAAATCGGTAGACCCGCGGCTACGGGGTCAGTTCCTACGAGTTACATTGGTCCCGTGGGAGGTTTTGGTGCCACCCACGAAGCCGTTCGGAGGCTGTTTCGAGTTTTCATCCTCTAGCGCCATGTTTTGCTTAAGTGTAAAAATATGCAAATTACCGTTGACTTCTCAAACCGGTAGTCTCGCGGCTGGGCGGTCAGTTCCTACGAGTTACATTGGTCCCGTGGGAGGTGTTGGTGCCACCCACGGGGACGATCGGGGGTTGTTTCGAGTTTTCACCCTCTAACGCCATGTTTTTAAGCCTAAGTCTAGAAATATGAAAATTACCGTCGTACTCTCAAATCGGGAGTCCCGGGGATGCGTGGTCAATTCCTACGAGTTACATTGGTCCCGTGGGAGGTGTTGGTGCAACCCACGGGGACGGTCGGGGGTTGTTTCGAGCTTTCAGCCCTCTTACGCCATGTTTTTAAACCTAAGTCTAGAAATATGCAAATTACCGTCGTACTCTCAAATCGGGAGTCCCGCGAGTACGTGATCTTTTCCAATGACTTATATTGGTCTCGTGGGAGGTGTTAGGCCACCCACGGGGCCATTAGGGGGATGTTTCGAGTTTTCACCCTCTAACGCCATGTTTTTAAGCCTAAGTATTGAAATATACAAATTACAGTCGTATTCTCAAACCGTGAGTCTCGCAGCTGCGTGGTCAGTTCTTACAAGTGACACTGGTCCCGTGGGAGTTGGTGGTGCCACCCACGGGGCCGTTAGGGGGTTGTTTCGAGTTTTCACCCTCTAACGCCATGTTTTTAAGCCTAAGTCTAGAAATATACAAATTATCGTTGTATTCTCAAACCGGGAGACCCGGGACTGCGGGGTCAGTTCCAACTAGTTACATTGGTCCCGTGGGAGGTGTTGGTGCCACCCACGGGGCCGTCCGGGGGCTATTTCAAGATTTCACCCTCTAACGCCATGTTTTGCTTAAGTCTAGATATATGCAAATTACGGTCGTATTGTCAAACCGGGAGTCTCGCGGCTACGCGATCAGTTCCAACGAGTTACATTGGTCCCGTGGGAGGTCTTGGTGCCACCCACGGGGACGGTCGGGGGTTGTTTCGAGATTTCACCCCCTAACGTCATGTTTTTAAGCCTAAGTCTAGAAATATACAAATTACCATCGTACTCTCAAATCGGGAGTCCCGCGGCTGCGTGGTCCTTTTCTACTAGTTACATTGGTCCCGTGGGAGGTGTTGGTGCCACCCACGGAGCCGTTACAGGGCTGTTTTGAGTTTTCACCCTCTAACGCCATGTTTTTAAGCATAATTCTAGATATATGCAAATTACCGTTGTACTCTCAAACCGGGAGTCCCGCGGCTGCGTGGTTAGTTCCAACGAGTTACATTGGTCCCGTGGTAGGTGTTGGTGCCACCCACGGGACCGTTAGGGGACTGTTTCAAGTTTTCACCCTCTAACGCTATATTTTGCTTAATTCTAGAAATATACAAATTATCGCCGTGCACTCAAATCGGGAGACCCATGGCTGCTAGGTCAGATCCTACGAGTTACATTGGCCTCGTGGGAGGTGTGGGTGCCACCCACGGGGACGTTCGGGGACTGTTTGGATTTTTCACCCTCTAACGCCATGTTTTTATGCCTAAGTCTAGAAATATGCAAATTATCGTTGTATTCTCAAACAGGGAGACCCGTGGCTGCGGGGTCAGTTCCTACGAGTTACATTGGTCCCGTGGGAGGTTTTGGTGCGACCCACGAAGCCGTTCGGAGGTTGTTTCGAGTTTTCATCCTCTAGCGCCATGTTTTGCTTAAGTCTAGAAATATGCAAATTACCGTGGTATTCTCAAACCGGGAGTCTCGGGACTGCGCGGTCAGTTTCTACGAGTTACATTGGTCCCGTGGGAGGTGTTGGTGCCACCCACGGGGACGGTCGGGGGTTGTTTCGAGTTTTCACCCTCTAACGCCATGTTTTAAGCCTAAGTCTAGAAATATTCAAATTACCGTCGTACTCTCAAATCAGGAGTCCCGCGGCTGCGTGGTCAATTCCTACGAGTTACATTGGTCCCGTGGGAGGTGTTGGTGCCACCCACGGGGACGATCGGGGGTTGTTTCGAGTTTTCACCCTCTTACGCCATGTTTTTAAACCTAAGTCTAGAAATATGCAATTTACCGTCGTACTCTCAAACCGGGTGTCCCGCGACTGCGTGGACTTTTCCAACGACTTACATTGGTCCCGTAGGAGGTGTTGGGCCACCCACGGGGCCATTAGGGGGATGTTTCGAGTTTTCACGCTCTAACGCCATATTTTTAATCCTAAGTCTTGAAGTATGCAAATTACAGTCGTATTCTCAAACCCGGAGTCTTGCAGCTGCGCGGTCAGTTCCTACGAGTTACATTGGACCCGTGGGAGGTGGTGGTGCCACCCACGGGGCCGTTCGGGGGCTGTTCTGAGTTTTCATCCTCTAACGCCATATTTTTAAGCCTAAGTCTAGAAATATACAAATTATCATCGTACTCTCAAACCGAGAGTCCTGCGGCTGTGTGATCAGTTTCTACGAGTTACATTAGTCCCGTGGGAGGTGTTGGTGCCACCCACGGGGCCGTTAGGGGTTGTTTCCAGTTTACACCCTCTAACAATGTTTTTAAGCCTAAGTCAAGAATTATACAAATTATTGTTGTATTCTCAAATCGGGAGACCCGCGACTGCGGGGTCAGTTCCTACGAGGTACATTGGTCCCGTGGGAGGTGTTGGTGCCACCCACGGGGCTGTCCGGGGTCTATTTCAAGATTTCACCCACTAACGCCATGTTTTGCTTAAGTCTAGAGATATGCAAATTCCCATCGTATTGTAAAATCGGGAGTCTCGTGGCTGCGCGGTGATTTCCTACGAGTTACATTGCTCCCGTGGGAGGTGTTGGTGCCACCCACGGGGCCGTTAGGGGATTGTTTCCAGTTTACACCCTCTAACAAAGTTTTTAAGCCTAAGTCAAGAAATATAAAAAAGTATAGTTGTATTCTCAAACCGGGAGACCCGGGACTGCGAGGTCAGTTCCAACTAGTTACATTGGTCCCGTGGGAGGTGTTGAGGCCACCCACGGGGCCGTCCGGGGGCTATTTCAAGATTTCACCCTCTAACGCCATGTTTTGCTTAAGTCTAGATATATGCAAATTACGGTCGTATTGTCAAACCGGGAGTCTCGCGGCTGCGCGGTCAGTTCCTACGAGTTACATTGGTCCCGTGGGAGGTGTTGGTGCCACCCACGGGGACGGTCGGGGGTTGTTTCGAGTTTTCACCCTCTAACGCTATGTTTTTAAGCCTAATTCTAGAAATATACAAATTACCATCGTACTCTCAAATCGGGAGTCCCGCGACTACGTGGTCCTCTTCTACTAGTTACATTGGTCCCGTGGGAGGTGTTGGTGCCACCCACGGAGCCGTTACGGGGCAGTTTTGAGTTTTCACCCTCTAACGCCATGTTTTTAAGCATAAGTCTAGATATATGCAAATTACCGTCTTACTCTCAAACCGGGAGTCCCGCGACTGCGTGGTTAGTTCCAACGAGTTACATTGGTCCCGTGGTAGGTGTTGGTGCCACCCACGGGACCGTTAGGGGGCTGTTTCAAGTTTTCACCCTCTAACGCTATATTTTGCTTAATTCTAAAAATATGCAAATTACCGTCGTGCACTCAAACCGGGAGACCCACGGCTGCGTGGTCAGATCCTACGAGTTACATTGTCCTCGTGGGAGGTGTGGGTGCTACCCACGGGGGCGTTCGGGGACTGTTTGGATTTTTCACCCTCTAGCGCCATGTTTTTATGCCTAAGTCTAGAAATATGCAAATTATCGTTGTATTCTCAAACAGGGAGACCCGCGGCTGCGGGGTCAGTTCCTACGAGTTACATTGGTCCCGTGGGAGGTTTTGGTGCGACCCACGAAGCCGTTCGGAGGATGTTTCGAGTTTTCATCCTCTAGCGCCATGTTTTCCTTAAGTCTAGAAATATGCAAATTATCGTGGTATTCTCAAACCGGGAGTCTCGCGACTGCGCGGTCAGTTTCTACGAGTTACATTGGTCCCGTGGGAGGTGTTGGTGCCACCCACGGGGACAGTCGGGGGTTGTTTCGAGTTTTCACCCTCTAACGCATGGTTTTAAGCCTAAGTCTAGAAATATGCAAATTACCGTCGTACTCTCAAATCGGGAGTCCCGCGGCTGCGTGGTCAATTCCTACGAGTTACATTGGTCCCGTGGGAGGTGTTGGTGCCACCCACGAGGACGATCGGGGGTTGTTTTGAGTTTTCACCCTCTTACGCCATGTTTTTAAACCTAAGTCTAGAAATATGCAAATTACCGTCATACTCTCAAACCGGGTGTCCCGCGACTGCGTGGACTTTTCCAACGACTTACATTGGTCCCGTCGGAGGTGTTGGGCCACCCACGGGGCCATTAGGTGGATGTTTCGAGTTTTCACGCTCTAACGCCCTGTTTTTAAGCCTAAGTCTTGAAATATGCAAATTACAGTCGTATTCTCAAACTCGGAGTCTTGCAGCTGCGCGGTCAGTTCCTACGAGTTACATTGGTCCCGTGGGAGGTGGTGGTGCCACCCACGGGGCCGTTCGGGGGATGTTCCGAGTTTTCACCCTCTAACGCCATATTTTTAAGCCTAAGTCTAGAAATATACAAATTATCGTCGTACTCTCAAACCGAGAGTCCCGCGTCTGTGTGATCAGTTTCTACGAGTTACATTGGTCCCGTGGGAGGTGTTGGTGCCACCCACGGGGCCGTTAGTGGGTTATTTCCAGTTTACACCCTCTAACAATGTTTTTAAGCCTAAGTTAAGAAATATATAAATTATAGTTGTATTCTCAAATCGGGAGACCCGCGACTGCGGGGTCTGTTCCTACGAGTTACATTGGTCCCGTGGGAGGTGTTGGTGCCACCCACGGGGCCGTCCGGGGGCTATTTCAAGATTTCACCCTCTAACGTCATGTTTTGCTTAAGTCAAAAAAATGCAAATTACCATCGTATTGTAAAATCGGGAGTCTCGTGGTTGCGCGGTGATTTCCTACGAGTTACATTGGTCCCGTGGGAGGTGTTGGTGCCACCCATGGGGACGATCGGGAGTTTTCACCCTCTAACGCCAAGTTTTTAAGCCTAAGTCTAGAAATATACAAATTACCATCGTACTCTCAAACCGGTAGTCCCGTGGCTGCGTGGTCCTTTTCTACGAGTTACATTGGTCCCGTGGGAGGTGTTGGTGCCACCCACGGAGCCGTTACGGGGCTGTTTCGAGTTTTCACCCTCTAACGCCATGTTTTTAAGCATAAGTCTAGAAATTTGCAAAGTACCGTCGTATTCTCAAACCGGGAGTCTCGCGGCTGCGCGGTCAGTTCCTACGAGTTACATTAGCGTCGTGGGAGGTGTGGGTTCCACTCACGGGGACATTCGGGAACTGTTTGGAGTTTTTACCCTCTAACCCCATGTTTTTAAGCCTAAGTTTACAAATATGCCAATTATCGTTGTATTCTCAAACTGGGAGACCCGCGGCTTCGGGGTCAGTTCCTACGAGTTACATTGGTCCCGTGGGAGGTTTTGGTGCCACCCACGGGGCCGTTCGAAGGCTGTTTCGAGTTTTCATCCTCTAGCGCCATGTTTTGCTTAAGTCTAGAAATATGCAAATTACCATCATATTCTCAAACCGGGAGTCTCGCGGCTGCGCGGTCAGTTCCTACGAGTTACATTGGTCACGTGGGAGGTGTTGGTGCCACCCACGGGACGGTCGGGGGTTGTTTCGAGTTTTCACCCTCTAACGCCATGTTTTTAAGCCTAAGTCTAGAAATATGCAAATTACTGTCGTACTCTCAAATTGGGAGTCCCGCGGCTGCATGGTCAATTCCTACGAGTTACATTGATCCTGTGGGAGGTATTGGTGCCACCCACGGGCCGTTACAGGGTTGTTTCGAGTTTTCACCCTCTAACGCCATGTTTTTAAGCCTAAGTCTAGAAATATGCAAATTATCGTTGTATTCTCAAACTGGGAGTCCAGCGGCTGCGGGGTCAGTTCCTACGAGTAACATTGGTCCCGTGGGAGGTGTTGGTGCCACCTACGGGGCCGTTCGGGGGATGTTTCAAGTTTTCACCCTCTAACGCCAACTTTTGCTTAAGTCTTGAAATATTTTAATTACCGTCGTACACTCAAATCGGGAGTCCCGCGGCTGCGCGGTCAGTTCCTACGAGTTGCATAGGTCTCGCGGGAGGTGTTGGTGCCACCCACGGGGACGGTCCGGGGTTGTTTCGAGTTTTCACCCTCTAACGCCATGTTTTTAAGCCTAAGTCTAGAAATATACAAATTACCATCGTACTCTCAAATCGGGAGTCCCACGGCTGCGTGGTCCTTTTCTACGAGTTACATTGGTTCCGTGGGAGGTGTTGGTGCCACCCACGGAACCGTTACGGGGCTGTTTCGAGTTTTCACCCTCTAACGCCATGGTTTTAAGCATAAGTCTAGAAATATGTAAATACCGTAGTATTTTCAAACCAGGAGTCTCGCGGCTGCATGGTCAGTTCCTACGAGTTACATTGGTCCTGTGGGAGGTGTTGGTGCCACCCACGGGGACGGTCCGGGGTTGTTTCGAGTTTTCACCCTCTAAAGCCATGTTTTTAAACCTAAGTCTATAAATATGCAAATTACCGTCGTACTTTCAAACCGGTAGTCCCGTGACTGCGTGTTCTTTTCCTACAAGTTACATTGGTCCCGTGGGAGGTGTCGGGGCCACCCACGGGGCCATTAGGGGGATGTTTTGAGTTTTCACCCTCTAACGCCATGTTTTAAGCCTAAGTCTTGAAATATTAAAATTACCGTCGTATTCTCAAACCCGGAGTTTCGCAGCTGCGCGGTCAGTTCCTACGAGTTACATTAGTCCCGTGGGAGGTGTTGGTGCCACCCACGGGGCCGTTCCGGAGCTGTTTCGAGTTTTCACCCTCTAACGCCATATTTTTAAGCCTAAGTTTAGAAATATGCAAATTAATGTCGTACTCTCAAACCGAGAGTCCCACGGCTGCGTGATCAGTTCCTACGAGTTACATTGGTCCCGTGGGAGGTGTTGGTGCCACCCACGGGGCCGTTAGGGGGTTGTTTCGAGTTTTCACCCTCTAACGCCATGTTTTTAATCTTAAGTCAAGAAATATACAAATTATCGTTGTATTCTCAAATTGGGAGACCCGCGACTGCGGGGTCAGTTCCTACGAGTTACATTGGTCCCGTGGGAGGTGTTGGTGCCACCCACGGTGCCGTCCGGGGACTGTTTCAAGATTTCACCCTCTAACGCCATGTTTTGCTTAAGTTTAGAAATACGCAAATTTCCATCGTATTCTCAAATGGGGACTCTCGTGGCTGCATGGTCAGTTCCTACGAGTTACATTGGTCTCGTGGGAGGTGTTGGTGCCACCCACGGGGACGTTCGGGGACTGTTTTGAGTTTTCACCCTCTAACGCCATGTTTTTAAGCCTAAGTCTAGAAATATGCAAATTACCGTCGTATTCTCAAACCGAGAGTCCTACGGCTGCGTGGTCAGTTCCTACGAGTTACATTGTGTAACACCCCGCCCGCCCGGGGAGAGCGAGCGGAGCGCCACTATCGATAGAACTAAACTAATCCACAAATAACAAGGTATAGAGCATCTAAATCCCACAATAAAACAAGAAACCACTATTCTCATCTTCAAATTAATACAACAAATCTCTCAAAATAATTACAACAATCTAACTATCTCGAAAATAAAATAAATCTCCAAATGCTCTATACATCAAAATAAATACAAGTCTTCTCATCTCTTGTATTACAAATTCTTCCCAAATAATCCTCGCTAAAATCATCCCAATTGGTCCATAGCACTCAAATCCGTGCTCACCTGCCAACTAAGAAAAAAAGATGGGGAAGTACACAATACGACAGGAATATGCTCAACAAAGATGTTAGCGATGAACAAAGCGCAACAATACGACTACGAATACTCAAATCAAATAATGCAAATCTCAATAGCATTTTATCAATAAATTTCTCAACAACACATTAACCGGAGTCACCAGGCCTCACCATACCGCGCCATACTTTATCAATTAGCCGAAAAAGGAGTCTTGGCGGGTGCCCAACATCAGTGCCATATTAAAATCTCATGACAGCGTGCTCAAAACAACATAAAATAATACCTCATGAATGAAAATAATTCCAACAATTATTTTTCCAGATTTCCAAGAATTTAACAATTCAAAATATGAGTTCAATTAACAAGAATTCAACGGAATAAACACTCGCGAGATTTCAGGAGCATGTGTAAAACCCCATACCTCAACATCATGATATGAATCATCAAATAATTATAGCCTCAAAATCTATTCACACCATCACGTTCTTCTCGCGAAAATAATCAAACTTTGTTCTAGCCCAAACTCAAGAAAACGCCTAATATGCCTTCTAATCTAAGGTTGAAATCTTGAATAGGTTTGGGGCTATGGTTTGTAGATGAAAGGGAGTAATTTTGGAGAGGTCTTCTGGTTGAAAAGTTTGAGAAAAAGTGATTTGAAAAGCCAAGCCACGAATTAGTTGATATATAAAGGATTAAGAGTTTTATTAAGAAAAGAGTTCTAATCAGATACAAACACTAAAAATTTTATTCCGAACGATCGGACCGTTGGAATCTCTTGAAATTTTAGTATGTTGTAGCGAACGGCGAGACATGACTTCTGACAAAAATTCAACTTGATCGGACGGTCGGTTTTCTAAAAATATTATTTTTACTAGAGAGTTTTATGTTCCGAGGACTCTTGGAGAGTTTTATATTTTGAGGACTCTTCCATATAATAAAAATTCAATTAAAACTCCATTTTAATTTCGATTTAGAAACCGTTTGAAATTCTCGCATTTAAAAATAATAACCAACATATCTGAGCAATAAAAATAATTTTATCTCAAAATTTATTTTTCCTCTTTATTTTTAAAATACCCAAAAAATTACGTGGGTTGTTACACATTGGTCCCGTGGGAGGTGTTGCTGTCACCCACGGGGCTATTACAGGGCTGTTTCGAGTTTTAACCCTCTAACGCCATATTTTTATGCATAAGTCTAGAAATATGCAAATTATCATCGTATTCTCAAACCGGGAGTCCCGCGGCTGCGTGGTCAGTTCCAACGAGTTACACTGGTCCCGTGGGAGGTGTTGGTGCCACCCACGGGACCGTTAGGAGGGTGTTTCGAGTTTTCACCTTCTAATGCTATGCTTTGCTTAAGTCTAGAAATATGCAAATTACCATTGTACACTCAAACCAGGAGTCCCACGGCTATGAGGTCAGTTCTTACGAGTTACATTGGTCTCGTGGGAGGTGTGGGTGCCACCCACGGGGACATTTGGGGACTGTTTGTAGTTTTCACCCCCTAACGCCATATTTTTAAGCCTAAGTCTAGCTATATGCAAATTATCGTTGTATTCTCAAACCGGGAGACCCACGGCTACGGGGTAAGTTCCTACGAGTTACATTGGTCCCGTGGAAGGTGTTGGTGCCACCTACGGGGCCGTTTGGGTGTTTTTCGAGTTTTTTCACCCTCTAACGCCATGTTTTTAAGCCTAAGTCTAGAAATATGCAAATTACCATCGTACTCTCAAACCGGGAGTCCCGCGACTGCGTGGTCAATTCCTACGAGTTACATTGGTCCCGTGGGAGGTGTTGGTGCCACCCACGGGGCCGTTACGGGGCTGTTTCGAGTTTTCACCCTCTAACGCCACGTTTTGAAGCCTAAGTGTAGAGATATGCAAATTACCATCGTACTCACAAAATCGGAGTCCCGCGGCTGCGTGATCAATTCCTACGAGTTACATAGGTCCCTTGGGAGGTGTTGGTGCCACCCACGTGGCCGTTACGGGGCTGTTTCAAGTATTCAACCTCTAACGCCATATTTTTAAGCCTAAGTCTAGAAATATGTAAATTATCGTCATATTCTCAAACCGGGAGTCCAGCGGCTGCGGGGTCAGTTCCTACGAGTTACATTGGTCCCATGGGAGGTGTTGGTGCCACCCACGGGGCCGTTCAGGGGCTGTTTTGAGTGTTCACCCTCAAACGCCATGTTTTGCTTAAGTCTAGAAATATGCGAATTATTGTCATACACTCAAACTGGGACTCCCGCGGCTGCGCGGTCAGTTCCTACGAGTTACATTGGACCCGTGGGAGGTGTTAGTGCCACCCACGGGGATGATCGGGGGTTGTTTCGATTTTTCACCCTCTAATGGCATGTTTTTAAGCCTAAGTTTAGAAATATGCAAATTGCCGTGGTACTCTCAAACCGAGAGTCCCGCGACTAGGTGGTCTTTTCCTAGGAGTTACATTGGTCCCGTGGAAGGTGTTGGGGCCACCCACGGGGCCATTAGGAAGATATTTCGAGTTTTCACCCTCTAACGCATTGCTTTAAGACTAAGTCTAGAAATATACAAATTACCGTCGTATTCTTTAATCGGGAGTCTCGCGGCAGCGCGGTCAGTTCCGACGTGTTACATTGGTCCCGTGGGAGGTGTTGGTGCCACCCACGGGGCCGTTCGGAGGTTGTTTCGAGTTTTCACCCTCTAACGTCATATTTTTAAGCATAAGTCAAGAAATATGCAAATTACCGTCGTAATCTCAAACCGAGAGTCTCGTGGATGCGTGGTCAGTTCCTACGAGTTACATTGGTCCCGTGGGAGGTGTTGGTGCCATCCACGGGGCCGTTAGGTGGTTGTTTCGAGTTTTCACCCTCTAACGCCATGTTTTTAAGCGTAAATCTAAAAATATATAAATTATCGCCGTACTGTCAAATCGGGAGTCCAGCGGGTGCGTGGTAAGTTCCTACGAGTTACATTGGTCACGTGGGAGGTGTTGGTGCCACCCACGGGGCTGTTAGGGGGCTGTTTTGTGTTTTCAGCCTCTGACGCCATGTTTTTAAGCCTAAGTCTAGAAATATGCAAATTAGCGTCATATTCTCAAACTGGGAGTCTCGCGGCTGTGGGGTCAGTTCCTACGAGTTACATTGGTCCCGTGGGAGTTGTTGGTGCCACCCACGGAGACATTCGGGGACTGTTTCGAGTTTTCACCCTCTAACGCCATGTTTTTAAGCCTAAGTCTAGAAATATGCAAATTAGTGCCGTACTCTCATACCGGGAGACCCGCGGCTGCGGGGTCAGTTCCTACGAGTTACATTGGTCCCGCGGGAGGTGTTGGTGCCACCCACGGTGCCGCTCGGGGGCTGTTTCGAGTTTTGAACCTCTAACGCCATGTTTTGCTTAAGTTTAGAAATATGCAAATTACCGTCGTATTCTCAAACCGTGAGTCTCGCGGCTGCGCGGTAAGTTCCTAAGAGTTACATTGGTCCCGTGGGAGGTGTTGGTGCCACCCACGGGGATGGTCCGGGGTTGTTTCGAGTTTTCACCCTCTAACGCCATATTTTTAAGGCTGAGTCTAGAAATATACAAATTAAAATCATACTCTCAAACCGGGAGTTCCGCGACTGCGTGGTAAGTTCCTACGAGTTACATTGGTCCCGTGGGAGGTGTTAGTGCCACCCACGGGGCCGTTAGGAAGTTGTTTCGAGTTTTCACCCTCAAACGTCATGTTTTTAAGCCTAAGTCTATAAATATACAAATTACCGTCGTATTCTCAAATCGGGAGTCTCGCGGCTGCGCGGTTAGTTCCTATGAGTTACATTGGTCCCGTGGGAGGTGTGGGCGCCACCCACGGGGACGGTCGGGGGTTGTTTCGAGTTGTCACCCTCTAATGCCATGTTTTTAAGCCTAGGTATAGAAATATGCAAATTACCATCGTACTCTCAAACCGGGAGTCCTGCGGCTGCGTGGTCAGTTCCTACGAGTTACATTGGTCCCGTGGGAGGAGTTGGTGTCACCCACGGGGCCGTTAGGAAGATGGTTTGAGTTTTAACCCTCTAACGCCATGTTTTTAAGCCTAAGTCTAGAATATGCAAATTATTGTTGTATTCTCAAAACGGGAGACCCGCGGCTGCGGGGTCAGTTCCTACGAGTTACATTGATCCCATGGGAGGTGTTGGGGCCACCCACGGGGCCGTTTGGCGGTTGTTTTGAGTTTTCACCCTTTAACCCCATGTTTTGCTTAAGTCTATATATAGGCAAATTACCGTCGTACACTCAAACCGGGAGTCTCGCAGCTGCGCGGTCAGTTCCTACGAGTTACATTGGTCCCATGGGCGGTGTTGGTGCCACCCACAGGGACGGTCGGGGGTGGTTTCGAGTTTTCACCCATTAACGCCATGTTATTAAGCCTAAGTCTAAAAATATGAAAATTATCGTCTTATTCTCAAACCGGGAGACCCGTGGCTGCGTGGTCAGTTCCTACGAGTTACATTGGTCCCGTGGGAGGTGTTGGGGCCACCTACGGGGCCATTAGAGGGCTGTTTTGGGTTTTCACCATCTAACGTCATGTTTTTATGCATAAGTTTAGAATATATGCAAATTATCGTCGTATTCTTAAATCGGAAGAACCACGGTTGCGCGGTCAGTTTCTACGAGTTACATTGGTCCCGTGGTAGGAGTTGGTACCACCCACGGGGC
The DNA here is from genome assembly GCA_949130495.1 of Sambucus nigra. Classification (NCBI taxonomy): domain Eukaryota; kingdom Viridiplantae; phylum Streptophyta; class Magnoliopsida; order Dipsacales; family Adoxaceae; genus Sambucus; species Sambucus nigra. Next base: position 497,624,273 of record OX422208.1, on the reverse strand, counting down.
CGTTCGGGGATTGTTTTGAGTTTTCACCCTCTAACGTCATGTTTTTAAGCCTAAGTCTAGAAATATGCAAATACGCGTCGTACTCTGAAACCGGGATACCCGCGACTGCGGGGTCGATTCCTACGAGTTACATTGGTCCTGTGGGAGGTGTTGGTGCCACCCACGGGGCCGTTAGGGGGTTGTTTCGAGATTTCACCCTTTAACGCCATGTTTTTAAGCCTAAGTCTAGAAATATGCAAATTACCGTCGTACTCTCAAACGGGGAGTCCCGCGACTGCGTGGTCAGTTCCTATGAGTTAAATTGATCACGTGGGAGGTGTTGGTGCCACCCATGGGGCTGTTAGGGGGCTATTTCGAGTTTTCACCCTCTAACGCCATGTTTTTAAGCCTAAGTCTAGAAATATGCAAATTTGCATCGTATTCTCAAACTGGGAGACCCGCAGCTGCGGGGTCAGTTGTTACGATTTACATTGGTCCCGTGGGAGCTGTTGGCGCCACCCACGGGGCCGCCCGAGGGCTGTTTCAAGATTTCACCCTCTAACGCCATGTTTTGCCTAAGTCTAGAAATATGCAAATTACCATCGTATTCTCAAATCGGGAGTCTCGCGGCTGCGTGGTCAATTCCTACGAGTTACATTGGTCTCGTGGGAGGTGTTGGTGCCACCCACGGGGACGTTCGGGGACTGTTTCGAGTTTTCATCCTCTAACGCCATGTTTTTAAGCCTAAGTCTAGAAATATACAAATTACCGTCGTACTCTCAAACCGGGAGTCTCGCGACTGCGTGGTTTGTTCCTACGAGTTACATTGGTCCCGTGGGAGGTGTTGGTGCCACCCACGGGGCTATTACGAGGCTGTTTCGATTTTTCACCCTCTAACTCCATGTTTTTAAGCATAAGTCTAGAAAAATGCAAATTATCGTCGTATTCTCAAACCGAGAGTCCCACGGCTGCGTGGTCAGTTCCAACGAGTTACACTGGTCCCGTGGGAGGTGTTGGTGCCACCCACGGGACCGTTAGGGGGTTGTTTCGAGTTTTCACCCTCTAACGCTATGCTTTGCTTAAGTCTAGAAATATGCAAATTACAGTCGTACACTCAAACCAGGAGTCCCACGGCTGCGTGGTCAGTTCCTACGAGTTACATTGGTCTCGTGGGAGGTGTGGGTGCCACCTACGGGGATGTTCGGGGACTGTTTGTAGTTTACACCCTCTAACGCCATGTTTTTAAACCTAAGTCTAGATATATGACAATTATCATTGTATTCTCAAACCGGGAGACCCACGGCTGCGGGGTCAGTTCCGACGAGTTACATTAGTCCCGTGGGACGTGTTGGTGCCACCTACAGGGCCGTTCGGGGGCTGTTTTGAGTTTTCACCCTCTTACGCCATGTTTTACTTAATTTTAGAAATATGAAAATTACTGTCGTATTCTCAAACCGGCAGTCTCGCTGCTACGCAGTCAGTTCCTACGAGTTACATTTGTCCCGTGGGAGGTGTTGGTGCTACCCACGGGGACGGTCGGGGTTTTTTCGAGTTTTCACCCTCTAACGCCATGTTTTTAAGCCTAAGTCTAGAAATATGCAAATTACCATCGTACTCTCAAACCGCGAGTCTCGCGGCTGCGTGGCTAATTACTACGAGTTACATTGGTCCCGTGGCAGGTCTTGGTGCCACCCACAGGGACGGTCGGGGGTTGTTTCGAGTTTTTACCCTCTAACGCCATGTTTTTAATCCTAAGTGTAGAGATATGCAATTTACCGTCGTACTCTCAAACACGGAGTCTCGTGGCTGTGTGGTCAATTCCTATGAGTTACATTGGTCCCGTGGGAGGTGTTGGTGCCACCCACGTGGCCGTTACGGGGCTGTTTCAAGTTTTGACCCTCTAACGCCATATTTTTAAGCCTAAGTCTAAAAATATGAAAATTATCGTCATATTCTCAAACTGGGAGTCCATCGGCTGCGGGGTCAGTTCCTACGAGTTACATTGGTCCCGTGGGAGGTGTTGGTACCACCCACGGGGCCGTTCGGGGGCTGTTTCGAGTTTTCACCCTCTAACGCCATGTTTTGCTTAAGTCTAGAAATATGCGAATTACCGTCGTACACTCAGACCGGGACTCCCGCGACTGTGCAGTCAGTTCCTACGAGTTACATTGGTCCCGTGGGAGGTGTTGGTGCCATCCACGGGAACGGTCGGGGGTTGTTTCAAGTTTTTACCCTCTAACGGCATGTTTTTAAGCCTAAGTATAGAAATATGCAAATTACCGTCCTACTCTCAAATCGGGAGTCCCGCAACTGCGTGATCTTTTCCTACGAGTTACATTGGTCCCGTGGGAGGTGTTGGGGCCAGCCACGGGGCCATTAGTGGGATGTTTCGAGTTTTCACCCTCTAACGCCATGTTTTTAAGCCTAAGTCTTGACATACGCAAATTATCGTCGTATTCTCAAATCGGGAGTCTCGCGGATGCGCGGTCAGTTTCCTACGAGTTACATTGGTCCCGTAGGAGGTGTTGGTGCCACCCACGGGGACGGTCGCGGGTTGTTTCGAGTTTTCACCCTCTAACACCATGTTTTTAAGCCTAAGTCTATAAATATGCAAATTACCGTCGTACTCTCAAACCGGGAGTCCCGCGGCTGCGTGGTCAGTTCCTACGAGTTACATTAGTCCCGTGGGAGGTGTTGGTGCCACCCACGGGGCCGTTAGGTATTTTTTTCGAGTTTTCACCCTCTAAAGCCATGTTTTTAAGCCTAAGACTAGAAATATGCAAATTACCGTCATACTCTCAAACCGGGAGTCCAGCGACTGCGTGGTAAGTTCCTATGAGTTACATTGGTTACGTGGGAGGTGTTGGTTCCACCCACGGGGATTTTAGGGGTTGTTTCGAGTTTTCACCCTCTAACGCCATGTTTTTAAGCCTAAGTCTAGAAATATGCAAATTAGCATCGTATTCTCAAACCGGGAGTCCCGCGCCTATGGCGTCAGTTCCTATGAGTTACATTTGTCCCGTGGGAGGTGTTGGTGCCACCCACGGGGATGTTCGGGAGCTATTTTGAGTTTTCACCCTCTAACGCCATGTTTTTAAGTCTAAGTCTAGAAATATGCAAATTAGCATCGTACTCTCAAATCGGGAGACCCGCGGCTGCGGGGTATATTCCTACGAGTTACATTGGTCCCGCGGGAGGTGTTGGTGCCACCCACAGAACCGTTCGGGGGCTGTTTCGAGTTTTCACCCTCTAACGCCATGTTTTGCTTAAGCCTAAAAATATGCAAATTACCATCGTATTCTCAAACCGTGAGTCTCGCGGCTGCGCGGTCAAATCCTACAAGTTACATTGGTCCCGTGGGAGGTGTTGGAGCCACCCACGGGGATGGTCCGGGGTTGTTTCGAGTTTTCACCCTCTAGCGCCATGTTTTTAAGCCTAAGTCTAGAAATATGCAAATTACCGTCGTACTCTCAAATCGGGAGTCCCGCGGCTGCGTGGTAAGTTCCTACGAGTTACATTGGTCCCATGGGAGGTGTTAGTGCCACCCACGGGGTCGTTAGGAAGCTGTTTCGAGTTTTCACCCTCTAACGCCATGTTTTTAAGCCTAAGTCTAGAAATATACAAAGTACCGTCGTACTCTCAAACCGGGAGTCCCGCGGCTGCGTGGTCAGTTCCTACGAGTTACATTGCTCCCATGGGAGGTGTTAGTTTCACCCACGGGACCGTTAGGGGGCTGTTTCGAGTTTTCACCCTCTAATGCCATGTTTTGCTTAAGTCTAGATATATGCAAATTACCGTCGTACACTCAAATCGGCCTACCCGCGGCTGCGGGGTCAGTTCCTACGAGTTACATTGGTCCCGCGGGAGGTGTTGGTTCCACCCACTGAGCCGTTCGGAGGCTGTTTCGAGTTTTCACCCTCTAACGCCATGTTTTGCTTAAGTCTAAAAATTTGCAAATTATCGTCGTATTCTCAAACCGTGAGTCTCGCGGATGCGCAGTCAGTTCCTACGATATACATTGGTCCCGTGGGAGGTGTTAGTGCCACCCACGGGGACAGTCCGGGGTTGTTTCGAGTTTTCACCCTCTAATGCCTTGTTTTTAAGCCTAAGTCTAGAAATATGCAAATTACCGTCATACTCTCAAAACGAGAGTCCTGAGGCTGCGTGGTAAGTTCCTACGAGTTACATTGGTCCCGTGGGAGGTGTTAGTGCCACCCACGGGGCCGTTAGGAAGCTGTTTTGAGTTTCACCCTCTAACGTCATGTTTTTAACCGTAAGTCTAAAAATATACAAATTACCATCGTACTCTCAAACCGGGAGTCCCGCGGCTGCGTGGTCAGTTCCTACGAGTTACATTGGTCATGTGGGAGGTGTTGGTCCCACCCACTGGACCGTTAGGGGGCTGTTTCGAGTTTTCACCCTCTAATATCATGTTTTGCTTAAGTCTAGAAATATAAAAATTACCGTCGTACACTCAATCCGGGAGTCCCACGGCTGCGTGGTCGGTTCCTAGGAGTTACATTGGTCTCGTGGGAGGTGTTGGTGCCTCCCACATGGCCGTTCGGGGACTGTTTGGAGTTTTCATCCTCTAACGCCATGTTTTTAAGCCTAAGTCTAGAAATATGCAAATTATCGTCATATTCTCAAACTGGGAGACCCGCGATTGCGGGGTTAGTTCCTACGTGTTACATTAGTCTCGTGGGAGGTGTTGGGGCCACCCACGGGGCCGTTCGGGGGTTGTTTTGAGTTTTCACCCTTTAACCCCAAGTTTTGCTTAAGTCTATAAATATGCAAATTATCATCGTATTCTCAAATTGGGAGTACCGCGGTTGCGTGATCAGTTCCAACGAGTTACTTTGGTCCCGTGGGAGGTGTTGGTGCCACCCACGGGGCCGTTCGGGGGCTGTTTCGAGTTTTCACCCTCTAACGCCATTCTTTAAGCCTAAGTCTAAAAATATACAAATTATCATCGTATTCTCAAATCGAGAGACCCGCGGCTGTGCGGTCAGTTCCTATGAGTTACATTGGCCCCGTGGAAGGTGTTGGTGCCACCCACGGGGCCGTTCGGGGACTGTTTTGGGTTTTCACCATCTCACGCCATGTTTTTATGCTTAAGTCTAGAAATATGCAAATTATCGTCATATTCTCAAATTGGGAGTAGCGCGGTTGCGTGGTCAGTTCCTACGAGTTACATTGGTCCCGTGGTAGGAGTTGGTGCCACCCACGGGACCGTTCGGGGACTGTTTCGAGTTTTTACCCTCTAACGTCATACTTTTAAGCCTAAGTCTATAAATATGCAAATATGCATCGTATTCTCAAACTGGGATACCCGTGACTGCGGGGTCGGTTCCTACGAGTTACAATGGTCCTGTGGGAGGTGTTGGTGCCTCCCACGGGGCCGTTCTGGGACTGTTTCGTATTTTCACCCTCTAACGCTATATTATTAAGCATAAGTCTAGAAATATGCAAATTATCATCGTATTCTCAAACTGAGAGTACCGTCGTTGCGTGGTCATTTCCTACGAGATACATTGGTCCAGTGGGAGGTGTTGGAGCCACCCACGGGGCCGTTCGGGGGCTGTTTTGGGTTTTCACCCTCTAACGCCATGATTTTAACCCTAAATCTAGAAATATGCAAATTATCATCGTATTCTCAAATCGGGAGTACCACGGCTGCGTGGTCAGTTCCTACGTGTTACATTGGTCCCGTGGGTGGTGTTGGTGCCACCCACGGGGCCGTTCGGGGGTTGTTTCGGGTTTTCACCCTCTAACGCCATGTTTTTAAGAATAAGTCTAGAAATATGCAAATTATCATTGTATTCTCAAACCGGGAGTCCCACGGCTGCGTGGTCGGTTCCTAAGATATACATTGGTCCCGTGGGAGGTGTTGGAGCCACCCACGGGGCCGTTCGGGGGCTGTTTTGGGTTTTCACCCTCTAACGCCATGTTTTTATGCCTAAGTCTAGAAATATACAAATTACCGTCGTATTCTCAAACCGGGATTTCCGCGATTGCGCGGTGAGTTCCTACGAGTTACATTGGTGCCGTGGGAGGTGTTGGTGCCACCCACGGGGCCGTTCTGGGGCTGTTTCGGGTTTTCACCCTCTAACGCCATGTTTTTAAGCATAAATCTAGAAATATGCAAATTATCGTCGTATTCTCAAACCGGGAGTCCCGCGACTGCGCTGTCAGTTTCTATGAGTTACATTGGTCCCGTGGGAGGTGTTGGTACCTCCCGTGAGGCCGTTCGGGGGTTGTTTCGGATTCTCCCCCACTAACGCCATGTTTTTAACCCTAAGTTTAGAAATATGCAAATCACTATCGTATTCTAAAACCGGGGGTACCGCGGCTGCGCGGTCAGTTCGTACTCTATTGTTTTATATAGTATTCTAACTCTATTGTTTCTCCATCTCAGATGCCGCCTAAGAGAGGTCACCCAACGAGACATAATAGGGTTGTAGAAGAGGATGTTGGTCCGCCGCCTCCGCCACAAGGAACCATTAATGCGGCTGATGTAGCGAACATAGTGGCCCAAGCGGTTAATGCGGCTATGAAAGTATTGACTCAGCAAATTCCACAAACTCAACAACGAGCACAGGATGTACAACCTCCTACGGGACCCTCTCCATGGGAGAGAGTTAGAGAGTCCTTCTTAAAGGGCCAACCCCCGGAGTTTGATGGAGGTTAGGATGTTATTAGAGAAAATCAGTGGAAGAAAGATATGCAACGCCATCTACGTATGGTGGAATGTAGTGAGGAGAAGAAACAAGTCCTTGCAACTTTTAAACTTGTTGGGGTCGCATTGCATTGGTGGGAGTCGAAGACTACACTAGAACAAAGAGATATGATGACGATCACTGATTTTTGGGTCTGTTTGACCAAAAGTACTTTCCTCCCGCAGTTCAAAGGGAGATGAGAAGGAGACTGCAGGATGTGGTACAAGGCGAGAGATCCGTGGAGGAATATGAAGAGGAGTTCACCCGGTTAGCAAGTTTTGTACGGAATGAGGTGACTCCCGAAGAGAGGAAGGTTTCGAAGTTTATGGGAGGTTTGAACTAGAGGATCCGACAACATTTGCTGGGTAATCCAGCCTTGCAAACTTTTGGTGAGGTAATGAATGCGGCATTGCTCCATTGCCAAGAACAACGGTTGTACATGCAGAGTGGCAAGAAAGCTACCGTAGTGGGTCAAGCGGGAAAGCCTGGAGGTAGTGGGAGTGGAGGAGGAGTTTTTCCCTCATCCCAATCTTTGGGTATTAAGCAGAGAGAAAGGGATCCCCAGCAAGGGGACTTGTCAAAGAGGCAACGTTTTAGCGGGTTCAATTCGGGGAGCCATAATAATAGGCACGGTCAAGGTGCCCCGCAACAACAAGCAGGTCAGGGTGGTTAAGGTGGTAGCGGCCATCAGGGCCAAGGTGTTAACCAGTTTAGAAATAATCGGAGCCGAAATGCGGAGAATATGTTGGGTCGGTGTTTCCAATGCGGTGAGGCGGGTCATTACAAGAAGGAGTGTCCTCAGTTGATTGGGGGTCAGCTTCCTAGAGCTCCACAGCAACCTTATGTTCAGGTTCCTCCACAGGTACCTAACCCAGTTGTTCCTCCACAGCAGGGTCAGCTACAGTACGGGAGAGTTTATCATATTCAGAACGCTATGCATCCTTCGGCTCCGTCGGCACCGCCATCCATTGAGGGTAAGTTCCTTATTCAGGGACACATGGGTCACGTTTTGTTTGATACGGGTGCGACACATTCATTTATTTCTAGGATTTTTGCTCAGACCACAGAGTTGATAAATATGCCGAGAGTACTTTCCCTAGTGTCGAGACCTCTATGGGTGATGGTTCACTCATTTTCCTTGTTTGTAAACAAATAAGAATTACTCTTGGTAATTTGTGCTTTGAGGCCGATTTACTCGTCCTGGATATGGTCGGGTATGATGTGATATTGGGCATGGATTGGCTTATAATGTATCATGCGATAGTTAATTGTTACGGAAAGAGTATAGTCTTCGTCGTTCCGGGATATGAAATGTTCTTGGTAGTTATGCCTCTTTTAGAAGGAGGTACTAGTACTTACTTGTATTGTATTGCGGAGGAGACTACTCGGGATGTAGTTGTTCCCTTGGATTCTATTCCGGTTGTTAGAGATTTTGAAGATGTTTTTTGGGAAATACTGGGTTTGCCTCCTAGTAGAGAGATTGAGTTTGTGATCGATTTAGCGCCGGGAACGAGACCAATTACGAGGGCTTCATATCGAATGGCTCCTATGGAAATGAGGGAGTTGAGAGATCAAATCCCGTAGTTGTTGGAATAGGGATTCATTAGGCGTAGTACGTCGCCATGGGGTGCTCCGGTGTTGTTTGTAAAGAAAAGGGACGGTTCTCTCCGGTTATTTATTGACTACAGAGAGATGAATAAAGTCACCATCCGGAATAAATACCCTTTGCCTCGTATCGATGACTTGTTTGATCAACTTAAAGGAGCGTCGTACTTCTCAAAAATCGATTTGAGGACGGGATATCACCAGTTGTGGATATGGGAGCAGGATGTATCCAAGACCGCTTTCCTGATGAAGTACGGGTCCTATGAATTTTTGGTTATGCCCTTTGGACTAACCAATGCTCCCGCTGTATTTATGGATCTCATGAATAGGGTATTTCGGTACTTCCTGGACCAATTTGTTATTGTATTCATCGATGACATCTTAGTCTATTCTCGAACGGAATCTGATCATGCTATTCATTTGAGGTTGGTCCTACAAAGATTAAGAGATAACCAATTGTATGCTAAGTTCGAGAAATGTGGCTTTTGGTTGTAGGAGGTACAATTTCTGGGTCATATTGTGACGTCCCAGGGTATATCGGTGGATCCGAGCAAGGTGGTTGCAGTGAGGGAGTGGGGTCAGCGCACGATACCTACCGAAATTCATAGTTTTCTGGGTTTGGCGGGTTATTACCATCGATTTATCAATGGTTTCTTTAAAATCGCTAGCCCTTTGATAAATTTGACCCAGAAGGGGGTGAGATTTATTTGGGATGACTCTTATCAGGCTGCTCTTGATGAGCTCAAAGATAGGCTGACTTCGGCTCCAGTCCTTGCATTGCCAAAATCGGGATTGGAATATCTAGTCTTCACTGATGCATCTCTATAAAGATTAGGAGGTGTACTTCAGCAAGAGCGACGGGTCATTGCTTATGCCTCTCGCAAGTTAAATCCCTATGAAAGAAACTATTCGGTGCATGACTTAGAACTTGCCGCGGTTGTCTTTGCCTTGAAGATTTGGAGGCATTATCTTTTAGGGGAGAAATTTAGTCTTTTCACGGACCACAAATCGTTGCATATTTATTTTCATAGAAAGATTTGAATATGCAACAGCGCCGATGGTTGGAGTTCGTAAAAGACTATCAATTTGATATTCATGATCATCCGGACAAGGCGAACGTAGTGGCGGATGCTTTGAGTAGAAAGCCCGAGGAAGAGTTAGCTAATGTATGGAAAGCTAAATGGAAAGAGCTCAGTCAGGAGGACGCGGTGGTGAGATCATTCATGTCGGTAATGACCGTTACTCCTACCATTTTGGCAAGGGTTGTGGAAGCCCAAGGTAGGGACAAGAGTTTCCAAGACCATATACGCCGATTGCTGTCCGAGGGGGCGGAGTCTTACTCGATTAGTTCTGAGGGTGGATTACGCTTCCATGGAAGACTCATTGTTCCGGAGGAGGGGGATTTGAGACTGGCGATGATGGCCGAATCTCATAGGTCTAAATTTACGGTACATCCTGGTGGGGACAAGATGTATCAAGACAGCGCCGTCAGTATTGGTGGCCAGGCATGAAGCGGGATATCTCTGAGTTCGTGTCCCAATGCACTACTTGTCAATTGGTCAAGATAGATCATCAGTGACCGACAGGTTTGTTGCAATTGTTAGAGATTTCGGTGTGGAAATAGGAGAGCATATCGATGGACTTTATTACGGGCTTGCCAAGGTCACAAAGTGGGTGTGATTCTATTTGGGTGATTGTTGACCGCTTGACTAAGTCGGCACACTTCCTACCAATGCGGACTGATTATGACACTGCTTGTTATGCCCGATTATTCATCTCAGACGTTGTCAGACTCCATGGGGTGCCTCTAAATATAGTTTTCGACCGAGATAAAATCTTTGTTTCCCACTTCTGGTGAAGTTTCCAAGAAGCTATGGGGAGCGAATTGAAGTTAAGCACTTCTTATCATCCTCAAACAGATGGCCAGACTAAAAGAGTAAACCAAATGTTGGAGGATATGCTCCGTATGTGTATGCTTAATTTCAAGGGTGGTTGGGAACAATACCTCCCATTGGTCGAGTTCGCTTATAACAACTCGTACCAATTTACTATTGAAATGGCGCCATGTGAAGCACCTTACGGCCGACCCTGTAGATCACCCGCTTGTTGGTTGGAAGTGGGCGATAATAAATTCCTTGGACCTGAAATGATCCAAGATACTTCTTCTAAGATTGAACTCATTTGGAATCGCATTCGGATAGCCCAAGACCGCCAAAAGAGCTATGCCGATGCGGGTAGAAGACACATGGAGTTGGAAATTGGGGACCAAGTCTTGGTGCGAGTATCACCAATGAAAGGTATAAAGCGTTTCGGGAAGAAAGGAAAGCTTGCAGGGCGTTTTGTTGGACCTTTTCCAGTTATTGCTAAGGTGGGTCCAGTGGCGAATCAACTTGACTTACCGAAACCTTTACAACAAATTCATAACGTATTCCATGTTTCCTCTTTGAAGAAATATAGGAGGCGCGAAGGTACACTTTGGCATATCCCTTTCGAGGATATTGACGTGCAACCCGACATTTCATATGAAGAACAATCGATTGCTATCTTAGAGCATGGGGAGCGTAGGTTGAGGTCTCGAGTGTTGCCCTTGGTGCGAGTCCAGTGGAGTCATCATAACGCCAAGGAATCAACGTGGGAACGCGAGGATGATATGCGGGAAAAGTATCCGCATCTCTTTATACAAGGTACGCTTGAATTTTGGGGACAAAATTCCCTCATAAGGGGGGGAGTATGTAACAACCCTCGCTTTTGAGAATCTATTTTATATTTATTTACTAAGTGTAGTAATTATATATAAAATGTTTGAATATGGAGTAAGTATTAATTTAATGAAGAAAAGCTAATATTTATTGAGATGTTTCATATTTACCTTAAGTGTAGGTGAATATCACCATGTTGTGTTTTATTGTGTCATAAGATTTAAAATGACATTTTGGTTTAAAATGAAGCCGGAACTTAAAATGAGTTATAAAATTTCCAAATGATAATTTGGAGGGCGTAGTTAGTTCCGGAAGGTGCGAGATAGTCAAAATATGTGCCATATTGTATTTTGAGGTTCGGGCACTTTTGATTGGTTTTAGTTTAAATGTGTAGTTGCGTGTTATTTTATCGCGGTATTTACAACTTAAGTTGGTAATTATAGACTAATGCCACGATTTAGTCTTGCTAAGTCATTTCATTTCTCTTAAGTGTATTCCTAAACCTAGAGAGAAAGAGAGAAGAAGAGAACTTGTGGAGAAAGTGAGAGATTGAAGATTTGGAGATTAACCTTGCATTCATCTTCATCAAATCTGAATTTGCAAGCTTGAGGCAAGTTTTCTACTTTCTATTATGTGATTTAAGTTGAATAATTAGTATTGATAGTTGTGGGTTAATTATGGTTTAAGAAAGTTAGGGTTTTTATTTGGGTTTATTGGTTTTAAATCCTTGGAGATTGATTTGGATGATCATTGATGTTTATGCTAGTAGTTAGGTGTATTTATGATGTTTTGGTGACAATATATGACCTTGGTTTGGAGGGTTTTGTGTTGGGAGAAATTAGGAGTCCAATACACCATAACCAAAATTGGCAAAATTCGCAGGGGCGAATCGATTTGGCCAGGCCGAATTGATTCGCATGGGGACAGTTTCCAAGTCTAAGTGAACTAAATCGATTTGGCTATTTCCGAATCGATTAGGCTGTTATGAAGAATGCTGGTTTTCCTGACCGAATCGATTCGGCTGGTCCAAATCGATTCGCTTGTCTAACCGAATCGATTCGGAAATCCTGCATTTTTTTGTTTTTTTTTTATTTTCCAATTTTAAACCTTTTCTTTAGGCTTGAGACCTAGGAACCTTCTTGTATGAAGTAAACTTAGAGTCCTAGAGTTTTAGTTGAGTTTGGTCGTTACCCTAGAGTTGAATGGGTTCACTTGGGGTTCATTCCATGGGTACAAAAAGTGATGTTTATGCATTACTTTTCTTTTCGCAAATTTATAGGAATTTAGAGTTATAGGCCCATACTTGGAGACTTTAGGGGATCTAATGAGGTATATAACACCTTGGGACTCTTAAGATTTTGGTGATCATTTGGAGAATAATTCGGGACTTAAGATATGATGAATATTAATGAGAATATTTAAGGACTGTGGTTTCAAATAACATGAAAAATACACATTATTAATGGAAATGAAAATGAGATTTAATGGTAAATGCTAATTTACTTAAACACACCTCTCTAAATGCTATCATAAGGGAAGCTCGCGCATGAGGTGATGTCCCCTGACTAGTGAACGCAGGGAGAATATAGTCCTCGGCCATATGCGGGATTTTTATATGTTTTTCTGCGCTAATGAAGTAATTCCAGGTGTTGTTATGACTCACTCGCAAGCGTATGTCCACTTCCCGACGTGCGTTAGGCGCCCAAGTTTTCTTGTTCGATAGGCCCTGGAAGATGATAGTCATTTAGGGGAGCGCCCAGTGGGGAAACTCGGAGGGGAGGTCTTAGAATCTTTATATGTATAAGAATATAACCCTTCTAAATCAAGTGGGACTTGATATATGTGAATTGCCATAAGAAAATATGATGGTAATTATATTCCTGTTAAGGAATGGAAAATGAAAAGATATGATGAATAATGATGTTAAATTATATTCTCTTTCATAAGTTAATAACTGTTAGAATCATTTAAATTGTCTTATTATACTTGGTGATTAGGTTGTTAGATTCTCATCTACTTCATTCATGATTAACTATTCATATCTATCATGCTTCTTATTCATCTGGTAATCATATAAAAATCGGGTCTTTCACTCAGGCGTGTGGCTCAAACTTTTCTAGTTGTTTAATGAATGTATTATGTAATTTATTGAACTGTTGTACTACGTTGTATGTAACTGTTGACCGACAGCTTATTCGGTCCTCTTCTTGTATAGTTGTTATAGTAGTAATATAAGTTCTTTTGGAATTCCACTTTCTCTTTAGATTGGGTTGTTTATTTTTATTTCCTTAACTTGTAATCAAATTAAAATTTTTGGCAACCCGTTTTCTGAATTATTGGGTGGTTTTCCCGTATGCTTATTTTATTGTTGTGATGCTGAGAATGATTTCCATCCATGATTTCGTTATGTTGAGGTATCGGGCTGGCCACCCCTTATTTCGGATTGCGGGTTGTCACAGATTACTCCCTTTACAGAACACCAATTAACCTGATCCAAAGATCATTAGAAATCTAAGACATAGATCGTTCCAGTAATGTATGGGTATCACTCTAATTCGAAGCACAATTAAAATGGAATACGTTTAAAGTTATGTTAAGAATTCTGGCAGATTTACATCTTGTGTTCATCAATTAAACCCTAAGTCATTCAAGATTCATGTTTTTCAATTAAGAACCCATCAAGATTCAATCTTAATCATCAAATATATTCTAATAACATTTTATCTTCACATAGAGATGAATTTCCAGTGAAAAGTTTACACAAAAACATCAAAGATTCAACCCAAGAATCAAATTCTCCTTTAATTAACATAAAACCCTAATTTTCTCATGTTCATCAACTTTATAAATCAAGAACTCATATTTTTCTCTTATTGATCAACCCAAACCCATTAATTTCGTATTATCATCATTAAGGAACATCTCTACATGCATTCCTACTTTAGTTTATGAATTAAACCCTCCCAAATTCATATAAAACTTTCAAAAACATGAAATCAAATCCTATCCCACATGGGTATTATAACATGATTGATATAAATTGTCATTTTAATACTTGCCTCTCAATAGCATGTTTGAAATTCCTTGATAAGATAGTGCGGTGGTTCTCCCCTCGATTCCGTTGCGTTCGGGGCGAAAAACTGTGTAGGAAGTTTGGTTCTCCCCTCCTCTTCCTCTCCTATGGCTTCTATACCTTTTGATTTGTGTTAACCCTAGCCTCTCTCTCTAATGGGAAGATATACACTTACAATTTTCGGAGTTTTCTAAATTCTAAACTCTCGAATGACCGAAATGCCCTTAAACGGTGCCGGGATGGTCTAAAATCGTCCCGAGACCCAAACTGTACACCTGAGTACACTTTTTTTACTATTTTGACCCTTCTGGAACAAATCGTGACCTTAAAATCACCATCCGAGTCACTTTATAAGATTCTCTTATTTTACCTCCAAATACGCCACGTGTGAAATTTAGCTTAGACTGAATTAATTAAATCTGAATCATCGAATTAATAATTTCTCCAAATTAAATAAATTCTTATGTCATCAATTTTATTAATTTCCATTTTCTCCAAAAATACAGGGTGTTACAGATTCGTATCCAAATTTATATGAGTATGAATCATAGGTTCTAGTGAGAACTATATATACCTATGGGATTTTATAATATGTGTTATGTACTGAGGACCTAATAGATCTCGACGATCAACATTGTCATGTAGTAATGTGTCGGGGGGCTCCTTGTTTGGATTTCAATTCGCAAGACAGCCCACGCACGAACGTAGCGTAATGTTGGGAATGGGGAGAAGTTTAATCCTTAGTACTCGTGTTTATGATGACTTTTAGAAGATGTGTGAAACATATTAGTTAGGCAGCGTAGCTTAACTAGGTGGTTTAAAAGGTATGCGATAGGTGTGTACGATTAGAAGAGGGGTGAGGTGTATCTCATTAGAGTGCAATGCCAATTTAAATATGAGAGATATCATATTTTAAAATATGGCTTTAAGCACTTGCTAAATATTTTTAAAACTCGGGCCCTAACCGGTTTCTCTATTTTTCCCTTCTTTTGTTGTATGTATATATATTAGGTGTCCAGACACAGGGACGCCTAGATGATGATTCCTTCGAGTCAGACGTTTGCTGCAGCAGTTGTGGATGCAAGGTAGACGCTTCTATTCTTGAGATTTAGATAGGAACCACCGTAGAAATACTCGGGCCGATAGCCCAATTGTATTCATTTATTCTTTTATCGCCTTTTGGTGCGGCATTCGATTTGGTTGTATTATGTTGTACCGAGAATTCGGTTATTTTATTTCATCTCAGTTGTTGTATATAAACTGTTGTGATGATTTATTTAGTTGGTTTGATTAAAAAGATTAGTTAATATAAAATTTTGACGCCAGCCTAATAAGTTATTAGTAATTAAATTGGTTTTCGACAGTGATACTGAGAATGAACCATATGAGATTCCTGTTTTAATCTGGTATAGGATTGATCACCTGGTATTTTATTTGGCGGGATGTCACATGTTTGTAGATCAAAGGTGATATAATTGTAGAAGTCTTATGGTTGAAAGTTAATGAAAATAATGTTTTGAACACTCTAACCTCCATTTATTTTAATATGGGAAAAAGATTAGAGTTTAACTGCAATTAGAATCCTATTATAACTAATACACTGCCATATCTGACCATTCCAAATCTATTCGCCCTCCAGGCCGAATTGAATCAGTCTGGATTAGATTGAAGGTTAGTCCAATTTTTTTTTTTATATATATATATAATCCGATTTCTTCCCCGATTTTAATTCTGATTAAAATCCTACTTTTCATAAATAAAATCCAACATTCTAAAATGCTAAAATGATTAAATCCAAAAGAATTAATTTTTCGAAATCCGAATTAATTTAAATTATTACTAGTTTAAAAATCGACGCATGTTACATACTTTCCCACTAGCACAAGAATTTCGTCCTCAAAATTTGACGATGCGTAAATGTGCAAAATATAATAAGGCTCACATATACCTACCCATAAAATGTTACGATTAGGCGCCCATACACCCAATCTTACACACACATTTCCCCATGATCAAAAATACAATATATACCATAACTATATATATGCATAACTATGTAAATAACGGTGTACCATGCTCGCTCACAAATCACCACTCGGTTCTATCTCCCAAAAGTCATTGCAACTCTTAAGTCCTCAAATCAATTCACATCACCAAATTGATACTTACGATACCTAACATCTGCACTAACAATCTCCAAAATAACTCTCTTCTCCCAAATTCACATATAAGTATCCTCGCATCAATATCGCAAATTCCAGCTTCAATTTCTATAACGTCCTTAACACAAAACATCCTATCTTTGAGAAACACAGCTAACACATATGCTAGACCCAATACCTTAAGGAATACGAATCAACAAAGAATATCAATGATCGGTGACGCGGAAGATAAAGGGACTCATAACCTACGAGACCTGAGACGATGCTCTGATACCATCTGTAACACTCCTCGCATTCTGGCGTCGGCCGCCACCAAGACTACGTCGGGCGTTACTAAATTAAATATCATTCTTAGCCTGTGACAGATATGAGACGTATAAAAATTTCATTCCACAAGATAATAATCAAATTAATACAATAAATAATTAACCATTCATGCAATAATAAATCCATCAACATTCTAATCTCCAAAATAATCCAACTTCAAATAAATATAAACTTGAATAAAATGATCCCACTGTAAATATCTAAATAAACCGTAAACAAATGTGGAACCGATTGGCCCACCAAATCGAAAACAAAAGTCTCATAATAATGCGACAGAATAGAAAGTAAATCCTAAACAACTAAAGCATCGAAAATAAATAATTCTTCAGCTGCACCTCCATAATATCTCCAATACTCCTATGCAACTACTCCAACGCTATATCTTAAATGTTAGTCAACGCAATGAGTCAGAGCTCACCACATGAATACAAGCTACTCTCCCCAATTAGGTTGTGAACCCAGACATTAGCACATAATAAATACCATAATTGAATATTTTAAAATTAAACACGATAATTATGAACGTGCGAGTAAATTAAACTGTGAACACCTAATTATGTTATTATGCCACCCCATTGTTTAATTCCAACTTATCCTATCACAATTCAGTAATTACTCTAAAGTCACCATCTTTTTTTAAATGGATTTATCAAATTATTAATATATATTATTGTGGTGCCATCATAGCCAGTCGACCCTACTCTATGTCCTCCTCTTATTCGGACCCGTCTTAAGTTTTACACCATATACATTCCCCTCGTAATAGTCAGCCAACCCGAACTCTATGATCCCTGCAGTTATTGACGAGGTTACATGCACGGCAATTCATAATAGCCAGCTAGCCCGTATTTTGTCAGCCCTGTACTTATTACGACGCCACACACCCACACGTCCCAATAGCCAGCCAACCAGTATGCTATCAGTCTTGCACTTATTAACGATGCCAATTCATTTTAATACTCGTTTATTATCTAAGGTATTAATTCTCAATTTCTTAGTTTCTCATTATCTAATTTTTTCATTATTTCATATTATCCTCACCCTATTATAGAGCATAATACCTCAAGTCTACCACTAATCCCATAACTAGAGGTCTCCAAAATACAAACACGCCCTATCCTATTTTGTAGGAGGAAATTCTATCATTTATCTCTTCCTAGTCTCGCGTTTAGGCTATCCAAATCAACAGAACAATACCAAAATTAACCTCACCCTGGAATATCCTATCCATAAAAATCTACACTAACTAGTCCCATACCAAGAAAGTGTTAACCGTAACTAAGGCATACCCACTTGTCCCATACATAGCAAGTATTCCTAAAAATTAAGGTGAGAGCATAACTACCCAAAATCTCGTCATCTCTGTAGTGATAATTATAATCAAAACAATGATTTGCACATCCCAATTTATCAACAATTATACAAATTTCTCATGATGTCATAAATTACTTCAATTAAATTCGTTTAATCCATCGTCGTAATCAACACAATTTATTTTATTACACAATTATAGTTTCAACACCATGCGATTTTAAGGATCACAACACAATAATATACTTTGATCATACCTACATAATTACATATGATTACACAAGTCCCTTTTCATTTAAATAGTGAAATTATGATTTTCTACATGCAAACCTACTCCCATTATAACAAAACCAAATCTCTACCCTACACTACACCAAAATGACAAAATTGTCACCTTTCAGTCGGCCACCTTTGTCAAGGTCATTGACCGTGATAAAAAACACGCGTTTTGTGTCACGGTCATTGACCTTGACACGACCGTGACAAAGAATTTTCACGGTCATTGACCGTGACAAGTCCGTGATAAATGTTCTTATCACGGTCTTGACACGGTCAATGACCGTGACAATTCTTTAAATATTTGTCAGGTCAATGACCTTGACACGACCGTGACAACTTCTTCAGCAAAACCCCTTACCCCTTCTTTTTTCCCTCGCGCCGTTCCCTCCATCTCTCTCTCTACGCTGCTATCTCTCTCTCTCTACTTTTAGGTTTATTTCTCTCTCTCTCTCTCTCTCTCTCTCTCTCTCTCTCTCTCTCTCTCTCTCTCTCTCTCTTCCATTTATATATATGTTTGTGTGTATATATATGTCTGTGTGTATATATATGTGTGTGTGTGTGTGTGTGTGCGTGTGTGGGGGTGGGGCAGGGGGGCTGTATGTGTGGGTGGGGCAGGGTGGGGGTGTGTGTGTGTGTATGTGGTGAGTGGGGTGTGTGGAGGGAGGTGGGGGTGGGGGTAGGTGTGTGTGTATTTGAATTAACCCATGAATTTGTATTTTTGTATTTGAATTAACCCATGAATTTGTCAATTTGTTTGTGGGGTGGGGGTGGGGGGGGGGGGGGGTGGGGGGGTGGGGTGGGGGGGGGGGGAGGCGGGGTAAGTCAAGGTACCATTGTAATTCTCTTAATATCGTGCAAGTAGCATATGAAAGTAGGATTGCCCCTCATTGTAAATTAGTAAATTAATAATTCTATACGTTAATTGTTAGTTTAATTGATGAAATGAATTAATTCAGTGGATGAATTAGAAGGCGTACGGGATACACATTTGTTGTTGACATTGCTGTTGGATTATTTTGTTTAGTAAATGTTGTGTTGGTTAGTTTTAAAAGTGGCATGACCACTGGATTATTGTCCATATGGGGGTAGGATTTTTCAACTTTTTTTGAAAATTACTTTGTATATCGAACAATATATACAAAGTATGATAATTAAATGAAACATACTTGAAATTAAATATGTGTATATGTGTGTGTATGTGTGTGTATATATGTGTGTCGTGGTGGGTGGTGGGGGAGGGGGGCAGGGGGTGGGGGGGCTTTAACAATTGTATAGCTTTAATTAATAAATTGTATAGCTTTAATTGTAATTTTAATTGTATAGTTTTAGATGAAAGTAAATTAATAATTAGTGCCAATTTCAACGAAAGTAGGATTTCCCCTCATTGTAGATTAGTAAATTAATAATTGTATACTTTAATTGTTAGTTTAATTGATGAAATGAATTAATTGAGTAGATGAATTAGAAGGAGTACGGGTTACACATTTGTTGATGAAATTGCTGTTGGATTATTTTGTTTAGGAAATGTTGGGTTGGTTGTTTAGTATGTGTATATGTGTGTGTATATATGTGTGTGGTGGTGTGTGGTGTGGGTGGGGTAGGGGTGTGTGTCTATGTGTACTAATAACTTTTTTTTATCTGTACTAATAACATTTTTTTACAGCAAATGTCTCCTTCAGGTATTAAGGCGAAGATGATGATGTTGTTTATGATGATGTCATCTGGGCTCGATGGTAGCGGAGGCGACGAGGGCTCCTCCGCCCCTAGGCTCCCCAAATATTGAAAATTTGGGATTACCATCGAGAATAAATCGGAGCTATTAGCGAGATCCTTCGAGCTGCTAAAGACGGTCGTCCCGAGATTTATGAGTTGGAAGGAGGTGCCATATGAGCTCAAGTTAGCTATTTTGGCGGCACTACAGGTAACATATTTATATTTATATGAATATTTCAATTTCAATTTCAATTTCAATTTCAATTTCAATTTCAATTTCAATTTCAATTTCAATTTCAATTTCATTTTATATTTATATTTATATTTATATTTATTCGCAACTAACATTGAATTTGTTGGACAAGAACAATTCAACTTGGATCCAAAGCTATGCGATTCCGTTTTGGAGCAGTTGAAGGAGCAGCACAAGACGTGGAAGAAAAATATGCAGACACGGTACTTTGGGAAAACACGAGAGTCCATTATACAATGGCGTGGATCCGTCCCACCCAAGGAGCCGATCTCATTGGCATAATGGCAAAAGTTCATTGACAATGAGATTGAGGATCGATAATTGGCATCTCACCAATCGGGGAGGGAAAATCGGGCAAAAAAGACGGACGTGCACTACTTCGGTCGGACCTCTTACGCCGAGATGGAGCATAGGATGAAGGTAAGATTTAATTTTTCTATAACTACAAAAATATATTCTTCTTCATTATTTTACTTTGCGGGGCCGATACTAATTTTAATTTGTTTTATTTTAGGGGGTAGGGAGTTGGCCGGGGGTAAGCCACGTAGGCTCGATACTTATGTGGCTCTTCGGACGAAGAAGGGGAAGGACAAGGAGGTGTCCCCGAGCGTCGTGACCACGATTGTAAGTAATTCGACTATTTAATTTTTGTTAATTACGTTATAATTTTTTAGTTTACTTATTTTACTAATCATGTGCTTTTTGTCGTTTCAGGCAAAGCTTAACGAAGTGCATGAGTCGCAGTCTGATGCCGACAAGGCGTCGTTGTCCACAGACGCACTCAGCCAAGTGCTTGGCTCTGATCGCAAGGGGAGTACAAGGGGGGTGAGCTTGGGGGTGGCCAAATCTAGGATCATCGGATTGGAGACGAGCGACACCGGTTGGCTCGAACGGTGGATTCACACGACGCGAATCTGTCCCGTTTGGAGGCGACAGTCCAAGATATGTACGCATTCATGAAGTGTACGTTGGGCGGAGACCATAAGGGGAAGGGTAAAGGGAAGGAGAAGGCGGTGGAGGAGGAGGAGGTACGGGAGAATGAGGCGCAGGAGGACAAGGCGCAGGAGGACGAGGATGTGGACCTCGCTGCTTCTTCACCGTCACGTGCGTATTTCGATGATCCACTTCCTTATTTCGCTCCCTTCCCCAGACCATTGTCGACACTTGGTTGGCCGAACGTGTTCATATTGGATGTATTTGATGGCCAGCGGATAGGGCGGGGATTGAGGGACCCGAATATCGTCGAGGGTGGAATAGTTCATGGACGTGCGCTTCAAGGGATTGAGTCCAAAGTGCTCGTCACGCATGTGATACCCGGGAAGGAGAACTCCCTATTGTGGTTGCGCAAACAATGCGGCACACTGTATATTAGTGGGTGCGTCAATTCGTATATCGTGTTTCCAACTCACCTCCTCACATTTACCCAAGACATGTAGTAACATTATTTTTAAGTTTGTCCATTTTAATTATATTTGGATTATATCGTCATGTATATTATTTCTATTTTTAATATTTGGATTATATCGTCATGAATAATATATATTTGCACTATCTTTAATTTATTTGGATATATGATGTTTGAATAGGTACAACCAACGTTGTTATAACAGGTACAAATATACTGCTGGGCAGTGGCAGTGGCCATAGTACCCAGCAGAATTTTTTTAAATGCGGCCCAGAATTGTCACGGTCATTGACCATGACAATTTTTTGAATATTGTCACGGGTTTGTCACGGTTATTAACCGTGACTAAACTTGTCACGGTCCATGACGTTGACACGATCGTGACAATTCTAAAGAACTTGTCAAGGTCAATGACTGTGACACATCCGTGACAAAAAAATTTGTCTCTCCCCGAATTGTCACGGTCATTGACCTTGACAAGTCCAACTTGTCAAGGTCAATGACCGTGACAATAGTGCAGATTTGGTGTAGTGCTAAGCATATAAGGGTTATGAGTCTTAATTCCGATTAATGTTCTTCACAAAACAATCCCAAATTAGATCTCACTTTTCCAAATTAAGGTTGTTAATTTATTTTAAGAAAAACGTGTAAATTAATGTTTAGGCGACATTTAAGAAGCGTAATACTAAAAATAGAGAATATAAGTATTCATGCCTGATGAAAAGTTTATTCAAAATTATGATTGGACGGTTGCGTTCCTCTCAAAAAATTAAGAAAGATTTGTTCGTGAACAATCTTGGGAAAACACCAATTAAGACTTCAAAATTTGAATTAAATCTTGATTAAATTTGGGGCTAGGGTTAGTAGATAAAAGGTGATAAAATTGTAGAAGTCTTCTGGTTGAAAAGTTGGTGGAAAGTGTTTTGAAAAGTCTAACCCGAGTTATTTTCATATGGAAAAAATATTAGAGTTTAATTGCAATTAAAATCCTATTAAAACTAAAACACTGCCAGATCTGACCATTTCGAATCGATACCCTCCAAGCCGAATTGATTCGGTCGAAACAGTTTGGCATTTCACCCAAAATTTAATTTATATAAATAAAAAATACAATTTCTTCCCCGATTTCAATTCCAATTAAAATCCTACTTTTCATAAATAAAATCCAACATTCTAAATTGCTAAAAATGTTTAAATCCAAAAATTAATTTAAATTATTACTTGTTTAAAAATCACGGGGTGTTACATATAATAATAATAATAATAATAATAATAATAACAACAACAACAACAACAACAACAACAACAACAACAACAACAACAACAACAACAACAACAACAACAACAACAACAACAACAATAATAATAATAATAATAATAATAATAATAATAATAATAATAATAATAATAATATAGGTTATCATTGACATAAAAAACCCACACATCTCCAACATCTTGCGATTCAATGTCCATTGTAACATTCAAATTTTATGGGAAAAAATGAAATATATTTGGGAAGTATTGAGTTTATTGGTAAATTTTTAATGATAAAAAATAAATGATTAAGTGACTTACTTAATTTTTCATAACTGATGGCAATTAATCGTGTTGTGCAACCATTTGACCAAATAACATTCTCTCCATCTTCAGGTCAAACCTATGATTGCGAAAGTTCGAAATTGGATTAGTGCGTGACTCAATAGTGCCGAGAATTTGTTGTCGAATTTTACCACCATCCATTGGCTTTGTTTTACATGATTTTCAATGATTATTTAGGTAAGAGGTCATCTTCGAACTTCGAGCATCGAGCTTTCTGTTACAAAAAATGTTTCCATGACTGACACGTGCGTTTCTTATTTGGTTGTTTTGTCGCTTAAGAAAACTACCACCTTGATTCTCATTATTAGGTGGAGCGGGGAATGACGCATTTGTGGAAATGTTAGTATGACTTGCTTCTTCTCACATATTGTTCTACAATTTTTGAATTATTATAAGTAAAATAAAAAAAATAGAATAATAAAATAGTACGAATTTTAGAATAATTCAATCTCAAAGTAATACAAATTTCAGAATAATTCAATATCAAAGCAATACGAATTTTAGAATAATTCAATCTCAAAACAATACGAATTTCAATCTCAGAATTGTAATAACATCAATTTTTCATGTAAAGGTTGGTCAGACACAATACACGAAAGATGGGCTTGTTTAAAAATTTATACCATTCTTCGCATCAAACAATAAAATAATATTTCAATTTAAAACATACACGCATATAAAGTCACATGAAGAAATAACTGACAATAAATAGTCTCAACTCCCATAAGTCATAAAACATCGATCTCAGGAGTAACTGGAAAATAAATTAATGAAATAATAAATCTCGAGCTTATGCCCATACAATCTCTGAAGTAGTAAAACAACTAAAATAGAGAGTAACAACATATGATAGAATCAAATGAACTGAATTTGCTAATGACCAAGTTCAATGGTAAGTTTGATCCCCTGTCAGCATGTTGTCCATGTCTAAGAAAACCTGGGGAGAAAACATTCTATAATTTGGGTCAGTGCCCTAAAGTTGCAAGAATTAACTTAATAAACCAATATATAATTATGCATTCAATTCACATTACACACTGCCCATCAGTACTCGCATGCAGTAAGTATCTCACCTCCATCCAAGTGTAATACTATATGCATTCCAACCTAAGTCCAAATTTGAAGTCCGTCTTCTATACTAATGTAATAATTTCAAGACATCTAGCATATATATTAAACGGGAGTTAAACATCTACACATATGATTTCAGTCCCAAGAGTAATCCCCATAATACTATCCACAAGAAATAACAATTCTCACATTATGAATTTTACATAGCATTGCCTTCATTAATAGTTGTCTACATCATTTGACTACATGAATTTGTTCTCAATTAATTTATATAAATATATATGTCCTTACATATATACGGCACAAAGAGGCATCTACCTTCGATGTCCAGTTCGTGCTCTATCGGTAAATCTGAAGGAGTCCCTCACCAAATGAGCATAAATAAAATATACATAAGCACGACGATCTCTGCAGAGTATACCATTACAAGGTCCATACTCCCGAACATAACAATAGATCCGACTATCCCACTTACCTCATCACAAGTGGTTCCACTGACGTAAGACCTAAAATAACGACCTACAAAACTCTTGGCCCACATGTGCCGACGCGTGCTACGGTCCGAAGACATATGAAACCCCAACCGATAGGCCGTCCGTGAACACAGGTATGTTCGCAAAATTAAAATACATATATGTAACACATAATATGTACAAGTAACTATTACCATAATTAACCCCAATTAGATTTCATCAATCTCCGGATATTACCCTTGTCTTAAGAATTACCACTCAAGTTAATTATTAAATTCCCAAATAAAAAATAGTGACACAGAACTATTTTAACTTAAATATCCTCTCACTTGAATAACTTCTCACATACTGTCTTGAGTTCATGAAAATCCCCTTGAACGTTTCCATAAACCAACCTTGACCCAATCCAGGAGCCAAATCGATTCGAAATACGACAAAAGCCCAGATCTTCTTCTTTTCTCTACACGAGTTTCATTTCCAAAAACTTAATTTTGTCTCTAAGATTCTTCCTACTTCAATTCCAAGAATTATAATCCTATTATCGTTAATACAACATAATCACATCATTGTATACTTACCCCCCCCCCCCCCCCCCCCACACACACACACATTGTAACCCCCATAAGTTCAAGAAATCGGATAAAAACATTATAGGTAGACAAACCCAATTCAAGATTATAATTTTAATCTAAAATTTTCCAGAGTAAAAGGATTAATACATGATTTGAAATCCTCTATAAACATAAATCGTATCATATGGATTCTAATAGAAAATTTCCCAATAAAGCGATATCAATTCTTAGTTTGTCACCAAAGTGTTTAATTCTCAAAACACAATTTTTCAGATTAATTCTAAACAACCCTAGATTTAAATTCAATTGTTTTCAATCTCCAAATCAACTTTTAACCTGTAACTTGTATGATAAAGTATGCATATGAATCGAGAAACATATTATAATTAGCTTAGCAAGAAAATTCTTCCCTTAAATCAATGATGTGAGCCTCCTATTTTGAATCTTGTTCTTCCTTTCCTCTCTAGCCTTGGTAACTTCCTCTGGAGGGTGTGGCGTTGCTAGAGCAACACATATATGGATGGTACGTGTGTTTGGGTTGGGTTATTAACCTAATTTAAACCTTAATCCCGTATTCTCCTTAAACCCCCAATTTTGAGCCCCCAAATAAGCCCCAAATACTACCCTAATTTGTCTAAAATCTACCCTAAGGGTGTGACCATCTACCACGCCCAACTTAAGATGTTAAAACTCACTAAAGGAGTTTCCTATTCACTCTAGAATGCACCCAAACAATGTCTACAACAATTAACACATTTTATTATGTTTAATCATGACATAATATTAGTTCAAGTAACATGCAGTTTAATTATCTACGAATAAACACATTTGGCATAAATGAATTTATATAATCATGCATATCACATTCAAGCAATTTATTAACGAAATTTAATTATTTAAAAGTTTAACAATTTAATTATTATGAAAACACTGGGTGTTATATTCTCCCCTCCTAATAACAAAATTTTATCCTTGGAATTTGAAATGTACCTGGATCAAAAAGTTCTGAATACTTCTCCCGCATGTCATCCTCTCTCTCCCATGTCGACTCATCCTCATTGTGGTGCCCCCACTGCATTCATATTAAAGGAACAATCTTCGAACTAAGTCTATGCTCCTTACGTTAAAAAATAGTTACAGGTCTGTCCTCATAACTCGTATCGGACTGAAGCTCTATCTCATCAAGATCTATGTTCTGGTAAGCTACCTCATCTTCAAGAAATCTCCATAATGCCGAAATATGTAAAACATCATGAATCTTCTGCAAATGATCCGGTAAATCTAATCGATACGCCACTGGTCCAATCTTCTCAATAATAGGGAATGATCCCACATACTGGGGAGCCAACTTCCTTTTCTTCCCAAATCGCATCACTATCTTCATGGAAGACACCTTAATTAGCACCTAATTACCAACCTTAAAATCTAAGTGCCTCCTGCATGTATCAGAATAACTCTTATGTCTATCCTGGGCAATCCGAATCTTATCCCAAATCATCTACACCTTCTCTGAAGTGTCATGTATGAACTCCGGTCCGAGACTCTTGTTCTCCCCCACTTCCAACCAACAAAAGGGTCAACAACAAGGCATTCCGTATAATGTCTCAAAAGGTACCATATCGATAGTAAACGGGTAACTGTTATTGTAAGCAAACTCTAATAATGGTAATTACTTGTCCCAATTACCTTTGAAGTCCAAAATGCACATCCATAACATGTCATCTAACATAAAATTTACTCTCTCTGTCTGACCATCCAATAGTGGGTGGTACGAGATACTCCACCCCAATTCCACCCCAATGCTAGCTGTAAACTCCTCCGAAAGTGGAACACAAAGGTCTTGTCCCTATCCGACATAATATTTAGTGGTACAACATGAAATTTTAAAATCTCTACAAGAAAAATCTTGGCATACTACTCTAAAATATAATCTGTCCGAATAGACAAGAAGTGAGACACCTTTGTCAATCGATCAATAATCACCCAGATATAATCATGTCCCCACTGTGATGTGGGCAACCCTATAATAAAGTCCATGAAAATGCTCTTTAATTTCCACATCAGAATCTCGAGAGGTTGTAGAACACCTACTGGCAGCTGATGGTTCATTTTCACTAATTGACATGTGGCACACTTGGCGCCTTATATCCTGGTACATCTTATCCCCATCGGGATGTTCTAAAAAATGCGACCCATGTACCTCTGTCATGACTGCTTGTCATAACTCCTCATCCTCTGGGGCTACCAACCTATCATGGAATCTCAATCCCCCACCTGAACTAATTGTATAGTTTTATGCCCCCCTTTGCCAATAAATGTCTAACCTTATCTTGGTACAAACTATCCATCGCCTGTGCCTTGATGACCCGTATGATGATACTGGGTGTGAAAGTAAGAACTCCCGTAAAAGCATGTGATAACTCATCATCAATATGAAGCGATCTCCACTTCGCCTTCTATGTCGCTTCTAACTCAACTATAGTCTCACGGTTCAAGGTATCTGCCACACCATTTGCCTTACCTGGATAATACTAGATATCAAATTGGTAGTCTTTCACAAACTCAGGCCATCACCACTTCATCGTGTTCATCTCCCTTTGTATGAAAAAATAATGCAAGCTTTTATAGTCAGTGAACAACAAAAATTTATCCCCTAAGAGATAATATCCACTACACCAAATCTGCCTAATTGTCATGGTCATTGACCTTGACAAGTTGAACTTGTCAAGGTCAATGACCGTGACAATTCGGGGCGAGACAACTTTTTTTGTCACGGACGTGTCACTGTCAATGACCGTAACAATTTCTTTAGAATTGTCACGGTCGTGTCACGGTCCATGACCGTGACAAGTTTAGTCACGGTTAATAACCGTCATAACCCGTGACAATATTTAAAAAAATTGTCATGGTCAATGACCGTGAAACGTCCGTGACAGCCATTATCACGGACTTATCACGGTCAATGACCGTGACAATTCTGGGCAGAATTTAAAAAAATTCTGCTGGGCAGTATGGCCACCGTCACTGCCCAGCAGCATATTTTTACCTGTTATAACAATGTTGGTTGTACCTGTTCAAACATCATATATCCGAATGAACTAAAGATAGTGCAAATATATATTCATGACGATATAATCCAAATATTCAAGATAGAAACAATATATATGACGATATAATCCAAATATAATTAAAATGTACAAACTTAAAAATAATGTTACTACATGTCTTGGGTAAATGTGAGGAGGTGAGTTGGCCACACGATATACAAATTAACACACCCACTAATATACATCATGCCGCATTGTTCGCACAACCATAATAGGGAGTTCTCCTTCCCGGGTATCACATGCGTGACGAGTACTTTGGACTAGATCCCTTGAAGCGCACGTCCATGAACTATTCCACCCTCGATGATATTCGGGTCCCTCAACCCCCTCCCTATCTCCTGGCCATCAAATACGTCCAATATGAACACGCTCGGCCAACCAAGTGTCGACATCGGTCTGGGGAAGGGAGCCAAATAAGGAAGTGGATTATCGAAATACGCATGTGATGGTGAAGAAGCAGTGAGGTCCACATCCTCGTCATCCTGCGCCTCATCCTCCTGCACCTCCTCTGCCGCCTTCTCCTTCCCTTCCCCTTACGGCCTCCGTCCAACGTATGCTTCATGAATGCGTACATATCTTGGGTCGTCGCCTCCAAACGGGACAGCTTCGCGTCGTGTGAATCCACCGTTCGAGCCAACCCGGTGTCGCTCGTCTCCAATCCGATGATCCTAAATTTGGCCACCCGCGAGCTCACCCCCCTTGTCCTCCCCTTGCGATTAGAGCCAAGCACTTGGCTGAGTGCGTCTGTGGAAAAAGACGCCTTGTCGGCATCAGACTGCGACTCATGCACTTCCTTAAGCTTTGCCTGAAACGACAAAAAGTACATGATTAGTAAAATAAGTAAACTAAAAAATTATAACGTAATTAAATAAAATTAAACTGTCGGATTACTTACAATCGTGGTCGCGATGCTCGGGGACACCTCATTATCCTTCCCCTTCTTCGTTCGAAGAGCCACATAAGTATCGAGCCTATGTGGCTTACCCCCTAGCCCACTCCCTACCCCCCGAAATAAAATAACGTAAAATTAGTATCGGCCCCGAAAAGTAAAATAATGAAGAATAATATATTTCTGTAGTTATAGAAAAATTAAATCTTATCTTCATCCTATGCTCCACCTCCGCATAAGACGTCCGGCCGGAGTAGTGCCCGTTCGTCTTTTTTTCCCGATTTTACCTCCCCGATTGACGAGATGCAAATTGTCGATCCTCGATCTCATTGTCAATGAACTTTTGCCATTGTGCCAATGAGATCGGCTTCTTGGGAGGGACGGATCCACGCCATTGGATAATGGACTCTCGTGTTTTCCCAAAGTACCGTGTCCGCATATTTTTCTTCCACGTCTTGTGTTGCTCCCTCAGCTGCTCCAAGACGGAATTGCGTAGCTTTGGATCCAAGTTGAATTGTTCCTGTCTAACAAATACAATGTTAGTTGCGAATAAATATAAATATAAATTTAAATATAAATATAAAATGAAATCGAAATCGAAATCGAAATCGAAATCGAAATCGAAATCGAAGTTGAAATTGAAATTGAAATTGAAATTGAAATTGAAATATTCATATAAATATAAATATATTACCTGTATTGCCCCCCAAACAGCTAACTTGAGCTCATATGGCACCTCCTTCCAACTCATAAACCCCGGGCCGATGACCGTCTTTAGCAGCTCGAGGGATCTCGCTAATAGCTCCGATTTGTTCTCGATGGTAATCCCAAATTTGCCAAATTTGGGTAGCCTAGGGGCCGAGGAGCCCTCGTCGCCTCCGCTACCACCGAGCCCAGACGACATCATCATCTTCGCCTTAATACCTGAAGGAGACATTTGCTGTAAAAAAATATTATTAGTACAAATAAAAAAAAATATTATTAGTACACATAGACACACACGCAGCCCCCCACCCCTACCCCACCCCCCATCCCTACCCCCACCCCCTACCCCCTCGGCCCACCCCCACCACACACACACACACGTACACGTACACCCCCCACCCCCTGCC
This sequence comes from Sambucus nigra, assembly GCA_949130495.1. Taxonomy (NCBI): domain Eukaryota; kingdom Viridiplantae; phylum Streptophyta; class Magnoliopsida; order Dipsacales; family Adoxaceae; genus Sambucus; species Sambucus nigra. The sequence goes on along the minus strand of OX422208.1, from coordinate 497,593,928 downwards.
CCCACCACACACATATATACACACATATATACACATACACACATAAATATGTCTAAATTAGTTGAAAACATCTAACGTCGATACATGTATCAAGATTTTATGCCCATAGGATATTTTATTTATATTTTAATATTTTTCGGGCGAAAATTTCTCCCTTTTCATGTTACTTATATACTATGTTATGGCTATTACTTATATACAATTTTGATAATGTTTTTAAAGATTGTCATCTATTGAAACTATTAAAAAAAATTCTTCTTTGTTTAAGGTAATTGACACTTAATAAATTTTATTGCAAGTGAAAGCATTTTTTGGACAAAAAAAATCATTGAAGTCATTTTGTTGGAGGTCATATGCTTAAAGATCGCAGGTTTACTTCGGTGATCTCAGTTTATGTTAGGAGTAGATGGGTTTTTATGTATTTTTTCTATTGGGACAAGTGAAATATTGGAAAAACTTATTATTACCATTAATGTTTTGATTGAAGTAACTTTGATTTAGGTTGGTGGATATGATGTTAGAATTGTTGATTGTGTAGAGAGATTTTACTTATATTTGAAAAACTTATTATTACCATTATTGTATGTTATATATGTTAAAATGGGTGGATGTTATATATTATTCTTAAGAGGTTTTGTTTATTATTATATATATTATATATGCCGGAATAGATGTAAAGCATGGAATAGATGTTATATATTATGTCCGTTCGAATGCCTCAAAATAAAAAATTCCAAAATAGTGCATGATCTTCAATCTTTAGTCCTTAAGGTTCATCGTACCTAAACTAGATTGTGTCTCACTCATAACGAACCAAGTCTATTTAACTTGATAAACTCAAACGTTTTGATACATGAGAGAGCCAATTTATATATAATACAAATGTTTACATTTTCAGTAAGACTTTTGCCAACATTTAGTGAACAATAATTGTTCTTTCGCTTTTGTTTGTTAAATACTAATCTACTAAGAATTTGGCGACATCCACGATGAAAAAAATTGGTAGGAGAAAAATGCTAGAGTAATAAAAAAAAGTTATAAAGTGGTGAGAGGCCCAATTTTTAAAGAGTTTATTTTCATTTCAAGGACAAGGGTTCTCCAGGGAACAAAGAAAATTAAGTATGTGTAAATTATCAAGTTTATAACCTTAATGATTAAATGTTACTAACGCAATAGCTTTAAATTCTTTGTAATTGTAACAAATATGTTAACGAGGTATTCTCTTCTTAGATTTTTTCTTATAAAGTTAGGAAAAAATATTATTTGAAAGAGTATTATAAAATTGGATGTTTTAATGGTGAAGGAAAGTTCAAAATAACCTGCATTATTAAAAAATAAATATCTTTCAACATAAAGAATGCATTGATTTCTTTAACTCCAAGAATAAAAATTCTAGAATCACTTAGAAATAAAATCACAACGAATTATTTTTTATCCTTAACCATAGTCAAAATATCGTAATCCTCCCTTTGAAATTAAAATTAGACACAAATATACAAGTACAAATATCTTCAATGTGGAATTAAGTCGATAACACTAATATTCTAAAGTTCATGAACGATATCTGACCTAAGACAAAAGTATAGGTTAAGCAACAAAAGTGGAACTCACCCACCACACACACACACACAACAACCCCCACCCTGCCCCACCCCCCTCCACACACCCCACCCACCATACATATACACACACACACACAACATCCCCCCTCCCCACACCCACCCACCACACACACACACACACACACACCAGCCCCCACCCTGCCCCACCCCCTCCACACCCCCACCAACCACACATATATACACACACACACAACAGCCCCCCTCCCCACCCCTACCCCCACCCTGCCCCACACACGCACACACACACATATATATACACACACAAACATATATATAAATGGCAGAGAGATAGATAGAGATAGAGAGAGAGAGATAGAGAGAGAGAGAGAGTTGGAAAAAGGAGGGAACGACCGGGGAAAGAAGGGGAAAGGGTTTTTGCTGAAGAAGTTGTCACGGTCGTGTCAAGGTCAATGACCGTGACACAAAACGCGTGTTTTTTGTCACGGTCAATGACCTTGATAAGGGTGACTAGCTGAAAGGTGACAATTTTGTCATTTTGGTGTAGTGATCTCCCAATACATAATACAAACACTACAGATGCTAGCTCCATATCATGGTTCGGGTAATTCCCCTCACCGACTTAAGCTTTCGGGAAGCTTGAGTTATCGTTCAATCCTCCTGCATCAATACCCATCCAATTTCTCACAATGATGCATTTGTAAAGATCCTATAGTCAATCCCTCCACGAGGCAAAGCAAGTACCGGAGTCAAAGCCAACTTGTCTTTCATCTCGTCCAAAGCCTATTGACATGAATCATCCCAAACAAATGGTATATCCTTTTGCGTCAAATTTGTTAGAGGTTTAGCTATCTTCGAGAACCCCCATATGAATTTAAGGTAGTACCATGCCAAACCTAAAAAATTACGCCCCTCCATAGTTGTAGTTAGGTGTCCCCACTCCATCACTGTGGAAACTTTTCTCGGATCCACTGATATCCCCCTCTCAGATACAACGTGGCCCAAGGACTGAACCTCCCTCAACTAATATTCGCATTTCTTAAACTTGGCATATATCTTAGGGTCCCGTAACATCTGCAAGATAATCCGCACGTGTTATGCATGATCATCTGCAATCTGAGAATAAATCAATATGTCATCTATGAACACGAAGACAAACTGATCTAGAAAGCCACTAAACACCTTATTCATCAGGTTTATAAACACTGTCAGTGAGTTGGCCAGGACAAAAGGCAAAACCAAGAACTCATATGATCCATATCTTATCAAGAATGTTGTCTTCGGAACATACTTCTCTCGATCCTTAACAGATGGTACCCCGACCTCAAATTGATCTTAGAAAAATATGATGCACCCCTCAACTGGTCAAGCAGATCATCAATACGGGGAAATAGATAATTTACTGTACATGTATAGTAACCTTGTTTAACTCCCTATAATCAGTGCAAAGCCTCAACAATCCATCCTTTTTCCTCACAAACATAATGGGAGCACCTACTCTTCTGAATAAATCTTTGACCCAGTAACTGTTGAATCTCATCTCGAATACCTCTCATCTTCAAAGAAGCCATGCGATATGGTGCACGTGTGATGTATCTCATACCCGGAATCAAGTAAATCACAAACTCCATTTCCCAACTCGGTGGTAACCCTAGAATCTCTCCAAACCCATCTAAAAAATATCTAACAATCTGGATGGAGTCTAGAAAAATAATGACCTCGCCATAAGTCTCCTCCCTAATGTAATAGAAATATATGCTCGACCCTCCCTCTGGGTGCGGCATCGCAACCAAGTACATTTTTTGCCCCGTAATGGCAAAGATGATGGACCTCCCTTAGCAATCAACATAATACTTGTAAGTAGCTAGCCAATCCATCCCTAGGATAATGTCATACTCTGACATATTTAACACAAGTAAGACTACCACAAACCTAAGTCCCCCAATGTCAATCCTTATACCCCTGCACACAAAACGTATATGCGCCCCTCTACCCATGGGTAAATTAATGTAAAGTACTATGTCTGATATGAAGTTTATCATTCCCAATGCACGAGTAAAACTAGTACTAATAAATGAATGTGACGCACCAGCTTTAAATAAAATGCGCCCTACATGCCCAAAAATAATGAATATACCCTCTACTGCATGTGCTGGTACAGGTCCCTTTCCAGGTGCAACATGGTAGCTGCTTCCCCTAAAGTGGGGTGGGTGAAGCAGGAAATGTTAGCACTGCAATCCCTGGCGTGGCTAGGAACTTCTAACGCTGCCCCTGTGGTGCATGATACCCACATTGTCCTCCCTGCTCCAGTACACCCTGATTACCCTGAGGTCACCTCTTCACTAGGTGTCCCTTCTCTCCACAAATGTACCAATTACCTTAAAACTGATGTTTATCTCCTTATTGGCCTGCTTATTCCGTTCTTCGAAACCCATATGCCTTTTATACTAATTGTAACACCCCGTAATTTTGAGGGTTTAATATTTAATTATTTTTGGGAGTTATAAAAATATTTAAATTGGAGAAACTTAAATTCATGAGTTGGAGAATTTAATTGAGTGAGCCGAATTATTTATAATTGGCGACTTTTAAGTTAATGGTTCAAAATCTCGTGTGTCGCATTTTGAGGTCGAAATTTGGTGATGTCAAAAAGTATTTCGGATGGCAATTCCGAGAGCGTGGTTGCGTCCGGATGGGTCGAGATAGTCAGTGAAGAGTACCCGAGGGTAGTAATTGGGTCTTGGGGTATTTTTGGGCATAGCCGGGCCCATACGGGGTGATTTGGGCTATTTTAATTAAGCCCATTAGGCTAAAAACGGGATTAAGGGGTTTTGACCTAATTGGGAAATTAAGGAATGGGAGCCAACATAACTCTAAACCTAGGGTTTGAGAGGGGATTTAGGGGAAAGCAAATCAAGAGCAAATTAGAGGTTATTGGAGCCAAATTAAGGGACATTTAGACACCCCGACTAAATAAATACCGGGTAGCTACTCCTTTATTAAATTAATTCAAAATGCCAAGTTGGTCCAGTTAATAGCATCACTGTCGAAAACATTTTATTATTACTATCCACCTAGTATTTAAAAAGTAAGTTGCCAAATTTTAATTAAAGTCTGATTAACATGCAACAAGTGTAGTGAAGAAATAAATAACACCATTCACCATACTGAAGTAAAACGAATAACCATCACATAGTGTAAATAAAGTCTGGAGGAAAACTCCTCACTACAATCCCATACTGAAATAAACAACCGAATGCTAAAACAATACAAATCAAAGTCTGAAAACTGTAATGTAAAAGATGTCTCTAATAGAAATGGGCAACATGCCCTACAACTGATAGATAGTGACTCTGGAATCCAAAAGATAGAAGCATCTACAAGCAAATCCCTGTAGCTTCCACAAACAGCTACAGCTCGTCACCTGAATGCGGATCCTATGCTTGGTGTCCCTGTGGCTGGGCACCTAAAATGGTTTTACAAGAAAAGTAGATTTGAAAAGCAAACGGGTCAGAGCCCGAATGTGGAGTTATATTTTAAAAACCTGCAAGTGCTTTAAAAACATTTAAAACATTAAATGCAAAGTACATGTTAGGACGTGCACTCACATGATATTCTCACCTCTCGCCTAATTGTGCACTCCTAACTTAAGTACCCATCTAGAGTGATACAAACTACTAGCTAAGTGACAACATATCTAGCTAGACTATCATAGGTCTTACCCTTATTACTCGGTTCTATTAACATAATAACGCTCGTAATTAAGTAGGGGTTTAACGCAATCTCAGATGCTCAATATGCAATATATTACTATCAGCTAACTCGTTATGTTTCTCGAAACAATATTGTAATTATATTCACAACAATAACATGAAGGTTCTCATTAATTAAATGTATATTATTCACATCGTAAATATACAATACAAGCACCCCGAGAACTAAGCTGCGGTGCACACATACTCTGCTATCCATCCCGGTACATCACGTACATAAGGATTACATATTCCGAATCTCTCAGGAATAGTTCACAGATAACAACATCACAAACAATGGAGGTGAACACAGTCACATCACATAGGTCACGCACATACCTACGCTCCTACGATCAGCGGACTTATTAATATCCCAATAAGTCTTTCTATGACCTATGTTCATCGAGGTAACCAGTCTAAATCCGGGAAACACAAGGATTAGAGGGCCCTAAGCGAACGTAAACCTCCCGTGATAGCAAGTATGGTAGGTATGTCATACACACAATTCATATACCAATACTAAGTAAACACACGTCTTAGTAATACCGTAGTTTAATCGTAGTACTATTCTCATTCTCGTACTAACTTATAATTATCACAATTTATACTATTCCGGTTTATCATCATACGCGCCATCATTTATTCTCACGTCGTAGTAGACACTCACGTCTCAACCCAAACCGTCCATTTAATTTAACTCTCGTATATAATTTCCTTCTCATAAATACCCAAATGTCCCAATTCTATCATTACAACATCAACGGAATGATATCTATATCCTCAAACAAGTTTACGGGACTCCAAAAATCAAAACAGTCCAAAAAGGACCAAACTGTCAACTCGTTAGAAGTCTCGTTCGAACGAGACTGTTCGAACGAGATTCCTCTGTCAACTCGTTAGAAGTCTCGTTCGAACGAGGTTGTTCGAACGAGATTCAAGTTCGTTCGAATGAACTGTACCTTCTAACGAGATCTCGTTCGAACGAAGTATCGAACGAAATTCCTTTTCGTTAAAAGTGACTGGTCAACTCGTTAGAAGCTCGTTCGAACGACCTGGGAAGGTCTTCTAACGAGGGACCAGTTTCGGCCCAGAATTTTCCCCATCTCGTTTTTATCCATTTTATCACTCCTAATCTCTTCCAAAGTTCATCCCAACAACGCTTTAGAGTCTCTAATTCATCCTAAACATATTCAAGTCAACTCCTAACATGTTTTCAAGGATTAAATCTCTTTAACATCAATCAAAATATAAATCTCTACACTTTTTCCCCAATTATTTCAAGAACATGAACCCTAACTTTTGAATCATGAAATAACTCACTATAAATCCGTTTTAATTCCTTCCTATCACAGATATCATGAGAATAATTATCTACCTATCATTCTACATGCAATTCTCCTCAATATTTTCAAGTTCTAAGCTCCAAACTACATGAGTTTTCATTATCTTTCAAGAACAGTTGTAATTCATAAATTTTCTAACATGGAAGAAACATTCTACGAATTTAAATACGATTAAAACACTTGCCTTGATTGGATTTCTGATTTTGGTGTTGGTTTGGTGAAGATTTCTGCAGAATTCCCTCTTTCCAAGCTTCTCCTCCAATGGTGGCTTAAGGAGGCTAGGGTTTTCTTTGGGAAAATTTGTAAACCTAATGATAGCCTCCGTAGCTTAATGGCTTAATATGGGTTGGTTAGTAGGTTTAGTGGGTTAAATCCACATCAGATTAAAACTCCCAATTTTCGTCACTTTTAATTCCTCAAAATGTAAAATTACCAAAATACCCTTTAAGTTGCCGGTATGGCCTAAAAATACGCCGGGACCCAAACTACACCCCCGGCTAGTGTTTTCTGACTATCTCGACCCTTCCAGACGCGTTGGCGCACTCAAAACGACCATACGGTTTATAGATTTTAAATTCACTTTTTATAATCAAAATATTACACCGTGACGCGGCGGTCCCACGCGTCTCAACAAACTTTCTAAAATGCCGTATATAAATCTCACGACAAATTTCATAAATCCAAATTCATATAAAATCATATATGCACATAATCAAATACCAAACTCGCATCTCGTTAGTATTTTTAACCCGGATTAATTTCCAATTAATACACATTTAATTAATTAATCCCAAAAATAAATATAGCCAAAAGTACGAGGTATTACATACTTCCCCCCTAATAACTGAATTTCGTCTCGAAATTCGAAACTAGAAAGTACCTGCTAAAAATAACTCTGGATAACGTTCGCACATCTCATCCTCGCGCTCCCATGTGGACTCCTCGACATTGTGATGTCGCCACTGAACACGCACTAACGGGACTATCTTTGACCGCAGCTTCCTCTCGCTTCGATCCAAAATAGCAATCGGCCCCTCCTCGTAGGAGCTATCCGGCTGGAGATCGATGTCCTCCACAGCAATGTGAGAATGAGCCAAATTATCTCTAAGGTATTTCCTTAGCGAGGAAATATGGAACACATCGTGAATCCGATGCAAATGCTCCGGTAACCCAAGTCTATACGCAACCGGTCCGATTCGCTCAATAATAGGAAACGGCCCCACATACCTTGGTGCCAACTTCCCTTTCTTCCCGAAATGCATAATCCCCTTCATAGGAGATACCCTGAGCAAAACCTGGTCCCCTACTTGGAACTCCATGAAAAATCTCTTCGCATCAGCATAACTCTTCTGCCTGTCTTGAGCTACCCGAATGCGACTCCGAATCAACTCAATCCTTGCCGAAGTATCCTGAGCCACTTCCGGCCCAAGCAGTTTGTTGTCCCCCACCTCTAACCAACATGCTGGGGAACGACAAGGCCACCCGTACAATGCCTCAAACGGATCCATGCCAATAGTGAACTGATAGGAGTTGTTGTAAGCAAACTCCACCAGTGGAAGGTACTGCTCCCATCCACCCCCGAAATTAATAATGCACATGCGTAGCATGTCCTCCAACATCTGATTTGTGCGCTCAGTCTGCCCATCAATCTGCGGATGATAAGCCGTACTCAATCGCAATTCCGTGCCCATGGCCTCCTGGAAACTCTCCCAAAACCTCGAAACAAATATCTTGTCTCTGTCAGACACGATATTTAGGGGCACACCGTGAAGTCTCACAATCTCTGAAATGAAGAGCTGGGCATACTGTCCCATAGTGTAGTCAGTCCTTACGGGTAAAAAGTGAGCGACCTTGGACAACCTGTCCACAATTACCCAAACGGAGTCGTGACCCCTCTACGACATAGGCAACCCCGTGATAAAGTCCATGGATATGCTCTCCCACATCCACACCGGGACCTCCAATGGCTCTAGCAATCCTGCCGGTCTCTGATGATCCACTTTTACAAGCTGACAAGTGGCGTATTTTGAAACAAACTCAGCGATATCTCTCTTCATACCGCTCCACCAATACTGCCGTCTCATGTCCTGGTACATTTTGTCCCCTCCGGGATGTACCGTGAATCGTGAGCCGTGCGACTTTGCCATAACATCGTGTCGCAATTCCTCCCCTTCCGGAACTACCAATCTCCCATTGAAGCGTAATCCCCCGTCTGAGCTAATGGTATAGGACTCGGCTCCCTCTGCTAGTAATCGAACTATCTGCTCCTGACAGAACGAGTCATTAGCCTGTGCCCGTACTACCTTTGTGACAATCTGCGGTGTAACGGTCATCACAGACATGAAAGATCGGGCCACTGCATCCTGGTGTCCCAATTCCTTCCACTTATCCTTCCACACCTCTGCCACCTCATCTGCTGGCCTACGGCTCAACGCGTCTGCTACCCCGTTAGCCTTTCCCGGGTGGTACTGGATGTCGAACTGGTAGTCCTTCACAAACTCAAGCCACCTACGCTGCCGCATATTCAACTCTTTCTGCGTGAACAAGTACTGTAGTGACTTGTGGTCCGTGAACAGTTGGAACTTCTCCCCCAAAAGATAGTGCCTCCAAATCCGTAGGGCAAATACCACTGCTGCCAACTCCAAATCATGCCTGGGGTAATTCTTCTCATGAGGCTTAAGCTTACGGGAAGCATAAGCTATGGCCTATCTCTCCTGCTGCAAGACACCTCCCAGTCCTTGCAAAGACGCATCGGTGTAAACCAAATACTCAACTCCCGATCTCGGCAATGCTAACACAGGCGCTGAGGTCAATTTGTCCTTTAATTCATCGAATGCCAACTGACAGGCATCACTCCAAATGAACGGCACACCCTTACGAGTCAGATGTGTCAAAGGACCTGCTATCTCCGAGAAACCCCGAATAAACCTCCTGTAGTATCCTGCTAGACCCAAGAAACTACGAATCTCCGTTGGTGTCGTGGGCTGTCCCCACTCCCTCACCGCTGATACTTTCCCCGGATCAACAGATATTCCCTGATCGGAAATAATGTGTCCCAAAAACTGGACTTCCTTCAGCCAAAACCCGCACTTCTCATATTTTGCATACAACTCGTTCTGACGAAGTGTCTGCAAAACCTGCCTCAAATGCTCGGCGTGCTCCTCCTCTGTCTGGGAGTAAACCAGAATATCATCAATGAAGACAATGACAAACTGGTCTAGGAAATCCCTGAACACTCTGTTCATCAAGTCCATAAACACAGCTGGAGCGTTGGTCAAACCGAAAGGCATAACCCGAAACTCGTAAGAACCATATCTCGATAAGAACGCGGTCTTCGAGACATCCTCCTCCCTGATACATAACTGATGGTATCCCGATCTCAAGTCAATCTTCGAGAAGAAAGAAGCTCCTCTCAACTGGTCGAATAAGTCATCGATTCGAGGCAACGGATACTTATTCCGTATCGTGACCTTATTCAACTCTCGGTAGTCCACACACAATCTCAGTGAACCGTTCCTCTTCTTCATAAACAAAATTGGAGCGCCCCAAGGTGAGGTACTCCTGGGAATAAAGTCCTGACCTAACAGCTGCTCTATCTGATCCCGTAAGTCCCTCATCTCAGCTGGAGCCATACGGTACGGTGCGCGTGCTATAGGTCTCGTACCCGGTAGCAAATCTATAACAAAGTCTATCTCTCGACTGGGTGGTAAGCCTGGTATCTCCTGAAACACATCCGAATACTCCCTGACAACTGGGATAGAATCTAAAGGAATCACAACCTCCTTAGAGGCATCCTCCTCTAGGTAGTACAAATGAGCGGTCGATCCTCCCTCTGGGCGAGGCATCGCCACTATGAACATCTCTTGCCCCGGAATGGCAAAAACAATGCTCCCGCTGAAGCAATCAATCATGGCCCTATAAGCTACGAGCCAATCCATACTGATGATCACATCGTGAACATGCATATCTAATACCAACATATCTGCAGGTAATACCAGACTACCAATCCCTACTCCCACTCCCCGGCATATAAAGAATATAAGTGACCCACTCCCCAAAGGTGAGTCGACACACGTCACTGTGCTCTCTGCCGTAGCTAACAATCCTAAAACTTTCGTGAAGTGTGTAGCTATAAAATAGTGTGTAGCCCCCGTATCAAATAACACCCGACCCATAGTGCCATGGATAGGAAACGTACCCTCAATCGCGGGCGGTGCCTGTGGAACTGCAGACTGGTGGACGTTGTAGACACGTCCATACTGTAGCTGCCCCTGTTGAGCTGGGACTGCTGGAATGGGTGGCAATGCTGCCATCTGTGGCGGTGCGGGAAGAGCGGTGGGAAACATAGGCCTCTGTGGCTCTTGGCGAGCACCCTGCTGCTGCTGCTGTGGGGCCCTGCCCCTATCAGGACAATCCTGTCGTTTATGGCCAGTCTTGCCACAAACAAAGCACTTCCCTGGGAAGTTCCCTCCTCTCTGCCCCGGCTGTCCCCGGCCCTGGTGGCCATTACCGTTCCTCCATTGGCCCTGCTGGCCCTGGTGAAACTGCTGCCCATTCTGCCCCTATTGGCCCTGATGGCCGTTTGGACCCTGATGGCCCTGGCGGAAACCTCCCTGTCCCTGCCTGTAGTTCCCTGACCGGAACCTCTTATTATCCCCCTGCTGGGAGCCCTGCTCATTCTGTCTCTGTCCCTGACCAGATTGTGCCCCGCTGGCACTATGTCCTCCAGTCCTGCCCTGATGGCTAGACTCCCCCGACCTCTTGCCCTTGGCCATATGAAAACGGTGGTCCTGGAAGTGCAACAATGCAGCGTTAACCACATCAGAATAAGTGGCCAACGATAGGTTCCCTAGCAGATGCTGACGGATCCTCCAAGTCAACCCGTCGGTGAACTTCTCAATTTTCTTCTTCTCTGTTGGTATCTCGTCTGGAACGATGTTCAACAGATTCGTGAACTCGGCCTCATACTCGGCCACAGTCTTGCCCTCCTGCCTCAGATTCATCAGCTTCCTCCTCATTTCCGTATGAACAGCCGACGGAAAGTACTTGCGGTCAAACCGCACCCAGAACTCCTGAATCGTGAGAGTATCCCTCTCCTCCATGGTGGTAATAGACTCCCACCACTGTAGTGCAGATACAACTAGCTTGAAAGTAGCTAGCACCTGCTTCTGAACATCCGTGCACTCATACATCCTCAAGTGCCTCTGCATATCCTTCCTCCATTGGCTCGAGACTACCACATCTGAGCTACTAGCAAACTCTGGCGGATGCGCTTTCTGAAAAGCGTCACGTACACGCTCCCAAGCAGACGGGAATGCATTAGCCTGTACTGGCGCGGCAACCGGCGCCTGAGGTGGTGCCTGCTGAACAACGGCAATGGCGGCATTTACCGCTTGGGCTACTATAGCTGCAACCTCAGCGGCGTTCATCATGCCCTGAACTGGAGCGGGCTGGGGTTCGGGCGTTGCATCCCTGGGAACTCGTCGTGCACGTCGTGGAGGCATCTAAAATAAGAACAAAGTTTATAAGTTCGCTGTTTATAAACTTAAGATAGCTGAAGAACGAAGCATACACAACAAGAGTACAACAGTCCTAAAATATAGGGATCTATATCAAAGAAACGTAGCGGAAACATAACAAGCCGTCAGATCCTAAAGGACACTAGAACCTGATGCTCTGATACCACCTGTGACACCCCGACTAATTAAATACCGGGTAGCTACTCCTTTATTAAATTAATTCAAAATGCCAAGTTGGTCCAGTTAATAGCATCACTGTCGAAAACATTTTATTATTACTATCCACCTAGTATTTAAAAAGTAAGTTGCCAAATTTTAATTAAAGTCTGATTAACATGCAACAAGTGTAGTGAAGAAATAAATAACACCATTCACCATACTGAAGTAAAACGAATAACCATCACATAGTGTAAATAAATTCTGGAGGAAAACTCCTCACTACAATCCCATACTGAAATAAATAACCGAATGCTAAAACAATACAAATCAAAGTCTGAAAACTGTAATGTAAAAGATGTCTCTAATAGAAATGGGCAACATGCCCTACAACTGATAGATAGTGACTCTGGAATCCAAAAGATAGAAGCGTCTACAAGAAAATCCCTGTAGCTTCCACAAACAGCTACAGCTCGTCACCTGAATGAGGATCCTATGCTTGGTGTCCCTGTGGCTGGGCACCTAAAATGGTTTTACAAGAAAAGTAGATTTGAAAAGTAAACGGGTCAGAGCCCGAATGTGGAGTTATATTTTAAAAACCTGCAAGTGCTTTAAAAACATTTAAAACATTAAATGCAAAGTACATGTTAGGACGTGCACTCACATGATATTCTCACCTCTTGCATAACTGTGCACTCCTAACGTAAGTACCCATCTAGAGTGATACAAACTACTAGCTAAGTGACAACATGTTTAGCTAGACTATCATAGGTCTTACCCTTATTACTCGGTTCTATTAACATAATAACGCTCGTAATTAAGTAGGGGTTTAACGCAATCTCAGATGCTCAATATGCAATATATTACTATCAGCTAACTCGTTATGTTTCTCGAAACAATATTGTAATTATATTCACAACAATAACATGAAGGTTCTCATTAATTAAGTGTATATTATTCACATCGTAAATATACAATACAAGCACCCCGAGAACTAAGCTGCGGTGCACACATACTCTGCTATCCATCCCGGTACATCACGTACATAAGGATTACATATTTCGAATCTCTCAGGAATAGTTCACAGATAACAACATCACAAACAATGGAGGCGAACACAGTCACATCACATAGGTCACGCACATACCTACGCTCCTACGATCAGCGGACTTATTAATATCCCAATAAGTCTTTCTATGACCTATGTTCATCGAGGTAACCAGTCTAAATCCGGGCAACACAAGGATTAGAGGGCCCTAAGCGAACGTAAACCTCCCGTGATAGCAAGTATGGTAGGTATGTCATACACACAATTCATATACCAATACTAAGTAAACACACGTCTTAGTAATACCGTAGTTTAATCGTAGTACTATTCTCATTCTCGTACTAACTTATAATTATCAAAATTTATACTATTCCGGTTTATCATCATACGCGCCATCATTTATTCTTACGTCGTAGTAGACACTCACGTCTCAACCCAAACCGTCCATTTAATTTAACTCTCGTATATAATTTCCTTCTCATAAATACCCAAATGTCCCAATTCTATCATTACAACATCAACGGAATGATATCTATATCCTCGAACAAGTTTACGGGACTCCAAAAATTAAAACAGTCCAAAAAGTACCAAACTGTCAACTCGTTAGAAGTCTCGTTCGAACGAGACTGTTCGAACGAGATTCCTCTGTCAACTCGTTAGAAGTCTCGTTCGAACGAGGCTGTTCGAACGAGATTCCAGTTCGTTCGAACGAACTGTACCTTCTAACGAGATCTCGTTCGAACGAAGTATCGAACGAAATTCCTTTTCGTTAGAAGCGACTGGTCAACTCGTTAGAAGCTCGTTCGAACGAGCTCGTTCGAACGACCTAGGAAGGTCTTCTAACGAGGGACCAGTTTCAGCCCAGAATTTTCCCCATCTCGTTTTTATCCATTTTATCACTCCTAATCTCTTCCAAAGTTCATCCCAACAACGTTTTAGAGTCTCTAATTCATCCTAAACCTATTCAAGTCAACTCCTAACATGTTTTCAAGGATTAAATCTCTTTAACATCAATCAAAATATAATCTCTACACTTTTTCCCCAATTATTTCAAGAACATGAACCCTAACTTTTGAATCATGAAATAACTCAATATAAATCCGTTTTAATTCCTTCCTATCACAGATATCATGAGAATAATTATCTACCTATCATTCTACATGCAATTCTCCTCAATATTTTCAAGTTCTAAGCTCCAAACTACATGGGTTTTCATTATCTTTCAAGAACAGTTGTAATTCATAAATTTTCTAACATGGAAGAGACATTCTACTAATTTAAATATGATTAAAACACTTGCCTTGATTGGATTTCTGATTTTGGTGTTGGTTTGGTGAAGATTTCTGCAGAATTCCCTCTCTCCAAGCTTCTCCTCCAATGGTGGCTTAAGGTGGCTAGGGTTTTCTTTGGGAAAATTTGTAAACCTAATGATAGCCTCCGTAGCTTAATGGGTTAATATGGGTTGGTTAGTGGGTTTAGTGGGTTAAATCCACATCAGATTAAAACTCCTAATTTTCGTCACTTTTAATTCCTCAAAATGTAAAATTACCAAAATACCCTTTAAGTTGCCGGTATGGCCTAAAAATACCCCGGGACCCAAACTACACCCCCGGCTAGTGTTTTCTGACTATCTCGACCCTTCCGAACGCGTTGGCGCACTCAAAACGACCATACGATTTATAGATTTTAAATTCACTTTTTATAATCAAAATATTACACTGTGGCGCGGCGGTCCCACGCGTCTCAACAAACTTTCTAAAATGCCGTATATAAATCTCACGACAAATTTCATAAATCCAAATTCATATAAAATCATATATGCACATAATCAAATACCAAACTCGCATCTCGTTAGTATTTTTAACCCGGATTAATTTCCAATTAATACACATTTAATTCATTAATCCCAAAAATAAATATAGCCAAAAGTACGGGGTTTACAGACATCAACAATGGATCAGACACTACGAACACTTTCAGGCAAGTGGTTAACTGTTGTTATTTCGAAATTGATGATAATCAATTCATATCATAGTGATGTGTAAACCAAAATTCATTTTGGGGATAAATGGGTACAAAATGGGGTTTTTGTTCGTGAAACTATTGAATGAGATTCATAGTAAAAAAAAAACTGTTGTGTTGAACATATCTGAGTATAGATATTTGATTGGAATAAGAATTCGGATTATAAACTGGGGGGAAATCTGAATTTGGAAATTGGTTTGTAGAATAAGATTTATAAATTTTAATTGGAACACCCATTTTTAATATAGTGAGATATCGTATGAATCAAGAATGCTAAAACGGTTATAGATGATTGAGACTTGTTTTGGGAGTAATTGATTGGTTAAAAATCATCTTTTAAGGTTGGAAAATGGAGAGGTAAAACCTTGGAAATTCGGTCATGGCTGAAACAGCAAGCCGAGGAAGACAACCACCTGCTCGATCGATCGATCGACCCAGGGGGCTCGATCGATCGAGGGTCCCAGGAAATTGGCAGTTCGGCCAGTTTGTTTATAATGAGGGTTTAATTTAAGTTTTAATTCCCTTACTTTTATTTGGTGATAAATTTATATGGGACACATATTTCCTTAACAATTATAGGGTGATATAATTGGGTTTAGGAGGGTGTGGACGGTATGTCATGAAATGAACGAATTATGAGAAATAATTCATAATTATTGATATTGGGCCGAGGAATAATATTCGGGTATTGTAGTTGGGTGACGCTATATTATTAAAGGAATTGAGGAAAAATATTTAATTATGGACCAAGTGGGCGAGTCCGGGTACGTTGATAATTATAGGTAAATATAATTGGGGAGTTTATGGAGATGTATGTGTGATACATTGTGGGCGAAGATGTGGGAATGAAATTATGAGAGGTAAAACGGACCAAATGAGCGAGTCCGGATAGGTTGGTTAAGTGACATCAAAGTACTTAATTAATTATTGAGAGAGAGTAATTAATTTGGAGTCGGAATATAGACTCGAAAAATATTAAAGTATGGGCCAAGCGAGCGAGTCTGGGAATAATGGTTGGGTGACACCAGGTTATTAAATTAATAAGTGTGATAATTAATTAAATCAGAGTCGGATTATAGACTCGGGAATGTATTGAATTAATAAGTGTGTTAACTAATTTTATTAGAGTCGGACCACAGACTCGGATTGGTGTAAATTAATTAAGGTGTAAATTAATTATATTAGAGTCGGACCGCAGACTCGGATTTGCGTTGATTAATTAATATGTAAATTAATTAAATAAAGGGTCGGATTGTAGACTCGGGTAGGTATTAAATTAATGGATGTGTTAATTAATTTAATTAGAGTCGGACGATAGACTCGGGGTGGTATTAAATTAATGTGTGTTTTAATTAATTTAATTAGAGTCGGACGAGAGACTCGGGGTGGTATTAAGTTAATAAGTGTGTTAATTAATTTAATTAGAGTCGGATTGTAGACTCGGGTAGGTATTAAATTAATGGGTGTAATAATTAATTTAATTAGAGTCGGATTGTAGACTCGGGGAGGTATTATATTAATACGTGTGTTAATTAATTTAATTAGAGTCGGACGATAGACTCGGCGAATTATTATATGAATTGAGGTGTGAATTAATTATGTTGAGTCGGGCCACAGACTCAGGAAATTACAGGCAGTGTACGGGATTTTGAGTACACGGTAAAGTCGGGGTTTATATTATATATATACGGTGTAGTGATAGTATATATATACGTGTATATATTGTGTGTGATATTAAATATCTGTTACTAGATATTTATTCAATTTATATACTCTAATGCTATCAAGGGAGGTTGCGCGATGTGGGTGAATCCCCTAGCTTGAGGAGCAGGGCGAGTATATCCCCAGGTCATAGTGTCCAGTATATATGGGTGAGGGATTAATCTCACTTTCAGAGAAGGAATATGACCACCTCCACTTCGTTTATATATTGGTCCAAGTTGGTGAGCGATTCAAACTTGGGAAAACTAGGTTTTGTGAGCACACCTAGTGGGATGGCATTTTAGAGGGAATCATCCGGCGAGGGTATACTCGAAGGGATGGATATACGCATGTTATATGTGTGGATTTTGTGGCAAGGGTACGTATATAATGGTAGTAAATATTATATACGGGTAATAATATAGTGTGTGATGTATTTACTTTATATAACTTGTGATACGGTTATATGTTACTATTTAAGAGGAATTAATTAAGTTGATTGTGAAATAACTTATAATTCAGGAAATCATTATACTCGGGATAGAGTAGTATGGCAAGGGAAGGTTATACCAGGACTAGTTGGATGGGGTAGTAAAACTAGGTGGGGTTAAGGTAACCGGTAGGTGTGCACAATAGTGGAGGGATGAGAATGTTCACAAGGGAGTGCGACACTAACTTAAATATGAAGCGCATTCATGCATTTCAAATTACTGCAGTTAATTCACTTGCTAAATATTTTCAAAATGTTTTGGGTTCTAACCCTTGCTATAAAATTATTTTCAAAACCTTTTAGGTGTCCATCCACAGGGACGCCAGGATTGATATTCTTTACCAGGGACATGGAGCAGCGGCATATGTGGATGCTAGCAGGAGTTTGGATTAGACGCATCATTCATTCATTCCTAGAGTTGGAATCTTGTATCAGTTTCAGTTTTATTTAGGGCATGTCGCCCAGACTTTCAGTTCAGTTTTGATATTTATTTTTATTCCTGTGTTGGATATTTGTATTGGATTATTTCACTTTGGTGGCCGGTGGTTTATTCGGCAAGTTGTGTAATTAATTATTCAGTTGAGTTTTATTCAGTTGTGTGAATGGTTTATAATTATTTCCGCATGTACTGTTTTGTTAATTAAAAAGTTAAAATTGACACCAGTTTTTGGAATACTAGGTGGTTAGTAAGTTTTAAAAAAATTTTGACAGTGATGTTAAGGATGATCCAACTGGGATTCCTGTTTTAATTTGGTATATGACTGATCACCCGATATTTTATTAGGTGGGGTGTCACAGATGGTATCAGAGCATCAGGTTCTAGTGTCCTTAGGATCTGTGCGACTTTTCACGTTTTATCTTAGAAATATTTGTTATAGAGCCCTATCATAGGATTGTTGTATTCTCATACGTATGCGCTTATACGTTCTTCTGCGAAATTTATAATTGAGAGTGAACTCATACAAATTCGATTCTCATTCTGGATGACGCCCGGGAGAGAGAGAGCAGCTAGGGCAGCAGGGGGAGATGAGAGAAGCTCTTCAGGGGTAAGAGCTACCGCAGCAACTGCCAGAGATGATTTTGGCAGCACAAGTAACGGAACTAGTGGCGTGGGAGGTTGAAGCGACGATGGTCGCAATGGTAGGGTACTTTCCACGGGGTCAGCCACAAGTGTTAGTGGCACCGGATGATCAGACTCATGCGGAGTCGTCGGGGTGGAAGCAAGAGAGAAAGGTTATTTTTAGTGGGAACCCACCATAATTGCGAGGGGGTTCAGATATAGTGCTAGCGTGTCAAGGAAGAGGGATATCCAGCGTCACCTACGCATGGGAGATTGCGATGAGGTGCGGAAGCAAATGCTAACTACTTTTAGTTTAGTGGGAACAACGCTACAGTGGTGGGAGTCGATCACCACAGCGAGGAAAGGGACACACTAGCTATTACAGAGTTTTGGGTGCGATTCGACCGCAAGTATGTCCCTCCAGCGGTTGAGACCGAAGCGAGGAGAAAATTTTGTGAGATGACTCAAGGGGATCGTTAAGTGGCCGATTACGAGGAAAAATTCACTCGTTGGCAAAAATTACCTGATAAGGTAAGCAGGGAAGAGAGAAAGAAAGTAAAGGTTTGTGGATGGGTTAGTCTGGAGAATCAGACAACATTGAATTGGTAAATACGCATTAGTAGCTTATACTGATGTCGTTAACGCAGCACTCCGGCACTGTTAGGGATATCGCTTCCTCGTGAAAGGAAGCGGGAGGGGAGTGGAAACTAGCCAGTCGAGTATCCCAACAGAAGAATGGGGGAGGTCAGGGGCAGGATTTTCGGCAGGGAAATCATGCCAAACGATTTAGAACTGGAGGCTATCGGCAGGATGGCCAGGATTTCCAACAAGGTCAACATGGAAGGGACCACTGGCAGGGTAAATGTATTAAAAGGTGTTTCGTTTGTGGGGAAAGCGAGACACATTAAGATAATTTGTCTTAAGCGAGGCAGGGGCCAACTACAGGACGAGGTCCTGGATGTACAGCCACTAAAGCAAGTCATGGGTGTATTCGGGCAGGGAGAAGTTGCTCCGGAACCCGAGAACCAGCCGCTATAGCTGGAGTATAGAGGTAATTATTTTTACCCTAGGGGAATGGGGTATATATTTTGAGTGACAAAGAGTATGTCACAGTATAAGACTTATTTTTCACTAGAGTTCGCAGGTGAGTCGAACTTAGTGGGTGCGTTGGCGGTAGCAGTCATAGTATGTGGATAAACTTTCCGGAGGGTAGCGGAGTTCCTTGGTGTTCTTCACGGGAGAGTGGAGGTGTACACTAAGTAATTGTTTGAATTATGCGAAGAATTACTACTTTCGAGAATTATGGGAGTAGGGTTGATAATATTTCCTAAATATCGGTTGGATAGCGATGGAATTTAACTATTGTGGATAGTGGAATAAAAATTTTGGTGTTCGCGACACCAGGGTATGGTTGGTACTAGGTATCGCCTGAGAGGGCGTATAGCCTATATATATGTGTGTATATATGTTGTGTTACGTGATGAAATAGCACATAGTCAGGTTTTGTGTTCTCACATTTTATCCCGGTAAGTGGGGATGTTTACTGAAGTGAATCAGGGTGGTTAAATTGATTTTCGAGCAAAGAGAGATAGTTCGAGGTTTATTTTGCGCAAGGACTAGTGATAGTAAGGGCGCGATATTTTATGTTGTCTTTGGTAGCATAAGGGTAAGTGTATATACTTTTGTGTTGAGAGACAAGTATTTATGGGGAGATGTTTGGACGTTAGCACATGGGTTGGGTACCCGGGTAGTATATATATATATATATATATATATATATATATATATATGTGTGATATGACTACGGGTACAAAGTTATATTACGGGTTACGACTAGCATAGTCGGGTAACTTTCGTGCGGTAGAGCGCGGGGATAGAGTGTATGGGCACCCGGGTTAATTAAGGCAAAAATTTTTGCGGTTAAGCGCGGGTATAGGGTGTATGGGCGACCTGGAAATTTTAAATGCATACTTGTGTAACGTATGGTCAGAAGCAAATGGGATAGATATAGCAAGCTTAGAGGCACATGGATAGAGAGTAATATACGAGGCTTGGAACATTATGCTCATCTTAATTTCGAGGACGAAATTCCTTTGTAAGGAGGGAAGTATGTAACACCCCGTAATTTTGAGGGTTTAATATTTAATTATTTTTGAGAGTTATAAAAATATTTAAATTGGAGAAACTTAAATTCATGAGTTGGAGAATTTAATTGAGTGAGCCGAATTATTTATAATTGGCGACTTTTAAGTTAATGGTTCAAAATCTCGTGTGTCCAATTTTGAGGTCGAAATTTGGTGATGTCGAAAAGTATTTCGGATGGAAATTCCGAGTGCGCGGTTGCATCCGGATGGGTCGAGATAGTCAGAAAAGAGTACCCGGGGGTAGTAATTGGCTCTCGGGGAATTTTTGGGCATAGCCGGGCCCAGACGGGGTGATTTGGCTATTTTAATTAAGCCCATTAGCCTAAAAACGGGATTAAGGGTTTTTAACCTAATTGGGAGATTAAGGAATGGCAACCAACATAACTCTAAACCTAGGGTTTAAGGGGGGATTTGGGGAAAAGCAAATCAAGAGCAAATTGGAGGTTATTGGAGCCAAATTAAGGGACATTAACAACGGATCAGACACTACGAACACTTTCAGGCAAGTGGTTAACTGTTGTGATTTCGAAATTGATGATAATCAATTCATATCATAGTGATGTGTAAACCAAAATTCGTTTTGGGGATAAATGGGTACAAAATGGGGTTTTTGTTCATGAAACTATTGAATGAGATTCATAGTAAAAAAAAAATTGTTGTGTTGAACATATCTGAGTATAGATATTTGATTGGAATAAGAATTCGGAATATAAATTGGGGGGGGGGGGTATCTGGATTTGGAAATTGGTTTGTAGAACAAGATTTATAAATTTTAATTGGAATACCCATCTTTAAATATAGTGAGATATTGTATGAATCAAGAATGCTAAAACAGTTATAGATGATTGAGACTTGTTTTGGGAGTAATTGATTGGTTAAAAATCATCATTTAAGGTTGGAAAATGGATAGGTAAAACCTTGGAAATTCGGTCATGGCTGAAACAGCAAGCCGAGGAAGACAACCACCTGCTCGATCGATCGATCGACCCAGGGGGCTCGATCGATCGAGGGTCCCAGAAAATTGGCAGTTCGGCCAGTTTGTTTATAATGAGGGTTTAATTTAAGTTTTAATTCCCTTACTTTTATTTGGTGATAAATTTATATGGGACACATATTTCCTTAACAATTATAGGGTGATATAATTGGGTTTAGGAGGGTGTGGACGGTATGTCATGAGATGAACGAATTTGGAGAAATAATTCATAATTATTGATATTGGGCCGAGGAATAATATTCGGGTATTGTAGTTGGGTGACGCTATATTATTAAAGAAATTAAGGAAAAATATTTAATTATGGACCAAGTGGGCGAGTCCGGGTACGTTGATAATTATAGGTAAATATAATTGGGGAGTTTATGGAGATGTATGTGTGACACATTGTGGGCGAAGATGTGGGAATGAAATTATGAGAGGTAAAACGGATCAAATGAGCGAGTCCAGATAGGTTGGTTAAGTGACACCAAAGTACTTAATTAATTATTGAGAGAGAGTAATTAATTTGGAGTCGGAATATAGACTCGAAAAATATTAAGGTATGGGCCAAGCGAGAGAGTCCGAAAATAATGGTTGGGTGACACCAGGTTATTAAATTAATAAGTGTGATAATTAATTAAATCAGAGTCGGATTATAGACTCGGGAATGTATTTAATTAATAAGTGTGTTAACTAATTTTATTAGAGTCGGACCACAGACTCGGATTGGTGTAAATTAATTAAGGTGTAAATTAATTATATTAGAGTCGGACCGCAGACTCGGATTTGCGTTGATTAATTAATATGTAAATTAATTAATTAAAGAGTCGGATTGTAGACTCGGGTAGGTATTAAATTAATGGATGTGTTAATTAATTTAATTAGAGTCGGACGATAGACTCGGGGTGGTATTAAATTAATGTGTGTGTTAATTAATTTAATTAGAGTCGGACGAGAGACTCGGGGTGGTATTAAGTTAATAAGTGTGTTAATTAATTTAATTAGAGTCGGATTGTAGACTCGAGGAAGTATTAAATTAATAGGTGTGTTGATTAATTTAATTAGAGTCGGACAATAGACTGAGGGAAAGTATTATATGAATTGAGGTGTGAATTAATTATGTTGAGTCGGGCCACAGACTCAGGAAATTATAGGCAGTGTACGGGATTTTGAGTACACGGTAAAGCCGGGGTTTATATTATATATATACGGTGTAGTGATAGTATATATATACGTGTATATATTGTGTGTTCTATTAAATATCTGTGACTAGATATTTATTCAATTTATATACTCTAGTGCTATCAAGGGAGGTTGCACGATGTGGGTGAATCCCCTAGCTTGAGGAGTAGGGCGAGTATATCCCCAGGTCATAGCGTCCGGTATATATTGGTGAGGTATTAATCTCACTTTCAGGGAAGGAATATGACCGCCTCCACTTCGTTTATATATTGGTCCAAGTTGGTGAGCGATTCCAACTTGGGAAAACTAGGTTTTTGAGCACACCTAGTGGGATGGCATTTTAGAGGGAATCATCCGGCGAGGGTATACTCGAAGGGATGGATATACGTATGTTATATGTGTGGATTTTGTGGAAAGGGTACGTATATAATGGTAGTAAATATTATATACGGGTAATAATACAGTGTGTGATGTATTTACTTTATATAACTTGTGATACGGTTATATGTTACTATTTAAGAGGAATTAATTAAGTTAATTGTGAAATAACTTATAATTCAGGAAATCATTATACTCGGGTTAGAGTAGTATGGCAAGGGAAGGTTATACCAGGACTAGTTGGATGGGGTAGTACAACTAGGTGGGGTTAAGGTAACCAATAGGTGTGCACAATAGTGGCGGGGTGAGAATGTTCACAAGGGAGTGCGACACTAACTTAAATATGAAGCGCATTCATGCATTTCAAATTACTGCAGTTAATTCACTTGCTAAATATTTTCAAAATGTTTGGGTTTCTAACCCTTGCTATAAAACTATTTTCAAAACCTTTTAGGTGTCCAGCCACAGGGACGCCAGGATTGATATTCTATTCCAGGGACACGGAGCTGCGGCATATGTGGATGCTAGCAGGAGTTTGGATTAGACACATCATTCATTCATTCCTAGAGTTGGAATCTTGTATCAGTTTCAGTTTTATTTAGGGCATGTCGCCCAGACTTTTAGTTCAGTTTTCATATTTGTTTTTATTCCTGTGTTGGTTATTTGTATTGGATTACTTCACTTTGGTGGCCGGTGGTTTATTCGACAAGTTGTGTAATTAATTATTCAGTTGAGTTTTATTCAGTTGTGTGAATGGTTTATAATTATTTCCGCATGTACTGTTTTGTTAATTAAAAAGTTAAAATTGGCACCAGTTTTTGGAATACTAGGTGGTTAGTAAGTTTTAAAAAGTTTTCGACAGTAATGCTAAGAATGATCCAACTGGGATTCCTATTTTAATTTGGTATAGGACTGATCACCCGGTATTTTATTAGGCGGGGTGTCACACTAATCTTGTGTCAGGAACCCCTTAAACTGATGGGCCCCCTGATTACCATTTCCACTTGTCTTTTCATGCTAGCTCGATGTCTCTAAATTGCATCTCTTTCCCCCTTACTTTTCTGAAACGATCTGTGATCCTAACAATGGTGAAAAGTAACATTCACCATCTGAGTGTAGGCGGTAAAATTCGGATTTGTGAGTAAAAAAATTTCTTGACGTGCCAAGTTTTACCCTAAAAAAACTTCTTCGTTCTTTTTTCTTCAGTATTTACCTTATTTTCTAAGCAAATAAAAACAATATGGAAAACTCGTCCTCATACTTTGTTGTAGTACGACCCTCATGCTTAAGGTCCATAAACGTCCTCCTCGTCTCTGATTTCATGGCGGGTGGGAGATACTTTCCCTAAAATGTTACCCAAAGCTCATAAATAGTCAATCGGTCCCGATCCTCCAGGATGGTAGACTCCCACCACTGTATGGCTTCTCTTACTGGTTGAAATGAAACTAACATCTTCTTGTGGACTATCGTGCACTTAACCATCCTCAATTGTCTCTAAAATATATTTATTCCACTGACTGGCCACCAATATATCTGAACTCCCAGTAAATTCTGGAGGCTGGACCTTAGTAAAGTCCTCCATAGATCTCTTCCAAACTGAACCATGTGCCTAAACGGGTAGCACCACCTACTACGGGGGTGGGTGTGGTGGCTATTGGTTGAAAGTACTGCAGCATGGGAGCCATCTCCGTAGAAAGTGCCTATGTCACTATTTTGATAATGTCTGTTGAAGTAACCATGGGTGTTAATGGTGG
Organism: Sambucus nigra; assembly: GCA_949130495.1. Lineage (NCBI taxonomy): Eukaryota > Viridiplantae > Streptophyta > Magnoliopsida > Dipsacales > Adoxaceae > Sambucus > Sambucus nigra. The sequence goes on along the minus strand of OX422208.1, from coordinate 497,568,823 downwards.
TAGTTGTGGGTGTGGATGTGGTTGTGGCTCTCGCTAAGCCTTATCATCTGTAGCCTCAATGGTAACACGTCGTGGTCTACTGCGTCTACCATTTTCCATCTGAAAGAAAACAAAATTCATAGTAGTAACATATCGTAAATAGTAAAATGATTCCTTATCATTGGGTTATACATATTAAAGAAACACAACACAAAATATAATGAGCGCCTCACAGATCTTAAGGAAGCTAAAACCTGGATGCTATGATACCAACTGTAATAACCCTCAATTTCTAAGTAAAGGTTGGTCAGACACAGTATGTCGAAGACGAGACTTGTCTAACAATTTATACCATTCTCACCATCAAAACATAAAATGACATTTTGATTTAAAATAATGACCTACACAACACCTAGCTCATTTGTGTTGATGTGTGCTATGTCCAAAAATGTACGCAACCCCAACCGATAGGTCGTCCACGAATATAGGCATGTTCACACAATTGATAAATACATATATGTAGCACATAATATGTACAGGTAACTGTGAGTACGAAAAAATTCACAATAAAAGAATCTACGAAAATAATCACAATTGGAAGAAAGTAAATGGAATCACACAAAATAATGATGTATGTGGTTAGGCAATTTGCCTACGTTCATGGAGAGGTTACTTGTTCTTATTAAGTGTCTCTCAAAGTTACAAGTTTTCCTCCCTTTGCCCCAGGTCATGGTGTACAATTTATTTATGTTGCTACAGAGATCGAGTTGCTTAAAGAACTCCGTGATAGGGTGCATATTGGCCATGAGGTACTTGAACATCTCATCCGAGATTCTTAGAACCTTATTTGACCAAATTTGCGAGTGTCCTTCTTCAACTAAACTCCTCGTGTGAATATTAAGTCACGATTTTGGCCGGGGAAAGTAACTTAAGTTATCCTGGTCGGCTACTCTCACGAACTTGTAGAAAATGGACTCCCATAATTTTCCCTGAAATCTTTGGGCTAATAATTATGGGTCAATTGATTTCAACTGGATTGGAGGCCCAAGGCCTTAAAATGTAATGAGAGTCCGTTATGGCATGTTTGTAATAGGAAGACTTGCACAAGGGGTACGCTTGTCTAAAAAATAAGTTGTAGCGCTAAAATCTTCTTGGGAAGACGAGACTCATCATTAGAGTGTTCTGGTGATTAGTTTGGTGTATACTCAATCGTTCGTTCACTATGTCCACTCGTTCTTATGCATACTTCGTTCTTAAGCTTCTCCTCTGCTTTAAAAATAGAAGTTCTTCTTCTTGTGTGCTTTCCCAAAGCTCTGTTACTACCCATAAGTTCTAGTCTCTACCTTTTTTAGTTCTTTTTCTTTGTATTAGCTAGTTACTATAGCTAGGGTTTCTTCTTGTTTGTCCAGTTATGGTGATGTTGGATAATAAGTCTATAGAAGAGTTTAGGCGTAAGTATAACATTTCCGATTGGGTGATTATCGACTGTGACCCCTTCCTCGGAACGTTCATAACGTTGATAGAGGGCACTGGATCCACACCCTTCTGGTAGCTCAAGGGAGTTTAAAATTCCCCCCAAATGAGTTGTTTCTTAGATTTTTTTTGGTACTTTGCCATTTTTCCTTCCCAGTGTGTCCCCAACGTGTGGAAGATAGTAAATGGAGTTCATAAAATAAATACACTCTATGGAATAAAGTTAGATCTTGCTGAGGTATGTTACTGCTATGTGTTCTCGAAGACCAAAGAAGGTTTGTTACATTTGAAAACTAGAAAAGCAGAGCGAGTTCTGGTGGTAAATTTCCCGAATTCCCATAAAGACTAATGGAAGACCTCATAGCCCTACGATTGTTATTGCTAGGAACTAGCAGCGCCCTCCATCGTTGGAGGGGGAAAGACCTCATAGCCTACGATTTTTTAATATGGAGAGGCCGAAATAGGTCGCTTCTTCTTTTTCCTTTCTGCTGACTTCTTGTGATTTCTTCCCATTCTTGTGACTGATAGCCATCTTCTTTATTAAAATCAGGAACCTGACCTTAGGGAGATTAATATTGACGATCTCGTAAAGGCCTGGAGTATCAGGGAAAGATTGGCATATGGTGAACATCCAAGGTTGGCAGTCTTTCTCTTGGAATATAAGAACATTTCTCATCGAACCCGGAAGCCGATGAGATGCCCATTGCCTATTTTATTTAGACAACCGGTGGCAAGCACAACACCCTTTACTTATTTTTTGAGACACCAGGTGGCAGACACGAATGGGTCCCTCCGAGAACTTCCCCGAGCATTGAACAATCAACTCAGAACTCGTACAGACAAGTGGAATATGATTGTTTACTTGAAACAAATCATTGCGATAGTGTTATATATATATATATATATCTAACAAATTTATCCTATTCATGTAACATCAGCATTAAAAACAGCTAGAACAAACTAGAAATCGTGGCACACACCATGGTTGTGCAATATAGAGAAAATATTTTTAATCTTAGAAAATTCTACCAAAAATAGAAAAAATATAGGGGGCAATAGTATAACTTATAAAGAATGTCCTGTAATAGAGTATAAATTTAAGCTATCTTTATGTTATCATTGATATGTTAGGAGGTTTTATTGGGGAAAGATACAATGTTGGATAGTTTTAAGTAGTTATTTTGAATAGTTAAGGGCGTTACACATTTCAAGTACTGATATCATTTGACTAGTAGTACAAATAATATTTTAACACAAAGAGAAGGCGTTTTTCTACATTGCTTTATATAAATGTATAATGTACCTACATATCTCATATGGAGATCAACTTGAGACCAAACAAGCTGTCCAAAAATCTCAACTTATTCAATTTGAAGAAATTTTACCAACACAACACTCAATTGAAGCAAGAGAAAGTTAAGTTGCAGAATTATGGGATAAGGGAAAATAATTTTGAAGGTAATGCATCTTCTTGATTAAAGAGGCATCAAAAGAAGCTATATATAAAAATACAAGAGTCTTTCTTTTGACATTCCCAACCTCTCAAAATAAAATGTTTAATAATATGTTCTCTGTTTCGTTTGAATGCAAGTTATGCAATTAGAGTACCCATATCATCTGCAAAATCCATTTATAGTGCGTTTGGGTTGGGATCCCCAATTCCATGTTTGGAATTGGAATAAATTTTAAATTGAGGGCCCGTTTGGCAATCCAATTCCAAGGCTTGGAATTGGAATTGAAAGGCCAATTTCAATTCCGTGGAATTGAAATTGGCCTTCGAATTCCAATTCCGTGGCTTGGAATTGAAAGTATTTCAATTCTAATTCCAGGGCATGTGATTTGGACTCCCAAACAGACCCTCAGTTTGAATGCAAGGTACTGCATGTATTTTAATGGCCATACAGTGCAAAAACTAATTATCCTATAACTATTACCGTATGTTGCTTTAATTCAGCCATTATGAAATATGTATTACTTTCGTGATTACCTTTTTGAATACGAGGAATGAAGAGTGTAAATTACATTGCACATGGAGGCAGAGGTAGGTGCAACACTGATGATGTTTTCCCATGACTTCTTCACGAGGATCATGCATATGGGTTAGAAATAAACTTAATATCAAACAAGTGAATAAATATACTCGTGTTATATTGATTAACTGTAGTGGTCTTTGGTCTCTGAATCATGAACTATTATTTGTAAAACATTTTCTTTTCTATATGCAAAATGAGCGGAAGGACATGTTTCCAAGTGTAAACTGTATGAATAATTAGCTGGTCATTGTTGTGCTGAACAAGAATTGAAATACATTCACTTCGTAATATCCTCAAACATCTGCTTTGCAGCGCCAAGATTAAAGATTTGTTTCCCCGGGTTGTCTCTACATCAAACTTCACAGTAATGAATAGTAAAGTGGGAGTGTATATTGCTTGTGCCACCTAGGCCTAGCATTTGTTTATTAGTTTATGAAAATGCCTTCTTCAAAGTGCTCCAAAGTAAAAATCGAAATGTTGTACGAAGCCCATGACAAGTGAGTATTTGTTGCATTTGTGTAGGTGAACTATATGACTAAGGGTTCAAGGAATACGATCGTGGTTGTGAAGAGCAACTAAGCAAAAGTGAGAAAGGAATACAGTGAGCCGAAGAAAAAGGTGGTGCTTTAACTCCTTCAATTTATCCATTAGAAGAAATATAAATTGGTTAAATAATCTGTCATCAAAATTACCGCCATTAGAGTTTATCTTTTTCTTGGATTCTTCTATTTGCAATCGAACAAGGGAATGACCCCTTTCATGTCCAGCTCTCTTTCTCTCTCTCTTTCCTACTCTTTTATCTTTCTTTCAGGTTTCCATATGCGATTGTCATTGCTAATCAGTATCTTGTTCAAAATAATAAACAATGGCGTGACGAGTAACTTCTTACGGGAAAAATGACGGGTCTACACACGACAGGTATATCAGATTGTCCCCACGTCTCCCACTACAAGAACACCATTCTACAATGTTACATGTGTCGTGTTTGTGACGCATATTCATTGGGTGTGAGGCATCACGTGGTGCATTCTATGCACCACACTATTTTCAAAGTCTTAGGTGTTGCTCAGGTACATGTGGAGAGGGGGGAGGGGGACTCATTTCATATTAGGGATGATAATGCTTTGTAGATCGTTTTCACAAGCTTGAAACATGAGAAAGAAATCTATTGAGAAGAATGGCTCGTGCGGGAGAGCAACAATTATCGTATGGACTCAATAGTAAATTTAGACGGTTCGTTGGCCAAGAAAAAAGAAAACAACATGAACATTCTTACATTAAGGGCCCGTTTGGCAATCCAATTCCAAGGATTGGAATTGGAATTGAAAGGCCAATTTCAATTCCGTGGAATTGAAATTGGCCTTCGAATTCCAATTCCGTGGCTTGGAATTGGGTTGCCAAACATACCATAAAAGAATATTTGATTGTTGATCTCTTCATGTAACTAAGAACTTCGTATTAACCATATAATTAGCACAAAATATTCTAGGCTACATAATTGATCTTAAGAGAAACAAATTGGGAAATACTTGCTATTTACATATTATTGTTAAATAAGGCTTATATTGGAAACCAAAAGTGACAATGAATCAAGCAAAAGTTTAATAGCAAGTGTAAACTCAACAAGATTTCAACACTCAATATTTATGCATACCAAATTGGGAAATGGCATTCAAGTAAAGGTCAAAAGGAAAGAGAATTTTTTTTTTTTTATAAGCAATGCTATAGCATTGGACAGAATGGGTTATGCAAGAAGGTGAAACTGTTTAAACATAGGAAGAAGACACTAGGTTATGATTTCGTAATATTATTTATCCTGAAAATGTTCTAACGAGGCTAATCGGGATTCATAGCCACATTGAGATGTCCAAAACAATAACTAGCTATGATAAATTGGCAGAGATGTTAAGATGGATGAGTCATTAGTTGAATCATCTTCAAGCAGGCTACAGTCTCATTTGTTGACTAATAATTCACGGAAGCATCTATTAATCAGCAGAAACAACTGGACGTCATTGTCTCCGACATGGTTTAGATGCAATAAACAACCAAATACAGTGTAATCACACCTAAACATCTTGCAATCTAATTCATGAAATTTCTTAATAACAACACTTCTTTTTTATACATATGTTTGTTTGGCAACCCCAATTCTATGCCTTGGAATTGCAATTCCAAAATTTTAAAGTTAAAATTTTGTAAAATTTGAATTGGAAAATTTTCAATTCCAGTTTCAAGGCGTAGAATTGAGGATGCCAAACGCAACCATAAGGTCTTGCATCCAGCAAATGTGCATTTTTTTCCTATCATAAAACCAAAAATGTAGAAACGAGAGTTGACAGGCTATATTGCCAAAATACACACCTATTAGTATTACTCCATGTAACACTTGACATCGGAACAAAATAGTCTGTATGATATTTGTACAACAGGGATTTAATTACCCAGTATACTTTAATAAATTACAAGAATTATATAGAACAAATTCATGAGCACTAAGCCAGAACGCCCAGAATGAAAATGGTTGCCATAATGGTAACCCCATCTTCAAAGTCTTCTCATGCTTCAATTCTTCCAAGCACTGCCTGCCATATGACCACCTTCCAGCAAAGTTGGAGTTCAATAATAACAGTAATATTCTCAAGTTCGTATGCGACCATACAAATATAGGAACAGCTTCTTTGCCTTCCTGTTTTCGCTCATGCCATCAGCAGTTTGTAACTGCATTTAAAAACTCATCACCATCTTTAACTAGCAAAACATTTCATTGTTGCCGAAAAGAACGTTTTCCATTCGCAAGACCATCCATCAACCGATTATAAGTAGCAATATCAGGTATAAAGCCCCTATCCAACATCTCATCCACTAAAATTTCCCCCTCCTTCCTTTTACCTTCCCATGTATATCCAGAAACCAAAATGTTATATGTCATCCCATCTGGATCTAAACCCTTTTTATGAGCCAACAACCTCAACTTATTTGCTTCCGTCGTTCTTCCTAAATTGCACATATCCCTAAGGAGGCAGTTATAAGTTACACTATCCGGAACTATACCCTCTTTTAGCATCCTTTCCGTCAGTTCAAATGCTTCATCGATTCTTCTCAATTTTCGCAAACCTTCAATCATGATTGTACAAGCAATTAAGCTTGGGGCATTTGCTTTGCTCCATAGCTCATCCACAACCTCCATTGCTCTTCCCACATTCCCTCCCTCGCAAAGCCTCTCAATCAAAGAAAAGTAATCAAACCCACTAGGCAAAACACCTTTCCTCGAAAAATCAATCAAGAGATCACACGCCTTGAAGACCCTCGCTTCTCTACAAAGCCCGTCAACTAAAATCTCACACGTCACGCTCGAAAACTCACATTTCAACTCCATCATCTCATAGGCCATCCCAATTCCTTCCTGAAATTTCCCCTCCCTAAAAAACCCCTTGATCAAAGTATTAAAACTAACCACATTAGGAGAACAACCCTTGACCCTCATCTCCTTAAACATATCCAACGCCAACCCAAATTGGGAATTGCGACAATAACTACTAATCAAAATATTAAAAGTGACCACGTCCGGCTTAACCCTATCCTTAATCATCCTATGGTAAAATCCCAAAGCTTTTTCATGATCTCCACCCTTGACAAACCCATGAATGATGATATTGTAGATGGCAACATCAGGCTTCCCATCAATTATTTTTTGCATAGAATCAAATGAAGAGAGTGCATCATCAAATCTACCAACTCTACAATAGGAATTAATAGCAAAACGAAAAATGGGTTCTGTTTTGGGGCATGAGAAAATGCCATCAGAGCAGGGGCAGGGGTTGGAAATCATGAATTGGATGATGGAATTGAGGTTGTCAAAGCGGTGGGTGATAGCGGTGGTGCGTACCATCCACTCGAAAGTGGAGTGGTCATGGCGGAAAGAGTCTAGAGAGGCGGCGTAACGGAAGATGTGGAAATCGAGGTGGGAGAATTTGGGGTGGTGGTGGAGGTGGTTGTTGAGGAAGGTGAGGAGGTCTTGTGGGGTGAAGGAGGGTTTGAGATGGGTTTGGAGGAAATGGGTCAGCTGGGTTTGGGTAGTGGGGACAGAGGATTCGGGTGGTGGTGGGATCAGGGGATGGTTTGGGATTGCAGGGGACAGACTTGGTGCTGGTTTCGGTTTGGGGGTTGTTCTCGGGAACGGGAGTTTCTTCAATGTCATCTTCTACCCCTGTGCTAACCACATTCAGATTCGTATATGTTACTTCACTCTCATCTCTCTCCCGTATGCTTCTCAATCTAGAGTCTAAACTTCCATTTATAGTTTCTTGACTCTCATCTCTCACTTAATTTTTTAATGAATTTTTTGGAACAAATTAATTTGTCAGTTGTTATTAATTGGTTTTTAAGTTTTATTAGCGTGGACCCTAAAAATCAATCAATAACAAACCGTCATATCAGTTTGTTCCAAAAAATTCTGTCAAAAATTAAGTCACAATAGTATTTTTGATTTTCGTCTCATGGGTCAAATTTAAAATTTGAATCTGAAAAATATATTTATTTTTGTATCTGAATGAACATTTGAATGGATGTATTTAGATTAATTTAAACTTCAGATGTTTATTTACCTCTTAATCATTCAGATGTAAAAGTAGTCGTTTGCTTCTTACTCATTTAAAAAAACAAACACTAGTTGGTACTTCTTAAGTGTGAATGGTTTAGATTCAGATTTAAAAGATAAAAACAAACAACACAAAAATCTTAAATTTAAAGTCTGAATCTGAAATCTGTAAAATATGTTTGTTCTTATGTCTGAATGGACCTCTCAATAAATATATTTAAACTGATTCAGACTTCAGATTTAGACTTACCTCTCAATCATTCGGAGGCAAAAATAGTCGTTAGCCTCTTAATCATTTAAATAATATATATAATAAAGTACCTCTTAAGTTTGAATGATTCAGATTCAGACTTAAAAGGTAAAAACAAACAACACCTGAGTACACCGCTAAACGGCGAAGACCGACCCTCGACTGCAAAAATAACAAACAATAAAATATTATGTCAACAATGTTTCTCATTATTAGAAATCAAATGTCCACAATCCATACGGTTCGCAATAATGATTAATCAATATAAAAGACATGAATATTCGTTTATACAATTAAAATATAAAGAATTTTTTTTAATTAATATGAAAGCTTGGAAAAGTATTGGTATAAAAAGCAAAAGCATCGACGGGAAGAAAAGTATTGAGATATGAGACTCACCTCGGGGAAAAATTGAAACTTTTAGAGATATTAGAATTAGGTATTGTTGCGATATTAGTGTGACAACCCGCTCACCGAAATATGGGGTGGTCAGCCCGATATTCCAATATAACAGAATCATGGATGGAATCATTCTCAGCATCACAGTAATAAAATAAGTATACGAAAAAACCACCCAATAATTCAGGAAACGGGTTGCCAAAATTTTTGTTTTATTATAATTTAAGGAAATAATTTAAACAACCCAATCTGAAAAGAAAGTGGAATTTCCAAAGAGCTTATATTACATCAACAACAAATATACAATAAAGGACCGAATATGCTGTCGGTCAACAGGTTCATACAAAGTATTACAACAATTTAATAGATTACATAATACATCCATTAAGCAGTTACAAAAGTTTGGGCCACACGCCCGAGTGAAAGACCCGATCATATATAGAATACAAAGATGAAGGCGTCTAACAACATATCCCGTAATATCCGCAAAAATCTTACGGCTCCCCAAAAGCACCAGAATAGGAACAATCAAAACGGGCGCCCTTGCGGCGGAGCACCTGAGCGGATACAAATTCATGCACAACAAGGAAAATGAACGGGTCAGGGACCGATTTTATATGATCACCAGATGAATAAAAAGCATGATAGTTATGAACAGTTAATCATGAATAATGAAGATGAGAATCTATCAACATAATTTTAAGCATAAGAATACAATTTAGATGATCATAACTTATATTCAATTAAGCAAGAGAATATAATTAAACCTCATTAATTAAAAGTCTCCATCATTATTCATCATTTCATTTCATTTTTCATTCCTTACCAGGAATATAATTACCATCATATGCTCTTTTGGCATTTTTCATATTTCAAGTCCCACTTGATTCAGAATGGTTATATTCTTATACATATAACGATTCTAAGACCGCCCCTCTGAGTTTCCCCACTGGGCGCGCCCCTAAATGACTAACATCTTCCAGGGCCTATCAAACAAGGCAACCTGGGTACCTAACGCAACGTCGCGAAGGGGCCATATGCCTGCGAGTGAGTCATAACCACACCCGGAATTACCTCACTAGCGCATCATAAAATATATAATAATCCCTCATATGGCCGAGGACTATAGTCTCCCTGAGTTCATTAGCCAGGGGACATCATCTCATGCGCGAATTTCTCTTATGATAGCATTTAAAGAGGTGTGTTTAACTAAATTAGCATTTACCATTTAAATCTCATTTTTATTTTTCATTATTCATATGTAAGTTTCATTTTATCCGAAACCATAATCATTGAATATTTTCATTAATATTCATCATATTCTAAGTCCCGAATTATTCTCCGAGTGATCACAATAATTCTACAAGTCCAAAGGTTTTATATACCTTCAGTCATCCCCTAAAGTCTCCAAGTATGGGCTTACAACTCCTAAACTCCTAATAATGTACTAAAGGAAATAAATGCCCTAACCTCAATTTGTACACCTCAGGAATAAGCCCTGTTTAACCCATTCCTAATGTAGGGTAATAACTCAACTCAACTAAAACTCTAGGAATCTAAGTTTACTTCATACAAGAAGGTTCCTAGGTCCTAAACCTAAAGAAAAGGGTTGGAATTAAACTAAGAAAAATCACCCTAAAGTGCAGGATTTCAGAATCGATTCGGTCAGGAAATCTGGGTTTCTTCATAATTGCCGAATCGATTTGGACAGGCCGAATCGATTCGGTCCATTCAGACCTGTAAATTGCCCCTTGGGCGAATCGATTCGGACAGGCCTAATTGATTCGGCCCTGCGAATTTGTCAAGTTTGGCTATGGAGTCTTGGACTCCTAAATTCCTTCAACTCAATTCTACCCAAACCAAGATCATTTATTGCAACCAACTAATCATCAATGCATCTAACAACTATAATTTACACCAACAAGCATCCAAATCAACCTTAAAGTATTCAAAACCCATAAATCCATAAAAATCCTAACTTGTTAAACCATAGCAAATACACAACTATCAATACTAATTATTCATCTTAAATCACATATTAGCAAGTAGAAAACTTGCCTTGGTGTAGGAATCTCAGATTTTTGGAAGGTGAATGCAAGATCAAAACTCCAATTTTCAATTTCTTCTTTTCTCCTCTTTTTCTCCAAAGTTCTCTTCCTCTCTCTTTCTCTCTAGGTTAACAAATGCACTTAAGAGAAATAAAAGGCTTAACAAGACTAAATCGTGGCATTAGTCTAAAATTCCCAACTTAAATGATTAATACCACCTTAAAATGACTCACAATACGCATTTAAGCTATAACCAGTCAAAAGTGCCCGAAATATAAAAATACAATATGGCACATATTTCGACTATCTCGCACATTTCAGGACTAACTACGCCCTTCAAATTATCATTTGGAAATTTTATAACTCATTTCAAGTTTCGGTTTCATTTTAAACCATACATGTCATTTAAATCTTATGACACAATAAAACACAGCATGGTGACATTTACTTACACATACGGTAAATATGCAACATTTTTGTAAATATTAACTTTTGTCTCATTAAATTAATACTTACTCCACATTCCAACATTTTATATATAATTACTTCATATAGTAAATAAATATAAAATAGGTTCTCAAAAGCAAGGGTTGTTACAATTAGATCTTATAATAAACAATCCATTTTATATCATATCAATGAGCTAGATAAGGATTTAGTCGGTTAAAAGAATTGTGATTTCAGTTGTATAAATAGACTAGGCCAATGAAAGAAAGTGTTTAATAGTGGCATTTTATCAAACACGAAAGATGGCATTCCATTATATAAAGAAATAAATTTAAAACAACAATTAATAGGATACAAAATTAAAGAAATCTATATAGAAAATGCAATGTATCCAAAGTTTGAGTAATTTATTTTAACATTTTAAATTACATGTGTGACATAATCTAATTAAAATGGAAAATAATGTGAAATTAATAAATATTAATTCGTGAGAATAGGATTAATATTTATGTGTAAATTTATTAGCGTGATTAAGTAAAATTAAATCAAGTCAATTGTAGTGCGTCGTATGTGAGTAGAAATGGTGGGAATTAGCGGTATCTCAACAGGGGCATTTGTGTGGGCTGTTTTGGGTTGAGAGAGGATGTTCATGTTTAGTGACTCGGATGGTGATTTCGAGTGCACGGTTGATCTGAAAGTGATCAAAATAGTCAAAATCAAGTACCCGAGGTAGAGATTGGTTATCAGGGCATTTTAGACTAGTCGGGACCCAAGTAAGGGCATAAGGGTCATGTTACACCTAGGACTTTAATTAATTTCGGAATTAGGGTAATTAAAAGGAGGTGAGGGTTGGGGAGGCACCCATAACACACCAAAAACCTGCAGAGAGAGTTATTATGAGGAAAGAAGGAGAAATAACACTTAGGAGATCCAAAGGGCTCGATTTGGAGAAGGAAATTGAGGAGGACTCTTCCCATTTTCAACCCGACACTAAGGAATTACGAATTCGACCAGTTTAAGGCAAGTGTATATCTCGCTTTATTGATTTATGTGTAGTATTCATTCAGTTCCCTCCCTATGCGCCCTATGAGTATCAATCAATTGTCCATCACGAAAGCGATCCTTTCGTGTATGATGAACTTGGCCCCACTCCACACTCTTCATACGAGTATTCTCCGTATAGTTATGATAGTAGCGAGTTATGTCCACCTCACCCACCACCACCACCCGTCACCCCACCACCATCCTCGACATTCACTCTCGAGGCACTCTTGTGTAAAAGCTGGAACCCCCGGATGGTGATTTTCTCAATTTAAAATCAAAGTTGATAATTCCTTTTTATGTAAAACACGAGATGATGCGGAAGCGTATATAAGTGATGGTTCAACAAATAAACAAGGCAGAATTTTAATTTCATCAAAACAAATTAATCCAAGTCCTAGAATTTGCCTAAGTCATAATTTTTAATTATCCAAAGTTAGGCGAAACCAATTTTAGCAAATGACTTGAATAAACCAAATTTACCCAATATTTAATTTAGTCCCAAATTAAATGAGTGTGATAATTAAACCAAATTCTATCTTGAATTTATTCTAAGCATGCGTTCTAAATTATGATGCAAGATAAAATAAACAATATCACACTACGCCGAGATGTACGAGGAAAAATCCAAGACGGGAAACAACCTCGGACGGCCCTAGCCACAAGTCCACTAGATATGGAATTACAATTACAAGACAGATAGACTTACAACGACTGACTCGATCCCTCTCAAGCCTCGACGCTTCTTCTCGTAGAAATCTCTTCCTAGCGGACAACCTCGGAACACCAACGCGGTCTCGGAATCCACCGATGGGACTTTATATGGTCACCGTCACCCAAGCATGGAGCCTTTCTCCAAGTGGGCAGAATCTTCAACAAAAAGTCTTCTTCTTTGATGGATGTAGAAGGAAACCAAAACGTCTCTTCTTGAATTCGGTAGAGATAAACTGGTGCCAAAACTCCAAGTAAAGATAAGTATATAGAACTTGGATAAACAACTATTGGGTGTACATACTAGAGTGTGTAGGATTTTTCATTAAAGAATAACACTCAAAACTTGATCTTTTTCCTTAAACAAGTTTTCTCTCAAAACACTCTCTAGGAGTTTGTATGGTATGAAAAAGATACTTTAGAAAAAGTCATTCCCGCACCTTATTAAGTCTGAAAAAGTTGGTTAAAAACCAAGTGGGGAAAGTGGGTAAAAACTGCCAAAAACTGCTCAAAACTGTTCCCGCGCTGGCATCTCGTTCGAACGAACTTGACTCTCGTTCGAACGAGACTTCTAACGAGTGACCAGACTGGGCTCGTTAGAAACTCGTTAGATATCTCGTTAGAACGACCAAACTCGTTCGAACGACTGACCAGTTTAGGTTCGTTGGAAAACTCGTTCGAACGAAACCTCGTTAGAACGAAAAACTCGTTCGAACGACATATCGAACGACTTATCAGATTAGGTTCGTTGGCAGTCTCGTTCGAACGAAACCTCGTTAGAATGAAAAAAACTCGTTCGAACGAGATTTCGAACGACTTCCAGAAATTTTTCTAAAATTCTATTTTGGCCCAGAAACTTTATATACGTTAAATTAAAGTTCCAATTAAATTATTCAGAAAGTAAAACATGGTTTTTATTAAACCTAACACCCAATAAATATTGTTCCAAGCTCCTATATAAATATAATTACATTCATACCTTGGGTGCATGGAACCTTAGTTGATGACGTAGAAACGAGGCACGCAAACCGGCATTTTGATGATGCTTTAAATTCTTTGCCGCTACGTCTTCAATACTTACTTCATAGGCTTGAGAATATTACAATTAAATACTATCCTATGAATAAATGTTTTTGTCCGGAATTGAGCCAAAACTACATATGGACTCAATTGGAAATTTGTGTCCTTACATCTTGTAACAATTTATCATCGAGCAAGAGCAAGCCACTCAAGCTCTCCAAAGGCTTGAACAACGATTAAATGAATTTGAGTGTGCGAGATAGTCGGACATTCACCCGAGTGTGATGATGATGTGTCCTCTTGTGACACAGATTTTAAGTGTGACCAACCCTACCACCCTGAGAATCTCAAAGTTGAGACCATTCTATCGTCCGGGTCCCAACTTGACATTTGTGTTGACTTATCTGACGATAGTGAGACTGATCAAATCCCGCTTTGTCCAAAGGAACCCACACTTGAGGTTCCCACTCCCGTGATATACAAAAATAAGCCCGAGCTTTTACTTTAGGCCCCAACTGCCTATGTCTCGGAAATGACCATATCTTTTAGGTTCACTCCGACTACGAGTGCTCCCCATTATACCGAGATAGCATCAAAGATGATTCCCACCTCTCTTGATATGGATCCTACCCCGTCATATTTGGCTCCCTTTGAGCCTGATATTTCTAGTTATTTCTCTATCTCTGATCTTGGTACCTCGTTTGAACCACCCACCACATTACTTGATGATAGTCTTGTCCAAAAGTTGACCACTCCATCTTTAGATACCACACTTCCTCCTACGAGTGCCCTTGAGGATCACTCTGTGCCTCATAAGGAGTGTGTGTCTCCCACGCTTGAGTTGGATCATCTTCCCCCACCGTTTATTCCATCCGACCCACCCATTATCCCTTCCACCCCACCACCTAGTTTGGATCTTGATTTTACATCTTTCATTTTCCCATCCACATGTTTAGATCCTCACCTGAAACCACCCTCCACCATCTACGAGCCTATTTGTGGTGATACTCTCCACTTTCGTGACATCGAGCTTGTTACCCTATGCCCGCCACTCTCTTATGGTGTTGATTTTTTCCCTAGACAGCTCCCTGGCGTGTCACAGCGCGACCATTATCATCGCCCATTCATAGAACGGTCGTGTCATTTCTATGAGCCCCACCCCAACACTATTTTCACACCATTTTGTCTCCCTCACCAACTTGAGCACCGTGCTTATAGGGCCCTAGTTTCCCTCACTTTTAATCTCAATAAAGCCCGTGGCCGATACCTCTTCACCATCACCCTTTCCCTAATACCCACCCGCCTATGGTCCACCGATGCTTTGCATCGCGTGATGAACTTTTTCATACAAGTGCATTGACCATTTTCAGCCTTTATCCAATAAGACTGATGCTTCAGTCTTGTTTGGGGGTGAGTATCCTCACCCATTCTTCTACCGCCCCCGCGCTTTCATAGTTCTTATCCTTAGGTTGAGATTCCTTCGGTTTGGCTGAAGACATTAAGCTTTGCGCTATCGGGAGGCAGCCCACGTTTCTTGTATGAGTCTCATCCTGTTTGAGGGTGGTGTTTCATATCACCCAATGCCTTATCATGTTTTTATACTTGTACAATTTTGTTATCTTATCCTTAATTCAGGTTTATTCTTCGCTACCTTTGTCCACTTCATTAGCGGTTGATTCTGGTAATCTCTTTCCTACCTTTTGATCTCAATGTTAAAAATTATTTTACTTAACATCGAGGATGATGTTCCTTTTTTTTCGGGGGGGGGGGGGGGGGCTATCAAAATCGTGCCTTTTTTGAAAAATTTTGATTTTTGAAATTTCGTGCAATTTCTTTCATCTCACTCATTGATGTGAACTTTTTTACCATCCATCTTTTAAGTCTAGGAATCAAACTAGAGGATTTATCTTTTTATAAATAGCTTATGTAATACGTAACAAGGCATTTTGCACCATGAATTTCTAAACTTAACAAAAAATGCGTACTTATCACGTCACTATGGTTTAGAGTTGAAGTGTAATACAATTCTCAAGAAAACCTTAAGGATCACTAGTAGAGACTTTAACTTATGAGATTTGTGCCTTTCACCCTTTCAGAGTGTTTTACGCAATCTCCGAGTCACAAGTTGATTCAACTTCTTTTGGGTCCGCACTTAAATTGTTGTATGATCTCATTATTCATCACTAAATTTTGGCTTGATCACTGAGAACGACATCACTTTCGAGTTGTAAGAAACATGTGTCTTTAAGTTTGTCCCGATCACTAGGTTTTCATCCATACATCTACCACTTTTCCATATCACATTTCCATTCGCTCACCCATTACCTTTCCATATTCTTCCCATCCATATACATACCCCACCACATTCATATATCATCCATCATATTGAGAAAAAGAGTGTTGATTCCAAATGTTAAATGTCTTTATTGTTGCTTAGAAAAGAGAGAGAAAAAAAAAGAAAAATCGAAAAAAGAGAGAAAAGAAATAAAAGAAAGAGAGTTTGTAGTTAGTTTTATGTAATAAAGACATTTGTGCCTAAAGTGTACACTCTTCTCACACATCCATCACTCATCCATCATCCATCCACCGCCATCATACTTCACCTCATATCATCCTTCCCATCTCATTCCCCCCTCACCCATAACCATCTATATTTCCCCTAGGTGTTCGGGAAAATGAAAGTCAATGTGGTGAATAACTTGATGTTCTCACTATAGTGATTAGCATTCTTTCATGGGATCATTTTCGTTATTATTGTACGTTCTTTCTTATGTGTGTGTGAGACATTTGAACTTGCTTACATTTACTCACATCTTCACACACAAGAGCGATACACTAACCCATATCTCGAGAGTTAGTTTGAGAGAGATATATCCAGTGAGATTTGAAGTTGAAGCATTGATTTCGATAAGGCAATCTAGGAATTACTCTCATGATGCTCGACCCATTTTGACTGATTCACACACACATTGAGTTTTAGGAAGGACGTGCCTTAAGTACTTACTTAGCAAACTTTTTACACATTCTAGCTTGTATTTCTC
The DNA here is from genome assembly GCA_949130495.1 of Sambucus nigra. Lineage (NCBI taxonomy): Eukaryota > Viridiplantae > Streptophyta > Magnoliopsida > Dipsacales > Adoxaceae > Sambucus > Sambucus nigra. Next base: position 497,551,781 of record OX422208.1, on the reverse strand, counting down.
AAAACATTTATCTCATGATGGATTGTGCGATCATTCTATGTCTAATAAGAAATTGACTGCCTTTCAATAATTTTTTGCAAAACAAAGAATTTTGTGGGTATATTTCCTACAAATCCTCACGAGACACAACTCGTCTTGTAGGGCAACCTATAGGTTTAAAGGCTTGTTGCACATGCTAAGTGAAATCGCAAGTGTCCGTGAAAGTGGTACACTTTTGGTTACTTATCTTTATCTTTATCTTATTGCTCAAGGACTAGCAACGCTCTGTTTGGGGGTGGTGTGATAAGAACCAAAAAGTGTACATTTTTTTATCCCGAATAGACGTATTTTAGTTGCTAATTCTCGACAATTTGGGTCTTATGCGCGCAAATGTTCATTGTGCAAGCTTAATTACAGTTGCAGTGTCCAAATCTATATTTCGAGGTAATTTGCAGTTAAAATGGAGCTAATTTTCCAATCCCGTACCAAACCTTAGCCTAAACCTACCTCGCACCCCATGTGTGTTTAGGTTGTGCCTTTTTAGATTTTTTTAGATTTTTAGTTAAAGCCGTTTTATTTTAGAGTTATTTAGAATTTTTAGGTTTTATTCTTTCTTTTTGCATTTTACTTTTATTAGTGTATTTTTATTTTATCTTTATTTTTTAGTTTTATTTTATTAGGATTAGTTTTTTTAGGATTTCATTTATTTTTAGATTTATTAGATTTTACATTTTTTTTAGGATTTTAGTTCTTGTTTAATAGATATTTATTTCTTTTTAGTTTCGTTTTTTTATTGAGTTTTTATTTTATCTTTAGAATAGGATTTTATTTTTAGATTTTTTAGTTTTATTTTTTTTATTTTTATTTATTTTTAGGGTCCAAATTAAATACACACACACCGAAAACTTACCTACACACTCACTCACTCACACCTTAATACTCTATACCATACATTACACATAAACATCCCCTCACCCTCATCCTATTTTCCTACACCCTTATACACCCAAACACCCCCTACTTCATCTTCCCCACCACACAACCCAATCATTCTCTCTCTTCCATCATCATCATCTTCTTCTCTCTCACCACAACCCATCACCTTAACCAATAACCCAACAACCCCATTACCCATTTAAACCACATACCCAACTGACCAAATCGACCTTAAACCCGATCCAAACCCGAGGCCATCAAAACCTCGGCCAAACTCGGTACCCCTACAACTCGGCCGACCACAAACTGAACCCGCGAGCCCGACCCTTTATGCCTCCCAATCTGACCCCTGCTGCCATCTCGACCCACCAACCAACCCGCCAACAACAACCTATGTTTAAAAACAAAGACCAAGTCAATGTCCACATGTCTTTAAAACCCCTTTTACCCTTTTTTTCATAAATACCCCCAAACCCTTTTAACCAAATCTGATTTATTTTTATCCTCACCAACCCACTTACCACATGACCTCACACAACCCATGCGCATTGTGCATTTTCCTATTTTGACCCCAACTTATCCTCACACCCCTCATGTCCATTTAATCCCTACCCAATTTACTAGGGGTGACAATTTTAGAAACGATACAAAAAAACGACACGAAATGACACGAAATTAATCCAAAATTAACACAATGTTTTGTGTTCGTATCGTTTTTTTACACGAAGTCGTGTCGTGTTCGTGTCTTAATTATGAGTCGTGTCGTGTTTTCGTATTTTTTAGGCGTGAAATTTAAGAAATTCTGGTATTCGTGTCATGTCGTGCCGTGTTATTTTTATTCGAGTTGTGTTCGTGTCAACTAAAAAAACTATGAATTCGTGTCGTGTCATGTTCGTGTTTGTGTTCGAAAAAATCTTATCGTGTCGTGTCGGCGCGAAACACGACCCATTGACCCGAATTGCCACCCCTACAATTTACCCTTAGCTCCATGCATATTATTTAAGGAAGAAGAAGACCATTTTGAAAACGTTTTTAGGTAGAAAATTGTAGAGAGTATTTTAGAGAGAGAAACACCATTTTAGTTTAGTTTTTTTTAGGTTAGAATTTATTTTATTTTATTTTATTTTATAGTGAGGGAAAAATAAATTATTGTGAGGATTAATTTGAGTGAAATTTTTTATGTAATTTTGTTTGGATCATTCAAATTGAGGGATGTTAATTTCAACTCATGGATTGAAGTTCAATTAATCATCAAGAGAATGGGTTTGATTGTTCTCTTCTCTTCTCAATTATTTTATGCCTTTGATTATTAATTTGTCAAATTTCTTGCCATGTTAGGTTAAATTCCCTTTCAAGGGGTGAGGGGAACCCTTATTTGATGTTATTTTAATTTAATTAGTTTTATTACTTTAAAATTCCCTTTGAATATTAATTTTGATCCCCTACCCTTAAATTTACGCCTCGAGAGAGAGTAAATGAGTTTCGAGAGAAAATCGAAATTCTAAGTTATAATACCCATTTTAGATTCGAACTAGCGATAGGAGTTTCTTAAGTGTGGTATTATTCCTTGAATTTAAACTCTAAAATTCAATTTCTAGATTTACATAAATTTTGATAAATTGATCCTAGCGGGTGATTAATTAAAACGAGTGTAGATTTATTTTCCTAGAGTTGTGGGGGGTTAAACTTAATTTTCTAAAAAGTTGCTATTAAAATTATATTTGCAACGAGAGTTGATTTGTAATTTTGATATTAATTTGGGAGAATTCAATTAATTAAATTAATTAGTTAGAATATCTAAAATTTATGGTGTAGACCCACTCCTTGATTGTTCTCACATTTATTTACCTCACTTTATCTCTTATTTTTGTGTTAGACTTTGTTTTTCATTTTAATCACTTTTTAGTTAGTTATTTTCATCTCTCATTTAGTTTAGTTTAGTTTAAATACTCATCTCACGAAAATGGTTTTAATATTTGAAAAGCTTAAAAAAATAGAAAAAGTAAGATTCCAAAAAGAAAATAAAAGTTGAATTACAATTGAGTTTGTCTCTAGCTTACCCCCTTGATGTGGATTGATACCCTCACTTACTTCTACACTTGAGTTTGTTATTATTTTGTATATATTTTGAGGATTTTGATTAGAGGAGCTTTTCAAGCAACGAAGAAAAATATACTGAAAAGGTTACTTTATCAGAGGGGCTTCCAATTATTGAGCATGGAAGGCTTGAAACAAATATTGGGTCATTTGGGGGAGCAAGAGTTGGATTCATTATTCGAATCCAACGATGAGTTTTCTTCCAATATTTTTGAAGTTGAAGAATGTTTTCAACCTAATGAGGAATCTGAGGTTCTTGAGCCAAGGGAGCCTAATTTGGAAGAAATCATACTTCGTTTCACCCAAAGTGCAATGAATTATCTTTCCACCCAAAACGCAATGAATATCGATAATGGTGTTGTTAAGGAAATTTTCGCACTTTGTAATGAGATTCGTTCTTATTTGGAAAAAAAAGCGGAGGTCGAGACATATCACCTGAAACTCTTTTGGAAGAACATATCATTGAAAGTGAGTATTTTTTCCTTGAAATTCAATCTCCAAGTAATAATGAATCACTCGAGATGGAATTTATTTCATCTCCATTTTCGTTCCCTGTTATTGAACCATTACAAGTACCGCTAGATTTCTATGAGTCGGTTAAAACTTTTGAAACTTTTAAACCTTTTACCGATGAGGACTCTTGTTGTGAATTATTTTCCAAGATGGATTCTTCCTTTTTGTGTGTCCCCCTTCCCATACTACTTGAAAAATCTTTGGGAGGTGATTCTATTTTTCTTGGATCCCAATTGTATATGTCCCCCTAGCATCAAAATCCCCCATCATCCCTTTAAAAAATTTAATTGGTGATGGTTCATTTTTTTTGCCTTACAGATGTCTTCCTTTATTCAAATGGAATTCTTATTTTTCGGGAGGCATACAAGAAAATGAGGGTACACCAATTATCCCTCAAAGTCAAATCGTATTTTGGGTGAACCCTCAATTTTTTTGACTTCTAGTGTATAACTTAAATGAAATTCAAATCGTAGGTTGTACATAGTTAGCTTTTTTTATTATTATAATTTAGAGTAATTAATTAAAGTTTTTGTTATTATTTTTATTCTGCTTGGTTCTAACATGTTTTGTAGATTTTATGGAATCGTACTTATCGGAGATCACTCCATTTGGGAAATATCTTTCTTTTTCTCTCTCTATGTTTTGTTCTTAATTTGCTTTGAGGACAATGCGACATTTAAGTTAGGGGGTGTGGGATATTCTTTCCATTTATTATTTAGATTCATTTACTTGATCACATGTTCATTCCAAGTATGCTTGTATAGAAAATTTAAAATTTACCAAATTTCGAAAAGTTAAAAAAAAATCTTCAATAAATAAAAATTGGAATTTAAAATTTTCAAAAATATCACTAAAATTTTGTTTGAAGTCTCAAACTGTAAAATTCAAGATCATAAAGTCAAAATTGACCAAAGATGGAAATTGAGCAAAAATTGACAACTTTACGAATAAATGTGGAGGTTGATTAACCCGGTGAGATTTAAAGCCTATCATTTTTGCGATTTTTTAAATCAATCCGAGTTAATGGTTAACTCAAAGTTTGTTTCAGTGTTTTATTAAGTTGTTGAAGATCATTATTCCTTTGTATTGATCGGTTATGGGAAATATGTGAGATGTTGTCTTGAAGATGAACAAAAATCTCTCTAACTTAAATATAATCTCGAGACGCATATTGACACACCCCAACGCAGTTACTTATAACTAAGTTTGAAAGTTAAAGTGAGTCAATCATAATTACCTTAAGCAAACCATAAACACGAGTATCTTTTTTCCAGTTATTAACATTCCTTTTTCCAGTTATTAACCTGAACCAATAAAACTAAAAATTTTGACAACTTTAAGTGGGATAAATTACCCCATTTATGTTTGACCAAAATCGTGGTTTTATGCATCCATTGCTAACCCCACCGACTTCCTAGATTTGGCAGTGATATCACAATACCTGAAATGTAAACATATAAACCAGGAGCAAAATAGCACAACAAATGCATCACTACTGCACAAATTTAAAGGCAATAAATCATATCTATGTGATAATGTATAAACTTGTCATGCCCATATTGTATAAAATTTAATGAAATAAACCATATCCATGTGGTAATATATATATATATATATATATATATATATATATATATACGGCTCATTCATAAAGAATGACCAGTTTTATACTTATCCTGCTCATTCATAAAGAATGATCAATTATATACTTATCCAGCTCATTCATAAAGAATGACCAACTTATCCGAATCATGATTCACATATCCGGTCTACAATAGACAATTCGCCCCCATTCATGGTCGAGGAGTAACCCCTTGTCTTTAATAGACAAATCCCTCCCATTCCAGGTCGGGAGTAACCTCCCATTTCGATAAACCGAAATGAACAAATTCATATTCAATATTATTCTAATCATATCCATAACCAAGTACAATACATCTTACCACTAAGTGATATTCATATCATATCCATAACCATGTATGTAGACACCCCATTCTATTACCCCCTAAACTCTCCTTAGGTCCATAGCACCTCCCTTCATCACTGCAAACCCATGTCATACCCCGAGTACCGACCTAGAGGCCATCGGACGCTCCCAGGCTCCGTTTGACCAAAAGTCAAACTCTTCAGCTCGACTGAGACTGAATGAATATTCGAAGGGCATTGAAACCCCTTTCCAACGGTCCATCCCATGCGCGATTCTGACTTACCATGCGGACGGACGATTTGTTTTCCCCCAAAACCTGATCTAAATGCCACCGGGATCCGTTTGACCTAAGTCAACTCTTCAGCTCGATCGAGACTGAATGGATCTTCAAAGGGCACTGAAACACCTTTCCAATGGTCTGCTCCGTGAGCGATTCTGACTTACGGTACGAACGAACGATCCGTTTTACTCCGAGAGGTCACCAAATGCTTCCAGGGACCAGTTGACCAAAGTCAACTCATCGAACCGGATCAAACTCTTTGGAATGTCGAAGTACATCTCCTAACCTTTCCAACGGTCCGCCCCATGCGCGATTTTGACTTACCATGCGGACGAACGATTCGTTTGCGTCCGAAGTTTTCCCGTCCAAAGGACCGACGAGCGCTTCCGAGCCACATTTGACCCAAAGTCAACTTTCGAACTCAGGAGCAGTCCAAAGGACTTTCGAAGGTATCTGAATTACCTTTCCAACGCTCCACTCCTGCACGATTTGAATTAACAGTTTGCGCTCAACGACCGATTTTCTAAAACGGCCTGAAAGACATTGTCAAATAGTAGGTCCCAGACCCTGCCTATCGACAGTGTGCCTAAATGCACCTGTCGATTGGCAAGAACAGGGCTATGCCGATCGAAAATTCCCTGGGCCTATAAAAATGAGGCCTTGACCTCATTGCAAAGGGAGCCCAGATCAAATAGACATCACTCCCAGCAAACCCAAAAAACCTATCTCTAAGTCAGCGTGATTTTCACATCCAAATTCCTTTCCAACCTTTACTTTTCATCATCCTTTTCATCAAACTTGGTGAATTCATTACCCTCCATCATCATCCAAGTGCAAAGGCTACTCTCCAATACTCAAGATCAAGCTCAAGATCTTCAAGAAGGTCCAATTTTCTCAATTATCTCCTTAAATTTTCATAAATTCGCATTAATTTGTTGTATTATTTAGCAATTTTATTTTCTCACCTCACATATCCTAATATACTTTTTATTTAGTATTATTGCACATCTCTTATTTTCATACAAATAAAAAACCAAAAGAAAAAGAAAAAGAGGGTTTGCTCATAAATTCCAAATACACTTTTCTTACAACTAAAACACTTTTTTACACACACAAAAAAAAATAAAAATAAGAGAAGTCCCCAGTTGGATTTATGGGATAAACCCCACCCCCTCGTTTTGCATGCGAACTACGTGGACTTTGATGCCTCTATAGGCTACGTAGGAGTCTCGGGGTAAAACTCGAAACTCGATTCCTATTCTCATTTTTTCTCTCATTTTCTATCTTCTCTAAACTCAACTCTCTTAGATTACATATATTTATATATGCATGTATTTGTTCTTAGTGGCGTATTATTCCACATACGTTATCGTTCCAATATAACGATCAACGCAAGGATAATCGTAAAAATCCTATTTTCTAATATTATTTCTATGAACCTTCCTACGGATGACTCGCTTTATCTCTCCCATGATACAAGACGAGGATTCTTATCTCTACTATATATACACATGCACACATATCACGAGGAAAATAAAGGAAAATACCAAAAACCCATGAGAGACCGTAAGGGCGAAATGGGTGCCTAACACCTTCCCATTTCATAACTTATCCTCCAGACCCTTCTCGAATCATTTTGGTTTCGTATGTATCAGTATGTCCTTGGATGCTGTCCTTTGGGATGGCTCCCTTTCTTTTGTCTGTTTTGAGTAAAATAGATTGGCGACTCCATCTCTCTACATTTTTCACCTCAGCAACGACGCTGGCCGAAGCGCTCCCGAGAGGGACGCGCGGGACCTAGGATCCTCACTCTCCCTCCTGCCGTGAGGATCGAGGATGGACACCGTGGAGACTCTGCTGGGGATATTATTTTGAGGGCTAGACTCTATTTACATGGGTGTTATGTTTGTTTATATTTTCCCCATTTTTACATGTTCCCCTTTTCCATGTGTCCCCCATACTTATGCTTTTAATCACACACTTGTAGAAAATTCTCCATTTACATTTCGTACCACATACACCTAGGATCACATATATCCTCATGGTGCACGCATCACCTATCCATACTTGATGTACCATTGATACTTGTACTTTTCTCCCTGTTTGGCATGATCAAGAAAGACATTCTCATAAGATACTAATAAGAGAATCATGCATGATTCACACGACATCACTAAAGAGCATTGTGATTGACCAAATTTTGTCCAGTAACTGGAGGGTCACTTCGTGATGGGCGTGGGTACGGTAGGGCGTAGTTAGCCTAAGTGATATGACTCTCACCTTCCATTGGCCAAGTACCTTCAACGTATATCGAACGGTTCCCTCGCATCGTACCGCTTGACCGAAGTCATGACGGGAGGTATATCACAGGGAACTCGTTCACGTACGTCAAGTATCTCGAATTCTCTCTCACATGTACCGTCCCCATGAGGTATATAGTGAGATAATTCACGTACTCTCAGGTATATCAAATGGCTTGTCCACATGTACCGATTGCCCACGAGAGCAAGACGTATATCGTGGAAGTCACGCCAAAGGGGGAACCCTTTTCGATTCACCCAACCAATTGCATACCCGCATATAGGTGTCAAACCTAGGACACACATGTCAGATTGCCGGTTTCTACCCGAAACTCTACCGAAATTCTGGTGGCTTGCCGCCCAAATTTTTGCGCATTTTTAAAACGAGACCCTGTCCATGTGCCTGGTCACAAGTCCAGTCATAGCTTTGCATATGTTACAAACCCAACTTTTCCAGGCTCGGGTCTCGTCCGGCATTTCATTTTGCATTTAGGAGAATTTAATACAAGTGAGAACATAATAATCATGCTAAGACCGTCTCCCAAAAAAAAATCCCAAAACATTTCTCCTTTCCTTATCAAAAATCCAAAAACATTTCTCCTATCTTTATCAAAAATCCAAAAATATTTTGTCTTCCAATCTAAAAAAAATGTCAAAAATATTTTCATTCTTTTTCTCAAAAGTAAATCCTATTTTGTGCCTTCTCAGGTCGATCGCACGCCCTTGGCCTGGCTCCTTATTGGCTTCGGTCTTTAGTCAAATCACCACAGAGTTTTGTCCGTTCCCCTCTTACTTCTTCTGAGTCCGATATCCACATGTCTCTTTATCCTAAAGCGAGGTTACCTATGAAATTCAAGATGCCAAATATCAATAAACTCGGAGGAAGTGGACCCCCGATTGTTCATCTCCGTAGTTATCACCATTACATGACTCTACTAGGGGCTTCTGAAGAAGTGATGGCCCAAATATTTCAGTAAACTTTGAAGGATAGCGCCCTCCGATGGTTTTTGTCTCTCGAAGAGTCTATAATCCGTAGCTAGGAGGATGTGGCTCGAGAATTCATGTCACGGTACAAATACAATGAAGAGCCTGAGGTCACCCGTCGTGATTTAGAGATTCTAAAACAGAACTCTGGGGAATTAGTCAGTAACTTTATAGCCCGATGGAGGGAAAAAGAAGCTACCATGACTAATCGATCTTTCGAGGAAGAACAAGTCAGCATAGTGAAAAAGAATTTCTTACCCCATGTCCGAGCAACCATGGGAGGACAATACTATCCTCACTTCCAAGATCTCAGAGAATAGGGAGTAAAAATCGAGTAGAGTATGGCTAAAACAGATGTTGAACCAAATAAGGTATCCGGACAGTTCACCCCCGGAAAATATGACAAACCTGTCGATATTGCAGTCTCAACCATCAACAATATCTCTCTACCAACCGCATCATGGGAACCAGAAAGACGCCCTGTCCCAATCCGAAAGGAATACACCGAGGTCCATGCTCCCCTCTTCAAAGTTTACCAGGCCCTGTTAAGCCGAAACCTTATCAAACCCTTGGATCCCCTGCCTTTGCCAAATCCACTCCCAAGAAACTTCAAGGCAGATGCTCATTGCATCTTTCACCAAACTGCTGGCCATACCACCGACCAATGCTTTCACCTTCGAAATATAATCCAAGGTCTAATTAATCGGGGTACCATCACCCCACCAGTTAATCCTAAGCCAAACACTACTCACAACCCACTCCCAAATCATACCAATGCCATCTTTTTAGAAGAAAACCCAGAATTTAATCCCTCAATACAAATCACACCCATATACTCTCTTAAACCTCTCCAAACCTGCCCATATTTCCTCCTACACCCTACTAGACTCGCTGATCAAGCGTTGTCACTCCTTACCAGAGCATGCATCATTGTTCGTACCCATTCTAAAAATGGAGGTATGGAATTATCAGACAAACTCTTAGAGTTTGGGCTTAAATTTCCCTCACATATGATCATTGATTGGCAGAGGTTTAGTACGCTGTTCTTGGAAGCAAGAAAATGGGCTCGAGAATCAGACTGTTGGGTAGTACCGACCGATGAAGTCAGTCTAGATGAGGTCGGCCAAATTATGGCTGAATTATTCAGGCAAACCAACGATATCTGCAGTATAACCGAGTTACTTAATACTCTAAAATTACAAGGGCGCCTGGTACCTTCACCCTCACATATCCCCACAGAATGGGAAGATTTGTATGAAGAAGCTGTTGAAGTTTGGGAATGCATCGACTTTACATGGAAAGACTGAATTATTGCCACCAGATGGGGGAAGAGTTCGAAGATTCTAATGAAGAGCGAGCTTCAGAGAAAACTGGCCTAGTAGCTGACATGTGTGGGATAATTTGAAGAACTCCTCAGAGAAATAAACAAGGTGGCAGAACAACCCGAGATTGGCAAGGAAACAGGATTCATGTTCTTCCCTTCTTTAGTAAATCATATTACCAGATTAGGGAGGCATTACCAGATCCCAAGCTCACTACCAGCCAATGACAAAGGGAAGGGTGTTGAAAACCTTCCTATGAAAGAAATAACCATCGAGGAAAGCAAGATCTTTGATCAACTAAATAAAACTCAAGCTAACATCACTCTATGGGGGCTTTTCATGTCTTCTCAGCTGCACAAAAATGCTTTGATCAAGTTTCTCACTGGACCCACAGTTCCTCCCTCTACCACACCAGAAGAAGCAGTAAATTTGGTCAGATCCTTGACCTCTACCCGAATTTTATCCTTTTCTGAAGAAGATATCCCTAAAATTAGGCCAAACCATAATCATGCACTCAACATCTCCGTCGAAGTTATGGGGAAGGTCGTACCACTCTCTTTTGTCGATAATGGATCCGCCTTGAATGTTTGCCCACTAAGGACCTTCAGATGTTTAGGCCTGAAAGAAAGTGACCTCGTTTCAACCTCCGCTGTTATACGTGCCTACGATAATACCCATCGGGAGGTGATGGGATCCATAAATCTTGTAATAGGGGCTATCCCTATAAACCCTATCGTCGAATTCCAAGTTATTAACATCCCAGCTTTTTTTAACTTGTTGTTAGGACGACCTTGGCTCCACAGTATCAAAGGCGTGTCTTCCTCACTCCATCATAAATTGAAGTTCTTCGCCAATGGACGAGTCATCACCATTTTGGGCGACGACGACAATGTCGAGGGAGCAAGTAGCAGCAGTCCGATCCTTGAGATACAACATGGGTCATATGATATGCTCCTATCATGATTCTGAGTTGAGCCACTTCTACTCCCGGCAGGGGACGACTTCAAAGAAAGGGTTTGTCCTGAATACGACCCTCATAGCAACATCAATGTGATTCATATGTTCAAAAATATGAACTTCATGCCCGGACTGGGGCTGGGACAAAGATAACAAGGGATACTTGAGCCTATTGAACTGAAGAAAACTTTCCCTCCTTATGGTTTGGGGTATAAATCATAAGAATAAAAGCTCAGAATGATCTGCCAGTCTCGACCAAAGAGAGGACTAGACTGCATCCAGACTATCCCAGGTGACTCCTTGAATGGACAATTCATCAAAAAGGGTGAAGACTTCCCCTTTTGCGGCTTTTTTGGAACCATGGTATGACCATACAAATAAGAAGATGAAGCCTAGAATGGAGATCTTTTTCCAAGATAGCTACCCATGGTCCGAAAGTTCCCAACATCGTGTACAACCGCTCATCAAAGATACTGAAGATTCTGAGGAAGGTGACTCTGAGGACTCATTCAATTTACAGACACTAGGGCTGACACTCTGCATGGTTCACTCATGCACTACATCACTGGATCCATCCCACATGATTAAAGATGCTGATACAACCCCATTTCTTCTTCTGTTATCTATCCTTGCTCAAATGTAATCGAGACCTCCTTTGATGAGGTTCTCAATGCTATTTTTCCTATCAATGAAATAAATGAAGATTTTGAGTATCTTGTTGTGCCTTACATTAACTGCTTAGATTCTAATCAAACTTTGATGATGATGATTTTGCAAATGAAAAATTCTTATTTGATCTAAATAAGGTTAATAATAAATAACATAATGGCATTCAAGTTAATGAAGAAGAGACTGTTGTTGTTAACCTCGGTACTAGTAGCTAACAGCGTGAGATTAGGATAGGGGCAACCCTTGACGAGCATGAGCATGCACAACTCGAAGAATTGCTAAAGGAATTTATGGATGTCTTCTCATGGTCCTATGACGATATTCACGACATTGATCCTGAAATTACTCAATATGAGATCCCCACTCTTTCAGATTATAAGCCGATCAAACAAAAGTTGAGAAAAATCTGCACCGAATGGTCGCTCAGGGTCAAAGAAGAGCTGGTCAAACAACTAAACGTAGGCTTCATTCGTGTGATCGAATATCCCACATGGCTAGCCAACATAGTGCCTGTGCCAAAATCCGGAGGAAGGTTCGTATGTGTGTAGACTACCGGGACTTGAACAAAGCCTCTCCAAAGGACGATTATTCGCTACCCAATATCGACATGATCGTGGATAACACAGCCAATCATGCTCTTAAGTCATTCGTCGACGGGTTTGTCGGATACAACCAAATCACAATGCACCCAGATCACCAAGAAAAGACCGCGTTCATCACCCCATGGGGAACCTTTTGTTATACTGTCATGCCATTTGGTCTCAAGAATGCTAGGGCTGCCTACCAGAGGGATGCCACAACCATCCTGCACGATCTAATTCACAAAGAAGTTGAGGTCTATGTGGATGCTGTGAATATAAAATCCAAAACTAGAGAAGGTCATGTTCCCACTCTCCGAAACTTCTTCGAACGACTGCGACAGTATCAAATGAGACTCAATCCACAAAAATGAGTCTTTGACATTATAAAAGGAAAACTCTTGGGATTCATGGTCAGTGAGAAAGGGATAGAATCATGTAAGGAAACAATTCTCCGATTGAGTCTTAATGTAGTTTTGGCTCAATTTCGGACAAAAACGTTTATGTTATACGATAGTTTGAAATTGTATCCATTTAAGCCTATGACGAGTTTGTTGAAGACGTAGCGGCCAAGATATTAAAGTTTCATCAAATGCCATGTGTATTGTGCCTCGTTTCTATGTCATCAACATGGTTCCATTGCTCCTAAGGTATGAATGCATTTTAATATATATATATATATATATATATATATAAAGGATCTTGGAACAATAGTTATATGGGTGTAAGTTTATTTTAAACTGTTGTTTATTTTCAGAAAGTTTCATTAAAACTTTAAAACAAAGTTTCTAGGCTAAAATTAGAATTTTTAGCTTTCTAGTTTTTCGTTCGATATTGTCATTTAAAGAGTTTGTCGTTCGAACGAGGTTTGCTAACGAGTTCCCATATAGCCCACTGGAACATCGTTCGAATTATCGTTGGAACGAACAATGCTGTTCGAACGAGAATTCCAACGAGATTTCTAACGAGTTAAACTTTTATACACTGGAACTTCGTTAGAAGGCTCGTTTGAAGGAGACTTCGTTCGAACGAAAATCTCATTCGAATGAGATTTGACGGGAACAGTTTATTTGGCAGTTTGAGCAGTTTTTCCCTGTTTCCCACTTCTTTTTCCACTAACTTTTTACCTGAATGATAAAGTGCGAAAACCAACTTGTTCTAATTAACTTTTTCATACTATTCCAACTCCTAGAGAGAGTTTTGAAAGTTCAACTTTCCAAGAAAAAGTTCATTGTTTAGAGTGTTAATTTTTCAAGAAAATCTTTAAAACATTTCTATTTTTCACCCAAAGTTTGTTTATCCAAGTTCCTCTATATATATACTTTTCTTGGAGTTTGGCATCGGTTTTATCTCTACAGTTTGAAGAGAAGTTTGGGTTTGCTTCTAAATACCACAAAGAAGAAGATTGTTTGCGTTGTCATACCCACTTGGAGAAAGGCTCCTAGTTCGGGTGATGGTGACCAGAAAAAGTCCGATCGGTGGATTCCAAGACCGCGGTGGAGCTTCGTGGTTATTTGCTAGGCAGAGGTTGTTACAAGAAGACGAGTCGGGGCTTAAAGGAGTCGAGTCGAGTGTTCTAAGTCATCTTGCTTGTAATTGTAAATTCCGTACTTAGTGGATTTAAGGCTAGGGTCGTCCGAGGTTGTTTCCCGTTGTGGGTTTTTCTTCGTATATCGCGGCGTAGTGATTTATTATTTATTTTATCTTTTCCAAAATCACCTAGAACGCATGTTTAGGTAAAAAGATAAAATTTGGTTTTAATCACTACTTGTTTAATTTGGTGCTAAATTAATTTGGGTATTGTTTATGTTAATTTAATTCAAGTCGTCACTTCATTTGATAAAATTTGTTTGGCCTAATTTGGTAATATTTAAAATATGACTTAGAAAAATTTCTAGGACTAGGGTTAAATTAATTGTGTTTAAGTGAAATTAAAATTGTGTGTATGTTTCATCATATTTCACTTGGTTTAATTTTAATTTGAAAAGAAATTAAAATTTGTTATTTTTATGTGAACCATCTCGCTTCCGCATATCTTCCAAAAGGAAATTATCTTTTGATTATAAGATTTTAAAAATTGGGGGCCTTCACGGTTACAAATTGGTATCAAAGCCAGAGCGCTAATTTATCGCGTCAAAGATCCGTTTTTCGGCTTCTATTATTTTTGTGCTCCTTGCATTTTTAGGTGTTTCATTTTTTTCACTCTCTTTTTGTTTTGTATCTCTTGATGGGATGTCTTACTGATAATTTGCCCATCTCTGATGATAATGAAGTTTTTGGTATTCTAGAGGAATTTAATGGGATTCATAAGTGTAATGAAAAATTAAGAGAATTAAATTTGAGATTTGCAAAAAGAATTAAATTTCTTGAAAATGAAATTTTTTGTTTTAAAGCTAAAGTTGAGTTTTCGCAAATCTCCCTCTCTCAAAACGATATTTTTTGTGAAAAGCTCATGGACATAAATCACAATTTTAATATTTTAGAAATGTCCAAGAATGAGAGTGATAGTCGTGAAAAGACTCTTAGGGACAATTTTGCTCACATTGAGGGGGAGCGTGATAACCTTCTAGGTGTAATTGAAAATTTAAAGAAGGAGTCCCGTAAATTTGAGGAGTCTAATTTATTACTTTAGTCCAAAATTTCAAAAATGAAGAATGATTTACTTGACTCGAGTAGTAGTTTTAACGGTTCTAGCTCATCTAGTTCAAATACTTTCGTTACTAAAGCTAAGAGCATTGTTTGTTTTAGGGCTATCTGATCCGATAAACATCCCTTCGAAGGAGATTGGCAAATACTCGTACCCTTGGGAAATAGTCGGCATTCTTCTCCTTCAATGCCAGTGGATAAGTACGCAGGAATGCTCTTTTCTCATGTATGTGGATTATTTGGTCGATTACCAGATTGCACTAGTCTCATAGCCATATCTTTAGCGTCCCGCCATTCCTTCTTGTTAACATAACACAGGAAATCTAACTCATTCTAAGGTAGAGCTCTTAGAGTCATACTTAAAGGCAGTTCCTTAGTTAAAGCAAGGAGAGCAGAACAGAGGGAACATTCCTCGTGTTTACACATGTTTGCATTGTGGTAGGAAAGGTCACCTTAGGTCATTTTGTTTTGATCTTAAAAGAAGTCCTAGGAAGTCTATGTCTAGCATTTCATTAGTTCCCAAATCCAATCATTTTAAATATACATCCATATGGGTTAGAAAATCATTTTTAGACGCGCTAGATATTATATTTGTTGATTCTCATTTGCTATCACATGAAACCTCCCTTGCTAAATTTAAAGGTTGAATATGTTAGTTTTGTTTGCATACTCTAACCTTTTTTGCTTCATATTTTATATCATTGTTAGGCGTTTGCATGTTTAGTCATTTTCTAGTCATTGCTTTATTTCATATCTCATGCTAGAAATCATGACTTGTTTATCTTTTATCTTTTATTCTTTCATTTTAATTTTCATTAAATGAAAAAAATAAAAAGATTTTTGTTTATCATTTTTGTTTTACCTTTTAGCAATTTAGGCTTAATGAAAAATACAAATGATTTTTGTGTGTCTTTTGAGTAAATTTTTTTTTTGGTTAAAATTTTTTAAAAACTCAAAAAGATTTTATTTTGTGTGTGTTTTGGTTTTACACACATTTTGTGGCATATGTTTGCGTTTGAATCCTCATTTTGCTTCCATGTGACTATAACTTTTGGTTAGAATTTTAATCCTTAAAATGTTCTTTATCATGCTTACATGGAGTAGCTTAAGTTTGACTTGCTTAATGGATTCACTTTTATATGCCTTTACACACATGCACGAGCTTTTTGAACCTTAACGTCACATATTATATTTGAGCTTTGTGAGGTGTTCTCCTATCAATTGTGTCATCTACATATTTGTGACCTAAGAGGACTAGTGCATGTTAAAATCCGTTGCACGTGAGATTTGTATGATATAAAAATGTTATATATAAATGTGCATGAGGAAGGGCTCCGAAAGGATTTATTATCCTTTGTGAATAGTAAGCCACCGTTTGGTTTGGACCTAAAAGAAATACGTGGTCCAAAGGCCTAAAATAAAATATGGCATTAAAAGAAAGTATTTGTCAAGGATTATGTTTAATTAATATTATCATTCAAAAATAATATATGCTTATTGAGGGAGTTTCGATGGTATATCAATGGTTTGCACAATGTTCGTTTATCCTAGTTGTACTAACAATGTCATGACTCTATTGGTGTGTAGAATCATCAACATGCTAGGCTTGTATGAATTGTGTTTGTTTATTCATTAGTTCACTTTATCCTGTCACATAAAGGCTAAATTCTAGTTGATAAAGTTTTGCAATCAAATGCGAACTACGTGAACACGTTTAAGTGATTGGATTTTAATTCATTGATATCTTGTTCACCCCCAACACTTCGGTTTCCATATGACAAATTTATGCTATAAGAGTGTGGAAGACTCATATTATATTTTGTGTGTGTCATTTTGGTGTTTATATCTATATATGTGTACTCATGTCTATTTGTTATATATTATGTATGCATATATTTTATATTGTTTTTATAGGTCTTTGCCTTGCTATCTAATCCATTTATGCTTCAATTCATAATTGGTACCTTGTTTGTTGTCTAGTGTGTTTGATATCACATGCTTGGAATCTTATTTGTCAAATTGGTATTATTTGTTTTCGCATCATAGTTGGTATTCACTTGTATGGATTAGTTATGCTTTTGTTGCCTATATGCTTTCATGTTCTTATCACTTTATGCATCATGTTTAAATTAGTTTTATCCTTTGTCTATTCCTGAACAAAAATGGAGAGAATGATAGGGGATAAATGGTATCTAATCCTATTATAATCGTATCTTAGTTTGGGGAGATTTATCTTAGGGGAAGACGTCTTTCTAAGTAGGTCATGTGTTTGATAAAGGGGAAAATTAATTTAGGGGGAGTATTTATCTTTATTGCACTTAATATTCTTGATATTCCCTATGCGTTTAATGTTTTTGCTTAAGTGTGAAGGAATTATATTCTAAGCAACTTTCACCGGCAAAGATTTTGATCCTTGGGTCTTGTGTCAAGTATTGGGTGGGATATTTTTGAGTCTAGTGAGCTTGACAGCCCTTTAGAATTTTTGTTGGTTTTTGTCCCGGAATAGCCAAAGGGGGAGATTTGTAAGGACACAATTCTTCGATTGAGTCTTAATGTAGTTTTGGCTCAATTCCGGACAAAAACGTTTATGTCATAAGATAGTTTTAAATTGTATCCATTCAAGCCTATGACGAGTTTGTTGAAGACGTGGCGGCCAAGATATTAAAGCTTCATCAAATGCCGTGTGTATTGTGCCTCATTTCTACATCATCAACATGGTTCCATTGCTCCTAAGGTATTAATGCATTTTAATATATATATATATATATAAGAGCTTGGAACAATAGTTATATCGGTGTAAGTTTATTTTAAACTATTGTTTATTTTCATAAAGTTTCATTAAAACTTTAAAACAAAGTTTCTGGGATAAAATTAGAATTTTTATCTTTTTGGTTTTCCGTTCGATATTGTCGTTCGAACAAGAATGTCGTTCGAACGAGGTTTGCTAATGAGTTCCCATATAACCCACTAGAACATCATTCGAATTGTCGTTCGAACGAACAATGCTGTTCGAACAAGAATTCCAACGAGATTTCTAATGAGTTCAACTTTTATACACTGAAACTTCGTTAGAAGGCTCATTCGAACGAGAATTTGTTCGAACGAAAGTCTCGTTCAAATGAGATTTGGCGGGAACAGTTTATTTGGCAGTTTGAGCAGTTTTTTCCCTATTTTCCACTTCTTTTTCCACTAACTTTTTACCTAAATGATAAAGTGAGGAAACCAACTTGTTCTAATTAACTTTTTCATACTATTCCAACTCCTAGAGAGAGTTTTGAGAGTTCAACTTTCCAAGAAAAAGTTTATTGTTTAGAGTGTTAATTTTTCAAGAAAATCTTTAAATCACTTCTAGTTTTCACCCAAAGTTTGTTTATCCAAGTTACTCTATATATATACTTTTCTTGGAGTTTGGCAGTGGTTTTATCTCTACCGTTTGAAGAGAAGTTTGGGTTTGCTTCTAAATCCCATAAAGAAGAAGATTGTTTGCGTTGTCATACCCACTTGGAGAAAGGCTCCTAGTTCGGGTGATGGTAACCAGAAAAAGTCCGATCGGTGGATTCCAAGATCGCGGTGGAGCTCCGTGGTTATTTGCTAGCCAGAGGTTGTCACAAGAAGACGAGTCGGGGCTTGAAGGAGTCGATTCGAGTGTTGTAAGTCATCTTGCTTGTAATTGTAAATTCTGTACTTAGTGGATTTGAGGCTAGGGCCGTCCGAGGTTATTTCCCGTTGTGGGTTTTTCCTCGTACATTGCGGCATAGTGATTTATTATTTATTTATCTTTTGCAAAATCACTTAGAACGCATGCTTAGGTAAAAAGACAAAATTTGGTTTTAATCACTACTTGTTTAATTTGGTACTAAATTAATTTGGGTATTGTTTATGTTAATTTAATTCAAGTCGTCACTTAATTTGATAAAATTTGTTTGGCCTAATTTGGTAATATTGAAAATATGACTTAGGAAAATTTCTAGGACTGGGGTTAAATTAATTGTGTTTATGTGAAATTAAAATCGTGTGTGTGTTTCATCATATTTCACTTGGTTTAATTTTAATTTGAAAAGAAATTAAAATTTGTTGTTTTTATGTGAACCATCTCTCTTCCGCATATCTTCAAAAAGGAAATTATCTTTTGATTATAAGATTTTAAAAATTGGGGGCCTTCACGATTACAAAGCAGATTCCGCCAAGCTGAAATCCATACTTGAGATGCCACCTCCCCGAACAGAGAAAGAGGTTCGAGGTTTCCTTAAAAAAAAATGCAATACATCAGCCGGTTCATCAGCCAGTTAACTTCCATCTGCGAACCTATTTTCAAACTCCTCCAAAAGGATTCAACTAAGGTATGGAATGAGACCTACCAAGAAGCCTTTGACCGAATCGAACAATACCTGACTTAAACTTCGATACTCATGCCACCACAGCCTGGTCTCCCTTTGCTCCTATACCTAACCATAACCGACACTGCAGCTGGGGCTTTGCTATCCTAATACCTTGAAGATTTCCGCAAAGAAAGATCCATCTATTATGCCAATCGCAAATTGGTCGAATAAGAAGTAAACTACACTGCTTTGGAAAAGGCATGTGTCGCACTTGTCTGGGTCACCCAAAAGTTGCAGCACTACATGCTCGCCTTCCCCATCACACTTGTATCCCGAATGGACCCCATCAAATACCTGCTCGAGAAACCTGCCTTATCCATCCGAATGGCCCGATGGTTGATGCTCCTAGCCAAGTTCGATATCGTGTACGTCACGCAGAAAGACATGAAAGGAAGAGCCAGTTCTGACTACCTTGTTGATTACCCTATGGATGAAACCGATGTACGGATCTTTGAATTTCCAGATGAAAACATCCTTTGCACTGCCCAGGACAATCTTCGATGGAAAATGTTCTTTCACAGCGCTGCCAACAAAAAGGGATATGGCTTTAGGATACTTCAGACCACCCCAGATGACTCCCATACTCCCATCGCCATCAAATTGGATTTTTCTTGCACCAACAACATGAATGCATACGAGGCATGCATGGTAGGCCTGAAAGTTGCTCTCAAGAAAGGTATTCAATGCCTATATGTCTATGGGGATTCCGCCCTCATTATCGGTTAAGTGTTCAAAAAGTGGAGAGTCAAGGACGAGAAAATCCAACCCTTCCATGCCCACTTAGAAGAGTTAGCCTCACAATTCCAAGATATCACCTTCCATTACCTACCTCGAGCAAAGAATAACCTAGTCGATGCCCTTGATACCTTGGCCTCCATGGTCGACATGCCCGAAGGAATAACAATGACCCCCTTTCAGATTCAAAAACAAGATAAACCAACCCATTGCTACCACATTGAGCTCATCACCACAGAAGATCTCGAACTAGCCAATTGTTGGTACTATGATATCTAGCACCTCCTCAAACATGGTAGGTATCCTGAGGGTTCTAAAAATAAATATCGAGCACCCTTTCGAAGACTGGCCGCCCATTACATCATCTGTCATAAAACACTATTCAAGAAAAGCTTCGATGGAACTCATCTGCACTGTATCGTAGGGGCTAACATTGAAAAGATAATTCAGAAAATCTACAACAGGGAATGTTGCCCCCAGTGGTGGAGCCAGTGGGTGCGAAACTGTCTGACGTACCCGGGGGGTTCGGGGGCGGGAGCCCCCGAGGCGATTTTTTTTGGTTTATTTGTACTATTTTGGGCATAAATCTAGTACTAAAATAGGATTGTTATTACAATGCAACTCTCCTAGACTTCATTTTCTGGAAAAATTGAATGATATGTTCAGTGTCAATATCATCCAACACGTCTCTTTCGATATATTAATCAAACAAAATTAATCTAACTTAAACAAGTTATTTAAAATTAATAGAATAAATGGAAAATGATTAATCTAACATAAAAATCAGAATTAATCTAACATAAAATTTGTTGGAAAAAGATTAACCCATTGATGTTGAAATTTATTATTGAATTTATTTAATAAATTAATTTAGTAAAATTTTAATCACTTTGTTTGATTAATCATTTTGTAAATTTCAGTAATAAATTCAGTAATAAAATCAATGTAATGGAGGAGAAAATTTTCAATAATAATTTTTATCTTGAACTAGGGTCCGTAATAATTTTCAGTAATAATTTCAGTAAACTAGGGCTGTTCACATTCAGGAATTTTTTTATCTTGAACCCGTTAATGTGTTGTAGACTAACAAATATGTAAATGGAGGAGAGAAAGGGGACTTGCCTTTTGTTTTGTTCTTGAATGTAGAGAGAAGACAAAACTTTGGTTGGGTTGAAAAACTAGGGTCGGCTGCTGTTGTATATATATTGACTTAAGTTTCAAAAATTACCAATTTTAACCTTAATATTTAAGTTATTACATATATATATATATATATATATAAATCCCAAAAATCCAGTGCATACGCCCGCACCCTCTCGGTTGTGTGTGGCTCTGCCCCTGGTGGACCCCATATGAACGGTCACATGCTGGCCAAAAGGATCATCTGATAAGGCTACTACTAGACTACCATGACCCAAGATTGCACCGCCCATGTCCGAAGATGCCTCAAATGCCAATAGTTCTCCAACCTTTAGCATCTGCCTCGGCAAGAATTATACAACATGACCTCTCACTGGCCGTTCTCCACCTGGGGCATCGACATCATAGGGAAGGTTATATTGAAGTCTTCCAATGGGTATGAGTTCATCCTAGTTTCCATTGATTACTTCACCAAATGGGTCAAAGCTGAGTCATACGCCGTGCTGAACGCCAAGAAAGTGGCCAAATTCATCAAGAAAAATATCATCTGCGGATATGGGGTCCCGCACGAGCTAGTATCAAATAACGACTTGCACTTCGAGGTAGAAGATACAAAAGTGGTCAACAAGTATGGGATTTAGAGACACAAATCTTCTCCCTATCGACCTCGGACCAATGGAGCAGTCGAAGCCGCCAGCAAGAGCCTCAAAGCCTTCATTAGTAAGATGATCGAACGCTGTTGAGATTGGGCTGACCGAATCCATTATGCCCTCTGGGGCTACAGAACTTCGATTTGAACCTCTACTGGGGCTACCCCTTACTCTCTAGTCTACAGCATGGAAGAATACCTACCCGTGGAGCTGGAAATACCCTCGTGGTGCGTTATGCTTGAAAGCAAAATCAGCGAAGAAGACTGGTGCCAAAGCCGTCTTGACGAGCTTACCCTCCTAGATGAAAAAAGATTTAAAGCTCTATACCATATACTAGTGTACCATCGCCGAATAGCGCATTCATTCAATAAGAGATTCAAGGACCGCGGTCTCCGAGAGGGGGATTTAGCCCTCAAAGAAGTAGTAGAGCCCATCTGGGACCCCAGAGGGAAATTCAAGCCCAATTGGAGCGACCCCTACATTGTAAAGAAGATCTTGTTCGGAGATTCCGTCATGCTCACCGAATTAGATGGGGAGGATATGGCTCATCTAGTCAACCTGGACAGTCTCAAAAAGTTCTACCCCTAGTCCGAAATCTCGGTGCGCTACGACTCTTCTCATCTCCCTTATATTTAAAAAAACTATTTATTTCCTTCTACCCAGAACTACGTGGGCCTGATCCTCTGTAAAAAAATATCATTTTCAAACAAATTTAAAATTTTCAAAACCCCAGAGGTACGTAGGCAGCTCATACATCTCACATAAGCACATCCCTTTCTTTTTCACAAAAAACAATTATTTTCTTATCTCCGAGAACGACAGTTCATTCTAACATATACTTGAACAAAATGATTATGTATGCCTTAGCGATTGATTAGATAATTCAAAAATATGAAACTCATCAAAAGGCGCAGCTGGATGATTAAAAACTTGTTTATTTCACTAATAAGAAATTGCGATACAGATTACATGAGAAAAGGAACATATAACTCCCTTCCCCCCACCTTCCTAAAAAGACGAATAAAATCCCCACATTTATTCCCCATTACACAATAAACTCTCCAAGTGTCCTACCCACAGCTACCAGAGGATCCCGCTCCATCATCATCATCTACATCCTGGGGTCCCCAAGCTTCCCCTACCTGAACATAATGCCGCAGACGCTCCATGGACCGATAGGCTCGAACCAGCCTCGAAAAAACCACAACACCTCCTTCCATGGTATTAAATAAAACAAGCCACCTTTGTCCAGTCTCCACTACCAACAACTTGCTAACTACTCTCCTCCATAACCACTTTATATAATCCCCGGGGATGTTCCAAACTCTCCCAACAGACTGAGAGGGACGGGTCGACGAATGCCGAATCTCCCACAAAGAGCCAAGCCGCATGCGCAGACGGTTAGTCACATCTTCTAACGAAAAGAAATCTAGTGTTCGAGGTGGCACGACCTGCTCCCAGCCAAATTGGAGCAAAAGTCGCCAAAGGAAATAGAAAGAGGTATGTCCGAGACCATCCAGCCGTACATGCAGGTATTCTCCCAATTCCAGCATAGGCAGTAATTGTCCCCACTAAGGAACTGACCAATACAGATTCAGAACCCCATGCTCCACAAACTAGTTCTCCCAGCTCTTAATATCCAAGCCAACGCTGATAAAATAGTGCGAAAAGAAGTTGGGTGCAACCGACAAAGGATAATCTGGAGGAGTCACCAGGTAGAGTCTTTCAAACAACCACATGAATAGCATCATGGGGCTACCCCTCAGAAAGTCAGAACGACCTTCTCGCCAAGAATTCAGGCCGTTTAAAGTCTCCACCAGTATCACCGCCGTAGGATTGCGACGGTATGACATCCATGAAGTAATGGCTGCAAGTTGTGGGTCCACCAGTAGTTCCCCAGTCACCAGCAATAATTTTGAAACCAAACCCAGAACAATCGCTCCGGCGTATCCAGCATCGCCAACCTCCTGCAAATGCACGGATTGTAACATGTCCGAAAGAGAGATCATTCCTCCAGCAACCAGTGGTCTAGCCACCGAAGGCGAAATACGAAGAAGCCCGACCAACAAATCCCTAAGAGAACGGAAAAATTAAGGAAGAGCTGTAGTAACACTAGGATTTATCCCCAATATGGCAAAAAATTCCTCATAGGTAGGACAGATTTTCTCCAAGCTAAAGAGGAATACATGGTCTTCGGGGTACCAAAATTGTACCGCCGCCATTAACGTGTTCCACTCAATGGGCCGATTGTGCCACAAAGAGACTCGACACATGTTGAAAGCATCATAGTCAATATTATAAGAGGACATTGCTTCCAGGGCTTCGAGGTAGTTAACAAACTCAATGCTACCAGGGAGAGCCATCTTGCAGGACTAAAAAATAGTAGGCAAGTAAGTAAGAATGTGAAGGTGTGATGAAAACACTCAACCCTTACCTCTTTTTATACTTGAAAACCCTCACAAAGGACATAATCCCTACAGAAATTGGAGGGAATCCTACCCCCACAAATTACAAAAGGCTGAAGAGGGTACCAAATCAAAACTTTGAATTGATGGGACTAGACTTGACTGCCGTAAGGCAGGACAAGGGACTTACCGATCGTTAACCCCCTGCTTTTGGAAATTTTCCTTTTTCCTCTTTTGTCAAAATCAGAAACTCATAAATAAATTGATATTCTCAACAGAATTTCAAAAAACCCCTTCCACCCTTGTATAATCTCTCATTTTTAAAAAACTTTCCTTCAAAATTCCAAAAATATCTCTTTTTATGGTCTCAGCAGCAAAGTAAAAAGCGCATGTGCATGCATTCATTTGTAATACCCCGCATTTTTATCGATATTTATTTATGGGATTAATTAAATTAAATGTGAATTAATTGAGAATTAATCCGGATAAAATACTAACGAGATGTGAGTTGGTATTTGATTATAATGTGTATATATGGCAATATATGAATATTGAAAATATTGAATTTGTCGTGAGATAGAAATACGGCAATTTGGGAAATTTTGTTGGGACGCGCGTGACAATCGCGTCAGGAATGTAATTATTTAAATTAAAAAGTGAATTTTATTTTTATCAACCGTATGGTCATTTTGAGTGCGCCAACGAGTCCGGAAGGGTCGAAATAGATAAAAAAACACTAGCCGGGGGTTTAGTTTGGGTACCGGGGAATATTTGGGCCATACCGGCAACTTAAAAGGGTATTTTGGTAATTTTGAAATTTTAGGATAATTAACCAACGAATTTTGGGAGTTATATATTAGGATATTTAGTGACCCACTAAGCCATTACCAGCACTTAACCAACTAAAGCGCAACGGGAGTTAGAGGAGGAAGTTAGAGAGAGTTTCCAAAGAGAAAACACAACCTCCATCTTCAACCTTCAACCTTGGGAGGAAAAGAGAGAGTGCAACCTTCATCATTCTACACCAAATTCAGAGAATAATCCAAGGCAAGTGGTTTAATTACGTTAATTTCAAGCGAATGCTTCTTCCATGCTTAGAAATTGATATAATTGCATTGTATTGGGAGACTTGTAAAAACCCATGTAATTTGGAGTTATAAATTCAGATTTTGATATAGGTTTGCATGTAGAATTGTTATTAGGTGATTGAACTAAAAGAATTACTACTTTTTATGTTACAAAAAAGGATTTATTTATGGAAATTGAAGACTTTAAATTTCTAGGGTTCATGTTCATAAGGTTTGGGAAAAATTTGGGGAGATTTGATGATTAGATGTGGTTTAGGATGATTTGATCCCATATATATGTTAATATACTACCTAAGTATGTTTAAGAATGATTAGAAACCTTAAGCTACTGTTGGAATGATGTTTAGATGAGATTAGAGGTGAAGAAAATTGGTAAAAACGAGATAGGAAAATTCTGGGCTCGAAACAGTCACCTCGTTAGAAGGCCTGCCCAGGTCGTTCGAACGAGCTCGTTCGAACGAGCTTCTAACGAGTTGACAGTTTGACTTCTAACGAGTGGGATGTTTGCTCGATGACTTTCGTTCGAACGAGATCTCGTTAGATGCCCACTTCGTTCGAACTCTTCTCACGAGTTGACAGATTGGCCTTTTTGGCCTGGTTTGATTTCTAGTGTCCCGTAACCTTGTTTAATTGTAGAGACAACATTATCTTGATGACTAATTGATATATTTGGGATATTCGGGATATATTGGGGAGTAAAATATTGAAGAATGATTTGAACCAAATGGTAATTGTGGGTTAGGACGCGAATAACTAATTACGACGTGAGGATAATGGATGATGTGTATATATAAACCGGGGACACGTGTATTGGTATAAGAATGAGAAGTATACCACTAATAAATTATCGTAATTGCTAATATGTGTGCATGCTTAGTATATATATATGATTTTATGTGTATGACATACCTACTATACTTGCTATCACGGGAGGTTTCGTTCGCTTAGGGCCATCTAATCCTTGTGTGCCCGGATTTAGATTGGTACCTAGAGGACATAGTTCAAAAGAATGACTTATTTGTGAGTTAATAAGTCATCTGACTATGGAGCGTAGGTATGTACGTGACCCATGGATATGTTGAATTATGTTCGCCTCCATTTTTGTGTGTTGTGCTTATTCTAACAATTCCTGAGAGATTCGGAATTTGTAATCCTTATGTACGTGATGTACCGGGATGGATAGCAGAGTATGGATGCACCGCAGCTTAGCCTCGGGGTGCTTGTATTGTATTGTATATTTATGATGTGAATGATATACGGTTAAATGAACAGACTTGTCATGTTTAATTATGAGAATAATTTATAGTAACTCCTTGAGAAGATAAATAAGGGGATAACCTCCAGTAAATAGTAATGCTAATAATTGAGAATCCGAGTTTAAGTAAAGCTATCTATTCAAGTGATAACATTGGGAATTCATATTGTGAATCGAGGAGATGGGTTAGAACTTATGTCGCTTTGGTTAGATATAAAGACCACTTAGATGGGTACGGTACGTTAGGAGTGCACTATTAGTCGAGAGGTGAGTACTTCATGTGAGGGCACGTCCTAACATGTACTTTGCATTCATTGTTTTAATGTTATTAAAACACTTGCTGTTTTTAAAATACTCTCCACTTTCGGGCTCTGACCTGTTTGCTTTCAAATCTATTTTTTTTTGTAAAAACCTTTTAGGTCCCCAGCCACAAGGACACCATGCATAGGATTTCCATTCAGGTGACGAGCTGTAGCTGTTTGTGGAAGTTACAGGGCCTTGCTAGTAGACGCTTCTTTTGTCTTGACTCTATTCAATGTTCATCATTTGTAGGGCATGTCGCCCATTTCTATTAGAGACATTTCAGATTTCAGTTATTCAGACTTTTGGCATGTAATTAATTCAGGATTCAGACTTGTTTTATTTTTTCAGTTGTGGGATTGTTGTGAGGAGTATTTCCTCCAGACTCTTTATTACTTGTTGATTACACTATTGGGACTTTATGGTGAATGGTTATGTTATTCTTTCATAATTCTTTTACATTTCATTTATCGCATGTTAATCAGATTTAATTTAAAATTTGACAACTTACTTTTTAAATACTAGGTGGTTAGTAATCATTAAATGTTTTCGACAGTGATGCTATTTACTGAACCAACTTGGCATTTTGAATTAATTTAATAAAGGAGTAGCTACCCGGTATTTAATTAGTCGGGGTGTCACATCATTCACCTTTAATAGAAGATAATAAAAAACGTCATTGCATATATAGTTTTTTGTGTTACACCAATATTGCAGGAAAGAAAAGAAAAGCAAAAAAAAAACAACGGGACTCAGCCCGAACCCATATTCTCTCTCTCTCTCTCTCTCTCTCTCTCTCTCTCTCTCTCTCTCACACACACACACACACCTACCCTTCACCCCTCTCTCTAAGATCTTCCATCCCTGCGACACGCTCTCTTTCGCCTACGACGAGACAATGCACCACCGCTACCCGAATCGGACTCCTTCCCGGACGAGGGAGACGACACCAAACAAGAAGGAACCGGGACCGCATCCCGAATATGGATAATCGCTGAAGATATCCAGTCTCTGATGTCCCTCAGCCAAGTGGTCGATACCTGGACTTGCTGCAAGTAAAGGGAGGAATCAGTATCAAAATAGAAAAGAAATCAAAAAGACAGAAAAAGAGGAAAAGCACAGAAAGGCATACCGCAGGATGAAGGACCTCTGTCAAACCGAGCTCCTTCGGATCCATCGAATGAGGACGGTGCAACATAGGCACCATCCCCCCATCAGCTCGCCGAATGTTGTATGAAGGGGTATGCAACCGCACAAAAGGAACCTCCGAAGTCACCGCCGCCGTAAACGTTAATGGACCACCGCCGTTGTGGGAGGACCCCACTGCCCGACTCGAACCCACAGGAGGGAAAGTCAAGGCATCGTAGATGCTGGGTACCATCAACCAACTCTTCACAAAGTCCATGTAATCATACGGCACAGCCGTATCAGTATACAACGAGTAGGACTCACCGATCATCGTCGCAATCCTCGCGTCCTCCGGCAGCAGTCGCTCCCACCTCATAGACATAGGAGGCATCGCAGATGGCACCAGCACTTCCTCAGTAATCTGTCGTACCACCCTCTCCTTGAGATACCAAGAGTAGCCAAACTCAAGCGCCAACAAACGCCTCATCTGCGCGTTGAACCAAGTCACCCTCGTGTCTTGAATGGCCATCCCCCAAGGGTAAAAGGTCACCTAAAAATTCCCACCAGGCATAAGTCAATACAGAATCACAACATACAAAAGACCAAGACTGAAAAGGAAAAAGTCTTACCCTACCACTGGTCAGGCCATTCAAGACCTGACGCACTGCCTCCAGAGAAAGAGATCCCTGCGATTGTCGATTGGCCTTTCACCACCGATGCAATCGGAAGAAGTCCACAACAGTCTCATCCTTCAGAGCGATCAGTTGGGTATTGCACCCAATCACCTCATAGAACCACGTCTGCCAAAGACAAGAACCCACAATAAAAAAAAAGACGCATAAGGAAAGTGCGAATGCATGAAAGGAAAGTGCGCAAATTAAAGAATACCTCAAGGAGATATGTGGCTCCAGTAAAAGTTTACCGGCAGCACTGGCTGAATGCATCCAGAGAAAAATAGAGGGTAGCCAATGTCAGGCTCCCCCAATCGTAGAAAGGGATGTTCGAAAACACCCTCAGGTAGGGCAAAAACCATAAATGAGCGACGTCGTCGCTCGACGACACCATGAAGCCTCCCAACACCAACAAAATAAACAACCGGGTCATTTCCCTCACTTGCAGCCCATCCTCCACATCAAGCACCCTACTCAGCAAAACATCTTTCAACAGGGACAACCGAATAAAATCCCCAGACACTATCCTCCCTACATCACCAAGCGCCGCACGCGCCGCACGCACCGCCCTCGGCCTCACCTGTAGAGAACGATCCACCTCTATCTGCTCCCCATCATAATCCATCCCTCGTAGATTCTTCACATCTACGGGAGTCACGATCATCTCCTCGAAACCGAAATAGAAGGTGTGGGTAGTATCCCACCATCTCTCCCTCAGAGCACACAAGACCGCTGTCAAATGAGGCGTCTCATCCAGCGCAGACGCCAACCTCCCAAAACCCACTAAGGATACCACCAAACGCACCACAGTTCGAAGATGCTCCCAAACATCCTTAAGTCCCATCGTCCCGCGGGCACGCATGTTCTTCAAAGAGATGTCAGACTGTCAAAAGAAAAAACCTTGTCAAAATTCAAGAAGAAAAGGAAAAATAACCAAAAAGAGAATAATGCCGAAAGTTAGGTTACTTATATAACCGCCAGGGTTCACCACCCTCGAAGAGCGATGACGCGATGGATCCCACGGTAAGGTCCGCTCATCCACAAACGGCTCGAATGCGTCAAAGGAGTTCGCGCTCCCCAAAGTAAGAGGCGCCCTGGACCTCCACTCCACGTTCACCCAATCATCAACGATAAGCCATTCCCTGTGTGCTACAGAGCTCATGAAAGTGGCCATTTTTTAGAGATCGGAATGCTAGAACGATTCGCAGAGGAAAATCACAGAAAGAGAGAAAGCAAGAAGCTATGAAAAATGCAGGGAATTCGCCCCCTTTATATAGGATGCCAAGGGTTATGCCGATCGGCACTGACCCCCCAACCACCAATCGACACTGCCCTTTTACCTTCCCAAGGTAGTCCAAAAGTCCGTGCCACTATCGAATGGCACCCCACATACCATGCCGACCGGCAACCCCCTTAAAATTTCGTACAAAAAGATCCCAGAAAATACCAGAAAATCCTCAAAAATCGTCAAAAAATTCCTAAAAATCCTAGGAAGGATCTAAAACATTTTCACCAAGAGAGTTCCACACTCCCTTAAGAGGAACCCCTATTTCCCCAGCGGAGATCTAAAAAGCCAAGTGAATTCCCTCCAGGAAACGTCCCCGGAGAATCTCTAAGGATCACCTCCTAAGGGGTGGCAATTCGGGTTAGTCGTGTCATTTTCGGGTCGGGCTGATTTTTATTATAGTATAAGTTTTGGGTACTCTTAAATCTATACAAGCTAATCGTGTCAAGTTCGGGTCATTTCGGGTTATTACCATAAACGGGTTATCGTGTCAAAAATTACCAGCCCTACCTATACCCCAAATGTCTCAAACCTCCCCGAGCAATACGTCCAATACCTGGACCACCTAATCACTCCCCCAACGGAGTTTTTATCATCAAATTTGCCTTTCCCCCACAGAATCACCAAAATCACAAGGATTTCCCCAGCCATCGGCTCCCTAGCTCAAATCAAGATCATAAGGTAATTTTCCCCGGCAGAATTCCAAAGAAACATTCTCCCCAGGTAAAGTCCCCAAAAGACATAAGGATTTCCCCAACAATCGGCTCTCCAGCTCATTCACTATTCCCCAGCGGAACGCAAAATCCAATCTTTATTCCCAACAGAATCCTTGATTTTCCCAAAGGAAATATACACCTTAGTTAGGTAATAATTGACCTCGATCTTGGATCGTCACCTTAGTTAGGTCAGAATTGACCTCGGTCTTGGATCGTCACCTTAGTTAGGTCTGAATCAACCTCGATCTTGGATAGGTCAGAATGACCTCGATCTTGGATCGTCACCTCAAGCCCACAGAATTGGCTTCGACCCATAGAATTGGTCACCCCAACTTAAGCCCGTAGAATTGACTTTGACCCGCAGGATTGGTCATCTCATCTTTAAGCCCGTAGAATTGGTTTCGACCTGCAGAATTGGTCACCCCAATGTAATACCCCGTATTTTTGTGATATTCATTTATGGGATTAATTGAATTAAATGTGTATTAATTGGAAATTAATCCGGATAAAATACTAGCAATATGTGATTTGGTATTTAAATTTTAATGCGTATATATGGAAATATATGAATATTAAAATTGTTGAATTTGTCGTGAGATTGAAATACGACAATTTGGGAAATTTTGTTGGGACGCGCGTGACAATCGCCTCAGGGAAGTAATTATTAAAAAGTGAATTTTATTTCTATTAACTGTATGGTTATTTTGAGTGCGCCAACGCGTCCTAAAGGGTCGAAATAGTCAGAAAACACTAGCCGGGGGTTTAGTTTGGGTCCCGGGGCATTTTTAGGCCATACCGGCAACTTAAAAGGGTATTTTGGTAATTTTGGAATTTTGGGAATTAAAAACCCACGAAAATTAGAGTTTAATTATGTTTATTAAATAAACCCACCAACCCATTATCAGCACTAAACTAAGTAGTGGGCTACGGGATAAGTTTAGAATAGAAGTTAAGGGTCCAAGAATAAACCTCCATCTCCATTGTCATCTTTAGAGAAGAACTTGTAGAGAGAGAGAGAAGAGAATTCTGCAGAGAAAGAGAGAACAATTCAACCTTAAAGATTCAACATCAAATTCAGAGAAAGATTAGAGGCAAGTGGTTTAATTACATTATTTGCAAAGAATGTTTCTTCCATGCGTAGGAAATTTATATAATTGTTTTGTTCTTGGAGAATGATAAAGACCCATTGAATTGAAATTTGAAATTACATTTTGATGAGGAGATTGCATGTAGAATTGTGTTAGGGTAATTATTCGGATATAAATACCTCTTTTATATCACCAAAAACGGATTTAACTATGTCTATGGGTGACTTTAATTTTCTAGGGTTCTTGTTCATGGGAAGTGGGAAAAATTGGAGAGATTTGATGATTAGATGATGTTTAGGAAGATTTGGCCCTATATAAATGTTTAGTTATGACCTATGAATGTTTAATGTGGATTAGAAACCTTAAAACACTATTGGGACGATTTTTATATGGGAGAGATGAAGAAATTTGGGGAAAACGAAAAAGGGAAATTCTGGGCTCGAAACTGGCCTCTCGTTAGAAGACCTGCCCAGGTCGTTCGAACGAGCTCGTTTGAACGAGCTTCTAACGAGTTGACAGTTTGCCTTCTAACGAGTGGGATGTTCGTTCGATGCCTTTCGTTCGAACGAGATCTCGTTAGATGCCCACTTCGTTCGAAGGAACTCTCGTTCGAACAGCCTCGTTCGAACGAGACTTCTAACGAGCTGACAGTTTGGCCTTTTTGGCCTGATTTGATTTCTAGCGTTTCTTAACCTTATTTAATTGTAGAGATTACATTTCCTTGATGACTAATTGATATAGTTGGGACATTTGGGATATATTGAGGAGTAAAACATAGAAGTGCGGTTTGAACCAAATAATATTTATGGGTGAGAACGTGAGTAGCTAATTACGACGTGTGGATAATGGATGACGTGTATATATAAACCGGGGAAAAATGTGTGGGTATAAGAACGAGAAGTATACCACTAATAAAATATGGTAATTACTAAGATGTGTGCATGCTTAGTATATGTATATAATCTATGTGTATGCTAAACCTACCATATTTGCTATCACAGGAGGTTTACGTTCGCTTAGGGCCATCTAATCCTTGTGTGCCCGGACTTAGGTTGGTACCTTAAGAACATAATGCTAGAATGACTTATTTGTGAGTCAATAAGTCAGCTGACTGTGGAGCGTAGGTATGTACGTGACCCATGGATATGTTGAATTATGTTCGCCTCCATTTTTGTGTGTTGTGCTTATTCAAACAATTCCTGAGAGATTTGGAATTTGTAATCCTTATGTACGTGATGTACCGGGATGGATAGCAGAGTATGTGTGCACCGCAGCTTAGCCTCGGGGTGCTTGTATCGTATATTTATGATGTGAATAATATACAGTTAAATGAACAGAATTGTTATGTTAAATTGCGAGTATAATTTATAGTAACTCCTTAAGAAGATAAATAAGGGGATAAACTCCAGTACATTGAAAATGTAAATAATTGATAATCCGAGTTTAAGTAAAGCTATCTGTTTAAGTGATAACATTGGGTATTTATACTGTGAATCGAGTAGAATGGTTGGAACTTATGACGGTTTAGTTAGATACGTATATCACTTAGATGGGTATGGTGCGTTAGGAGTGCACAAGTAGTCGAGAGGTGAGTATTTCATGTGAGTGCACGTCCTAACATGTATTTTGCATTCATTGTTTTAATGTATTAAAACACTTGCTATTTTAAAATACTCTCCACTTTCGGGCTCTGACCCGTTTGCTTTCAAATCTATTTTTTTGTAAAAAACCTTTTAGGTGCCCAGCCACAAGGACACCATGCATAGGATTTCCATTCAGGTGACGAGCTGTAGCTGTTGTGGAAGTTATAGGGCCTTGCTAGTAGATGCTTCTTTGGTCTTGTCTCTATTCAGTTTTCATCATTTGTAGGGCATGTCACCCATTTCTATTAGAGACATTTTATATTTCAGCTTTCAGACTTTTGGCATGTACTTAATTCAGGATTCAGACTTGTTTTATTATTTCAGTTGTGGGATTGTTGTGAGGAGTTTTCCTCCAGACTTATTATTATTTGTTGGTTATTCGAATTCTTCGTTATGGTGAATGGTTATGTTATTCTTTCATAATTCTTTTACTGCATGTTAACCAGACTTAATTTAAAATTTGACAACTTACTTTTAAATACTAGGTGGTTAGTATTTATAACATGTTTTCGACAGTGATGCTATTAACTGAGCCAACTTGACATTTTGATTTAATTTAATAAAGGAGTAGCTACCCGGTATTTAATTAGTCGGGGTGTCACAAGTGGTATCAGAGCATCAGATTCTAGTGTCCTTTAGGATCTGTACGGCTTATTATGTTTCCGCTGAGCTTTCTTTGATGTAGAGCCCTATATCTTAGGACTGTTGTATTCTTTTATGTATGCTTCGCTCTTCAGCTATTTTAAGTTTATAACTGCGAACTTATAGACTTTACTCTTATTTCAGATGCCTCCACGACGTGCACCACGGGTTCCTAGGGATGCACAGCCAGAGCCACAGACAGCACCAGTACAGGGCACCATGAATGCCGCCGAGGTTGCAGCTATTGTAGCCCAAGCGGTAAATGCCTCCCTAGCCGTTATATAACAGGCACCACCACAGGTGCCAGTAGCCGCGCCAGTTCAGGCACATGCATTCCCGTCTGCTTGGGAACGCGTTCATGATGCTTTTCAGAAAGCACACCCTCCGGAGTTCGCAAGTAGCTCCGATGTTGGGGTATCTAATCAGTGGAGGAAAGATATTCAGAGGCACTTGAGGATGTATGAGTGCACTGATGTTCAGAGGCAGATACTAGCTACTTTTAAGCTAGTGGGAGCTGCATTGCAGTGGTGGGAGTCTATTACCACCGCAGAGGAGAGAGATACTCTCACGATACAGGAGTTTTGGGTGCGGTTCGACCGTAAATATTTTTCGTCATCTATTCACACGAAAATGAGGAGGAAGTTGATGAGCCTCAAGCAGGAGGGAAGGACTGTGGCTGAGTATGAGGCCGAATTCACTAATCATCTGAACATTGTTCCGAATGAGATACCGATGAGATACCGACAGAGGAGAAGAAGATTCAAAAGTTTACAGATGGATCGACTTGGAGGATCGGTCAGCACTTGTTGGGGAATCTCTCGTTAGCCACTTATTCTCATGTGGTTAACGCAGCACTGATCCATTGGCAGGACCACCGCTTTCATTTGACAAGGGGGAAATAAACAGGAGGCTCCAGCCATCAGGGCAGGACAGGGGGAAATGGTGCCAGCGGGGCACAATTAGCTCAGGGTCAGTATAGGCAGGGTGATCAGGGTTCCCAGCAGGGGGATTCTAAGAGATTTCGATCAGGGGGTTTCAGGAACGGTCAGGGAGGATTCCGAAATGGCCAGTAGGGTCAGAACGGCCATCAGGGCCATCAGGGTCAAAATGGTCAGCAGCAGCAGTTTCACCAGGGCCAGCAAGGCCAGGGCAGAAATGGTAACGGTCACCAGGATCATGGCCAGCATGGTCAGCGAGGGGGAAACTTCCAGGGGAAGTGTTTCATTTGTGGTAAAATTGGCCACAAACGTCAGGATTATCCTGATAGGGGCAGGGCCCCGCAGCAGCAGCAGGGTGCTCGACAGGAGCCGCAGAGGCCTATGTTTCCCGCCGCTCTCCCAGCACCACCACATATGGAATCATTATCACCCATTCCAGCAGTCCCAGTTCAGCAGGGGCAGCTTCAGTATGGGAGGGTATATCAGCTTCAGCAGGCCGCAGCACCACAGAATCTGCCAGCTATTGAGGGTATGTTCTCTATTCAGGGGACTATGGGGCGTATTTTATTTGACACGGGGGCTACACACAGTTTTATTGCTATGAGATTTGCACGCACCATTGGGTTGTTAGACATTGCCGAGAGTACGGTTACTTGTGTAGATTCACCGTTGAGTAGGGGTTTCGTGATTTCCCTTATTTGTAGAGGTGTGGGTATAGAGATTGGGAGGTTTACTTTAACCGCTGATATGTTAGTGTTATAGATAACCGAATATGATGCCATTATTGGTATGGATTGGCTAGTTGCATACCGATCCATGATTGACTGTTTTAGTAGGAGTATTATCTTTGCCATTCCCGGGCAGGAGATGTTTTTGGTGGCGATGCCTCGTCCCGAGGGAGGATCGTCCACTCACTTGTATTACATAGAGGAGGAGACCTCTAAGGAAGTGGTGATACTACTCTATTCGATTCCGGTTGTTCGAGAGTTTTCCGATGTATTTCAGGATATACCTGGATTACCTCCGAGTAGAGAGATAGATTTTGTGATAGATTTGACGCCGGGCACTCGGCCTATTGCCCGCGCACCTTACCGTATGGCTCCGGCTGAGATGCGAGAGTTACGGGATCAGATTAAGCAATTGTTGGGTCATGGGTTTATACGGAGGAGTACTTCGTCGTGGGGTGCCCCTGTGTTATTCGTGAAGAAGAGGGATGGATCATTGAGGTTGTGTGTGGATTACCAGGAGTTGAATAAGGTCACGATACGGAATAAGTATCCGTTGCCCCGAATCGATGACTTATTCGACCAGTTGAGAGGAGCTTCTTTCTTCTCAAAGATTGATTTGCGACCAGGATACCATCAGTTGCGTATCAGGGAAGAAGACGTCTCGAAGACTGCTTTCTTAACGAGATATGGTTCCTACGAGTTTCGGGTTATGCCTTTTGGTTTGACCAATGCTCCAGCCGTGTTTATGGACTTAATGAATAGGGTGTTCAGAGAATTCCTAGATCAGTTCATCATTGTTTTCATTGATGACATTATGGTTTACTCCTAGACAGAGGAGGAACACGCCGGGCATTTGAGGCAGGTTTTGCAGACACTACGTCAGAACGAGCTGTATGCAAAGTATGAGAAGTGTGGGTTTTGGCTGAAGGAGGTTCAGTTTTTGGGGCATATTATTTCCGACCGGGGGATATCTGTTGATCCGGGAAAGGTATCCGCGGTGAGGGAGTGGGGACAGCCCACGACACCGACTGAGATCCGTAGTTTCTTGGGCTTAGCAGGATACTACAGGAGGTTTATTCGGGATTTCTCCAAGATAGCGGGTCCCATGACACATCTGACTTGTAAGGGTGTGCCATTCATCTGGAGTGATGCCTGTCAGTTGGCATTCGATGAGTTGAAGGACAAGTTGACCTCAGCACCTGTGTTAGCATTGCCGAGACCGGGAGTTGAGTATCTAGTTTACACCGATGCGTCCTTACAAGGACTTGGAGGTGTATTGCAGCAGGAGAGTCAGGCCATAGCTTATGCTTCCCGTAAGCTTAAGCCTCACGAGAAGAATTACCCCACCCATGACTTGGAGTTAGCTGCAGTGGTATTTGCCCTTCGGATTTGGAGACACTACCTTTTAGGGGAGAAGTTTCGATTGTTCACAGACCACAAGTCCCTACAGTACCTATTCTCGCAGAAGGAGTTGAATATGCGGCAAATAAGGTGGCTTGAGTTTGTGAAGGATTATCAGTTAGATATCCAATATCACCCGGGGAAGGCTTACGTAGTAGCAGACGCATTGAGCCGTAGGCCAGTAGATGAGGTGGCAGAAGTGTGGAAGGCAAAGTGGAAGGAATTGGGACACCAGGATGCAGTGGCCCGATAATTCATGCCGGTGATGACTGTTACACCGCAGATTGTCACGAGAGTGGTAAACGCACAAGAAGATGACTCGTTCTATCAGGAACAGATAGTTCGACTACTAGCAGAGGGAGCAGAGTCCTATACTGTTAGCTCAAACGGGGGATTGCGCTTCAATGGGAGACTGGTAGTTCCGGAAGGGGAGGAATTGCGACACGAGGTGATGGCAGAGTCGCACGGCTCATGGTTCGCGGTACATCCCAGTGGGGACAAAATGTACCAATACATGAGACGACAGTATTGGTGGAGCGGGATGAAGAGAGGTATCGCCGTGTTTTTCTCTAAATGCGCCACTTGTCAGCTGGTAAAAGTGGATCATCAGAGACTGGAAGGAGTTCTACAGCCATTAGAGGTCCCGATATGGATGTGGGAGAGCATCTCCATGGACTTTATCACGGGGTTACCTATGTCACAGAGGGGTCACGACTCCATTTGGGTAATTGTGGACAGGTTAACCAAAGTCGCTCATTTTCTACCCGCCAGGACAGACTACACTACGGGACAGTATGCCCATCTCTTTATTACAGAAATAGTGAGACTTCACGGTGTGCCCCTAAATATCGTGTTTGACAGAGACAAGATATTTATTTCACGGTTTTGGGAGAGTTTTCAGGAGGCCATGGGCACAGAATTGCGGTTGAGTACGGCTTATCATCCGCAGACTGATGGGCAAACCGAGCTTACAAACCAGATGTTGGAGGATATGTGGCGTATGTGCATCATTGATTTCGGGGGTGGATGGGAGCAGTATCTTCCACTGGTGGAGTTTGCTTATAATAACTCCTACCAGTTCACCATTGGCATGGATCCATTTGAGGCGTTGTATGGTAGACCTTGTCGTTCCCCAGCATGTTGGTTAGAGGTGGGGGACAACAAACTACTTGGGCCGGAAGTGATTCAGGATACTTCGGCGAGAATATAATTGATACGGAGTCGCATTCGGGTAGCTCAGGATCGGCAGAAGAGCTACGCTGATGCAAAGAAGTTCTTCAAGGAGTTCCAAGTGGGGGACCAGGTTTTACTCAGAGTATCTCCTATGAAGGGGATTATGCGATTTGGGAAGAAGGGGAAGTTGGCACCGAGATATGTGGGGCCATTCCCTATCATCGAGCGGATTGGGTCTGTTGCATATAAACTTGGGTTACCGGAGCATTTGCATCGGATTCATGATGTGTATCATATTTCCTCGCTAAGGAAATATCTTAAAGACGATTTGGATCATTCTCTCATTGCTTTGGAGGACATCAATCTCCAGCCTGATAGCTCCTACGAGGAGGGGCCGATTGCTATTTTGGACCGAAGTGAGCGGAAACTGAGGTCAAAGATAGTTCCGTTAGTGCGTGTTCAGTGGCGACATCATAATGTCGAGGAGTCCACATGGGAGCGCGAGGATGAGATGCGCGAACGTTATCTAGAGTTGTTCTTACCAGGTACTTTCTAGTTCTGAATTTCGGGACGAAATTCTGTTATTAGGGGGGAAGTATGTAATACCCTGTATTTTTGTGATATTAATTTATGAGATTAATTGAATTAAATGTGTATTAATTGGGAATTAATCCAGATAAAATACTAGCAAGATGTGAGTTGGTATTTAAATTTTAATGCGTATATATGGCAATATATGAATATTGAAATTGTTGAATTTGTCGTGAGATTGAAATACGACAATTTGGGAAATTTTATTGGGACGCGCGTGACAGTCGCGTCAGGGAAGTAATTATTAAAAAGTGAATTTTATTTCTATTAACCGTATGGTCATTTTGAGTGTGGCAACGCGTCCGGAAGGGTCGAAATAGTCAGAAAACACTAGCCGAGGGTTTAGTTTGGGTCCCGGGGCATTTTTAGGCCATACCGGCAACTTAAAAGGGTATTTTGGTAATTTTGGAATTTTAGGAATTAAAAACCCACGAAAATTAGAGTTTAATTATGTTTATTAAATAAACCCACCAACCCATTATCAACACTAAACTAAGTAGTGGGCTACGGGAGAAGTTTAGAATAGAAGTTTAGAGATGACATTTCCTTGATGACTAATTGATATAGTTGGGACATTTGGGATATATTGAGGAGTAAAACATAGAAGTGCGGTTTGAACCAAATGATATTTATGGGTGAGAACGTGAGTAGCTAATTACGACGTGTGGATAATGGATGACGTGTATATATAAACCGGGGACAAATGTGTGGGTATAAGAACGAGAAGTATACCACTAATAAAATAGGGTAATTACTAAGATGTGTGCATGCTTAGTATATGTATATGATCTATGTGTATGATAAACCTACCATATTTGCTATCACGGGAGGTTTACGTTCTCTTAAGGCCATCTAATCCTTGTGTGCCCGGACTTAGGTTGGTACCTTAAGAACATAATGCTAGAATGACTTATTTGTGAGTCAATAAGTCAGCTGACTGTGGAGCGTAGGTATGTACGTGACCCATGGATATGTTGAATTATGTTCGCCTCCATTTTTGTGTGTTGTGCTTATTCAAACAATTCCTGAGAGATTCGGAATTTGTAATCCTTATGTACGTGATGTACCGGGATGGATAGCAGAGTATGTGTGCACCGCAGCTTAGCCTCGGGGTGCTTGTATCGTATATTTATGATGTGAATAATATACAGTTAAATGAACAGAATTGTTATGTTAAATTGCGAGTATAATTTATAGTAACTCCTTGAGAAGATAAATAAGGGGATAAACTCCAGTACATTGAAAATGTAAATAATTGATAATCCGAGTTTAAGTAAAGCTATATGTTTAAGTGATAACATTGGGTATTTATACTGTGAATCGAGTAGAATGGTTGGAACTTATGACGGTTTAGTTAGATACGTATATCACTTAGATGGGTATGGTGTGTTAGGAGTGCATAAGTAGTCGAGAGGTGATTATTTCATGTGAGTGAACGTCCTAACATGTATTTTGCATTCATTGTTTTAATGTATTAAAACACTTGCTATTTTAAAATACTCTCCACTTTCGGGCTCTGACCCGTTTTCTTTCAAATCTCTTTTTTTGTAAAAACCTTTTAGGTGCCCAGCCACAAGGACACCATGCATAGGATTTCCATTCAGGTGACGAGCTGTAGCTGTTGTGGAAGTTATAAGGCCTTGCTAGTAGATGCTTCTTTGGTCTTGTCTCTATTCAGTTTTCATCATTTGTAGGGCATGTCACCCA
This sequence comes from Sambucus nigra, assembly GCA_949130495.1. NCBI lineage: Eukaryota > Viridiplantae > Streptophyta > Magnoliopsida > Dipsacales > Adoxaceae > Sambucus > Sambucus nigra. The sequence goes on along the minus strand of OX422208.1, from coordinate 497,510,930 downwards.
TTTATATTAGAGACATTTTATATTTCAGCTTTCAGACTTTTGGCATGTACTTAATTCAGGATTCAGACTTGTTTTATTATTTCAGTTGTGGGATTGTTGTGAGGAGTTTTCCTCCAGACTTATTATCATTTGTTGGTTATTCGAATTCTTCGTTATGGTGAATGGTTATGTTATTCTTTCATAATTCTTTTACTGCATGTTAACCAGACTTAATTTAAAATTTGACAACTTACTTTTAAATACTAGGTGGTTTGTAATTATAACATGTTTTCGACAGTGATGCTATTAACTGAGCCAACTTGGCATTTTGATTTAATTTAATAAAGGAGTAGCTACCCGATATTTAATTAGTCGAGGTGTCACACCCAACTTAAGCCCACATAATTGGCTTCGACCTGCACAATCGGTCATCTTAATCTTAAGCCTGCATAATTGGTTTCGACCCATAGAATTGGTCATCTCAACCTCAAGCCCGCAAAATTGGCTTCGAGCCGTAGAATTGGTCATCACATCTTCAAGCTCGCAGAATTGGCTTTAACCCGCAGAATTGGTCACCCCAACTTAAGCCTGCAGAATTTCTCAACACATCTTCAATCCCGCAAAATTGGCTTTGACTCACAAAATTGGTCACCCTAACTTAAGCTCGCAGAATTGGCTTTGACCCGCAGATTTGGTCATCACATCTTCAAGCTCGCAGAATTGGCTTCGACCCGTAGAATCGATCACCCTCATCTTTAAGCCCTCAGAATTGGCTTCGACCCGCAGAATTGGTCACCCCTATCATTTCTTTGGTCATGACTTCCTTTAAGACCATCCCTAGTATGTTCTTTCAAGCCCACAGAGTTGGCTTTGACCCACAGAATCGGTCACCCTCATCTTCAAGCCCTCAGAATTGGCTTCGACCCACAAAATCGGCCATCCTCATCCTTAGGTCCTCAGAATTGACCTAAATCTTTCCTTTAAGACCACACCCAACATGCCATTTTAAGCCATCAGAATTGGCTTCGAACTGCAAAATCGGTCACCCTCATCTCCAAGCCCCTAGAATTGGTTTTGACTCGCAGAATCGGTCACTCTCATCCTCAAAACCTCAGAATTGGCTTCGACCTGTAGAATCAGTCATCCTCATCCTTAAGTCCTCAGAATCGACCTCGACCCTCTAGTCATACTCTCCCAAAGGCATCATGCGGTGTCTATTCGACGACTATCATTTGTTTTAAGCTCAACCATCGAGGGGCTCTATAGACACCCCATTCTATTACCCCCTAAACTCTCCTTAGGTCCCTAGCACCTCCCTTCATCATGCAAACCCAGGTCATACCTCGAGTACCAACCTAGAGGCCATCGGACGCTCCTAGGCTCCGTTTGACCAAAAGTCAAACTCTTTAGCTCAATCGAGACTGAATGAATCTTCAAAGGTCACTGAAACCCCTTTCCAACGATCCATCCCGTGCACGATTCTGACTTACCATGCGGACGAACGACCCATTTTCCCTCAAAACCTGATCTAGAGGCCACCGGGTGGTCCTGGGCTCCGTTTGACCTAAGTCAACTCTTCAGCTTGACCGATATCGAATGAATCTTCAAAGGGAACTCAAACCCCTTTCCAATGGTTTGCTCCGTGCACAATTTCGACTTACGGTATGGACGAACGATCTGTTTTACTCCGAGAGGTCACCAAATGCTTCCAGGGACCAATTGACCAAAGTCAACTCCTCAAACTGGATCAAACTCTTTGGAATGTTCAAGTACATCTCCTAACCTTTCCAACGGTCCACCCCATGCATAATTCTGACTTACCATGTAGACGAACGATCCGTTTGTGTCCAAAGTATTCCCGCTTCTGAGCCACATTTGACCTAAAGTCAAATCCTAAACCCGGGAGCAGTCCAAAAAACTTTCAAAGGTATTTAAATTACCTTTTCAATGATGTGCCCCGTGCACGATTCGGATCAACGATTTGCGCTCAACGTCCGATTTTCTAAAAAGGCCTGAAAGACACTGTCGAACGGCAGGTCCCAGACCTTGCCTAACGGCAGTGTGCCTAAATGCACCTTCTAATTGGTAGGACCAGGGCTATGTCGATTGGAAATTCCCTAGGCCTATAAAAAGGAGGCCTTGACTTCATTGCAAAGGGAGCCCAGATCATATAGACATCACTCTCAGCAAACCCAAAAGACCTCTCTCGAAGTCAGCGTGATTTTCACATCCAAATCCCTTTCCAATCTTCACTTTTCATCATCCCTTTAATCAAACTTGGTGAATTCATTACCCTCCATCATCATCCAAGTGAAAGGGCTGCTCACCAACACTCAAGATCAAGCTCAAGATCTTCAAAAAGGTCCAATTTTCTCAATTCTCTCCTGAAATTTTCATAAATTTGCATTAATTTGTTTTATTATTTAGTTCTTTTATTCTCTCACCTCGCATACCCTAATATACTTTTTATTTAGTATTATTGCACATCTCTTATTTTCATACAAATAAAAAACCAAAAAAACAAGAAAAAGTGGGTTTGCTCATAAATTCCAAACGAGAATTCTCACACTTTTCTCACAACTAAAACATTCTTTTACACATACACACACACACACACAAATAAGAGAAGTTCCCGGTTGGATTTATGGGACAAACCCCACACCCTCGTTTTGCATGAGAATTACGTGGACTTTGATGCCTCTATAGGCTAAGTAGGCGTCTCGGGGTAAAACTCGAGACTCGAGTCTTATTCTCATTTTTTCTCTCATTTTCTATTTTCTCTAAACTCAACTCTCTTAGATTACATATATTTATATATGCACATATTTTTTCTTAGTGGCGTATTATTCCACATATGTTATCGTTCCATTATAACGATCAATGTAGGGATAATCGCGTAAATCCTATTTTCTAATATTATTTCTATGAACCTTCCTATGGATGACTCGCTTTATCTCTCCCATGATACAAGACGAGGATTCTTATCTCCACTATATATACACATGCACACATATCACGGGGAAAATAAAGGAAAATAATAAAAACCCATGAGAGACCGTAAGGGCTGAATAGGTGCCTAACACCTTCCCATTTCGTAACTTAGCCTCCGGACCCTTCTCGAATCATTTTGGTTTCGTATGTATCAGTATGTCCTTGGATGCTGTCCTTCGGGATGGCTCCCTTTCTTTTGTCTGTTTTGAGTAAAATAGATTGGCGACTCCATCTCTCTACATTTTTCACCTCATCAATGACGCCGGCTGAAGCGCTCCCGAGAGGGACGCGCGGGACCTAGGATCCTCACTCTCCCTCCCGCCACGAGGATCGGGGATGGACACAATGTATAATACATCTTACCAGTGAGTGATATTGAAATCATAACAATAACCATGTCTAATACATTTTACCCGTGAGTAATATTCAGATCATATCCATAACCATGTGTAATATATCTTACTCATGAGTGATATTTAGATCGTATCCATAACCCTTTGTAATACATCTTTTTCTAGTGAGTACACTCACATTGTCCACTTCATGTGTTTTTTCCCTCGCCTTTGTCTGGCACTTGTTCAACCGGTTCTTCTTCCCTTTCACATATAAATTCTTACAACATTAGTATCATTATAAGGATATTAATAATTCAAATAATAACTTGAACTTAACCCAATTCATAAGCATCATATAATCCACTTCAAATCATATATCGTAAATGAAGTCCAATCTAACTTCATGGTAAGATATTTGCCATACCCAAATCATAAGCTAAATATATTTTGATTTCTTCATATTAGTTTCATCCTTAACATATTGGGTTCCCAATCCAAGAGACGACATATCTTTTCAAGTTTCCTAGAGTAAGATATGCCCATTTCTTTGCTACATAGCAAATCTGCTCTATAGGCTCCTCTATCATTCAGTTAACTTCCAGGAATTTTCACAATTTGTTTGTATCATAAATTTCTATGATATTTCACCCAATATCAATAAACGTATTGAAAAATAAAAAGTTAAAGTTTCTTAATTTTTAAGGTTCATGTGTTATGTCAAGCAAAACAGCGAACAAATGGTGTGGATACTTACACTTTGGGGCAGATTTTATACCTGAACTTCAAACTAATACCAAAGATTCATTTATTGAATATATGAGTGTATTTTCATCTCCAACTGGAATTATTCAATTACAATAAATATACAAAAATATATAGATTTTTGAATACACAAGGCTTCCAATCAAAGAAATATACATGATTTAAACATTCAACTTTGCTTAAACTCGCATCTATCCATACGTATACCTCAAAACACGGAAGTTTAGTAGAATTAACTTAGGGACTTTTATGTAATTTCGTACGGATTTTTCTTAATTTTTCTCCTCACTTTCTACTTCCCGAGCTTCCCGATTCTCTCTACTCGAACCAAACTCTCTCATACCTAATTTTAGCTGAAGTAGGAAGTCATTTAAAGGTTTTAAAGTCGGCATAAGTCACCTCCCCTTGTTCCAATCAAAACAAATCATTCTCTGTCATAATAAGATAACATATCACTTAACGAATAGACGAATTTTCCCTTGTTTCAAAATTTTGGTATAATTTCTTACTCGGACCTCCGTTTAACTCACCGCTTGTTGTGTTACAAACTTTACTAACGTATCCACAACTATCTAGTTTTCACCTCATGTCAATTTTTATACTATAATGGTCAAAATTAGTCTCCAACATGAACATTCCTACCGAAAATTACAAAATTTTGTGTTTGTAACTAATTCGATATTTCAAGCTGTATGAATGTAGGATAAGACTAAACATACTAACTTCACATTATGTACACTAATACCACATTATCCCTATCCCATAAGGTAAGCATGATTTCAACAAAATTTATCATAATTATATTCGGGTTGTCACAACTTTCCCCCCTTAGAAAATTTCATCCCCGAAATTTATTATGAATTTCATTTACCAAACAATTGGGAATACTATTTCCTCATGCCCGACAAATCTCCTTTCATATCATCTTCATTTTCTTTATCAATGATATGTAAGAATAATCATCTAATGATTTCTTATAAATGGAAGTCAATTTCCAACTCATATATTACTTCATACCTTCATTCCTATGGTCCATCCTTATTATCGTGTAATATTTCAAATAATAAATATTCTATTACAAGACTAACTTCTTATATTTCATTTCTCGAACTTCCATTTAATATTTCAATTCATAAATATCATATTACAAGACTAGCTTATTATAGGGCATCTTCTCATCCTCCATTCAATACCAAATACATGTGTTTAACTTTAACTAAACATACAATAGCCTTAACAAGTCATTTTACTTTACAATTATAATCTTACCCCAATCCTTAATAACATGATAGTCTTATGAAACATCATTAATTTACTAACTTTACCAGTTTTCGTAACCTGGATGTTAAACGTAACATCACCACTTAAAACCTTAACCATGCCTACCATCCACATAATACTTTTCAAATTATTATATGTCTTATTTATTTCAAATGACCTGTACAAATATCTTAATGTATCACATTATAGTATTCCACACAACACATTATCCTTATATATATTTCTAGTGACTCATTATAATGTCAACTATATTCTTTATATGACATACCCTTAGTGATAACACATAGGCACAATGACATATACAACTCAATATCCTCCCAAATCAGTTGTTAATATTCAAATCCGACTAGCATCTTTCCCAAACCTATACATAACACATATTCTTAAAAGGAATCATCAATATTTTTAAACTTCCAACTCCTATCCACCTCGCTTCAACTTTACTATTCTTATAAGCATTGCAAAATATCACAAGAGTCATATCCACTGTATATACTCATACTATTAAAGAAGTACATCTCAACTCTCATTACTCTTTTCTTCTACTTATCATAATCCATTATGAACCTATGTTCGGACCAATTGTGATAGATTACATTTCAGACCATTTCACATATTAACTTTAAGCATATACAACTACTATTCTTCTCACTTCACCTTTACTATGTGAATCTTCATTTTATTCACACTCTAACAATCAAGTCTCATTATAATCATATAACAATAATTCTTCGCACTTCTTGTCCTTTAGTAGGATATGGGTTCCTGTACATCACGCTCCCATACAGATGAGGAGTGCACCGATTCATGGCTTAGTACGTAACACAACTCAAGTCCACATATACCAGTATAGGAAGATAACACTTCCAATACTTTACAATTTTTCTTACCACCTTTTATCTTTAAAAAATTTCTTTAATGATATGTTTGTCCATACAACATATAAAATAATGCAATGATTCATATTAAAATACATGTATTCGTTGTCATCCCCAAATAAACCTCAACATCTTATTTCCTTTCCTGCAAGATCCTTGCATTTCATATCCCGTACAACAATATATATGTATAACTGGCAGATGTTAGTCAACAAAGGCAATTTAAAGCTTAACATACTTATTTATATCCTTTGCCATTGAATACTTATGACTCAAGACATTTTCGACGTCCACTGCCATATCTAGGCGCTTCTAACTCCAGAACCTTTAAAACCTTGGCTCTGATACCAAAGTTGGCACACCCCCGACCCAATTACTTATCACTAAGTTTGAAAGTTAAAGTGAGTCAAATCATAATTACCTTAAGTAAACCACAAACACGAGTATCCTTTTTTCCAGTGATTAACATGAACTAATAAAACTAAAACTTTTGACAACTTTAAGGTAATTATGCTTATTCAAACTTACTAAAAAGATAAGTGGGCTTAAATTACCCAATTTGCGTTTAACCAAAATCATGGTTTTATGCATCCATTGCTAACCCCACTGACATCCTAGATTTGGCAGTGATATCACAATACCTGAAGCGTAAACATAGAAACCATGAGCAAAATAGCTCAGCAAATGCATCACTACTACACTACTGCACAAATTTAAATGCAATACATCATATCTGTGTGATAATGTATAAACTTATCCTACCCATATTGTATAAAATTTAATGCAATAAATCATATCCATGTGGTAATATATATATATATATATATATATATATATATATATATATATATATATAGAATGACCAATTTTATACTTAGTCGCCTAATTCATAAAGAATGACCAATTATATACTTATCCAGCTCATTCATAAATAATGGTCAACTTATGCGAATCATGATTCACATATCCGATCTGCAATAGACAATTCTCCCCCATTGCTGGTCGAGGAGTAACCCCCTGTCTTTAATAGACAAATCTCCCTCATTCTAGGCCGGGGAGTAACCTCCTATTTCGCTAAATCGAAATGAATAAATTCATATCCAATATTATTCTGATCATATCCATAACCATGTATAATACATCTTATCACTAAGTGATATTCATATCATATCCATAACCATGTATAATACATCTTACCAATGAGTGATATTCAGTTCATGTCCATAACCATGTGTAATACATCTTACTCGTGAGTGATATTCAGATCATAACCATAACCATGTGTAATACATCTTACCCACGAGTGATATTCAGATTGTATCCATAACCCTTTGTAATACATCTTTTTCTAGTGAGTACACTCACCTTGGCCACTTCATGTGTTTTTTCCCTTGCCTTTGTCTGGCACTTGTTCAAATGGTTCTTCTTCCCTTTCACATATAAATTCATACAACATTAGTATCATTATGAGGATATTAATAATCGAAAGAATAACTTAAACTTAACTCAGTTCATAAGCATCATATAATCCCATTCAAATCATATATCGTAAATGAAGTCCAATCTAACTTCATGGTAAGATATTTACCATACCCAAATCATAGGCCAAATATATTTTAATTTTTATTATTAGTTTCATCCTTAACATATTGGGTTCCCAATCCAAAAGATGACATATCATTTCAAGTTTCCTAGGGCAAGATATGCCCATTTCTTTGCTACATAGCAAATCTACCCTATAGTCTCCTCTGTCGTTCAGTCAACTTCCAGGAATTTTCAAAAAACAATTATATCATAAATTTCTATGATATTTCACCCAACATCAATAAACTTATTGAAAAATACAAAGTTAAAGTTTCATGATTTTTAAGGTTCATTTGCTATGTCAAGCAAAACATCGAACACATGGTGTGCATACTTACACTTTTGGGGAAGATTTTATACCTGAACTTCAAACTATCACCAAAGATTCATTTCTTTCATATATGGTTCTATTTTCATCTCCAACTAGAATTATTCAATTATAATAAATGTACAAAAAGATATAGAAGTTTGAATACACAAGGCTTCCAATCGAAGCAATATACATGATTTACACGTTCAACTTTGCTTAAACTTGCATCTATCCATATGCATACCTCAAAACATGGAAGTTTAGTAAAAAAAAATGTTGATTTATATCATTTCAATCAATAATTCCAAAGATATAACAAGATTTACAGATAAAATTACCTTAGGGACTTTTACATAATTTCCTACGGATTTTTCTCCTCACTTTCTACTTCCCGAGCTTCCCTATTCTCTGTCCTTAAGCCAAACTCTCTCATGTATGATTCTGGCTAAAGGGGGAGGTCATTTCAAGGTTTTAAAGTCGGCATAATCCACCTCCCCTTTGTCCAATCAAAACAAGTCAATTACTGTCATAATAAGACAACATATCACTTAACGAATAGACGAATTTTCCCTTGGTTCAAAATTTCGATATAACTTCTTACTCGAACGTCCGTTTAACACACCATTTATTGTGTTACAAACTTCACTCACATATCCACAACTATCTAGTTTTCACCTCATGTCAATTGTTATATTATAATGGTCAAAACTAGTCTCCAACATGAACATTCCTACTGAAAATTACAAAATTTTGTGTTTGTAACTAATTCGATATTTCAAGCTTTATGAAGGTAGGATTAGACTAAACATACTAACTTAATATTATGTACATTAATACCACATTATCCATATCCCCTAAGGTAAGCATGATTTAAACACAGTTTATCGTAATTATATCCGGGTTGTCACACATATGGTAATGTAACTAGTAATTCAGACAAATGAAGTTAGGCCATCGTTTGTTTACCCAAAAAAAATTGCCATAAAAAGTTATGATAAATTATTCCTTTGCAAAATAGTTTGAGCCTAATAAAAAAAAATCATTTTCGTTTGATAACCCGAAAAGGGTGTTAAGGGATTTTCAGGACCAGTTTGTGATCGTGTTCATAGATGACATACTAGTTTATTCTCGTACTAAGGGTGTCTGTCGACATTATGGAACCATCAATTGTATGCCAAGTTTAAGAAGTTTGGATTGTGGCTACATAAGCTGCAGTTTTTGGGGAACATTATTTCGAACAGAGGGATTTCCGTGGATCCGAGTAAGGTATCAGCAGTCAGGGGTTGGGGACAGCTCATGACACCGATAGAGATTCATATCTTTTTAGGGTTGGTCGGGTATTATCGGCACTTTATAAAGGGATTTTCAAAGATTGAGAACCACTGGTAAATCTGACTCGCAAAGGGATACCATTAATTTAGGATAACAATTATTAGTTAACTTTTGATGAGCTAAAGGACAAATTAACTTTAGCACTAGTACTTACGCTGCCTAGGGAAGGAGTGGAGTATAGTGTTTTCATCGGTAAGTCCTTACAGGGACTTGGGGGTGTGTTTCAGTATGAGGATTCGACTATAGCTTATGTTTCTCGTAAGCTTAAGACCCATGAGAGGAATTACTCCACATATGACTTAGAGTTTGTGTTTCCCTTGAGGATTTAAAGGCACTACCTTTTAGGTGAGTGGGTCAGTTTATTCATGGACCATAAGTCACTACAATGTTCCTTCATGCAGAAGGATCTTAATATGCAATGGCAGAGGTGGTTATAGTTTGTAAGGATTACCAGATTGATATTCAGTATCATCCTGGGAAGGTTGATGTGGTGGCAGATGTATTGAGCCGATGAACTATGAGAGAGATAGTGGAGGTTTGAAAGGAGAAATGGTATGGGCTTCGGCATGATGACGAGGTCACCAGAGCACATATGGAAGTATTGGCTATCACTCCTGAGATTATTACGTGGGTGGTGAAAACGCAGGCCGAGGATCAGTTTTGTTAGGATAGGATGCGTTAGTTATTGGCGGATGGGGCAGAGTCTTACTTGATAAGTTTTAAAGGAGGCTTACTCTTCAATGGGAGACTCATTATTTCAGGGGATGAGGACTTGTGGCACAGAGTGATGACCGAGTCTCAGGAGTTGCGGTTTACAGTACATCCCAGTGGGAATAAGATGTATCAGGATATGCGTAGACAATATTGGTGGTTCAGTATGAAGCGGGACATAATATAGTTTGTCTCGAAGTGCACTACATGCCAGTTAGTGATGATAAACCACGAGAGACCGACAAAGAGGTTGCAATCGTTGGAGGTTCCGATCTAGATGTGGTAGATCATCTTTATGAACCTCATCATTGGGTTACCGACGTCACATAGGGGTCAAGATTCCATATGGGTTATCGTGGATCACCTGACTAAGGTGGCCCACTTCCTATAAGTTTTTATGAATTTTGAGATGAGACAGTACGCCCAGCTATTTATTACCAAGATAGTGAGGTTACATGGCGTATCGATTAATATCTTGTTCATCAGGGATAAGATTTTTGTGTCCAACTTTTAGAAGATCTTTCAGGAGGCAATGGGAACTGATTTTTAGTCAGGTACATCGTATCATCTGCAAATAGATGGAGAGACTGGGCTGGTTAATCATATGTTAGAGGAGATTCTCAAGATGTGTATACTCGATTTCGCGGGAGGTTAAGAGCAGTACCTTCCACTTGTGGAATTATCTTATAACAACTGTAATACCCCGCTTTAGAAAATAAATATTTAAATGATAATTGAAGTATTTGACTCGAAGGAGGAATTATTGGAGAAACAAATACATAAGTTTTAAGTTGAAACTACACATAAGTGACACATTACACATAGTGATTAAAAAGAAAATCTCACGTTGCACCATCCACATGGATGAACATTTGAGTTCAAATAGTTATAATTATCATACTGGTGAAGCACGACACGAATTAGTTAAGGAACAGATGTGACATGGATATGGTTAATATAAGGCGACATTGGGTGGTACGCAACACAGACACGCATAGTTTGTGTGATTTTTGTAGCAAGCCTCGTGGACAATAAAATTAATTTGACCATTTTTCTAGGGTACTAAAAATATATATTTAAATACCATGAGGCTCGAACTTCTAAAAGAGGATATTTTTTACCCTAGGATCGATCGACCGTGACTCCCTGGCCGATCGACCGGGCCTCCCAGGGCAGACCTTAGCGGGGATTTTTTTGGTTTATTGTCTAATGATGGTCCCTTGGATTAGCCACGTGCCAACTTCTCATGGACTCCAATCTAAGATGACTTTTGTTTTGACATCCCTTGTAATATATAAACATAGGAGATGGAGTGCTAGGGTTATTGTTCCTCCTCTCCATTTTTGTAGCCTCTCTCTCTCTCTCTCTCTCTCTCTAAGTTGAAGATTTCTTGAGTATGTCTTCTGGGCAAAAATACAAAGGCTAGAACAAAAAATTACACCATTATTTCCACAGATGAACCCACCATTAGTAGCCTCTAAACATCTTATATCACCTTAGTAAACCATAGACAAATTATTGGGGTGAAGAAGAGAGTTTTCTTGGCATGGTTGATGGGTACTTGAAGAAGGTACTTTGAGGATGATGAAGAAATTCATGGAACCTCATTTGAAACATTCTTGGAGTAACAATGGATTCAAGTTTAAGAGGGATTTTATAGATCCCCGTGAGGCCATCTTTGGAGGTGGGGGATCCTCCATCTTCTTCAACCTCTCCACCATTTTAGAGCTCATTTAAGGTGGAAGAAACTAACTTTGATATAAGTTTTCTAGTGTAGTATAAATTCATCATGTTATTTACATGTATTAGACCAATTATATTTAGGATTGATGTTAGTTTGCATTTAAGTGTTGGTTAGTAGGCATCTTATCATTTGTATGAAAATTGGGTTGCAAGAGGATGATTTAAAATGGGTTTTGAAACATGGAAAATTTCAGAATATATTAATTTAACATTATTTGAGATAAAATGTGTCATAATGGTGTTTTTAAAGAAAAGAATTTGATATAAGGCAACAAAATATAGTAGACTTATTGAGCCATTTTGTGAGATTTTCTATATGAATAAATGAAGGTAAATGAAGAAGAAAAAAGAAGAACTTTCATTTTAATGGGTATTTAAAGTGTGTGAAATCCATGTAGGAAGTAAAGAGGGTTTGATGTTTGAATGTGCAAAGATTAAGGTTTTACATATGCTGGAATGAAAGTTAATAATGGAAGTTAATGGAATTGAATGTGTGAATAGTAATGAAGTGGGTGTTAAGATACAAAATTTCATAAATAAAGTGTGTATTTCAGATGTTGAGAAAATTAGACTTTAATACGTAAAAAGGTGGGATGTTGTATGTTAAAGGTGTTAAAGTAGCCAGTAATAAAGTGGGGTGAATTGTGATATTGAACAAGTGCTAAAATGGTTAAAAGTGTTTAAAATGTTAAGTTGAAAACTTAATGATCATTTTGGAAAAACAACACTTGTTAAATGATTAAACTGAAAATTTGGCTCAAAAGGGGTAAATTGGTAATTTACTTAAAGTGGGACATTTTTATGGAATAAAAATGTTAATGAAGGTTTTTTATATTAGTATGGTTGAAATTTAATTAATTCCTAAAAGCGTAAATGGTTTTGGCATAAAATCGACGTGTATGTGAATAAAGGACTTAAAGGAGAAAGAAATAGTTTTCCATGTGTTAAAAGAAAAACGGACGATTTAAGTTCGGCTTTTGGCCTCGGCCTGTAAATGGATAATGATATGGACATGTGCAAATGTTAAACACAATAATAAAGACTCGGATTCAATCGAGAAGTAAGCAAGAAGGTACCGGAGCCCTTGGATGAAAAGCCCTAAACCACTGGCTAGAGCATATGGTGTGCATAGTCGGAGGTGTGGAGCCCGTGGAAGTATGCGGTATAGGATGATTATGAGAAAAGGAAAAGAAAATATGGAATATATCAAGGAATGAGTTGTGTGGTAAAATGTGATAATGCGACCTAACTTGAATGAATGTAATAGATATTCCAGTAAAGGTAAAATGGACAAGTAAATGTGTGAATTTATTAATGTCCATAAAGTAAGGAAAAAGGTTTAAAGAAAGTAAATAAACATGTGGTTAAGCAACCTAAGTGGTTAAGCCCATATTTAACACAAGAATGTGTTGTGAAAAGGATTTTTGAAGATTAAATAAGTATTTTCTAACACGGTGAGTGTGTGTGTTTAAATAGTAATTTTCGATAAATGAAAGGGGTTAAATTTCGGTAAAATAATGGGTTCGAACAAATCAAGTGTAATGGTTTCAAGTGTTGAATCGGGTGTGTTAAATAAAATGAAAATGCCAAAGTATGAATAAAGGAAGTATTTACTAGATTAAGGTAAATCAATCTGGAGTGGTAAGATTTTTTTAAAGTAAAACAGCTAATACATTGGTATGTATATTTACCAAAGGTATACGTATGTAAATATATCATATTTTCTCATGTATGTGGTTGTATCATGTGAGTATTAATTTTTGTCATTCGTTTCTATATTGTTTGTATAAATCCCACTTGACATAGGCTCACATCCCCACTTTGTTACGGCAAGTTGGGAGAGGTTTCGTATTTTGAGGGCATTATATTGGTAAGTATATTTTATTTATGTTTATGTTATTAACTCTATTTACTTGGACTTCGGATTTCTCCCCACAGGTCCTTCATGTAATTTACCTTGAAATTGGTATTACATGCTAAACAAGTGAAACGTTAATTAAAATAAAACTGGATTACCAACATTATATAGGTTATTCCATTTCACTTCACACCTAACGCACAGATCAGGACGGGTTAATGTGACACCCCACCTATTCTAATCCTGGGTGATCAGTCCATTATTAAATTAAATAATAATCATTAATGGTTTCATTCTTAGCATAACTGTCGAAATTCAATTAATTACTAATACCCTAATGGCTCCGTGTCAAAATTTTAATCTATATTATTAACAAGCAGTAAATATATATCATTCACCATTTCCATGCACATAACAATGAATAATTAGATAACGACATACATAAATAACCGAGTCAGGAGTAACACTCCAGAAAAAATCCAAATACAGTCATCCATAAGTAAGGTCTAAATCAATACTCAAAATTAATGAGAATAACTGGAAATACAAAATCTCTGCAAACAATAACGAACTATGAATGGGAGACATGCCTGACTAATATAAGCAAGGATAACTAAGAACTGAAAAAATGTGGATGCGTCTAATAGAAAGGTTAGCAACTTCCACAACATCTACATCACATCAAATGTAGGAACTCTTATGCCTGGCATCCCTGTGGCTGGGCACCTAAAATGGTTTCTACAAAAGGATTTGAAATGGGTCAGAGCCCAAGTAAAACAGTTTGAAAAAGTTTAGAAAGTATGTAATATGCGACAAGATAAGATATTATATACATGTTAGCTCCGCGTGCTCTCACATGAGATCCTCACCTCTTAGCTATTGTGCACGCCTAAGGTACTACTTTAACCCACCTAGTTGTGCCACCCGCCTAACTAGTTTGACTTACATATCTTCTCCCTTCTAATAAGTTATGGTGACCACCCGTATTCCCCATACAATACGCTAGTATATTTTTCAATTCATTATATTCATTAAGGGATTATGAGTTAATGATTAAGTTCTTATACGCTTTGAGTAATTTAAATGTCACTATCTATCTTATCTACTAATACACTCGTAGTAGAATCACACACACACACACACACACAGATAAATATATATACATATATATTCATCACTCTTATTATATATATGTACACAAATATTCACCACTCTTATTATATATACGTACACAACACCCTTAGGTAGAGACCTGTGGTGCGAGCATACTCTGCTATCAGGTCCTGCTACATCACGTACTAAATAAGGACATCGATTAGGATAATCTCCTTCGAACCATAAATAAAATCACACATATATGAGGCGAACATAGTTCTAAGCCTTTGGGCTACGCACATACCCAATGCACCCAAATGACCGGTCACACCTTTATTCACACAAGTGGTGATAATACCTAAGTTCTATGTCCTTAGGTACAGGACAATATCTTCCCAATTGGCTCATCGGAATAAGATTATCCCCCACGCAGAACCTCCCATGATAGCAAGTAGCATAGGTATGTTTACACATAATATATCAAACAGTAGGTATTCAAACCACCCATATATACACATATATTCAGTATATGTATACACATAACCTATCTCAGATATCCCATTCATAGTATTAGTACTCTCGAATATTCTACACATCATTACTTTACCATCGTACTTCTCACCGTATAATGTCGATTATTTCCCAATACTCGAAAGGTTACCAATTGTCCCATAAGTAATTTCAATATGTAACTCATTCATGCCCTACTAGTCTAATCATATGTGCCTTTAAATTCTAAGTGACATGATGTAATTCTCCGAATTAGGTTTGATTACCACATTACCTAATTGATTATAGCCTTAAGTTCGCTTCGTGTAACAATTCTCCATTCCAACATTAGCCTACTGAAAATTAGAATATCTCTCATTAGGATTTGAAAATACTTCAAAGGTCAACCCAATCATATGAGTTTTAAGTAAAAAGGGAAAAACTATGCAAATCTGGGAAACCAAATCGACTCGACCTTCGTCTGAATCGATTCGTTGTAACATGTATCCTCTTCTTCCTTTAACTGTTACGAGATTTCACCATTTTTAATCATCTAAACCATCATTACATTATCCCAAACTCCCAACCAAAGGTCTCAAACATCATAGCAACAAGTATAAACGATTTTTTACGTGATATAATCATAAAATCCTTAAAGAACAACTTCAAATTGGTTTGATTCAAGATTAAACTTTAAAAACCCTAGTTTATTTTTTTTATTCAAGTACCTCAATACATATCTAGATTTCTTCATAAATTTATCATTCTAATTCATCAATTTCGTACTACATGTACGAGGGATCAATTTTATCAAATTTCCTACCCAAGAACGTGAATTATATCTTCTAATTTAAGGCTAAAATTTATAAAATTCATAAGGAAATCATCCTACTCTAACATGAATGATATATCAAATCATAAATGAGCAAGATAAATAATTAACTCTATATGTAGGTCTGAATATCTGTAGATTGGTTGTTGGGTGGCGTTCTTCTCCTTCCGATCTACCCAACGGTGGTGGTAGTGGTGGTGAAAGAATAGTGGAAAAGACTTAGAGTCTCCCTAAAAACCCTTCTCCTTCCTCCTACTGTAGCCTCTCTTTGGTTTGGTAACTTATGACCCTAACTTTCCCAACACATAATCCGATATGCACTTATAAAATTCGTAGGTCTATATTCCCCAAAATTTCAAAAGATAAAAAATACCCCTCTGGGGTGCCCATTTGGCCTAAAAATGCCTCGGGACTCAAACTAAACCTCCGAGTACACTTTTCTGATTATTTCGACCCTTCCGGACACACTGGTGCACCAGAAATGACCATTTGAATTATTTAAAATGAAATTACTTTTTATTTTCCAAAACTAAGTTTCGACACGATTGATAGCACGCCCCAACTAAATTTACCATAATTGTTGTATTTCTCAATCACGATAATCATAATACTTTCTTACCAATTTATTGCTTATTTATAAAGTAATATTCAATACAAATATATATTAACCCTGGTAGAGTTAATTAATATTTATTTTAATTCGAATTAATTACTCAATTTACTTTTCTAAATCCCAATTAATCCCAATATAAAAATCATTAATATTACATAGTGTTACATACTTCCCCCCTAATAATGAAATTTCGTCCTGAAATTTGGGGGAAGAAAATACCTGGTATGAATAACTTTGGTTATTTGTCGCGCATCTCATCATCGCGCTCCTAAATAGACTCATTGGCATTATGATGCCCATATTAACACCTCCGATTCTTACACACAACAGCATTTGAACGTATTAAAAAAATTTACTCACAACAATGTTTTGTTATTCCCACTATACATACACCAATAGTACCTTTTTGATCGAAGGTCTACTTCCTACAACCCACGATTAGTGAGAAGTTCATTCAAGCCCTTACATACCGATACATTCCTTTATGCTTAAGGTCTGACTTATATAATAACTCGCATAATTATCATGAATTCAATCACAATGCCTCAAACGATGAGCCTATACTCTATTGGATCTATCATCTCTATGTTAAAAAAGGCCTCACTTTTATAGGTACCAATTTCCCTTATTGTCGTACTAATCCATCTCCCCTTGCGGGATAAACCCTCGGCAATCCCTGACTACTCATGTCAGGCCTCAAAACTTTGGATAACATCAATGTACACTCATTACATTTTTGAACTATACGAAAAGGATGTTGATTGAATCAATCTTTGTTGACAGTCCATGGATCACTCTGGGTTCGAGAAACTTGTTATTTCCCTTTTTTAACTATCAAAAGGGTGGATGAATTTTTCCTTCCTATTAAGCCTTAGAAGTCGCTCTGCGATTAATATCCTAATTGAATCATCACCTTCATCTCTACCATTTGTAGGTAATATTTCTAATTACTCCAAAAATTCGGAACATGCATTCTCGCATTCCGCTACATTCTATGTCACCCCTCGTGGCTATCCATCTGTCTACGAATGACACACCTAGCTCAGGGCTCAACTCCGCCCCCATCACCTCCTAACACTCCCTATTCAAGGTGGTACACAAGGGTCTCCTCTTGATTTACAACAGTATTGGGCGGTACCTTGTGTCGGTTCATTTCTTCTCTTTAATAACATGCTTGGCACACTTCCCTGAAATATAACACACCCAAAACTAACAGCGATTATTTTTGTTCCTGAACAATTCACTTCATAACCGAAAGAAAATCCTCTCCACTCTACAATTCTTGATAATCCAATAATGAAATTTTTAAAATTTGTGTATCCATTACGTCCTTGGAATATTCAATTTATCACAACATTCGGATAAGTAGTATCGAACCAACCTTTTTACTTTTTTGAGTGGCGCACTTAGAAACAACTTCACTATGTCTAACTCAACCCGATATCAACACACTTAATATCTCACGTCATGTGGAACATCTTACTCCCCTTATTCTGAGATATAAAAAAATCATAGCCCATGCATTTGCTCTAAGACTGCGCACTTCCTAGGCCCTTTTTCGTCTATTAGAATTTTAGCAACCTATCTATGCGCGAACCACTCTACGCATTTGACTAGGTGAGACTCCATTTGTTCCCAACGTATTTTGACCCACCTTTTAACTCACCTCAGTTGTGGGATTTTTCTCATGACATACACACAATTGGACTATCTCCTTTCCTCGAACGAAGTTCAGCCTCTTCTACATATCCACTTATTTTTCTGACTGTCCCACAGACACATTTACAACATCTTTCTAAGCCTTGTTATCACAGATGGTGCCTAAAGTCAAATGAACCAAGGCTCCCATACACCATATATCTCGTGCACAACTGCACAAACACCCACACGTAACATACTTATCTTAAGTCCGACCTCATATTTTAAGCATGGATATACCGTATGGCTAACCTCAGTTACCCTACTAAAATGATTTAATTCCCCTCCTAGACTGCCCCAACCATCACTTAGTGGTGCAAAAAGTTTTCCCCAGTGTTCCCCATACAACACTACTCGACTCTACAGGTCTTATATCATAAAATAGCTCCCAGCTCATACTTTCATCCACATGCACATGTAATAACTAAAGTGATAAACTCATTCCCTAGTGACCAAAACATCACTCAACTCTAGACATCCACTGGGATTCATGCATGGGATGTCTCGCAAACGGAATCCAAATAAGGAACCCTCCTGATACACTACTACCTAGCATTGTCGGTCATCGGGATCCACAGGTCCTATGAACATAACCAGAATATCCAAAAATCCTATCCCTAGACGTACCAGTTTAATCGTCCACTCCCACATCACTAAAGGAGTTATAAAATATGTTGCTCTCACTATCACTAGTTTTCCCGTGCTAAGTCGATAACGAGCTAAATTTCTTCGCTCGACAGTAAACTTAGTATACCCCGAATCATGTCAGTATAGTCCCTACACACTAGGATCAAATATAATGCGATGACTATGATCTTTGAAGTCTCCTCCGGGATGTAATATAAACGCAAACTCACCCTCTTCCAGGTGACACATCGCTAAACAACATATCCTTCCCTGGAATAGCGAATACGATAGCCTTGCTCTAACAGTGCACCATCGTTTAACCGTCACTAACCAACCTATACCCAGGACAACATCATACTCGAATATCATCCCTCGAAATGAGTAATTCCACTGAAACATATCCTCTCAATGACTATACCCAATTTCTTTCAGATGGGACAAAAGAGCCCGACTACTAAATGATAAAATATAGGCACACAATAGTAATACTAACAATACACTCACTAAACCCGTCTTATGTGAGAATATAGTGCTTAACGAAATACTGTGACTCGCTCGTATCATAGAAACATACCCCATTTACCCTAGGATAAACTCACACTTTAAATTTCCAATAGCACTAGCGGTCTAATTACTTCTAGGACATGACACTCTCGTCTAACCCGATTAAAATCTTTGACAACAGTTTCCCCTACTGGCATCCCACTCCTGTCTCCTAACTAGCTGTAGATAGGGTCGATACATGTAGTCCTACTTTCCACACCTAGGACGCCATTATGTGTTATTCCCTTGGTCCCTATCCCCACTGGCGATATTGGGGTTATCCTTCTCTCGGACCTGGTAATCTTGACCCCCGATTACTACCCTCATTTTCCGTTTGGCTCTACTAGACCTGTGTAACACACCGCTGCCCTTGACGACCCTGACTGAATCCACCGTGACTTGGTAAGAAATTCATTGATCTAGATACCTTAAATGGGTCTTGTTCCGGTTATTCCCCTGAGGTGCCTCACTATCACCAATTACCTCCATTCTTGCCCTTCTGGCTTAGCTCCTCAAATCTATGGGCTCCTTTCTCATGGAAACGTTGATATAACCATTGTAAAAGTATGTCATTAACACCATGTGCATAAGTCATCTAAGATTTATTTCCCATAAATACAGGTGACTCCTACGCGTGAGTCCATCATCACCTTTAAGAACCTTTCTCTCCACTACCTACCTCCCAGGGGACAAAGTTCACTTAAATAAATAAATTCATCACAATCAACCTTTGTTCATCCCTCTTACAAAATTTTCAGAAACTTCCTTCGAACATCCGTCTGAACAACAAATGATAGAACTTATGGTGAAATCGAGCCTAAAATTTCTCGATTATTTCTTATCTACTTCCTTATATGTGGTGACTATCTCCCACCATTCCAGCACTACTCCTATGAGCAAAATTTAAACCAAAATTTAAATCCTGAGTGTCACTGCACTCTACCATACGCAATTGCCTTTGGATTATCTCCTTATGTTGGCCCATCACAGCTCCTCTCTTACCCGAATCCTTACGGATGGCTCTTAGAAAGAACTCCTCTGACTTTCCCCTTTACCGAGTACACCACGCGAGTCTAAATTTGTACCACCATTCTCTAATATGGTGGTTGGGAAATAATTGTGCCCTAGTGATTATCCTAACGTCATCTGCTTGAACAATAATCATGGTGACTCCCATTGCGGCCACTATTCCAGGAATACTGTGTGGCTTCTATTGAACCTCTCCTCCTGCAGTCCTTCTAACGGCCCTCGCTGATCGCCCAATATTGTTCGGTGAAAGAAACCCAATTGAACTTGTATATGATTCATATTAACTATATTTAGTAGCATGAACACGTAATCATATGTATGAAGAGGAATGAAACAATCCTATAATAGGGCTCTATATCAAAGCACGCTATGCTGAAACGCAATAAGCCGCATAAATCCTATGGGCACTAGAACCTGGTGCTCTGATACCATCTGTAATACCCCCTTATTCTAATCCTAGGTGATCAGTTCATTATTAAATTAAACAGGAATCATTGATGGTTTCATTCTTAGCATCCCTGTCGAAATCCAATTAATTACTAATACCCTAATGGCCCGGTGTTAAAATTTTAATCTTTATTACTAACATCCAATATATATATATATATATATATATATATATATATATATATATATATATATATATATATATATATATATATATATATATATATATCATTCACCATTTTCATGCACAGAACAATGAATAATGAGATAACGACATAAATAAATAACTGATTCTGGAATAACACTCCAGAAAAAATCCAAATACAGTCATCCATAAGTAAGGTCTAAATCAATACTAGAAATAAGCGGGAATAACTGGAAATACAAAATCTCTGCAAATAATAACCAACTATGAATATGCGACATGCCCGACTGAGATAAGCAAGGATAGTTAAGAACTTAATAAATATGGAGGAGTCTAATAGCAAGGTCCCGCAACTTCCACAGCAGCTGCAGCACGTCAAATGTAGGAACTCCTATGCCTGGGCACCTAAATTGGTTTTTACAAAAGGTTTAAAACGGGTCAGAGCCCAAGTAAAACAATCTAAATTTTTTTAGCAAGTGCTTAAAATGCGACAAGATAAGATATTATATACATGTTAGCTCTGCGTGCTCTCACTTGAGATCCTCACCTCTCAGCTATTGTGCACGACTAACATACTACTCTAACCCACCTAATTATGATACCCGCCTAACTAGATTAACTTACCCATACAATATGATACTACATTTTTCAATTCTTTATATTCATTACAGGATTACCAGTTAATGATTAAGTCCGGATAATCTTCCTTGAACCATAAATCAAATCACACATATTGGAGGCGAACATAGTTATAAGCCTTTGGGATACGCACTTACTTAACGCACCCAAATGACCGGTCACACCCTTCTTCACACAAGTGATGCTCAATCCCTAAGTTCTATGTCCTGAGGTACAAGTCAATATCCTCCCAATGAGCTCATCATAATAAGACTATCCCTGATGCGAAACCTTCTGTGATAGCAAGTAGCCTGGGTATGTTTACACATAATATATCAAACAATAGGTATTCACACCACCCATATATACACATATATTCAGTATAGGTATTCACATAACCTATCTCAGATATCCCATACATAGTATAGTACTCTCGAATATTCTACATATCATTACTTAACCATTATACTTCTCATCGTATAATGCCGATTATTTCCCAATACCTGAAAGATTACCAATTGTCCCATAAGTAATTTCAGTAAGTAACTCACTCATTACCTACTGGTCTGATCATACATTCCTTTGCATTGTCCGTGACACAATGTAACTCTGCAAATTAGGTTTGATTACCACATTACCTAATTGATTATAGCCTTAAGTTCTCTTTGTGTAACAATTCTAAATCCCAACATTAACCTAGTGAAAATTAGAATATCTCTCATTAGGATTTAGAACTACTTCAAAGGTCAACCTAATCATTTCCCATGAGTTCTAAGTAAAAAGGGAAAAATCCTGCAAATGTTGGAAACCGAATCGATTCGGCCTTGATCTGAATTGATTCGCTTTTCGAATCGATTCGGCCAAGGAGCTAAATCGATTCGCTGTAACAGGTATCATCTTCTTCCTTTAACTGTTACAGGATTTCATCATTTTTAATCATATAAATCGCCATTATACTATCCCAAACTCCCAACCAAAGGCCTCAAACATCATATCAACAAGTATAAGTGATTTTTAACGTGATAGAATCATAAAATCATTAAAGAACAACTTCAAATTGGTTAAATACAAGATTAAACTATAAAAACCCTAGTTTATTCTTTTTGTTCAAGAACCTTAATAAATCTCCAGATTTCTTCATAAATTTGTAATACTAATTCATCAATTCCATACTACATGTTTAAAGGATCAAGTTTATCAAATTTACTACCAAAGAACATGAGGCTACAATCCATAAAATACATAAGGAAATCATCCTACTCTAACATGGATGATATATCAAACCATAAATCATCAAGATAAACACTTGCCTCTATATGTAGGTCTGAATCTCTATAGATTGGTGGTTGGGTGGCGTTCTTCTCCTTCCGATCTACCCAATGGTGGTGGTGCAAGAATAGTGGAAAAGCCTTAAAGTCTCCATGAAAACCCTTCTCATTCCTCCTCATATAGCCTCTCTTTGGTTTGGTAACTGATAATGCTAACTTCCCCAACACATAATCTGATATACAATTATGATATTCGTAGGTCTATATTCCCCAGAATTTCAAAAGATAAAAATACCCCTTCGGGGTGCCGGTTTGGCCTAAAAATGCCCCGGGACCCAAACTAAACTCCCGAGTACACTTTTCTGACTATTTTCAACCTTTCGAACACAGTAGCACACTCTAAATGACCATTTGAATTATCTAAAATGAAATTACCTTTTATTTCCAAAAATTAAGTCCCGACACGATTAGCACGCGCGTCCCGAATAAATTTACCGTACTGTCATATTTCTCACTCACGACAATCATAATACTTTCTTATCAATTTATTACTTATTCAAAAAATAATATTCCATAAAAATAAATATTAACCCTTGTCTCACTAATTAATATTTATTTTAATATGAATTAATTACTTAATTTAATTTAATAAATCCCAATTAATCCCAATATAAAAATCATTAAAATTATGGGGTGTTACAGTTGACTCTCGGGTAAACCATAAATCTGGATTGGGGTGTTACAAATGGTATCATAGATCTAGGTTGAACGTTCCTTTCGGGAGTGATGTGGTGAGGTCGGTAGTGGATCTTTCTACGTCGGTATTAGTTTCGGTCGATCACGCTAGTTTGGGTGACGGATTTAGTTTGTTTCCTCGTCGATGAAGACAAAGAGGTTATAACGATAAGTAAGTTAGTTCCAAGTGGCAACCGATCAAGTCATTTGTTAATTAATCGCTTACGCACTTCTGATTTAATATGTTATCAATTTATGAGTGTCCATGCAAGCTAATAGTGGCAACACCATGTTTTTTATTATGATGTTTTTATTCCAGCCTTTGATGACGTAGAGTCCTTCAAATGTTAATATAGATATGATATCCATTGGGCAGATGGCATAAATTGTGTATAGTCGACTATTGATGTTGATAGTTCGAGTGTCGTAAATAAGTAATGACAAGTTGTAATGTCAAAATGTATGCAGCCCTTAGGTGCAGCACTTATGAGTGGTTCATATCGATGATATAATTAGGCAAATTTGATCCTTGGGGTAATACCATGATTAATGGATAATTCGATGGGCATATACATTAATGTGGATCAACGCTTAAGGATAGGTACGTTCAGTCTCCGTTAATAGGATGTTATCCTTGTATTTAAGCGTCTTGGTGATTGTCGGCCAATGGATGTGCCTTATAAGTCGCGGTTAGAGTCATGGGCCATGTGCGGCGGTTACGTGGGTGACAAATGATGAGTTGTAGTGGCAAGGGAGTGAACCTTAGGTAGCCCTTTGAAATAGTGATTGAAAGAACGATGCGATATTTGATGAATAGGAACTTTTATGATGTGAGTAGTATATATCTGGGGATGTACGAATTTTACTTCGCATCATATATCCTACCAAAGAGCCTTAGTGGTAGTAGTAACGTTTCTTGGTATTCTCTGTAATTATAGCTAGAAAACTTGTGAACTTCCCTGTCGAAATAAAGTGATTTAATGATGTGCCTATACGTATTAGTCCTTTGGTGAGAACATATTATATCCCTCGGCTGTGGGCTTGAATTTAGTATGTCTCGATTCATGTACCTTGACTATGATATGGGTTTATACAATCTTGAGTATTGAGGTAACCTAGGAGAAAAACTAGATAATCTTGGAGACTTAGTAGTAAGTAATTGAGTTGTGAGGTTTTAGAATAGTACCCCTTGTAGCATCATTAGGGTGAGCCTCCTCTTAGGCAATACACAACGCCCTATGTCCTACCAAGACTTGGATGGTATAAAGTTATAGTTTAGTGACTATGGTGTGGCATTGAGAAATAGGGTCCCTTCTGGCATTCGTAGGCATGGGACTTGGTGTTATAGGTAATACCCGACGTCCCGTATCCTCCCAAAGTATATAGTTATACTAGTAGGAAGATTAGCAAGCAATATGGTGTTTTCATAGTAAGGTAATTTAGTTATAGTGGTTGAACACTCATTAAGGTTTAAAAGATGTTGTCTGGTGAAATTGACTTTTGATTAGTGATAAGGTTAGACTGGTGAAATCATATTGAAAATTACTTGTAAATAATTATTGCATTGAAATTTATGTGGTGATATACATTTCGTAGTTGTAAATTCAAAGTTGTGTAGCATAGGTCATGATATGACTTGTGGTTTCTTGTAATAGATATGTAAGCTGTTTAGAGAAATGATTGATTTTAATGTCGTCGCCCATAAAACATTTGGGAATCATTGTCGTATTGGAGTTTTCATAGTGATAGAAAATCATTGATGATTTTAATAGGTTTGGGTCATGTTGATTTATAGAAACACTTGGAGTCAGTGCCACGGTCTTTGCTTGTAAGAATTATGTACCTGGGACACTTAGAACACGATGATGTTCATACTTATTTTAGAGATAACATTTAAAATGGAATGTAGGATTGGATATATCACTTGCATATGGTACCGATATTGTTTGGTATGACCCTAGGAGAGAAAATCATTAGTCTTAGGCATGGGTAATTCTTGGAAGTTTGAGATGTCATTAGAATGATCATAACGTGGGATCATTTAGGACGTTGCTAAGAGTCGTGGCAATGGTCCATGAGTTGAATGTTTGATAACATGCGAGCACGATGTTTCACTTGATGAGAATGTTCTTAGAAATTGGGATTAGTTATCGTGTGTTGAAACTATCGAGGCCTAGGTACGATATGTCAATAACTAACTATGAGAGTTAAAAGAATGAAATCTTATTGGGTTACGATGGTTGTACTAGCTAGTGATGGTTAGATAGCATTAGCCATACGGAGAGAAGCCTAGCGTTTTAGCTTCCCGAATAAATTGGTTTTGTTTTTTGTTCGTCCGGTAAGGATGAATGATTCATGGTTTGAACTTATCAGGGTTACTGGGCCAAGCTAGGGCATGTGGCAAGGCTAAGACTTTAACATATATCGGTCAAGAGTTATAGACTTCAAAAGTACGTCGTAGTTGTACGTCATATGGCACGATTCATGTCGAAATCTGATTACTTTTCTTTTAGCGTGGCAGTCACCAGATTCATTGAGTATCTTGGGTGCTCTTTGATCCCGGTAATGGGAAGTTATTAATCAGTCCCGATGCTAGTGTGGCACTGCGTAAGCTTAGTAGTGACGCGATTAGGCCAGTTGTGGCTGATATGCCACGGTATGTGAGTTCTCTCTTTTTCGGATGCACCTTTATTCTACACCAGTTTGTGTGTACACGTGATCTCGCGTTGTTGTATATAGTTGAATATATTACTTGATTACTTAAATTAACATGATTGTTAGTTAGCTGGTGTAACTAGTGCACTGTCTCATGTGTTCCGAGGTTGTGACTTGAGGATATTATGAATATTAGAATTTGATAAAACATTATATGGTAGTGTTTCACTTGGTTCATAATTGTGCGGATTGAGGATGTGAATTCTCATATGTTTTTGTGTTGTGATACCTAGGATGACTCTAGGTTAGCATAAGGATATCGTAGGAGATATTGGATGGGTAGACCTTTGTGAACGGTGACTGATTTAACAATCATTAGCGCGTATAATCATAAGTGTTGAGGTTGTATTAGCCTAGGCTAGATGTCACCCAAGATTTTTTTTAGGAAACGTAGGTCATGAATCCTAACATAGAATGATCCGTGATGATGAGTTCATTGGTGATAGTATCATATTTGGGAAATATCGAACATTTTGAGGTTTTTCTTAGATAGACATGTAAGGCATGATTGAGAATTAGCAGTAAGGCCTTAGGGTTCGTTGTGATTAGATTGGCAATGGTGATTGATGAAATTAAAGTCTCTGGGTTTTAGACTATAGGAATGAGGATACCTTAGGACTTGAAACGGGTTATAGGTAACTAGATCCTATAGTTCAGGACACAGAATTTCGAGAACAAAATTCCATAATAAGGGAAGTTTGTAATACCTTGCCCTAGAAAATAAATATTTAAATGATAATTAAAGTATTTGACTCGAAGAAGAAATTATTGGAGAAACAAATACATAAGTTTTGAGCCGAAACTATACATAAGTGACGTCTTGTACATAGTGATTAAAAAGAAAATTTCACGTTGTTTGATCTGCATGGATGAACATTTGAGTTCAAATAGTTATAACTAGACTATTGGTGAAGCGCGACACGAATATGGTTAATATAAGGTGACATTTGGTTGTACACGACACAGACAGGCATAGTTTGCACGATTTTTGTAGCAAGCCTCGTGGACGATAAAAATAGTTTGGCCATTTTTCTAGGGTACTAAAAATATATATATTTAAATACCATGAGACCCGAACTTCGAAAAGATGACATTTTTTACCCTAGGACCGATCGATCGTGGCTCCCTAGACGGTCGATCGTGCCTCCCAAGGCAGACATCGGCGAGAGTTTTTTTGGTGTGTTGTCTAATGGTGGTCCTTTGGATTAGTCACGTGCCAACTTCTCATGGACTCCAGGACAAGATGACTTCGGTTCGAACATCCCTTGTAATATATAAATGTAGGAGATGGAGTCCTAGGGTTATTGTTTCTCCTCTCTATTTTTTTAGCCACTCTCTCTCTTTAAGTTGAAGATTTCTTGAGGATGTCTCCTGGCCAAAAATACAAAGTCTAGAACAACCACATTACACCATTATTTCCACATATGAACCCACCATTAATAACCTCTAAACACCTTATATTACCTTAAACCATAGGCAGATTATTGGGTTGAAGAAGAGAGTGTTCTTGTCATAGTTGATGGTTACTTGAAGAAGGTACTTTGAGGATGATGAAGAAATTCATGGAACATCATTTAGAGCATTCTTGGAGTAACAATGGAGTCAAATTTAAGAGGAATTTTAGTGACTTCATTAAGGCCACATGTGGAGGTGTCGGGGGGTCCTCCATTTTCTTCAACCTCTCCACCATTGTAGAGCTCATTCAAGGTGGGAACAACTAACTTTGATATAATTTTTCTAGTTTAGCATAAATTCAACATGTTATTTACATGTATTAAACCAATTATATGTAGAATTGATGTTAGTTTGCATTTAAGTGTTGGTTAGTAGTGATCTTATCATTTGTATGAAAATTGGGTTTCAAAAGGATGATTTAAAATGGGTTTTAAAACATGGAAAATTTTAGAATATATTCATTTAAAATTTTGTGAGATAAAATGTGTCATAATGGTGTTTTTAAAGAAAAGAATTAATTTTAGGCAGCAAAATGTAGTAGACTTATTTGAGCCATTTTGTAAGATTTAAAGGGTGATTTCCTATATGAATAAATGAAGATAAATGAAAAGAATAAAGAAAAAATTTCACTTTATTGGGTATTTGAAGTGTGTGAAATCCATGTAGGAAGTAAAGAGGGTTTGATGTTTGAATGTGCAAAGATTAAGGTTTTACATGTGGTGGTATGAAAGTTAATAATGGAAGTTAAAGGGGTTGAATGTGTGAATAGTATTGAAGTGGGTGTTAAGATGTAAAATTTCATAAATAAAGTGTGTATTTCAAATGTTGAGAAAATGGTACTTTAATATGTAAAGAGGTGGGATGTTATATGTTAAAGGTGTTAAAGTAGCAAGTAAGGTTGTGCATCGAAATCGTCAACCCAAAGAACCGAACCAGACTGACCTTTATGGTTCGGGTTGGGTCAGTTTTATTTACTTATGGGTTGGTTATGGTTATAAAAAAATGATTCAGTCAGTTCAATTCTCAGATTGGTATAAAAAACAAATCGAACTGAACCAAAAATTGAACTATAAAACCAAACCAAAAACTCGACCCTAGAACCGGTAGTTAGAACCGAACTTTTTAGTCCTTTACTTTTTGCATTTCGAGCAAGTAGTGAAGGTAGGGTTCCATTTTCCATTTCCACCCAAAATTAGAACTAGTGAGGCACTTTTGGTTTTTTCTTAGCAGTCGTCTTCTCTCTCTCGTCCTGTGGTGGCCTTCTATTTTTTATTTAAACGAAGAATCAGTTGAAGGTATGATTGTTCACTGCTACGCAACTATTGTTCTTTCATCATCTTAGGGTTTCATCTTAGGTTGGTTTGTTATATTCTTCTTGTCATTGTTTTTTAGTAGGTACGTTTGCTAGCAGTGTTTTCTTCTAGTAAGTATGTACGTTTGTTAGGTTGGCATGTTTATTCCGCTCAGTCCGGTCTAAACTAGGTTTAATAAATTATCATCTTCAGCTAAGAAATTATCATCTTAGGTTGGAATTATATGAAATGGAATTGCGTTACAATTAGAACTTTAATTACAGCGTTTCGATTATAATTAAGTCAAGATGTAACTAGAGTTTGATTTTTTACTTTTGTGTTCTCCACAATATACAATTTTCTGTGAAGTACTCCTTCAATATCGGTTATTTTACTTTCTTCAAATATAATAATTTCTTCATTAACACCAAAATTGAAAAAATTGTTATACTGAGATGGATTTGTGCACTATATAAATGATTTATGTCACTGTATATAATTAAAAATCATAAATGAACAGGAACTAAAAACCGACGAAAACCAAATCGAGAACCATCGGTTCGGTTTGGTTCGGTTCTATATAAATTTCGATTCCGTTTTGGTT
Source organism: Sambucus nigra (assembly GCA_949130495.1). Taxonomy (NCBI): domain Eukaryota; kingdom Viridiplantae; phylum Streptophyta; class Magnoliopsida; order Dipsacales; family Adoxaceae; genus Sambucus; species Sambucus nigra. The sequence continues at coordinate 497,480,961 of OX422208.1, read as the reverse complement.
CCAAAACCAGAAAATCGAACCATTTTGGTAATGGTTCTAGTTCTATAATGGAACCGAACCAACCCGAACCATGATCAGCCCTAGTAGCAAGTAAGAAAGTGGAGTTAATTGTGATATTCAACAAGTGTTAAAATGGTTAAAGTGTGAATAGTAGTGAAGTGGGTGTTAAGATGCAAAATTTAATAAATAAAGTGTGTATTTCGGATGTTGAGAAAATGGGACTTTAATCCGTAAAAAAGTGGGATGTTATATGTTAAAAGTGTTAAAGTAACAAGTAATAAAGTGGGGTTAATTGTGATATTAAACAAGTTTTAAAAAGGGTAAAAGTGTTTAAAATGTTAAGTGGGAAACTTAATGATCATTTTGGGAAAACAACACTTGTTGAATGATTAAATTGAAAATTTGGCACAAAAGGGGTAAATTGGTAATTTACTTAAAGTGGGACATTTTTATGGAATAAAAAATTTAATGAAAGATTTTTATATTAGTATGGATGAAATGTAATTAAGTCCTAAAAGCATAAATGATTTTGGCATAAAATTGACATGTGTGTGAATAAAGGACTTAGAGTATAAAGAAATAGTTTTCCAAGTGTTAATAGAAAAATGGACGATTTAAGTCCGGCTTTTGGTCTTGGCCTGTAAATGGATAATTATGTGGACATGTGAAAATGTTAAACACTTTAATAAAGACTCGGATGCAACCAGGAAGTAAGCAAGAAGGGCCCAGAGCCCTTGGGTGAAAAACCCTAAACCACTGGCCAGAGAATATGGTGCGTGTAGTCGGCGGTGTGGAGATAGTAGAAGTATGTGGTATAGGAGGATTCCAAGAAAAGATAAAGTAAATATGGAACATATCAATAAATGGGTTGTGTGGTAAAATGTGACAATACGACCAAACTTGAATGAATGTAGTATAGGTTTTGGTAAAGGTAAAATGGACAAGTAAATGCGTGAATCTATTAATGTCCATAAAGGAATGGAAAAAGGTTTCAAGAAAGTAAATAAACGGGTGGTTAATAAACCTAAATGGTTAAGGTAAATTAATCTAGAAAAATAAGATTTATCAAAAGTAAAATGGTTAATACTTTTGTATGTATATTTACCAAAGGTATACGTATGTAAATATATCATATTTTCGCATGCATGTGGTTATAACGTGTGAGTACTCCTTTCTGCCATTCGTTTCTATACTGTTTGTATAAATCCCATTAGGCATAGGCTCACATCCCCACTTTGTTACAGATTAGGAGCGATTTCTTATTTTGAGGGCGTTATACAGGTAAGTATATTTTATTTATATTTACGTTAGTAGCTCTGTTTACTTAGACTTCGGGTTACTCCCCACGGGTCCCTCACATAGTTTACCTTGAAATTGGTATCGTGTGCTAAAAAAGTGAAACATTAGTTAAAATAAAACTGGATTAACTCGTAGGTAACCCATAAATCCGAGTCGGGGCATTACACCAACTCTTACCAGTTCACCATCAGCTTGGTACCGTTTGAGGCACTTTATGGACGGCCTTGTTGTTTGACCACTTATTGGTTAGAGGTGGGGGATAATAAGTTGTTAGGATCAGAGATGATTCAGGACACCACTGCCAAGATTAAGCTCATTCAGGTATGCATACGGATAGCTCGGGATAGGCAAAAGAGTTACGTTGATGCCGATAGGAAACACAGAGAGCTGAAGATTTTAGAACTGGTCTTTGTACTCGTGTCTTCCATGAAGGGAATCCCTGAGGTTCGATAAGAAGAGGAAGCTAGTGCCGAGATATGGAGGGCCTTTTTCGTTCATTGAAAGAGTAGGGCCAGTTTCTTATAGGCTGGGATTATCGAAGAACCTACAGAGGATTCACGACATATTTCATGTGTCGTTGCTAAAGAGATATCAGAGGAGTGAGAGGGATTTTTGGCACATTCCACTTGAGTAGATAGACTTGCAGCCATACATCTCGTATGAGGAGAGACCGATTATTATTCTTCATCGTAGCCAGCGTAAGCTATAGTCTAAGGTGGTGACCCTGGTTCAATTTCAATGGAGACACCATAATATTGATGAGTCTACGTCAGAGCAGTAAGATGATATGCGAGAGCAGTATCCAAAGCTTTTTACCGCGGGTACGTCCGAATTTTGAGGACGAAATTCCTTTGTTAGGGAGGGAGTATGTAATACCCCGTAGTTATAAGTTATTTATTTTAACATTTTATATTACATGTGTGACGTAATTTAATTAAAATGAGAAATAATGTGAAATTAATAAATAATAATTAGTGAGAATAGGATGAATATTTATGTGTAAATTTACTAGCATGATTAAGTAAATTTAAATTAAGTCAATTGTAGTGCGTCGTATGTGAGTAGAAACGACAAGAATTGACGGTATCTCAACCGGGGCATTTGTGTGGGCTATTTTGGGTTGAGATGGGATGTTCATGTTTAGTGACTCTAATGGTGATTTCGAGTGCATGGCTGATATGGGAGTGGTCAAAATAGTCAAAATCAAGTACCCGGGGGTAGAGATTGATTATCAGGGGCATTTTAGACTAGTCAAGACCCAAGTAAGGGCTTAAAGGTCATGTTACTCCTAGGGCTTTAATTAATTTTGGGATTAAGGTTAATTAAAAGGATATTAGGATTAAGTACGCAACCATAACACACCAAAATCCTACAGAGAGAGTTATTGTGAGGAAAGAAGGAGGAATAACACTTAGGAGATCCGAAAGGCTTGTTTTGGAGAAGGAAATTGATGAGGACTCTTCCCATCTTCAACCTGACATAAAGGAATTCAGAATGTGACAACTTTAAGGAAAGTGTATATCTTGCTTTCTTGCTTTATATATATATATATATCAATTTTCCAGAATTTTGTTAATGAGACCTCATACATTAATCGTTTCAAATCTAAATTTTTCTCCACAATAATTAAGATTACCTAAGACATGCATCCTCTAACAATTTACGATATTGTTCATCAATTCATTCTTTAATATTTATCTCCCAAAACTCATTTTTCTTTTAGTATTCCCCAACCCAAAATTCATTTATTTTCTAGAAAATTGATATATACAAGTGATGATTTGATTAAATTCGGGATTGAATTGCGTTAAATTGATGAATCTAAGGATGTATAATGATTAGGTTCATGTTTAGGATCATTAAGATGTGCATTAAAGAAATTGAGTTGGGTTGGACGATGATTTGGAGACTTGTTAATGTTGAAAACCAGTCTCTTTAGTGCTAGATCTGGGTTCTTGCCCATAATTGAATTGATTCAACCTTCGTAGGCAAATCGACTCGGCTATGAACCCGAATCGACTCAGACCTACAGTGAGGGACAACTTGGTCTTTTTTGTGAATAAAGGGTAGATTTGGATATTCGCAAATTGATTGAGGTCAAGTGAATAATTTTTAATAGTTCTGGAGATACGATCGGTAAGAGTAATTCGGGTAGACGGGAATTAACTCGAATTTACATGTGCATAGGGTGTTTAGGAGATAAAATACTAAGAACGTAGAATACATAACAAGATAGAGTAACTTCCAGTTATAAATTTAGGACTGGTTAGGAATGCCCAGGAAAACTCAAAGATGAGAAGATATTTTAAATTATTTAATTAAGAGAAGAATTTCATTAAATAAGAGTTGAGATTAGACTCGGGTCATTAGACTAGTGCTTCGAGGGATAGGCATGAAATAGTCGGTTGATGTGATTATATATATATGAATTTAGACAGTAAATATATGTGTATTATGATATCTGTGTGTATAATATTATGTGGAACATACATGTCTAGTGCTATCAGTGGAGGTTGGGCGATGTGGGTGATCTTCTCTGACGAATCACAACAGGCTAAGTATGGACCCCAGGTCATACCACCATGTTTATATTTGTGTTATTTATATTCGAAGTGAGGTAATTGTGGGTATGGTTATAACTCACCATTGAAGGACTATGACCACCTCTAATACCTTTGCAATTTTATCGAGTCGTTGTGAGAGTTCGACCTTCGGTAACCAAGATGATGTGACCATGCCCTAGGTAATGATGGCGCAATGTAGAGACGCGTATTCAGTGATTTATTAATCTGAGGGATGGAGGCTATATGTGACATATGTATGTTTGCTAAAGTATATTATTACATGTATTTATGTGTATACAAATATACATGTTAAAATAGTAAGTGAATATTGTTGTAATAACTAGTGACGGTTGTTGGAAATGAAGTAATAAATTATAAATGAGAATAACGATTGTTGAAAATTACTTGAAATGAATCGATAGCTTGTAATTGAGAAATATAATGGTTAAGAGGATGTGATACTTAAGATCATAAAATACGTGGGATAGGGTAACGTGTGAAACCTAGAATGTTATGGGACTAGTTAGGGGTAGCACATCAAGAAGGTTCAAGATCATACGTTAGGTGCGCACATTAGACCAGGGGTGACTCATGAGAGTGCGCTACCGGTTTATTAATATGGAAGTTGCTTAACATTTTTATTTACGCAATTCATACACTTGAAAAATATTATCAAAGGCTTTGGGATCTTACCCATATCAAATCTATTTTCAAAACTTTTAGATGTTCAGCCACAGAGATGGAAAGGATGATTATTATTTTCAAGGACACGTAGCTGCAGCTGATGTGGAGGCTTACAGGATTCAGAGTAGCCGCTTCCTTTATTTCTATCTAGATTAGGTTCTCCGTTCCAGTATTGGTTGGGCATATTTCCCGTTTTATTGAAACTTAAGTATTTCAGATTATTTTATTAAGTTAGACTAGATGTATTGGATTTTTACCCGATGTTTACTCGGGGACTTTAGTTACTAATCTCATCTTCAGACTTTATATTGTGATTTTATTTATATTGCTGACTGTGTATGGAATTACTATGGATTGGTTAATCTTATTGTATGTCAATGGAAGATAAAAATTAACATTGCTTATTAAATTAATTAGGTGTTTAATAATTAATCACGTTTTGACAGTGACGATAAGAATGAGCCAGATGAGACTACAATTTAATTTTGGTAGAGAGCTAGCCACCCATTATTTTAATAGGCGTGGTGTCACAAATATATTAAAAAAATTCATATATAACTTGAAATTGCAGTTTGTCCAAAGTCGATTTGTATATTGTGAGAGAAAATTAGGCAAACTTAGGTTTTGGTAGGAACGATAATTGATGCTAAGGTAAGTCAATTATCTAAAAATTGTTCGCTACCAAATCGCATTTATTAATTAAAGGAGGATATAGACTTTATAATGCTCTTTGATTTTTAAATTAGGGCTCATGTGCAGTTAAAAGGCTACCCAAAAACATCACAAAGCTATTGAAGGAGAAGAGTTGGTCGTTGAGGGGACAGAGGGAGAAGGGTTGTTCATTAAGAGGGGAGAGGGATTTATGGTGGTGGTTGAGAGAAGTGGAAAGATGTGAGGGTTTGTCTCCAGTGTGGTTGAGAAAAGAGGAGAAATATGAGGGTTTGTCTCAAAGTCGGACGGACGAACAAATGATATTTTATATGAGTGTTGGAGAAGACCTCCCTAAACGATCAGTCAATTAACGACATCTTATTAGTTTCAAAAATGTCATTTGGGTCCTATCGATACAAAACATGGAAAATTGGTGGTCTCTTAAAATTTGTCTTCCTAAATTTTGTCTTAAAAATTGTCCTTTCATAATGTTTGATAGGTTCTACTTTCTGGTTGTAAAATCATGTATTTGTCATCTTTTTGTGTTTGATAAATAAGTTTTATTAATTAAGAAATACACATTTTCCAATTTTCCCTCTTTGATAAACATATTTTGGATTGGTAAATGAAAATTTTATCATGATTATTTGTCTATTTTAAAAGCCATAACATTTAGTCATTAATGGATGTGAGATAATAATATTCCATCAATAGAATATGTAATATTGTACAAATAACGTCGTCCATAAAAACATTGCAACAAACAACTTATGTACACACGTTGAAACTAGAATCCTTCCAGTTTTCAAATGAATCATGGTTGACTCGTCATCCTTGATCACAAATTGCAATTATCAATTCGAATTATTAAGATGAGTTGGTTTGGATTTGGGTTAAAAAAAACAAACTTTCGTTAATATTACAATCGTTCCAACACGAATATTTTGTGCGTGTTGTCCATAGGTGTATGCTTTGAAGTTAACTCTTTCTCAAATTGTATTGGATCCTTAAGTTACAAACATGCCCCCCGCTTAATTTGCATAGAAATTCCTTTATAATCGCAACAACCTTTAATTGAGAATATAGCCTACATAAAAAGTTAATACCACTAAAAATCTTTACAAATTGGATTACACTAATTACCGGTGGTAGTCTCTCTCTTGGACGCGTATCGTTAATTATTTATATGTGTGACATCCAAAATCGAAGGGCCATTGCTTATTTTTCTTTGCTATGAATGTCTAAAGAATTCCATATTTATTATACAAAAAAACATTTGTTGAACCGTTCAAAACAAATGTGTGTGGTTCTTTGTTTTACCTATTACGTGTGCAGATAGTTTACGCATGTGGATATTCCATAATGAATGAGTATACCACTAACTTAAATTGTTGCCTAATTTTTACAATTGAAATGATTGGTTAGTGCAAAAGAGGCAAATGTATTGCAATTGATTTAAACTTGAGTTATCACCATAATTGGAAAACATGATTGCTTTTGAAAATTCAATCTAACATCAAGTCTTTAAATTTAGTAAATGTGTTGTCAAATCAATCTAAAAAATTATTTGAAATTTGAAACTTATCCAGTGAAATTAAAAGTATAGTGCAGGAAAGAATCTTGCATGTATAATTACTCTATTATCCTTGTTCCTTACTTATAGAAAAGGTGGGTTTTCATTAGAAAAATATCTTCTTCAAACAAAGAAAAGCATAATATGAAGGGTAAAACTTGAAATTACTACACCATATCAAGAGCATTGAGGCATTTTTAATCAAGTAAAATTCCCCATATGTATATTTTTAACTAAAAAATAGAGTCAACTCTAGAGTATTGGGAATTTTAAACATTTCATGGTAGTTCAATTTTATTTCATGTTAAACTTTCATGGGGCTATCAACCACATCCCAATGTCCCTTTAATGACTGGTTAAAAAATTTACATGTAGACACCCCATTCTAATACCTCCCTAACCTCTCCTTAGGTCCCTAGAACCTCCCTTCATCATTTCAAACCCAAGTCATACCCCGGGTACAAACCTAGAGGCCATTGGGCACTCCCAGGCTCTGTTTGACCAAAATTCAAACTCTTAAGCTCGAATGACACTGAATGAATCTTCAAAGGGCACTAAAACCCCTTTCCAACTGTCCATTCTGTGCGCGATTCTGACTTACGGCGCAGACGAACAACCCGTTTTCCCCCGAAACTCGATCAGGAGGTCACCGGATGATCCAAGGCTCCGTTTGACCAAAGTCAGCTCTTTAGCTTCACCAAGACTGAATGAATCTTTGAAGGGCACTGAAACCTCTTTCCAACGGTCCACCCCGTGCACGATTCTAACTTACGGTACGAACGAACGATCCATTTTACTCCGAAAGGTCACCGAACGCCTCCAGGCCCCGATTGACCAAAGTCAACTCCCCGAACCAAGTCAACCTCTTTGGAATGTCTAAGTACATCTCCTCACCTTTCCAACGGTCTTCTTAGTGCACGATACTAACTTACCCTGCGAACGATAATCCGTTTATGTCCAAAAAGTCCCCGTCCAAAGGACCGACGAACTCTTCTGAGCCACATTTTACCCAAAGTCAACTCCCGGCCCGGGAGTGGTCCAAAATACTTTCAAAGGTATCTAAATTACCTTTCCAACGGTTCACCCCATGCATTATTCGGATTAACAGTTTGCTCTATACGACCGATTTTTTGAAGAAACATGAAAGAGAACCAAATGGCAGGTTTCAAACCCTGCCTATCGGCAGTGTGCCTAAACACACCTGACGATTCTCAGGACCAGGGATATACCGATCGGCAATGCCCTGGGCCTATAAAAAGGAGGGCCTAACCTTATTCAAAAAAGGAGAAAAATCAGAGATCCATCACTCTCAACAAGCTCAAAAAAACCCTCTTTAAGTCAGCGTGATTTTCACATCTAAATCCCTTTACAACTTTCACCTTTCATCACCTTCTTCATTAAAATTAAACGAATTAAGTATCCTCCATCATCACCCCAAGTGCACGGGCTGCTCTCCAACATCCAAGATCAAGCTCAAGAGCTTTAAGAAGGTCCAACTTTCTCAACCTTCTTTAAATTCTCCTAAATTTGCATTAATTCGTTTTATTACTTACCACTTTTATCCTCTCATCTCACATATCTTAATATAATTTTTATTTCGTATTATTGCACATCTCTTATTTTCATATAAATAAAACCCAAAAAAACAAGAAAAAGAGGATTTGCTCATAAATTCCAAACGGAAATTCTCACACTTTTCTCATAACTAAAACACTTCTTTTTACACACACACACACACACACACACACACACACACACACACACACACACACACATATAAGAGAAGTCCCCGATTGGATTCATGGGATAAATCTCACCCCTCATTTTTCATACGAACTACGTGGACTTTGATGCGTATATAGGATACGTAGGCGTCTCGAGGTAAAACCCGTGACTCGAGTCATATTCCTACTCTTCTCTCATTTTCTATGTTCTGTAAACTTAACTCTCTTAAATTCTATATATATATGAATCCATATTTTTTTCCTTAGTGGCGTATTATTCCATATGCGTTATCATGCCGTTATAACGATCAACACGAGGATAATCGCGTAAGTCCTATTTTTTAATATTATTTTTAGGAACATTCCTACGGATGACTCACTTTATCTCTTCTATGATACAAGTCTATGATTCCTATATCCACTACATATACACATGCACACATATCACAGGGAAATAAAGGAAAATAGCAACAACCAATGAGAGACCGTAAGGGCGGAATGGGTGCCTAACACCTTCCCATTTCGTAACTTAGCCTTCGGACCCTTTTTTTGAATCATTTTAGTTTCGTATGTATCTGTATGTCTTTGGATGCTGTCCTTCGGGATGGCTCCACCTTTCTTGTTCTCTATTTTGAGTAAAATAGACTGGCGACTCCATCTCTCTAAATTTTTCACCTCATCAACGATGCTGGCCGAAGCGCTCCCAAGAGGAACGCTCGAGACCCAAAGGGATCCTCACCCGCCGCGAGGATCAGGGATGGCCACGGTGGCTACTCTGCTGGCTACTGTTTTTATTTTGAGGGCTAGACTCTATTTACATGGTTATTTTATTTTCTTATATATTCCCCTATTTTGCATGTTCCCCTTTTACTACTCATGTATACCTCATGCTTATGCTTCTATTCACACACTTGTAAAAAATTCTCTGTGTACACTTCACACCACGTGCACCTAGGATCACATATATCCCCATGTTGCACGCATCACTCATACTTGGTATACCATTGGTCCTCATACTTTTCTCCCTGTTGGGCATGATCAAGAGAGATACTCTCAAAAGCTACTAATAAGATAATCATGCATGATTCACACGATATCACCAAAGAGCATTGTGATTGACCAAATTTTGTCCAGTAACTGGATGGTCACTTCGTGATGGACACTGGTCCGGCAGGGTACAGTTAGCCTAAGAAATATGACTCTCACCTTCCATCGGCTAAGTACCTTCGACGTATATCGAACAGTTCCCCCACATCGTACCGCTTGACCGAAGTCATGATAGAAGGTATATCGTAGGGAACTCGTTCACGTACGCTGAGTGTATCGAATTCTCTCTCACACGTACTGTCCCCACGAGGTATATAGTGAGGCAATTCACGTACACTCAGGTATATTAAATGTCTTGTCCACACCTACTGATTTCCCTCAAAAGCAAGATGTATATCGTGGAAACCACGTTGAAGAGGGGAACCCTTTTCAATTCACCCAACCAACTGCATGCCCCCATGTAGGTGTCAAGCCTAGGACACACATGTTAGATTTCTAATTTCCCCGAAACTCTGTCGAAATTTTGGGTCGGCTTGTCGCTTAAATTTTTGCACATTTTTAAAACGGGACCCTGCCCGTGAGCCTGGTTACAAGTCCAGCCATAGCTTTGCATATGTTACAAACCTAACTTTTCCAAGCTCGGGTCCCGTCCGGCATTTCATTTTGCATTTAGGAAAATTTAATACAAGTGAGAACATAATAATAATAATCATGTTGAGACCCGTATTCTAAAAACATTTCTCCCTTCTTCATCAAAAATCCAAAAATATTCACTACGAGAAAAATTATCTTTTACAACGAATTTTTTTAACAAGGAAGTAAATTACATTGCTAAAAGTACACTATTAGCAAGAAAAATAAAAAATCGTCTCTAAATGAAGAATAATATCAAAAATATTTTGTAAGGAATTATTTTGTCGCAAAAAATCACTTTTAGAGAGGAATTATTAGAACCATTGCTAAAAATTAGAGCGGCAAATAATCCCGCTACATTTTTTCTTTCTAAAATACCTATTGCAAGGAAAAAAATAATTCATTGCAAAAGAATATATTTTTTATGTTAAAACTACACCGTTTTAACTAAAAAAATTCTCATTTTAAACGCACCCCTAATTTTCTGTTGTATCTCCACCCGAACTCTCCTCAAATTCCCCTACCTCTCTCATCTCTCATGCCAAAACCTAGTCACGTATTCCTTTAACCAATCCCTCTCTATCTCTCCCTCTCACGTATCTGCACCACCATCCACCGCTGCATCGGTCATGGATGCACCACCAGTGAATCCAGATCGGCACCCAAAAAAACTACCTTAAGCCACCATTGCATTAGCCACCTCGCCTTTAAGTCATCGTTGCACCACCGACCCCTAAGTCGGTAAGCCACCGTTAAATAAAAGGACAATAGTTGCCCCACAACACCAAAGATCCACACTTATAAAACCATTGTGTGTAAATTATGAAGTGTTTACTGGGTTTCCAAAACGGGTATGTATGTCTTTGGCTGTTAAGGTGTTAAAATAGAGGTTTGTTTCCAAAATCACATGTAATACTAGGATTTAGCCTTATTCAATTCAAGTTTTGGGGCCTTAAGCTTTGAAATAAGAATTTATGTTAGAGTATATAGTTGAGAACTGATTTCTTATTTTTATAATTTTCCTTTCTAGAAACATTATCTAATAGGGATTTTACTGAGTTTTTTGTAACTTTCATTTTTCTAAAAAAATATTAGGTCGCATAGATACAATGTTTTTTGAAACTGATTCATGTTCATATTTTTATTTTAATAGCATTTCATGTTTTCAAGCAAAAGGTCTACTGCACTAATATGTCAGTAATAGGGGAGCATGTTTTATGTGTTTTTGTAGGTGGAATTTGTTCATCAGTGGGGGATCCAATCTTGATATTTGCAGTAGGGATTAAATTGGTTTGTGCTGGATGAATTGGACTTTTATAGATGTAGATTTGTTGGAAATGTGGTTTTAGAAAGAAATAAAAAAAAATGTATGATATTTAGTCTTTAGGTATGCATTGAAATTTTGAATCAGAAGGATAATTACCACAGTTTATTGAATCTTATATGAGCTACTATCTTTTAATTTGTGGGGGGTGATTGCGAGGAAAAGGGGTCATTATCATGTGATTCGTTCTCTAATCAAGTTATTCAGGTTACAAATCCAATATCTTTTGTATTCTTTTTCTTTCATATTTTTTGAATTCAATTTAGTTTCCCAAAATCCTATTTGTTTATTATACAGAAAGGGGTTGGAAGTTTGGAAACTCAACTTAGTGAGTCTAAATTCTTCATTGTATGCCAGGCCCAAATAAAAATGAATTGTATCAAGAAAGTTGGGCATGAAGGTTAAGCACAACATAAGTAAAATGATGCATCTACATGAGATGATCAAGACCCAAATATAATTACCCTTTAAAAGGAGAAGAAAAGGCATAAACTAGGAAACTCTTAAAAAAAATTCCATCTAACTTCTATTAGCCTAATAATATTAAGTTTTATTTGGCATTTAGACCCCATTAGTTTCATTGGATTTCTCTTTGGGATACTAAAGTTTCCATAATTTACACTTTGGGGTCCATTTTCAATTTTGAGTACAGTGATGTTGTAAAATATATTATACGTGGTTTTAGAAAGTGAAAATAAACCCCAAAGTATCGACATTGAAAGACAAATACCAAAGAAAACCCCCAAATGTTTCATATCCAAATTTATATGTGTAAAAAAATTGAGAGAAATACCAAATGCCTTGAGAATAAGAAGGGGCTATTTAGATCAGTTCTCATCAAGGAAAGATAGTTTTCGAGTACAATACAGTCCTACCTTACATAATATAAATATATGATCTTGTCTTATGATATAACTATCACAAGTAATCTTATTAATACATATTCATAGTCATATAATAAGAGTTAGGGACCACACATAAAAGCACAAAAATCTTAGAGTGCATCCCCATTATTGGGGGCGGGTCTAGTAGCTAACTATAAATACAAGTAAGAAAATCTAGTTCATATAATTGAGTAAATGGATAATTTTTCATTTATATATATTTCATTACTCTCTTGACAATATCTAACAACATTTAATGATCTCGTCTAAAGTCATCCGCTAAAAGTTCAACTTCTAAACAATAACCTGAGGTTTCCATCAGATAAAACCCTCATATTCTGATTCGCCAGTTGGTAATTGTGATTCTCAAATCGATTGGAATTCATTCTCTCAATTTATTGTTTAACTTGTTAATACATATATACTGAAACTTGTCACTTTCCATCTCAAATAATGACGCGTGACTCCTGACAGTCAAGAGAACCTTTAAACAAGTACTTTGAATATCTTTAGACCCCTTTAAATCCCATAAAAGTTCACCCCCTATACAACGAGTCCTATTTTTTTGGAATAAGGTCAGTATATTATCAAGAAAAGAGAAATAAAGCCCAGACAATGAGGGGAAAATAACGAACACACAACACTACACATGGAAAAACAAAGACCAACACAAATTAAACAAAATATAACCACTACCGTAGGCCTAAAAGGAAAGTTAAAAAACATAAAGGGGGAAAACTGCAAAAAGACAAACAGAGCAGTCCACCTCCCATTAGTCTTCCCAAGTTATCTTGAAAGGTCTATGATGAGACAAAATTTAATTTTTCACATTGTGAGTTGTTGTTTTCGACTAATTGAAACCTCATATAATTTAGTTTTCTTTGTGGAGTTTGTTGGTTGCCTTTGCCCTCATCTTCTATTTTCACTTTAAGAATTTGGTTTAAGCTCCTCCTTTGAATGGTAGTAGAGTGGATAATTTTTGTATTCTAAATAAAGTGGTATTTCTTCCATTTCAGAAGCCCTTTGGTGACCCCACTCAACATTATGGCCGCTCTAAACATGTAGGATTCCCTCATTATTTTTTTCAAATGGTTTGCTACTGTTTCTTCACATAATGGCATTTCAACCCACATTCATTCAAAACGGATCTCTGTCCTAACTATTTTTGTGGCATGGAAAGAAATTCAGAATAATCGAACATTGATCTGACCCTTTAATGGTCTCATGGTCGTGACGCGAGCCTCGGGACTATATTCAACAATAACCAACACTCTAGTAAAGCACATTTATAGTGTTCCATTTTCTCTCCTCTTAATTCACTTAACATATGCTGAACTTTGATGTTTTATATCCCATTCAAATAAGATTGTCTTCATTTGAACAATTTGATATTTCACGGGCAAGTTTGAATGATACTTCATTCTTCAATGATCTTTAATGAATTCATTGATAATCTTCTAAATGAAAATACAATACCTCATTACACACACCTTGTCTGATCAGTAATGTATTTGAATAGGCTTCTTTAAAGTTTGAAAATTTACATCCATTCTTCTATGCTCTTTTCTTGAAGTCTTCTCTCTTTATCTTTGCATTTTTTAATCTTCTTTAAAAATGTACTGGGATAATCGACACAAATGAAAATTAATCGACCTGTGCTTTTTCATGGGATTGACAAGCATGCTATGATTTGCGGTTAACATAAGATGACCACAAAGAAGAGAAATACTTTCAAATTAGACCCATCTAGTGCAAGGACAATCATTTCATTGATATTTTGGATTGAACTTGGTTTGAACAATAAGTGGTTAACCTTGAGTGTGACCTGCTGGACAGCATATAATGGGATGTACATGTTGGCCAGGGGAATGTGAGTTCTCTCATGTTTGTACGGATTTGAACCCTTGTTCCATTTGTTCAAGGGAAAAAACAAAGATGAAACCTTATTCTTTCACATCCAGCTCATCATTTCTTCATATTGAGATGTCTCTCAAGTGTATCCAAACTGTAGTATAATTTGAAGTATTATCCTTAGAATTTAGCAATGATATGTGTAGTGTTTTAACAGTCTCTAAGAGAAAGGTGGGCCAAGAGAGCCCACCTAGTGCCTAGGCACGAGCACCTCACACGGAATTAATGTAACTCGTACAAACCAATTGCGTAGTCACGAGACTCCCGATTTGAGTATACGACGAGAATTTGCAAAAAATTATAGTTAGCCTTTAAAAACATGTCGTCGAAGAATGAAAACATAAAACGGCCACAAAACGATCCCGTAAGAGGTACGAGCACCTCACACAGGGCTAATGTAACTCGTACGAACCAATCACGTAGTCAAGAGACTCGTATTTTGAGTATACGGCGAGAATTTGTAAACAATTAGACTTAAGCTTAAAAACACGTCGTCGAAGGGTGAAAAGGTAAAACAACCACCGTAAGAGGCATGAGCACCCCTCACAGGACCAATGTAACTCGTACAAATTGACCGCGTAGTCACCGAACTCCCAGTTTGAGTATACAACATGAATTTGCAAATGATTAGATTTCGATTTAAAAACATGTCACCAAACTGTGAAAACATAAAATAACCCCAAAACGGTCCAAAAAGAGGCACGGGCACCTCACACGGGACTAATGTAACTAGTAGGTACCGATCGCGTAGTCACGGGACTCCCTGTTTGAACATACGACGAGAATTTGTAAAGAGTTAGACATAAGCTTAAAAAAACGCCGTCGAAGGGTGAAAACATGAAACAACCACAAAACAGTCTCGTAAGATACACGAGCACCTCACACGGGACCAATGTAACTCATAGGAACCGACAGTGTAGTCATCGGACTCCCGATTTGACTATACGACGAGAATTTGCAAAAATTTAGACTTAGGTTTAAAGATTATTTTATTACTGATATCTTTTTTGTTTTGTGTCTTTTTTTTTTACAGGTTAACATTTAAGCGTTATATTTTATTCACGGGGAACACATGAACAAATTAATGGATTGAGCCAGGTAGATTGTTTATTTATTGTTGTTATTGATATGCGAGATTGTTTTCAATTTTTTCCCGACCGTACGGCTTGTTGATTAAAGAGGTTGTTTTTTATGTATAAACAAAGGAGACTCTGCTGATTTTTTAAAAAAATTGTAAAGAATTGTTGATATGCGAGATTGTTATTTTCAATTTTTTATGGCCGTGCAGGCTTTTTTGTTGATTAAGTAGGTTGGTTTTCATGTATAAACAAAGGAAACTCTGTCAAAAATTTTTAAAAATAATAAAGAGTTGTTGATATGTTGTTATTTTCAATTTTTTTATGGTCGTGCTGGCATTTGTATTGATTAAACATGTTGGTTTTCATGTATTAAACAAATTATATTTTGTTGAATGTTTTTAAAAATTGTAAAAAGTTGTTGATATAGTTAACTAATATATTTGGATATTTTATTTTACTGTAATATTATTTTGATAAAATGATTATTTATTGATTGCAAGTTGTGCACAAGAAGTTGAAGAGACATGTTTTTTAGCGTGTCTGACACTGTAAGAAGTTTTTGTAGCATGATAACTATATTGTATTTCTTATTAATTAGTATGATTTTGTACTCATTCAATATTTCGATTTGAATGTAGTTTAATGGAAGAAATTATTATTGGATATGTGTTTTAAAATATGCAGTTGATATATTGCGTTTATGATTGAATGATTTGACTTATAATGCAAATTAGACGTCATTTATTATTGCAGGATAAATCATATAATAATATAATTGTTTATGACAATTTTTTTAATAATTGAAATACCTTTAGGGACGATTTATGTGCTTTTAGGGACGGATTTTTTACCGTCCTCAATACCCATTATTCTTATAGTGCAACGAACAGTTGACACTTAGCAAGGAATTTTAATTCCCTCAAAATATCTTTTGCAATGATTTATTAGTATCTTTTGCAACGAAATATTCATTGTAAAATATTTTGAGTCAAAATTCGTAACGCTCCGAGCCGGATTTAAAGGTCAATTAAGGATTAACCCGATCCGAATCATACGTTAATAGTGAAGTGCAATGAAACATCCTGATTAATGTTTCTAATCCATTCTTATTAGTATTTAACGTTACACTTATTAGCATGCAAGTCCAAATTACAATCACTAAGTGATATGACCCAAGGGAAGTGCTCCCAAGGCCAAGTAAACAGAGCTACTAATTGTAAATGCAGATAGTTACTTACCCGTATAACGCTCTCAAAGTATGGAATATCATACAACCTGCAGCAACAAAAGAAGGGATGTGAGCCGAATGCTCAGTGGGATCATATACAAATGCAGTATAGAAACGAGCGGCAGAAAGAAGTACTCACACGCTACACTACATGCATGTGAAAATATGTATATATATACCTTTGAAAAATATATATGCCAATGTATGTAACTGTTTATTTCAAAAACATCTTTTAATACTATTTAACTTCCCTGGCATTACAAAACAGTCATTTGCATTATCATGCTTAGGACTTATACGTGTTTTCCATTAACTCACACAGTTTAAACAAACGGAATTTTTTTGGAAAACATTCTTCTTACTTTCAAGGAGATTTACTCCCTAATATTCATTAACTCACGCCAAAGTTACTTAACCATTTCAGGACTTCCATTCAACACACACACATGCCATGTTTAGAAAAATACTCTTTTCCATTGTAAACATCATGTAACACACGCTTATGTTTACTTTAATTCAACTGTTCTTAGGTAGCTTAATTTCATTAAGTCACCTTATTAAACCATTACATGTTGACACATGAATTTTAAGCATTTAATGTGTTATTCTTGCATTAGTAAATCAATGAATTAGTGTCATTCATTTATGCCTCTTTCATGAATATTCAATTCATTACTTATCATTATTTCTCTTTGGGATCTGCCAACAAACACTCACGGACTTCGTGGCCTCACACTACCGGTCTCCGCCGCCATATACTACTGCAGTTGGTTTGGGGTCTTTCACCACTAGGGACGTCATGCCCTTCTTAATTATTTTCTCTCGGCATCATCCGACTATCATTATCTTGTCAATGTTTTCAACATTTTTACAGTTGTGATTCAATTTTCATTCCTTTGGGCCGAAGCCAAAGACTTGGACTTAACCGTCCATTTTTTCCATTATACTTGGAAAATCATTATTTCTCTTTAAGTCCTTTGTTTACACACGTGTTAATATTACACAAAAATGATTCACATTTTAGGACTTAACTCAATTTCATCGTGCTTGGATAAAAACATTCACCTACATTTTTATTTCATAAAAATGTCCCGCTTTAGGTAAATTATCGATTTACCCTTCTTTTCATCAAAACTCGCAACCTTATTCTTTTTCAAGTGTTATTCACTAAAACACCCTTTTTGAGTTCCGTTCTCGACACGTAGGCATTTTCGTCATTAAAACACTTGTTTAACTTCTCACTTTATCAAAATTACACATTTTGAATTTTAGCCTCTTTAATATATAAAATCATGCCTTTCACATATTAAAGTCCCCGCACTTGATTTTGTGAGTTTAACACTAAAACTCCATTTTAACCAACATTTACACATTTGACACTTTATAATTTCAAACTTGGGGTCACACACTTTCATCATGATTAATTGCATAAAAACCCATACTTAATCATTTCTTCCATACTTAGTCTCTTATATTCTCATTATTTACATTTTTACCCAAAGTTCTCAAAAAGACTACACTTTTGCATATTTATGCTTTTAACCCCAAAACTTAGTTTAAACAAACTAAATAGTACACTTTATAAACCACTTTATAATGATTTATCAACATAAACTCACTATACCAATCTAACAAAAAGGGTACACAAGCTTCAAATGTTCCTTTATCAATGAAATCGTTTATTCACCTTAAAACTTGAAATTTAAACATTTTACTCCATAAAATGTTGTGATTTGGGGCCGAAATTATCTATTTTAAAAACCCATTAAACCTCTTGTTGTAAGTACCCATTTTCATAGAAAATAGTAAGCATGATACTAATAAGTCTATTAGTACATTCAAACCTCATTATTATTTCATAAAAATACTCATCTTTACACAAAATACCAATAGTGTAACTAATAAACCCATGAATTGGTTTTAACCATTTTCTCACACAATTTACACACAAATGGTGAAAAATACTATTCTGAAATTTGTCAAATTCAAAACCCATTTAAATCACTTCTTTGAAAATCCACTTGTCCAAGAAATCATAGAAACCCACCCAATGAACTCCATGAATGAAAATCAACACAAATCCTTCATATATTAAAACTAATATATGTAAATAGCAATATGACATTATGCTAAATAATAAACCTATACCAAGGTTAAAGAATCCCACCTCAAGACTCTAAAAATAGTGGTGTTGAGGTAGGGGGAGCAACCCCCACCTCCAAAGGTGGCCTCAAAGGGATTGCCAAAGATCCTCCAACCACTCCATTTGAACTTTAATCAAGACCCACTTCATATCCTTCTATATACTCCATAAAAGCTCACCTTCATTTTTCTCCAAAAACCCCCAACAATACACCCAAAATTCGTGGGTCTTCTTCAACCATGGTGAAAATGAGTCTTTTGGGGTTGAATACACTATAAAAATGGTGTAAGGGTAGTCGTTTGGTGGTGGCCTATGGTGGATGAGTGGTTGTGTAGGGTGGTTTATGGTGGTTGGGATGTGAGAAGCTCTCAAGATAGAGAGAAAGAAGAGAGAGATCTGATCCAACAAGCTCAAATGGGCTAACATACACTTATATACCCTGATATGCCCCAAGTGTGACCTCGGCTCAGAGACACCAACCTCGGTCGAGATTAAGGCCGACACTGGAAAAGCCTTGGACACGCGATATCAGCCCTCGGCCATAGCAAGGTCGTCCCAAGTCGACACTACCACAAGCCTCTCCAAAGGACATTGCACGCATCGTAAGGGCCAACAGCACTCTCGTACGTCTGGGAAAGGCAACCTTGGCCAGATATAGGCCGAGCTCGCAAGAAGCCCTAGTAATAACCTCATCATGACATCAGTCGATGCTCCAAACATAAGCTAGCCCAACCTCGGCCCGAGCCGAACCCTATCCATTGTCTCGGCTGAGATCAAGCCGAGGTCCCTATGGTTCATCTCAGATCGAACGAGTAACTAGACTTGTCAACCTCGGCCTCTCCTAGGACGAGGCCATGCACCAGTATGGCATCCGAGCATCTGTTGACATTTGGATAAGGACACGTGGACACAAATCAGTTATAAAAAGATTATTCCCCACACGTGGGGAGAATATTTCATCATCATTCTCTACATGTGACAGTGATAGGTGGCTCTCCCATATTAGTGAGGCTAACACACACATGCATATTACATGCATGGGGGGTACATTACACCCCCTAGGTACTATATATAGAGGTCATCCTCTTCCTAACAAAGGATCCAAAAAAATACAACCTTAGCTGAAACTCTGTCTAGATACACAGTAGAGAGAGAAAGCTTGAGAGATTGTATCTATGGCCATTAGAGCCCTCGTACTGTGATACACATCATACACTTGCACAGTGGACGTAGGCCAGATTGGCTGAACCACTTATATTCTGGTGTGAATCCTCTTCTCCTCACCTCCTTCTACTATATGTGTATGTACTCCTATGCTGCCATTGTTAACATTGAATTGAGCTTACAAACACCTTGAAGGGTGGTGTTGTTTCCAGCATCATCATTTTGGCGCCGTCTATGGGAAATGGAAGCTATCTCTTCCTCTTCTTCATCTTAACCTCATCGGAGACTCTGGTGGTGAACCAGGCACCACCCCTTACGTGGAGTTGTTTCACCATTGAAAGAGGTCCTCTAAGGTATTAAGCTCACTTGCTACTCAAGCTCTTTATTGTTAACACATGGCACCAGAGTTTCCACCACCTCTTCCGCCACCTGGTGGAGGTGGGCCTAGATCCATCCAGGCACCGCCCCAGTCCGAAATGGCGGAGGTGGCTGCAGCCTTAAAATCTCTGGCTGTAACGCAACAGGCAATGAAGGAGCAATTCGAACAGCTCAGCCAAACTATGATGAGGCCACCTGGAGTCTCACCGGATATGATCACTCTGGCGGCTGTTCAGCCTCATCCAAATGCCAGGGGACCATACCAGGCACCAATGAAGGACCATCATGCACCCCAGCGGAGAAGGGACATTGCTGACCCTAGGCGCTTACGCCTGGGGAGGCAAGGAAACCCTTGCCCAGAGGACAGGTATGATGATCTAGAGGCAGAAGAGGCCCCGAACGACTGTTGGGAGTCGTATGAGGTGTCGAATAATACCATATGACCTCTTCGGCAAAGTCAAGGATGTTTCGGCCGAAGAGATGAAGAGGCTCAAAAGAGAGGGTCAACTTTTAATCGGTTGATCAGAGGGTCATCCTTTGAGAGGTTGGGTCCAATAAATGACCTAAGACAGAAATTGTCAAGATCCAGGAGTGCGGCAGGCTCTCAGAGAGGAAACAGACAGGGTCGGCCAGACCAAGGCTGACACTATGAAAGAAGAGGCAGGGAACAGGAATAGGTCAACAGCCGACGTGCTGCGGCAGGGGAACCCTTTCATCCCATAGAGGTGGCTGGGGACAACCTCGGCCAGGTCGAGGGCAGAAGACCATGGAATGACTCTATCAAGCGCCTCGAGGAAAAGATAGGAGACCTCATTAAAAGTAGGGATCCATTACAGAGGGGTTACTCAAAGGTCTCACCGTTTGTGGCTAGGATAGTGAGCTTCCCAACCCCAGTTAAGTTCAACCCTCCTGTGGTGTCTCCCAAGTATGATAGTAGCACCAACCCAATACACCACATCGAGATGTATCAGTCAGCAGCAGACATCTACTCAATACCTGATGAGATAAAGTGAAGGGCCTTCTCTGGGACCTTAACAGGGGCAGCACACAGCTGGTTTACCTCCCTTCCAAAGAACTCGATTGAGAACTTCAAAGGCTTGGCTGAACGGTTCATCCATAACTTCTGCTTTGGGGTAAGACCTCAAAAGAATACTACTCACCTGCTGTATGTCAAGCAGGGAAAGGATGAGAGACTAAGAGACTACATAGCCAGGTTCAACAAAGAGAAGTTGGAGGTCGAGGATTATGAAGAGAACATAGCAATGACCACCCTCATAGGGGGTCTACAAAAAGGGAAACTGTTGTGGAAACTTGCGGAAGACCCCCCAAGGTCAATGGCGGAGATCTTAGCAACCGCATGGAAAGTAATGAATGCGGAGGAGGCAATGGCCGTGAAGTATGAGGATGAAAACCGCGGTAGTAGTGGAAAGTCCCAAAAAAAGAAAGATGGGAAGAGGAGGTCATGTGATGACAAGTTCGCCCACTATACTCCTCTGACTGTGAGCTGTGAGCACATCCTCAACGAGATTAAGAATGACAGGACTCTGAGATGGCCAGAAAAACTAAAAGCCCCACTGCATAAGAGGAACTAAAACCTATGGTGCTAATTCCACCAGGATCATGGCCACGTCACGGACAGATGCTTCGCCTTGAAAGATGAGATTGAAAAGATGTTAAAATACGGAAGGCTAAGGAAGTATGTGGACGGTAAGGCTCCTAAGGGAGGAAGAGAAGACCCTAAGAAAAGAAGAAATGACAGATGCCGTGACAACGTCCCAGCCCGAAGAGACGATGATTCAGAAGGTGATGATGAAAATGATTCGGATCTTCCACCGAAAGATGACAACACCCCGGTGAAGAGGGTTGCTATGATCTCGTTCGGTGTTGACAGAATATGAGGAGGGTTTGCAGGTGGTGGCTCCGAAGTAGCTGATAGGAAGGCTCACGCAGCAGAAGCCAAGTCAGTGGCCAAACTTGAAGTTGTGAACCTAACGTCTTCCGATACAGTACAAAAGAGGAAGAAAGTGGACATAGACACCCTTGTAGTTGGGTTCTCCAGACTTGACTTCAAGGGTATCTTAGCCCCCCAGGATGACCCTTTGGTCATAACGACAAGGGTGCAAGGGTGTGAGGTGAAGAGGATCCTGGTAGACGGGGGGAGCTCGGCGGATGTGATGTTTTGGCCTTGCTTCAAAAGCCTGGGTCTTAGTAGAGCAAGGTTGATACCCTATCATCAACCTTTGATAGGCTTCAGTGGCGAAAAGGTCCACCCCTTGGGCATGTATAAGATGGACATACGGATGGGTGATGAGTGGCCTAAAAGGCTGACGAGGAAGATATTTTTTTTCGTTATGGACGAGAGTGTATTCTCGGCCTATAACCTCATCATAGGAACAGTGGCCCTAAAAGAGTTTGAAGCTGTACCATCAACGGTCCATCAAATGCTAAAATTTCCGACCCCCTATAGGGTAGGGGAAGTACAAGGTGACCAGATCATAGCTCGGCAATGTTACTTCAACTCAGTCGAAGAGAGGGAGGCCCATAAGAGGGCAACCACCACTTATAGAATTGATACTCTTGATCCAAGAGATGAGACGAAACTGAAGAAGGGAGAGGCCACGAAAGAGGTAGAATCCATCATCCTCAATGAGGATGAGCCGAAAAAAACCATCCAGGTCGGCAAAGCCCTTAATTCAGAAATCAAGGAAGAGCTGATAAACTTCCTCAAAAGGAGGCAGAGTGTCTTTGCCTGGAGTCACGCAGACATGCCTGGCATCGACCCTGAGGTGATGAGTCACAAGCTCAACGTGACCAAAGATGCCAAGCCTATCAAACAGAGACGAAGAGTCTACTCCAGGGAGAAATACGACGTCATCCGAGAAGGGGTCAAAAAGTTAGAAGAGGCTGAGTTTATAAGAGATGTAACATATTCAGAGTGGCTATCAAATGCAGTCGTCGTGCCCAAGGCCAATGGGAAGTGGAGAATGTGTGTTGATTTCACCAACCTGAACAGATCTTGCCCAAAAGACAGCTATCCCTTACCTCAGATAGATCAGATGGTGGATGCCACGGCAGGACATGAGCTCATGAGCTTCATTAACGCGTATTCAGGCTATAACCAAATCTTCATGAATGCTGAAGACTCAGAGAAGACAACCATCATTATCGACAAAGGGACGTACTGCTACAAAGTGATGCCCTTCGATCTGAAAAATACAGGGGCAACATACCAACGTCTTGTTAATAAGATGTTCGAAGAGCAAATAGGTAAGACTATGGAGGTGTATGTAGATGATATGCTAACAAAGAGCTTGAAAGCTTGTACCCAAGTAGCAGACCTTGAGAAGACCTTCGATGTTATGGACTCATACATAATGAAACTTAACCCCGCGAAGTGTGTCTTCGAAGTAGGAGCGGGGAATTCCTAGGATTTATCATCAACCAGAGAGGAATTGAAGAGAACCCAAAAAAAATCAAGGCTTTGCTCGACATGAAGGCACCGAGGAGTATCAAGGATGTCCAAAGACTCACGGGGAGAGTGGCTGCCCTTAACAGGTTTGTTTCTAGGGCAACGGACAAGTGCCTTCCATTCTTTAAAGTGCTGAGGAAAGCTTTCCAATGGTACGAAGAATGTGAAAAAGCCTTCAACCAGCTCAAGTCTTACTTGGGGTCCCCCTTATTGCTATCTCGGCCTGTAGCAGGGGAGAAACTGTATGTGTATCTGGAAGTCTCCGAATCAGCCATCAGCGCAGCCATAATACGAAAAAACGCGGGGATCCAAAGGCCTGTGTATTTTAACAGTAAAGCCCTTCAAGGGGCTGATAAAATTACCCTCGTATGGAAAAGTTGGCCTATACCCTGATACATGTTTCAAGCAAAAGGAAGCCCTACTTCTAAGCTCACTCCATGGTAATCCTCACTGACTCCCCGCTAAGATAGGTCCTACATAAACCTGAGAAGTCCGGGAGGTTGATGACCTGGGCCATCGAGTTGGGGGAGTACGATCTTACCTACCAACCTAGGACAGACATCAAAGGACAATCCCTCGCAGATTTCATTGCTGAGTTCACATGGGAAGAGGCCGAGGCAAAGAAGGGCCTGGGGGGCATGGAAGAGACAAACCGTAGTGTCTTTTGAAATCAGGAAGAGACGACACCAAGTGTCTTCCAAGATCAGGAAGAGGTCGTATCCAAAAAATTTATGAGCAGAATTGCGGAGAACTAGGAGGATCGATATCTCTTCAAACAAGGAATCATGATAGAAGGGGCCTTTTCATCAGATACAGACATCTAGAGCCTCTTTGTTGATGGCTCTTCCTGCGACAGCGAAAGCGGTGCAGGGTTGATACTCTCGGCCCCAGATGGTGCTAACATTGAATATGCTTTGAGATTCAAATTCCAAGCTTCTAAAAATGAGTCCGAGTATGAGGCCATGATAGCAGGACTCTCATTGGTAAAGACTCTTCGCGTAAAGCGACTCCTACTCTACAGCGACTCAAGGTTAGTTGTCAATCAAGTACTGGGAATCTATGAGGCCAAAGATGAAAGGATGGACAAGTATCTGAAAAGGGTGAGAACGATGTTAGAAGATTTTGAAGAGGTAAGACTGAAGAGAGTGCCACGACAAAGTAACAGCCACACAGATGCATTGGCAAGGTTAGCCTCGGCAACAAAGACAGATTTTAGAAGGACCATTCCAATCGAGGTTTTGAAGAGGTCAACCATTAAGGAAGAAGAGATATGTAACCCTTGTCTCAATTTGAACCTAGGAGACTCATGGATTGACCCCCCCGTCAGATATATTAGAGAGGGAGAGCTACCTGAGTCCAAGCTAGAAAGGAGAAAATTGAGATACAGGGCTGCCAAGTTCTCGATGATAGGAGACGTCTTGTACAAAAAGGGATTTCTATTACCTCTCCTCAGGTGTATGCATCCCACGGAAGTTCCCCGGGTCTTACAGGAGGTTCATGAGGGTTATTGCTCTAGCCACATAGGGGGAAGACCCTTGGCCAAGAGAATCATCACACAGGGGTACTGGTGGCCAACCTTGTCCAAGGACGCTGCAGCCTACGTAAAGAGGTGTGATAAATGTAAAAGATTCGCCACTATTCCTCATCAACCCCATCAGCCTATGACGTCGATCACCTCTCCATGGCCATTTGCAGTATGGGGGATTGACTTAGTAGGACCCCTACCAAGAGCTGCCAATAATTATAGATTCTTGATAGTTGTCATCGACTACTTCTCAAAGTGGGTGGAGGCTGAGCTGATGATAACAATCACAGAGTAGAAGACCTTCCAATTTATTTGGAGAAACATCATATGCAGATACGGCCTCTCAAACACTCTCATCTCGAACAATGGGACCCAGTTCAAGAACTCCTCTTTAGAAAGGTATTGCCTAAGAGTTGGGATAAAGCAGTTCTTCTCATCTCCTGGCCGACCTTAGGCAAACGGTCAGACCGAGGTTACGAACATAATAATTCTCGATGGAATCAAGAAGAGGTTAGAAGATGCGAAGGGAAAATGGACTGAAGAGGTCTACGCTGTGTTATGGGCCTACAGAACCACAACAAGGACGCCTATAGGAGAAACCCCGTTCATGCTAGCACACGGCTCAGAGGTTGTCATACCAACAAAAGTAGGACTCCTAACTCATAGGGTTCAGACCTATGACCCCGATAAAAGTGGGGAAGAGAGGAGGTTAAACCTAGATCTGATTGAAGAAAGAAGAGAAGACGCTGAGATAAGACAAGCAGCCTACCAACAGAGGGCAGCGAAATTCTACAACAAGAGGGTTAAGTCAAGACCCATTGTAGTGGGAGACCTAGTGCTAAAAAATACCTTACAGAAAGAAAATAAGATTCACCCAAACTGGCATGGCCCTTACAAAGTGATAGAAGAGGTTGTGCCTGGCACCTACAGGCTAGAAAACCTAGAAGGAGAACCTTTCGCTAACCCATGGAATGTTGATCACCTAAATAAATATTACATATGATGTTGCATAGAGTTTATGTAAATGTACCATCTTATTATGAAGAGGTTATTAATAAAAGATCAGTTCCTATGACGGTTCTTGCTTCATTCTTATGTCAGAAATTATGAGGATAACATCTTAGGTGATGACCTCAGACCTTCATAACATCACTCTGTGGTCACGAGGTCTGAGTTCAGACATCATAATGGATGACCTCAGACCCCTAACATCAATAATTTGGTGAGATTAATTGAGGATAACATCTTAGGTGATGACCTCAGACCTTCATAACATCACTCAGTGGTGACGAGGTCTGAGTTCAGACACCATACTGGATGACCTCAGACCCTTAACATCATTAACTTGGTGAGATTAATTAAGGATAACATCTTAAGGTGATGACCTCAGACCTTCATAACACCACTCAGTGGTGACGAGGTCTGAGTTCAGACACCATAAGGAGATGACCTCAGACCTTTAACATCATTAAGTTGGTGAGATTAATTGAGGATAACATCTTAGGTGATGACCTCAGACCTTCATAACATCACTCAGTGGTGACGAGGTCTGAGTTCAGACACCATAATGGATGACCTCAGACCCTTAACATCATTAATTTGGTGAGATTAATTGAGGATAACATCTTAGGTGATGACCTCAGACCTTCATAACATCACTCAGTGGTGACGAGGTCTGAGTTCAGACACCATAATGGATGACCTCAAACCCTTAACATCATTAATTTGGTGAGATTAATTGAGGATAACATCTTAGGTGATGACCTCAGACCTTCATAACATCACTCAGTGGTGACGAGGTCTGAGTTCAGACATCATAAGGTGATGACCTCAGACCCTTATAACACCATTCAGTGGTGACAAGGTCTGAGGTCAGAAACCATAAGGAGATGACCTTAGACCTTCATAACACCACTCAGTGGTGACAAGGTCTGAGGTCAAACTATTGATTGAGTTTAAACAAGACATCATTGCAACAAGACAAGCTTAGAAAGATGACCTCAGAGGTTGGAGCTCAGATTACTAATTTGTTTTTAGCAGACACCATCACAATAAAACTAAGAGTGAAAACATCACATGACATTCAATAAAACTAAGTAAGGATGATCCTCCTTAGAGATTGATACATTCAGATATAATAGATATATAAGGATTACAGACAAGCTTCATAATGTTATGGGTTACAAACAATGTTCACAAAATTCTCTAAGGGTTCGAGGGGGGAATGTTGATTTCCTCGGTTGGTTAGGCTGAGCAACGTTGGTCACCTTGTCCACGTCATCGCGAAGGTCTGCCTCTCCAACCTCAGTGCCGTCCAACGTGGCAGTCTCAGCAGGCGCGGCAGCCTCCTCAACCTCTTGAAGGGCCTGGGAAAATTATGGATCGGCAAAGCCGAGGCCTACGAAATATGAGGCTTTCAAAGTGCCAGCATCCCTCTCCTTGACATCAGCCCACTTGATGGTGGCTTTGATACCTCTTTCAAGGTATTCAAAGCCGAAGCTCATGAACTCATCAGAGGCCTTATAATCAGAAATTATCTTCTTAGAGGCATCATCGAGGGCTGCCCTAACAGCTGAGTTTACCTTCTGCTGGAGAGAATTATCCTTAGCCTTCAGAGCCACAGCGTGATCCTTACCAAGCTGAGAGATGTCCTTCTCCAACCCCTTCACCTTCTTCTCAGAATCCTTCAGCTCAGATTTCAGGCGATCAATCTCTGCGTTCAGAGTGATCTGGACCTTCTCGACCTCTTGACCCTTTTGGATGAGGGGAAATTTCCTCAGAGTCCAGTTGGATAAGTGGTGCATAGCTGCCAGGCCCTGCATATTTTGTGATCATGAATGAGCTGAAGAACAATCAGAGGTTACACTTAGGAATTGGAAAAAAAATGAGGTCATACCTGAATGGATCTGTGAATGCCGAACTCAACCAGTAAAGGAGTATCAAGTGACCTGAAGAAGCACTTGTCAGCCTCGGTCATTATAGAGCCGAAGGCATCTAGGGCCTGTAGACTATGGCTGACTATGTTATCAGTTATCTTCAACTGATCTAGACGAGCCAGTAGGGCGTAAACTGAGGAAATGGGGATGGCAGTATCAGCATTCTTCTTCTTCAGCCTCTGATCCTCAGGGGCATGATCAGCTTGAGCCCTCTTCTTTAAGGCTTGGGGCTTTGAGGCAGAAGGAGCTGGGGGTGGAGCATTAAGGCCTGCCTTCTTAGCAAGCCTCATCAAGCTGGGTGGAGCCATTTCCCAGAGTTCGTCTGAGATATCTTGTGGTCGCTCTGCAAAAATCAATAGATCTGAGTTAGAGAATCAGAAATGAATAAACTCAGAGGTTCAACTTAGAATAAAAATGCTTACCCATCTCGACAAGGGGACTTACACCTAGACCTGTCTCAGAGAGGTAATGGGGGATCATCAAGTGTTCAAACTTAACAAACAGACCATGTGTCCCCTGATCTTGCAGGGCTTTCACCTTCTGAAGATTTTGTGGACTCAGGCCAGGGTCGACCCTGGCAGACAATGTGACTTTACCCCACCTCAGGGACATCCTTGGCTCTAGAATGGACGAGGGAACACATGGGCCAAATTCCCATGGCCCAGAAGCGAAGAAATAGCGGGGCTTCCAGTTGTGGTTGGCAGTCTGAGTTATTTGAAGCATCTTCTTCTCAGGCTTTCGAGCTACAAAATGATAGTAGCTCGGATGATTTTTGGTAGAGGAGGGAACATAGCAACCTACAAAGACCTAAACTGGAAGGTCTGAGTCGGAGCAGATGTTGATGGGTTACTCGGGAACCTCTGAGCAAACTCGGCACCAGTGAAGGCCGACAGAGGAATGGCATCAAGAGGAGGTGGAATGGCCACACTCGGCTCAACAACCTCAACCTCTGAGGAAGAGGCCGAGGTGCTTAAGCTATTATGGGATGAAACTCGGCTAGAGACCTCGGCCTGATCAGGGGCCTGATCTTCCCGAGGTGTGAAGTCCATGGACTCCTGGAAGGAATCCACAGACATTGGGTCTGAGGTAGAAGATTTAGACTCAGACATCGGTATTGGATCGGAAGGAACCTCTGCCTGAGTGAAAAACTCCTGGGGATCAGGATATATCACCTTCAGAGGTGGTGGAAAGATAGGTCTAATGGGAAATTCTTATGACCTACGAGCCTCCTCCTGTGCTCTTTCTATTTGTCTAATTTTTTCTAAAGTCTTCTCTCTAAGGGAGGGGAACTCCTCAAGAAGTTGGTATAAGGGTCTGAGCATCAGAGGCTGACACTACACTTGGGAGACTTCCTAAAACTACAAACAAGATTGGCTAGTTAAGTAAAACAGTTTAAAGATCAAACTACCTAAACTTGGCATGAATATTTCGCCTGAAATAATGGTGGTCTCACCGAAAAACTCAGAAACTCGCCGAAAAATGCGAAAATAAGGGTACTTGTAGGAAAAATGAAGGAAAAAGTATGGCAGAGGTTACCTGAGGATGAAATAGTAAGGAAAAGATGAGAAGATGTGAGAAACCACCACCCAAAAGCCTGGAACAAAGATCTTCCTAGAGAGAGGAGGCTGCAGGAGCGAGTCTGGCCAGAAATGAGAGAAATGAAGAAGAAAAGAGGGAAATAGGGTTCAAAACCCTTAAATATACAGGCGCAATTCCCAAGGCCCATCAGTTCCTTGGGAGCCCCAAAGGGTGACTGACAGCACACACCTACCAAGCAACCATACTTCAGCATTGGAAAAGTGTCAAACAAATATTGGCTCGTGATAGACAGGCCTCGGAGATGTGAAAATCCCACAGTCACCTGCTCTCACATGTAACTAAGGGCTGGGGGTAATTGATGATATGCCCGTTTATATCCTCGGCTTGGATGAGGATTACCTCCAAAACGGACGACCATGCGAGGGGCCGACCCTTCACCAATCTCTTGACGACCCTTCGCCCAGGCTCCAGACGACAGTACGAGGGGCCGACCCTCCACCAGGCTCCAGACGACAGTACGAGGGGCCGACCCTCCGCCCAGGCTATAGACGACAGTACGAGGGGCCGACCCTCTACCAGACCCCAGACGACAGTACGAGGGCCCGACAGTACGAGGTCAGAATTGAGCCAGGCTCACTACCGAAAGAAACTTTGCCCTCGGCCTCGACTCATAGGCCGAGGGTGAAGTCATGACAGCGCGTGGTTTGGGAGACGCATGGAATAGTGCGCGTGAGGCTCATATGACACGTGGAAGACCGTTATAATAAAATCACACCCTCACGTGAGGGAATATTATGTCATCATTTGGCATCTACAGGTGTCAACAGGGGATTGGCTAGATCATCATTCACATGCACCATGCATACTTGGGGGGGGGTACACTACACCCCCCCCCAAGACCTATATATACTTGTCACCTACAACCCTACAGGGGATCGATCCATTAACTGTAGCCCTAGCTAAAACTCTGCTTGTACACACAATAGAGAGAGAGAGGGTTATGTGCATTGTATCCAAGGCCATTAGTGCCCATACTTAGTGGATCACACACTCACAGTGGATGTAGACCAAATTGGCTGAACCACTATACATTAGTCTTATTTCCTCTTATACTCATCCCCTTCTACACACTTATACACTTATACATCTCAATGGCTGCCATGGCTGCTACTGTTTGAGCTCACTATCACTTATCTGCTGGTGCTAAATCTCAGCATCATCAATTGATATGCCCCAAGTGTGACCTCGGCTCAGAGACACCAACCTCGGTCGAGATTAAGGCCGACACTAGAAAAGCCTTGGACACGCGATATCAGCCCTCGGCCATAGCAAGGTCGTCCCAGGTCGACACTACCACAAGCCTTTCCAAAGGACATTGCACGCATCGTAAGGGCCAACAGCACTCTCGTACGTCTGGGAAAGGCAACCTTGGCCAGATATAGGCCGAGCTCGCAAGAAGCCCTAGTAATAACCTCATCATGACATCAGTCGATGCTCCAAACATAAGCCATCCCAACCTCGGCCCGAGCCGAACCCTATTCATTGTCTCGGCTGAGATCAAGCCGAGGTCCCTATAGTTCATCTCAGATCGAACGAGCAACTAGACTCGTCAACCTTGGCCTCTCCTAGGCTGAGGTCATGCACCAGTATGGCAGCCGAGCATTTGTTGACATTTGGATAAGGACACGTGGACACAAATCAGTTATAACAAGATTATTCCCCACACGTGGGGAGAATATTTCATCATCATTCTCTACATGTGACAGTGATAGGTGGTTCTCCCATATTAGTGAGGCTAACACACACATGCATATTACATGCATGGGGGGTACATTACACCCCCTAGGTACTATATAGAGAGGTCATCCTCTACCTAGCAAAGGATCCAAAAAAATACAACCCTAGCTGAAACTCTGTCTAGATACACAGTAGAGAGAAATCTTGAGAGATTGTATCTATGGCCATTAGAGCCCTCATACAGTAATACACATCATACACTTGCACAGTGGACGTAGGCCAGATTGGCTGAACCACTTATATTCCGGTGTGAATCCTCTTCTCCTCACCTCCTTCTACTATATGTGTATGTACTCCTATGCTGCCATTGTTAACATTGAATTGAGCTTACAAACACCTTGAAGGGTGGTGCTGTTCCCAGCATCATCATACCCCATAAAACCCTAAGGGGTTAAATTCCCCAAATACCCCCCACAAAGTGTTAATTTTCGTCACTTTATCTCTCTAAAAAGAATTCTTTTCTTTTCTTTTTAACTTTTAACTTGAGATTCATATTCCTTGCATTTTTTGGCTAAAAAATCATATTTACAATAGTCGTTTGGTCTCCCGGATTGTTCTATACAAGGCGCGCAAGAATCGAGACCTCCGCGCAAAACATAATTTTTTTCAATTTTTCTTCGTATGGTAATATTCCTTATATTTTTATGAGTCTAAATATATGGTCGGAATATTTTTTTTGGCTTACCGATTGTTCTAAACAATTCGCGCAAGTTCGCGTCCTGCGCGACACGTGCTCATGAAAATCCTCATTAAATGGGTCTAAATGATTTTTTTCCGGAGACGTCGACGAAGAGAAAGTTACTCGAAATTAAATTTCAAGTCGATCTGGAGATTTTCATAATTTTCTGAGCACTTTTATTTTTTTGACGAAAAATATTTTTTATTTATTTTTTGACTTTTGACCCCATGGTATTTTTATATATATTTTTTGGACCATATAAAAGTGATCATTTTGATATTTGGAACCGCGATGCGACCTACAAAAATCGCACAAGTTACCTATCATGCGCATCACGCACCGCCCAAAATATCGCATTATTAAACATGATCGTGTTACAGTCATTCCTAGGTACTTTCGCATCAAACTTAACCAACATACATAATAGGATTATTAAAACTTAAATACGCATCCAAGCGAACCCTGCGACATGGGATTTTTCTCCTTAATTACTTTTCATGTCATTTGGCGTAATCCCCTTATATATTTATTCCTCAAATTTTTCTTTGAATATAATATTTCGATTACCATTAAATACGTATATTCTAGGACGGGGTATTACAAAATCTATATATATATATATATATATATATATATATATACTACTACTACTACTACTACTATAAAATGCTATACAAGCAATTAAGATTGCTAATCAATGAGGTTATCCACGTGGCATAACTTTAATTTTCCATATTCAATCACTTTAAGTGTATCTCCTGTCTATGTTCCATATTCAATCACATGAGATTGTTTCTCATGTACAGTTCCACGTGGAAACCCACTCAAAGGTTTAAAGCATATGAAATCCCAAACGTTTCTACATAACATACCTAACAAATCCCTTCATCTACAGGCATCAAAATCCTCACCTACATTGCTGTCCCACTTCTTCTCATACATTCTATATCTCCCCAAATTCCAGTGAAACCATAGCTAAGAGAGAGAAACACAAACAAACAAGATGCTGAGATTTGCAGGGAGACCTTTTATTACCTGGAGAAGAAAAAGACCCCAAATCAGACCCAAACAACTCACACATCAACACCAAAAGTGGGCAGCCTGGATTAAGATCTGCATGGAATAAACCTATCACCACAAGAGGCTGATTTTGATGATGGGGATGACATGTTTGAAATTGTACCTGGTGACATAGTTCTAGATGATGGTAAGTTTGATGAGGCTCGAAAGGGAGTAGAAGGGTTCCAAGAGTCATGAGGTTTTGAACATTCCAGATGGGAGGTTAATCCCTATTTACCTTCTTTGATTTGATTCCATTTTTTTTGGGTTTTGGGTTTGAGCTCCCAAGAAATGTTGTATTACTCAGGCAATACTTCAGGACTGACTCAGAAATTTATGTCTGGAGGGCCAAGACAAATCAAAAGGCTGACAAAAATCTGGAAAGGTTAAAATGGGTTAGCATTCATCAACAACTTAATCACTAGAGACCCTTCTCAGCAGCATCATCCCACTTAAACTTAGAGGAATAACTTATCAAATAGATAATCGACGTCTAATAGAACTGAACTGACCCATAGAAGCTAAGACCAAGAAATTGTCGTAAAACCCTGTACTTTTATTGATATTTATTTACGGGATTAATTAAATTAAATGTGAATTAATCCGGATAAAATACTAACGATATGTGAGTTGGTATTTGATTATAATGTGTATACATATGATGTTATATGAATATTGACACTATTGAAATTGTCGCGAGATTGAAATACGGCAATTTAGGAAATTTTGTTGGGACGCGCGTGACAGTCGCATCGGGAATATAATTGTTTAAATTAAAAAGTGAATTTTATTTCTATCAACCATATGGTCATTTTGAGTGCGCCAACGTGTCCGGAAGGGTCAGAATAGTCAGAAAACACTAGTCGGGGGTTTAGTTTGGGTCCCAGGGCATTATTGGGACATACCGGCAACTTAAAAGGGCATTTTGATAAATTTGAAATTTTGGGATTTATGACCAACAAATTTTGGGAATTAAAAATAGGGAATTTAATAACCCACTAACCCATTACCAGCACTTAAGTGATTAGAGGGCAACGGGAGTTAAAGGAAAAAGTTAGAAAAGTTCCCAAAGAGAAAACCTTAACCTCCATCTTCAACCTTCAACCTTGGGAGAGAAAGAGAGAGACCAACCTTCATCAATTCAACAGAAAATTCAGAGAATAATCCGAGGCAAGTGGTTTAATTATGTTAATTTCAAGCGAATGTTTCTTCCATGATTAGAAAATTATATAATCGCATTGTATTGGAAGATTTATAAAAACCCATGAGATTGGAGTTATAAATTCAGATTTTGATATAGGTTTGCATGTAGAATTGTTATTGGGTGATTGAACTAAAAGAATTACAACTCTTTATGTTACAAAAATGGATTTATTTATGGAAATTTATGATTTCATATTCTAGGGTTCTTACTCATAAGATTTGGGGAAAATCTTTGGGAGATTTGATAATTAGTTGATGTTTAGGAAGATTTGGCCCTATATAAATGTTAAGTTATGACCTACGAATGTTTGGTGTGGATTAGAAACCTTAAAATACTGTTGGGACGATTTTTATATGGGATTAGAGGTGAAGAAAATAGAGAAAAACGAGATAGGAAAATTTTGGGCTCGAAACTGGCATCTAGTTAGAAGACCTGCCCAGGTCGTTCGAACGAGCTTCTAACGAGTTGATAGTTTGACTTCTAACGAGTGGGATGTTCGTTCGATGCCTTTCGTTCGAACGAGATCTCGTTTCCCACTTCGTTCGAACAAACTCTCGTTCGAAAGACCTCGTTCGAACGAGACTTCTAACGAGCTGACAGATTGGCCTTTTGGGCCTGGTTTGATTTCTAGTGTACTGTAACCTTGTTTAATTGTAGAGATAACATTACCTTGATGACTAATTGATATAGTTGGGATATTCGGGATATATTGAGGAGTAAAATATAGAAGAATGATTTGAACCAAATGGTAATTGTGGGTTAGGACGCGAATAACTAATTACGACGTGAGGATAATGGATGATGTGTATATATAAACCGGGGACACGTGTATTGGTAAAAGAATGAGAAGTATACCACTAATAAATTATGGTAATTACTAAGATGTGTGCATGCTTAGTATATCTATATGATTTTATGTGTATGACATACCTACCATACTTGCTATCACGTGAGGTTTACGTTCGCTTAGGGTCATCTAATCTTTGTGTGCCCGGATTTAGATTGGTACCTCGAGGACATAGTTCAAGAGAATGACTTATTTGTGAGTTAATAAGTCAGCTCACTATGGAGCGTAGGTATGTACGTGACCATGGATATGTTGAATTATGTTCGCCTCCATTTTTGTGTGTTGTGCTTATTCTAACAATTCCTGAGAGATTCAGAATTTGTAATCCTTATGTACGTGATGTACCGGGATGGATAGAAGAGTATGTGTGCACCACAACTTAGCCTCGGGGTGCTTATATTGTATATTTATGATGTGATAATATACGGTTAAATGAAAAGGAATTGTTATGTTTAATTGCGAGTATAATTGTAGTAACGTCTTGATAAAGATAAAAAGGGATAACCTGTTGTGAAATGTTTTGCTAATAATTGAGAATCCGAGTTTAAATAAAGTTATATATTCAAATGATAACATCGGGAATTCATATTGTGAATCGAGTAGAAGGGTTAGAACTTATGTCGGTTTAGTTAGATATATATATACCACTTAGATGGGTATTGTACGTTAGGAGTGGACAATTAGTCGAGAGGTGAGTATCTCATGTGAGAGCACGTCCTAACATGTACTTTGCATTCATTTTTTTAATGTTATTAAAACACTTGCTGTTTTTAAAATACTCTCCACTTTCGGGCTCTGACCCATTTGCTTTCAAATCTATTTTTGTAAAAACCTTTTAGGTGCCCAGCCACAAGGACACCACGCATAGGATTTCCATTCAGGTGACGAGCTGTAGTTGTTTGTGGAAGTTACAGGGCCTTGATAGTAGACGCTTCTTTGGTCTTGTCTCTATTCAGTTTTCATCATTTGTAGGGCATGTCGCCCATTTCTATTAGAGACATTTTATATTTCAGCTTTCAGACTTTTGGCATGTACTTAATTCAGGATTCAGACTTGTTTTATTATTTCAGTTGTGGGATTGTTGTGAGGAGTATTTCCTCCAGACACTTTATTACTTGTTGATTACACTATTGGGACTTTATTGTGAATGGTTATGTTATTCTTTCATAATTCATTTATTGCATGTTAATCAGATTTAATTTAAAATTTGACATCTTACTTTTTAAATACTAGGTGGTTAGTAATCATTAAAATGTTTTTCGACAGTGATGCTATTAACTGAACCAACTTGGCATTTTGTATTAATTTAATAAAGGAGTAGCTACCCGGTATTTAATTAGTCGGGGTGTCACAATTGTGATCTAAGAGGGTATCAATCAACGGTTCAAATTCATCCTCTGACACCACCAGATCTATCCATTTGCCACAAACATTTCTCTTAACTTCGCGTTTCAAAATTAAATCAGAGGTCAATTTTTGAACTCCCACTTACATTTTCACCTTCAAATTTAGTTTTTGTTGCTTCGTTTATTTCATTTGTTTTGTTTATTTATAGA
This sequence comes from Sambucus nigra, assembly GCA_949130495.1. Taxonomy (NCBI): domain Eukaryota; kingdom Viridiplantae; phylum Streptophyta; class Magnoliopsida; order Dipsacales; family Adoxaceae; genus Sambucus; species Sambucus nigra. The sequence goes on along the minus strand of OX422208.1, from coordinate 497,444,064 downwards.
AGTTAATTTTGAAATTATTTAATTTTAAGGCTAGGCCATCTCCGTTACACATGTATCTTTATGTTTAGGTATTATATGTTTTTTTGATCATTTTGCTTCCTCTATTTGTGGTTGATTATTGCTAATTATTTTTTGTCTATTTGATATTTTTTTATTAATTGAAGATAATTTTGAGGAAATCTAAATTATTGAATTTTGATTTTATATCCTTGGTGTTTATGTATCGAACGAGAGGTCACTTTCATAACTACTTCTCACATTTTTGTCTTTAGACTTCGGTTTTCTATGTTATGTTATACTATTTTATTTGTTTGGTTTATATGTAAAAAAAGAAAATTTTAAATAGGGTTCCAAATGAGAAACTGAACTGAGATGTTCGAAAACATACATCTATTAATATTGGACCTAACTGAATATAAATATACTGCAAATTGAATCTGATGTTGCACCTTTAACATTGGATTGAACAACCACTTAGAGTCTCATACAACATAGTTTTGGGGATTTATATGATTTCTCAAATTGTTCCTTTCGACATCTAAATCTTAGAGTGCACCAGAATATTGCTAATAGTGTATTGTTTCCGGCTTCGAGTAATGGTTACAATATTACCTTTAAATGTCAATTCGATGTATACTTTTTATGTGTGTCCGATATATTTGGTAATTTGGTGGAGTGTGTTAATTTAATTTGGTGGTCTCAAGAATTACACAACATTACAGTTGGTCCTTATTTTTAAAAAGTCAAGATTATGGTGGTGGTGGTGGTGGCCATGTTATTTTTCCCAGGTCGTTGTACCTATTTCAATTAGTTATTGTAAGATGTCCTTATTTATTTTTATTTATGGTTATATATAATGTTCAGTGTAATTGAACTATTTTATTTGCTCAATAGTTTGATATTTTTTGTTTACTTCTTATAATTCTGAGTAGGAGAGGATTAAATAAATTTATTGGGTTTCAAACTCAAAGGAATTGATTTGATATATATATATATATATATATATATATATATATATATATATATATATATATATATATATATATATAGAGAGAGAGAGAGAGAGAGAGAGGCTACAATACATACCATTTTTTTAAATAGTAAAAAACTTATTTTTCGGTTAAATTTTTTTATATGACGTTTAAATATTTTAGGGGACCCATATAAAAAAATCTCATCAACATAATTTTATTTTTTATTTTAAAAAAATTAGTCAAACTTTAGCACCTTTAAATCACTTTAAAAGCTACGAAAATATTTAAGTATCACACAAAAAAAATCTCAACTCAAAAATGAATTTTTAATTCTATATCTATACTAATACTATAAAATGCGCTACACTCATTTACTGTTGTTGATCACTCAGCCTATCCACATGGTCATACTTCTTTGTGTTTTTCATTCATTTCAACCGTCGCTTCACATCCCAACATTTACAATTTTTTCGGTTAGTTCATCTCCCCTAAATGAGATAACTTATATTCCCACCTACTCGGCTTCTCTCTTCACTCTTACCCAAGCTTTTGGCTTCCACACCCATGGACAAATCCATCAAATAAAAGGTTTTTCAGTTCTGTATGTATCTATATATAAACTTATACCCCCTTAAGCCATCCTCTCTCTTAACCTAACCTCATTTATTGAAATTGAACTATTCTCTCTCTCCATTTGCATCTTATACTACTGTCGATCCTCTCCCTTCCATCCCTATATATGCATAATGATTCATTCCCTTTCCTATCAGCATCCATAGGTTCATGTACAAATTATTAGTCTTCTCCTTTTCTTCCTTATATGCTTTACTCATTCATCAGTTGCATTTGATTCGTAATCAGAGAACAATTTTTCCCACAATCGATTCTGACTAGGCAACGAAGATCATTGACAATTGAATCATCCTTGGAGAGTAGATTGACGGGATTTTCAACGTATTAACCAACTGCATCATGTTTGCTCGAATCGAAATCCCATGAATTTTAGGTAAATATATCAAATATCCTATAATAATGAAAAAATTGAGTAAATCATTTTTTTAATCTATTTGTTATTTTTTTTCCTTTTTTGAGAACTTTGATATGTTAAATATTGATGATAGTAAGGAGTGACCTTTTTTTTTCTACAGGGAATGATACAACAATGGATTGGCAGGAAGTTTTTCCTTCTTTGATTTCACTAATTTTCATCATTGTAATTGTCCTTTTAACTCATGTTAAGGCATACACTCTTAGCAAACTCATGTTTATATGTTTTACTTCTTTATGCATTTAACTCTACTAATAAGTGTATTTGTTTCAAAAAAATGTTAAGTTTGAATTTTAAGTTAACCTATTTATTTGTTGGGAGTTTTGTTGGAGATTTAGTCTCGATTTGCGAGAATCTACTTTGCAAATTAGTTCCCTTTATTAATAAATTTGGAGCAAATTATTATTAATGTTTCTATATAAATGTTGAAAGTTTGTGCAAACCTAATAAAACTGATTTTTATTAAAAAAAAAATGTGTATTAAGAAGCATCATTAACATATGTTTGAAGGAATACATAAATTTTTTTGGCCCTTACTATAAATTAACACTACGAAGGAATGAACAATCATTGTCAAAACAATGTTCCTTCATGAATGAACAATAAACACCCACAAAGGTTTATTATTTACTGTATTTATTTGTCCTTTTTTAGTTTTTACATTGAATTAAGGTGTAGGATACATCGTTAAACTGGTTTTGAAATAATTCTACCCAATTATACACGCCCTAAATTGTATGGAAGATTTATCTGAAATAAATATTATAGGTATCCATTTTATGTTTTTTAGTTTTGAACATAAGAGAAAATAAGGGATCACTCATAAACAAATGTCGCTATCCTATATGAGTAATGCATATGCATTGAAATAATTGTTTGGTTTATTTGTCTTATGAGTTCCTATGTTACAAATGTAAGAGAAGAAGGTGAGAGCCATGCATAAACCTAATTTGCAGAGCTTTTGACCATATAATAATAGTGTTGTTCCTCAAATTGACTTATAAGAGCGGTTTCACATTTTGGTTTTATTATATGTTACTCTTATAACCCCCACTGTCTTAGTTTGAATCTATAAGAACCATTTGATTAAACTTTGAATGCATTTGAATTATATACAATGAAAAACATGTGTTTATGGATTGCATACACCATATCTCTCAAACATGTTACTTGCTAAGTATTATATGCATAAAAAATGGCCTTACTTGCCGACATGCTTAGAAAACCATTCATGCCAAAATTCAAATATCAGATCTTATGAGAAGACGACAAAGCTTGGATTTTACTTCAAAGACCACTCTTAATGTGTATTTTCGCATTAATTACGCTTTCAATTATGTTATCCACGTTGATTAGTTTAAAATAGTGTTTTAGGTAATAATATAAGGCGGTCGTTCTGTAATGACCTGCTAATTCAACCCATTTCAGTTAATGTCAGCATCAGTGTGTATTTTTACATTAATTACACTTTTAATAATGATATCCACGTTGATTAGTTTGAAAATAGTGTTTTTAGGTGGTAATATAAGGCGACCTTACTGTAATAACCGTTGGATTCAGCCCATTTCTATTAATGTCAGTGGCGATGGTGGAGGTGATTCAATTATTTAAAAATATTCTTCATTTGATGGAGACTGGATCAAGCCGCGAGACTCAACTAATGCAGAAAGAACTGAAGCTTATCCTGAGCGATCCCCTCCTCTTTCTTTTCTTCATATTGTCCATGTATTGTTTGAAAAAATGTCTTAAAGATGGTAGTAAAAAATATCTACTTGATCTTAAAAATTTATCCATATTTTTTCTTCTTATGTTTCATGTATGGCGCCTTGCCCCCACATCGCGCGGGTTTATACCTAGTATGAGAATATTTTTGCAACTAAAAAGAGTGTTACAAAAGACTTTTAGCAATGTATAATTAAAATTTGGCAAGGAAGTGTAATTCTCTCAAAATATCTTTTGTAAGGATTTGTTAGTATCTTTTGCAACGAAATATTCATTGTAAACGATTTTTAGTCAAAATACGAGAATTTTTTTGCAACAAAAAAGTGTGTTACTAAAGACTTTTAGCAATGTAAAATTAATATTTATCAAGGGATTTTAATTCTCTCAAAATATCTTTTGCTAGGATTTATTAGTATTTTTTGCAACGAAATATTCATTGCAAAAGATTTTTAATTAAGAAATGAGAACTTTTTTGCAACAAAAAATCTTATTTTTCCCAACAAAAAATTTCATTGCAAAAAATTTTTAGCGACGATGACAAAATTTCATTTCAAAAGATCTATAGCATGATGGCTAGTGCGAGGAACTCTGTAAGGAAAAAAATTCGTTGTAAAAGGTGTTTTGCAACGAAAACATACCTTTTGCAACGATTTTTTTTCCTTGCTAAAAGCCATAATTCTTGTAGTGATTTATCCTTTCTTTACCAAAAATCCAAAAATATTTTGTCTTCCAATATCAAAAAGAAAAAAAAATGTCAAAAATATTTTCATCCTTTTTTGTCAAAAATAAATCCCATTTTACAACTTCTCAGGTCGATCACACGCCCTTGGCCTGGCTCCTTATTGGCTTCGATCTTCAGTCAAATCACCCCGGAGTTCCGTCCGTTACCCTGCAACCTCTTTCGAGTCCGGTATCCATCCGCTTTCCATGGAGAACACAGATCATGTACCAGTTGTGCTGCTTGATCTGACGGCAGTTTTAGCTCAGCTCGTGTCCAAGATTGACAACCTTCATACTGAGGTTTGAGAGATGCAACGAAACCAGGTTCATGTTCCTCAAGAGCTCGAGGCCTTATTTCCTGGCGCTATGGGTCGACCCGAGCCTATCTGGGTTCTCGAAGAATATTAACACGCTCCACGTGCCCCTCCTGTTAATGGGTCGCCGCCTGCCCAACTTCCTATGCCAAACCTTGCCCATCCTAGGGATAACTTGCTTATGATCGTTGATCCGAAAGAGGAAGAATTGAACAAGGTCAAAGAAGATATCAAGATGTTAACTAAGAAGTTCGACCAAGTCCGAATCTCAGGAAATTATATGGACTACACCCACATGTCTCCTTATCCAAAGGCGAGGTTACCCGAGAAGTTCAAGATGCCGAATATCAAGAGATTCGGAGGAAGTGGACCACCGATTGTTCATCTTCGCAGTTATCCCCATTCCATGACTCTCCTAGGGGATTTTGAAGAAGTTATGCCCAATTATTTTAGCAAACTTTGAAGGATGGAGCTCTCTGATCGTTTTTGTCTCTCGGGGAGTTCATTATCCATAGCTGGGAGGATGTAGCCGGTGAATTCATATCGCAGTACACATATAACGAAGAGCTTGAGGTCAGCTATCTTGATTTAGAGATGCTCAAACAGAACTCTTGGGAATCAGTCAGCAACTTAATAGACCGATGGAGGGAAAAGGCAACCACTATGACCAATCGGCCATCCGAGGAAAAACAAGTCAACATAATGAAGAAGAACTTTTTGCCCCATGTCCGAGCAACCATGTGAGGACAATACTATCCCCACTTCCAAGCTCTCAGAGAATCAAGAGTAGAAATTGAGTAAGGTCTTGCTAAAACATAGGTTGAGCCAAAGAATGTGTCTTGACAGTTCACCCCCAGAAAATATGACAAACCTGCCAGTGCTGCAATCTCAACCATTAACAACATCTCTCAATCGACCACTTCGTGGGCACCAGAAAGCCGCCTTGTTCCAGTTCGAAAGGAATACACCGAGCTCCATGCTCCCCTCTCCAAATTTTATCAAGCCCTATTAAGCCGAAACCTCATCAAGCCCTTGGATCCCCGTCCATTGCCCAATCCACTTCTAAGAAACTTCAAAGCAGATGCCCATTGTGCCTTTCACAAAACCACTGGTCATACCACCGACCAATGCTTTCACCTTCAAAATGTAATCCAAGGTCTAATTGATCGGGGTACCATTGCCCCACCAGCCAATCCTAAGTCAAACACTACTCATAACCCACTGCCAAATCATACCAATGCTATCTTCCTAGAAATAAACCCAGAATTTGATCCCTCAACTCAATTCATAACCATACACTCTCCCAAACCTCTCCAAACTTGCCCATATTTCCTCCTACACCCTGTTAGCCTTGCTGATCAGGCACTGTCACTCCTTACCAGAGCATGCATCATTATCCATACCCATTCCGAAAATGGAAGTATGGAATTATCAGAAGTGTTAAACCAACTCCTAGAGTTCGGGCTGAAATTGCCCTCACAGATGATCATTGATTGCCAGAGGTCCAGTACGCAATTCTTGGAAGCACGAAAATGGGCCCGAGAGTCGGACAGTTCGGTGGTACCAACCGATGAAGTCTGCTTAGATGATGTCACCCAGATCATGGCAGAATTATTTAGGAAAACCAACCGCATTTGCAGTATGACCGAGTTACTTGATACTCTAAAATTATAAGGGCGCCTGGTCCCTTCACCCTTACATATCCCCATCGAATGGGAAGACCTGTATGAAGAAACCATTGAAGTTGTGGAATGTATTGATTTTACGTGGAAAGACAAAAATTTTGCCACCGAATGGGGGGAAGAATTTGAAGATTCGAATAAAGAATAAGCTTTCGAGAAAACTGGCCCGGTAACCAACATGTGTGGGATGATATCATCTGAGTAAATCCTCAAAGAAATAAATAAAGTGGCAGAACAACCCGAGATTGATGAAGAAACAAGGTCCGTGTTCTTCCCTTCTTCAGTAAATCACATGACCAGATCAGGGAGACATTACCAGATCCCAAGCTCACTACCAGCCAATGACAAAGGAAGGGCGTTGAAAACCTTTCTATGGCAGAAATGACCCTCGAGGAGAGAAAGTTCCTCGATCAACTGAAGAAAACTCAAGCTAACATCACTCTATGAGGACTTTTCATGTCTTCTCAGTTACACAGAAATGCCTTGATCAAGTTGGTCACTGGACCCACAGTTCCTCCTTCTACCACACCGAAAGAAGCAGTAAATTTAGTCAGATCCTTGATCTCTACTCGAATGCTATCCTTCTCCGGAGAAGAAATCTCCAAAATTGGGCCAAACCACAATCATGCACTCAATATCTCCGTCGAAGTTATGGGGAAAATCGTACCACTCTCTTGTCGATAATGGATCTGCTTTGAATGTCTTCCCATTAAGAACCTTCAAATGCTTAGGACTGAAGGAAAGTGATCTTGCTCCAACTTCTGTTGCTATACGTGCCTACGATAATACCCATCGAGAGGTGATGGGATCCATAAAACTTATAATAGGGGCTGGCCCTATAAACCTCATCGTTGAATTCCAAGTTATTGACATCCCAGCTTGTTTCAACCTGTTACTCGGATAACATTGGCTCGATAATATCAAGGGTCTGTCTTCCTCAATCCATCAAAAATTGAAGTTCTTCATCGACGAATGAGTCATCACGATCTTGGGCGATGACGATAATGCCGAGGGTGCAAGTACCAGCAATCCAATCCTTGAGATACAACACGGGTCAAATGATATGCTCCTATCAGGATTTCGAGTTGAACCACTCCTACTCCCGACAGGGGACGATTTCAAAGAAAGGGTTTTTCCATAATGTGACCAGCATGGCAACATCAATATGATTAAGATGTTTAGAAACATGCACTTCATGCCCGGACTAGGGCTAGGACAAAGACAACAAGGGATACTTGATCCCATTGAACTGAAGAAAGATTTACCTCCTTGTGGTTTGGGGTATCAACATCAGAACAAGAGCTCAAAATGATCCGTCGATCTCGACCAAAGAGAAGATTAGACTACATCCACACTATCCCAGGTGACTCCTTGAATGGACGATTCATCAAAGAGGGTGAGGACTTCCCCTTTTACAGCTTTTCGGAACCATGGTATGACCATACAGACAAGAAGATGAAATCGGAAATGGAGATATTTTTTCAAGACAGCTACCTATGGGCCGAAAGTTCCCAACACCATGAACAACCCCTCATTAGAGATACCGAAGAGACTAAGGAAAGTGACTCTAAGGACTCGTTCAACTTGCAAACACTAGGGCTAACAATCTGCATGGTTCATTCAGGCACTACATCAATGGATCCATCCCACGTGATTAAAGCTACTAATACACCTCTCCTCAACTGGCATGTTGCGCCGGTTCTACCTATTAAAATCGCACCTAACCCCAATATTTACCCCATTTCTTCTTTTATTATCTATCCTTGCTCAAATGTAATCGAGACCTCCTTTGATGAGGTTCTCAATGTTATTTTTCCTATCAATGAAATAAACGAAGATTTTGAGTATCTTGGTGTGCCTTACATTAATTATTTAGATTCTAATCAAACTTTTGATGATGATGATTTTACAAATGAATAATTCTTATCTGATCTAAATAAGGTAAATAACAAACAACATAACCGCATTCAAGTTAATGAAGAAGAGGTTGTTATTAGGATAGGGGCTACACTTGACGAGCAGGAGTGCACACAACTCGAAGAATTATTGAAGGAATTCACGGATGTGTTCGCATGGTTCTATGACGATATGCCCAGCATTGATCCTGAAATTGCTCAGCATGAGATCCCCACTCTTCCAGATTACAAGACGGTTAAACAAAAGCTGAGAAAGCTCTGCACCAAATGGTCGCTCAAAGTCAAAGAAGAGGTGGTCAAACAATTGAATGTGGGTTTTATTCGTGTGATCGAATATCCCACATGGCTCGCCAACATAGTGCATGTGCCGAAATCGGGAGGGAAAGTTTGGATGTGCGTAGACTACTGGGACTTGAACGAAGCCTATTCAAAGGATGATTACCCACTACCCAATATTGACGTGATCGTGGACAACACATCCAGTCATGCTCTCAAGTCATTCATCGACGGGTTTGCTGGATACAACTGTGACACGTCGACTAATTAAATACCGGGTAGCTACTCCTTTATTCAAATTAATACAAAATGTCAAGTTGGTTCAGTTCATATCATCACTGTTGAAAAACGTTTTAACAATTACTAGCCACCTAATATTTAAAAAGTGAGTTGTCAATTTTAATTAAATCCGATTAACATACAATAAGTATTACATTATGAAATAATGATATCACAACCACATTATAGTCACATTACAATGATAGAGAAATATGAATCGGGAGGAACACTCCTCGGAAATAATCCGAAATACTGAATAAAACTGAATACAAAGTCTGAATCACTAAATAATTACAACCCAAAATCTGAAATAAAACTGAGTAAGTAGGATGTCTCTAAAAGAAAAGGGGCTATATGCCCTATAGATGAGTAAATCTGAAATAGAGACAAGATAGAAAGTGGAGGCGTCTACTATCGAGGTCCTGTAACTTTCACAGCAGCTACATCACGTTATCGGAATGGAACTCCTATGCTTGGTGCCCTTGTGGTTGGGCACCTAAAAGGATTTTACAAGAAAATATATTTGAAAGCAAACGGGTCACAGCCCGATTGTGAAAACAGTTTAAAATACAGCAAGTGTTTAATATCATTAAACAGTGAATATAAAATACATGATAGTGCGTGCACTCACATGAGTCCCTCACCTCTCAACCAAGTGTGCACTCCTACGTACCCACACACATTCTACTCATTCCACTATCTAACTAGTCTATTACAATATCTGAGTTTACTATACTATTCGTAGTTTAATTCCCAGCATTTTAACATAAACATAGCATTTTACCTTCATTCCTCGGGATTAGTTGCAATAATTACTAAGAGTTTTTCCATTTTTAACTCTATAAAGATATTACATTAATTCACACTTGTACTTATATAAACAGTTCATTTCAGTATATCATTCTCATCATAAATATACAATAATGACACCCCTACACTAAGCTGCGGTGCACACATACTCTGCTATCAAATCCCAGTACATCACGTACATAAGGATCACGTATTCCAAATCTCTCAGGAACCGTTTTGACAAGTAACAATCACACACAATGGAGTGAACATAGTTCACATCACATGGGTCACGCACATACTTACGCTCCCATGATCAGCAGACTTATTAACTCCTCAATAAGTCATTCTCTGACCTATATCCTCGAGGTACCAATCTAAATCCCCCCGTAGGCACACAAAGATTAGATGGCCCTGATCGTACGCCAACCTCCCGTGATAGCAAGTATGGTAGGTATGTTATACACAGATAACCACATATACTAAGCATTCACACATCTTAGATATCTTATAATATCAATAGAGGTATGTTTTACATTCCGATACCGTCATTAAATGTTACACATTTACAAATCCCCGAATAATATACATTAAAAGTTGTCAACCCTTCTCATGTCGTAATTTTAGGTACTTTTTCCTAACCCATAAATGTCATCCGATTTACTAATAAATTCTAAGTTCTAATCCTCAACGTACTCCAATCTCACAACTATACTCACTAGTCAACAAGGGAGGTTAACACTCAATTAAATAAGTCTACTGGAAGTTCGAAATAAAATCAGGCCTAAAAAGCCATTATGTCAACTCGTTAGAAATCTCGTTCGAACGAGGTTGTTTGAACGAGTGTCGTTCGAACGAAGTCTTCGAACGAACTCGTTAGAAGGGATACTGTCATATCGTTAGAAGCTCGTTCGAACGAGGTCATTCGAACGACCTGGGCAGGTCTTCTAACGAGATTGCAGAATACGCCCAGAAATTTTTCAACTCGTTTTTCTTCATTTTTATCTTCTCTAATTCCATTCTAAAATCATCTCAATAACTTTTTATTATTTTTAAACTACTCTGAGTACTCCTAGGTCGCTTCTTAACATATTTTGGGGGTCAAATCCTCCTAATCAACATGCAATTATCATAAATCCCCAAATTTTACCCCAAACCCTATGAACATGAACACAGAATTTTATTGTACCTAAATACTCATCATAAATCTGTTTTTAAATTATCCAAGTTAAGTTTTAGGGTACCAATTTAGTCCAAAATCATTCTACATGGAATTCCTAACCAAAATTAAGAGTTTCTACAACAATCCCATTGGGTTTTCACCAAAACTTTCAAAGCATAATGTTTCTACCCTAAACATGGAGGAAATATCCTTTGCAATTAATGACATCAAATCACTTGCCTTAAATCCGATGTTCAGATTCGTTGTTGATGATCAAGGTTGGCTCTCTCTCTTCTTTCCGGTCACAATTTCCTTTCAAAATGCTTGTGATGGAAGATGGTTTGGTGGAACCTCTTTTAATTTCTCTCTAACTCCTCTCAAAACTCCCGTAGCCCACTCTCTTGCCTTTTGCTGGTAATGGCCTTAGTGGCCTCTTTAAAAATATAAAAATAAACTCTAAAATTCGTGGGTTTTAATTCCTCAATTTTTAAAATTATCAAAATACCCTTCTAGTTGCCGGTTTGGCCTAAAAATGCCCCAGGACCCAAACTAAACCTCCGGCTAGTGTTTTCTGACTATTTCGACCCTTCCGAACGCGTTGGCGCTCTCAAAATGATCATTCGGTTGATAAAAATATAATTTATTTTTTAATTTAAATAAATTCATTCCTGACGCGACTGACACGCGCGTTACAATTAAATTTCTCAAATTGTCATATTGCTGCCTCTTGATAATTTAAATATTTTCAATACTCATATATTACCATATACACTCAGAAATATTCAATTTTAACATCATAATCAAATACCAACTCACATATCGCTAGTATTTATATCCGGATTAATTCCCAATTAATTCTCATTTAATTCAATTAATCCCTTAAATACAAATCACTAAAATTACGGGGTATTACATACTCCCCCCCTAATAACAGAATTTCGTCCCGAAATTCGGAACTAATGAATACCTGGTAAAAATAGCTCTGGATAACGTTAGCACATATCATCATCGCGCTCCCTTGTGGACTCCTCAGCATTATGATGCCGCCATTGAACGCATACTAATGGTACTATTTTCGATCTATGTTTCCTCTCGCTGTGGTCTAGAATAAAAATCGACCCCTCCTCGTAGGAACTATCGGGCTGAAGATCGATGTCCTATAAAGCAAGGTGAGTATGGGCCAAGTCGTCCCTAAGATATTTCCTTAGCGAGGAAATATGGAACACATCATGAATCCTATGCAAGTGCTCCGGTAACCCAAGTCTATACGCAACTGGCCCAATCCTCTCGATGATAGGAAATCGCCCCACATATCTTGGAGCCAGTTTCCCCTTCTTCCCAAAATGCATAATCCCTTTCATAGGAGATACTCTGAGTACCACCTGCTCCCCCACCTTGAATTCTCTGAAAAACCTCTTGGCATCAGCATAGCTCTTCTGTCGGTCCTGATCTACCCGAATACGGCTCCGTATCATCTCTATCCTTACCGAAGTGTCCTGAATCACTTTCGGCCCAAGGAGTTTGTTATCCCCCACCTCTAACCAACATGCTGGCGAATGACAAGGTCTACCATACAATGCCTCGAATGTAGCCATGCCAATGGTGAACTGGTAGGAGTTATTATAAGCAAACTCCACCAGTGGAAGGTACTGCTCCCAACCACCTCTAAAGTCTAGGATGCACATACGCAACATGTCCTCTAATATCTAATTTGTCCGCTCCGTTTGCCCATCAGTCTACGGGTGATATGTCGTACTCAGTCGCAACTCCGTACCCATTTCCTCCTGGAAACTCTCCCAAAATCGTGAAACAAATATCTTGTCTCAGTCAGATACGATATTTAGAGGCACCCCGTGAAGTCTCCTTATCTCCACAATGAAAATCTGGGCATACTGTCCGGCAGTGTAGTCTGTCCTCACGGGCAGAAAATGAGCAACCTTGGTCAACCTATCCACAATTAACCATATGGAGTCGTGACCCCTCTGTGACGTAGGTAACCTCGTGATAAATTCCATGGATATGATCTCCCATATTCACATCGGAACCTCTAACAGTTGTAGAAGTCCTGTCGGTTTTTGATGGTCCACCTTTACTAGCTGACACGTGGTGCATTTAGAAACGAACACGGCAATATCTCTCTTCATCCCGTTCCACCAGTACTGTCATCTCATGTCTTGGTACATCTTATACCCACCAGGGTGTGCCGCAAATCGCGAGCCGTGCGACTCTGTCATTACCTCGTGTCGCTAGTCTTCCCCTTTCGAAATGACTAATCTCCCATTGAAGCGTTATCCCCCATCTGAACTAACAGTATAGTACTCGGCTCCCTCTGTTAGTAATCAAACTATCTGTTCCTGACAGAACGAGTATTTTGCCTGGGCCTTTATCACTCATGTAACAATCTGAGGTGTAACAGTCATCACAGACATGAATGATCGGGCCACTGCATCCTGATGTCCCAACTCCTTCCACTTAGTTTCCACACCTCGGCCACCTCATCTACTAGTCTACGGCTCAACATGTCTGCAACCACGTTAGCCTTCCCTGGGTGATATTGGATATCAAACTGATAATCCTTAACAAACTCAAGCCACCGACATTGACGCATATTCAGTTCCTTCTGCGTGAAGAGGTATTGTAGAGACTTGGGGTCTGTGAACAACCGAAATTTCTCCCCCAGAAGATAGTGTCACCAAATCCGAAGAGCGAATATGACTTCCGCTAACTCCAAGTCGTGGGTGGGGTAATTCTTCTCGTGAGGCTTAAGCTTACGGGAATCATAAGCTATAGCCTGACTCTCCTATTACAGTACACCTCCAAGTCCTTGTAAGGACACATCGGTGTAGACTAGATACTCAACTCCCGGTCTTGGCAATGCTAACATAGGAGCTGAGGTCAATTTGTCCTTCAACTCATCGAATGCCAACTGACAGGCATCGCTCCAGATGAATGGCACACCTTTGTGAGTCATATGTGTCAAAGGACCCGTTATCTTTGAAAAACCTCGAATAAACCTCCTGTAGTATCCTGCTAGGCCCAAGAAACTATGAATCTCAGTCGGTGTGGTGGGCTGTCCCCACTCCCTCACTGCGGATACCTTCCCCGGATCAATAGATATTCTCCGGTCTGAAATGATATGCCCCAAAAACTGAACCTCCTTCAGCCAAAACCCACATTTCTCGTACTTCGCATAAAGCTCGTTCTGATGCAGCATCTGCAAAACCTACCTCAAATGTTTAGCGTGTTCCTCCTCTGTCTGGGAGTAAAATAGAATGTCATCAATGAAGACAATGACGAACTGGTCTAGGAACTCTCTGAATACCCTATTCATCAAATCCATAAACACGGTTGGGGCATTGGTCAAGCCAAAAGGCATAACCCAAAACTTATAGGAACCACATCTCATCAAGAAAGAAGTCTTCGAGATGTCCTATTTCCTGATACGCAACTGATGGTATCCCGATCGCAAGTTAATCTTTGAGAAGAAGGAAGCTCCTCTCAACTTGTCGAATAAGTCATCGATTCGGGGAAACGGATACTTATTCCATATCGTGACTTTATTTAACTCCCGGTAATCTACACACAACCTCAACAATCTATCCCTCTTCTTTACGAAAAGCACAGGGGCACCCCATGGCGAAGTACTCCTTCGGATAAACCCTTGACCCAAAAACTGCTCTATCTGATCCCCTAGCTCTCTTATCTCTGCTGGAGCCATACGGTAAGGTGTGCGGGCAATTGGCCGAGTGCTCGGCGTCAAATTGATAACAAAATCTATCTCTCTACTAGGAGGTAATCCAGTTATATCCTAAAATACATCAGCAAACTCCCTAACAACTAGAATCGAATCGAGTGGTAATACCACTTCCTTAGAGGTCTCCTCCTCTATATAGTACAAGTGAGTGGATGATCCTCCCTCAGGGCGAGGCATCGCCACTAAAAACATATCCTGCCCGGGTATGGAAAAAATAATACTCCTACTGAAACAATCAATCATGGCTCGGTACGCAACTAGCCAATCCATACCAATAATCGCATCGTACTCAGTCATCTCTAATACTAACATATCAGGAGGTAAGGTAAATCTCCTGATCTCTATACCCACACCTCTACAAATAAAAAAATCACAGAACCACTACTCAACGGTGAATCTACGCAAGTAATCGTGCTCTCTGCAGTGCCTAACAACCCCAAAGTGCGGGCAAATCTCGTGGTAATAAAATAGTGTGTGGCCCCCGTATGAAATAAAATACGCCCCATAGTCCCCTGAATAGAGAACATACCCTCAATAGCAGGTGGATCCTGTGGGACGGTGGCCTGCTGGAGCTGATAAACTCGTCCGTACTGGAGTTGTCCCTCTTGGACTGGGACTGCGGGAATGGGTGGCAAAGCTGGCATCTGTGGTGGTGCCGGGAGGGCGATGGGAAATATAGGTCTCTGGGCTCGTGTCAAGCACCCTGTTGCTGCTATTGTGGGGTTTTGCTCCTATCAGGACACTCCTGGTGTTTGAGGCCAATTTTGCCACAAGTAAAACATTTCCCCAAAAAAATCCCCCCTCTCGGACCCTGTTGCCCACGGCCCTGGTGGCCGTTGCCATTCCTCCCCTGGTCGTGATGGCCCTCATAAAACTGTTGTTGTTGGCCATGCTGGCCCTGATGAAAACCTCCCTGACCATTTCTGAAACCCCCAGATCTAAACCTCTTAAAATAGCCCTGCTGGAAACCTGATCACCCTGCCTGTGCTGAACCTGAGCAGATTGTGCCCTGCTGGCACCATTTCCCCATGTCCTGCCCTGATGGATGGACTCTCCTGATCATTTACCCTCTGAGAAGTGAAAGCGGTGGTCATAGCAGTGAAGTAGTGCTGCGTTAACCACATTAGAATAAGTGGCCAACGATAGATTACCCAACAAGTGATGACGGATCCTCCAAGTCAACCCATCCATGAACATCTGAATCTTTTTCTCCTCGATCAGAATCTCATCAGGAACGATGTTCAAGAGATTAGTGAATTCGGCATCATACTCGGCCACGGTCTTCCCCTCCTGCTTGAGGTTCATTAAATTCCTCCTCATTTCGGTGTGAACGAATGATGGAAAATACTTGCGGTCGTACCGCACCCAAAACTCCTGTATAGAAAGGATGTCTCTCTCCTCCGTGGTGGTAATGGACTCCCACCACTGCAATGCTGATCCTACTAGCTTAAAAGAAGCCAGTATCTGTTTCTGTACCTCCGTGCACTCATACATCCTCAAGTGCCTTTGAATGTCCTTCTTCCACTGACTTGACACAACGACATCGGATCTACCTGCAAACTCAGGAGGGTGTGCTTTTCGAAAAGCATCACGAACACGTTCTCAAGCAGACGGGAATGTATGATCCTGTACAGGCGCTACTACCGGCGCCAGAGGTGGTGCCAGCTACACAATAGCTAGAGCGGCATTTACCACTTGGTCTACAATAGCGATAACCTCTGCAGCATTCAAGGAGCCCTGGACTGGTGCAGGCTGTGGCTCGGGCAGAGCATCCCTGGGAACTCGCTGTGCACGTCGTGGAGTCATCTAAAATGAGAGTAAAGTCTTATAAGTTGGCTGTTATTATCTCAAAATAGCTGAAGAGCGAAACATACACAAAAGAATACAACAATCCTAAAATATAGGGCTCTATATCAAATAAAGCTACGCGGAAACATAACAAGCCGTACAGATCCTAAGGACACTAGAACCTGATGCTCTGATATCACCTGGGACACCCCGACTAATTAAATACCGGGTAGCTACTCCTTTATTCAAATTAATACAAAATGTCAAGTTGGTTCATTTCATAGCATCACGGTCGAAAAATGTTTTAACAATTACTAGCCACCTAATATTTAAAAAGTGAGTTGTCAATTTTAATTAAATCCGATTAACGTACAATAAGTATTACATTATGAAATAATGATATCACAACCACATTATAGTCACATTACAATGATAGAGAAATATATGAATCTGGAGGAACACTCCTCGGAAATAATTTGAAATACTGAATAAAACTTAATACAAAGTCTGAATCACTAAATAATTACAACCCAAAATCTGAAATAAAACTGAGTATGTAGGATGTCTCTAAAAGAAAAGGGGCTACATGCCCTACAGATGAGTAAATCTGAAATAGTGTCAAGATAGAAAGTGTAGGCGTCTACTATCGAGGTCCTGTAACTTCCACAACAGCTACAGCACGTCACCGGAATGGAACTCCTACGCTTGGTGTCCTTGTGGCTAGGCACCTAAAAGGTTTTTACAAGAAAATAGATTTGAAAGAAAATGGGTCAGAGCCCGATTGTGAAAACAGTTTAAAATACAGCAAGTGTTTAATATCATTAAACATTGAATATAAAATTCATGATAGTGCGTGCACTCACATGAGCCCCTCACCTCTCAACCAAGTGTGAACTCCTACGTACCCGCACCCATTCTAGTCATTCTACTATTTAACTAGTCTATTATAGTATCTGAGTTTACTATACTATTCGTAGTTTAATTCCTAGCATTTTAATATAAACATAGGGTTTTACCTTCATTCCTCAGGATTAGTTGCAATAATTACTAAGAGTTTTCCCATTTTAACTCTATAAAGATATTACATTAATTCACACTTGTACTTATATAAACAGTTCATTTCAGTATTTCATTATATCATTCTCATCATTAATATACAATAATGGCACCCCTAGACTAAGTTGCGGTGCACACATACTCTGCTATCAAATCCCGGTACATCACGTATATAAGGATCACGTATTCCGAATCTCTCAGGAACCGTTTGGATAAGTAACAATCACACACAATGGAGGCGAACATAGTTCACATCACATGGGTCACGCACATGCCTACGCTCCCATGATCAGCAGACTTATTAACTCCTCAATAAGTCATTCTCTGACCTATGTCCTTGAGGTACCAATCTAAATCCCCCCGTAGGCACACAATAATTAGATGGACCTGATCGTATGCCAACCTCCCGTGATAGCAATTATGGTAGGTATGTTATACACAGATAACCACATATACTAAGCATTCACACATCTTAGATATCTTATAATATCAATAGAGGTATGTTTTACATTCCTATACCGTCATTAAATGTTACACGTTTACAAATCCCCGAATAATATACATTAAAAGTTGTCAACCCTTCTCACGTCGTAATTTTAGGTACTTATTTCCTAACCCATAAATGTCATCTGGTTTACTAAAAAATTCTAAGTTTTAATCCTCAACGTACTCCAATCTCACAACTATACCCACTAGTCAACAAGGGAGGTTAACACTCAATTAAATAAGTCTACTGGAAGTTTGAAATAAAATCAGGCCTAAAAAGCATTATGTCATCGTTTGAACGAGGTTACTCGAACGAGTATCGTTAGAATGATGTCTTCGAATGAACTCGTTAGAAGGGGTACTATCATCTCGTTAGAAGCTCATTCGAACGAGGTCGTTCGAACGACCTGGGCAGGTCTTCTAACGAGATGGCAGAATACGCCCAAAAAATTTCCAACTCGTTTTTCTTCATTTTTCTCTTCTTTAATTCCATTCTAAAATCATCCCAATAACGTTTTATTGTTTTTAAACTACTCTGAGTACTCCTAGGTCACTTCTTAACATATTTTTGGGGTCAAATCCTCCTAATCAACATGCAATTATCATAAATACCCAAATTTTACCTGAAACCCTATGAACATGAACGCATAATTTTATTGTACCTAAATACTCATCATAAATCCATTTTTAAATCATCCAAGTTAAGTTTTAGGGTACCAATTTCGTCCAAAATCATTCTTCATGCAATTCCTAACCAAAATTAAGAGTTTCTACAACAATCCCATTGGGTTTTCACCAAAACTTTCAAAGCATAAGGTTTCTACACTAAACATGGAGGAAATATCCATTGCAATTAATGACATCAAATCACTTGCCTTAAATCAGGTGTTCTGATTCGTTTTTGATGATCAAGGTTGCGTCTCTCTCTTCTTTCCAATAACAATTTCCTTTCAAAATGTTGGTGATGGAAGATGGTTTGATGGAACCTCTTTTAACTTCTCTCTAACTCCTCTCAAAACTCCCGTAGCCCACTCTCTTGCCTTTTGTTGGTAATGGCCTTAGTGGCCTCTTTAAAAATATAAAAATAAACTCTAAAATTCGTGGGTTTTAATTCCTTAATTTTCAAAATTACAAAAATACCCTTCTAGGTTGCCGGTTTGGCCTGAAAATGCCCCGGGACCCAAACTAAACCCCCGGCTAGTGATTTCTGACTATTTCGACCCTTCCGGACGCGTTGGCGCACTCAAAATGATCATTCGGTGGATAAAAATATAATTTATTTTTTAATTTAAATAAATTCATTCCTGACGCGACTGACACGCGCGTTCCAATTAAATTTCCCAAATTGTCATATTTCTGCCTCTTGACAACTTAAATATTTTCAATACTCATATATTACCATATATACTCAGAAATATTCAATTTTAACATCATAATCAAATACCAACTCACATCTCACTAGTATTTATTTCTGTATTAATTCCCAATTAATTCTCATTTAGTTCAATTAATCCCTTAAATACAAATCAATAAAATTACGGGATATTACATACTCCCCCTCTAATAACAGAGAACTAATGAATACCTGGTAAAAATATCTCTGGATAACGTTCGCGCATCTCATCCTCGTGCTCCCATGTGGACTCCTCAGCATTATGATGCCGCCATTGCACGCGTACTAATGGTACTATCTTCGATCTCAGTTTCCTCTCACTGTGGTCTATAATATAAATCGGCCCCTCCTCGTAGGAACTATCAGGCTGAAGATTGATGTCCTCTAAAGCAAGGTGAGTATGGGCCAAGTCGTCCCTAAGATATTTCCTTAGCGAGGAAATATGGAACACATCATGAATCCTATGCAAGTGCTTCGGTAACCCAAGTCTATACGCAACTGGCCCAATCCTCTCGATGATAGGAAATGGCCCCACATATCTTGGTGCCAGTTTCCCCTTCTTCCCAAAACGCATAATCCCCTTCATAGCAGATACTCTGAGTAACACCTAGTCCCCCACCTAGAATTCTCTGAAGAACCTCTTGGCATCAGCATAGCTCTTCTGCCGGTCCTGAGCTACCCGAATACGGCTCCGTATCATCTCTATCCTTGCCGAAGTGTCCTGAATCACTTTCGGCCCAAGGAGTTTGTTTTGCCCCACCTCTAACCAACATGCTGGGGAAAGACAAGGTCTACCATACAACGCCTCGAATGGAGCCATGCCAATGGTGAACTGGTAGGAGTTATTATAAGCAAACTCCACCAGTGGAAGGTACTGCACCCAACCACCTCCAAAGTCTAGGATGCACATACGCAACATGTCCTCCAACATCTGATTTGTCCGCTCTGTTTACCCATCAGTCTGCGGGTGATATGCCGTACTCAGTCGCAACTTCGTACCCTTAGCCTCCTAGAAACTCTCCCAAAATCGTGAAGCAAATATCTTATCTCGGTCAGATACAATATTTAGAGGCACCCCATGAAGTCTCACTATCTCCGCAATGAAAATTTGGGCATACTATTCCGTAGTGTAGTTTGTCCTCACTGGCAGAAAATGAGCAACCTTGGTCAACCTATCCACAATTACCCATATGGAGTCGTGGCCCCTCTGTGACGTAGGTAACCCCGTGATAAAGTCCATGGATATGATCTCCTATATTCACATCGGAACCTCCAACGGTTGTAGAAGTTTTGTCTGTTTCTGATGGTCCACCTTTACTAGCTGACAAGTGGCGCATTTAGAAATGAACACGTCAATATCTTTCTTCATCCCGTTCCACCAGTAATGTCATCTCATGTCTTGGCACATCTTATCCCCACTAGGGTGTACCGCAAATCGCGAGTCGTGCGACTCTGTCATTACCTCGTGTCACAAGTCTTCCCCTTCTGAAATTACCAATCTCCCATTGAAGTGTAATCCCCCGTCTGAACTAATAGTATAGGACTTGGCTCCCTCTGCTAGTAATCGAACTATCTGTTCCTGACAGAACGAGTCTTTTACCTGGTCCTTTATCACTCTCGTAACAATCTGAGGTGTAACAGTCATCACAGACATGAATGATCGGTCCACTGCATCCTGATGTCCCAACTCCTTCCACTTATCTTTCCACACCTTGGCCACCTCATCTACTGGTCCACGGCTCAATGCGTCTGCTACCACGTTAGCCTTCCCTGGGTGATATTGGATATCAAACTGATAATCCTTCACAAACTCAAGCCACGGACGTTGATGCATATGCAGTTCCTTCTGTGTGAAGAGGTATTATAGAGACTTGTGGTCTGTGAACAATTGAAATTTCTATCCCAGAAGATAGTGTCTCCAAATCCGAAGAGAAAATACGACTGCCGCTAACTCCAAGTCGTGGGTGTCGTAATTCTTCTCGTGAGTCTTAAGCTTCCGGGAACATTAAGCTATAGCCTGACTCTCCTGTTGCAGTACACCTCCAAGTACTTGTAAGGACGCATCGATGTAGACTAGATACTCAACTCTCAGTCTTGGTAATGCTAACACAGGCGCTGAGGTCAACTTGTCCTTCAACTCATCGAATGCCAACTAACAGGCATCGCTCCAGATGAATGGCACACCTTTGTGAGTCAGATGTGTCAAAGGACCCACTATCTTTGAGAAACCTCGAATAAACCTCCTTTAGTATCCTGCTAGGCCCAAGAAACTACGGATCTCAGTCAGTGTCGTGGGCTATCCCCACTCCCTCACCGCGGATACCTTCCCCGGATCAACAGATATCCCCCGATCTGAAATGATATTCCCCAAAAACTGAACCTTCTTGAGCCAAAACCCACATTTCTCGTACTTTGCATAAAGCTCGTTCTGATGCAGCATCTGCAAAACCTTCCTCAAATGTTTAGTGTGTTCCTCCTCTGTTTGGGAGTAAAATAGAATGTCATCAATGAAGACAATGACGAACTGGTCTAGGAACTCTCTAAATACCCTATTTATCTAATCCATAAACACGGCTGGGGCATTGGTCAAGCCAAAAGGCATAACCTGAAACTCGTAGGAACCACATCTCATCAAGAAAGCAGTCTTCGAGACATCATGTTCCCTGATACGCAACTCATGGTATCCCGATCGCAAGTTAATCTTTGAGAAGAAGGAATCTCCTCTCAACTGGTTGAATAAGTCATCGATTCGGGGAAACGGATACTTATTCCGTATCGTGACTTTATTTAACTCCCGGTAATCTACACACAACCTCAACGATCCATCCCTCTTCTTTACGAACAGCACAGGGGCAATCCACGACGAAGTACTCCTTGGGATAAACCCTTGACCCAACAACTGCTCTATTTGATCATTTAGCTCTCTCATCTCTGCTGGAGCCATATAGTAAGGTGCGCGGGGAATTGGCCGAGTGCCCGGCGTCAAATCGATAACAAAATCTATCTCTCTACTAGGAGGTAATCCAGGTATATCCTAAAATACATCAGCAAACTCCCTAACAATTGTAATCGAATCGAGTGGTAATACCACTTCCTTAGAGGTCTCCTCCTCTATATAGTACAAGTGAGTGGACGATCATCCCTCAGGGCGAGGCATCGCCACTAAAAACATATCCTGCCCGGGTATGGCAAAAATGATACTCCAACTAAAACAATCAATCATGTCTCGGTACGTAACTAGCCAATCCATTCCAATAATCGCATCATACTCAGTCATCTCTAATACTAGCATATCAGGAGGTAAGGTAAATCTCCCGATCTCTATACCCACACCTCTACAAATAAAAAAATCACAGAACCCCTACTCAACGGTGAATCTACGCAAGTAATCGTGCTCTCTGCAATGCCTAATAACCCCAAAGTGCGGGCAAATCTTATGGCAATGAAACAGTGTGTGGCCCCCATATCAAATAAAATGCGCCCCATAGTCCCCTGAATAGAGAACATACCCTCAATAACAGGTGGATCCTATGAGACTGCGGCCTGCTGGTGCTGATATACTCGTCCCTATTGGAGCTGTACCTATTGGACTGGGACTGCGGGAATGGGTGGCAAAGCTGGCATCTGTGGTGGTGCTGGGAGGGTGGCGGGAAATATAGGTCTCTGGGGCTCGTATCGAGCACCCTGCTGCTGCTGCTGTGGGGCTATGCCCCTATCAGGACACTCGAGACGTTTGTGGACAATTTTACCACAAGAGAAACATTTCCCTGGAAAATTTTCCCCTCTCGGACCCTGCTGCCCACAGCCCTGGTGGCCGTTGACATTCCTCCCCTGGCCGTGATGGCCCTTATGAAACTACTGCTGTTGGCCATGCTAGCCCTGCTGACCCTGATGGTCGTGCTGACCCTGCTGGCCCTGACAAAAACCTCCCTGACCATTTTTGAAACCCCCAGATCTAAACCTCTTAAAGTCCCCCTGTTGGGAACCTTGACCACCCTGCCTGTGCTGACCCTGAGCAGATTGTGCCCTGCTGGCACCATTTCCACCTGTCCTGCACTGATGACTTGACTCTCCTGATCTCTTACCCTCTGACAAGTGGAAGCGGTGGTCGTGGAAGGGAAGCAGTGTTGCGTTAACCACATCAGAATAGGTGGCCAACGAGAGATTACCCAACAAGTGCTGACGAATCCTCCAGGTCAACCCATTCATGAAATTCTAAATCTTTTTCTCCTCGTTCGGAATCTCATCGGGAACGATGTTCAAGAGATTAGTGAATTCGGCCACATACTCGGCCACGGTCTTCCCCTCCTGCTTGAGGTTCATTAACTTCCTCCTCATTTCGGTGTGAACGGCTGATGGAAAATACTTGCGGTCGTACCGCACCCAAAACTCCTGTATAGAAAGGATGTCTCTCTCCTCCGTGGTGGTAATGGACTCCCACCACTGCAACGCTGGTCCTACTAGCTTAAAAGACGTCAGTATCTGTTTCTGTACCACCGTGCACTCATACATCCTCAAGTGCCTTTGAATGTCCTTCTTCCACTGACTGGACACAACGACATCAGAGCTACCTGCAAACTTCGGAGGGTGTGATTTTTGAAAAGCATCGTGAACACGTTCCCAAGCAGACGGGAATGCATGAGCCTGTTCAGGCACTACTAACGGTGCCTGCGGTGGTTCATGCTGCACAACAGCTAGAGAGGCATTTACCGCCTGGACTATAATAGTGATAACCTCTGCGGCATTCAAAGAGACCTGGACTGGTGCAGGCTGTTGCTCGGCCTGAGCATACCTGGGAACTCGCTGCGCACGTCGTGGAGGCATATAAAATGAGAGTAAAGTCTTATAAGTTGGTTTTTATTATCTCAAAATAGCTGAAGAGGGAAACATACACAAAAGAATACAACAATCCTAAAATATAGGGCTCTATATCAAATAAAGCTACGCGGAAACATAACAAGTCGTACAGATCCTAAGGACACTAGAACCTGATGCTCTGATACAACCTGTGACACCCCGACTAATTAAATACCGGGTAGCTACTCCTTTATTCAAATTAATTTTAAATTAATACAAAATGTCAAGTTGGTTCAGTTCATAGCATCACTGTCGAAAAACGTTTTACCAATTACTAGCCACCTAATATTTAAAAAGTGAGTTGTCAATTTTAATTAAATCCGATTAACATACAATAAGTATTACATTATGAAATAATTATATCACAACCACGTTATAGTCACATTACAATGATAGAGAAATATATGAATGTGGAGGAACACTCCTTGGAAATAATTCGAAATACTGAATAAAACTGAATACAAAGTCTGAATCACTAAATAGTTACAACCCAAAATCTGAAATAAAACTGAGTAAGTAGGATGTCTATAAAAGAAAAGGGGATACATGCCCTACAGATGATTAAGTCTGAAATAGTGTCAAGATAGAAAGTGGAGGCGTCTACTATCGAGGTCTAGTAACTTCCACAGCAGCTACAGCACGTCACCGGAATGGAACTCCTACGCTTGGTGTCCTTGTGGCTGGGCACCTAAAAGATTTTTACAAGAAAATAGATTTGAAAGCAAAGGGTCAGAGCCCGATTGTGAAAACAGTTTAAAATACAGCAAGTGTTTAATATCATTAAACAGTGAATATAAAATACATGATAGTGCGTGCACTCGCATGAGTCCCTCACCTCTCAACCAAGTGTGCACTCCTACGTACCCGCACCCATTCTAGTCATTCCACTATCGGACTAGTCTATTACAATATCTGAGTTTACTATACTATTCTTAGTTTAATTCCCAGCATTTTAATATAAACATAGGGTTTTACCTTCATTCCTCAGGATTAGTTACAATAATTACTAAGAGTTTTCCCATTTTTAACCCTATAAAGATATTACATTAATTCACACTTGTACTTATATAAACAGTTCATTTCAGTATTTCAGTATATCAGTTCATCATAAATCCACAATAATGTCACCCCTAGACTAAGCTGCGGTGCACACATACTCTGCTATCAAATCCCGGTACATCACGTACATAAGGATCACGTATTCCGAATCTCTCAGGAACCGTTTTGATAAGTAACAATCACACACAATGGAGGCGAACATTGTTCACATCACATGGGTCACGCACATACCTACGCTCCCATGATCAGAAGACTTATTAACTCCCCAATAATTCATTCTCTGACCTATGTCCTCGAGGTACCAATTTAAATCCCCCCATACGCACACAAAGATTAGATGGCCCTGATCGTACGCCAACCTCCCGTGATAGCAAGTATGGTAGGTATGTTATACACAGATAACCACATATAATAAGCATTCACAAATCTTAGATATCTTATAACATCAATAGAGGTATATTTTACATTCCTATATCGTCATTAAATGTTACGCGTTTACAAATCCCCGAATAATATACATTAAAAGTTGTCAACCCTTCTCACGTCGTAATTTTAGGTACTTATTTTCTAACCCATAAATGTCATCCGATTTACTAAAAAATTCTAAGTTTTAATCCTCAACGTACTCCAATCTCACAACTATACCCACTAGTCAACAAGGGAGATTAACACTCAATTAAATAAGTCTACTGGAAGTTCGAAATAAAATCAGGCCTAAAAAGCCATTATGTCAACTCATTAGAAATCTCATTCGAACGAGGTTGTTCGAACGAGTGTCGTTCAAACGAAGTCTTCGAACGAACTCTTTAGAAGGGATACTGTCATCTCGTTAGAAGCTCGTTCGAACGAGGTCGTTTGAACGACCTGGGCAGGTCTTCTAACGAGATGGCAGAATACGCCCAGAAATTTTCCAACTCATTTTTCTTCATTTTTCTCTTCTCTAATTCCATTCTAAAATCATCCCAATAACTTTTTAATGTTTTTAACCTACTCTGAGTACTCCTAGGTTGCTTATTAACATATTTTTGGGGTCAAATCCTCCTAATCAACATGCAATTATCATAAATCCCCAAATTTTACCCCAAACCCTATGAACATGAACACAGAATTTTATTGTTCCTAAATACTCATCATAAATCCATTTTTAAGTCATCCAAGTTAAGTTTTAGGGTACCAATTTCATCCAAAATCATTCAACATGCAATTCCTAACCAAAATTAAGAGTTTTTACAACAATCCCATTGGGTTTTCACCAAAACTTTCAAAGCATAAGGTTTCTACACTAAACATGGAGGAAATATTCATTGCAATTAATGACATCAAATCACTTGCCTTAAATCCGATGTTCTGATTCGTTGTTGATGATCAAGGTTGGCTCTCTCTCTTCTTTCCGATCATAATTTCCTTTCAAAATGCTGGTGATGGAAGATGGTTTGGTGGAACCTCTTTTAACTTCTCTCTAACTCCTCTCAAAAATCCCGTAGCCCACTCTCTTGCCTTTTGCTGGTAATGGCCTTAGTGGCCTCTTTAAAAATATAAAAATAAACTCTAAAATTCGTGGGTTTTAATTCCTCAATTTTTAAAATTACCAAAATACCCTTCTAGGTTGTCGGTTTGGCCTAAAAATGCCCCGGGACCCAAATTAAACTCCCGGCTAGTGTTTTCTGACTATTTCGACCCTTCCGAACGCGTTGGCGCACTCAAAATGATCATTCGGTTGATAAAAATATAATTTACTTTTTAATTTAAATAAATTCATTCCTGACGCGACTAGCATGCGCATTCCAATTAAATTTCCCAAATTGTCGTATTTCTGCCTCTTGACAATTTAAATATTTTCAATACTCATATATTACCATATATACTCAGAAATATTCAATTTTAACATCATAATAAAATACCAACTCACATCTCGCTAGTATTTATATCCAGATTAATTCTCAATTAATTCACATTTAATTCAATTAATCCCTTAAATACAAATCAATAAAATTACGGGGTATTACAACAACCAAATAGAAATGCACCCAGATCATCAAGAAAAAACTGCGTTCATCACCCCATGAGGAACCTTTTGCTACACTGTTATGCCATTTGGTCTCAAGAATTTCGGAGCTACCTACCAGAGGGCTGCCACAACCATCCTGCACGACCTAATTCACAAAGAAGTTGAGGTCTATGTGGATGATATGATTATCAAATCCAAAACTAGAGAAGTTAATGTTCCCGCTCACTAAAAGTTCTTCGAACGATTGCGACGATATCATATGAGACTCAATCCATAGAAATGTGTCTTCGGCGTTACAAAGGGAAAACTCTTGGGATTCATGGTCAGTGAGAAAGGGATGGAAGCAGATCCTGCTAAGCTAAAAGCCATACTTGAGATGCCGCCTCCCCGAACGGAGAAAGAAGTTAATGGTTTCCTTGGAAAATTATAATACATCAGCCGGTTCATCAGCCAACTCACCTCCCATCTGTGAACTAATTTTTAAACTCCTCCGAAAGGATTTAACCTAAGTTTGGAATGAGGCCTTCCAAGAAGCCTTCGACCAAATCAAATAATGCCTGACTCAACCTCCGGTACTTATGCCACCAAAGCCTGGTTTCCCGTTGCTCCTATACCTAACCATAACCAACACTATAGCTGGGGCTTTTCTAGCTCAGTACCTTGAAGATTCCTGCAAAGAATGAGCCATTTATTACGCCAGACACAAACTGGCCGGTTACGAAGTCAACTATACTGCTTTGGAAAAAGCATGCGTCACACTTGTTTGGGTCACATAAAAGTTGCGACACTACATGCTCGCCTTCCCCATTAAGTTCGTATCCCGAATGGTCCCCATTAAGTACCTTCTGGAGAAACTCGCCTTATCCAGCCGAATGGCCCGATGGTTGATGCTTTTAGACGAGTTTGATATCGTGTATGTCACACAGAAAGCCATAAAAGGAAGACCCATATATGATTACCTCGCTGACTACCCCATGAAAGAGGCTGATGATTGGATCTCCGAATTCCTAGATGAAAAATGGATATGGTAATGGGATACTTTTGATCGCCCCAGATGACTCCCACACTCCCATCGCCATTAAATTGGATTTCCCCTGCACCAATAACATGACTGAATATGAGGGTTGTACGGTAGACCTCAAATTTGCTCTTAAGAAAGGTATCCAATGCCTAGATGTATATGGGGATTCTTCCCTCATCATTGGTCAAGTGCTCAAAAAATGGAAAGTTAAGGACGAGAAACTTCAACCCTTCCATGTCCACTTAGAATAATTAGCCTCCCAATTATAAGACATCACCTTCCATTACCTACCTCGAGAAAAAAATAACCTAGCTGATGACCTTACTACCCTAGCCTCCATGGTCGACATGCCCTAAGGAATAACAATGGCCCCCTTCCTGGTCCAAAATCAAGACAAATCAACCCACTTTTACCATATTGAGCTCATCACCAAAGAAGATCCCGAGCTCGCCAACTACTGGTATTATGATATCTGGCACCTCCACAAGCAGGGTAAGTATCCTGAGGGTTCCAATAAGAAAGACCGAGAAACCCTTCGAAGACTGGCCGCACAGTACATCATCTGTCATAAAGCATTATTTAAGAGAAACTTCGATGGAACTCATCTACACTGCATCGCAGGGGCTGACATTGAAGAGGTGATGCAAAGAATCCACAGCGAGAAATATGGACCCCACATTAACGGTCACATGATTTCTAAAAAGATCATAAGACAAGGCTACTACTGGACCAGCATGATCCAGGATTGCGTCGCCTATGTCCGAAGATGCCTTAAATACTAACAGTTCTCCAACCTTCAACACCTGCCTCCACGAGAATTATTTAACATGACTTCTCCCTGGCCGTTCTCCACCTAGGGCATCGACATTATAGGAAAGGTTACACCCAAGGCCTCTAACGAACATGAGTTTATCCTGGTTGCCATTGATTACTTCACCAAATGGGTCGAAGCTGAGTCATACGCAGTTCTGAATGCCAATAAAGAGGCCAAATTCATCAAGAAAAAGATCATTTGCCAATATAGGGTCCCACATGAGCTAGTGTTAGATAACAGGTTACATTTTGAGGCAGAAGTCACAGAAGTAGTAAACGAGTATGGGATCCAGAGACACAAATCTTCTCCCAACCGTCCTCAAACCAATGGTGCAGTTGAATCCGCCAATAAGAACCTCAAACCTATCATCAATAAGATGACCAAAAGTTATCGAGACTGGGTCGACCGAATCCTATACACCCTCTGAGGCTATCGAGCCTCTACTGGGGCTACCCCTTACTCTCTAGTCTACAGCATGGAAGCGGTCCTATCTGTGGAGCTAGAAATACCCTCATTATGAATCATGCTTGAAATCAAGGTCAGTAAGGAAGACTGGCGTCAAAACCGCCTCGATGAGTTGTCACTCCTGGATAAAAAGAGACTAAAGGAGTTATATCACATATAAGGGTACCATCGTCGAATAACGCATTCATTCAATAAGAGAGTCAAGGACTACGGTGTCCGAGAAGGGGATTTATCCCTCAATGAAATAGTAGAGACCATCTAGGACCCCAGAGGGAAATTCAAGCCTAATTGGAGCGGCCCATACATTGTGAAGAAGATCTTGTTCGACGGTGCCGCCATGCTCACCGACTTAGATGGAGAAGAGACGGCTCGTCCAGTCAACCTTGACCGTCTCAAGAAATTTTACCCCTGGTCCGAAATCTCGGTGCGCTATAACTCTTCTCATCTCCCTTCTATTCTAAAAAAAATCTCTTCATTTCCCTCTACCCAGAACTACGTGGGCCTGATCCTCTCCAAAAATCATTCCCAGAAAAATTAAAAATTTTAAAAAAAACCCATAGGTACGTAAGCAGCTCATACATCACACATAAACACGACCCTTTATTTTTCACAAAAAATTATTCTTTTCTTACCTTCGATAATGACAGTCCATTCTAACATATATTTGTAAAAAAGGATTATCCATGTCTTAGCAATAGGTATAGATAATTCAAAATACAAATTTCATCAAAAGGCACAACTGGATGATCAAAAACTTATTTATTTCATTAATAAGAAATTATAATGCAATTACATAAAGGAACAAATAACCCCCTTCCCCTACCTTCCTAAAAAAACAAATAAATTCCCAAACTTATTCCCCAGTACAAAATAAACTCCTCCCAAAAGTCCTACCCACAGCTACCAGAGGAGCCCACTCCATCATCGTCATCTACATCATGGGGTCCCCAAGATTCCCCTGCCTGAATGGAGTGCCGCAGACGCTCCATGGATCGATAAGATCTAACTAGCCTCGAAAAAACTACCACACCTCCCTCCATGGTATCGAATGAGGCAAGACACCTTTATCCAATCTCCACTTCCAACATCTTACTGACCACTCTACTCCACAACCACTTCATATAATCCCCGGGGATGTGCCAAACTCTCCCAGAAGACTGAGAGGAACGGGATGACGGACTCCGACTCTCCCACAAAGAGTCAAGATGCATGTGCAGACGCTCTGTCAAATCTTCTACCAGAAAGAAGTCTAGTGTCCGAGGTGGCACGACCTTCTCCCAGCCAAATTGGTGTAAAAGTCGCCAAGGGAAATAGAAAGAGGTCTGTCTAAGACCAACCAATCGGACATACGGGTATTCTCCCAGTTCTAGAATACGCTGCAGCTGTCCCCACCAAGGTACTGACCAATACATATTTAGAGCCCCATGCTCCACGAACCAGTTCTCCCAGCTCTTTATATCCAGGCCAACACTGATGAAATGGCGCAAAAAGAAGTTAGGTACAGCCGACAAAGGATATTCTGGAGGAGTCACCAGGCGGAACCTTTCAGACAACCAAATGAACAGCATCACAGGGCTACCCCTCAGAAATTCAGAACGACCTTCTCGCCAGGCATCTAAGCCATTCAAAGTCTCCGCCAGTATCACCGTCGCAGGATTACGATGGCAGGACATCCATGAAGCAATAGCTGCAAGTTGTTGGCCTACCAACATCTCCTCAGTCACCAACAACAATTTTTAAACCAAATCTAGAATGACAGCTCCGTCATACCCAGCATCACCAACCTCCTGCAAATGCATGAACCGCAACACCGCCGAAAGAGGGATCATACCTCCATCCACTAATGGTCTGGCCGTCGAGCGCGAAATACAAAGAAGTCCGGCCAATAACTCTCAAGGAGAATGAGAAAACTCAGACAGAGACGCAATAACGTCGGGATTTATCCCCAACATGGCAGAAAATTCCTCATAAGTCGGACAGACTTCTTTCAAGCCAAAGCGAAATACATGGTCTTCGGGGTACCAGAATTATACTTCCACCATCAGCATGTTCCACTCTATGGGTCGATTATGCCATAAAGAAACTCAACGCATGTTGTAAGCATCATAGTCGGCATTATAGGGGCACATCGCCTCCAAAGTCTCGAGGTAGTTGGCAAACTCAACACTACCAGGGAGAGCCATCTCACAGAACAAGAAAGTCAGGATGTGAAGGTGCGATGTAAACACTCCACTCTTACCCCTCTTTTATACTTAAAAACCCCCACAAAAGACATAACCCCGACAGAAATCGAAAGAAATCCTGCCCCACAAGGTACCAAAGGCTAAAGAGGGTACCAATCAAAGCTTTAAATTGATCGGCAACCCCCTACTTTTGACTTTCTAGGATATGGGTAGATAGAATCTTTTGTATAGGACTAGGTTTTATTTTTTTTGGTTCCCTACGAGTTTTAAGCTAACTCAAAGGAGATTTTGTCTCATATTTCCAATGGGGGAGATTGAATCACCTTATACCTTTGACTTGCTTAAGTCTACATTGTATAAGTGCTCAACTAATTTGGAAATATTGACAAAATTTGTAGTCCATCCTAGAAACCAAAAAGCCTCAGAACGTATCTCTCTAATCCTCTTCAAAGATCAATGATGGTATAAAATGAATCACACAACACACAATTAGAAGTGCATACATGTGTTCATATTACTTAAAATTGAGTGTGTGTTTAATTCCCCTTGATTTGGAGCTTTAATAATTTTTTGGGAATTTTAAATAATTTTTAAATCTTTTTAAACTTTTTTTAAACATTTTTTTTAATAATTGTTTTTATTAATAAAATGGGATAATAAAGTTTTTGGGGTTAATTTACTATTTTAGAAACTTCTTTTTTCACTGAATTGTTTGGTTGGGTACGATCTCAAAGCGCTAGAGACTTCAGGGTGAGGTTTTGTAATTATTTTGACACGCGTGTGAGAGCCTATAACCAGCCAACACTTGTCATCCTCCGGGTTAATGTATTTGTGTTTCTTATGTGAGAGGGTTGGATGGAATACTGTTGATCGTTGGATCATTTCTTATCAAGGGTCTGCATGCGTTCTTGGTTAATCCCGGTGCTATCCATTTGAACCATCTTAATCAACCGCTGTTTTATAACCATAGGATCAAGTCAAACCTTGCAAGACTTCATCACAGCCACTGATTTGCCTCGATCATCCAGAACCTTCCCCAGGCACTATATATACCCTTCTTTTCTCAGCCTTAGAGAACTTTTGGGCATTCGTCTTCCAGAGAGAAAAAAATAAGAGAGAGAAGAGAGAAGTGAGAAGTGAGAAGTGAGAGAAGAGAGAAAAGAATAGAGAGAAGAGAGATAAAGGTAAACAGTTAGCCAAAACCAAACCCTAACCCTAAACACTTCGTCTCTGAAACAAACCTTCAAATAAACCTTACCCCAAACACAACCTGAGTGTTTGAGAGAGAGAGAGAGAGTGGTTTGTTCATATTGTTGCTGTAACCTCGTGATTTCTGATCTTGTACACAACTTAAACGTTAGAGTGAAGATCTAGTTTCTTTTTCATAGAAACGTTAGATCTATACTCTGAATGTTACATTTTTCACTAGATCTGCATATTTTCAACTTGGTTTAAGAAAATCATTTCTGTTTTGGTTTTAAAAATGTTTTATAGTTTCTGTTTTTACAAAACTTAACCTGACCTAGTTGGATTCGCACTTGGAGGGTTTTCAATCTCCTAAATATTTTCAAAAGAGATTGAGAAAGGTCTTGACTGATTTCTTAAGCAAGATCTCCGTGGAATCTGGGTTATATTTAAAGGTCAAAAGGTTTTTAGTCTTGTAAGAAAGAAAAATAACAAAATCACTGCATATAGACTTTATATGTAATTTGTATAGGACTGTTTGTAAATCTAAGTGTGTGTGAGTTCATGCATGTGTATAGGAATCACTTCACAACACTTAACACACTACTACACTGGAAGTGTTGTGTTTAAGATCTGAAATCATTGAGTCGACGTAAAGAAGCTAAAGCAAAGGAGGTTAGCAAACCGGAGAACATCATCAACAAATCAGATCTATCAGAAGTTAGAAGGACCCAAGGGGGTATATTCCTAAACTTAGAATAGGTTGATTTGTGTGCTTGCATGTTGTGTTGTTTGTAACTGATTTTTGTTATTAGTGGATTTTTGTTTTTGTGACTTAGAAGTCACCGTGGATGTTTCCTCTGTTGGGAGAGGTTTCACCACGTTAAAAATCATTGTGTTGGTTATCTTCATCTACTCACCTCATTCTTTAAGTGTGCTGAATTTTTGAAACTGCCTTAGTTTTAAAAACTGAATACATAATCTTAATTACTCTCGTACATAAGTTTCTTTGTAAACAAATCTTGCTTATAATTTTTATTTTCAAAAGAACAGGGTTTCTCCAACAAACATTCGGAGTTGCTTATACAGTTTAACCTTGTGTTAAACGGCATTAGCGACGTTTTTTAGCATATTCGACAAAGAAACATCAGACTGCCAAAAGAGAAAAACCTTATCAGAATTTAAGAAAAAAGGAAAACCACAAAAAAGAGAATGCCAAAAGTCATTTTACTTACATAACCTCCAGGGTTCACCACCCTAGAAGAGCGATGACGCGACGACTCCCGCAACAAGGTCCGCTCATCTGCAACCGACTCGAATGCGTCAAAAGAGTTCTTGCTCCCCAAAGCAAAAGGCGCCCTGGCCCTCCACTCCAGGTTTGCCCAGTCATTAATAGCCAACCATTCCCGGTGTAGTGCAGTGCTCACAAAAGCAGGTATTTTTAGAGATCAGAATGCTAGAATGATTCGCAGAAGAAAATCGCAAAAAGAGAGAAGGCAAGAAGTTGTGAAAAATGAGGGGAACTCTCCCCTTTATATAGGATGCCAAGGGTCATACCGATCCTCCCTACACCCCCAACTACCGATCAGCAGTGACCTTTTACCTTCTCAAGGAAGTCCAAAAGTCCGTACCACTACCTAATGGCACCCTCCATACAATGCCGACCGGCATCCCCCTCTAATTTTCGTACAAAAATTCCCAAAAAATACTAGAAAACCATGAAAAATCCTCATAAAATTCCTAAAAATCTCGAAACGGATTTAGAGCACTTTCACCAAGAAAATCTCGCACTTCCTCAAGCAGAACTCTTAAAAGACAAGCGAATCTCTCCCCGGCAATGTCCAAAACTTCAGGATCATCGCCTATTCTCCAAAGTTCTCAATTTTCCCCAAGAAATGCGTCCAAAACCTGGACCACCTAATCACTTCCCCGACATCAAATTGGTTATTCCCCCAGTAAAGTCTCCAGAAGACACACAAGGATTTCCCCAGCAATCATCTCCCCATCTCAAATCAAAATCACGAGGTAATTTCCCCGACAGATTTCCCCAAGGTCATTTCGAACTTAAGCTCGCAGAATTGGCTTCAACCCGTAGAATTGGTCATCTCACCTTAAGCCCGCAAAATTGATCATCTCACCTTAAGCTCGCAGAATTGGTTTCGACCCGCAGAATTGGTCATTTCACCTTAAGACCGCAGAATTGGTCATCTCACTTTAAGCCCGCAGAATTGGCTTCAACTCGCAGAATTGGTCATTTCACCTTAGGCCCTCATAATTGGCTTCAACTCGCAGAATTGGTCATTTTACCTTAATCCCGCAGAATTTTTCATCTCACCTTAAGCCCACAGAATTGGTCATCTCACCTTAAGCCCGCAGAATTGGTCATCTCCACTTTAAGCCCTCAGAATTGGTTTCGACCCACAGAATTGGTCATTTCACCTTAAGCCCGAAAATATTGGCTTCGACCCGAAGAATTGGTCATCTCACCTTAGGCCCGCAGAATTGGCTTCGACCCGCAGAATTGGTCATTTCAACTTAAGGTCGTAGAATTGGCTTCGACCCACAGAATTGGTCATATCCCCTTTAAGCCCCCAGAATCAGTTTCGACCCACAAAATTGGTCATCTCACCTTAAGCCCGCAGAACTGGTCATCTTACCTTAAGCCCGCAGAATTGGCTTCGACCCGCAGAATTAGTCATCTCACCTTAAGTCCACATAATTGGCTTCGACCCTCAGAATTGGTCATATCATCCTTAAGCCCGCAGAATTGGTTTCGCCCCGCTGAATTGGTCATCTCACCTTAAGCCCGCAGAATCGGTCATCTCACCTTATGCCCACAGAATTGGCTTCGACCCACTAAATTGGTCATTTCACCTTAAGCCCGTAGAATTGGCTTCGAATCGCAGAATTGATCATCTCACCTTAATCCCGCAGAATAGGCTTCAACCCGTAGAATTGGTCATCTCACCTTAAACCCGCAAAATTGGTCATCTCACCTTAATCCCGCAGAATTGGCTTCGACCCGCAGAATTGGTCGTCTCCCCTTTAAGCTCTCAGAATCGGCTTCGACCCGCAGAATTGTTCATCTCACCTTAAGCCCGTAGAATTGGCTTCAACTCGCAGAATTAGTCATCTCCCCTTAAATCCCTCAGAATTGACTTCGACCTGCAGAATTGGTTATCTCACCATAAGCCCGTAGAATCGGCTTCGACCTGCTGAATTGGTCATTTCACCTTAAGCCCGCAGAATTAACTTCGACCCACAGAATTGGTTATCTCACCTTAAGCTCGCAGAATTGGTCATCTCATCTTAAGCTCGCAGAATTGGTCATTTCACCTTAAGTCCACAGAATTGGCTTCGACCCGCTGAATTGGTCATTTCACCTTAAGCCCGTAGAATTGGTCATCTCACCTTAAGCCCGTAGAATTGGCTTTAACTGGCAGAATTGGTCATCTCACCTTAAGCCCGCGGAATTGGCTTCGACCCGCAGAATTGGTCATTTCAACTTAAGCTCGTAGAATTGGCTTCGACCTACAGAATTGGTCATCTCCCCTTTAAGCCCTCAGAATCGACTTCGACCCACAGAATTGGTCATCTCACCTTAAGCCCGCAGAATTGGCTCTGACACGTAGAATTGGTCATCTCCCCTTTAAGCCCGCAGAATTGGTCATCTCACCTTAAGCCCGAAGAATTGGCTTTGACCCGCAGAATTTGGCATCTCACCTTAGGCTCGTAAAATTGGCTTGACCCACAGAATTGGCTTCGACCCACAAAATTGGTCATCTCACCTTAAGCCCGCAGAATTGGTCATCTCACCTTAAGCCCGCAGAATTGGCTTTAACCCACTGAATTGGTCATTTCACCTTAAGCCCGCAGAATTGGTCATCTCATCTTAAGCCCGCAGAATTGGTCATCTCACCTTAAGCCCACAGAATAGGCTTCGACCTGCAGAATTGGACATCTCACCTTAACCCCCAGAATTGGTCATCTCACCTTAAACCCGTAGAATTGTCTTCGACCCGCAGAATTGGCTTGGACCCGTAGAATTGGTCGTCTCCCCTTTATGCCCTCAGAATCGGCTTTGACCCGCAGAATTGGTCATCTCACCTTAAGCCCGCAAAATTGGCTTCAACCCGCAGAATTGGTCATCTCCCCATTAAGCTTTTAGAATTGGCTTCGACCTGCAGAATTTGTCATCTCACCTTAAGCCTGCAGAATTGGCTTCGACCCACAGAATTGGACATCTCAACTTAAAGCTCGCAGAATTGGCTTCGACCCACAGAATCGATCATCACAACCTAACCCCTCAGAATTATCTTCGACCCGCAGAATTGGTCAACCCCATCATTTCTGCAGGTCCTCGAAATTGACTTAAATCTTTCCTTTAAGACCATCCCCAACATGCCCCTTTAAGCACTCATAATTGGCTTCGACCCGCAGAATCGATCACCCTCATCTCCAAGCCCTCAGAATTGGCTTCGACCCACAGAATCTATCACCCTCATCCCCAAGCCCTCAGAATTGGCTTCGACCCGCAGAATCGGTCATCCTCATCATTAGGTCCTCAGAATCGACCTCGACCCTCCGATCATCCTCTTTCAAAGGCATCATGTGGTGTCTATTCGACGGCTATCGTTTGTTCCAAACTTACACATCGAGGGGCTCTGTAGACACCCCATTCTAATACCCTCTAACCTCTCCTTAGGTCCCTATCACCTCCCTTCATCATTGCAAACCCAAGTCATACCCCGAGTACTGACCCAGAGGCCATTGGGCACTCCCAGGCTCTATTTGACCAAAAGTCAAACTCTTCAACTCAAATAAAAATAATTGAATCATCGAAGGGCATTGAAACCCCTTTCCAACGGTCTGTCCCGTGCGTGATTTTGACTTACGGTGCAGACGAATGACCCATTTTCCCTCGAAACTCGATCAGGAGGTCATCGGACGCTCCCAAGCTCCGTTTGACCAAAGAAAACTCTTCAGCTCGACTAAAAGTGAATGAATCTTTGAAGGGAACTAAAACTCCTTTTCCAACGGTCCGCCCCGTTCACGATTCTAACTTACGGTACGGACGAACGATCCGTTTTACTCCTAAAGGTCACTGAATGCTTCCAGTCCCCGGTTGACCAAAGTCAACTCCCTGAACCAAGTCAAACTCTTTGGAATGTCGAAGTATATCTCCTCACCTTTCCAACGGTCTACCCCGTGCGTGATTCTGACTTACCATGCGGATGAACGATCCGTTTGCGTC
Organism: Sambucus nigra; assembly: GCA_949130495.1. Lineage (NCBI taxonomy): Eukaryota > Viridiplantae > Streptophyta > Magnoliopsida > Dipsacales > Adoxaceae > Sambucus > Sambucus nigra. The sequence continues at coordinate 497,405,859 of OX422208.1, read as the reverse complement.
CAACAATTCCCCGTCCAAAGGACCGACGAACGCTTCCGAGCCACATTTAACCCAAAGTTAACTCTTGAACCCAGGAGCGATCCAAAATACTTTGGAAGGTATCTGAATTATCTTTCCAATGGTTCTCCCCATGTGCGATTTGGATCAACGGTTTGCACTCTACGACCGATTTTTCAAAGGAACCTGAAAGAGACTGCCAAACGGCAGGTTCCAAACCCTGCATATCAGCAGTGTGCCTAAACACACCTATCGATTGGCAGGACCAGGGCTATGTCGATCGGCAATTCCCTAGGCCTATAAAAACAAGGGCCTAACCTCATTGAAAAATTAGAAAAATCAGAGATCCATCACTCTCAGCAAGCTCAGAAAACCCCTCTAGCAGTCTGCGTGATTTCCACATCCAAACCCCTTTCCAACCTTCACCTTCCATCACCCTCTTCATCAAACTTGGTGAATTAAGTATCCTCCATCATCACCCAAGTGCAAGGGCTTCTCTCCAACATTCAAGATCAAGCTCAAAAGCTTCAAGAAGGTCCAATTTTCTCAATTCTCTCTTTAAATTCCCCTAAATTCTCATTAATTCATTTTATTAATTAGCACTTTTATTCTCTCATCTCACATATCTTAATATACTTTTTATTTAGTATTATCGCACATCTCTTATTTTCATATAAATAAAACCCCAAAAAACAAGAAAAAGAGGATTTGCTCATAAACTCCAAACGAGAATTCTCACACTTTTCTCACAACTAAAACACTTCCTTTTACACACACACACACATATGTAGGAGAAGTCCCTGATTGGATTCATACGATAAATCCCACCCCTCATTTTGCATACGAACTACGTGAACTTTGATGCGTATGGCTACATAGGCGTCTCAGGGTAAAACCCGTGACTCGAGTCCTATTCCTACTCTTCTCTCATTTTCTATGTTCTTTAACCTTAACTCTCTTAAATTCTATATATTTACATATACATATAGTTTTCCTTAGTGGCATATTATTTCATGTACGTTATTTTTCCGTTTCAACGATCAACGCGAGGATAACCGCATAAATCCTATTGTTTAATATTATTTCTAGGAACATTCCTACAGATGACTCACTTTATCTCTTCCATGATACAAGTTGATGATTCCTATCTCCACTACGTATACACATGCACACGTATCACGGGGAAATAAAGGAAAATAGCAACAACCCATGAGAGACCGTAAGGGCGGAATGAGTGCCTAACACTTTGCCATTTCCTAACTTAGCCTCCGGACCCTTTTTTCGAATCATTTTGGTTTCGTATGTATCAGTCTGTCTTTGGATGCTGTCCTTCGGGATGGCTCCCCCCTTCTTTTATGTGTTTTGAGTAAAATAGACTAGCGAATCCCTCTCTCTACATTTTTCACCTCATCAACGACGCCGACCGAAGCGCCCCCGAGAGGCATGCACGAGACCCAAAGGGATCCTCTCCCTCCACGAGGATCGGGGATGGCCACATTACATATACTCCAAAAATCGATGATTTTTCAATACTCATCTCAATATCAAACTCAATATAGTTATTTGTATTTTTCCAACAATTTTACCCTCTCAATCACTCCCAAGCTAGTGGAATCCTACGCTGAAAGCCACCATGATCAATATCAAGAAAGTCTCGAAACTCAAACCTCATAAAGTCCTACATAAAAAGAGTACGGGAGCCATCCGAAGAAAAATTGCTCTAAGGATGAGGACACTCTTACTTGTTTAACGTACATGGATATTTAGAAGATTAAATTAATGACGCAAATCAAATCAAAGGAAGATGGAAATATTAAAAAAAATATTGATTATAGTATCCGTGACACCCTATATGGGAAAAATTAAACTACTAGTTCTTTATAGTATGAGTCAGCATTGTTACTCGAGCTAAGAGAAAAAAAATTGTCATTGTTAAGAGAGTTGAGTGGGGATTGAACATCGGTCACACCAAACACAATGTCTTTCCCCTCTCTTGTCAGACATAAAAGGTGGAGACAAATAAAAATTTTAGGTTCATAAAGTGTTATCTTGCTTTGAAGGACACTTATAAAATAGATCCACTAGTTCCAATCACGCTACAAGTTGAACAAGAAATCTAGGACTAAATCAACATCTGATGAGAGTGAGTTCACCCACTCCGACTTAGTCCATCATCTCTACCCATCAAGGATTGTTATGTGCCTTCTATGAATGACATGTCATTTGATGATGATGCCCTCCCCATGTTTACCCAGTTAAAGTTTAAGCGACCAATTACTATAAATTCTGCGAAAGATAAGAGAAAGGTCGATAATAACTCATCCACTAGTTTTATCGATTTTGTGGTGAACGTGTACACGCACATGAACCTCTGGATGAATCTCGTATTGTGAAGGCTCAAATAAATAAATCTCAATCAGAGGTGAAATTAAAAATTATCATAAGAAAAGGACGAGTGATCAAAAGAAAGGAGGAGGAGGAAAAGGAAGAAGAAAAAGACAAAGAAAAATAAGAAATAGTGAGTCACGGCTACTCCAACTTGTACCTCGTGCACGCGCATATTGGGAGGATCAAAGATAAATCATCCGAAAAAAATGAGAGGCAGAGCTAGAAATCATGTAAGAGAGACAAATGCATCAACAAAATTTTGATTCCCCAAGCAAAAAACGTTTTTTTAAATTATTTTTTGAAATAAATTGTTTACGTTTTATGCTCTAATTTTACAATATAATAAAATTTAAATTTTATGATTTACTATTTAACCAAATACGTTATTAATTTCAACTATTGTAAGTTCTTGAATTAAACTAAATGTTATTTAAATGAACTACTATCTTGAGCCCTATTTGATAGAACAATGTAGAATTAATTCGTACCCACCCCAAAATAAATGAATTCTATGACAAACTAGTTTTTTGTGCTCTAGGTGTAAGTGCCTTAGTTTAAGTTGTAATTATTTTCCAGGGAAAATAAAGGCTATCAAATGAGCCTAAAATCTAGAAAATGTAAAGGATTCCTTATCTGTCATGACAAATTAGGCTATCAAACATGGCCTTAATTTTTAATGGCTACGGAATTAATTTAAAATAAAAAAACTCGAAAAAATATAAACAATACTTAATTTAGCACGGAGACCATTGACGCTATATATGGAGTGACAAATGTTTAGTAATTTTTCCGCACCTGAAGTGGCAAATCTGACAGCATTTCGCTAAAATATTTATCATTTTAAAAATAAAATGCCATTTTGCGGCATGAAGTTCAAAACTATCATATACATGGATAAAATAACATATTGACTTGTATATGACCATGATTCTAACAATCTACTGTGAGTATATAAGATCTAAAAAGTATTATTTGCCCACTTTAAACGAAATGGGCATGTTTGAAAGGTTTAATCTATCATGGAAAATGGTGGTAAATCCACAGTTTCCCATTATTGAGAGTGTTAGACACCCCTAATTTAACCTTGAATAATTTACCTTGGTTTGGTCACGTGATGGTCATTTGCCTCATTTTTTAGGCAAAATTTTATCTGGTTTCTCAAAGAAATTTTTCCCCATTGTCACCCCCCCCCCCCCCCCCCGAGCAAATACATTGTTGAAGACTTGAGATTTGATAGACATTTTATGTGGTCGAGCCTTCATCTTCGTCTACACAACCAAACGAGTTCCCATATTCTAACCATTTCTCACCTCATTCTTATTTCTTTCGATTTCTTCGAAGAATAGATAAGGTTTAGTTTTGAATTTTCTATACTTTGATATATTGATAATGTTGTTGCAAAGAGTTGTATGGGGGAGGAGATGGGTTTTATTTGAATAAAAACATTTAGAAGAAGATAAATATCCACAAATGTATAGAATTGTAAAAAAATAAATCAAATTAAAAACAATCGGATTTGTATGATTCTCCACACGTTGTTACAATTTTTCTAACATTGTGGCTGTGTATTTTATCTTGTATATTATTCATTATTGTTTAATTATCCACATGTTTTTATTTAACGTTTTAAATCTGTTTAATTCTACACGAAATTATTTTTTTTGGATCTACAAATGGTTCATTATTATTTTTTTATTTCAAGGATATAATATTTCATTATTTTTTTTATTATGATACAAATCAAGGATACTAATCCACCTTGGTTTAGTCGAGTGGTAAGTGGGGGGTCGTTTGGTCCAAAGGCCTCGAATTCGACCCCACTAATGGATACCGGCCTGAATTGAAGCGGAGCGTGCATTAGGGAAGCTATGGCATAGCGTTCCCCCGTTTAGCTTGAATGGGGAAGTTTAAAGGGCTCGTTCATATGGAGGCTCAGGGTTACAAAATAATAGGATACTACATAATCTGAATTCTATCAAATAATAGTTGTGGGTGATTATTTGGCCACAAGCGAGATAGAGACACATGTCCATTGATCCTATCAACGATCTCGCACTAAAAGATAAGGATCGTTGGAGCCGATCTACGCAAATATTAGATTTAGAAACATCCAATCAAATCGGATAACTATTTAAAGTCATGGAGTCCTTAAAGGCTCAATATTTTTTCCCTTTCTCTATAAATATAACCCTTACCCTATGAAAAAGGGTCAAATAATATTTGTTATAAATAAATGATTAATAAAGAGGGAGTAACAACCCATGGGTGTAGGCACATTGTCGAACCTCGTACATAATGTTCTTGTGTGGTTTAGCTTTATTTTTTTTATTTGTCTTTGATTATGTTTATCAACAATAATAAGACTTTACCACCTATATTTGGCATTGTATATGGGAAGCAAATTCCTTTTCTCATTAAAATGAAGCCAACGAGCAAAGATGTCTCATTCACGCAACCAACACCTACCATCTCACAGTAATCAGTAGAACAATCATAATAGCCTTGAGGCTCCAAAAGTCAGGTCTAAAATCTAGCGTAGTAATAACCACAACACTCCCAACACACGTTATCACCCACAGGAGGATCAAACTGTGGAGATCAATGAATAGCCATGATCCAACAAAATCTCTAGACTTGTGGATTCCTATGAACAATGACTATGTTAACAAGAGGAGGCCATGTGAAACCAATAAGAAGAGAACTCCCGCCTTCAACGTCGGACAAATGTAAACTCCACACCCGTACCCTTAGCCCTCAGTCAATTGAAACTTGTAACTAAGAAGGAGTTCACGTCGCGATCAGGATCATTCCAGGTTAATAGTCTCGCTGAACAGAAGATACCACTATAGTATTCATCGTAACAAGAACCTTCGAGTTTTCATCCAAAGAGAGATGGACGAGCATCCATCTCATCAATGGTCAGATCCACCAAGGATTTGGACATGGGAGTCCTCATCAGTTAAATGAAATCCTCCTTTTTGAGGTTAATAAATGATTTTGAGCCTCCTAAGAAGCTCGTCGTTCCTCGATTTAAGATCTACAGTGGAAAAACTGACCCCCGCCGACCATGTTCGTCAATAATAATAGGACATTACCCTCTCGAGCAACAACAAGTCTCTCATGTGCCGCATCTTTCCTTCCATTTGGGGTGACATGGCACAAAAGTGCTTTGAAAAATTACCATATTGATCAATCATGAGCTTTAAAAAGCTCGTGATGGCCTTTACTTTCGAATTCATCACTAGTAGCACCCATATAAAGCGGATGGACTCACTCCTTAAAATGAAGAAGAAGCTCCAATGGAACCTGTGTGAATATGCTCGGAGCTACTATGAAATATACAATAAAGTTGAGGGTTGCTCCGAGCAGGTAGTAGTGGCCTTATTCAAGATTGGCCTACCAAGCAGCGTCATATTGCATTGGTCCCTTACGAAGAAAGTGGCAACTAACATTAATAATATTATGTTACTGATCGAGAAATATGCCAAGGTGGAAGACGTGGTAGAAGGCACACAACAAGACAATGGTCAGCAAAACCGAGCAAGAATGGGGATAAGGAGAATACTCCCAAGATGGGGGTAAAAATGGTGTACCGATGGTCTACGACGAGGCATACCCTAATAAGTATCACCTTGCCATCAACACTATTTTTAAGGATCCGAACTACAAAATCTTAAACAAGAGTAAGGATCAGTATATCTCAAATGGCCAAGGAAGATGTTAGAGGATCCATCAAAGAGGAATACTACCCTGAGATGTTCCTACCATAAGGACCATGGGCACAAAATAAAAAAATAAAAGGCACTCAATTCACACCTTTATGAACTAGCCCAAGAAGGTAATCTAGATGCCCGCATAGAGAAGAAGAACAAAAGATGCCCCATGGAGCATGATCAAAAGCCTGATAATGTCGTAGATGAAAAAAAATGGGACATGAGTTTGCGGTTATCCATGGTGCATCAAACCCAAATCAGATTCAAGGCAATGTCGTACGGATGGAACTAAAAACATTTATTGCGATCATGGAAGCTTTCCTGGTCAACCCTTCTCAAACTTCGACTGGAAACATCATTGACCAGAAGATATAGACTATGCTAAGTATATCGTTTTCACCAAGGAAGACCTAATTGGAGTTAGAACTCCACATCATGATGCATTGGTTATTGATCTCATAATTTCCAATTAGGATATGGATAAGCTACTAGTGGACCATGGGAGATCTTAGGAAGTCATACATTTGAAGTTGTTCAACAAACTCAAACTTGAGATAGAGGACTTGAAATAAGCGACCATCCATTTAGTCGGCTTCGCTAAAAGAAGGATGATGCCCTTGGGAAAGGTGGTACTCAAGTACGATATGGGAACATATCTAAATTGATAGAATTTCTAGTATGGGACATTGAGTTGTCCTATGACGCAATCCTAGGGCGATGGTGGATCCACACCATCAAATATGTTCCTTTCACCTACCATAAAAAAGCTCAAATTCATTACCGACAAAGGTATAAAGAGGATATATGGTAACCCAGCTACTGTTTGGAAATATTTCATTGCTCCCATTAGACACACACAAGAAAAAAGGAAAATGTGGTAAACACAGAGGAAAACATTTCCTCTAAATAGCAGTTAAAAAATAAAATATCGGGGTTAAAGAAATAAGGGTGGACCCCACAGATAGAGTCATGGAACTATTACAAGAAGTCATATTTGACGACTCTCACCACTACACCAAATTTGCTGACTTGTCAAGGTCAATGACCGTGACAAGTTTAACTTGTCAAGGTCAATGACCGTGACAATTCCTGGGGTGATAACTTTTTTTGTCACGAACTTATCACGGTCATTGACCGTGACAAGTTCGTTAGAATTGTCACAGTCATGTCACAGTCCTTGACCTTAACAAGATTATCACGGTTAAGGACCGTGACAAGCCCGTTATAATGACTAAAAAATTATCATGGTCAATGATCATGACAAGTTTCTTTGCCACGGACTTGTCACGGTCAATGACCGTGATAATTCTGGGCAGAATTGAAAAAAAATATGTTGGGCAGTATAGCCACTGCCACTGCGCAGCAGTATATTTGTACCTGTTATAGCAACTTGTACCTATTTAAGCATCATATATCTAAATAAAATAGAGATAATGAAAATATACATTCAAAATAGAGACAATATGCATCACGATATAATCCAAATATAATTCAAATATACCAACTTAAAAATAATTCAATTCAAATAATGTCACTACATGTCTGGGGTAAGGTTAACTCTGAGGATGTGAGTAGGCCATACGATATATGAATTAACAGACCCACTAATATACATCATGCCTCATTGTTCGCGTAACCATAATGGGGAGTTATCCTTCCCGAGTATCACATGCGTGATGAGCACCTTGGACTCGATGTCTTGAAGCTCACATTCATGAACTAGTGCACCCTGGACGATACTCGGGTTCCTCAATCCTCTCCCTATCCGCTGGCCATCAAATATTTCCAGTATAAACATGCTCGGCCAACCAAGTGTCGACATCGGTCGGTCAAAGGGAGCCAAATAGGGGAGTGGATCATCAATGTACGCACATGTCAGCGATGAAGCAGTGAGGTCCACATCCTCGTCATCCTGCACCTTATCCTCCTCCTGTACCTCCTCCTCCAGCACCTTCTCCTTCCCTTTACCCTTAATATTTTCTCCTAATGAATGCTTCATGAATGAGAACACATCTAGGACCGTCGCCTCCAAACGGGATAGCTTCGTGTCATGCGAGTCCACCGTTCGAGTCAACCCGGTGTCGTTCGTCTCCAGTCCGATGATCCTAGATTTGGTCACCCACGAGATCACCCCCTTGTCCTCCACTTGCGATTAGCACCAAGCACTTAGCTAAGTGCGTCTGTGGACAAAGATACCTTGTCAGCATCAGACTGCGACTCATGCACTTCCTTAAACTTTACCTGAAACGACAAAAAGCACATAATTAGTAAAATAAGTGAATTAAAAAATTATAACATAATTAATAAAAAGTAAACTGTCGGATTACTTACAGTCGTGTTCGCGATTCTCGGGGACACCTCCTTATCCTTCCCCTTCTTTGCCCGAAGAGCCACATAAGTATCGAGCCTAATAAAATAATTAGTATCGGCCCCGCAAAGTAATATAATGCAGAATAATATATTTCTGTAGTTATAGAAAAATTAAATCTTAACATCATCATATGCTCCACCTCGACGTAAAACGTCTAGTCGAAGTAGTGCACGTCCGTCTTTTTTGCCCGATTTTCCCTCCCCGATTAGCGAGATGCCAATTGTGGCTCCCCGATCTCATTGTCAATGAACTTTTGCCATTATGCCAATGAGATCGGCCCCTGCGACGGGACGGATTCACACATTCGGATAACGGACTCTCGTGTCTTTCCAAACTACCGGGTCCGTATATTTTTTCCACGTCTTGTGTTGCTCCCTCAACTCCTCCAAGACGGAATCGCGTAGCTTTGTATCCAGGCTGAATTGTTCTTGTCCAACAAATACAATGTTAGCTGTGAACAAAAATAAATATAAATATAAAACGAAATTAAAATTGAAATCGAAATCGAAATCGAAATTGAAATATTCATATAAATGTAAATATAAATACATTGCCTGTAGTGCCACCAAAACAGCTAACTTGAGCTTATATGGCACTTCCTTCCAACTAATGTACCCCGCGCCGATGATCGTCTTTACTAGCTCGAGGGATCTCGCTAATAGCCTCGACTTGTTCTCGATGGCCATCCCCGATTTTCCATATTTGGAGAGCCTAGGAGCCCTCGTCGCCTTCGCTCCCACCGAGCCTAGACGACATCATCATAGTCAGCATCATCATCCTCGCCTTAATACCTTGAGGATACATTTGCTGTAAAAAAATGTTATTAGTACAAATCAAAATGAATTAGAAAAAGACATGCAAATATGTACAATTACTACAAATAAAAATGAATTATTACTGTTAAACACCTCAATTCTGAATTCCAAAATAACAGCATCTAGCTCATAATATGTACAATTACTAAAAATTTGAAACATCCCCACCCCCACCCCTACTGCCCACACACGCACACTACACAAGAGTGAAAAGGATTAAAAATGGATGTTTCGGTACAAATTGGAATATTTATTACAAATTGAAAAATTGTTTAAAATTCGGGTTATCATAAAAAATGGATTGATATTTGGTAGGAGCAGCCAAGTCATCCACACTACTATTTCGATGCTTTGGCGCGTGTTGAACAATTGACCACGTCTCGTTGTTGATATACGCCGAGTAAAACACTTGGTTAACCTTTTGAAATGCACAAACAAATGGCTCATCGCTCACGTGGTCAGTTCTCTTTAACTTGGACAAGTCAACCATGATCAAATTGGTGACAGGATCAACTTTACAAGCATTTTTATCCTCAACTCTTACCCAGTCACAGTAAAATAAAACCTCTTTGAAGCTTATATAATCCAATTCAAATATATTTTGGATTACACCATAGTAAGTCATTTCATCTTCAACGAGGTTTTTATCTTTTGCGCTCGCTCGAAAGAAAGTAAGAGACTTGTATGAAATGCCCGAGTTCTGTACATTTGTACTTTCCTCGTACACTTTAGCGCTGAAAATGTAAACGTTCAATCGATACTTTTTGTACTGTTGTGCCACGAACAAGGGTCCAGTGCCTAGACGAGCAAGCCTTGATGTCGCATCACCCATATTTAAGAGTTGAGAATATAGATAAATTAATTATGTTGGTTGTAAAATTTGACTGTAATGTAACGTTATATAACGGTCATTTTCATTATAATTACCTCTTGTGTCAACCACAACCTAAATTCGCTGTCTGATTGTACCATTGTTTTTAGTTTTTTATTGTTCTCATAGGCTTCATATTTTCTCCATATTACAAAATTAATCATGTATAAAATAATCTAAAATAATGTTAAACATTATAATAATCGAAACTTACTTTTTCCATTCTTTGACATCTTCATGTGTGTCAAATAGATAACGAGCTACTTGTTCATGTTGTAAACTCGTTAAATAAAATTGACCTCCTAGACTATGCCTTTCTTGTCTCAATTTCATTCCCAGTTGAGTTCTTCTTATGCTTGACATTCTTAAATTTGGGATTCTTACCTGGCATATTAGGGCCACATTCAGAAGATTTACTTTAAATTTCTAAACCCGAAAGTTGTCTAGGCGGTATCCTATATTCAACCCCGCCCAATAAAAAATTGAAACCTTTCTCAAATCTGAAACTATGAGTTGGGGGTAAAAACCTCCTATGGCAATGGTATACATTTTTTGAGCTAAAGGATAGACGAAGAGATTCAGTCTCCTCTCCACAAATAGGACAAACCAAATAACCACGTACCCGATCTTAACAAATGTAGTTCAACTGTTTTCGACTCAAACACCTTGCCATTTTTACACCTAGCACACGGACACGGAAACTCTTCATCATTATTACATCTCTTTGCGTATTTCACAAATTCATTAGCACCTCTGCGAAACACATCACCCATTCTATATGTCTCACCCATCCACTCTTTGTATTTTGGATATCCCATCACAGCTACCACAACTAATCACCTATTAAAGGTAAGAAGCGTATATTCATGGATTAGTATAAACAAAACTTAGATTTATAGTATGTTTCATTTAATTATGTCTTATTTATATTCGATTTTTAAATTTCAAATTCAAATTCAATTTATAATAGAAATTTATATTTCCTCCATCTCCTCTAAAGGGCGAGTGGTCCTATCCCATTTAAGACCGCATTTTTTTGTAATATACTTAACAGCTCATGCACATTGTTACGATTTGAGAAAAATTCGGCAGCATATCCCCGTAGTTCTCCAAGTACACGACATAGATTGGTAAGTGTGAGTGTTATTTCAATTGATCAATTGAAATAATAGTCACATTTGTCAATCTAGTATGTACCCAGAGAACATTAGGATAGGACTGCAAAACTTCCTCCAAAAGTAAAAACTTTAAGTCACTAAGAATATTATTATTAAGAAATTATGTAGTCCCAAACTGTCCAAATAGAACAATTCAAGAGATCTCATTACAGGGGTAATGACTCTCGAACGGGTCTAAGGGCTATTGAATGCGTCGCATAAGAACTAGAAGGCTAGTATCTATGCGCACTATTTGTAATTTCAAGTATGTTTCATTTAATTATCATACTGTATATATATTGTTCGTTATACAAAGTAATATTCAAAAAAATTTGAAAAATCCCACTCCCATATGGACAATAATCCAGTGGTCATGCCACTTTTAAAATTAACCAACCAAACTTCGATTCACTATAATCCAACCGCAATGTCAACAAAAAATGTGTATCTCGTACTCCTTCTAATTCATCTACTCAATTAATTATTTTCATCAATTAAATTAACAATTAAAGTACACAATTATTAATTTACTAATTTACAATGAAGGGCAATCCTACTTTCATATATTAATTTACTAAAAAAATTAATAATCAATCAATTCGTTTACAAGGGACACTACTTGCATATGAGGGAAAATATATAATAAACCAATCAAAATTTAATAAAAAAATTAACAAGCCCCATTTCACCTTGCCCCACCCCCATCCCCCCTCCCCACACACACTCGCACGCAACCCCACCCCCCGTCACACCCCAGGCATCATTTCCCCCTCCCGCACATACACGCACACTACACACACATATACACACACGCACACATACAAACACACAGCCCCACCCCTACCCCACCACCCACCCCCGTCCCTGCCCCTCCTCCCTCCCCCCACCACACACACACACAAACGGCCCCACCCCCCATCACACACATACGCGCACACACCCTTCCACATCCCCCACCCCACACACACATACACACACACACGCATAAATAAATGGAAGAGAGAGAGAGAGAGAGAGAGAGAGAGAGAGAGAGAGAGAGAGAGAGAGAGAGAGAGAGAGAGAGAACCAACCTGAAAGTAGAGAAAGAGAGGGAGAGCAGCGCGTAGAGAGAGAAAGAAATTGGAGGGAAACAAAGCCGTGAGGAAAAAAGGAGGGGAATGGGTTTTTTGCTGCGAAACTTGTCTCGGACATGTCACGGTCCTTGACCGTGATAATATTATAAGGATTGTCATGGTCATTGACCGTGACAAGTCCATGGAAACTGTTATTATCACGGACTTGTCACGGTCATTGACCGTGACAAACATTTCTCACGGACTTGTCAAGGTCATTGATCTGATAAAGAACGCGTGTTTTTTTGTCACGATCATTGACCGTGACAAGGCTAGCCACTGAAAAGGTGCCAATTTCCCATTTTAGTGTAATGCACCCGAAAAAGAAATTTTTGATCGGAAACTCACTCATTGATCACAAGAAGGAAAAACTTATTTATTTTCTCAAAGGTAACCGTGATGTATTTGATTAGAAGTCATATGATATACTTGACATCGATCCTAAAGTTATGTGCCACCGAATTCAAGTGGACTCAACATTTTTTTTTATCATACAAAAGCCATAGGAACATCCCCAGAGAAAGCAAAGGAAATGTAAAAGGAAGTAGGGAAATTTTTTAAGGCAAGGTCCATTAAAAGAACATAGAGCTAGCAAGTACAATGTATGGGCTCACATCGAAGGATAAAAAACTTTTCGTCCAGGGTTGGATATAGGTCATAGAGTCTGAGACGACCCAAGACTTTAATCAAAGTCGATAATGCCTTACACAATCGTGATCGAAAATTCCAAATCTAATAGCATATGTTAACAAAAAATGGATGTTAGTGCACCATTAATTTTCATATGCATGAACTAATAAGGTTATGTATAGTGGTAACCGGATGACAGCAGGGCCCAAGGTGAGCATTCAAAGCTCAAGAGATATTTAAATAATAGTATCGGCTCATTTTTAATGGTTTGGAAAGGGATGGATGTTTTGTTAAATCTTCAAGTGACACGGATTACTGCCAAATTTCAAAAATCACTTGGAACTAACAAGAACACACACAATGACCCAATTTTAAGAGAAATCCAAGGACGAGTGTCCTACTTGGCCATGTATATGATTGTACAGAAGTTGTATATAATGAGGTAGGTTTTTGTGCATAGTGCCGAGAGCACGCAATTTGTGGAATTAACATGACATCCTCTTTTACGGGTCGTGTATAGGTTTCCATGTGCCCATTCGTTGGCAATTTTTTAGAAACATAGCCAACCAATTCCAATATGGGCTTTGGACTCCTACTGGAAAAATGTTTCTATCATGCTCGATATCTCCAAATACCATGATGTTGATTGCACTTTGGAGATGAAATTATTTAAGAAGTGATAATGTGAATCTAGTGATGTAGAACCAAAGCTGTTTTTTGGCAAGTTAATGGAAATTGTGGCTCCATTATCTACATCGTTGATGGAGCCCATTTTGAATAATAAAAAAGGTATCCCGTAGGGAAAGAGATTGAGTCAGAGTGATAAAAACATACAAACTCAACAAAAAGACTACCTTTGTCATGAGAGGATAATGCACTAAGAATGTATGAATTGAAAAGAATCTTTATAACTACCCACCTTTCACATCGAAAAATCCCGATATGTGGTTCACGGAGATGAAATTAAACATTCAACATGTATCAAAAATTTTCAACCATTTATTGCTGACATATTTAAAGTCCGATTAGATGAAAACTATAGATACACGACTACCGCATAAGGTGAGGGTATTGGTGATGGTATAAAGTATGGTTATGCGGTTAGGAGCACGATGTTGACAAACTGCGACAGAATAAGAGCCGCTATGATTACATTATAAAGTCATATCCCATTGAATTATATGAAGATATACTAAACTACTTTAAACACATGTGTCGAATCGACAAATGGTTTCTCATGCGAGAATTTAGGTATCTTGTAACTAATTATTTAAAGCTCATGATTGTGATGATATACAAGCTTCAATGTTTAACATTTGTGTCGTTCGATGTTGGGCTAAAAGCTCCATCGCAAGAGAGTCGTGTTGTCTTTGTATTTAATGTTAAAAATGCACATTGTGTCTCATCTTAGTGCGCAAGATTCTACCCTTACCCCCTATTTCTTCCCATTGGAGATTATTCGCAACACTATAGGCTCTGCAGTAGGAGAATATGTTAAAGATCAGGATGGCTGAGTTCGACAATATTTTCCCCCAAAATGTTGCTGCAAAGGATGAACCCATCATTATCTCATATGATGAAAAGGAGGATATGACAGTGACATGAAGGGAATGATATAACCTTTGTGTATGGATTATTGTATTTTTTGTGAAGGAAATGATATAACTTTTCGTGAAGGAATTGATGTAAATTTTTACATGATAAAGTTATTTATGTGTCGTTATATTGTATGGTGGTATTTCTTTCTATTAGTATTGTTATTTCTATTGAATTACATTATAAATTTCTATTATTTTACAAAACACTACAAATATACCAATATTTTCTTCTTAACACCACAAGTGGCGCGTTGATAAGTGGTCGTGTAGAAAAGTGGCACGGTAATAAATAGTCATGAGTACAACAAATGTGGTGATAAGAGTCCGTGGGACCAAACCCACGGTGACAAGTGGTTGTGTAGAAATGTCAATAAGTTTTGTGTTTTAAGTGGTTGTGGGTACACCAACTGCGATGACAAGTAGTCATAGGACCGAACCCACTGTGGCAATAGGCCATGTAGAAAAGTAAAAAGTTTTGGGGTTTTACTATCACGGTGACAAGTAGTTGTGGGTACACCAACTATGGTGATAAGTGGCCATGTGACCAAACCCACAGTGGAAATAGGTTGTGTAGAAAATTCAGTAAGTTTTAGGGTAATCACAGTGACAAGTAGCCGTGGATACATAACCTACGGTGATAAGTGGCCTTGGGAACCAACTCACAGTGTCAAGATGCATTGGTTATCCCATTTACGGTGACAAATAGCAGTATGTTCCCAACTCTGGTGATAATATGACGTGTTTTGAAAACATATAATGACTAAGATGTCATGTTTTGCACATATATGGTGATAAATAGTCGTACGTAACTTCACACTAACTTTACCACATAAACAAACCCAATGAAAGATTAATATAGCAAATTAGAAACAAAAGTTACCAATCATTCTTGGGATAGTTCTAATTTTACAATTAAATGAACAATATGAAAGATACGTCAAAGGGTGTACGATGTTAACAAAACAAAATTACAAACACACCCAAATAAGTTATAAATCACACAAAATTTACAAAACATGTTTTAAAACCCCTTTACAACTTAGAAGGGATAAAACAAAAGTCAAATTATTTATTTCTTGTCTTCTTTATCATGAGATCATGCCTGGCCTTCGTCCTTACTTCCCTCATGGTTCGCTTCTTGGGAATATCTTTTTCTTTTCCTTTTTCTTGAGTGGTCTTGCCTCCTTTGGCTTCAAGTAGCACATCAACTGATCCTTTTAAAGATTCAAGTAAATCTTCAATGTCTTGGTCCTCTCCTATTTCAATCACATCTTGCAATATTTTGATAGATACATGAATTCCACTTACCTGAAATTTGTACATTAGGCTAAATAATAGCTGGTGGGGCGAAAACCAAGCGTCCGTGTAGATACCCCAATCATTGTTATCGGCTTCTGGCCGCAATGCAAAAAAACTAAAGTTTAAATACATTCAAATGGAGTATAGTGACTAGTCCGGGTATTGAAAATCCACAAGGAATTGACATAATTTAATTGATTTATTACTTATAAAATAAAAGTGTAAAAGGTGATGATGGTTTAAAAGGGGGAAAAGAGTTTATTACGCTAATTAAAACTAAACAAGATTAATAAAATGGGAGTACGATCACATCCCTGCCATGGGCTGAACAACGCGTAAAAAGGATTTTGGTTTGAAAACATTTAACCGGGCATATTCAATTAATTATAAACATCAAACATGAAGAAAATTAATTCAGCAATACAAGATTAAACATTTAATCGAAAATGATCACACGTGGATTAATTTTGAAATATTGATATAAACATTAACGTTGCGTGACAAAGAAATTTAAATGCCTAATATTCCAACTTCAGTTCACGAGGTTTTAATTAACTGCGTTTTTACCCAAAACCTAAATTTCAAAGCTCGAGACCCATTAATGGCGAAAATATGACCCGGGGCCTTAAACTAGCTACATCACGTAATTAAAGTAAGAAATAAACTTATTAACCAACGCAAATAACTAATTAGCCAACAAAAGCTAAATGAAAAGCAAGGAAATAAAGAGACAAAGCATGGAAGAAAGAAAATACAACTAAAATTAAAAGGAAGATGACAATAAATAGTACTTACATCAATAAAATGGGTTGAATACCTAGATAAAGAATCAACCCAAAAAAAAATTAAAATGAAAAGGTGTTTTAAAAAATAAACAAAACCCAATTTATGTAGTAAGTTGTAAAAGAAATAAAGGAAAAAGAAATGAAATAAGCAAAATTGCCAAAAATGTGGTGGGACCGGTCGACCACGGCCAAGGGGCCGGTCGACCAAGGTTTAGGTTTGATATCCCATGCCTTCATTCGTAGGCATAATCTGAATTGTCAATCGATCGGGGTCTGAGGGCCAGTCGACCAATGCTTTGTTTTCATGGGAACTTTGGTCTTCACAAGGGAGAAAAGATCTTTAACGGAAATGGCTATAACTTCTTCATTTGGACTCAAAACGACGTGTTGTTCACAGCCACACGAATCTAACTCAATGATCTACACTTCCATGGAATTCCATTGAGTTAGAGATGAAGTTTGAAATGACTAAAATGCCCTTGAAGTTGAGTCAGATGACGAAACTTCCTTGAAAAGCAACCAATCCACACTATAGGCATTCCCATACCTACAAAAGCTCAATTAGGCCTCGCAAAGCATATACACATACATAATATTGGTTGTCTGGTTAACGAGCATAAATATAGGCATTAAGGAACAAAAAATTAATAGATTGCATAAAGATAATGAGGGAAAATATGCAATATTCTGACGTATCACATGGTTTCGTTATCGAAACATGAACTTGGGTCTCTCAGGAAAGATCCGATTATTGAAACCAACTAGACTACAACATATTGGTAATTAGTTATCAGGAGTTGGCTTATTCTAATTTGTAGGAGGGTAGTGAGACTGGGTTCTATGAAAAACTAGAAAGGGTGAGGCATAACCCACTCCAATGGACGTTGTCTGCAAGGTTCTCAAGAACTTCTGGAGTAGCATTTGATAAAACCTTCTCATTTTGGTAAAAATGGAACTCAAGATGGAACTCCCTCCCTACAAGAAGATGAACTTTCACAATAATAATAGTAACTTTTCTCAAGAGGAACTCCTGAGAATGATTGCTGTTAGTAAGGAGTGAAAGAGCAAGGCACTTAGCACTAAACAGAGCAGTGAGAGAATACTAGGAGGATCTGGTGTGATTTTGACAGAGTAACAGTGCTATTGAGTTTTTATCTATTTATCTCCCATTTGACCTTGCCTAGGGGCCCTATTTATAATTGGGCCCTAGGGCTAAGTTAACACTTTTGGGCACCAAAATTGAGAAGGTTGGTGAGGGAGAAGGTCTGAAATGTACTATTTATCCCTACTTGTGTGCAGCTGCATGTCCCCTCTGACAGGTCCCACCTGGTGCAAACCAAAGTCAAAAAGCAGGTATGTCTCCCAATGAAGACAAAATATCTGATTTGATAACTATCTTTTGAAATGATAACTTGTGGTACAAACTTTGTAAACTTGAAAGAGGAGGCCTTGAGGACATCCTCCTCTAAAACTATCAATCTTAAGGGGGGCCTTGAGAACCTCTGTCCTCTAAAATCATTTTTCTTGAGAGGGGCCTAGAGGACCCTCTCTTCTAAGAAAATCATTTTTTTGTAAAGGTTCATTTCTTGTGAGCATCCCTTTGGCTGCTCACTTCACTTGTGACTGAGTGTGAGATGTGTGTGATTTTGAGTGACTCCTAGGGTCTTCCTACAAGTATTCTCCCAATCTTAAAGTGCTAAGTGGTTAATCTTTCCCAACAAACCTTATTCCTCAGCCACCAAGCCAAAACTCCCAAGGGATCCCAACTAGCCTACTTGAGCCCTCCTGCTCAACTAGGCTACCTATATAAGAAAGTAAGTGTTAGTACTTTTGTTCTTTTAAGGAATGACTTTTCATGATGAGGGGTTTCTCATGGTATCCACTCCTGGATTGTTTTCTAGAAGCTGAGGGGGGAGGACCTTGAGGCTTCCTCACCCAATATTTTCTAGAGGTTAAAAGACCCTGAGGGTTCCTCACCCAAATATTTTCTTGTAGTTGAGGGAGGGGAGCCTTGAGGGTTCCGCACCCAAATATTTTCTGGAGGTTGAGGGACCCTGAGGGTTCCTCACCCAAATATTTTTCTGCCGTTGAGGAACCCAGGGGGTTTCGCGACCCATATATATTTTTTTACCATTGAAGGACCCTGGGGCTTTCGCGACCAATATAAATTTTATGTCCTTGAGGGACCCTGGGGGTTCCGCGACTCATATATATTTTATGTCGTTAAGGGACCCTCGGGGTTTCGCGACCCTTATATATTTTCTACCGTTGAGGGACCCTAGGGGTTCCATGACCAATATAATTTTTTTACCGTTGAGGTACCCATGGGGTTTCGCGACCCATATATATTTTCTACCGTTGAGGGACCTTGGGGTTCCGCGACCCTTATATATTTTCTACCGTTGAGCGAACCTGGGGGTTCCGCGAACCTTATATATTTTCTGCCGTTGAAGGACCCTGGGGGTTCCGTGACCAATATAAATTTTCTACCTTTGAGTAACCCTGTGGGTTTCACGACTAATATAAGTTTTCTGTCATTGAGGGACTTTGGGGGTTCCGCGATCCATATATATTTTCTGCCATTGAAGGACCCTAGGGGTTCCCAAACCCTTATATATTTTATGTCGTTAAGGGACCCTAGCGATTCTGAGACCAATATAAATTTCCAGCCTTTGAGGGACCCCGACCCTGGGGGTTTCGCGACCCATATATATTTTCTACCATTGAAGGACCCTGGGGGTTTCGCGACCCGTATATATATTTTGTCATTGAGGAACCCTAGGGGTTCCCCGACCCATATATATTTTCTATCGTTAGGGGACCCTTGTGGTTCCGAGACCAATATAAATTTTCTATCGTTGAGGGACCCTGGGGGTTCCGCGACCCATATATATATTCTACCGTTGATGGACCCTAGGGGTTCCGTGACCCTTATATATTTTATGTCGTTGAGAGACCCTAGGGGTTACTCGTCCCATATATATTTTCTTGAAGCTTAAGGGGGGTCTTTGAGAGAGCCTCACCCCAAAAGATAGTGTTCAAGCTTGAAACAAACTTCTACATTAGCCCCTCTTGCAAAGTCTTTTGTGTTGGGCAGACCAAAAGGCTTTTTACTCCATAAATTCAATTTTCAATTTTGAGGGATCCTAGGGTTTCTTCATCATACCCCATAGGTCCATTAAATTCATTATCACTTCATCACAGGTTTTGGATATGAGGCCACTTATGGTGGACCTCCTTATTTGGGTATCAACTTGGGCAGAGGGGTTCTCGCGATGAGCCCCTTGTCCTTGGACTTTTTTGTAGCCTTTTATATTATTTAGAGGGATTACTAATAGTGAGACCCTCATTCTTGGCTTTTTTTCTGTGGCCTTCTATCTTGGGTAGAGGAGATGCTCATGGCGAGCCCCTCGTCCTTGGCCTTTTTCTGTAGCCTTCTATCTTGGCTATAAGGGTTGCTCATGGTGAGCCCCTCGTCCTTAGCCTTTTTTTGTGGCCTTTTATCTTGGGTAGAGGGGTTGATCATTGTGAGTCCCCTAGTACTTAGCCTTTTTTTGTGGCCTTCTATCTTGGGTAGAAGGGTTGCTCATGGTGAGTCCCCTCATCTAGGTATTACACCTCATCATAGGGCCACTCAAGGTGGACCCCCTTGATCTAAATATTTTCTTGCTAACTTGGGCAATAGGAGACCCTATAGGTAGGCCCACTCGCCTATGGTTATTTTAGAATAACAGGTGGCCACCCCTCTGCACAATTATTGGCATTGAGTGGTGGATTTATTTTCTTGGGGGTCCAATAACACGTCAATTTTGCAATTTAAGACTTAATACGTACTACTTGCTGAGAGGTTTGATTATTGACGATCATTTGTGCTTGTTTAAACACACTCAAGGTGTCCTCGATGCTCCTCTTATGTGGGTGAACATAAGGGAGAATGGGTAGAGGGACTTGAGTTTGGGGAGAAGGGGGAGGAGCTTGTAAGTCGGGTTGTTAAAAATTATGAGGTGAGGGATTTTGAGCTTGTTGAGGTTGTCCATATTGGTAAAGGGTCTGGTTGTCCAAATATGGGTTGTACCACTAGTCGGAGGAATGTTTTGTGAGCATCTAAAAATTATCATTGCATTCGCTTCATCATTAAGGATAACTTTATAGCCTGGGATGGTGGGACACTTTTTGGTTGTATGAACTCTAGTGTCGCAAATGGCACACAACTCCTCAATTGACAATGTCATATCAACAACGGGAGCCCAAATATGTTAGTCAAACTCCTCAATTTTCTTTGACAACTTATCGATCCTCATTTTAATTTCGTCATCATCGGTAAGGTGAAATATCCCAAGGCTAGAGGAAGGTGGATTGGAAGATCGCATTTTTTTCTTATTTGGGTCCGAAGTATCCAAAGCTTGGGTAGTTTCGGCACAATAGTTTAAGTGTGCCTCCGCATCATTTGGATCCAACCCAAAGAACTCGCCGGAGCACATTATCACCACCATTTATTTGTCATTTAGCATAAGCCCATTGTGAAACAAGATATGAGTCTCTATTTCTTGAAATCGTGGTGGGTTCACTTACCTAATAACTAATTAAATTTTTTTGTAGCCTTTTATATTGCTTAGAGGGGTTAATCATAGTGAGCCCCTCGTCCTTGGCCTTTTTCTATGGCCTTATATCTTGGGTATAGGAGTTGCTCATGGTGAGCCCCTCGCCTTGGCCTTTTTATGTGGACTTCTATCTTGGCTAGAGGGGTTGCTCATGGTGAGCCCCTCGTCCTTGGACTTTTCTGTGGACTTCTGTCTTGGCTAAAGGGGTTGCTCATGGTGAGCCCCGCGTCCTTGGCCTTTTTTGTGGCGTTTTATCTTAGGTAGAGGTGTTGCTCATGGTGAACCCCTCATACTTGGCCTTTTTTCGTGGCCTTCTATCTTGGGTAGAGGGGTTTCTCATGGTGAGTCCCCTCCTCCAGGTATTACACCTCATCATAGGGCCACTCAAGGTGGACCCCCTTGCTCTAAATATTTTCTTGCTAACTTGGGCAGTAGGAGCCCCTGTAGGTGGGCTCACTCACCCTTGGATATTTTAGAATAATAGTTGGATGCCCCTCTACATTAGTCCCCTCATACAAAAATCTTTGTATTGGGTAGGACAAGGTATTTTGTATGAAATGATCGCTTCATCTTGGAATATGAAATTTATTCATGCCATTACATCATTATATTGTTCGATTGGAGTGACCGAGGGGTCCCTAGTGGGGGACTTCCTCATCCTTAGTCATTCTCTTTTTTGCAATGCTTTTCGGTAGAGGGGCCACTAGAGTTGAGTCCCCTCGCACTAACTCATTTACCTTGCTTCTAAGTTATGGAGTGAGGGGGAGCTATTGAGGGTAGACCCTCTCGTTTCCATGTCTGTCTTTGTCAAATGGGTCACTTTACTTGGGATCCCTCGCCCTGGGTTTTCCTCTTTGTATTTGCCTTTGGCAAAGGGGTTACTCGAATTGAACTCCCTCGCCATAAACTGTTCGTGCTTTTGATTGTAGCTGAGGGGACACTCACAGTGGACCCCCTCACCACCAGCTATTTTGGTACATTGCTCTTGGTAGTCGAGCCACTCGTGGTGGATTCCCTCACCATAAACTATTTCTTATTTTAATCTTGGCTGAGGGCGTCACTTGTGGTGGACTCCCTTATCCTCAAACTTCTACTAATGTTAGTATTGGAAGAGGGGACATTGAAGTGGAATCCCTTGCACAAATCGTACCTTTACTATGGTATTGGCAGAAGGGTCCCTCGCAGTGGACTCCCTTGTCATCATTTACTCCTTTGGTTGTGGTCTTGGCAGAGGGGTCCCTCGTAATGGACTCCCTCGCCATGAATTATTTTTTACTGTGAGTTAGTACCCCTCTACAATAGTCCCCTCGTGCAAAGTCTTTTATGTTGGGCATACCAAAAGACTTTGTACGCCGTCATTAGTTTCTTTAATATCGAGGGACCCTATACCAAAAGCACACTGAGGTTATCTTTGCATCTGTATTGCGTTAATGTCTGCTAACTGTGACCTACTCTATTTACTATGAGCATTTTGTCAATTAGAACTTCCCCATATTATGTGGGGTAATTGCATGAGATATGAGCAAATTATCATTTATGAATCTACCCCTTTAACTGTGGGGTACTTGCATATGAGGTGAGCACGTTACTATTTCTGAAGTTACCCCTATAACTATGGGGTACTAACGTATGAGCTGAGCAAGTTATTATTTTTCCCTCTAACTGTGGGGTACTTGCATGAGGTCTGAGCAAGTTATTATTTTTGAAGTTGCCTCTTTAACTGTACTTACATGAGATCTGAGAAAGTTATTGTTTTTGGAGTTGCCCCTCTAATTGCGGGTACTTGCATACGAGTTGAGAAAGTTATTATTTTTTAAGTTTCCCCTCTAACTGTGGGATAATTGCATATAAATGCGCAAGTTAAAATTTGCAAGGTGTCCCTCTAACTGTGTGGTACTTGCATATAGGCTGTGAGTGCTCATATGCCCTTGGAGACTGAGGTACTAAACTGTCGTACCTAACATTTACACTTAGCACTTGATCAATACTGTGAGCGCTCCTGTGCCCTTGGAGCCTAAGGTACTATATTGTCATACCTTTTATTTATACTTGGCACTTGATCAATACTATGAGCGCTCTTGTGACCTTGGAGAATGAGTACTAAACTATCGTACCTTTTATTTATACTTGGCACTTGCTCAATACTGTGAGCGCTCTTGTACCCCTGGATCCTGAGGTACTAAACAGTCGTACCTTTTATTTATAGTTCGCACTTGCTCAGTATTGTGACCGCTCTTGCGCCCTTGGAGCCTGATGTACTAAACTGTCGTACCTTTTATTTATACTTGGCACTTGCTCAATATTTTGAGCGCTCATGTTCCCTTGGAGCTTGAGGTACTAAACTGTAGTACCTTTTTTACTATTTTATTCATACTTGTCACTTGTGACTAC
The DNA here is from genome assembly GCA_949130495.1 of Sambucus nigra. NCBI lineage: Eukaryota > Viridiplantae > Streptophyta > Magnoliopsida > Dipsacales > Adoxaceae > Sambucus > Sambucus nigra. The sequence continues at coordinate 497,382,131 of OX422208.1, read as the reverse complement.
TCAATTTGTTTCTTTGTTCTCAGGTAAATACGAGCGCTCTGGTGCCCTTAGAGCTTTAGGTACTAAATTATCATACCTTATATCTATACTTGGCACTTGCTCGACTACTCCACCTGTTTCTTTATTCTCGGGTTGATACTATGAGCACTCTGGTGCCCTTGGAGCCTTAGGTATTAAACTATCGTACCTTATATTTATACTTGGCACTTGCTCAAGACTGTGAGCGCTCCGGTGCCCTTGGAGCCTTTAGGTACTAAACTGTCATACCTTATATTTATACTTGGCACTTGCTCAACACTTTTAGCTCTCCGGTGCCCTTGGAGCCTTAGGTACTAAAACTATCATACCTTATATTTATACTTGGCACTTTCTCAATATTGAGAGCGCTCCTGTGCCCTTGGAGTCTTAGGTACTATATTGTTGTACCTTATATTTATACTTGGCACTTGCTCAATACTGTGAGCTCTCCTATGCCCTTAGATCCTAAGGTACTAAACTATCGTACCTTATATTTATACTTGGCACTTGCTTAATATTGTGAGCGCCCCGGTGCCCTTGGAGCCTTAGGTATTATATTTATGTACCTTATATTTATACTTGGCACTTGCTCAATACTATGAGCGCTCCGGTGCCCATGAAGCCTTAGGTACTAAATTGTCGTACTTTTTATATTTTTTAATTTATACTTTTGCAAATACTTTTTTGTGTTCTCACACCTATTGTCCTATTTTATTAGGTGGAAACATAATAACAAGTAAAAATGCACTAGGAGGCACCATGACCTATATAGGATATCTTTACGTTTTATAGGCATTAAACTTTGTTAAGAACGTATCGTGAGTACCTCGTACTTTATTCTGCTAGATTTTATCTTTCACACTAAGTAAGAATGCTCATAAAGCATGTTGGAGTCGAGTATACTTCCATAAAGTCAATCTGAGACTTGAGATTTAAATCAAGGCTTCATATATTTTCTTGTTAGCCCCGCAACTTGAATTCAAGTATGCGAGAGAACAAAATTTCCACTGAAGAAACTATGATCTTTTAGTTGGATATTCTCAACATTAACTTTTGTAAACATGTGAACACGCGACTTAGGAATTTGAGCCACTATTCTTGTGCACTCAAACGTACAAACTTGGGACGTAAATTAGAAGAACCCCTGGTCACATAAATGCATGAGTCATAAATTCAAACAACCTTCATTTTATATAAACACTTTATTTATGATAGCTTGTGAATATTGAAGCAATATGATCGAAATATGTAATATTTCTCCCTAATAATTAGGCATGAAATATATGAACTTCGGATATCTTTAAGCCGCGTAATGACTTATCTAGGTAGTCATTTGTATTGTTATTATTTTCCTCAAGATAGAGTTCGTTCGAGTTACTAGTTGAGCAACAAATACTCTCATTGTGCTTAGAGTACTTTCTATTATAAAAGAACGCCTAATTCTCTTTGAGAAAGTCTAGACCGAAAAAAGTTATGAGTATACACTTGGAGGCATTTTATTTTGTATCTCATAATTTCTACTCAAATAATAATCTTTAGAGAATATCTACATAATTTATATAATATTTTGTTTAATTTTGCGAATACTTTTGTGTGAGACACGATTGATGTTTGTTTTTGAAAGTCTTTCCCCCTTTTTATATATATATAGAAGTCATCGCCCTCTATTTAATCATTGGAGCACCTCTTTGATTCTTTTTCTTTTTTTAAAGGTACATTCAAACATTTTAGGGGCTTTTACGATCTAGTCCTTGGACTAACAATTTTGGACAAAAAAACCAGGCCCAATAAATTGTAAACGATTAGGTCCAACATATAAATACCCCGAAATTAAAACAATCACGCACTATGCAGAAATCGAAGCGCCAAAAACACTGTATTCTCTCTTGAATCAAAACCTTAATCGTACCATCTCTTCGATCAAAACCCCAAAATGAATCTATTTCTCAATCAAATTTTGGTCAACAACAACATATAAATACTCCTGATCGAAACGCTAAAAATTCTCTTCGATCAAAACCCTAACTCTCTTCGATCAAAACCCTAACTCTCTTTGATCAAACCCTAATCGTTGAAGTTCTACATTTTACATTCTAAATCAAATTCTTCCAAACACCACTAACAAGAATGTATACATTCTCTTATCACCTTTTTGTCCTTGTGTATTTTGTGTTCTCATATGTATAAATTTGTAGACACATGGAGTGATGAAATCACATTCTTCTTCTTCATGATATGAAAAAATATATTTGTTTCCCTCATTTTAATTGCAAAGCACACTTTTTGCGTGTTAGATATATGTATTTGATCATTGTACTTTTCCTCCTGTGTACATCATTTATCGAGGATTTATCAAGGATTAGGAATATATACATGATTGGAATATGTACATGTACAAGCCCTGTTTTGCGTGTACTATGTGTATTTTGCGTGTACTATCAAAAAGTACACGCAAAATACACGGAGTACACGCACATTGAAATTAAATTTCTCAATTCATTATGAGTGTACTTTTATGTTTTATACGTGTACTCTATAAAATATATATTTCAAATCCATATTTGATCAATCCTATGTTATTTTGGTCCGCGCCAGCGGCATTTGAATGATATTCCATGAGTTTATAGGAAGTATTACTATTTTGTTAATATTTAGGAGTGTTTTTAGTTCGCGCCAGCTGCATTTGAATGATATGTTATTAGCTTGTAAGCAGTATTATTGCGTGTAATTTTTCATTTTTTGCGTGTACTTTGTTAAAAGTACATGCAAAAAATTCATAAAGTACACGCACATTGAAATTCAATTTGTTCAATCAAATATCCATGTACTAATGTGTATTATGAGTGTACTATTTTGTATTGTTGTGTTATTGTTTAGGAATCATACGATCAAGCATATTCAACTACAAAACTGCTGCTTGCACGTTCGAAGATCTTAACAATACAAAACCTTTCACATTGACAGTCAATAGTACTAATGATGACGAAATTCATTTTCTCCTTCGCATCAATGATAGAGCTAAAAGGTTACTTGGTTTCTACTACTACTATGAAGACATTTACTGCACTTTTGATGTGCAACAGCTTCAAGTAACTGAATCGAAAGCGAAGGATTTAGCTAAACGAATTGAGCAGTATTGCTTAAGGGGTTTTGATGATGTTGGAGCTTTTAGCATTCAGCTATTGTATAACTTCTTTACTGAATATGTTAGGAATAGAGAATCTTAGTTTTTGACTTGTCGAACAACCTCTGTTGGTTATTACCATGAAACTGATGCTATATATTATCGCCTTTAGCATGTATTTTTTTGAGACTTGTATAAATTATTTGTGAGAATATTGTATGTACTTTTGTTAAATACGCTTGTATTTTATTATTTTAGTCTATGTTTTATTCTAATTCGCATGTATTTTATTTTTTATACATATCATTATAGGTTAGTAATTTAAATTTTGTTAATAGATCAATATAATGGGGATGAAGATGAAGGCAAGAAGAGTAAAGAAACAAAAAGAGCAGTTCTGATGATAGTTTTTCATCCAGTTCCAGTTCTAGTAGTATGGCATTGAAATCTAAACGTCCTGCAAAGAAGAATGACCAATATCGTCAAATATTGTTAGCTTTCTCCATGATTTGCATCATATTAAAGATAAAATAAACAATAGCCATATTGAACTTCTTAAGAAGACTCCATTTTGGGAGCTTTTCAATGCCTACTACAGTGAGAAAGTAGTAGACGTGGACCATAAGAAGACGAATAAAAATATTTTATCAATTATCGAGTTGTACAATACTAAAACCAAAAGTTTCCGTATGAAGAGTAGGATTCCAATAATGCCAATAGATATAAGTGAAATATTTGGCATACCATGGTTGAGGGTTTAAAATTAATAGAACTGAAAAAGCGACCGAAGACTGCTCAAAAATCTGGATTACAAGCACGATACTTCGCAAAAAGAATAGGAAAGTCAAAAATATTGAATGCTTTGAAGAAATCAGTTGAATTGGAGACAGATGAAGGAATTGTTGATTTTGTTAAAATTGTGTCTCCACTTCTTGAACACGTTATTTTTCTCTAACTCAAACTTCACCCTTAGAGAATTTTGGTTGAAATACATCGACAATATTGAGGAAATGAATAAGTACGATTGGGCATCTGTTGTGCATGAGTTTCACATACATTCACTTGAAAAATTAGCAAGTTCAAAACCTAGCACAATTACTGGATGTGTCATTTTCCTACTGGTGAGCAAAAAAGCATCCTAATATTTCAAATTTTACATACCAATACTCACGTGTACTTTGAAAGTACACGTGATATTTTCACTTGTATTTTAAAAATACACGTTTATTTTCACATGTATTTTCAAAATACACGTGATATTTTCACTTGTATTTTGAAAATACACGTATATTTTCACATGTATTTTCAAAATACACGTGATATTCCTGATATTTCAAAATTTACATACCAATACTTACCTGTACTTTGAAAATATCACGTGTATTTTCAAAATACATGTGATATTTTCACTTGCATTTTGAAAATACACGTGTATTTTCAATTGTATTTTGAAAATACACCAGATATTTTCACTTGTATTTTCAAAATACACGTGATATAACAAGTGTATTTTGAAAGTACACTTGTTATATTTACAAAACATAGTACACGTGTACTTTGTAAAATACAAGTGTACTTTATAAAGTAGAATTGTATTTTCAAAATACACGTGATATTTTCTCTTGTTCTTTCAAAATACACTTGATATTTAACGTGTATTTTGAAAATACACGTCTTATATCACATGTATTTTTAAAATGCACGTCTTATATCATGTGAAAGTACACTTGTATTTTACATAGTACACGTGTACTATGTTTTGTAAAATAACCAGTGTAATTTCGAAATACTCTTGTTATATTTTCTATCAATATTATAAACGTACTTTAGAAAGTACACGTGAACTTATATTAACAAAGTACACTTTGAATTTGTCAAAATCACGTGTACTTTCAATATACAATTGTAAAATTTGTAAAGTACACGTTTAATTTTGCGTGTGTTTTGAACAAATCACTTATACTTTCCATTATCAATCCCTACGTAATACAAGCATTAAATTCATTTTGTTTTTTGTATGATCACACTATTGGGCATGTGAGAAATTTGAAATTATTTCTCCTGTTCAAGAATTTAAAGAAAATACTCCAAAATTCCTGAAGTGGAAATTGTCGTCTTTGAGACAATGGTTTGTGAAGAATGACATCGCAACAACAACTTTGAAGCAGACTACAAATAAACCAGCTTATAAGGACAGTTCTGTACAAAAAGAATCTCAGTTTGAAGGGCCAAGTCACTCTTTGAACATTTTTACAGAAAGTCATATACATGTTGATTCATCATCAGAAAAAGTTGCTGAAGATATTAATGACAATGATTTTTCACATGGTTGGAATATTCCCCTTAAAAACATTGCGACTCCAAAGAAAAAGAAGGGAAAAGATCAACCAAAGGTTAATTTGGAGGAACAAATTGTTGTTTTGAAAAGGGAATTGTTGGAAAAAAATAACCAACTATCTAAAGCAGTTGAAGACTTTAATGGTGCACTTGAGAAGGTGACCTCTTTATAGGTGGAGAGTGACATTTTGAATGTACAGTTGCAGGCAGATCGTGATTCACTTTTTGAAGCCCATGAGGAAATGAAGAAGTTAAAGGTGGAGAATTCCAACCTTTTGAAGGAAAAAGAGTTACTAAATAAGTTGGAGGTGGAAAATGCCCAACTAGTTGAGTTAAACAATTATTTAAAAGAAAATCTTGATCAAGTCACAATGAGTGACTCAAATAGAATTAAAGAATTGGATGAATCATTGAAAAAACAGGCAGAATCAACACGAATTTTGGAACAAAAAAATGGATATCTGTCTCTGAGTAATGAAGATCTCAAAAAAAAGTATGATGATACATTGCAAAAATGGAGAGATGCTGACATAGAAAAGATGACATTGAGGCAGAATCTTCAGGAGTCAGAATTGAAAAGAACTCAACAGGTACTTTTGAATGCAGAGTACACGCAGTTTTCCTAAAGTACACGTTAAAAGTACACGCAGTTTTCCTAAAGTAAACGCAGTTTTCCTAAAGTACATGCAGTTTTCCTAAAGTACACGCAGTTTCCAAAAAGTACACGCAGTTTTTCTAAAGTACACGCAGTTTTATGTCATAGTATTTTTAATGCAGTTTTATTTGATATTAGAAATAATGCAGAGTACATGCATTATTTGATTAAAAATAATGCAGTTTTATTCAAGTATTGCTTATAATGTAACATTCTTTTTGTATAATAGGAAAACAATAATAAAATCCTTAATGACGAAATTTCGGAGTTGAAGAAAATGCTTGATGAATCAGCATTGAAAAAAACTGATCAGGTATCTATAATATACAATAGATATATAGTACACGCTTTACTTTCTAAAGTAAACGCAAATTATGTTGAAAGTACACGTGTATATTATAAATTTTATAAAGTACACGTATTTTATAATATATGCGTGTATATTATAAAATACACGCGTGTATTAAAATACAGGCGTATACTTTATAAAATACACGTAAGTGAAAATGAATCATTGTTTCAAAAAATTCTTACAATACAACATTACTTGTTAAATATATCAAGCAAATATTAATAAACAAATCATGGACGAAATTTTGAGTTTGAAGATTGAACTAGCCTCAAAGACAGTTCAGGGCACCCCCAAAATATCCAAAACAAAAGGGCCTCTTGGTAGAGGACAAAAAAAAAAGATGATAGCGAAACCGAAAAGCATGAACCAATTAAGAAACAAAAAGAGTCAAAGCTGAGAAAAGGTCGTCTAACAATAGCTCAACAAATGAAAGAAACTCACTTCAAGTTTGAAGCAATCAAAGTATACAAATATCGTGATGAAGCTTTGAAGAAAAATATTGAAGAGTTTATTCAAAAAGTTGAGCCAAGGTAAAGTTTATTATTCTATGATTTATCACTTCGCTAATTTATATTTTTTTGGTGCAAAAGAATATGGTTATTATTATTATACAATTCTTATTGATTATATAAAATGCAGGGAATTTATTTTCCAAGGGCTAATTTCGTATGTCCCATGGGAAGATTTTGTTGAAATCCTCAACAATCAAGAAATTTCGAGCCAAGTATGTAGTCCAAATATTAGACATCCATTAAATTTCAACATTATTATTTCCTCACCATTTTATATTGTGTGAAACAGATAATACTTGCCTTTAGTGAAGTATTGAGGTTAAAATTGTCAGAGGAAGGGCTCTCCTACTCACACACTTTTTATGATTATTGTTGGGTAAGTACAATTAAATCGAAAGTTTTGAGAAACAAAATTTTAGTTTTTTTTATTAACACAATGTATATAATTTTTATTCAGATAGACGCTTGTAGCACAAATGAAGTCAATAAGAAGGGGGAGTTATACAGAGATTTATTTGAATACTTAGGCACTTGTAATAATTTGTTCATTGTACTAAGACATAGTGTAGGACATTTCACATTACTTGTGATATAAAAAAAAAATAAAGTGGTCCACATGGATTCCCTTCAACCGAACGACAAGGAAAAAACACAATATTCTTCGATGATGCAAAAAAATTGGTTAGTGCCTAAACTTAATTAGTAATGTTAAAGGTACTTATATTATACACGTGTACCCATGTATAATATAATGCGTGTACTTTATATTAGTTGCACATAATCACCCAGATTATCAAAGTACACGCATCATATTTTAAAATACATGTGAAATGAACCAATACAAATTACGTATACTTTAATATTATGCGTGTACTTTTAACTCTTTAGGCAAAATACACGCATCATATTTTAAAATACACATGATATGAAAAAATAAAATATGCATGTACTTTAATATTATGCGTGTACTTTTAACTCTTTAGGCAAAGTACACACATCATATTTTAAAATACACGTGATATGAAAAAATAAAATATGTGTGTACGTTAATATAATACATGTACTTTTCACTCTTTAATCTTCATATACTCGTTTATTTGTATACACAAAATATTTGTCTTCTTAACAGTTTTAGGTCTTCCAAAAAACACTATGCCTATTGAAGACTGAAGCAGAAACAATGAAAAATAATGATTTCAAAATTCAGAGGAAGTTTGATGAACGTACACCAAATGAGTTTACATTGGATGATGATCCATTGACAGAGCAAAAAAAAAGGACAGTAGATTTCTTGTTGGAAAGTGATCTCAAATTTGACCTAATAAGAGATCATGAATGCCCTAAACAATATAATGGGTAAGAAAAACTTCATTTCTAAAAATTACTAATTTGTATCTGTTCAAAAAATTTCATTCACATCATACTAATTTGTATATTTGTTTTATTTTAATTTCAGGGTTGACTGTGGAGTGTTCTGCATATACTACATTGAACAAATTAGCAGAAACAAGGAAATGCAAAAATTATTTCAAGACCCTGACATGCTAAAACAAAGAGCATATGTAGTCGGAGAAATTCTTCTATCAAAATATTTCTTCCCCGGAAAGGAGAAAAAGTTCTATAAATTGTGATTCAAATACAAACTATATTTGTAATTTGTTTTGTGTTATATTGGTTATTGTTTACAATATTTATTACACCAAAATGGTTTATTGCCGCTGGCACAGACCAAAATACACGTAAGGTTTAGACAAACAATGCACATGAGTGTTATGAAACAATGTACAAGCATTTTTCACGAAAAATACAAGTGATAATTACTAAGTACACCCATGAATTCTTCAAAGTACACGCATTTTGACTAAAGTAAACGCACTGGTTAATATAATAATTTTTTATTATATTAATTGAAAACAACTTTAAATATTTATTTAGGACACAATAACCAAAATCAATTTATTAAGCTCAACTACTCACTTCCCAACTACTTCTGGTAAAGAAATAAATAGCTTTAACTTTTCCTATAAAAGAGTAATGTTTTTCCCTTTCTTAACCATTACATCTAGGGTAAAGATAACATAATGGCTAGTCCAGCAGAAAACTTGCGAGATACTCTTGAGAGAGATGAAAGAAATAAAACAAAAATAAGGCAAATTGAGAAAAATATTTCCTCATATGAAACTGCCTTTGAGCAGTTTCAAACAAATGTGAGGGAAGGCTATTCTGGACTTCCACCCAATCCCATAGATTTATTTGGTGTGGATGAGGACTCTCCTCAAACACATGAAGACCTCATGTCTTTCTATACACAAGAAGTTCCCATGAAAATCGACAAGCTGAAGGAGAAGAAGGCTCTCCATGAAGGCCTTGTAGCTGTCATAGAAGAAGAAATTCGACACTAGTCGAATTTAATTGACTCTCTTCCTGACACCCTAGATGCCTTTGACAAACTTCCCTAATAGAAGCCTTCTTTAGTTTTTTCAGCTTTTGTTGTGTGAAAAATTTGTACTTTATTTTTTTGTTTTTAATAAAAAACTTATTTTCTTCATGCATGTATTCTCACTTATGTCATACACCAAATATAGTAAAGTACACGTGAACCCTTATAAAAATGATCACGTGTATTGTAAAAAATATAAACATTAATATCATTTAATGTAAAAAAATTGGTATGTCAAAATATGATTGCGTGTATTATAAATTATAATACACGCAAATTTTTATGAAGCACAAACAAAATATTGTCCCAAACAATTATATAAATGGATGTACTTTATATATTACACGTGTACTTTATAAAGTACACGCATGGTCTATAAAGTACACGCCTATTGAAATACTTGTATAATAATGCCGCTGGTGCAGACCATAATACACATAGGAATTTAAGAATATGAGTGACCCAAGTGTCTTTTATAAAGTACAAGCACATTGTAATGTCCAAAATCATTTTCAAATAGTACATGCATTTATATACGTCTACTTGATAAAAATACATGCAGAATACATAAAGTACACGTATATTGAATTAGATTTTTGTCATATCAATATGCGTGTACTTTAATTATCAATGTGTGTACTTCATAAAGTACACGCACATTTCATCAAGTACACGCATATTATATCATATTATGCGTGTACCTCATGCATGTACATCATAAAGTACACGCATATTTCATCAAGTAAATCTAAATTTAATGTCATTAATAAAGTACAAGCATGATTTTATAAAGTACACACATATTGAACTGACCAAATCCATTTTTAAATGCGTGTACTTTATGTATTCTATGTGTACTTCATAAAGTACACGCATATTTCATCAAGTACACGCATTGATAAAATTTCTTTGGACATCAAAATGCGCGTGTACTGTACATAACATGCGTATACAAATGTAAAGTACACGTGAACATCAGGAAAAATGATCACGTATGTTTTATGAAAAATATGTGTACAACTACACAAAAAACAAACTAAAAAATGAGACTTAAAACTAAATTACATTCATTTATGTGAAACAAATGGTTTATTAATTAATTTATTCAATCAAATGGTTAAAATGAATGAATTCAATAATTTTAAAAATACGCAAATGGGTTCCTTACAAGTAGACATGTAATGACCCGTTTTACTACACCTCGAGCAAGTAACTTCCCTTACTATGATCTCACCAGAAGACTTTATTCTCTTATTTCTTGGCCTGCCTGTCGGTCTCTTAGTCATTAGTGGAAGGACAGATGGATTTTCAGGAATAGGAATATTTAAGGAAATCAAATCAGGAAGAGGAACTATAGGTATCGAGTATGATTTTCTGTAGAAAGATACCTTATACTACTCCTCAATATAATCATAAATGCTGGTCCCTTTCCTCCGCACAACACAAACAGCATGAGAACATGGAAACATGTAATCTGCTAACTCTTACAAGAACGAGTCCTTTCTCCTAAGTCAACTGTTGCTCGCACTTCTGAATGAACTTCAAATACATTTTGACTTAAGCGACTAATAGTCCAATGTCAGCTTTTATTCCAATTTTCATTCAATAACTTTTGAAAAAAAGGACATAGCTCATCTGTCCAACTGTCAGACTCAACAAGTTTGTTTGCATTGAAATTCATAATCTTCACTCTCAATTTATCAAGCATATTCATTACTGGTAAATGCCTTTCCTCTAATATCCATGAATTGAATGACTTCGCAACACTAGATGCCATGTCACCATACCATTTACCAGGGAAATATGCTCATGACCAATACTCTGGAGGCAAACTATCAATGAAATCGATAATAGTAGTTCCTCATTTCTTCTTCAATGCTTTAATATTCTTGTGAAATACATCTACTGAGACAGCATATGCACAAGACAACAAATCTTTAACAATTTTCTTTCGAAATCCAGCACAATTCCCATGAATTTTCTTTTTTATATTTTCTTGTAAATGATGTATACAATAGGAATGTGCAAACAATGGGAAGACCCTCGAAACAGCTTCAACTAATCCATTGTTTCGATCTGATATAAATGTTATGTTTCGATATTGAATTTTTCAGTTCATATCTAATGTGATATGACTGCAATACATGTACATAAAATTATTTCGCATGCAATAAACAATAAAGCTGATTAAATTCTAATAATAACTATATTTGCATTAAATGTTACAGAGTAACACATGTTACTTTTTTTTTTTAAATTAAACCAGGACATAAGAATAATACTTTATTGATAATATAGGAACCTCGGCTTCTCGAGCACTAATCTTTTAGTTGTAATTAACACAACTATAATCCCCTAAAAGGGAAAGGATATTCACTAAGAAAAATTAGCTATCATTTTTCGTAGATGTCTTGTCTGATATTTATTATTTATCTTATCAATTATAAGATAATAAATAAGCTTTTGTGGTACTTTATATGTACCTTCTCATGAGAGATTAATAAAGTAAACTTGTTTTTATCATATTATCCCATCTATTTTCACATGTGTAAAACCTATCATTATGCAAAGGTCTTTTACGGAATATGTTAATTATCAAGCTACCATCTATCTATTTCTTCATGTAAGAGGAAGAAATTATAACGTGTTAGATTTATAGAATATCTCCTAAAACAACTAACTTTATTATGAGATGTTTATAAAATTAAAATCAAAACTAGTAAGAGATGTATTTATCAAAAGTAAAAGTAGAATAGTTTACTTTCCTGGGTCAGCTCATTGAGAACAAGAGCTTCCTTAGCACGGTTCTTGGATATACTATTTTCTTTCTCATTCAGCGTCCATATTCAAAAAGTGAGTAGAGTCTCCTCTAAGGTGTCTTTGAGGGTGAATCATTCTCCTACACTTTCTTTGCAAGAGGGTTACTCGACCACCATTTTTTTTGTCAGCGCCACCTCTGGCACCGCTGCTCTCTCCCGCGGGAATCGTCACTGGTGCAACTATTTACTCTAGCACCGCCATCCACAGCAGATCCACCTCTACTGTTGTTGGTGTTGCCATAGTTGCCCTCAAGAGGGGGCTGCTTCTTTCAATGGAGAAACTGATGCAGCACTAGTTTGTCCTCCTTGAGGAGCAGGTGATCTAAATCCGATCACTATCACCTCCTCGTCGGCGGTCTGATCACTTTAAGCTCCATTCTCGGGTGAAGTGTCTTCAAATACCAATTGCCTAGAAACGTAATAACCTTCTTTGTCCATAAAAGTGAGAATACCTCCCCAGTAGAGTCGCCAAATGTAGGAGGGTAATGAGACCGGGGTTTATGAATAACTGGAAAGGGTGAGGAGTGACCCGCTCCAATGGACATTGTCTTCAAGGTTCTCAAGAACTTCTGGAGTAGCTTTTGATAAAACCTTCTCCTTTTGATAAAAATGGAACTCAAGTTAGAACTCCCTCCCTGCAAGAAAATAAACTTCCACACAATAATAGTAACTTTTCTCAAGAGGAACTCTTGAGAATTATGGTTGTCAGTGAGGAGTGAAATTACAAGGCACTTAGCACTAGAAAGAGTGCAGGGAGAGAATACTAGGAGGTTCTGGTGTGATTTTAACAGAGTAACAGTGCTATTGAGTTTTTTCTATCTATCTCCCCTTTGACCTTGCCCAGGGGTCCTATTTATACTTGGGCACTAGGTCTGAGTTCACACTTTTGGGCGCCACAATTGAGAGGGTTGGTGAGGGACAAGGTCTGAAATATACTATTTGTCCCTACCTGTGTGCAGTTACCTGTCCCCTCTGACAGTTTCCACCTTGTGCAAACCAAAGTAAAAAAGAAGGTATGTCTCCCAATAAAGACAAAATATCTGATTTGGAAAATATCTTTTGAAACGATAACTTATGGCACAAACTTTGTAAACTTGAGAGAGGAGGCCTCGAGGAACTCCTCCACTAAAACTATCAATCTTGAGGGGGGACTTGAGTACCGCTCTCTTCTAAAAATATTTTTCTTGAGAGGGACCTCGAGGACCCTCTCTTCTAAGAAAATTATTTTTATAAAAGTTCATTTATTATGAGTAGCCCTTTGACTGCTCACTTCACTTGTGACTGAGTGTGGGATGTGTGTGGTCTTGCATGACTCATAAGGTCTTCCTAATAGTATTCTCTCAATCTTAAAGTGTTAAGTGGTTGATCTTGCCCAACAAACTTGTTCCTCAATCGCTAAGACAAAACTCCCAAGAGATCCCAACTGGCATACTTGAGCCCTGCCTACTCAACTAGGCTACTTGTACAAGAAAGTAAGTGTTAGTACTTGTGTTCTTTTAAGGAATGACTTTTCATGATGAGTATTCACTCCCTCATCCTGGCCTATTTTCTAGAAGCTGAGGGGGAGGACCTTAAAAGTTCCTCACCCAAGATTTTTTAGAGGTTGAGGGACCCTAAGGGTTCTTCACCCAAATTTTTTCTTGAAGTTGAGGGAGGGGAGCCTTGAGGGTTCTGTGCCCAAATATTTTCTGGAGGTTAAGGGACCCTGAGGGTTCCTCACCCAAATGTTTTTCTGCCGTTGAGGGACCCTAGGGGTTCCCCGAACCTTATAAATTTTCTTCCGTTGAGGGACCCTGGTGGTTCCGCGACCAATATAAATTTTCTTCCATTGAGGGACCCTGGGGGTTCTGTGACCCATATATATTTTCTACCGTTGAGGGACCTTGGGGGTTCCGTGACCCTTATATATTTTCTGCCATTGAGGGACCCTGGGGGTTCCGCATTCCATATATATTTTTCGAATGCTAAAGGGGGGTCTTTTAGGGACCCTCACCCCAAAATATATTGGTAAATCTTTAAATCACCTTATATATTATCCCCTCTTGCAAAGTCTTTTGTGTTGGGCAGACCAAAAGGCTTTGTACGCCATTAATTCGATTTTTAATTTTGAGGGATCCTAGGGTTTCTTCATCATTTCCCCTAGGGTCATTAAATGCTCTGTCACTTCATCCAAGGTTTTGGAGATGAGGCCACTTATAGTGGACCTCCTTATCTCGGTATCAACTTGGGTAGAGGGGTTGCTCGCGGTGAGCCCCTCATCCTTGGCCTCTTTTTGTAGCCTTATATATTGCTTAGAGGGGTTAATCATAGTTTGCCCCTCGTCCTTGGCCTTTTTCTGTGGCCTTATATCTTGGGTAGAGGAGTTTCTCATGGTGATACTCTCATCCTTTGCCTTTTTCTGTGGCCTTCTATCTTGGGTAGAAGGGTTGTTCATGGTGAGCCCCTCATTCTTGGACTTTTTCTATGGCCTTATCTTGGGTAGAAGGGTTGCTCATTATGAGTCCCCTCGTCCTTAGCCTTTTTATGTGGCCTTATATCTTGTGTAGAAGGGTTGATCATGGTGATCCCCTCGTCCTTAGACTTTTTCTGTGGCCTTCTATCTTGGCTATAGGGGTTGTTCATGGTTAGCCCCTCGTCCTTGGCCTTTTTTGTGGACTTTTATCTTGGGTAAAGGGGTTGATCATTGTGAGTCCCCTCGTACTTGGCCTATTTATGTGGCCTTATATCTTGGGTAGAGGGGTTTCTCATGGTGAGTCCCCTCATCCAGGTATTACACCTCATCATATGGCCACTCAAGGTGGACCCCCTTTGCTCTAAAAATTTTCTTGTTAACTTGGGCTGTAGGAGCCCCTCTAGGTGGGCTCACTTGCCCTTGGCTATTTTAGAATAGCAGTTGGCCACCCCTCTGCACAATTATTGGCATCGAACGGTGGCTTTTCTTTCCTTGGGGGTTCAATAATGCGTCAGTTTTGCAATTTGAGACTTAATATGTACTATTTGTTGAGCGGATTGATTAGTGACGATCGTTGGCTCTTGTATGAATGCATTCAAGGTGTCCTCGATGCTCCTCTTATGTGAGTGCACGTAAGGGAGAATGGGCAGAGGGAATTGAATTTGGGGAGAAGGGGGAGGAGATTGTAAGTAGGGCTATTAAAAATTAGGAGGCGGGGGATTTTGAGCTTGTTGAGGTTGTCTATATTGGTAAAGGGCCTAGTTGTCCAAAGATTGGTTGTACCACTAGTCGGAGGAATGTTTTGTGATCATCTAAAATCCCCATTGCATTCACTTGATCATTAAGGATAAATTTATAGGATGGGATGGTGAGACACTTCTTGGTTGTATGAACACTAGTGTCACAAATGGAACACAACTCCTCAATTGACGAAGTCATTACAACAACGGGAGCCCGATTCTGTAAGTCGAACTCCTTTATTTTCTTTGACAACTTATCGATCCTCATTTAATTCCATCATCATTGGTGTGGTGAAATATCCCAAGGCTAGAGGAAAGTGGAATGGAAGATCGCGAATATTTCTTATTTTGGTCCGAAGTATCCCAAGCTTGTGTAGTTTCGGCACAATACTTTAAGTGTGCCTATGCATCATTTGTATCCAACACAAAGAACTTGCCAGATCACATTGTCTCCACCATTTATTTATCATATAGCATAAGTCCATTGTGAAACAATAGATGAGTATCTATTTCTCAAAACCCTGGTGGGGGCACTTACCTAATAACTCATTAAATTTTTCCTAACATCTCTCCAAAGTCGCACTCTCGCCTTGGGAAAATGTTTTAATTTGGCTCTTGAGAGAGTTGGTGTGGTGGACAGGGAAGAATTTCTTTAAAAATTGGGCTTGCATATAGCGCCAAATTCCTATAAAATTTAGAGCTAAGACCAAAGCCAAGTTTTAACTTTATCCTTGAGAGAGAATGAAAAGAGTTTGATCCATGTGACATCAAGAGAATAGTTTTGATCGCTTAACGTAGCGCACATCTCCTAAAACTCCCGCACGTGTAAGTATGGATGCTCACTTTCCATGCCATGGTATGTGGGAAATAATTGAATCATTCCATTACGAAAATGGAATTGCACGACATTATAGGGAAAGATGATGCACGACAGGGAGGTGGTCCTCTTCGGTTGTAAATAATCTTTCATCGATCTATAGGGAGGCTCAGCTTCCCCTCGACTATCATGTTCGGTTTGAATTTTGGCCATGGTGGTGGGCTCAGAGTGGGCTCCAGTATAAGCTGAGATTGAATTGGAAGGAGTTGGAGATGGTCTCCAATAGTCCTAATGTTCGTTAGATAATGATGATTCTTGTATGGGATTTGAAGTGCTATCGCTCGCATCTCGTATAACTAAATTTTGGATTAATTTTTGGAAACCGGGTTATTACAATTACAGTAAGGAACGAAAAAGTGTAAAGAGAATGTCTTATAACCTACGATTATTTCCAATCCCCGGTAACGGCTCCAAAAACATGATGCTCTAAAAATAATGTATGATTCAAGTCCAAATATTTCGCAACAAGTATTGTTTGGGTAAGTTCAAAATCGTATTTTGTAGGGATTGAACGCTCCTAAGAGAACTAAAGTGGGTTATAATATATTATCTAACCGTCGCAATGGGAAAATGCAAAAGATGATTTATTATTGGAAGTTGTGAGATTAGTAACCGCTATTCTAACATGTGTTTAATTAAAGAAAAATGAGTAAACTATGAAGATACGAGAGATAAAGGGGATTGAGGATCATTTTCCCACCTTGGATTTTCTAAAAGGAAGATGGAACTTGATTCCAATTTATTCTAATCGATTATAACTAGTTAAGTCTGAACATCAACCATGTAGAGACTAAACTCATCCAATGAGGATTAAGGGTTAATTAGTTATGGTGCTAAATGGGCTGGGGTTATAGGGAAGTGTCAAACACTACCCTTGCAGGATAAGGGAAGTTAAGAAACTAGGATACTCCAATACCAACACATAAAGTTCCATTAGAACAATTATAAACCAAACCCTAAATACGAAATTCAAGCATCCAAGGTGGGATCATGATCCCCAACCATAAGTCTAACTAATCATAATAAAAACTAAGTTAAGCATACAAGAGAAAAACATAACTAAGCAAGTCATCTAGTCAAACACAAACCAATACAAGAGATAGCAATAAAAGAAAGTTAAAGATAATGAAGTAAGGAAGAACTAGTTGAACAAAGATTGAATTAAAACCTACTAACTCGAATATAATCAATGCTTTACATGTAAGAAAATACCATAAATTAACTTAACCTAGGAGAGAGGGAAGAGAGAGTTTCTAAATTTAGAAAATTTCTAATAATAAAAATTGATCTTTACGGTATGGGAACAAAGGGATAAAAACCCCTAAAAAATCTCGGATGGGAAACTTATAATTACACAAAAATAAGGTCGAATTGATTCGGTAGACCGAATCAATTCGCAAAGGAGAAACTGTTGCACTAGATGAAACCAAATTAATTCAGGTAAGGCTCGAATCGATTTAGACCTGCTTCCAACATGAGGTAGGAGATGTTATGGTAAGATTAAGGCACATGCTCCAAATAATGTTCCATAACTTCTTTGTTCTAGCTCGAATTCATACATCGTCGGAGGCCACACGAAGATGACTCGAAGAGCTTCAACTTCCTTGAAGAGTTCGAGATCAAAACTCAAATGCTGAATTTATTGAAATGCCTCAAACTTTGTGGCTTTCAACGGAACTTTCTTGAGATTCAACAAAACTTTAAGACTTGAATTCTCGACACTTATAAAATCTCAAATGAACCATGCACACCATATATATGAATAAATTATGGGTTAACATATAAGTGAGCATAAGTTTTGGGAATAACGTGTACGGGATTACTAGAATGTGCAAATAAACGGGGTTATATGTGCAATAATCGTGACTAATCACACCCTTTAACTTACACATCGCTAGTCTCGAGCAAGGAAGTATAAAGAATAGGGCCATAAATACAACCACAACAAATGACATATGTATAAAGAAAAAAAATGCCACTTTCATGGGCGAATAATTGCATTTAGTGTATGCAATAAGCCATTAAACCCCTAGGCATCCCTAGGGGACGAGTGTTGTCTAGTAAGGATTTCCAATGATAATACCCACAAACATTAAGCCTTATCATACAACGATTATTGATACGTCACGAATATTGCATACTCGCCTCCGTTATCTTTATGCATTCTAGCACTTTTTTTGTTCTTTACGCCTATATTTATGCTCATTAACCAGACAACCTCTATTATGTATGTTTATATGCTTCTCTGGGTTGAATTGAGCTTTTTTAGGTATTGGAACACTTAAAGTGAGGATTGGTTGCATTTCAGTGAAGTTCCGTCGTCGGACACAACTTCAAGGGAATTTGAGACATTTTGTACTCCATATCCTGCTCAGTGGAATTCCACAGAATCATAGTTCATTGAGTTAGCTTTGCATGGCTGCAAACGATGCGTCATTTTGAGTTCGGATGAAGAAGTTAGAGCCGATTCTATTTCGCACCATTTCTCCCTCATTTTGGACCAAAGGACACTAGGAAACAGGGGACCGGTCAACCGGCCCTGATCCCCCGATCAACATGTGATTCAAAATTTAGCCCATAAAGGAAACATGGGAACTCAATCCATGACCCCGGTCGATCGGCCCCTTGGTCGTGGTCTATCGGTCCTGCCAGATATTTGGCGGTTTTTCTATTTTGTTTTCTTTTCTTTTCTTTTCCAACTACTATATAAACAAACCTAGGTTTGTTTTGTAAAAATCTATTATTTTAGTTAGTTTTAGGTTTTGGTTCCCTTAGGGAGATTAGGGTTTGGAGAAGATTTTGGGTGTGCCTTTTCTCCCTCCTAGGTTTTACCCATATAGGTTGTGTAAGAACACTATTCTTCTTCTTCCTCTTTAATCCATGCTTCCATTGTTTATTTATTGCTTTGTTGTTTGTTTACTTTCTTTATAACTTACGTTTATTTCTTTATTTATTTCTTTCATTTATTTCTTGTGTTTAAATACATGTCTTCCATTATGTTGTGTAGCTAATTTAGTTTCGGTGGGATTGATTGAACTCACCTTGGGTTAATTTGGTTACTTTGTTTTGGTGATGGAATTTATGAGTTTATTTCGATTGGGTTATTCTTGACTTTATGCCTAGGATATTTAATGGGGTATATCATGTATGCTCTGTATTTACAACCTTATGTGTGTAATTTTTTGGGTATTTGTTGACGCCAAAATCATAGTAGGCTTGTATGATGATTTATGTGCTGAAAACTCTAAATTTAATTAACTATTGAAATGAGATTCAATCTTGATAGACTTGTAGTCCCATGTAACCATTTATATTAATTAATTTGAAGTGAGGGATATTAGTCTCAATCCATAGTTTTTATTCCTTTTGTTAATCGTAGTTTAAATACACATGCCTAGATTATCTTTTTTTGTCATTCGATATCTTTTACACTTTTATTCCTAAAGTATTAAATCAATATATTTCTAACAACTAGTCTCTGTGGATTTTCGATACTCGGACTAGCCGTTGTACTCCCTTAAAAGAGTGTAGTTAATAGTTTAGGTTTTTGCATAGCGGTGGGAGCCGAGCATAATGACTGGCGTATATCTTTATACACTTACACTGCGATTTTACCTTGTTATCAAAATGGCGTCGTTGTCGGGGACTAGTTTGTTTTAGAATTTAATTGATTTAGTATTTCATAGTATTTTCTTTCTATTGTATTTTTTGTTAACTATTTTTTGTAGGACTTCTACAATTGAGCGCCAAGAAATGCTTGAATTTTCCGGACATACATCACTTTGTGGAATTTTCCATATCGATCCTTTTTGGGGCTAAGCATGTCTTATTCTAATGTTTTCGGTAATCGTAGTGATAATTCTCAATTTCCCCCTAAACCTATGACTTTTGGTCAATACTCACAAGCCCAAAAAAATTGAAACCTCTAAAATGACTTTGGGTGAGTATTACCAAAGTCAAGTTATAAATTACAGGAATTTTGTGAATGATTATTCAAATTTTGGGCCTCAAAATCCTGATGATAAGAATGTTGAAACGATTTGCAATAGCTGTAAAAATTCTTATGCTATTGATTTTGATAGTTGTTCCGAGGATAGTTTCCAAACTTCTCATTATCAAGAATCTGCTCCTCCACCTATGACTTTGCGTGAGGGATTGCGCATTCTTGAAAATGAAAAATTTGAAAACCGTTATCGAGAAGAAAATCGTTGTTGGGAACAAGAGTTGGATGCATTATCCGAATCTAATGACGATTTCTCTTCCGAGACTTTCTAAGTCGAGGAATATTTTGAACCAAATGAGGATTTTGTGCCTACTTTGGAACAAACCATTCTTGACTTGGCCCATGGTTTAGTAGAGAATGAAAATGAGGAAGAAATGGATGTAGTACCCATTTGGAATGAAATGATTTCTTATTTGGTACCCAGAGAAGAATATTTCATTGAAAATGATCTTATTTCCTTCGAAACTCAATCTCCAAGGGATGATGACTCATACCTTGAGTTTGAATTTATTTTTACCCAATCTTTATTCTATATTGTCGAACTGATACAAGTACTCGATGAATCAATTCCAAACTTTAAATCGTTTAACCCTTTCACCGATGAGGATTACTTGCTCGAGTTGCTTTCCATAAAGGAAATTTTGCCTTCATGCACGTCACCTCCCATTCCAATTGCAAAATATTTGGGAGTAAATTCCATTTTCATGGATCCCATGTGTTTTTGTCTCCCGTTCAATCCAAACCCCCCATCATCCCCCAAAATGTTTTAATTGATGATGGTTCATTTCTTCCGCCTTACACATACCTTCCGTTGTTTTAATGGAATTCCTATTTTCCAGAAGGTATGCATGAAAATGAGGGTAAATCAATATTCCCTCGAAGTCAAATCATTTTTTGGGTCCCCCCTTAAAAAATTTAGCTTCTAGTGTATAGTTAGTTAGAAGTTCAAATTATAAGTTGTAAATAGTTATTTTTTTATACTTATTTTTCTTATTCTTACTTATTGTCTAGCGTAATTAGTTAAGTTTTTGTTATTTATTTTTTGTTATGCTTGATGCTAACGTGTTTTGTAGAATCATTAAACTTGTACTTTCACGAGATCGCTCCATTTTGGGTAGTATCGCTATTTTTCTTTCTTTAGCTTAATTCTTAATTCACATTGAGGACAATGTCAAGTTTTAGTTAGGTGTGTGGGATATTCTATCCTTTGTTTTTCTTAGTCCATGATTTGATTATAGGTTTTTCCCAAGAATGCTTTTCTTGTAAAAAAGTTACAATTTTCAAAAAGATTTTCTTTCTTTTTTCTCTTTTGTTGGGCATTTTGCCTTTGTTTTCGATGATAAATTTTAATAAATGCCCGATCCAATAGATAATTCAATGATGTATGTTCTCGATTTTAGAAGTTAGTATACTTTAGTACTCAATTATTGATATTATGAATAACTTCATGAATTAAACTTTAATCCCATGAGCATATGCACTTTTCTTGTTTAATTGATTGGGTTTAAGATTTTTATAACTCGGTAACCTTTTATTGCATTGTATTTACTTAAAACTAGTGAGCTTTGTGCTTTTCTTCATTTGTGAGTTTTATACACTTGTCTTTCCTCCTTGAAAATGTTACAGTCATTGGTAATCTCACTATTCTTTTATTGATCGTTCATTAATTGAGTTCATATATGAAATGTATTACTTGAGCATGATTTTCAATGTTTGTTTTTACTCAAGAATTGCATAAACTTTAGGAAATAATCATAGGCCATCTTTGTTATATCACCCATATTGGCCTTGACCTCACCTTATATGCTTTTCCTCATCAACCCCTTTCAGCCTAAATATAGCCTTTCATTTCAAAACCCAAAATTCCATAACTGACTCCACATTGGAGTTATAAACCGTATATTTCACCTTTTAAACCTTTATCTGGAATGATAGTTGGGATTGAATGATGTTCGTGTTACGTGGTTACAATCAAGCATGTGAGAGTGTGAAAGAAAATAAAAAGTGAAGAAAAAGAAGAAAATGAGAAGAAAGAAAAAAAACGAAGAAAGAAAACAACACAAAAGAAAAGGTGCAAAAAAGAAGAAAAGAAAAGAAAGAGAAAGTTTCATTTATGTACATATTGTTCAATAATCCTCGTCACTCTCATATTTCATATCCAATGCTTGTTATGGAATCTTTTTCTAATTTTTAAATTGCCCACATCCCGAGTTTTCATCTCTAAACACCTTTGAAACCGTACATAATTCCCTTCATTTCCTAACCTTAACCCCAAACCTACATTACACCCCTATAAAAGTCCTATGTGATCTTAAGGTAAATTCAATTCAAAAAATTAAATAGTTTAGATAATCTGTGAAAATATATTTTGCCTCTTTAATGAGCAGTATCTTTTGTTGAGATTACAAGCTTTTCATTTTCTATCTAGCATTTTTCTTTAGTGACATGTGTGTGACCTAGTTTTCATTTACATCTACTCTTTATGACCGCATGTCCCATGTATTACCTCCCATTAATATTTATTTCATTTGTTGAGTGTAATATCCGGTGAGGATTGACTTGTGCACACTTTAATGCTTATCCAATTTATTTAAGTCTTTGACAATCTATACTTTGCATGTGCTCGTTTTCCTCCCACTTTTAAGGTTTCAAGTCTGTGAGGTTCATTATATAATGTTAATAATACGGACTTTTGTGTGAATTCATTCACTTTCCTAATAACGTGTTTGAAATCTTTTTCATTATGGTTGGGCTTGTCACATACTTGTTGGGCATATATTTTGTGGAAACATTGATGTTTGTGGGTTTCATCCCTGAAAACACTCACGAGACAACACTCGTCCACTAGGGTAACCTAGGGATTTAACGGCTTATTTCATATGCTAAATCTAATCGTGTTCCCTACGAAAGTGGCATTTATAGTTTGATTCATATATACATCTTGGACTAGTTTTGTGTGTTTCATCACTAGGGACTAGCAATGTCTAAGTTAGGGAGTGTAATACGTCACGAATATTACTTACTCGCGACCGTTATCTTTATGACTCTAGAAATTTTTGTATTCTTTATGCCTATATTTATGCTCATTAGCCAGATAACCTCTATTATGTATGTTAATATGCTTTGCAGGGTTTAACTGACCTTTTGTAGATATTGGAATGCTTAAAGTGAGGATTTGTGGCATTTTGGAGAAGTTCCGTCGTCAGACTCAACTTCAAGGGAATTTTAGACATTTCATACTTCATCTTCTGCTTACTGGAATTCTGCGAAAGCATAGTTCATTGAGTTAGCTTCACGTGGCCGAAAATGGGTCTTCATTTCAAGTCCGACGAAGAAGTTAAAACCGATTCCGTTTCTCACCATTTCTCCATTATTTTGGACCAAAGGACACTAGGAAACAGAGGACCGATCGACCGGCCCTAGTCCCCCAGTCGATCGGTGATTAAGAATTTAGACTATAAAGGAAACACGGGAACTCAAGCCATGATCCCGTTCGATCGGCCCCTTAGCCATGGTCGACCGCTCCTACCATATATTGGTCGGTTTCTCTATTTTGTTTTATTTTCCCTTTATTCTTTTTCCAACTTAGTAAATAAACAAACTTAGGTTTGTTTTGTAAAATATCTATTCTCTTTGTTAGTATTAGGTTTTGGTTCTCTTAGGGAGGTCAGGGTTTGGAGAAGATTTTGGGCGTGCCTTTTCTCCTTCCTAGGGTTTACCCATATAAGTTGTGTAAGAACACTATTCATCTTCTTCCTCTTTAATCCAAGCTTCCATTGTTTATTTATTGCTTTGTTGTTTGTTTACTTGCTTGGTAACTTAGGTTTATTACTTTCATCTATTTCTTGCATTTAAATACATGTCTTCCAAGTTTAGGTTGAGATTGATAAAACTCACCTTGGGTTGATTCGGTTGCTTTTCTTTGGTGATGGAGTTTATGAGTTTATTTCAATTGGGTTGTTCTTGATTTTATGCCTAGGAGATTTAACGGGGTATATTATGTATGCTCCGTATTTACGACCTTGTGTGTGTAATTTTCGGGGTATTTGTTGACACCAAAATCATAGTAGGCTTTTATGACGATTCAGGGGGTGAAAAATCTAGAGTTAATTAACTATTGAAATGAGATCCAATCTTGATAAACTTGTAGTCCCATCTAACCATTTATACTAATTAATCCGAGGTGAGGGATATTAGTCTCAATCTATAATTTTTATTCCTTTTGTTAATCATAGTTTAAATACACATGCCTAGATTATCTTTTATTTTGTTATCCGATATCTTTTAGACTTTTATTCCTGAAGTATTAAATCTATATGTATCTAACAACTAGTCTCTATGGATTTTCTATACCCAGACTGGCCATCATACTCCCTTAAAAGAGTGTAGTCAAGAGTCTAGGTTTTTGCATAGCGGTGGGAGCCGAGCACAAAGACCGGTGTATATTGTGCCGCGGTTTTCTCCTATTATCAATTATCTAAAAATCGATGCAAAGCTCAACAATAATAAAGAAATCACAATTTATCAAAAAAGTGAATAATGCTCACACAAAAGTCTGCAATTATTGACATTATACGAGGAACTTCAATAAAAATTGAAACCATAGAAATGGGAAAATAAGCGGACATATGTGGTAATTTAGATTTGGAAAAACTTTCATAACCCATGTAGACGCTAAAGCATGCATGACTCAAGTTCTATCCGATTGTTACACTCAACAAATGAAAGGACTCAGTAACGGGATGTAACACACACGGGACATGCGGGAATAAAGAGCAAATGTAAAAGAAAACTAGGTCGCATACATGTCATCAATTTAAGAAAGATATATAAAAGTGAAAAATGCAATCTCGTGAAAGGATATTGCATATTAACCTAGGTAAAATGCACTCTAACAGATTATCGCAAATGTTCAACCTTTGAACTAACGTCGCCCTAGGATCAAATAAGATTTTTCGGGTATGTAACTTGGGCTAAACTAGGGTTTGGAAACGAAATTTATTTACCGGAGAAAAAGGGATTTGGGAATAACACTCGGGATACTGGGTAATTTAAAAATTGGATTTCAAGTTCCATAAGGAATATATTCATGAGAGTAAGACTTTTTTTTACATACACGCGATGAAATGGGATTCACGGATCTCGGAGCCATTTATTCAATTTTTCTTGTTTTCTTTTCTTTCTTTTTCTTTTCTTTATTTTCCTTTTCTTTTCTTTTCTTTTCTAGTCCACTCATTGCTTGATTGCATTCCACGTAATATGAACATCATTAAATCCCAGTAATAATCCAAAATCGAGGTACGAAAGGTGAATATAAGCGTAAAAACTTCAATGTGGAGTTGATTCAGCTATTTGGCAATGAAAAGAAAGGTCATAATAGGTCTCAACGCTAAGGTCGGTAAGCGTTTAAATCGAAAAGAAGGCCTATGATGCTTTCCTAGGGTTTCATGTGATTCTCGAGACTCGACACTTTTGAAAATCATGCTCGAGTGTCATATTCATGATGAATTTAATTATTATGAAATCAGTGGAAAGAAAATGAGATTGGCAACAAGGTACGTTTTTCAAGAAAGAGACAGAGTATTGTATAAATCACAATTGAAGGTTTGTCTCGACCCTCTCACTTATGTAAGTGTATAGCATGCACTTTATGATCAATGAATTAAAATAGCCTTAAATCAAATCATAAACAATTATTAGTGTATGGTGCTTATGGGCTTCACAGTTTAATTTATGAAGTTATTCACAATGTTAACAATACATGGGGTAAAGGCTAATGAAATAAAAATTCTAAACATACATCATTGTTATAAAAAAGGGGAGGGTGATAATATACGTAATCATTGGAGGCATGGGAGAAAAAAGAAGAATTTAAATTTTTTTGTTTTGTTTTGTTTTTTTTGTTTTTTAAAAATAAATAATTAAATATAAATGCGAATTTATAATAACATGTTAATCGGTTACATAAATGTATATCACACCCCCTAACTTGAAATATACATTGTCCCCCAATGTTAGTAGGGACAAAAATGGAAAAGAGGGTGAGAAAATGTCACCCAAGTAAGGAGCAAATCCCAAAAAGAGCAACAATGTACCTATTAACATGTTAGTACTAAAAACAACAATATATACAATAATGAGATATACAAATTATAATAAGAAAAGAAATTGTATTCATTTCATTAATATCAGAATGGTGTGTACAAAGGGTTCAAAATCCAAAATGAGAGAAATATAAACGGTAGATATTACCCACAACCCACACAATACGCAACTATAAACCAACTACAAAAACCAACAATATAATCAAAAGATAATAGCAAAGTAGCAGATAGACAAAAGAACTCCTATGGACGACTCAAAGAACTGGGTGCGGTGGGGGCATGCGGCGCATACGGATCATAGAAATAAGGTGATATCGGCGCCTCTCCCCCACGCATGTGGGCAGACATATCCATTTGTTTTGTATGCGGGTGATCATAGAAATGTCCCGCTGGTAATCCCCCCCCCCCCCCAAAAAAAAAAAATAATGCAAAGTCTGAATAAAGTGCATCCATCCTAATTGCCAAGTCTCAAATCGGATAAACCCGTGATGGAACCTCTGGTATGTCATGCATCAGCATCATCAAGATCAGTCCTCTGACCCGGATGGTCCCGCATTCTCTTCTTCCTCCTCTCCCAGTAATCCTCGCCCAAGGTTTTATCAATAGCCTTGGTGTTAAACAATTTGGGGAGGGCAGGAAAATTATCGCTCGGTAACACCTCAGATCGAGCAGTTTTTCAAATTCAGGAAACGAGGTGCGCATAAGGGAGCGTAGTCGTCACTACAAGAAAATGTATCATCCACGACACTTATTTTAGGACATTTATTAAATAAGTGTCATGAGAAAACTATAAGACGACTCTTTAATTATAAGTGTCGTAGAAAAATCATTTTGACTATCATTCATGACACTTAATACAAAAGAGTCGTGGAAATCATATAAGACGACACATTTTGAGTAGTTGTATTATTTTAATGACATTTTTATTTGATTAGTCGTCAAATTGTTTTCAACGACTATGCTCAGGTGTATTTAAAAGTGATTACACGACTATTTTGATGGTGTTGTGGAAGTTAATAATGTTTTGCCCAAATTATTAGCGGGAACTTTCTAACTTTAAGCGGGTAGTATTTTTTCCACCTAAACTTGCGGTTTTGCCCTAACTGATGACTTTTGAGTTTCTCTCTCATTCTTTCTTTCTTACCCCAATCCCCACGATTTAACCTCTCGTCTCCTCATCTTCCCCCATATTCTACAAATCAACTTCTGGTCACTCCAAGCGCATCCTAAATATGGATTTCAAGGACTGAAATCTTGTCTGTCCACGTCAATATCTCGGTAAGTGTTAATGTTTGAGTTTTGATTTGTTTTTTAAATTATTTTGTGTTTTATTATCTATTAGGGTTTGGACCTTCAAATGTCCATTCGTTTGAAATTTGTAGGAAGTTGCAATGTTAGTTAGAGCTTTTAACATTTGTTCTTGCCACTGATTTAGTTGGGTAGACCTCTTAGTTTGAACATTAGGAATTCATATGCATTTCAAAGCAATTTATTTAGGCTCCATTCGATTGCAAAAATTGCGTAAATTGCGTAAATTAGTTCATTGTAAGTTAGTGAATTGTAGATGTGTGGATATGAAATGAGTTTAAATCCAAATGCTTGGTAATCTAAAATTGATATTAAGATTCAATCAGAAAAAGAAGTTAAAAATAAACGGAGAGAGCTAACGAATATGGATGAGTAGACGTTATAAAATTTATATGAAATTCTCTTATTCAAATGGATGCATTCACGTCATGGTATTAAATTTGGGAATTTTGCTTGACGCGTGTGACCGCCACGTCATGGTATTTTGTTATTAAATTTAAAAATTGATTTTTAGTTCCATTAACCATATGGTCGTTTTGAGTGCGTCAACGCGTCCGGAATGGTCGAGATAGTCAGAAAACACTAGCCGAAAGTTTAATTTGGGTCCCGGGGTAATTGTGGGCCATACCGGCATCAAAAAAGGTATTTTGGTAAATTGCATTTTTGGGAATTAAAAAGTGACGAAAATAGAGATTACAATCTGACTATTTCCTCAACCCACTTAACCCACTAACCACACTATATGCCATCATGGGCTACGGGAGAAGTTGATATATCATTCTAACTTACCAAAAACCATAACACACCTCCATACTCCATTATCTTCAACCTTGAGAAGAGCTTGAGAAAGAGAGAGAAGGAAGAGAATTCTGCTGAAAAACAGAGGGAGAACAACTTAACTTCAAGATTCTACACCAAATTCTGAGATAAATTAAGGCAAGTGATTTAAACTCTTTTGATTCAAGATATGTTCCCATGTTTAGGAATTTTCGAAATTGATTTTTGGAGATAAATTAGACCCATGAATTGAAAGTTAAAGGCCATGAATTATGTAGGAATTTCATGTAGTATATTCTGGACGAATTTATATGTTATAAACAGAACCTTGATGATTTAAAAGTGGAATTAGTAGAAGTTTGATGATGTTCTTGAATGGAAGAATTCTGGAAATTATTTTGATGTAGTTTTGATCTAAACTAAGCTTTTAAATGATGAATTATGGGACTTAGAATGTTAATACTGTTGTAGGATGTTAGTATAATGTTAGAGTAACCTTATCTTGGAGATTCATGCTTAAAAATGGAGTTTTGGGTCGAAACTGTAACTGCAAAACGAAGCAGTCCGTAACCATACCTGTGCAATCGATCGATCGACATTCATCAGTCGATCGATCGACCACCATCGATCGATCGAAGGCAATGGTCGATCGATCGACCTTCCCAGAATGAGTAAAGTTTCCCTTAATTGAATTTTAATGATGATAACCCTTGGATAATATTATTGGAGACATTGTGATTACCCAAAATTTTAAGGAAGACCAGTAGGCATGATTATGAAATTGGACTTTAATTGGAATTTAATTTGAGGAATTATTCTAAATTAATGAAATTCGTTATGTGAGATAATATTTGGGTTAATAGTACAAATTTGAATTTCAAATGTTTTAAGAAGGTTTTAGAGGGTTTTCCTCATTATCAGTCAAATTATTATATCATTAGTATGGGTATCATCAGTTTAGTTCTGATCTTAGTGTATGAGGGATCCATATGTTTTATTTAATGGATATTGGGGCTCTTTAGTATCATTTTTGGAGTGGGTTGTTTGGAGAAGGTTGAGTCTCGCAGAGGACACGAGTTGGTCCCTTTATGTATTCCTTCATAATGAATTTATTTAGTTTCTTTTATTTCTTCTGGGCTCAAGGATAAGGAAGCTTCAAGAAGAGGCCATCTTCATTGCTTAAGAATTAATGCTAAAAAACGTTGCGAGGAAACTATTTAGTTTGCCCTGTGTTCGTGGAGATTCAATATTTTTTTGGCTTTGTTCTTAACTAAAGCTTTGTAATGTAATGCCTACAGATGTCATCTTTAGTACCTCCTCTTGTCCAACTAGTAAAAACTGGTTTTACCAAGCCCGCACAACGGTTGGTGACAATTTATTCATTACTCACCATGGAAAAAATTGCAGCGGTTGATATCAAAATAGGTGTTGTTCAAATGGATGTAGTATAGAATATCGACCATCAATTTATGCATTATTGTTTATTTTTAAAGGTTTTTGTATAGTTTAATTAATTATATTTTTTCTCATGAAGATGAGACTGTATCAAAGGAAAAAGTTTGGTATCTGATAAATCAGAATGAACCTTCACTCATGCCAA
Organism: Sambucus nigra; assembly: GCA_949130495.1. Taxonomy (NCBI): domain Eukaryota; kingdom Viridiplantae; phylum Streptophyta; class Magnoliopsida; order Dipsacales; family Adoxaceae; genus Sambucus; species Sambucus nigra. Next base: position 497,352,013 of record OX422208.1, on the reverse strand, counting down.
TTCCTATGGTAAGTATGTATTGAATCTCTTCAGCATTCTGTTGTATATGTTACTATTTAAAAGTTGGTTACACGTGCTATATCATATTAAGATTTAGTTGAGTACATGATGTTCTATATCTAGTGTGTGTGTGTGTGTGTGTGTGTGTGTGTGTGTCTATATATATATATATATATATATATATATATTAAGGAAACTTAAATACGTACTACAAAGTATAATAAATTATAGCATAGGTTTGTGCTTTTCTTTTTTAGTATTTTGTGGGATTGGCCTAAAATTCCATATGGCTATTCCACATAAAATGAAGCACAATATCAAAACTTATCTAACTAGACTTTCTCATAACCGAAAAGAAAAGAAGAAATAGAACTACAGCTCAAATACAATTCTAGTTATCCAGTAAAAAAAAGTCAAACCAGCATTAGTTATCCTAGCGGCATATCCTGGCCAGAGACACCAGTAATGGTGTTTATAAAAGAGGCACTCGCCACAGAAACATCATTTGGTTGGACATTGAATTTACCTCGTTACTATCACCACCATTTATGTCAACAACTTTAGGTTTCTCAAGTTTTGTTTCTGTCACTGCAGGCACATTAATTGTTGAAACAGAGGACCTCACAGCGGATGTGTCAGCTTGTTCCTTAGTTTTATGTTGCGTCTATGTGGCCTCAGTTATAGGATAGACCCTCAGAGTGTTACCTATAGGAGGTTCAACTCCAGATTTTTGCTGGTTTACGATTGCAGACTCTTTCATAGGATGAAGTTGCTGCAACCGGTAATCAGTTTCAGGCCGTCGGCAAACCTTTCTCAGTGGCACTATTTCCTCAGACTGATCATGATCGTAACTCACCAAAAACCTACAACGTCAACCTCTTACGTCATGCCTCTATCTTTGTGCGTCAAGGACATGGGCATCAAAGTAAATAGCTTGCTCTTTGCCTTTCTGAAAACAGAGTATCAGATCTCCAGGGAGAGCTGCTACACATTTAGACGATTCACAAGGGAGAGACCGTTGTCTAACAAGCTTGCGAATATTAACCCATTCATCCTCTTCCTCTCCAAAACCATTTCTCACTGGAGCTAAAAGAATAGTTAGGGGTTGAAGTGCCTGAGGCACATTTTTCTCATTAGCTAAATCATCCCGAGTCATAGGTGATATAGTTAACTTCCCAGGAGATTTAGCTACTTTAGCCCTGATAGCATACCTCCTATTTTGGAACCAATTCCACACTTGTTTCATTTGAATTTTGATCTTTCCGGACCGTTCGGGGGTAGCACTGAACTTCTTGGTAAGATCTATGAGACCTTCACGAGTAGGCATCATGATATTGTGTGCTTGGAGGATAGCTTCCATCTCCGCCACCTCGCCTGCGTTAAAACGGAAGGTAGGACCTCCGTTACTGGGGGGGTCTCCTCATTAGCTAGACCATCTTAATGCCTGTCATATATATATGTACATATCTATATAATTAGCACATCAGATTAGATGTGCAGATTCAGATTAGTTAATAGTGTATAAGAATATAATTTAGTTCTTATATTTATGCAAAACTAAAATATTTGTGAATAAAATATGCTTATGAATAATGATTCTTATGTTTCAATTCACTTGGCTCAGGCTGATCGATCTCGAACTTTAATTGAGGAACTAGCAGAGGATGGAAAACCAGTTAGCATGGACATGGTAATTTCTCTCTCTCTCTCTCTCTCTCTCTCTCACACACACACACACACACACACACAAACACACACACACATGCCTTCATACCTTATTTACATCGTTTACTTTTATGTATTATTCTTTGTATCTAAGATCCATGTTTTCCATAAATGCAGCCTCTTTTTTTGTATATGAGTGATGGAACCATATTATAGTATGTATGAGGCTTTTTTTGGTATACGACTATTGAAACCATATTTGTAATTTCAATTTATATGCCTCTGATTTGTATGTATGAATTTATTTGTATATGTTTTGTGTAAAATGTGATGTGATGGGCTTATCATGTTCAAATAGGAATTTAAAATCTTGAACTTTATTTACCAAGGGCATGTTTGGATGCTTAAATTTTGAATTCAATTGGATTTGTAATTCTGTGGAATTATAATTCAATGAATTCAAAATTCTTGATGTTAGAATTAAATTGTTTGGTTCCCATGTGGAATTTATGTGGATGATAATAACACAGTAGATTCTAAATAGATACATGGTATATTGTCTTATACCTATGCTAATGTTTCTCGAAAATGCTCTTAATTATGCATACTTTAGCAGTTTGTAGGACATTTTCAATCCTATAATTCTAGCTTCTTTATGGAGTAATACTGTCACTTTAGATTTTATTTGAACGCATCTTCATTCTATGTAAACATTTTATCCATTTATGTTCATGGATTCGTCCCCTTATCTCTCTGACTGTATCATCTTTTCAGGTTTTGAGAAAACAAAAGGATCTCTCGATTCCATTCTCCTACTCCCTCTGTTTGTGGTAGTTTTATCTCCATAAAGGACTCAAGCTTGGGTTAAAGTGGAGAGTGTGCCAACGGCTAACAAGATGTGGAAAATAGACAAGTATTTGTACCAAGTTTCATATATCTACTGGTGATTTAGTTCTTATAAACTCCTTAGAATTCATTTTTTCATCTACTGATTCTGTGGCCCCATACCCCATTCCAGCTCTCAATAAACAAACTTTAATCTCTGCTCCATTCTCTCTCATCACCGTCTCTTTCTGGCAATAAATCTTAATTTATATTTTGTAATTTATTTATTGTCACAATGTAAAATAAAGCTCGTTTTCTTCTACGATCCGTTATGCAGTTGATAGATAATATATAAAAATGATCGTTGCATTGAATTCTTTACTACTCAATCAAACTTGTGATTAGTGCACATAATTTCAAGGTATTTGCACTTTCTAGTTTTTGTACATGAATTTTGACTCTTTGATCTTATTCTAAACTTCCCTAGGGTTTGTGATTGTAATGCAGATCGACCTATCATTAATATTTGTGAAATTTGTTTGGAACTTTGTATCAAGTTACCCGACCTTGTGAGTTTATTCTCCTTTTTTTCTAATATTTATCTGAAATTGATTGATTATATGTTCTTGATTTTGATATCGTTTCATTAGAGTTAGGATGATACATATGTGTGTTTTCTACAATCAACTGGTTTGGTCAGAGTTTGGTGAATAGTTTTTTTTAACTTGGGAAGTTAGGATGATACAAATCAATTCAGTTGTTGATATTATTAGTAAAACGAATAAAATGTCTTTAGCATTAATTTTTATATTATATTTTGTTTTGAAAATAAAATTTATTCCTATTAACTACTCACAATTGTGAACCCAAATTGTATAAATTTAATTTGCGTATTTATATATCACGCTTGCGCATCGCGCGTGTTTACAACTAGTATACCCAATAATAGAAAATACAATAATAATGAGAGGGAGACCACAGTTAGAGACCATTTACATATGTTGTGTCAATAGATTCTTGTTCAGACTAGAATTTTATGAGTGGATTTATCATACCATTAACTCATCCCTTAATTAGAATAAGGCTTTTCGCATAGAGAAATAAGTAACACTCACATACATGGTCATGAATAGCCAAAAATCCCTTATTTCTTCATTCTGGAAGTTATATATAAAGAGACATTCACTCCCTTTAGTACATTTGAATATAATTTTCTTATCATACTAAAAATTAATGGCTGCCCAATTCTTGGCAAGGGATTTATAGTTAACTTCTTACTTTATGAGTACTCTATTTGCCTGCTATGGCAGTCTATTATCCAAATGTCAAATAAAGTCCCCAATTTTATATGTCCAAGCTTAGGAAGAACAATAATTGCAATCTTTTTTTGTGAGGATGCAACTTGGAGACTACTTTGAGATGCATTATGTTTAGAACTTCTTTTAAGTAGTTTGACTTTGTTTTGAATATGCGGTTAGAGATTGCATCCTCCCAAAAAAATGGGAATCCATTTAATCAAGTTATTAGTCAAGCAATAGTAATGATTTAAACACTTACACAACACTTTACAATTTTTTTAAAAGCTATAATGTGTTTATTATATTTTTTAATATGTTGAATTCTTATATTTATTTTGGAAAACATTGAAAAAATTGCATCTCATGAATCAACATCATTGAGAGATGATGCATTAGTAAAGATGTTTGGTCCTGAATGTCCGAGGTCTTGAATTTGGGGTGATGCCTATGAAGGCAGATGCGTCGTTATGTAGTAATGCAAGGGTAACGGCTCTTGAAAATCAAATTCAACAACTTTTGGGATGGAAGATGCACATGGAAAGTCGAATGACACAAGGAAATGAACGAACTATGGTATTTTTTTTTTAAATTAAACATGATTCAATACATGTAGTTTTTCCCTTAGTCTGTTTTTATATACTTCACTTGCAATTTCTATAGGGTCAACATGAGGGTGGTGGGGACGCCATGCATAATCACGCACGTACTCTACAGGTTATTGTTAATGAATTATCTAAGTTTAAATTATTTTACTAGTTACATTAATAATTATTTTTTAATTGTTTTCTTTGTACTGTTTATTTGTGCAATCGAGAAAGTGCATGTGCACAAAGTGCTCCACAAAGAAATTCTTCTTGCAAATTGTTACATTGGTTGGGGACTGGAGAAGAAGTGGCAAGGGAAAAATTTGATTTTACAAACCCAAAGTCACTAGTGCACCACCAAATCCTTGGGCCTGATTGCTATAAAGTATGGGTTGTAGAAATTTGTGTGCCCAAAGTGCCAATTTTTCGATACTCAGATGCGTTTTCCATACTTGATGATGCAAAAGGAAGTATTTATGGCATGGCCACATTGATACATTCGTTTTGACTAATTATGTGAGTGGAATAGTTATAGTTCTTGGATTTTATTCTAAGAATTTTTCTTTGACTCTCTTTCGTATTTATTTCAGAAAAACATAAGGAATCAAGAGGGTATGGTGTTTCTTCGTTGCTTTTTGGATTGAAGGTATACATTATTTTTTTATTACAAGTGTGTTGTTAATTTATGAGAGTATTTACTAAAATTGTTTTCTGAACAGGTGACTATTTTGGGAAGATGTTGAAGACATTTTAGGAGGAATGTTTTTGAAGAACGATATTAGTTATTTTTTGAAGGAATATTGCATTTTAACTTGTTAGGCTATGCTCGTTTCACTCTAATCCCATGTTTTTATGTTTCTTGTAACACCGAAAAATTTATTCATTCCACTATTTTGGGCATGACTTTGATATTATGGTTATGAATACATATTATGAGTTCCTCTTAATTATATAAGTTTGTTTTAAATTTCAAGAAATGTGGAATTGTTAATTGTGATACAATCATATATGTGGATATGTTAATGTTAGTATAAGCAATAGGTATTTGAGAAGCTAATTTTTATAAAAAAAAATTATACACCTTTAACGACATATTTTATATATCTTAAAATGATAATAACAACATGTAGCTTTAGTCGTAAAATAACATTCACGACACATAATAAGTAGTCGTGGAAGGTTTTTTTGGGTAATGACTTTTACGACTAGTAACTAGGTGTCATAGATATTTATTTTAACGACACTTGGCAAGTGTCGTGAAATAGTTTTATGACACCACAAAGGTGTTGTGGATATTTACGACTAGTAACTAGGTGTCATGGATATTTTTTTCAACGACATTTGGCAGGTGTCGTGAAATAGTTTTACGTCACCACAAAGGTGTCGATATAGAAGGTAACTTTCTACGACACCCCCCTTCAACGACTACAAAAAATGTGTCGTGAAAATAGTTTCACGACACATATCAGGTGTCGTGGAAAGGACGTTTTCTTGTAGTGCGTCCCCTTGCCGCAATAGGCGGCCTTCAACATTTGTCGTACACTAAGGCTCATGACGAAATTATTATCTAAAGATAGTATTGGAATTAGTCCTATTTGGATCGGAGGATAGATTTGGTTTGGGTCGGAACGACGACAACAAGATGAACAAGACGGTGAATATCGGGCATTTGAAAAGTGGGGAAAGTGTCCCCAGCCCATACAGTTTTGAGAGCTATACGCACAATTAGGGAATCATTTGGGAGCTTTTCCACATCATCATGGACGAGGTAATTGTAACCATCAGGGTTTGCGGCCCCGGTTAAGTGCAATAACAAGATGGGCTTTGAAATTTGAATTCTCCTACCCCTCACATACGCCTCATACGTGTTGCCTCCCATTTGAGATTAGTGAATCATAGAACTAATGTACGTGCCCCTCGTTCACTTCCCCGCCTTTGGCCCATGAGAATTTGTTTAGAAAATGGGAAATATTCTAAGTGAACCTGCCTTTCCATCGCAATATGGCAACTCGATTTGAACTTAGCCCGGAACCAATCCCTCTCTTCTTTCGATCGAAAAGACTCTAAATACCCATGGCCCGTAACTGTTTTATCGGTTGTTTTGAAATCCATAGAAACCTATAAAACATCAATTCGATATGTACACCACTAGTGCAATGCACAAAATTAATAGAAGCTTGAAAATTGGGGTTGAAATGGTTCGGGGGGTGAATGTTGGGAGAAATTGGTCGGATAAACGTAACCGATATGCACCACACTCAAAACAAGGATAAATATCATATACGTTTGATAATTGATGCAAGAATGAAGCTTTTGTGCACACAATACCCATTGGGGCAATTTATCGAACATGTAATGTGCAAAGTGTTTAAACTAGGGTGGAATATCATTTAAATCATGAAATACCCCCAAAAAATACAACTAACTCATCAAAACAATATAAAATGTTGTATTTGTTGGATATACATTGAAATCAGTAAGAAATTTTGGTATTTCATTGAAGATTAAGTAACACTTGAACTCAATGTCGTTTTACCCTATTTTGAACACAAAGAACAATAATCATAAGTTAAAAACAACAAAAGAATGTTGGGATGGCTACCTTGAATGAGGATCCTCTGAGAAATGAAGAGATTTGAGTGAGAAAATGTATTTGGAAGAGATAAATATCATTGGTTTTAGGTGTTGAAGGGGAGAGGTATGAAGGACATTATATAAGATATGGGGAAATTTTAAGGGTCTGATAATACCGAATAGATTCGGTGTGGGAACCGAATCGATTTACAATTAAGGTTGGGTAGTTTCGAGAATAATTAGACAACTACCTTGAAAACCTTAATTTTTTCTGAAAAACGCTCCTTAACTGGGATTGATGACTTTACGTGAATGGATGGTTCGAATGTACTCGAGTCGTCAATCATGGTGAACTCACAAGTCATGGATTATTTCCATATTTTGATGGCTTCACTTAGGTCTACCTTTCCTATCATGTCAAAACTTGCATCTAATATGCACCATTTTATAGCATCCCTCACGAGTTGATTATTTTCCTCAAACACCTCCCCAACAAAATTCATTTCTTTTATACACTCATACTCGTTGGTCGAGAGGTGCAAAACATTGAAAATGTTGACATCTAATGTCATATTTCCAAAGGGTAAATTCATTTCACCATTCCTACAATTGATTAAGGCATTAGCAGTTATAAGGAATGGTCATCCTTGGATGATCGGAGGTTGAGTGTTTGGGGCTTGTAACGGGATGAGTATCGAGTATAATAAAGTCAATTGGGAAGATAAAAGTGTCTATTTGGACGAGAATGAATTTTTATGGAACCATAGGCCAATTGGATTCTTCTCTTGGTTCGGCTAAGATCACCTAGGCCTAATTGGAGATATACCGAATAAGGCAAAAGGCTTACGCTAGCTCCAACATCAAGAAGGGCATGATTAATAGCAAAATTTCCAATCACATACGAAATTGTTGGATAACCAGGGTCCTTGAATATGGGAATCGTTTTGTGTTGGAAAATGTAGCTCACTTACTAGGTCAACTCTACCTTTTTTATAGAAATATGCTTTCTCTTATGGATATTGATCTTTACTTGCTTAAAAGTGTCCATAATTTCTTGATCCTTATTGGGTTTAGCTATGGGAAGGAGCCTTTGCGTGTAGAGCGCCGAAAAGGGAGGGGATTGAGGCTTCCTGCTCCTTGGTTGGCAACTTGTCACTATTCTTTTTCAGAGTCACTTCACTATCTAAGGGAGTTAGTGAGATCTCTTCGAATTCTTTCGGGGAAGATAGGATATGATTTTGAATAACTTTCCCACTTCTAAGAGTTGTGATGGAGTTGGCTTATTCTAATGATTGGAATTGAGCGGGGAGTTTTCCTTTTTCTTGGGGGTTCAATAACGTTGTCAATTTTGTAATTTACGACTTAATAAGTACCACTTATTGAGCGGTTTGATAATTGACAGTCGTTTACGCTTGTATGAATGCATGCAAGGTGTCCTCTACGATCCTCTTATATGGGTGCACATAAGGAAGAGTGGGCGGAGGGACTTGAATTTTGGGAGGATGGGGAAGAGATTATAAGTAGGGCTATTGAAAATTAGGAGGCGGAGGATTTCGATCTTGTTGAGTTTGTCCATATTAGTAACCTGCCTAGTTTCCCCAAGATGGGTTGTACCCTTGGTCCGTATGAATTTTTTTATCTTAAAAAAAAACCATCGCATTCGTTTGATCAGTAAGGATAAATATGTACGATGGGATGGTGGGACCCTCATTGGTTGTATGAATATTAGTGTTGCAAACGGCACACAACTCCTCAATTGACGAAGTCTTAGCAACAATGGGAGCCCGACTCTTTAAGCCAAACTCCTCAACTTTCTTCAATAAATTATCGATCCTTATTTTCATTTCCTCCTCATCGATGAAGTAAAATATCCCAGGGCTAGAGGAAGGTGGGATGGAAGATCTAAGATTTACCTTATATGGGTCCGATGTATCCCAAGCTTGGGTAGTTTCGACACAATACTTGAAGTGTGCCTCTGGATAATCTGGATCCAACCTAAAGAACTCGCCAAAGCACATTGTCTCCACCATTTTATATCATTTAGCGTAAGCCCGTTGTGAAATAGGAGATGAGTCTCCATTTCTTGAAACAGTGGTAGGGGTACTTACCTAATAACTCATTAAATATTTCCTAACATCTCTCCAAAGTCTCACTCTCACCTTGGGAAAAGGTTTGAATTTGGATCTTGAGAGAGTTAGTGCGGTGGGCAGGGAAGAATTTCTTCAAAAACTGGGCTTGCATGTTGCGCCAAATTCCTATAGAATTTGGAGCTAAGGACCAAACCCAATTTTTAGATTTATCCTTCAAATAGAATGAAAAGAGTTTGATTCGTGTGACATCAAGAGTACCGTTTTAATCACTCAAGGTAGCGCACCTCTCCTAAAACTCTCACACGTGTAAGTATGGTTGCTCACTTTCCATGTTGTGGTATGTGGCCGATAATTAAATCATTCCATTATAAAAATGGAATTACGTTGCGTTATAGGGAAAGATGATGCACGACGGAGAGGTTGTCCTCTCTAGTTGTAAATAATCTCTCATCGGTCTATAGGGAGGATCGACTTCCCCTCAATACCATGTTCTCTTGATTATCGATCATGATGGTGGGCTCGAAGTGAGCTCCGATATAAGTTGAGATTGAATTGAAAGGAGTTGAAGATGGTATCCAATAGTTCGAACATTCGTTAGATGATGAGGATTATTGTATGGGATTTGAAGTACTATCGCTCGTGTCTTGCATAACCAAATTTTGGATTAGTTTTTGGAAACCGTATTGTCATGGAGATCACTGGAAATGAAAAAGTGTAAAGATAACGTTTTATAACCTATGATTGTTTCTAATCCCTGGAAACGGTGACAAAAACTTGATGCTCTAAAAATAATGTATGATTTAAGTGCAAAACTTTCTCAACAATTAGTATCCGGGTACGTCCGAAATCGTATTTTGCGAGGATTGAACGCTCTTAAGAAAACTAAAGTGGGTTAAAGATATTCTCTAAACGTCACAAAGGGAAAATATGAAAGATCATTTTTTGTTTGAAGTTATGAGATTGGTAACCAGTATCCTAACATGCATTTAATTAAAGGAGAATGAGTAAACTATGAAGAAACGATAGATAAAAGGGATTGAGGACCATTCTCCCACCTCGAATTTGCTGAAAAGAAGAGGGGACTTGATTTAAATTAATTCTAATAGATCATAACTAATTAAGTCTGAACATCAACCACGTAGAGACTAAAATCATCAATGGAGGGTTAGGGATTAATTATTTATGGTGCTAAATGGGTTGGGTTTGTAGTAAAAACTACCATTGTAGGACAAGGAATGTTAAGAAACTAGGATACTCCAATACCAACACACAAAGTTCCATTAGAACAATTATAAGTCAAACCCTAAATATGAAGTTCAAGTATCCACGGTGGGATCATGATCCCTAACTATAAGTCTAGCTACTCATAATAGAAACTAAGCTAAGCATACAAGAGAATAACATAACTAAGCAAGTCATCTAGTTAAACATAAACCAATACAAGAGATAGTAATAAATGCAAGTTAAAGCTAATGAAGTAAGGAAGGAAGAAGTAGTTGAACAAAGATTGCATTAAAACCAACTAACTTGAATGTAATCAATGCTTTAAATGTAAGGAAATTCCATAAATTAACTTGACCTAGGAGAGAGAAGAGAGAGTTTCTAAACTTAGAAACTTTATAGTAATAAAAACTAATCTTTACAATAGGGAAACAAAGGGATAAAATCCCAAAAAAAATCTTGGATGCAAACTTGTAATTACACAGAAATAGGGTGTCGAATTGATTCAGTGGAGACTTAAATCGATTCTCAAAGGAGAAAGTGATGCACTGGATGAAATCCAATCGATTCGACCATGACTTGAATCGATTTAGACCGGCTTCCAACATGAGGTAGGGGATGTTATGGTAGGATTAAGGCACATGCTCCAAAGAATGTTATGTAACTTCTTCATTCTAGCTCGGATTTATGCACCATTAGAGGCCACGCAAAGATGACTCAAAGAGCTTCAACTTTCGTGAAGAGTTAGAGATCAAAACCCGAATGTTAAATTTACTGAAATGCCCCTGACTTTGCTACTTTCAATAAAACTTTCCCGGGATTCAACTAAACATAAACACATGCATTCTCGACACCTATAAAAGCTCAAATAAACCACGCATAACAGATATATGATGAAATTAGGGTTTAACCAATAAATGAGCATAAGTTTTGGGAATAACATGTACGAAAATGCTAGGATGGACAAATAAACGAGGTTATTTGTCCAATAATCGTGAATAATCATTAGCATTATAAATTTTAATGAGTGTTAATTGTGAAATATTATTTAGTTATTACTTATCAACTTATCAGATTCTTTTACCTTCTTTTGCATTAACCGATATCCCGAATTTTGCACAGTGGGGATGGGAATTTTCCAAGAACCAATCCATGTAGTCACCTACACACTCCCATGTATATTGTTCAATTTGTTTAGATCGTTGGATTTTGGATATTAGTTGGTCCACCCAATTCTCTTGGTTCCATTTTTCATTGTCATATCTCAATTTGTAACTATGTTGAGTCTTACCCCTCTCCTTATGTAATGGTCTCATCGGTAGTCTAGGTATAGTCTGAACCCGACTGGCTTGTCAGAGAACGCATTCAGGATAGTAGGGTTCCACCACATCATAACAAATCAATATGCCATTGTAAAATGCCACATCATGGAATGGGTATGCTTTTAAATTATCTTTATATGGATCCTAAATAGCTTATGGAGTTATATATTTATAACATTTTGATCAATAACGCATATAAAATTATTCATATGTTAAAAATGTACATATGATTGAACTTACTTCAGACTGGTTAATATCATCAAGGGTCTCACGTAGCTCTATCATCTATGAAAATGCATCCCCATATACCATTTGCTCCTTCTATTTTCACATGCGGGATTACATTGGGTCAAACTTCAAATTGCGGACATCTCGATTAATGTTTAATTGATCTTAAATCAATATTTTCATCAATAAATTATTTTTAAGTGCCAATATATATACACATGTAAGATTGGAAGTTATAGAGACATAGAAGAAAATAATTACGACCAATGAGGGGAGATATCAAGTAACCTATTGAACATCAACCCGAATTTCCACTCCCAATTATTGATATATATATGGGACAATATAGCCATACCCCACGCAATGTCGCGACATTTGTCGAGTTTCTTCAATGGTTGCACATAATATAAGGGAACTCTATTGCCTAACTTATCCAAAAATTACAAATGACCAATCATAAAAAAAATTACCACGTGCACACAGATAGATCTATTTCTCTTTCGCTCCCTTTCCCAATTTCTTCACCTTGCCCTTGCATTGTTCCATGAGTCAGTCTACATAGACATAAAACAACAACTTACATTCACTCTCTGCCTCCTCCTTCATACATCACATATATTTCTTCAAACTCTTAATTAAATTGTCCCAATCCTCACTCTTTCGAATCACCTCACCATACAAACACATTACCTCAACTGGTATCTTCATTAAATGGTAAATGACATTTAGTGTAATTGTCATCTCACTGAATGGCATGTGGAAGATATTAGTCTTCGGTTGCCACCATTCAATAAAAGCACATACCATAATGTGATCAATGTAACGGCATAATTATTTGACAAAACTGGATCCATAGCCTTAATTCTTACATTAACTTAACAAAACGTGGGTATTCTTTCTCAATGTCCCATTTTGAATTTTTTTGTAGTGGTATACGCATTTCATAAGACCTCTCTCTTCATCTTAATTCCATATTCATAAGTAATATGGTTGTTGAAGTGTTTTAATAGCTTGGGATATTTTCACATTGAACCCTCGAAAGATTGGGAGTCACCCATCTTGGCTTTTAGTTTTCCTTTCTTTGTCAGCATTTAGTAAGATTCGATGAAAAGGCACTTATGTCATCGTCTTCATCCTCATTAGTTGCATCACTACTATCCTCAACTTCCTCAACAACAACAATAAGTTCCTCACTACCACCATCTTTACCATCACACTTATTTTTCTTTTCACCAACCTCACTTTCACCAGTGTTCTTCTTATCACCACCCTCCTCTCAATCATCATCACCACCATCCTCCCTATCATCACCAACTTCCTCCTCCCTAACATCACCTATTTCCTCCTCTCTATCAACCGTTACTTTCTCTACTTCCTCATATCTATCATCCTCACCTACTTCCTTCACTTCCTCTACCCTTTTATCACTAATATGTTATTTGTTCATCTGTATCTCTTTTTCACCACCCTCATTGCTATTTGTACTCCTTGGTTATTCGTTGCCATAGCTACTTGTACTCATCAATTTCCCAACCTCATTCTCTTCAATAATTTTTCCCACGTAGCATCCGACCTTCATTTTCTTTCAGAAGTTGTAGGATCCTTCCTAGTTATTCTTTTATTTATTCAACAAAAATAAAGAGAACATATCAAATTAATAAATAAATATGAATTAACCAAATGTTAGAAATAAAACATGAAGTAATCAAATGTTAGAATTCCTATATGAAGTCACGGTGGGTTGTAACTGTGGTAATAACTAAAACGTGGTGAGTTGTAACCGCGGTGGTAATAATTAAACCACATCCAAAAGGCATCGTACCATAACTTAAGGTGTGTTGTAATCGTAAAAAGTGTAGATTCACGGCATAACTAATCGTAACTATCACAAACATGGTCGCAAGATTCCACAACTAAAGAAAATATACGATTGGGTTTCACAGTATATAAATCCCTACCACAGTGATAACACGTCGTGAATCCAATCAAAATATGAAAAATAACAACCATGGTGAGATGACACCATTTCATATGAATAAGACACGACCACCATGCACCGTAAATGATCATCTCCTCCGATGATGGGTGGTCGTGGTTGCAGGTCAGGTTAGGCATTTTTACCTCTGTCGTTTCTTACTTTCTCTAGGGTATTAGGTCACATTTGGTTGCTTTAACACCTTAGTTTAGTTTATAATACTACTATTACGGCTTTAAAATACATAATAACCTAGTGGGTCTTATAATATGTAATGTATGGTTTAGGGTTTACATACAAACAGATTATGTTGCAACTTAACATGATTGCAAGTGAATGTATTACAACTTAACATGATTTCAAATGAATGGTTAGGGTTTACATACCAGAAAAAATTGCAAGCTTCAACTTCCAAGGTATATGTCTTTTGTGTGGTAGGAATATATTCAAAATAGAGAGAGTGTTTTTAGTTTAGAGAGAGGGAGTGGAGGGAAAATGAGCAAATGGGTCAAAAGTACTTTATATATGGTTTGACTATTTGTGTTGTTACTTACGTTGGTGTTTTGAATAAGATTTTAGTTATTTTGTGGTGGTGACTAAGGATTTGTGATTGGGAGAATTTTTTGGGGTGGAGATAACAACTCCCTTATATATTCCCATGAATTTTACTTGAATCATCAATAATATACTAAAATATAACCATACTAGATTTTCAACATAATCATTTCCCTTCATTTTTCTCAAGTTATTTCACAAGTTCTTTAACATCTAAAGTCTCACAAATATAATGTACTCACCATCCACACATCTCCATAATCATATACTCATTACACATACTATATTCACTAAAATTACTTACAAGACTTAATGAACCTAAAATCCTAACTCCTACCTTCTCTAGACTTAGGGCATTGGACGTCTCAAAAATGAATATAAATAAAGAACCCCCCAATACACTTATGTCTAGATTAGGTAGTTGTTAAGAGTGAGCAAACACTAAACCTAAGCTTCCATATTTACTACCTTAACCTCATTCAATTTAAAACACAAAATTCACATGAATCCCATAAGCCACTCTACTAATGAACCTCATTACATGGATTAATATCTAAAAAAACCAATTGTACTCTCAAGAATCCAAACCACCCTTAGATCCCACACTCACCACAACCAAACCATTCCCTCAAGATCACTTGTCCTAAGAATTCTAATAGAGAATTCAACATTAAATTTTTAACTCAACACCTTATGATAAAACAAGTAATCTCAACCTCATTACCTTCATTCAATTCAAACCCTATATATATATATATATATAACCCCAAGTCAACACCTTATGATAAAACAAGTAATCTAAACTTAATAATAGATAACCCCAAGTTTCATACTCTTAAGGATAAACATTGTAAGATAAAATCATCCATCACCTCTTCAATAACGTATAATCTACAATGTAAATCGTATCCACGACCATCATTATCTAGTGATAAAAATCTCACCAATAACACATATCACCCAATGAACTTAAGTCCAATCGACAACTTAAAATAATAGAATATCAATACAAATCCTTTATTCAACAAATCTCGATATCCCAATCTCCACAATAATACAATTAATACCTCTTTAATACTCAAAGAAATCAATCCGCCAATAAATACAACCCTTATAAGAAAAGTCAATAACTTGTAATATATATTCTTCAACAACAATAACAAATCAATATCCAAGTCTAAATACTAACAACGTAGGGCTAAAATAATAAACCTTTTGATAAACGTATACAATTCAAAATCTTAAATAACATATTCTTTTATGCATAACTTTTATTATTGCCAAATCCCATTCGAATTATCTCGATTTTTAAGCTTACAATTACATTAATACATCAATAATTCATATACATTTCAAGCGTGGCTAACAACATTCTCCAACGAATAAAATATCATGGGAAAGGTATACACATAACTGATATTCTAATTTCTTAAATTAATAGGTCACATATAATGCCCCGTATTTTTATGAATTAAATCAATTGTGATATTATCTTATTAGCCTAGATGACATGTGATGTCATTGTTTAAAAATTTATTTGTGTTATATAGATATATTTGAAATCAGACTTAATACGTGGTAAAACATTAGTTAAATATTTTAACGTGACTATGTATTTTGGTAGATTATGGAATGTTCATGGATTTAGCATTGATGGTTTCCTTGTTAGGATTATCCCCTCAGTGTCGAGTTCCACCGATCGTGAAGTAGTTTTTTATGATGTCTTATCGCACTAAATTAATAAATAATTAAATAATTGACTTTCAGACTCGTACTGACAAATTTAATAAAATTACTGAGCTAAATTAGTAAGTGATTTATGTAAGGTTTTTGGTTAGTTTTGGGATGCGTAGAATGACCATTTTTAGCTTAAAATGAGGGGTTTTATGCTTATTAGTTTAATATAAGGCTTTGATAATATTTTAAGTCATTTGGATGTGTTTTAATCCCAAGCCTAATTTCAATATTAAGGGGTTTCAAAGGTGATTAAGGTTCTCATTAGTCACACATTACAATTTGGATATGCGTCCGAAGGCTAGAGAGAATGAACTTCAAGAGGAGAAGAGGAATTGGGAGATTCTTGGCATAATTTCTCCATAAATTTGATTGAGGCAAGTTTATTTAGAATTTGATTATAAATGTTTCTATGTTAGATTATATTTATTCATTGAAATCTAAACTCAATTTTATTATAATGTGATTTAGATGATTAATTAGTTAATTTCATAATTAACCTAATTAAGATAATAATCATTGTAAGGACAAAATTTCCAATTGTGTCCATTTGTATGTATTTGAATTATTCCCGAAACAAAACATATTTTAGTCATAGATAGATTTTTATAACGTCATAATTCCCATAAAGTCTATGACATGTTTGATTATAAGACGTAGCGGCTAAGCTTCAAAGATAGATCATGATGAGTTTTATTAGTTTCGTTTCACATCTTCAGTCAATTGCATTCCGAGATACTCTCATATATGAACGCATAATGTTTATGGAGTTCAGAAAATATTTAAAGGATGGAAATATGTTTTAAAATGTTTAAAATGATTTTAAAATATTTTTATCTTCATTTATTCTGAGATAATTACTGTTTAGAGTCGTGTGATTTCTCACCTTGGGTTTCGAGACATCAAACGAAATGTGATGTCGTTCGAATGATATCTCTCAGTAGTTAGAACGACATACACATCTCGTTGCTTAGAATTTTGCAAGGGTGTGTAGAACCATATTCCAGAAAAGAACTCATATGTTTTCTGCAAAAGTTTTCTAAGGTTTTCAAAGATCAAAACCATCTTTAGAGTTTAAAAGATTCGAGCTTTCATATTCTATTGTTATAGAGATCTTGTTTGCACCATCTGCTTTTGTTCATCCTTTTGAACAAAAGGTTTCGTTGGGTTTTGCAGTAAAGAAACGAAGGAATCCATGTTCGTAATCATAGACGGTTGCCAAAGCTACATCGATGGGCACCAAGGCATTCATAAATGCGTGTGTTGTGGACAGGTATCGTAGATAGACTTCTGCATGGGCACTGTGGAGGAGCAGTTAAATATAAGAAGAGCGTCAAGGCTTGTGGGGATTAAGTTGTTATGTAAGTCTATCTGTATTCCTTTGTAAAATCGTATCATAGTGACTGTCTGACTTGGGCCGTTCGAGGGTTTTTCCCTTTTTGGTTTCCTCGTACATCCGGCGTTATGAACTTATTTATTTTACTTATTTTAATCACCTAGATACATGTATAGGATTAAACAAGATAAAATTGGACTTAATTGAAATTGCTTCACAAACTTGGTGCGTGTTAAAATTTGAAAGAAAAATTATTTTTTGACATCCTTAAAGCACATTTTAAATAAAAGGGGCCTACAAATTGGTATCAGAGCCAGAAACACTTCTTTATTGTGAAGATCCATATTTTTATACTTTTTGGTAGTCGTGTTTGTTTATCACTCTTGGTTTGTTTTTCTCTCGATGGATTCTCAAAGTTTTGATGAATTAAATCTGTTGAATTTGAAGTTTGCAAAACGAATTGAAATTCTTGAAGAAGAAAATTCTTATTTTAAACATGTGATTGATTATTTGCAAACATTTCAAACTCAAAGAGATATCATTCGTAAAAAATTTGTGACTTTATATGATAACTGTAAATGCTTAATTTTGGCCAAGAAAGAGTGATAATAAAGTCCTTGTTTTAGAAAAAGAGTTGGAGGACTTGAAATTCTAGGGTTCGTGTCATTGAAGAAATTATTTTGATTAATGAATTTAAGGCATGTGAAAATAATCTTAGGGATAGGTTTGCTCATATTGAGAGAAAACGAGATAACCTACTAGGGGTTATTGAAAATGAAGAAGGAGTCCCTAAAAATTTAGGAGTCTAATTATTTGCTTGAGTACAGAATTTTGAAGTTGAAAATAATTTAAGTGATTCAAATCGTGATGGTAGTGGCTTATCGTGTTCTAGTGCTTCGAACGTTAAAGCCAAAACCATAGCTTTTTTATAGCATCAACCACATCCGAGGGTGTTAGAAAAGGTCAACCTAAAGGTCCCGTTCCTTATCATGTTTACACATGTTCTCATTGTGGTAGGAAAGGTCACCTTAGGCCTTTTTGTTATGATCTTAGACAAGACCCTAGGAAGTTTAAACGTAGTGTTCCGTCGGTTCCCAAAACCCATTTTGTTAGGTATACACCTGTTTAGGTTAGAAAATTTATTTTGGAGATGTTAAATGCTTTGTTGGTTGATTCTCACATGCTAGCACATGATGCTTCACACGCTATTTCTTATGGATGATTGTGTTAGTCATGTTTGTCATACGCTAGTCTTTGCTTCATGATTCATATATTGCTAGTGTTATGACATGTGTATTTCTTTGTATTATATTTTTCATTTATTTGAGTCTTATTTGAAAAAATACAAAAAGATTTTTGGTTTAGATATTTTTGAGAAAATACAAAAATATTTTATTTTTTAGTCAAAAATATGTTTTGAAAAAACACAAAAATATTTTTGATTTTCTTTTTTGTCATGAGTTTTCATGTTTGATGTGGCATATTGGTGTTCTTGGACCACCATCATTTCATTATCCATGTGGCTAGTACATTTGGTCTTACTTATAAATGCTTAGAATGATATTAACCATTGATTAATGGGGTTGTTTCGAAGTTGATTTTCATTTGGATTCGACTTTGTATATATGCCATCTTTGCACACATGCACAATTTATATGAATGTTTGACTTCACATGCGTATTTGAGTTTGGGTGAGATGTTCTTATCTCAATATTGTCATCTTTGCGTAATAAATCTTAGGAGGAGGTGTGCATGCAATAACCGTTTGCCGTGAGGATTTAGAATGCTTAAATTGAAAAATGATGAGTGTTCATGGGAAAGGGTTGCGAGAGTACAATTAACTCATCGTGAAAGCCACCGTTCAAAAGAGCCCAAGAAAAAATTAAGGTAATAAAAATAATCATATGTCAAAATAAGGCCAATAGGATTTCTCTAAGTTGAGAAAAAATAGAAACCTCAAAAGACCTAGAAAAAGAAAATAAAATATGAGGGAGTTTGGATAGAATTTAAATGGGTTTGCACCACGAATCCTTATGTTGAAAAATCGTTTCAAGACGCTATTGTTTGTAGAATCATCAAAACTTCGAATTTGTGTGCACGTTGTTCATTTATTTATTTAGCTCATTATATTAATTGTCACATATGGCTAAAACTAAGTTGATGACATTTAGTTATCAATTAGAGCTTCTTGATCATTTCGATGTGTTCAACTTGTGATTCATTTGTTGTATTTCACGCCCATTCACTTCATATCCATGTTTGAGCACATTGATGCTATGTTGCCATGAAACTTATATTGTTTTTGCTTATTTTTATTTTTTTTTTGTTTTGAGTCTGTTTCGCTACTATTTCGTATTTCCAGAATCTGTTTTCATGAAAAAAAAATTACTAGGCAAAACTTAACCATTTTTGGGACTAGAATACAGAGTTTGTTGATGTCGTTCAAATGACATATGGACTTCGTTCGAATGACTAGGATATGTCGTTCGAAGTCTGCTTTAAACGATACATTTTTTGAGGTGGTAATCTTTTCATATATGGTCGTTAGATAGTCATTTTTAGGGTCGTTAGAAAGATGCTTCAAACGATCCCATTCTATTTCAGGTCATTTCTGACATCGTTCAAACGACCTACCGGTGGCGTTAAAATGACATGGCATAGTCATTCGAATGACCAGAATTGGTTTTTGAACCCTGTTTTATGCTCTAGTACCTGCTTCGTATATTTGCATATATCATTCTGTTTTGGTACTCTAATAATAATTTTTTTATCATTGTTCATAACATAGCTTTAGGCTAGTTTGGCGTATCCCGTTACAAATTGTCACGCACCGAGAAGACAAACCGAACTCGAGCAAATCCAAGTTTGAAGACTTCTAGACACCCCAAAAGGTATAAAACGATTTAAAGTTTGAATTAATTCATAGAATCATATTTGGGATGTTTAATTTTATTCAAAAGACAAACATGGTTGTTTTACTTTGCGAAAATATGATTTTGGAAGACCTGTAGGCGGAGTTTTTGAAAAAAGGTTTTCTGATGTTTCAGTCGTTCAAATGAAATTTGATGTCGTTCAAACGACATTACAGCGTCATTCTAACAACTTGGACATGTCGTTCTAACAACATGGCCATATCATTCAAACGAAATGCTTATCTCGTTTAAACGACCGGCCGACTTAAGGTTTTTATAAATACGTATTTTGTGATCAGATTGTTTAAGAATTTTGCAAAAATGTTATTGCATATGAGCAACAAAATTTCTTTAAGTTTTGTATTTCCAAAACACTATATTAATTCATAAAAAAGGATCCTTGAATATTATTCTTGTGAATTAGTTTAGAACCCTAGAAAGTTTTATATCTCTTGCATACAACTTGGTGGATAAGCACTCCATTGTTGACTTATGATACCTGCGGAGATTTACTACTAAAGACGAAAGATGAGGCTAATTCGGAGGACTTACGGTCATGTGATTCTTACAAAGTTTATAGTTGTTCATTAGAGATTTTCGACGAATAGCGCATTATGCTTGTGGGGGATCAAGTAGTTTGTAAGTTGACTCCCTTGTAAATTTCTACGTAAATAAAAGTTTTACCCGGGAGGGTTTTTTCCTAAAACTTGGCCTTCTCGTATTTGCATGGTTTGATTTATCTATTTTATCATCTTAGATGCATGCGTAAGATAAAAAGATAAAATTAATTTTATATTCGCTTTCGCATTCAAATATTGGTATTGTAATTTTTTATTAAAATCAACCTTTGTAATTATTTTGCATTCTCAGGTAACCTTAGACAGTTTGCATTCAGTCGATATAGATTATTCATGTGTTGATTCAGATACTGCATTGGTTCATTTAGTCACATCTTTTCTTAGATTGGTGATTCATTCTTTGTGACTGTTTGCTATCTACGATTTGGTATCTTCTGATTAATTTTAGCTGGCGTTTCATGTTTATCTAGGTAGGATTAGATTATTTATTTCAGTCTAGATATTTGGTGATTTGTTTATCTTTTTCACTTATTGTCTATTCGAGACAAAAAGGGGGGAGAAATTTATGTGATATATGGGGAGAATTGAGCACATTTTTTTGGCTTTACATATTGGTATCATGATCATATGTTCATACTTTATTGGTATCATGTTGTATTACACATAGTGGTATTGCTCATATGTTTAACAATTGATTTATTTTTCATATTGGTATTTTTATATTATTTGTTCCTCCATACCTCACTAGGTATTTGTCTATTTCATGTGTGTAGGTATTCTTCAGCGATGCAAGATTTCAAGACTACATCACATTCAGACAGCTCATGCTTATAAGACCTGCATATACTAGTCCTTGTCCTATATTTTTTATTTTGGATTTTATGGAATGGGATTTAGGTGTCATATGCATTGACGACCCGGCATAGGCATTTCACTATTTGGATTTTGTCCCGGAATAGTCAAAGGGGAAGATTTATACAGACAAAATTTTCAATTGAGTCCTTTTGTATGTAATTGACTTAGTCCCAGAACAAAACATATTTGAGTCATTGATAGAATTATATATTATCATGATTCCCATAAATTCTATGACGTGTTTGATTAGAAGACGTATAGGCCAAAGCTTCAAAGATAGATCATGCCGAGTTTTATTGGTGCTCGTTTCACGTCTTCAGTCAATTGTATTCCGAGATACTCTCAAGTATGAATGCATCATGTTTATGGAGTTCAGAAAATGTTTTAAAGGATGGAAATATGTTTTAAAATGTTTAAAATGATTTTAAAAGGTTTTTGTCTTCGTTAATCCAGAGATAATTACTGTTTAGAGTCGTGTGATTTCTCACCTTGGGTTTCGAGACATCAAACGACATATGACGTCGTTCGAACGACATCTCTCCGTCATTAGAATGATATGCACATATCATTCGAATGACTTGCCGACTTAGTTTTCTTATTTAAGGCAGTGTTTGCTCAGAATTTCGCAAGGGGGTGCAGAACCATTTTCCACAAAGAACTCATAGGTTTTCTGCATAAGTTTTCTAAGGTTTTCAAAGATCAAAACCATCCTTAAAGTTTAAAAGATTCGAGTTTTTATATTCTATTGCTATAGAGATCTTATTTGCACCATCTGGGTTTGTTTATCCTTATTGAACAAAAGGTTTCGCTGAGTTTTACACTAAAGAAACGAAAGAGTCTATGTTCCTAATCGTAGACGGTTGCCAAAGCTACATCGGTGGACACCGAAGCATTCGTGGACACGTGTGCTGTGGACAGGTATCATGGATGGACTTCTGCATTTTCACTGTGCAGCGGTTAAAGAGAATAAACGCATCAAGGCTTGTGGGGATCGAGTCGTTGTGTAAATCTGTCTATCTTCTTTTGTAAAACCGTATCATAGTGATTATTTAGCTTGGGCTATCTGAGGTTTTTTCCCTTTGTGATTTCCTCGTACATCTGGCATTGTGAAGCTATTTATTTTACTTCCTTTAATCACCTAGATGCATGTTTAGGATTAATCAAGATAATATTGGACTTAATTAAAATTGGTTCACAAACTTGGTGCGTATTAAAATTTGAAAGAAAAGTTGTTTTTGACATCCTTAAGGCACATTTGAAATAAAGAGGGGCCTACAATCATGTTAGTTATAATCTAAAACTAATTGATTTCTTCATGAATTTGAGTTTAAATTGTTATAAAATTGTTAGGACCTGATTCTATAATGTAATTCCTCTAAAAGGCCCACGTTAGTTGAACCATTTCATGCAAATCTTAATTCAATTGAATAAATTTGTAAACTAGGGTTCTTGTTACTAAACCTGAAATTTTCCTCTTAAGTCTTGATAAAACTTATGTAAATGATGTTAGATACAGGTTATAATCATTTATAAAAATTGAATTTGTCGTTTGGTTGTTGGTTATAGCTAAAATGAAGCTTGGGGTGTCATTAATAGAGTTTTGGAAATAGGCATGGGACTTTGGAGGGGATTAATCCTTTAAAAAAGGAAGGGGTCGACCTACTGGTCAGTTCGATCGATCGACCACTAACAGCGAGTTGATCGACCCCCCTAGGATTGGCTTAAGATGATCCTAGGGTTTGGTTGGTTAGTTTTGGGGACTTGAGGATAGTTTAAATTAAGCTTTATTTTAATTATTCATGTGGGAGCATATGAATATAATTGGTTGGAGGTATTTAGTTTGGTATGGGAATTAAACACCTAACTTTATAAGATTTTATTAAATTTAGTAATCAGTTTAAGACTTAAAAACTTGTATGTGAGAAGGATTTCTATTATTGTGTTCAATGTATAATGCATACCATGTGTGAGTTCTTATAGGAGATGTAGTACGAGGGATTCCATTATGGGGCATGTACGACGTCGACAACGCTAGTGCCCGGGTGACATAAATAGGCTTTACCACGGTCATTTTTACCTCGGTCCTACTACAGAAGTACTCGTATCCCGAGGGGGATTTCACGGGGGTTGTCATCGTATAGTCTTGGGTATGGTAGCCTATACGAATGATGGGAAGGCATAGAGGTTTATCCCTTTGTTGGTGATGAGGTCTTAAATGTGGGGTAACCTAAGACTAAACCTAGTGTGCACGAGTGATCATCACCCGGGTAATAGGGATAGGACTTCATTATGTGAGGGCTTGAGTTATCCCATGTAAAAGTGTACATGTCAAAGACCGTACTTTTGCGGATAGTAGACTTTGTGATTATCTTTACTTATTTGTCGATGCACTTGAGATGTCTACTGTAGCATTATTATGAATCCAACAGTTATATTCAATTGTGTATAATACTACCTAATCATGGGTTCATTTAGGATTGGACATTTAGACGCTAGTAAGGTTGTTTGGGTTGAAATTAACTTGAAAATAACTAAAACACTAGAGGAAGATGCGTAGTTATATTTTAGACCAAATCCATTTATAATCTTACTTTATGAAAACATTTTGTCAATGTTGTTGTTGACTTTACTTTTCAGGACTCGGGTCGTTGTTGCCGCCTCAGCCCTAATCTCATGATTTGCATCTCATCTGCTGTTGCCTATTATAGGATGTAGGTGTCGGGTCTGAGTTCCCACTCTTTTTCCCATGATTCATATTCAGTCGAGTGGGATATATATATAATAGTTTTATTTTTAGTTTTTGGGATTATTGAGACAATTATGGTTTTGTTGTGTTAAAACTTTATTACTGTCAGTATTGGTATCGGGTGTGATTGGGTTTCCATGTACTAATCTTCAATTATTTACTTTTTGCATATTTTTTTATTGTTGGTCATGCTTAGAATGGTACTTAATTGTACAGACCCGTGTATGATTTATTTTAGATTTAATCAACTTATTATTAAACTTTACGGGGTGTCACATCACATACCTTAATTCTTTTCCTTTTTACATTTTAATTGTTCCATTTTAAGAACAATCGCATCATTTAATTCACGTAAATTTTTTATAAGGATTCTCATTATAAGAGGGGTTTTATCAATCTCAGTATCCAATAATAGCAATATGAACTTAGTTAGGTTTATTGTAATACCCTGTATTTTTCTTGACTTTTATTTATTATTTATTAATTAATAGATAAATTAATAAATGGGGTTAATTATTACTTGTGTTATATGGTAATTAAAATGCATGATTGGGATTATAATTAAATTTAGTTTGCGTTGGGTCTCTTGTGTCATGTGTTATATATAATTAATTAGTGATATTAATTATATGATATTGGACTATGTGTTACGCATAAAATAATATTGTGTGTATATTTTATTTATGCCGTGAGGTAATATCGTGTGTAGTGAGGTACTACTTTTTGGATCGAACTCTAGCGTAACACGGATGCCCGGAGATATGTTTTTAGTACTTTGGATTGGGTTTATGGGGTAAGTATACCTTTGGGCTAAGTTTTGAACTAGTTTGGATAGTATATTGGGCTCATTTATACGCCCAAAATTAGTCCTTTTAGTGACTTGTGAATTCAGAGTTATTTTATGGGTGTTAATCCTCATTAATTGAATATTTTACATGCAAAACACTAACCCTAACTACCCTAGATATTTAGAAAAACTTGAAAAGAACTTTCAAGAGGAAGACTAAGGGATCAAGATGAGGAATCACTTGTTTGTGCCGTTCAGGCAAGAAATCTCTTATTTTATCACCGTATAATTTGCAATTGATTTATGATTTCAATGTCATGTATTGTGATTTAAATTTGGAAGCATGTTTGGGGACGTATTGAGTTTAATTGTGTGTTGAACTATTGGGTTTGTAATCTGACTTAAAATTAGGGATTTTTTTAAAAACCTTTAATAGAATCAATTTGGGTTATGATTATGTTGTTATAATCCATATTTAGAGCTAAATCACTCGTATTTATGATATTCTTATGTTAATTTTACATTTAGATGTGAAATCGCATGTGTATTTGACTCCATTTAATGTAAAAGATGAATTAGGATTGGTTTAGTATTCTAAATAAACTGGTCTGCATGGACCAGTCCTTAAGTCAGTCCGCGTTTTATCAGCTTCGTATATATATATATGGGGGTGTATACACGGTTAAAAAGGTGATAAAATATGAGGTGATTTTAAATACGATTTTGAGATGTAATAAACCTTTAATGAAATTATGACAATCCGATGATGGGGATTGGGATAGTTTTGAGTACACTTGAGAATATAATATATCCTATTTTTGGTGTAAGTATTTTATATGTTGCGAGGCAAGGCTTTATTAAGGTCTGAGAATTAATAAATCCTAAATTTAATGGACAATCTGGTATTTAGGGATTGGGATGATTCGGGTATGCTTGAGAGTATATATATATATATATATATATATATAGTTTGATTATGTGAACATGCCATTTTACTCGTGGGGACTCTATCGATCGGGGTTTTAATGATTTTGGTTGTAATAATGTACCACACTCCTAGATAATGACACAGGATTTTGTATAGGTAAATATGTTGTGATCACACTTTCAGGATGATCGTCTTCTCGCGATGTGAGATGCGGACGACTCAATCCACTGAGCGAGATAGTTGATGGTGTTACTACATGATGATAGCATCGCCTTGTTAAGTAAGATGCGTAGTGACCCAATCCATCGATAGGGTTTGGGTATGGGAAAATTTGATGATGTTACTGCGTATTGATCCCCACGGTTATATTTGTGTGTATGTTTCCAAATTCGTTAGGTGAGGGACTCTTACGGGCTTACCGATATAAGAACGATAAGGTCCTCAGAAGGTGGATGCCTTCGTGTGGATGTTATGAGACTGTATTAATACATGATTTTAGTCTCGTAGTGGACACTTTGATTTTAGACCTATGTCACATTATGTGTTTTGATATGAGATTGTGTCTATCTTATTATACGGGTGACATGATTGGGGGTTGGTATGAGATCGCATTATGTACCTATGATATAGTCTAGTGATGGACACGTTTATTTAAAAGATATTAAATAAGGGATATTATTACGTTACGAGATCATGTGTATCTTAATTAGTAAAAGATGGTTATTAGGTTGTATTATGTACATGTGTAGTTTAATTGCATCCAAAGTTAGTATTTTTTATGTGATATTACTTACTGGTATAATGATAGAGACTTAAAAGTATTTATGATGCCTTTCAAACACCTTATACATGTAATACCCCGTAATTTTGAGAGCATATTTATGGATATTCTATAAGATTTTAGCCGGGATATTTTATTTTAAATTTTATATTACATTTAAAAATAATTTATTTTGGTTTGAAATCGAATCAAATATTTAAATTCAAATTTAAATGGCTTTTGGACATTTTGTGATGAGTTAAATATGTAAAGTAGACAATTTTAAATTAAATGGTAATATAGTAAAATGCATTATCTTAGGCTCCAAGATAGGGTTTGAGAGATGGGCTATATAAGGAATATTATGGTTGATTACAAGGAAAGGAAGATGAAAAACAAAGGACAAAATCAAAAGAGTAAAAAACGAGTGGAATGAGAAGAGTCAATTTGGAGTGTTTAGATCTTCTTTTTGAGTGCTTTCATGTGAGATTTGAGAAAAATTCGAAACACATAATTGACTTAATATTTTGTATAGAATCCAAATCTGAAGTCGGATTGGCAGTTTAGATAATCTTTGGAACTGAATTTTCTGAGTTTTCAAAATAGGCCTAGAATGGTGTATTTTGACTCGTTTGAGGTAGTTTCGTTCTCCTGTGATTAATTAAGCGTGCTACACTTATTCAATCTTGATCGTATATTTATATACATGCTATATGTTGCATTTATATGTATTGTATGCTCGTATATTATATTTTTTTCTTGCACCCATTTTGTATGTGTTATTTTCATTCCGTGTAGTTTGGGTAACGAAGCTAGTCGAATTTACGAGCATGTTAGGTTATGGAAATAGATAGAAAACATGTAAACTTGATTTATGGGAATTGAATCTAAATTTATTTTAATGGGGAGACTGATATTATGATGATTACTATTGGAGAATGCATAAGCATTCCTTAGCCAAACGATCCAATGGACGGGGTGTGCTGTTGGCTACAATTTTCTTTATCATCCAAAGACTAGGCCATGAACCCCGGTTGACGAGTATGCCAAGTTTTACTATGGTGATGATGCCAAGATTTTATGACGATGATGTCATGTTATGATGGGTCATGTGCCCAAGTTATGTTATTTATTTTAGGGGCCATTGGATTGTTCCGAGGATAATTAACAGAATAATGAACGATAGTCCATACCGTACTGTGGCAAGTGAGACGGGAATTTCGATATTGGGTCTTGGGTTTTGAAGTGTCGCAGTGAGATAATAGGTGATGATTATATAATTGGGATTTTAGTTTTAGTGTTCATATTGCATACACTCTTGTATATGATGCACGCACACACGAGTATGCGTAGTTACACTTAGAGCATTTGTACAATCTACTAAGTTTCCCGCTCATCCCCACACCATTTTTTTATATATCAGGTTGATGCGAGATGATATTTATGGCATCATTGGGGTTGGGATTGTCATTAGAAGTTCAGGATATTTATTTTCAAAATATAAATGTACCGCTTTGTTTATTATAAATTGTTTTGTAAAAGTACATTTGAGATTTAATAAAATTGAGAAATTTTATTAAGTCGATTTATTATTTATGCTTCTGGAAATTTATTCTCAATCTAAATGGTATTGTTTTATAAAAAAAATCTCTAATTTATCAATATTTTTCGGTAGCACCTCTCGGCGTGTTACAAAGTGGTATCAGAGCGTAGGTTATTCGTATTCACGGGATTTGGGTTATTGGTTTGTTATGTTGTCCGTTGAGATGGTTTTGGTTTATGTTTTCTCTTATTTGGGTGATGTCGAACTTTCGATGTGAATTTAAGGTAAGAAAATTTTTGGTGAATTTCGAGGACGAAATTCCTTTTGTAGGGGAAACAATATAATACCTCGTAATTTTTGGAGCATATTTATGAATATTCTATAACATTATAGCCGGGATATTTTATTTTAAATTTTATATTACATTATAAAATAATTTATTTTGGTTTGAAATCGAATCAAATATTTAAATTCAAATTTAAACGGCTTTTGGACATTTTGTGATAAGTTAATTACAATTTTAAATTAAAGGACAATATAGTAATATGCAATAGCTTAGGATTTAAGTCAGGGTTTGAAAGAGGGGCTATATAAGGAATATTATGGTTGATTATAAGTAAAGGAAGATGAAAAACAAAGAACAAAAACGAAATAAAAAAGTAAAAAACGAGTGGAATGAAAAGAGACAATTTGGGGTGTTCAGATCTTCTTTTTGAGTGCCTTCGGATGAGATTTGAGATAAATTTAAAACAAATACTTGATCTAATTTTCCGTGTAGAGTCCAAATCTGAAGTCGAATTGGCAGTTTACATCATTCTTGGATCTAAAAAAAATGAGTTTTAAAGAAAAGCCTAGAATGGTGGATTTTGACTCGCTTGAGGTAGTTTCATTCTCCTGTGGTTAATTAAGTGTGCTACACTTATCCAATCTAGATCGTATATTTATATCCATGTTATGTGTTTCATTTAAATGTAATGTATTCTCGTATATTATATTCTTTCTTGCACCCATTTTGTATGTGTTATTTTCATGCCGTGTAGTTTGGGTAACGAAGCTAGTTGATTTTACTAGCATATTGGGTTACACAAATGGGTAGAAAACATGTAAACTTGATTTATGGGAATTGAATCTGAAATTTATTTTAGTTGGGAGACTGATATTATGATTATTACTACTGTAGAATGCATAGGCATTCCTTAGCCAAACCACCCTTTGGACGGGGTGTGCTGTCGGCTACAATTTTGTTTATTATCCAAAAACTAGGGCATGGACCCCTATTGACGAGTATGCCAAGTTTTACTATGGCGCTAATGCCAAGATTTTATGGTGGTGATGCCATGTTATGATGGGCCATATTTCCAAGTTATGTTACTTATTTTTGGGGTCATTGGATTGTTCCAAGGATAATTAAGAGGATAGTGGACCGTAGTCCATACCGTACTGTGGGAAGCGCGACGAGAATTTTAATACTGGGTCTTAGGTTTTGTAGTGTCATGGTGAGCTCATAGGTGATGATTATATAATTGGTATTTTAGTTTGAGGGTTCATATTGCATACACTCCTGTATATGATGCACGCACACACGAGTATGTGTAGTTACACTAAGAGCATTTATACAAGCTACTGAGTTTTTCGTTCATCCCCCATAGTTTTTTTGTATTTCGGGTTGATGCAAGATGATATTTATGGTATCGTTGGGATTGGGATCATCATTAGAAGCTCTGGATATTTATTTTCAAAATTTGAATGTACCGCTTTGTTTATTATAAATTGTTTTGTAAAAGGACATTTGAGATTTAATAAAATTGAGAAATTTTATTCAGTTGATTTATTATCTATGCTTCTACAAATTAATTCTCAATCTAAATGGTATTGTTTTATATAAAAAATAAATTCTCTAATTTATCAATATTTTGCAGCAGCAACTCTCGGGGTGTTAGAATACAGTTGACTTACTAGGAGTCTATACTATATAGGTCTTTCACCTAATTTGGATATTCAGACAGAAGTATGTTTATAAAATTTAGCTCCTTTATAAGTAATTAGCAATTTCGTGCTGGTAGTCTACTTTAAAGAAGGCATCCTCAACAATTCAACCATATCCAAATATGGTAAAAAGGTATAAAATCCACAAATATAGGACACTAATTGCACATAATTTTTCTGGACTTTGTAGAATTTTTAAATAATTTTTTGAAACTAATTTGCATTTAAAATAAAAAGTTTTCTATTAATTAAACATTTGTAAACTTGGTTTTAAAAGTTTTGGGTAGCTTTTTTAATTTTGAAAAGTTATTAACCGAAATTTACGTGGTTGTGTTATTGGGCTACACGTGTATTACACCTTCTCACATCTGATTGATCCAATATATATTTGTTTTCTCTCACATAACTTGTACACGCTTTTCACTGTTCGATCAAATCATCTAAGGCTATGAGTGATCCTAGAGACGATCCACATGAGTTTCATTTCAACCAATTAAAACATTGTAATATTAACCGGCTATTAACCTTCAAGCGTACCTTGTACGCTTCTTTGTTGAGCATTGGATTAAAACTCGATCGGTTAGTTTAATCTCAATCATTGATTACATTTAGACCTTTTAGATCCTTCCTCACTATTTATAAAAGGCTCTTTCGTCTTTGTTTCTAAGATTTTGGCTCACTTAAAAACAAAGGAAAAATATAGAGGAAAGGTTATAGTGAGAAAAAAATATTTTCCTAGGAAATAAAACGAGAGAGAAAATTTTTTGAAAGAAAATCTTTTTTAAGTGAGAAAAACCTTAAATCCAGAAGAGAAAAATATTTTTGAGAGTTTTACTTTATGGTTTTTCAAAACTCGTCTGAATGTGAGTCTATCCGTTTAAATTCCTTTGAAGTTTTGTTCTCCCTCTAATAGCCTTAATATGTGTATGGTTCTTGATTTTTCTCATACAATCAAGAGTTTAACACTATCATACATTTGCACACAATAGAGTTAAGTCTATTTTAGAAATATCAGTTTCAAAACCTTTTTCGAAACATTTTTGAAAAACTCTGATATTTCTTTGTGGATCTTGATTTACCTGTTGTATATTCTTTTATCCATACTTTTTCTAGGTCAAGGGCAATAAATATCATAAATTTACTTGTCGATTTTAGATTTGGAATTTTTAGAAAAATTGATTTTATATTTTGTGAAATTTGTTTTCAACTATATATCATATTAAAACTTTTTTTTTAGATATTACCAGATCTAAGATTTTAGAAGATTCCTTGGTATGTATTGTTCAGATCTAGTCATTTAGGCTACGATTGTAATTTGTTAGGACAGTTTTTAAAATAAGTGTGTCTGAGTACTCTTGTATGTTCATTTAGACTAGTTTATAACACTTGCATTATTTCACACTCTTCACATAGTTATGTGTGTGTTTGTTTTTTAGAGAACTTGATCGAGAAGTCGACGTAGAAACCCTACTAGATTGGAGGTTCAATAAGGCTTGCTAGATCAGAAAGATTATCTTGATGTGTAGCTCAGAGATTTAGGTATATTTCTTTCATTTTATGTGTTCCTATTGCATGCTTGTAATTTGTAACCTTATTCTTGTGTTTAGCGGATTTTTTATTTTGTGACATAGAGGTCACCGTGGATGTTTCCCCTAACTTTGGGATTTACCACGTTAAAATCTATGTATTGAATAACTTTGAATGATCTTAATTCCGACTTGCATCCTAACTTGAATTAGGCTTATTAGACTTTATTTTATTAAAGTTTTTGTTACCATGGGTTTTAAATATCAATCATATGCTTCTATTTTGATTTAACACAATGTGAAATATTTGTTTTATAAATAAGAGTTTCTTCAAGAAGCTTTTTGGATTCTCGATCTTTCCTTTAACCTTGTTAAATATTAGATTGATTTATTTCAAGTGGTATCAGAGAGGGTTTTAAAAGTTTTTGATCCTGAGCTTCTAAAACTATTTTTGTTTTTAAAATGGATGAAAATTTAAAAAACTTGATAACCTGTCCAAACCTCATATCTTCGATGGACACAATTTTCTATACTGGAGAAAAGTAAGGATGATTGCTTTCATCCTGGGAACTTTAGGGCATGAGGTCTGGGAGACTATTAAAGATGGTTATTCACGCCCTACTAGACCTATGAGTGAAGGAAGCATAATAACAATTGATAAAATGCCTAGTGAGTTCACCAAGGAAGAGAAACAAATGTCTACCTATAATAATAAGGGTGAAAAATATTTTTTCATGTTTATGAATGAGCACGAGTTTATAGAATCTCTATATGTAATGCCTTTAAAGAAGCCTGGGACACACTTGTCACTACTCATGAAGGTGATGACCGTGTTAAGGTTGGGGAGACTCAAATTCTTATTCAACAATATAATACCCTTGTGATGAATGATACTGAAACCTTTGATGATTTCTGCATCAAACTCACTGATATAATCACTAAACTGCATGCAAATGGAATCATATATGATAGGAAAGAAATAGTTTAGAAAATCCTTACATCTCTTCCCTCTATGTTTGACAACAAACATTATGCCATTGAAGAAATGGACGTTCCTAATTTTGCCCCTAAACTTTTGAGTAAAAGTTAAGGATTGTATAAATGGAATTAAAATACAAGAGACACAAGACCTCTAGCGCTAAGTGATCCTTTGGATTAAATTTAGTTTTCTCCTCTCAAATGACTATGCCTAATTTAAATGTCCCTGACTTTGACATAAAGTTAGGTGAATACTGTGATCTTGAAAGTCTTGATAACCAAATAGATCTTATGAGCAAAACATTTAAAAAGACGATCAAGTTTAGGAATTCTGTGGCTAAAAAACAAGGAAAAATTGTTTATTAAAACTTTCAAGTCTTAAAACCCCATAACTAAAATGGTGACAAACCGACCAACAATAACAATCAGAGGCCCAAGAAAGACTTTAGTAATATTCAATGCCACAAGGTTGGAAATATGGATCATTATGCTAATCGATGCAAGTCTAAGATTAAAACCACACCTATGGCCCATATGTGTAAAACTTGGGACAACTCTAGTGACTCAGAAGATGATGAGTTAGAGTCATTTGAAAATAATGAATCTTGTATATATTTTTATGCTACAGTTATATATATCGATGATAAAACATACATATCTCTTGATTATGATATTGATGTTGTACCTGCTAGCATATCTATGATAAATTGTATCCAATGTTATTATTGTTAATAAGTCAAGTGGGTGCGTGAGTCAAAGTGACAATCATTTTGATGAATTATATGGGTGTGTGAGTCCTAAACTACTAAATGAATCATTAGGGATCAATTCATACACTACGCTTAGTTAGTCCGGTGATGATGATTTAACTGATATTCAAGAATTGTATGCTAAAACTTTGAAAATGTGTTCTAAACTTGAAAATATGGTAAAAAACTTGATTGAACGCGTGGAAAGCCTAAGTAAAACTGTTAGGCAGAATGTCGGGGACTATACTTGTCAGTCAGTGGCTCGTGAGACATAAACAAAAAACTTCATTTTCATAAAAAATGAACTTTATAAGAAAATTTGTATTTTGGAACAAAGGTACAAGTCCACATTGGTTGAGCTAAAAGAATAAAAGGAAAAGGATTCAAACATTTTCAAGAAATGTCTTTATTTTGAGAGAAATGCGAAAACATATGTTAAAATTATTAGCTCTGGCAAAATCAATTATGAAGACAAAATTGGCCTTGGTTATAAGAACAAAAGTCGTTGGCCAAAATGCATCTAACACAATTTTTGTCTCCTATAGGAATTTATCGAATTCACCGAACCTGGACTTCAAAAAATCTCAAAAAAACATTTTAAAACAATCAGTCTCACAAGACAGAAAGGCTTTGTGCAGTCCTAAGCAGAAACCTGACAACAAATCTAAGTATGTTTTCACCCATTAGAGAATTTGGGCAAAACTCTAAATTTGTTGCAGTTAAATCTCATTTTCGAAACGAGTCTAAACTTATTTTCAAGGGTTTGGAAAACAGTATCAAGCCATCCTCACATAATCTTACTGAATGTTTTCAAAAGTGTTTATATGCGCTTGTATATATAAACTTTAACTATTCTAGAGTGAGACGCAATACTTATGTTCTCCCCAAACAAACCAATAAAAACTCTAACTTCAAAAAAATAGGAATAAGTCTCTCACTAAGAAAAAGCCATTAAGACGACCCCCCCCCCCCCCCCCCCCCCGAGTCCTTTTCTAAATCAATGGACAAAAAATCTTTTAAAACTAAGGCTATTTGAGTTAAAAATATATGACTTAATACCCCAATTGAGGTGTAACACTGTCATGACTTCATTAAAAGTTGAACGCACCTTTGTTGGTTGGTACCTTGATTCAGGGTGTTCTAACCACGTGACTGGGGACGAGACTAAACTGACAAACATGACTAACTTATTAGGGGGTAATATCCAGTTTGGTGACTGAGTCTCATCCCAGATCATTGGTAAAGGGACACTTAAAGAAGAGGGTTTTCATGTCCTTAATGATGTTCTCCTGGCGAAAGGCTTAAAGGATAATCTACTAAGTATATCTCAGTTTTGTGATTCTGATCACATGGTTAACTTTTTTTTAAAAAAGTGTAAGATATAAAATAAATATGGTAATTGTATCCTTAAGGGAAACAGAACTCGGGACAATTGTTGCACAGTTATTCACAGTGTTGAGTCATGTAAGTTAACAAGACTAGATGACTCTGATATGTGGCACAATAGATAGGGTCATACTAATTTTAATAACTTAAGCAGATTGAGCTCCCAAGCATTAGTTAGAGGTTTACCTATAATAAAAATTTCTCAAAACATTGTTTGTGGTCGAAAAAAAAAGTAAAGCGCCTCATAAGAAAGTTAATAATATTATGACTTCAAAACCATGGGAACTTCTCCATATGGACCTAATGGGTCCCTCTTATACTGTAAGCTTATATGGTAACATTTACATCCCTGTTATTATGGATGATTTTACTTGGTATACTTTGGTCGCCTTTATGAAAAATAAATCGGATATATTCCGAGAATTTCTCAATATCCTTTTGACAATAAAAAATGAAAAGGATACCCAAGTATCATGTATTAGAAGTGACAAAGGTGGAGAATTAAAGAATACTGTCATAGTAAAATATTATTTTAGTAATGGATATTAGCATGAGTTCAGTGCTCTTAAAACTCCACAGAAAAAATGGTATTGTTGAAAAGATAAACCAAACAATCCAAGAAATGGTTGGGCTGATGTTACATGCCAAGAGTCTGCCAAAATACTTTTGGGTTGAGGCCGTCGAGATAGTGTGTCACATTATTAGTTATGTATACCTTAGGTGTAATGACAAATAGACTCCATAAAAACTTTGGTACAACAAAAAAACCCAATTCAAAATATTTTAGGACATTTGGGAATGTTTGTCACATTTGCAAATATAGGGATCACCTTTCAAATTTTAAATCCGTAGGCGATAAGGGTATTTTTATGGGATATTCTCAAAACAATAGAGCCTATCGTGTCTATAATTTTTGTACCAAATCTCTTATGGAATCAATTAACATAGTTGTTAATGACATTGCCATTGAGAATATTGGCATTGGATTAATTATTATAGATGAGTTAGAAGATATTTTTAAAATTAACTCACCTCAAATAACTGACCCATTGCCAACAGAAATCCCTATGGTACCAACCTGGGTTTCTAAAGACCATCCCCTTAAAAAGGTAGTCGTTAACCTTAAAGAGCCTATGAGAACAAGATCACAACTTCAAAACATAGTGAAACTAAATATTGTAAATGATGCCCTAAATGACTTGTATTAGATTGATTCCATGCAAGAATAATTGGTCCAGTTTAAGAGTCATGATCTTTGGTATCTTATTCCCCGATCAAAAAATAAAAAGTTTATCGGTACTCATTGGATTTTCAAAAATAAAATGGATGAATCAAAGGTATCATTAGAAACAAGGCCAAATTGGTCGTGCAAGGATATGTAATACCTCGGGTTTTTAAAGGATCAATTTAAGGTTTATAAATCATAAATTGTGAAAGTAGTTAATAATTATAACTTGAAATTGATAAATTTGCTAAAATGTGAAATTCAGATGTTTTCGAACTTATAAAAATGTGTAATCGTATAAACATGTCAATTTGGACTTAATTATTAAATAAGATAATTTTTTATTTAGTGGGGTTATAAAAATATTTTGAGAATTCAATTTAAACCATATTGATAAAAATAAAACGTTGATTCTATGAGAAGAAAATCCCCAAGTTATCATGACAGTCTTCCAAAAAATTTGACGTCATTTCAAACGCATGTCATTTTATTTATACTTTAAATTAAACTATGAACCATGTATGAAAGTAAATGTATGGATCTTAGCTTTCTAATGAGCTTTGAATCAATTCGCTTCGACTTATGTGGAGGGAGTAATAGTCATTTTAGTAAAAGAAGTTTAATCTATCAGAATATTAAATTTGTACGAATTTATGATTTTTAAGAATTATAACGGGATGAGGAATCTTATATTTTTACCTTATTAAAGGGAGCCCCTGGAAGGATTTTTCAAACTCATATTAATCTATTCCCAAGAGAATTTTTGTCCTAAAATACCTCATTTCTTTTCTTAAAACCTTAACATCTATTAAAGGAGATTTTCATTTTTATTATTAAAGAAGAAAGATATGTTTTCTCAAGATCACCCAGTAGACTTTCTTTGTCAAATTTTCAACAGGAACACAACCATATCAACGAATTTTATACACGAAAAATTTAATCAGGCGTGGATATCTATATTGTTCCCCTTACGTGTTATGTGTTTAAATGTTCCCTAAACCTTAATTATTCATGTTTTCTTAAAAATGACTATAAAAATTAACAAAGAAAGTGAAAGTAATTTCGGGGTTATTTTTATTCAATCTAAAAATACGATTTAAGACTTGGAACAATCGTACGCTTAGATTATTGTTTTGGGTTAAAGTAGATTTGTGGAACGAATCGCATTTTAGAATAAAAATATAAATTTGGAATAATATTTTGACTTATAAATCATGCTTTTATATGGGTATGTTATAGAATGGAGATTATTGTTGTGTAACATCATTAATACACATGTTGAAATTGAATTATGTGTTGAATTATTAAAATATCACTCGTATTGGAATTATAGAATTTAACAACTTGTGTAAGTATTTTGTGGAATTTGGTTATTACATGATTAGGTGAATGTAAATTGAATGGACTTGAAATCCTAGGATTAATTTGGCATGACCCCGGCCCAAAAATAGTAGGGAACAAGTGTCTTGACATGCCATCAAGGCATTCAATATTCTGGCCTTAAATTTTTTTCTTTTAAAATATATGTAGCGAAAATACAATCACATGGTTATGAATCGTAAAATACTGAAAGTGAAGGAATTACATCATCAGAGCTTTCTAAAGGGAACTTCATTTGTATTAAAATATCCACGAGTTACAACTTGACACAAAATTTAAAACCTTTTAATTAAAGAGTCAAACATGCCCTATCTAATAAGACAAACTTCTACTTAATGTGACAAAAAGAGCTCTAAAGGCTAAATCTTCCACATAGTCCTTTTTCGTTCCATCCATGAGCTTAATAATTTCCTGAAAAATGGTTATTTATATAACGTCAGCTAAAAGCCGAATGAGATTTCATCTCCAAACATTCCAGGTTTTTCAGAAAATTGATACCTATTTTTTTTTTATCAAAGAGGGACGGTACCCCCACACATTTTATTAAAATAATAAGGAGAAAAAGCCTCTCCGAAGCTTACAAACCCAAACAAACTTAAAATCTAGAGGTTGGTTCCAATACTCTAGATAGAAAGCAATAAATATGGGATTTTATAATAACCCCATTACATAGAGAGAACTTGAAAGAAATATGGAGATTTATCTTATCCCCATTTACAACTTTAAAATTCTATGCCTTATTTGAGGAGTATGCAGACTATCCAGCTTTAGTAAACCTTTAACCAACCTCGGGAGAGAGGTATGATCCCAATATAAAAAGTTCGTGTTGAAAAGAGAAGCCCTTGAAGCTAAATGGTCAGCGACTGAGTTTGATTGTCTCCAAATATGATTGTAAGTCACTTCATCAGAGCATTGGAAGTCTTGAAGAATCTTTCTAGCTTGCCAAGGAGGTTTAGCTTTTTTCAATAACACATCTATTAATAGCTTGCAATCAGATTCCACTATCACTTTTTGAATATTTAATTGAGAAACCAATTCCATACCTTCAACCAAGGCCAAACTTTCTGCAAAGAAAGATGATTGAACTCCTATAGATCTTTCAAACCCAACAATAAAGTTCCCTTGCGAATCTCTAATCACCCCTCCAATACCACTATTACCCGGATTACCTTTAGAGGCGCCATCAATATTTAATTTAAAAACACCACTAGGGGGATTAGACCAAACGCATTTTATAAGCTGAACAACTTTAGGACTGATTTGAACTTGAAATTGATTTATGATATGAAGATCTAAAGAGTTAGGAAGATCATAGATTTTTAGATTTTTTAGAATGGAAGAAGCTAAATAAATTATTTGATTGATTATAAAATTAGCAGAAGACTTAGAGTTTTCAAAAATCAATCTATTTCTAGCTTTCCATAATTCCCAAAATATAATTTTAGGAATTATGACATAAAGAATTTTTAGAAAATCGTTGTTATTTTTGGTCATCCACCAAGATAAAATCATAGCCCTACAAGAAGTATTATTAGGAGTAACATTAAAAAGGTGACAAAAATATTTCCAAACTTTTTTAGCAAGATTACAATCTAGCAACACATGATTATCGCTATCATCATTAGCTAAACATTCCCTGCAAACCGGAGCAAGTCTTATACCAATTTTTTGGATTTCAGTCTCAAAAGGCACAGAATTATTCAAGAACTTCCAAATGAAATTAGAAATTTTCATGGGACATTCTATAGACCAATTTATTTTCCAAGTGAGAGAAATTGGATTATTTTTCCTACATATTTGAAAAGCTTCTTTCAAAGAGAACTCACCAGAGTATGAAGGAGTCCATATTTGATTTTCAAAATCAATATGATCATCCGCTATGCTAGAAATAGATTTAATTCTTCTAATAGTGGAGGAACCTGACTTCAGAACCATAATATCCTGATATTTATTTCTCATAAAAGAAGCCCAAATACCTCTATCAAATAAAAACTTCCAATACAATTTCATGCTAGAAGCATTAATGATATCTTCCATTATTCTAAAATTTAATCCACCTTCTTCAAACGGAAAACACATGTCATACCATTTAGACCATTGGTAAGGTTTATCTTTTTTAACACCACCCCAATAAAATTTAGAAAATATATTGTGCAATCTTTTAATAATAGTTTTAGGGGGGCAAATAACAGAAATGATATGAATAGGGATAGATAAAAGAACACTTCTAATTAAAGTAGCCCTACCAGCTTGGGAAATTAACTTGGATGACCAAGAATTTAGCTTCTCTCTAATAGAATTCATTAGATCAGAAAATTGAGACAGCTTAATTCTACCTTTATTAATGTTGCAACCTAAATACTTCATGGGCAATGTTTTGGTAGATAAACCAGAAATGGTTCCCATCTTCGTTCTAATAGACAGAGAGAGATTTTTATCAATATAAATAGAGCTTTTAGATATGTTTATAGACTAACCAGAGGTATTTTCATAGGTTTTAAGAAATTTAGAAATAGCGAGCAAACTGTTCTTATTCCCATTAGCAAAGATTATAATATCATCAGCATAAGACAAGTGGGAAATCAGATTACAATTTCTAGGATGGGAAAAAGGAATGGCTTGCCCATTCTTGAACAAATTATCTATATTCCTACTTAAACATTCAGCAGCTATAATAAACAAGCTAGGAGACAGTGGATCTCCTTGCCTAAGCCCTCTAAAAGATTGAAAAAAACCTTTACATTGCCCATTAATGGAAACAGAAAACCAATTATTCGAAATTAACCTCCAAATCATGTCAATAAACATTTCATTAAAACCAAATTTCCTCAAAACT
Organism: Sambucus nigra; assembly: GCA_949130495.1. Lineage (NCBI taxonomy): Eukaryota > Viridiplantae > Streptophyta > Magnoliopsida > Dipsacales > Adoxaceae > Sambucus > Sambucus nigra. The sequence goes on along the minus strand of OX422208.1, from coordinate 497,311,431 downwards.
TGACATAGGAAAGGCCAATACACTTTATCATAAGCCTTTTCCATGTCTAATTTAATAATAACATTATGAACGCGAACTTTTTTTCCTATAGTTTGAGATAACTCATGAGCGAGAAGAATGTTATCATTAATTCTTCTCCCTTTAACAAAACCAGATTGGTTAGGGGATATAATAGTAGGAAGAATCTCGGCTAATCTGTCATTAAGAATCTTAGATATAATTTTATTAGAGAAGTTACATAGACTAATAGGTCTAAATTGAGAGCAATTTATAGGAATATCCACTTTGGGTATAAGAGCAATATTCGTAGCTGACCAGCTTTTAGGAATATCAGCTCCAGCAAAAAAAGAGTGAATGGCCTTTATAAGATCATGCTTTATAATATCCTAATATTTATGATAAAATTCTCCCCCATAACCATCAGGACCAGGAGCACTGGCAATATTCATATTATTTATAGCTTTAAGAATTTCTTCTTCAGATGGGAAAGCCGAAAGGATTTTATTATCCTCTTCAGAAATAGCTTTATCAATAACATTAAGGAAATTATTGTTAATAGTGATAAGATCGGATTTCCAAATATTTTGAAAGTGGGATACAAACACTCTATCAATATCCTCTTGTTTATCAATCCAATTGTTAAGGGGGTCTTTAATCTTAGTAATGTTCAATCTTCTATGATTGATCTTAACAGAAGCATGAAAAAGTTTTGTATTCAGATCCCCTTGTTTAAGCCATTTTTTATTACTTTTTTGGAACCAAAAGCTTTCCTCCCTTTGTAAAGCGATATTCAAATTAGCTCTAGTTTTAAATAACTCAGTTCTAGAAGATGAAGAAGGATTTTGCTCAAAAGCCTGCTCCTTAATCAAAACTTCATCTTCTAGATCACTGACAGATTGAAACACATTTTAAAAAACTTCTTTATTCCAAATTTTAAGTTTCTCTTTAAGCATTTTAAGTTTAATAGAGAAAAGTTTCATCGGAGGGGCATTAACATCACAGTTCCAAGATTGCTGAATAATATCTTTCACATTAGATTGAATACACCACATAGATAAGAACTTGAAAGGTTTAGGCAGATCATCATTCTTACTTTTTATAGACAGAAGAAGAGGGCAATGATCAGAGCAAGCCTTATGTAAATGAGAGATAGTAGTAGAAGGAAACTTATCAAGCCAATGCATATTAACCAAACCTCTGTCTAATCTACAAAATATAGTACCATGAATACGATTATTGGACCAGGTAAAACGAGATCCAGTGTACCCAAGATCAGACAAAGAACACGAAGTTATCATATCATTAAAATCCTCCATAGAATGAAAATCTATATCAGATCCACCTAGTTTTTCTTCCTGTTTCGAGACAACATTAAAATCGCCAATTATGAGCCAAGGCATATCCGAGTTTTGAGCAGTTAACTGACAAATATCAGTCCATAAGCTTTTTCTTTCCATCGCAGTGCATTTGGCATATATTAAGACCAAAAATATAGAGGAATTCAAGTAATCAAAGTCAATTTTAAGACAGAGTAATTGATCTGTATTATAGGTTATGCTGACTTTTAATTCAGTTTGCCAAAAGAACCAAATTTTATTAGATATATTAGATGCACTATAAGGGAATTTCCACTTAAGTTTATATTTAGTTATTTTATCCGAACCTACTTTAGGCTCTAATAAGGCAATAGCAGGGAGTTTGTATTTCCTAATAAGATTTTTCAATCTTCTATTAGTTGCTTTATTGGCAACACCCCTAATATTCCAGCACAAGAAATTCAGCATTTAGACAGAAGAGTTAAACTTTGAGGAAGAGAACTTACCTGATTGTCTGGTTATTCTTCTGAATAGAGGATCAAAAGGAGCTTGCTTAGTAGAATTACCTTGCTTTGATAACTTGGAATTGGCTTTGGTAATACCAGGAGCTTTCTTAGTTTTTTCCTTTTCTTCTTTATCTTTCTGAATACCATTCCATTTGACATCAAACCATTTAGCAAACCTCAGTAACTCCTCAATCTTAGGAGACTTTTTTAAAGAAACTTCAGAGTCAGATACATTATCTTTCATAGCTGCTGGATGTTTTACTGTTGGAGGTAATATAGAATATTTTGGAGATAGATTTATTTGGATAACAATGTAAGTCTCTTCAGAATTCAAATTTTGAGAATGCAGCAGCACCTCCTGTTCTCTCTTTTCACCTTTTCTTGAGTAGATGGTTTGATACTCAAGGTTCTCCTCTTCTGGAATCGAAATGTTGTCATCTTGTAAGACTTCAAATCTATTAGTTAATCTTGCAAGCTGATTACCTTCGAATCTTGTATCAGGAATTTTAGGATCCACCTTGTCTGCTAATTCCGGACTGTATACAGCTATTTGATTTACTGTAGTATCCAAATGAAGCTCTTCATCAGCTGGTATCTGAGTAACATTTTCTTTGGGCACTTCATGAAATTCCTCATGCTTGGATTGATTTTTTGGCATATCTTTCTTGGGCTTTAATTGAGGGAATTTGATCATGCATTTTCTTTCTGAATGCCCTTGTTTTTTACAGAAATCGTAGAAAGAAGGAAAATTTTCGTATACTATATTTTGCCAGAATCCAGAACTACCACTACCAATCCAAATTCTATTAATTCTTTCTCTCAAAATGTTAATTTTAACACAAATTTGAGCCAAGCTAGGTCTGGATATAGAAGCAGTAGATGCATCTAACTTGAGAGGTTTTCCCACGAGTTGGGCAATAGAATACAAAGCTGATTTCGCATAGAAATGTAAGGGAAGGTTGGGGAGATTAATCCACATAGGAACTATAGGGCTTTCTTCATCAGGTTTGAAATCAGTTGTCCACTTGAAAGTTCGCATAGGGAATTTCCCAATGTACCAGATATCTCTTAGCCAAAGTCTAACATAGTCTTCCTCACTATTTAATCTAATCAGAATATGCTTTGAGTCAAGAAGCCCAATCGAAAATGCAGATTTCAGGGTAAATGTTTGGAATATTTTTCGAATATAATCAATTGGAGGTCTTCCATGAGAGAATTTCCCCACAATTGAATGTTTAAAAGGTTCAGCTAGGGCTTCAATGTCTTCTTGAGAGAACATGACAGCTGGCTCTCCCTTAAACATTGATGGACTCTTCAATGGCAGATCTTTAGGTTGTTGGTTCATGAGGATACTCGCGAACGATTTGGTCCATGTAGAATCAGGTGGCTTAGGAGGAATCAGTTGATCAGTAGCAGGCATTGTCATTGATACGCAAGAGGAGAAAGAGAATTCTCCTTAGTTTCTTGGAGGGTTCTTGAAGAGAGGGCTCATCAACTTTTTTGAAAATTGATACCTATTCAATTTAGAACATAAGGCATATACATAGAGATAGGAATTTCCAGTAATATATATATAAAGTAAATGACAATATATATTCAAAATAAACAGTTTAGAACATAGCAGATAAAACAATTGAGATAAACAGTTCACAAAATAGATATAGTTTGCATAATATCATATAATCAAAATACACAAGGAATGTCATAGACTAATCACCTAAAATAGAGGCTCGAAAATACAGATATTGAGTCTTGGATCACACGCTAATCTAATAAATACAATAAAGGTTAAATTACGTATTTTAAGGCCCCGTTTGGTTGTCCCAAAAATATAAATTTGATCATTAATAAATTGATCCATTTACAAATTGACCCATTAATTGTGTTTGGCTTCATTAATGAAAGGATTTATTAATTGCCCCATTTTAGCGCATGTGCAAAATCTGAAATTGGATCATTTCACAAAAAACGTGAAATGAATCCATTTGAAATAGGAGTCACATAAAAGTGCATGTCTCCTCTCCCTCTCCCCCTCTCTATTTTCCCTCCCCCTCTCTCTATATATATATATGTTTTTACTTTTTTTTCGTAAAACCTTAACATCAATTTCAAATTACCAAACATCGCATAAAATTGGATTTAACTCATTTCAAATTCAGTAATTTACAATTCATTAATTCACAATAAACCAATTTACATAATCAAATAATTTGTGCAACCAAGCTGGGCCTAAATAAACCCAATTCTAAATATTGTGTTTCAATCCTAAAATAACTTGCTGTAAAAGGTTACTAAAACCATTTTCTCAATTTTTAATATTCATTCATCGTATTTAAAGAATTCAATTCATAGTTCTTCCTAATCACTCAGTTCCCAGTAGAGATGGAGGGTCACAAGGGCACCACTTAAATACCATCTCATCTAGACAAAACATTTTCGGATTTATTCCCAGTAGAGATGGAGGATCACAGGGGCACCACTTAAATACCATCTCAACTAGATAGGATTTCACCGGGAGTGACTCTAGAATTACTTAAATGAGATTCCATAATAATGAGTAATTACTTATAAAAATCATTTTAAAAAGCGTATATATATTTTCAAACAAGATTACATATTTTGAAAATAAATTCAATTTAGATTGTTTCCAAATTTTAATTTTTGATTAGTGGAGCCATTAGTGTATTTTACCAGCATAACTACTAAGTAAAGCTATAAAACACAAAATTAAAACTATAAAAATGCATTACAACGTGTAAATAAAATCATACCTACAAAACGAATTATTTCTTCAAAATTATAGAATTCCTTCTTAAGATAATTCCCAAGCTTTCTATCACTCTTTCTTACTATAATTCTCAAGGAATTGGTGTGAGTTATAAATGATCCCAAAGGCCCAATTTATAGGTTCCCAAGGATATTACGGTGTTGGCACGTGTCTAATGACTAGACTTTTGGGAGTGGTGATTCAACACCAAGGTGTCGCATTTCGGAGTGGTATTGCAGTGTTAATATCACCGAATGATGACAAGTGTTTTGGATTTTTCTCTGAAGACATGTGTAAGGTGGAGATGACGAGCATGTGGTGGAAAGGTCACAAGGGTATAAGGTTCATTTTACACATGGAGGGTATTTTGGTAATTTCACATTATATATTTTCAATATTTCTTAGAGGTCCTTGAAAATATTTTATTTACAAAATGGCCCTTTTTATATTTTTATTTTAGTCCCTAAAGTTTCATGAAATTATATTTTCTACCCCAAAACTTATTATTTACCTTGAGATATGTCATAAGACTTCGATTTTATCCAATTTACAGTTGATCCTTCATATTTAAAAATGGAGTTTGTTATATTGATAGCCAGTAATACCACATATCTAATAATACAACATTTATATGATAGTAAGTAACACGTGAGTGTAAAAACAAACTATATACATATGAGCATATAAAAGTGGGGTCATTACATCCTACCCTCCTTGTAAAAAGTTTGGTCCCCAAACTTAACTCATATTAATATGCAAACAAGTATGGATATCTCTCATTTATTTCATCTTCCTGCTCCCACATTGCTTCTTCAACTGAATGATTACGCCATAATACTTTGATTAATGGAATTATCTTGGTTCGTAATATTTTATCTTTATGGTCCAAAATTTCTACCGGATGCTCAATGTATGACAAATCTTCTCTAACTTGAAGAGGTTCGTGACTTAAGATATATGTTGGATCTGGGACATATTTCTTTATTATTGATACATGAAACACATTATGTACACTAGAGAGTTCAGTTGGTAAGGCTATTTTATACGCAACAACTCCTATTCTTTCAAGGATTTCAAAAGGTCATATGTATCTTGGGCTCAACTTCCCTTTCTTTCCAAATCGCATTACTCCCTTTGCTGGCGATACTCGGAAGAACACTTAATCTCCTCTTTGGAATTCTAACTGTCAGTGTCGATTGTCAACATAACTTTTTTTACGGCTTTGAGCAATTCGAAGTCGGTCTTGTATCAATTTCACCTTTTCTGTTGTGATCTGAATCAATTTTGGTCCCAACAATTTTCTTTCCCCGACTTCTACCCAACATGTAGGGGAACGACACCTTCTACCTTAGAGTGCCTCATACGGAGCCATTTGAATACTTGCTTGATAGTTATTATTATACGCAAACTCCACTAATGGTAAATGGTCATCCCAATTCCCCTTTAAATCAAGTACACATACCCTAAGCATATCTTCTAAAGTTTAAATGGTTCTTTCAGACTGTCCATCCGTTTGAGGATGGAAAGCGGTGCTGAAATTCAATTTTGTTCCCAAGGCTGCTTGTAGGCTTTTCCAAAATTGAGACACAAATCTAGGTTCACGGTCAAAAATAATTGAAATTGGGGTTCCATGAAGCGTAATAATTTCCCGCACATACAACTTAGCTAATTTTTCTAAAGAATGGATCATCTTAATGGCAAGAAAATGAGCAGATTTAGTTAGCCTATCAATAATTACCCAAGTATAATCATTACCATTTGACTCCTTGGTAAACCTGTCACAAAATTCATAGTGATATGTCCCCATTTCCACTCAGTGATAGGTAGGGGTTGTAGTAATCCTGATGGTTTCTGATGTGCAGCTTTTACTTGTTGACAGACTAAACACTAAGATACAAATTCCACTATCTCCCTTTTCATGTTATTCCACCAAAACACTTCTCGAAGATCTCTATACATCTTGGTATTTGATAAGCACACAAAAGTATCTATTTTACACCCCGAATAGATGTATTTTAGTCATTCATTTTAATTAAAATTGGTCTTATGTTCGTATTTTTATCATTTTGCAGGTTAAAACGCAGTCGCAGTATTAAGTGATGCTAAATCAGTACAATTGCGACACAATAGCGGTCAAAAGTATGCATCGAAGAAATCAAAGAGACCATGAAGTCAGAAGTCCCGTTGAGCTGCCCAGATGAGTTCTGATATCCCGAACCCTGTCCCTGAACCAAACCTAAGCCCAGTCCATCACCCGAGCCTGTGTGTGTTGAGTTTGTACCTTTATTATTTTATTAGATTTTTATTTTGAGTCGTTTTATTTTTAGGATTTATTTTAGATTTATTTAGAATTTTAGGATTTATTTTCTTTTTTATATATTTTTTTATGTAGTGTAGTTTTATTTTGATTTTTGATATTTTGGTTTTTACTTTTTAGTCTTTATTTCACGTTATTTTAATCGTTATTATATTTTATTTTCTTAGAATTAGTTTTTAGGAAGTTATTTTTAGTTTTATTAGATTTTATTTTTTTAGGTCTTTAGTTTTTATTTTTATTCTATTTTAAGATTTTTAGATTTTATTTCTTTTATTTTATTATTTGAGTTTTTTTTATATATTAGGATGTCATTTATTTTAGTTTTGTTAATTTCAATTTTTTTTAGTTACATTTTTATTTTTTTATTTTAGGTGTACAAATTAAACACACGCATGTGACTAGGGGTGGGCACGGTTCGATCCGGTCCGATTTTTGCCTATTTTTTGGACCGGACCGAATATTCGGTCCTCAATATTTTTGGACCGAGACCAGACCGATTAATTCGGTTAACCTACTAATTCGGTCGAGGCTTTTTTCGGTCCGGTCCGGGGTAAAATTCCGTCCTGACCCTATTTTATATATATGTACATTTTATGAATATTTTTATCTATTTTTCTCACAAATATATATATACAAAAAAATAATACTCGAAACTCTAAGTGATATTTACATGGGTTTTTTTTACCCAAATAAAAAAATGTCTATACATATATAAAATGTTCCAAATTAAATTCATAAGTTATATACATTAATTCAAAAATTATGCATAAGAAACACAATAACATTATTTTTATTATATATATATGGGAATCGGTCCGGTCCGGTCCAAATCGGTCTTTTAATTTAGTGGACCGCGGACCTGACCGGTTTAATCGGTTTTTAGATTTTGTGAACCGATTTTCGGACCGGTTTTAAAATAGCCTTAATTTTCGGTTCGGTTCGGTTCGGTCCAATCGGTCCTTTCGGGTCGGTCTTTTTTCTGTCCACCCCTACATGTGACACCCCGTTGTAACACCCCGCCCGCCCGGGGAGAGCGAACGGAGCGCTAATGCGATAAAATAAATCCAAATCCACAAATCACAAGGTATAGAGCATCTAAGTCCCACAACAACAAAAGAGAAACTACAAATCTCAATTTCTTCAAATAAAATATCAAATCTCTCGAATTACATACAACAACTAACTCGAAAATAAAATACAAATCTCCAAAGCTCTATACATCAAAATAATACAAATCTTTCCCAAACAATCCTCGCTAAAATCAATCTCCATAGCTCCCCAAAATCCGCGCTAACCTGCCACTAAAAGAAAATATGGGGAAGTACACAATACGACAAGAAAGATGCTCAACAAATATATTAACGATGAATAAAGCGTAACAACATGAGTACGAATATTCAAATCAAATGAAAATCTCAATAGCATTTCATCATTATAATTTCTCAACAACATTTTAACCGGGTCACCAGGCCTCACCACATCCGTATATGCTTTATCAAGCCATAGCCCGGGAAACAGGAATTTTGGCGGGTGCCCAACATCCGTGCCATATTAAAATCTCATGACAACGTGCTCATCAACAATATAATGATACCACATGAATAAAAATAATTTCAACAATTATTTTCCAGATTTTAATGAATTTAACAATTCAAACATGAGTTCAATTAAACAAGAATTCAAAGAGAATGACACTCGCGAGATTTAAGGAGCATATTATGTAAAACCCCATACCTCAAACCATGATGAGAAACCAACGATCACATCCTCAAGATCAACTCAAAAGATATACAAAAGCTCCTCCAAGAACCTCCAACAAAATATCCCCAAGAACACCTCTAATCTAAGGTTGGAACTCACAAATCTCAAGGGCCAATGTGTATATAAAAAGAAGAGGAATATAAAATATATTTGCTGTCAAAATTTGTGCCAAAAGTATGTTAAAAGGCTTGCCCAAGACTTCCTTTTATAATGCAAAGAAATGAAGAGTTGGAATCCAAAAGACTCCTTTAAATAAGGCAAAGAAATGAAGAGTTGGAAGTCAAAACAACTCTTGAAAATTACTTAATGTTCGCCGACTTAGGATTCCAAGAGTTAAAAACATTTTAAAATCATTTTAAAATCCGTTTTAACTCCGTTTTTGAAACCGTTTGAAATTCTCGCCTTTAAAAATAATATTCAACATATTTGAGCAATAAAAATAATTTTATGAAAAACTTTATTTTCCTCCTTTTTCCAGAAATTAATTAAAATAACCCAAAATTACGCGGGTTGTTACACTTCCCCACTAACAATGGAATTTCGCCCTCGAAATTCTCCGAATCCCTACCTCTAAAAATCAGGCCACTACACTAACTCCAAAAATAAATTCCTCACATCTAATCTCGAAACTTATCACGAATATCAGCTAAAATTTTCTATCTCCAAAAATTGCTAACCACGCAATGAACCCAAAACCCAAGACCCGAGGGTTGCCGTATACCTAAGCTCTGATACCACCTGTAACACCCCGCCTAATTAAATACCGGGTGGCCAGTCCCATACCAAATTAAAACAGAATATACAGTTGGCTCATTCTTAGCATCACTGTCGAAAACATTTACAACTCACCCAATACTCAAATAAGCTGCTGTTAAAAAAAACTTTTCAAATTGAAATTTCAACAAAACCATTTTTAAGTTAAGAATAACACTACACGTTTTATTCTATAACACAGATCACTAAATAAATAACTCAAAAGAATTTAAATGCAACTGGAATAAACATTCCCAAATAATATAATTCCTTTACAAGAATCCCAATAATCCAAAATGTATTAAAAGGACACAAATACAATAGTATTTAACTCTGATAGAAAATGATAACTGAGTCCTTTGGGCGACATGCCCTATCTAAGAATACTGTGAATCAAAAAGATGATAAGCGTCTAAGCAAAACTTCCATAGCTCCATAGCTCGTCGCAATCAACTATGGTTGGCGTCCCTGTTGCTGGACACTTGATATAGAGATACAATAGAAGAGAAAATATGCAAGGAAACGGGTCAGAGCCCGAATGTGTAGAGTATTTTTAAAACAGCAAGTATTTAACAAGTGCAATAAAGCATTTATTATGTACATGTTAGATTCAACTCTCACTTGCAATACTCACCTCTCAACTAGAGTGCACACTTAACATTTCCTATTAACTTCCTAGTTAATGGTTCCTCTTTTCTAGTCTCCATATTATAATTCCATTCCCATATCATAATCCCCGTATGTCCCATACCATACGTCACAATATTATCCATTTACATTTCTTCTTTATGATTTACTTTCTCATTAACATGAGTTAAGCTTTTCTAATTCTAAAAGCATAAACATTTATTACCTAAATTCCATTAACATATTTTATTCACCGGTATCTGTCAATTATCACCGTAGATAGATCTAACCACAATATATCCATTTAATCATTTAATTCATTATATATATATTCATATATAATACGGCACCCCGAGTCACAGCTGCGGTGCAATGCATTACTCTGCTATCATGTCCCATCATCGCAGGTCGCCGAATAGGGGACTACAGGTTCGGTAAGATTCCACGAACCACAAACAACAACAAACAAATTGGAGGCGAACATAGTTCTCGTATCCATGGGTCACGCACATACCTACGCACCCACAGTCAGCGGACTTATCAACTCCCCGATAAGTCTTTCATAGACCTATGTTCTCGAGCGACAAATCAAAGATCCCATGGATTCATCAGGATATGACTGCCCTCACGCGTAAACCTCCCACCGATAGCAAGTAAGCTAGGTATGTCATACACATAATCATCAATCAATCAAATAGGTATTATCATACCTATAATATAATATCAATAAGGTAATTATCACTACCCTAAGATATTTTCCATACGTATCATTATATCTCTTTTAAAATATCATATCTATACTTCATTAATTATCCTCGCATCCTATAACATCTCTCCACTACCGACGTTGTTAAGGTTCATGCGCGGAGCGTCTCGCAAAGCGAAATCCAAACAAGGAACCCCTCAAATACACTACTACTTAACTTTGTCAATCGAGGAGGTCCGAAAACTTAAACTATGCGATCGGGATAACCTCATAACCTCTTTCAACCAAATGTATTCTAAGCTCCCATCTCATAATATTCAAATAGGATTTTCCTCAACATATATTCAGTAAGAAGTCACTAATATCCTACTGATCCATAACATCATTCCCCCGAACTACAACGAGTTTAGTTCTCTTTTTTTTTTTTTTTTTATTTAAGGTTAAAACCGATAGTTTCAAATCTCTTATAAACACATATTCTTTCACTTAGGATGAAACCCTCTTGTAAACTTAAGGATACCCAGGTGTTATATCAAATCACCCCTACTGGTCCTATCATAATTCCTCATACATCCCTATTTGGAATTTAACAAATAAATCTAGCAACCCAAATTCATTTTCGGGGTTTCTAAACTACCCCAAAAATTATCCCGAACATCTACGACATTAATTGTAGCCGTAATTTTTCCAATTCCCGATTTGATTTCCGAGTTGATGATTTCAACCCGGAGCTGTCATCTTGTAAAAATTATATCAAATCATAGAAAAATCAAAAAAATACGCGGTCGGCGTTCACACGACCGTATCAAAAAGATCTACAACTTTTGTGTTTTGGTCGAAAGCTAAATCATTTATATTCTTGGCCGAAAATGACCCCAAAGGCTACGGATTACTATTCATTATCTCTCCCAAAATCCCAAACTCCATTTTTCTCCATTTTTACACATTCAAACCTTCATATTAACCTCCAAAATGAGTTATGATTATTTCTACATGATATATCAACATATATGAACGATTTTCAATACTCTAAACATCTTAGTATCATCAAGGAATTGGATGAAAAAATATGTTTATCTCCTTATTTCCAGAATTTATCAATATATCATCTTCAAGAACACATCAATGGTATTTCAAATTTTTCTTCAACATATTCATGATCATTTCGTGGATTAATATCATCCTAAAATATATGTTTACTTCCTATATTATTTCAGTTTTCCAGAAATCCATTTAATACTCCATTATTTCTTCCAAACAATCATAATCTTCTCTTTTCATATTATTCTAACATGGACAATATACAAACTTAAATTGCCATTATCAAACACTTGCCTTTCTTGTAGGTCTGATCCTTTGGTGTAGTATATTTCAGTTGGTTGTCCCTTCTCCGGTCAAACTCCGGTGGTGGTTGGTGGTGGTGAACCTTGGTTCTTGTTCTTCTCCTTCCCAAGTGGCTTCTCCCTTCCCAAGCACTCTTACACTCTCTCTAGGAAGATGGCTGCTCTTATTTGTGAAGAGGAGATGAATAACCCCCATACACTTAATCTACCAATACTTATAATAGTTCCAAATCCGTAATCACTATTCATCCTCCCTAGAAAAATGGCCAAAATGCCCTTTCGGGTTGTCTATTCATTTCCAAATGCCCCGAGACTCAAAATTAACATCCAAATAGACTTTTCTGACTATTTCGAACCTTCCGGACACAACTACGCAGTCGAAATGACTATTAGATCAATAGAAAAATAAATTTCCTTTTTAATTTAATAAACTAGTCCCGACACGTCCCATACCGCGTCTGACTAAAAATATAAATTATCGAATTTATATCATACAGTCATATCAATGACATCACATTTCATATATTACCTAAATATCTTTAAGTAATATTCAGAATCATCCATTTTAATATCCACCGTCCGGATAAACCCGAATGAATTAATTAATAATAAAATCTAATTAATCCATTAATTTAAAATATAACCCATTTTAAAAGTCATTTAAAATTACGGGGTATTACATACTTCCCCCCTTATAACAGAATTTCGTCCCGAAATTCAGGAATATAAGTCATACCGGTAAGGTCAACTCCAAGTATAAATCTCACATCGCAAGAAATCCAAGATGTACCGCCCATACAGTACATTAACAAAGTCCCTATCGATGTTATACGCCAAGCCTCACTATATAATTTCAACTGAATCAAATTTAGACTTTACCTAATCTTCCCTATACTGTCCTCGTGACAAACTTTAGGAAAAATGATCCTCTCGTAATGAACAAATAAATCCCGAAGTCTCAATTACTTACCTTTTTCACAATTATGAAAAATACTACAATCCAATCATCCAGGGCGCCCATACACCCTCTCGTACCGCTTTCAATATTATATTTGTCGCAAAGGTTATAAACTCATATACTAAAGACCTAACTTATTTTGACTCCCAACGGTTATTAGTTTCGTGCGTGGGGTGTCTCGCAAGCGAAATCCAAACAAGGAACCACCCCGATACACTACTTCCTAAAGTAGTCGGTCATCGAAACTCTTAAGGTCCTTAGTCAATAATGTATAAAAATTTTGTTTATATATAAAAAATATTAGGTTTATGGATTTAAACAAAAATTAGGTTTTATCGATTTCAAATAGAGTCTACGCATCTACTCTCTTATAGAAGACAAGATGCAGACATATGCTCTCATATATCATAAGTCAATGAACGCCGATAGTCAAATCACACTCGGACATGCTCAAGGTAAGTAATACCATGATAAAAATCAAACCCACGTGATAACATGTAATATAAAAGTGTCCCACACCCCTCAGTGAGTCTACGTAAATAACGATGCTATAGGCTAAGTTTAACAACCCTTTTTGCCCTCACAATATCAATCATTACAAAATTCAATACGCCTCAAACTTCCTTAGATAGGAAACATACCCTCATTTGCGGATGATGGTTGTTGAATCCCAATATTATAACTTTGCTCCGATGAGTCAAGAAAAAATTTACCCCAAATTTTCAGTTCTAGTTAACCACACTCCACTATATGCCCAAGCCTTTTAATATATTGCCTTTGTTAGGTAACACACATAATTCCCGCATTTCAAGAACTTCTACTAATGACTCTCCTCAATTTTTCCATAATAGGGGTGACCTCGACTACGGTCATCCTACTCGAACATACTTCATAACCTCCTAAGTACGATCTCCGCTATCCATCCAATGGCCCTCATCTGCCATACATACGTAATGAAAGATTCCTCAATAAATGTTGTCGAATTTTATAGTTCCACCCATCAGTGAACATTAGGACTCTCCTATCCTCAGTGAGTACTTCAGCTGGTATCAAATTAGTTAACCTCGGAAACTCTTCTCATATTTCGCCACAGTTTTCTCTCCCTATTTCAAATCAAGTAGCTTTCGTCTCATCTCTGTCTGGATGGCGGAAGGAGAATACTTCCCATCAATCCATATCCAAAAGTCTTGGATAGTCATTATGTCCCTCTCCTCCATGGTCGTAGCTTCCCACCATTGCAAAGCTGCCCCTACTAGCTTGAATGTGGCTAGTATTTGACATTGAACCTCAGTACATGCAATCATTCTCAAGTGCCGTTGGATATCTCCCTCCCATTGGTTAGCAGTCACAACATCTTATCCTCCCTGAAACTCGGGTGGGTGCGCTTTCTGAAAGGCATCCCTCGCTCGTTCCCATGCAGTAGGAAACACTTGCCCTTGCGCGGGTGGCACAACTGGTGCCGGTGCGGGAGCCTGCTGAATAGCAGCTACAGCAGCATTGACTGCCAGAGCGATAATTGCAGCAACTTCAACCGCAGTCATCGTACCTTTGTAGGCTTAAATAGAAAAGCAATAATCCTACTCATAGGGATCTACATCAAAGAACGCTAAGCTGAAGACACAGTAAGCCGTACAGATCCTAAAGGACACTAGAACCTGATGCTCTGATACCACCTGTAACACCCCGTAATTTTAAATGACTTTTAAAATGGGTTATATTTTAAATTAATGGATTAATTAGATTTATTATTAATTAATTCATTCGGGTTTATCCGGACGGTGGATATTAAAATGGATGATTCTGAATATTACTTAAAGATATTTAGGTAATATATGAAATGTGATGTCATTGATATGACTGTATGATATAAATTCGATAATTTATATTTTTAGTCAGACGCGGTATGGGACGTGTCGGGACTAGTTTATTAAATTAAAAAGGAAATTTATTTTTCTATTGATCTTATAGTCATTTCGACTGCGTAGTTGTGTTCGGAAGGTTCGAAATAGTCAGAAAAGTCTATTTGGATGTTAATTTTGAGTCTCGGGTCATTTGGAAATGAATAGACAACCCGAAAGGGCATTTTGGTCATTTTTCTAGGGGGGATGAATAGTGATTACGGATTTGAAACTATTATAAGTATTGGTAGATTAAGTATATGGGGGTTATTCATCTCCTCTTCACAAATAAGAGCAGCCATCTTCCTAGAGAGAGTGTAAGAGTGCTTGGGAAGGGAGAAGCCACTTGGGAAGGAGAAGAACAAGAACCAAGGTTCACCACCACCAACCACCACCGGAGTTTGACCGGAGAAGGGACAACCAAATGAAATATACTACACCAAAGGATCAGACCTACAAGAAAGGCAAGTGTTTGATAATGGCAATTTAAGTTTGTATATTGTCCATGTTAGAATAATATGAAAAGAGAAGATTATGATTGTTTGGAAGAAATAATGGAGTATTAAATGGATTTCTGGAAAACTGAAATAATATAGGAAGTAAACATATATTGTAGGATGATATTAATCCACGAAATGATCATGAATATGTTGAAGAAAAATTTGAAATACCATTGATGTGTTCTTGAAGATGATATATTGATAAATTCTGGAAATAAGGAGATAAACATATTTTTTTCATCCAATTCCTTGATGATACTAAGATGTTTAGAGTATTGGAAATCGTTCATATATGTTGATATATCATGTAGAAATAATCATAACTCATTTTGGAGGTTAATATGAAGGTTTGAATGTGTAAAAATGGAGAAAAATGGAGTTTGGGATTTTGGGAGAGATAATGAATAGTAACCCGTAGCCTTTGGGGTCATTTTCGGCCAAGAAGATAAATGATTTAGCTTTCAGCCGAAACACTAAAGTTGTATATCTTTTCGATACGGTCGTGTGGGCGCCGACCGCGTATTTTTCTGATTTTTCTACGATTTGATATGATTTTTACAAGATGACAGCTCCGGGTTAAAATCATCAACTCGGAAATCAAATCGGGAATTGGAAAAATTACGACTACAATTAATGTCGTAGATGTTCGGGATAATTTTTGGGGTAGTTTAGAAACCCCGAAAATGAATTTGGGTTGCTAGATTTATTTGTTAAATTCCAAATAGGGATGTATGAGGAATTATGATAGGACCAGTAGGGGTGATTTGATATAACACCTGGGTATCCTTAAGTTTACAAGAGGGTTTCATCCTAAGTGAAAGAATATGTGTTTATAAGAGATTTGAAACTATCGGTTTTAACCTTAAATAAAAAAAAATAAAAAAAAAGAGAACTAAACTCGTAGTAGTTCGGGGGAATGATGTTATGGACCAGTAGGATATTAGTGACTTCTTACTGAATATATGTTGAGGAAAATCCTATTTGAATCTTATGAGATGGGAGCTTAGAATACATTTGGTTGAAAGAGGTTATGAGGTTATCCCGATCGCATAGTTTAAGTTTTCGGACCTCCTCGATTGACAAAGTTAAGTAGTAGTGTATTGGAGGGGTTCCTTGTTTGGATTTCGCTTTGCGAGACGCTCCGCGCATGAACCTTAACGACGTCGGTAGTGGAGAGATGTTATAGGATGCGAGGATAATTAATGAAGTATAGATATGATATTTTAAAAGAGATATAATGATACGTATGGAAAATATCTTAGGGTAGTGATAATTACCTTATTGATATTATATTATAGGTATGATAATACCTATTTGATTGATTGATGATTATGTGTATGACATACCTAGCTTACTTGCTATCGGTGTGAGGTTTACGCGTGAGGGCAGTCATATCCTGATGAATCCATGGGATCTTTGATTTGTCGCTCGAGAACATAGGTCTATGAAAGACTTATCGGGGAGTTGATAAGTCCGCTGACTGTGGGTGCGTAGGTATGTGCGTGACCCATGGATACGAGAACTATGTTCGCCTCCAATTTGTTTGTTGTTGTTTGTGGTTCGTGGAATCTTACCGAACCTGTAGTCCCCTATTCGGCGACCTGCGATGATGGGACATGATAGCAGAGTAATGCATTGCACCGCAGCTGTGACTCGGGGTGCCGTATTATATATGAATATATATATAATGAATTAAATGATTAAATGGATATATTGTGGTTAGATCTATCTACGGTGATAATTGACAGATACCGGTGAATAAAATATGTTAATGGAATTTAGTTAATAAATGTTTATGCTTTTAGAATTGGAAAAGCTTAACTCATGTTAATGAGAAAGTAAATCATAAAGGAGAAATGTAAATGGATAATATTGTGACGTATGGTATGGGACATACGGGGATTATGATATGGGAATGGAATTATAATATGGAGACTAGAAAAGAGAAACCATTAACTAGGAAGTTAATAGGAAACGTTAAGTGTGCACTCTAGTTGAGAGGTGAGTATTGCAAGTGAGAGTTGAATCTAACATGTACATAATAAATGCTTTATTGCACTTGTTAAATACTTGCTGTTTTAAAAATACTCTACACATTCGGTCTCTGACCCGTTTCCTTGCATATTTTCTCTTCTATTGTATCTCTATATCAAGTGTCCAGCAACAGGGACGCCAACCATAGTTGATTGCGACGAGCTATGGAGCTATGGAAGTTTTGCTTAGACGCTTATCATCTTTTTGATTCACAGTATTCTTAGATAGGGCATGTCGCCCAAAGGACTCAGTTATCATTTTCTATCAGAGTTAAATACTATTGTATTTGTGTCCTTTTAATACATTTTGGATTATTGGGATTCTTGTAAAGGAATTATATTATTTGGGAATGTTTATTCCAGTTGCATTTAAATTCTTTTGAGTTATTTATTTAGTGATCTGTGTTATAGAATAAAACGTGTAGTGTTATTCTTAACTTAAAAATGGTTTTGTTGAAATTTAAATTTGAAAAGTTTTTTTTTAACATCAGCTTATTTGAGTATTGGGTGAGTTGTAAATATTTTCGACAGTGATGCTAAGAATGAGCCAACTGTATATTCTGTTTTAATTTGGTATGGGACTGGCCACCCGGTATTTAATTAGGCGGGGTGTTACACCCGCCTAATTAAATACCGGGTGATCAGTCATTTATTAAATTAAAATCAAGGTAACGGTTGGTTCATTCTTAGCATCACGGTCGCAAAATAAATATTTCCAATTTACACACCCTAAATAATTAAGCTAAGTGTCAAAACAATTTAAAGTCTTATTCCGTTTATTAAATTTCATATCGAAAACCATTTTGAAATATAACCCAACATGTTTAATACACGAGATAATTTAAAACAACCATGCATAAGAATGTCAACTAGATTACTCAAACCAAGTCAATATCCACATTGTAAGTCTACGTGACAAAGAAATAAATCCCACAATAATACAGAATACTGGAATCATAAATGAATACTGAATCTCTAATAAGTCTAAACAGAAAAATAGGAAATGGGCGACACATGCCCTGTCTACTGAGGAACTAAAACATGAACGTAATCAAAGGTGAGGTCATCTACTGCAAAGGCCTGCAACTCCCACATAAGTTGCATCACGTCCAGTCCAAGTAACCTACTCCTGGCGCCTCTATGGCTGGGCACCTGTAATATATACATATATATACAAGAGAGAGAAAAATGACAGGAAACGGGTCAGAGCCCGAGTGTAAAACAGTTTTAAAAATAGTTTAGAAAGTATTTAAAATGCTTACTGGCTAATATGACAACCATATTAGTACGCAACACTCTCTTGAGAATTCTCATCTCTCATCTAGTGTGCACGCCTACCGTACTACTAAAATACATCATAAGTCTATCCAATTCATCTCTTCAAGTTTTATTTCGAGAAGTCACAAGACTATGATTTTAGTTTAGAGATTATTCTCTTAATGATTTCTTACGTTACTTATGTATTTCTCAATACTATTACAAAGTTCTCGAACACTTACTATAATTTTGGAGCATTTATTCAATATTTATCTACTTATACGCACAGTAGAAGAATTCCATATATGCGTATATATATTAATCACTCACATAATATGTATATTATCGGCACCCCACATAAATTTTATGGTGCTGGAATACTCTGCTATTAAGTCCCCGTATCTCTCGTACTAAGGGAAATACTAGTTCGGAATCACTCTCGAACTGTATTAACACAATACATACATAATGGAGGCGAAGCATAGTTCCAAGTCACTAAGTTGTCAGCACATACCCCTCACGTCTCTTAGGACCGCCTGACTATTATTCTCAGATAGTTTGTACCAAGGAATCCTATGTTCTAGGGTACAAGTCAATATCCCCCATAAAGGTCCCATCGAGATAAGACTGTCCCGGCGCGGCAACCTCCGTGATAGCAAGCAGCGCGGGTATGATTATACACAAATATAAAATAAATATATACATATGCACTCGGTCATATATTTAAATATTCTCATTTTCCAATTAGGTTCGCCCACAACCCATAATAATATTTTAACCGTAAGTAATACAATTTTACCCAATCTTTATGCATAAAGAACTCGTCTCATTTTATTCTCAGTTATAATCATTTCGTAATTACTCCTCGTCACTCGAAGTATTCTCTCTTCCTAAAGGTCAATTCAGTATGTACACCCTCTCTAACATACTGGTCTAAATCATTCACGAATCTCTAACTTTCCTTAGTTAACGTACGCACGATTTACAGTATGTGTCAAACCCCCGTTACCCCGCGGTTATATCCCATATAAAGTTACATTCAACGGAATCTACTTAGACCCTACTGGTCCTCTTCATAACCCATTATGCTCTTCAAATAATATTCAAGGGTTCCTACGCATTTTATCCGAATTAAACAAAAAGAGGAAAAAAACTTGCGTTTTTCAGAAGGGGTCGATCGATCGATCGATCGATCAATCGACATTCATGAGTCAATCGATCGATCGAGCAGTTCTTGACCAGAATCTGTTAATTTAACTTACGGGTTTGATCCAAGAAATTCCTCCAAAATACCATTAATGATTCCCAAGGTCCCAAACAAGTATACCACTGATTTAATATACCTACCTACATGATTTCCTATGTAAAACATGTATGAATTCATCAAAGACATCGGATTAAAGGCCCAATTCATAATATTTATCAAGAACCCTAGTTTCATCATAATTTCCAACATTCTAACTTTTTTTCCAGATTTCTTTCTTCTGAACCATTATAATTTCGTGTGTAATCATCTACATATGATGAGATTTCCAGAATATACTTATTTCTTCTAAAGCATGTGATTCAAATCTCCTAATTCATGAAATTCTTCTTGAGTTGATCGATCGATCGAGTAGTTCTTGCTCAGAATCTGTTAATTCAACTTACGAGTTTCATCCAAGAAATTCCTCCAAAACACCGTTAATGATTCCCAAACTCCCAAACAAGTATACCACTGATTTAATATACCTACAGACATGATTTCCTACGTAAAATATGTACGAATTCATCAAAGACATCTAATTAAAGGCCCAATTCATAATATTTATTAAGGACCCTAGTTTCATTATAATTTCTAACATTCTAACTCTTTTTCCAGATTTCTTTCTTATGAACCATTATAATTCCGTGTGTAATCCTCTACATATAATGATATTTCCAGAATATATTTATTTCTTCTAAAGCCTGTGATTCAAATCTCCTAATTCATGAAATTCTTCAATAAAACATATATTTATCGATCCTATTCTAACATGGGTGAAATATCAACTAGAAAAATAGCAAGATATATATTTGCCTGGGAATCAAAGGTATGATCTGTTGGTGATGAAGATATGGTTGCATTCCTCGTCTTACGATCTACGGCCCGGTGGTGTTATTCTTGAAAAAGGTGTTACGGTTTGTTATCAAGTCTTGAAAAGCTCTCTACCCTTCTTCTCTAATGGTCGTTCTATGTTTCTGTGATTGATAACCCTAAAAGCTTAACTCTAATAGCTTATATAACTTAGGGAAATTGGTGGTTTTAATTACCTAAAAGTACAGAATGACTATAATACCCTCCCGGGATGCCAATTAGGCTTAAAAACACTCCGAGACCCAAACTAAACCCCCGGGTACATTTTTCTGAGTATCTCGACCCTTCCGGATACATTGGCGCACTCAAAATAACCATACGGATGACTTATAATTTATTCACTTTTTAATATAATAACATAGTCCTGACACGACACAGGCGCGTCCCGACTAAATTTCCATAATTATCATATTATTCACTCGTGACAACTTTAATAAATTCAATTCTACATATTACTTTACTTATTAAGTAATATTCAACAAATTCTCAATAATTACTAACTCTCGTCACGCTAGTAAATATTTAAAATAAATGTCTAGATTAATATTAAATTAATTTATCTCAATTACATTTAATAAATCCCCAATTTAAAAGCCATAAAAATACGGGGCATTACATACTTCCCCCCTAATAACGGAATTTTATCTCAAAATTCAAAAAATAAGGCATACCTGGTAAAAATAGGTCTGGATATTTTTCGCGCATATCTGCCTTGCGCTCCCTAATGGACTCTTCCACTTTATAATGCTCCCACTGAACCCGTATAAGTGGAACTACCTTCGACCTTAATTTCCTCTCGCTATGGTCTAGGATAGCCACTGGTCTCTCATCATAAGGACTGTTGGGATGTAAATTAATATCCTCTATCGCAATGTGCGTGTGGGCCATATCATCCCGGAGATATCATCTGAATCATGAAATGTGGATTACATCATGAATGCGGTGTAAGTGCTCTGGCAACCCCAATCTGTATGCCACCGGCCCTATCCTCTCGATAATGGGAAATGGTCCTACGTACCTCGGAGCTAACTTCCCCTTCTTCCCAAATCTCATTACTCCTTTCATAAGAGATAAATATAGTAATACTTGGTCCCCCACGCTAAACTCTCAGAAGGACCGCTTTGCATCGGTGTAGCTTTTCTGTCGGTCCTAGGCTACCCGAATGCGACTCCTAATAAGCTCAATCCTAGCTGAAGTCTCCTGAATCACCTCTGGTCTGAGCAATTTATTATCCCCCGCCTCTATCCAACAAGCGGGAGAACGACAAGGCCTGCCATACAACGTCTCAAATGAGGTCATGTCGATCGTGAACTGATAGGAGTTATTATAAGCAAACTCCACAAGTGGAAGATACGACTCCCAACCTCCTCTAAAATCAAGGACACGCATGCGTAGAATATCTTTAAGTATCTGATTAGTACGCTCTGTCTGTCCATCCGTCTGTGGGGGATATTTGAACTCAATCTCAAGTCTGTACCCATAGCCTCCTTAAAGCTCTCCCAGAAGCGCGACACAAAAATTTTGTCTCTATCAAACACAATATCCAGGGGCACCCCATGTAGCCCAACTATCTTGACAATAAATAACTGTGCATACTGTCCCGTGGTGTAGTTTGTCCGTACTAGTGGAAAATGAGCTACCTTGGTCAATCGATCCACTATAACCCATATGGAATCGTGACCCTGCTGTGATGTAGGCAACCCAATAATGAAGTCCATGGGAATGTTCTCCCATTTCCACGTAGGTATCTCCAACGACTGAAGTAACCCTGGCAGTCTCTGGTGGTCCACCTTTACCATCTGACAGGTGACATGCTTGGACACGAACTCTGTAATGTCCTTCTTCATCCCACTCCACCAGTACTACCGCCTCATATCCTAGTACATCTTATCCCCTCCGGGATGTACCACAAATCTAGACCCGTGCGGTTGTGTCATCACTGCATGACATAAATTTTCTCCCTCCGGGACAACCAATCTCCCATTAAACCTCAAACCCCCATCAGATTTCACGAAATAGGATTCAGTACCCTTAGCTAAAAGCCGTACAATCTGATCCTGGCAAAACATATCTGCTACTTGTGCCTGTATCACCCTCGTAACAATCTCGGGTGTGACTGACATAAGAGATATAAAGGAACGAGCTATCGCATCCTGGTGTCCTAACTCTTTCCACTTAGCTCTCTATACTTACGCTATGTCACCTATCGATCTACGGCTTAACACATCAATAACCACGTTAGCCTTCCCCGGATGGTACTGTATCTCGAACTGGTAGTCTTTCACAAACTCCATCCACCTGCGCTGACGCATGTTCAACTCCCGCTGAGTGAAAAAGTATTGCAGTGACTTGTGGTTTGTGAACAAGCGAAACTTCTCCCCCAACAAGTAATGTCTCCAAATCCGCAATGTAAATATGACCGCCGCTAGCTCCAAGTCGTGTGTGGGGTAATTCCTCTCGTGAGGCTTAAAATTGCGGGAGGCAAAAGCTATAGCTTATTCCTCCTGTTGAAGTACTCCCCCGAGTCCCTGTAAAGAAGTGTCAGTATGCACCATGTACTCCACTCCCGGACTGGGCAAAGCAAGAACTGGCGTCGAAGTCAGCTTATCTTTCAGCTCGTCAAAAGCCAATGGACAAGCATCATCCCACACATACGGTACTCCCTTGCGAGTCAGATTCGTCAACGGACCCGTTATCTTCGAAAAGCCTCGAATGAACCACCTATAATACCCGGCTAAACCCAAGAAACTATGCACCTCTGTCGGTGTCGTGGGTTATCCCCACTCTCTCACTGTCGAAACTTTGCTCGGGTCAACCGATATCCCCAATTCTGACACAACATACACCAAAAATTGTACCTCCCGTAACTAAAATCCGCACTTTTCATACTTAGCATACAACTGATGCTCTCGTAGAGTCTGAAGAATCCATCTCAAGTGCTCAGCATTCTCCTCCTCAGTTTGTGAATAAATCAGGATGTCATCTATGAAGATGATGACAAACTGATCCAAAAAGTCTCTAAACACTCGGTTCATCAAGTCCATAAATACGACTGGAGCATTTGTCAGCCTAAACGGCATGACTCTGAACTCGTAGGACCCGTATCTCATCAAGAAAGCAATCTTCGACATATCCTGCTCCCTAATCCATAGCTGATGGTATCCCGATCTCAAATCTATCTTCGAAAAGAAGGTTGCTCTTCTCAGCTGGTCGAACAGGTCATCGATTCGGGGTAACAGATATTTATTCCGTATCGTGACCTTATTCAACTCCCGATAATCCACACACAACCTCAGTGAACCATCTCTCTTCTTTACAAATAATACCGGTGAGCCCCAAGGCGATGTGCTCCTACGAATGAAGCCCTGGCCAAATAGTTGCTCTATCTGATCTCGTAACTCCCTCATCTTCGCTGGAGCCATACGGTATGGTGCACGTGCTATCGGTCGAGTGTCCGATATCAAGTCTATGAAAAAATCTATCTCTCGACTGGGAGGTAGGCCCGGTATCTCCTGGAATATATCTAAATACTCACAAATAACTGGATTCAAATCCAGGGGAATCACAATCTCCTTAGAGGTATCCTCCTCTATGTAGTACAAATGGGTAGAAGATCCTCCCTCTAGGCTAGGCATCACCACCAAAAACATCTCCTGACCCCGAATGGCAAACATAATACTCCTACCGAAGAAATCTATCATGGCTCTATACGCATCGATCCAATCCATGCCAATAATGGCATCGTGCTCATGCATATATAAAACTAGCATTTCCGCAGGTAGAATCAAGCTACTAATCTCTATACCTACACCCCGGTATATAAATAAAATCAAAGACCCATTCCCCAGTGGTGAGTCTACACATGCCAATGTACTCTCTGCCGTGTCTAATAAGCCTAAGGCCCTTGCAAAGTGAGTAGTTATAAAATAGTGCGACGCCCCAGTATCAAATAAGACTCGACCCATAGTTCCATGGATAAGAAATGTACCCTCAATCACGGGTGGCGCCTGAGATGTTGCGGCCTGGTGGACATTATAGACATGCCCATACTGCAATTGCCCCTGCTGAACTGGGGCAGCTGGGATGGCTGGCATCTGAGCGGGCACTGGGAGGGCGGCTGGAAAGAGTGGCATATGTGGCTCATTGCAGGAACCCTACTGCTGTGGTGACCTATCCCCCTCTGGGCAATCCTGACGCCTATGGCCATTCTTGCCACATCCAAAACACCTGCCCCTGAAGTTTCCTCCCATTTGTCCATGCTGACCATGGCCCTCTTGGCCGTTACCACCCCGCCACTGGCCCTACTGAACACGTTGATGGCCCTGCTGTTGACCCTGCTACTGACAGTGTTGACACTGTTGGCCCTGCTGGCCCGATCTAAATCCCCAAAATCCATGCCTGGAATCACCGGATCAGAATCGCTTGATAGGGTCCCCCTGATGGGAACTCTGCTCACTGTGACGGGTCTTCCCTTGGGCTACTAGTGCCCCAGCAGTACTACTGCCCCATGTCCAGCCCTGCTGGCTAGACTCCCTTGCTCGTTTGCTCCCCTACTGATGGAAGCGGTGATCCTGACAGTGCAACAGAGCGGCGTTGAGTACGTCAGTGTAGGTACCCAACGATAGATTGCTTATGAGGTGCTGACAAATCCTCCAGGCCAATCCATCTAAAAACAGCAATATCTTCTTCTCCATAGTGGGTGCCTCATCTGGCACTATAGTGAGAAGTCTTGTGAATTCCTCCTCATACTCAGCAACAGTCATACTCTCCTGCTTAAGATTTAGTAACCTCCACCTCATCTCAGTCTGTACGGCGGATGGGAAATATTTGCAGTCAAACTGCGCCCAAAATGACATAATCAATATGAGGTCCCTCTCCTCCAAGGTGGTGGTGGGCTCCCACCACTACAATGCGGCCCCCACTAGCTTGAAGTAATCCAATAACTGTCTCTGCACGTCAGTGCACTCATACTAGCGCAGATGCCTTTGGATATCCATCTTCCATTAGCTGGAGATCACAATGTTCGAACTACCCGAGAATTCTGGGGGATGCACCTTCTGAAAGGCATCATTGACCCGTTCCCATGCAGTGGGAAGCTGTGATGGTACTAGCGTTACTGCCTGAACCTAGGGTGGATCCTGCTGCACCAACACTAATGCGGCATTCACCGCCTGAGCAATATTGGCGGCTACTTCAGTTGCATTTATCATTACCTAAGTCGGAGCTGCTGGCTGCTCGGGCTGGGTATTCCTATCTCGGGGTACGCATCTCAGAGGCATCTGAAATGATAAGGAAGCTTATTAATCTACAGTTATTATCAAATCTCAAATAGCTGAAGATGTAAGCGTATATACAATAATACGATTGTCCTAACAATAGGGCTCTATATCAAGGACGTTAAGCTGAAAGTGAAATATGCCGTATAGATCCTAAAGAACACTAGAACCTTATGCTCTGATACCACCTGTGACACCCTGCCTAATTAAATACCGGGTGATAAATCCTTTATTAAATTAAAATTAAGGTGAACAGTTAGTTCATTCTTAGCATCACTATCGCAAAATAAATATTTCCAATTTACACACCCTAAATAATTAAGCTAAGTCTCAAAATAATTTAAAGTCTTGTTCCATTTATTAAATTTCATATCGAAAACCTTTTTGAAATATAACCCAACATGATTTATACACGAGATAATTTAAAACAACCATGCATAAGAATGTCAAATAGATTACTCAAACCAAGCCAATGTCCACATCGTAAGTATACATGACAAAGAAATAAATCCCATAATAGTACTGAATACTGGAATCATAAATGAATACTGAATCTCTAATGGAGGCGAAGCATAGTCCCAAGTCACTAAGAGGTCATCACATACCCCTCACATCTCTTAGGACCGTTTGACTATCATTCTCAGATAGCCTGTACCAAGGAATCCTATGTTCTAGGGTACAAGTCAATATCCCCTATAAAGGTCCCATCGAGATAAGACTGTCCCGTCGCGGCAACCTCCATGATAGCAAGTAAAGTGGGTATGATTATACACAAATATAAAATAAATATATACACATGCACTCGGTCATATATTTAAATATTCTCATTTTTCATTTAGGTTCGCCCACGACCCATAATAATATTTTGACCGTAAGTAATACAATTTTACGTAATCTTTACGCATAAAGAACTCATCTCATTTTATTCTCAATTATAATCATTTAGTAATTACTCCTCGTCCCTCGAAGTATTCTCTCTTCCTAAAGGTCAATTCAGTAGGTACACCCTCTCTAACATACTAGTCTAAGTCATTCACAAATCTCTCACTTTCCTTAGTTAACGTATGCACGATTTCCAATATGTGTTAAACCCCCGTTACCCCACGGTTACATCCCATATAAAGTTACATTCAACAGAATCTACTTAGACCCTACTAGTCCTCTTCATGACCCATTATGCTCTTCAAATAATATTCAAGGGTTCCTACGCATTTTATCCGAATTAAACAAAAAGTGGAAAAAAACTGTAATTTTTAGAAGGCGCGATTAATCGATGAAAGGGGTCGATCGATCGACATTCTTGAGTCGATCGATCGATCGAGCAATTCTTGCCCAGAATATGTTAATTCAACTTATGGGTTTCATCCAAGAAATTCCTCCAAAACACCATTAATGACTCCCAAACTCCCAAACAAGTATACCACTGATTTAGTAAACCTACCTACATGATTTCCTACGTAAAACATGTCAAAGACATCGAATTAAAGGCCCAATTCATAATATTTATCAAGAACCCTAGTTTCATCATAATTTCCAACACTCTAACTCTTTTTTCAGATTTCTTTCTTCTGAACCATAATAATTTCGTGTGTAATCCTCTACATATGATGAAATTTCCAGAATATACTTATTTCTTCTAAATCATGTGATTCAAATCTCCTAATTCATGAAACTCTTCAATAAAACATATATTTATCGATCCTATTCTAACATGGGTGAAATATCAACTAGAAAAATAGCAAGATAGATACTTGCCTGGGAATCAAAGGTCTGATCTGTTGGTGGTGAAGATATGGTTGCGTTCCTCGTCTTACGATCTACGCCCCGGTGGTGTTATTCTTGAAAGAGGTGTTACGTTTTGTGATCAAGTCTTTAAAAACTCTCTACCTTTATTCTCTAATGGCCGTTCTATGTTTCTGTGATTGATAACCCTAAAATCTTAACTCTAATAGCTGATATAACTTAGGGAAATTCGTGAGTTTAATTACCCAAAAATACATAATGACTATAATACCCTCCCGGGATGTCAATTAGGCTTAAAAACGCTACGAGACCCAAACTAAATCCTCGGGTACACTTTTCTGACTATCTCAACCCTTCCGGATATGATGGTGAACTCGAAATGACCATACAGACGAATTATAATTTATTCACCTTTTAATATAATAATATAGTCCCGACAAGACACACGAGCGTCCCGACTAAATTTCCATAATTTTTATATTATTCACTCGTGATAATTTTAATAAATTCAATTCTACATATTACTTTACTCATTAAGTAATATTTAACAAATTCCCAATAATTACTAACTCTCGTCAACCTAGTAAATATTTAAAATAATTTTTTGGATTAATATTAAATTAATTTATCTCAATTACATTTAATAAATCCCCAATTTAAAAGCCATAAAATTACGGGGTATTACAACACACACCACTTACCTACACCAAACATACACACAAACTATCCCACTCGCCCTCACCCTAACTCCATACACCCTCTCACAAACTAACCCGTTCCATTTCATCTTCAACCTCCCTCACCCCACTCTTTCTCTCTCATCCCTCACCAACCATTAACCTCCCTCCATAACCACAAAACTCACTCCAAACACACCCAACCCATTTTCTCTCTTCCCCACCAAACACCATAACCAAAATGAATCAGCCACCCACACTCAAAAACCGAGTTCGAAACCCAGTGACCCAACCCCCATATCTAAACTCGCTGGCAATCCTAAACTAGAGACCCACCTATCTGATCCATGAACCTAGCACCAACCCCATCTCTAACCGCCCTGAGTCCATTACACCCCTGACCTGCTGCCATACTCGGATTTTGAAAACTCGATTCCAACTCCCAAAAAAAAAAGAAACCCAAACCTCCAACCCAGAGTAATACCAAAAATGTGGCAGCCCCTGTTCAAATCTTAGCAAACCCAGAACCAACTGAATACCCAAAACCAACCAAACCCGATTCTCCTGAATCCCATTTTTAAAACCCACCTTTGACCCAAATCGATTTCAGCTCATACCTGCAATATCCCAAAAAATTCGAGGCCAATTCCAAGCCTTAACTCGGCCACCTTCAAATCCCCTAAATCTCTCCTCCACAAACCATAATCGTGGGTTATAAAAGAGAAGAAGAGCAACTCTTAAAAAGGACTCTCACAACACAAATCAGAGGGGAGAGATAGAAAATAGGGGACAGTGTGTATATTATGTATATAGTAGGTACATAAAAAAATTCCAGAAAAATCCCAAAAAAATTAGTTTAGTTTAGAATAAATTTTTAGGTTTTTTTTTAATCTTCCTGGTGTAATCAATTGTTGGATTTTTAAAGACATTGGGACACACGTGCATGAACGCAATTCAATCAATCAATTCAAAGGGAGACTTTTGTGTATTGTACTTCTTGATCTTCCTTTTTTAATTATTGTTCCATGTTTGTGACTCTAATTAATTATTTAATTATGCTTGGCTAGTCACCCTCTTCAAGGGGTGGGGTGTACTGCGTATGTTGTTAGTTTAATTAATCAAAATTCATTGATTATTATATTTCTAGGAAAATTAATTTATGAATGTCACAAATTAATTTATGGAACAAGAGTTAGTAAATTAATTGTACCAATTAATGTTTGAATTTAGGGATCGAACTAGAGATAGGTTTTATCGAAATTTGAATATTAATTATGTGTTGAAATTTAAGAATTCATATTGTTTTTTGTTAAATTGATCCTAGTGGGTAATTTTGTTGCACACGGTATAGTTCTTAATTTTTCATCATATAACATTTTTAAATTAGTTTTCTGAAAAAGATATTATTGAATTTATAATTATACTGAAAGTTAGATTATCGATTTAATATTATCTCAAAATATTTCAAATTAATAAATGGAGAAATTAAAATAATTGATAATTCACTGTAATCCCATCTCTTGACATTCTCAAATTTTTACCCTCGATTGCACATTATTTTTCCTTATTTAGTCATTTCATAATTTTTAGCATTTATTAATTAATTCTCCCTTGAAATTGTTTTTAAAAAAAATAAAAAAAAATAAAATTGCAAGTATTCACATTAATTGTTTCACCTTGTAAGTTGGATTGATACCCGTACTCACCGCAATACGAGTTGTTTTAAACAAGTTTTGTAGGTACTCAATGGAAATCAAATGGCGTCATTGCCGCTTTCTTGACGTGGAGTATCAACCCATCCCATGCTTCCCCGTGCACATACTGCTTTCTTGTTGATCACTTGTCCCATAAGTGTCCATTTATTTTCACTCCATCTGAACCCACCATGGCCCATGTGTCTCTATATGACACTGTATCATAACCTATTCTCACGACCTATCCAATGCCAAAGGGTATGAGTACCCAAGCTTTTCATGGAGGCCTGATCACCCTTCCATGCAATATGAATTCCAACACCATGTTGTGGATCCTTATGGTTTCAAACAGCCATCATCGCCACCTCATGCACCTCATACCTATCAGTCCCCTTACTTTGCTCCTCATATTGATAAACCTTTTGTCTCTTACGTAGATGCTTCTCCCGTGTATGACCAACTCGACCCCATTCCCCACACTTCATATGAGTATTCTCCATATCCTAATGTTTATATCTAGTTGTGTCTACCTCACGCACCACCGCCATCCACCGACATCTCCCCACCACCTTGCACATCCACTCTCGAGAGCCTCTTACAAAAGTTCACGCACACTCTTCAATCTCAAAATGAAGTCCTTAAACGGCTTGAACACAGGTTTAATGCATTTGAGTGTACGGACGAGTCGAATTTCACCTCAAGTCAACCCATTGTTGCAATCGTGTGGGCCGATGATGTGTCGTCTTGTGCCACTGATTTTGAGTGTGACCAACCCTATCTTCTTGATAATCTCGACGTTAAGCCCACCCAGTGGTCCGGGGACCAAGTTGACAATTGTGTTGACGTATCCATTGATTATGAGACTGATCCCACACCGCCCTATCCTTTCGAACCCACAATTGAGGTTCACCTTTCCCCTTCCACAGCTTCCCTATTTATGCCTGAGTCTACATCTTTTGATACTCCCATGTGTGTTCCCGAGGAACCATTTCCCTATTGGTTTAGCTCTGGCTGCGAGTGCTTCCCCCTGTCCTGCGATTGAATCCAAGAAGGTTTCCACCTCTCTGGCTATGGATCCTGTCCCACCACGCTTAGCTACCATAGAGTCAGCTATTAATATTCATTCATCTATCTCGAATTTGGATGCCTCGTTACATTTTTCCGCCACTTCCGATGGTGATTTTCTGGTGGATAAGTTCATCACTCCCTCATTCACTTTCACACATTCTCCTACGAGTGCTCTTGAGGATCACTCTGAGCCTCGTGAGGAGTGTGTCTCCCCTACTCGTGATTAGATCATCTTCCCCCACTCTTTCTCCCACCCGACCCACCTATTGTCCATACCACCCCACCACTGGGTTTGGACCTTACTATTCTACCTTCCCAGTTCACATCTACCCATTTAGGTCCTCACCTACACCCACCCTCCACTTAGTGCTCCGCGATCCCATTTGTGCACTTTTCATTGACCCCACCATCCGTGTGAGTATTCATGCTACTCTCCCCATTTTTGACATCGAGCTTGTTACTCTATGAACACCACTTCCTTGTGGTGTTGATTTTTTCCAACTACCGCTCCCTGGCGTGTCACGGCGCGACTATTATCATTGTCCATTTATAAAATGGTCGTTCACTTTCTATGAGCCCTACCCCATCACTATTGCCAAACCCTTCTTCTTACCCCACCAGCTTGAGCACCATTCTTATAGGGGCCTTGTTGCCCTCACATTTACTCTCAATAAGGCCCTGTGACCGGTGTCTGTTCACCCTCTCCCTTCCCGTTCTTACGTATCCCTTTCTACCCACCCACCCATGGTCCATCGATTTGCATCGAGTGATGCACTTTTTATGCAAGTGCATTGACCTCTGTTAGCCTTAAACCAACAAGATTGACACTTCAGTCTTGTTTGGGGGTGATTCTCATCACCCAATTTTTCTGTCGCCCCACACATTCATAGTTCTTATCTTTAAGGTGAGAACGGTTCGGTCTAGCTGAAGACGTTAAACTTAGCCCTACCAGGGGGCCGCTCGCTGTTCATTGTTTCTGAGTATGAGTCTTACCCTATATGGGTGTGGTGTTTTACACCACCTAATGATTTTCACATGCTTTATAGACTCGTACATATGTTTGTATCGCATTTGTTCTTTATGTTCTATCTCTACTCCACCATGCAATACATTTTCATTAGTGGTTCATTATGGTAATATCTTTCCTCCCTTATGCTTTTTTTATATATAGGTTTAAACATCGAGGACGATGTTCTCTTTTGTTTGGGGTGGGAAATTTATCAAAATCGTACCTATTTTGAAAAAAAATCAGAAACAAGTGATTTTAAACTTTTTGTGCAGTTAAAAATTGAATTTTAAGACATGAATTGTCTATCATCCCTCTTTTAGAAATCTCGAAATACATGTGTTTGACCCAAAAATTACGCTTTTAACCTTAAATTAATTAATACCTCTTAAAGCGTACTTGCGCCATGAATTCCTAAACACGAAAATTTGCACTATCACGTTTACAATCAAAAGTTGAAGAGTAATTATATTCTCAAGAGAGATTTAAAAGATCACTAGTGGCGACTTAAACCCGTGAGATTTGAGCTTTTAACCTTTTTGAGGGTTTTTATGTATCTCTGAGTCATAAGTCGACTCAACTTTCTTCGGATACCGCATTTAGTAGTTGCATGATCTCACTATTTTTTCAATTTTAGCATAATCACTGAGAGTGACATTACTTTCGAGTTGGAAGAAACGTGTGTCTTGTAGTTTGTCCCGAGCACTAAATCGATTTTTCCATACACTCATCTCTTTCCCTATCACATTATCATTCACCCATTATCATTTTCCATATTTCTCTTATCCATATATGTCCCAGACACCATCCATGTATCATTTCCCATCACTACCATCATTTTTGAGAAAAAGAGTGCTTGAAATTCTCAATGTAAATTGTCTTCATTTTTGTTATGAAAGAAAAATGTATCGCAATAAAAAAAGAGAAAAAAAATAAAAAAAAACAAAGAAAGAAAGAAGAAAAATAAATAGATTAGAAGAAAAATAAAGATGCGATCATAAGTTCAAAATATGGAGACATTAGTAAGACAAAGTGTATTTCACTCTTCTCAAAAACCCTATCATTCATCTTCTTCATTTCATTATCCCCTCATACATTTCATAAACAACATTTTCACCCTTGGTAAGGTGTTCAGGCAAATGAGAATTCTATATGGTGAATAACTCAACATTCTCTACATAGTGATTAGTATTCGTTAATGATATCAAATTTTTTTCACGTATCCGTAATTTTCTATAAAGTGTGTGAGACGTTTGAACTCGTTTACATTTACTCACCTCCTCACACACTAGAGAGATACACTTACCCAATTCTCAGAGAGTTCGATTAAGAGAGATATATCCAGTGAGAATTGAAGTCAAAGCTTTGATTCTATAAAGGCAATCTAGGAATTACTCTAATGATACTTAAAATTATTTTACATAAACACATGCTGAGTTTTGTGAAGGATTACGCTTTTGGTATTAAGTAATTTTATATCTTATTTTGATAATTTAATACGGTGTTCCTTAATGTCTTTTTAAAGTTCGGTTGTATAGCGTTTCATCATCTACTCAAATACTGCATTTAAAGAAGTTTTTGAATTTTGTGGGTACATTCACTGCAAACCCTCACGAGACACCACTCGTCCTATAGGGCAACCTATAGGTTTAACGGCTTGTTGCACATGCTAAGTACAATCGCCAGTGCCTGCGAAGGTGGCACACTTTTGGTCTAATCTCTGTTTTCTCTCTATTTTTGCTCGAGGACTAGCAATGTTATGTTTGGAGGTGGTGCAATAAGCACCCAAAAGTGACTATTATATACCCCGAATAGATGCATTTTAGTCACTCGTTTTAATTAAAACTGGCCTTATGTTCGTATTTTATCATTTTGCAGGTCAATACGCAATTGCAGTGTTAAATGATGCTAAATCAGTATAATTGTGACACAATATCGATCAAAAGCATGCATCGAAGATATCAAAGAGACCGCGAAGTCAGAAGTTCCGTTTATTAGCTTACCTAGATGAGTTCCGATGACCCACAACCCTTAGCCAAATCACGAACCCGAGTAGCCCGATTTACCCACCAACTGCGACCCAATTCATCCCAAACTCGATTTCAAAATCGAAACCTCCAACGTTAACCCCCATACCCGCTGTCAATCTCAAACCCGGTTCCCATCTATACCCAACTATCTTCGGGTAGACTCTCCACCCACAACCATTAACCCAAAGATTGACCCAGCTACAAAATTCAAACCAAGACCCATTTCCAATTAACCCTTCTACCTTCGATATCCCACATAAATCGGAACCAAACTTTTCTTTGAACCTTTACCTGCCAAAAACCACATGTCTATTTGACTTGGCGAAAATCAAATCCCACAATATCTCCTCTCCCAATTCAGAAAATCGTGGATTATAAAAAGAGGATATCAACTCATTCAAGGGGGGACTCTCATATTAGATTCACACAACGAGAGACAGAGAAAGCAACGAGAGACAGAAAAAAAATGCAGAGGGTAGAAAAAGAGTTAGAAAAAAAGAAAAAAATAGTTTAGGTTGAGAAAAAAATTGTAGGTTCAGTTTTTCCTTTTAGTTTTGTAATCCAGTCGAGTTTTTGTGACAAGTTTGGGACGCGTGTTCATGCACACAGTTGACACGGGGAATTATTGCGTATCGTATTTCTTTCTCTTTCTCTTTAGTTTCTTGTTTGTTAATTGTGTTTGTGCTGAAATTTTAATTATGTCTGGATAAACACCCAATTCAATGGGTGGGATGAAACGCATATGTTGAGTTGTTTAATAAAGTGATTGTTCATTAATGTGTTCTAGGCTGATTAAATTCGGGATAATCACTAAATTAATTTATGTAACGAGAGCTAATAAATTAATTTTGAAAATCGATATATGATTTAGGATTTGACTTAGAGATAGGTCTTATTCTTAAATTCAAGTATTAATTTTGTGTATGCAATTCAAAGATCCGTACAAATTTTTATGAATTGATCTTAGCAGATAATTTATAAAAACAAGTATGAATCATAATTTTTTTATGTAGTGACAATTCCTGATTTAATTGCTGAAAAGGATAAAATTGAATTTAGGATTGTAACGAGAGTTAAGTTTTAAATTCAATATTATTTCAAACTATAGGACATTAAATTAAATTCACTACGTTGTGTAATCCACCTCTTGTTTCTTCTCATAAATTCTAAACTAGATTACTTTTTAATTTCTCATAGTCATTTTAATTGCACAGATTTTCATTTCCTCCCTTGAAATTGTTTTTAATTATAAAACTAAAAAAAAAATTAAAAGCACAAAAAGATTATTTTTATAAAAATTGAAGTTGCAAGTTTTCACAATAACCGTTTCAACACTTGAAATCGGATTGATACCCGAATTTACCACGATACTAAATTTTTGACAAGTTTTGTAGGTGATTTCAAGGGAATTTTGATACTCAAAGTTTGTCCGCAACGACATTCCAAATCTATATCCAAGGAAGACACAAATTAAGAGTAATCAGTATTTCCGGGATGAAACGTGAATCTCGAGTGATGACTTTCCTCCAAAATTTGCCTCTTCAGTTGGGCATCACATGGAACACACAATCTATTTCCAAACCTCAATATATCATCTCGTATCGCAAATTCCATTCTCTTCCCTTCAATAACCTCTTCTCTAATCTTCTTCAGTTGTGGGTCATTTACTTGTGCAATTTTGATCCTTTCCATTAATATGGGTTGTACTTGTAAGTTTGCAATTATTCCACCTTTATTATAAATATGAACATCTATTTTCATACTTCTTAAATCCTTCAATAAAGCCTCCTAGTTTGTAATAAGACATGCTAAATTTGGTGTAGACTTCCTACTTCAAGCGTCAGCTACTACATTAGCTCTCCCTGTGTGATAATGAATATTTAAATCATAATCCTTCATCAATTCTAACCACCTCTTTTGTCTCATGTTCAATTCTTACTGAGTAAATATATATTTCAAACTCTTATGATCGGTATAAATCTCATAAGTCTTACCATATAAATAGTGTGTCCAAATCTTAAGAACAAAAATTACAGTTGCTAATTCTTGGTCATGGGTCGGATAATTCTGCTCATATGGTTTTAACTGTCTTGAGGCATAAGCAACTACTTTTCCAATTTGCATTAACACACGTCCTAAACCATTTTTAGTAGCATCATTATAAATCTTCAATCCTTTCGTACCTGAATGAATAGTCAAAATTGGGGCAGTCACTAATCGATTCTTAAGTTCTTGAAAACTTTTCTCGGCTTCCTCAGACCATTAATATTTTACCTTCTTTTGCGTTAACCTAGATAGAGGTTTAGCAATGCTAGAAAATCCTTCAATAAATCTTCAATAATAACCTGCTAATCCAAGGAAACTACGAATCTCCGTCACATTAGTTGGTCTAGGCCAATCTAGTGTAGCCTCGATCTTTTAAGGGTCAACCGACAGTCCCTCTTTGGAAATGACATGTCCTAGAAAAGAAACTCTAGGCAACCAAAACTCACACTTCTTTAATTTCTCATATAATTTCTCATTCCTAAGGATTTGTAATACTATCTCTAAATGCTTCTCATGTTCTTCCATACTCTTGGAATAAATAAGGATGTCATCAATAAAAACAACCACACATTGATCCAAATATTTCCTAAACACTCTATAAATCATATCCATAAACGCAGCTGGTGCATTAGTTAGTCCAAATCTCTGTACAAGAAATTCATAGTGACCATATCTAGTACGAAAAGCTGATTTCGAAATATCATCTTCCTTAATCTTTAATTGATGATAGCCCGACCTAACGTCAATCTTAGAAAATACTTACGCACCTTGTAGTTGGTCAAACAAATCATCTATATAAGGTAAGGGGTATTTATTCTTAATGGTTACCTTGTTCGATTCACGATAATCTATACATAACCTCATCGCCCCATCCTTCTTTTTAACAAATAATACTGGAGCACCCCAAGGCGATATACTTGGTCTGATAAAACCCTTATCTAAAAGGTCTTCTAATTGCACTTTTAAATATCTTAATTCTAAAGTCTCTATACGATACGGTGATTTTGAGATTGGTATAGTTCCAGGAATAATGTCAATGGTAAATTTTATTTCTCTATCGAGAGGTAGAGCGGGTAAATCATTAGGGGAAACATACATAAATTTCTTAGCAATAGGAATATCTTCTAATCTAGGCTCTATCTTTTGCAAACTAGTAACAGTTGCAAGAAATCCTTGACATCCCTTTTTAAGAAAACTATAGGCTTGCATTGCAGAAATAATACACATCGGAGATATGATGTCAGTTCCTTTAAAACTAAATTTTGGTTGGTGAGGGATTTGGAAAGTAACACTCTTCTCAAAACAATCCACCTTAGTAGCATGATATGATGCTAACCAGTCCATCCCCAAAATGACTTCAAAATCTCTAATGTCTAAAACTATCAAATCAAAACTAATTTATGACTATCAATGTCTATGAGGAAAGCCTTGTATACTAATTAACCCATCAATATCTCACCCGAAGGAGTAGAAATGTGTATGTTATGATTCAAGGGTTCAAGAAATTTATGAAAACGATTTAATGCGTGTATAGATATGAACGAATGGGTAAAACTGGGATCTATCAAATCTGTAAAGGTTATATAGAAAGTGTACCTGACACTACCGCATTAGAAGCTTATCAGAAAGTGCAAAAGCTCTACCCTATCTGCCTTGATCCCTTTTTGCATTTGAAGGCTTTATCGGAACCCTTGCTAGGTTTAGGCAGTCTTTTATCTGATGTCCTTTCTATCCACATCTAAAACAAGCTCCTGAATCCTTATAATAATGTTATCCTCCATGCATCTTTCCACATTGCTAACATATCTGGTTATTATACTGTTTATTATCACTAGATCCCTCAACATTGGACGTGCGCTTAAATACATTTATATTATTTGGGTTTTTTCCTATTTGTTCCCCAAACTTCCTCTTACCAACTCTAATTCAATTGTACTCCTCACCATCCCTCTCATCTATTGTAGCCCTAGTCACTAAGTCAATATATGATGTCAACTTCAAGATGGAAATTCGACTACGAATATTTAACCTTAACCCACGCTCAAACTTCTTCGCCCTTAAAACAACAGTCACCACAACATGACAGGCAAAACGGGATAACTCAGTAAACCTTAACACACTCTATTCATCATATTCCCTTGCACTAGACTCATGAAGTCAGCTTCCATTTCGTCTTTCACCATTTCAGGAAAATATTTCTCATAAAAGATTACTAATAAATCATTCCAACCTATGTAAGTATTCCTTTCCTCGTGTATTATCTTAGTCATTCTCCACCAATGTTCGGCTTCACCTTCTAACATAAACGTTGCAAATAAAACCCTTTGTTCATTTGTGCACTTAAGAACATCGAGTACATTTTCCATCTGCATCACCTAACTTTCTGCTTTGGTGGGGTTAGGAGTACCTTTAAAAGATGGCGGATTTAACTTCTTGAATTATTCAATAGTACATCTACTTAGTTCAAGATTCCTCGGTACTCCATTATTCACCTGCTACTCGACAATCCTTGCTAGACTTTAAATCGCCTTGTATGCACCTTCCAGTCCTTCTATACTCGAATCACTTCCCATAGATGATCTTCTCTTGGTCATTGTCTACAGTCATGGCCAAACGTAAGATCTACTATACTATATCAAGATTGAAAACTAAAAGACCAATTATAAATAATATAACACATAGGGAGGGTTATAACATAAATCAGATATTTAATACTATCTCCAAAGGATGGAAACATGAAATCTATAACGTTCAAAACCTATGTTCAGTAGTCTACGGCTTCATAACCAGTGGTCTGATACCACCTATGTCACGACCCCGACCCAAAAATAGTAGGGAACGAGTGTCTAGACATGCCACCAAGGCATTCAATATCCTAGCCTTAAATTTTTTTCTTTTAAAATATATGAAGCAAAAATACAATAACATGGTTATGAATCGTAAAATACTGAAAGTGAAGGAATTACATCATCGGAGCTTTCTAAAGGTAATTTCATTTGTATTAAAATATCCACGAGTTACAATTTGACACAAAATTTATATCCTTTTAATTAAAGAGCCAAACATGTTTTATCTATTAAAACAAACTTCTACTTAATGAAACAAAAAGAGCTCTAAAAGATAAACCTTCAACATAGTCCTTTTTCGTTCCATCCACGAGCTTAATTAGTTCCTGAAAAATGGTTATTTATAGAACGTCAGCTAAAAGCCAAATAAGATTCAATCTCCAAACATTCCAGGTTTTTCAGAAAATTGATACCTATTCAATTTAGAACAGAAGGCATATACATAGAGATAGGAATTTCCAGTAATATATATATATATATATATATATATATATAGTAAATGAGAATATATATTCAAAATAAACAGTTCAGAACATAGCAGATAAAACAATTGAGCATATGTCAATTATTCAGTTTTAGCGGCCATGTATGCTCTAATTCCCAGACAGATAGTATTACCAGATGTTTCCACCTGATAACATCACAGACAGAAAATCATGATTTCTGGAACAACGCCTTGTTTAGGGCACACCAGCGATAAACCAGTTGGGAAGGTACCACCCAAATATTTCCACCCGGTAGTTAAGGCCAACATAGTAAGAGAGTTTCCATAGTCCAAATCAATAATTTTAGAATTCAAATCATATGTATGTATTGAGAGATATACACATATAACAAACGACGGAATCATCGTAATCAAATGTATTTTGAGGATAAAACATTTCACAAAATAGATATAGTTTTCATAATATCATATAATCAAAATACACAAGGAATGTCACCGAGTACCCAGAGGCTCGAAAATACAGATATCGAGTCTTGAATCACACGCTAATCTAATAAATACAATAAAGTTTTAATTAGGTATTCTAAATAAACCCAGTTCTAAATATTGTGTTTTAATCCTAAAATAACTTGTTTTAAAAGGTTACTAAAATCATTTTCTCAATTTTTAATATTCATTCATCGTATTTAAAGAATTCAATTCATAGTTCTTCCTAATCAGTCGGTTCCCGGTAGAGATGGAGGGTCACAGGGGCACCACTTAAATACCATCTCATCTAGACAAAATATTTCCGGATTTATTCCTAGTAGAGATGGAGGGTTATAAGGGCACCACTTAAATACCATCTCAACTAGACAGAATTTCACCAGGACTAACTTTGGAGTTACTTAAATGAGATTCCATAATAACGAGCAATTGCTTACAAAAATCATTTTAAAAAGCGTATATATATTCAAACAAGTTTACATATTTTGAAAATAAAATCAATTTAGATTGTTTCCAAATTTTAAGTTTTTATTAGTGGATCCTTTAGTGTATTTTACCAGCATAGCAACTAAGTAAAGCTATAAAAACAAGAAATGCATTATAACATTTAAATAAAATCATACCTACGAAATGAATTCTTTCTTCAAAATTATAGGATTCCTTCCTAAGATACTTCCCAAGCTTTTTATCACTCCTTTTTACTATAATTATCAAGGAATTGGTGTGAGTTATAAATGATCCCAAATGCCCTATTTATAGGTTTCCAAGTATATTACGGTGTTGACACGTGTCTAATGACTAGGCTTTTGTGAGTGGTAATTCAACGCCGATGTGTCGCGTTTCGAAGTTGTCTTGCAGTGTTAATATCACCAAATTATGACAAGTGTTTTGACTCTCTCTGAAGATGACATGTGTAAGGTGGAGGTAACCAGCATGTGGTGGAATGGTGATAAGGGTATAAGGTTCATTTTACACATGGAGGTTATTTTGGTAATTTCACATTAAATATTTTTAATATTTCTTAGAGGTCCTTGAAAATATTTTATTTACAAAATGACGCTTTTTATATTCTTATTTTAGTCCCTAAAGTTTCATAAAATTATATTTTCTACTCCAAAACTTATTATTTACCTTAAGATATGTCATAAGATTCAATTTGATCCAATTTACAGATGATTCTTCATATTTAAAAATGGGGTTTGTTATATTGATAGCCAATAATACCACACATCTAATATTATAACATTTATAAGATAGTAAGTAACATGTGAGTGTAAAAACAAACTATATACATATGAGCATATAAAAGTGGGGTCATTACATAATTGGAGGATTGTAGTGTTAAATTAAAATCTAATTTACATGGAGAGTGTTCGTGTTAATATTTCAGCACCGCAGGAACGCTGGAATTTTTGGAAATAATTATACTTTGACTTGTTTTATAGGTTACTTACTACGTATGGGACCAGTAGGTAGACTTTGTTGTTATTGGAACTTTCTAGGTATAGGACTAGTGAGTATATTCTTGGACGGTTGGGTGTTTTCCTAGGTGGGGCTAAGTAGTACATCGTTACATCATTCCTTTAGCCTAGATGCGAGACAAGGTGATGATTTTTTGTTGGCATTCTTCCTCGGTAATGGAGTAGGTAATACTTAAGATTTTGTGATCTTTAGGTATGGGACTAGGGATAGTTGTAGATTTTAATACCCGAATTATGGGCGGGGCGAATTGAGAATAAAGAGAATCTGATTAAGAATTAATAATTAATGCCTAAGATAATAAACGTGTATTAAAATAGATTTGGCATCACTAATATGTGCAGGACCAACGATAATTAGGTCGGTTAGCTATATTTACGTGGGTGTTTGTTTGCGTTGCCAATATGTGCAAAACTAACGATAATTGGATTGGCTGACTATAGCGACGTGGGTATATATTGGCGTTACCAATATGTGTAGGGCTAACAAAATTGGGTCGTCTGATTATAGTGACGTGTCGTGCATGAGACATCACCAATATGTTCAGGACTAACGAATTTGGATCTTTTGGCTATCGTGATAGGAATGGATGTGATGTGTTAATAATTTTTAGGCGCGTCCGAATATATGCAGGACCAATAGAAAGGTCGACTGGCTATAGTGGTGTCGCTTTAATAATAATTGGTTGATTGCATTAAATTAAGCTAATGGTTTATCATAACTGTTTGTTAAAATAACATAATTTGACTTGGATAATGGGGTGGCTTAGTTTATGTGGGTAGTTAACGTTGTTTTACTTTATTCGCATCTTCTTATACAATTTAATTTAAAATACTATATTGTAATGTTGATCTCATATGATGCTCCTGTCTAGATTCACATATCCTAATTGGGAGGAGTTGTTGGTATTCATGCGGTGAGCTTTCACCCATTCAGTTTATTAACATTTCAGGTATAGTTACTGCAATAGTGGTATAGATTGGGTTGGAGATTCGTGGAGTGAAAATGGAGTTATTTTTATTGCTTTAGTAGTTTATATTTTTCCATTCCATCGTTTTATTTATGAGAAAGTTATTTATGGATTTTGTGGGTCATTCGATTTCAAAGTTGTTTACGTTTTATTTTTAAGTTCAAATTACAATTGAATTATTTCATTTAATTATTAAGATATCTTTTGGAATTGATTTTTATTCTGGAGTTAGCATGGTGATGGAATTTATGGTGTTGACTGTTATATTCTTTGGAATTAATTCGGATCATATCTTGTGGAAACAGTTTTTAAGGTCTCACATTTTTACCACATGCTAAGAATGGTATTTTAACTTTGATGCCTGATGTTGTTTGGTAGCGGGGATTGGCCACTTCCAACATCAAAATATGCAGGGTGTCATAGGATACTCTCAGAATGAAGGAATAGACTTTGAAGAGATTTTTCTCCACTAACAAGGCTCGAGTTTGTTCTCCTTCTCCTCGCAATAGCATGTCATTTGCAATTCAAACTTTTTCAAATGGATGTTAAGTCCGCCTTTTTGGATGGCATTATGATTGAGGAAATATAAGTAGAACATCCTAAGGGCTATATTGATCCCTCTCACCCAAATCATATCTTTCGATTGAAGAAGGCTTTATACGGCTTAAAGCAAACCCCTCGGGCCTGGTACGAACGTCTCTCAACCCTTTTAGTCAATAAAGGATTTGAGCGTGGCGAAAATGACCAGGCATTATTTATCCGAAAAATTAATACAGAGGTTCTGGTTGCACAAATTTATGTAGATGAAATAGTTTTTGGATCCACTTCCCAGCAGTAAGTTAATGATTTTTATTAAATTATGCATGGGGAGCTCCAAATGTCACTTATGGGGCAATTGCAATACTTTCTTGGTTTACAAGTAAAACAGATGAGTGATAGTCCCTTTATATCTCAAACTAAATATGCAAATGATTTAGTTGAGAAATTTAGTTTAGACGATGCAAAACTATAATGAACTTCCATGAGTAGCACATCTAAGATATCCAAAGATGATAATTAGGGGTGTTCGCGGTCCGGTGCAGTCCCATTTGTAGGTCCCAAAAAATATTACTTTTGCTTTTACAGAATTAAGTTAAGGATGAATGCAAACCAACTTTTATTTTTTGAAAACTCTTTTTCAATTTTATCAAACCAAGTTGTGAAAGAAATTAACTTAACCAGATTTTATCTTTATTAATCCTTAGCATTCATCTAGTGATTAAAGCAAGTAAAGTAAAGTAAAGAGTACTCACAACATCGGATGTACGAGGAAAAACCTAAAACGGGAAAAAACCTCGAACGGCCCAAGCTAGACAATCACTATGAACAATGGTTTTCCAAAGATAGATTAACCTTACATAAAGACTCGATCCCCACGGGTCTTTATGCTCCTTATGATCTTCTACCGTTCTTCAATAGTGCCCACACAGAAATTCTGTCTTCCACGATGCTCATCCACAACACTCGATTCCTTGAATGTCTCGGTGTCCATCGGTATGGCTTGATACGTCTACGATGTTGAACACGATGTCCGTCGCTTCTCCACCGCAAAACCAACAATCACAAGTGTTCAATGATGAACAAACCTCAACTTGGTGCAGCAAGGGTCACATAAACATTTGATAATGAAAGCTCATATCTTTGCAAACTTTAAGGATGTGTTTAAGCTTTTGAAATCTTAGAAAACATGTACAAACAGGTTTCTAGATCGAAAAAACTAATTTTCCAGAATGCACACACTTCGAGAAAACAAAACACTTTTATTTATAATAAATTTAAGGCGGTGTCAGAATCTCGTTCGAACGAGATTC
This sequence comes from Sambucus nigra, assembly GCA_949130495.1. Classification (NCBI taxonomy): domain Eukaryota; kingdom Viridiplantae; phylum Streptophyta; class Magnoliopsida; order Dipsacales; family Adoxaceae; genus Sambucus; species Sambucus nigra. The sequence goes on along the minus strand of OX422208.1, from coordinate 497,266,957 downwards.
CACGTCGTTCGAACGACAGTGGATCTCGTTTAAACGACATCAAATGTCATTTGAATGACGTCGTCAGATAAAGTTTTTAATTCGAACAGAGTTTTGATTAAAACCAACTCTTATCCAATTCTCATCCGTCCTTATCTGACATAAACGAAGTGTAAACAATTAAACCTCTTTTAAAACACTTTTCTTTAAAAAAATAACATCCTTATTTTATAAAAATGAATTTCGGGTTTCATTAACATTATTCATTCATACCTGTGTGATCTCGGAATGCAATTAAACCTTGAAGATGAAAAATTGCACCAATTAAACTTCGACATGATTAATTCCATGTAGCTTTGTCGCAATGTCTTCAATTAATCTTCGATACGTCATAGACTCGTGGGATTAGACAATAAAATACTATATATGACTCAAACATGTTTTGTTTCGAGAATAAGTCAAAACTACATTAAGACTCGATTGGAAATTTGGTCCTTACAAATTTCCCTCTTTGACTATTCTGGGACAAAACCAAAAGTGAAATGCCTAAGCCGGGCCGTCAAGCCGTATGACACCTAAAACCCATCCCATAAAATTCAAAATGAAAAATACATCATCAGTACATGATTCGATTCTTCAAAAATGGATCAACAAGCATGAAACTGTCTCGAATGTCTGAATGTGATGTAGACTTAAAATCTCGAATATCTTTAAGCATGCCTGCACATATGAAATAGACAAATATCCAGTGAAGTATGGAGGAACAAATGATAAAATTAATATTCTTGATATGCGAGTAAACATGATACCAATATGTAAACAAAACTCGACTCATAAAAAACTCCCCCTACACCACAGACATATCTTTGCCCCTTTTGTCTCAAATAGATAATTCGATGAAAAGATAAACAAATCTAGCATGCTATACCAATGTGATACCAATTTGAATGAATTAACAGAGAAGCACAGCTAGATAAATAAGAAACAACGAGTTAAATATGATCGAGCAATGTCAAATCAGTAGCTAGCAAACAATGAATCGCATAAAAAATATACCAATCTAAGCATGAGTGATAAACGAACCAATGCAGTAAAATATCAAATCAATCAAAGTAGACTGCATAAACAGAAACCCAGTACCTAAATATGAATCAATATGCAGCAGGGTACTGAAACAAAGTAACAACCTGAAAAGGTCAAAATCAGGTCAACCAGGGTTGTCGTTCGATTGAGCCAGGGATGTCGCTCGAACGAGAAGCGACACTGCTTGAACGAAATTGTAAGTTATTTGAACGACATACTCAAAACTTCGCAGTATCCCCAGAAAATAAATAGTGTTGCCCAGTAGAAAAAAATTTCATAAAAAACTGACTGGAAGGGGCTCAAAATTGCGAAACAGTTGCAAAACAGAAACAAAACTCATAAACACAAATAAATATAGTAACATGCCAACATAGTATCGATGTGCCTAAACATAAACATGAAATATATGAGCGTGAACTAAAACAAATGAATCATAATTCCAACACATCGAAACGATCAAGAAGCTCTAATCAATAGCAATTTATCTTCAAACTTTATTATAGCCATATATGACAATTAAAGAATGAGCTTAATGAACTAAACAAACATCATGCACACGAATCCAAAATTTTGATGATTCTACAAGCAATAGCGCTATGACAAGAATTTTCAACAATAGGATTCTATGTGCAAACCCGTTTCAAATTTTAATCCATCGAAACTCCCTCAAATATGTATCATATTATATTTTGAATGAACTAAACTAATTTGGACCATTTTTGGCATATGATTCTTTTTATTGCCTTATGAATTTTTCCGGGGCTCTTTTAAACGGTGGCTTTCACGACGAGTCAATTTTTCACTCTTGAAACCATTTCCCGTACACTCATCATATTTTCAATTAATCCTCACAGTAAACGGTTATTATATGCACACCTCCTCCTTATGTCTACTTACGCATAGATGACAAAATTGAGATAAGAACGTCTCACCAAACTCAAGTATGCAAGAGTAGTCAAACATCCATGTAAACTCGTGCATGTGTGCAAAGATGGCATATTTACAAAGTCGAATCAAAACGCATATCAACATCGAAATAACCCCCAAAAAACAATAGTTAAGATCATTCTAAGCATCAATAATAATGACCAAATGTCCTAGCCACATGGATAGTAGAAGGAAGGGGGTGCAAGCACACCAATATGTCACATCAAACATGTTAACTCATGACACAAAAACTGAACATCCTTTTGTATTTTTCAAATAAGATGAAGATAATGAAAAATATAATACAAAATGATAAACATGTCATAACACTAGAAAGATATAAATCATGATGCAAAGACTAGCGTAAGACAAACAAACTATGCAAGCAACTATCCATAAGAAATAACAAGTGACGAATCATGTGTATGCATGTGAGAATCAACCAACGAAGCATTTAGCATCTCCAAAATTGACTTCATAACCCAAACCGGTGTATACCTTACAAAATGGGTTTGGGGAACCGATAGGACACTACGTTTAAACTTCCTAAGGTCTTTTCTAAGATCAAAACAAAAATTCCTAAGGTGACCTTTCCTACCACAATGCGAACATGTGAAAACACGACGAGGAACGGGACCTTTAGGTTGACCTTTTCTAACACCCTCGAACATGGTTGATGCTCTAAAATAAACTATGATTTTGGCTTTGACATTCGAACCACTAGAATAAGATAAATCACCACCATCACTACTCGAGTCAATTAAATCATTTTTCAACTTCAAAACTTTTGACTCAAACAAATAATTAGACTCCTCAAACGTTCGGGACTCCTTTTTTTAATTTTTAATTACCCTTAGAAGGTTATCTCGCTCCCCCTCAATATGAGCAAACTTATCCCTTAGAGTCTTCTCACGTGCCTTAAATTCATTAATCAAACTATTTTCATCAATGGCACAAACTTGAATTTTTTAAATTCTCTAACTCTCTCTCTAAAACAGGGATTATATCATCACACTCCTTTTTGGAAACTTTTAAATATTCAAAATTATTATATAACGCTCCAAACTTCTCACGAATCATATCTATTTGAATTTGAAGTTTGCAAATATTCAATTCTATTTTTAAAATGAGAATCTTCTTCCTCCAAAACTTCAATTCGTTTTGCAAACTTTAAATTCAACAGATTTAATTCGTTAAAACTTTGAGAATCCATTGAGAGGAAAATAGACAAACCAAGAGAGATAACCAAGCGATCACCCAAAAAGCAAAAAGGGATCCAACACAATAAAATAGTGCAACAGGCTCTGATACCAATTTGTAAGTCCCCGAAAATATTGCTTTTGCTTTTGCGGAATTAAGTTAAGAATGAACACAAACCAACTTTTATTTTTTGAAAACTCTTTTTCAATTTTATTAAATCAAGCTGTGAAACAAATTAACTTAACCAGATTTTATCTTGATTGAACATAAACATGCATCTAGTGATTAAAATAAGTAAAGTAAAGTAAAGTAAAGAGTACTCACAACGTCGGATGTACGAGGAAAAACCCAAAATGGGAAAAAAACCTCGGATGGCCCAAGACAAACAATCACTATGAACATTTGTTTTACAAAGACAGGTTAGCCTTACACACAGACTCGAACCCCACGGGTCTTGACGCTCCTTCTGATCTTCTACCATTCTTCAATAGTGCCCATGTAGAAATTTTGTCTTCCACGATGCTCGTCCATAACACTCGATTCCGTGAATGTCTCGGTGTCCACCGATATGGCTTGATACGAGTACGATATTGAACACGATGTCCGTAGCCTCTCCACCGCAAAACTAGTAATCACAAGTGTTAAATGATGAACAAACTGCAACTTGGTGCAGCAAGGATCACATAAATATTTGATAATGAAAGCTCAGATCTTTGCAAACTCTAAGGATGTGTTTAAACTTTTGAAACCTTAGAAAACATGTGCAAACAGGTTTTTGGATCGTAAAAACTATTTTTCCAGAATCACTATACTAAATTTGTCGAATTGTCAAGGTCAATGACCGTGACAATTCTGGGCAGAATTAAAAAAAATCTGTTGGGCAGTATGGCCACTGCCATTGCCCAGTAATATATTTTGTACCTGTTATAACAACATTATAGCTGTTCAAGCATCATATATCCAAATAAAATAGAGATAATGCAAATATACATTCAAAACAATATACATAACAATATAATTCAAATATAACAACTTAAAATAATTCAATTAAAATAATGTCACTACATGTCTGGGGCAAGGTTAGCTATGAGGAGGTGAGTAGGTCATACGATATACGAATTGACACACCGAGCAATATACATCGTGCCGCATTATTTACACAACCATAAGGGGGAGTTCTCCTTCCCGGGTATCACATGCGTGACGAGCACCTTGAACTCGATGTCTTGAAGCAAACGTCCATGAACTGGCATACCATAGACTGTATTCGGGCCCCTCAACCCCCGTCCTATCCGCTGGCCATCAAATATGTCCAGTATAAACACACTCAGCCAACCAAGTGTCGACATTGATCGGTTGAAGGGAGCCAAATAGGGGAGTGGATCATCAAAGTCCGCACATATCGACGATGAAGCAGCGAGGTCCACATCCTCGTCATCCTTCACCTCCTCCTCCACCACATTATCCTTCCCTTTCCTCTTATGATTTTCGCCCAATGAACGCTTCAAGAATGAGAACATATCTTGGATCGTCGCCTCCAAACGGGACAGCTTTGCGTCATGCAAGTCCACCGTTCGATCCAACCCAGTGTCGCTCGTCTCCAATTCGATGGTCTTAGATTTGTCCACCTGCGAGCTCACCCCCTTGTCCTCCCCTTACGATCAGCGCCAAGCACTTGGTTTAGTGTGTTTGTGGACAAAGATGCCTTGTCGGCATCAGACTGCAACTCATGCACTTCCTTAAGCTTTGCGTGAAACGATAAAAAGCACATGATTAGTAAAATAAGTAAATAAAAAAATTATAACGTAATTAACAAAAAGTAAACTTTCGGATTACTTACAATCGTGGCTGCGATGCTCGAGGAAACCTCATTATCCTTCCCCTTCTTCGTCTGAATAGCCACATAAGTATCGAGCCTATGTGGCCTACCCCCAGGGCCACTCCCTGTCCCCTGAAATAAAACAAAGTAAAATAGTATCGGCCCCGCAAAGTAAAATAATGCAGAATAATATATTTTGTAGTTATAAAAATACTAAATCTTACCATCATCCTATGCTCCACCTCAACGTAAGACGTCCGGCCGGAGTAGTGCACGTCCATATTTTTTGCCCGATTTTCCCTCCCCGATTGGCGAGATGCCAATTGTCGCTCCCCATCTCATTGTCAATGAACTTTTGCCACTATGCCAATGAGATCGGCTCCTTCGACAGGACGGATTCACACATTCGGATAACGGACTCTCGGGTCTTTCCAAAGTACCGGGTTCACATATTTTTCTTTCACGTCTTGTGCTGCTCCCTCAACTGCTCCAAGACGGAATCGTGTAGCTTTGGATCCAGGCTGAATTGTTCATGTCCAACAAATAGAATGTTAGTTGCGAATAAATATAAATATAGATATAAATATAAAATGAAATCGAAATTGAAATTGAAATATTCATATAAATATAAATATAAATTCATTACCTATAGTGCCACCCAAATAGCTAACTTGAGCTCATTTGGCACCTCCCTCCAACTAGTGCACCCCGGGCCAATGTTCATCTTTACCAGCTCGAGGGATCTCGTTAATAGCCCCGTCTTGTTCTCAATGGCCATCCTCAATTTGTCATATTTGGGGAGCCTAGGGGCCGAGGAGCCCTCCCCACCTCCGCTACCACCGATCCCATACAGCATCATCACAATCAGCATCATCATCCTCGCCTTAATACCTGAAGGAGACATTTGCTGTAAAAAAAATGTTGTTATTAGTACAAATCAAAATGAATTAGAAGAAGACATGCAAATGTGTACAATTACTATAAATCCAAATGAATTGATACTATTTAATACCTCAATTTTGAATTCCAAAACAACAGTATCTAGCTCATAATATGTACAATTACTAAAAATCTGAAACATCCCCACCCCCACCCCAACTGCCCACACACACGCACACTACACAAGAGTGAAAACGATAAAGTGCAAATTAATTAAAAGCATTAAAAATGGATTGATAAAGTAAAAAAATTGGAATATTTATTACAAATTAAAAAATTGTTTCAAATTCGGGTTATCATAAAAAATGGATTGATATTCGGTAGGAGCAGCCAAGTCATCCACACTACTATTTAGACGCTTTGGCGTGTGTAGGATAATTGACCACGGCACGTTGTTGATATACTCCGAGTAAAACACTTGGTTAACCTTTTGAAATGCACAAACAAACGTCTCATCGCTCACGTGGTAGTTGTTATTCAACTGGGACAAGTCAACCATGATCAAATTGGTGACAGGATCAACTTTACAAGCATTTTTATCCTCAAATCTTACCCAGTCACAGTAAAATACAACCTCTTTGAAGCTTATATAATCCAATTCAAATATATTTCGAATTACACCATAGTAAGTCATTTCAGCTTCAACGAGGTTTTTATCTTTTGCGCTTGCTCGAAAGAAAGTAAGAGGCTTGTATGAAATGCCCGAGTTCTGTACATTTGTACTTTCCTCGTACACTTTTGCGCCGAATACGTAACCGTTCAATCGATACTTTTTGTACTCTTCTGCCATGGACAAGGGTCCAGTGGCTAGACAAGCAAGCCTTGATGTCGCATTACCCGTCTTTAATAGCTGACAATATAGATAAATCAATTAGATTAGTTATAAAGTTTGTGTATAATGTAACGTTACATAACGACCATTTTCATTATAATTAACTCTTGTGACAACCACAGCCTAAATTCGTTGTCTGATTGTACCATTGTTTTTCGCCTTTTATTACTCTGACAGGCTTCATATTTTCTGCATATTACAAAATTAAACTTACAAAAATATTCTAAAATAATTGTTGATGTAAAAAACTAGATTCGATCTAATTAATTAATCACAGATAAAAAGGAATAAAGAAAATAAGACAATATATTTTTTAAGTGGTTCAGCCCAACGAAAAGAGCCTACGTCCACTGTTCTTGTATGGTCGATGTTTGCCTTAATCTCGATGATGATTACCAGAGATTAATTACCCCCTTATGGGGGGTGTTACAATATATTTATAGCCTTGGGTCTATCAGTATGAATAGTCGATATACCGTCCTTTTAATAGACATTAATATCTGTATAATAAGAATGTTCATTAATTCCGATGTTCATTGAATCGTGCAACTTTCGCTTGACCTTCCCAGCCAGATGCTCTGCAAGCTGAGTAGGTCGGTACGCTGTGTATTTCGGTGAGCATATATATTTGTCACGTAGGATGACACGTGTCTTTATATAATTGGTCCACGTCAGCTGACTAATTTTCGTATCAACGGAAGTCCCCAATATTTCACAGTTGAGTTTTGATATAAGAGTGTGGAACATTTTTCCCAAAAGTTGCTCGGGTACCTTTTTGTCCGTTGATTAGTTACAGATCTCAAACACTTAGGAATTTTATCTTTAACCTTGTCAATTGAGCGCGAAATGGAAAATTTGTAAATATTTTGAATCTGCGACAGGCATTTGGGTATTTGCGTCTTTTTCATCATTTAACCACCGAAAATTCAATCGTCTTTTTTTGGTAATCATCTATTTTCCTGCTTCCCGATGCAAGGCGTTTGAAAGCGATAGCAAAAGATCGTTATCTAATTTTCACTTCCATATTTCTAAACTCTGTCTTCTCATTCTATCCTTGTACTATCGTTCTTTCTGTCATCCGCCTTAGCAGATTTCTCAATTTTCTGTAAGAATTTCTTCTTTATTCTTTCTTTGCTTTACGCATCATGGTTTATCTTGTTGAATCTTTGGATATATTTCGAGTTGATTTTGCAATTCCCTCTTGGGTTATTCTAGAATAAACTCCTTCTCCATCTGATTTATTTTCTCTGGCTGAGGGACACTAGTTTCCCTCACTATTCGTAGCAGAGTGAGGCTTTTCTTTTTCTCCTAATCCCTTGTGTTTGGAGTTTTACCAATATTTCGATATTGTTCCTACAAGGATAGCTCCAAATACATGGAGGGTAGTTAATGGCGTACATAAGTTAAACCAAACTCATGGGACTCACTTAGGGATCCCTGAGATCATGTTTTGTTATAAACGGGTTATCAGTGATACCACATTTCATCTAAAAACTAGGTTTTCCAATAGATCTTTAGTGGTCAACGTTCACGATGCTAATAGGGACTATTTTGATCATGGAGTTGTGATGAAAAATTGGCAACACCCTCCATTAAAGGAAAATGATGTTTACCAAGGTCCCACACTTTATGGCAATGGGATAGGTTGTTTTTAATTTTTTAATTTAGCTCTGTGTATGTTTGATAAAATGCGTCATTGATATATATTCGTTTTTTTTACAGTTGATAACAAAAGAAAGCCCCCAAAGGAGATTGACATTAATATAAAAGATTTGAAACTCATCTGGGGTTTGCATCAGTCAGTTGGTGGTAAGCACATTATAGTTGCTTCTTTTTTGCTGAGATACAAAAATACCACCTCATCGTTCATTTCCCGTCCTCTTACCCCTCCTGTGGTAATTGATCTTAATCAAATACCAACGTATCGAGCAGGTGTGGAATAATCTTATTATGATTTGAATATGAAGGATCATTGGACCTATCAGTATGATGAGAGTCATTGCGCCTGGGCTGAGAAACATTCAGGAATAGTGTACGTCTGGTTCTTGAGAATGGCAGATGGGTATTTCTCTGAACGCTTCATTGACCTGACTGGGAAGGTGATCCATTACGAACAGTTTAAATGAGTTATCGCATAGCTTCTTGCACAGCCGTTTGCCCTTGGGCTAAGTTGGCTACTATTCTTGTAAGTTGATCGATAGTTAGGGGTGCAGAGGGATTTGGAGGGCCCTCGGTATTGTTCTGGGTGCTGGATTCTGGGATCTCAGCCATTACTAATAAGTTTTTGGTGAAAATGCTACGTATAGTCATTTCCCACAAACGGCGTCAATCTGTTGATGTAAAAAACTAGATTTGATCTAATTAATTAATCACAGATAAAAAGGAATAAAGAAAATAAGATAATATATTTTAAAGTTGTTCATCCCAACGAAAATGGCCTACGTCCACTGTTCTTGTATTACCGATGTTTGCCTTAATCTCGATGATGATTACCAGAGATCAATTACCCCCTTATGGGGGGTGTTACAATGTATTTATAGCCTTGGGGCTATCAGTATGATTAGGCGATATACCGTTGTTTTAATAGACAAATACATTTGTACAATAAGAATGTTCATTAATTCCGATGTTCATTGAATCGTGCAACTGTCGCTTGACCTTCCCAGCCAGATGCTCTGCACGCTGAGTAGGTCGGTACACTATGTAGCTCGGTGAGCATATATATTTACCACGTAGGATGACACGTGTCTTTATATAATTGGTCCACGTCAGCTGACTAATTTTCATATCAACAATAATGTTAAACATTAAAATAATCTAAAATATTCTAAAATAATGTTAAACATTAAAATAACTTAAACTTACTTTTTCCATTCTTCGACATCTTCATGTGTGTCAAATAGATAACGAGCTACTTATTCATGTTGCAAACTCGTTAATTTCACTCGTTTTCCCATCACATGACCACCATCATCGACAAACTCATAAGTGTCATCAACGCTGGTCGAGTCAGGCATATATTCCCGAGTATATATTGATGACTCCACGATGATGTCTTCCTCTGCAATTGATCCTACAATGTATCGCGTATTCTTGACATAATCTTTAAAAACTTTCATTAATCTTTCAAACGGATACATCCACCGATATCTAACTGGACCACAAATAAGTGCCTCGTCGCATAGATGTACCAACAAGTGAACACTTATGTCAAAGTATGCTGGGGGAAAGTACTTCTCCAACACACAAATCGCTTCGGTCACCGCAAATTTTACGGCCACTATGTGTTCTCGATTAACTACCTTCTCACACAAGAGTGAGAAGGTAATACTAATTTGCATAATAGCCCTCCGTAAATCCTTGTGCTAGGAGAAACAGTGCTTAAACAATAGAGGAACCAATTGCATGATCACATGCCAATCGTGGGACTTACACTTATATAAATCATGAGTAGCATAATTCACAATGCTTTGCAAGTTGGATGAAAAATTAGATGGGCCCTTTAAATTATATATTGTGTCTAAAGCACCTTTATTTCCCCACTCATCAAAGTAAATGCACCAGGGGGAATTATTGTCCTTCCCCTACTATCATCTTTCAACCATAGTTGTGGCTTAAGTTTCAACGATTTAAGGTTTTTTCGTGTATTTTCTCCATCCTTCGAATGACTCCCCCCAAGGCAAGTGCCCACAATATGTTCAGCGAAGTTCTTCTCTGCATGCATCACATTCAATACATGGCGCACCGGGTTATTCTTCCAATAAGGCAAGTCAAATAAAATTCACCTCCTAAACCATGCCTTTCTTGTCTCAGTTTGATTCCCAGTTGGGGTCTTCTTATGCTTAACATTCTTAAATTTGGGACTCTTACCTGGCATATTAGGGCCACATTCAGATGCTGAAAGTTGTCTCAGCGGTAGCCTATGTTCAACCCCGCCCAATAAAAAATTGGGATCTTTCTCAAATTTGAAACTATGAGCAGGGGGTAAAAACCTCCTATGGCAATGGTATACATTTTTTGAGCTAAAGGATAGACGAAAAGATTCAGTCTCCTCTCCACAAATAGGACACCCCAACTAACCATGTACTACACAACCGGATAATGTCCCATAAGCTGAAAAATCATGAATTGCCCACATCAACATAGCTTTCAGTGTAAACTCTTCTTTTCTAAAAGAGTTAAATAATTGCACACCATCTTCCCACAACTCATTTAATTCTTCTACCAAAGGAGCCAGGTAGACGTCGATGTCATCACTTGGTGCCTTTGGCCCAGGTATCAACAAAGACATCATTAAAAATTCAGGTTTCATACACTGTGAAGGAGGGAGGTTGAGTGGGGTTAGGATCACTGGCCATACACTCTGATTGGTGCTTAGATTTTCGAATGCATTGAAACCATCTATTGATATAGCCAAACTAATGTTGCGCTATTCTCGAGCAAAATCAGGATACTCATAATTCACCCTCCTCCAAGCTGTAGAATCAATAGGATGATGCATGAGATTACCCCTACTTCTTCCCTATTATGCCAAGTCATTTCCTCCGCTAACCATAGTACTGTGAAAAATCGCTTTAATCTAGGCCTAATGGGAAAATATTTCAACACTTTTTGAGGCACTTTTGAGCTTGTGCCTTCTTTACTAGTAGATTGGACATATCTAGGTTCATCGCAAACCGGACAACGATCGAGATTTTCATACTCCTTTCGATATAGTATGCAGTCATACACAGAAGCATGAATCGATTTATACTTCATTCCCAAACCTTTCAAACTGTTCTTCATAATAGGATAACTATTTGGAAGCGTATTCTCCTTGGTTAGTAACCCCTTCACCCATTTCAGAATTCCTGTCACGCTATTACTAGGCAAACCATACTGCGTCTTCAAACTGTGCAAACCAACCATGGCATGTAAAGTTGTTTGATCTTTCTCACAGCCAGAGTATAACAGTTGGGTCACCTTAAATTTTAAACTTTGGTAGTCATCGTCAACGTTTATCGTGATATCTTTATGAGCACTTGAACCTTGTACATCCTCAGTATCCTCATTCTCCTCTGTTTCATAAACTCTGTACGCATCATCAACTAAATCCTCTAACATGTTATGATCTACGTCATCCCCTTCTACATCTATCCTACTTGTTAAAGGTTGTTGTGAAGATTATTCGGGGACAAAATGAAATTTTAATTCACTGTGAAAACTCCAAAATCAATAACTATCTTGAATACCCGATCTTAACAAATGCAGTTCAACTGTTTTCCACTCAAACACCTTACCATTCTTACACCTAGCACGTGGACACAGAAACTCTTCATCATTATGACATCTCTTTGCGTATTTCACAAATTCATTAGCACCTCTGCGAAACACATCCCCCATTCTATTTGTCTCACCCATCCACTATTTGTATTTCGGATATCCCATCACAACTAATCACTTATTAAAGGTAAGAAGTGTATATTCATGGATTAGTATAAACAAAACTTAGATTTATAGTATGTTTCATTTAATTATGTCTTATTTATATTCGATTTTTAAATTTCAATTTCAAATTCAAATTCAAACTTAGATTTATAGTATGTTTCATTTAATTTCATTTAATTTCTATTTCCTCCATCTCCTCTAAAGGGTGAGTGGTTTTATCCCATTCAAGTCCGCATATTTCTGTAATATACTTAACAGCTCATGCACATTGTTATGATTTGAGAAAAATTCGACAGCATATCCCCGTAGTTCTCTATGTACACGACATAGATTGGCAAGTGTGAGTATTATTTCAATTGATCAATTGAAATAACAGTCACACTTGTCAATTTAGTATGTACCCAGAGAACATTAGGATACGATTTCAGAACTTCCTCCAAAAGTAACAACTTTAAGCCACTAAGAATATTATTATACAGAAATTATGCAATCCCAAACTGTCCAAACGGGACAATTCGAGAGATCTCATTACACGGGTAATGACTCTCGGACGGGTCTAAGGGCTATTGAATGCGTACGCATAAGAACTAGAAGGCTAGTATCTATGCGCACTATATGTAATTTCAAGTATGTTTCATTTAATTATCATACTATATATATATTGTTCGTTATACGAAGTAATTTTCAAAAAAAGTTGAAAAATCCCACCCCCATATGGACAATAATCCAGTGGTCATGCCACTTTTAAAATTAAACAACCCAACATCGATCCACTATAATCCAACCGCAATGGCAACAACAAATGTGTATCCCGTACTCCTTCTAATTCATCTACTCAATTAATTCTTTTCATCAATTAAACTAACAATTAAAGTATACAATTATTAATTTACTAATTTACAATGAGGGGACAATCCTAATTGCATATGAAAGGGGCCTTAATTATTGATTTACAAAAAAAATTAACAACCAATCAATATTAAATCAATCAATTCTTTTACAAGGGGCACTACAATATGCGGGGAAATATCTAATAAACCAATAAAAATTTAATTAAAAAAATACACACACGCACATATACACACCCTGCCCCCCCTGCCCACCACATGCGCACACACATATATACACACGCACATATACGCACACACGCACATATACACATATATACACACACACGCACATACCCCCCTCTCCTCCCCCCAGCCCTGCTGCCTCCCCCCCACCACACACCCACACACATACACCACACACACGCACGCACATTTACATACATATATACACACACGCACATACGCATACACATATACATAAATGGGGGAGAAATAGAGAGAAAACATACCAAAGTTGTAGAGAGAGAGAGAGAGAGAAATGGACGGAACAAATTCGGTGGGAAAAAAAGAAGGGGGAGGTTTTTTTTACTGACAGAATTGTCACGGACGTGTCACGGTCATTTTCCGTGACAATGTTGTCACGATCATAAACCGTGACGAGTCCGCGACAAACTTCACTTGTCACGGCCATTGACCGTGACAAGTCTTTATTACGGACTTGTCACGGTCAATGACCGTGATAAAAAATGCGTGTTTTTTTTTGTCATGACCATTGACCATGACAAGCCTGGCAGCTAAAAAGGTGACAATTTTATCATTTTGGTGTAGTGAATGCACACACTTCGAGGAAACAAAACACCTTTATTTATAATAAATTTAAGGCGGTGTCAGAATCTCGTTCGAACGAGATGCCACGTCGTTCGAACGACAGTGGATCTCGTTCGAACGACATCAAATGTCGTTTGAACGACGTCGTCAAATAGAGTTTCTAATTTAAACAGAGTTTTAATTAAAACCAACTTTTATCCAATTCTCATTCGTCCTTATCTGACATAAACGAAGTGTAAACAATTAAACCTCTTTTAAAAACATTTTCCTTTAAAAAATAACATCCTTATTTTATAAAATGAATTTCGAGTTTCATTAACATTATGCATTCATACCTGTGTGTCTCGGAATGCAATTAAACCTTGAAGACGCGAAATTGCACCAATTAAACTTCGGCATGATTAATTTCATGTAGCTTTGTCGCAACGTCTTCAATTAATCTTTGACAGGCCATAGACTCGTGGGATTAGACAATAAAATACTATCTATGACTCAAACATGTTTTGTTCCGAGAATAAGTTAAAACTACATAAGACGCAATTGGAAATTTGGTCCTTACAGGGTTTTAGGATTTTTAAGGACCGGACTAATTAAACCGGTCCTAAAAAAATTGGACCAAGACCGGACCGATTGTATCGTTCACCCGACCCTAGTCGGTCCAGTTTTTCATAGGGTCGGTTCGGTCAAACTTGTTGGTCCTAATCTTATTAAATTGACCATTTTAAAAATAAAAATATCCTTTAAAAATTATCCAAACTTGTCCAAATTTTAATATATATATATAACATAAATTTAAATAAGGTTATTATGCTAAAATTATATACAAAACATATTATTGAAACTCTAAATATACTAACCTACAAATTAAACTCTAAAAATACGAATGAAATACAAATAAACACTTAATATTTCTTACCTGAGCTCGTAGGGATGCCAACAACCAACGGCTACGGATGAAAATAAAACTTTAAACCAGCAGTGATGCCAACAGCCAACAACGATGAGATTTAAACGCACAAGCAAATTTAAACTAGCGGTGGTGGTTTAAACTAAAGCTTTAAACCATCGACAATGAGAACTTACCCCTGCCTTCTTTATACCATCAGGGATGAGAACTTCTTTACACTAGCGGGGAGAGAGAAACGGTGAGACCATAATCACTGCCTTCTTTATACAAACGGAGATGAGAACTTCTAGCTTCAAACCAGCAACAACAAGCATCACTACTTGTGTGTTTAAGAGAGAAAGAGAAACGACATATAGAGAGAGAGAGAGAGAGAGAGAGAGAGAGAGAGAGAATAGAAAAATGGCAGATAAGAGAATGAGAGAATAGAAAAATGGCAGATAAGAGAATGAGAGAATGAGAAACGACGTAGTGCGCATGTGTTTAAAAGATTAGATCATTACTATTTTTTTTAAGTGACGAGCATACCCTTCCCCTACCTTCTTTATTTAAAAAATTTTTTATGTAAAAATATATATTAATATGTATAACTGGTCCGTGTCGATCCAAATTGGCTATTTAATGCAGCGGATTGAGGATCGGACCGACTAAACCGATCTGTAAAAAAAACTGGACCAGATCGGTGATAAAAAATCGATAAAAATAAGTCGGTCCGGTCCGGTCCGTCGGTCCAATCGATTTTTTGAACACCCCTAATGATAATGGGAAAAATGTTGATTCTACTTTATATAGAAGTATGATAGGCAGCCTGCTATATTTAACTATATCCAAACCTGATATTATGTATGTCCACTTACTGCACACGTTATAAATGTCCACCTAAAGAGTCCCATTTATTGTGTGTTAAACGTACCATTAAGTGTGTTAAGGTCACTCTAGAATATGGTATTTGGTATACTAAGGATACATCCAACACTATTGTTGGATACACTAATGATGACTGGGCAGGATGCTCCGACAATAATAAGAGTACCTCTGGTGCTTGTTATTATATAGGGAACAACATGGTGATTGGAGCAGTAAGAAACTAAATTGCATATCTTTATCCACTATTGAATCTTAATATATAGTTTTTGGTAGTTGTTGGTCTAAATTATTATGGATCAAACAAATGCTTAGCGATTATAGTATTGTTGAGAATCAATTAATCTTATTTTGTGATAACCAGATTACTGTTAAAATATCTACAAATGAAAAGCCAAGAATTACGTGTGATAATTGATTAAATTCACAACTTTCTAATATAGCACACTTATTTAATTTCAGCCCCTAATCATGCATCTAAAGTGCGTGTGTGTGTCAAACCATAAATAAAGCATGTGACACAAAAAATATGCTGAGACACAGATTTCAGGAAAAAAAACCTTTCGGGTAAAACCTTTATTTCACTATGAATATATAAGCCGCAACTTACAATTACATAGAGAAATCTGCAATGGATCAACGCGCAGCCAACCCACAAAGACACGCAGTCTTGAACTCAGCAAGAGAATACACGCAGCACCCTCCAAGGACTCGCAGCCCAAACAACAAAGGAAGAACCGCAGCTCTCCTCAATGACACGCAGCCATAAAACTTTGTAGAGACTCCCTCAGCAATGACACGCAGCCCTCGGTTGCAAAGATCTCCCCACAAAGGTTTGAACAAACACAAGGTTTTTCTTAGGTTACCAAACTTGATTCACATAGATATGGAAGATGTGTGAATCTAAAAACCTAGAATCATAGGACTCAATAGGTGAAGACTTTAGGGTTGATATGCTCTGAAAATCGTTGAAAAGTCTTAAGAAAACCAACCTCCAAACGTGGTTTAAATAGGAAGCCAAAACCCTAAAAAATCTGCAACACGATCTGGCAGAGTTTATCCAGGGCGGACCGGTCCGGGACTTAGGCGGATCGATCCGATAGCGGACCGGTTCTTTTAATTTGAAGCTAATTCGGTTCGCATTCGGTTCGGGGCTCACTGGCTTTAAAGTGCACAGCGGATCGTCCGGGGCGGTCCGGTCCGGGTCTCAGCGAATCGGTTCTTTTTATATAAAGGCGGATCGGTTCGTTTTAATTTCAGGCGGACCGGTCCGGCTGACTGGATTTCTGAATTCTTCCTTTCTTTTGATCTTCGGATTCCGTTGATGATGAATGGACTTTGAATCTTTGCAACGGTGTTACGGCTAATGACATATACAAGTATGTTGGACAAAAATGTCCTTACAAATCTCCCCCTATATCTATGCCGGAACAAAAATAAAAAATCCGAATTATCTATAATCACAATGCCTATACAAATCTACCCTTCCATGAACCCAAAAACTGAAAGTGGTACAAATGACTAAGGCTGCATCGTTTGTTCTTCGAATCTTCAGAAATCTCACCGCTTTTCTCATCAGGGTGTGCAACATGGGATTATCAAAAGATGTACCTACACACATGAGACAAAGCAAATACCAAGTGACGTATCGAGTTTGAAATGAGATAAACATAAGCATATATATCAATTTAAGATGATATTCTCAGAATTTCAAAACTCCCCCATAATCAGATAATTCATTCTCCCCCTTTTTATGATGTCCCCAAATAGACAAATGAGAGAAATAAATCAAGCAATCAAGTACCGGGGTGACACAAGGCATAAAATCACACCATGAATGAACATAAAACAACCAAGTCGGTGATAGCGTAAAAGAATGGGTGTGATCAAAATTCGATAGGAAAATCAAAGCATACAAACATGACATATGTGCACGATGAATATTGGATATTCCTAACGAATGAACTCAAATGCTTCCTTTGATGTAAAATATTGGAAATATAAGACATTGACTATATCAAATCTACAAATAAAAGCTCAAAGTGATTTCTACACCAATAACGTCCAAAATGATTTTCATGCTTTTTCAGGACTTTCAAGGAAGTGCAAACCCGTTTTTTAATCTCCAACCAAACTCCCTCGGATTTATATTATAATAGAGGTATACTAAATTCTCAAACTTTGGAGAATTGATGGTGAAACCTAAATGGCCCAGATTTGGCATGAATTGCTTTTTATTGCCTTATCAATTTTTTTGGGCTCTTTTAACCTCTTAGGACCTCGGATATTAAAATTCCTCCATTTTTTAGGTCCATTTTAACGGTGGCTTTTGCACAAAGGATAGGAATCAACTTTCGCAGCCCCTCCCCGTTATGAAAATATACACACAGTCTCACCAAAACGGTTTTTACATGCAATCCAATCTTGTCAAGTTTTATCACATATTGTACATTGTATAGACAGAATTGAGATAGAAACACTCGAGCCAATATGTGATAGACAAGTGCAATAATCAAATATAGCCGTGCATGTGTGCATTAAAGGATATAGGAGTCAAACATGTAGGAAGATATCACTAATTACATCTCAAGGACTCCAATCAATGTTAAGCACATGGATGAAATGATGTAGCGTCTCAAATCTCTACCAAACAGTCACATGGATATATGAAATGAAGTTGTGACTTGGCTATCTTAAATGCTCATCCATAAAAGGTGCAAAACAAAAGAAAAAAAAATCCTTTTGGATTTTTCAAAAATTTTATCAAAATAAAATCTTTTTGTATTTTTCAAAATATTTCCAAAAATAAAAAAATCTATACAAAAAGTACATGTCACAACGCTAGCAAACATATATCAAAAAGCATAACTAGCGTATGACAGACATGCGAACACAATCATCTATATGATATGGCAAGAGAAGAATCATGTGCAAGCAAACGAGAATCGACTTGTCTAAAATCTAGTGTATCCAAAAGTTATTTCCTAACCCAAATAGATGTGAAACAACGTGTGGGGGATTTAGGAACCAAGGTAACACTAGACTTCAACATCCTAGGACTTCTTCCAAGATCAAAACAAAATCTCATAAGGTGACCTTTCCTACCACAATGTGAACATGTGTAAACAGGAGGAATGTAACCTAAAGTGTGATCTTTTCTAAATTCCTTGGGATTAATTGACCCTCTGAAACAAATAATGGTTTTGGCTTTAGCACTAGAGGCATGAGAACAAGATGAGCCATTACCATCACAATCAAACCTACTTGAATCGTTTAAATCATTTTTCAACTTCAAAATATTTGATTCAAGCAACAAATTAGACTCTTCCCAAGACAGGGATTGCTTTTTCAAATTTTCAACAATTTCTAAAAGGGTATCCCTCTCCCCCTCAATTAAAGTAAACTTTTCCCTAAGAGTCTCTTCACGTGCCACAAACTCATTGATTAAAATATTTCTTTCATCTTTGGCACAAACACAAACCATCGAATTTTTAAGGTCCTCCAATTCTTTCTCTAAAAATAGGACCCTTTCATCACTCTCCTTCTTGGACAATTTTAAAGAAACAAAATCATGGTCCAAGGAAATAAATTTTTCACGATAAAAATCTCTTTGATTTTGAACCGTTTGCAAAAGATCCATCGCAGATTTAAAACGAGAATTTTCTTTTTCCAAAATTTTAATTCTTTTGCAAAGTTTAAAATTCAAACTTTTTAAATTTTCATCACGGTCGTGAATCTTTTCAAAAATAGGCTCCTCATTAAACGGGTGTTTCATTGAAAAATTGTAATTTTTCACAAAATCGATTTTAAAAAAAATCAATATCACACAAATTTTGCGAAAAATAGGAATACGCGATAAATTAGCGTAACCTGCTCTGATACCAATTTGAAAAGCCAAGAATTACGTGTGATAATTGATTAACTTCACAACTTTCTAATATAGCACACTTATTTAATTTCAGCCCCTAATCATGCATCTAAAGTGCGTGTGTGTGTCAAACCATAAATAAAGCATGTGACACAAAAAATATGCTGAGACACAGATTTCAGGAAAAAACCCCTTTCGGGTAAAACCTTTATTTCACTATGAATATACAAGCCGCAACTTACAATTACATAGAGAAATCTGCAATGGATCAACGCGCAGCCAACCCACAAAGACACGCAGTCTTGAACTCAGCAAGAGAATACACGCAGCACCCTCCAAGGACTCGCAGCCCAAACAACGAAGGAAGAACCGCAGCTCTCCTCAATGACACGCAGCCATAAAACTTTGTAGAGACTCCCTCAGCAATGACACGCAGCCCTCGGTTGCAAAGATCTCCCCACAAAGGTTTGAACAAACACAAGGTTGTTCTTGGGTTACCAAACTTGATTCACATAGATATGGAAGATGTGTGAATCTAAAAACCTAGAATCATAGGACTCAATAGGTGAAGACTTTAGGGTTGATATGCTCTGAAAATCGTTGAAAAGTCTTAAGAAAACCAACCTCCAAACGTGGTTTAAATAGGAAGCCAAAACCCTAAAAAATCTGCAACATGATCTGGCAGAGTTTATCCAGGGCGGACCGGTCCGGGACTTAGGCGGATCGGTCCGATAGCGGACCGGTTCTTTTAATTTGAAGCTAATTCGGTTCGCATTTGGTTCGGGGCTCACTCGCTTCAAAGTGCACGGCGGATCGGTCCGGGGCGGTCCGGTCCGGGTCTCAGCGAATCGGTTCTTTTTATATAAAGGCGGATCGGTCCGGGATAGTCAGAGGCGGATCGGTTCGTTTTAATTTCAGGCGGACCGGTCCGGCTGACTGGATTTCTGAATTCTTCCTTTCTTTTGATCTTCGGATTCCGTTAATGATGAATGGACTTTGAATCTTTGCAACGGTGTTACGGCTAATGACATATACAAGTATGTTGGACAAAAATGTCCTTACAACAAATTATGTACAACACTCTATAATTAAGCATATTAAAAGCAGGCACCACTTCATTCGTGATTTAGTTGAATTTAAAGAACTGCTTATTGAATATTTGCAAATTGAGAAATAATTGGCAGACTTATTTACTAAGCCCTTTGATAACATCACATTTTAATCTCTAAGCAAATCTGTTATGATGATAGTTCTAGATTAATTTTTTTACCTTATTTGTTATATCCTCCTCTTTATATTATGTCTATAATCTGTTTTGAGGATTTAAGGTACGCGCATTTCACAAATGATAAAATATGCATCCTTTATCTTTTTAATGTAGGAGACACCTAATATTACCCGTTGCAATAATTTGATTGGTAGTTATTTTTTATTTACTCTCTCTTATATATTTACCCATTATCTATTTGAGACAAAATGGGAAAAAAGGGTTGAGTTCATACCGGGATTTGACTATAGATTTAAAATTCAAATTCGACTAACATACTATATTGTGAGTATTTTCATGCATAAATTTGAATATTATTGTTCCCAGATTTAGGGTATTGGTTTGTATTGTAGTCGAGTTATGTATTTTCTTCCTCTTATTTTCGGTTCTAAGATGGGGAAAGGGTAGTTAGAATTTGCATAGGGCTATGGATTTTTTCCCTGAGAATACCCTTGATGTACTCCGAGTAATTTGTATCTAATATCTAAAGGGAGAGATTGAAACACCCTACTCAGTTGACTTACTAGGAGTCTATACTACATAGCTCTTTCATCAAGTTTTGATACCAAGACAAAGGTATATTTTTTAGAATTAAGCTCCTCTATAGGTAATTGGAAATTTCAACCTGGTAGTCTACTTCAAAGAAGGCATCCTCAACAATTCAACCCTATCCAAATATGGTGCAAAGGTATAAAATCCACATGTATAGGACACTAATTGTACACCATGCATATTAGGTGTTAAAATAAATTTCCTAGATTTTCTAAAATTTTCAAATAATTGTTTGAAATTAACTTGGATTTATAATCAAATGTTTTGAATTAATTAAACATTATTAAATTTAGTTTTAAAAGTTTTGGGGTAGCTTCCTTGATTTTTAAAAGTCGTTAACTGGCGTTTAAGTGGTTATGTTATTGCGCAACACGTATATAACACCTGCTCACGTCTCATTGGTCCAAACTGTGGTTATTTACTCTCACATAACTTGTACACGCTTTGCACCGTTCAATCAAATCCATCTAATGCTTTAACTGATCCTAGAGACGAACCATGTGAGTTCCATTCCAACCAATCAGAACATTGACCTGTTAATCGTCTATTAACCTTCAAGCTCACCTTGTACGCTTCTTTATGGAGCGTTGGATTAAAACTCAATCGATTATTTTAATCTCAACCATTGATTGCACTCAAAGCTTCCAGATCATACCTCACTATCTATAAAAGGATCCTTCATATTTGTTTCTAATACTTTCTGGTTCAGTTTAGAGAGAAAAGAAAAATAGAGATGGGAGGTTAGAGAGAGAAATTTTTTTTTTAGAAAATAAAACCAAAGAGAAAATCTTTTGAGAGAGAATATTTTTTGAGTGAGAAAAACCTTGAAAATCCAGAAGAGAAAAATATTTTTGAGAGTTCTAACTTATATTTTTTTCAAAATTCGTCTGAGTTGTAAGTTTAGATATTTAAACTCCTTTGAGCTTTGTTCTCCCTAAAAAACCCTTAATATGTGTATGATTCTTTATTTTTCTCATAAAATCAAGAGTTTAACATTGTGATACATTTGCATACAATATAGTTAAGTCTGTTTTAGAAATATCAATTTTAAAACCTTTTTTCAAACCTTTTTGACAAACTCTGATATTTCTTTGTGGATCTTGCTTTGCATGTTGTATATTCTTTTTTATCCATACTTTTCTAGATCATAGGAAAAATATATCAAAAATTGACTTTCCGATTTTAGATTTGGAATTTTTAGAAAACCTCATTTTATATTTTGTGAAATTTATTTTCTTGTATATATCCTATTAGATCTATTTTTTTCTTACCAGATCTAAGATTTTAGGAGATTTCTTGGTATATATTGTACAAATATGGTCATTTAGACTTCGATTGTAATTTGTTAGGATAGTTTTTAACCTAAGTGTGGGTGAGTACTCTATTATGTTCATTTAGACTGGTTCAAAACACTTACATTGTTTCACACACTTCACATAGTTTGTGTGTGGTTATTTCAGAAGAATTTTACTAATAAGTCGACGTAAAGACCCTACTAGATTGGAGGTTCAACAAGGATTGCTGGATCAGAAAGATTACCTAGAGGTGCAACTCAGAGATTTAGGTATATTTCTTTCATTTTATTTGGTTATGTTACATGCTTGTAATTTGTAACCGTATTCCTGTGTTCAGTGGACTTTTTCTTTTGTGGCTTATAAGTCACCGTAAATGTTTTCCCTAACTTTGGAATTTTACCACATTAAAATCTATCTGCTGAACAATTTTGGATGATCTTAATTTTTACTTGCTTCCTAACTTGAACTCAGTTTATTAGACTTTATTTTGTTAAATCTTTGTTACCGGTTTTAAATATCAATTATATGCTTCTGTTTTGATTAGCACGTCTTGTATGAAATCTTTATTTTACAAATAAGAGTTTATTCAACAAGCTTTTCGGATTCTCAATCTTGCCCTTAACTTTGTTAAATATTATATTGAGTTATTTCATCCTTGGGTAGGGACACTGGAGTAGTATTTCACTTATGATGAGGGTTGAGGAATCTAATACATATGAGTTTCGATTGATTGTCATGTTTATAGTAAACGAGTCACACAATTATTATTGTTTTGATATTGTAAGTTATTTCTTGCAACTCTGGGCCACTAACCCAAATCTATAAACCCTTCTCCCCACATGTATTATTATTGTTATATACATAATTTTTGGGGTTGAGCAGCCAGACTTGCAGTGGTTGGAGATTCAGTCTATTATCCTTAGAGTAGGAGTTTTTGTTTTATTTCGGTAGTTACTTGTATCCATGAATCCTTTTTATTAGAGTTGGTTACAATTGTATTTTACTTTCACTCGAAACTTTGGTATAAAGGAGTTTTGTTATAACGATTTCAATTTTATTGAAGTTTCATTTTATCTCAGTTCGGTATTCATATTGCTACTTATTGTCATTTATATTTCTTATGTCGTGGATGATTTTTATTTACTGTCATATTTTATTTATCACTAATGCTAAAAAAGATATAAATTACATAACTCTTTGGCATTCAACCATATCAAATAAGAATGGAAAAAAGATGTTATGTTTATATTTCCCTAATTAAACCTCTAATCACTTCTAACTAACAATAATAATTGTTTAGTCAATATCTAAGACATAAAGCACTAAAGGGGAAAAGTAAAGTATTTTTACCTTTCACTATTTTTAGAATCTGACTTGAGTTCCTTGATCTCCTAAAATATCTAAGCAACTTTTCCTCTTAATGCACTCCTAAGCTCCAAACTTAAGATCCTCAAATAGAGATATGAAGGTTGTATTTTAATGGGGTTTAGGGCTTGGGATGGATAGAAAATAAGATTGAGGGTTTTAGTTTGAGAGGAAAATGAAAATGACAAATTAAATATCATGGGTTTAAGCATTAAAATGAACTAGGACAACATAAATCGTGCCTGAGCTACAAGGTGGTCATGAACCTACATTGGTCGTTATCGCATCTCTTCATACTCCGATCGCGGCAGGTTCTACCTGCAGTCACAGGTTCCACCCAGGTCAGTCGTCAAGTTATCTTCCTCTCTACATTCATATGCCAACAAACATACACATAATCATACACATGTGTTCCTCTTAAAAATGATAACTTAGCCATCAGGATATGCCAAAAGACTCCCTTGTCCCCAGGTTTCTAACTTAATTCCCACAATATAATTTAACAATAAAAAGGCAGATTAATCAACTAATTTACACCAAATTACTGAAAATTCTAAAAAATAGACTGATTCATATTAGTTAAATCTCTTTCATTACAATCAAACTGATTCAAATATTCTTAATTAATTTATAAATCAATATTAAATTATTTAATTAATCACTTAAAATTTAAGGTTATTACATTACGGTTAAAATTCTCGATAATTAAATTTTCTTATCTAAAATATAGTTATAAAATTTATTGATGCGGTATTTTTATTAATGTATTTTTTACAAAAAAATAGTTATATTTTTATTAAAATGATATTCATTTTAGCTACAACATTTCCAGATATTATTCTTTAGGATATACAAGAATTTTAGTTAGCTTAATTTGTGTTAGAAATTTCATAAGTTATGCCAAACTCTTGTGTATTAAAACCTATTCCATTCTTTGTTTGTCCAGAAACCATCATCATCGTCATCATTGTATTCAATCACATCAGGTAATTAATCATGTTTATATGTTTTAATATTTATTAATTACGATTATTTTCGTTCTTTTGTAAAACTTTAACTGAATTAGAATTTGTAACTATAGATATGTTTTATCTTTATTTTTAGAAGATAAATATGTCGTCCACACCAACACAACTTCGACGACAATAATTGCGGTCATTTTGGTTCCTAGTTTTGCGTGTGATTGCAATTTAGCAATGCGATAGTTCTTTTCATATTTCAAGATCTCCCATTGTAAATTAGGATGAACATTGAGCTCAATCGTTGTATCGTATTTATGGTGTGAGCGATAGAATATTCAATTAAACTTTGAGGATAAATATCGGTTCATTCCAAAGGTTGTGTACTAAACTAAGCGGTTACAGCTTGAAAGGTAGTTGATCTGTTATAATCCAAGAACACGTGGTCATTTTAATAAACATTGTATAACAATGAACATTTAAGAATAAAAACAAATATTTTTTTGTCGGTCGAGTCAAAGCATTAGCTTTTACTTTCACCGAATATTTTTATTCGATTACTCTTATTAGTATCATTACTCTTATTGAAACTTATCGATAACTAATTAATTGAAGCTCTCAAATAATATGGATTGAAGAACCCGAGGTTGAGGAAAATGGCATCCTCGAGGTTGAAATTGAGGAAACAAAACTAAATTCTCATAACACACCAACAACCACTTCTAAAAAGAGAGCCCTTAGTTGTCCCCAAACCCATTCCAATATAGAGAAATCATCTTAGGAAGGTAAACCCGAAAGAGGAAAGTGCTCTAGCAATGGATTTAATAATTGATTTGTCTAAGAAAGTTAGGGATGCAATAAAATTATAGGTTGACTTGGAGGCTCAAATTCATGTGAAGTGAAAACATCCTCGATTAGTTGAAGGGGATGCAAAAAATTGGAATGGACATGATGAGACTTATGTCGACGTTCAAGGCAGGTCAAGGACTTGGACATATCTTCATGGGGATCAAGAAGGAGTCACTTGCACGTAGTTGGGAATTAAATAATCTTGATGTAAGACAGTGATCTAATTTAGTCATTTATTGTAAAAAACGAATGGTTTTGATGTAAACTAAACTGGTTACGATTATCTACAGTAATGTATTAATGTGAACTCGATATTATACGGGTAGGATTATCTTCGGTTGTACCTACTTAGGTATATTTTTAGGTTTACAAATAAAATACCTAAGTAATTTTGAAATCACTAATATATAACTTTTTTGTTTTATTGTTATATATAGGATACCAAAAACATTCAATTCATACATTAGGAAAACGATAAGTTATGGTAGTTATCTTTACTTAGCCACTGTTAACCAAGTTACTACACATACATTAGAAAATAAACTAAAAGAAATATCAATAATAATGGAAATAAAGGCAAGACACTAATAACATGAGTGCTCCTTCCACCTTAAATTGGGTTCCATAAAGTTTAATAATTGGGCCTCTTAAGTCCAAACAAGCCTCCGGGAAAAAAGTTTTTAAAATCACCGTTAGGGTCATCCATTTTTTTGTCACGCAATTATGGAAAAAATTTAAAAAGGATCTTCAATAACCTTTTGAAATAACTCTTCGTATGTGTACGATGCAAATGACATTCTGTAATACCCCATATTTTTATATTTATATATTAATTGTGAAGATAAATTAATAAATTCGAATTAACTATTACTTGGGTGAATTGGTAATAATAAAAATGCATATTTAGATGATGATTAATTATGCATGTTATGTGATTTATTTGTACCCCGTATTAAATTTTATTAATCAGCGTAATTCAGTAAGTATATTGGACTATATACGATTACGCGTAAAATACATACGTACGTGTGTTTTATCTTACGTTGTAAGGTATTACCACGAGTTATGATGTACTGCCATTTAGAGAGGATTCTATAGTGACACGGAGGCCCGAATATGTATTTTTCTCACTCTAAGTTTGGCCTATGGGGTAGGTATCCCTTAGACTAAATTTTAGACTATTTTATATAGTATTTGGGGTCATTTAGAGGTCCTAAAAAAGGTATAATACTGAACTGCGAATTTAAGGATTAATTAGGAGAGTTAAGCCTCATTAATCAATTACTTTACATCAAATAAATAAACCCTAGTTGCCATAAACCTTTGGGAGAGCTTAAGGAGACTTTTGGGTGACGAAGAACAAGAATCAATGCATAGAGATTCATCGTTCATACTTTAAGGCAAGAAATATTTTTCTTTATCATGAATAATATCTAACTTCTTTATAATTCAAGCTATGTAGTTCAATTTGAGATTTATATGCATGTTAAGGATTGTGATTCAAGATGTTAACTCGTGTTGGATTATTTTTTACATGAAAGACTTAAGCTTTTTAGAGAGAAACCTTAAATTGAATTATTTTAGGACTATGAATATGTTATTGTTAATCATGTTTAGGTTTGATTTTCATATATAAGATGAAACTCCGTGTTAATTCGATATTTGGATTTGGAATCACATGTCTATTTGACTCCATTAATGTTAACAGATGAATTAGATTTTATTTGAGGATCAAATGAATTAGAACTTTAATTATGGTTAGAGTTGGTTAATATATGTTGGTATTGCGTCAATATTGTATTATGTGTAACTTATTTCGTAAGAGGATGGATAATTTAATGATTTGAAGCTTTAGACTTGATTTTTTAGTTAGCCACGACCGTTTAGGGTTTTATGGAAGAAAAAAGCTTCTACGCCTATCTAGTTCGAACGAGATTGGTGTCTCATTCGAACGAGAAGGGGTATACCATACGAAGGACTTCGAGATCTTATTTGAACGAGATCACGCTGTCGGTGGCGTTTGGGGAAACAAGGGATGGTTTTGGGTTTAGGGCGCATAATAAATTCTTGGGTAATTGTTATGCACTTATAATTCAATTTAAAACGATGTTTAAACTAGAGAATTATGAAAAGATGCTTTAATGTAAATTTGAGAATCATAAACCTTTATTTAACTAAGTATAATCCGACGTTAGGGATTGGATCAATTTTGGGCATGCACGTGAGTAAAGGGACATCCTAGTTATATATATATATATATATATATATATATATATATATATATATATATATATATATATATATATATATATAGAGAGAGAGAGAGAGAGAGAGAGAGAGAGAGACTCCTGTAAGGACTTTTTATGGTGCAGATCCCGATACATACCATTTTTTTTAAATAGTAAAAAAATGATTTTTTTAATGAAACTTCATGGATATGATCTCGACAGTGAGAATATCATATCCATGAAGTTTCATAAAAAAAAATCAATTAATCAAGTGGCTGGCGCAGACCCAAAATTTCAACGATCGAAAATGCATATTTATATCATTTTTTAACACATCACCTCATCTCAACGGTTTTTTATTGAATTTTTTGATTAAAAAAATTGGAGATCATCTTCTCACTATGGAGATCATATCCATAAAATTTCATAAAAAAAAATCATTTTTTTACTATTTTTAAAAAATGGTATGTACCGGGGTCTGCACCATAAAGAGTCCTTACAGGAGACTTTCTCTCTCTCTATATATATATGTATTGTAACACCTCGCATATTCTGGCATCGACCGCCATCAAACTAATTAAATACCATTCTTAGCATGTGACAAAAATATGAGACGTTTAAAACTTTAATTCACAAGATAAAATGCAATTAAATCCAACGAATATATAAAAAAAATCAACCAATAATATCCATCACCATGCTAATCTCCAAAATAAATCCAACCCGAATCCTATTTAAAACTCAAATGAAATAATCTAACAATAAATATATGATTAAAAAACCATAAACAACTGTGGAACCGACCGACCCACCAAATTCATAAATAATTGTCTCATCATAAAATGATGGAATGGAAAGACAAGTTAAACTACTAAAGCAAATAAAATAAAACTCCAGTTGCACCCTCAAAAATCTCCAATCACTCCTATGCAGCTACTCCAGCACTATACCTGAAGCCCACTGCATGAATACTAAATACTCCTCCCAATTAGGCTCCGTAAACCCAGACAATAGCATTATATATGATAAACATCACAATAAAGTAATTTAAATTAAACAAGATATATGAACATACGAGTAAAAATAAACTACCACCACTTACCACATAACTAAGCCACCCCAATTGTTTAAGTCCAGTTATTCCATTTTAACTATAATTTAAACATTAGCTCTTATTCTTACGTAATTTAACTATCCAATTATTTTTTATTCATCCGACACCATTATGGCATCGGTCCTGCACACACTCTTGGCGCGCTTAAGTTCCAACACATCACCCCCATTTCCCTTACTATAGCCAGTCAACCCGGTATCTGTCAGCTCTGCACATACTCGTGAGGTTCCACGCACGACACGACACGTCACTATAGCCAGTCAGCCAGTATTCTGTCAACCCTGCATATAGTCGTAACGCCAACACACACCCACATCGCTATAGTCAATCGACCTGATAATTGTCAACCTTGCACATACTCGCAACGTAAATTCATTTTAATAACCCTTTTTGTATTATGAATTAATTTTCAATTTCTCATTTTTTTTCTATTAGCCTCACCCTTTTATCGAGCATAAATTCCTCAAACTATCCCGAGTCCTATACATAAAGGTCTCCAAAATGAAAGTGTATCATATCCTAACATTTAGGAAGGATAACTACCAATAGCTATTATCTAGCCTCGCACCTAGTCTCACGATCCAACCGAAACGACGTACAATTCAACTCCACTCCGAAATCACCCATCCGTAAAACCCACACTATCTAGTCTCGTACATATAAAGAGTTACCAACAACTAAGGCCTACCTACTAGTCACATACCTAACAAGCAACCTAAAAACAAGGTGAAAGCATGACCATCCCAAAAAACCCTTCATCCCCGCAGTATTGAGTATTAGCACGAATAACGATCACATAGGGCATATTTTCAACCTATCATAATAATCCTTCCAATTAATCACAAGATTACTATCTATCCAAATTATGTTTGTTTAATTATAATATTAATTAAAAAATTCATTTTTTTAACAACTTATATAATTTTCATCCTCATGCATATTTCGGGGGCATACAACAATAGATTTCTATTCACAAGCAACACGTAAATAACATGATTTTTACAAGTCGAATTCAATTTATAAAGTTCATATGATTTACTCTAACACGCGAACATCCATATATTCTAACAGAATCCAAACTTCTAATCTAAGCATGCGAGAGTTTTGAGTCTTAAATCGTATTAAAGATTTGAATAAAAACAGTCTTAACTTTAGTTTCACTTTCCTTTATTAATCTCTCTAATTTATTTTAAGAAAACAATGATTATTAGTGTTTAGACAACATTTAAAACGCATAATGCTAAAGGAGAATAGTATAAGTATTCATGTATGTAAATAAGTCATCTTGAATATATGATTACACGATTGTGTTCCTCTCACGAAAATAGCAAAGACACGTTCTTGGTGATTTTTGAGAAAACTTATTTTAGATCTTCAAAACTTGGGTAAAAAATTGTGTTTAATGGGGTTTCGATTTTGTAGACGAGAGAAAATAATAATTTGGGAGGCTACTACTTTTTGAGAATGGGTTAAAAGTGTTTTAAAAAGTCTAAACCCGTCCATTATCTAAAGGACTTAAAGAGTCATAATCAAATACAAACACTCAAAATACATTACAGAGGATTGGACCATCGAAATTCACTCAAATTTTGATATGTAGTAGCTGAAGGCGAGTCGAAGTTGTTGTCCAAAAATCAACTCGAACGGACGTCGTTAAGATCACTTGAATTACATTTTGAAGATCACACAGTCCAATTTTTTATCCTCCTTAAGTCAGATCCTCCCCCAATTTTTATATAAAAAGTTATAATTTCCAAATTTTAATCCCAATTTAAATTCCACTTAAAATCTTATTTTATATCAAAAACCCAACATTTTTACATACCAAGATTATATAGATTCCAAAAATTATTTTTTTAAAATTTTTAATTTAACAAAGATTTTTACGGCTCAAAAATCACGAGGTGTTATATATATATATATATATATACTTATATTGCTTGCTTGCTTGTGTGAATATACCATTACTCATGGGGGAATCTATTGATTGTGACTGATCTAAAGGTTGTGACTGTGTATCGCAAACTTGGCTATTGATGTAGAGGTCATTATGGTTTGATCATACGTTCAAGATGGTCATCATTTCGTGACGAGAGATGTGGATTGACTCGATCTATCAAGCGGGTTTGGGTATGGGATCAGCTGATTGTATTCAACGTAAATATCTTTCCCGTTATTATTTTGTGTGTTTGTTTAAGTCCGTTAGATGAGGGACTCCTACGAATTTATTGATATAAGTAATAGAAGGTCCCAAAAGGTAGTTTCCTTCCCGTGATATTAATAAAATTATTAAAAGAGATCTATTAGTCTAACGATGGACATTTAATTAAAGTGAACCATATATCACAATTATATGTTGTTATTATGATATCTAGTGTATCCTACTTTGCGGGTGGCATCATAGTATGGTATTTAGGGGTGTATTCTTCACATGTGCATTTAGTTACATCTCGGTTGTATCTTATTAGTTTGTGCTCATTTATTAGTATAGTGATAGAGACTTTTAGTATCACTTATATCTTTGGTTGGGACATGCGTTATTATTTCACTTACGATGAGGGGTGATTTATTTCATTGCATGTGAGTGTCAATATAATTTGCATGTTTATTATAAATTGTTGCATGATCATTTTTGTTGATGTTGAAGATATTTCTTACAATTTTAGGACGCTGAGCCAAATCATATAAAACTATTTTTCAGGCCTTTATAGACACGATCCGTAGGGTTGTGGAGATTCAAACTTGCATCTTCACTTACTTTCAATCCTTTAGTTGATTATTAACATATGTTGATATTTTTTGAGTACTTTAGTCAGGTTATTTATTAATAGATTGTATGGAACTTGTGTCCTAGTTTTTTTTATCCAGTTGGTTTATTTGTGGTTTGAGACTATTTTTATATTTTTTTGTTGGATAATTGAGTATTTATTCTAGTTATTTATCAGTTATTTATCGCATGTTGTTGATGGATTTAAATTCATTTAAAGTTATTTTATTCTATGCATTGATGCTGAGAATGATTTAAACTATTTAACATTATCTTTGGTGTATTGAAATGACTAACTAGAACGTGAAAAATAGGGAGGGTGTTACGTGCTCAATTTTTTGAATTTTCCTTTTTCAAAAGGCGTATAACTCGTACATCATCCTTCGACATGTCCTTACAGGTTTTTGCAGAGGGAGCTTGTAGTATTGGTAAACCATGCCAACTACAACACACTTCAATATCACATCTTATATCGAAAAGTCGTGGCAACTATAAGTAACCATTGGAAACAACCTTTTATTTTGCCTCGGCATTGAAGGCAGATAGTAAATGATATAACCTATGGTTAAAAATGGAACACTTATATCGACGGGATTGTTTTCAAACATAATTTTCTCTTCATACCAATGATCTCCTGCTTAATGAGCATAAGTACTTCGATTAGTCATCGAGTATAACACCAGACTTCTCCCCGACTTTGGGTTGTTTATTTTTTTTCATACTTGATCTAGATTAGCAAGCATAATTCCTACATGATTTTTCTTTCTTAGCTGAACTCATTTTCCAAATAGAATGCCCTATCCCATTATTCATACATAAAAGGGACATAGGGCAACACAATAATTGCACATTGAAGTTAAGATTTCCTTGCAACATGTATATGTGTAATGCTTAATAAGTTTTTAAATTTTGAATTCAATAGTTGATTTATTTGATTAGATAATAAATTTCCAGGTAATAAAAACTAATTTACATTGAATTGTCAATATCAATTTATTTCCATGCATTATGTTGACATCTATACTCCCAATTAAGTGCATCTCTTTAGCTACTTTATGCAGCGAGACCAATCCATGTGGAAAAAATCATTATTTGAAGTGAGTATACTTATTAAGGATAGTGGGATGTACTAGAGAGGAAATTGTTTATATATGATTGTGTAAAATATTTAACCCCACACACTTGTTTTAAGAGCTTCGACAATAATTTATTTATTCATTTTTATTTTGTAGAATGGACATGGATTTCTCTAGATCTCCATGACAAAGAGCAATCAGTTATAGCTAGTACGATTTGGGATGCCACATAACATTGCAGACAATCAACGATAGTTGTTCACGAGAAAGGCTACCACCGGTAATATCTTGAATTCATTTTATTACTATTAGTTTGAGTATTAATATTAATACTATAAGATTTCCCACATATCAGATTGTTGCCATAGTAACAAAATTTCGCTGAAACTCGAGCGGAGGAGCGTATTTGTTACTCATGGATCACACGGGTACAATTTAAGCTGGAGTTAATTTCAAAGCATATACTTATGGACATCAAGCTGAGAAGATCAACGTTGGATTAGTCATAATCTTAACTGAAGCCCGTCTATTCAACCCGAATCCTAACTAACAAATCTTAACCATTAGTATTATTCATTTGCAATATGTGATCGAGGATGACGAGGGATCGGGTAATCATGGGAGAATGAGGAGAAAATTATTTTGAATGTATGTTAAAAAAAGTTATATTACAATATTATCATGAATGGATTATGATAATTATAATTCCACCTCATATAATATTACTGAGTATTAATTGCAGTCCCTTTTATTGATTATTAAATAAATACTTATATTTGTAGGCTTCATAAAATTGCTCAAATATAAATACCATGCCAAAAAGATTGCATTAAACAACAAACTCATTCAAATATGTGTTTTTCATATTGCAAATAAGTCTTATCGAACACAAATAACTTGACAATATATCTCATCAAAAGACCCTAATTTTTTAGAGGCTAAATTTTGCCTACCTCTCCACATTTGCCTACTTTGTAATCTAGAGATCCTAATTTTCTTTTAATATGTCCTAAATTCGTGTTTGGAAACATAACCTAAGGCTCTGTTTGATAGAAAAATGGGAAATGAAAATGATTCCAGGGAAATTGATGTTAGGGTAAACAATTCCATAACAAATGAATATTTTTCAACACGTGTTTGTTTAATACAAGTTGAAAAATCATCAAATTTTCACATTTTCTATCAGACACAAAACTGAAAAATAGAAATAAATGTGAAAATTTTATTTACATAATATATATTATTTACGGAATATATATATATATATACACACCAGGGTATGCCCGTGCCTAAAGGCACAATTTTTTTTCTAAAAAGTACGTAATCGCAAAACGACGAAAATTTTCAAAGTACGTAATTACGAAATGGAAATAATTTCGTTCCCCCAACAAAACAAAGTGTTAGTCAAAAGTGTATGTTGTTGATTGGACCATACATCATTTAGTGCATAAGAGATAAAAAAAATTTGAAGTAACCTATTTTACGAACCTATTAGTTTAAAAAATTGAAAAATTTTTGTAAGTTTTTTTTACATACATACACTGTGCCTGAAGGCACAACGGAAATTTTCAAAGTATGATTGTAAACAATTTTAAGAAATTATAATTGTAAATAATTTTTAGAATTTGGGCAAATTTTCATGTTTATATGATTATTCACCATGTTTAATACATCATGGATCTCGTAATAATGGTTAACTATTGTATAACACAACATCATGTAAACATTTTAGAATTTTTGAGAAAAGTCTCATTTGTTTATAGGACTATCCCTATTTGAAAAAAATAATAAATACTCCCAAGAACAACAACGATAGTAATACTAATAATCCATCTTAAACCTTGTATAAGCATATAATCAACTTCAAAATTTAAGTCAAAAATTATTTAATTTATATAATTTAAGTCCAAAAAATTATTTTCCATACACATAAAGGTAAAAATATAAGAAAAAAATAATTCGTCAAAGACCTAGTATAAATAGCGCCACCTATTTAATAATATTCATATAAAAAACATTACAATGAATACAAAACATACCCTTATTGGCATCTTGAGCAACAAAATATCCAAAATGTTTTAATAGGATAATTGTCAATAGTTTAGAAAAATTCATCTCAAAACAAAACAAAATGTACACATTTTAAAAAATTGGGCAATATCTCATTTATTTATACGACTATCCACCTGTTTGTGAAACAAAATATACTCTAACAATAATGTTAATCGTACTATGAATACAAAACAGACCCTTATTGGCATCTTGAGCAACAAAATATCCAAAATGTTTTAATAGGATAATTGTCAATAGTTTAGAAAAATTCATCTAAAAACAAAACAAAATGTACACATTTTAAAAAATTGGGCAATATCTCCTTTATTTATACGACTATCCACTTGTTTGTGAAACAAAATATACTCCAACAATAATGCTAATAGTCCATCTCGGACATTTTATAAACAAACACATCAATTTGTAATTATACAAAAACAAAATACATCAATTTGCCAATCTTGAGCGAGTGGTCACCACCATCAATCACATGCAATGCATCAACATAATTCATCTTCTTCCTTACAGAAGTTCAGCTTTTCTAGTGGGCAAATACCGTCTTTGCTACCCCTTACAAACATAACAGGCCTTTAAGTTGCACTAGAGTCTCATCAAGTGTCGCTCCATTCATACCCCAATAACAAACATAATTGGAACTTTAAGTTGCGATCGGTGCCTTTCGTTGCGCCTAGAAAAAAAATCAAACGAACCATGAATAAGATTAAGAAGGTAATAATGATCCAAATCTAAGAAAAAATATTATATATTTAAGTACCTAATAAATGAATCATATACACCAATAGATCATTAAGAAATTAATAGGAATATGTCAATCCATTTAGTATGCCAATCATCATGTACAACCATAACTTGCCTGAGAACCTCTATTTGATATACAGATAATTTCACAAAACCAAAAATAAAACTGACTAATATATACCTGAGAACAAAAGCATCACACAAACAAATCCCAAGAAATTAACACCTGTAATTAATAGAAAAATAAAAACTTTTAAAATGCACCGTAACTTTAAAAAATGCACATCCGTTTGAATGTGAAATCAAAACCATAAAGTAAAATATGTTTCCTACAGTCGTTAATGCAGTCGTTGCATAGGATCGGTACTGCTCTGACTGATTAATCCAGTTGTTGTTCTGATCAAATCGATATTGTTCTGGTTGATTAATGCAGTTGTTGCATAGGACTGAAAGCTCATTACGGTATTCCTCGGGCATGGACGTGGTTTGGATCACCAAATGTGTACATCATGTATTACACCAGATGTGTCATTCAATTGATATGCTCATTGGGTTGATCGATTTCCTCGTATAAAAGAGGTAGTTGAGTTTCAACAAATAAGAAAATATAAGAACAAGAATAATAAAACACATTGCCTCAAAAATAGAAGTAAACTTACTGAATAACCAAGATGCTGATCACTGATCAAAGATATATATTCCAGCTTGCATCAGGGTTGCTATTGCAGCCCTTCTAGCCCTTCTATGTAGCTTGAAATTAAGGCTTCTAATGGCACTCTAATGATCAATAACTAAGCATTTAGATCTTTGAGAGCCTCGACTCCCCAAACAACATAGTATCCTGAAAACATAAAGCATAAAAATTCAAATGAAGTCCGTAACTATATTAACATAACAACAATTAAACAACGATATCAATTCGTGTGAGAAAAAATGTGATGCAAAGTCCAAGAACACAAAAATGGTGAATAGAAATTAATCACCGAAATACGAAATTAGTTTAGATAAGGATAAAACATAGATATTGGCATATCTAAGAACACAAAAATTGAGACGTTGAGCATGGCAATGTCCAATTTATGGAATGGGTTGATGGTAGGATTAGGGGTTTAGGGACAACTGTAATGCACTCAATTCATAAATGCATAATAGATAATAACACCAAACTCATACTTATAGGTACCAACAATAAGTGAAACTTGAAGTAATATACACCAATTACCTTTAAGTAATAGAGACCAAACACATTACATTTATAGCCTTTTTAAAGCCACCGGTTGTGAAATTCTTGGACAAACAGAGTTATTAAATCCAGATGGTGATCTTTACTCTGAGGCTGGTGATCTTTCTCGATTTCATTCCATAGAATCCCTTAACCCACCATGCCCCTTGATCATTACTCACTAATCCACCAAAACCTCCTGATTCGGGATTGCCCTCACAGCTCCAAATCTTAACCTTGCCTGCAAAAGGAATATTCCAACTAGATAGTTTAACCTCTTTTCAACTAAGTTGGTTTCCTTTAGAAGCTAAGGCTTTTGTAATATTTTCAGTCATTAGCCAGCCTCCAGCTTCTAAATGAAACTTAAGTGGAGCTTGCACATGATTAATACTTTCTTTTTCTTGCTTACGAAATGTTCCAAAGGAAATAAATAAGACAACATATTATTTAATCATTAACATCACTGTGCTTTCCCCATAAGTTGTCTACGGAACGCCCAAATTGATGAGGGTCTATAGAGAACACCCAAATTAAAAAGCTTGAAAATTTAAGAAAAAAACTAAAGAATTAATATGCACAATGGTCCTGATAATGAAAGAAAACTTAAAATGGGGCTTAATAATGGTTAGAAAAAACTCAGCTTTTGAAAAACTAAAGAATACTAAAAACTCTAACAGTTGTCCTGATAATGAAAGAATAAATAAAGTACATGTGTGTTCAAAATATTTGGGTTGTTGATTCGTCACTTTTATTGTATTTTATACCCCGTTAATTTGTACATTCTAGCTTTCCCGTGCATGTATTTCCCAGTTCTTATACTCATTTATTGACTAACCCCTGAATTCATCATACATACTTTGTATGTGTCTTTATTGAGCTTTTATAGGTCTCGGGAATGCATTTTGGGAAGTTTGGTTTTGATCCGTAAAAGTTCCATTGACACTTGCACAGTCGGGGGCATTTTGGTAATTTCAGTACTCGGGTTTTGTTCCCGATTTCTTCACGGAAGTTGTAGACCTTCTTCTTATCTTCGCGTGGCCTCCAACGGTGCTTGAATCCGACCTCGAACGAAGAAGTTACGGAAGTTTCGGTGAAGCATGGGACAACTAATGCCTATATAGGCAACTCTTCTTCTCACAGCAGGCCCGAATCGATTCGCCATTACTACCGAATCGATTCGGTTACATGCAAGGGCATTTCTCTACACTTCCGAATTGATTCGGATTTGGCCCCGAATCGATTCGGCCCTGCATTTCCAGCTTTCCTCTTATTACTAGTTTGCCATTTTGATTGGATTTTTGGGGATTTATCCCTTGTTTTTCCTCTTTGGGAAGGAGATTACTTTTGTTAGATATTTGGTGATATAAAAACTCTCTCTTCTCTCTCCTAGGTCAAGATTCATTTATGGTTTTCACCAACTTGTAAATCTTTGATTACTAGTTGAATTGTGGGTATTAATGCAAGAAAGGTTCATTTACTTCATCTCTACTTGTTCCACTAGCTTTAATTTGCATTTAATTCCATCCCTTGTATTGGTTTGTGTTTCAACTAGATAACTAATTTAAGTATGTTGTTAACTAGTATGTGTAGTTTAGTTTTAATTATGAGTAGCTAGACTTGTGATTGGGGATCAAAATCCCACCTTGGATGCTTGAACTTAATATTTAGGGTTTGGTTTATAATTGTTCTAATGGAACTTCATGTGTTGGTATTGGAGTATCATAGCTTCTTAACTCATCTTGTCATGCAAGGGCTAGTGTTTAAAGCTTTACTACAAACCCAACCCATCTAGCAATAATTAATTAACCCCTAATCCTCCATTGTTGAGTTTAATCTCTACATGGTTGATGTTCGGACTTAATTAGTTATGCTCTATTAGAATTAATTTCAACCAAGCACTATAATCCCCTTCTTTGTGAATCCGAGGTGGGAGAATGATCCTCGATCCCTTTAATTTCTTGAACTCAAGCTTACCTTAGTTCTCTTCATAGTTCCGTAATCATTAATTAATCATCTGATCATCAATAGTATGTTAGTTTAGAGATCACTCTCAATCACATTTCCAAACTATTAAATCATCTTTTACACTTTAACTTTTGTGACGTTTAGAGAATCCCTTTACCCCAATCCTTTTCTCTTAGGAGTGTTTCAATCCCTGTGGATCACGATTCCGTATTTACCGAATATTACTTGTTGCGATAGGTTTGCACTTGAATCACAAGCTTTATTTTGGGCGCACCAAGTTTTTAGCGCCGTTGCCGGGGATTGGCAACTATCTTAGGGTTTAGAAATTCTCTTTACACTATCGTTCCCTGTGGTCACCGTGACATCACGGTTTCTAAAAATCAATCCAAAAGAACTTGTAAATGCAAGACGAGAGTAGTAGCAATTTAAATCATGTTCGTGAACCCTCGTCTAGTGAGCCCTCGGACTATTGGAGACCTTTACCATCAGTTTCTCGTTCTAGTTCGATCTCGTCTTCTTCGTACACCTGGGCCCACTCCGATCCTACAACCATGGCCGACAATGTTAGTGAGCACGGTAGTCAAGGGGTTGTACCCGACCCCCCGTATAGGACCATGCGTAATTATTTACAACCGGAGAGGACCACCTCTCCGTCTTGTATCATTTTTCCTTACAATGCCGCGCAATTCCATTTTCGTAATGGAATGATTCAATTACTTCCTACTTTCCACGGAATGGAAAGTGAACAACCTTACCTTCATGTTAGAGAGTTTGAGTAGGTGTGCGCTACTTTTAGCGATCAAAACTGCCCTCTAGATGTCACACGACTCAAACTCTTCCCATTTTCCTTAAAGGACAAAGCCAAAACTTGACTTTGGTCCTTGGCTCCTAATTCTATCGGGAGTTGGCGCGAAATGCAAGCGCAATTTTTGAAGAAATTCTTTCATACTCATCGCACCAACTCTTTAAAGGGTCAAATCCAAACCTTCGCTCAAGCCGAAGGTGAATCATTCGAGCGATGTTGGGAGAGATTTAATGAGGTACTTCATAAGTGCCCACATCACGGGTTCGAAAAGTGGAGATTAATCTCCTTTTTCCACAATGGCCTTACCCTCAATGCAAAACAAATGGTGGAGACAATGTGCTCCGGCGAGTTTTTTGGTTTGGATCCGGATGATGCGTGGGCACATTTCAAATATTGTCCCGAGACCACCCAAGCTTGGGACACTTCGGACCCTAGCAAAACCAATGCCCGGTCATCCAATCCACCTTCCTCTAGCCATGGGATATATCACCTTGCCGAAGGAGATGATATGTCATTAAGAGTAGCCCAACTTTCCAAGTGTATCGAGGCAATGGATGCCAAAGCTCGGGAACCATCCCATCCTTCTCCCTCACATGTAGAGGAGTCTTGTGCCATTTGCGACGTTGACGATCACTCAACGAGATATTGTCCAACAATCCCGGCATATAAAGTGATGCTTCACGATCAAGCCAACGCGATGGCCACTTACAAGAAACAATACACGACTCCTTTAGGTGAGGGCTATAATCCTTCGTGAAGAAACCATTCGGGTTTCTCTTATGGGCAGCCCCAACATTCTCAAAATCCACCTCCCCCGAATTATCAAAATCTTCCCCCACCTCATAATTTTCAACAACCATATAATCAAGTTCCTCCACCCCAAGCTCAAATGCAAGGTCCCCCTCCGGGACCACCTCCTCCAGTTATACCATTGTATGCTCACCCGAACAAGAGGAGCCTCTAAGAGACTCTTCAATCTTTCATAACCTCTCAACAAGCCATGGATTCTAGGCTTGAAAAGGAAATCTCCAAGTTGACCTCGGCTTTGAGAATCCAAGAGAAGGGAAAATTCCCTTCTCAACCTCAAAAGGCATTGGGGCAAAATAGTGTCAATGACACTTCGAACCCCCCTCCCGATAGTGCTAAGGCTGTGACTGTTCTTAGGAGCGGTAAAGTCGTTGATAAGCCCACCCCTCCTAGTGTCCCCACCGTCGTTAAGGAGGTTTCGCCCGACCCATTAGAGGTCGAATATGCCTCCTTGAGGCAGAGAGAGGGGAAAGCCCCGTTAGAGTCGGATGTGATTTCGAAGCTTCCTAGCCCCGTGCCTTACCCTCAAAGGCTCATGTCGCAAAAGGGGAATGTTAATAACGCTGACATACTAGATATGTTCAAACAGGTAAAAATTAACATCCCTCTTTTAGATGCAATCAAGCAAGT
The DNA here is from genome assembly GCA_949130495.1 of Sambucus nigra. NCBI lineage: Eukaryota > Viridiplantae > Streptophyta > Magnoliopsida > Dipsacales > Adoxaceae > Sambucus > Sambucus nigra. The sequence continues at coordinate 497,225,745 of OX422208.1, read as the reverse complement.
CCCCGCTTATGCTAAGTTCTTAAAGGACTTAATAACTGTTAAGCGAAAATTATTTGTAAGGAAGAAAACCTTCTTGGCCGAAAACATTAGCTCAATAATTCAATCTGAATTACCACCTAAATATAAAGATCCTGGATGTCCCACCATTTCATGTGTGATAGGGGACTTTAAAATTGAGCAGGCTTTGCTAGACCTAGGAGCAAGTGTAAATTTGTTACCTTATCATGTCTATGAACAGCTCGGTCTAGGGGACCTCAAGCCCACAAAAATTACCCTCCAATTAGCGGATCGCTCCGTTAAGGTTCCGAGGGGTGTAGTAGAAGATGTCATAATACAGGTTGACAAATTCTACTTTCCTGTGGACTTTGTGGTGCTTGACACCCATCCTACTTCTACTAGCGGTAGAACTACCCCCATTATCCTCGGTCGTCCTTTCCTGGCCACTTCCAATGCATTAATTAATACTAGGAATGGCCAAATGAACCTGACATTTGGGAATATGACCTTAGAAATGAACATCTTCAATGTTTCGAACCAAGTGGGAGATTATGATGATGAAGTCCATGAGGTGGACTTTTTAGAGGAAGTGGTACAAGAGCATCTTGATGCTACATATTTTTCGGACCCCTTAGAGGGATGTCTTGTGAACCCGATTTACTTGGAGAATAGCTATTCTCCTTTTGATGAAGAGGTCAAGTTTATGAGCTTGTTGTTAGATGAGGACGAGAGTGTTGATGATGTTAATTGGTGTAGTGTTTTTGAGGACTTACCCCCTCGTGATTCGTATGAAGTTCCCTCGGATGTGCGATTTCCCAAACTTGAATTAAAGCAATTTCCTTCCGAGTTAAAATATGCTTACTTAGGCGAAAATGAGACATATCCCGTTGTTGTCTCATCAAGCCTCGAGGCGGGTGAAGAACAAAGGCTGATAGACTTGTTAAGGAGATACAAGGGTGCGTTTGGGTGGACAATTGCAGACTTGAAAGGAATTAGTCCCTTGATTTGCACTCACAAAATTAATCTTGAAGAGGATGCAAAACCCTCTCGTGAAATGCAAAGGAGATTGAATCCGGTGATGAAGGAAGTTGTGAGGGCGGAGGTAATTAAGCTTTTAGATGCTGATATCATATATCCGATATCCGATAGCAAATGGGTGAGTCCAATTCACGTGGTTCCAAAGAAATCAGGAGTCACCGTTGTAGAAAACATGAAGGGGGAATTGATCACTAAACGCACCACCACTAGGTGGCGTGTATGCATCGACTATAGAAAAGTTAATGCAATGACATTAAAGGATCATTTTCCCCTTCCTTTCATTGACCAAATGTTGGAACGCGTGTCCGGCCATCCGTATTATTGTTTTCTCGATGGGTACTCGGGTTACAACCAAATCGAACTTGATCTCAAGGATCATGACAAAACTACCTTCACATGGCCTTTTGGGACATTTGCTTACAAAAGGATGTCCTTCGGGTTATGTAATGCGCCTGCTACGTTCCAAAGGTGCATATTGAGCATGTTTAGTGATATGGTAGAACGTGGTCTAGAGGTGTTCATGGACGACTTCAGCGTCTTTGGCAACTCCTATGACCATTGTCTTTCTATACTAGAGAAGGTTTTATCTAGATGCGTGGAGAAAAAGCTCGTGTTAAACTGGGAGAAGTGCCATTTTATGGTCACTAAGGGTATTGTCTTAGTTCACATCGTCTCCTCAGATGGTATTGAGGTAGACAAGGCAAAGGTTGAGGTCATTGCCAACTTACCCGCCCCTAAATCTCTGAAAGATGTAAGGTCTTTCCTTGGGCATGCAGGATTTTATCGCCGTTTCATCAAGGACTTTAGCTCGATTGCTAGACCCATGTGTAATCTCCTCTCCAAGGAAACCCCTTTCGAATGGAGCGATGAGTGTCAAGCAGCTTTTGAGACTTTGAAAAGTATGCTTACCACCGCTCCCATAATTCAAGCTCCTGATTGGACCCTACCCTTCGAATTGATGTGTGACGCTAGCGACTTCACGGTTGGGGATGTTTTAGGACAGAGAAGTGACAAGAAACCCCATGTCATTTACTATGCGAGTCGAACTCTTAACGGTGCTCAGTTGAACTATTCGACCACCGAGAAAGAGTTATTAGCGGTCGTCTATGCGTTAGATAAGTTCCGGGCATACCTCGTGGGATCCCCGATAGTTTGTTTTACGGATCATGCGGCGCTCAAATACCTTCTGTCTAAGAAGGACGCCAAGCCGCGCTTGATTAGGTGGGTGCTCTTACTCCAGGAGTTTAATTTGACTATTAAAGATAAAAAAATGAGTTGAAAATGTTGTCGCGGATCACTTGTCGCGTTTAACATTTGAGGCACCCAAGGACCAACTCCCCATTGCTGAATTCTTTCCGGATGAACAGCTATTCTCCACTTCCTCTCTGCCGTGGTTCGCTGATATCGTGAACTACCTCGTGACGGGTTCGATTCCATCTCACTGGACCCCTCAGGAGAAGAGGAAATTCTTTAGTTGGGTGAGGAGATTCTTTTTCGATGATCCGTATCTGTTCAAATATTGCCCCGACCAGATCATCCGGAGATGTGTCCCGGATGATGAGTATGAGAGCGTAATTCGTCTCTCCCATACGGAGGCATGTGGGGGCCACTTTTCTTCCAAGAAAACCGCCGCAAAAATCTTGCAATGCGGGCTTTATTCGCCCACACTTTTTAAGGATGCACACGAATTCTGCGTTTCGTGTGATTGTTGCCAAAGATTAGGTGCTATAACCCATCGAAACATGATGCCAATGTCCCCCATTCTAGAACTTGAAGTCTTTAACTGTTGGGGAATTGATTTCATCGCCCATTCCCGCCGTCTTTTGGTAACCTTTACATCCTAGTGGCCGTAGATTATGTATCAAAGTGGGTCGAGGCCATTGCGTCCAAAACCCATGACCATCGGGTGGTATTGAAGTTACTTAAGGAACACATGCTTTCGCGTTTCGGAACTCCGAAGGCGATCATAAGCGATAACGGGACTCATTTCTGTAATTCTCCGTTTGCTAATCTAATGCGAAAGTATGGGGTAACTCATAAAGTTGCAACTACCTACCACCCGCAAACCAATGGCCAAGCTGAATTGGCCAATCGAGAGATCAAGCACATCCTAGAGAAGACGGTCAATCCCGACCGCAAGGATTGGTCTCTTCGGCTTACTGACGCTTTATGGGCATATCGTACGGCCTACAAGACCTCCTTGGGTATGTCTCCCTTTAGACTTGTGTACGGCAAACCATGCCATTTACCAGTAGAAATCGAGCACAAGGCCTATTGGGCGATCAAGAAATTCAATTTTGATCTAGACAAGGCCGGAAAGAAGAGAATGCTCCAACTCAATGAGTTGGATGAACTCCGGAATGATTCGTACGAGAGCGCGAGAATTTATAAGCAAAGGGTGAAAGAGAGGAGAGACAAGCACATACTCCGAAAAACATTTCATCCTCTTCAAAAAGTTCTCTTATACGACTCTAGGTTGCATTTATTCCTGGGTAAGCTAAGGTCTAGATGGACGGGTCCGTTTGTCGTTAAGACCGTCCATCATCATGGTGCAATTGAGATTGAGAACCCATCTGATGGGAAGTTGTTCAAGGTCAATGGTCAGCGTCTCAAGCCTTTCCTAGAACCATTTGACCCATGTTCGGACACGATTCCATTGTCCGACCCCGTTTACGGGGCTCTATAGGACGTCAGAATTGTGAGTTTTTGGTGTCGAGCATCCCCCGGCATGTGTGGGGTGCAAAATTTTTGTCCCGGACCCTTTGTACATATATAACTTCATCTTTAGGGTCCAAAAATCCTCCCATTAGCAGCCCAATCCAACCACCCTCGAAAAAAACCTATTTCAGCAAAGCAGCAACTCAAATCCCAGAATCCGAATCGATTCAGTTTTCCACCGAATCGATTCGCCCCACTCCAGTAGCCAACTTTGGGTTTGCGAATCGATTCGCAAGTCTGGCGAATCGATTCGGTAAATCAAAAGTGTCAGGTCTCTAATACCGAATCGATTCGGTGGTTAACTGAATCGATTCGCCCCCCTTCCAGTGTTGAATTCGAGAAGTGCGAATCGATTCGGTTAACCACCGAATCGATTCGGTCCCCCTGTCACTTAAAATCCCTTATTTTTTTTAGGCTTTCTCTTCTCATTCTCTCTTCTCCCAAAACCTGCGAATTCTCCCTCTCCCTTAATATTTACCTTCCTCCAATCATATTCAATCCATGGCTTCCTCATCGAGGGCTTCCTCATCCAAGGTAACTACTTCAATCCACTCTATTCAATTTCAATTCTTATTTAGTGTTCTTGGTGTAGAAAGTAGGGTTATTTGGGATATTTCAAAAATTCGAATTTTATGCCAAATGCTCCATATTATCTCATTGTTTGTGGTGTAAATCCAACAAATACAACTTGTTTATGATGCTTTGATGATTCAGTTGTATTTGTTGGGGTTGTTTCACAGTAAACATGTCATTTTCTCCCTACTTTCTATACATTGCACACTAAGTGTTCGATAAATTGCCTCTGTTGAGATTTTGTGCGCTAATGCTCTATATTCGCACCTTTTATCGAACATTCCTGTTGAATTGTCTTTGTTTGAGTATGGTGTGCGTCGGTTACGTCTACTCGACTATTTTTCCCAACGCACACCATCCGAACCTAGTATCCCCAATTTTCACGAACACTTTGATTTTATGTATTACACTAATTGTGTATGTATCAAATTGAATTGACTTGTAGGTTCCTTCGATCACCAAGCCAACCTCCTATGTGGTTACTGGACGGGGAGGGACTGGTTTTGAATCCTCGTTCCAAGGAAGAAATGGAATGGTATCGGGCCATGTTCAAAACCAATCGCCCGATCGCTATTGAGAAGGAAGTGATTGTTGAGGAGATGCCTGCTTCTGTGCGGCGATTCTTGGGCAAATTCAATTGGGAGGCCCATCTGGCCATGAGAGGAGAGGTCAACGAGGACCACGTGCGCCGTTTCTACGCTTCTCCGGTATCTATGCGCGGCGGCGCGTATGAGGCATATGTGAGAGGGAGGCGGATCACTATATCGAAGACCATCTTGGCTACGCACCTTAGCGGGGCGTCTGACCCCGAGCTATATTATTACCCGGTTCTTACAGACGCGCCTCAGCTTTCGCAAGACCTACTCATTGCGCGTCTTGCACCCGGCAAGATTTGGGCGGGAGAAACTTTCCCCACTTCGGGCATGCCTGATGTACACCGTATCCTCCATCTCATCGTTGTTAACTCCATCATTCCCACTCAGACCAAGGCGGTCCTTCGCTATAAACAGACCCTCTTCTTATATAGTCTCTTATCGGATGACATGGTCATCAATCTTCCCGCCCTCATATTGCACCAAATTGTGAACGTTGCCTACAGCGAGAAGGGAACCACAACTCTTCCTTTCGCGCGTCTGATTTCCCGGATTTGTAGGAATGTCGGGTGTGAGGTTTTGAGAAGCGACAAGATCCCGAGGCTGCCCAAGGTGTTCAATGATAAGACTATTGCAAAGAGCTTGGGGCAGGACTATTGGGAGAGGAGGAATAAGCGTGCCTTTGATGCCCCGGATGCTCCTGTTGCCCCTGACGCTGCGGATGCTCCTATGCCGGATATTCCGGAAGTACCTCATCCCGTCCCACCTCCTGCCCCATCTACTTTAGACCCCATTGCGTATCTTGGGGTGCGGATGGATGAGTTACAGGCTGATTTCTCCGAGTTTCGGGGCACGTATATGTCTAGCTTTGCATCGTTCCGGGCCGATTTTTCTGCTTATCGGGGCGCTTACGAGCGCGATATATCCATGATTACTCGGGCGCAGATGGATTTATTTTCACACCTCCGAGGGGGCGAGGCTGTTGTGCCTCCGTACCTTTATGACCCATATGCCCCTCGCGACCCCCCCGCGCCCGAGTCTCCGCGCCGCCATCCGGACGATATGTAGGCCTCGGTCATCTTTTTTTTCTCTGCTGCTGAATTTTTGGGTGGTTGTTCATTTTGATTGTTGGGTGTGTACCTTAGTAGTTGTGTATTAGTGTGGGGAGGAGAGAGTACAATTGTTGTATTTTCTAATTTTGGTTTTATTTTGCCCTATGTACACAACTCTTACTTATTAATGAAGTTACTCATTTTCAGTTTCATATTTGTTCTTGTATATATCTCTTTTGTATATATTATTGTTTATGGTACTAACTTGTAACAGGCATGCCGTTGCGCGGTTCTTGAGTTACTCCTTACGGGGTGACTATTTTCATACCCCTTTTCCTTTTTTATCCCTACTAACATTGGGGACAATGTTTCATTCAAGTTAGGGGGTATGGTACACCATTGTGATGCCGGTTATCATGTTAGTAGTAAAAAAAAAATTAATCTACTATGATTACTTATATGATCGACATATCCTATTTTATAGCTATGAAGCATGCTTTGAGTCATTGATTTATTACCCTTTAGCCCGTTATTGTTTGCATTGTGAATAGCATCATAAAATTAAACTGTGAAGCTTTGAGCATATACACAAATAATTATTTATGATTTGGTTTAAAAGTGTTTCAAATTCGTTATTCTAAGGCACATGCTATACCCTTACAAAAGTGAAAATTGAGACTTATCATCATTTATGAGCGTATACACCCACTCTATCTCTTTCTTGTCAATGAACTCGTTGACGATCTCATTTTCTTTTCATTTGATTGCACACTAACTGATTTATCACTTGAGCATGATTTTCAATGGTGTTGAGTTTCGCGAATCACATGAAACTCTAGGAAAGGATTATAGGCCCTTGTTGTTTAACCCATATGACCTTGACCTTTCCCTTAAATGTTTCTCCTAGTCAACCCCCTTGAGCCTTATTATTCCTTTCATTTCAACCCCAAATCCCTTGTCCAACTCCACATTGGAGTCCTAAACCCTTATTTACTCCTCCCGTACCTTGATTAGGGATTGTTCCCGGGATTGAATGATGTTGTTTATATGGATTGCAATCAAGCTATAAGTGATCAAAGAAAAGAAAAGAAGATCAAAGAAAAGAAAAGAAGATCAAAGAAATGAAAAGAAGATCAAAGAAAAGAAAAGAAGATCGAAGAAAAGAAAAGAAAATCAAAGAAAAGAAAAGAAGATCAAAGAAAAGAAAATAAGATCAAAGAAAAGAAAAGAAAATCAAAGAAATAAAATGGGACCTTGTTGTTTCCCATTTCCCCGTGTGCATGAATATCAAGGTCTCACTCTCATGAATACATTGCTTGTGGATTTTGATTTCGATTCCTAAGTTGCCCATTAAATCCATTATCCCGCGCGATATTACTGAATCTCCTTTGATCCTACACACATCCCTTTCTTTTTCTAACCCTAACCTAGCCTAAATTCTATACCCCCAAAAGTCCTATTTGATCCTAGGGTAATGTGATTCAAAGGTCGAACATTAGCGATAATCTGTTTAAATGCTTTTCTCTTGGTTAATATGCGATATCCTTTCATGAGATTGTATTTTTCACTTTTATATTACGTTCTTCATTGATGACATGTGTGTGGCCTAGTTTCCCTTTACAATTACTCTTAATGCCCGCATGTCCCGTGTGTGTTACATCCCATTTCTAAGTGTTTCATTTGTTGAGTGTAACAACCGGAGAGAACTTGAGTATGCATGCCTTAGCTTTTATATGGATTTTGAAAGTTTTGCCAAATCTAAATTACCACATGTGTCCGCTTATTTCGCATCTCCATGGTTTCGATTTTTATTGAAGTTATTTGTTTAATGCCGATAATTGCCGTCTTTTGTGTGAGCTTCGTTCACTTTGTTGATAAATTGTGCTCTTTAGATATTTGTTGAGCTACGCATTGGATTTTGTCGTATCATAGTATGAGTTGATTCGATGTTTGTGGGTGTCATCCCTGGAAACCCTCACGAGACCTCACTCGTCCCCTAGGGCCACCTAGGGGTTTAAAAACGGCTTATTGCATACGCTAAATGCAATCGTTCGCCTACGAAAGTGGCATTTTTCCTTCGATGTACATATTTCTTATATTTTGGTTGCATTGTTGGCCCTTGTTTCTTCATACTTCATTGCTCGGGACTAGCAATGTATAAGTTAGGGGGTGTGATTCGTCACTTTTATTGTATTTTATACCCCGTTAATTTGTACATTCTAGCTTTCCCGTGCATGTATTTCCCGGTTCTTATACTCATTTATTGACTAACCCCTGAATTCATCATATATACTTTGTATGTGTCTTTATTGAGCTTTTATAGGTCTCGGGAATGCATTTTGGGAAGTTTGGTTTTGATCCGTAAAAGTTTCGTTGACACTTGCACAGTCGGGGGCTTTTTGGTAATTTCAGCACTCGGGTTTTGTTCCCGATTTCTTCACGGAAGTTGTAGACCTTCTTCTTATCTTCGCGTGGCCTCCGACGGTGCTTGAATCCGACCTCGAACGAAGAAGTTACGGAAGTTTCGGTGAAGCATGGGACAACTAATGCCTATATAGGCAACTCTTCTTCTCACAGCAGGCCCGAATCGATTCGCCATTACTACCGAATCGATTCGGTTATATGCAGGGGCATTTCTCTACACTTCCGAATCGATTCGGATTTGGCCCCGAATCGATTCGGCCCTGCATTTCCAGCTTTCCTCTTATTACTAGTTTGCCATTTTGGTTGGATTTTTGGGGATTTTGATCGATCGATCGAGCCTGAGGGTCGATCGATCGAGCCTTATTATTTTTGCCACGAATTACAATGTCGATCGATCGACCATAGGGGTCGATCGATCGATCCCCTGTTTTTCCCCTGCCGATATTTTCTTTCTTCTTTTCTTTTATTCCAACTTACTATATAAGCTAGTTTTTGTTGTAATAAGAGATATACATAGACTCATATTCTGAATTAGATAGTTTTAGTTAGGGTTTGGTTTTGGAGAGTTCATTTTCTCTTCTCCTTGGATTGACAACCCATGTGGTTTTGTAAGATTGAGCTATTCACTTCCTCTCCATTAATATAGTTTGTTCTTCATCTTTCCTTGTCTTGTAATTTAGTTTCCATGCTTTATAACTAGTTTACATGCTTTAATTCTTGCTTTTCTAGTTTAATTAATATAATTTAGTTTAGTTCACCATTCACCCTTAGATAAATAGGGTCGGGATTTCATTTTCGCCATTTTCGGGCCCCGAGCTCCGAAAACTAGGTTTCGTGCAAAACCGCGTTTAATTGAAACCGCGTGTATTAAAGTTGGATTGTTATGCGTTTAACTTTATTTGTCACGCAACTTTAGTGTTTATAGCGACAATCCGAATTTAATCCGCGTGCGACCATTTTCCATTAAATGTTTAATCTCGCAACTTTGGCTTAAATTCCTTATTGTGTGATGTTTATGCTTAATTGGATATGTTCGATTAAATTGCTTTCGAGCCGTAACTCTAATTAGTAGTTGTTTCGATCCGTATGGTAGGATGCGATCCCGATCCTCGCTTTCCTTTAATTTAGCATTAACTTATTCTTTTCTTTTGTCACCATTTCCAACCTATCATCTTTTACACATTTATTCCTGAAGTAATTAAACAATTAACATCTAAAATTCAATAACTCCCTGTGGATTTCTTACGATACCCGACTTACCACTGTACTTGCTTGTCAAGTGTAGTAGTAGCTTAGGTTTTATCTTTTGTATCGCGGCGGCGAAACAACACGACGATTGTGTCCTCACACGAACACACTTTTTCCGCTCGGTCATAAAATGGCGCCGTTGTCGATGAGTTTGTTTTAGATAGTAATTGTTTTATTATTTCGTAGTATTTTTCCTTTTGTATTTGTATTCTTTGTTTTAACCTTTTTTGCAGGATAGCATATTTGAGCGCTAAGAAACTTTGATTCGCGGTTGCTCACTTTCTTGCTCGGATTCTCCATCTACAAACAACGAGGTAATCATGTCCTACTTTTATAGTTATAGCGGTCATTCTAATGATTCTTACTTTGGGAATAGTTTTCAAGTTTTTCATTTTCAAGATTTTCTTGAAAATGAAAGACTTGAAAACATTTATCGGAATGAAAATCGTTATTGGGAGCTTGAGTTGGATTCATTATTCGAATCCAATGACGATTCTCATTTCATTACTTTCGAAGACGAGTTTCAACCAAATGAGGAGTCCGAGGCTCTTGAGCCGAGGAAGCCTACTTTGGAAGAGACTTTGCTTCTTTACTCCCAAGGTTTGGAAAGCCTAAATGATGCTGGAATGAGACTTGGTGCACTTTGCGACGAGATGAATTCTTATTCACAAGACAACGAGGAGGTGGAAACTTGTGTTTCACCTCAATTTTTCAAAGAATTTCTCATCGAGTGTGAATCTTTCTCCCCCGAAATTCAATCTCCTTCCGACGATGAGTCGATTGAGATTGAATTTGTTTCATCACCATATTCGTTTTTCGTGATCGAACCATTAGAATTACCGGTTGATTCCTATGAGTCGGTAGAAACTTTTATAACTTCTACACTTTTTGCCGATGAGGACTCTTTACCGGACTTGTTTTCGATGGATGGTATCCCGACGTGTGGACCATCTCCCATTCCGTTTGAAAAATCTTTGGGAGATGAGTTAAATTTTCTTGGACCTCAGGTGTACCTTTCCCTCTTGTTATCCAAATCCCCCATCGTCCGCCCAGAATTTCAAATTGGCGATGATTCATTTCTTTTACCGCCCACATGCCTTCCGTTGTTCAAACGGAATTTCTATTTTCCGGGAGGCATGCATGTTCGGGAGGGTCCACCGTTGATCCGCCAAATCCAAATTGTGTTTTGGATGGACCCTCAAAAGTTTAAACTTTTGGTATATAGTTAATTGCACATCCTAAGTGTAGGTTGTATATACTAACTTCTTCATTTTTGTTTTTCTTAATTTTAACCTAGTGTAATTAGTTAATCTCTTTTTATTTCTTTTTGTATGCTTGGTTCTAACTCTTTTGTAGGTTCAACGGACTTGAATTTGCAGAGACTATGCATCCCGGCACACATTTCTTAAGAAAACAATCAAAAAAATCACAAAAACATTTTTTCCTTTGTTTTTCACACGCGCATTCTCACGCATTTTCATTTGTTTTTCTTTTTTTTCTTTTATTTTATTTTTCATTTTGTCGTGACCATGCGTGTGTGTTGCTCTTTGTACAATTTTTTTTTTTATTTTGCATTGGCCTTTTTTTGTGTGTATATGTATGCCTATGTGTAATTTATTTTTATTTTTATTTTTCTATTTTTATTTCATATTTTTATGTATATATATATAGTTATATTATATTTAGACCCCATATTTATCCCTGTATTGCAATTTCTCCCCCCCCCCATTTTTAAAGGAATGCAGTGTGCCTGGCCCTGCTTGATCGATCGAGTTGATCGATCGATCGAAGGCCAGGCTCGATCGATCGATCGAGCAGGTTAAAGCCGATACCTGCTTCTTTTTTCCCTCTTTTCTCTTATTCTCTCCTTTCCTCTCTCAAACCGATTTTGCCCTAGTTTTCTTCCCACACCAATTTCTCTCTATTTCTTCCAAAATCTACATTGCAAAGGTATAATCCCCACTACTTTTACTTGTATTTGTAGTTTTTGTTAGAATTTTGTCACAAATTACATGTTTAAACCCTAGATTGACAATGTTTGAAAGTGTTGGTGTTTGCCCCTGATTTTGGTTGTTCCAACTGTTTTTCTTATGTTTCTTGTTGTAAATCCACTCATGAACAAGTATATATTGCTGCATTGTTGTTTGTTCATGAGTGGGGTGATTTCGTTGGTTCAATTCGGTATTTTCAAACCTTAACGCACATTGAGCACGCCAAGTGTTCGTCAAAATGCCTAAAACATATTTCTATCCAATTTTTGACGCACACTTGGGTGATTTTCATGCCTTGTCGCATTCCGACATTTTTTCATCGCAATGTTGCATATTTTCACCTCGGTTTTGCGCACTTGCACCACCATTTCAACTTTTACACTACTAACCATAAATTGTGCTTACACTTTGCTTTGTATTGTGTAATTTTTGTTTTGTAGGTTGAAATGGCACCAAAAAAATACTCTTCTACTAGGTGTGTGCCCGCCGGGGGCGTTGATGGTTTCCGCTCCGAGCAGGAGCGGGATTGGTTCCGTGCGCACTTTCATAGCTCCGAGCGACCGCTTGGTTTTCACTTTGCGTGGGTCCTTGAGGATATACCGAGGGAGGCGCGGGTTCTGTTGCGCCGTCAGGGGTGGGAGCCCTTTCTTGCTACTAACGGCCGTGTCAACGAGGAATTGGTCCGATTATTTTACGCGACGTTAGTGGAGGTAAAGGGCAACAGTGGGCCGACTACATATGAGGTCATGGTTCGTGGGGTGAGGATTCCCTTCAGCTTATCAGATTTGGCAGATTTTATGGATGTTCCTCTCCCCGCGGATTCAGTCAGTTTTCTGGATGGGACTATTTTCGGTCGAGGGACATTGATAGAGGCCCTTGCACCGGGCGAGGCGTGGAAGAAGGGTGCTTTCCGCTCGGCTGCGATGGAGGACTTGCCTCGATTATTGCACTACATCAATGTTCATTCCTTCATGGTGACGAACAACCGGTCTGAGGTTCGTCACAAACATGTTGCATTGATCTACACGATGATTAATGGATTGGGCAGTATCAGCTTGCCCAGTATTTTTCTAGACATGATGTGCGCTACTGCGAAGGAGACCGCTTGGAGATATTTGTAATACCCCGTATTTTCTATGATATTTATTTTTGGGGATTAATTGAATTAAATGTTTATTAATTGAAAATTAATCCGGATAAAAATATTAACGAGATGTGAGTTAGTATTTTTAGTATAATGTGTATACTTGGCATTATATGATTATTGGTAATATTGAAATTGTCACGTAATCGAAATACGTCAATTTGGGAATTTTGCTTGACGCGTGTGACCGCCACGTCATGGTATTTTATTATTAAATTAAAAAGTGAATTTTAGTTCCATTAACCATATGGTCGTTTTGAGTGCGCCAACGCGTCCGGAATGGTCGAGATAGTCAGAAAACACTAGCCGGAAGTTTAATTTGGGTTCCGGGGTAATTGTGGGCCATACCGGCATCAAAAAGGGTATTTTGGTAAATTGCATTTTTGGGAATTAAAAAGTGACGAAAATAGAGATTACAATCTGACTATTTCCTCAACCCACTTAACCCACTAACCACACTATATGCCATTATGGGCTACGGGAGAAGTTGATATATCATTCTAACTTACCAAAAAACCATAACACACCTCCATACTCCATTATCTTCAACCTTGAGAAGAGCTTGAGAGAGAGAGAGAAGGAAGAGAATTCTGCAGAAAAACAGAGGGAGGACAACCTAACTTCAAGATTCTACACCAAATTCTGAGATAAATTAAGGCAAGTGATTTAAACTCTTTTGATTCAAGATATGTTTCCATGTTTAGGAATTTCCGAAATTGATTTTGGAGATAAATTAGACCCGTGAATTGGAAGTTAAAGGCCATGAATTATGTAGGAATTGCATGTAGTATATTCTGGACGAATTTATATGTTATAAACAGAACCTTGATGATCTAAAAGTGGAATTAGAAGAAGTTTGATGATGTTCTTGAATGGAAGAATTCTGGAAATTATTTTGATGTAGTTTTGATCTAAACTAAGCTTTTAAATGATGAATTATGGGACTTAGAATGTTAATACTGTTGTAGGATGTTAGTATAATGTTAGAGTAACCTTATCTTGGAGATTCATGCTTAAAAATGAAATTTTGGGTCGAAACTGTAACTGCAAAACGAAGCAGTCCGTAACCATACCTGTGCAATCGATCGATCGACATTCATCAGTCGATCGATCGACCACCATCGATCGATCGAGGTTCAAGGTCGATCGATCGACCTTCCCAGAATGAGTAAAGTTTCCCTTAATTGAATTTTAATGATGATAACCCTTGGATAATATTATTGGAGACATTGTGATTACCCTAAATGTTAAGGAAGACCAGTAGGCATGATTATGAAATTGGACTTTAATTGGAATTTAATTTGAAGAATTATTCTAAATTAATGAAATTCGTTATGTGAGATAACCTTTGGGTTGATAGTACAAATTCGAATAATTTGATGAAATAAGGTTTGGGGGCAGAAGTAAAGACCTTAGGTTTAAAGATGTTATAGGTGGGAATTATGGGAACTTAAAAGTCTATTTGAGATAGGTTTTATGTTTAAGAAATTACGACGTGAGACGTGTCGACTATTTAAATTATATATTATCGAGATACTTGAATTATATGAATTGGGAATAATGGTATAATGATGTAGGATATACCCTTATTAAAATTGAGATATCTAAGATGTGTGAATGCTTAGTATATAACTTTATGTGTATGACATACCTACCATACTTGCTATCACAGGAGGTTTACGTTCGCTTAGGGCCTTCTTATCCTTGTGTTGTCCGGATTTAGATTGGTTACCTCGATGAACATAGGTCATAGAAGGACTTATTGTGATATTAATAAGTCTGCTGATCATGGGAGCGTAGGTATGTGCGTGACCCTTGTGATGGTGACTGTGTTCGCCTCCACTATTTGTGATGTTGTTATCTGAACGATTCCTGAGAGATTCGGAATACGTGACCCTTATGTACGTGATGTACCGGGATAGATAGCAGAGTATGTGTGCACCGCAGCTTAGCCTTTGGGTGCTTGTATTGTATATTTATGATGTGAAAAATATACGGTTATATGAGAAGGAATTTATTATGTTAAATTGTGAGTATAATTATGGTAATGTTTTGAAAAGGTAAAAAGGGGATTTTATCAATAAATGGTTTTGTTAGTAATTGGGAATCCGGGAATTAAAATAGAACTCTCTATTTAATTATTAATGATAGAACTTATAACGTGAACCGAGTAGAAGTGTTAGAAACCCAATAGATAGTTATGAGATAACACATGAATGGGTACAGGAACGTTAGGAGTGTACAGTAGAAGGGAGGTGAGTATCTCATGTGAGAGCACGTCCTAACATGTATTTTGCATATACTGTTTTAAATGTTTTTAAAGCACTTGCAGGTTTTTAAAATATCTCCACATTCGGGCTCTGACCCGTTTGCTTTCAAATCTATCTTTTTGTAAAACCATTTTAGGTGCCCAGCCACAAGGTCACCATGCATAGGATTCTCATTCTGATGACGAGCTGTAGCTGCTTGTGGAAGCTACAGGGATTTGCTTTTAGACGCTTATATCATTTGGATTCCTTATTCAGTATTCCTCAGTTGTAGGGCATGTTGCCCAAATTCTATTAGATACATTTCCATTTCAGTTTTTCAGACTTTGGCATGTATTCATTCAGTATTCAGTATTTCAGTATTTACTTCAGTTGTGGGATTGTGTTATGAGGAGTTTTTCCTCCAGATTTATTTATATCATGTGACGGTTATTCTATTTACTTCATTATGGTGAATGGTGTTTTTATTCTTCTTTACACTTGTTGCATGTTAATCAGACTTTAATTAAAATTTGGCAACTTACTTTTTAAATACTAGGTGGTTAGTAATAATAAAAATGTTTTCGACAGTGATGCTATTAACTGAGCCAACTTGGCGTTTTGATTTAATTTAATAAAGGAGTAGCTACCCGGTATTTAATTAGTCGGGGTGTCACAGGTGGTATCAGAGCATCAGGTTCTAGTGTCCATTAGGATCTGAACGGCTTATTATGTTTTCGCTGAGCTTTCTTTGATTTAGAGCCCTATATTTTAGGACTGTTGTATTCTTTTGTTTATGCTACGTTCTTCAGCTATTTTAAAGTTTATAACTGCGAACTTATAGACTTTATTCTTATTTCAGAATGCCTCCACGACGTGCACCACGAGTTCCCAGGAATGCGGCGCCAGAACCACAGCCCGCACCGGTCCAGGGCATGATGAACGCCGCTGAGGTTGCAGCTATCGTAGCCCAAGCGGTAAATGCCGCCATTGCAGTAGTTCAGCAGGCACCGCCTCAGGCGCCGGTCGCCGCGCCAGTTCAGGCAACTTCATTCCCATCTGCTTGGGAACGTGTACGTGACGTTTTTCAGAAAGCGCATCCGCCAGAGTTTGCAGGTAGCTCAGATGTACTAGTCTCGAGCCAATGGAGGAAAGATATACAGCGGCACTTAAGGATGTATGAGTGCACGGATGTTCAGAAGCAGGTACTAGCTACTTTTAAGCTAGTTGGATCTGCATTGCAGTGGTGGGAGTCTATTACCACCGTAGAGGAGAGGGATACTCTCACTATTCATGATTTCTGGGTGTGGTTCGACCGCAAGTACTTTCCGTCAGCTGTTCATACGGAAATGAGGAGGAGATTGATGAGTCTGAGGCAGGAGGGCAAAAACGTGGCCGAGTATGAGGTCGAGTTTACTAATCTGTTGAATATCGTCCCTGATGAGATACCAACAGAGAAGAAGAAGATTGAGAAATTTACCGACGGGTTGACATGGAGGATCCGTCAGCATCTGTTAGGGAACCTTTCGTTGGCCACTTATTCTGATGTGGTTAACGCTGCTTTATTACACTGCCAGGATCACCGCTTTCATATGGCCGAGGGTAAGAGATCGGGAGAGTCTAGCCATCAGGGCAGGACTGGAGGACATGGTGCCGGTGGGGCACAATCTTTTCAGGGGCAGAGATAGGTAGAGCAGGGTTCTCAGCAGGGGGATCACAAGAGGTTCCGTTCAGGGGATTTTAGGAACGGTCAGGGAGGATTTCGGAACGGCCAGCAAGGTCATAACGGCCATCAGGGCCAACAGGGCCAAAATGGTCAACATCAGCAGTTTCAGCAGGGCTAGCAGGGCCAAGGGAGGAACGGTAACGGCTACCAGGGCCGAGGTCAGCAAGGGCAGAGAGGAGGTAACTTCCCGGGGAAGTGTTTCGTTTGTGGCAAGACTGGCCATAAACGCCAGGACTGCCCTGATAAGGGCAGGGCACCGCAGCAGCAGCAGGGAGCTCGCCAGGAGCCACAGAGGCCTATGTTTCCCGCCGCTCTTCCCGCACCACCACAGATGGCAGCATTTCCACCCATTCCAGCAGTTTCGGCTCAGCAGGGCAGCTACAGTATGGACGTGTCTACAACGTCCACCAGGCAGCAGTCCCACAGGCACCGCCCGCGATTGAGGGTACGTTTTCTATCCATGGCACTATGGGTCGGGTACTGTTTGATACGGGTGCTACACATTGTTTTATAGCTACACACTTCGCGAAGGCGTTAGGATTGTTAGCCACAGCAGAGAGCACAGTTACGTGTGTCGACTCACCTTTGGGGAGTGGGTCACTTATATTCTTTATATGTCGGGGAGTGGGGGTAGAGATTGATGGTTTGGTATTACCTGCGAACATGTTGGTTTTAGATATGCATGTTCACGATGTGATTATCGGTATGGATTGGCTCGCTGATTATAGAGCCATGATAGATTGCTTCGGTGGGAGCATTGTTTTTGCCATTCCGAGGCAAGAGATGTTTGTAGTGGCGATGCCTCGCCCAGAGGGAGGCTCGACCGCTCATTTATATTACATTGAGGAGGATACCTCTAAGGAGGTTGTGATTCCTTTAGATTCGATCCCAGTCGTCAGGGAGTATTCTGATGTGTTTTAGGAGATACCAGGCCTACCCCCCAGTCGAGAGATAGACTTCGTTATAGACTTGTTACCAGATACGAGGCCTATAGCACGACCACCGTACCGTATGGCTCCAGTTGAGATGAGGGAGTTACGGGATCAGATTGAGCAGTTATTGGGTCAGGGGTTTATTCGGAGGAGTACTTCACCTTGGGGTGCCCCTGTGTTGTTCGTGAAGAAGAGAGATGGTTCGCTGAGATTGTGTGTGGACTACCGGGAGTTAAACAAGGTCACGATACGGAACAAATATCCGTTGCCTCGAATCGATGACCTATTTGACCAGTTGAGAGGAGCTTCTTACTTCTCAAAGATTGATTTGCGATCTGGTTACCATCAGTTGCGTATCAGGGAGGAGGACGTCTCGAAGACTGCGTTCTTATCGAGATATGGTTCCTACGAGTTTCGGGTTATGCCATTCGGTTTGACCAACGCTCCAGCAGCATTTATGGACTTGATGAATAGGGTGTTCAGGGATTACCTAGACCAGTTTGTCATTGTCTTCATCGATGATATTTTGGTTTACTCCCAGACAGAGGAGGAGCATGCCGAGCACTTGAGACTAGTTTTGTAGACACTGCGCCAGAATGAGTTGTATACAAAATATGAGAAGTGCGGGTTTTGGCTGAAGGAGGTTCAGTTTTTGGGGCATATTATTTCCGACCGGGGAATATCGGTTGATCCGGGGAAGGTATCCGCGGTGAGGGAGTGGGGACAGCCCACGACACCGACAGAGATCCGTAGTTTCTTGGGCCTAGCAGGATACTACAGGAGGTTCATTCGGGGTTTCTCCACGATAGCGGGTCCCATGACACACCTTACCCGAAAAGGTGTGCCGTTCACTTGGAGTGATGCCTGTCAGTTGGCATTTGATGAGTTGAAAGACAAGCTAACCTCAGCACCTGTATTAGCATTGCCGAGACCAGGAGTTGAGTATCTTGTTTACACCGATGCGTCCTTACAAGGACTTAGAGGTGTACTGCAGCAGGAGAGTCAGGCCATAGCTTATGCTTCCCGTAAGCTCAAGCCTCACGAGAAGAATTACCCTCCCCATGACTTGGAGTTAGCGGCAGTGGTATTTGCCCTTCGTATTTGGAGACACTACCTGCTGGGGGAGAAGTTTCGATTGTTCACGGATCACAAGACCCTACAGTACCTATTCACGCAGAAGGAGTTGAATATGCGACAGCGGAGGTGGCTTGAATTCGTGAAAGATTATCAGTTCGATATCCAGTATCACCCGGGGAAGGCTAACGTGGTGGCAGACGCGTTGAGCCGTAGACCGGTAGATGAGGTGGCAGATGTGTGGAAGGCCAAGTGGAAGTAATTGGGACACCAGGATGCAGTGCCCCGATCATTCATGTCTATGATGACTGTTACACCGCAGATTGTCACGAAGGTGGTGAAGGCACAGGCAAATGACTCGTTCTGTCAGGATCAAATAGTTCGGTTATTAGCAGAGGGAGCCGAATCCTATACCGTTAGCTCAGACGGGGGATTACGCTTCAATGGGAGATTGGTAGTTCCGGAGGGGGAGGAATTGCGGCATGAGGTGATGGCAGAGTCGCACGGCTCACGGTTCGCGGTACATCCCGGAGGGGACAAAATGTACCAAGATATGAGACGCCAGTATTGGTGGAGCGGGATGAAGAGAGATATTGCCGAGTTTGTCTCAAAATGCGCCACTTGTCAGCTCGTAAAAGTGGATCATCAGAGACCGGCAGGACTGCTACAGCCTTTAGAGGTCCCGATGTGGATGTGGGAGAGCATCTCTATGGACTTTATCACAGGGTTGCCTACGTCGCAGAGAGGTCACGACTCCATTTGGGTGATTGTAGACAGGTTATCAAAAGTCGCTCATTTTCTACCCGTACGGACAGACTACACTGCGGGACAGTATGCCCAGCTCTTTATTGCAGAGATAGTGAGACTTCACGGTGTGCCCTTAAATATCGTGTCGGACCGAGACAACATATTTGTTTCACGATTTTGGGAGAGTTTTCAGCAGGCCATGGGCACGGAGTTGAGGTTGAGTACAGCGTACCACCCGCAGACCGACGGGCAGACCGAGCGCACAAATCAGATGTTGGAGGACATGCTACGTATGTGCACCATTGACTTTGAGGGAGGATGGGAGCAGTATCTTCCACTGGTGGAGTTTGCCTACAACAACTCCTATCAGTTCACCATTGGCATGGCTCCATTTGAGGCATTGTACGGTAGACCTTGTCGTTCCCCAACATGTTGGTTGGAGGTGGGGGACAACAAACTACTTGGGCCGGAAGTGATTCAGGATACTTCGGCAAGGATAGAATTGATTCGCAGTCGCATTCGGGTGGCTTAGGACAGACAGAAGAGTTATGCTGATGCGAAGAGATTCTTCAGAGAGTTCCAAGTAGGGGACCAGGTTTTGCTCAGGGTTTCTCCTATGAAGGGGATTATGCGTTTCGGGAAGAAAGGGAAGTTGGCACCGAGATATGTGGGACCATTTCCTATTATTGAGCGGATTGGGCCAGTTGCGTATAGACTTGGGTTACCGGAGCATTTACATCGGATTCACGATGTGTTCCATTTTTCCTCGCTT
Organism: Sambucus nigra; assembly: GCA_949130495.1. Lineage (NCBI taxonomy): Eukaryota > Viridiplantae > Streptophyta > Magnoliopsida > Dipsacales > Adoxaceae > Sambucus > Sambucus nigra. The sequence continues at coordinate 497,205,470 of OX422208.1, read as the reverse complement.
AGGAAATACCTTAGGGATAATTTGGCTCATTCTCTCATTTCTGTGGAGGATATTGATCTCCAGCCGGATAGCTCCTACGAGGAGGGACCGATTGCTATTCTAGACCGAAGTGAGAGGAAACTGCGGTCAAAGATAGTCCCGTTAGTGCGTGTTCAGTGGCGACATCATAATATCGAGGAGTCCACATGGGAGCGCGAGGATGAGATGCGCGAACGTTATCCAGAGTTATTCTTACCAGGTACTTACTAGTTCCGAATTTCGGGACGAAATTCAGTTATTAGGGGGGAAGTATGTAATACCCCGTGTGTAATTCAGTTATTAGGGGGGAAGTATGTAATATCCACTGTGCTACAGCTCTGAGTCTGGAATGGAATCATCACACATGGCGTCCCTGTGGCTGGACACCTAAAAGGTTTTGAAAATATTTTACAGCAAGAGTTAGTACTCAAAATATTTTGAAAATATTTAGCAAGCGTTTATCACAATATAAAATGCGGTTATTGATTACACATGTTAGGTTCTCGTACACTCTCTTGAGTTAACTCACCCCTCATCTTTGGTGCACACCTAACGTTCCACACTTAGTTTGTCTAGCCATACTTCTCAAGCTAACTAAAACCAAAGTAGTAAACTGAACTATCTGTACCCAAGTTCCAGTACCGCCCATACAGTACAACCGTTTTACTAACATCTTGCGTATGTTAATTAATTCTCAAGTAACATTTCATCTATGTTATTTTTCAAGACTTCTCATTTAGCTTCACTACTAAAATTACTACAATTTTCACAATTGTTGAATTTCCCACTTATGTAATTAAGTTTCGCTACTTGAATTACTAAATAGATTTTCTCTATCTAAAGGTTCATTTCGTAATTAAGTTTCACTACTTAACTTACCAATTCAGTATGTATCTTTAAATACATAATATATCAATCTACTAATACACGGAAGTAGAATATCATCAGGTATATATATTTCACACACAATATATACTAAATATTAGTCACTGCTATTTTGCCCCTTTTATACACATAAAGTACTCTTGGTTCGGAATGATTCATCGACCCCAAGTAAGAATTGGTTCGGCATGATACATCGACCCCAATTATTTTAAAAATATATATATACACATATTCTGGTTCGGGACTCTCTCATCGCGACACCAGTTCAAAGTTTGGTTCGGTATTTCTCATCGACCCCAAACTTATAATAACTTTATGTTAGTTCGGAATGTCTCATCGACCCTAACATAATTAATTTAGGTATAATCTCTATACCTAAAAGATCACATAATTCAGTAGGTACACGCCCGACCTATTAATCATATACGTACGTAATATTTTAATCTCATATATATTACCGTACAATATTCACTTTACGATTTATCTCATTAATCGTATTTATTTGAGTATTCACACAACTCTAAGGGTCCTAGTTACCCCTTACATATAATTTCAGTAGTTATTGCTTACCCTACTGGTCTATTACTTAAATTGAATTTACTTCGCCCCGTAACTCAATTTCCGAAGTCCCCGATACTCTACTAAATCGGATTATTCTCCTCGGTCCATAATCCAAGCCCTACACCCAATGGCCATATTGGACCTAGACAATATACCTACTGGTCTTATTCTTCCTCCCATATAAGTATAATGTAAATCCTAGAATACCCATTCATTCCCGGACTCAACGAAGGATTAAACACAAAATTTTTGGGAAAACAGCTTGCGTCGATCGATCGACGGCTGGGTTCGATCGATCGACATAGTCGATCGATCGATAGTTCAAGATCGATCGATCGATCGAACAGGGACAGACACAGTCTGTCTTCTTCGTTGATCCTCTCCTCCATTAACAAATTTCCAAACTCCATTATTGTCTACCAAACTTTTACCCAATGATCCTAACATATTTCCACATATACTAGGACAGTTTCTAACGTGTCAATTACATCAAAACTCCAATTACTTTAAAGAAATAATGAATTAAAACCCATAATTTCTTGAAACCCTAGTTATGGTGTTCTTCCCATATTATCATTCAAAATCCAGATTTTTATTCCGAAAATCATCAAGTCTAATCTGAATATTAATCCTCTACATAGTTTAAATCATTCTACATGCGATTCCTATCCCAACATGCATAAATATCATCTTTCTCCAATCAAAATATTGATTTAAACAAAACTATTCAAAAACTCTACGCATGGGTATTATAACTTTATAAATTTTTGCAATAAACGACTTGCCTTATGATCAGTAGGGTCTGATTTCGTGGTCCTTGTTGATGATTGATGATCTTCATCCTTCAATCCTTCTTCCCCAACAAGTTGATGGTAGAAACCCCTTTGAATCCTTCCCAAATCTTCTTTTTGCTTTAGAAAGTTATGCCTCTCCTCTCTCTAATGGTATTGGTGTTGTCATGGGTGTTATAACCCTAATTCATCTATCATACGGCTGATATAAAACTCTCAATTTCGTAGGTCTCCATACCCTCTTATGTTAAAAGACCAAAACGCCTCCGAACGATCTCGGTTTAGTCCAAAATTGCCCCGGGACTCAACTAGTACCCCCGGGTATACTATTTTGACTAATTTGACCCTTCCGGACTCATTGGTGACCTCTAAATTATCATTTGAGTCACTTAAAAATATTACTCGTTCTCACCCCAACACAGTCTACACGCGTTAAGTAACTATTTACCATATTTACAATTTTAAATAAAACTCTTTAAGTTACTACTCTTACGTAATTTAAATCAAGACGATATTTTCTCATTAAATTCTCCAATCTAATTAAATGGAATATTCAGAAATACGGGGTATTACATACTCCCCCCCTTGCAAAGGAATTTCGTCCTCGAAATTAGGATAAGGCTGGTATTAAGGCTAAGGATCTTAAATATAATTGCACCCTCTAATACCCAATACGAAATCATAATATCCTAACGGTCATCCCAATTACATGACCATTTCATCATAATTTCTTATCACACGTTACCCTTGCCGCACATATCATAATTAAGTCCCACTACTTAATTTCTCCATAGATTTTCCCAATCCAACGTTAATTCTTGAAATTAAGTTTCTCCCTACTTAATTTACCCATTTGATGTATATCTCTATATAACATCTAAGTGTCTACTATCACTCATAAGTAGAATATTATAAGGTATATATTTCACACACTATATATACTTTAAGGAAAATCGGTCCGGCAAAAATCATCGGCCCCAATAATCCTATCATTTACACTGGTTCGAAAATTCCTCGACCCCAAGGTAAATGTAATGCACATGTCGGTTCAGACCTTCCGTCGATCCCAATATTTATCATCGATTTTGGTTTGGAAAATCATCGATCCCAACTCGATCCCCCATGTATTGGTCCGGAACATCATCGACCCCAATACAGAGATTAAGCACACTTACTATCGCACATAAGTAGGAAAAATCAATAGGTATATATATTTTACACATAACATATACTACCAACACTTATTTTATAATCCCCCGCTTCTATAACACTTTTGGGGTTATTGGCTCGGAATTCCACCTCGATCACCAATAGTTATAAATTACTTGTCTCGGGATCACATCTCGAGCACTAATATATGTATATATATCTCATCGCACATGAGTAGACAATTTGGGAGCCATATATTTCACATTTCATATACCTTAAAATGTCACACTCCAATATAATGTCCTCATATCACGCGTTAAGGACTAAAAGTTCGAAATGTCTCCTCGAACCACACCCAAAGTACATGTATTGTTCGTAATCGGTACCCACGAACCTAATCCTCATGTACAGTCCATATAGGTGCTTACTCTACCTATAAATATGCTCTTAGGCATACATTCAACCTATGAATTGATCAGTGGGCTTCTCCAAAATTCCACTATCATAAGGGCATATCATCATTCTTTCTCACTAACATTCAGTCGTAGGTAGCACAACGTACTCAAAATAAAACTTTATCTCTATTCCTTCCTGACCTTCTCTCACAGGGTGGAATTTTAGGATTTCATCCTGATTCACAATCATGTAGAGCGGCACTGTGCACTCTCCCTTATCAACTACATACTAATCCATCCCGGTCACCCATTTCGCTACCCCCAACGAAATGTTGGCTTAATTATGATGTTCACAACCCATCAATAATTTATAAGTCTGTCTCCTCATTCCATCATTGGGAATGTGAGTTCACTACCACATTCCGGTTGTTCATTTCGAGTCTATCTTGTCTATTAACTAGAGGTGTATCTGGAGACAATCTCACTACGTCTCTCCTCAACATCGTTTCCCATTTACGCCATCTTTCCTGAAGTGGTACTCTATTCCCCTTTCTCTCCGGGTTTATTATACTTTACAATCTGTGCACTCTTCGCAATTGGCGCACTTTTTGGGTTGGTTACTTTATAAGGATCAACTTTTTAGTAACACGTAAGTCACTCACAACACTCAGTCAAGTAGCACCTTGCGCTACTTCTTCACCACAGTTAGGTCTCCCATATCAAGAGATAACCTTGAACGGTTTCCCACCGACTTTCATCCCATAGGGTGTGCTGGATTTCTCAGCACATATAATCTTGGATCATCGTCAATCTTTCATGACGTTCAACCCATTTCATCGATACGACTTGTTTCCTAATTTCCCCAACGTCGTACAAAATATTCCGCATCCCTCTATCTCGGATGTCTAAGGAATCCAATTGACTAGGGTGCCCATACACCCTTTTATCCGGGTACATTTGCAAAAACATTGCAAATGTCGCACCCGTAACATGCTTTTCTTCAACTCTAGCCTAGTCTACACGACGTGACTACAATCTTGTGGGTATTCTCAATACCCTAGAGACAAAGAATCAAATCTTTGCCCACAAAGTCCCACTTATCCCTTCGTGGTGAGGTAAGCCTTTCAGTGTTTCTCCACAACACTACCGGCTCCACTGATGTCCTAGCATCTAACAATGTCTCTTCTCCTGACGTGCATAAAAATTCAGTCGTATTCCCTTTCGCAACCGAACTTAAACAAGGGACTTCTCCCCATGTATTCTTACTGAGCATTATCGGAACAACACATAGTCGATATGCTCAAATTCGATTTCTCGACAATATGTGCAACCATACTCCAATGTTGCTAAAGGAGTCAAGTGGCACCGCGCTTATACTATCGCAAAGTCTTTAGCACTAACTACAACAGCGAGCTCGATCTCTCCGCTCAGCAGTCATACCACAAACATTGACTCACATCATTTAGGTCCCCACACACCGAAATCAATTACTAAGAGATGTTCATAATCTCCGAAGTTTCTCACATTTTGATGAATAATGACAAGTCGACCCTTTTTCAGGTGAGGAGTCGTCATATACCCCATTCACTCGAGGCTAAAACTCATATACTTCCTTATCCATCGCTCTGGTGATTTAGATGGTTCCCGTACATCACACGCTTGTCCTCTCCGGAATGCAAAACTTATTGGAGTTATTATTTCTTCAAATAACTTCCAGCTAAAAATAAAACGCGTGGCCCTAGAATCCACACTAGACATCTTTTCAAAAATTCCTGACTCCAGGCCATGCTGACCAGTTTGGGTACCCCTCCTCTCGGACTGGGTAGTCTCGATCCTGAACACTATCATCTTGGTTCCCTTAGTTCTGCTGACCAAGAGGAACGCACTATGGGACTTAGCAGTCCCGACTTAGGATCTAATCATTAAATCCTCTAGTGGGTTTTCACTTATGGCTTGCACCAGCCCCATTACATTCAGTCTTACTCTTTGACTAAATCTCTTACTCCCTTAGCTCCGCCCACCCAGGAGCATTAACCTCAACCTTGTAGGAAGTACCATATTGTCTTCATATACATAAGTCGTTCAAGAAGAGTTTTACCAAAAATTGCGAGCTACGACTCGGGAGTCCATTTTCTCAAGGGCTCTTTTCCCTTATACCTATCTCACCGGTACAAGTTCACTTCACAGGATAAATTTTTCTCTCACGATTGGCCTCCACCAGGCTTTCACGTGAGGGGTTCATATATTCCCATTCACTACGCTTCTGAATCATCATTGGAGAACTTTGCGGTTAAACTATACGTAAAGTTCTTCTATTTATATATACGGACCCTCGGTCCGAATGTAGTGACTGGTATCCCCGCCACGTTGCCTGAAAATTTACTCAAATTTCTCACTTCTGAGTATTTCTACTCCGTCCTAAATGCCAAAACCTCTGGACATACTACTTCCATTGGTCAGTCGCCGTTTCATCACATTTACGGCTCGTTCTCATCAAATTTTCTTCAGACCTACTCCCACTATCACTGCATTGGGCGGTCTAGACTAGCATTACTCTTGCCGTCGCGACACTTGGAAAATGCCTGCTATGCCTCAATAACCCTTGCAGCATTTACTTCCATTACACGCTAGGAGTGACCTCGACCACGGTCATCTCTCCTATGATTGCTATCTTCGAACACCCCATGCTCTATGCCGAGCTCCTCCCTCCTGTAGTCCTGCTAACGCCAATGATGGACCTACCACCATATTCGACGTACCGTGCCCAATTGGACTCGTATATATAACACTACGTCTATTAAATAGCAGGAGAACGTAAACTACGTACGTAGAGGAGTACAATCATCCTAAGATAGGGCTCTATATCAATCAAACGATACGCTGAAAACGTAGTAAGCTGTACAGATCCTATGGACACTAGAACCTGATGCTCTGATACCATCTGTGACGCCCCGCCTAATTAAACATCGGGTGATCAGGCCTTCATTAAATTAAAACAGGTTTCTCAAATGGTTCATTCTTAGCATTACTGTCGAAATTTTTTTAATTACTAATCCCCTAAGTAAAATTAGACCGGTGCCAGATTTTATCTTTCTTAAAACAGAAAAATCGACCATGCGGAACAAAGTACAAATAATCATGTACTATAATTCAAACATCAAAGTAAAAGTACAACTAAACAAAAGTATTACCGAATAAACCATCGGCTAAAAATCCCAAACAACAATAGAATAACCACTAGTCTGAAACTAACATCTGAGACTAATACCGGACCACAAGTCCATACATAGAAGAGTGAGAGATCCTGTGCTAGATCTGAATGAGAGATATCATCTAGTCAAATCCTGTAAGCATCCACTGTGCTACAGCTTCGAGTCTGGAATGGAATCATCACACATGGCGTCCCTGTGGCTGGACACCTAAAAGGTTTTGAAAATATTTTATAGCAAGAGTTAGTACTCAAAACATTTTGAAAATATTTAGCAAGCGTTTATCACAATATAAAATGCGGTTATTGATTACACATGTTAGGTTCTCGTACACTCTCTTGAGTTAACTCACCCCTCATCTTTGGTGCACACCTAACGTTCCACACTTAGTTTGTCTAGCCATACTTCTCAAGCTAACTAAAACCAAAGTAGTAAACTGAACTTATCTGTGCCCAAGTTCCAGTACCGCCCATACAGTACAACCGTTTTACTAACATCTCGCGTATGTTAATTAATTTTCAAGTAACATTTCATTTATGTTATTTTTCAAGACTTCTCATTTAGCTTCACTACTAAAATTACTATAATTTTCACAATTGTTGACTTTCCCACTTATGTAATTAAGTTTCGCTACTTGAATTACTAAATAGATTTTCTCTATCTAAAGGTTCATTTCGTAATTAAGTTTCATTACTTAACTTACCAATTCAGTATGTATCTTTAAATACATAATATATCAATCTACTAATACACGGAAGTAGAATATCATCAGGTATATATATTTCACACACAATATATACTAAATATTAGTCACTGCTATTTTGCCCCTTTTATACACATAAAGGACTCTTGGTTCGGAATGATTCATCGACCCCAAGTAAGAATTGGTTCGGCATGATACATCGACCCCAATTATTTTAAAAAAATATATATACACATATTCTGGTTAGGGACTCTCTCATCGCGACACCAGTTCAAAGTTTGGTTCGGTATTTCTCATCGACCCCAAACTTATAATAACTTTATATTAGTTCGGAATGTCTCATCGACCCTAACATAATTAATTTAGGTATAATCTCTCTACCTAAAAGATCACATAATTCAGTAGGTACACGCCCGACCTATTAATCATATACGTACGTAATATTTTAATCTCATATATATTACCGTACAATATTCGCTTTACGATTTATCTCATTAATCGTATTTATTTGAGTATTCACACAACTCTAAGGGTCCTAGTTACCCCTTACATATAATTTCAGTAGTTATTGCTTACCCTACTGGTCTATTACTTAAATTGAATTTACTTCGCCCCGTAACTCAATTTCCGAAGTCCCCGATACTCTACTAAATCGGATTATTCTCCTTAGTCCATAATCCAAGCCCTACACCCAATGGCCTTATTGGACCTAGACAATATACCTACTGGTCTTATTCTTACTCCCATATAAGTATAATGTAAATCCTAGAATACCCATTCATTCCCGGACTCAACGAAGGATTAAACACAAAATTTTCGGGAAAACAGCTTGCGTCGATCGATCGACGGCTGGGTTCGATCGATCGACATAGTCGATCGATCGATAGTTCAAGATCGATCGATCTATCGAACAGGGACAGACGCAGTCTGTCTTCTTCGTTGATCCTCTCCTCCATTAACAAATTTCCAAACTCCATTATTGTCTACCAAACTTTTACCCAATGATCCTAACATATTTCCACATATACTAGGACAGTTTCTAACGTGTCAATTACATCAAAACTCCAATTACTTTAAAGAAATAATGAATTAAAACCCAAAATTTCTTGAAACCCTAGTTATGGTGTTCTTCCCATATTATCATTCAAAATCCAGATTTTTATTTCGAAAATCATCAAGTCTAATCTGAATATTAATCCTCTACGTAGTTTAAATCATTCTACATGCGATTCCTATCCCAACATGCATAAATATCATCTTTCTCGAATCAAAATATTGATTTAAACAAAACTATTCAAAAACTCTACACATGGGTATTATAACTTTATAAATTTTTGCAATAAACAACTTGCCTTATGATCAGTAGGGTCTGATTTCGTGGTTCTTGTTGATGATTTATGATCTTCATCCTTCAATCCTTCTTCCCCAACAAGTTGATGGTAGAAACCCCTTTGAATCCTTCCCAAATCTTCTTTTTGCTTTAGAAAGTTGTGCCTCTCCTCTCTCTAATGGTATTGGTGTTTTCATGGGTGTTCTAACCCTAATTCATCTATCATACGGCTGATATAAAACTCTCAATTTCGTAGGTCTCCATACCCTCTTATGTTAAAAGACCAAAACGCCCCCGAACGGTCTCGGTTTAGTCCAAAATTGCCCCGGGACTCAACTAGTACCCCCGGGTATACTATTTTGACTAATTTGACCCTTCCGAACTCATTGGTGACCTCTAAATTATCATTTGAGTCACTCAAAAATATTACTCGTTCTCACCCCAACACGGTCTACACGCGTTAAGTAACTATTTACCATAATTACAATTTTAAATAAAACTCTTTAAGTTACTACTCTTACGTAATTTAAATCAAGACGATATTTTCTCATTTAATTCTCCAATCTAATTAAATGGAATATTCAGAAATACGGGGTATTACAGGTAACCTAGGGGTTTAACGGCTTATTGCATACGCTAAATGCAATCGTTCGCCCGCGAAAGTGGCCTTATCTTTTTATTGCTTTTATACCATACTTTTGTACTCTCTCTTGTGTTGGTTTACTTGTTCTTCTTGTTGCATCCTATTTTATTGCTAGGGACTAGCAATGTGTAAGTTAGGGGGTGTGATACGACGCAAATATTGCGTATTTCACCCGTTAACCTACGCGTTATTAGCCCCCTCGGGTATCTTAATCCCTATATTTATGCTCGTTAACCAGACAACCTCGGATTTCTATGTTAACATGTTTTTCAGGGGTTAATTGAGCTTTTGTAGGTGTTTGGATGCTTAGTATGAAGTTCGGAGGCATTCCGCTCGATTTCCGTACACTATCGCACGCGCAAGGGCAATCCGGTCATTTCACAGTTTGGGTACCTGGCCCGACATCTACACGAAAGTTGTAGCTCTCCTCGCTAGCTTCGCGTGGCCATGAACGGTGCATGATTCCGAGTCCGTATGACATAGTTACGGCGATTTGAGCGACGATGGATTGTATGCCAATGCAGGGGAAATTGCAGGCTGCCACTGCTTGATCGATCGATCGAGCCTGAGGGCCGATCGATCGAGCCTTATTATTTTTGCCACGAATTACAATGTCGATCGATCGACCACAGGGGTCGATCGATCGATCCCCTATTTTTTCCCTGCAGATATTTTCTTTCTTCTTTTCTTTTATTCCAACTTACTATATAATCTAGTTTTTGTTGTAATAAGAGATATACATAGACTCATATTCTGAATTAGATAGTTTTAGTTAGGGTTTGGTTTTGGAGAGCTCATTTTCTCTTCTCCTTGGATTGATAACCCATGTGGTTTTGTAAGATTGAGCTATTCACTTCCTCTCCATTAATATAGTTTGTTCTTCATCTTTCCTTGCCTTGTAATTTAGTTTCCATGCTTTCTAACTAGTTTACATGCTTTAATTCTTGCTTTCCTAGTTTAATTAATATAATTTAGTTTAGTTCACCATGCACCCTTAGATAAATAGGGTCGGGATTTTATTTCCGCCATTTTCGGGCCTGAGCTCCGAAAACTAGGTTTCGTGCAAAATCGCGTTTAATTGAAACCGCGTGTATTAAAGTTGGATTGTTATGCATTTAACTTTATTTGTCACGCAACTTTAGTGTTTATAGCGACAATCCGAATTTAATCCGCGTGCGACCATTTTCCATTAAATGTTTAATCTCGCAACTTTGGCTTAAATTCCTTATTGTGTGATGTTTATGCTTAATTGGATATGTTCGATTAAATTGCTTTCGATCCGTAACTCTAGTTAGTAGTTGTTTCGATGCGTATGGTAGGATGCGATCCCGATCATCGCTTTCCTTTAATTTAGCGTTAACTTATTCTTTTCTTTTGTCACCATTTCCAACCTATCATCTTTTACACATTTATTCCTGAAGTAATTAAACAATTAACATCTAAAATTCAATAACTCCCTGTGGATTTCTTACGATACCCGGTTTACCGCTGTACTTGCTTGTCAAGTGTAGTAGTAGCTTAGGTTTTATCTTTTGTATCTCGGCGGCGAAACAACACGATGATTGTGTCCTCACACGAACACACTTTTTCCGCTCGGTCAGTTGTATAACTTTAGAGAGGACAGATGGATCTATCATTAGGTTGTTTCAAAGTACATGTGTAAAGTATGATCATATTCTTGATCACCTTCAATATACCTGTGAACGACCAAAACTTTGAGTTCTTGCATACACAATCAATTAAAAGGAAACCATAGGTTTGAATAAAAATATAATAAAAGTAATTTATTATCTACCATTACAGAAACTACCATCAATCCGAATCCCATATTATAAACCTTAAACCCACACCATCAACAAAATGAAACCAGAAGTTTGAACGACCGTGTTGTGTGTTCAAAATATTGGGGTTATATAACGTTAGAGAGGGCAGATGAATCTGTCATTAAGTTGTTTCAAGGTACTCGTGCAAAGTATTCACTTACCGGCTAAATACTAACATGATCACATTTTCGATTACCTTTAATGTATATGTGAAAGACCAAGTGATAAATTGACTTTTATGTATGTCGTTGTTGAAAGCCAAGTTAATCAAAACCTCAAATACCTACAAAATAAAACAATCTCAAGTGTAGAGGTAAGTAAGGGTATCAATCCACTTCCAAGGGGGTAATCTAGAGACAAATTCACATGTAGTTCAATTTTTATTTTATTTTTGTGATTTTTCACTTTTTCTATTTTTTTTAGTTTTTTCAATATTAAAACAATAGGGTGAGGTGATGTGTAAATATGATATGATAATAACTAACTAGAAAATAACTAAAATGGAAAATAAAGTCTAACACTAAAATAAGAGATAAAGTGAGGTAAATAATTGTGAGAACAGTCAAGGAATGGGATTACACCACAAATTTTAGCTATTCTAATTATTTAATTGAATTAATTGAATTCTCCCAAATTAATATTAAAAATTACAAATCAACTCTCGTTGCAAATGTAATTTTAATAGTAACCTTTTAGAAAATTAAGTTTAACACCCCACAACTCTCGAAAATAGATCCACACTCCTTTTAATTAATCACCCGCTAGGATCGATTGATTAAAATTTATGTAAATTTTAGACAATAAATTTATAGTTTGAAATTCAAGTGATAATACTCCACTTAAGAAACCCCTATCTCTAGTTCGAATCTAAAATGGGTATTATCCCTAGAATTTCGATTTTCTCTCGAAAATCATTTACCCTCTCTCGAGGCGTAAATTTAAAGGTGAGGGATCAAAATTAACATTCAAATGGACTTTTCAAGTAATTAAACTAATTAAAATAAAATAACATCAAATAAGGGTTTTACCCCACCCCTTGAAAGGTGATTTAGCCTAACATGATATGAAATATGACAAATTAATAATCAAAGGCATAAAATAAATGAGAAGAGAAAAGAACAATCAAACCCCAACCTCTTGATGCTTAATTGATCTTCAATCCATGAGTTGAAATTCACATCCCTTAATTTGAATGATTCAAACAAAATTACATCAAGAATCTCATTCAATTTAATCCTCACAACAATTTATTTAAAATAATAAAATAAAAATTCTAATCTAAAAACCTACACTAAAGTGGTATTTTCTCTCTCTACAAATTCCTATCTAAAAGCTCTCTATTCTATCTCATAAAAACTTTATTATGGATGAATTCAACTACATCAATCTATAATGAATTAATGGCTAAAAATGTCAAGATTCATTATAGATGGGTGGGGTGGAATTCATCCTAGAGATAAATTTCACCACACACCTCTTTATTGAGATATTTGCTAAAAATGCAAATACTCTCTAAAGAGGAGTGTAGAGAAATTTATCACACAAGAGTAAAAAAAACTAAGTTAGAGATCCCTTGAAAATGGCCCAAGTCTTCAATTTATATGGTGCACATGGAGGCTAGGGGTATTTTGGGTAATTGACATAAGTGTGCATGGAAATGGTGAGAGGAGCATGTGGGAGAGGTGTGAGGATATGTTTGAGGGTATTTTTGGGCTTTGGTAGAAGACATGTGGGAAGTTGGGGTTTAAGGGTATATTGGGGTAATTGGTTTAGAAAACATATGTGGGTTAAATGAATTTTTGGTTTTTGACTTGGTCTTTGTTTAGTCTTAGGCAAGTCACGTTTTTGGCTTTTAACAAATGAAGAAAAACGATTTGGGATTGGAGGAATGAAATGGAAATGGGTTTTGGGTTGTGGATTTGGGTCTGGATTAAATAGAGTTGCGGTTGGGTTGGAAATGGAATGGCGAGGTCGGCGCCGGCAGGAGGGTTGTTCGCCGATGTGCGCGCCGGGGATTCAGAGTTGGGCGGCGTGAATCGGTTTTGTTGGAGGTCAGGACGGGGTAGGGGCGCAACCGGGTCGCAGGGGGCTACAGGTAGGAGGTAGGTAGGCCTGGGCGGCGGGTTAACTCGCCGACAGGGGAGTGGTTTTCGGAGATCGGTTCTGCCGGCGAAGGGGTCCAGCAGTGGGGGGGGGGGATGGTTTAGGTTCCTTCAACTCGCCGGAGTGGAGGTGGGGCAAGGGCTGGTGGTTGAGGGTCTTAGGTCCGACGGAGTGATCGCTGGAGTGGTTTTCAGGGGATGGTGTAGAGAGAAGGGTAATGAGTTAGGTTGTGGGTTTGGAGTTTGTGTGGGTATGGTGGAATGGTGATATGAGTGATGAGAGAGAAAGAGGTTTTGGTGGGAGTTGGAGAAGATGATGTTGGGGTTTATGGATGTTAATGGGGTATGAGTGAGGAGAGAGAGGAGAGAGGCTGATGATGATGAACAGTAAAAGGGGGGAATTGGTTTTGTGTCTGGTGTAGTGTATGGTAAGTGTGTGAGGGTGAGGGTTAATTATTAGTTTAGGGTGTAAGAGTGTGTATGGAAGGATGTGTGTGTGTAGTTTGTGACCCTAAATAAACACTAAGACTCAAAATAAAATTAATAAAACTAAAACTAAAAAAAAAAAAATCTAACTAAAAATGAAATAAACTAAAAACAATAAGAATAAAAATATTAAAACTTAAAAAACAAAATCCTAAGTTATAAAAAAAACTAAACTAAAATAAAAGAAATAAAAACATAAAATTAAATGAAAACTAAAGTCCTAAAAAAATATAAAATATAATAAAATAAAAATGAACTCCTAAAACTAATCCTAATAAAATAAGACTAAACTAAAAGCTAATAAAAATCAAAATAAAATAAAATTATAATAATAAAGATAAAATAGAAAACAAAACCTAAAAAATATTAAATAAATCTAAAATAAATCCTAAAAATAAAAATGACTCAAACTAAAAATATAAAAAATATAAAAAGGGACAAACAAAACACACACTGGGTTTAGGGTAGGTTTAGGCTAGGCTAGGGTAGGCTAGGGTTACGGGATAAGGTATTTAGCACCATATTGCAAACAATTGTCTCGATTTAAGCGTTTGAACTCTGCAATGCATAATTTGACCTACAAAATAAACATTTAAGCGCATAAGACCCAAATTATCGAGAATTAGCAACAAAAGTACGTCTATTTGGAGTATAAATTATACAGTTTTGGGTGCTTATCACCAAGACTTTAAGTTCTTGCACACACCATCAATTAAAATGAAACCAAAGGTTTGAATAAAAATATAATAAAATTAATCTGTTATTTACCATTACAGAAACTATCATCAATTCAAATCCCATATTATAAACCTTAAACAGACACCATCAACAAAATGAAACCAAAAGTTTGAACGATAGAAGTCGTTGAGAGAGACTGTGTTGTGTGTTCACTTTGATCATGTGACATATCCCCTATTTGGAAAAAAGTCGCCTTATTCTTACTCTGAATCCAACTAATTCCCATGGGTAAGTACACAATAGGGATCCTGATAAGTTTATTTGAAGTGTTAACATCAATATGAATACGCATACTGAGAAACGTGTGTGCTCGCGTTCAAATGATCAAACCATATATAAAACCCTTTTAACACAAACAAACCCTAAACATGCAGCAGTATGTGATTGAATAAATAGATAATCTACGCAAGAACATTCAAACACATGCAATTAAGGAAAAATCCCCCTCAGGGGCAAAACCATTTATTTTCACTATAATTTGTAAGAAAACGGCTTACAATCGGATTACAATGAAAATACAAGTTGACTAAGAATTACCCTCGGGTATCGGATTCTGTAGTCGCGGCTGGAATTATCCCTTTCCAGTAGGGCTGCAATGAAGAAGAAGAACGGTCTCCTCCACAAGGGTTGAACAAACCAAAGTTGTGTTCTTGGGTTGCAAAAGGATTCATAAAGGTTTGGCAATGATGTGTGAATCAAATCATGAGTCTTGGGACTCAAAAATATGAAGACTAGATGTGTTTGGACTCTCAAATTCGTCTCCTAAAGTCTTACAAAACAACTCCCCCGAAGTTGGTATTTATAGGAAAAAATATGAAGAGTCCCACGTTCTTAAAACTCTAAAATTCTATCCAGCGTACAAAAAAAAATATCATTCTTTAAGGAATTTTCTCTATCTTCAAAAGGTCATAACTCCTTCACCGTAGCTCGGATTGAGGTGCCATTTTTTCCAGTATCTTCGTTGCGGCGAGCTCTTCAACTTTCTAGTTGACCAGACCTCCGAACTATGGATGTGAAATTACGAAAATGCCCTTGAACTCTCCTATCGTGCCTTTTTTTCACTGTTTTGACTTCCCTTGCGTACCACTTTGCATTAAGTCCCTAAAATCTTGGAACGTGAAGTCGTTGAGGCAGATGTGGGACATATTAGTGGAGATAATGCATGCTTGATTCCCGGAATTTGGATAGAGGCCGTCATGTGAGATCGTGAGGAGACGTGCCAAATGTAGCGGCGTACGACATAAATAAATGAAACATTTCGGACATGTGAAAAATGTCCTTACAAATCTCCCCCTATGTCTATGCCGGTACATACATAAAAAATCCGAATTATCAAATATGAAATTGCCTATACAAATCTACCCTCCCATGAACCCAAAACTGGAAAAGGTACAAATGAATAGTCTTCATCGTTTGTTCTTTAATTCTTCAGGAATCTCAAAACTTTTCTCATCAGGGTGTGCAACATATAGATCTGCAATCTTCATACCTACACACATGAGACAAAGCAAATACCACGTGACATATCGAGTTTGAAATGGGATAACATGGATATCAATATATGATAAAAATATAAGCAACATCTCAAAAACTCCCCCAGAATTCAAACTCCCCCATAATATGATAATTCTTTCTCCCCCTTTTTATGATGTCCCCAAATGGACAAATTAGAGAAATAAATCAAATAAGCAAGTGCGGAGTGTCACTAGGATAAAAACACACCATGAATAAACAGAAAGCAACCAAGTCAATGATAGTGTAAATGAAGTGGTGTGATCAAATTCGATAGGAAAATCAATGCATACAAACATGACATATGTGCACGATGAATATTGGATATTCCTAGCGAATGAACTCAAATGCTTCCTTTGGTGTAAAAGAGTGACAGTATAAGATATTGACTCAATCAAATCAACAAATCAAAGCTCAAAATGATTTTCACACCAATAACGTCCAAAATGATTTTATGCTTTTTCAGGACTTTCAAGGAAGTGCAAACCCGTTTAGATTCTCCAACCAAACTCCCTCAGATATTGTATTGAATAGAGGCATTCTAAATTCTCAAACTTTGGAGAATTGATGGTGAAACCTAAGTGGCCCATATTTGGCATGAATTGCTTTTTATTGCCTTTAAATTTTTTCGGGCTCTTTTAACCTCTTTGGACCTCGGATATTAAAATTCCTCCATTTTTTAGGTCCTTTTTAACGGTGGCTTTTGCGCAAAGGATAGATGATTACCTTTCGCAGCCCCTCCCCATTATACAAAAACACACAGTCTCACCAAAACGGTTTTTACATGCATTCCAATCTTGTCAAGTTTTATCGCGTATTGTACATTGTATAGACATGATTGAGATGAAAACACACAAGCCAACATGAGATAGACAAGTGCAATAATCAAATATAGCCGTGCATGTGTGCAATAAAGGATATAGGAGTCAAACATGTAGGAAGATATCACTAATTACATCTCAAAGACTCCAATCAATGTAAAGCACATGGATGAAATGATGTAGCCTCTCAAATCTCTATCAAACAGTCACATGGATAAATGGAATGAAGTTGTGACTTGGCTATCTTACATGCTCATCCATAAAAGAAGCAAAATACAAAAATCTTTTTGGATTTTTTCAAAAATTTGGAAAAATAAAATCTTTTTGTGCTTTTCTCAAAATTTTTCTTAAAGGAAAATCTTTTTGTATTTTTTTTTTCAAAAGAAATATAAAGAGCAAAAAGAATAAAACAAAGCTGTACAACAAAGTAATGGTACATATAAAACAGACTAGCAATAGGAAGCATATGATATGAACATGAAGAAGCATCCTATTCTAGACATAGACCAACCCCTCAGTCAACTGTGCAAATTCCTAAAGATTTCCTAAGACTCTCAAATCTAAGGGCATCTAAAGGTTTTGTGAAAATATCGACTAACTGACGGTCGGTAGGAACAAAACTCAGGGATACGACTTTCTCTTCAACTAACTGACGAATAAAGTGCTCACGTATCCTGATGTGTTTTGTGCGCGAATGCTGAACTGGATTGCGAGATATGTGTATCGCGCTCGTGTTATCACAGGAAATGGTCATGGTGTCCTGTGATATCCCATAATCCTCCAGCATTTGCTTCATCCACAAGAGTTGTGTGCAACAATTCCCGGCGGCTATGTACTCAGCCTCTGCAGTGGACAAAGAGATGGAATTTTGCTTCTTGCTCATCCAGGAGACAAGAGCAGAACCAAAATAGAAACACCCACCAGAAGTGCTCCTACATCCATCTACATCCCCAGCCCAATCGGCATCCGAGTAGGCGGACAGACGGTCATCGGTATCAAAGGAATACCAAATCCCGTATGAGAGAGTCCCACTTACGTATTTAATAATACGTTTTAGAGCAAGTAAATGTGACTCTTTTGGGGATGCCTGATAACGCGCACAGACTCTAACACTAAAGGCGATGTCGGGATGACTGGCAGTCAAGTAGAGGAGACTACCTATCATACTCCGATATAAGGTTTGCTCTACGTCCTTGCCTGAAGTGTCCTTACTAAGCTTGGTAGTGGTACTCATAGGTGTACGTGCATGCTTAGCGGAGTCTAAACCAAATTTCTTTACTAGGTCTCTAGCATACTTGGATTGGGAGATGAACATCCCATCCTCTAGCTGACGAACCTGGAGACCAAGGAAGAATGTAAGCTCACCAACCATGCTCATCTCAAACTCACCTTTCATCTCCTCCTCAAAGTGGTGAGCATGCTGGGAGCATGTGGATCCAAAGACTATGTCGTCCACATAGACCTGGGCAACCAAAATAGCACCGTCATCTCTCCTGACAAACAACGTCATATCTACTCCCCCTCTCTTGAAGCCACGAGCTAAGAGATAGGAAGTAAGCCTCTCGTACCAAGCACGGGGTGCTTGCTTCAAACCATACAAGGCTTTCCTCAGATAGTAGACGTGCTCAGGGTGCTGAGGGTCTTCAAACCCTTTTGGTTGTTCCACATAAACCTCCTCCTGTAGAATGCCATTCAAAAAGGCACTCTTGACATCCATCTGAAACACCTTGAAGCGCAGATGACATGCGATGGCGAGCAGAAGACGGACGGACTCAAGCCTCGCAACAGGAGCAAATGTCTCCCCAAAGTCTACACCCTCTATCTGTGTGTAGCCTTGAGCGACCAGCCTAGCCTTATTTCGGATTATGGTACCATTTTCATCCATTTTGTTCTTAAAAATCCACCGGGTACCTATCACATTAATCTCACTAGGTCGGGGGACAAGTTCCCAGACATCATTCTTTTTAAACTGAAGCAACTCATCCTGCATAGCAGATATCCAGTGTTCATCCTTGAGTGCTTCTTTATGGTTCTTGGGCTCGACTTTGGACGTGTAGCAAAGATGGATAACAACATTCTCTAGCTGAGCACGAGTCTTGACCCCTAGAGTGGGATCACCAACAATGGCAGAAGGGTCATGACTCTTGCGAACCCAAGCAGGTGTGTCCCCTAACACAGGAGTAGGGTCCACAGAGTGTGAGAGAGGAACAGGTAAATCACTGTCAGAACAATCCTCATCCTCACACTGAAGGTTATGATCAATAACCGTCGGAGGTTCGTCATCTTGCAGGGTGACGTTTATTGATTCCATAATCTTAGAGCTCTTCAGGTTACAAACCCGGTACGCTCTGCTATTCGATGAATATCCTAGAAATATTCCCTCGTCGCTTCGGGAGTCAAACTCTGAGTCGTGGCAGCTAAGAACTCAACTCGCTCTCTCAGACTAGAAAACTCATCAGTATGTCGTGGTGGAGCAGTAGTACGTCGTGTCCGACCCATGCTATAGCAAGTTTCCCTAAGGTGGCCTTTTCTTTTGCAATATGTACAAAAGAGCTCAGTCAAAGGCGGACCTTGGTTTGCTTTTCTTGGTCGAACTCTCCTTCGAGGTTTTTTACGGTGACCATAAGGAGTTGTAGTAAACTCAGGAACTGGTCCAAGTGCAATTTGGGACGTGGAGGCACCATCATATCCAATTCCTTGACGATCACCAAAACCTAAAGCGGGGCCGAGGAGCATCTTTCCCATCTTCCCAGATCTGTCCTCGATTTGTACCTTGACTTCCCGTGCTTTCTCAAGATCATGAGTCAGCTGGGCAACAAGAGCTTCAAGTTTCTTCTGAGTCTCCACGGAGGAATGGAGCTGACTCGTAAGATTAGCCACTTGCTTGATCAAGTCCCCTCTCTCTTTCTCTAGAGTACTCTCTCTCTCTCTAAACAAATTCTCATTCTCGACACAGGTAGATTCTCTCTCTCTCATGGCGGTGCAGGTGGAGAACTCTCTTTCTCTCGCTTTCCTTAAATCTTCCTCTAGGCAAGTGATCTTAAGAACTAACGCTTTGTTACGCTTTTTAGTTTTAAAAGACTCAGAATATAACTCAGTGTAGGCGCGTTGTATATCACTCTCGCTCTCACTTGTGTCATCCTCCCCCTCACTCACATCGATCTCACTGTCGAGGTGTCCCTGTGAAGCATCATCCTCATCGTTGTGAGGAGAACTAGGAGTGCTCACTTGGCTGGCTATGAATGCGGTGAAGTTACACTCATGCGGTGACTCATCTCCAGAATCCACCGTCTCGACCTCACTGTCATCACTAAGGGTAGCATTAAGGACAGTTTTCCCTTTCTCTCTATTCAGACGATTGGCACACTCAAAAGCTCTATGACCCCTACCATCACACTCAAAACATCTCTCACTTTCTTTCAGAGAAGGATTTTTGGAAACTTTTTCATTTTTCTTTTCAAACTTATTTTTCTCAAATTTCTTTTTATCTTTAAAATTGTCATTTTTATTAAATTTGAGAATCCTCTTGAAATTTTTTGCGAAAAGAGCCAAATCATCTAAGTCAAAATCGCACTCAGAATCTGACGTGTCAGTCTCTCTCTTTCTAGATGACTCTACCCTCTTTCTAGCTGACCCCTCACTCCTTCTCTCTTGGGCTTTAAGAGCAATTCCCTTATCTTTAGATTTAGCATTTTTAGGGAACATATCAATTTCATAAGTTTGCAAATCTCCTACAAGTTCTTCCAATTTTAGCGTATTTAAATTACCCATAGAATTTAGCACAGTGACTTTAGGGATAAAACGCTTAGGTAAAGAACGAAGAATCTTTTTAACAACTCTAGCATTCGGAATTTGTTCACCAAGATTAAAACTAGTATTCACAATGTCAGAAAGTCTAGCATAAAATTCATCAAAGCATTCAGAATCATGCATGGTGATTGTTTCAAATTGAGTTGTCAAGTTTTGCAACTTAGACTCTTTCACAGCATTAGTTCCTTCATGGGTGAGTTGTAAAACATCCCATGCCTCTTTTGACGTGGTACACGTCATTATGCATTTGAACTCATCAGGTGTGACAGACCCAGAAATAGCACTTAGACCCTTAGAATTAAAAGATGACCATTTAATTTCTTCATGAGACCAAGAAATGTCAGGTTTCAAGTTGGTCACATTATCAACAGTCATGGTGGGAGGAGTCCACCCTCGTTCAACCAAAATCCAGACACGTTCATTAATGGCTTTTAAAGCCGACCTCATACGGGCTTTCCAATAAGCATAATTTGTCCCGTCAAAAATAGGCATTTTATAATATGACTTCTCCATTTGAACACGCACTTTTTCAAAAATCATTTTTTTCAGAAAATTGATATCTTAGAAAAATTTTGCGAAAAAAAAAAGGAATACGCGATAGATTAGCGTAACCTGCTCTGATACCAATTTGAGAAACGTGTGTGCTCGCGTTCAAATGATTAAACCATATATAAAACCCTTTTAACACAAACAAACCCTAAACATGCAGCAGTATGTGATTGAATAAATAGATAATCTACGCAAGAACATTCAAACACATGCAATTAAGGAAAAATCCCCCTCAGGGGCAAAACCATTTATTTTCACTATAATTTGTAAGAAAACGGCTTACAATCGGATTACAATGAAAATACAAGTTGACTAAGAATTACCCTCGGGTATCGGATTCTGTAGTCGCGGCTGGAATTATCCCTTTCCAGTAGGGTTGCAATGAAGAAGAAGAACGGTCTCCTCCACAAGGGTTGAACAAACCAAAGTTGTGTTCTTGGGTTGCAAAAGGATTCATAAAGGTTTGGCAATGATGTGTGAATCAAAACATGAGTCTTGGGACTCAAAAATATGAAGACTAGATGTATTTGGACTCTCAAATTCGTCTCCTAAAGTCTTACAAAACAACTCCCCCGAAGTTGGTATTTATAGGAAAAAATATGAAGAGTCCCACGTTCTTAAAACTCTAAAATTCTATCCAGCGTACAAAAAAAAATATCATTCTTTAAGGAATTTTCTCTATCTTCAAAAGGTCATAACTCCTTCACCGTAGCTCGGATTGAGGTGCCATTTTTTCCAGTATCTTCGTTACGGCGAGCTCTTCAACTTTCTAGTTGACCAGACCTCCGAACTATGGATGTGAAATTATGAAAATGCCCTTGAACTCTCCTATCGTGCCTTTTTTCACTATTTTGACTTCCCTTGCGTACCACTTTGCATTAAGTCCCTAAAATCTTGGAACGTGAAGTCGTTGAGGCAGATGTGGGACATATTAGTGGAGATAATTCATGCTTGATTCCCGGAATTCGGATAGAGGCCGTCATGTGAGATCGTGAGGAGACGTGCCAAATGTAGCCGCGTACGACATAAATAAATGAAACATTTGGGACATGTGAAAAATGTCCTTACACATACAATGAAGTGTTAACATCAATATGAATACACATACAATCCACACTCAAAATAGCGTATTACAAACCTAGCAAGGTAAAAGTGGAATAAACAAAATATGAAGAATTTATAGGTATTTGAATAGGTTTCTCCAGACTTGAAATAACTAAAATATAAACAAAGTCACATCAACAACAAAAAAGAAAGAAATTGAAGTGAAAACATATTGGGAAGACAAATATCCACTAAAAAAAACACTTATTTAAACCCATAATCATTGTAGTGATTTCACCGAAATATTATGTCAAAATCCGGTATAAACATTTTTTGCAAAAGAAACAACAAATATAAAATAGAAAATTAGTACTTTGATCATCAAAACGAATACAAAATATATACATCACTATAAGGAACTTGAATTCCAAAATCTGTTTTTAATTAAGCGCGTGCACACACACACACACACTATTTTTAAGTTTCACACTAAAGAATTAATATGCACAATGGTCCTGATAATGAAAGAAAACTTAAAATAAGGCTTGATAATGGTTAAAAAAAACTCAGCCTTTGAAAAACTAAAGAATACTAAAAACTCTAACAGTGGTCCTGATAATGAAAGAATAAACAAAGTACATCCGTGTTCAAAATATTTAGGTGTATAACTTTAGAGAGGACATATGGATCTATCATTAGGCTGTTTCAAACTACATGTGCAAAGTATTCACTTACCAGCTAAATACCAACATGATCATATTCTTGATCACCTTCAATATACCTGTGAATGACCAAGACTTTGAGTTCTTGCACACACAATCAATTAAAAGGAAACCAGAGGTTTGAATAAAAATATAATAAAAGTAATCTATATCTACCATTACAGAAACTACCATCAATCCGAATCCCATATTATTATAAACCCTAAACCCACACAATCAACAAAATGAAACCAAAAGTTTGAACGACCGTGTTGTGTGTTCAAAATATTGGAGTTATATAACGTTAGAGAGGGCAGATGAATATGTTATTAGGTTGTTTCAAACTACCCGTGAAAAGTATTCACTGACCAGCTAAATACTAACGTGATCTCATTTTCGATCACCTTTAATGCACCTGTGAAAGACCAAGACTTTAAGTTCTTGCACACACCATCAATTAAAATGAAACCAAAGGTTTGAATAAAAATATAATAAAAGTAATCTCTTATTTACCATTACATAAACTATCATCAATTCAAATCCCATGTTATAATCCTTAAACACACACCATCAACAAAATGAAACCAAAAGTTTGAACGATAAAAGTCGTTGAGAGAGACTGTGTTGTGTGTTCACTCTGATCATGTGCCATATCCCCTGTTTGGAAAAAAGTCACCTTATTCTTAATCCGAATCCAGCTAATTCCCATGGGTAAGTACACAATGGGGATCCTGAGAAGTTTATTTGAAGTGTTAACATCAATATGAATACGTATACAACGAAGTGTTAACATCAATATGAATACACATACAATCCACACTCAAAATAGTGTATTACAAACCAAGCAAGGTAAAATTATGAACAAAATATGAAGAATTTATAGGTATTTGAAAAGGTTTGTCCAGACCTGAAATAACTAAAATATAAACAAAGTCACATCAACAACAAAAAAGAAAGAAATTGAACTGAAAACATATTGGGAAGATAATATCCACTAAAAAAAACCCTTATTTAAACCCATATTCATTGTAGTGATATACGTTCATGAATTTCACCGAAATATTATGACAAAATCTGGTATAAACAATTTTTGCAAAATAAACAACAAATATAATATAGCAAATTAGTACTTTGATCATCAAAACGAATACAAAATATATACACCATTATAAGGGACTTGAATTCCAAAATATATTTTTAATTAAGCGCGTGCACACACACACACAACGTTTTTAAGTTTCACAGAGCTTCAAATGATTGGATAATGCAGTTGGTACACACTTGTTGTCTTATTTCTTAACGAGGGAGCTATTAAAAATAACTACACATTTGGTGTCTTCTTTCTTAATGAGGCAACTATTAACAAACTGTAATACCCCGTACTTTTATAGATATTTATTTATGGGATTAATTAAATTAAAAGTGAATTAATTGAGAATTAATCCGGATAAAATACTAACGAGATGTGAGTTGGTATTTGATTATAATGTGTATACATATGACGTTATATGAATATTGAAAACATTGAAATTGTCGCGAGTTATAAATACGACAATTTGGAAATTTTATCGGGACGCGTGTGACAGTCGCGTCAGGAATATTATTATTATAATTAAAAAGTGAATTTTATTTATATCAACCGTATGGTCATTTTGAGTGCGCCAACGTGTCCGGAAGGGTCGAAATAGTCAGAAAACACTAGTCGGGGGTTTAGTTTGGGTCCCGGGGCATTATTGGGCCATACCGGCAACTTAAAAGGGTATTTTGGTAATTTTGAAAATTGGGGATTTATGACCAACGAATTTTGGGAATTAAAAATAAGGAAATTAATGCCCCACTAACCCATTACCAGCACTTAGGTGATTAGAGGGCAACGGGAGTTAGAGGAGGAAGTTAGAAAAGTTCCCAAAGAGAAAACCTTAACCTCCATCTTCAACCTTCAACCTTGGGAGAGAAAGAGATAGGGCAACCTTCAACATTCAACACCAAACTCAGAGAACAATCCGAGGCAATTGGTTTAATTACGTTAATTTCAAGCGAATGTTTCTTCCATGATTAGAAAATTATATAATCGCATTGTATTGGAAGATTTATAAAAACCCATGAGATTGGAGTTATAAATTCAGATTTGATATAGGGTTGCATGTAGATTTGTTATTGGGTGATTGGACTAAAAAAATTACTACTTTTTATGTTACAAAAACGGATTTATTTATGGAAATTGAAGACTTTAAATTTCTAGGGTTCATGTTTATAAGGTTTGGGAAAAATTGGGGAGTTATGATAATTAGATGATGTTTAGGAAGATTTGGCCCTATGTAAATGTTAAGTTATAACCTACGAATGTTTAGTGTGGATTAGAAACCTTAATATACTATTGGGATAATTTTTATATGGGATTAGAGGTGAAGAAAATAGAGAAAAACGAGATAGGAAAATTCTGGGCTCGAAACTGGCATCTCGTTAGAAGACCTGCCCAGGTCGTTCGAACGAGCTCGTTCGAACGAGCTTCTAACGAGTTGACAGTTTGACTTTAACGAGTGGGATGTTCGTTCGATGCCTTTCGTTCAAACGAGATCTCGTTAGATGCCCACTTCGTTCGAACGACCTCGTCCGAACGAGACTTCTAACGAGTTGACAGTTTGGCCTTTTTGGCCTGATTTGATTTCTAGTGTCCCGTAACCTTGTTTAATTGTAGAGATAACATTCCCTTGATGACTAATTGATATAGTTGGTATATTAGGGATATATTGAGGAGTAAAATATAGAATAATGATTTGAACCAAATGGTATTTGTGGAATAGGACGTGTGCGACTAATCACTATGTGAGGATAATTAATGACTTAAACGCATATAAACCGGGGGCGTATAACTTGTGTGACATTAACAGTTGGTATAAGAATAATAAGTATACCACTGATAAAATATGGTAATTACTAAGATGTATGCATGCTTAGTATGTATGATTTTATGTGTATGACATACCTACCATACTTGCTATCACGGGAGGTTTACGTTCGCTTAGGGCCATCTAATCTTTGTGTGCCCGGATTTAGATTGGTACCTCGAGGACATAGTTCAAGAGAATGACTTATTTATGAGTTAATAAGTCAGCTGACTATGGAGCGTAGGTATGTACGTGACCCATGGATATGTTGAATTATGTTCGCCTCCATCTTTGTGTGTTGTGCTTATTCTAACAATTCCTGAGAGATTCGGAATTTGTAATCCTTATGTACGTGATGTACCGGGATGGATAACAGAGTATGTGTGCACCGCAACTTAGCCTCGGGGTGCTTGTATTGTATATTTATGATGTGAATGATATACGGTTAAATGAACAGACTTGTCATGTTTAATTATGAGAATAATTTATAGTAACTCCTTGAGAAGATAAATAAGGGGATAACCTCCAGTAAATTGTATTGCTAATAATTGAGAATCCGAGTTTAAGTAAAGCTATCTATTTAAGTGATAACATTGGGAATTCATATTGTGAATCGAGTAGAAAGGTTAGAACTTATGTCGGTTTAGTTAGGTATGAGAATCACTTGAATGGGTACGGTACGTTAGGAGTGCACAATTAGTCGAGAGGTGAGTATTTCATGTGAGAGCACGTCCTAACATGTATTTTGCATTTATAGTTTTAATGTTATTAAAGCACTTGCTGTTTTTAAAATACTCTCCACTTTCGGGCTCTGACCCGTTTGCTTTCAAATCTATTTTTGTAAAAACCTTTTTAGGTGCCTAGCCACAAGGACACCATGCCTAGGAATTCTATTCAGGTGACAAGTTGTAGCTGTTGTGGAAGTTACAGGGCCTTGACAGTAGACGCCTCTTTTCTAGCCTTGACTCCATGTTCAGTTTTATCATTTGTAGGGCATCTCTCCCACTTCCATTAGAGACATTTTATATTCCAGTTATTCAGACTTTGGTTTGTAATTAATTCAGGATGCAAACTTGTTTTATCTTTTTCCATATTGGGATTGTTGTGAGGAGTATTTCCTCTAGACTCATTATTACTTGTTGATTTCACTATTGGGACTTTATTGTGTATGGTTATGTTATTATTTTATTCTTCACTTACTTCATGTTAATCAGATTTAATTTAAAATTTTGACAACTCGCTTTTTAAATACTAGGTGGTTAGTAATCATTAAAATGTTTTCGACAGTGATGCTATTAACTGAACCAACTCGGCATTTTGTATTAATTTAATAAAGGAGTAACTACCCGATATTTAATTAGTCGGGGTGTCACAGGTGGTATCAGAGCATCAAGTTCTAGTGTCCTTTAGGATCTGTATGGCTTGTTATGTTTTCGCTGAGCTTTCTTTGATGTAGAGCCCTATATTTTAGGACTGTTGTATTCTTTTATGTATGCTTCGCTCTTCAGCTATTTTGGGTTTATAACTGCAAACTTATAGACCTTACTCTTATTTCAGATGCCTCCACGACGTGCACCACGGGTTCCTAGGAATGCACAGCCGGAGCCCCAGCCAGCTCCAATACAGGGCACCATGAATGCCGTTGAGGTTGCAACCATTGTAGCCCAAGCGGTAAATGCCGCTCTCGCCGTTGTACAGCAGGCACCACCCCAGGCGCCAGTAGCCGCGCCAGTTCAGGCACATGCATTCCCGTCTGCTTGGGAACGCGTTCGTGATGCTTTTCAGAAAGCACACCCTCCGGAGTTCGCACGTAGCTCCGATGTTGTGGTATCTAGTCAGTGGAGGAAAGACATTCAGAGGCACTTGAGGATGTATGAGTGCACCGATGTTCAGAAGAAAGTACTAGCTACTTTCAAGCTACTGGGATCTGCACTGCAGTGGTGGGAGTCTATTACCACTGCAGAGGAGAGAGATACTCTCACGATACAGGAGTTTTGGGTGCGGTTTGACCGCAAGTATTTTCCGTCACCCATTCACACGGAAATGAGGAGGAAGTTAATGAATCTCAGACAGGAGGGAAAGACTGTGGTCGAGTATGAGGCCGAATTCACTAATCTACTGAATATTGTTCCGGATGAAATACCGACAGAGGAGAAAAAGATTCAGAAGTTTATAGATGGATTGACATGGAGGATCCGTCAGCATTTATTGGGGAACCTCTCGTTGGCCACTTATTCTGACGTGGTTAACGCTGCATTGTTACACTGTCAGGATCACCGCTTTCACATGGATGAGAGCAAGAGATCAGGAGAGTCCAGCCATCAGGGCAGGACTGGGGGAAATGGTGCCAATGGGGCACAATCTATTCAGGGGCAGAGGCAGGGTGACCAGGGTTCCCAGCAGGGGGATCATAAGAGGTTCAGATCGGGGAATTTCAGGCACGAATAGGGAGGTTTTAGGCAGGGCCATCAGGGCCAGCAGGGGCAGAATAGCCAACAACAGTTTCAGCAGGGCCAGCAGGGGCAGGGGAGGAATGGTAACGACCACCAAGGCCGAGGGCAGCAGGGACAGCGAGGGGGAAACTTCTAGGGGAAGTGTTTCATTTGTGGTAAGATTGGCCACAAACGTCAGGATTGTCCTGATAAGGGCAAGGCCCCACAGCAGCAGCAGGGTGCTCGACACGAGCCACAGAGGCCTATGTTTCCCGTCGCCCTCCCAGCACCACCACAAATGGCAGCATTACCACCCATTCCAGCAGTCCCAGTTCAGCAGGGACAGCTTCAGCATGGGAGAGTGTATCAGCTCCAGCAGGTCGCAGCCCCACAGGATCCGCCAGCCATTGAGGGTATGTTCTCTATTCAGGGGACTCTGGGGCGTATTTTATTTGACACGGGGGCTACACACTGTTTCATTGCTATGAGATTTGCACGCACCATTGGGTTATTAGACACCGCCGAGAGTACGGTTACTTGTGTAGATTCACCGTTAAGTAGGGGTTCCGTGATTTCCCTTGTATGTAGAGGCGTGGGTATAGAGATCGGGAGGTTTACTTTACCCGCGGATATGTTAGTGTTAGAGATAACCGAGTATGATGCCATTATTGGTATGGATTGGCTAGTTGCTTATCGAGCCATGATTGACTGTTTTAGTAGGAGTATTATCTTTGCCATTCCCGGGCAGAAGATGTTTTTAGTGGCGATGCCTCGTCCTGAGGGAGGATCGTCCACTCATTTGTACTACATAGAGGAGGAGACCTCTAAGGAAGTGGTGATACCACTTGATTCGATACCCGTTGTTAGTGAGTTCGCCGATGTATTTTAGGATATACCTGGATTACCTCCGAGTAGGTAGATAGATTTTGTGATCGATTTGACGCCGGGCACTCGGCCTATTGCCCGCGCACCTTACCGTATGGCTCCAGTTGAGATGAGAGAGTTATGGGACCAGATTGAGCAGTTGTTGGGTCAGGGGTTTATACGGAGGAGTATTTCGCCGTGGGGTGCCCCTGTGTTGTTCGTTAAGAAGAGGGATGGATCGTTGAGGTTGTGTATAGATTATCGGGAGTTGAATAAGGTCACGATACGGAATAAGTATCCGTTGCCCCGAATCGATGACTTATTCGACCAGCTGAGAGGAGCTTCTTTCTTCTCAAATATTGATTTGCGATCGGGATACCATCAGTTACGTATCAGGGAGGAGGACGTCTCGAAGACTGCTTTCTTAACGAGATATGGTTCCTACGAGTTTCGGGTTATGCCTTTTGGTTTGACCAACGCTCCAGCCGTGTTTATGGACTTGATGAATAGGGTGTTCAGAGAGTTCCTAGACCAGTTCATCATTATTTTCATTGATGACATTCTGGTTTACTCCCAGACAGAGGAGGAGCACGCCGAGCATTTGAGGCAGGTTTTGCAGACGCTACGTCAGAACGAGCTGTATGCAAAGTATGAGAAGTGCGGGTTTTGGCTGAAGGAGGTTCAGTTTTTGGGGCATATTATTTCCGACCGGGGGATATCTGTTGATTCGGGGAAGGTATCCGCGGTGAGGGAGTGGGGACAACCCACGACACCGACTGAGATCCGTAGTTTCTTGGGCCTAGCAGGATACTATAGGAGGTTCATTCGGGGTTTCTCAAAGATAGCGTGTCCTTTGACACATCTGACTCGTAAGGGTGTGCCATTCATTTGGAGTGATGCCTGTCAGCTGGCATTTGATGAGTTGAAGGACAAGTTGACCTCAGCACCTGTGTTAGCATTGTCGAGACTGGGAGTTGAGTATCTAGTTTACACCGATGCATCCTTACAGGGACTTGGAGGTGTATTGTAGCAGGAGAGTCAGGCCATAGCTTATGCGTCCCGTAAGCTTAAGCCTCACGAGAAGAATTACCCCACTCATGATTTGGAGTTAGCGGCAGTTGTATTTGCCCTTCGGATTTGGAGACATTATCTTTTGGGGGAGAAGTTTCGATTGTTCACGGACCACAAGCCCTTACAGTACCTATTCACGCAGAAGGAGTTGAATATGCGGCAGCGAAGGTGGCTTGAGTTTGTGAAGGATTATCAGTTCGATATCCAATATCACCCGGGGAAGGCTAACGTGGTAGCAGACGCGTTGAGCCGTAGGCCAGTAGATGAGGTGGCAGGGGTGTGGAAGGAGTTGGGACACCAGGATGCAGTGGCCCGATCATTCATGTCGGTAATGACTGTTACACCGCAGATTGTCACGAGAGTGGTAAAGGCATAAGCAGATGACTCGTTCTGTCAGGAGCAGATAGTTCGATTATTAACAGAGGGAGCCGAGTCCTATACCGTTAGCTCAGACGGGGGATTACGCTTCAATGGGAGACTGGTAGTTTCGGAAGGGGAGGAATTACGACACGAGGTGATGGTAGAGTCGCACGGCTCACGGTTCGTGGTACATCCCGGTGGGGATAAAATGTACCAAGATATGAGACATCAATATTGGTGGAGCGGGATGAAGAGAGATATTGCCGTGTTTGTTTCTAAATGCGCCACTTGTCAGCTAGTAAAAGTGGATCATCAGAGACCGGCAGGACTTCTACAGCCGTTAGAGGTCCCGATGTGGATGTGGGAGAGCATCTCCATGGACTTTATCACGGGGTTGCCTACGTCACAGAGAGGTCACGACTCCATTTGGGTAATTGTGGACAGGTTGATCAAAGTTGCTCATTTTCTACCCGTAAGGACAGACTACACTACGGGACAGTATGCCCAATTTTTTATTGCAGAAATTGTGAGACTTCACGGTGTGCCCCTAAATATCGTGTCTGACCGAGACAGGATATTTGTTTCGCGATTTTGGGAGAGTTTTCAGGAGGCCATGGGCACGGAGTTGCGGTTGAGTACGGCATATCACCCGCAGACCGACGGGCAAACCGAGCGTACAAACCAGATGTTGGAGGACATGTTGCGTATGTGCATCATTGATTTTGGGGGTGGATGGAAGCAGTATCTTCTACTGGTGGAGTTTGCTTACAACAACTCCTACCAGTTCACCATTGGCATGGCTCCATTTGAGGCGTTATACGGTAGACTTGTCGTTCCCCAGCATGTTGGTTGGAGGTGGGTGACAACAAACTACTTGGGCCGGAAGTGATTCAGGATACTTCGACAAGGATAGAATTGATACGGAGTCGCATTCGGGTAGCTCAGGATCGGCAGAAAAGCTACGCTGATGCGAAGAGGTTCTTCAGGGAGTTCCAAGTGGGGGACCAGGTTTTACTCAGAGTATCTCCTATGAAGGGGATTATGCGATTTGGGAAGAAGGGGAAGTTGGCACCGAGATATGTGGGGCCATTTCCTATCATCGAGCGGATTGGGTCTGTTGTGTATAAACTTGGGTTGCCGGAGCATTTACACAGGATTCATGATGTGTTTCATATTTCCTCGCTAAGGAAATATCTTAGAGATGATTTGGCTCATTCTCATATTGCTTTGGAGGACATCGATCTCCGACCCGATAGCTCCTACGAGGAGGGACCGATTGCTATTTTGGACCGAAGTGAGCGGAAACTGCGGTCAAAGATAGTTCCATTAGTACGTGTTCAGTGGCGGCATCATAATGCCAAGGAGTCCACATGGGAGCGCGAGGATGAGATGCGCGAACGTTATCCAGAGTTGTTTTTACCAGGTACTTTCTAGTTCCGAATTTCGGGATAAAATTCTGTTATTAAGGGGGAAGTATGTAATACCCCGTACTTTTATAGATATTTATTTATGGGATTAATTAAATTAAAAGTGAATTAATTGAGAATTAATCCGGATAAAATACTAACGAGATGTGAGTTGGTATTTGATTATAATGTGTATACATATGACGTTATATGAATATTGAAAACATTGAAATTATCGCGAGTTAGAAATACGGCAATTTGGAAATTTTGTCAGGACGCGTGTGACAGTCGCGTCAGGAATATTATTATTGTAATTAAAAACTAAATTTTATTTCTATCAACCGTATGGTCATTTTGAGTGCGCCAACGTGTCCGGAAGGGTCGAAATAGTCAGAAAACACTAGTCGGGGGTTTAGTTTGGGTCCCGAGGCATTATTGGGCCATACCGGCAACTTAAAAGGGTATTTTGGTAATTTTGAAAATTGGGGATTTATGACCAACGAATTTTGGGAATTAAAAATAAGGAAATTAATGCCCCACTAACCCATTACCAGCACTTAGGTGATTAGAGGGCAACGGGAGTTAGAGGAGGAAGTTAGAAAAGTTCCCAAAGAGAAAACCTTAACCTCCATCTTCAACCTTCAACCTTGGGAGAGAAAGAGATAAGGCAACCTTCAACATTCAGCACCAAATTCAGAGAACGATCCGAGACAAGTGGTTTAATTACGTTAATTTCAAGCGAATGTTTCTTCCATGATTAGAAAATTATATAATCGCATTGTATTGGAAGATTTATAAAAACCCATGAGATTGGAGTTATAAATTCAGATTTGATATAGGGTTGCATGTAGATTTGTTATTGGGTGATTGGACTAAAAAAATTACTACTTTTTATGTTACAAAAACGGATTTATTTATGGAAATCGAAGACTTTAAATTTCTAGGTTTCATGTTCATAAGGTTTGGGAAAAATTGGGGAGTTATGATAATTAGATGATGTTTAGGAAGATTTGGCCCTATATAAATGTTAAGTTATGACCTACGAATGTTTAGTGTGGATTAGAAACCTTAATATACTGTTGGGACGATTTTTATATGGGATTAGAGGTGAAGAAAATAGAGAAAAACGAGATAGGAAAATTCTGGGCTCGAAACTGGCATCTCGTTAGAAGACCTGCCCAGGTCGTTCGAACGAGCTCGTTCGAACGAGCTCGTTCGAACGAGTTGACAGTTTGACTTCTAACGAGTGGGATGTTCGTTCGATGCCTTTCGTTTGAACGAGATCTCGTTAGATGCCCACTTCGTTCGAACGAACTCTCGTTCGAACGACCTCGTCCGAACGAGACTTCTAACGAGTTGACAGTTTGGCCTTTTTGGCCTGATTTGATTTCTAGTGTCCCGTAACCTTGTTTAATTGTAGAGATAACATTCCCTTGATGACTAATTGATATAGTTGGGATATTAGGGATATATTGAGGAGTAAAATATAGAAGAATGATTTGAACCAAATGGTATTTGTGGATTAGGACGCGTGCGACTAATCACGATGTGAGGATAATTAATGACTTAAACGCATATAAACCGGGGGCGTATAACTTGTGTGACATTAACAGTTGGTATAAGAATAAGAAGTATACCACTAATAAAATATGGTAATTACTAAGATGTGTGCATGCTTAGTATGTATGATTTTATGTGTATGACATACCTACCATACTTGCTATCACGGGAGGTTTACGTTCGCTTAGGGCCATCTAATCTTTGTGTGCCCGGATTTAGATTGGTACCTCGAGGACATAGTTCAAGAGAATGACTTATTTGTGAGTTAATAAGTCAGCTGACTATGGAGCGTAGGTATGTACGTGACCCATGGATATGTTGAATTATGTTCGCCTCCATCTTTGTGTGTTGTGCTTATTCTAACAATTCCTGAGAGATTCGGAATTTATAATCCTTATGTAGCAGAGTATGTGTGCACTGCAACTTAGCCTCGGGGTGCTTGTATTATATATTTATGATGTGAATGATATACGGTTAAATGAACAGACTTGTCATGTTTAATTATGAGAATAATTTATAGTAACTCCTTGAGAAGATAAATAAGGGGATAACCTCCAGTAAATTGTATTGCTAATAATTGAGAATCTGAGTTTAAGTAAAGCTATCTATTTAAGTGATAACATTGGGAATTCATATTGTGAATCGAGTAGAAAGGTTAGAACTTATGTCGGTTTAGTTGGATATGAGAATCACTTGAATGGGTACGGTACGTTAGGAGTGCACAATTAGTCGAGAGGTGAGTATTTCATGTGAGAGCATGTCCTAACATGTATTTTGCATTCATTGTTTTAATGTTATTAAAGCACTTGCTATTTTTAAAATACTCCCCACTTTCGGGCTCTGACCCGTTTGCTTTCAAATCTATTTTTGTAAAAACCTTTTTAGGTGCCCAGCCACAAGGACACCATGCCTAGGAATTCTATTCAGGTGACAAGCTGTAGCTGTTGTGGAAGTTACAGGGCCTTGACAGTAGACGCCTCTTTTCTAGCCTTGACTCCATGTTCAGTTTTATCATTTGTAGGGCATGTCGCCCACTTCCATTAGAGACATTTTATATTCCAGTTATTCAGACTTTGGTTTGTAATTAATTCAGGATGCAGACTTGTTTTATCTTTTTCCATATTGGGATTGTTGTGAGGAGTATTTCCTCTAGACTCATTATTACTTGTTGATTTCACTATTGAGACTTTATTGTGTATGGTTATGTTATTCTTTTATTCTTCACTTACTTCATGTTAATCAGATTTATTTTAAAATTTTGACAACTCGCTTTTTAAATACTAGGTGGTTAGTAATCATTAAAATGTTTTCGACAGTGATGTTATTAACTGAACCAACTTGGCATTTTGTATTAATTTAATAAAGGAGTAGCTACCCGGTATTTAATTAGTTAGGGTGTCACACAAACTACTTCAGATCATAAAATTTATTAAAAACAGAGTGTATACCAGAGGCATCTACAAACACCAAGCGCATATTTACCAAGAATGAGGCATTTACAAACAAACCGAATTCATCACCAAGCGCATATTTACATTTCAAGCGTCGCTAAACAAACCGAATACATCACTAAGATCTATACACGTAAATATATACACCAATAAGCTCCGAAACAAATTTGAACCTTAATAATCCTAAAACTTGAAAAACTAATTAGAGAGCGTATACCTGAACACCAAATTGGAGACACAAAAATGGTTAAATCAAAGTGAAACAAATCATGGTTAAATTTGCAAAGTGAAACCAATAATCATTATTAGATCTGAAAAACCAAGTACCAACATTACATTTAAACCAAAAAATGAAACAAATTTCAAAATCTTAATTTTTTAAATAAAAAATTAAAAAAATGATGTGAATAACTATACCATAATTTAAATACCACCAAGGTAGACCATTCCACACCACACAATACTTATGCAATGGTACCTGAGAGCAATAACACATCAGAATTAGTAATGATTTTTAATGAAACCCTAATAGTAGTAAAGATTTCTTCAGATCTAAAAGAATATTTAGGTATATAACCCAAATCGAAATAAAAAAAATAAACCACAAATGTAAATAAAAAAAGCCAAATCCAAAAGTGTTCAGATCCATTATTGTGTGAGGAAATCTTACTGTGTGTACAAATAAATAAAAACCCAATAGTGTTTAGATCCGTTATTGTGTGTGCGTACATGCGTGTGTGTAGGAGTGTGTGAAAAAGAGGTGCAGGGAGAGGGAGGCCGGAGAAAAAGTCTGATTCGTGAGAGGGAGGAAGGGAGGGAGTGAAGGAGGATTTTTAATAAAAAGGAAAAGATGAAATGAGAGAGAGAGAGAGAGAACGGAGACGACTAGGTTTGGAAAAGGGAGGCGGATGAGTGAGAAGAGGGAGGCTATAATGTGAAATCGTGGCTTAGGGTTTGGGGTCATGTCTTTGGTAGGAAATGATCTCAGCCCTCCATTTTCAGTCTTGTTGGCTTCGATCTGAACCGTGAAGTGTCTTCCCATCTTATGAATAGTGAAAACACCATTATAACTTATTATATAGATATAATATTTTTTTGTTAATATTATTTTTAGAATATACATACACTCACATTATAAAATATACGAAATATATACATATATGAAATACACCAAATGAAATATACGAAATATATGAATTATTTATAAAAATATACGAAATATATAAAAAATACACAAAATATATGAAATATACAAAATATTTAAAAAAGTATACGAAATATATGAAATATACGAAGAAAATATAAGCAATATGTGCTATATTTAAAAAAAATATACGAAATATATGACAATATACAAAATATATAAATGTAAAAAATACATACATATACGTAATATATTAAATATAAATAATTGAAATATATTAAATATACAAAATGTTTACATATATAAAATACACACAATATACAAAATATACATATATACTAAAATATATGAAATATATAAATGTTCGAAATATATAAATATATAAAATATATTAAATTTACGAAATATATGCACATATGAAATATACGCAATATATGAAATATACATATATACTAAAATATATGAAATATATTAATGTATGAAATATATAAATATATAGAACTATACGCAATATATAGATATACTATAATATATAAAATATACGATATATATATATATACACAAATTTATGAACAATATATATTTATATATATATTTATGAAATATATAGAGTTTAAAAGAAATTTAATTTTGAGTAATTTGTCATTCAAAGGTGACAAATAAAAATCTGACTCCCTCCAAAGAATTAGTTTCAAAGGTAATAAATTATAAATAAAACATATTGTATATGAAAAATAAATTTAAGACAAATTAAAACTATCAAATAAATTAAAAGTTAATTTACATTGAAATTAAGGCGCTATAAAATAAAAGGCCAAAGTTCTAGTTGTAGAGGTTTGTTTCAACAAGTAAAACCTATTACGCTCACTCCACGAGTGGTGAAAATGGAAATCCAGTGCCTCCATGTTCCTTTAACGTCGAACCTCATTCCTCTCCGTACAAATCTCAGCTGTGCTATTTACATTTCCAAAGCCAACAAGCTGCTGACTGCTAAGCCTTTTCCAATATCCGGTATGTTCGCTTTCACTTTCATTTTCATTCATGCAATACTGTTACATGTATACCGCATATCCATTAGAATCTATAAAGTTGTATCTAATGATTGAAATACGAACTATTGCCGTACACAGGACCTCAATCGCTATCAATCCAATCCCGAGTTCGGTTTCGCCCTTGCATCGACATACACAAGGTATTGTTTGATTTTTGTTTTTGTTGATCTAGATTTTACTTGCCTCAACGTGCGGTTAAAGTACTCGTGGTTTAACTAACTTTCATTCTCTTTAACTTGATGAACCCCCAAGGAACTTATGCGGCTCAAATCAAGCAAACTGCAGGGAAATAAAAATTTGCCTTCTTACCATATATGTTTAGGAGTTTATGGCAGAAAAGAGAGGAAAAAAAGGTTATAATAAAAGAGGAGAAAATAAAAGAAATGATAGTAATTTTTTTTTTTGAGTGTGGGAGCTAGCTTCCTTGTTTGGAAGTTGAGAAGAAAAGAAAGAGTAAAGTTGAAAAGAAAAGGAAAGACAAAATAAATACTATTATACCCTTTCAAATAGTACATTTAGGTACTAATAGATAATAGGGCTTTTTTAACTTAGCTCCCTGGAAGATGAAAAATTAGACATCCCCCTAGATTCTAACACCGTTACTTTTCCGTTAAAAAATCATTCTAATTCATATTATGGCTTGCCCCTTATCCTTTTTGGACAAAATACCATCTTCTTTCGCATCTTCATTTTTTTCTCCAAACCTAACTCTTAACCCTAATTTTATGGACACCGCATTTACTCATTGTTAAGAAACCCCATCTTCATAGTGATCCTAATTTTATGGACACCACATTATGTAACAAAACACAAGATCTACTCAGAATAACCATAAAAAGAAGCTAAACCATTCAACCCATTGGTAGCAGCCCAAACTGACAAACCCGGAATCACCAAAACCATCGCAATACCAACGTAACAACCAACAACCAACAACCACCAACTCAAACCAAAATTGCAAATTGCAGGGCACCATTCAAACCCAACCAATATCACAAACCGCCATCAACCTGTTCAAATCGCCACATCATCACCCAATTCAAACTTCAATTGATTTGAGGAGATAGAAATCGAAGAGAGAACCAATTCATTAGAGAGAGAGAGAGAGGGGGGGGGGGGGATATCACAGTGGCTGTCAAACCACCGCTTGATGGTCTACGGTGACCTATTTGTTCGACATGAGCATATTGGATAAAGAAGAGGTCAACCCCCCTGCCTATTTTCTTCGATCCAAGACAAAACAGAGAAAACCCATTTGGATTTAGTTGGGTGATTTGAGTATTAAAGCCTTGTTTAGTGAAAAGTACTTGATTATAATTCAGAAGGATGAAATATACTTTCGAAAGATGAAATCTAATTTTATGGTGGTGTCCAGTTAAATTAGAGTTAAGAGTTTGGCTTGGGGAAGAAGCTGAAAAAGGAAAGAAGATGATATTTTTGTCCCAAACTATAGGGGGTAAGTCAAAATATGAATTAGATTGATTGTTTAATGGAAAAGTAACGGTGTTAGAATCTAGGAGTTATGTCTAATTTTTCATCTTCCAGGGGTTGAGTCAAAATACGCTATTATTGCAGGGGGTTAAGTAAAAAAAGCCCTAGATAATATAGATGTATGGGTATAAATGTCAATTTAAATAATACACGAAAACTCAATTTTTGCTTCTCTCATTTATTTCCATTTCTGAGATTAAAGTTTTTGGAGAGAGTTTCATTAAAACAATTTTTTTATCTCTTCATTAAATGCCCAACCGAGAGAAAAGTTAAGGCCTTAGTTTCAGAAAAAAGGTTGTTTCTAGATTTTTTTTATGTGTAAAACGGAAAAATAAAAAATGCGTTCATATGTCTATTATTTCCAAAATAGTAAACAGTTTTATTTTTTCCAAAATAGTTAACTGTTTTCCATTTTTTCAATTTTCTAGAAAATTGGGAAAACATAATTATAATTTTTTATAAATTTTTTCCTTCATATTCAAAATTTATTTTAAACTTACCACCACCACCTCCACCTCCACGACCTCAAGGTCCTCACCTCCACCTCCACGTCCACCTCCACCTCCACATCACGACTTTACCTCCACCACCACCACCACTGCAACCACTACTGCACCATCGCCACCACTGCACTAATGACGGAGGCTAGGTGGTGAGGTAGCACCAACAACATAATTCTCCACCTCCATTAAACAATTTAAAAGTGATGACGAGGAAGAATATGAGGGCCCTTTTGAGGAATTTTGCACGTCCATCGGCACTCACCATCGTCTTTCTTGCCCTCACACCCGCACATAATGGTCTTACTGAACGAAAGCATCGTCACATCGAGGATATGTCCCGCACTCTCCTTCTCTATAGTCACGTTCCCCTCTGCCATTGGCCTGAAGTTATCTCCACCTTTGTTCATCTTAAGTTATCTCCACCTTTGTTCATCTTATCAATCGTCTCCCCTCTCCCAATCTTAATTGGGCTTCTCCCTTCTTCCGTTCTATGGGATTTCCCCCTCATACTTCGATCTTCGTGCTTTTGGTTGTGCCTGTTACCCCCATTTGGGTGCTTATTTCACTAACAAATTATTGCCATGAACTGTTGAATGTGTGTTTTTAGGTTACAACTTACAACACAAAGAATATTGCTGCATGGATCGCTCAACAAGCCGTGTCTACATATCTCGCTATGTTCGTTTCAATGAACACCATTTTCCCTTCTCTATTGCTACCCCCACCTCTACCCCTTCTCCTTGGATATCCGTACCTCTTATCTCTC
Organism: Sambucus nigra; assembly: GCA_949130495.1. Lineage (NCBI taxonomy): Eukaryota > Viridiplantae > Streptophyta > Magnoliopsida > Dipsacales > Adoxaceae > Sambucus > Sambucus nigra. Next base: position 497,165,212 of record OX422208.1, on the reverse strand, counting down.
CCGCCCCTTTCCCCTCCTTCCCCCCACCCACTCCTCGAACCTTCTCCTCATGAACCCTATCCTCTACATTATCACTGTTGCTCCGCCCAACCACCTCCAGATACCCCTGCCCCTCCCTTCAACCCTGCAAACATTTCCTCCTCCCCTGCCCTCACTCGACATCCCATGGTCATTCGACAGCAAGTCGGTACCCATAAGCTCCTCTGCCGAATAGATGACACCATCAGATATCCTTTCCCAAAGTTCTGCTGGCTCACCTACCGTCCTTTACCTCCGAATCCACCGGTTACTCTCAAGCCTCCCTCATTTCCGAATTTAATGAGTACGGAGTTCAATGCCTTACTTAAGAACTCTACTTGGTTTCTTGTTCCTTCAGATCATGATCAATATTTATTTGGATGCAAATGGGTGTTTAAGATAAACCGCTGTGCTGATGGTTTCATTGAGCGCCACAAAGGCTCGCCTGGTTGCAAAGGGTTTTCACCATCGGGCTGGTATTGATTTCGAGGAAACATTCAGCCCGGTCATCAAGCACAGTTCTCAGCCTTGCTATCTCACAAGGGGCTGGTCTTGTCATCAACTTGATGTGAAAAATACCTTTTGTTATTGGATCTTTTCATCAGCGGTTCAGTAGTTTTTTTTCTCCAGTATGGGTTTACTTAGAGTCGTGCCGTTCACTCTCTGTTCATTTACCAATCCGAGTGTGCGGTTCTCTACATTCTACTGTACGTGAATGGTATCATTTTTACTAGCGACACCCTACATCTCGTCACTTCCTTCATTACCACTTTGGGCAATAAAATTGAGCTAAGTGACCTCGGCCCCCTCTCCTACTTCCTTAGTCTTGCAACCACCTATCCCCATAACTGTCTTCACCTCTCCCAAACCAAATACACTATTGATCTTTTCCACCGCTTCAACATGACTGGCTGCAAGCCCTGCTCTACACCCGTTTGTGCCAAAATCTAGCTCTCAACCAACACCGATAACCTCATTTATGATCCCACCGAGTGTTGCCAGTTAGTCGGCTTTCTTCAGTACCTTACATTCATCCGCCCTGACAGAGCCTACGCTGTCCATCATGTGGCTCAATTCACGAGTCAAAGTCGTCACCTTCATCTCATAGGTTCATAGGTTTTCCTGATCATGGTCTCCTCTTTCGCCTTTCCTCCAACCCTTTATCATCATTGCCCACACCGATGCTGACTGGGTTGGGTGCCCCGACTCCTGCTGCTCCATTATTGGCCTCTGTGTCTTCTTCAGCTCTAACCTTATCTCTTGGACTACTAAGTCATCATTTTCCGCTCTAGTGCCGAAGCTGAGTATCGCTCCCTAGCTCATGTCTGTGCTGAAACAACTTGAATTTTCTATCTCTTCATCGAGCTTGCAGTTCCATTCCCTAAGCCTATCACATGTGATAATCTCAGCACCACTTACATACCTCTAACCCTGTTTTTCATGCCCGCACTGAACAAATTGAGTTGAACTATCATTTCATTCGAGAACGTCTCCTAGCCGACTCTCATTGAATTCACTGTCCCCTTTCCGGATTAACTTGCGGATATTTTTACCAAAGGGCTCCACAAGCATCGTTTCACTTTGCTAAGGTCCAATCTTGTCTCTCCAGGATAGTCGAGTTTACGGGAGAATGTTAAAGCTCCTTGAAACATGTATCTTAAAACATGCTCTTTGAAACATGATCCCTAAAACATGCCTTACTTTATGGAATTTATTGGTATAATTGTTTTAATATCGTAGGCTTAATTTTAGGCGTAAATCATGCTTCTATGTTCCCTTTATACACATTGTAAGAGCTATATATAGGCCTCCAATTGGAGACGATTGATGAGATGGACAACGGTAAAAATGGCTTCGGGCCAATGATAGAGAGGAACATGACTGGTGAAGAGGAGTATGGGCCATGTCAACTGTGACGATGTTTGCGTTCCGCAAGACTATTTTGTTCAGGAGTATGAGGGCAAGAGAGGCGTTGGTGAATACCATGGGAAGAATATAAATCCTTAATGGGACCGCTTTCTCGACCACCGTTGCTTTGGAATTGTTTGAGAGTGGCGGAGAATAGAATGCGGATGTAGGTGACAAAGTTTTGAATATGGATGAGGACCTCAAATTCTCTTTTCATGAAGAAACGCCATGAATAACGAGTGTAATCATCAGTGAAGAGCACATAATATTTGTAACCCATAACAGAGAGACCAAAAGATTGCCATACATTAGAATGAACTAAGTCAAATGGAGAGTGACTTTTTTATTTCATTAAATAATTGAAACACCTTAGCAAAAGGAAGAATTGTTTTTGAAAGTAGAGGATAAGTGTTTATTTGAGCTTAAGTGAGAGAAAATCTTGGCAGAGGGATGACTAAGTCGTTGATGCCAGAGGGAGGAGGAACTGTGGGAGGCAGTGAGAACCTGGAAGCGAGATGGGAGGGCACGAATTTTATAAAGACCGTCCTTGCAAGGCTTTGATAGAGTAAGGACCCACTAGTGTGATCAAAGATATAAAAGTGAGTGGTATTAAAGTCACTCTCCATTTGCCAACTAGTATTTAGGGGCATATGTTGCCAACCAGTATTAGGGGGCATATAAATGCCTCTTATATCCCCTCATTTTGCATTACAAACATATTATAAATATATGAGAACGAGTGAGAGATATCTTTGTTTATTTCTTTTTTAGTGTGTGAACATTCCGCTGCGTTTACATCACATAAACATAACCAAGAACAATGCATTAATAGTATGGGATTTGATGCATATGAGGGCCCTCCTTCAATGTAACAAACTAGACTATTCTAATCATCTATATCTTTTCTTTTAAGTCAATTATTTATTAGGTTGGGCTTTGTCCTTTTCCTCTTTTTGGCTTGCGTGATGCCCAAGGTTTCCTCCAAACCTAGGCTAATATGTATCCTTTTTGTTCTCTTATAATCATTGGAGGAAAATTAAGAAAATATATTTTTAATTATTCAAGTGTTCGGCTCGAGTCTTTTATTTTTTTTATATAAAACTCTTATAAAAAAGGCTTGCACTCCTAATAGTTGTGCGAGAGTAAGTTTGTGTGTGATCACAATTGTGAATCACGACCACCATCCACAATAAATTGAAACTGAATTAACATGTGCAATGAGTGGGGCTAGTTCTTCAAGCGATTATGGCATAGTTGAGAGTCGACGGACCTGTTGACATTGCTTTCATGCTGGAACCCACTATACACTAGGGGAAAAAGTAAAACAGCCGGAGTGACAACAACCGTGAACCACAAATATCGCGACATTGACTTGGCCCCCCCAAAGGACGCTGCGACCCTCGTTCTTGTTGTTGCTAACTTTGAAGTCATCCTTCGAGCTCGTGTAAACAAAGAAAGCAACGGGGAAAAAGAGAATCCTCATTGTCAGACCTTGCATAGCCATTTTAACAAACTCGTTCCGCTAAACTGTTCTTGCGAACTCGTTAGTTACAATATTGACATCTCCTATCATCCCTGCCATTCGCGCTAGACGTTCAATGCCGAAGCAATCAACGAATGTAGTCTTTATTAAAAGCTTACATCCACAAAAATTAATTTTACCCCGTTTAGTGCTTAACCAGTCACTTCAACATGCCAACAACAAATAAGGTGTAGACCTTTCATAGTCAACGCCTCACCGGTGTCATTGAAGTGACTCAACGATTGACCTTAATCACAAAGTAGTGCCAGTTATCCTTCCTAAAGAAGTCCCTTTTCCTCATTAAAAAAGATTTTGTCATAGCTAGGGTATTTAATACTACACCTAATATATATATATATATATATATATATATAGAGGCAGGCTCCTGTGCACACTAAGTTTGCACATTACCTTTTAAAAGTAGTAAAAAAAATATTTTTGAGTTGATTTTTTTTGTGTGATATTTAAACATTTCAAGGAACCCATATAAAAAAAATCAGCTCAAAAAAACTTTTTTTGCTATTTTTAAAAAATCGGTCAAACTTTCGCAGTTTTTAAGCCCTTTAAAAACTGCGAAAGTTTGACCGATTTTTTAAAAATAGCAAAAAAAGTTTTTTTGAGCTGATTTTTTTTTATATGGGTTCCTTGAAATGTTTAAATATCACATAAAAAAATTGGTGTGCGCCAGCACTAAGTTTGCCTACTTTTAAAAGGTAATGTGCAAACTTAGTGTGCACAGGAGCCTGCCTCTCTCTCTCTCTCTATATATATATATATATATATAAACACAAGCCATGAAGGATCTTAAATGAGATATCACGTATTCATTACAAAGGGCCAAAACTCTTGCACATCAACTCTACACCAACATGTCACATATTCATTACAAACCCTTTGAGTCTTACTTCCACATTCAATAGCGTTTATGGGCTCTCATGAGGTTTACATCGTATTTATTGTAGGTTTTGTTTCTAGTGGTGCTCTCTCTCTCTCTCTCAACATGCTTAAGAGTGTTTATCATCTCACACTTCTTCTACACCTCAAGAAACACACTATGAGATCACTCACACAAACTACTCATCGCAACCAGTTCCTCTAAAATTATAAAATTACAGATTACGCCTCACTCCCCCAGAGCAACCTTGACCTTAAAATTAAACCCTCTGAACCCCAACTACCCTCCTACACTCGGTATGTGGAGAAATTCCACTTTATTTGCACTCAAGCACTTTGCGTGAGTCAGAGGAGTGGCGTATTAGGCACTACATTAGTGAATGCAGACTCGTATCACGTATGAGTTTGCGTGAGATCTTGAACATGGAAAGCCATTGAGTATGCTGGAAAGCTCGATGAACATTTCAAACAAGCAAATATCTCCCAAGATGGGCCACCTAACTTTATGTTGGGGCATGCGAATCGCGGGTCACTCAGGTACGTGGTACGAGTACGGATTCGGGGTACATCTGTTTAGTCAGTACGTGGTATAGTAGGGGTATGCTTAATTGGTTCACTACTTCAAATCATAAGACCACTATAGAACACTTATAAAGTTCTTTTAGTATTATAATCATGTATTTTGTCAAGATTAATGTACTCCATCAATATAAAGAGTTCCCTAAGAATGTATGCAATGGATAATCTCGATACTCTATACTTTATAATAAGATATATAAAACATTATGTATATATATTGGTTGAGAGGCCTTTTCTCTTTCCATATATTCTATTATTAAAGTCCAAAAGTTGCCTTGAAACTAATAATAACTAAAGTAGTTAATGTTAAAATCGGGAATACCATTTTTGGAGATACGGATTGAGAACCCATTATATTTCGGGTCGTACGACTCCGAATCGTGGTACGAAAGGGGATGTAATGATATCGGTACACTACTTGATAGCCTTAAAGTGCTACAATTGTGGTGTGTTTGAGCAGGGTAGCTGATTGCCTCAAGAAAACCATAAGCCAAGCAAACAAGGATCAACAGTCCGTTTCTTCTAACTTCTGCTGGGGAATAATTTGGAGAGTTATATCAACAAAACATAATACGAGATTTCGAGTCTTTGGTTGATCAGCCGACGCCCGAATTTGAATTGGGGAAAAAGGATTTGCAATCCCCCGCCTTACCACTCGGCCATGTTACCAAAACGATACAAAATAGATGAAAATTTTCCCCTTTTGGTTTGGATTACTAAACTTTGGGATCTGTTTGGGAAGTAAGAAGCCCATTTGACACCTCTTTATCTGTAAATATTTCTCGATGTTAAAACACAGAGACAAAGGCCTGATCTTTGAACAGGAAAAAGAGTGGATCTGAAGGGTCCCAAATGAATTGGCTTATTCGAAAAAGGCCTTGTTCTTTGGAAGAATTATCTCGTGTCTGGTACTGCATCCACTCCGCAAGAACTCCGAATCTTTCTCTTGACGCTCATCCTCTTTATCATAAATGATCCGCTTGCCCAATTTTCTCGGGCTTTATTGGCTCGAAGCTCTTTCTTTTTTTTGTTCTATGAGCAGATTCATTTCATTGTGGATGAATCAGTATTGATGCTTTATTACATTGCCGTTTATTTTATGAGATGACAGATCCGGCTCGGTTATTGATAGAGTGAATAAATCTGCCATTTCTTGAAATCTCTCTTCTGATTCAAACTTGTGGTGTAACGTGTATCCTCCCCCGTTTCGGTCACGGAATAGATGAAATAAATCAAAAAATGGATTTTTGTTCAAGAATGAAATCTTATTGGAACTGTCCATATCCAGTTCATCCTTCGGAACCATATCACATCCCGATCCGAAAATATAGATGAATTGAGATGGTATTGTCCCTCACGAAAAACATCAACTCTCCAATTTTCATGATTCTTTTATGATCCCATCTTGATTACGCCTAATTCTCCTCTTCGACAAAAAGTTCATTTCTATATAATTATCGCATTGTAGCGGGTATAGTTTAGTGGTAAAAGTGTGATTTGTTCTATTAACCTCCTTAATAGTTAAGGGGTCTTTCGGTTTGATTCATATTCCGATCAAAAACTTTATTTCTTAAAAGGGCGGCCGTAACTATAACGGTCCTAAGGTAGCGATATTCCTTGTCGGGTAAGTTCCGACCCGCACGAAAGGCATAACGATCTGGGCACTGTCTCGGAGAGAGACTCGGTGAAATAGACATGTCTGTGAAGATGCGGACTACCGGCACCTCGACAGAAAGATCCTATGAAGCTTCACTATTCCCTGAGATTGACTTTGGGCCTTTCCTGCACAGCTTAGGTGGAACGTAAGGTATGTTATAGAGAAAAGAAAGTACAAAAAAGAATGACAAATAAAGGAATTTTGGATTGGACCAGGAATCCAGTTTTGGACTCGGTATGGATAAAAGATCCTCCTATGTTATACTGTTCAATTCTCGACGGCGAATTGATTTGATAGCCTAGATATTGTTATTCATGATATTGATCCGATTCAAGATCATCGAGAGGTAATTGGAAAAAAGAGGGGGATTCATTAGCTCGTTATTTCGAATCAATGAAATGACAGAATCCATAAAAATAATTCAACAGGCTCTAGAAGGAATTCGGGGGGGGGGGGGGGGGGGCTTATGAAGATTTAGAAATCCGGCGCTTTGATAGAATAAGGAGGGATCCCTAATGGAATGATTTTGACTACCGATTCATTAGTAAAAAGCCTTATCACCGATGGTGGTGAAGCGAAGTTGGTGCTAGCAGCAATTGCGGTGGCTCGAAAAATTGCTGATTGCTAAGGTTATCCAAGTTCCACCGGACTCCGAGGCGATTTCTCTTTATCTTCGATGACCTTCAAGAGAGGTGCATATGATGGGTCCCTTTGAAAGTACACAACAAGAGAGAAGATAATATGCTAATTTTCCACGTTTTTCTAGTTAGTTATCAATTAGGCCTGTATATCTTTTAGTTCTCTAGTAAGTATTGAAGAGAGCTTAATAAAATATCTTTTCGGTTATTTTAGTGTTTGGCACGAGTCTTCCGATGTCTCCATGATGACCACACCCAAAGCTGCCTTTCACCCAAACGACGTATGCCATAGACGCCAATAACGTAAACCAAATGAACATGTGTCCCATCGATTTAGTTACACATGGCACAAAAATCTGGAGACAATGCTTTTTTTGGTTGCGGCATCTTCAACGGATAGAATTAAGCTTTTTGCAAATTGTAAGCATCTAAATTTGTCTCACATCATGTTTGCTGATGACCTCTTTATTGTTGCAAAGACTGATGAGAAATCATTTAAAGTTATTGATGTTGTTCTTAAAGAATTTTAGAGTTTCTCTGGTTTGGGGCCTAGCAAAGCTAAATGTGAATACTTTTTTGCTGGTGTTGATGAGGAGTTTAAAAGGAGGTTAAGCAACTTGATGGGGATGAGGGTTGGCAGTTTATGTGTGAAGTATACGGGGGTTCCATCGATTTCTACTAGACTCAGAGCTTATGATTGTAAAATTCTAGTAGAAAAATTGATGTATAAAGTGAAGAGTTGGACAAATATCCAGAGTTCAACTTACCATCTCAGTTTTAAGAAGTATTATGTTTATTGGATTAATATTTTTATATTGCATAAGAGAGTTATTGAAAATATTGACCAAATTCTGAGAAGATTCATATGGACAGGGGTTGATACGAGGAAGAGAGGTGCTGAAGTGTCTTGGGATGATATGTGTTATCCTATTGATGACGGAGGGCTTGATATCAAGAATTTGTTAAATTGGAACAAAGCTAGCATGCTTTAGACACATCTGGGATTTGACCAGTAAAAAGGACACTACATGGGTTAAATGGATTCGTTCTGTGATGATTAAAAGTGATTCTATTTGGAAAGTGAAATTAGGAAGTAATTGCTCTTGGACTTGGAGGAAATTGTGGAAAATGATGGTTGAAGCTAGGAAATTTATTAAATATCATGTTGGGAAGGGGGCTAGCACTTATTTTTGGATTGATAATTGGCATGATAGAGGTCCTCTTGTGGAGTGCTACGAGAGAACTATCTTTGATGCTACTAGTAGGGTTAGTGCAAGAAGAGCTTCTGAATTTATTAGTGATGATGAATGGTTATTTCCTAGACCTATTTCTAATGATCTAGCTAAATTAGCTAGAAGCTCTATTAAATCTCAGAGTGAAGTGGATGACTGGGTTACTTGGGAGGGATCTACAAATTGTGTTTATAAATGTGAAGTTGCCTATGAGATGCAGAAAACAAATGGTGGAATGGTGTAATTTGGTGTGGTTTCCTAGAAGATTGCCTAAATGTGCATTTCTTTTATGGGTTACTTGACTTAATAAACTGTGGACGAGAGATAAATTGGAGTGGGACAGTATCAACAGTGACATACGTGACACAATTGAGAATAGAAATCATCAATTTTTTGATTGTTCCTTCTCTAGTCATGGAGGAAAATCTTGCGAAATAATGGTAAATGTTTTGAGGAAGAAATTAGATTAAACTCAAGCAAGAAGACGTCTTTTGTAAGTAATATCAGTAAGCTATCATTATCTGTTACTGTCTACTGTATTTGGAAGGAAAGAAATGATAGAATATCTAGTGGAAAGAAGGAAGAGTTGAGTAGTGTGGTTTCTAAAATTGAAGATATTGTTCAGAAAAAAGTTACAATCAGATGGAAGAATATTAAAAGGAATCAAGATAATTGGGAATTAGTGAAAAGATGAGGCATTACAAATAATATTTTAAACATCTAAATATTTTAAACAACTACAAATCAGTAGAGGGTGATTTGGGGAAATTTCTTTCTGACTGGTGAATTTTGATTTTCTACTGCTTGTCTCTAATCTTGCTTGGTCTGCATCTTGTTCTCCGTGATGGTCTTGAAGATCCTTTCTTGGTTGGGGTTTGTTGATACCTTGTTCTGATTTTATGGGTTGTTAATCTTGGCTTGATGAGGCTCAGTGTTGGTTTGCATGTGGTCTGGTTGGTCTGCTTTCGTAAGTTTTGGAGGCTGATGTGATTCTCCTCTGGTTGATCTCTCTTATCTTGGCTTGCATGTGCTTTACAGTGGTTGAGATTGTTTTAGCTTGGTTGGGTTCCTTTTGTGGGGTTTGGTTTGCTGGTTTATTCTCTGGTTTTGGTTGTTTCCTGGCTTGCGGGTTCTTTTTGTTTGTTGTTTGTCTGTAAATGGTGCTCTGTAGTTACTTCTAGCTTGAAGTTGCATCCGCCATGGTTGTGTTCTTCACGTGGGTTGGGAGGGATGGCTTTTTTTGCTGTTGTTTCTTTGAAGTGAGTGTTTGAGACTGTTGGTGGTGTTTGGAGCGCTGTTCATCTGAGTTTGTTGATGGCTGACATGGGTTTGGTTGTGTTTGTTTCTCATTGACTGTTGATTCGGTGCCTTGACAGGTGTTTTTGTTTTCTTTTGTTGAACGCGTGGCCAGTTTATTACGTGTGTTAATAGGGTGGTTGTTTGGCTTTTGGGTCGGGTTGATGTGTTTTGTTGGGCTGGATGTGTGTTGTGTTTTATGTAGTTGAACCGGTTTGTCCTGGTGGGTTTTTGGGGCCTATGGGCTGCCAGTGTTAGTATTTGGACTTTTTGCCTTGTTTGGTTTTATATAAGCTTACAGTTCACCAAAATAGAATTGAGCTTTTTGAGCACCATAAACCAAGTAAAATTTTTGCTGATGAGGTAAAATTGACAGGATCAGAGTTGCGTATAAACAATGTGCGAATAAAATGACTAAAATAAAAAAATTCTGAAAAGTTTTGAGAGTGGCATTTCATCCGTATATATCTTGTTCATTTGATATTAAAGATTTATCGTGCAATGTACAAACTTTAGTTGTTCATGAACTCTTACCTTAACAAAATGACCACATTTTTATTTGATCAGTAACATGGAAACTTCAGTGATATAAAAGGAAAATATTACAAGGCTATGGTGGATCAGTAGTTCCCCAAAACGCAGAGCAAAAACCAAAAGCTATACAAATACATCAAAACAAAAACATTAGCAGAAAACAAAAGATTACCACATCAACGGCATGGCAGAACCCCTCACTTCAAATAACAAGCAGCCAACGTCACCCCCCAAGACAGAGCTTCTTCCAAGAGTATTTACTGAATTACCTCCGATACAACCCTTCTCTAGTTCATACGTATCAGGCAGCTCCCCAAAAACCTCTTCATAAAACATCCGAGGAGCACTGTGGGAGAATATGCTTTAGGTCTTCTTCGCTGTTTTTACGTAACACATGTGATGCCCATGTTACACACTAAGATATTTTTTCTCAGGTGGTTATCAACATCTCTTTTATAAATTATATTTTACCATAACTCATCCAATGTGGTCTTGTAGATGAAATATTGTCCCATCCTAAAGATTGGTTGCATGAAACTCAAGCGCTTGCTTTATAGGACGAGAAAAAATAAAATACATGTCCCATGCATGTGTCCAAGAAACATAGACATACTCGAGAACAATGGATAAGAAGAGTACCATGACAAATTTAGGACGCTTGTCTGTTCTGATAACTACATGGCATATAGAACTCTGATGAATTTCTAAATATTACATTAACTTTGCATGGTTAAAAATATTTCAGTCATATGCTTCAATGTCCATTGCACTCGAATCTTTTTGAAATACTTTGCATTCGACCCTTCCTATTTCTCATTCTTTTTTCCTCCCTTCCACTTTTTTTATTAATTGAATTTGTAACTAGTTATACTGGACAAAAAGCCTCGAATCACTAGTTGCTTTTAGAACTATGATTCAGATCAAATAGTTATTCGGTGAGGCTTGGCTTTGCTATACACAAGTGTGTGTGTGTGTGTGTGGGGGGGGGGGGGGGTGCCTAACTGGGAAGCGATATAGATTGTTTGATTTGCGTGTCCTGAATAATGGACAAAATCAACTAAAACATGCACCTAAAAATAAACTTCATATCATGAGAAAAATGTAGGCTTCAAAATGCTATGGCTCTTGTCTGCTTCATAGAGCATATCTACCCACTAAAAATTGAAAATATTAGATCAGCTTCTTTAGATGTTTTAAGTACTTCGATAATGTAATTAAAAAAAAGGGTCATCAGCATGAGCTTTTACCGATTCCTGACATGAAAACAGAAATTTTGCTTTCAGTTCCTGCATTCTCATGATAAGAACCAAACTTCTGGGATGAAAACAATTATTAGATTCATATCCTCCAAGTGTCTTCTGTTTGTATCCAAACTTCATCCTTTCAATTAGTTTCTTTATAGTTCTCTCTCTCTCTCTCTCTCTCTCTCTCTCTCTCTCTCTCTCTCTCTCTCTCTTATGTATACCCCTTGCCAAAATACCTTGCCGGTTAATGATCATAACCATGTATCGCTTGGGTGGTTGCCTAGCATCTGATTCTTTCTTGCGTTTCAGGGGAAAGTGAAGCAAATTGTTGGGTCCACCCTTCGCGATTTGAAGGAGGATGGATCAACTCTTGTAACGAACTTCGAATCGGATAAATCAGCAGCAGAGTATGCCTCCCTTTACAAAGAAGATGGACTCACAGGTGGTCATGTGATTATGCTTGGAGCTGATGCTTTGAGCAAATCAGCAGCTATCGAAGCGTTGCATGCTTATCCTGGTATGCCAGTTGCTAATTATTACATATTTGGTCTCTTCTCTTTTCTTGGGTGGTATGTTAAGATGTGTAGTTTGACTTGGAAAGCCTGTTATTAGAGTACACTATTTCAACAAATTGAGATAAACATGAACATCGATTGAAAGTCATCAATATCATCATTCTTAGTTTGCAAAAAATGCAAGGTGATCTTACGGGAAGTTAATACAATATCTATAAAAATGTGTATCTTCTGCTTTCTTCTTATACTTTTTAGTAGTTTGTGTGAAATTTATCTGTTGGAACTTGTTACATTGTTTTCCATTTGGAATTTGATATAATATCTTGTGATAGAAAATAAAGTGCCGTTTAGCTTGAGATCGTAATGGCTTTCTTTGTTTATGAATATGGATGTCGTCAATTTGTTTAGTCTTACCTGAAAACCTTTTGGGGTTGAGTAAGTGTCCTTGGCACTCATCATTATATTCTGGAATAATGATGCAGTTGTTTAGATCCTTCTTTATAACATACTTGAGGTAATATGGAATTACTGATGTCAATTCCAAGTTTATCCTCCACTTAAACAATTTTTTTTCTCTTCAAACTTATCCTCTATAAATTGACAGGTTTTTATGTTTGGCATTAACCTTTATTCTCTATGGTTGATAGTATGTCTCAACTTACAGATTTTTCCTCTGCTGAACTTTCTGTGAGGACGATAACAACTAGGTGGTTTGCAAGTTGGAGGTGGAATTAATTCACGAAATGCATTGCGATACATAGAGGAAGGAGCCAGCCATGTCATAATCACATCCGTATGTCTTCAGTAATTATATATTGATAAGAGATCATGTGTTTCAATATATATATATATATATATATATATATATATATATATATATATCTTTATGAAATAAACACGTGTTTATAGTAATTGTAGAATGAAAAAAAGAACACGTCTTTGCTTTTAGAATGCACAACATTTTGTAAACATTATAAGAGTTTTATCCACCAATTTCTCTTACTAACTATCCGGACTTTGTAAACATTTTGTAAACATTTTATAAACAACCTAAATATCCGGACTTTGATCGTAGTGCTTTGAAGTTATTGCAACAATCTTTTTTTTGCAAAAGGTAAATTTATTAGAAATAGGCCCAACAAAGGGGGGGCAACCCCTGAACGAAAAACCAACAAGTGGGAGGGGGTGGGCGTGGAGGGGACTATACAAGGGCATGCATTCTATGCAAGGTTGAAGATGAAGATATGAACCGTATTTTCTTTCCTTCACTGCACCGCAAGTTCTCATGTGGAATAAGATTTTTTGGGAACTTGATATGATGGAGCTGACCCAAGATCTTGGTATTGATTTTTAGGCATTGATCTTATGTTTAGTTTAGTGGGGACCGTAAGAAAATGAAGACTATATTGAGATGCATTCTTCTAGCAATGTCCTACTTTGTAGAAATAGAGGAATGCTAGGAATTTTGAGGGTAAAGAAGCGCCACGGGAAGAGATGAAAAAGAATCAGACTTTCAGCTTCTCTTTGGGCATCTGCATTGAAATATTCTAGAGGAGTGGCTCCCTCATAGATAGTCAACTTGTGTGCTGAATGTATTAGATGATTATACCTTAACTTGTCTCTGTCCAGTAATAAGGGGTTTTTAGTGGTTTTCCTGTGTTCCTTTTTTCTTTTTTTAGTTATGCTCCAGTGGATTTTTTGTTCCACTCTCTTTGCAGAGTATTTATATCACTCTCCTTCCTGTTTCTGTTTTTAAAACGAATCTGTCCCGAAAGATCAGTTATTTTTACAATTATAGCCAAGAAAATTGAAAAGGCGACCATTCTGACTAAAAATGTATGTAGTGCAAAAAATTCCTAATTAAGAGTTGAATATACATTTCAATCCTTGAAAGGCCCTTATGTTTCTTTCCGTCGAAATCTCCAAACGAGATGAGCAGGAGTTAGGATCCATAGTTTAGCTCCTTAAAAAGACCATAAGCCCAACTATAACCCAAGGAACTCCAACAAAACTGAATAATACACCCCAAATACTTTGAGCAGGTTTACAATGTAGAAACAAATGATCTATGCTTGCATCTGAGTTCTTACACATGAAACACCAATCGACATACATCTTACATTTTTGAAGGTTGTCTCTAGTAAGAAAAAAGCCCCAAGCCACCTCCCACATAGAGAGCGACACTGAATGAGAAGACAAGCTTTTCCATATGATCTTCCAAGAATCAGAAACTCCAGACCAGGGTTCATAAGATGGTAGTAAGAGATAATACCCTGCTCTGTCATTGAACTGAATCTTCTTCTGAGCACCCCCCCCCCCCCCAAAGCAGTGACCATATCCCATTCCCAATCCTGAAAATCTCTGCAGAATAGCAGCATCCACATTACGGAAACAACCGAATTAATATAAATGTCGGGGTTAAAAGAAATGTTTAGTAAACTGGGGAAAAAGCATTCAGAGGGTCATCCCCACATCATTGATGTCTAAAACTTAATTTTATCCCCCGAATCAGCAGATTCTAAAGTGATTGGCAAACTCTGGCCATCTTTGGAGATATCATTCTACAATTGGGTGCATGAGGCCCCAAGATCTCACGAACCTCCTCTAGACCATTTCTGGATTTGAGGCATCCCTTTTAGCACATGGCGGCTACACACCATCCATCCTATCTCACAGTCTTGTTCTTTACAGGCCACCTTCTGGTTTCCTAGTTATACATGTGAAAGATATACAATCAGTATATATATATATATATATATATATAGAGAGAGAGAGAGAGAGAGAGAGAGAGAGAGAGAGAGAGAATGAAGAAGGGCAAACATGTCTTACTCTTCCCTCTGCTAAGATTAAGTTCAGTTTCATTTTATACCAGAATAATAAAATATTTGACGTGGAACAGCAGCAACACTGTTCGTGAACTGTGACCGAGGGTACTGTTCATATGAACAGTGACAACAGCAGTAACCGTCTGCCTTGGATTGAATAAACATAAATCAAGTGCCTATTGCACTATGATAAGTGGTAAACCTCAATATGCAATATGCACGATGTGAAGTGATAAATCACAAAGACCACTTCTATAATTTTGTAAAGATTTCTTTAAATGGGTGGTTTAGGTGCTAATTCATCTCCTCCATTGCTTTCTCTCGTGGGTTAAGTGTGTATTATTTTAATGTTTTGTTTCCTTTTTTACTTGCATATATATAGGAAAGAGGTGTAAGCTTGTAATCACATCATTCTTACTATCAATATAATTTGGAGTTTATTTGAGGTCTTGTGAGGCTTCTGCCTTCTGGAGGGTTTAGGATTTGATCCCTTTATTTCATCACTTTCCGCTACGTTAGTTTGTATCAGAGCCTTGATTTCGCTCGGCTTGATGGCGAACAACGAAACCGGAAGCAACCACTCCGATGATGTAAATCGAGGAGTTCCGTGCAGGCTCAAGAACGACGGGTGGAAGAAATGCATCAAACTGTCCAACATGTGGATCAGATGGTGCAAGAGATACACCGAACACTCGCTGCACTTGCTCTTGGCGGCAATGCGCATCAAACCCAGGTAGGGGTCAGGCCAGTGAGGTTGCTCATGGCCGCCAAATCATGGGTAGAGGTGGTGCAAATTCAGACTCAAATGAGTTTGAAGAAGATATCTTGAACGGTCGCGGTAGGAGGGATCGTTGTGACTATAGGAATGTTGATGTTCCTGAATATAAGTTGAAAATTGATATTCCACATTTCAATAGACATCCTTATATTGAGAATTTTCTTGATTGGATCAGTATGGTGGAAAATTTCTTTGATATCATGAATATCACTGAAGATAGACAAGTGAAATTAGTGACCTACAAACTAAAAGGAGGCGCGTTAGTTTGGTGGGAGCAAATGCAGCGCAGTAAGAGACTTAAAGGGAAACAACCTGTTAGAACATGGGTAAAGATGAAAAGACATATGCAGGCAAGATTCTTACCTCCAAACTATGAACAATTGTTGTATCAATAATATCTTAACTGACGGCAGAGAACGCGATTAGTCATTGGTTATACAGAGGAGTTTTACACACTGAACGCACGGAGCAATTTGACTGAGACAGAAAGCCAACAAATCACTAGATTCATAGAAGGATTGCGACTGGAAATTCATGATCCAATTAGCCTTCGCACCATGTGGAGTTTATCAGAAACAACGAATATTGCAACCAAGTTGGAGGCTCAGCGGCGAGATCGACAAAGCAGACACCCACCAGCACTAAAGCGTCATGTGTGGGACCAACAAAAGACAAAGGGAAGCCTATACCAATAACCCAGTTTCAATATCGAGCCAACATTCGTGATCCAGGAGCGGGTACCAATTGTACCCAGGGTGGTTAACAGAATCCTCAGACGCAGCAGAACCGACCTAACCTTCATCAATACACTTATCCCAGAACGACTAAATGTTATCGCTGCCAACAGGGCACAATTAATGAGTGTCCTATGAGGCCACGAATAAATATGGTTGAGAACACAGAAGGGGAAGAATATGAACCAGTAGATAATGAGTATGACGAGACAGAGATTGCAAAGCCTGATGACGGGGAATGTGTGGCCTGTGTGGTGCAGAGATTATTACTGGCCCCAAGGAAGGAAGTTGATTATCAACGACACAACATTTTCAAAGCTCGTGCACGATCAACAAGAAAGTGCAACGTAATAGTGGACAGTGGAAGCAACGATAATATTGTGTTCAAAGCACTGTTAAGGTCCTACAGTTGAAGATTGAGAAACACCCATCGCTGTCTAGTTACGGTTGGATCAAGAAAGGATTAGAAGTTCATGTAACAGAGGTATGCCGAGTTCCTTTATCAATTGGAAAGCACTATAAAGATGAGATCGTCTGCAATGTCATAGACAGTGATGCTTGTCATGTATTAGTTGAGAGGCCGTGGCAATATGACGTAAACGCTACCCACAAGGGCAAAGATAACACATACCAATTTGTGTGGTATGAGAAGAAGATTGTCCTTGTTCCAACCAATAAAAGAGAAACTGTACCCAATGGTTCTATAGTGGAGGGTAGTCTTTCTTAACGTTGGAGGAGAAAGAGTTTCATGAGTTGATAAAGGAAGAAAAAGAGGGAATAACACTGGCTGTGAAGGGAAAGATTAGAGAAGCTACATCAATCCCTGAGATTTTGCAACCAATTATGGAAGAACTTCAGGATCTCATTCTCACAGAGTTACCGGATCACTTATTACCAATGCGTGACATACAACACCATATTGATTTGGTGCTCGGGGCCAGACTTCTGAACTTGCCGCATTATAGGATAAATGCTAAGGAGCACGAGATTTTGCAGCAGTAGATTGAAGAGCTATTACAAAAAGGACTAGTCAAGGAAAGTACGAGTCCTTGCGCTGTCCCTGCTTTGTTGGTGCCAAAGAAGGACAGAAGCTGAAGGATGTGCGTGGATAGCCGCGTCATCAGCAAGATTACATTGAAATATAGATTTTTTTTCGATCCCATGCACGGGTCTTCACCGAAATAGACTTACGTAGTGGTTATCACCAAATTCAGATCCAGCCTGAAGATGAATGGAAGACAACCTTCAAGACCAAAGAATGATTGTACGAGTGGATGGTTATGTTGTTTGGGACCATTCATCGGTAAATTCATTGTTTATTTTGACAACATTTTGGTATATAGTCGTAATGAGGCGGATCATACGGGACACTTGAGAGAGGTTTTGCTGACATTGTGTGCCCACAAGCTGTATTTAAACTTGAAAAAGTGCAGCTTTATGATAAGTCAATTGCTGTTTTTGGGCTTTGTTGTGGGGTCAGATGACATTCAGGTTATAAAAAAAAGGTGTGAGCCATAAGAGATTGGCCCACGCCTAATACAGTGACCGACGTACACAATTTATATAGACTTGCAACGTTCTATCGAAGGTTTATCCAAAATTTTAGCACCATAGCTGCACTGGTGACTTTCTCTACGAAGAATGGACAGTTCTAGTGGGGAGCGGAGCAGGAGGTTAGCTTTGCGTTACCGAAGGAAAGGCTTTGTTCTGCACTAGTATTGGCCTTACCAAACTTTGATAAACTATTTGGGGTTGAATGTGATGCCTCTGTTATAGGGATTGAGGCTCAAGTAGGAAGGCCAATAGAGTATTTCAGTGAGAAGATGAACGAGGCGAGGAAGTAATGGACCACTTATGAGCTAGAATTTTTTGTTGTGTTTCGTGCCCACGACATTGGGAACATTATTTTATCTAACGCAAGTTTGTACTCTACAGTGATCACCAGGCCTTGAAGTTTGTGAATAGTCGGAAAACTATGAATAGGATGCATGCTCGTTAGATCATTTTCCTGCAAATGTTCACTTTTTCTCCGCGCGACACAAATCAGGGCAGATGAACAAGGTGGCTGATGCTTAAGCAGGAGAGCATCTTTACTTACTATTCTTAGTGCCGAGGTCATGGGATTTGATTACTTAAAGGATCTTATGTTAACGATGAAGACTTCCAATCAAGGTTCTAAAAAACGCGGGGCGTGATCGAGGCGTGGAGGCCAAGCCTTAAGCCTTAGAAGCCTAGGCGGGCCTTGGCGTAAAAAGGCGTGAAAAGGCGTTTAGGTCTTTTTAATATATTTTAATATTTTTTAACCATAACAAGGCTATTAAAATATTAAAATTGTACATATCATAAAAATATGTCTGAATATTTGTAAATAAAAATACTATTTGATTATTTTGGATGAGATAATGGTCCGGTTTGTAAAAAAATCTTTAAAAGGCGATATCGTTTCACTAAAGCATTGTTGTTTTTAGAGAAAAAGTACACCTTAAGGGTTTTATCAAGCATAAGGCGTCAAAATCTTAAGGCGGGGCGTTTCTCCCAAGCCTCAAGCCTAGGCGGAGCCTAGGCGGATTTTTTAGAACAGTGCTTTCAATGCATTTGGGAGAAGTGTCGGTCGAAGTTGGATATTGGAGATTTTCACGTCCACGACGGTTTCCTCTTACGGACTAATCGTTTGTACATTTCGAGGACATCCTTTCGGGAGCAGATCCTCAGAGAGAGCTGCATAGCGGAGGATTAGGAGGTCACCTAGATAAAGAGAAGACCATTACCTTGGTAGAAGAACGTTATTTCTAGCCACGGTTCAAGTGAGAAATGGGCAGATACGTGATGAAATGTCCCATATGCCAGACTGCGAGAGGACAGGTACAATATACAGGACTTTATACGTCATTGTCGGTGCCAGAGCATATTTGGGAGGATGTCCATAGACTGTGTTGGGATTGTCACGAACCCATTTGTGGTGATTGACAGGTTTTCAAAAATGAGACACTTCATTCCCTGCAAGAAAATCGACGACGCTTCTAATATTGCCAATATATTTTTCAAGGAGATAGTTTGTTTGCTTGGGGTGTCCAAATCCATTGTATCTGACGTTACGTGAAATTCATTAGTTACTTCTGGAAGACTTTGTGGGGGAAGTTTGATAGTACTTTGAAGTATACCAGCCAGCACACCCCCAGACCGACAGCCAAACGGAAGTTACGAATTGTACTTTGGGTAACTTGATTCGTTGCATGTATCGAGATTGACCTAAACAATGAGATGCAATTCTTCTTCAGATGGAGTTCGCATACAACAACATGATGAATCGATCGACCGGCAAAACTCCTTTTGAAATTGTGAATAGTAAGCCCCCACGACATGTTTTGAATCTGGTCCTATTACCAAGGTTACCGGGGTTTAGCATTGCTACAAAGAATATGGCGGAGAGGGTCCAGTGAAGCAAAATTTGCAGCAAGCTAATGCAAAGTACAAGCAAGCCGCCGACAGGTATCGGAGAAACAAAGTTTTTGTGGTTGGAGATTTAGTCATGGTTTATTTGTGCAGATTTATATCTCCAGTAGGTACTTATAGTAAACTGAAGAAAAAGAAGCATGGGCCATTTCGTGCGACAATGTATATGTGGTGAAACTATTGGATGATATGAATATTTCATCCACCTTCAACGTTGTTGACCTATTTGAATATCATCCTTCAGACGAGCCGCTTTACCCTAACTCGAAGACGAGTTTTGTCCAAGTAGAGGGGATTGATGTGGAACAACAGCAACACTGTTCATATGAACAGTGACCGAGGGTAATGTTCATATGAACCGTGACAAAGTGCATTTTGCACTATGATAAGTGGTAAACCTCAATATGCACTATGTGAAGTGATAAACCACAAAGACCACCTTTATAATTTTAAAAGATTTCTTTAAATGGCTGGTTTATGTGTTAATTCATCTCCTCCATTGTTTTCTCTAGTGGGTTAAGTATGTATTATTTTAATGTTTTGTTTCCTTTTTTACTTGCATATATATAGGCAAGTGGTGTAAGCTTGTAATCACATAATTCTTACTATCAATATAATTTAGAGTTTATTCACTCTTTTAAGGTCTTGTGAGGCTTTTGCCTTGTAGATTCAAGGATTTGATCACTTTGATTTCATCGCTTTCCGCTATGTCAATATTAGATAATACAACATAAACTTTGAGGGGTGGGGGGACCAGCAGTCCGCCACATTCATATACATTTCTATATCAGAGAACAGAAAAAGCTGAAACAAGATCTCGTATCAAGTCAGCTCTCAGAAAAAAATACTGAAGAGTCTGTGACTATTATGTCAAGATACGCTATCATGCCAAATCGAAGGCAAAAAGGACAGTGAAACATTTTTGTATGCTGTCGTTGAAGAGGCCACAAGGATGCGCTGTGAATTTAAGGATTGCCTTCTCTTGTTTCAAGAATTTCTTTCATTTTTTTTAGCAAGACCAGCCGAATGAGGACCAACATGCTGCTCTCCAAAGACATCTTCTCCTTTCTTTGTTTTCATATCTCATCATTTCCTTGAACATTTCTCTAGCTGTCCTTTGAAGAATCCCCACAACATCATATTCCACAAAAAGAATTCATCCACAGATAAGATTCAAGGGGCAGTGGATTAACGAGTGCTTCATTTCTTCTACCTCCTATTTGCAGCATAAGACACACCGGAGGGAGGGGAGGGGGTAAGCACCTCTTTGAACTTCTCTTTTGCTTCATCCTCCCAATTTTCACCCTTCCATGGCTACTAGCTACTAGAACATATGTACTTTTAAGGGAATACAGGCTGTCCAAATAAACTTACAGGTGCAAGATTGAAATTCGATTAAGGTTTGTGAAAATGTTGACAAAAAGATTTACAAGAGAAACACTTCAAAAGCCGTATGTTGAAAGGTTTACAGAGGAAAAACCCATATGTTGAAAGGTTTACAGAGGAAAATACAGAAGCAAAAGCAGAAGATGTTTAGTCAATCAAAGACTGGCCTAATAATAAGAGACTTAGGATTGGCCCATCTGATCTGGGCTCAATTCCCACCAAAGAAGATGGAAGTGTTTATATAAAGCCAGAAGATGTTTAGTCAATCAAAGACTGGCCTAATAATAAGAGACTTAGGATTGGCCCATCTGATCTGGGCTCAATTCCCACCAAAGAAGATGGAAGTGTTTATATAAAGCCAAGATCATTTTCTCAATGGCTATATGTGTATAGCAGTTCTGTCAATTCATTTTGTGGTTTAAGTATGACCTTTAAGATTTTGTGTTATTTATTCATTTTTTTGAAGCACGGATACTCTCCCAAGGCCACGAATATTCTTTAGACTCAAGTTGGACTCCGGATTCGCTCCGACATGCGAGTCGGAGAGTATCCCATTTTTTATTTATTTTTTAAATTCACTGGATATGCTAAGCAGGGATTCGTTTTTGGACTCGATTTGGTGTTGTACCTCTAATTTGAAGTGTTTAAGGGGGGAGATAGAAGAAATTGAGAACTTACCTTCTCCTTTTTAAAAAGCTTACCTTCTCCTTTTTAAAAAGCAAGTGTAAGTGTGCTCTAGCTGGCAGCCTAACACCAACAGCTAGAAGTCTGCTTTATGTGCTGTCTTACAAAGTTTGTCTCCTTTATGTGCTGAATAAGTCAAACTATTGGCCTTTTCAATTCCAATACTTGCATGTGCTTTTGCATGTTAAATTTGAGAGACGGGGTAATAAAAAGTAAAAACAAGATTTTTGTATAACTAAATTAAATATTTGTAATAAAAAAACTGAAATACTTTGGAATTAGCGATGTTTGTAACTAAAATTATAAATAATTAGTAATAAATATTAAAAAAACTTGAAATAGATTAAAAATTATTTTTTACATATAATTAAATAAAAATATAAATAACATTATGCGTATCCCATTGTATCCATATCCTACATATTTTTAAAATCATATATCTCGTTTCCCGGGTCATGTTGTATCCCATATTGCGTGTCGAGTCCGTGCTTCCTACCTCATTTTTATAAGTTGTCTTTGACTGATAATGGTAGTATCATTCATACATGTTCCAAATTAAAATGGAAGAGGGTCATGATATGGAGTATGGACCTTCAGACAGTCTTGTTGCCCTAGAGGAAATGCATTGGGATGGCTTATTATAGTTTATGTATCACTTGTTCATATATCTGCAGAAGAATAAATTTTATATATTATGTTGTGATATGGATCCTGCTGCTAAAAAATATATTGGAATGACTTTATTTTCTTGGTTATGTATATTTTTTAATTGGCTGCATAAAAATGATATCTGTATTAGTTTTGCTGCACTTTAATTGAAAAGCATATCTCAATTAAGATCTTTATTGAAAACATATTTCTTCTGAATTTACTGCAGTATGTATTCAGTAATGGACAAATGGACCTTGAGAGGCTCGAAGAACTTGTTCATTTTGTTAGTAAAAAGAGGCTCGTTTTGGATCTTAGTTGCAGGAAGAAGGTATAATTCTTTTACTTGCGGCGAGATAATTTACATGTGCACTTGGAAAGTTCTTAGAGTCGTGAATGTTATGTTCCTCACCCTTCTCTTGAAAATTTCACCAGTATTAGGAGATCCCTTTTGACAGTGAAATAAAATTACTGCATAGTGTGAATTTCTGTGTAGAACATCAACCATTGTATTTGTCCCAATCAGGCTTAGACATCAATATGTGGCAAATTCTGTACCAATTAATTTATACAGTCTGTTCCTTATGGTTTGAGAATTTATGTTACAGACTTGATGCTAATGTGCAGGAGGGTAAATATGCAATTGTCACTGATAGATGGCAGAAGTTCAGTGATGTATATCTTGATGAGAAAGTTTTGGATCTTCTATCCTCGTATGCAGATGAATTTTTGGTCCACGGAGTTGATGTGGAAGGGAAAAAGTAAGTCCTATGACCACCTTTTCCTTCCCCCCTCATTGGCAAAATAATGTGGATATTGCTTTATTGTTATGCTTTATATTCCTGCAGTTTCAATTGCCTAGAATGCTTTCAGCAATTACAGTAATTAGTAAAGTTATTGAATTTTGTGAGCTGGGTGCCAATTGTTATCAAGAATAGTTATTACTTATTCCGTACAGTGGCGGAACCAGGATTTGACGCTGGGACGGGCTAACGTCGGGGGTTTGGGGGCGGGAGCCCCCGAGCCGAATTTTTTTGAGGTTATTTAAAACATTTTGACGAAAATCATCAAAATTCCTATTAAGGGTGGGCTGAATTTAAATTTTAACACTACTTTTTTTTTTTTTTTTTTTTAGGGGCGGGCTGGAGCCCCCCCTAGCCGACCACTAGTTCCGCCCTTGATTGCGTATAATGATTTGTGTTCACTTTATGCTCTGTGCTCACCTGTATACATTAAAAACATGAAATGTGCCGCAATTCCATCTGTAATATCCTCGGTGGAATATTCTTGGGAAATGATCTAAAGGAGTGGTGACAGATATGTTTTTGAAAACAAAAAATACGAGTTAATGCTGTTGCTCAATGTAACCCTCATCTTTAGCTACAGTAAAAACCACTCATCTTGGAAGTGATGTCGTTTGTTAAATGACTTGGCGTTACGAGGATTATCAGTTAGAGAGAGGGTTTACTTTGAAAGAAAAAGTGAAATTTTTTTCGTTCTGTTTTTGTGACACGAAAGCTAAAATTTGACGCAAGTCTAACGTGTAGAGCTATAGTAGTTCACAGGCTTCACTAATATACAATGTTGTTTAGGAGCTATTTTGAATAATTGAATAATAATGAGGGTCCAAGTATGTTAGTGTATAAACAATGAGCTATGTAAGTGACACTCCATAATAATAATAACATTAATTGTGGGATCCGTATTTCACATTAAGGGACCAATGTGGGGCCCAACAGCCATGAGACCCATTATTACTGGCAATTGTTCCCAAGATTTGCTCAACAAACGTTGAGGATATTAACAAATAATCAGGGATATATTTGGATTTGCTTATCTCGAACTAATTGATAAGTGACAAGGGGAGAGTGTACTTTTGTGGGGCATACAGTACTGCTCTTGTGTGGACCAGTCCGCATTTTAACAGTGCGGACTGGACATGTGTAACCTGGCGGTGAGCCAAGAAAAGAGAGAGATCGCCTATAATTTAGCCTATAATTTCTGGGCTCACCGTCAGACGACACATGACCGGTCTGCACTGTTAAAATGCGGTAAAGTCCGCACAAGAGCATTATATATATATATATTTTAATGACCCCATCAATGGGACACGTGAGTTTCAGAGCCTCGGACCTTTGTCAATTTGCACTTTAGAAATACTCAATAAAAAGAATCTCTCCCCTCCCGTAGACGTAGGCGATTTGCCAAACCACATACCTCGGTGTGTCATCTCTTTATGTGTTTGGCCGTTCTTAATTCCTTTGTTGTTATTTATTTGGCTTGTATGATCATTTAATTTATACCCGTAAGTTTTGTGAACTTACAACAACAATAATAATAAAAAATATAATAATTATTTATCATCATCATCAATCACTATCAAATGCTTTTGGAGTTAAATATGTATAATTGCTTAGAATTTCAGAAATATAGAATTTTGGGGGCGATGCCTTCAATTCAACCACGCATGAAAAACAGTGCCTCATCTATTATAAATTTATAGAGTTCAACTCATTTAGTCATTTAATCCAGTTTATTTGATTCATCAGTTTTTTACTTTTTTTATGCCCAGGCTTGGAATTGATGAAGAGCTTGTGGCATTGCTTGGCAAGCACTCACCGGTGTGTAACATATAATTTTCAATATGTTATGTTATTAGTATCTCCATTTCTTTATCTTGTTGTCCATTACAGTGTACTCTTCGATGAGTTTTCTATACATTTCTTTATCTGTAAATTATATTCACAACTCCCAGCTACTTTGTTCGTACCTCATACACCCAGCTACTTTGTTCATACCTCATACACTTGATTACCTCTAGGGCATCGAGTATACACGGTCTGTTTATGCCGTATATATGTAGTGCTGCAATGATCTAATTATTTTCGGCTAGCTTGTTGCTATCTGTGGTATATCAACAAATCGGCTCGCTAGGCCTTGATACCGAGCCATTTGTTCATGCAACTCAACTCAACAAAACATTTTCATAATTATATGGTGTCAGCTATACCAATCCTATTTTTCCATTCCGTTATCTTCAGCACAATACACTCTGTTAAATCGTATGATATCATGTCATTTTTGACAATATCTCATCACGTCAATTTAGGCCTCCCTCTAGCCCTAGCTCACCATCAAATACTAACTAAATTATTCTTCCTTACGGAGACATTTAACGTGTTCAAACCATCTAAAGTCGATTTTCCCTCAATTTCCATTTGTTCATGCAATTAAATTGTGCTAAATTGTTGATTCGTTGTGATTTGCATGCCAGATTCCGGTTACGTATGCTGGTGGTGTGACAGTAATGACTGATTTGGAAAGGATTAAACTTGCTGGGATTGGGCACGTTGATGTTACAGTGGGTAGTGCTTTGGATATTTTTGGTGGAAACTTGGCATACAAGGATGTCGTAGCTTGGCATGGCCAGCAGGAGACCTTGGCAGTTTAGAGTCTCTCAACTTTTGTTTGGATGTCATCTCTGAATTTTAGTCTTTGATAGCTTAATCAGTTGTGGGTTGTATACTTTAAAAATTGCCACTCTAAACTGGAATTCCTTGACAATTAGTCGTGGATGTGTTTAGACTTTGAAGTAACCAAGTAAACAGAGGTTTCTATGTTTTTTATTATCATCATTCTTGCCTTGCCATCAAAAGGGGTAAGTCATGATTTTTTTTCCCATTCCTTTCTATTTTGAGTAATAAGTACTAGAATTTGTACATATTAGTTAGCTACATAGTTAGTTATCTTCTGTTATATAGGTAGTTCAAGTTTGTTAGGTTGTTAGTTAGTTAGTCCAACAGTCACTACAGCTCTAATCTATCTATCTATCTATCTATCTATCTATCTATCTATCTATCTATATCCTTCTTCCTCTTCTTCACCAAACTTAGTTGTTTGAAGTTAATATGGTATCAGATGATATTTTGTTGATCCATCTTCTTTTCTAGATAGATTGAGTGATATTTCCTTCCTCTTCAATTATGATGAGTGCTTCTTCTCAATTTGTCAAAAATAATGATGTTCAACCTTCAACTCACAAGTCAACCATGGATGAACCTTTCGGTCCTTATTTTCTTCACCATTCAGACAGTCCTGGTCTTGTTCTTGTCTCGCAACCTCTCACTGGAGAGGAGGTGATAATTACACCTCTTGGAGTCGAGCTATGTCAATTGCTCTCAGTCAAGAACGAAACTGCTTTTATTAATGAAACCTTGGCCAAACCCGATGGTATGGATTCTGATTTTCTCAACTCATGTATTCGTAACAATAACATTGTAATATCTTGGATTCTCAATTTTGTTTCTAAAGGAATATCAGCTAGTATCATCTATGCCGAATCTGCATACGAAATTTGGATTGATCTTAAAGATCGATATCAACAAAAGAATGGACCAAGAATTTTCCAATTGCCTCGTGAGTTAATGAATCTGCATGAAGAACAAAATATCAGTGCTTATTTCACCAAACTAAAAACAATTTGGGAAGAATAAAGCAACTACAGACCAGTTTGCTCTTGTGAAAAATGCACTTATGGTGGAACCAATTAACTCTCTTCTCATTACAAGATGGAATGCATAATGTCATTCCTCATGGGACTCAATGATTCATATGCTCAAGTCAGAGGCCAATTGCTTCTAATGGATCCTCTTCCCCCTATCAACAAGGTGTTTGCCTTAATTTTTCAAAAAGAACATCAAAGAAAGATTGGCATTCAGTGCAGTGATGATGTTGCTAACACCATGGCTTTTGGAATAAAGTCCGACTTCAGCAAAAGAAATCCTGATGGCTCTAACACATTTGCTCCCTCTTATGGTGGTCACAAAGGCCAAAGGAAAGAAAGGCCTTATTGCACTCATTGCAAATTTAATGGACACTGTTGTAAATGCTATAAGATACATGGATATCCTCCTGGTTTCAAGTCTTGTATCAATCAAAATTCTCCTAGTCTCGATACTTCTGCCAATCAAGTTTCTAATGCAGATAGCAAACTTGATCCACAAAATAATGTTGGGGGTTGCATTCAAAACCTAAATCCACTCAGTATCAGCAACTAATGACAATGTTATCTGGTCATTTGTCCTTTATCAAGACTACTTGTGATTAACAAGACACTCCTTCCACTTTCTACACCACAGGTGCCTGCTTCTCAGTCTCACTGAGTCCTTTAATTTCATCCAATCAATATTGGATAGTAGATTCAGGTGCAACCAGACACATTTGTTCTTCAACGGATGTTTTATGACCATGCAACCTCTTCAGAATTCTAATGTCACCTTGCCTAATAATACTCGTATCCCTGTTAATTTCAGTGGTGATGTTAAGCTCAACTCTAACTTGATCCTCAAAGACGTGCTTTATGTTGCTCAGTTCGAATTTAACTTGATTTTGTCAGTGCTCTCAACTCTTCTTCTTAACTCACAGTAAACTTTTTCCATGATTGCTTCATAATTCAGGAAATCAGCTCCAAGAGGATGATTGACAAGGGTAATCTGTATGAAGATCTATACCTGCTGGATATTAAAATTCTAGATTCTATTTCTAGTACTTTTGTTAATAATATTTCTGCCCATATTTGGCACAACAGACTTGACATTTGTCTTTCGAAAGATTAGATTCGTTGAAAAGTCATTTACATTGTGATACTTCAAAGTTTAGTAAAGCTGCTCCTTGTTATATTTGCCCTCTTGCTAAACAGAGAAGACTTTCTTTTGAATCCCATAATAACATGTCTAAGTCTCCTTTTGATCTTTTGCAGTGTGATATATGGGGTTCATATCATGTTCCCTCTCATTCTGGTTATAGATTTGTTCTCACTTTGGTTGATGATTATTCAAGATTTACGTGGACATTCCTCCTCAAACAAATCTGATGTCACTTCTTTTATTTCCAAAATTTTCAACATGGTACCAACTCAGTTTGATGCTAAGATCTTAGTGTTCAGATCTCCTAATGCTCCAGAATTTGCATTCACAAACTTCTTCAATACAATACAAGAGGAGTAATTCATCAATTTTCTTGTGTTGAGAGGCCCCAACAGACTCAGTTGTGGAAAGGAAGCACCGACATCTTCTTAATTTTGCTCGAGCTCTTTTTTTCCAATCCAAAATCACTATTCAATTCTGGTCTAATTAGTATTCTCACTGCTGCTTTTTTGATCAATAGAATTCTTTCTCCTTTACTACAACATCAAACTCCACATGATATTCTCTACGAATCCAATGTTGATTACTCCACATTTCCTGTGTTTGGATGTCTTACTTTTGCTTCTACTTTCAGTGCTCATAGAACTAAGTTTCAGCCAAGGTCAAATCCTTGCATATTTGTTGGTTATCCCCCCTGGTATAAAAGGCTATCGATCATATAATATTACTTCTAAAAAGATTTTCATTTCCAGATATAATATTTTTCATGAAGAAATCTTCCCTTTTCATACTATTACCACCTCATAATCTATACATGATCCATTTCCTAATCTAGTCCTTTCCTTCTCTATGCCTGAAGTGCCAAATGGTTCCACATCTCCTACCACCAGTACTATTCCCATCTCAGATGTCATTATTGATCACCCCATCTCCGATGATCCTAATGCCCATATGATTCTTGATCCTCAAGAGCCAATGGCTGATCAGTTTTCTTCACAGCAGCCTTTCAGAAGACCTGGCAGAGTTATCAAGCCCCCTACTTATCTAAAAGATTTTCATTGCAATCTGCTCACCAACACTACCATGCCCACTTCTCAAACTGCTTATCCTCTCTCCAACTACATGTCTTACAAATCTCTTTCCAATTCTAATAAAACCTTGGTTCTATCTATCTCCTCTCAAGTTGAACCTCAGTTTTATCATCAAGTTGTCCCTCATGGTCAATGGAGAAATGCTATGCAAGATGAATTGGATGCCATGGAACTCGATAACACTTGGTCAATTGTTCCTTTACCTCAGGGCAAGCATTCTATAGGTTGTAAGTGGATTCATAAAATCAAATACAAATCTGATGGTGCTATTGATAGATATAAAGCTCGATTGGTGGCCAAAGATTATAACCAACAAGAAGGGCTAAATTTCGTTGAAATTTTCTCCCTGTTGCTAAGCTTGTCACTGTAAAACTTTTATTAGCTTTTGATGGTGGTTAAAAATGGCAGCTTGCTCAACTAGATGTCAACAATGCTTTCCTCAATGGTGATCTTTTTGAGGAAGTGTATATGGATTTACCTATGGGATATCATACTCATGGCAAAGTTACTAGCCAGGGGGAGAAACTTGTCTGCAAACTTCACAAATTTGTCTATGGCCTTAAGCAAGCCTCGAGACAATAGTATTCAAAATTGTCTCAATCCATCATTCAATTTGGCTTTACTCAATCTAAGACAAATTACTATTTGTTCACAAAAGGTTTTGGTTCTCATTTTATTACCATCCGAGTATATGTGGATGACATCATCATCACCTCTCCTAATTCTCAAGCCATTGGCTCACTGAAAATATATCTTCACACTTAGTTTAAACTCAAAGATTTGGGTAATCTGAAATATTTCCTAGGTTTTGAGATTGCTCACTCCATTAAAGGACTTGTCCTTTCCCATAGACATTAACACTCCAACTTCTTGAAGACTCTGGATATCTTGGATGCAAACCTACTTCTGTTCCTATTGACCCTAAAGTTCATCTCGCTGCTTCCGATGGTGATTTGCTCACTGATCCTTCACATCACATTATCTCGACCTGATATTACATTTGTTGTCATAAACTTAGCCAATTTTTAGCTTAACCAAGACTTCCCCACTCGAAAACTGTTCGTCGTCTTTTAAGATGTCTCAAAGGACATCCTGGTAAAGGTTTATTTTTCTTATATAATTCTACTATTCAATTGCGTGCTTTCACTGATGCTTCTCCTCCCCTCAAATTGAAAGCCTTCTCAGATGCAGACTGGGGTGCTTATCCTGACACTAGGAAGTCTATCACATGCTTTTGTATCTTCATTGGTGATTCTCTTGTTTTTTAAAAAGCTAAGAAACAACCAACTATTTCGAGAAGCTTTGCTAAAGCAGAGTATGGTGCTCTTACTACCACAACTAGTGAACTGATATGGACCCAACAATTGCTTAAAGATTTTCAAATACCAGTTCATACACCTGTAGTTTTATACTGTGATAATATGGTAGATATCCACATTGCTTCAAATCCCACATTTCATGAAAGAACCAAATATATAGAGATCGATTGTCATTTTGTTCGAGATAAGATTCTTAAAGGATCAATGAAGCTTCTTCCTATTCAATCTCAACACCAGCTTGTTGACATCTTCACCAAAGCCCTCCCCTCTAATATCTTTTATCCATTATTATCCAAGATGGCTATTCGAGACATTCATAGTCCATCTTGAAGGGGAGTATTATGGATTCAATTTCACTATCGATTGTTTTCTTATAATGTGAAGCTTATGTAGTTGATAATGCCTTTTTAAACACTATGATTTTCTCTTTCTAGCATGTATGTTAGCTAATCTGTTCCAAATGGCTTTGATGTTTTAGCCCTTTTACTACGTTTAGGTTCTTCCTCAATTTCATTTTGGTATACTTGTGGTCTATTGACCTTTGAGAATCACTATCCATAGTATCATGCATTATTTTATGAGAACTAGAATCTTATGCAATTTTTTTATGAAAAATATCCTCAAAAAACGATGGGTTCCTAAATTCTATAATTATATTACATGAATGTTGAGAATATCAGATCTATGCGCAAGAAATTGATATGCACTTCTACCATTCGCATAACCAATGAAAACATAAGCAACGGTTTTAGGATCTATCTTAATCCGTTTGGGGTCAGGAACAATTACTCTGGGAAGACACCCCCACACTTTAACTATTTATTATGAAAAGCTCCCCCCCCCCCCCCCCCCCCCACACACACACACAATGTTCATAGGTAGTCGAGAACTTTTCAACATAACATTCATAATTTCCTTTAAGGTTTGATTTTCACGTTCAACAATACTATTCAATTAAGGTGAATAAAGAGTGGTAGTTTGGTGTATGATACCATTTTCAGAACAAAATTCCTTGGATGGTGATTCATATTCACTAACTCTATCACTTCATATAGTCTTACTCTTTTTGCTAAGTTAATTTTCAACCTCATTTTTATAATGTTTAAACATTTCAGTTGCCTCATATTTTCTCCTTAATAGGTAAGCGTATATATACATATATATATATATATATATTAATGCTCTTGTGAGGACTAGTCCGCATTTTAAGAATGCGGACTGGACATGTGTCACTTAACGGTATGCCTATAAATTAGTCCCTAAATTATAGGCGCACTCTCTCTCTTTTCTGGGCTCACCGCCAGGTGATACATATCGGGTCCGCATTCTTAAAATGCGGACTGGTCCGCACAAGAGCAGGACTGATATATATATATATATATATATATATATATATATATATATATATATATGTGTGTGTGTGTGTGTGTGTGTGTGTGTGAATTAATTATTAAGGTTTGGTATATCTTTCAATTGGATGAAAAGGTGTTTTAGTTAATTTAGCTTTTATACATGTTTCACATTTATGAGTTGAGTCAATGTTAAATTTACGAATTAATTCAAATTGAATTAATTTATGTAATGTATTGTAGTTAACATGTCCTAGCATGCCATGCAACACATTTATTATTATTATTAATGATAATAATACTAATACTAATACTACTACTACTAATAATAATATTTGGTACAACAATCATGATATTTTGAACATCCCATCAACTACCCTTCCAACATAAATGCCATATTTCATAAGTGCAACTTATCGGAATAAAACTTAAGTTTAAAGCCTTTCTTGCTTATTACGGATCTGAAGACAAGGTTCTTTTGAATATTCGACATATTTAGCACATCGTTTAGAGTGAGTTATTTGCCCGAAGTCATCTTCAACACGACCTTTCATTGACCTTCCACCTTGGAGGTGGAGGAGTTTCCCATGCGTATTTATTCTCTATTTTTAATTTATTGGAAGGTAGTGAACATCTTCTTATCCGAGCAAATGTGGCACGCAGTGACTGTGTCCACCCACCATTCTTTTGTGTTTTCTACTATATTTATTTCAAAGACAACCGCTGAGAGATGTATGTCAAAAACATCATCAGATAGTTTCTTGACTTCAATCATGTGGGCTTGGATAGCCTTTTTTTCAAAGTTCTCTTGCTTTTTCGATTTGCAACGATCCTTGGAACGATGTCCTTACTTGTTGAAATTGAAGCACTTTCCTTTGAACTTTCTAGAGGCACCACCCCCTTGACTTGAGCCTTCTTCATTGTACTTCCTCTTTTCATGGGATTTTACCATCCTCTATCACGGGTGCATCCTCATATAGAAACCACGGGTGTGTCCTCGTATAGAAACCTCAGGTGCGTCCTCATAGAAAAACCTCAGGTGCATCCTCATATATGGGAATTGAACCAAAGTTATCTTATCCATTTTCATTTTATAAACGACGAGTGTGTCCTCAAATAGAAACCTTAACGATTTAAACTTGTGAGATAAAACAACATTTTGTGTTGTCAACTCTTGAAATCAAGTCCTCTGAATTTTTTGGGTTGTATGGGATGGAATGGTGATAGGCAGGTTTGTGTTAATAGGATTGGTCACATTATTTTCAGAGGACGAAGTTATCATTTGCGGTTAGTTTTTACTAAATTAATATTTTACTAAATAATGCAGTTCAAATTCGACACAAAAACAGTATGAATAAAGAAAAAACATATAGTTCGTGATTATAATAATCACTAACGTTTGCAGAAGATGAAGAAGTCGAATGTTGGATACTGTCTCCTTAAGACATAATTCGCCCCCACTATGGTGCTTACGATTATAGACAACGGTCGTCTTCCTGCTTAGATGAAACTTTCTCATCAAATGCAAGAAGCACTGTAATGTGCTTGCCCCACGAATAAAAAATGGTGATATTCTCTCCGACTTGAAGGTAGAAGCACTGAAGAAAGGATTTTTTGACATGAATAGAAAGAGAGAAAGGCTCTTTTTTTATGGTCTTTGAAGTGAATTTTTCAAACATTCATGTCTGTTCGTGAATAGACATAACAAACATTCCGATTTAATTGATTATACTCGACGCTCCAGATTTAATGACATTTTAAAATTAATTAAAATGATGAAATTTTTTCAGTGATGTTTCACTAAAATTTTGATTTTAATTATAACGTTAACATTTTCAGCGATGGTTTTAAACAATTAAAACAATGACATTTTGGAAACCATTTCAGGACAATTTCAAGCCCAAAAATTTGTAGAAAAGTCCAAATAAATTTTCAATAAAAAGATAATAGTGGCTCAAGAAAGACCCAAGCCCACGGACCCCAACCCCGGACACGGGATGGGTCGGGATGACGGACTTTTTGACCAAGGCCAAAACCATGCATAGTTTAAGTCCTCTCCCCTTAAAAGTCTTGGGATACCCTAAGGATATCCAAACCCTTATGTCAACCAGTGGGTATAACAACTACACCCATTTGTCATATTTTTCATATGTGGGACACAATTTCTAAACCAATTACACTAAGGTAGTTAATGAGCTAAATGGGCACTTTTAGATCAAATTTCTCATTCATTTCTTATCCATTTTGATCAAATGAATATACCAAGTTATTCACCAATTCAAGGTCAACGCGTATGTAGCTTGACCTGACATTTTTATAATATGAGCACAATAGGTAATAAAGGTTTAAAGTTTATTAAAATCCGATTTGGTCAAAACTTAATTGGATTATAAAACCCAAGTCATCCAATACGAAAATCCCTTAATAAAGTTAGCAAATTATAAAAAAAATACAAAATTTCAAAATGGAGTTTGAAAAGGATATCAACCTATTATGATTATAGACCAGAGAAAAAATGTGGAGTTTAATTGTTTTTGAAGGCCCAAAAGGTTAGATTTCACCATTAATAGTGTGGTGTTGGTTTTTGAAGCATGAGACTCAGTGGTTGGGAAAAGATGGTGGGGTTGATGTCGTTAGAGTTTGATTTGAATTAAAGTACTATCACCTTTTGTGTTTTTAAGAAATTAGTTTAATCTTCTTAAGATTTATTTATTTACTCTCTTTGTAGTTCTATCCATTTAGTTGTAGCTTTAAGTATTGTGCTTATAAAATGCAATAACATACATGGAAACTGGTGGATCTTCCAATCGGAACCGAACCTTGAGGATGTAAATGGATATTCAAAAGGAAAATAAAGGCAAATAGTTCAATTAAGAAATACAAAGCAAGACTTGTTGCGAAAAGCTACAATCAAAAGGAGGAAATTGATTATTTTGACACTTATACACCGGTTACAAGAATTCCATCCATACGTATGCTAATTGCAATAGTGGCAATATACAATATAAAAAATACATCAAATGGATGTGAAAATAACTTTTTTAAATGATGAATTAGAGGAAGAAATATATGCGGAACGACCGGAAGAATTCATTGCGCTTGGTAAAGAAAGAAGGTGTGCAAGCTTGTCAAATCACTTTATGGTTTGAAGCAAACATCAATTAGTAGCATGAAAAGTTTGACAATATGATAGAGTCACACGGTTTCAAAATAAACGAGTGCGAAAAACGTATTTATGTTAAAAGCACTCAAAAGGGATATGTTATTGTATGTAAAAGATATGTTAATCATTGGTAATAACTATGATGCCATTAAATCTACTAAACATATTGTACATAATTGATTTGAAATGAAAGATTTAGTCGTGGCAGGCTTTATTCTAGAAATCAAAATTATTAGAACATCCGATGGACTCATTTTGCCTTAATCTATCAATGTTGAGAAAATGCGTGAAAAATATTATACACACGACATGAGTCCGGTGAAAACACCTATTGATCCAACTCTTCATCTCATAACTAATAAAGGTGAAGGCATATTTCAACTAGAATACTCTTTTATAATAGAAAACCTAATGTGTCTAGCAAAATACACTCGATTTGATATAACATACTCAATAAGTAAGCTAAGTCGATATACGAGTAATATTGGAGGAGACCATTGGAAGGCCTTACTTAATAAGGGCACTTAGATATATAAGGTACTCCTTAAAGGATTTATTTCATTATGAAAGACATCCAACCATTCTTAAGGATTAACAATACAAATTGGATATCTGACTTAAGTGACTTCAAATCCATAAGTGGATATATCTTTAATTTTGAAGGTGAAGCCGTCTCGTGGAAATCCCTAAAACAAACATGCATTGCACAATCCACTATAGAATCAAAATTTAATTCTTTAGATAAACCTGTAGAAGAAGTAGAATGGCTTCGAAACTTCTTTGATGATATTCCAATTTGGCCAAAACTAGTGCCATCGATCGTAATACATTATGATAGTCAATCATCGATTGGAAGGACACAAAATAGTAACTATAACGGTAAGCCACGACACATATATCATATATACTATATCGTTAAATATTTTATCTCAAATGAAATTATTTTTATTAACTATGTAAAGTCAAAGGAAAATATCATGGACGCACTAATAGAAGGTATACCTAAAAAGTAAGTGTTCATAAAGGGGAATGATCTTAAAGCCCGTTGAAATCTAAAAGAATTTCCATAATGGAAACCCAACGAAAATGACAGTAGATACCAAGAAACAAGTTCAATGGGACAACCTAATTATGCGAGTTTCAGTTAGCACTGAGAAGAAAACCAATTTTCTCCCAATCCTAGAATGATTTAGTGCACAATCTATCGCGTGTAACAAGACAAACTTTGTTTTTAATGATTTCTATAACTTAAATATATGGGTGAAGTGGGGTATTAGAAGGATACTCTTTATGGAAATCACCTATGTGAGCAAGAAAATGGCTACTTCTATGAGAATACGAACTACTATATTTTCTAACACACTCATAAAACTAGGAGGTGTCTAAGGCGAAAATGGATACAACAATGAGAACCAATAATGCTCAAAAAATGGTTGTGTGAATTCTATTATTTCGGTTTAAAAAAAGGTTTATCAATTCAAAACATTTCATTCATTGATTGGCTAGTAAACCTGATAGTCTCTCACTAAGAAAGATTAAAATCCAAAGACTATCTTTATCTATGCAACACTTTTCCACCTCTACTCTCTCTTAATTTGTCTTCATGTCCAATTTTATTCTTCACCTAAATTTCATTCATGTGTGGGATTGTTGGGTACGTTAGGTTTTATAACTCAATTAAGTTTCAACCAAATCATATTTTGGGACACTTTGAGCTTTTACTAATATGGGACCCACATTATAAAAATGTGGGGTCAAGATACCTACGCGTTTAACTTGACTTGGTGAACAACATGGTATATTCACTTAATCAAAACTAATAATAAATGAATGAGAAATTTGATCTCAAAGCATCCCTTTAGCTCATGATCTATCTTGGTGTAGAAATTGTGTCCTCCATAGGAGAAATATAAGCAATGGATGTAGTTAATATACGCACTAGTTGACACAATGGTTTTGATGCCTTTGGGGCATCCTAAGCATTTGAAGGGAAGATGACCTATACTATGCATGGTTTGGGCTTTGACCCAAAGCCCACACACGAGCGTCGCCCGACTTGTGCCCGGGTTTAGGTATTTCTTGAGTTAATATTAATTTTTTATTGAAAATTTATTTGGGTTTTTCTATAAATACCCGGGATTGAAAATTGGTCTGGAATTGTTTTCAAAATGTCACAGTTTTAATTGTTTAAAATTGTCCCTGAAAATGTTATCATTTTAGTTTTTAATTAAAACTAAAACGACAGTGAAACGCCACTAAAAATGTTGCCGTTTTTATTAATTTTAAAATGTCATTAGATTTGGAGTATCGACTATAATCAATTTAATTTGGGCCATTTGTTATGTTTGTTCACGAACAAAAATGACTCTTCAGAAAATGCACTTCAATCCCTATAAATAAGAAACTTCTCTTGTTCTATTCATTATGAAAAATTATTTCTTCGGTTCTTCTTCTTCTACTTCTTGAGAGAGAGTATCACCATTTTTGGTTCGTGGGACAGGCACATTACAGTACTTCTTGTGCTCGCCGAGACCGTTTCATCTTAGAAGGAAGACTCCCGTTGTCTATTCTTGTAATAAGCGTAACGTGGGCGAGTTCTGTTTCAAGGAGAGAGTATCCAATACTCGACTCAATCATCTTCTGAAAACGTAATTAATTAACAATAATCACGAATTGTAAGTTCTTTTATCTTGAGTTTCTATCTTCATTTTTATTTCCATTATTTAGTAATATATATATGTCTGGAATACGATTTGATTTTACTAAGATACTTTGTTTAGTTATTTTCTTTTCATGATATTTTGTGGAGTCTCTCTTTTTGGTTACTTGATATGAGGGTATGAATAATTTTAGAGCGACTCAAGATTTAAATATAATTTACCAAATTATATCCGAAGCCGTGTCCATGTAAAAAGACTCATGAGGATATATATGCATTGGTGATTTTGTCTGGGTTTGCTGACTTACTATTCGTCATTTTTTGGCTTAAATAACATCATGATGCGTGAATACATTATATACATTTTCATATCTTTTGTTATAATGGTGCGAGCATTATCACCACCACCTTCAAGTTAATGATTACATGTGCAAAATAATTTTATAGATACATACTAATTTTCGTATGAACTAAAGAATGAACAAGGTTGTTGTCCTGCTTTTTATCATTATTTCCAATGACAAGCGGAGGTGACTTTTGAGGGCTCACCTCACCTGTCTTTCCTCCCAGCATTTTAAATACGGCAGATCTTTTTTCTTTCTTATTGTGCTTTTAGGCCTATATCTCAAACGTAATCTTTTGTTTATACAAATTTTTATAGTAGAAATATAAAATACACACACACACACACATACACACACACACACACACACACACATATATATATATATATATATATATATATATATATATATATATAGGTAGAGATTCAGAAGTGAACATAAAAGATGAAAATTTTAATGACTCTTAATAAAAAAACACCTAACACCAAATCAATTTTAATTCCTATATTGTAATTGGTCCGCGCCAGCAAAAACGGAGACGTGCGTGACACGCGTATTTTTTAATACACCCATACGAGTGCCATACGCGTGTCCGTTGCTGCTGGTGCGTGTCACACGCGTATCCGTTGTTGCTGGCTCAGACCAGTTACAACATATAAATTAAAAATTACTGGAATTTAGGTATTTTTTGTTAAGATTCATTAAAATGTTCATCTCTTATATTCGCTTCTGAACCTCTTCCTATATATATATATATATATATAGATTCTTTTTAATAGGAATATTTATCTTTATCCTTGTATGAAATGGCATGGTGAAATTATAGAAATTTTGCATATATAAATTTCTATATGACATGGACAAAGATGATATAACTAAATTACAAAAAAAAACTTTCAAGAATATCTTAGAAATATCATATTTCTTTTAAACATGTCAATCTCCATTGAGAAATTTTGTCTCTATCCCTATATTACATGATGGAGCTACATAGGCCTAGTGGGGCTATAGCCCCCACAACTTATAAATAAATAAATATATAAATGTTTACAAAAATATAGGTATAAAGAATTAATTTTAAAAGTGGGCATATGTATAAATAATCAAACTTTTATTTAACTTGCATTGAATTAACTATATTGATGTTAAAATCAGGGGTTTATTTTAAGATTATAATGTTAATGTTTGTTAGAGTTTATTTGAATGTTGTTGTTGGTTTATATTTTATGGTTAATTTTAGAGAATAATTAGGGATATAGTTGGTTTAAATTTGGGGTTGAAATGTTGGTTTAAACATTTAATTATCTTTGCATTAGATTAAATAAATTTCGTTATTTTTTGATAAGTAGTAAAAAATAACCTAAAAAAATTCGGCTCAGAGGCTCCCTCCCCCGAACCCTCGAAAATCACCGTTAAATTAGCCCACACAGTTAAAAAATACTTGGCTCCGTCCCTTCATGGCGGGGTGAGGGTATATGATTTTCTTCAAGAATTTACACACGTACAAATTTCTATATAATGTGGACAAAGATAGTCACCCCCACACATTATCTAGAGATGCCGTTTTATTGGCGCATTTAATATAAATACTTTTAGAAATAACACCATTAGTGATATTTCTTTTTGAATTTTTTTTCTATCGATGTAAAGAAGTGTCAAGTCACATTGAAATTTTCTGGTATTACCGGGCCAAATAAGCTAGAATGACATTTAGAAACGACCACATTGAGTTGTGAAATGACTATGTCCTGTAGAGTTTTATGAATCTAGCTCATTAAAACATCATTGATTATTTCTACTACTAACTACTCTTGAAATTTAGTTGTTTTACAAAATGGGTCGTTGCCGGTGGACCAAGACTCATATCCCTATGAATGCGATACGTTAGTGTGTCGCATTTGCGTCACAATTCTAAATCGATCTAAAATTATTGATTTTATAATAAAGGGCAAATTTTTCGAAATAAACTAAAGAATGAAGAACGATAACTTTCAGTGAGTTATATATGTATTACTTCACATGATGAAGTTATTATATAACACTAAGAAATCATAGTGGCCCAAAACATTCTTCTTACATTTGCTCTCTCTCTATATAGGAGAAAATATTTAATACTTGTGGATTATTGGCGTGACAGTAGATCTGGCTTAATAAAAGCTTCACATTTAAACACCACCCCTTAATTATGGAGACCAACTCTACTAGC
Organism: Sambucus nigra; assembly: GCA_949130495.1. Lineage (NCBI taxonomy): Eukaryota > Viridiplantae > Streptophyta > Magnoliopsida > Dipsacales > Adoxaceae > Sambucus > Sambucus nigra. Next base: position 497,124,891 of record OX422208.1, on the reverse strand, counting down.
TTAATTATAGCCCCTTATTACTCTAGACCGGAGGAGTACCTCTTCAACGTAATATAGTTTTCTCTCTCTTTCGTTTTCGTGTTCCTTTTAATGATGTTTCTAGGAAACCAAGTTTTATTCCACTTTTAAGTTCGTGGTGTAGTTTTTGCTCCAGGGGTGAGAATTGGTCCTCTGCATCTACTTTAACTCATTTCTCAAATATCCTCTATTTTATAAGGGTGCCTTTGAATCAGAGTTGACAAATATTTTAAAGTTAAAATTTTTTCATGAGAAGTTGACAAGCAAAAAAATCATTTTCTTGGTTTAATTGTAGGGGTTTAGAATATACAAAGTTGGAAAAGGATTCTTTTTAGCTAGTTTTAATTAAAGGTGAGTGAAAAATATTCCAAGCTAACCCTTTATTTCCTTTTTGTAAAAGTTGAAAAAGGAAACAATGAAACTTTAGCAAATCATTTTTAAAGATAGGTGTTTTTTTCTTTTTCTTTTTCGAGATGAGCATGTGCAATTGAACAATCTAAAAGGTGAAAAAAGGATGACAAATTTAATTTCAGGGGTGGGTATCGAATCAAACAACCCACATCTAATAGTAAACAAAGCATTCATTATCCAAAATCATCAGTCACAAAGATGGACAAGACCATGGTTTTCATATATGCTAGTGATACGATGTTTATTAAAAGTAAGCACGCATTCATGTGTATTGATATGCTTGAAGTATATACACTAGTTATAGTTTGTAACTGACTGCTTCTCCATTTGCTCAGCAGGCAACCGAAGATAGCTTGAACGTTTATTTTACATTTACAAATTCAAGCCATGTATCTGAAGTCTAACTAGCCTTTGTTGTTTTGTATATAAAAGTATAGAACGAAATATATTGAAATGAAGCTAAATTAAAACTAGTTTTAGAATTCAGGTATGCTTGGTAGGAGAGGTTTCCACCCTTTGCCCCCAGCAACTGAATTAACAGCTCCTTTGGCGCTTTCCTTGATCTTGTGAAGCTGAGAAACTATATCATCAACTGAAGTAACCCCTCCTTTTCTTAACATCAACTCCAGCTCTTGTTTACTCATCACAATCTTAATTCTCACAACTCCACTACCAGTACTATTGTCCTGTTTTTCTTCATGGACTTTTGTGGGTGCTTTGTATTGAAGGATTTCCCCATCTCTTTTCATGACCTCCACTAGCTTGTCTTGCACAACTAAGCAATTGCCCATGCCTTTTCTTTTTTGATTCTTTCTTTCAACTCTCTGCTCTGCAATGAAAGATCTTTTATTTTTATTTGGTTTAGAGACTAGAAGTGGGTTATCGAGTAAGGTCGTTTTGCCTGCACGTGTTTTATTTATAGGGAATGAAGCAGAAGGATTGCCCTCGTGGTTCTTATATTTTACATAAAAACCTTAAGCCACTTTAGACCCCACTCTTGCTGATTTTGTTGGCGAGCAACTTGTGGGGCATGCTACATGGCTTGCTCATTGAGATAGATAAATCATGACAATTTTTGAGCCAAAGCAGATTAGTGAGTCGACAAGGTTTAGTGTGGTTAAGGCTCCATCTCATTTCTAAACCTAACTTAGCGAAAAATCTTTTTTTTTTAAAAAAAGCAAATGATACCATAAAACTAGGGCTGTCAACGGGTCGTGTTAACGGGTGAAAACACCCTTAATCCGTACACGACCCGTTAAGACTAACGGGTCAAATTATAATACCCAAACACGACCCATTAATATTAACGGGTACACGATCCGAACCGTTAACACCCGTTAATATTAGCGGGTCTAAACGGGTAACGGGTTGGGTGACCCGTTAATACCCGTGTAATATTGGTTCGGGTCACATGACCCAATAAAATCCGGTACCACTAACGGGTGATAATGGGTATAAACGGGTTTAATCGTGTAAGAGTACAAACCCAAACACGACCCGTTATGATAACGGTTCTACCGTGTTGACCCGTTAATGACCCAAACCCGATAAGACTAAACCCATTAACTTATAATTTCGTGTCGTGTCGTGTCGTGTTGTCGTGTCGTGCCTCATTTTGCCAGGTCTACATAGAACAAACCCGCCTAAGGGGCTGGAAAACTGTATACAGGAAGTATACAAAACAGAAAGCAACGGCCAAAGCCCAAAACCGACTATCCAAGTACCTGGAGTTCCTCCAAAAACTCAAGAAAGAGAGACAGCGACGAATCATGCCTCTTCCTATACCAAGTTAGAAGGAGGCTAAGAGAATGATACCGAATACGAGAGCGGGCAAACTCGACCCCCTCAAAGCATCTCCTATTCCTCTCTAGACAAACGGTCCAAAAAATACAACGAGGGACTATCCTCCAAACCTCCCGCGGGCCAATCCAACTCCTAGGGCACCTCCGAGCCGTCATCACCTTACACAACGTACAAGGCATAACCCAATAAATATGACATAAAGAGAAAAACAAATCCCATAGACCCCGGGTCACTTGACAGTGTAAAAGAAGGTGATTAAACGTCTCCTCCTCCCTTTTACATAACCAACATTGATTGGCCAACCTCCTCCCTCTTCTCTAAAGCCCCTCCATAGTTAAGATTGCCTGCCTGGCAGCGACCCATACAAAGAAGCACACCTTGGGGGGCGCATGACTCTTCCAGATGGGTTTCCAAGGAAAAGGAGCACCTCCACGAGCCCTTAACACTAAATAATAACTTTTCACAGAGAAAAGATCATCATGAGAGCTCGTCCACCTCAAACCATCATCCACCAAGGACAGAGCAGGCGCCAAATGCAACCACTCAAAAAATTCCTCTGCCTCCTCCAGTTCCCAGTCCCGAAGTTTCCTCCTAAATTTTGGGTCCCACACCTAACGATCCCCTATCCTCCGTCTATGATCCTCAACAGACCACTCTCTATCTCCCGCAATCCGATACATTCCTGGTAAGAGATCCTCCAGAGATCCCCCCTCCCCCCTCCCCCATGTATCCCTCCAAAACCTGATGTGACTCCCATTCCCGAGCCGGTAGGAAGTGAGTCTAGAGAAGCTTCTCCACCCAAGCGTAATATTCTTCCACCATCCCACCCCATGAGACGAGCGCCCCACCGAGGGACCCCACCCAAACGAATTGACCCCATTCCTAGCTACCACCACTTTTTTCCACAGACTATCACCTTCCCTGTTGAAGAGCCACAACCACTTACCCAATAAAGCTTTATTAAAATGGGTAAGACTCCGAACCCCAGCCCCACCATCTTGCATCGATTTGCAAACCTCATCCCAACTCACCAAAAAGTATTTGAACTGATGATCATGCCCTCTCCAAAGAAAGTCCCTCATCAACTTATCGAGTCACCTGCCAACGGAACCAGGTAAGGGGAGAACATACATAAAATAAGTAGGAAGACTCGATAAAACGCTTTTGATCAACGCCAACCGACCCCCTTTTGAAAGATAACTATGCTTCCACCCAACTAACCTCCTTTGAACCCTCTCAAGCACTGGATCCCACATCGAATAGGACTTGAACTTAACCCCTAAAGGGAGGCCGAGATAAGCATAAGGGAGCGAGCCAACCCGACATCGAAGAACACTAGCCAACAGGACCACATTCCCCACCTTTCCAACGACAATCATCTCACTCTTCCTGACGTTGATGCGAAGACCCAACAAGGCCTCAAAATACACCAGAGGCAATCTCAACGTCCTCACCTCATCCACAGATGCCCCATAGAAAATAACAGTGTCATCTACGAACAGGAGGTGAGAAACCTCAACCCGATGGGGAACCGAGCTCCCGATCAAAAAGCCTGAGACCAAACCACCCTCCACAGTACGACTCATCATCCGGGAGAACGCATCCATAACCAAGATAAAGAGGAAAGGGGACAGCGGGTCACCCTGTCTAAGGGCACGAGAGCTCGAGAAAAAACCCTCTCGAACCTCGATTACAAGAACAAAGAATTTGACAGAGGAGATACACCTCTTAATCCACCTACACCACTGCTCGCCAAACCCCATCCTTCTCAACAGGTATAAAAGAAAGTGCCAACTCACATGATCGTAGGCCTTCTCAATATCAAGCTTGCAAATAATACCCGGATCCCCACCTCTCAACCTGGAATTGATACATTCATCATCCACCAACGTCGCATCCAGGATCTGACGGCCACCCATAAACGCACTCTGAGCATTCGAAATAAGGGGATCAATCACTTTTTTAAGTCTAACCGACAAAACCTTAGAAATGAGATTATAGACGCTGCTGGCCAAACTAATAGGCCTGAAATCTCCCACATCAATCGCCCCCCTTTCTTAGGGACCAAAGAAATGAACGTGGTATTCAAACTCCTCAGGAAGTACACCTTATCATAGAACTTGATGAAAACATCCATCACATCCTCCCTGAGAACCGTCCACCAGTGCTGATAAAAGGCCATAGTGAGCCTGTCCGGCCCAGGTGCCTTATCACCGCACATCGACCTCAAGGCCTGGACAACCTCCTCTTCTTTGAATACCCTTTCCAGCTGAAGTACCTCGTCCCCCGAAATGCTCGCCATAGGAAGATCATCCATCTTGGGACGCCAAGGTTCCTCCTCCATATACAACCGCTCGTAGAACTGACAGATCTCCCTATGAACCTCAGCCACCTCGGTTAACTCCAACTCCCCTACTACCACCTTCCCGATATGATTGAAACGTTGATGGGAACTCGTCGCTTTATGAAAAAATTTCGTATTACTATCCCCTTCCCTAAGCCAAAGAGCCCTAGACTTTTGCCTCCAACTAACCTCTTCTTGAATCAATCTCTTTCCCACCTCCCTTTTTAACTCCATCTTATTAATCCTCTCCACCCCTGAAAGCCTGCCCAACCCTTCTTTTTCGTCGAGGGACCGTATATTCTCCTTAGCCTGCTCAATCACAACCCCCACATTGCTAAACATATCTCTATTCCACAGAATAAGGTTCCCCTTGAGATGTAACAATTTTACCTACAGTCTGAAACTCTCATTACCCTCCACCTCATACCCTTGCCACCACTCTTGAACCTTCCCAATAAAGTCCTCCTCCTTTAACCACATATTCTCAAATCTAAACGGGGTCCTCCCCCCACCCCCCTACTACACTCTAGCAAAATAGGGGAGTGATCAGAAGTCACACGAGGCAGGCAAGATTGAATTGCCCCCGAAAAATCACTATACCAAAATGGTAAAATTATCACCTTTTTAGCGATCAGGCTTGTCACGGTCAATGACCGTGACACAAAAGCACGCATTTTTTGTCATGATCATTGACCGTGACAAGTGAAGTTTATCACGGATTTGTCACGGTCAATGATCGTGACACAAAAATACCCATTTTTTGTCATGGTCATTGACCGTGACACGTCCGTGACAATTCGGTCAGTAAAAAAACCCTCCCCCTTCTTTTTTTCCCACTGAATTTGTTCCCTCCATCTCTCTCTCTCTCTCTCTCTCTCTCTCTCTCTAGCGGCTGTTCTCTCTCTCTCTACAACTTTGGTATGTTTTCTCGCTATTTCTCCCCCATTTATATATATGTGCGTGTGTGTATATATGCGTATAAATGTGTGTGTGTGTGTGTTTGTGTGTGTATATATGCATGTGTGTGTGTATATATGTGTGTGCATGCGTGTGGTGGGCAGGGGCAGCGGGGGGCGGGCAGGGCGTGTATATGTGCGTGTGTGCGTCCGTGACAAAAAAGGTTGTCACCCCAAAATTGTCACGGTCATTGACCTTGACAAGTCCAACTTGTCAAGGTCAATGACCGTGACAATTCGGCAGATTTGGTGTAGTGAATGCCCCTCCCACCCATTAGAGAGTAAAAACCGGTCCAACCGAGAAAGCGAGGGCTCATCCCTAAAACTGGATCAAGTGAAGGTCCCACCCACCAAAAGGGGGTCAATCAGCTCCAACTCATCAATGAAATCCGAGAAATCCCGCATAAAAAAGTTCGAACTCCCCCCACCACTCCTCTCCGAGGGAAAATGAACAATGTTGAAGTCTCTTCCTGTGCACCACGGGACGCCCCAAACACTCCTGAACCCAGTCAATTCCTCCCACAACTCCCATCGGCCCGAGTCCTCCACCGGCCCGTAAACCTCCGAGAAACTCCAAGTGAACCCATCCTCTACATTCCTGAATAGGCAAGACAAAGACCAACTCCCTATAAGAACATCAATTTTTTCCACCACTCTATTATCCCACAGAATGATAATCCCTCCGGACGCCCCCTCCGAATCCAAATAGCACCACTCTATCCTACGACGTCCCCAAATAGACCGTGCCAACACCCTATCCATAGAACCCAACTTTGTCTCTTGAAGACAGACAATATCCGACCTCCATCGCGAAATGGCCCCACTAACCACGCCTCTTTTGTCGAGGTCATTCAGACCCCGCACATTCCAAGAGATGAGTCTAACCTTCATTGAAAACCGTTGGACACCCCACCCACCCCCTTTCTACCACCTCAACTCTCTCCCCCCGCATCTCTTCTATGGACTGAAATAAGCTAATAGCCTCCTTCTCATTCCCCATGTAATTAATCCCTAGGAGTTTATTGAACCCGCCTTTCACACTAGAGACCCAATCCTTCGCCTCATCCTCAAGCACCTACTCATCAATCCTACCACCGGACACCTCTCCTCCCCCCTCTGAAACCCCAAGCTCTACCCAAAGCCTAGGGGAAAGATCAACCATGTTACTAAAGTTAGCCTGACCACACAACGACTCACCCGATGCGCCAGAACACACCTGCGCATAATTCCCCCTATCTAGCTTACCTTCACCCTCCCCCACCCCCACAACCGTGCAAAGAGAACCCTTACTAAACAATACCGGGCCTGACGAGCGAATATGGACACACCCTTGATAAAATATATTAGTTGTATTGAGGTATACAATACAATTATTCAAAACATCAAGCAATACACTTTCGATCAGCGGCATATCGATGAAGTCGAGTCAAGAGGGGTGAAAATTTCTGATGAAGTTTGGGGGCGGGAGTCCTTGAGCTGATTTTTTTGGGTTGTTTTTTACTTTTTTTTTTTGCAATTTTTAACCTTGAAAATGTTTGAGGTAGTAATTAATTAAATTTGAATTCCTACTTTGCTCGTAGATATTTCAACATAATATTACCCTAACGGGTTGTGTGTTGACTCCTATTTTCCGTTTAAAAAATTTCTCCATGATTTTATATATTTACAAATTTACACACATATTTAAACACAATCTAGGGATTTTATTTTTAAACACAATCTAGGGATTTTAATTTTAAAATACAAATTTCAGACTAGTTTTACACACAAATTTAAACACAATCTAGGTGTTGATACCAAAATTAGTATGCCGATGTGGACAAATAATAAGAAGACACGTGTCAATCTACGTGGCACAGTAGCAACGAGGAAGATCATTCCCCCGACCAACATACTCACTCCGAGCAACAGGTGTACTCCGAGGAACACCAGTCTTCCGAGGAACACCAACCCTCCGAGGAACTCTTGTCCTCCGAGGAACTCCAATGCTCCGAGGAACTCTTGGACGACGAGCAACTAAGGCGGTTCGAGCTGCATCTCGACCGCAGCATTAATTGCCAGATAATCAACAGTTCAACTATTCATTGAATGCTTATCATCTTGACACACACGTTTGAAGAGCATTAAATAAATTATCCTTTCATATGTGTATCATTTAATGTCACACCCTTTCATGTACAACCTAAGGGCTATAAATACCTTGTATCACCCTCATTCAAGGGGACCGGAATTTCTTGATAGAACTTGTAATCGAGAATTCCCAAATAATCAGTAATAACATAACAGTGGACGTAGGCCATTCATACAAGGCTGAACCACTTTAAAATATTCTGTCTCATTTATTTATCTGTGATTAAATTATTAGAGTGATCTAATTATTTACATCAACAGATTGACGCCGTCTGTGGGAACGATTGTTATTATCGTTTTTCACCAAAAATCATTCATCATCAATGGCAGATAATCCGGAATCCAGCAATCGAAACGCTGGAAATGCTGGAAATCCTTAAAATCCCTCTGCACCTCCAGATCTGGCTGGGATTATGACGAATCTGGCTCAAGGACAAACCGCCATGCAAGAAACAATGAGGCAACTCATACAGACCCTTCATGGCGGTGCACCTGCACGTTCAGGACAGCGAAGCGATCAGAGGCAAACCTACTTACTTTTTTCACGATCTAGGCGTACTGAGTCATATCGTAATGAGGAATCTGATGATTTCTCTTATCAACCTGGGCGAACTTCGTCAATAAGGTCTACAGATACTGATCAACGTATCACTCTCTCTCCAGAAAGACCCAGTGCCTTGGAAAGACTGAGTAGGGTGTCTCCTTTCAGTCGATTAGGCCCTAGGAGGAATAGGAGTCCACCTAAGACCATGTCGAGGAGTTTTCGACGACCATCAGATCTAAGAGAAGGATCAACACAATCATGACCAGTTTCTCGTAAAGATAGATCTCAGGAGGCCACATCAGAACAATCAATTGCTCGAACTAATAAGCCCGAGGAAGGAAACGATGCGTGGAAGGGTTCCAGTCAGTGCTTGGAGGATAGATTGGGAGAAATGGCCAAGGCGAAGAATCCCTTACAACGAACTTTTATTCAAGGGACACCTTTTGTCCAGGCCATTGTGGGTTTTCCTACCCCGTCGAAATTTACAGCACCAGTAGTGACCCCCAAATATGATGGAAAGACAGATCCTGTTCTTCATATAGAGCAATATCAAGATGCCGCCGATATCTATGCTGTCCCCGATGAGATGAGATGCAGAGCATTCTCAGGAACTCTTACTGGTGCTGCCCAGATATGGTACAACAATCTTCCTCGGGGTAAGATTTCAACTTTCTTTCAGTTGGCCGAGCTGTTCATCGGCAATTTCTGTTTTGGAGCAAAGCCAGTAAAAAGAGTAGCACACTTGTTAAGTGTTAGACAAAAATCAGGTGAGAGCACTAGAGATTACACAACTCGTTTCAATAACGAGAAACTGGAAGTCATAGATTATGAGAAAAAGACAGCAATCACCGCCTTGATGAGTGGGTTGTTACCTAACAAGTTGTATTACACTTTGGCCAAAGATCCACCTACAACTATGTCAGAGTTGATGGAAAAAGCGGCCAAAGTCATGAATGCTGAGGAGGCTATGGTTGCGAAGAAGAATATGGATAAAGAAATCAAGGTGGAAGACGAAAAATCCAAGAAGAAAGAGCATAAGGGCAATGGCGGTGACAAGCATTCCAAGAATAATAGGTCGTCATGGGAAGTCCTGAAGAAATTCGATAATTATACTCCTTTGAAAATGGGTATTAATCATGTCTTGGAAGAAATCAAGAATAACGAGGAAGTAAAGTGGCCAAAGAAACTGAGGTCAGACCCTGACCTAAGGAACAGGGATAAATATTGCGAGTTCCATAAGGATCACGGCCATATGACCAAAAATTGCATAGCTCTTCAGAACGAGATTGAAACACTCATCCGAAGAGGGAAGCTAGCGAAGTATGTTGATCGGGGAGGCGAAAGAAGGAATAATGACCGAACTAGAGAAAGGTCTAGATCTCTTCGTTGAGTAGAGGAGAAAAAGAAAAGGGATCATGAAGATGATACAGAAGATGACCCCGATCTTCCCAAGAAACCAAGACAGCCAGAACGAGAGGTATTTTCAATACGCTTTGGGTCATTTGATTGTAATGTTATTACATGAGGAGATGCAGGAGGAGGAGACCTTACTGCAGAAATAAAAGCTTACCTCGGTGAGGCTCAGTCTTGCTCATACATTCAACAGATAAATTTGGCTGAAGAGGATCGCCCGAGGAAGGTAAACAAAGAAAAGCTGGTCATCGGTTTTTCAAAAAACGACCTTGCAGGTGTTCTTTACCCTCACGACGACCCTTTGGTGATCAAAATGAGGATGAAAGAAGTAGTGATTTCAAGGGTGCTAGTAGATAATGGTAGTTCGGCCGACATCATGTACTATTCATGCTTTGACAGTTTAAATTTGAAATTATCTCAACTAGAACCTTATCACAGACCTCTATTGGGTTTTGCTGGCGAGAAAGTTTTTCCACTTGGGACGATCAAGTTGGATATATTCATCGAAATTTGGCCTGCTTGTCGAACAGAAAGAATACGCTTCTTTGTGATGGATAAGAATGTACAGTCAGCTTACAACATCATCATGGGAAGAGTTGGTTTGAAAAATTTCGAAGCAGTTCCATCTACAGTACATCAGTGTTTAAAATTCCCTACAAATTTCGGAGTGGGAATTGTGAAAGGTGATCAGAAAGTAGCTCGAGAATGTTATTATTCGTCTGCCGAGCAAGAGGAGCTTGAAGAGTCAAGGAAAAAGACTACCACCTACCAGGTGGAGGAAGGTACAGAAATTGAAACACTTGATCCCAGAGATGAATCCCAACTTGTAAAAGGACAGGTGGTGGAATCTATGGAAATTGTTATTCTGGACGATGAGCACCCTGAACGAGTAACCCAGATAGGTTCATCGTTGGATGTTTCAATAAAACAGGAGTTAATAACTTTTTTGAGAAACAGAAAGAAAACTTTTGCATGGAGCATGAAGACATGCCAGGAATAGATCCGAACTTCTTATGTCATGAGCTCAATGCGAATAAGGAGATCAAGCCTGTAAAGCAGAGAAGAAGAGTGTTTAGTCCCGAGAAGAATCAAGCTATACAAGAGGAGGTCGAGAAGCTCCAGAAAGCCCAATTCATTGAAGATGTGAAGTATCCAGACTGGTTGGCAAATGTGGTGATGGTGAAGAAGAAAAATAATAAATGGAGAATGTGTGTTGATTTCACTGATCTCAATAAGGCATGCCCAAAGGATCATTTTCCATTGCCCAGAATTGATCAACTAGTGGATGCTACCTCGGGATACGAGCTACTCAACTTCATGGACGCTTACTCTGGATACAACCAGATCAGAATGAAACCTGAAGACAGGGAAAGCACTTCTTTTATTACCCCTAGGGGAACTTATTGTTATAATGTTATGCCTTTTGGTTTGAAAAATGCAGGAGCGACATACCAGCGGCTGATGAATAAGGTTTTTACCGAATAAATCAGTTGCAATATGGAGGTTTATGTCGACGATATGCTGACAAAGAGCAAGAAAGCTGCTGATCATCTAGTTGACTTAGGTCAGACCTTTGATCAACTGGATAAATACCAGATGAAGCTCAACCCGACGAAGTGCACCTTTGGAGTACGAGAAGGAATGTTCCTCGGGTACATCGTCAACCAGCGAGGCATTGAAGAAAATCCAGCAAAGATCAAAGCTTTTTTAGGGTTGCGATCTCCAACGACGAAGAAAGAAGTGCAGAGTCTTACAGGACGAGTTGCAGCGCTCAATAGATTTGTATCTAGAGCAACTGATAGGTGCCTTCCATTCTTCAAAACACTCCGAAAAACTTTCGAGTGGAATGAGGAATGTGAAAAAGCCTTTCAAGACTTGAAGAAATATCTGGGAACACCTCCACTGCTGTCCAGGCCAGTGATGGGAGAAAAGTTATACTTATACCTGGCAGTATCAGAGAATGCAGTCAGATCGGCATTGATCAGATTGGAGAATGGAGTCCAGAAGCCAATTTATTACACAAGTAAGGCTTTCCGAGGTGCAGAGATCAGGTACCCAAAGTTAGAAAAATTGGCATTGGCCTTAATTGAAGCAAGTAGAAGAATGAGGCCTTATTTCCAGGCCCATACCATCGTCGTATACACCGACATGCCATTGAGACAAGCCCTTTATAAGCCAGAAAAATCAGGGAGACTGATGTATTGGGCAATAGAACTCGGTGAATATGATATTGTGTATGAACCCAGATCATCTTTAAAAGGGCAGGCTGTAGCAGACTTTATAGCAGAATTTACATATCCTGATACCCCCGCGGAATAAAAGTTGCTCGCTGACCAACCTGTGGATGTTACAGGATCAACAGACATAAGTCCAGATCAATTCCGGTTGGTAAAAGGGCTTGTGGATGTAAAAAGATCATCAAACTCAAACCCAGACCAACTCCGGCTGGTAAAAGGGCGAGAAGAGATGGTCGACGAAGAACGAAAAATACTAGGGGAGGATGAAAGGAAACAAAAGATATTTCACCGAGGAACTCTGTGAGATAAGAAATTTGAAGACGAGTTACCTACATGGAGATTATATGTAGATGGGTCATCTTGCACGACAGGTTGTGGGGCAGGGATTGTTTTGAACACCCCAGACGAGATTGACATGGAATATGCCTTACGATTCCAATTCAAAGCTTCCAATAATGAGGCTGACTATGAAGCCTTGATAGCAGGTCTTAATTTAGCAAAGATTATGGAAGCGCAACAAGTGATGGTATTCAGTGATTCTCAATTAATTGTGAATCAGATGATGGGAACATATGCAGTTAAAGGAGAATTAATGGTCAAGTATCATGCAAAGGCGATGGAGTTGTTGGCAGAATTTGATGCCATTCAATTGATCAGAATACCAAGAATGGAGAATGCACAAGCAGACGCACTGGCCCGACTAGCATCAGCTACTCGTACCGAGTTGCGAAGAACGATACCAATTGAGGTGTTAGAAAGTCGAAGCATAGATGAAGACCTGACGATGAATATTATTACTCTTAATTTAGGACCATCTTGGATGGATCCCATCAGGGCATATGTCGAGGAAGGAGAATTACCGGAGGATAAGATCGCTGCCAAGAAATTGAAGTTTAAAGCCGCTCGGTATGTACTAATTAATGGTGTTTTGTATAGACGAGGAATTATGGCAGGATTGCAAAGATGTGTGCATCCCTCCGAGGTGAAGGAATTGATTGAAGAGATCCATGAAGGATCTTGTGGAGCACATGTAGCAGGTCGGACACTTTTACAAAGAGTGATGACGCAGGGGTACTACTTGCCAACGATGAGGGCTGATTGTATAGCCTATGCCAAAAGATGTGATAAATGCCAACGTTTTTCCTCCATTCGACGAACTCCACAAGCATTGTTGACACCCATAACTTTCCCTTGGCCATTTGCCATGTTGGGAATTGATTTGGTTGGACCACTGCCAACGACCCAAGGAAGATTCAAGTACCTCGTCGTCGCAGTGGATTATTTTACTAAGTGGGTAGAAGCTGAGCCACTTATTGATATGACGTACGAGAAGGTATACTAGTTCGTTTGGAAGAATATAATCTGCCGATATGGTATCCCTCATGCCTTCATCACAGACCATGGAACACAATTTGATAACGAGGACTTTGCCGCCTATTGTCATCAGTCAAACATTTTGAAGGTTCATTCAGCACCAGGCCATCCTCAAAGCAATGGGCAGACTGAAGTGACGAACAGAACAATACTAAATGGTTTGAAGAAGAGGCTAAGTGAGGCTAAAGCTAATTGGATTAATGAGCTACAGTCAGTATTGTGGGATTACCGAACAACTCCCCGAGCAGCAACTGGAGAATCACCATATATGCTGGCATTTGGAAGTGAGGCTGTCATACCTGCCGAGTTGGGTCTTCCAACACACAGAGTGCTGAATTTCAATTCCCCAGTCAGCGACTTGATGAGGAGATTAGATTTAAACATGCTCGAGGAAGTTAGAGAAGAGGCAGCCATTAGGAATGCTGCTTATCAACAACGAACAACCTTGTTCTACAACAAGAGGGTGAAAAAATGCGACTTAAAAGAAGGAGATTACGTGCTAAAGAAGGTCATTCAGAAGCATAATAAGTTGGAAGAAAACTGGCATGGACCTTACCGAGTTACCGTAGTTGTCCGACCAGGAACTTACCGAATAGCAACTCTAGAAGGAGAGGAATTTAAGAATGCATGGAATGCTGAACACCTACGCAAGTATTATCAGTGATGTAAAATGTAAAGCAGTTCCATCAATATGAATAAAACGATGATATTTCACAATCTTCTCTCCTTTTATTGAAAGTTTTTTGGGGAATACTAGTGTGTTTAACACTACGCTGCTCGGTACGCAACGCTGCTCGGCAGTAAAAAGAAGACGATAGTTCAAACCCACGACCAACTACGGTTGGTAAAAGGGCGAGAACAAATTATACTCCTTTGGTTAGGAGGCGTACACTAGCGTGACTAACTCAGGTTGGTAAAAGAGCTAGTGGACACGATAGTTCAAACCCACGACCAACTCCGGTTGGTAAAAGGGCGAGAACAAATTATACTCCTTTGGTTAGGAGGCGTACACTAGCGTGACTAACTCAGGTTGGTAAAAGAGCTAGTGGACACGATAGTTCAAACCCAAGACCAACTCCGGTTGGTAAAAGGGCAAGAACAAATTATACTCCTTTGGTTAGGAGGCGTACACTAGCGTGACTAACTCAGGTTGGTAAAAGAGCTAGTGGACACGATATTTCAAACCCATGACCAACTCCGATTGGTAAAAGGGCGAGAACAAACTATACTCCTTTGGTTAGGAGGCGTACACTAGTGTGACCAACTCAGGTTGGTAAAAGAGCTAGTGGACATGATAGTTCAGACCCACGACCAACTCCGGTTGGTAAAAGGGCGAGAACAAAAGATGATCGACGAAAGGCCAATCTCGGTTGGTTAGGAAACAAGATATGCTCTCAAATGCCAACTTATGATTGGTCGAGAAGTAAGTTTATTACATAAAAGTTCCTCGAAGAACAGATCTTCCAAACTGAACAAAGTATAGTTGGTCGGGGATAAAAACCCACTAACTATAGTTGGTCGACAAGGAAAAATCATCGACCTTGGTTGGTCGGGCACATTTTATGAAAAAGACAAAAATTTACCAAGTATAGCTGGTCGGGGATAAAAACTCTCACTAACTATAATTGGTCGACGAGCACAATTTGGCAACCTGACAATTTGACAACCTTGGTTGGTTGGAGAAGTTTTAAACATTTTTTTATATACTCATTGTTGATGTAAAAAACTAGATTACTCTAATTATTTAATCACAGATAAATAAATGAGACAAAAGATTTTAAAGTGGTTCAGCCTTATATGAATGGCCTACGTCCACTGTTATGTTATTACTGAGTGTTTGGGAATTCTCAATTACAAGTGCTATCAAGAAATTTCGGTCCCCTTGAATGAGGGTGATACAAGGTATTTATAGCCCTTAGGCTGTACATGAAAGGGTGTTACATTAAATGATACACATATGAAAGGGTAATTCACTTAATGTTCTTCAAACGTGCGCGTCAAGATGATAAGCATTTAATGAATAGTTGAATTGTTGATTATCTGACAATTAATGCTCTGGTCGAGATGCAGCTCGAACCGCCTTAGTTGCTCGTCGACCAAGAGTTTCTCGGAGCATTGGAGTTCTTCGGAGGATAAGAGTTCCTCGGAGGGTTGGTGTTCCTCGGAAGACTGGCGTTCCTCGGAGTATACCTGTTGCTCGGAGTGAGTATGTTGGTCGGGGGAATAATTTTTTTCGTTGCTATTATGCCACGTAGATTGACACGTGTCTTCTTATTATTCGTCCACATCAACATACTAATTTTGGTATCAACAGAAGCCCCCAATGTTTCATATTTCGAACTTTGAGGAGTATGGAACATTCTTTCTCGGTATATAGCGATATTAAATAACCTTGCTGGGTTTTAGGAGCCTTTTCTTCATATTTGAATTTCCTTCCAAATTCGCAGAATCCGGCTTTTTGCATTTTTATAGGCGCTTCGATCTTCGTGCCCTTTTTTATCCTTTTAGCCGTCGGTAGCGTAATAGTTTCCTTTTTGTAATCATTTCTTTCGCCGTTTCCCAAGGCAAAGTATTTAAGCTTCAGAGGCAATCCCATCGTCTTCTACCTTTTCAATTTCTACTTTCGAGTTTTCTATAGCTTTTCTCTCTCCTGTGCGTCCATCCCTTTCTTCGTTTGTTTGTCAACATATCTCCTTTTTCCCTGTAAGCTCTTCTTCCTTCTTCTTTTATTCATCACGGTTTACATTATTGAGTCTCTTGAGAAATTCCGTTCTGATTTCTCTATTCCATCTTGGGTAATTTTGGAGGTTCTTTCTAAGCCTTCAAGTTATTTTGATTTAGCTGAGGGACATTGGTTCCCTAGCCTCTTTATTGCTGAATGTGGATTTTCTTTTCCACCAAACCCTTTATGCTTAGAGTTCTGTCAGTATTTCGACGTTGTCCCTGCAAAAATAGCCCCCAACACATGGAGAATAGTTAATGGGGTGTATAGGTTAAATCAAACTCATGGAACTCGTATAGGAATTCCTGAGATTATGTACTGTTATAGATGGGCTGTTTTAGACAATGTTTATTATTTAAAAACTAGATTTTTGAATAGGGCTCTAGTAGTCAACCTCCCTGATGCCAACAGGGATTATTTTGAACATGGAGTAGTTGTAAAAAATTGGCAACATGCCCCTTTGGTTGGAGACGAAGTATATGAGGGGCCCAAATGCCCTCCATATGGCAATGGGATAGGTTATTTTCATCTTATTTTATTTTTTGAAATTATGATTTCATTGTGTTTGACAAAATGTATGACTGATATTTCACTATGTTTTTATTTCTAGTTGACACCAAGAGAAAAACTCCAAAAGAAACAGAAATTAATATCAAGCATTTAAAACATATCTGGAGTTTGCATCAGAAGGTTGCAGACGAGCACATTAGGTCTGCTTCGTACTTGCTGCAGAACAGGAGCTGTACATCCTCTTATACTGCTCGTCCTATGGCTAGCATTAGCGAACCATTGCCAGCTTCTGAAGACTCTTCACCAGACTCTCACATTCCTTTGAGTCAGAAGATGGGCAAGAGAAGAGTTCCTGCTCTTTTTGAAGAGACCTCCTCAGCTGGAGATGGAAAGAGAAATAAAGCTGATGTCCCAAAGGGGACAAAGAGAATGGATGCTGCCCCTTCTGCTGCTCCTCAGAAGGTCGCCGAGAAGCCCCCAGTGGCTCTTGTACAGAAGGATGCGCCTGTGGAAGTAATCACTATCTCTCCAACCAAAAATTCTTCTTTATTTGAGGTTGTTGAGAAGACACCGAGGAGATTGAAGAAGTCTTCCTCGGTTAGTTTTTCTGAAGTCATTCCCCAGCTCCAGACTAGTGGAGCTGGTGTTCCAACCATTATTCCCCCGAGCTCTGCAATGAGCTCGGTAAAGACTTCGATTATTCCTGAAGTCCAAGGCATCGAGGAAAACATGCCTAGGGATATGCTGCCATCCCTAGCTACTCGTCACATCGCTTCAGTAAGTTTCTTCTTATCTTGAATTCTTATTTCCTTCTATCAATATATGTATCTCGGCACTAACTCATCACTACCTTCTTTTTTCAGCTGGTGAGTTGCTTTAACACCATTGTGAAGAAAGATGAAGCGCTCAAGGCTTCAAGCTCCTCTTCTGGAGTAGAGGATGCATTCCAGGGTTTGGCCCAATCTCTGAAGGAATCCCGTCAGAAGTATGACGAGGATAAAGGTGAATGGGAGAAGAAACTGGCTGCATCTGAAGCAGAGAAGGTGCAGTTGGGAAATAAAGTGAAGGACTTGGAGAGGGAGAATAAGAAATACTCCGAGAAGCTCACTACCTTCGGGGAGCTTGAAAATAAGCTGAGGAAGAGATGACCCTTCTGCGCGAAGCAAATCGTCAGAAGGAGGAGTTGGAGGCCAAGCTGAAAGCCTCCGAGGAACTTCTATCCGAGAAGCTCTCCTCGGAGAAAATGAAAAGAAAGAAGGCAATAAAGAAGTCTTTTAGCACAGGTTGGGACAAAGGGTGGAACAAGGGAGTAGCTGCTATGATGACTCAGGTGCAATATGGAAGTTTGAAATACTTCCGAGATGGATGGGTTGCAGCTTTGCAAGAATTGAAGGTGAGCGAGGACTCCGAGCTATTTCAACAGCATCTCCCTGGTCCTCCCCCAGCCATCGAGGATGAAGAAGAGGACGAAGCTGCCTCAGAAGAATCTTCATTGGTAGTGGGTGATATCATCCTTACCCAGCCTGCTGACGTGGAACTTTCATCTCTGCCAGCTCCTCCAGAACAAGTTCCAGCTCCCGCCGACCAACTCATTATTTCCACCGAGCAACCAAGCTCCTCGTCCCAGCCTCCCGAGAAAGTCTTGGGAGACAAGGAAAAGGTGTGAAGTTGTTCGGTATTCTCTTTCTGTTTTTCTTTTACTTGTACTTTGTATCCCAGATCTTTGTAACTTTGCCTTATGATCTAATAAAATTTGAGTTCTTTTCTTCCATATGATTGTCTCTTCTTTATCTGCACTCTGTCTTGATTTTCTTTTTCTTTCTCTGTTAGTTTCTGACCAGGACGGATCTTTTGTCTGCTAATGACACAAAGTTGATGCAACAATGCCATGAATATTATAAAGCTGGTCACACAGACCTCAATGCCTCAGAAGTTGCCGACATCCTTGGCCATGGTGCTTCAGAGCAGGCAGTAGAAGCTTATCAATATCTGAAGGGATTACTTGATCGAGCTGTGGCCAATAACGTGGCTTACTATGATATGATCGAGGAGCTCCAATATACTCTAGAAGATCTTCAGACTTAGTACAAGGAGTCAAATGCCTTGTTACATGAGGGGTATGAAAAGAAATATCAACAGCTTTCTGCCGAGAAGGGCTACGACAAACTCCTTGCTGGGTATGATGTCAGGGAGAGGACCCTAAAGGGAGAAGTTGAAGCTTTTAGACAAATTGCTGAACTGCTGGAGCAAGAGAATAATAATTTGCAGAAAGAACTAGCACAATATAAGTCTGCAGCCTCTTCTTCAACAACGGTAATCCCAGTGACCGATGAGGGATGTTCCTTCTTAGAGGTTGAGAATGCCAAATTAAGGCAAGAGTTGGATATCCTGCGAAGATCTGGTACTTCTACTTCTACTCGGGGACGAGGAAGAGGTTCTCGTGGGCGAGGAAGAGTTGCCCAGGATGTTTTCGAGGAACGAAGTACTCCACCTGCTCGGGGTCGATCAAGAATTCCTCGTAGTATTAAAGAAGCTCGTACTCTGTCAACATTGGAAACCCAAGCGTACCAACTGAATGCAAAAGATCGGGCTTTGTCTGAAATGTCCAAGAAAATCCTAACTTTGGAGGATCAACTTACTGTGACGAAGTCTGATTTAGAGAATAAGGACATTTTTGCAAAAAGCCTTCACGAGAAGTTGGAGAGACTAACCTTCCAATTCCATAAGCAGCCCAGGAAATTTTGGATGGCTGGGTACAACGAGGCGTTATTCCATTTAGATGCTCGTATCCAGAATGCCATTAATGAGGGCTATAAACAAGGCTGGTTGAATGCCTTATGCGTGTTGAAACTTGAACAGGGGCATTACTTGTGGGACTATTATGACCCCGGGGTGCTTGACTTGCCTGTGACACCGTTCAATTTGGATAAGGAATGGATCCCAGCTCGTGCCATTCCTCGAAGCTTAATTGCACAATACCTCGGTGATTACAATCTTCATTCTCAGATCGAGGTATCTCGTCCCGAGCATCTTTTGGATACACCTTCAGTAATGAATGTCAGAATGCTGAAGGACTTGAATTTTATTAATTCTCCTCAGACCTTAAATGATCCTCCTGCTGGCGAGGAACCTATTTCAAAAGCCGAGGGAAAGAAACCAATAGAGTAGGGATCTCAATGTAATAGTTAGTATACATGTAATTTGTAATTTGTTTTGAATTTTAATGAAAGACTTTCATTTTCTGTTTGCAAATCTGTATTGATATTGTTTTGTACTTGTCTAACACTTTTATATTTGTGATTGCATAACAATACTTTGTGGTTCATCGACCAATCTAGTAATAAAAGGTTACAAGTATAAAAAATGTTGATCGATCACTTAATAATAAAGTAATGAGTATAAAAATGTTTAAAATTTTTCCAACCAACCAAGGTTGTTAAATTGTGCTCGTCGACCAATTATAATTAGTGAGAGTTTTTATCCCCGACGAACCATACTTGGTAATTTTTTTTATAAAATGTGTCCGACCAACCAAGGTCGATAATTTTATCCCCGCCGACCAACTACAGTTAGTGGATTTTTATTCTTCGAGGAACTTTTATATTTTCTGTAATAATCTTACCTCCCGACCAACATAAGTTGGCATTTGAGAGCATATTTTGTTTTCAAGCCAACCGAGATTGGCATTTATAAGAATGTTGTTCTTGCCCTTTTACCAACCGGAGTTGGTCATGGGTTTGAACTATCATGTCCACTAAATCTTTTACCAACCGAAGTTGATAACATTAGTGTACGCCTCCTATCCAAAGGAGTATAGTTTGTTCTTGCTATTTTACCAACCGAAGTTGATCACGCTCGAACTATTATGTCCACTAGTTATTTTACCAACCAGAGTTGATCACGCTAGTGTATGCCTCCTAACCAAAGGAGTATAGTTTGCTCTCGCCCTTTTACCAACCGGAGTTGGTCGTGGGTCTGAAATATCAGTGTCCACTAGTTATTTTACCAACCGGAGTTGATCACGCTAGTGTATGCCTCCTAACCAAAGGAGTATAGTTTGTTCTCGCCCTTTTACCAATCGGAGTTGGTCGTGGGTCTGAACTATCGTCTTCTTTTTGCTGTCGAGCAGCGTAGTGTTGTACACTAGTATTCCCCGAAAAACTTTTAATAAAAGGAGAGAAGATGGTGAAACATCATCGCTTTATTCATATTGATAAAACTGCTTTACATTTTACATTACTGATAATACTTGCGTAGGTGTTCAACATTCCATGCATTCTTGAATTCCTCTCCTTCTAGAGTTGCTATTGGTAAGTTCCTGGTCGAACAACTTCTGTAACTCGGTAAGGTCCATGCCAATTTGCTTCCAATTTATTGTTCTTCTGAATGACCTTCTTTAGCACATAATCTCCTTCTTTTAAATCGCATTTCTTCACCCTCTTGTTGTAGAACATAGCTGTTTGTTGTTGATATGCAGCATTCCTAATGGCTGCTTCTTCTCTAACCTCCTCGAGCATGTCCAAATCTAATCTTCTCATCAAGTCACTGACTGGGGAATTGAAATTCAGCACTCTGTGTGTTGGGAGACCCAACTCAGCAGGTATTATAGCCTCACTTCCAAACGCCATCATATATGGTGATTCTCCAGTTGCTGCTCGGGGAGTTGTTCGGTAATCCCACAATACTGGTTGTAGCTCATTAATCCAATTAGCTTTAGCCTCACTTAACCTCTTCTTTAAACCATTTAATAATGTTCTGTTCGTCACTTCAGTCTGTCCATTGCTTTGAGGATGGCCTGGTGCTGAATGAACCTTCAAAATGTTTGACTGATGACAATAGGCGGCAAACTCCTCGTTATCAAACTGTGTTCCATGGTCTGTGATTAAGGCATGAGGGAGACCATATCGGTAGATGATATTCTTCCAAACGAATTGGTACACCTTCTCGTATGTCATATCAATCAGAGGCTCAGCTTCTACCCACTTAGTAAAATAATCCACTGCGACGACGAGGTACTTGAATCTTCCTCGGGTCATTGGTAGTGGTCCAACCAAATCAATTCCCCACATGGCAAAAGGCCAAGGGGAAGTTATGGGTGTCAACAATGCTTGTGGAGTTTGTCGGACGGAAGAAAAATGTTGGCATTTATCACATCTCTTAGCATAGGCTATACAATCAGCCCTCATCGTTGGCCAGTAGTATCCCTGCGTCATCACCCTTTGCAACAGTGTCCGCCCTGCTACATGGGCTCCATAGGACCTTTCATGGATCTCTTCAATCAATTCTTTCACCTCGGAGGGATGCACACATTTTTGCAAACCTGCCATAATTCCTCTTCTATACAAAACACCATTAGTTAGTACATACCGAGCAGCTTTAAACTTCAATTTCTTGGCAGCGATCTTATCCTCCGGTAATTCTCCTTCCTCGACATATGCCCTGATGGGATCCATCCAAGGTGGTCCTAAATCAAGGGAAATAACATTCATCGTCAGGCCTTCATCTATGCTTCGACTTTCTAACACCTCAATTGGTATCGTTCTTCACAACTCGATACGAGTAGTTGATGCTAGTCGGGCCAGTGCGTCTGCTTGTGCATTCTCCATTCTTGGTATTCTGATTAACTGAATGGCATCAAATTCTGCCAACAAATCCATCGCTTTTGCATGATACTTGACCATTAATTCTCCTTTAACTGCATACGTTCCCATCATCTGATTCACAATTAATTGAGAATCACTGAATACCATCACTTGTTGCGCTTCCATAATCTTTGCTAAATTAGGACCCACTATCAAGGCTTCATACTCAGCCTCATTATTGGAAGCTTTGAATTGGAATCGTAAGGCATATTCCATGTCAATCTCGTCTGGGGTGTTCAAAACAATCCCTGCTCCATAACCTGTTGTACAAGATGACCCATCTACATACAATCTCCACGTAGGTAACTCGTCTTCAAAATTCTTATCTGACAGCGTTCCTAGGTGAAATATTTGCTGTTTTGTTTCATCCTCTCCTGGTATTTTTCGCTCCTCGTCAACCATCTCTTCTCGCCCTTTTACCAATCGGAGTTGGTCTGGGTTTGAATTTGATGATCTTTCTATATCCACAATCCCTTTTACCAACCGGAGTTGGTCTGGACTTATGTCTGTTGATCATGTAACATCCACAGGTTGGTCAGCGAGCAACTTTTGTTCCTCGGGGGTATCAGGATATGTAAACTCTGCTATAAAGTCTGCTACAGCTTGCCCTTTTAAGGATGATCTGGGTTCATACACAATATCATATTCACCGAGCTCTATTGCCCAGTACATCAGTCTCCCTGACTTTTCTGGCTTATGAAGGGCTTGTCTTAATGGTATGTCGGTATACACGATGATGGTATGGGCCTGGAAATATGGCCTCATTCTTCTACTTGCCTCAATTAATGCCAATGCCAATTTTTCTAACTTTGGGTACCTGATCTCTGCACCTCGGAAAGCCTTACTTATGTAATAAATTGGCTTCTGGACTCCATTCTCCAATCTGATCAATGCCGAGCTGACTGCATTCTCTGATACTGCCAGGTATAAGTACAACTTTTCTCCCATCACTGGTCTGGACAGTAGTGGAGGAGTTCCCAGATATTTCTTCAAGTCTTGAAAGGCTTTTTCACATTCATCATTCCACTCGAAAGTTTTTCGGAGTGTTTTGAAGAATGGAAGTCATCTATCAGTTGCTCGAGATACAAATCTATTGAGCGCTGCAACTCGTCCTTTAAGACTTTGCACTTATTTCTTCGTCGTTGGAGATCGCAACCCTAATAGAGCTTTGATCTTTGCTGGATTTTCCTCAATGCCTCGCTGGTTGACGATGTACCCGAGGAACATTCCTTCTATTACTCCAAAGGTGCACTTCGTCGGGTTGAGCTTCATCTGGTATTTATCCAGTTGATCAAAGGTCTGACCTAAATCAACTAGATGCTCAGCAGCTTTCTTGCTATTTGTTAGCATATCGTCGACATAGACTTCCATGTTGTAACTGATTTGTTCGGCAAAAACCTTGTTCATCAGTCGCTGATATGTCGCTCCTGCATTTTTCAAACCAAAAGGCATAACATTATAACAATAAGTTCCCCTAGGGGTAATAAAATAAGTGCTTTCCCTGTCTTCAGGTTTCATTTTGATCTGGTTATAACCAGAGTAAGCATCCATGAAGCTGAGCAGCTCGTGGCCCGAGGTAGCATCCACTAGTTGGTCAATTCTGGGCAATGGGAAGTGATCCTTTGGGCAGGCCTTGTTGAGATCAGTGAAATCAACACACATTCTCCATTTATTGTTTTTCTTCTTTACCATCACCACATTGCCAACCAATCTGGATACTTCACATCTTCAATGAATTGAGCATTCTGGAGCTTGTCGACCTTTTCTTGAATAACTTGATTCTTCTCGGGGCTAAATACCCTTCTTCTCTGCTTTACAGGCTTGATCTCCTTATTCACATTGAGCTCATGACATAAGAAGTTTGGATCTATTCCTGGCATGTCTTCATGACTCCACGCAAAATTTTTCTTATGGTTTCTCAAGAAAATTATCAACTCTTGTTTTATTGAAGCATCCAACGACGAACCTATCTGGGCTACTCGTTCAGGGTGTTCGTCGTCCAGAATAACATTTTCTGTAGATTCCACCACCTGTCCTTTTACAAGTTGGGATTCATCTCTCGGATCAAGTGTTTTAATTTCTGTACTTTCATCCACCTGGTAAGTAGTAGTCTTTTTCCTTGATTCTTCAAGCTCCTCTTGCTCGGCAGATGAATAATAGCATTCTCGAGCTACTTTTTGATCACCTTTCACCACTCCCACTCCGAAATTTGTTGGGAACTTTAAACATTGATGTACTGTAGATGGGACTGCTTCGAACTTCTTCAAACCATCTCTTCCCATGATGATGTTGTAGGCTGACTGCACATTCTTATCCATCACAAAGAAGCGTATTCTCTCTGTTCGACAAGCAGGCCAAGTTCCAATGAATATATCCAACTTGATCGTCCCAAGTGGAAAAACTTTCTCGCCAGCGAAACCCAGAAGAGGTCTGTGATAAGGCTCCAATTGAGATAATTTTAAATTTAAACTGTCAAAGCATGAATAGTACATGATGACTGCCGAACTGCCATTGTCTACCAGCACCCTTGAAATCACTACTTCTTTCATCCTCATTTTGATCAACAAAGTGTCGTCGTGAGGGTAAAGAACACCTGCCAGGTCATTTTTTGAAAAGCCAATAACCAGCTTCTCTTTGTTTACCTTCCTCGGACGATCCTCCTCGGTCAAATTTATTCGCTGAATGTACGAGCAAGCTTGTGCCTCTCCGAGGTAAGCTTTTCTTTCTGCAGTAAGATCTCCTCCTCCTGCATCTCCTCCTGTAATAACATTACAATCAAATGACCCAAAACGTATGGAAAATACCTCTCGTTCTGGCTGCCTTGGTTTCTTGGGAAGATCGGGGTCATCCTCGGCATCATCTTCATGGCCTCTCTTCTTTTTCTCCTCTGCTCGATGAGGAGATTTAGATCTCTCTCTAGTTCGATCATTATTTCTTCTTTCACCTCCTCGATCAACATGCTTTGCTAGCTTTCCTCTTCGGATGAGTGTTTCAATCTCGTTCTGAAGAGCTATGCAATTTTTAATCATATGGCCATGATCTTTGTGGAACTCGCAATATTTATCCCTGTTCCTCGCATCAGGATCTGACCTCAGTTTCTTCGGCCACTTTACCTCCTCGTTATTCTTGATTTCTTCCAAGACATGATTAATACTCATTTTCAAGGGAGTATAATTATCGAATTTCTTCAGGACTTCCCATGATGACTTATTATTTCTGGAACGCTTGTCACCGCCATTGCCCTTATGCTCTTCATTTTTAGACTTGTCGACGTCCACCTTGGTGTCTTTATCCATATTCTTCTTTGCAGCCATAGCTTCCTCGGCATTCATGATTTTGGCCGCTTTTGCCATCAACTCTGACATAATTTTAGGTGGATCTTTCACTAAGGTGTAATATAACTTATTAGGCAACAACCCACTCATCAAGGCGGTGATTGCTGTCTTCTCCTCGTAATCTATGACTTCAAGCTTCTCGTTATTGAAACGAGTTATGTAATCTCTAGTACTCTCACCAGATTTTTGTCTAACACTTAACAAGTGTGCTACTCATTTTACTGGCTTTGCTCCAAAACAGAAATTGCCGATGAACAACTCGGACAACTGAAAGAAAGTTGAAATCTTACCCTGAGGAAGATTGTTGTACCATATCTGGGCAGCTCCAGTAAGAGTTCCTGAGAAGGCTCTGCATCTCATCTCGTCAGGGACAGCATAGATATCGGCGGCAGCTTGATATTGCTCTATATGAAGAACAGGATCTGTCTTTCCATCATATTTGGGGGTCACTACTGGTGCTTTAAACTTTGACGGTGTAGGAAAATTCACAATGGCCTGGACAAAAGGTGTCCCTTGAACAAAAGTTTGTTGTAGGGGATTCTTCGCCTTAGCCATTTCTCCCAATCTATCCTCCAACCGCTGAAGGGATCCTTTCCACGCTTCATTTCCTTCCTCGGGCCTATTGGTTTGAGCAATAGATCGTTCTGAAGTAGCCTCCTGAGATCTATCTTGACGAGCAACTAGTCGTGATTGTGCTGATCCTTCTCTTAGATCTGATGGTTGTTGAAAACTCCTCGACATGGTCTTAGGTGGACTCCTATTCCTCCTAGGGCCTAATCGACTGAAAGGAGACACCCTACTCAGTCTTTCTAAGGCACTAGGTCTTTCTGGAGAGAGAGTGATACGTTGATCAGTATCTGTAGCCCTTATTGACGAAGTTCGCCCAGGTTGATAAGAGAAATCATCAGACTCCTCATTACGATATGACTCAGTACGCCTGGATTGTGAAGAAAGTAAATAAGTTTTCCTCTGACCACTTCGCTGTCCTGAACGTGCAGGTGCACCGCCATGAAGGGTTTGTATGAGTTGCCTCATTATTTCTTGCATGTCGATTTGTCCTTGAGCCAGATTCGTCATAATCCCGGCCAGATCTGGAGGTGCAGAGGGATTTGGATGATTTCCAGCATTTCTAGCGTTTCGATTGCTAGATTCTGGATTATCCGCCATTGATGATGAATGATTTTTGGTGAAAAACGATAATAACAATCCTTCCCACAGACGGCGCCAATCTGTTGATGTAAAAAACTAGATTACTCTAATTATTTAATCACAGATAAATAAATGAGACAAAAGATTTTAAAGTGGTTCAGCCTTATATGAATGGCCTACGTCCACTGTTATGTTATTGTTGTGTGTTTGGGAATTCTCGATTACAAGTGCTATCAAGAAATTCCGGTCCCCTTGAATGAGGGTGATACAAGGTATTTATAGCCATTAGGCTGTACATGAAAGGGTGTTACATTAAATGATACACATATGAAAGGGTAATTCACTTAATGTTCTTCAAACGTGCGCGTCAAGATGATAAGCATTCAATGAATAGTTGAACTGTTGATTATCTGACAATTAATGCTGTGGTCGAGATGCAGCTCGAAACCGCCTTAGTTGCTCGTCGACCAAGAGTTCCTCGGAGCATTAGAGTTCCTCGGAGGATAAGAGTTCCTCGGAGGGTTGGTGTTCCTCGGAAGACTGGCGTTCCTCGGAGTATACCTGTTGCTCGGAGTGAGTATGTTGGTCGGGGGAATAATTTTCCTCGTTGCTATTGTGCCACGTAGATTGACACGTGTCTTCTTATTATTCGTCCACATCAGCATACTAATTTTGGTATCAACACTCATTACTTTATTATTAAGTGATCGAGCAACATTACGAATACTTGTAATTTTTTTTACTAAATTGGTCGATGAACCATACAATAGTGTCTAACAAGCACAAGACAATAGCAATACAGATTTGCAAACAAAAAATGAAAGTCTTTCATTAAAATTCAAAATGAATTATAAATTACATGTGTACTAACTATTACATTGAGATCCCTACTCTATTGGTTTCTTTCCCTTAGCTTTTGAAACAGGCTCCTCGCCAGCAGGAGGATCTTCCAGGCAAAGAGGAGAATTAATGAAGTTAATATCTCGGAGCATTCTGACATTCATTACTGAAGGAGTATCCAATAGATGCTCGGGACGAGATACTTCGATCTGAGAGTGAAGATTATAGTCGCCAAGGTATTTTGCAATTAAGCTCCGAGGAATGGCACGAGCTGGGATCCATTCCATGTCCAAGTTATACGGTGGCACTGGCAAGTCAAGAACCCCGGGATCATAATAATCCCACAGGTAGTGCCCCTGTTCGAGCTTCAGCACGCCCAAGGCATTCAACCAACATTGCTTGTAACCCTCGTTATTGGCATTCTGGATACGATCATCTAAGTGAAATAACGCTTCATTGTATCAAGCCATCCAGAACTCCCTGGGCTGCTTATTAAATTGAAATGTCAACTTTTCAAGCTTCTCATGAAAGTTTCTGGCTAGAGCATCCTTATTATCCAGAGTAGATTTTGTCGATGCAAGTTGATCCTCCAGAGTTTGGATTTTCTTGGACATTTCAGACAAATCCCGATCTTTTGCATTCAATTGGCACGCTTGAGTTTCCAATGTTGACAGAGTACGAGCTTCTTCAATACTACGAGGAGTTCTTGATCGACCCCGAGCAGGTGGAGTACTTCGTTCCTCGACAACATCCTGGGCAACTCTTCCTCGCCCACGAGAACCTCTTCCTCGTCCCCGAGTAGAAGTAGAAGTACCAGACCTTCTCAGGATATCCAACTCTTGCCTTAATTTGGCATTCTCAACCTCTAAGAAGGAAAATCCCTCATCGGTCACTGGGATTACCGCTGTTGAAGAAGAGGCTGCAGACTTATATTGTGCTTGCTCTTTCTGTAAATTATTATTCTCTTGCTCCAGCAGTTCAGCAATTTGTCTACAAGCTTCAACTTCTCCCTTTAGGGTCCCCTCCCTGACATCATACCCAGTAAGGAGTTTGTCGTAGCCCTTCTCGACAGAAAACTGTTGATACTTCTTTTCATACCCCTCATGTAACAAGGAATTTGATTCCTTGTACTGAGTCTGAAGATCTTCTAAAGTATATTGAAGCTCCTCGATCATGTCATAATAAGCCACGTTGTTGGCTACAGCACGATCAAGAAGACATTTCAAGTATTGATATGCCTCCACTGCTTGGTCTGAAGCATCATGACCAAGGATATCAACAATTTCTGATGCACTCAGGTCAGTATGGCCAGCTTTAAAATATTCATGGCATTGCTGCATCAGTTTTGTATCATTGGCAGACAGCAATTCCATTCTAGTCATAAACTAATAAAGAAGAGAAGGCAAGAGTTAATAAAAGAAGAAGACAGAGCATCAATAATGTAGAAGAACAAAAAGATGTGATTTTATTACATCATCAAAAAGAGTACATCGTTCAGAATACAAAGTACAAGTAAAAGGAAAATAAAAGAGAATACCGAACAACTTCACACCTTTTCCTTGTCTCCCAAGACTTTCTCGGGAGGCTGGGACGAGGAGCTTGGTTGCTCGGTGGGAATAACGATTTGGTTGGCAGAAGTTGGGATTTGTTCAGGAGGAGCAGGCAAGGAAGAAATCTCCTCGGTGGCTGTCTGATTAGGTTGTGGAGCAAGGGCTTGATCACCCACTATCACTGAAGACTCCTCGGATGCAGCTTCATCCTCTTCTTCATCTTCAATAGCTGGAGGAGGACCAGGGAGATGTTGTTGAAATAGTTCAGAGTCCTCGCTCACCTTCAGTTCCTGCAGGGCAGCAACCCAACCATCTCGAAAGTATTTCAAACTTCCATACTTGACCTGGGTCATCATTGCCGCTACCCCCTATCCCATCCTTTGTCCCAACCAGTTCGAAAGGATTTCTTCACAGCCGCTTTTCTCTTCATTTTCTCCGAGGAGAGCTTCTCGGATAGAAGATCCTCGGTGGCTTTCAATTTGGCCTCCACCTCCTCCTTCTGGCGATTTACTTCTCGCAGAAGGATCAGCTCTTCCTCGGCCGATTTCAACTTATTCTCAAGCTCCCCAAAGCTTGTGAGCTTCTCGGCATATTTTTTATTCTCTCTCTCCAAATCCTTCACTTTATTTCCCAACGGTACCTTCTCTGCCTCAGACGCAGTCAACTTCTTTTCCCATTTACCCCTATCCTCGTCGTATTTTTGACGGGATTCCTTCAGAGATTGGGCTAAACATTGGAAAGCATCCTCTACTCCGGACGAGGAGCTTGAAGCCTTAAGCGCTTCATCTTTCTTCACTATGGTGTTAAAGCAACTCACCAGCTGAAAAAGAAGGTAATGAAAAGTCAGTGCCGAGATACATATATTGACTGAAAGAAAGAAAAAATTCAGGATAAGAGAAACTTACTGAAGCAATGTGACGAGTAGCTAGGGATGTCAGCATATCCCTAGACATGTTTTCTTCAATTCCTTGGACTTCGGGAATAGTCCAAGTCTTTACCGAGATCATTGCAGAACTCGGGGGAATAATGGTTGGAACACCAGCTCCACTAGCTTGGAGCCGAGGAATGATTTCAGAAAAACTGACCGAGGAGGATTTCTTCAATCTCCTCAGTGGTACTTCAGCAGTTTTAGCCAAAGAACCTTTGGTGGGGGAAATGGTGACCACTTCCACAGAAGTACTTCTCTTGCTCGGAGCCATTGGAGGCTTCTCGGAAGCCTTCTGAGCAGCAACAGAAGGAACAACATCCACTTTCTTTGTCCCCTTTGGGACATCAACCTTGTTTCTCTTTCCATCACCAGCAGAGGAGGTCTCCTCGAAGATAGCATGAACTCTTCTCTTACCCATCTTCTGACTCAAAGGAATGTGAGATTCTGGTGAAGATTCCTCAGAAGCTGGCAAAGGATCACTAATGCTGACCACAGGACGAGCAGTAAAGGATGATGTGTAGCTCCTGTACTGCAAAAAATAGGAAGCAAACCTGATGTGCTCGTCTGCAACTCTTCGATGCAAATTCCAGATATGTTTCAAATGCTTTATATTAACTTCTGATTCTTTGGGAGTTTTTCTCTTACTGTCAACTGCAAATAAATACATATTGAAATATCAGTCATACATTTTGTCAAACACAATGAAATCATAAATTCAGAAATAAAATAAAATGAAAATAACCTATCCCATTGCCATATGGAGGGCATTTGGGACCCTCATATACTTCGTCTCCAACCAAAGGGGCATGTTGCCAATTTTTTATAACTACTCCATGTTCAAAATAATCCCTGTTAGCATCAGGGAGGTTGACTACTAGAGCCCTATTCAAAAATCTAGTTTTTAAATAATAAACATTGTCTAAAACAGCCCATCTATAACAGTACATAATCTCATGAATTCCTATACGAGTTCCATGAGTTTGATTTAACCTATACACCCCATTAACTATTCTCCATGTGTTGGGGGCTATTTTTGCTGGGACAACATTGAAATACTGACAGAACTCTAAACACAAAGGGTTTGGTGGAAAAGAAAATACACATTCAACAATAAAGAGGCTAAGGAACCAATGTCCCTCAACCAAATCAAAATAACTTGAAGGCTCAGAAAGACTTTCCAAAGTTACCCAAGAGGGAATAGAAAAGTCAGAACGGAATTTCTCAAGAGATTCGATAATATAAACCATGGTGAATAAAAAGAAATGAAGGAGAAGGAAGAAAATCTTACAGGAAAAAGGTGATCTGTTGATAAACAAACGAAGAAAGGGATGAACGCACAGGAGAGAGAAAAGTTATAGAAACTCGAAAGCAGAAATTGAAAAGGTAGAAGACGATGGGATTGCCTATGAAGCTTAAATACTTTGCCTTGGGAAACGGCGAAAGAAATGATTACAAAAAAGAAACTATTACGCTACCGGCGGCTAAAAGGACAAAAAGGGCACGAAGATCGAAGCGCTTATAAAAATGCAAAAAGGCGAATTCTGCGAATTTGGAAGGAAA
This sequence comes from Sambucus nigra, assembly GCA_949130495.1. Classification (NCBI taxonomy): domain Eukaryota; kingdom Viridiplantae; phylum Streptophyta; class Magnoliopsida; order Dipsacales; family Adoxaceae; genus Sambucus; species Sambucus nigra. The sequence continues at coordinate 497,093,425 of OX422208.1, read as the reverse complement.
TTCAAATACGAAGAAAAGGCTCCTAAAACCCAGGAAGGTCATTTAATATTGCCATATACCGAGAAAGAATGTTCCATACTCCTCAAAGTTCGAAATATGAAACATTGGGGGCTTCTGTTGATACCAAAATTAGTATGCTGATGTGGACAAATAATAAGAAGACACATGTCAATCTACGTGGCACAGTAGCAACGAGGAAGATCATTCCCCCGACCAACATACTCACTCCGAGCAACAGGTGTACTCCGAGGAACACCAGTCTTCCGAGGAACACCAACCCTCCGAGGAACTCTTGTCCTCCGAGGAACTCCAATGCTCCGAGGAACTCTTGGACGACGAGCAACTAAGGCGGTTCGAGCTGCATCTCGACCGCAGCATTAATTGCCAGATAATCAACAGTTCAACTATTCATTGAATGCTTATCATCTTGACACACACGTTTGAAGAGCATTAAATGAATTACCCTTTCATATGTGTATCATTTAATGTAACACCCTTTCATGTACAACCTAAGGGCTATAAATACCTTATATCACCCTCATTCAAGGGGACCGGAATTTCTTGATAGAACTTGTAATCGAGAATTCCCAAATAATCAGTAATAACATAACAGTGGACGTAGGCCATTCATACAAGGCTGAACCACTTTAAAATATTCTGTCTCATTTATTTATCTGTGATTAAATTATTAGAGTGATCTAATTATTTACATCAACACTATGAATTTTATTTTTAAAATACATAAATTTAAGCATAATAAAAAAATACGTAGCCTTTATAAAAATATGCACATATAAACAAACAACACAAAAAATATGCAGCACATATAAAAAAAATACACATAAAAAATATACCTGTAGGTTGTTTTGTTGATTGAACTTCCAGTAGAGGAGAGAGCGCTGCTGCTGCTGAGTAGGATTTCGACGGTGAGGTGAGCAGCTGAGCAGGGGAGGGGCGAGGGAGTTGAGGTTGAGCTGAGCGGCGGGTAGGGTAGGGTAACATAACAGTGATGTAAGAGAAGAGAGAGAAGAGTTAATTTAGGTTAAATGTGTTTTGGTTGTGTGTGTGTTGGTATAAACGTTGGTTAAATTTTTTTTAATTAATTACACACTCACACCCTCATCTTTGTAAATAATAAGAGGTTACCTTTAAGTTTGTATCTTTACCAAAAAAATCCTATTTTTTTTCAACTTTTGAACTGGTGCGTCCGCCCCCCTTGGGTCCTTTGTGCGTCCGCCCCTGCTTTTGATAATTCAATGAATTTGATTTTTAGGATCATTTGGAACTTACTAAAATTACTATAATCTTTTTAATAATTATATATTGGATAATTGTCTTACGTCCCGAAAAGCATAGACATAACACGTAAAATAAAGCAATCCAAGTATTACTAAAACTCAAGAAAATCACTGTCATTCATTAAATAATACTTGAATACAAAAGGGAAATAAGAGACTTTACTTATGGGATTTACATAAATTATAATAAACATATTCCTGAAATAAAAATTAAGAAACATATATATTAAAATTAAACTATAACCAAGACCTAATTTAACATATTCCAACTCCAATATCATAAAAAAGAGATGTTCTCCATTAACTCACCTAATATCTAATTTAATTAACTGTAACTTAGTGTTAAGTGACGAGCATGCATGCATGCAAATATAATCCTCTTGTTTGAGTGGGTTAGCACCAGACCCCAATGTTATAGTGAAAGATTAGTTAGGATACAGTAGGACCACCAAAGAGAGCTATTGTTAGTGGTTGACCACTGTGAACCATAGATTGTACACACTGCAATACTTGTGCAACATGGACTATTTTTTCACTTCTTTTCGGACAATAGCTTCAAAAACGCGTTTAATATCCTCAAACAAGGCACCAAAGAGCATCCAACTCCTTTTCTCACTGTGATCGGATGGCGATTTAAAATGAATTTAGTTGATACTACATGATTTGAGAGTCTATTTTTGTAATTCACAATCTTAAGATTTTTTTTAATTTAAATTTTAACCTATCAACTTAGAAAACTCTTTATATTGAGCTTCTACCCCTCAAGTAATGTCACAATTCTAGGTTATACTATATACTACTATTACAAGAATGACTCTTAGCTCTAGACAACCAATAAAATAAAATAAGAACTTTTATTAATGGTCTCGTTTATTAAATATATAGTCAAATATGTCATGCATTTTTTTCCATCCAATAAGCCTTATGAAAAAATATTTTTGTTCCAATAAGTCATATTAGAGAACAAGTAGTGAATAATTACTATAAGTATGAATATAACCTATTGAAGAAATTTTGTTTTGATTTTGATAAGACTAATAATAAAATGCCAAATGTAAACACGACTTATTTGTCAAGCTCCCAAGAAAATACAACCCGTAACTTGAGAAAAATTAATTATGGATTACTTATTAATTATACATCTTTATCACACCAAACACCTGAAATGAATTAAAGATCATGACTTTGAATGTGATTTAAAATTCAAGTGCCATAGTAAAAAATGTGAGTGACATGTTTTCGGTTTCGCTAATGGCATTCATTATTATGTTTAATTCAAAATCAAAGTACTCATAGAAAACTCAAACTATTATAAAAAAAAGAGATTAGTTTTAATGTAAATCAATGGTTAAGAACAAAACTATTTTAATAACAGGAGATCAACAACTTGATTAATTCTACAACATACTATTATTTATGATTAATTTTAAAAGTCATTTATTGAATTGAGTGTCAAAATTTAATGAATCATCATTTTTGATACTATTACTACGAGTGATTAAAACTCTGTAATCCAAAGTAAATACCACATAACAAATGGCGCACAAATGGCAAATGACCCTTAAAAAAGGGGAGAATCTCAAAAGTTCAATTGACAAAAAATGTTTTGATTAGGATTATTTTTCAAAGGGAATTTCAAGGAGAATTTTTTTGACTAAGAATCGAATACATCGTGATCAATTAGGCCTTCGAGTAATGCTACATTTATCGAAATTTCTTACCACTTTTTCTTACCGAATTGCTTTAGCATACTTGTACCTTTGACTTTTCAATTAAACGTACAAGTATGCATGCGGTAAGAATCCGCGGTAAGAAATGGTGGAATATCATTTTTGTTAGGCCTCCTACGTCTTGGACTTTGGCGTGAGCCCATCCAGCTGGATTTGAGAGTGTAATAAAAACCCTTAGAAATGTTAATGAGAAATTGATGAAAATTGATGGAAGAGTTTTAATTTTTAACAAGAGTATTAGTCAGTTTTGACCGAAAAAGATGAAGTATAAATAAATTGTATGATGCCATAGATATGATTGAGACCTGCTGGAGATAAAGGCATGGATCATGGAAAGTAGGGAAGCGAGTTGGCTTAGTGCCAAGTGATGTTATCAAAACGCATGCGTGATATAATCTGTGTGCAATTTTATTACTAGTGGAGGTAGAAATAATTCGTCCAACAAATTATAAGTGATCGATGTAGGAGATTGTGCGACTAGTGGAGGAGGAAATAATTCTTCCTAGAAATTACAAGGAAGAAGCACAAAGATTATAAAACAAATAGAAGACTAGCCCATCAATTCTTCTCCCTTGCAAAGAAAATACATATTTATCATACCCTAATTTATATAGAATTTTTTTTATCTTCGATTAACTTTATCGTGTTTGTCATGCATTCCACTAGTTGTCTTAAATAATTTAGCACTAGTTTTTTAGCATGCATGATATGCGGGTGTTGTATAGTTTATTTTTATTTTTTTTTTATTTTTTATGGACAACTGTGTCTCGTACGCCTCGTTATCCACAAACTTATATCGGTTGGCCAACATGATTAGCTCCTTCTCTGGGACGGTGTCCATACACAATAGTACGGCTCTCGGTCCGTTTCGAAACAGCAGGGGCACAAGTTCTTCTTCTTCTATGTCTTCCATTTCCCGCCTTCACCGGACAATACACTATCCCACAATTGCGAATTGAATTGTTGTTGTCCACTAAATATATAATATAAGAAAGTTAGTGAATTAATATTAACAAAATATAATAATAAAATCTTATATGAAAATGTAGAGTGGGGTTAAATAAATTAACCACCAACACTCTAATAAATTAACCCCACGGATTTGATCAAATATTGGTTTATGATTTCTCAAGTTTTACTACAATCCAGACCCTGCACGGGCTGAGATATTATTACGCGCGATTTAATTGCGTATACTCCGCGTTTGACGAATTACAATAGACAATACTCTAGTAATGATTTAATTTGTTCATTTAAGATGCCACCACATATACTGTGACAAGTGACACCATAAATATTTGACACTTAGTTTTACAGAAAATGTGACATGTGTCAAGCCCACTTGAGGCACTTTTTCTATGAAAAGAGGGTCCCCCCTCATTTGATGAAGGATGGTCTTGGGGGCAAAGTAAGGAGAGGAAACCTAACTCTTCTCCCCCACGAACCTCTTGAGCTCCATCACGTGTTTGTTAGTGACGAGCGAATTTTCATAGTTTCATTACGAGTTTTACGTATTTTATACGGTACATGGGCGTTTGGAGGCGGCTAGCCGGATTTAGCCCCCTCCCCCAGTGCACCAAAAACCACCAAAATCACCAAAAATCGAGCTTTTTGGCGTATCGTATGGACCCACGAACTACGTAGACTTTGATTCCGCAATGAAACAGATACATAGGGGCAACAACGTTGCTTAAGTCTAAAACACGTTCGATGCGGTGTTTTCCCAAATCTGCACTCACATATTATATTTGGCGACTCCGTTGAGGAGGTATTCGTAATTCCGATTGTGTAACGTGTTGTGCGCACACGGAGAACTCGGTGGCAGTGGGGACTTTTCTTCGGCAAAGATAAGAATTATTACTTGTATACTTTCATCTGCTTTGTTGAATATTGCATATATCATTTTTTCTGAGTATCATAAATCATATACATCGAGATATAAGATATGCTGATATTGATCTCAAATCAAAATAGCTTGAATATTTAGATAGACAGAATAAAAAGTGTGTATAAATAATTCTGTTGTAGAGAAAATATCATTGCTAGTGTTTTATCATTTTAAGTTGGATTAATAAAAAAATGATTAAAAAAAATATTTGTGTTCCGCACTTCACGCCAATCTCTAAAGTACTACCTGCTTATTATTTGTTTGTTGTATCTAAAAAAAAATATGGATCAAATTTCAATAGCATGTACTGTTCAGTTTGTGCATGTTCATAAGTTTACTCAGCTTCTTTCAAAATATTGTACCTTTGCTAGAGCCGAAAATAAAAGATGTCTAATATAGACTGATGTTGAGTCGCACAGTTACTACCCATATCGAGGTGACATGCTTTTACAACTGTACAACTATGTTTAATAATTATTTAAATACATTAGAGATCTTTCTAAAGATCACAGTCAGAATTTTCTAAAAAAAAAAAAAAATTCAAAAATAGGCCAACGCGCTTTACATTCTGAGCTCCGAAAATCACACCTACTATTGTAAGCGCGGAAGCCCCCAAATTTAAACTTTAAATAACGAGATGGTTCAATGATATACCAAATTTTAATTTTTCAAAAATTATTTAATTTTCTTTACTTTCAAAGCACAATCAAAACATGAAAAATTAAATTAAACATAAAAGTGAAATAAAAAACTACTCAAACATAAATTTTCACTTAGAAATAACTAATTCAATCCAAGTCCTTTGTTTAACAATAATTAATTCATTTATCAATATAGGCCAACACCGATTTTAACGAATTAAATATGATGACTTGAATCAAATTAAGCTAACCCAACCAAAATAATTTATTAGCACCAAATTAAGCAAGATTGCAAATTAAACCAAATTTTATCCTTTAAGCCTAAGCATGCGTTCTAGGTGAGTTAAACCAGATAAAAAAAACAATCTCACTACACGACGATGTACGAGGAAAATCCATAACAAAAAAAACCTCGGACGACCCTGGCCTAACAAATCCACTAGATACGGTTTTACAATTACAAGACAAAAAGACTTACAACACTCGACTTGACTCCCTTCAAGCCCTTATGCTTCTTCTTGCAAATACCTCTGTCTAGTTGATAACCACGACGTCCATCGTAGGCTTGGAGTCCACCAATGGAGGCACAACCCGCCGTCAACCACACATGGTGCCTTTCACCATGTGAGAAAGCCGCATCACAAACTTTTTCTCCTTTATGGGTAAATAATGAACCCAAACCTTCTCCTTAAATGGGTAGAGATGAACCCGGTGCCAAACAAACTCCAAGAAAGATATATATAAATGAGAACTTGGATTTAAACTAACATGGGTGTTATTTTTGTGTTTTTGAAAATGAATAAATCATTAATGAAGAACACATAAACATGAACTTTTGTTGGGAGTATTTTTGCCCTCAAAAGCTTTGAAAATCTCACGAAAGTTACCTAAAAAAATGTGTTTCCCGCACTAAGTAAAGCTGGTAGAAAGTTAGGGGAAAAAGTGGAAAAGTGGAGAAAAACTCGAAAAATAACGGCTCCCGCTGAAATCTCGTTCGAACGAACTCGTTCGAACGAAACTTCTAACGAGAAAACAGAAAAAAAATTCTGAAATCTCGTTGAAGTTCGTTTGAACGAGGTCATTCGAACGACTTTTCTAATGAGATTTCAGGCCTTGATTGTAGATAATTTCGATACGAACGCGTGACCGCTAGTTTCGTATTTTTTTTTGATTTGATATGATTTTTTTACGGAAAGGTGTCCGAGATCAAAATCTTTAGAACTATGAATTAAAAAAAAATACTAACACCCAAATTAAATTTCCAAGCTCATATATGTTGATGACGTGAAATTTGGCATGAAAATTGGCAAGGATATATTCTTTAATTTATGGCCGCTACATCTTCAACACACACTTGTCATAGGCTTGAAAGGATACAACATGAACATTCTATCCTATGACACAAATTGTTTTGTCCAGAATTAAGCTAATACTATAAGTTGACTCGATTGGAAATTTGTCCTTACAAATCTCCCTCTTTGGCTATTCCGGGACAAAACCAAACCAAAAAATTCGAAGGGCCGTCAATCTCATCTAAAAGGACACACAACCTGCCCCAAAATAAAATTACATAGCTTGACTCGATATAAATGATGAAATGCTTTGCCACTTGAAAGATGCCGCTAAAGATGATTTCCTGCACACTTAACCACACCATTAAACGCATAAGGGATATCAATATATTAAATGCATAAAGTAAAAATTATCCCCCTTAATTAATTCTCCCCTTTTATCTAACATGATCTACCTAAGAAAGATGACGCTCTCCCCCTAAGTTAGATCTCCTAAACTAAAGGTTTAGATCATTTATCCCCCTTTTTGTTCAAGAATAGACAAAGGTTAAAGAATTATAAACCAACTTATTTCTCCCTCTTATTTAAAGCAAATACCATCTCTCCCTCTCAAATCTACATCTACTCAAGGGATACGAATTTAGGAAAAACAAGTTTAACATGCAATGGTACATAAAGTGATAAGAACAATAAAACATATGGGCAACTAAAACAAGCAATTAATCCACAACAAGGATAAATAGATACCAATTTATGATGCGAAAAAATGATATCAACTAACATGTTTTGAACATAAGCATGAGATATCAATCAAAAGTCGTAACAAGATAGATACCAAAATTAATTTACAAGCTATATGGACTAGCTAGTAAGGCAAAGACTCAAAGACTCAAACACAAAAAATACCATATATATATATATATATATGTATATACACACACACACACACACACACACACACACAATGAATATCACTAACACACACACACACACACACACACACACACACACACACACACACACACACACACATACATATGTATAAAAATCACACACGACACAAAATACATTAAGTCTTTCACACTCGTATGGCAAAAATGAGTCCAAATACATGTGGTAAACGAAAGTGTAGGGGTGTGAACTAGAGACTAAAGGAACATCGACCCAATCACCTAAAACATGTTCACGGAGTTCTCATTTGATTGTAAAATTTTATCACATTTAGATATAGCCTCACGTGACAATATAAATTAAACTTAATGAACAAACATACACAATGCACACAAGCCAAAAATTTTGATGATTCCACAAACCAATAGAGTCATGAAAATAAAAGCATAACTAGGATACAAAGTCATTGTGCAAACCCGTTGATACATCTAACCAAACTCCTCATAATTTCCTTTATCTTTTTCTTTTGAACATATCAACTAAACTAAACAGGCCTTGGCTAGTTTTTCTTTTATAATGCCAAATTTTTAAGGCCAAATATTCAAGGGTGGCTTTTCACGCAAAGTAATTTTGACTTTCGCAGCCCGATTCCATCAAGAATCAATTACAACACAGGGTAAATATTTTTCTATTTTTTTTAAATTCGGGAAACGATTATTACATGCACAAATCCTCCATAGTCATAGCAAATTGTAGATGACTAAATTGATATGAGGACATCTCACTTAGCTCAAATATACATGTGAAATTTAAATTTCAAATGATCTCGCCCATGTGTGAATAGAGGCATATAAAAATAGAATCCATTAAGCAACATAAAATCCAACTACTCCATGCATGCATGACAAAGAACATTTTAAGGATTGACAATCTTAACCAAAAGTTCTAGCGTCATGGAAGCGGAAAGAAAAAGGATTCAAGCACAAGTATATGCCACATAAAGTGTGTCAAACTAGAATACACACAAAAAAATCTTTTTGAATTTTTTAAATATTAACCAAAAAAAAAAAAAAATACAACTCAAAAGAAAACAAAAATATTTTTTAATTTTTCTCAATTAAGACACAAATAAATAAAATGAATACAAAAGATATACACAAATCATAATTCTAGCATGTGATTAATCATGGAGTATATACTAGAATATGACAAACAAAATATGCAACTAGCAAAAGAATATATCATGATGCATATACGCTAGAGTATGAAAACAAAACTAACACATTTAACCTTTTGATTTGGCATGGGAGGTTTCACGTGATAGCAAATGAAAATCATAAATCCTACCTCGTAAAGCTACCAAGTCGGATCTCCTAACCCAAACAAGTGAAGAGTGACAATCTCGGGATTGGTGACCTTGGCTAGCTTGGTGACCTTACTCTTGGATTTCCTAGGATCCTTTTTGAGATCAAAATAAAATTTCCTAAGATGACCTTTTCGACCACAATGTGAGCAAGTAAAAACCCGACAAAAAGTGGTACCTAAGGATTGACCTTTAGAAGTGTTCCTAAGTGATTCTCTCAAAATAGTATTTTTGGCTTTGTTAGCGGAAGCATTATAAGAAGCGAAGCTTATACCACAAGTGTCATTTTTGATTTGGACCGTGCCTAAGATTTTATCTAGTTTTTTGGACATACACTCCAAATCAAATTTGACTCGACTTGAGTCTATTAGCTTTTCTTCCAACTCTAAAATGCTTGACTCAAGCAAACACCTACTCCATTCAAACATGAGAATATCTTTCTTCATAGCCTCCATTAAACCTCTAAGGCTATATCTCTCACTTTCTATGTACTAAAGCTTTTCATGAAGAGCTTTATCACGTGTCCTAAGGTCTTAAACTAACACACTCTCATTATTGACCTTAGCACGTTCCCTCAAACTAGCTTCTAACTTCAAATTAGTCCTTTTTAATTTCATCAATTCTTCATATAACTCTCTAAAGGCAATTTGATGTTCACTCTCATCAACATCTTATTCACTTTCACTCTCTCTCTCTCCTCTCCACTCTCTAAATCATCAAAAATATGGGATTCACAGAAGTGTCATGTATTATAAGGTCATCATTGGATGAGTTCTCACTATCACTTACATGAATTGCCATGAACGCGGTAAAGTTACGCTCAATGGGTAATTGGGTTCCTCTTCCTTATCACTATCACTAAGGGTGGCATTGTTAAAAATTGGTTTCTTGTCGTCTCTCCTTAATTTAGCGTGACATTCAAAAGCCCTATGGCCATACCCTTCACAATCAAAGCAAAAATTTGACTCGCCCCTATTTAGATCTTCATTTTGTCTTTTAGGGAATTTTTCGACTTCGTCATACTTGGATTTATCAAATTTCTTGAAATCATTTTTAAACTTAATAAATTTTCTAGCAAATATTTCCATATCTTCCGAGTCAAAATCACTCTCAACATATGAAAGATGTTTTTTCTCCTTTAGGACTTTCAAAGAGATGCCCTTATCTTTCGATCTTAGAGGAAAATATGTCAAGTTCATAGGTTTGTAAATCACCTATAAGCTCTTCTAGTTTTATAGAGGCTAAAGTGGGTAAAGAATTCAACACGGTCACTTTAGGAATAAATCTATCGGGTAAGGACCTTGAAATTTTTTTTACTACTTGGTCGTCGGGTATCTTTTCTCCGAAGTTAAAAGATGAATTAACAATGTCGAAAAGTCTAACATAAAATTCATTAAAAGTTTCATTTTCAAGCATTTTTATGGTCTCGAATTGAGTGGAGAGGTTTTGGAGTTTCGAAGCTTTTACGACACTAGTTCCCTCGTTGGTGAGTTGTAAATATTCCAAGCTTCTTTAGCTGTTTCACACGTCATGATACGTCGGAATTCATCTGGTGTGACCACACTAAACAAAGCATTCAAGCCTCGGAAATTAAAATTTGCTAATTTCAGTTCATTCTTAGTCCATCCCTATGGGTTTGGGGACACGTTCATTTTCTACTGAACATGTAGGTGGAGACCACTCCGTAACGAAAGACATCCAAACCCTATCATCTATGGACTTTAGTACTGATTTCATACGCGCTTTCCAGTACGCTTAATTAGAACCATAAAAAGCTGAAAATTTGGAGAATGGAAAAAAATCCATTTTTTAAACAAAACTAAATTAAGGATCTTAATACAATAACTTAACGCTTCTAGCTCCGATACCACTTGTTGGAACACGAGGCCCCCATATTTTAAAATTATTTAAAATTCACGAGATGGTTTAATTAAATTCCCAACTAAAATTTCAATTCAAATTTAAAACAAAACAAAACAAAACAAAACAAACTTCAAATTTTAATTTCTTTCAAATTCAAATTAAACTAAACTAGAAGTGAAATAAAAAAACTACTCAAACATGAATTTTCACTTAAACACAACTAATTCAATTCAAGTCCTTACATTTGCCTAACAATAATTAATTCATTTATCAATATAGGCCAACACCAATTTTAACGAATTAAATCAAATTAAACTAACGCAACCCAAACAATTTATTAGCATCTAATTAAGCAAGATTGCAAATTAAACCAAATTTTATCCTTTTAACCTAAGCATGCGGTCTAGGTGAGTTAAACAAGATAAAATAAACAATCTCACTACAAGACGATGTACGAGGAAAATCCACAACGGGAAAAATTTCGGACGAACTTGGCCTAACAAATCGACTAGATACGGTTTTACAATTACAAGATAAAAAGACTTACAACACTCGACTTGACTCCCTTCAAGCCCTTACGCTTCTTCTTGAAAATACCTCTGTCTAGTTGATAACCACAACCCATCGCAGTCTTGGAGTCCACCAATAGAGGCACAACCCATTGTCAACCACACATGGTGCCTTTCACCATGTGAGAACACCGCAGAACAAACGTTTTCTCCTTTGTGGGTAGAGAATGAATCCAAACCTTCTCCTTAAATGGTTAGAGATGAACCCGGTGCCAAACAAACTCCAAGTAAGATATATATAAATGAGAACTTGGATTTAAACTAACATGGGCGTAATTTTCGTGTTTTTGGAAATGATTAAATCATTAATGAAGACCACATAAACATGAACTTTTGTTGGGAGTATTTTACCCTCAAAAGCTTTGGAAATCTCACAAAATTTACCTCAAAAAATGTGTATCCCGCACTAAGTAAAGCTGGTAGAAAGTTAGTGAAAAAAGTGGAAAAATGGAGAAAAATTGGCAAAATAACTGCTCCCGCTAAAATCTCGTTCGAACGAGTTCGTTCGAATGAAACTTCTAACGAGAAAATAGAAAAAAATTCTGAAATCTCGTTGAAGTTCGTTCGAAAGACTTTTCTAATGGGATTTCAGGCGTTGATTGTAGATAATTTAGATACGAACGCGTGGCTGCCAATTTCTTATTTTTTTGATTTTTTTTGGATTTGGTATGATTTTTTACGGAAAGGTGTCTGAGAACAAAATCTTTTGAACTATGAATTAAAAAAAAATACTAACACCCAAATTAAATTTCCAAGCTCCTATATATATATATATATATATATATATATATATATATATATATATATATATATATATTAATGCATTCATACCTTTAGGAGACATTGAAATTCATATATTGATGACGTGAAACTTGGCACGAAAATTGACAAGGATATATTCTTTAATTTCTGGCTGCTTCATCTTCAACATACACTTGTCGTATTCTTGAGAGGATACAACATGAACATTCTTTCCTATGACCCAAATTATTTTATCCGGAATTAAGCCAATACTACAAGTTGACTCGATTGAAATTTGTCCTTACAGCTACACTGAGTCACCATTATCTCTGAGCATACACAAATCGAAGACCATATTTTTGGCGGGATCTCTCCACCTTGACAGTGGGATGATTTCTCCATAAAACTCCCAACTGCGTACCAGTTAAAACACGCTAGAAGATTTAACCCATGATTCAATGAATTCACCAAACAATTTGAACGAATATGTAAAAATTCAGGTACTATTAAGCTCGTAGTGAAGAAAGCATTTGAGATTGTATTTATCTCTGTTCCAAGTCTTCCGTATAAACGGCCGTGAGCAATCAAATTGCTGAACAAGTGACGAATATCCATAAGATGTAAAATTCAAGACTAATATGCCATGGGAGGCTTACATCGATCCCAAACCGAACCACAAACGAATCGCTTGAGTCTGGCCTCCTCGAAAATTTTAAAAACTCAGGGAATCTCTTCAGATATTTTAACATCCTCGATCTTTGAGGACCTTGACCTCCAAGGATGCTTGACTTCCGAAAGGGTATCGCCGAACACCGTCGAGGAAATTAGAATAGCTATATACGAACAACTTGGGAAACTCGAACAAGCTGACCTCCTAATGGGTACCTTCGAAGAAGTTAACCTCCGTACATGTAACACGAATAAAAAAAATCTGAACCACCATCTCTGAACAAAACGTGATTGACTGAGAAACATCCTCGACGTGATCAACTTCACTTTGATCTCCAAGCAAGAAAACTGGATCTTACATAAGTCCTGAGAAACATCCTCGATGGCCTTGACCTCCGAACATGGTGTTTCAATTTTAGATCCATCTTGTGTTTTAAATCCGCATCTTCAGTGATATATACAAACCATTTGGGGACTCCAATATCGAAGATGGTTGGCTGTGTTTTTGTTTTAAAATTAGTACGTACATCGAGTTATAGGTTACTCGAGGTACCTCTTTTAAAGCATGGGTACGATGGCATTAACAACATTTGAAATATTTTCAAAATTATTCACAATATTATATGTCATTCGAATAATTTGACAATAAACAGATGCTAAATATTACTGATTATGTGATATTGAAAAATATGCCAAATAAAGTATATCGCCTGTTTCATTTAATTTTGGGTGTTATGGTATTTAATTCACGTGTGTTTATTCACACACCTTGAAAAATACTCTTCAACGCATAAAAAATATACGTAGCCTCGCACAAATTTGAGTTGCTCGAGTAAAAAAACATTTATTTATGAAGAACTTATATTCCGAACAAACTTATCAAAGATGATATTTCTAGAGTGACATTGGCGAAATAATATTTTTGCTGAAAACTGAGCAATTTGCTCAAACCTGGAATCGAGTCGCCTCAATAATAGTGCCTCAAGCTGCCTCAGTCATGGTGCCTCGAGTTGCCTTAGTCATAGTGATTCGAGTTGCCGCATTTATAGTAGCTTGAGCTGCCTCATTCACAATAATTCGAGCAACCTCATCCGTGGTCGCTCGGAGCACCATTCTGCGCTACCTTGTATTCAATTATGTTGAAGCATGCTTTATTCACATCGTGATATTTCTTACATGAAAATTCAAATTTGATATCTATTATTCACCTCAAGGTGAGTCAGCACGCTTACTAACTGAATTATTCTGCATGTGATTTAAAGAGATCCCAAAACTTCTGAGTTTTCCCAGCTTTGATAAAATAACACGAGCATGAGATAAATAAATCATCATGTGATATTTTCTTTACTCTATCATTTTACGCTAGTATGAACTGAATATTATATCATATCAAACTAGCATCATGAAATTGCACATATTCGATTCCTTGAGGCATGATTCTGAGTTTATTTATTCTATTGACATAAAATAAAATAAAGGGGGCAATATATACCCCATATGATTATATATTGGATTATAATATGCCTCACAAGTTACTAATGGTTTTTGTGCCAGAATCAAAGATGATTTCTTATCCTCGCAGATATTGAACGAACATGATCAAATTGAGTTTGAGCAATTCCATCTGGCCTTATAGATGTCAAAGCCAAACGCTCAAGAGATATTTTAAATTGAATACCCGTGAACTGTATTTAAATGCTTTTAACTCTTAGATGGTATTGTAACTAATAGCTATATGTTCTTTACTTTACTTTATCTTGAAGACAAGAGATAAAATAAAGTAAAGAGGGGAAACGCATTGTATGATGTAATATTTAGTTACACAGGAGCCCGAGTGTTAAGCGTGCTGAGATCTGATCACAAAATAACCATCATTGTCGAGGCATCAACAAAAACAGACTCCAGATGTTTTCAGTATAGCCACCGGTCAGCTCACATATAACACTGATGACACACCCTAACCCAATTAATTATAATTATGTTTGAAAGTCAAAATGAGTCAAACCATAATTAATTTAAATAAATAATAAACAAGTGTCTTAATTATAAAGTCATCAACACAATTCCTATACAAAGCCATATGGCCTACAAACACCACTTATCTCACATATGAGCAAATACTTATTATCACAAAGGAGGAATAAATTTTAATCACTAAGTCATGATTTATATACTTTTAAATAAGTATAATCCAAGATTAAAACAATATTAACACATAATTATACCTCGGAAACACCTTAAGGATTTTTTTGGAATTTTCGTAGCTTTTCTTGGAATTCTTTCTTCCTTAAACTTCTACTTTCTCTTTCCTCAAGCTAAAAACTCTCAAAACTGAACCAAGGGTTAATTTACTGAATAAATTGGTTAAATGGAGAGGTTTGAGTCCAAAAATGCAACCATCCTTTTCAACCAATCAAATTAAACCATTTGGTTTACTAAAAGATAAATTACCACTTAAAGGAAATGGACAGATTTTCCCTTTGTTCGTAACTTCGGTATAACTTCTTACTCAGACATCCGTTTGATGCGAAATTTATTGTGTCACAAACATAACTTATATATCTACAACTATCTAGTTTTCACCTTGAGTCAATTGTTATATTATAAGGGTCAAAACGGGTGTCCGACATGAACCTTCCTACCGAAAACTATAAAAATTAATGTTTGTAGCCAATTCGATATCTCATGATTTATGAAAGTAGGATTAGACTAAACATAATCATTTAAAATTAGATATAATAATAACACATTATTCATATCACATAAGGTAAGCATCATTCAAGTATAATTTATCATAATTATATTCGGGTTGTCACAAGTGACCACATAACATTATTTTCAGCAAAGCGATAGGGGGCAAGCAAATTGCTTGCAAAATCTGGAGCATAGATACAGTTTTTACGTAGAAAACCTTACCAACATTGTGGTAAGTCGCCAGCATAGGTGCATTATATTTCTTACAAACGTAATTAGTATTGTGGTATGTCGCCCACATAGGGGCATTATAGTTCTCATAAACCTTACTAACATTGTGGTAAGTCGCCCACAGAGGTGCATTATAGTTCTCACAAACCTTACTAACATTGTGGTAAGTCTCCCACTGAGGTGCATTATAGTTCTCACAAACCTTACCATCATTGTGGTAATTCGCCCACAGAGGTGCATTATAGTGGGTATTATAGTTCTCACAAACCTTACCAGTATTGTGGTGGGTGCATTATAGTTCTAACAAACCTTACCAGTATTATGGTAAGTCACCCACAGAGGTGCATTCTAGTTATCACAAACCTTACCCGTATTGTGATAATTCACCCACAAAGTTGCATTATAGTTCACACAAACCTAAACAATATTGTGGTAAGTCGCCCATAGAGGGGAATTATAGTCCTCACAAACCTTTCCAGTATTGTGGTAAGTCGCCTAAAGTGTTGCATTACACTTCCCATAAAGTCCTACATTACTAGGCCTGCCTGACCATAGGTTATGGGAGATTATACTCCTATATTACTTGGCCCGCCTGACCCTCGGTTATGGGAGATTAAAGTCCTTCATTATTAGGCCTGCCCAACCCTTGGTTATGGGAGATTAAAGTCCTACATTACTAGGCCCATTTGACCCTCGGTTATGGGAGATAAAAGCCTACATTACTAGGCTCGCCTGACCCTCGATTATGGGAGATTAAAGTCCTACATAACTAGGCCCGCCTGACCCTCGATTATGGGAGATTAAAGTCCTACATAACTAGGCCCGCCTAACTCTCAGTTATGGGATATTAAAGTGCTACATTACTAGGACCGTCTGACTCTCGATTATGGGAGATTAAATTCCTACATTACTAGGCTTTCCTGACCCTCGGTTATGAGAGATTAAGGTCTTACAAAACTAGGCCCTCCTGACCCTCGGTTATGGGAGATTTAAGTCCAATATTACTTGGTGCACCTGGCCCTCGCTTATGGGAGATTTAAGTCTATATTACTAGGCATGACCCTTTTAAGGTATATGAAAGTTCTACATTACTAAGCGCACCTGACCCTCGCTTACGAAGATTAAAGTCCTAAATTAGTAGGCACGCTTAAAGACCCTGATTTTCGGACACGCTTAAGGTACTAATTTACTCAAAGGACCTTTATGGTTGCTGGATCAAGTACTCTCGACAAGTTTTGATCTTATGATTGCAAAATATCCACTATACTTAATTAACCACCAATTGGTTTCTTGGGCCAGTATGTCTCTCAAGTTTGTTTTATTAAAAAAGTTTAAAACCACAATAAAATTGTGGAGACATGCTCATTCGAGAGGAATGGGGGCAACCCCCCAAATACTCCTTAAAATTTGAAAACTAGAGGCATCAAAGATAGCCCTCAAAACTATATACAAACGATATATGCATACTACAAACCAAACATTGTTATATGATGATTTTCTAGTCGAAAAAGGTTAAACAATTTATTTCGTACACACGGTTGATATGTCTCATCCAAAGCATCAACACACCAACTATGCGTACGAGGGGGAAAATGTAGAGTGGGGTTAAATAAATTAACCACCAACACTCTTGTAATGACAAAATTTCCAATTGAGTCCATTGTATAGTTTTGACTTATTCCTGGAACAAAACACATTTGTGTGATAAGTCATATTTTTATTGTCATGATCCCACATAGACTATGACGTGCTGAAGTTCAATTGAAGACATTGTGGAAAAGATTAAAGGAATGATTTATGTTGAAGTTTAATTGGTGCAAGTTTATTCGTCTTCAAGTTCAATTGATGTCCGAGACCACTTAGGTATGAATGTGTAATTTAATGAGACTCGAAATTAATTTTTATAAAGATACGGATGCTATTTTATTAAATAAATGTTTTGAAAATATTTTATAAGTGTTTGAAATGTTTTACACTTCGTTTAAATCTGATAAGGATGGATTGGAGTTTGTTTATTTTGGGACTCTAATTACGTGTGTCGCTCAAACGATTTCAAGCGACATTCACTTTCATTCAAGCGAGATGCCACTGTCGTTCGAACGACATGGTCATCTCGTTCGAGCAACAACTTACATCGTTCGAGCGAGCCACCACCTTAGCAAAAGTATTTACATGTGTGTTTCCTTCAGATTTTGTAAGTGTGCATTCTGGAAAAGCTATTTTCGTACTAATCTGCACACAAGTTTTCTAAGGTTTTTCAAAGTAAATGTATCGTTAGAGTTTCAAAGATCCGAGTTATCGTTAATATATGCTATAATGATCTTTGTGGCACCAAGTAGAGCTGTTTAACACCTGAACATTGCTAGTTTTGCGGTGAAGATTCGATGGATTTCGATTTCAATATTGTAGACGTTATAAGCCATATCGGTGGACACCGAGACATACGTGGACGCATGTATTATGGACAGGTATTGTGGAAGAAGGATTTTCTGCGTGGGCACTGTGAGAGGAGTGGTTGAAGATCAGAAGAGCGTCAAGTCTCGTGGGGATCGAGTCGTTGAGTAAGACTTGTGTCTGTTCATTGTAATTCCATATTCATAATGATTTTCTGGCTTGGGCTGTTCGAGGTTTTTTCCCGTTGTGGTTTTTCTCGTACATCCGACGTTGTGACTATTCTTTACTTTATTTTACTTTCTTTAATCACTAGATGGATATTTAGGATTAATCAAGATAAAATTTGGTTAAGTTAGAATTTGTTCACAACTTAGTGCAAATTAAAAATTGAAAAAAAGGTTTTTCATAAAAAGAGAAATTATTTTTGTCATCCTTAAAATACTTTTCGCATAAGTATTTAAAAGGCACTATCAACTCTAATAAATTAACCCCACGGATTTGATCAAATATTGATTTATGATTTATCATGTTTGACTACAATCCAGACCCTACACGGGCTGAGATAATATTATGAGCGATTTAATTACGTATACTCCGCATTTGACAAATTACACTAGACAATACTCTAGTAATGATTTAATTTGTTCATTTAAGATGGCACCACATGTATTGTGACAAGGACCACTATAAATATTGGACACTTGGTTCCACAGAAAACATGACATGTGTTAAGCCCACTTGAGGAACTTTTACTACAAAAAGAGGGTTCCCCCCTCATTTGATGGAGGATGGTCTTGGGGGCAAAGTAAGGACAGGAAATCTAACTCTTCTCCTCCACGAACCTCTTGAGATCCGTCACGAGTTTGTTAGTGATGACCGAATTTGCATAGTTTCATTATGGGTTTTATGTATTTTATACGGTACATGGGCATTTGGAGGCGGCTAGCTGGATTTGTCTCGCGCACCAAAAACAACCCAAACCACCAAAGACTGAGTTTTTTGGCATATCGTACGGATCCAAGAGCTATGCATACTTTAGTTTCGCAACGAGACGGATTCGTAGGCGCAACAACATTAGTCAAGTCTAAAACACGCTCGATGCGGTGCTTCCCGAAATATGCACTCACATCTTACAAAACTTAAGTATTATATATAAATATTGAGATTTTCATACCTCTAAGGCCCCCAAAATGACTATCTTCTGATCCACGGGCACGTTCCTCCAATTATCATATCGGGGACCAATTATTGATTTCAACAACTCTAACACCTTCATCTGTAGACCAATCTTGTTTTCAACTACACTCCCATACTTTCCGAACTTGATGGGCTTATTATTTGACAATCCCTCCTCACCCCCTCTTTTTCCGGGGTCTGATGGCCTGATGTAGACATATTATTAAAAAAAGGCTTTAATAACATAATATATAACATAAATAAAATGGAAATACTCAAGTCTAGGATATAAGAATTTAAATAGCACAAAACTATTCCACCCACTTGTTTTTATTAGTGAATCAAATGAAAATACACAATTGGAATATAAGAATCAAATGGAAATACTCACACAACTACAATGGTTGTTTCTACAAGTTAGTTTAGTGTCTTCTGACGTGATTGTGCCTTTTTTCAGGTAGTTTTCTTATTAATTTACCTTTTCGGACAGTTTTAATATAACAACCAACATTAGAGTTAATGAACAATAAATTATTGTTTGAGATCCGCATTACTTTTAACAAACTACACATTACAAATTATAAATTGGAATCCTCAATACATTTTACATTCCAAATAACTTTACTCATGTAAAGCACATAGAAATTGTTCAAGTTCGGGTATTCATCCAAAATGGATTGATGTTTGGTAGAAGCAACGTGGTCATCTACACTAATGGTTAGACGCTTTGGTGCGTGTAAAATGACTGACCACGGTTCGGTGTTGATATACTCTGAGTAAAATACTTGTTTGATATTTTTAAATACACAAACAAACAGCTCATCATTCATATGCTTCTTGCTCATTATCTTGGACAAGTCTATTGTTATCAAATTGGCACCCGAATCGACTTTACAAGCATTTTTGTGCTCCACTCTTACCCAATCGTAGTAAAACACAACCTCTTTGAAATATATATCGTCTAATTAAAAAGTATTTTTAATTACACCATAGTAAATCATTTATACTTTAATGAGGTTTTTGTCTTTAACACTCGCCGTGAAATACGTAAGAGCCTAATATGAAATGTCGTTGTTTTGTAACAAATTATTTTTCTTGTACAACCCCGACGAGAATACATAACCCTTTAGCCGATACTTGTTATACTCGTGTGCTATGAAATTGGGTATAGTGGTGAGATAAGCAAGGCTTGATGTGGCACCACCCATATTGAACAACTGAAATTATGGATTACATTAATTAATTAGATAAGTATTAGAGCTTGAAATTATTTATTATTAATAAGGGGCGTTTTATGTAATAGTTACCTCCTCTGACACCTAAAGTTTAAATTCACTATCTGAATTTGAAACCGCGCTTCATTTTTTGTTGTATCCGTACATATTATAATTTCTACATTGAATGACAAAATTTATCAAGAAGGTGATAAAGTATATAAGATAATAACACGAAGTAAAATTATAACATGAACTTGCTCTCTCCATTTGTCGACATCTTCATGGGTTTCAAACATATAACATGCCACTTGCTCATATTGTAAACTTATCACTTTAACTCATTTGTCCATGACTTGACCACCCTCATCGGTGAACTCATATCCATCATCTATGATGTTAAGGTTGGGCATATATTCCATAGCGAAAACATATGCCTTTATAGTAATATATTCCTCCGCGATGGATCTTGCAATGTACTTGAAACATTTCGTCAACCTTTTAAATGGGTTCATCTATCGATATCTTACTGGGCCGCAAAGAACTGCTTCATGGTATAAGTGCACCAATAAGTGAATACTTATGTCAAAGAATGTCGGGGGTAAGTACTTCTCCAACACACAAGTTGTTTTAGCTAGAGTTACTTTTGTATCCATGATGTGGTTCTGGTTGACTACTTTTGTGCACAAAAGTGTGAAGCAAAGGATAATCTGTATAATTGACATCCACAAAAACTTATGCTTAGACAAAAAATGCTTAAACAATAAAGGGAACGATTGCATGATTATATGCCAATCGCGAGACTTGCACTTTTGTAAATCATGTATGGCATATATCACCATCCTTTGCAAATTTGATGAAAAACTAGATGGAACTTTTAACTTATTTAGTGTGTCTAGAAGAACCTTTCTTTCTCCGATCATCAAAGTATCTCCCCAGGGGGAATTATATTCCTCCTGCTACTATTTTATTTCAACCATAATTACGGATTAATTTTATACACTTTAAGATCACGCTGTGCCTTTTCTCCATCCTTCGAATGACTTTCACCTAGGTATGTTCTCACAAGATGTTAGATGATGTTCTTATTAACCTACATGATACCTAATGCATGGCACATGGTACCTAATACATGGCGCACGGGGTTACTCTTCCAATATAGCAAGTCAAATAATATTGACCCCCTAATGACACCTTCCCTTTCTCCGCTTCATTTTCTGCAGGGGTCTTTTTATGCTTGACATTCTTGAATTTATGATTCTTCCCTGGCACATTAGCTCCACATTTGGAAGACCTCCTTTCAGTTTCTGAACCTGAAATATTTCTCAGAGGTAGCTTATGTTTGAACCCACCCAACAAAAAAATAGAAACTTTATCAAATTTAAACATATGATCGGGAGGCAAGAATATTCTATGAGAATGATATATAATTTTGCCACCATCCTTGAGATATTGAGATCCAGTTTCCTCTCTACAAATGGAACACCTAAAGTAATCGTGAACATTATAGCCTGATAAAGTCTCATAATGGGATATCATGAATTTCCCAGATCAACATAACTTTTAACTTGAACTCTTCCTATTTTCTAAAGTAAAATTCTTTCACACCCACTATCCACAACTCATTCAATTCTTCTACTAATGGTTCCAAGTATACATCAATGTCATCACTTGGTGCTTTTAGCCCAGGTATCAACAAAGACAACATAAAAAATTATGGTCTCATGCAGAACCAAGGATTGGGATAAAGGATATCCTAAGATCACTGACCATACACTTTGATTGGTGCTCAGATTTCCAAACGAATTGAATCCATCTATTAATATATCCAAATGAATATTACCTTGTTCATTGGAAAAATATGGGTAATTAAAATTTATGATTTTCCAAATGGTTGAGTTAATAGGATGACGCATGAGATTATCCCCTACTTCTATCCTTGCATGCCAAGTCATTGCCTCTATTATCCATTGTATTGTGAAAAATCTCTTTAATCTGAGATCGTTGGAAAAATATTTTAATACTTTTTGAAGCACTTTTGAAAGTGTGACTCTCTTATCAGTAGAACCAGGCTCTGGCACATATCTAGGTTTTCCTCATATTGGAGAATGATCAAGATTTTCATACTCCTAGTATGGTATGAAATCATACTTGCTAGAACAAATTGGTTTATACTTCATTCCCAAACCTTTCAAACTATTCTTCATAATCAAATAGTTATTTGGAAGCATATTATATTTAGGGAGAAAACCCTTAACCCAATTCAAAATTCCAGTCACGCCATTCCCAGACAAACCAAAATAACTCTTCAAACTATGTAAACCAAACATGACATGAACAGTTGTTTGATCTTTGTCATAGTTAGCATATATCGGTTGGGTCGATTTAACTTTCAAACGTTGGTAGTCATCGTCAAGGTTTATGCCAACACCTTTATGAGCACTAGAACTGTAAGGACACAAATTTCCAATTGAGTCCATATATAGTTTTGGCTCAATTCCGGATAAAAACATTTATTCATAGGATAGTATTTAATTGTAATATTCTCAAGCCTATGAAGTGTTTGTTGAAGACGTAGTGGCAAAGAGTATAAAGCTTCATCAAATATGCCGGTTTGCGTGCCTCGTTTCTACGTCATCAACCACAGTTCCATGCTCCCAAGGTATGAATGCAATATTATATATATAGGAGCTTGGAACAAGTTTATTGGGTGTTAGGTTTTATAAAAACTGCGTTTTGTTTTAAGAAAGAATTAATTAAAACTTTAAATAAATGTTTATAAAGTTTTCTGGGCTTAAACAAGAATATTCAAACTTTCTGGTTTTTCGTTCGATAGAGTCGTTCGAACGAAAATGTCGTTCGAACGAACCTGCCAACGAGTTCCTATATTAGGCCACTGGAATGTCGTTCGATATGTCGTTCGAACGAACCTTATGTTCGAACGAGATATCCAACGAGATTCTAACGATTTCAATCTGGAACCTCGTTAGAAGTCTCGTTGGAACGAGATTTCGTTCGAACGAAATGTCGTTCGAACGAGATGCCAGGCGGGAACAGTTTTTGGCAGTTTTTCACCCACTTCCCCACTAAGTTTTTAACCAATTTTTTAAGATTTTAATATGTGCGGGAAGAACATTTTCCAATCTAACTTTTCCTAACTTTTCCATTCCATTCCATCTGCTAGAGAGAGTTTGAGAGCTAAAATTGTTTAAGGAAAATGTTCAAGTTTTGAGTGCTATTTTTCAAGAGAAAATATTTTATCACT
This sequence comes from Sambucus nigra, assembly GCA_949130495.1. Classification (NCBI taxonomy): domain Eukaryota; kingdom Viridiplantae; phylum Streptophyta; class Magnoliopsida; order Dipsacales; family Adoxaceae; genus Sambucus; species Sambucus nigra. Next base: position 497,069,506 of record OX422208.1, on the reverse strand, counting down.
CTAGTTTTACACCCATATTGTTTATCCAAGTTCACATATATACATATCAATTTATTGGAGTTTGGCACCGGTTTATCTCTTCCGTTTCAAAGAGAAGTTTTGGTTTGCTTCTACATCCATCAAAGAAGAAGACGTTTTGTTGCGATTCTACCCACTTGGAGAAAGGCTCCTTGCTTGGGTGACGGTGACCATATAAAGTTCTATCGGTGGATTCCGAGACCGCGGTGGTGTTCCAAGGTTATCCGCTAGGAAGAGGTGTCTACAAGAAGAAGCGTCGAGGCTTGCAAGGGATCGAGTCGTGCGTTGTAAGTCTATCTGTCTTGTACTTGTAATTCCGTATCTAGTGGATTTGTGGCTAGGGCCGTCCGAGGTTGTTTCCCGTCTTGGGTTTTTTCTCGTACATCGCGGCGTAGTTTGATTGATTTATTTTATCTTGCATAAATAATTTAGAACGAATGCTTAGGATAATTCAAGATAAAATTCGGTTTAAATTATCACACTCAATTTAATTTGGACTTAAATTAAATATTGAGTAAATTTAATTAATTCAAGTCATTTGTTAATATTGATAAATATGACTTAGGCAAATTCTAGGGCTTGGATTAATTAATTGGTTTAAGTGAATATATTAATTGTTTAATTTTACTTCACTTGGTTTAATTTAAATTTTTTTAAGAAAATTAAAATTTGTTATTTGTTTGTTTAGTTGAACCACCACACCGCTTCCGCATCGAGTTTACATAAAAAGGAAATAATATATTAGAATTGGGGGCCTCGCGCACCAACAAGTGGTATCAGAGCTTTGATTTAGAAAAGCTCAACGTTTTCAAATTGGTATCAGAGCCAAAGCGATAAATTATTTCGTTAACGATCCTTAAATATTTTTTGGCTAAAATGGAATTTTCTCCATTTTCAAAATTTCCTATTTTCGATGGTTCAAACTACGCGTATTGAAAAGCGCGCATGAAATCAACACTAAAATCTATCGACGAGAGAGTTTGGATGTCTGTTGTTAACGGGTGGTCCCCACCAACCTATTTAGTTGAAAATGAACGTGTTATCAAACCCGCCGATAGATGGACTGAAAATGAGTTTAAACTTGCTAATTTTAATTCCCGAGGTTTTAATTCCTTGTTTAGCGCTGTCACACCGGATGAATTCCGACACATTATGACATGTGAGACCGCTAAAGAAGCATGGGATAATTTACAATTAACTCATGAAGGAACTAGTGTCATTAAAGCTTCAAAACTCCAAAACCTCACCACTCAATTGGAAACTATCAAAATGAATGAAAAAGAAACTTTTGATGAATTCTATGCTAGACTTTCTGATATTGTTAATTCATCTTTTAACTTGGGAGAGAAAATACCTGACGACCGTTTTGTAAAGAAAATTTTAAGGTCCCTACCCGATAGATTTATTCCAAAAGTGATCATTTTAAATTCTTTACCAACTTTAGCCTCTACGAAATTAGAAGAGCTTGTAGGTGATTTACAAACCTATGAACTAGATATGTTTCCCTCTAAAACTGGAAAGAAAATCGAAAAGGGCGTTGCTTTAAAAGCCCGAAAAGAGGTCAAACAAGTAGTAGAGAGCGAGAGTGATAGTGACTCGGAAGACATGGCCTTATTTTCTTGTAAATTTAGAAAATTTCTTAAAATTAACAAAGATAAATTTAAAAATGATTTTAAGAAATTCGAATCTTCTAAGCATGACAAAGGCGAAAAGATTTCTAAAGCCGAGAAGATTCCTAAAGCCGAGAAGATCCCTAAACCTAGTAATGAAAATTTAGATAGGGACGAGTCTAATAAGTGTTTTGGTTGTGAAGGTTATGGCCATAGGGCTTTTGAGTGCACCACTAAACTAAGGAAAGAGGGTAAGCGACCCATTTCATATAATGCGACCCTTAGTGATAGTGATAAAGAAGAGGGACCCGATTCCCCCACTAAGAAAAATTTTGTGGCTTTTATGGCTAGTCATGTGAGTGATAGAGAGAACTCATCGATTGATGAAACTTTAACACATGATACTTCCAAGGTCATTGTTTATGATTCTCTTGTTTTTGATGATAGTGAGAGTGGAGAAGAAAGAGAGAGTGAAAATAAAGAAGAGGTTAATGTGTGTGAACTTCAAAATGCTTTTCAAGAACTTTATAAAGAATCTATTACATTGAAAAGAGCTAATTTGAAGTTAGAAGGTAGTTTAAGAGAGAGTGTCAAGGTCGTTGATGAAAATGCTTTAATAGAAGACCTTATGACACGTGAGAGGACTCTTCGAGAGAAGCTAGAATATGTAGAAGACGAAAGAGGTAGCCTTAAGGGTTTAATGGAATCCTTGAAAAATGAGCTTCTTAATTTTGAAGAGCGAAATGTTTTATTAGAGTCTAACATTTTAGATTTACAACATAAATTAAAAGACTCTAGTAATGTCAAATTTGATTTGGAGTGTCGTTCAGAAAAACTAGATAAAATCTTAGGAACGGTCCAAATTAAAAATGACACGTGTGGTTTAGGCTTCGATACATGTAATAAATCTACTCATAAAGCCAAGACCAACGTTTTAGGAGAATCTACTAGGAAAACATTTAGAGATCACTCCTTGGATAAATCTTTTCGACATGTTTTTACTTGTACACATTGTGTTCGAAAAGGTCATCTTAGGAAATTTTGTTTTGATCTTAAACCAATTTCTAGAAAATCCCATAGTAAAGTAACCACGGTAGTTAAAGTTCCAACACCCCACGATACTCATTCTTCATTAATTTGGGTTAGGAAATCGAACTTGGTTGCCTTGCAAAATAGGGTTTTTGATTCTCATTTACTATCACATGAAACCTCCCTTGCTAAATTTAAAGGTTGAATGTGTTAGTGTTTTATGCATACTCTAGCTTTTTGCGCTTCATATTATATATCATTGCTAGATGTATGCATGTTTAGTCATTTTCTAGTCATTGCCTTATTTCATATCACATGCTAGAAATTATGACTTGTTTATTTTTTGTATTATATTTTGTGTTTGAATTAATTGAAAAATATAAAAAGATTTTTGTTTATCATTTGTGTTTTATTTATCTCATTTAAGCTTAATGAAAAATACAAATGATTTTTGTTTATTCTTTTGAGTATATATCTTTATTTTTAGTTAAAAATGTCAAAAACTCAAAAAGATTTTATTTTGTGTGTATTTTAGTTTGACACACTTTATGTGGCATATATTTGTGTTTGAATCCCATCTTTTACGCTCCCACGTGGCTAGAACTTTTGGTTTAGATTTTTAATCCTTAAAATGTTCTTTACCATGTTTTATATGGAGCAGTTGGATTTTGTATTGTTTAAATGAATTCTATTTTTATATGCCTCTTTTCACACATGCACGAGCTCTTTTGAAATCTTAATGTCACATGTTATATTTGAGCTTTTTGAGGTGTTCTCCTACCAATCTAGTCATCTACATATCTATGACCTAGGAGGACTAGTGCATGTCCCAATCCGTTGCACGTGGGCTTTGTGAGATAAAAAATTATATATCTAAATGTGCACGGGGAAGGGCTCCAAAAGAATGAATTAAATCCTTTGCGATAGTAAGCCACCGTTTATTGGATATAAAAGAAATACGTGATCCAAAGGCCTAAAAACAGAATATTTGGCATTAAAAAGAAAATAATTGCCAAGGCCTATATTTGTTTGATATATTCATTCAAAAGCAAAAGAATATATATGCTTATTGAGGGATAATTGGATGGTATATCAACGGTTTGCACAATGTCCGTTTATCCTAGTTGTCTTTAATGTCATGACTCTATTTGGTTTGTAAAATCATCATCATGCTAGGCTTGTATGCATTGTGTATGTTTGTTCATTGAGTTCAATCTTCATATTGTCATATGAGGTTATATTTAAATGTGATAAAGTTTTCAATCAAATGAGAACTCCGTGAATGTTTATTAAGTGTTTGGGTCTAAATTTAATTGTTGCTAGTTCACACCCCAACACTTACGTTTCCATATGACACATTTTTGCCATACGAGTGTGCAAACTTATTGTATTTTGTGTTATATGTGTGTTTATATCTCTATATATATATGCAAGTGCTTCATTGGTATATTTCTAGTTTATATATATATGATATTTGTTTGTCTTTGCCTTGCTTTCTAGTCCTTCTATGCTTATACTTCATTTTTAGTATCTATAATGGATTAGTTATGCTTTTGTTGCTCATATGTTTTCACGTCTTATCACTTTAAGCTTCACTGTGTTTATTAGTTCTTTATCCTTTGCCTATTCCTGAACAAAAAGGGGGAGAATGATAGGGGGAGAAATGGTATCTAATCCTATTGTAATCGTACCTTAATTTAGGAGATTTAACTTAGGGGGAGTCGCGACCTTCTTTGGTAGATTGTTTTGATAACGGGGAGACTTAATTGTGGGGGAGTATTTATTTTAATTGCATTTAATACTTTGATATTCCCTATGCGTTTGATCGTTTGCTTAAGTGTGCAGGAATTCTTCTAAAGCGACATCTTTCAATGGCAAAGCGTTTGATCCTTGGGTTGAGTCAAGTTTGGGTGGGTTATGTTTTGAGTCTAGTGAGCTTGACGGCCCTTTAGGATTTTTGTTTAGTTTTTGTCCCGGAATAGCCAAAGGGGGAGATTTGTAAGGACACGAATTTCCAATTGAGTCCATATATAGTTTTGGCTCAATTCCGGACAAAAACATTTATTCATAGGATAGTATTTAATTGTAATATTCTCAAGACTATGAAGTATTTGTTGAAGACGTAGTGGAAAAGAGTATAAAGCTTCATCAAATATGCCGGTTTGCGTGCCTCGTTTCTACGTCATCAACCATAGTTCCATGCTCCCAAGGTATGAATGCAATATTATATATATAGGAGCTTGGAACAAATTTATTGGGTATTAGGTTTTATAAAAACTGCGTTTTGTTTTAAGAAAGAATTAATTAAAACTTTAAATAAATGTTTATAAAGTTTTTCGGGCTTAAACAAGAATATTCAAACTTTCTGGTTTTTCGTTCGATAGAGTCGTTCGAACGAGATTGTCGTTCGAACGAACCTGCCAACGAGTTCCTATATTAGGCCACTGGAATGTCGTTCGATATGTCGTTCGAACGAACCTTATGTTCGAACGAGATATCCAACGAGATTCTAACGAGTTCAATCTGGAACCTCGTTAGAAGTCTCGTTGGAACGAGATTTCGTTCGAACGAAATGTCGTTCGAACGAGATGCCAGGCGGGAACAGTTTTTGGCAGTTTTTTAGCAGTTTTTCACCCACTTCCCCACTAAGTTTTTAACCAACTTTTTGAGATTTTAATATGTACGGGAAGAACATTTTCCAATCTAACTTTTCCTAACTTTTCCATTCCATTCCATCTCCTAGAGAGAGTTTGAGAGCTAAAATTGTTTAAGGAAAATGTTCAAGTTTTGAGTGCTATTTTTCAAGAGAAAATATTTTATCACTCTAGTTTTACACCCATATTGTTTATCCAAGTTCACATATATACATATCAATTGCTTGGAGTTTGGCACCGGTTTATCTCTTCCGTTTCAAAGAGAAGTTTTGGTTTGCTTCTACATCCATTAAAGAAGAAGACGTTTTGTTGCGATTCTACTCACTTGGAGAAATGCTCCTTGCTCGGGTGACGGTGACCATATAAAGTCCTATCGGTGGATTCCGAGACCGCGGTGGCGTTCCAAGGTTATCCGCTAGGAAGAGGTGTCTACAAGAAGAAGCGTCGAGGCTTGAAAGGGATCGAGTCGTGAGTTGTAAGTCTATCTGTCTTGTACTTGTAATTCCGTATCTAGTGGATTTGTGGCTAGATCCGTCCGAGGTTGTTTCCCGTCTTGGGTTTTTCCTCGTACATCGCGGCGTAGTGTGATTGATTTATTTTATCTTGCATAAATAATTTAGAACGCATTCTTAGGATAATTCAAGATAAAATTCAGTTTAAATTATCACACTCAATTTAATTTGGACTTAAATTAAATATTGGGTAAATTTAATTAATTCAAGTCATTTGCTAATATTGATAAATATGACTTAGGCAAATTCTAGGGTTTGGATTAATTAATTGGTTTAAGTGAATATATTAATTGTTTAATTTTACTTCACTTGGTTTAATTTTAATTTGTTTAAGAAAATTAAAATTTGTTATTTGTTTGTTTAGTTGAACCACCACACCGCTTCCGCATCGAGTTTACATAAAAATGAAATAATATATTAGAATTGGGGGCCTCGCGCACCAACAAGTGGTATCAGAGCTTTGATTTAGAAAAGCTCAACGTTTTCAAGAACCTCCACCACAAGATTCATTATCTTCCTTATAAGAATTCTCAATGTCTTCCACGACATGAACTCCTTAAGCATTGTATATTAAATTATATAACATATTATGCTTTACGGAATCCTCCTATCCTTCCACTGATGTCCTACTTGACGGTTGTAGTCGAGGTAATTTAGGGACAAAGGGATAATGTTTTTTTTCCATGAAAAACCCACATCGGTAATCGTCTTGCATACCCCATATAAGCATATGTAATTCAACTATTTTCCACTCAAACACTTTACCATTTCTATAACATGCGTAAGGAAAGGAGAACTCTTCATCATTGAGACATTTCTTTAAGAATTTTATAAACTCGTTGGCGCCTCTATTGTACATATCCCCAAGTCTATTTGTCTCACCCATCCACTCTTTGTATTGAGGATACCCCATAACAACTTATAAGAATGGTTACCTATAATGTGTGAATAAATGTGGGTGAGAATAGATCTATACCCCACGAGAATAAGCTAACTTGTAAAAATAACCGGTGCAGTAATGTGAATCATAGTGTTTCTACAAGTTAGTTTATCCCCGTGGGGTAGTTCAATCGTTAGTTAGCTCAAACACAAGCACAATTTAATTAATAACCTATCATGGTTAAATAATAATATCGAAAAACTATCATGTTAAAACCCTAAGATGCGTATACATACTAAACCGGTTTTAATTCTACTTTATAACCTAATCGAATTTAATTTTCAAAACCCATGCTGAAACCTCTGTCGTTATTATCTTACGATATGTGATACGTATCCCGATATGATACGAATCTAATTTTCAAAACCTCCTTGTGTGAAACCTCCCCACCTACCCTTTTTTCACTTTTCTGAGTCGTATTGCCATTGAAGGAATTTTAGTTAACCATGAGACAATTTATTCATGATATAAAACTGGTTCGAAACCATACTATGTTTTGTAATTATTTGCAAAGTGTTTTAAATGAATTTATTTAGTCTTTGCCATTTTTTCTATTTTTTGCATAGTATAATACATAGGATTTTTGATACACGAGACATATCTCGATTTGATGACTATGGCTAAAATCTTAAGCCGCATATAGATACCAAATTAGAAATTATGGTATAACGTTCATTGTGTTCTTTGTGATTTTCACCCCAAATCCTTTATATTTTTACATAAACCCAAAAATTATTTTTCAACCAAAATGATTACATTTATAACAAACAAACACATATGTTCAAGCCCCAAAAAATATCAGAGATAAATATTTATATTGTAATAAAGATTGATTTGAATGTTCAAACCTAGATTTTGCGCAAATTATTTCTAATAATATCAATGCCATACATGTAAATACAACTATTTTACAACAAACAAACAGATCTATTCAAGATCAAACAAATATTAAAGTCAAATATTCACATTGTAATAAATACTACTTCGAATGTTCAAACATAGGTTTTGCACAAATTATTTTTAACAATATCAAAGACATGCATGTGAATACAACTATTTTATAATAAACAAATACATATATTCAAGAACCACAACTATATATATATATATATATAACACCATATATATGTAAATAATTCCTTTGGGTGAAAGAAAATGGTAAATGAGAGAGGTGGTGGAAAAGGGCTTTTAGTGGTTGTGATCTCGACATTTTATTTGCATGGACCATCGTGATAAAAATTGTCTTGCCCGCTATGACGGTTAAGGTCCGTGATAAGTCCATGACAAGCCTTGTATCGGTATTGCCACAGTCCTTAACCATGGCAATGGGCACGTGTTTTTTTGTCAAGGCCAAGGACCATGACAACAACTGAATAAAAAAGGGTGATAATTCTTCTCTTTTGGTGTAGTGACTAAATATTAAAAAAAGGCAACTAATATGAGATGATTTATTAAATAGCATGCCTAAATATCCACAATATGTCACAAAAAGATACACAAGAAAATGAGTTGAAGATTACACAAATAGATATGCAATATAATTAATCTAACCTCAAAAATATAAATGAAATAGAAAATTTCATAAAATATGTTCCATGAAGCCAAATGATCTTCATCCAAATTACTACGAAGTATGAAACATCCAAATAAAAGTCATGAAAAGACATACAAGCACCCAAAACACAAAACATTTAAAATCACAAAAAATAACATCACCACCAAGAGAAATCATCCAACACAACGGCCATTATCGCCGTAGTTATCATACCTACTAGTAAGGCCCATGATGCCTCAACGTATTTCTTCCATTTGAGTTGAGATCGAAGTCCGAAGCTTAGTCCGAGTCTGTTTAAATGACTCAAACTGCTGCGACATGTATAGATAGTAAGAGGCGATGTCAGGACAAAGTAAATATGCAACTCTATCTGAAATCTGAAAGACTTGATCATTGGGAATGAAAAATACTTCAGAAGACTATAAGGGCTCATCTCAAGGTATTGGACGGTAAGAGGAACCCAGTTCACCTAGTGACTCCTCTACCTCATCAACCTCGACTTTCGGTACTGGTTACACCGACTTCTTTCAACCTGAGAGAAAAGAAGAATAGGTAGAAATCTTCTCAGTGTTCACCTTCTTCTCATCAGGATATATGTAGACATTCTGGGCAGTGAGTAGCGGTGGATGAGACGGTCATAAAACAAGTATGGACGCTTCTTCCATTTTCTCAAAATAATCTCATTCATTAACTGGTTCATAATCCATCCCAAATCCATGGACACACCTTGTCCAAATGAATAAAGAGGGAATGGAATAGTCATGGTTGTTCTGAATAATATTAGCAGAGATGAGCATATGAAGCATAAAGTAGATGTCAATCAAAATATTTTGTTTCAAAGAAGTCCTTTATAGGAAAGTGACTAAGCCACCGATAATCTCATGCAAAATGGTGCTCATGCTGGGCATATTATCAACAAACCATGGGTAGATGGGGTTATTGATGATAGGCAAACCAAAATTCTCACGGATGATATCTGTAGTGATGGTGACTTTAATATTTTGAATAATAGAGGTAAAACCAACATAAATGTTTGAATCCAACCAACGAGCAATAGTTTTCGTAATGGGGTATAGCTTGATGGATACAATTACATAAAAAAGATGTGTCTGGAAGATTATGGGTTTAGTTTTCGTAACCTTGCTTTTTCACTCACATGTGATTAGTGGTTGCTCTGTTAGGGGAGTTTTGTGGATGTTTTTCGTATAAACCATTAGAGTAATATGCTGATAATTTATTTTATATATGACACCTCAATTTTTTTTCTTTATAACATTTTTTCCATAATCATATGCAGAACACTTTAAAAAATGGATATTTCCCAACAAAAGTGCTATTTTATAAAGAATTACTATAATCTTGAATCTGCACATAAAACATATCAACCAGTAGGTGTAACTACTAACATTAAGAATGTAGAAAAATAAATGCAATAGGATTAATAAATTTGAAGAACCAATATGATTCGTTTATAAATACTCAATATTTGGGCATTTGGTAGCTAGGGTTTTGGAGGTTTTGAGCCCTTTGTAATGCCTCATTTGGGTGTCTTTATTTGTATTTGAGATATTATTCATAAGCTCATAGTTTTCAAAACAAACACACACACACACACACACACACACACACACACATATATATTTACATGTGTACACGATATTCATGGAGAGATAAACTATTTCTCCGGTTCTTAGGTTCTTCCACTCAGTCTCATTTATGAAAACATGGAAGGTATATAAGAGTGTTATAAGATGTGATCAGTCCTTCATTAAATTAAAATATGATTCTCATTTGGTTCATTCTTAGCATCACCGTAGAAAATCATGTTAATTACTAATCACCTAATAGTTAATTAAGCAAGTGTCAAATTTATCTTTCATTAAACAAATAACAATACGTGGAAACAAAATAAACTAAACCATACACATAATCACTATCTAAAATGCTACTGAATAATAAATCACTTGCCGAATAAACCATCGGCTACAAAATCCAAAACCAAAATATCCAACAGCTAATAATAAATCTCAATACAAAATCTAAGATGAAATAATCTGAATAAGTCCTGAAGGAAACACACCCAAAATAAAACTACTGAGATGAGATTCATAATCTTGGAATGAAATAAAAGAAGCGTCTACTCCAACTCCTGCATGCATCCACATATGCCGCAGCTGCGTATCCCTAGAATAGATAGTCAAGTCTGACATTCCCTTAGCTGGACACCTAAAAGGTTTTGAAAATATTTCTAGCAAGGGTTAGAACCCAAATCCTTTTGAAAATATTTTTCAAGTGATTAAAATGCAACAAATAAAATGCATGAATTTAATTAGTGTCTCACTCCCTTGAGATAATACTCACCCCTATTCTAAAGTGCACACCTAACGCTTCTTCCTAACCCTCCTAGTTGTATTACTCAGTCTAACTAGCCTTGTTATGAATACTTCCCGATATCTTACTCTAGCCTGAGTAATCTTACTAGTTTCATAAGTTATTTATCTCTTTAACTTAATTAATCATCTTTCACTAATTCTATATAACATTCTCAGTCTTAGGCCTTTTTTCCCGTCTAATATTTTACTGTGCCCACCCGTATTGCCCATACAATACGGCATCAAATTTCCAATACCTTATTATTATTATTATTTAGTGTCACCAACTAAATATAAAGTTCTCACATACTGTAATTAATTTATATAACACTATCTACAATGTCTACTAAAACACCCGTTGTAGAATAAATCACAGGTATATATATATATATATATATATATATATATATATATATATATATATATCACTATCATAATATATACGTCTACACCATCACTAGGTGGAGACCTACGCTGAGAGCATACTCTTCTATCAAGTCCTGGTAGATCATGTACTAAATAAAGATATCGGTTCGGATTGTACCCTTGAACCATAAATCAAAATACACATGTTGGAGGCGAACATAGTCCTAAGCCTTTAGGCTATGCACACACCTAATGCTACCAAATGACCGGTCACACGCTTATTCACACAAGTAGTGCTCAATTCCTAAGTTCTATGTTCTGGGGTACGAGTTAATATCCCCCCATGGGCTCATGAGGATAAGAGTGTCCACGACACGGAACCTCCCGTGATAGCAAGTAGATTAGATATGTTTACGGATAATCATTCAACCAAAAGGTAATCACACAACCTATGCTTATATATATATACCCTCAACTGATAGTATATCTCTCATACGTAGTATATATAACACCCGAATATCCTATGTATTATTAGTTCCCATTTAACTAGTCGTATTTTTTCCGATCGTTTTCCCCCACAACTCGAAGAGTCCTAACCACTCCATTAGATTATTTCAGTAGTTAACCTACGATGCCCGGACACATTCACTTGGCTCATCCTTTAAGTCCTAAGAATTTTATTTTCCTTACTTCATTAATAAAATCAATCACTAATTAATTTCCACCTCATAATAATTTCCCTCTAACCTTTCCCCTTCTCATCGAGGTAAAATAAGCCAATAAAATATTTTCAGCAAGTTTTCTATCCCTTACTTTTAATAATTTACATTGGAACCCCTCCATTTTTAACCCTAAAAATCCCTTCAGCAAACAGACCCCCCGAACCGGTTCTCCTTACCTGGGCCGCAACTTTTCTTCCTCGTGATGCTGTTTCCACCATTTTTAAACCCTTAATCTTTTATTCATCAAACCCAGGACTCAAACAATCCTTCCTATTATATTTATACTCTCAAAACAAGTTATAAACAACCTACTGATCATCAAATATCATTAATTTATATCTTTTCCCAATACTTCTCGAATCGGGTTTGTAACAATTAATCTCATCCTCATTTCAATTCTATCAACCCAAATTACATGAGTTTAACTACTGGTTATCCAATAAGAATCAAATTCTAACAATCCTATATAATAATCTATCATCAATTTAGTGATTAATCTACACAATTTACTCCAATTATCAAAAACCCAATTTCATATCAACACCCTCCCAAAAAAGGATTTTCAATTACACCACTATGATATGAATCGATTACCACAGATTTATATTGAAATAAAAATTAATCACTTGCCTTTATTGATTCGTAGGGTCTAATCCTTTGACATAGACTGTGATTTTACGAAGAACACCCTCAATCCTTATTGGTTTGGCTCCCAAAAATCCCCCTACTTTCTCCCTCTTTTCTTCTTTGTAGTTCTAGGGTTTTCTAAATGAGTTATGGCTTCTCCTAATTCCTTAACTTAGGTTAAATAATACTAATACCATTTTTAGACTAATGGGACATGCCCAAATGATCTGAATACCCCCGTATGGGCCCGACTATGCCTAAAAATGTCCTGAGACCCAATTACTTCCCCCGGGTACTCTTTTCTAAGTATCTCGACCTATTGAGAATCAAATGTGACTTCTAAATCATCATTCGAGTTACACTATATAACTTTTCTTATTTCACTTCAAAATATGTTCCACGTGAAAATAAATATCAACCTGAATTAATTAAACCTAAATCACTGAATTAAATAAATTCTCCAAATCACAAATTTAATTTAATTGCTATATCCTCAGAAATACAGAGTGTTACATACTTCTCCCCTTACAAGGAATTTCGTCCTCGAAATTCAGACAAGTCCATTACTCCAAGTCTCAAATATACCCTTATTCTCCTACTCCTAAGATCGATAGATATATTCCTACCCCTTCTATTCATGGATTATATTAAAATTAAATTAATTACTCAATGCGCCCATAGATCCTATACCCATGATTCTCAGCATAGATGCTACCCGGCTCCACTAGCCTTACATTGTAATATAACTTTCAACTCACAGTTATAACTACCTATATGTATAATAACCAAGGTACCAAATCTATGTCCTAATGACCAAACATATCCCAACTTCCAATGTTGTGCTAAGTTTCATGAGTGGGATATCTCCCAAAGCGAAATCCAGAAAAGGAACCACCTGATACACTACTACCTAACATTATTGGTCATTGAGATCCGTTGGGCCCTTAGTCCACAGTATGTACCCCCAAATCCCCCTCTCCTAACATAAAAGTATACTCGTCCGCTCTCATGTTACAAAAGACAACATACCATACGATGCCCTTACTATCATTAGTTTCTCTGCGCTAAGACAATAACGAGTTATATCACTCCACTCGATAATAAGTCAATATACCCTGTTTCACATAAATAAACGTCCCTACTCACCTGGGTCACATATAACAATACGACATATTCTTATAAATCCACTATGCAACACACCATAAAATATATGCACGTGTATATATAGGCTAGACCCTCTGTCAGGTAGCACTTAGAAAAAATAAATCATACCTTGGAACAACGAACACAAAGTCTTATTATAACTATCCATTATAGCCCCAAACTATCGCTAACCATCCGAAACTTGGAAAATTATCTACCCTACTCCCATAACTCTTAAAAGTAATAAGCTCACATGTAATGCAAACATTTTCTTAATGTGCACACCCGATGTCTAGTGGGTAACACTAAAGAGCCCCACTACCCCACGATAATTATATATACATACTATAGCTATTCGACCAACGTCGACACTAAATACGTCTTACTTGTAAATATTAGTGACCATAATCTTACTTGTGACGCCCCCATTTCATAAAATCTCCCCCATACTCATAGGATAATAAAGAAAATTTACCTCCATACTCTAATTGCTTTGCCTGGTTAGTGGGTTCTAATCGAAATCCTCACCTCCGAACTGACCCGTGAACTCCTGTAGTGGTTGTACATCCAAAACTTTATCCTATAGTTCCCCCTGTCTTTCTTAGGGCAATCTCTCTTCCTATGTCCTGTCTCTCCACAAACGAAATATTTCCAAGAAAATCCTTCCTGCCACTGATCCTGTCCTTGATAGATTCCCTCGCCATTACCTTGGCCCTACCGACTCTGAGGAATGAAATGCTGCTACCGAGGGCCTTACTGACGCTATTTGAATTCGCCTCTCTCAGATCGATACCTTTTACATTTAAATCTCTTAGTCGGATTCCTCTACCGGGAGTCTACTCTTGTCGCTGTTGTGTCCCACTGGCAATGTCCCCTTCTACCTTCTTAGCCTGACTGGATCCACTCATCCTTTTGCTATACCTTATGTGAAATCACTGATCCTGGCAATGAAGTAGTGCTGCATTGAAAATATATGTGTACGTATCTAACGTCGGATTAGCCAATAGGTGCTGTCGGATCCTCCTAGCAAGTCCATCTATGAGCTTAGGCATTCTTTTCTCTTCAGTATTTACCTCATCCTTTACGAAGTTTTCAAACCGAGTAAACTCTTCCTCATATTCTTCCACAGTCCTATCTCCTTGAGAAATGTTGAGAAACTGTTGCCGCACCTCTGTCTGAATAGCGGACGAAAAATACGTGCGGTTAAACCGCACCTAAAATACCTAATGGTCATCACAGCTCTCTCCTATGCGATGGTCATAGACTCTTACCACTGTAAAGTTGCACTTACTATCTTGAACGTCGCCAAGAACTATTTGTGAGTGTCACTGTACTCAATTATACGCAGATGGCGCTACATGTCATTCTTTGACTGACTGACCACTATTACATCTGAATTACCCTGAAACTCCGACGGGTGACCCTTATGAAATGCTTCCCTTGCTCTCTACCATACGGATGACCCTGGGTGGGTTTGCACTTCTAATTCCACTGGTGGCTGTGGATGGGCCTATGATAAATGAACAACCATGGCAGTTATAGCTGCATTGACGGACTGGGCCACTATCTTGACCACCTATGCAGTCATCATCATCCCTGGTTGTGGTTGTGGTTGCGAAACCTCCGACTCCTGATGAGATTCTCTCACCTCGTCTCTAGCTTATACTCTATTCGGTCTATCTCTACTAGGTGGCATCTGAGATTCAAAATAAGTTTTATGAATCATAGTCCATATGATACTTAATAGCAAGTATAATATCTTCAGGCATGTAAAGATGAGTACAACAGTCCTAATGATATGGCTCTATATCAAAGAAATGCTGAGTTGAAATGTAGAAAAGTTGAAAAAATTCTAAGGACACTAGAACGTGATGCTCTGATACCATCTGTGACACCCCGCTCAATTAAATACCAGGTGATCAGTCATTTATTAAATTAAAATAGGATTCTCATATGGTTCATTCTTAGCCTCACTCTCGAAAACCATGTTAATTACTAATCACCTAATAGTTAATTAAGCAAGAGTCAAATTTGATCTTTTATTAAACAAATAACAATATGTGGAAACAAAATAAACTAAACCATACATACAATCACTGTCTAAAATGATAATGAATAATAAATGACTTGTCAAAAAACCATCGACTACAAAATCCAAATCCAAAACCAAAACCAAAATATCCAACATCTAATAATAAATCTCAACACAAAATCTAAACTAAAATAATCTTAATAATCCTGAAAGCAACACGCCCAAAATAAAAATACTGTGATGAGATTCCTAATCTAGGAATGAAATAAAAGAAGCGTCTATTCCAATTCCTGCATGCATCCACATATACCACATATGCGTATCCCTAGAATAGATAGTCAAGTCTGACCTCCCCGTGGATGGACACCTAAAAGGTTTTGAAAATATTTGAAGCAAGGGTTAGAACCCAAATCCTTTTGAAATATTTTTCAAGTGATTAAAATGCAATAAATAAAATGCACGAGTGCTCTTCACATTTAAGTTAGTGTCGGACTCCCTTGAGATAATATTCAACCCTCTTCTAAAGTTCAAACCTAATGCTTTCTTCCTAACCCTCCTAGTTGTAGTACTCCGTCTAACTAGCCTTGTGATGAACACTTACCGACATCCTACTCTAGCCCGAGTAACCTTACTAGTTTCATAAGTTATTTATCTCTTTAACTTAATTAATCATCTTTAATTAATTCTATATAATATTCTCAGTCTTTGGCCTTTTTTCCCGTCTAATATTTTATCGTGCCCACCCGTATAGTCCACACAATACGGTATCAAATTTTCAATCCCTTATTATTTAGTGTCACCAACTAATTATAAAGTTCTCGCATAATAAAATTAATTTATATATCACTATCTACAATTTCTACTCAAACACCCGTAGTAGAATAAATCACACGTATATATATATATATATATATATATATATATATATATATATATATATATATATATATATATATATATATATATATATATATATTTTACATCACTATCGTAATATATACGTCTACAACATCACTAGGTGGAGACCTGCGATGAGGGCATACTCTGCTATCAAGTCCTGGTAGATCACATACTAAATAAAGATATCGCTTTAGATAGTACCCTCGAACCATAAATCAAAATACACATGTTGGAGGCAAACATAGTCCTAAGCCTTTGGGCTACGCACACACCTAATGCTCCCAAATGACCGGTTACCCGCTTATTCACACAGTTGGTTCTCAATCCCTAAGTTCTATATTCTAGGGTACGAGTTAATATCCCCCCATGGGCTCATCAGGATAAGAGTGTCCACGATGTGGAACCTCCTGTGATAGCAAGTAGCATAGGTATGTTTACACACAATCATTCAACCAATAGGTAATCACAAAACCTATGCATATATATATACCCTCAACCTATAGTATATGTTTCATACGTAGTATATATAACGCCCGAATATCCTATGTATTATTAATTCACTATTTAACTACTCATCCTATTTTTTCTTAGCATTTTCCCCCACTACTCGAAGAGTTCTAGACACTCCATTAGATTATTTCAGTAGTTAACCTACGATGCTTGGACACATCACTCGGCCCATCATTTTAGTCCTATGAATTTTATTTCCCTTACTTTATTAATAAAATCAATCACAAATTAATTTTCACATCATAATAATTTCGCTCCTACCCTCCCGCTTCTCATCAAGGTAAAATAAGCCAATACAATGTTTTTAGCAAGTTTTCTATCCCTTACATTTAACAATTTACATTGGAACCCCTCCATTTTAACCCTAAAAATTCCTTCAGCAAATAGACTCCCCAAATCGATTCGGCCTGAACCCCTAATTGGTTCGCCCTACCTGGGCCGTGACTCTTTTTCCTCGCGATGCTGTTTCCACCATTTTTAAATCCTTAAGATTTTATTCATCAAACCTAAAGCTCAAACATCAATTTAGTGATTAATCTACACGATTTACCCCAATTATCAAAAACCCAATTTCATATCAACACCCTCCCAAAAATGGATTTTTAATTACACCACTATGGTAAGAATCGATTATCACAGATTTATATTGAAAAAAAAATTAACCACTTGCCTCTATTGATTCGTAGGGTCTGATCATTTGACGTAGACGGTGATTTGACGAAGAACACACTCAATCCTCCTTGGTTTGGCTCCCAAAAATCTCCATACTTTCTCCCTCTTTTCTTCTCTACAGCTCTAGGGTTTTCTGAATGAGTTATGGCTGTTCCTAATTCCTTAACTTAGATTAAATAATCATAATACCATTTTTAGACTAATGGGCTAATCCTAAATGACCCTAACACCCACGTGTGGGCCCAACTATGCCTAAAAATGTCTCAAGACCCAATTACTACCTCGAGTACTGTTTACCGACTACGTCGACCTATTTGGCATCAACCGTGACATCTAAATCATCATTCGAGTTACACTATATACCTTTTCTTATTTCACTTCAAAATAAACCCATGTGAAAATAAATACAACCTAAGTTAATTAAATCTAAATCAACGAATTAAATAAATTATCCAAATTAAAATAAATTCTCCAAATAACTAATTTAATTTAATTTCTATATCCTCATAAATATAGGGTGTTACATAAGAGTGTAAGTATACTCCTTACATGGAGTTCCGTGTACATGAATAAAACTTCATAAAGTTTTCTTGATGTCACTTCTCACCTAAATTTTGCCTGTTATCTAGAGAATGCAATAGTCTCACATAGGCCTATTGAAGAATCTGTAGTATTTGTAAGTTATACATTAGGATTTATTTATTGTTTTTAGTCTGCTCCTATAGGTTTAATGTGGCTGTGTTATTTTACTTATTTTTTTTTAATTATTATGCTATCAGATACTTGGTTTGCCAATAATTATATATAAACTTAATAACATCATCATGATCTATTGAATTATGGAAGAGAATTATTTTTAATTATTTTAATATGTTGAAAGTAGATGAAAATGCCTTTATATATATACACAATTAAAGATTGAATTTTCCTCTTTAGAGACTTTTTACCTATCTCTCATATCATAAATGGATATTTTATATATGAAATACTTTAGTATATGGATATTTTTTCGACATTTGAAATACTTTAGTATATATATTTTTGATGTTCTTGCCAGTCACATAGTATCAAAAATTGAAAGTATCAAGACGCATAAGATACCAAAGGTTAATGCAATCTAGTGATCTATTTTGTTTGTGAAAAATTAATTCAATGGATTATATATTCAAGTTACTAATTTATAATAAATTAAATATCATCAGGTTCACATTTATGTGTTTTTAGTTGCCATAGTGCATGGCTTGGTTCTTACACTTTTCCTGTACATTTCTCCTAGTAAGATACAATATCATTATATTTTGCTAATGAAATATGAATATATTCATTTGTTATTTTATATCCATACACATTCCCTACATATGCTATTATATCAGTCGCACATCTAGATCATAACATGAATGTGATATTTTTGAATGCTAATTGTGATTTTATTGTCTTCTCCTCATAGCAATTCTTATTAAAATTACATTATTATCAGGCCTTAATAGTTGAATCATATTGTACTAGTTTTTAATTGTGTCCTTTCAACTTATTCCCATTATTTTGATAGTATATTTGAAGGGAAAATACAAATAACACGTTCACTTGCCTTCTTCTACTTACGCACTCTCATTAAGAACTCGCAAAAGATCTGAAAAACATTCGCTCGCAAACATTACAGTCTTATTTAATCAAATCCATCTATAATTATATATTCTCTTTTTGATGGGTCAATTATCTTATGTGTACACAATGAACTCGAAGTTGTCGAGGGAATGAAGATGGATTAAGAATATATATCTCCTTACTTCATCGCCAATCAAAAGAATAAAATATGTGAATTAGAAGATCCACCGATTTTAATCCATGAGAAAAATATATCTATCTTAAATTATATGGTGAAAGTTTTAGAGTTGTCCTTAAAGAGGAAAAGATCTTTACTAATTGTCTCTGAAGATGTGGAAAGTGAAGCACTGGACACAAGAATATTTAGGATGTGCCCATAATTTGGCCTTAAAAATTACAGGCTCATCCTACCTAAAATAAATATTCCTAATACATATATATAATTCAAATGTAACTATCTTGCAATAGGCATAAACATGCAAATGTATTTGTTGGGCACCTAAAAGAATCACCTTATTCTACAAGTGTATCAAGTTAAAGAAAATGGGATAATTTGGAGTGAGAATTGTAATACCACGCCCCAATATTTTTTTATTTTCCCCGTATAAGTTGCAATAACATGAATTCATTGAGACGTGGATGATTATAACTACGTTTATATGCTTATTTGGCTACTTTGAAGGCTTAATGGTAATTGTTGTTAAATTTATGGGTTAAAATTAGAAATTTGGAGAAAATAGAGTAAAGGGTAGTTCGAACAAAGTTCAGGTCATTCGAACGAGAATCAAGGATCATTTAAAGTAGGGATATAACGAGGTTTGAACGATATCCCATTACATAACAAGTCCAGGTCGTTCGAAGTGGGGTTCGAACGAGATGCATTTCTCATTCGAATGAGGGGTAAATGTCGTTCGAACGACGCCGTTCAGATTTTTAAGTCATGTTACCCTTGTGCGCTGTCTCATTCTGGGCCATTGGATGGATGAGTTGTCGAGCTCTAGTGAGCCCAGATTGGGTAAAAATGAGATTTGGAAATCTTGGAGGGTTTTATAAGGGTTGTTTAGGTTCATTTGGGTTATTGGAAGTTGGAAGAGAAGAGAGAGAGAGAGAGAAGGGTGGATCTCCAACCATTGTTGAACACCCCTCCACCTCTCTCCACCTCAAACCACCATTCCACCACCAAATATCCACCTTAAAACCATTATATTCTTCTGTTCTTCACCATTCCAAGCTTTAGATACCCACTGCCACTGTTATTGGGCGTAGCTACAAGTTTTGGAGGTGTTGTTGGGGGTTTTTTAGAAAAGATGAAGATGGGATTTTCATCGAGATTAAAGAGGGTTTTTGATGGAGCTTTCATGGAGACAAACTTCATGGAGCTAGGCAACCTCCTTGAGGCCACCTTAGGATATGGGAGGTTTCCATCTTCTTAGACATTTCATGCCTTCCATTGTTGGACCTCCATTTGAGGTGGAAAAACCTACTCTTAGTTTAATCTAACACCACGGGAGGTACTACTGAAAAATATTGATATATGAGAGAATCTATTTAAGAAAAAAATTCTATTTAGATTGAGCTTAAATTTGTAAAAACATAAATGCAAAAAGCAATTAATAGAACACCTCAATTTGATTAAATCTCAAATTTTCTTTTACAAAATAATTTACAATAAATAAAGTGGTACCTTTAAATATTGAAAACAAATATCAAGAAATTCTAACGACGATCTCAATCCCAATGACACCATAAATATCATCTCAAATCAAACTTGAAAGAAAACAAACTATTGGGGGTGAGCGAAAAATTCAATAGCTCTTATAAATGATTGAATTGTAACTATACATATTCTTGTGTGCATACATCATATACAAGTGTGTATGCAATATGAACACTCAAACTAAAATCCCAATAATTTAATCATAACCTAGGATCTCATCACAGTCACTATATAACCAAAGACCCCATCTCAAAATTTCTATCACTCTTCCCCACAGTACGGTATGGACTACCGTCCACTATCCTGTTAACTATCCTCGAAACAATCTAATGACCCCAAAAAATAAATAACATAACTCGAGCACACGATCCATTATGACCTAGCATTACCACCATAAAATCATTGCATCACGACTATAATAACATTTAGCATACTATCCAATCGGGGTCTATGGCTTAGTCTTTGGATATTAAACAAAATCATAGCCGACAACACACACCGTCCAATGGGTGGTTTGGCTAAGGAATGCCTATGCATTCTCCAATCATCATCATCATCATCATCATCGTATGTTTTCCTCAGTTCAAATAAATTTTAGATTCAATTCCCTAAAATCAAGTGCACATGTTTTCTACCCAATTTTAATAACCCAACATGCTCATAAAATCAACTAGTTTCTTTACCTCAACTACACGACATGAAAGTATCACGTCCAAAATGAGTGCAATAACGAATATATTATATGAGAGTATAATATATATAAATGCAACACATATCATGGATATAACCATACAATCAAGATTGAATAGGTGTAGCACACTAAATTAACAACGCGAGAACAAAACTACCTCAAGTGAGTCAAAATCTACAATTATAGACATGTTTTAGAAACCCAGAAAAACCAAATCCAACATTATCCGAATCGCCGATCTGACTTCAGATTTGGATTCTATATGGAAATTTGGATCTTTGAGTTTTTTCTCAAATCTCATTCGAAAGCACTTAATCAGAAGATCTAAAACATTCCAAATTGACTCTATCATTCCTCTCGTTTTTTGCCTTTTTAGATTTTGTTTTTGGCCTTTTTATTTGCTCTTCTTACACTTAAAATCAGCCTCAACATTCCTTATATAGCCTCTCTCTCAAAGACTAGCTTGGAGCCTAAGCTAATGTATATTACCATATTGTCCTTTAATTCTAAATTGTCTACTCTAACGAAATTGTCTACTCTACATAGTTAAACCATTATAAAATGTTCAAAAATCAATTATATTTAAATTTAACTATTTAATTCAATTACAAACCAAAATACATTTTTTTAAAATATAATATTAATAAAAGTATTTTTATTTTAATTAATACTGAAATCTTATATAATATTCTTAAATAAAGCCTTAAAATTACAGGGTATTACATTCTTCCTCCTACAATAGAAAGTTAGACATCACCCAAATAAGAGACAATATAAATGAAATCTCTCTCAACAGACAATGTAACAAATCAATAACTCCAAGTTCGTGAATACGAATAACCTATGCTCTGATACCACTTTGTAACACCCTAGGAGGTGCTACTTAAAAATATTAATAAATTAGAGAATTTGTTAAATAAAAAATACCATTTAGATTGAGCATAAATTTGTGAAAACATAAATACATAAATCAACTTAATTGAATACCTCAATTTTATTAAATCTCCAATGTCCATTTAAAAAAAATTTACAATAAGCAAAGTGGTACATTTAAATTTTGAAAATAAATATCAAGGGCTTCTAACGACGATCCCAGTCTCAACGATGCCATAAATATCCTCCTACATTAAACTTGAAATACAACCAACTTTGGCGGTGAGCGGGAAACTCAGTAGCTCGTATAAATGCTCCAAGTGTAAGTACACATACTCGTGTGTGCATGCATCATATATAAGAGTGTATGCAATATGAACACTCAAACTAAAACACTAATAATATAATCATAACCTGGAATCTTACCGCGGTAACTACATAACCAAAGACCTCGCATCAAAATTCCCACCATACTTCCCACAATATGGTATGGACTACCGTCCACTATCCTGTTAATTATCCTCGGAACAATTTAATGGCCCCCCCTCCCCCCCCCCCAAAAAAAAATAACATAACTCGGGCACACGACCCATCATGACATCGCATCACCACCATAAAATATTTGCATCACCATCGTAATAACATTTGGCATACTATCCAACCAGGGTCCATGGCCTAGTCTTTGGATAATAAATAAAATCATAGCCGACAGCACACACCGTCTAGCTGGTGGTTTGGATAAGGAATGCCTATGCATTCTCCAATAATAATCATCATAAATTATTTCTCTCAATTGAAACAAATTTCAAATTCTATTCCCATAAATCAAGTGTACATATTTTCTATCCAATTTCTATAACCCAACATGCTCATAAAATCAACTAGTTTCGTTACAGCAACTACACGACATGAAAATATCATATACAAAATGAGTGCAATAACGAATATAGTATATGAGAGTATAATACATATAAATGCAACACATATCATGTATATAACTATATAATCAAGATTGAATAGGTGTAGCACACTAAATTAACAACGAGAGAACGAAACTACCTCAAGTGAGTCAAAATCTACAATTGTAGGTTTGTTTTAGAAACCCAGAAAAATTAGATCTAAAAATTATCTGAATTATCAATCTGACTTCAGATTTATATTCCACACAAAAAATTGGGTCAAATAGATGCTTTGAGTTTTTCTCAAATCTCATTCGAAAGCACTAAAAAATCACTCCAAATTGACTATTTCATTATTCTCATTTTTTGCCTTTTTAGATTTCGTTTTGGCCTCTCTATTTGCTATTCTCACACTTGAAATTAGCCTTAACATTCCTTACTTATCTCCTTTCTTAATGCCTAGCTTCGAGCCTAAGCTAACGCATATTACTAAATTTCCCTTTAATTCAAAATTGTCTACTTTACATAGTTAAATCATTATAAAATGTTTAAAAACTATTTATATTTAAATTAAAATTTTTTATTTGATTACAAACCAAAATACATTTCTTTTAAATATAATATTAATAAAAATATTTTTCTTTAAATTATTACTGAAATCTTATATAATATTCTCAATAAAGGATGTGTAAATATTTCAAAGTTTTCTTAAAAAGAAACTAAGTTTGGGCCTTTTGTGAAAATGATATTGCTAGAAGTTTAAAGTCAAACTTTTTATGAAATAAAATATTTTGAAAAATGATGTTGATCTTGCTAAAAATGTTTGGTGAAATAATGTCCCAAAGTCTCTTGAAAAATGAATATTTTATGAAAGCAGGACATTTGTTGAGTTTTATGAAATAAAATATATTTTTTATATTGAAAGTGCATTTTTGCAAAGTATTATGGATTTCTAGAGTGAAATGTATGTTTAACCCATTTAATAGGATTTTAGGATTAAAATCCATCTTCTCATGCATATAAGCGTATAGTATTTTGATAATGGGCATATAAACAAGTTTAAAGAAGGTTTTATTGGGTTTAAACATGAAATGAAGAGATAAGAAAATTCAGCCCTTAAGGTGTATGTAATGGGGGTTTAAATGTATTAAAAATGTAAGATTTCAAGACTACAAGTGTCAATAAAGAAATAGTATTTTTCTTATAAAGTAGTCTTATATGTTCAGTGATTCTTTGAAATAAAAGTATTGAAATAATGATGTTTCTAACTGAGAAGAATATTATTTCAAGAGGTTAAAAATGTGTTAAGGTGTTAAAAACACTTAATAAGTTAGCGTGAGTAACTTGGTGGTATTTTAGGAAAACTAACACTTGTAAAAATGGAGTAAAAGGTGAGTTTGGAAACAAATGCGTAAAATGAAATATTTTTTTGAAATAAAAAAGTTGGAAAGGGTGTTACACATGATAGTCCTAGTGAACATGATTTTTGAAATAAGTGGGTAAATGGGTGATAAATGATTAAATGGATGTTCCTGTAAAGGATAAAATGGACAAGTAAATGTGAAAATTGATTAATGTCCATAAGGTGAAGAAAAGGTAAAGTAAGTGGGTAAATGGGTGGTAGAGAAACCTAGGAGGTTTAAGCCATAATTAACACGAGGGTGTATTGTGAAAGATTTTCAAAAGCTAGATACGTATTTTCTAACACAGTGTTCGTGTGTGTTAAAAGGGTGATTTTTTATGAAAATACTTATGTGGATTGGTTAAAATGTAAAGGGTAATTTCAGTAATGAAATGGTTTTCGGTCAAACCAAATGTAGTTGTTTCAAGTATTTAATCGTATGTGTTAAATAAAGGGAGAAATGCCAAAATAAGAAAGTGGAAGTCTTTTACAAGATTAAGGTGAATTAATCGGGATAAATAATGTTTTCAAAAGTAAAACGGTTCCATGCATTAAGTATATGTATATGTAGATATATGTACACATAAGGTAGTTGCATGTGCATGTAGGTATAATGTGTTAGAGTCTTCTTTTTGCCGTTCGGTTCTATATTGCATTGTTGTATATTTTCCACTGAGCATTCGGCTCACTCCCTCATTTTTTTACAGTAGGTTGGGTGAAGTTTTGTATTTGAATAGAGTTATACAGGTAAGTACTCTCTTTTACTTTACTTTAGTCGCTTTGTATTCTTGGACTCCGGGGAGGCTTCCCGTGGGTCCCTCACGTAGTTTGATTTGAAATTGGAATCGCATGCTAAATAAGTGAAATGGTAATTAAATAAAATTGGACTTGAAATATTATTTAGGTTGTTTCATTGCACTTCACACCTAATGCTCGGATCAGATTGAGTTGGCCACAAGTGACCCATAAATTCGGGTTGGGGCGTTACAAGAACGGGGTCCATATTTACCAATATTGGACTCTGGAGGGATAGGATTGGAAGATAATAACTGAAGAAGCAAATGTGGGGGAGCCGATTGAGTCCGAATGTGATTGAGGCGAAGAGATGAATCCTGGACCAGAAATGAATCTTCACACTTAGAACCATATCCAGATATATGAGTCAATTTATGTATCTATATCCAAACCCAATTTGACTTCTTTTAATTCATATATTTAATTTGTATCCTTGTTGAAGATGACTGACCGAGATCATCAGAGTGTTACACATAAATCATATGTGATGCTGGTGCCGTTGCCTCTATAGGTTATAAGCCATGTGCTAGGGTTTACTTTCATTTAACGTAGCATTATTATAATATTCAACTATTATCAAATGATTTTATATTCTTAATTGCGTGTGGTGCACGTGCTATAGTTGTAACTTTTATATGGCCAATGGATGTGATCAAAACTAGACCTCAAGTCCATAGCCTATCCAATGTGCCCCATTTCACAGATGTATATCTTAATCAATATATTTTTTAAATAATTACTTTGATTTATGTAACACCAAATAGATGTTTATTTGTATCTATATAATCGTGAATCCGCAATACATGTCATTTTTGATTTCTTCTTCTTCTTACTGATGTATCGAACACTGCATTTTCACACTTCATAATTTAACAGATGCCAAATGTAGTGAGAATACAATGGAATTTTTTTAAATTATTCAAAATTATATCAAGAAAATTTCTTCAAAGGTGAAAACCACATCAAAGACACCATTAATGGCATTATCTTGCCAACGTTGATGTGCAGTTTTAATAAATAAATTCCTCTTTATCATTAGCAATATCCCATTACGCTTGTACCTGTCCAAGTGTTAAGACTAGAACAATTACAAATTTCTTTTAAAAATAAAATCTTAATAAAAAACAAAGGTCTTTATCACAAGTTGGTGACAACTCTATAAGATAGTAAATATGATTGGGTTATGGTATAAATTGAATGAACAACTTCACACATTATAAGATTGATAAGGAGATTAAAATGAGGTGAGATCGATGGTGACAACTCTATAAGATAGTAAATATGATTGGGTTATGGTAAGATAGTAAATATTTTATGTTGTAAAACCATCAGGTGCCAGCTTTTACACCAGACCCTAACTTGTCCTGCTAAGAGTTATTACTCCTAACTTCAAAGCTATTTGTCCTACTAACTTACCTTAATAATATCACGTAGATCTTTGCAAATTCACCCATGTTAAACATCCGCCACCAATTTTTCATTGTAAACTAAAACATAAACTGTCACCTTTTAATTTCAAGAATTTTGACTACTTAAGGAGGGTGTTGATATGTAATTATGTAATTATTGGAATGGAAGAATTTATGTGTACCCATTAAGTATATGGTTTATGAAGAATACACTCAATTAGTTATACAACGTTGACAAATTTTAGGAATATGCCAACTTGGGCATTGGTTTGGTTCTAACCACATGTTGTTGGTGACTTAAGTATTCGATTCCACATACTGTAAACCACTCTATAATTTACTATTAATTAATTTTTTTAGTTGTGTTGATTTTGTTCTTTGTTTTTGTTTATATGATTAAAATTTCCATTTGATATTTTAGTGATCCTAATGGGCCAAACTGAGTTTTAAGAGTTTTGGTTAAAGATAGGATTGGAGAACTAATATGGTGACTGAAAAATAATTGATGTTAGACATCCTCTTATAAGATTAAGATTATGTTTACAATTCAATATATCTGTATATTTTTTTATGGCTGCAACTTTGGAGGGAAAAAGGAGAAATGTAATATGGAAAGTTGGTTGATGTTTAGAGGTATAATATGATGTGCATGGGTTTAAAAAGGGATGAGCATTCTCCCAAACTGTGTACGTGGACATAACTCCATCTACTGATAAGATCATTTCTGAGTATATATGGCATATGCTCCTTGCTTCCTTCGTCAAGAAATTTCTAGTTACCATTTTTTCTGTCAACTATCATTAATATGAAGATAGTTTTTGAGGTAAGTAGTTAAAGTATCATGATACTTTAACTTTTCTTATGGTCAAGTATCATGATACTTTAGCTTTTTTGTGAACTTGTTAACTGTTTGTATGTCTGTTTGAATTATATAATTATTGTGGACCTGAGTTATTAAAATTGCTTCCATTTTTACACTGAATAATTGCAAATGAAAAATGTGGGATCTTTTTTCACTCAGTGCCATACGTGGCTTTATTTGGAAGAATGCCGAGGGGCAATTATCTTTTCTCAAGTATGCTGACTCCATACCACCCGAAGTATTTACCTCTGCACATTCTGGGATGCAACTAGTACGATACTTCTAATATATGGTTCTTATCCTCACGTTGTTTGTGATAAATCCAAATTGTCAACCTATTCATGTAGGCGTATGTTGATGTCGTGAATGTTTAGAAGTCTCAACTTGGACATACAAATCATGTGTGGTTACGTCTTGAACTTTTCAAGGTTTTATGTCAACTAGTTGAGAGAGGCTTTACCAGTTCTCTTCGATCAATGCTTGATCTCTTTTTGTATTGGCTCCTTTTGGTTTTCTTTTTAATTACCTTGAAGTTTTATTTAGACAAATTTTATAATCGCGTACACTTATGTACCATTGTTCATTTTTTTAATGTTCGTGGATGCTTATTATTGGAATTACTTTAAGGAATTTTCAATTTATAATATTTATTGCATTTACCACTGTCAATATTTATATTTATTTTGTAAATAAAGAGTGGAGGATTATTTTAAATATAAATATATAATTTAGTGCCCTTGTTTAGTCATACTATTTCTATATATATTCTTGGGATTTGAATATTGAGTTAAGCATAATTGGATATGTTTAAATTCAAGACACGATTTCAGATCATGAAAACTATATATATATATATATATATATATATATATTTTTAAATGTGTATTAATATTGTTAACAAACCTTTACCATTACAAAATGATATAAAAGCATTACAAAACTTGTGTAATAAGGTAGAAAATTTTAACCGAAAAGTCCGTTACTAAATCAGAATTAGCAACGATAAAATACCGTTAGTAAATTCATTGTTAGAAAGGATAAAATATTGTTGCTAAATCCATTATTAGTAATAATAAATATGTGTTACTAATTTTGTTCTCCACGCCTTTTTTCTAGCATAAAATTATCGTTACTAATTATTTTTGTAACAGTAAAATACCGTTATTAAAGCCAGCTTTGGTGTAGTTCATGATAATCACGAAGAGAGTTCCAATTAATGCTACATTTTTATAACACATGATGTTCCTCAAATTCTTCATAGCTTTCCAAATGAATATGCTCGGTAAAATGAGGTAGTAGAAGAGGCGAAGATAATGGAACCTGAGCGAACGATGAAGAACTAACACCCGAATGGCGTCTCTTCACTGACTATAAAAGTCCTTGCATTGTAACTGATGAAAAATAAATCACAAGCACGAATTAAGTGTAAGAAGAATAAACCCAACATAAATGAGTCCTAAAAATGGGAGTGAGTTTCAATCCTTAGTGCAACACGCAAAGAAAATCACAAACTCAAGGAAACCACATCAAACTAGACTTTTAACATGTAAAATGGTGAAATCCGTGGGATTTGACCAATAAACATGAAAAAAACTTAATAAGCTATAATATAAAGTTGGAGATGAAGCATAACTGCAAAAATGGACACAATAGCACAAGAATTTTTCAAATCTAAGATAAAATGCAAAAATGGATTTAAAAGAACAAATCTAGGATGAAATGAGGGAAAATAATATTTCCACAAGCTTTTAGAATTTTAATCTTCAAGCAAAAAGATCCAATAATTTCTCACAACCAACCAAACCGTAAGATATACGGACTGGGCGCGATATGGTCTAAGAATATATAGAGAGAGCAAAAGATAAAGTGATAGAAAACATCGGAATGACATTGGCTAAGACCATTTCTTCATTGGATTGAGAGAGAACTTCGTTGGAGTGAATCCATCATTGTGATGATGAAATGTTTCGCTAGTCGTGAGAAGGACGAGATAATTTTCATCCCACAAAATGAGTGTTCAATAAATATGAACCACTCAAAGACACAATGTGACCATATACAAAGGATTCATTGTCTAAAAGTACTTTGATTGATAAATTAAAACATATATTCAATATGCATTGTCAAAGTCAAGGTAAATGATTATTCCTAGTACGCTGAACAAAGAATAGACTAGCTAATAAAATATCTATAATAGAAATTTTCATTTTTTTTCAAAAAATGGTCCATGAGAGAGGGCGTGGAATTAATAATTAAATTGAGATTATTCTCAGACCAACTTCTGTCTAACTAGGCGGTTCTAGGGTTTGCATGGAAAGCATCAAAGTTACCAAAAAAGAACCTCCTTTCATCAACCCTAAACCACCCAATCATTCTTCAATCAATCCATCCCATTCTCAATGGTCTAAATCATTTTATAATATTATTGCAGGTTCATCTCATAAAGAAACTTTTTTAAAACCTCCCACCACCTTCAAGGGCGGTCCTTTCATGATTTTCTTAAAAGAAGGCATTCAAGCATTAAAAAAATCTTTCAAATGCAATTATTGGTTATTTTTCTCATGGTAGACCTACAATGGAGGTGATAAGGAAAACTATATTAAATTTCTCTCTTAAAGAATGATTTACTATTGGTCTTTTTGATTTCAAGGATTTTCTTATTCAACTCAATTTTATAGAAGATTTCATTAGAATATGGACACATGAATAGTGATATATTGGCATGTATCCCATGAGAACATTTAAATGGTCTACCTCTTTTAGAGTTGATGAAGAGAGTCCTCTTGCACCAGTTTGGATTAACTTTTCGAATCTTCTTATCCACTTTTATGCCGAATACTTTTTATATTTTATTGACCTATGTGGGTACCCTAAATTTAGAACTATGGGCCTGGACGAGTAGCCCAGTCCTGGCAGCCCAAAGTCCAGGCCCCTTATCTCTCATACTGATCCGGTCTCCCCCACGTTCTCATTAAGGGAAGTTATAGGGGAGATGGAAAACGTGGAGGAACCCATCACCTCCACTTACCTACATGTACATGTATATATTAAACCCTAGGTCCGGGGCAAAGGAACAAGCTGTATTCTCTGTAACCACTCTCCGGAGTATATAGAAATAATATTGACTGCACCACCGTGGACGTAGGCACATATTTGCTGAACCACATACATCCTTTGTTATGTGATTGACATTTTATATTCCTTGTTCTTCCTTGGTAATTGCTTCTCTCGTATTTATTTGTGTTGCATAATAATTGTCACCATAATTGGTGCCGTTTGTGGGAATTGTTCATCTTTCCCTGAGAAGAGCCCACGCCAAGAAAGGAGTTTAAGATGTCTGGTCATAGCAGCAATACCCCTCAAGCAGGAGATATTCAAGAGCCACCTGCTCCTCACAGGATTAGATCTGAAGTCCGACGTTCGGATCAGAGAGCTCGCCTGGAAAGACCAGGCTCGGAGGAAAGTCAAGGACCAACGAGGTCCACGTAAATATCCAGATTGATTGATGCGTACGAGGCAAGGCTCCACGAGCAGAGGGAGTCTTCTCGCAGGTACGAGGCTGAGAATGCTCGCTTGAAAAGAAGATTGGAGAGACTGGAGCTTCGTCCTGATAACAGGAGGTGCCCATATCACACTCCTAGCCCTCAGTGGAGCAAGTCTCGCAGCCGAGGAAGGAGCCCTAGGCGAGAATCTCAAAAGGTTGAAGGTGGCGAATCAGACGACGACCTTCGCGAACAGCTGCGAAGAACTCGCCGCTACCAGAGCCCTGCTCGCAGCGACGAGAACATATGAACCTTGGTCCGTAGAGAGATGGACCAACATCCTGCTCACCACGGAACAAGATCAACCAGAGAACTCGCGAGGCGAGCTCTCAAAACCCAGATGAAGTCACCCTTCACGAGGGAAATCGAAGAGGAAGAGGCCCCTAAGAAATTTGCCATTCCAAGGTTCAAGATTTATGACGGAAAAACTGATCCCATCGATCACGTCAGGCAATATCGATAGGCCATGACCCTCTGGAATCACCGAGATGCCCTGATGTGCCGCATTTTTCCTTCGAGCCTGCATGATGTGGTACAGAAGTGGTTCGAAAGGCTCCCCCATCGGTCGATCAAGAATTTCAAATCCCTAGCCGAACTTTTTACGGCCCGATTCATTACTAATAGCTCCCATCCCAAAAGGATGGATGCTCTGCTAACAATGAAGAAAATGCCTCAAGAGACCCTACGAGACTACGCGAAAAGATATTGGGAGTTATTCAATGAGATCAAGGACTACGCGGAGGAAGTGGCAGTGGCCTCCTTCAAAATTGGGCTCCCTAGTTCTTCCCTCCTCTACCAGTCCCTGACGAAGAAGGAAGCTATGACTATTGACGATCTAATGGCCCGAATCGAAAAATACGCAAAGGTGGAAGATGTCACCCGCCTTAATACAGGAGAAAATGGTCGAGCTAAACTCACTACCAAGGGAAGTGAGAAAACTGAGAACCAGAAGAAAGGAGGAAAGAATGGGGATAAAAATGGCTCTAAGAACGGAGGAAACCATGACGTGTCGAAAGCATTCCAGGTGGTCAACACCATCTTCAATTTACAAAATTCTCGCGAAGATCAAAGATGAGCATTCATCAAGTGGCCCAGGAAAATGGGAGGAGATCCCTCGAAGAGGAATAATGCATTAAGATGCGCTTTTCATAAAGAGGGTAGATATAAGACCAAGCACTGCAAAGCTCTTAAGTCTCACCTCGAGGAGTTCGCCCAGTCTGGGCACTTGAACGACTTTGTGGAAAAGAGGGCAGAGAAAGTGGCTGCCAACAGAGAGGAGAGACCCGACAACTTGCTGGAGGATGATGCTGGACATGAGTTCGCAGTAATTCATGGAGCATCTGACATCAAGCAGATACAAGGGAACTCAGCTCGAATGGAAGTGAAAAAACTTACAGTGGTAATGCAAGCTTTTCAAATTGATCCAGCAAAGTCACAGTCAGGAAAGCATCGACGAGCAGAGGACGCCAACTATAACAAGCATATTGCTTTCACGGATGAAGATCCGGTGGGAGTGAGAACCCCACATCATGATGCCCTGGTCATTACACTCAGGATAGCCAACTTTGACATCGACAAGCTGCTCATCGATCAAGGAAGCTCATCCGAAGTAATGTACCTCAACCTATTCAGAAAATTGAAGTTGAGCATCGCCGACCTAAAGGAAGCTACTGTTCCTTTGGTTGGCTTCACTGGAAAAATGACCATGCCCCTGGGCAAGATAGTACTTCCAGTATGCGCTGGAAACGTCTCCAAGATGATCGAGTTTTTGGTAGTCGACATCGACTCACCGTACCAGGCCATCCTCGGCAGGAGATGGCTTCATGCGATGAAGGCAGTCTCCTCGACCTACCATCAGAAGCTCAAATATGTAACCGAGAGGGGAGTAATGGAGATCCACGGTGATCAAGTAACAGCGAGGAGGTGCTTCATAGCAGCCATCCGACCAAAGCCAGAAAAGAAGGACAGTCAACCCAGCGAGAAAGTTGAAGAAGGTGAGATACCTTCCAAATAGCAATTAAAGTACGAAAGACCTGGAGTAGAGGAGACCAGGCTCCTCGCCTCTGAGCGTGTCGTCGAAGACCTGGTAGAAGCTATGGCTGAGGTTGGTAACAGTAGTCGAGTCTTCCTGATTGGAGCATCTCTCACTGACCAAGAGCAGAAGGAGTTGACAACCTTGCTGAGGCACAATGTAGACGTTTTTGCATGGGAACCATACGAGCTGCCTGGAATCGATCCTAGTATGGTCTGTCATCAGCTGCATGTCGACCCTGCATTCAAGCCAATCACGCAAAAGGCACGAAGAACTGCACCCGAGAAGACTAAAGCGGTCGAAAAGGAAGTCGAAAAACTGTTGGATGCAGGATCCATACGGGAAGTGAAATTACCCAAGTGCTTGTCCAACCCAGTAGTAGTTCCGAAGAATAATGGGAAGTGGAGAGTTTGCATTGACTTCACTGACCTCAACAAAGCATGCCCTAAAGATAGTTTCCCCCTCCCAAAGATAGACCAACTAGTAGACGCCACTGCAGCTCACGAACGAATGAGCTTCCTGAACGCATACTCAGGATATCACCAGATCCCCTTGTATGTCCCAGATCAGGACAAAACGGCGTTCATCACGACAGTTGGGTTATATTGCTACAAGATCATGCCCTTTGGGATAAAAAATGTAGGGGCAACCTATCAGCGGCTGGTCACTAAAATGTTCAAGGATCAAATGGGAGATACAATGGAGGTCTACATTGATGAAATGCTCGTTAAGAGTAAGAAGAAGGAAAAACACCTCTCGGACCTGTCAAAAACCTTCAAAATCCTCAGGAAATACCGGATGAAACTTAATGCGAGCAAGTGTTCTTTCGGTGTCCAGTCAGGAAAATTTCTTGGGTACTTGGTCAGTAAGAGAGGCATAGAGGATAACCCAGACCAGATCGATGTAATCAATAGGGTGCAACCACCTTGAACAATCCGGGACGTGCAAAAGATCATTGGAATGCTCGCTGCCTTAAATCGCTTCATTTCCAAATCCTTCGAGAAGTGCAAGCCTTTTTTCCAGCTTCTAAAGGGGAGTAAATCGATAGAATGGAGCCCATATTGCTCGCGAGCATTGGACTAGCTCAAATCCTACCTAAGCACTCCACCACTGATTGTCATGCCACAGCAAACGGATTCTTTGTACCTGTACCTCTCTGTATCCAATCACACTGTCAGCTCTGCACTAATATGCGAGGTTGCAGGGATCCAACACCCCGTTTATATTACGCGAGCAAACCTTATTAGACGCTGAGCAAAGGTACCTGCCATTGGAGAAGCTCGCCTATGCCTTAGTAATAGCCTTGAGGAAGCTGAAGCATTATTTCGAAGCTCATACTATCATCGTCCTTACCTCGCATCCCCTTAAGGCGGTCCTAAGGAAAGCGGATTTGTCGGGCAGATTGTCTAAGTGGTCAGTCGATCTTGACCGATTTGACATCCAATTTCAACCAAGGACAGCTATAAAGGGTCAGATCCTTGCTGATTTCATAGCCTAATTCACGGGCGAAGAACTCTCCGACCAACCTCAACCAACAAGGCAAAAGAAGAACCAAGCAACAGTAGAAACCTGGAAACTATTCGTTGATGGAGCCTCCAACTCAAAGGGGGCAGGGGTAGGCATTGTTCTCATCACTCCAGAAAACACAATCCTTGAACAAGGAATCATGCTTGGATTTGCAGCCTCCAACAACGAAGCAGAGTACGAAGCCCTAATAGTCGGTCTCCACAAGGCGCAAGCTCTAGGAGCAAAACGTTTACAGGTGTTCGGCGATTCTCAACTAGTCTCCAATCAGATAAGTGGAGATTATAATGCGAAGGATGAAAGAATGGCAGCCTACCTCACCTTGGTGAGAAAATTAATGATGAGATTTGAAGAGATCAACATCCAGCAGTTTCCTAGGGGGCAAAACAGTCATGCTGATGCTTTAGCAGCCCTGAGTTCGGAAGTTGATTCTAGCTTTAAAAGGGTCATTCCCATCGATTTCCTCATTTGTCCGAGCATTAACCACAACAGCAAGTTGCCAAACGTGGAACAAATACTCCAGGTGGGATCAACCCCCAGCTGGATGGACCCCTTAAAGGACTATTTAAAGGAGGGCACGCTCCCAGAGGATAAGAAAACTGCCCACCAGATAAGAGTCAAAGCTTCTCGCTTTCACTTATCCACAGGAGGCGACTTGTATAAGAAGTACGTCTTCGGTCCCTACCTTAGATGCGTCCACCCAGGCGATGTCGAGCAAGTGCTACGCGAGCTTCACGAAGGAATCTGTGGAAGTCATGTCGGAGGAAGGTCTCTAGCCTTTCGAGCAATTAAGGAAGGATATTGGTGGCCATATATGCAAAAGGACTCCGCATTATATGTCCGCAAATGCTTGAAATGTCAACTTCACGCTCCTATGGTCCACCAACCCGCCAGCGACCTAAAGTCCCTGACCAGCCCATGGCCCTTCGCCCAATGGGGAATGGACTTCGTGGGATCACTGCCCACCGCTGCCGACAATCGTAAATACCTGTTGGTTGCAACTGACTACTTCACCAAATGGATCGAGGCAGAACCACTGGCTAACATCCGAGAAGCTGATATGATAAGGTTCATATGGAGGAATATAATCACTCTATTCGGAATCCCCAGGACCATCATCACTGATAATGGAACACAATTCGAGAGTGGCCCCTTTCAGGACTTCTGTAACAAACACGAGATCAGGCACCACTACAGTTCGGTGGCCTACCCTCAGAGCAATGGACAAGCTGAAGCTTCTAATAAAACTGTGATCGATGGATTGAAGAAGCGATTAAAGCGAGCCAAAGGCGCATGGGCAACCGAGCTACCCCATATCCTATGGGCATACCGAACCACTCCTCGGCGAGCAATAGGAGAAACCCCATTTTCACTAAGATATGGCATGGAAGCAGTCATCCCACTAGAAGCGGGTTTGCCAACAATGAGATCCAACCTTGTCGACCAAGGCCAGAATGACGAGGCATTGCTCGCTGAACTCGACCTAGCCGACGAGAGCAGAGAAATTGCCCTAGTAAAGCTTGCGAGCTATCAGCAACAGCTCGCGAAGTACTACCATAAAAGGGTTAACCCGAGAAGATTCCAAGTTGGGGACTATGTTCTAAGGAAAGTCCTGGGCAGCACGGTGAAGTCATCAGACGGCAAGCTAGGCCCAAACTGGGAAGGACCCTTTAAAATAACTAAAGACGACCTGCAAGGTGCCTATCATTTGGAAACGATGGAGGGCAGAGAGATACCACGAGCATGGAATGCAGCTAATCTCAAGAAATTTTATTTTTAGATTCTCAAGGAATCCTATTTTTAAATCTTTTTCTTGTATTTGTTATGTGAAAGGGCAGTTCATTTCCCTTATTACTAATGAAAGTTACTTAATTGATCACACTATGATCAGTAACAACTGCATTTATTGCACATCTTTTCCAAATCACAGGAACGATGGTCAATATAGCAGGGGAATACCCCCCCTCAGGTCATCATCATGAAATACGAGAGACCTCTTAGCATTGCCCCTGGCAATATATAAAGCCCTACAGAGGATTCTTAGGCAATGCGACCAGATTTTATACTGGTCATCAAACCTACTTCGATTGAGCAAAATCCTGATCGGATGAAGGCATCCAATGCCAGGTGTGTCCTCGCCAATTGCCCTACTTAGGCCTAAGGGACTGTGATGACACAACCTAAAAGGTAAAGTGGGGCACAATGGTACTTTGGTATTATACTGGACTGGGGGGACACTTGCATGACAAAATAAAAAAGATTATGAAGCAACAAGAATATAAAAAGTTGGATGTACACGTTTAGTCGGCAAAATTGCCCAAAATACGAACTTTTCATTAATCCATTATATTTACAACAATGATAATACATGTTTAGTCGGCAAAGCTCGCCCAAAGCATTTACATTATCAAAAATACAAAAGAATAACAACTGGCAAAATCTCAAGGGGGTGGAAGCCTCCGAGCAAGATAATCAGCCACTCTAGCTCTTCATCCGTCATCAGGAGCAGGGGCTAACTCTTCCACAACCTCATTTGCGTCCGACTCCAATAATTGCCGAGGAATAGCATCGATGGGGATCCATCGATCATCCCTCCTGAATGGGTTGGGCATCAGAGTGGAGGAAGACATCTCGTGACGATACCATAACACCGAGTTCCTCGGGATCTGCAGCTCCTTTAAGGCACTTAACCACCCTCTGATGAAAGAAAGTTCCTCGAACTCAGATAATCTTGTTGGAGCATCCATCCAGCCTTAATCATAACCATCAGCCCACGCTTGCCGAGGACCTTTCTTGAACAAGTGCCGCAATCGGGTAACGTCCCTTTGAAGCCCATCAACAATTACATATGCTCGCCGGACATCATCGCGGAGCTCTTCCATCTCCTTATCACGAAGTTCTTCTACTTCCCTGTTTCTGTCCCTGGTGCTCCTACCAGCTCGCGGAAGGGGAGGTCGAGTGGAACCTCGCGACATAGGAGGAGTAGATCTAGCTTGCGACGACGAGGAGCCTTGTAGAACTGCTGGAATAGCGCTCGGTACATGCTCCCTAAGTTGTAAGACTTCCCTCCTCAGATCTTCATTCTCCTGCTGAAGGAATTCCCCAACTTGGTTGATCTCGGTGGCCTCCAATAATCTTGTTCTCAGCGCATTGACTTCATCTTGCATTGAGGCACCAATGTCTTCCATCTCCTGGAGCCTGTCCTTTAGCTTAGCCACTAGCTCGGATTGCTCCTTATACTTTTGATTTCTAGACCTAAGGGACTTGCAAAGTTTAACAAAGGCCTGACGAACTTCAGGGCTCGCGTTGGGACCGAGGGTCCTACCCAATTGGGAAGTAGCAGGAATATAATCATCCATATCAACTAACTACAAGTAAAAGAAAGATAAATGATAGAAAGAGATCAGCACAAGCAAAAATGAAGCCTTTTCATTAATAAGGATTGAGGTTACATCAGACTGAAGAAAGAAAATTTACAGAAAAAGAAAAAATACAAAGCAATCCTATTAATTAGCAACCTCAGGTGGCCCAGAGGTGGATGAACCTTTCTCAGCATCAACAGGAGCACTGCCCTCGGCAGGGGTGGTCTCTGTCACTTCAACAAGGGAAACATCAGCAGAGGTCGCCTGAGGAGCAGGATCAGAGCCTTCAACAACTTGGGCAGGATCCTCGTCTACGACTGGCCTCGGCCCTGGGTTGTGCTCGTCAAAGAGTGGGGATGAAACATCCACCCCAGCAGCTACGAGAGCCTTGTTCCATCCTTTCTTGTAGTTCAGACTATAGCCTATCTGAACTTCAGCATCTTCGTATGCCGCTGCCCATCCAGAATTGTAAGAGTCTTCCTTGGCAGTGACAGCCTTGGACTCCTTCTTCTTCAGCTCTTCAGAGAGCACCCTTTTCTCCTCCGTGACAGCAAGTTTGCTCAAGCAAACTAGATCATAGGCCTGCCTCAGCTCCTTTAGATCCTTGATCACCGCATCCTTCTCCTTGCTCGCAGTGGAAAGAGCCAAGTCGGATGAAATCTGAGCAGCATCAACAGCCTTAAAATTGGCCTCGAGCTCCTTACCCTTCTGCTTCAGGGCAGAGTTTTCTTGATCCAGTTCACTGTTCTTCTTTACCAGCTCGTCGCATGAACGATACAGCACGGAGAAGTCAGTAACGAACTGCAAAAAAGAGAAGGCATTAGAAGAGGAAAATAAAGAAAATCAGAGAAAAAGAAAGAGAAAATCTTACCAGAGCAAACCTTTGGCTAGCCTGAAGGGACAAATGCTCCGACCCTACCGCCCTTTGGCGATCAGCTGGGAGGACAGCTCTCTTGAGCAGGGCCGGGGCCAGCTGAGGAGAAATTGCCACAGAGGCCCCCTCAGGTAGATCAGACACCGGGACTAAGGACTGCCCGACCTTCGTCCTCGCCTCAGCCTTCCTTATCTCCTCTTCCTTCTCACTCTCTCTCTTCTTCTTCTCCTCGACCCTCCTCTTCTCCTCCAATTTTTTCTTCTCTTCCTCCTTTTTCCTCTCTCTCTCTCTCTCTCTCTCTCTCTCTCTCTCTCTCTCTCTCTCTCACCTGGTCCTCTTCCTTCCTTCTCCTTTCCTGCTCCTGAACGGAGGACCGGGAACCAGTAGCCACGGCCCCAGAAGTAGATTTTTGCTCGAAGTGCTCGACGATCCTTGAGCTTCAGAATCCTCCTCACGATCAGAGGAACTGCTACTGTTAAAGCTCCCTTCACCCAAATAACTCACAGCTCCTGCAAGCTCACTTTCAGAGCTGATCTCCTCTTCGTCCAATTGGATAGGCTCTGCAGTAGTCTCTTCGAAGGAATTAAACTCTAGTACACTATCCACAGGCCTAGCTATGAAGCTGGAGCCAACGTTCTTGTACTCGAGCAGAAAGGCAATAGACCTGGGGTGCTCTCCGTCACCCAGAGGCTGCCTGATATTCCAAGCTTTTACCAATTCCGAGATACGAACCTCGCTGAGAGCAGGCTCTAAGTTTTTGACCTCGCTGTGGAAGAAAAAGCAAAGAGGAGTTAGAAAGGTCACAAATAAGAAAAAGTTGAAATGACAGTACGATGACTACCTATATATTCCTCCCCGTAAAAAGGAATAGTGAACCTCTCAGACCTCGACCCCTCAAATTGGGGAGAAAACTGCCAATTTCTAATTAGGAAACCTTCTTGCCAGTAGTCCTTATGGGAATCAGGTAGATTTACTACCAATACCCTGTCAGGGCTCATAGCCTTGAGGTATAAGACACCTGAGCTAGTTCGAGAAAAGGAGTAACAAAAGCAGACCTCGGCAAGTCCTAACCTAGTTCCATACAATTGATTTATCCTATGCACGCCATTTACTATTTTCCACACATTGGGCGAGCATTGTGCGGGAACGATATTAAAATAGATAAAAAATGCAAAAATAAATCATTAGGGGGAAAAGTAAGTCCCCCTGGGAAAGCAACAAGACATGGATCCACTGGGCATCCTCTATATCCCTAACGTTCCTAGGAGGGGAGGCACAACACTCAATATCTACCCACTCAGGGATGTTATAGAACTTCCTAAATTCAGAGATTGACCTATTTCCAATCTTCGCCATTGGAAGACTCAAGAAAAGCTACAAACCAAAGAGAAAGTACAAAGAAAAGGCACAGGAAACTTACAAAATAGAAGATCGATTCAAGTGATGAAGAAGCACGAGCTCAAGACAACTAAGAAGCAATGGGAATGGAGATTGAGAGAAGAAGGTATGAAGCGCTAGAGTTCTCAAAAGATAGAAGAATACTGGAAAGGCAGAAGCGACGGGAGAAAATGTGGATATTCCAACAAGACTTCAAAATCTAATCATAGTGCACAGTAAGCGAAGCGGGTGCCGCCAAATCAACTTCACAGCTTTCGAGGAATCGCAAATCGACCATAATGGTTGATCATTTAAATCTATTGAGCCCATAAACATGGCCCAACAAATTTAGGGGCAATTGTGGGTACCCAAAATTTAGAACTATGGGCCTGGACGAGTAGCCCAGTCCTGGCGGCCCAAAGTCCTGGCACCTCATCTCTCATATTGATCCGGTCTCCCCCACGCTCTCATTAAGGGAAGTTATAGGGGAGATGGAAAACGTGGAGGAACCCATCACCTCCACTTACCTACATGTACATGTATATATTAAACCCTAGGTCCGGGGAAAAGGAACAAGCTGTATTCTCTGTAACCACTCTCCGGAGTATATAGAAATAATATTGACTGCACCACCGTGGACGTAGGCACATCTTTGCTGAACCACATACATCCTTTGTTGTGTGATTGACATTTTATATTCCTTGTTCTTCCTTGGTAATTGCTTCTCTCGTATTTATTTGTGTTGCATAATAATTGTCACCACACCCTATTAATTAGAAAATCTCTTAAGCTTGATGCTTCAACTACTGCTAATTCTAGACCTAGTATTACTCGAGTTTGTGTTGCATTGGATCTTGTTACTGAGAAGCCCTCTAACATTTGGATTGGTTGTGAAAATCAAGGATTCTGGTAAGAGATTGCTTATAAAGATCCTCCATTATACTATAAGTCTTGTAAGATGAAAGGCCATGATGATGATAATTGCTTTTATAAAAATGTCCCCAAGAAACAAAGTTAATCCAAAAGCCAATCCTACCAAGGATAAATTATTAAGAAGGCCTACTGCAGATTAAGTGGAGGAGAATCCAACTGAAGTTACATATGGATAATATATATCATGATCAGAATGAAGAATTGGAGGGTGATAAAGAGTGCAAAGAACTTCCCCTAAGCTGTTGGAGCTTAGTAATAAAGTGCTTGGTAAAATTTCTCTCTATATTGATAAAATACAACATTGTGAAATCACAAATGATGAGAATAAAGTGGTAGATAACATTAATATTTCTCCAAGTGTCATTAAACTCCCTGACTATAAATAACACTTAGCTGCTGATAAAGCCTATGCATCAGATTATGAAGAGAAGTCTGTTAATGCTCCTTTATTTGAAGAATTGGAGATTTTTGATTCTTCCTTTGACAAGAAATAGGAGAAAGTATGAGGAAATAACTAATAAAAATGCTAATAAGACCATCACAGTAGTGTTCAATCTGAGGCGGAGAAGCACAATAATTTCAAGGGCACAAAAGTTATAGTCCAAGATCCTCTTTTTAAAAGAATTACACGATGCAACAAAAAGGTATCCAAAAAATCTCCCTTTATTAATTATTAATTATAACTTTTCAATGTTAGAATGCTAGAGGGGTTATAAATAAGGCCACTTTTAGGATAATTAAAAAATTAATCATGGTGAATAACCTTCGTGCTATTGATTTAATCGAGACAAAAGGGGATGCTGATAAGATTAAGAAGTATTAGTGGAAATAGGTTCAATTTCACTAACAAAATATGGGTTCTTTGTAAATTTTAAAGGAAAATGAATGTGCTTCACGATGATGATCAATTACAGTGTTTAAAGATTCAACATCGATCTCTTATTAAAGATGTGGTAATTTCTCTTGTGTATTCAAAGTGAAATCGAGATGACATGATGTATTTATAGGATAAGCTTATCTCTCAAACCTATCTCTATGAACATTATCCTCACTTAGTGATTGGTGATTTCAATGTGGTTTCCTCTTAACATGAAAAACTAGGTGGAAATGCTATTAAGTTTCAATCACTGCATGATTTCAATGACGCAGTAGCTTCTCGTGGTCTCTTTGATATGAGATATAAGCGCTAAAAATTCACATGTTGCAACAATAGAAAATAATAAGATCTCATTTTTTCTAGATTGTATAGAGTTTTATTTAATTGGTCTATTCCTAAATTATTATATAAATCATCTGAATAAGTCTTGTTCATATCATAATCCCCTTGTTCTCTCTATAAGATATGGAATGGATGATATTCCTAGGCTATTTAAGTTCCAAAATCATTACACCAAAATGGTATATTAGTAACGGTACTATAGTGTTACAAATATAATTGCTAACATTAAATTTCCATTACAAAAAAGGCGTGGGAAAGAAAAATACTAATACTTTTTTACCATTAATAAATTATTTGTTAATAACACATCCTTAGCATTACTAAAGTGTTACAAATCAATTAAAGTCCTAATGGACTTTTACCATTACCACCTTTTCATAACACATTTTCAACACAAAATTTTGTAACATTTAGTAACGGTATATGTCCGTTACTAATATTAATTATTTTTTTAAAAATAATATATATATTTTTATATAATCACAACAATGAGCAAAACCCAACACCTCTGACCATAAGTAGATCAATTCTTTTTTTTTTTTACTTCAATCCACACCAGACCATACATACGATTTTAACAAAAAAAACCAAAATAACCGAGGATTTATGAAAACACTGATTCTTTCAAAATAATAAAGAAGACACCCGACCGTAGCGAAAATGTGGCATATCCAACCAAATGTATTTAATGTCGAGCGACTAATAGAAATTGTTAGTAATTCAAAAGAATATGCCATGACATTGTAACACCCAGCTCAAAATAATAACGGGTGGCCAACCCTATACTACATTAAATCAAGAGTTTTAGATGGCTCAGTCTCAATACCAACTGTCGGTACAAATATAATATAGACTAACTACCCGATATCATATAAGCGAGATGTTAAAATTTAATAAAATATGCAACAGACAACAGACCAACATTATAAGCTACTAATAAAGAAAATAAAAATGCATACAAAACCGATGATAAATGAAATGCTAGAATAAAAAGAAATAAGTAACTACAACTGAATATACCACAAAGGAGTAGACCCGAATAAGCTGTCGGGTCACAGCCAATACAATAACTGAAATGAAATAAATATACACATCTATAAATATCCCTTGGGTATAAACCCGATATACAATATGAATCCTACCTAGATTTTTAAAGAAGTAGGAAGCGGCTATAATCTAAGTCCCGCAACAGCCTGCACCTGTCACGGCTCCCAGGACTCTGAATAGAAGGTCATCCGGCATCCATGCGGTAGGACACATGTAGTAATATATATATATATACAAACAGGAGAGAAGAGTAAACGGGTCAGAGCCCGAGTGTGAAAATATTTAGCAAGTGTGTTAACCGTCCATAATAAATATCGATGCACTTATTTCATAATTAAAGTGGAATCGCACTCTCGTGAAGCCCCAACTCACCTCTCATCTAACGGCGCGCACCTATTCGCGTCCTGAAATTTTAGTTAAATTACCCCAATTATAAGGACAACCTAACTTAACATAGGCCCAGCCTATACCCACGAGATCTGCCTTCCTATCATAACCCAAGAATCCACTCTTTCTAAACACCCTTAATTATTTTTACAAACATGTATGCCATATTAGGCTTAATGGATTCCGGTTTATTATTTATTCAATTATAATTCTTGATACGTTAACCATATACATTGGGTATAATCATATGATTTAATTACTAAATAACATGCATACAAATTATTATTGACAAAACTTCTCTCCAATCTCAACATTGCACTACGTTTCGTGCGTGGGGTGTCTCGCAAAGCGAAATCCAAACAAGGAACCACCCCGTTACACTACTCCTTGACAATGTCGATCCTAGAGATCCATTATGCCATACATACAATTTTATACTACTACAACTACTAAATTTA
Organism: Sambucus nigra; assembly: GCA_949130495.1. Lineage (NCBI taxonomy): Eukaryota > Viridiplantae > Streptophyta > Magnoliopsida > Dipsacales > Adoxaceae > Sambucus > Sambucus nigra. The sequence continues at coordinate 497,024,836 of OX422208.1, read as the reverse complement.
GGTTACAATATAAAAACAACTTAAAATCTCCAATAATATCCTTGGGATGATGTAACCGAAATATTCCTTAAATACGATACATCAACCCCCATCAATCTAGTACACCATAATCATCCAAGATGTACTCCACAAAGATTCCATATCCTTTCATCTATAGGATATATAAATATATATATAGGCATTTACTCTAACCATATATATATATATATATATATATACAATCATCCATTCCTATAGCCAAGTGTACATACCACATATGATGTACAATGGCCACACACATAATGTACCCGGCTATATATATCGCCGATAAAACTGCATTATGCTATCATCTTCCAGGGCATTACTCACATACCATCCTGGGGACCACGGTCGGTCTCAATATCACCGACATCGGGGCCATACGCACACACACACACACACACGACGTCCCGGGAAGCGGTCATAGCTCCTAACCGGTCAATGAGACGAGACATACCCACCACGCCTTACCCCAAAAATATAAATCACATAATAACACACTGGACGATTAAGACCTGGGGACTATCCACACCCTGCTCCTTGAGCCAGGATGCTCACTCTCTGCGTGGAAACTTCCCAATGATAGCATGAGCGGGGTATGCTTAACCACATAAGTATATATATCATTCACATGCACAATATATATACATCCATATGATCCCATCATATGATCAAACATTAAACCATCACATAAGGTTTAAATATTCTTACCATGCATATCCACAACATAAATATATCCGTATATTCATATATATATATATATATATATATATTTATATATACATATATCCACATATCCATATATCTATATATATTCAAACTAATATCTTGTTCATATGTATAAGATACATAATCTCGGCTATAGGTATACATAATCCTCAATATACAAGCCGTCCCCACAACACATTTAATTTAACTCGATATGTGAATACAATCCCTCACTTTAAGCATATTCATCCATTTTCCTATGGTGAAAAGTCTTTCAACGTATATGTATATATATATATTCAACATTTAGGTTATCACCCAAGGTTTAGTGTAGGTAACAATCATTACACATTTCATATATCTCCGAAATTACGTCTATATCTCCAATACTAGTTTTGACTATTGGTATGCTCATAACTAATAGTCTACAACCTTAAGTATTAAACTTAAATCCATTTTAGGATCTCATCAATTTATTAAAATCCCCTTCATTAATCACACTATTCTTGTTACTAGTATGATCCCAACGCTCTCAATTCTGACTACGGATCAATCACTCATATGAACTCCTAAATCTTATTGCGCTTGCAATCTATTTCTTAAGTTAAACATTTCTAGGGATACGCGACCACTCTATTTCATCGGTCCTCAATAACATCTAAACTCACTTATGACCTCAAGCTAGAACTCCCGTCCTCCCTGAGATCCCTCACTACCTCGGAATGTCAATTATTAACACACACGTAAGCAAAAAGGGGCGATCTCCAACATTTATAACCATTTCATGATAACCCAGCCCTATTATGATAACATAACCCGCCAATCACTTCAGTTCCATATTTCTTTCATTACTAAAAGAGGCATCCCATCCTCCCGAATCAGTTTAACAAAGGCCCGTAAGTTCCTATTCGACCCAGGGCCCTATTCCCTTAATCTAATATCATAACCCTTCATAATAAACCCATTAAGAAAGCCCCTAAGAATAAAACTCCAAAAGTAAAGGGGTAGAAAGAAATCCAAGTTTTGGGCTAAAAACAGGGGACCGGTCGACCTGTCCCAGACCCCCGATTGACCGCGGGTCCAAATTTTGCCTACGAAGAAATGCAGTAGGCTTTTCCCTTAAGGCGCGGTCGACCGACCACACCAGTTGTCTTGCCCGATTTCCATTTTCAGCAAACCCTAAATCCTCAAACACCCAAATATCATAACTAAACCCCCAAATCTTTAGCCCAATAATATTATTAACAAGTAAACTCATCCTACATCTCATCCCAACAATTTATATGTCATCAAACCCATGTATAAACATTGATTTCAAGATTTAAACCCAAAAATCTAGGTTTTGATATTTATACCAAAAATCCATTTCGTTAACCCACAAATTATGAAATCAAATACACAAATGACTTATTTATCAAGATTAAACACTTGCCTCAATTTTGTAGAGGTTGGATCGTCCTCGAGATCGCGTTTGGGCCGGAGTCTCCAAGCTTTTTCTCCTCTCTTTCTTCTTTTCTTCTTCTTTCCTTCTTCTTTCTCCCTCTAGGGCTTTTTCTCTATTTCTCACAAATGAGAATAGCTTAATCCGTAAGCCTCTTAAACCTTAAAATATAAGTCCCAATTTTAAATGTTAATACACACTTTAAATGACTCGTTTACTCCAATTCGAGTCAAACTGACTTAAAAACTTCCCGGAGCAAAAATAAAACCGAATGACAGTTATTTTGAGTATCTCGACCCTTCCGGGATCGATGGTACCCTCAAAATCATCATCCGAAATACTTTAAAAAGTTCTCTATTTTGGACTTCAATTCCCAAATTTTAAATTCTCCAATTTAATTAAATTTTATTTTCCCAAAATTTTAATTTCTCAGTCTCCAAAATCACGGGTTGTTACATACTTCCCCCCTTACAAAAATTTCGCCCGCAAAATTTTAAGATATGCCTAGGACCTCAATCTCATCTAGTCCTTACATCAATCCTCAGGATCACTATACCGATCCTTACTAGTTCTCACGTCGAACCATATTAATTTTTAAAACAAACTACTGCCCAGGGAGCCCATACACCGCGTACTCGAGCTCCACTCGTAGAATTATAATCAGGCTTCATTAGCCTCCAATTGTAATATACTATCCCCAATATAATCTATAACAACATATTAACTATATAAAAGTTTGAAAATTCTCAATGGTTGAACTCTCCTCAATTCCTGACGCTAGCCACCTTCGTACGGGGGAGGTCTCGCAAGCGAAATCCAAACAAGAAACCCTCCCAATACACTACTATGTAGCTAGGTCGGGGATTGAGCTTAGTTGAACCAAGGTTGAGGTTTTATAAAATATTTTCATATTTTAGATATTTCCCGAAGGCCTGTATAATAATATAAAATAAAACAAATCCATGTCTTTCGACACGCCAAACAAAAGGTCTCAACGAATACAACACTCTATCCAATACCTAGTTCTCAAACTAGCACAACTATAAGCTACATTATCTGCTCAACATAAATCTACTAAACTCTGAACCTCTCAAGTATAAAATTCCTCTACATCACATCAACACCTTTCCATAAAATAAGTTGTTCCCTCATAGGAGCACTATAATTACACGCCCTAACCTATCCATAAGACAATAGGCTTAAAACCACAACTCAACAAGCTCCAATTATCCTCACTTCCAGAACTCAATAGCACAACTCCCTACTATCTTTTCACGAGAAGGTGTATTTTCTCAAAAGATGCCATACAAAGGCCATACTTGCTCACTCCTTCTTCCAAGGAAATTTTATACACCCTAGGGGCGTAGTGGCTAACCGCTCAATATACCTAACGTGCGACGTTGCTAATATCGTACAAAGCGTTACTTAAACCCAAAGGAAGGTATTCTACCTTATACTTCCATAATCCAGGGTTTTCACCCTGTTATTGAACCTCAACTCAGGGTCCTCTACTACTTCCAGGACAATCATTATTCCTAAACCTATTTCTCCACAAAAGAAACATCTTCCTCAAAATCCTTCCTAACCATTTTGAAGGACAAAGCGGGATTACGACTACCGAAAACTCTCTCAGTCCTACTCAACGAACCTGAGTCTCCAATTTCTTTCTTCCTCATCCCAGAAGGCAATACTACTGATATTGGGACAACTCCACCTACCTCACCTCGGTAAGAGTCACCAACATCAGGTTTCCTAACGAAGGTTGAAGGGTTTCTCAATCTAAACCTCCCAAGGACTACACTACACGCCTCTTCTCAGAGTTACCTTACTGAGTCCAAGATTCGCCATTCGAGTAAATTTCCCTTTCTTACTCAACCACCGATAGGTCACCCTGAACCACTGCTAGAGTTCTCTTTCTTATTCCTGCCTGAATGGAGGAAAACAAATACCCCCAATCAAAGTGTACCCAAAATCTGCTATGGGTATTGTCTCTCTAATCTTTTCCTTTCCTAGACGGCAAAATCTAGGCGACGTCTGAAACGAGAGCAACTGTTATCAGAACGTCGATTAAGTGAATAGACTTCACAAAAAAAAGATAAACGCTGTGAACACAATAATACTAATAGTAGGGCTTTATATCAATAACGTTAACGGAAGAACGCCGAAAACCCGCACATATCCTAAAGACTCTATAACTTGATGCTCTGATACCATCTGTAACACCCCGCTCAAAATAATAACGGGTGTCCAGCCCTATACTACATTAAATCAGGAGTTTCAGATGGCTCAGTATCAATACCAACCGTCGGTACAAATAGAATATAGACTAACTACCCGATATCATATAAGTGAGATGTTAAAGTTTAATAAAATATGCAACAGACAACAAACCAACATTATAAGCTACTAATAAAGGAAAGAAAAATGCATACAAGAACGATGATAAATGAAATGCTAGAATAAAAAGAAATAAGTAACTACAACTGAATATACCACAAAGGAGTAGACCCGAATAAGCTGTCGGGTCACAGCCAATACAATAACTGAAATGAAATAAATATACACATATATAAATATCCCTTGGGTATAAACCCGATATACAATATGAATCCTACCTAGATTTTTAAAGAAGTAGGAAGCAGCTACAATCTAAGTCCCGCAACAGACCGCACCTGTCACGGCTCCCAGGACTCTGAATAGAAGGTCATCCGACATCCGTGCGGTAGGACACATGTAGTAATATATATATAGACAGACAGGAGAGAAGAGTAAACGGGTCAGAGCCCGAGTGTGAAAATATTTAGCAAGTGTGTTAACCATGCATAATAAATATCGATGCACTTATTTCATAATTAAAGTGGAATCACACTCTCGTGAAGCCCCAACTCACCTCTCATCTAACGGCGCGCACCTATTCGCGTCCTGAAATTTTAGTTAAATTACCCCAATTATAAGGACAACCTAACTTAACATAGGCCCAGACTATACCAACGAGATCTGCCTTCCTATCATAACCCAAGAATCCACTCTTTCTAAACACCCTTAATTATTTTTACAAACATGTATGCCATATTAGGCTTAATGAATTCTGGTTTATAATTTATTCAATTATAATTCTTGATACGTTAACCATATACATTAGGTTTAATCATATAATTTAATTACTAAATAACATGCATACAAATTATTATTGACAAAACTTCTCTCCAATCTCAACACTGCACTACGTTTCGTGCGTGGGGTGCCTCGCAAAGCGAAATTCAAACAAGGAACCACCCCGTTGCACTACTCCTTGACAATGTCGATCCTAGAGATCCATTATGCCATACATACAATTTTATACTACTACAAGTACTAAATTTAGGTTACAATATAAAAACAACTTAAAATCTCCAATAATATCCTTGGGATGATGTAACCTAAAATTCCTTAAATGCGATACATAAACCCCCATCAATCTAGTAAACCATAATCATCCAAGATGTACTCCACAAAGATTCCATATCCTTTCATCTATAGGATATATAAATATATATATATAGGAATTTATTCTAACCATATACATATATATACAATCATCCATTCCCATAGCCAAGTGTACATACCAGATATGATGTACAATGGCCATACACATAATGTACCCAGCTATATATATCGCCAATAAAACTACATCATGCTATCATCTTCAAGGGAATTACTCACATACCATCCTGGAGACCACGGTCGGTCTCAATATCACCGACATCGGGGCCATACACACACACACGACGTCCCGGGAAGCGGTCATAGCTCCTAACCGGTCAATGAGATGAGAAATACCCACCACGCCTCACCCCGAAAATATAAATCACATAATAACACACAAGACGACTATGACCTGGGGACTATCCACACCCTGCTCGTTGAGCCAAGATGCTCACCCTCTGCGCGAAAACTTCCCAATGATAGCATGAGCGGGGTATGCTTAACCACATAAGTATATATATCATTCACATGCACAATATATATACATCCATATGATCCCATCATATGATCAAACATTAAACCATCACATATGGTTTAAATATTCATACCATGCATATCCACAACATAAATATATCCGTATATTCATATATATATATATATATATATATATATATATATATATATATATATATACACACACACACATATATTCACATATCCATATGTCTATATATATACAAACTAATATCTCGTTTATATGTATAAGATACATAATCTCGGCTATAGGTATACATAATCCTCAATATAAAAGCCGTCCCCACAACACATTTAATTTACCTCGATATGTGAATACAATCCCTCACTTGAAGCATATTCATCCATTTTCCTATGGTGAAAAGTCTTTCAACATATATATATATATATATATATATATATATATATATATATTCAACATTTAGGTTATCACCCAAGGTTTAGTGTAGGTAACAATCATTACACATTTCATATATCTCCGAAATTACGTTAATATCTCCAATACTAATTTTGACTATTGCTATGCTCATAAATAATAGTCTACAACCTCAAGTCTTAAACTTAAATCCATTTTAGGATCTCATCAATTTATTAAAATCCCCTTCATTAATCACACTATTCTTGTTACTAGTATGATCCCAATGCTCTCAATTCTGACTACGGATCAATCACTCCTGTGAACTCCTAAATTTTATTGCGCTTGCAATCTATTTCTTAAGTTAAACATTTCTAGGGATACGCAATCACTCTCTTTCATCGGTCCTCAATAACATATAAACTCACTTATGACCTCAATCTAGAACTCCCGTCCTCCCTGAGATCCCTCACTACCTCGGAATGTCCATTATCAACACGCACGTAAGCAAAAAGGGAGGATCTCCACCATTTATAACCATTTCATGATAACCCAGCTCTATCATGATAACATAACCCTCCAGTCACTTCAGTTCCATATTTCTTTCATTACTAAAAGAGGCATCCCATCCTTCTGAATCAGTTTAACATAGGCTCGTAAATTCCTATTCGACCTAGGGCCCTATTCCCTTAATCTAATATCATAACCCTTCATAATAAACCCATTAAGAAATCCCCTAAGAATAAAACTCCAAAATAAAAGGGGTAGAAAGAAATCCAAGTTTTGGGCTAAAAACAGGGGACCGGTCGACCGGTCCCAGACCCCCGGTCGACCAGTCCTAGACCCCCGGTCGACCGCGGGTCCAAATTTTGCCTACGAAGAAATGCAGTAGTCTTTTCCCTTAAGGCGCGATCGACCGACCACACCAGTTGTCTTGTCCAATTTCCATTTTCAGCAAACCCTAAATCCTCAAACACCCAAATATCATCACCAAATCCCCAAATCTTTAACTCAATAATATTATTAACAAGTAAACTCATCCTACATCTCATCCCAACAATTTATATGTCATCAAACCCATGTATAAACATTGATTTCAATATTTAAACCCAAAAATCTAGGTTTTGATATTTATACCCAAAATCCATTTCTTTAACCCACAAATTATGAAATCAAATACACAAATGACTTATTTAGCAAGATTAAACACTTGCCTCGATTTTGTAGAGGTTGGATCGTCCTCGAGATCGCATTTGGGCCGGAGTCTCCAAGCTTTTTCTACTCTCTTTCTTCCTTTCTTCTTCTTTCCTTCTTCTTTCTCCCTCTAGGGCTTTTTCTCTCTTTCTCACAATTGATAATGGCTTAATCCATAAGTCTCTTAAACCTTAAAGCATAAGTCCCAATTTTAAATGTTAATACACACTTTAAATGATTCGTTTACTCCAATTCGAGTCAAACTGACTTAAAAACATCCCGAAACCGAAATAAAACCCAATGATAGTTATTTTGACTATATCTACCCTTACGGGATCGATGGTACCCTCAAAATCATCATCCGGAATACTTTAACAAGTTCTCTATTTTTGGACTTCAATTCCCAAATTTTAAAACTCTCCAATTTAATTAAATTTTATTTTCCCAAAAATTTAATTTCTCAGTCTCCAAAATCACGGCTTGTTACAGACATTACTTTGTTTTCTAATAGTAATATAAAGATATCTTCAAATGTTTTCCTTCTTTAGAAGTAGTACATTCTTTTAAAGCATCTCGTGAACTCGAATTTTAAATAATGCACAACAGTGTCAACAAAACGAAAAGGTACAAAATGGTGGTCATATATTTATAGTAGTAGGAGCATCCATTTGTGTGTGAACAGAAACGCCATGTACAGTGAAGAAGTGATGGAGTAGGGAGAGCCTATAACAACAACAAAATGTGAAACTACATCGGCTTACACCTTTTTTATCAAGAAGTCTATAAGGAAAAATAAGTCTTAAAAGAAAATGGTTATAGTTAATTACTTGTATGACCCCAAGGTTCGTTCAAATTGTTAAAGTAGGCTGAAATACACCATTTAAAGCACATAAAGTATATTCCACTATAATGTCATAGAAAAAAGTTTCTTTTGTAATACCCTGTAAATTCAAGGACATTTAATTAAATTATATTTGGGAGAAAATAATTTATTTTAGTGGGAAAAATCAAATTCACGATTTGGGAAATTTTAAATTTAAGGAATTTATTAATTTTGCGAATTGATGATTTATTATTTGGACTATTTTCTGTGTCACATTTTGAAGTCAAGAATTTGGAGAATGTTATAAATTAATTCGGATGGCAATTCAGAGTGCACGGTTAAGTCCGGATGGGTCGAAATAGTTGTAATAGAGTGTCCATAGGTATAATATGGGTTTGAGACTTTTCTAGACACATTTGAGCTCCCAATTAAGTGTTTGTGCCCTTTTTAGAAGGCCCATAAGCCCCAAAAGGGATTAGAGTTAATAACCCTAATTGAGAGAGGGTAGGGCAACTTAAATCCATTTTAGAATACCAAAGTTAGGGAGAGCCATAGAGGAGAACTATTAGAAGAGAATTTAGAGATTTTGGGAGATTTCTTTAAGAACAAGAGGAGAACTTTGAATCCAATCCATCATCTTCATCAAAGGACTTGATTATACAACCCTAAGGCAAGTGGCTTAACTTGCATTTGTTAAATTGCATTTTTTCTATACATATTAAAGAAGGTGTGAATTAATTAATATCTTAGGGTTTATTCTACTTTGTAATTTGGGGATTTCATGTTTGGGATTTAGAAATCTTTAGAGATGATAAGATTTTGTAGATTTGATTCTCAAATTGGTGTAAATGATGTAGTTAAATTGAGTAAATCAAATGGTTAAATTTAGGATGAAATCTGGGAATGTTTTGGGGGATAGACTATACATAATTTGAGGTTTTAAAATAGTAATGGTGAACTAGTTTTCCGGGCAACGAAAGAGGAGAGAGAGCACCAAGGTCGTTCGAACGACCTGGTGTCTCGTTCAAATGAGAGCCATTATCATTCAAATGACATGGCTGGTCGTTTGAACGACCTCGTTATTTCTAACAAATTTCTCCACTTCCCCTGATTCAGAACTGTTATGTGTTTTGTGATGAACAATGCCTTTATTGGCTGAATCTGAAATTAAGGTTATAAGTAGGGTTTGAATTTGTGAAAATCACCCTTGGATTAATTTGAAGATAAATTCGATTGGAGAATTAAGGTTCATAATTGAGTGATTTGAAACCTTGTTAATTAAGTGGGTCATCTTAATTGAAAGAAATTGAACGTTAATTCGGGGATGATGACTTTCAGGCCAAACGAGTGAATCCGGGTATATTGGTGGAGTGACGAAAAGAAAATAAATTAAGTAATGTGTGATTAATTTGTTTGAGTTGGGGTATTGACTCGGGTGAATTTTGGAATAGTGCTATGAGCGTTTAGTCAAGGATATAGTTTAGATAATTTATTATAGAGTTATATAATAAATTATGGAATATTCAAACAAAAAGGATGTTAACCTTAATATGTGGGATTTGAGGAATAAGTAATACATGATGAGATTTCGAGCTAGTGATGTATGTCCGGGTGATTTTAATTGGGGAACACAACTTGAGTGATAAATTAATAATTGTGTGAATTATTTAAATATCAAGTCGGTACATATACTTGGGAGTGTTAGGCTAGCATTACGATAATTATGCACAGGTAGCGTAGATTTAATATATATATGCGGTGATGTGTAGTATATATATATATGATTTATAAATATTTGTGTGAATAATATTTATAGTAAAGCATACCCATTCTAGTGCTATCAGGAGAGGTTGCGCGATGTGGGTGAATCCCCTGGCTAGTGAATGCAGAGTGAGTATTGTCCCCAGGTCATATCGTTTGAGGTCAGGAGTGAGTAGGTTGAATGTTTAAACCTCACTACCGTGGGAAACTATGGCCGCCTCCACATCCTTTGTACATTTTTCCGAAACGGGGTGCTAACCATGTCAGTGTTTCGTGTGGATGAGTATACCTGATTATGATAGCATCTAGAGAACACCTGATGAGTGCCTAGTCGGGGGATTAATATATATATATCTATGACATGTATGTGTGAATGTTATAGTATGATTACGTATACATGGTAAAATTATATACGGGAGATACATGATGATAATTGTATTAATTATATAACTTGTGAGATAGTTATACTATACTAAATGAGAATTGATTTAAATAAGTTAGTGTGATTAATAACTTATAAAATATATAACTAAACTCACCCGGGATAGAGTACTGGGAAGAGTAGTATATATATATATATATATATATGACAAGGCTAGTTACGGGGTAGATAGCTATATGGGTTATGTATAGGTACGTTAGGCGTGCACATTAGTCAAGGGGTGAGGCGTCTTCAAGAGAGTGTGCGACACTAACTTAAATCTTAAGAGCATTCATGCATTTTAATTTACTGCATTTAAATTCACTTGCTAAATATTTTCAAAATATTTTGGGTTCTAACCCTTGCTATAAAATATTTTAAAAACCTTTTAGGTGTCCAGCCACAGGGACGCCAGAATTGTTCTATTCTAGGTTTACGCAGCTACGACACATGTGGATGTTGCAAGACTTTGTCTTAGATATTTCCGTCATTTCATTCCTATAGTAGGATGCAGTCAGTATTCCATTTGGGCATGTTTCCTAGTTGTTCCATTTTATTTTAGTTAGCTGATGTATTCAGTTATTCCTCTCGTGTTTTATATTTGGTATTTTATTTGTAGCCGGTGGTTCTCTTGGCAAGGATTACATTTATTCCATTTTTAGTATTGTTAGATTCATGATTGTATGATGGTTAGTTATATATTATTTTGTTTGTTAGTGTTGGGATGTTAAATAAAAGATAAAATTTGGCACCATTACTTTTGAATACTCAGTGGTTAGTAAGTTTTAAAAAGTTTTCGACAGTGATGCTAAGAATGAACCAGATGAGATTCCTACTTAATTTGGTATAGGATTGATCTGTGCTTTTTTTTAGGATCTGTGTTTTTTTTGGGTTATCACAGATGGTATTAAGGAATCAAGTTCTAGTGTCTTTAGGGCATGTGCTTTTTTTTCACGTTTTAGCGTAGCATTCTTCGATATAGAGCCTTATTATAGGATTGTTATATTCCTTTATGTATGCGATTTACGTTCTCCCGCTATATGGTATAGTTCATGTGATTCATATACCTTATCTATCGAGAGTGGAAGATCGAACATTTTAGAACAACAAACGTGGGACGTTATTAGGATTGTTGGAGGGAGGAATCAACAGAAGCCATGGGGTATTCTGGAAATAGTGACGCGATAGGAGTCACCATGATAATTGTTCGAACAATTGATGTTTGAGTGACCTCTGGGGAGAAGTAGTTTGCCTAAGAACCATCATGAATAACGATGGTGTAAAGTTAATACCCCTAGTGTAGATGACAAGGGGTAAGGATTGAAGGAAATTTTGGTTCATAAGAATAATTCGCTAGGATTCGAGGGATATGCAAAAGAGTGATTTACTAATGGGTAGAGAACATCCAATTGCGATCACATGTGGGGAAGTCTAGTGTCACTTCAATAAAAAATTTTGGTCAAAGAAGTTTGCTTTTAGAAGTAGTATAGGGTGATGGGATCTAGTCACCACATTCATGGGGAGATATCGTGAATAATGAGGGAGTTTTGGGTGCGAATTATAATGAATCCGCTCACTAGAGATTAATTGAGAGACAAGGTAAATTTCATTAATCTTTCCAAAAGGGTCGACCAGTGGCCGGGATGGTAAGGAAAGTTTATGGAATTTACAAACTTCGTAGCCGATGAGAGGGATATAGAGAATAAAGTAGGGTTTCAAGTTGATATTAAAACTGTGGGTAGAATGTACGAACGTGATAGGAGATCTGGATAGGATGACTGGTGTCGTTATCATCAAGGTTGTATGTTTACATTCGTATAAATGATCTGGAGAGTGGGGATCTAAGGGAGTTGGAAAATCTATTAGAGGAATAAGATTGGTTTTTAGTACTATTAGGGTTCCATGGGAAGGAATACCCAGTAGGGGACCCAGATTAATGATTAAGATCAATATAATTTTTTCCAAGGGACGGTGGGTTCAGTTAGGTCCGTCAAGGCCAGCAACAAGTCTATTGGATCACCGCATCCAAAGGGATAATTGGGGTAGCAATCAGAGTAAAGACTACCAGGTCCGTGAGAAGGACAACCCCATCATGGACATTGGGGCCAGAGAAAGGAGAAAGGGGAATGAAACAGAAAGGAGTCTTATATGTAGAAGACTAGAAACACATGGATGGATCTTGTCCTCGAAAAGTCATGGAACAGGAGATAAATGCCTAGTAGTGGCATCTATTGGAGAGTTTTTTGGTTTGGTTAGGACACGGGTGTTATGTCTATTAACCGCTGAGACGATAGTGTTATTGGCAACTGAAAATACCAATTTTATTCCGAGATGATTGGGGTATGTTTTGTGTGATGCAAGCGGGTCACAGTAATGTGAAAAACGTTACTAATGCCGTTTAATACAAGATTAAACTGTATAAGCAACTCTGAGTTGTTTGTTGAAGAAACCCTTTTCTTTTGAAAATAAAAATGATAAACAACAAGATGTGTTTACAAAAACTTATGTTCGAGAATAACCAAGACTTTGTAATCAGTTTTAAAACTAAGATAGTTTCAAAAATATCAGCACACTATAGAATGAGATGAGGAGATGAAGATAATCAGAACACACTTATTTTTAACGTGGTAAAACCTCTCCCAATAGAGGAAACATCCACGGTGACTTCTAAGTCACGAAAGTAAAAATCCACTAAAAACAAATAACAGTTATAAACAATACAACATACATGCACACAACTCAGCCTATTCTAAGTTTAGGAATATACCCCACTTGGTGTCCTTCTAACTTCTTTGTAGATCTGATTGTTGATGATGTTCTTCCAGTTTGATAACTTCCACTTTGCTTTAGCTTTATTTTCGTCGACTCAATAATCTTTGATCTTATACCCAACACTTTCAGTGTGGTAGTGTGTCAAGTGTTTGTGATGTGATTTCTATCCACATGCATGAACTCACACACACTTAGTTTTTACAGACAATCCTAGAAAATTACATATAAAGACTATATGCTGTGATTTTCTTTTCTTTATTTCTTACAAAACTTGGAACCTTTTTGACCTTTTAATCTATCCCAGATTCCACGGATATCTTGCTTCGAAATCAGTCAAGATCTTAATCAATCTCAGTTTTGAAAAGATTTTCGAGATTGAAAACCTCTAAGTGAGAATCTAACTAGGTCAAGGTTTAGTTTCACAAGAACAAGAAATATAAAACATTTACAGATCTAAATCAACAAATATTTTCTTAAAACGAGAAACAAATATGCAGATCTAGTGATATATAACATGCAATAGTGTAGATCTAAGATTTCTATGAAAAAGAAATACAGATCTCACCAAAATGTCTAAGTTGGTAACAAGATCACAGATCAAGAGGTTACAACTATAAACGATCAAACCAGTAACACCAATCTCTCTCAAACACTCAAGATTGTGTTTGGATTTCTGAAAGTATGAAGGTTTGAATATGGTTTGAAGTTGTTTAGGGTTAGGGTTAGGGTTTCTAACTCAGTTTCCCTTTCTCTCTCTTCTCTCTTTTCTTTCTCTCTTCTCTCTCACTTCTCTCTTCTCTTTTTTTCTCTCAATTTAGACGACTGCCAAAAGTCTTAAAATGCTGAGAATGAGAGGGTTTAGATAAGAGCCAAGGAAGGTTCTGGATCGCTGATAGCAATCAACGATTGAGATTTAGTCTTCCTTATATTGACTTGATCCAAGGGTGCTAAGATAGCGGTTGGTTAAAACGAAGGTGATTGGTCCACCGTGATAACACATGGATAGTCTTAAAACACATGCGGGCCATATATAACGTTTAATCTAACGATCCACAATGCAACAGGCAGTTCTCTCACAAAACAAACACAAATGAGATAACAAGAGCATGACAAGTGTTGGCATTCCATTGGCTGGCAAACGCGCGTCCAAAGTAATTACATGCAACACCCTAAAGTCTCTGGCGCATTGATATTCTACCCAATCAAACATTCTAATGAAAAACTAATTTTTCATAATAGCATTTTAACCACACAAAGTTTATAAACACACTTTTATTAAAGAAAAAATTATTTTAATAATATTTAAAAATTCCCAAAAAATTATTAAAACAACATTTTAAGGGGAATTTAACACACAATCAATATGAGCAACACATGTATGCACTTCTAATGTGTGTAGTGTGACACAATTTATACCTTGTTTGGATCACTGAAGAGGATTAGAGAGTGAACAAGTCTGAGGTTCTTTGGATTCTAGGTTAGACAATAAATTTTGTCACTATTTCCAAATTAGATGAACACTTATACAATATAGACTTAAGTAAGTCAAAGGTATAAGGTGCTTCAATCTCCCCCTTTGGAAATCTGAGACAAAATCTCCTTTGAGTTAGCTTAAACTCTTAGGGAACAAAAAAAAATAAAACCTAGTCCTATGCAAAAGATACTATCTACCCATTTCCTAGAAAGTCAAAAATTACATAACTCAACTATTTACAAATTTGTACACTAGAGAGAAATGGTAGAAAACCAGTAGAAGAGGTTCCTGCAAATATGCACTAAGATCAAGCAGTTTAGATGAAATGTGAACAAAACATTGAACCCGTAAGACTCAAATTTCTCCCCCATTTTGTCTCAAATGGACAAAGGGTAAAAAAGTACGGTCTTAAGAGATTAATCAGCACATACCATACCTATAGAATTACCCAAATACAGAAATCTGTTATAGTCTAGAGGTTTAGTGAACATGTCTGCAAGTTGCAAATCAGTAGGTAGGTAATGAATTTCTAACTCCTTAGTCTCAACAAGTTCGCGTATAAAGTGATGTCTTATTTTAATATGCTTAGTTCACGAGTGTTGAACCGGGTTTTTAGATATGTTAATGGCGCTTTGATTGTCACAATACAATTGTAACTGATCTTCTTTAATCCCATAGTCGCTTAACATTTGTTTTATCCATAACAATTGAGCACAGCAACTTCCAGCTGCTATATATTCGGACTCAGCCGTAGATAAAGATGTGCAATTTTGTTTTTTGCTACTCCAACCTACTAAATTATTGCCGATATAATAACAGGCACCTGATGTACTTTTACTGTCATCAGTACAACCAGCCCAATCTGCATCAGTATACCCTATGATGGTGCTGCAGGTATCATTAGTGTACCTAAGTCCAAGATTAAGGGTGCCTTTTATGTACTTTATTATACGTTTTACACAAGATAAATGGCTCTCTTTAGGGTTATTCTGGTAACGAGCACACAGACATACAACATACATTATATCTGGTCATGAGGCAGTTAGATAGAGTATACTACCAATCATACTACGATAAAGTGTGGAATCAACTGACTTCCCATTTTCATCTTTACATAATTTAACAGTAGTACTCATTGGCGTTTTGGCAACTTTATCATTATCTAAACCAAACTTCTTAACAAGATCTAAGGCATACTTAGTTTGAGAGACAAATAATCCATCAGAATTCTGTTTCACTTGAAATCCTAAGAAAAGCTGTAGCTCTCCCATAAGGGACATGTGAAACTCCTTATGCATAATAGCAGAAAATGATTTAACTTCAGATGTTGAAGTAGACCCAAAGATGATGTCGTCTACATAGACTTGGGCTATAATTATGTTTTTGTCAAAATGTTTGACAAAGAGGGTCTGGTCATTTCCTCCTCTCTTAAAACCCTTATCCAATAAAAAGTTGGATAGGCGTTCATACCAAGCTCTAGGAGCTTGTTTTAAGCCATACAAAGCCTTTTTTAGACGAAAGACATGGTCTAGGTATTTTGGGTCAATGAACCCTTTCGGTTGTTCTACATACGTTTCTTCGGATAGAATTCCATTGAGGAAGGCAGACTTGACATCCATTTGATAAAGTGTAAATTTTAAGTGACACGCTATGGGAAAAGAAGTCGAACAGATTCAAGACGAGTGACTGGGGCAAATGTATCGCTAAAATCTATCCCTTCTATTTGTGAGTAACCTTGAGCAACTAGTCTAGCTTTGTTTCTAAGGATTACCCCATTTTCGTCAGATTTGTTCTTAAAGATCCAACGTGTTCCAATAACATTTTTGTTTTGAGGCCGCGGTACAAGATACCAGACATCGTGAATGACAAATTGTAAAAGTTCTTCCTGCATAGAAGAAATCCAGTGTGCGTCATTCAAAGCTTCATTAACATTTTTTGGTTCCACAAGGGAGACGAAACATGCGTAATTAGCATAATTTCTTAACTGGGATCTAGTACGGACTGGCTCATTAGGATTACTGACCACGTTGTCAATGGGATGATCTTTAGAGACCCAGCCAGGTACTTCTGGACTCCCAATAGGTAATGAGTCATCTATTTCTGGTGAATCATTTTTGAAATCATTTTCAGATTCAACCACAATAGGTGATTCAGATATCTTATTTTCAACAATAGTGTCGCTTACAATTACATTTATCGAATCCATAAGGGTCTTAGTACGCAGATTGTATATACGATATGCACGACTGTTTGGAGAGTAACCTAAAAAGATGGCTTTATCACCACGCATCTCGAATTTAGACAAATGTTCTCTGTCTTTACAGACATAACACAGACTTCCGAAAGTTCTTAGGTATTTCAGATTAGGCTTCTTTCCGTACCACAACTCATAAGAGGTTTGTTTAGTGTTTTTCCTAAGGTAAACCCGATTAATGATATGACATGCAGTTCTAATAGATTCTACCCAGAAGTACTTAGGTAGAGATTTGGCATGCAACATGACACGTGCCATCTCTTGAAGAGTTCGGTTTTTCCTTTCGGCAACACCGTTCTGCTGAGGAGTCTTGGGGGCACTGAATTCGTGTTTGTAACCGTTGTAGTCACAATATTCAACTATTCCCATGTCTATGAACTCTCCCCCTATATCGCTACAAATGCGATTGACTTGTGTGTCCTTCTCATTTTCAATTCTTAGTAAAATTTTCAAAAATTTCTGAAACGTGTCAGATTTATGTTTCAAGAAGGCAACCCAAGTGAATCGTGTAAAATCATCAACCATGACCAGGATATAACTGTGTCCACAAAGACTAACAGTTATAGAGGGACCAATAAGGTCCATGTGGATGAGATCTAGAGGTCTAGAGGTGAGAATGTCTTTAACGTTTTTATGCGAAGTCTTAACTATTTTTCCTTCCTGGCAATGACCACAAACAACACTGGAAATAGGTTTAATTTTAGGAATTCCTCTAACTATCTCTTGAGTATACAATCTACCAAGGATATCATAACTTAGGTGACCTATACGATTATGCCAGATTTCATTGTCATCCATTATGACAATGTTACAGGTTTCAGAACTAGTCTTGACAGTATAACAGTTGTCAGGTGTTCTAAATCTGGTAATGATGCATTCACCTTTATCATTTAGAATTTTGCAATTATTCTTTGAAAAGGTAACAGTATGGTCTGAGTCACAAAATTGTGATATACTTAGGAGGTTGGCTTTAAGGCCTTTAACTAAAAGTACATTTTCCAAAACAGGCATTCCCTCTTCTTTTAGGATTCCTTTACCTATGATCTGGGATGAAACTCCGTCGCCAAAAACTACTTTACCTCCAGCAAATCTGGTTTTGTTTAAGAGTTTGGTTTCATCTCCTGTCATATGTTTGGAGCATCCTGAATCTAAATACCAACCAGATGAAGTGTGTTCAGCCTTTAAGGCGGTGATAACAATGTTACACTTCATTTGGGGTAAAAGATCATCTTTTCTAACCCAAATAGCTCTAGTTTTAATTTTGCGCAAGTTTGCTCTCATTTGATAAAATTTTCGAGAAGCAGCTTTTTGTCGAAAAACATTTGGCGCAACAAACTGATTTTTGTGGAAAAGTTGAGCTTTTGGTTTAGGAAAGTTTCTGGGAGCCTTTCTCTTAAATGAACTCTTAGTTTTGGTCTTTCTATTCCTGTAGTTAGAGTTCTTGTCAGGTTGTCTTGGAAGGACATAATGGTTACGATTTTGCCTAGAATAGTTAAAGTTCTTGTAAACAGGAGTGTTGTACACAGGGGTGTTTAGATTCCTAGCATAACAACCTTCAAAGGAATGACCATAAATGTCATAGTAGGAGCAATATTGATTGCTTGAGGGATGTAATTCCTTAGGGAAACTTCTAAAGATGGGTTTGACAGGATTCTGTTGAGAAGTCTTATTCCTAGGAGGTATGGTTTTAAAGGTAGATTTAGCCTTTCTGATCAAAGGACAGACGTATTTAGTCTCAAGTGTACTGTCAGCCTTAGAGTTACTAGACTCTCCAATGTCTTTCTATTGTTGCTTTTGATCATATTCCTTTTTAATAAAATGAAAATCTGGACATGTTTCGATTGGTCTTTTTCCCCCAGACACAAACTTGATAGGTTCAAAATTTTTAGTTTGTGGTTTATTCTTAGGGCAGAAACCAATACCGGTTCTATCATCAGAATTGGTCTTAGAGTCAACAACAAAGTCAGTGAAACAATTTGAATTGTTTTCAAACTTAGAATTTTTTTTGAAAACAGTTGATGTCTTTGTTTTTGCTTCTTCCAGTTCTAATAATGTTCCCTTGTATTTCATTTCCAGGGTTTCATTAGTTTTAGTCAACTCTTTTAATTTTTGATCAAAAGTTTCAATTTCTGATTGATGTGTCAGACACTGGTTAGTGTACTCTTCGGCATTCAGCTTCACAATAAGACTTAGATCATCTAATTTCTTAGTCAGGTCTCTAACAGTCTTCTCCAGTCTAGTGCCTTTTTTAAGAGTTTTAGCATACAAAGTATGAATATCTGGGAGGTCATCTGTGTCTGAGTCGCTAAGTGAAGTGTGTGCAGTGACACCTAACGATTCAGTTTTAGTACTCACGCACCCATTTACATCGTCATTATCGATATCTCTTTGACTGACACACACGGAACTAGAGCTAGCAACATTTTCAGATAACAAGGCATCTAGGCCAGTCAAAGCAGTATTCACAAAAGCAGAAGTAGAAGTATCATTATCACACACAGGCATATCATCATTGTAAATGATCTTAGCAAAAAAAGACATGCAAGGGTCAATTACATTAGATGACTCAAGTTCCTCTTCATCAGAGTCACTTGAATCTTCCCAAGTTTTACAGATATTGGCTCTCTTGTGTGTGTTTGTTTTATTCAGATTAACTCCGTAATCGTGAGCAATGTGACCTAGTTTCCCACATCTAAAACATTCAATCTTTTTAAGGTCTCTGTTAGATCTGAAGTTGTTGTCCTTAGGATTTTTGTCAAGACCTCTCTCATGAGGTTTGGGATTAGACACAGTTGGATAATTAGGCTTGCCTTGTTTAGATGCCTCTTTATTTCTAAATTTAACAATTTTCTTAAATTGTTTGGACATTAAGACAATCTGATTATCTAGTTTGTCTATATCACACTCCTCATCAGAGTCACAGTTGATCAAATTAGTCTCAAGTTTAGATATCTTAGAAGAAAAACTCAAGTTAGAGTTGGGCTGTTTTCTTTGAGACTGATTTAATTGTTTCTTAAAGTCTAATTCCATTTCCACAGTCCTAAGTTTGCTACTGAGTAACTCAGGGGTGTGGTTTTGATCACTCATCTCCTCAATAGCATATCTCTTGTTGTCAAACTTTTGTGGAAATGATCTTAGGATTTTAGAAACAATCTCATTCCTATCATATGTTATACCATTAGCATGCAACTTAGTAACTATATCAATTAGGTTCATATAAAAGTCATCAAAAGACTCAGAGTCAGACATAATCAAAGAGTTGTACTGCTGGGTAAGCATTTGAGTTTTAGCAGCTTTAACTCTTGAGTCTCCTTCATGGGCAGTGATTAATGTGTCCCAAGCTTCCTTGGAAGTGGCACAAGATGAGATTCTCTTGAACTCATACTCATTAATAGACATAAAGATGGCATTCTTGCCTTTATTGTTATTACGAGAAATTGTTTTCTCTTCTTGGGTAAACTCACTTAAGATTTTTTTTACCCTCTCATCACTTCCTTCAGTGGCTGGTTTAGTAGGATAAGTATATCCATTTTCAATAATGTCCCAGACATCATCTCCTAAAGTCCCTTGGATGAAGGCAACCATTCTTACTTTCCAGTAAGCAAAGTTGTTTCCATCAAAGAGTGGAGGTCTGGACAGATTACCAAACCATTCATTCTTCTCGTCCATAGTTAAGATTTTCAAAAAACGATTTAAGAAACACAAGATCCTTTTTGAAATAAAAGTTTACAGGGCTCTGATACCAATTGAAAAACGTTACTAATGCCGTTTAATACAAGATTAAACTGTATAAGCAACTCCGAGTTGTTTGTTGAAGAAACCCTTTTCTTTTGAAAATAAAATGATAAACAACAAGATGTGTTTACAAAAACTTATGTTCGAGAATAACCAAGACTTTGTAATCAGTTTTAAAACTAAGATAGTTTCAAAAATATCAGCACACTATAGAATGAGATGAGGAGATGAAGATAATCAGAACACACTTATTTTTAACGTGGTAAAACCTCTCCCAATAGAGGAAACATCCACGGTGACTTCTAAGTCACGAAAGTAAAAATCCACTAAAAACAAATAACAGTTACAAACAATACAACATACATGCACACAACTCAGCCTATTCTAAGATTTGGAATATACCCCACTTGGTGTCCTTCTAACTTTTTTGTAGATCTGATTGTTGATGATGTTCTTCCAGTTTGATAACTTCCACTTTGCTTTAGCTTTATTTTCGTCGACTCAATAATCTTTGATCTTATACCCAACACTTTCAGTGTGGTAGTGTGTCAAGTGTTTGTGATGTGATTTCTATCCACATGCATGAACTCACACACACTTAGTTTTTACAGACAATCCTAGAAAATTACATATAAAGACTATATGCTGTGATTTTCTTTTCTTTCTTTCTTACAAAAATTGGAACCCTTTTGACCTTTTAATCTATCCCAGATTCCACGGATATCTTGCTTCAAAATCAGTCAAGATCTTAATCAATCTCAGTTTTGAAAAGATTTTCGAGATTGAAAACCTCCAAGTGAGAATCTAACTAGGTCAAGGTTTAGTTTCACAAGAACAAGAAATATAAAACATTTACAGATCTAAATCAACAAATATTTTCTTAAAACGTGAAACAAATATGCAGATCTAGTGATATATAACATGCAATAGTGTAGATCTAAGATTTCTATGAAAAAGAAATACAGATCTCACCAAAATGTCTTAGTTGGTAACAAGATCACAGATCAAGAGGTTACAGCTATAAACGATCAAACCAGTAACACCAATCTCTCTCAAACACTCAAGGTTGTGTTTGGATTTCTGAAAGTATGAAGGTTTGAATATGGTTTGAAGTTGTTTAGGGTTAGGGTTAGGGTTTCTAACTCAGTTTCCCTTTCTCTCTCTTCTCTCTTTTCTTTCTCTCTTCTCTCTCACTTCTCTCTTATCTTTTTTTCTCTCAATTTAGACGACTGCCAAAAGTCTTAAAATGCTGAGAATGAGAGGGTTTATATAAGAGCCAAGGAAGGTTCTGGATCGCTAATAACAATCAACGGTTGAGATTCAGTCTTCCTCATATTGACTTGATCCAAGGGTGCTAAGATAGCGGTTGGTTAAAACGAAGGTGATTGGTCCACAGTGATAACACATGGATAGTCTTAAAACACATGCAGGCCATAGATAACGTTTGATCTAACGATCCACAATACACGAGGCAGTTCTCTCACAAAACAAACACAAATGAGATAACAAGAGCATGACAAGTGTTGGCATTCCATTGGCTGGCAAACGCGCGTCCAAAGTAATTACATGCAACACCCTAAAGTCTCTGGCGCATTGATATTCTACCCAATCAAACATTCTAATGAAAAACTAATTTTTCATAATAGCATTTTAACCACACAAAGTTTATAAACACACTTTTATTAAAGAAAAAATTATTTTAAAAATATATAAAAATTCCCCAAAAATTATTAAAACAACATTTTAAGGGGAATTTAACACACAATCAATATGAGCAACACATGTATGCACTTCTAATGTGTGTAGTGTGATTGAATTTATACCTTGTTTGGATCATTAAAGAGGATTAGAGACTGAACAAGTCTGAGGTTCTTTGGATTCTAGGTTAGACAACAAATTTTGTCACTATTTCCAAATTAGATGAACACTTATACAATATAGACTTAAGTAAGTCAAAGGTATAAGGTGCTTCATAATGCATTAGTACTAGATTCGCATGAGAAATGGATTTAGTGGAAGTATCGTTAATATCACTAATATGTGTATTTTTACCATGGAGTAGCGGGGTACTCTTCGGTTCCACCTGAAAGGAATGGGTGGGTACATTGAGACGATGTATTTCTTGAGGACTAGCTCCTTTGAGAGGTGATATTTTAGGTATGGTTTTATCTTGGGTACGGATGGGTTCGTAATGGTGGGCGATAATAGCAAAGCTATCGTGTTCGTTGTTTCAGTACCGGATGTATATTCTTTGGAGATGTCTCACCTGGAAAAAGGTTGAGCCCGCGATAATATCTTGTGAAGTAGACTTCAGAGAATAATGTTGTCTAGTTATATTGGATCCCAGTGTGTGGGGACTCTTACTGATGAGATTCAAGGTATGTTGGGTTGCCGTGGAGCGGAGAGATTTAGTTCATTATTAATATTTTGCGTTGAGGGATTAGTGATAGTACGAGCGCAGTAGTATATGACTCATTTAGAGATGCGGGAGTCCATGATAGACTTGTGAGTATAGGGGCAAGGATTGAGAGACCCAGGGATATGCTTTGGGTTATGTGGAATTCAAGGACCGATAATGCTGAGAAATAGTGCATTAGGAAAAGTTCTTTTGGGATTTGCTGGGAAGTGTTATACACATAGGGCTTAATAAAATGTCGAAAGTGTGAAGACGTCATTGGATTCTAAGTTATCGGATTTAATGATAATTAGTGAATGTGTAGAGAAAATACTTTAAGTAAAGAGCCACTAAGAAATAAGACTAGTGGAGCTGAAAATTGTTACAAAAGAAACACGATGAAGTTTTGCACCACAAGTTGATAGGTGAGGTAATATCGAGAAGAATTTAATAGTAATGAGTAAGGTCATCGAAAAATGTGGAGGATATAGCCACGCCGAGAATGTAGGGGCTGAAATGGAGATAAATAATAGTTATGTAAGTGATGATCGGAGGCTTGTGCAATTATGCATGAGATTTAGGGTGTATGGGGACCCTGGGAGGAGCCAGAGCCTTTACTGTGCAGATGGTTAGCAGATTCGGAGAGAAGATGCAAAGGCAATGATTTTGGGTATATTTAAGAGGAATGGGAATAAGTTGTCCCCTGGATTATGGAATGATTGAGCATGGGTGTGCTTGGAAGTGAAATTTAGTGCATTACAACCTACGATTGGCAATCACTAGGATTCATGAGTGAGGCAGATATTAGTGGATGTGTTGGCTGTAATAGCCATAATATATATATATATATATATATATATATATATATATATATATATATATATATATACACACCATGGGATAGCGGTGTTCTTTGGTGTTAACCATGTGAGAGTGGGGGGTTACACTAAGAGGATGGTTGCATTGTACGAGAAATACATATTTTCGAGACTTATGGGAGTAGCATGGATATTTTCCAAGTTTCAACTGTGTAGCTATAGGTTGGGGATATAGTGGCTAGTTATGGTAAGAATGAATGTTCGTGGTACCGGGGAATGAATTATCATTGCTAGGTTTCACCTGAGATAGGGTCTAGCGCATATATACGGTTATGTATGTTGAATGTGTTACATATTAATGCATAAATTGTTAATTGAAATCCCGGGGAGCAGGGACAATTCTGATGTGATTCAGAGTGGTTGGACTTATTGTCGAGCGGGGAGATATGGCTCGGGTTTTATTTTCACTCAAGGAAACTAGTGATAATAAGGGCACGGTAGTATATGTCGTTCTTTTTAACATAAGAGTGGTTATGTATACTTTTATGCCAAGAGATTGGTATTTGGAGTGTTATAACTGTTGGGTTGAAGTTATATTACGGTTTAAAGGCTAGTAAAATCTGGGGTTCATTTCGTGCGGTGAAGCATGGGTATAGGGTGTATGGCCGCTCTGGTTAATCAAATTCACCTAAGAACAACGTGTAGCAATGTTAAGGGTAAGTGATTAGGGAGTTAGTTGAGACTGGAAGTACTAGGCTCATCCGAATTTTGAGGACGAAATTCCATTGTAAGGGGGGAAGTATGTAACACCCCGTAAATTCAAGGACCTTTAATTAAATTATATTTAGGAGAAAAATAATTTATTTTATTGGGAGGAATTAAATTCATGATTTGGGAAATTTTAAATTTGAGGAATTTATTAATTTGGCGAATTGAGGTTTTATAATTTGGACTATTTTGTGTGTCACATTTTGAAGTCAAGAATTTGGAGAATGTTATAAATTAATTCAGATGGTAATTCGGAGTGCACGGTTAAGTCTGAATGGGTTGAAATAGTCGGAACAAAGTGTCCATAGGTATAATATGGGTTTCGGGACATTTTTAGACACATTTGATCTCCCAATTAAATGTTTATGCCCTTTTTAAAAGGCCCAAAAGTCCAAAAAAGGTATTAGAGTTAATAACCCTAATTGTGAGAGGGTAAAACAACTTGAATCCATTCTAGAAGACCAAAATTGGGGAGAGCATTAGTGGAGAACTATTAGAAGATAATTTGGAGATTTTGGGAGATTTCTTTTAAGAACAAGAGGAGGGACTTGAATCCAACCCATCATCTTCATCAGAGGACTTGATTCTACAACCCAAAGGCAAGTGGCTTAACTTGCAGTTGTTAAGTTGCATTTTTCCTATTCATATTAAAGAAGGTATGAATTAATTAACATGTTAGTGTTTATTCTACTTTGTAATTTGGAAATTTCATGTTTGGGATTTATAAATCTGTAGAGATGATAAGATTTTGTAGATTTGATTCCCCAATTGGTGTGGATGATGTAATTAAATTGAGTAAATCAAATGGATAAATTTAGGATGAAATTTGGGAATATTTTAAAGGATAATCTGTACAAAATTTGAGATTTTAAAACATAATGGTTAGGGGTGTGCAGAAAAATCGACCAAACCGAACCGAATCGCAAAATTTCGGGTTGGGTCGAGTCGATTTGATTAGGTGTAAAACCGAAGGGGTCGGTTCGGTTTTCGATTTTGGCATAAAAAAATAGTTTTGAACCGAACTGAACCTAATTAATTTTTGTATTTTTTAATTTTATATTTCATATTATATTTATATTAGTATTGGCATATTATATTATATTTTTTAATTTTATATTTATATTAGGTATTAAAAAAAATATTTTTTATTAAAACAAATGAAAAAATCGAACCAGCTCTGTATAAAACCGACCCTATCAAAAATCGATAGGAAAACCGAACCGGCCCTATCAAAAACCGACCCGGTTCGGTTCGGTCCTTCAACTCCAAAAACCGATAAGGTCGGTTCGTCTCAAAAACTCGGCCAAAACCGAACCGGCCGAACTGTGCACTCCCCTAGTAATGGTGGACTAGTTTTCTGGGCAATGAAAGAGGAGAGAGAACACCAGGGTCGTTCGAATGACCCGGTGTCTCGTTCAAACGAGAGCCATTGTCGTTCAAAAGACCTGGATGATCGTTTGAACGACCTGGTTATTTCCAACATATTTCTCCACTTCCCCTGATTCGGACCTGTTATGTGTTTTGTGATAAGTAGTTCCTATATTGGTTGAATTTGAAATTATGGTTATAAGTAGGGTTTGAATTTGTGAAAATCACCCTTGGATTGATTCAAAGATAAATTCGATTAGAGAATTAAGGTTCATGATTGAGTGATTTGAAACCTTGTTAATTAAGTTGGTCATCTTAATTGAAATAAATCTAACGTTAATTTGGGGATGTTGACTTTCGGCCCAAATGAGTGAGTCCGGGTATATTGGTTGAGTAACGCCAAGAAAATAAATTAAGTAACGTGTGATTAATTCACTTGAGTCGGGGGTATTGACTCGGGTGAATTTTGGAATAGTTCTATGAGCGTTTAGGCACGAATATGGTTTAGATAATTTATTATTAGGTTATATAATAAATTATGGAATATTCAAATAAAATGGGTGTTAACCTTAATATGTGGGATTTGAGGAATAAGTTATACATGATGAAATTTCGGTCTAGTGATGTATGTCCGAGTGATTTTAATTGGGGAACACAACTTGAGTGATAAATTAATAATTGTGGGAATTATTTAAATATCAAGTCGGTACATAGACTTGGGAATGTTAGGCTAGTGTTACGGTAATTGTGCACGGGTAGCCAGGATTTATAATATATATATATATATATATATATATATACGTGCGTGTGTGTGTGTGTGTGGTGATGTGTAGTATATATATGATTTATAAATATTTATGGGAATAATATTTATAGAAAAGCATACCCATTCTAGTGCTATCAGGGGAGGTTGTGCGATGTGGGTGAATCCCCTGGCCATTGAATGCAGGGTGAGTATAGTCCCCAGGTCATAGTGTTCAAGTTCAAGAGTGAGTTGGTTGAGTGTTTAAATCTCACTACCGTGGGAAACTATGGCCGCCTCCATAGAATTTGTATATTTTTTTGAAACGGGGAGCTAACCGTGTCAGGATTTCGGGTGGATGAATATACCCGATTATGATAGCATCTAGAGAACACCCGATGAGTGCCTACTCGGAGGATTGATATATATCTACGACATGTATGTGTGAATGTTGTATTATGATTACGTAAATATGGTATAATTATATACGGATAGATACAAGATGAGAATTGTATTAATTATATAACTTGTGAGAAGATTATAGGGTATTAAATGAGAATTGATTCAAATAAGTTAGTGTGATCAATAACTTATAAAATGTATAAGTAAACTCACTTGGGATAGAGTAATGGGAAGAGTAGTATATATATATATATATATATATATTACAAGTCTAGTTATGGGGTAGATAGCTAGATGGGTCATGTATAGGTACGTTAGGCGTGCACATTAATCGAGGGGTGAGGCATCCTCAAGCGAGTGTGCGACACTAACTTAAATAAGAAAATCATTCATGCATTTTAATTCACTGCATTTAAATTCACTTGCTAAATATTTTCAAAATGTTTTGGGTTCTCACCCTTGCTATAAAATATTTTCAAAACCTTTTAGGTGTCCAGCCACAAGGACACCATAATTTTTCTACTCCAGGTTTACGCAGCTGCGACACTTGTGGATGTTACTGGACTATGACTTTGACTTAGACGTTTCTATCATTTCATTCCTAGAGTAGGATGCAGTAGTATTCCATTTGGGTAAGTCGCCTAGTTGTTCCATTTTATTTTAGTTAGATGATGTATTCAGTTATTCCTCTTGTGTTTTATATTTGGTATTTTATTTGTAGCCGGTGGTTGTCTCAGAAATGATTACATTTATTCCATTTTTAGTATTATTCGATTAATGATTGTATGATGGTTAGTTATATATTCTTTTGCCTTTTTGGTGTTGGGATGTTAAATAAAAGATAAAATTTGGCACCATGTCTTTTGAATATTAGGTGGTTAGTATGTTTTAAAATATTTTCGACAGTGATGCTAAGAATGAACCAGATTAGATTCCTGTTTAATTTGGTATAGTTCTGATCACCCGATATTTTATTAGGCGGGGTGTCACAGATGGTATCAGGGCATCAGGTTCTAGTGTATTTAGGATCTGTGCGATTTTTCACATTTCAGCTTAGCGTTCTTTGATATAGAGACTTATTATAGGATTATTGTATTCATTCACGTATGCGATTTACGTTCTCCTGCTATAGGGTATAGTTCATGTGATTCATATACGGTTTCTGTCTAGAGTGTCAGATCGAACATTTTAGAACGACAAGCATGGGACGTTAGTAGGATTTGTGAAGGGTGGACTCAATTGAAGCCATGGGGTATTCTAAAAATAGTGACGCGATATGAGTCACTATAATAATTGTTCGAATAATTAAACTTGGTGTAACCTAATACCATGGGTGTAATCCTCCCACCAAAGGTGGTGCTTTAAAATTGTTCAACTCTTGGAAAATGGTTGAAAAGAATGCATCGACTTTTAATACCAAGGGTGTAAAGGCTATCTTTTGCACTGTGATCGTAAAAAAATATACAAGAATTATGACTTGCGAGAGCGTGAAGGATGCTTTGGATATTTTATGATTCACACATGAGGGTAAAAATACTGATTAGGTTTCCAGGATATAAAATCTGACGACTAAGTTTGAGATTATTAAGATGTTTTAGAATAGGTCTTTTCATGAGTACTATTCCAGGTTGTCAGATATTTTCAATTCCTAATTTAACTTAGGTGAGTCTGTACCTGAGCCCAAAGTTGTGCAAAAAATCTTAAGGTTGTTGCATGAAAGATTTAACACCAAATTCATGATCCTAGATTCCCTAGATGGTGTCGACACTATGAGAGTACAAGAACTTGTAGGTTATTTTCAAAACTATGAGATGAACATGTGTCCTTTAAAGAAAAAGGATGAAAAAAAGATAAGGGTGTTTCTTTAAAAGACCGAAAAAGGGATGTTTCAGATTTTGATAGTAACGGTGAGCTTGATGTGTAAGATATAGATAGGTTTGCTAGGAAGATAAAGAAGTTTCTCAATATTAAAGAAGATAATAGTTTTGAGAAGAGACCTAAGAAGTTTAATGACCGTGATAGGAAGATAATGAATGGTCCTAATAAGGTGGGTGATCGGGACAAGTGCTTTGAATGCTAAGGTTTTGGAAATTATTCTCGTGATTGTCCTACTAGACGAAGGAAGGAGGTAAAGAAACCAAAGTTATATAATTCCA
Source organism: Sambucus nigra (assembly GCA_949130495.1). Lineage (NCBI taxonomy): Eukaryota > Viridiplantae > Streptophyta > Magnoliopsida > Dipsacales > Adoxaceae > Sambucus > Sambucus nigra. The sequence continues at coordinate 496,995,232 of OX422208.1, read as the reverse complement.
CCCTTAGTTATAGTGATTCAGAAGAGGAATGTGATTCCCCTGGTGAAAGTACCTACACTACATTAACATCTAGTCATGCGGGATTAGATGAAAAGTCTTCCATCATTGAAGATGATCACTTGAATGATGATTTTGAGGTTCAGTCTTATGATTCCCAAGTGAGGAGTAATGAAGAATTAGAAAAAAATAAGACAAGGAGGATAGTGAGCTTCAAGTGGCCTTTCGGGAGTTGTATACCAAGTTATTGAAGTTAAAGAAGGACAAATTGTATTTGAAAATCAAGATGAGGGAACGTGCTGTAGGAAACTATAATGCTAAATTAATTAAGGACTTAACGGAAAATGAAAAGACTCTTAGGTAGAAGCTCAAGTATGTTAAGGTTTTGATAGATAGCCTTCTTGGTTTTATGGATGTATTGAAGAAGGAGTTTCTTGAGTTTGAAGAGTGTAAGCATTTACTTGGGTCTAGGATTATGAATTTAGAGAAGAAATTTTGTGACTCGAGTCATGTAAATTTGGATTTAGAATCTAGGTTAAAGAAACTTGATAAGATGTTAGGCACTGTCGAAGTAAAATATGATAATTTTGGAATTCGGTTCAATGATACAAAAATTCTTTCGATGCTAAAGCTAATAACAATTTTTGAGAGAGTCAACTGTTACTAGGGATGCTAGAAATGGTAAACCCAAAGGTAACATTCCTCATGTCTACACTTGTACACATTGTGGTGGGAAAGGTAACCTTGGGTGTTTTTGTAATGATCTTAAAAAAGGTCCTATGAAGTCTAATATTAGTGTCACCACAATTTCTTAAACCCTAGATTGTCACGTTACACCTATGTGGCTTAGGAGATCTGATTTTGAGGCACTTAATGGTTGACTTGTTGATTCTCACATGCTTCCCCATGATACTTATTATGCTAAATATAATGGTTGATTGTGTTTACATTTTTTCATACACTACCATTTGTGCTTCATGTCATATGTTTTTTCTAGTTTTATAATGCTTATATTTTATACTTTTATTTTCAATTTTTTGGGTCTTATTGTGAAAAATACAAAAAGATTGTGTCTATCGTTTGAGTCATTTTGAAAAATTGTTTAAAAAACTCAAGGTTTTTTTATGTTTATGTGTAGTTTAGTTTTACACATTTAGTTTGTCATATTGGTGTGTTTTAATCCACTTTGTTCCATGTATCCATATGGCTAGGACTTTTCATTAAGATTTTCAACGCTTAGGATTGTTCTTAATCAGGCTTGCATGGAGTTGTGTGAAATTGATTTGCTTTGATGGATTCACTTTTTATATGACTCCACACACACTTTATAAGAGCTCTTTTGGATTATAACTTCATATGTAATTGAGATAAGCGAGATATTGTCCTATTAATCTTTTCACATACGTAATATATTTGACTATGGGGATTTGTGCATGTAAGAACCATTGCGTGAGTTTGATCTTATTTGATAAAAATATGAGTGTGCAATTGAAAAGGGATACATAAGGAGAAATATACTTTGCATGATGAAAGAGTTGGCGCTTGCGTTCAATTAAGAAATAATATAATAAACTCCTTTTAACCCAAACAAGCCCTAAACATGCAACTAGGTGTGAATGAAACAATATGAAATCATGCACGAGTTATTCAAACACACAAAGTTTAAGGAAAAATCCCCCACAGGGGCAAAACCATTTATTTTCACTATAATTTGTAAGAAAACGGCTTACAATCGGATTACAATGAAAATACAAGTTGATTAAGAATTACCCTCAGGTATCAGATTCTGTAGTCGCGGCTGGAATTATCCCTTTCCAGTAGGGCTGCAATGAAGAGGAAGAAACGGTCCACTTCACAAGGGTTGAACAACAGCAATGGTGTTCTTGGGTTACCAAACTTGATTCACATAGATATGGAAGATGTGTGAATCTTAAAAACCTAGAATCATAGGACTCAATAGGTGAAGACTTTAGGGTTGATATGCTCTGAAAAACGTGGGAAAGTCTTATCGAAACCAACTACTGATCGTGGTTTAAATAAGGAGTCAAAACCCTAAAAAATCTGCTACACGATCTGGCAGAGTTTATCCAGGGCGGATAGGTCCGGGTCTCATGCGGATCGGTCCAATGACAGATTGGTTCTTTTAATTTGAAGCCGATTCGGTTCGGTGCTCTCTGGACTCATTTTGCAAGGCGGTCCGGTCCGGTCCTGGGCGGATCGGTCCGCAGTCGGATCGGTTCTTTTTATTTTGGGGCGGACCGGTCCGGCTGACTATTTCCAGATTCCTTCTTCTTTTGATCTTCGGATTTCGAATTTCGTTGATGACGATGTGATCTTTTCAACCATCAATCTTGTAACGGCGTATGACATAACATATACATAAAGATGGACAAATTGTACTTACAAATCTCCCACTATGTCTATGCCGGAACAAACATAAAAAAATTCGAATTATCAAGTATGAACAATGCCTATACAAATCTACCCTTCCATGAACCCAAAACTGAAAGAGGTACATATGACTAAGGCTGCATCGTTTGTTCTTCAATTCTTCAGGAATCTTCACGCTTTTCTCATCAAGGTGTGTATCATACGATTATTAAGGATGTACCTACACACATGAGATAAAGCAAATACCAAGTGACGTATCGAGTTTGAAATGAGATAATCATGGATATCAATATATGATAAAAACATATGCATATATACATATATACCAGATTTATGATGAACCTCAAATTTCAAAACTCCCCCCATAATCAGATAATTCATTCTAATCAGATAATTCATTCTCCCCCTTTTTATGATGTCCCCAAATTGACAAAATGAGAGAAATGAAATAAACAAGAAAAACCGGGGTGACACGATATAGAAAAGAAACTATCTTTTGAGAGAGTTGGCGCTTGCGTTCAATTAAGAAATAATATAATAAACACCTTTTTTAGGACTTTCAAGGAAGTACAAACCCATTTTTATTCTCCAACCAAACTCCCTCAGATTTATATTATAATAGAGGTATACTAAATTCTCAAACTTTGGAGAATTGATGGTGAAACCTAAATGGCCCATATTTGGCATGAATTGCTTTTTTTTTTATTGCCTTTAAATTTTTTCGGGCTCTTTTAACCTCTTAGGACCTCGGATATTAAAATTCCTCCATTTTTAGGTCCATTTTAACGGTGGCTTTTGCGCAAAGGATAGAAATCAACTTTCGCAGCCCCTCCCCGTTATGAAAATATACACACAGTCTCACCAAAACGGCTGTTACATGCAGTCCAATCTTGTCAAGTTTTATCGCATATTGTACATTGTATAGACAGAATTGAGATAGAAACACTCAAGCCAATATGTGATAGACAAGTGCAATAATCAAATATAGCCGTGCATGTGTGCATTAAAGGATATAGGAGTCAAACATGTAGGAAGATATCACTAATTACATCACAAGGACTCCAATCAATGTTAAGCACATGGATGAAATGATGTAGCATCTCAAATCTCTACCAAACAGTCACATGTATATATGAAATGAAGTTGTGACTAGGCTATCTTAAATGCTCATCCATAAAAGGTGCAAAAAAAAAAAAAAACAGAAAAATCTTTTTTTTGGCCTTTTTCAAAAAAAATATTAACAAACTAAAATCTTTTTGTATTTTTCAAAAATTTTATGAAAAATAAAAATTTATACAAAAAGTACATGTCATAACGCTAGCAAACATATATCAAAAAGCATAACTAGCGTATGACACACATGCGAACACAATCATCTATATGATATGGCAAGAGAAGAATCATGTGCAAGCAAACGCGAATCAACTTGTCTAAAATCTAATGTATCCAAAAGAGATTTCCTAACCCAAATAGATGTGAAACAACGTGTGGGGGAATTAGGAACAAAGGTAACACTAGACTTCGACATCCTAAGACTTCTTCCAAGATCAAAACAAAATCTCCTAAGTTGACCTTTCCTACCACAATGTGAACATGTGTAAACGGAAGGAATGTTACCTAAAGTGTGATCTTTTCTAATGTCCTTGGGATTGATTGACCCTCTAAAACAAATAATGATTTTGGATTTAGCACTAGAAGCATGAGAACAAGATGAGCCATTACCATCACAATCAAACCTACTTGAATCGTTTAAATCATTTTTCATCTTCAAAATATTTGATTCAAGCAACAAATTAGACTCTTCCCAAGACAGGGATTGCTTTTTCAAATTTTCAACAATTTCTAAAAGGGTATCCCTCTCCCCCTCAATTAAAGCAAACTTTTCCCTAAGAGTCTCTTCACGTGCCACAAACTCATTGATTAAAATATTTCTTTCATCTTTGGCACAAACACAAACCATCGAATTTTTAAGGTCCTCCAATTCTTTTTCTAAGAATAGGACCCTATCATCACACTCCTTCTTGGACAATTTTAAAGAAACAAAGTCATGGTCTAAGGAAACAAATTTTTCACGATAAAAATCTCTTTGATTTTGAACTGTTTGCAAAAGATCCATTGCGGATTTAAAACGAGAATTTTCTTTTTCCAAAACTTTAATTCTTTTGCAAAGTTTCAAATTCAAAGTTTTTAAATTCTCAGCATGGTCGTGAACTTTTTCAAAAATAGGCACTTTATTATATAACTTCTCCATTTGAACACACACTTTTTCACAAATCAATTTTTTTTTTTAGAAAATTGATATCTTAGAAAAATTTTGCGGAAAATAGGAATACGCGATAGATTAGCGTAACCTGCTTTGATACCAATTTGAAAGAGTTGGCGCTTGCGTTCAATTAAGAAATAATATAATAAACTCCTTTTAACCCAAACAAGCCCTAAACATGCAACTAGGTGTGAATGAAACAATATGAAATCATGCACGAGTTATTCAAACACACAAAGTTTAAGGAAAAATCCCCCACAGGGGAAAAACCATTTATTTTCACTATAATTTGTAAGAAAACGGCTTACAATCGGATTACAATGAAAATACAAGTTGACTAAGAATTACCCTCAGGTATCGGATTCTGTAGTCGCGGCTGGAATTATCCCTTTCCAGTAGGGCTGCAATGAAGAGCAAGAAACGGTCCACTTCACAAGGGTTGAACAACAGCAATGGTGTTCTTGGGTTACCAAACTTGATTCACATAGATATGGAAGGTGTGTGAATCTTAAAAACCTAGAATCATAGGACTCAATAGGTGAAGACTTTAGGGTTGATATGCTCTGAAAAACGTGGGAAAGTCTTATCGAAACCAACTACTGATCGTGGTTTAAATAAGGAGTCAAAACCCTAAAAAATCTGCTACACGATCTGGCAGAGTTTATCCAGGGCGGATCGGTCCGGGTCTCATGCGGATCGGTCCGATGGCGGATCGATTCTTTTAATTTGAAGCCGATTCGGTTCGCAATCGGTTCGATGCTCTCTGGACTCATTTTGCAAGGCGGTCTGGTCCGGTCCTGGGCGGATCGGTCCGCAGTCGGATCGGTTCTTTTTATTTTAGGGCGGACCGGTTCGGCTGACTGTTTCCAGATTCCTTCTTCTTTTGATCTTCGGATTTCGGATTTCGTTGATGACGATGTGATCTTTTCAACCATCAATCTTGTAACGGCGTATGACATAACATATACATAAAGATGGACAAATTGTCCTTACACATGAAAGGTCACCATTGATAAGAGCCTAAAAGAAAAGAGAGTCAAAAGAAAAGAAAATTTTCTAAAGCCAAACTTTTGCATTAATACTTTAATATTTAGTATCTTCAAAAGAAAAAGAGATAAAATTTGTATATAACTATTTTAGGGTGGTAGTTGAAGATTAATGGGTTTTCACAATGAGTTATAATTGAGCTTTTGTTTGATGCTATTGATCCAAGTATCATCAATATAATCTAGGCTAGTACGCATTGTGTATGTTTGTCCTTTATGAGTTCTTTATTTTTCACCTTCAGGATAAATCGAAGTTGATAAGTTTTTGTAGTCAAATATAACTCCTTGGACATTTTTGAGTGCTTGGGTCATATTTTTTTGTTGTTAGTTCATGCCTCTTCACTCCGTAACACTTTATTTAGACACATTGATACTATGCTAGTGTAAAAAACCTATGTGATTTGTGCCTTGTTTGTGGTGTTAATACCTATATATACTTTTTTGATTCATCGGTATATAGTTGATATATATATGGTAGGCTTATTCCGAGTCTTTACGTTTGAATTTAATCCATCTTTTTCATATGTTTAATCTTCGATTCATATTGACATGTTGTATGATCATTTTGGTATGTTTTGTAGCTTGTTATCATCGGTATCTCGTCTATGCATCAAAATTGATATCTTGGGTTAATTTTTTGGATTATATGTGCTTATATTATCTAGTTGTTTGTCGTTGCATGTTTCACTTCACATCACTCATTTCCTTAGTACTTACATGTGTATGATTTAGGGTGAGTATTACTATTATTATGAACCTTTTTCTTTATTTATTCCTGAACAAAACGAGGGGGGGGGGGGAGGGGGGATGGTATTTAACTCTTTAACTCATGAGGAGATTTTTACCTTAGGGCATACATCCTATGGTGGATATGGTTAGACAAAGGGGGAGGGTTTATCATAAGAAAATTTATATTGTTATATTCAAGTTGAATTTGAAAGGCGTGTTGAAGTATGCAGGTTTAGCAACGATGAGATAAAGTTTCATAAGAACAAAGCTACTAATATTTGTGTCAGTGAAGCATGTGTATTTTTTCCTTTGGGGGTTTGGATTGAGTCTCAGTGAGCTTAATGACCCAGTTGGTCTTTTGTTTTTATGTTTTGTCCCAGAATAACCAAAGGGGGAGATTCCTAAGGACAAATTTTCAATAGAATCAATTTGCATGTTTTATTGTGTTTAGACAAAACCGTTTATGTCATATGTTAGGACGTGTTTCAGTTTTTTATCCAAGCCTATGATGTGTGATTAAAGACCCTAACATCCAAGCTAAAGCGACATCATGTACACATTGGGTTTTGTGTTGAGTTCAACATTCGATGGATATCTATGGGGTATGAATGCATATTTATGATTGATCCCTAGATTCATTTGGGTGTGTTTTCTAAATATTATTTGAGTCCTTTTTGTAAAATGATTTTTAAGAGAAAAAAAAGTTTTGGTTGAAGTCTTTTAAACAAAATTTTCACCTCATTAAAATGAAGTTTCAAAGGTCTTTTAAACGAGTGTTCCAATGATATGTGGTATGTTATTCGAATGAGCTTGAAATGGACTTCCAACGAGATTTATCTGTTTGTCAGAGAAATATCGTTTGATGGTCGTTTGGTAGTCATTTAAACGAAATAGGTACTGTCATTCGGAGGAGTTTGTGTTCCATTCAAATGAGATTGTGTTCTTCATTCGAATGAACCTATTATTTCTGTTCCTACAAGATTCCACCTCCTCAAAATTCACGTTTTCTATAGATAGGCATGCTGACATCTTTTTTACTTGAGAATTTGAGAAAAAAATGATATTCTATCGAAATCCAAAAACCTCTAAATCTTTATTTACACCCAAGTTTGAGATCTAAGAATCTTATATCTATATTCCTATTCAAGATCTCTTCTGTTTTGCACCATTGCTATTTTATCTTCATACTATGAGCATTTCGAGCGATGGAGACCGTGTTTCATATTATGTGATGTCTAGACCAATCTCGAGACAAGTAAGATTGGTAGGATATAGAGACATGGGACGCTCCTACATTATGTGGCTATTAGAAGGAATTCAACAGTGGCTGCGAAGAAGGTTATAAGGGATAAGGAAGCACGTCAAGGTTTGAAGACATTGAGTGTGTGAGTAAGTGTTAGTTATTATTATTAATTTACCAATATAGTAATGGACTTGTGTGGCTGGACCATCCGAGGTTTTCCTTCTACATCGTAGTGTTGTGAATTACTATTTTTATTCTTGCTTAATCTCACTTGTATGCATGCTTCGGCCAAGCCTAAAATTGATAAATTGTTCAATACAACACTTCATTTAATTGGTGCGTATATAAAAGTTGAAACAAATTGAAATTTAGTGGTATTTCCATATAGCCCTAAGGCACTAGCATTTTTTAAACAAATATATAGTCTTTACCGAGAAAGAACTAATCGGAGTCAGAACACCACATTATGATGCACTAGTAACCCGTCTCAAGATTATTAACTAGGATGTGGATAAGGTACTAGTTGACCAGGGAAGCTTCTTAGAAGTCATGTGCCCGAAGTTGTTTAATAAACTCAATCTCAAGATAGAGGATTTAAAGGAAACGACCATCCATTTGGTCGACTTCGCTGGAAAGATGATTATACCATTAGGGAAAATGGTTTTGCCTATCCGACTGGGAATATCTCAAAGCTGATGGAGTTCCTAGTTACGGATGTTGACCCTCCTTCAATGCCATTCTCAAACGGGAATGACACCACGCCATGAAGGTTATCACTTCCACTTATTACCATAAGCTAAAATTCATCACCTACCGAGGTATAATGAATATAAAGGGAAACCAAGCCGTGGCTCGACAATGCTTTATCACTGCTATCATACCTAAGAAAGAGTAAAGAAGTAAAAAGTGATCGTGGATAAGCCGACTAAGGGAGGGGCTACTCCGTCCAAGTAAAAATTAAAGTATGGGATAATAATAATATTCAATGACTCACACTCGAAGAAGAAATTTCTGGTTAATAGCTCACTTACCGATCACGAAAAAAAGAATCGATCTCTCTGGTCAAATATAATCCACAGGTTTTTGATTGGAAGCATAATGATATGCCTTATATTGATCCCTAAGTCATGTGACATGGACTTCACATGGACCCAAAATTCCCTCCGATTAAACAAAAGGATCACTGAATAACCCCAGATAAAGCGAAAGCTGTGGAATAAGAAGTGGGGAAATATATGGAGGCAAGGTCTATTAAAGAAGTTCAATTACCCAAATGACTCTCCAACCCAATTTTCATCAATAAAAGTAATTAAAATTGAAGAGTCTACATATAATTCACCGACCTCAACAAAGAATGTCCTAAAGATAACTTTTCTCTACCAAAGATAGACAATTTGGTCGACACCATAACCAATAATGAATGATTGAGGCTTTTGGATGAGTACTTAGGGTACTATTAGATTCATGTGTTTGTCCTCGACGAGTTGAAGACCTCATTCATTACCACTCTTGTCTTGTACTTTTAAATAGTTATGCCATTTGGGCTCAAGAATGAAGGAGAAACTTACCAACGGTTAGTCACCAAGATGTTCAAACACCAACCAGTCAATACCAATGAGTTCTATATAGATGACATGATTGTGAAGAGAAAGTATAAATCCGTCCACTTGCATGACTTAGAAAAAATATTTGAGGTCCTCAAGTCCTACAAAATGAAACTTAATGCAACTAAGCGCTCTTTTGGAGTTAGGTCTGGGAAATTCTCGCTGATCGAGCGGTAAAAGTGTGTTCGTGTGAGGACACAATCGTTGTGTGTTTCGCCGCCGCGATGCAAAAACCTAAGCTACTACTACACTTGCGAGGCAAGTACAGCGGTAAGTTGGGTATCGTAAGAAATCCGCAGGGGGGGATTGAATTTAAGATGTTAATTGTTTAATTACTTCAGGAATAAAAGTGTAATATAAATAAATAAAAAGGTGATGGTTGGTTGTCGTGAATAAATAAAAAGAGAAGTTACGCTACACAAAAGTAAGCGAGAATCGGAATCACATACACACATTCACGAGCTAAACAACTACTAATTAGAATTTCGGTTCGAAAACATTTAATCGATCATTTTCAATTAAGCATAAACATCACACAATAAGGAATTTAAGCCAAAGTTGCGAGATTAAACATTTAATGGAAAATGGTCGCACGCGGATTAAATTCGGATTGTCGCTATAAACACTAACGTTGCGTGACAAAGAAAGTTAAACGCATAACAATCCAACTTTAATACACGCGGTTTCAATTAAACGCTATTTTTGCACGAAACCTAGTTTTCGGAGCTTGGGGCCCGAAAATGGTGGAAATGAAATCCCGACCCTATTTATCTAAGGGTGCATAATGAATTAAACTAAATTGTGCTAATTAAACTAGGAAAGCAAGAATTAAAGAATGTAAACCTAATTATGAAAGCAAGAATGAATGAAATACAAGCTATATTAATGGTGAGGATGATGAATAGTCAACTTACACAACAAATGGGGTGTCAATCCAAGAAGAAATGAAGAAGAACCAAGCAAATCACCCAAACCCCAACTATTCTATCTCCTAAAACTCTCTAAAAACGTTTCCCCCACTTAATACAATGTTTATATCCATATACCCAACCAAAAACCAACTTAAAAATGAAGATTTTCGGACTTTTACTGTAGCCGAATCGATTCGGGAAAGGACCGAATCGATTCGGAAAGATTCGGTTTTTGGCCGAATCGATTTGCAAGCAACAGGTCTGAATCTGCAGCTTTGTCCTGTTTTACGGAAAATGCCGCCATTTCTTCGTTAAAGCTCGAAATGAGGCACGGTTGGAGGCTAAGCGAAGATAACTCAGAGGAATACAACATCCAAGAAGATATTAGGCTAAAAAACCAAAATATGAAATGACTAAAATGCCCTTGAATGTGACCTTGAGTGTACTTTTTAAGTAAAAATCATCCTAAAAATGCCATAACTCCATCGATACAACTCGGAATCATGCACCGTCAATGGACACGCGAAGAGAAATAAAAGGGCTTAAAGTTCCGTGAAGAGCTCGGGCTTCAAACCTGAATGATGGAATTACTAAAATGCCCCCGAAGCTGCAAAAATCAACGAAATATTTCCGGAAAGCGTCTGAACTTCATACTAAGCATCCAAATACCTACAAAAGCTCAATTAACCTCTGCAAAACATGTTAACATAGAAATTCGAGGTTGTCTGGTTAACGAGCATAAGTATAGGGATTAAGATACCCAAGGGGGCTAATAAGGCGTAGGTTAACGGGTGAAATACACAATATTTGCGTCGTATCACTCGCTATAGTTGGTCAGCCAAAGAGGAATCGAGGCAAACCCCGAACAAATTAAGGCGATAAGTACAACCTCCAAAAACATTCTGTGATACGAAAAAAATACCAAAATGTTTACAACACTCAACCGTTTCATCTTTAAATCTTCAAAAAGTGTTGACCATTCTTTCAATTATTGAAGAAAGAGATGGGACTTACTTGGAATAAAGAATGTTCAAAAGCACTTGACGAAATCCAGTCTTATCTAAGACAACCACCTTTGCTTGCGATAAATAATCTAGGAGATCCAGTCTATCTATATCATAGTGTCTCACCATATAGTCAACTCAGCCTTAATGTGTGAAAAGGAAAGGCACAAGGCCCCAATCTAATATGGCAATAAGATGCTCCTAGACTCTAAGAAATGCTACCTACCACTAAAAAAGCTATCTTATTCTTTGGTCACCGCTTCGCGAAAGCTAAAGACTATTTTGAGGCCCACTCGATTATAATCCTCACCTTTTTTCCTCGAGGCAATACTCAGAAAGGCCAATATATCTGGATGAATATCAAAATGGTCGGTGGAAATAGGGAGGTTTGAGATCCACTATCAAAGGACTGTAATAAAAGGGCATGTTTTAACAGATTTCATCGCCGAGTTCACGTGGGGAGGAGCTTAATGACAAGCAAATCCCCGACAAAGAAATAAATGAAGAGTTTGACCAACTCAAAAATGGACTCTGTATGTTGACGGGGCCTCAAACTCAAATAGGGAAGGATTTGGAATTGTCCTTATCACTACAGAACAAGCCATGATCGAGCAATGGATGAGACTAGGATTTGAAGCAGCTAATAGTGAGGCCATATACAAAGCTCACATCTTCGGACTAAAGAAAGTCTTATCTATTGGCGCAAGTCACCTTGACGTCTACTAACACTTAAGGATGGTATCTAATATTATATTAGGAGAATACAAATCCGGAGATAAAGGATTATGAGCATATTTATAGGTCGTCTAAGACCTGGTTGCCTAGTTTGAGAAGGTCCACATTCAATAGTTCCCCTGGGGAAACAATAGTCATGCAGATGATTTGACCACTCTAGGTTCAACCATTGACTCCAACCTAAAAATAATAATTGAGGTGTAATACCTTGCCGAACCATGAATTATGTAATCTAAAGTTACTGAACAAGTCCCCTCTATCCAAGAAGTTCCTAATTGGACATAACTAATCATTGCATACCTATTAGAAGATGTTCTAACAGTTGATAAGAAACAGGCCAATTAAATCTAGGAAAAACATACTCATTTTTACTTATCACCTCAAGACAAACTCTATAGGGGATCTTTCACAAGTCCATACCTCCAATGTGTGCACCTAAAAGACATCGAACAAGTTCTATACGAGCTGGACGATGGGATATATGGGAGTCTTGCCCGAGGAATATCTTTGGCATTCAGGTCCATCAGAGAGGGATATTGTTGGCTTTATATATAGAAGGATGAATTTTCTTATATGATAAAGTACAAGAAATGTTAAGAGTTCTCGCCCATGCTTCACCAACGACCTAAAATCAATGACTAGTCTTTGACCCTTCGCTCAATGGGGTCTTGATATTTTAGGCTCCCAACCTAAGGCATCAGGTAATTCAAAGTATCTCCTGGTTGGCACAAACTATTTCACGAAATGTGTAATACCCATGCCCAATATTTTATTTTTTTCCCGTGTAGATTATAATAATATGAAACCCTTAGGAGAAGATCATTATAATTGGGTTTATATATGCATTTGACTGTTTTTGAAGTCTTGGTTATAATTATTGGAAGTCTTTTGGTAAAATTAGAGAAATTAGGAAGTTTATGGTTCGACCGAGTTGAAGGTCGTTCGAATGAAGATGGGTGGTTCTAACGAAGTTGATGGTTCTAATGAGAGTCTAATGTCATTCGAAGTCGGGTCCTAACGAGCATCTAACGAGATAATAATGCATAGGTTTTCCCACCTTATTAAAAGGTCATTCGATAGAGGGATCGAATGATATTGAGATCTTGTTTGAATGAGGTTCCATTCTTGTTCGAACGACCTGCCCAGAAATTTTAAAATATAGTTGTCCTTCTGTGTCATCACGTTTTGGGCCATTGGATCGATGACCGATCAACTCCTGTTGAGTCCAGATGACCCAAAAATGGGATTTTAGAGTTGAGGTGGGTTTTATAAGTTTTTATTGGGTTTTTTGTGGGTTTATCTGAGTGTAGAGAGGAAAGAGGTGGGGAAGTCTTACCATCACCATTTTCATATTTTCTTCCTCTCTCTCTAACTCTTGGGAGCTTTTTCCCTTCCCCACCACCACAAATCACCATAAATCACCATGTTTCCACCTTATGACACCATATTCTACTAGTGTTCCACCATATATAAGCCCAATACACCGATTTCCACCATTGTTGAGCAAAGCTATGAATTTCAGAGGTGTTGTTGGGGGGTTTTTGAGAAGAAGATAGAAATTTGTGGAGTTTTGAAGGGGATTTTTCTTGGAGTTTTCATGGAGACAAGCTTTGTGGAGCTAGACAACCTCCTTGAGGACACCATAGAAGGTGGGGTGTTGACATCATCTTCTTCTTCATACACCATTGTTGAGCTCCATTTAAGGTAGGAAAGAGTCTACTCTTAGTTTAAGACTCCTTTTTTGCAAATTAGTAGTCTTGTAGCTAGAATTTTAAGAGTAGGATACATTGTGATATAAGAATGACATTTCTTATGATTTGTAAAAATTGGTCTACAAAGGGTTTCAATGATTTTGAGAAAAATGATATATTTCAAGATAGCTTGGTATTAAACATTTTTATGGAATAAAAATGTTGGAAGAATGCTCAATTTGATTTGGAAATATTTTATGGATAAATGTTTCAAAGTTTTCGTGTGAAAAATTTGGGATTTTATATAAATGGATATTTTATTCAAGTTTTGAAGAAATAAAAATCCCTTTTGCCTTAAAAAGTAATTTTATGCAAACATTATGAAATTTTTAGAGTAACTCACATGTTAGACCCATCTGATAGGATTCTTGGGCTTAAAATTATCTTCTCGTGCATATAAACTTGTAGTAATTTGAGGTTGAACTTATAAACAAGTTTAATGAAGGTTTTATTGGATTTAAGAATGAAATATAGAAAATAGAAATTGTAGCTCTTAAGGTGTGTGAAAAGGGTGTTTAAAATGTAAGGTTTCAATACTACATGTATTAAAAATTTTAAAAACGTGAGGTTTCAATACTACAATGTTAAATTTTTTAGCTCTTTTGGTAAAATATCCCGACGCTTGTGGCCGTACTTGCCACAAATAAAGCACTCACCATAGAATTGATCTCCTTTCTGCCCCTACTGACCTTAGCCTTGTTGGCTCTTACCACCATTCTCTTGGCCCTGATGGAAATTTATGAAGCCATATTGTCCAGGTCTAAATCCTCCAGAATGAAGTCTCTTAGCGTAATCCCCTGAATGAGAATTCTGATCACCCTGCTTTTGCTTATTCTGAGAACTCCAATTGGTGTTACTACCCCGAGTCTTACTCGAATGACTAGCTTCGTCACTCCACTTGTTCCCCTTCACATGTAGACGATGATCAACACAATGGAATGTTATTGCATTGATCACATCTGAATAAGTCACCAAGGCTGGATTACCTTAAAAATGTTATCGGATTCTCCAAATTAACCCCTCTACAAAATGCTCCACTTTCTTAGCCTTTAAGTATTAAAATCATCAGTCACAAACTCATCCAAGCGCATGAATTCCTCATTGTATTCTACCATAGTTTTCCCTTCCCGGGAAATGTCAAGAAATTTCCACTTCATTTTAGTTTATACGGAAGGAGGAAAGTACTTGCGATCAAACCGTGCCCAGAACTCCTGGATAGTCATAATATCTCGCTCTTTTATAATGGCGACTGATTCCCACCATTTCAGTGTTGCTCTACTAGATTTAAAATAGCTAGTATTTACTTTAGTGTAACAGTACATTCAAACATAAACAAATGCATTGGGATATCTTTCTTCCATTGGAAAGCTTAGATTGAATCAGAACTCCCCTGAAACTTTGGAGGGTGGCCTTTCATAAAGGCATCACAAACTCTCTCCCATGTAGTTGGGAATTTTTATCACTGGTCAGGTTCCACCTCCTACTGCTGAAGTGGAGCCTGAGGTGCCTGCTAAGAATGAGCATTCATGGCCGCGTTTATTGATTGGGCAACAATGGAAATAATGACTGGAGCTCTAAGGTTTCCCTATGCTTGAGCTTGCTACGGCCCTAGCTCTGCTGCACCAGCACCAAGCGTCTAGGAGTCATCTGAAAAGATAGATAATTTCATAAATCTACTACCTCTTTTTTATAACTAAAGTTGAAGACATAAATTTCGCATTATGAAAACTACAATAAAAATATAAGTCTTTATATCGAAGGAAGTTACGCTAAAATGTAATAAGTCCACACAGATTCTTAAAGACATTAGTACCTGATTCTCTAATACCATCCGTGAAACCCTGTAAATTAAAATATTAGGTGATCAGTCTACTATTCAAATAAACAGGATTCATAAGTGGTCCATTCTTAAAATCACTATAAAAAAACATTTTTTATCCTCACTAAATATCCTAATAAGTCGAATGTCAATTTTAAATAACAAAGGAGAATAATAATAATTAAACAACCGTGTAATGAATAACACAACCACCATAATAATAATGACCACAATATATTGAATAGAATAATAATTAGATAAAACATCCAAATCCAAATCTTCATACAAGCCAAGAACAATACCGAGACATATCGGCTGGTATAAAGGTAATACTAAAAACCAAATGTAAAGTATAGACAATGAGCAAACACGCTCCAATGGAAATACTGAATCATAAGCTAGATGAAAAGAATGATAGATACGTATAAGCTTGAGGTCCTGCAGCATCCATAACACTACAGTACGTCAACTCTGGAATGAATCTCCTAGCCCTGTGTACTTGTGGCTGGACACCTAAAAAGTTTTGCAAAAATAGATTTTATTTGGGTCACAGACCCAATTTTTAAAAAAAAATATTTAACAAGTTTTTAAAATACGGTATGAGTAATGTAAATATCCATGTAGGATATGCGTACTCTCACATGAGTCCTTACCTCTCACTTAATGTACACACCTAATGTACTATAATATTCCTTCCTAGTTAAGATATCCACCTAACCAACTATAAACCACACTATTAATCCTTATTAATTTATAGAAATTTCTTAACCCATCTATATCTCCCATACGATACGTTAATATTATCTTACTTTCTTAATCATTTTATTCTCATTATTTTAACCTTTAGGTTCACATACTTAAAGTACATTTTAAAAATTCACAATAATCACTTCTACAACACAAAACAGAGTAGAATATCATAAGTTCATGTATATATATATATTACACTATCTAATATATACATATACCAATAGGACATCTAAACGATCAAACTCGCGGTGCATGCGCACTTTGCTATCTAGTCCATGCGTATCTCATGTACTAAGTTAAGGACTAAGGCTAGGTGTGACACCTCAACCTATAAAACGATAACACATAATGGAGGTGAACATAATCCTTAACACCATAAGGATGACGTCCATACCTAACGTATCCAAATGACCGTTAATATACTACAATCTCTCAAGGTAATGACAACATAAGTTCTATGTTCTTAGACACGAATCCAAATCCTCCCTAATAGGCACACAAAGGTAGGATTACCCACTACGCGTAACCTCCCGTGATAGCAAATATCTAGGTATGACATTACACATAATATCACAATCAACATAATATAGGTATGCACTCATCCTATATATACATATATTATATTTCAAGTTTATCCCATAAACTAATAATTTACATTTTATTCCCATTTCCCATTAATCCTAAGATCTCCTACTAATCGAAGGGATTTAAATAATTTAATTAATTATTTCAGTAGCTACCCTCAACCCGTACCTACTGGTCCAAAATCCCGAGTCATTATAATAAGCTTGAATTATAATTTAATTTCCAATAATTCTAATTCTCGATAAAGTTACTTTCGGCCTAGAAATATAAAATGTTGATTTGAGGTTTTTCTGATCTGATTTTTAACAAACATAGAATTACATAGTTGTTCAGAACATGATTTTGTACAGGAACTCGAGGTCACACGATTAATTTTCGCTTAAAACATGCCTAAAATAAACATATAATGTTCATCATTTTCCAAAACGATTTCACATGCGGTTGACTTTTGGATGTGTATGAGTTCACTTCATTTCTAGTTAGATAGTTTAATCTCTAATTGAATCACATGATTTTCTCAAATTTTGAAATCATCAATATAATATAAAACGTGTTTCTAAAAACTAATAATTAAGCAAGTATAAACAACTTGCCTCTTAGGATGATTCTGAATTTCCTTTGAAGAATATGATTTGATTTCCTCCTCCTCGTTCTTACTAAATCTCGACAGTGTATGGTGGTGGTGCAAGGGTGCACTAGGTGTTGCTCCTCCTCTAAGACCCTTTACCTTCTTGAGAAACTCTTTACTTTCTTGTAAAAGCTCTCACACTTTATCTCCTTTAGTTTCCTCTCACTTTAATTTTTCAATTCCCCTTTTGATTAGCGAAATAGTTGGTTTTAAAGTAGCTAATACCATATCTCTTCATGGGTTGGAAAAAAATGGTCAAAAGTTAACTTTTCACTTGTCAGGTCGACCCAACAATGACCCGAGACCCTATACATATGTCCAAATATAGTTTTCTAACTATTTCAATCCTTCCAGACATTTCTACGCAGTCAAAATGACTATATAGGTTCAACATATTATACTTATTTCATAATGCTCAAATTAAGTCCCGATATATCTCAAATGTGCGTCCTAACTAAGTAATTAATAATGTTTTTTTCTCACTTATGACACACTGTAACATATTCCATAATTTATATTACTTATTATCTCAGTAATATACATTTTAATTTATAATATTAAGTATTAACTTAAGTCACACGAATTAATATTTAATTTATTCCAAATAAATTTTCTAATTTAAATTTAATTAACCTAATTTAAATATCTATAAAAATACGGGTATTACATACTTGCCCCTAATAACGGGGTTTCGTCCCGAAATCCAGAAAAAGAAAAATACCTAGCAAAAACAATTATGGATACTTGTCATGCACATCATTCTCATGTTCCCACGTCGACTTGTCAATATTATGATGAACTCGCTGAACGCGGACTAAGGGCACTACTTTTGACCTCAAACGTCTCTCACTACGATCTAAGATAGCAACTGGTCTTTCCTCTAAGAACTATATGGCGGTAGATCAATCTCCTCAAGTGTAATATGGTTGTATGACAAGTCGTCCCAATTATCGTCTCAACTAAGAAACATGAAACACATCATGAATATGATGTAAATGATCCACCAACCCAAGTCTATAAGCCACTGGTTCAATCCTCTTAATTATAGGAAATGGCCTAAAATACCTTGTCGCTAATTTTCCCTTCTTCCTGAACCCATAACCCATTTTATAGGAGATACTCGAATCAATACCTAATCTCCCATGCTGAATTCCTTCAATGTCTTATTAGCATCAACATAACTTTTTTGTCTATCTTGAGCTATCCATATAAGACTTCGAATCAACTCAATCTTGGAAGAAGTGTCTTTTAAACGACTTTTGGCCTGAGGAGTTTGTTGTCCCCCACCTCTAACCAACAAGAAGGCAAATGATAAGGTTTCTCATACAATGCTTCGAAAGGTGCCGTGCTTATAGTGAACTGGTAAGAGTTGTTATATGAAAACTCCACCAGTGGAAGATACTATTCCCATCCTCCTCTAAAATCTAAGATACACATCCTCAACATGTCTTCCAGTATCTGATTAGTCCTCTCGATGTGCTAGTCCACCTGTGGATGATAGAATGTACTCAAATGCAATTCCCTACCCATAGCCTCCTAAAAACTTTGTTAAAAGCGAGACACAAAAATCTTGTACCTATGGGACAGATATCAATCAGAACTCCGTGTAATGTCATTATCTTGACAATAAACAACTGAGCCTACTGCGCTAGCATATAATATGTCCTCACTGAAAGAAAATAGGATACTTCAGTCAACCGATCCATGATGACCCATATGGTATCGTGACCTCGCTAAGAAGTAGGTAACCTAGTGATAAATCCATATAATTGCTCTCCTATTTACAAATAGGAATCTCTAGAGGATGTAAAAGTCCAGCTGGATTCTGGTGGTCCACCTTCACCAATTGACATGTGGTGCACCTAGAGACAAATTCAGTAATATCCCTTTTTATCCCACTCCACCAATATTATCGACGCATACCCTGGTACATCTTATCTCCTCGAAGATGCACTATAAAACATGAACCATGTAATTATGTCATTACTTCTTGATGTAACTCATCACCTTCAAGAATAATGAGTCTACTATTGAAGCGCTAACCTCCATCTCATCCCATAGAATAAGATTCAGCTCCTTCAGCCAAAAGCTGAAGTAATTTCTCCTAACAGAATGAGTCGGCTTCTTGAGCCTTCACAGCTCTAGTAAAAATATGGGGAGTGATGGTCATAACCGACATGAAGGATTTAGAAACTTAATCCTAATGTTAAATCTCTTTCCATTTTGCCTTCCACACCTCAGCTACATCTTCAACTGACCTCTGACTCAACGCATCTGCCACTACGTTAGCCTTCCCCGGATGGTACTGTATCTCTAATTGATAGTCTTTCACAAATTCAAGCCATTGATGCTATTTCATATTCTAATCTTTCTGCGTGAATAAATACTATAATGACTTATGATCTGTGAGAAGACAAAATTTCTCCCCCAGAAGATAATGTCTCCATATTCGCAATGTAAACACAACCGCTTCTAACTCCAAGTCACGCGTAGGATAATTATTCCCATCGGGCTTAAGTTTGTAGTAAGCATAGGCTATTGCCTTTTCCTCTTTCTGAAGTACACCCCAAGTCCTTATAAGGACGCATCGATAAATACAAGATATTGTACCCCTAGCCTGGGTAATGCAAGTACGGGTGCCGAAGTCAATTTATCCGTTATCTCATTAAAAGCTAACTGATAAGAGTCATCCCATGTGAATGGTAGCCCTTTGCGTTTTTGATTTTTCAATGAACCCGCAATATTTTAAAATTCTTGAATAAATCAACAGTAATAACCAGCATACCCCAAGAAACTGTTGACCTCTATCGGTGTCATGGGTTGTCCCCACTCCCTCACCGTAGATACCTTACTCATATCCACTGTTATTCTCTTATCAATGACAATGTGACCCAAGAATTGTATCTCTTAAATCCAAAACCCACATTTCTCAAACTTCGCATACAATTGGTGTTCACATAGTGTTTGTGGAACCATACGCAAATGCTTTACTTGATCCTCCTAAGTCTAAGAATAAACTAAAATATAATTTTTGAAGACAATAATAAATTGGTCTAGATTTTCCATGAATAATCGGTTCATCAAGTCCATAAAAATAGTTAGAATATTGGTTAGCCCGAAAGGCATAACCCTAAACTCATAAGACCCATATCACACAAAAATGCAGTCTTAGGAATATCTTGCTCCCTGATGCACAAATGATGATATCTAGATCTCAAATCGATCTTAAAGAAGTAGGAGGCTCCCCTAAGTTGATCAAATAAATCATCGATATGCAACAATGGATATTTATTTAGTATTGTAACCTTATTCAACTCCCTCTAGTCGATGCACAACCGAAGAGATCCATCCTTCTTCTTTAAAAAAAATGGGAGCACCCCAAGGAGAGGTACTCCTATGATTAAAACCCTGCCCAGAAAGATACTCAATTTGATCTCTAAGCTCTCTCATATCAGCTGGAGCCATACGCTACGGTGCACGAGCTGTCGGTCGAGTGACTGGTGCTAAGTCAATAACAAAATCAATCTCTCGACTAGGCGGTAACCCTATAATTTTCTAAAATACATAAGCGAACTCCCACATTATTGGTATTGAATCAGGGATATTACAACTCCCGTAGAGCTTTCCTCCTCTATATAATATAAATGAGTGGACAATCCTCCCTAGGAGCGAGGCACTGCCACTAGAAACATCTCCTGGCTCAAAATAGCAAAAGTAATAGTCTCACTAAAACAATCAATCGTGGCTCTGTATGATACTAAGTAGTCCATGCCAATAATAGAGTCATACTATGACGTGTCTAACACAAGAATATTGTTAGGTAAGATCAAATGCCTAATCTCTATACTCATATTTCATTAGATAAGGTAAATAAGTGACCCACTACCCAAAGGCGAGTCTACACAAGTAATGGTACTATCGATCGTATCTAAGAGCCTCGTGGACCCAACAAATCTAGTAGCAATAAATGAATGTGACGCCTTAGTGTCAAATAAAATACGACCCGTAGTCCCATGAATTAAAAACATACCTTGAACCGCGGGTGGTGCTAATGGGATTGCAGTATAATGAACATTATACACGTGCCTATACTGAAGTTGTTCTTACTACCGTGGAGCTGCTAGAATAGTAGGTAAAGCTAGAACTATCGCATGAGCTGAGGGCAGCGGGATAAATAAGCCTCTGTGGTTCTGGACGAACAACCTGCTGATGAATCCTCCAGAACAAAGTCTCTTAACGTAATCCCCTGGTTGAGAATTCCGCTCACCCTTCTTTTACTGATTCTGATAACTCCAATTGGTGTTACTTCCCCAAGTCTTACCCAGCTGCCTATATTCATCACTCCTCTTATTCCTCTTCACATGCAGATGATGATCAACAAAATGTAATAGGTCTGCATTGAACACATCTGATTAAGTCACCATGGCTGGATTACCCAACAAATGTTATCGAATTCTCCAAGTCTTAGCCTATATATTAAAATCATTAGCCACAAATTCATCGAAGCCCGTGAATTCCTTTTCATATTTGGCCACACTTTTCCCTTCTTAGGAAATATTAAGAAATTTCTGCCTCATTTCAGTTTGAACGGCGGGAGGAAACTACTTGTGGTTCATCATGACCAAAACTCCAGGATAGTCATATCATATTGCTCATGTATAGTGGTGACGGATTACCACCATTACAGTGCAGACCTTACTAGCTTGAAGGTATCTAGTATCTTCTTCTGCATATCAGTACATTCGAATATACGTAAATTCATTTGGATATCTTTCTTCCATTGGAAAACTATTACTACATCATAACTCCCCTGAAACAACGAAGGGTGGCCTTTCATAACAGTATCACGATCTCTCTCCCATTCAGTTAGGAATTACTTTCCCTTGCCAAGTGCCACCACCTACTGCTGAAGTGGAGCCTGAGGTGTGTGCTGAGCTTGAGCATTCCTTATTGCGTGTACTGCTTGGGCAACAATGGAGGCAATGTCTGGAGCTGTAAGGTTTCCCTGTGCTTAAGCCTGCTACGTCCTTGGTTGTGCTTCCCCAACCCTTGGTGCACTTCTGGGAGGCATCTAAAAAGATAGATAATTTCATAAATCTACTACCTATTTTTTATAACTAAAGCTGAAGTCGTAAATTATGCATTACGAAAATAACAATCCTAATATAAGGCTTTATATTAAAGGACGCTACGGTAAAATGTAATAAGTCTGCACATATTCCTAAAGACATTAAAACGTGATGCTTTGATACCATCTATGACACACCGCTAATTAAAATATTAGGTGATCAGTCTACTATTTAATTAGATATGATTCGTAAACGGTGCATTCTTTGCATCACTGTCGAAAAATATTTTTTTTCCATCACCAAATATATTAATAAGCTGGGTGTCAATTTTAAATAACAAAAAATAATAATAATTAAACAACAGAGTAATGAATAACATAACCACCATAATAATAATGACCACAATAAACTAAATAGAATAACAATCAAATAACATATCCAAATCCAAATCTTCATACAAGCCAAGAACAATATCGAGATAAATCGGCTGGTATAAAGGTAGTACTAAAAATAAAATACAAAATCTAGACAATGAGCAAATACGCTCGAATAGAAATACTAAACCATAAGATATATGACAAGAATGATAGATACATCTAAGATCGAGATCCTGCAACATCCATAGCACTGCAGCACGTCAACTCTGGAATGAATCTCGTAGACCTGGTGTACCTATGGTTGAGCACCTGCAAAAATAGACTTGATTTGGGTCAGAGCCCTAAAAATATTTTAAAAATATTTAACAAGTGTTTAAAATGTTGCATTGTGAGTAATGTAAATATCCATGTTAGATATGCGTACTCTCACATGAGTCCCGACCTCTCAGTTAATGTGCTCACCTAACGTACTATAATATTCCTTCATATTAAAGATATCCACCTAACTAACTATAAACCACTCGATTAATCCTTATTAATTTATATAAATCTCTTAACCCATCCGTATCTCCCATATGATACGTTAATATTATCTTACTTTCTTAATCATTTTATTCTCATTATTATAACCGCTTAGGTCCACATACTTAAAGTACATTTTAAACTTTCACAATAATTACTTTTACAATACATAACAAAGTAGTCTATCATAAGTGTTTGTATATGTATAGATTACACTATCTAATATATACATATACAAATATGAAATTTGAACGATCAAACTCGCGATGTATGCATACTTTGCTATCTCATCCCTACGTACCTCATGTACTTAATTAAGGACTAAAACTAGGTGTGACACCTCAACCTATAAAACAATAAACACATAATGGAGGCGAACATAATCCTCAACACCATAAGGATGACGTCCATACCTAATGTATCCAAATAACTGTTAATACACTACATCTCTCAAGGTTATGACAACGTAAGTGCTATGTTCTGGGGCACGAATCCAAATCCTCCCTAATGGGGACACAAAGATAGGATTACTCACTATGAGTAACCTCCTGTGATAACAAGTAGCTAGGTATGACATTACACATAATATCACAATCAACATAATATAGACATGTAATTACCCTATACATACATAGAGTATATTTCAAATTTACCCCGTAAACTAATTGTTCACATTTTATTCCCATTTTCCATTATTCCTAACATCTCTTGTTAACCAAAGGGATTTAAATAATTTAATTAATTATTTCAGTAGCTACCCTTAACCCATACCTACTAGTCCAAAACTTGAATCATTATAATAAGCACAAATTATAATTTAATTCCCAATAGTCCTTTTACTCAATAAAGTTACTGTTAGCCCAGACATATAAAATGCCAATTTGAGGCTTTTCTGATCCGATTTTGAAAAACCATAAAACTACAAAGTTGTTCTAAACATGATTTTATACAGGCAATCACGTTCACACTACCAATTTTATCTTAAAACAGACCTAAAATCAACATACAATGTTCATCATTTTCTATAACGATTTCACATGCATTTGACTTTTGGATTCGTATGAGTTCACTTCGTTTCTAGTTAGATAGTTAAATCTCCAATTGAATCACATGCTCTTCTCAAATTTTGAAATCATCAATAAAATATATAATCCTAATCATGAGTTCTATAATCCCAATTGATATTATCTCAAATCAAAACTTCCTAAACTTGGGTTTTTATTCAAAATCCTATAATCTAGCATGTGTTTCAACAAACTCATAATTAAGCAAGTTTAAAAAACTTGCCTCTTAGGATGATTATGAATTTCCTTTGAAGAAGAGGATGTGATTTCCTCCTCCTCGTTCTTCCTAAATTTTGGTGGTGTATGGTGGTGGTTTAAGGTGGCTCTAAGTGTTGCTCCTTTTCTCAGACCATTCACCTCCTTGAGAAACTCTTCCCTTTTTTTGTAAAAGCTATCACACTTTCTCTCTTTTGGTTTCATCTCACTTTAATTTTTTGATTCCCCATTTTCTTAGCCAAATATTTAGTTTTAAAGTAGCTAATCCCGTATCTCTTCATGGGTTGGAAATTCAAAGGTCAAAAATTGACTTTTCACTTACCGGGTTGACCCAGAATTGATTCGAGACCCTATACATATGCCCGAATATAGTTTTCTAACTATTTCGACCATTCCAGACACTTCTACACAGTCAAAATGACTATATGGGTTCAACATATTATACTTACTTCGTAATGCTCATATTAAGTCCCAACATATCTTAAATGTGCGTCCTGATTAAGTAATTTATAATTATCATTTTTCTCTCTTACGAAACACTTTAACATATTCCATAATTTATATAACTTATTCTCTCAGTAATATACATTTTAATTTATAATATTAAACATTAAATCAAGTCACATGAATTAATATTTAGTTTATTTTAAAAAAAATCCCAATTTAAATTTAATTAACCCAATTTAAATATCCATAAAAATACGGGGACATGGTGAAAGACCCAAAATCACTCTAGAGGGTATGGTAGCATAGCCGACGGCGGTATACAGATATTGAAAGATTCCGGCAAGAAGATAATGAAAATGGAACATATCAAGAAATGGGTTGTGCGGCGAATATTTGAAAAGACAACCTAACTTGAATGAATTAATAAATCTTCCGATAAAGGATAAAGTGTACAAAAAATGTGAAAATTGATTAATATCCATAAGTTAAAGGAATTATAAAGTGAAAAGATTAAATGGGTGGTTAAGCAACCTAAAGAGGTTTAACCCATAATTAACATAGAGGTGTGTTTATGAAAGGTTTTCAAAAGAAAAATAAGTATTTTTAACACGATGTTCACGTGTGTTGAAAGGTAATTTTCAATGACAATACTAAGATAAATTTGGTATGAGAAATAAGAAAAATTCAGTAAAATAATAAATTTTCCTTAAGCAAGGGGTGTTGTTTAAAATATTTAACCGGGTGTGTTAAACTAAGAAATAAATATCAAATCAAGTACAAGGGGATCTCTTTTACAAACTTACGGTGAATTAATCGGGATAAGTAATGCTTTTGAAATAAAAATTATTTCATATATATATATATATATATTTTCACCGTTCCATTCTGTAGTGCATTCTTGTATTTTCCTACTGGGCATTTGACTCATTCCCTCATCTTTGTTACGACAGGTTAGGTATGATTTCGTATTTTGAGAGCATTATACATGTAAGTATTCTCTTTTTTTTTACGTTAGTAGCTCTGTATGCTTGGATTTCGGGGACGCTGCCCACGGATCCCTCACCTAGCTTTATTTAAATGGAAATCGCATGCTAAACAAGTGAAATGTTAAATAAATAAAATTAGACTAACAACATTATGTAGGTTGTTTCATTACATTTCACACCTAATGCTTAGGTCGGACCGGGTTGACCACGTATAGCCCATAAATTCGGGTCGGGGAGTTACAAAATGGATAGAGGATGAACCTTTGGTGAACATAAAGGATGCCAATATGATTAGATTTATATGAATAAACACCTTGACCTAAATTGGCATGATGATACCGATCATCACTGACTATGGGATGTAATTTAAGAGTGGAACTTTTCAAGACTTCTACAATAGCCACGACATCAAAGACCACTATAATTCGATAGCTTACCCATAGAGAAATGGGTAGGACGAGGCTTCCAACAAAACAATGCTAGACGGGATGAAAAAGAGTCTAGAAAATGCCAAGGGTTATTAGGTGGATGAGTTTCCCCATGTTCTTTGGGTATATCATACAATGGTCAGGAGGTCGAGTGGGGAAGCGCCCTTCGCCTTAGCTTATGGGATGGAAGCCATAATTCATTTTGAAGTAGGCTTATCGACCATGAAGACTACTATTTCCGTCCACTGTCTGAACAAAGAGATCATAAGGACTGATCTATACCCACCTGAAGAAAGGAGAGAGAAGTCCTTGATTAAACTGGATTCTTACTAATAACAAATGGCCAAGAAGTACAACAAATATGTTAATCCTAGGAGATTTCAGGTCAGAGATTACATCATCAGAAAGGTTATTGGCAGCCCAAAGAAGACATCAGATGGAAAGTTAGGTCCCAATTGGTAAGGACCCTTCAAAATTATCAAAGATGTCCTCTAAGGATCCCACCATTTAGAAACAATGGGGGGCATGTAGATCCCTAGTGCCTGGAATGCAACTAATATGAGGAAATTATATTTTTAGCTTTGTTGAAATTTTAAAGTTTTGTTTATTGAATACTTTAAAGTTCAATTAATGCAATTAGCTTTCTTATTGTTCCAAATGATACGCCAACTTTGTTATAACAAATCTATCTTTTTTATCTGATTATATCTGATCGCTGGTTGAAATACCCGATCAAACACTAATCGTCAATTCGAATGCCTTAGTAAGATTACACTTAATCAAACTCCAAGGTCACATGTTTTTGTCATTAATAAACACGAAAGCATCAAGAATTTCTCAGGAAAGAAAAATAACTACTGGGAATCCCTAGGCACTAAGTGTATCGACCATAGTCGGCTAAAATCTTAAATGAGTGGATGGCCCTGTGACTAGGTTTATTTTTGCCATAGTTTGTCATAAGCCTAAAACCATGTGACGACACTTTCTAAAAGGTAAGGAAAACAATAAATACATGCTCAACATTAAAAATAGGAAGTGCAAGATATGGAGTTGACTTATTATTTCACTCATAAAATTCATTTTATAAAAGCCCGAGTCGGTACAATTACAAAATGGATATATGCATGATAAAAGCAACCGTCATCTTTGGTGAATCACTATCTTAATGACACAAGCTTGATGATAATCATCTGGGTAAGGCTAGAACTCTTCGTCACTATCGTGAGATGATAAGTAATTATTCACTAATTAGAATGGGACTGCATTAAGAGGAATTCAACTCTCATCTCTCCTAAGGGGAGGATGACGATAAGTAAGGCATTCCACCTAGTACCTAATACCAAAGCTCAGAACTTTAGGGAACTTCATAACAACTAGGTCATTGAGATGACCATAATTATAAGACACCTTCTTGGCTTCATCTTAGAGAAAAGGGGCTTCCATCCCACCCTCGTTGTGACCAATAATCGAAACTGCACGGGGAACCTTCAAAAATTAGTACTTCAACTTCATTATCTGGCGATTCATGCTCTACTTGATCACCTCATTCTTATGATAGTTCTCTTTGGTCTTATCGAGACTCTCCTTGAGAGAATTATTCTCACTCGATAGTAGCTCAGTGATATCTCTAACCTCCTTAGCTTTGATCTGAAGGACCTCCACCAATCGGGCCTGCTCACTAAAAGAAGTCATCATTTTATGATGCGCTTGTCGAACATAGAAGAACACTTCAGGATTTCAGCTAGAGGCCTCCCAATAAAGGATCAAATCCAAGTCTTCACTCTCCTGGGGTATTGAACAAGGGCCAAGTTATTTTTAAACTACAAAGATCAAAGAAATGACCTTCAGAGATAAGAGAACAAAATAAATCAAGCAGTCAGTAGTTAGGCAAATTATGACAAGAAAAAAATAGAATTTTTCGCTCAAAAATAAAAGGATGGGGAAATCCCTTATAACATGTTTATCAAAAGATAGGGAAATATAAAAAAATAAGGAAACCTAAACATAGCCTAGCTCTCCCTTCCTTATCTTTCACCCACTATTTATTGGATAGACCCTTGTTTTGATGGAAACCTGCTTATTCTACTCAACCCCATCCTTTGTCAGGCCACTGCCTGAGGCATCACCCTCTTCCTCATCCCTTTTTTAGGGAGACTGGATCATGCTTGCTATAAATTTTGGACTCATGAGGGACCTCAGTCTTGGCCAATTCTATGTCCTGAGCCTTTTTAAAGTTATACTAGCGAATATAAACCAAATAATTCTTAGTTCGACCAAAGGTGTAGTCGAACCCTTTGTCATAGGCCTTATCCCTGATTGTTAGTGCCTCGAAAAGGATCCAAGCATTCCCCTTAGTAGCCTTCTTTAGTTGCTCATTTTTTGGCCTCATCTTGGCCATCTACAGAATGATATCCTTCTTTTTGGTCTTGTAATCCTTCCTGATGTCCTTGCAAGCCTCTTGGGACTTGGCCAAAGTGTGCTCCAAGTCGTCATTGGCTTTGGCCCGATCGGCCCTTATTTCTAAGATATCGCTAAAGTCCCCCACGAACTGCAAAGGAAAAGTCGATCATAATTAGTATTATATAAAAAGTCTAAGTTGAAGATCTGATCTAAGTTTTAAGGCTTACCATAGATAACGCCTGAGTGGTGTGAGAAACTAGTTAGTTGGTGGTCAACCTGAACCTGCTCCCTATTCATGTCCAAAATGCCCCCCTCAACAACACGGGGGCTAAGTCATGGTTCTTAGACACACACATGATTTGGAGGCCCTTCCTCTTAGCGAGGGAATCCACGATCTTGGTGGGAATGATTACAAAATCATAAGGACCAACACCAATACTGCTCTTCTTTTGTGATTGATTTTTTATTAGGAGTGTCCAACAAGGTGACGAGGTGAGATGGACTTCCAATATCCTTCCTTTTGGAAGGCTAGGCTTTTGGGGAACTGGGCAGGTTAGACTCATCCAATGGAGTGGGGATTTTTCTCCTTATTCTGAGACTAGGACTTTGATGTGAAAAGCATTGGGTTCCATTTTCTTGGAATATTCTCCACATAACAAGGAATAAGAGGATGTTAGTGCAAATTCACGTGAATCCTGCTCGATCAAAACAAAATACAACCAGAAAGAAATAATCAACCTATCTAATGACCTATACTAGGGCCCCTAATACCTTTATAGGGCTCACCACCCTCAGGAGTTAGTGGATGCTTCTACTTATTCATAATAAATCCATGAATCCAATATCCCTTATTGGAGTCAGGGATATTTACAACAAGGACTATGTCAGCCCTTCTCTCCATGAAACTTAAGGTGTTGTAGTTCGATTTGACCCATGAGTAGAAACATCTAATTTTAGGGATTTTGATTTGGGTTTCTTATTAGTCATTGATTCTACGCACCCCATTCACAATCCTTTATATGTCTGGGGGCACATTGAGAATGCACGACCCTAAAAAACTCTTAAAATTTTATAAGGTATAGGGGAAAAGTGATTCCACCCTAAGAAATGGAATGAGTGTGCAACTGGTGACCCTTCCAAATTATAACAGTCTTCGAGTTCCTTAGCATACTTAATCACAACCCAATCGAGAATGGAAAATCTCTTCTTAAACTCTCCTATAGTTTTCTTTCTCACTGCATAAACCATTTTCTTGATCCAAGAAGAAATATAACAAAAAAATATGAAAAAATAAAGAAGAATATATGATCGTTTGAAAAAAATCACAGAGAAAATGGAAAATGAGAAGAAAAGAAGACTAACTAGTAAAGAAGAATGCATAAAGATTTAACGCTTCGAATAGTGAAGATGAAGATGCAAAATGGCAGTAGGTAAAGGATTTGACTTATTTGGTTTAACTTCCCATACAATACATCATTTAGAACAGAATCCTAGGTGAAGACTGGTATATGCACCTTACCTTTTGGTTACCTTGGGATACAGATTACCAGCATACCCTTAGATTATGGGGAAAAATTACCCTCCATACATAACGAATATAACAAAATGAATTTTTATCTTAATAAAAATTAGAACTGCTAGTGCTCTTTAACCTCATCCTCAACTGGTGATTAGAAATCAATGCCAACCAAAGTTAAATTCCATTGGAGATCGAATCTCTTCACCCCTTATAGGATGAAAAGCTTTAGTGGTAATTGTGTGGGATTTATTATAATTGTCTGACCTGATCAGAATAGCTGACACCTGTCTGACATCTCAAATAAATGATCGAGAATTGAAGATAGGAGCAAAAGGAGATCTGATTAATGAATATCTCAGGCTTGGATCTGTTCGATCATACCGTAACTACATCCAAAAGTCATAGAGTCCTACACAGTTTATTCTGACTATAAATTTAACACTCAGCCCTAAGAAAAGGGGCATGTAATTCTTGTTATTGCAAATTAATCAATACAAAGAGAGAAACACCACGTGGATATAGTAATGTTACCAAACCATGTATACCTTGTGTTGTGTGATTTTCGTTTACTATTTGATTTTATTTTCTTGGAAATAATCTAAGTAGTATTTTACCACCCAAAGTAATCTATCCCTATCAAACAGTAACCGGGAAGATTCATGGTCTTCATTTTCTTTGATGACATTTTTCTTTTTCCAAATGTTTCACTGTCATTTGAAGTTTAACGTTATTTTTAGATAAAATTTTATTTTGATAAACAAGATCATAAAATGAACAAGATAGATCATCACCTTCAAAATTTAACACGAGTTGTATAAATTTTAGCGCTAGAGTGATTTACAATATCGGACAGAGTGATATCCCCGAGTAAAATATGACCCTTTTTAATTCACATAATCTCCCGCATTTGGTCATTAACATAAAAGTCCATATTCACAAACACTTAGTCTACCTATAGGTGATTAAACCTAATAAAAAGAGGTCTTTCTTTGATACCAGTTGAGAGTGCTTGTACTCAAAATCAAAATGGATGGGCGATACCCTTTTAAATTCACTTGTTAATAAGGAGACAAGGTTTCCTTTAAATCTCGTTAAGGGTAGAAAATACAAGCCCTAAGGTCTATATAGAAAATTATTTACCAAGTAGAGTACACCAAATTTCATTTTTAATTTTAGGTGACTTCATCTAAATTCAGAAAGGTAAACAATATATCACCACAACAAGGCGAACGCGGAAAAACCCACAACATAAAAAAATTCAGGCCGATAGAATGACAAATGAACTATGGTAGAGTATTACACCTAGAAGACAAAGACTTACAATCACACCGTGCTATGACCGACTATAAATTATTTCACATTATATCTTCGACCAATGGGAATGCATCAACAGTTCGAGAATGCTTCACAATAGTCGTCGATTTTGGTCACAACTAGTATCTTCTTTAAGTCAGAATTAACAATCCTCCTTTTGAAGTGGAAGAATAACTTTTTGTTCCAAATCCCACAACAAAGTTAAGAAGCCTCCAACAAGTATCATACCATTTTCCAGGTCTGTGAAGAACCTAGAGTGATTTTATTTTTCAAAAACGACTTTACTTATAAATATATTTTGAGATAATTAAAATCTAACCTAGAGAGATTTGTTCAATGTTTAAAAATATTTTAAAACAAATAAATTTGCTTCGAAATATTTTTATACTAAAATAGGCATATTAAAACAAAAATATCTCAAGAATATAAGTGAGAGAAAAACAAGATTTAAAACATGGCAAAAAACAAGATTCAACACACAAAGAAGTTTTTTTCTTACAAAGATTTTCGCTCTTAAAATGAATTTTTAGTCTAAGAAGAAAAAAAAATTGAATTTCAAAACGTTTTGCCTCTCAAAGTATTCACAAACCACACTTTAAAATGAAGTATAAACCCACAAATATATACACAAAATCTAGAAAGAGAAGCTTGTGGCGACGAGTAGGTAAGGTGTAGGATTAAATTCAAGTGACAATATGCAAAAGATAAAAATATATGGTTGTATCTTTAGTGTTGCATGAGTAGCGAGAAAAGATGTGCATAATCTAGACAAAAATGAAAGCTTTTTGCATCAGACTATACATCTTCGCAACTCTGAAAATTTTCATCACTGTGGAGATGCTTTAGCAAAACAGGTCGCGGTTAAACTAAAGAAAGCCCTGGGTAAGTGCGCGCCTAGTGAAAGGCGTTTGTTGCGATGATGTTGGGGAGATAGATCTGTTGCAACCAAGAAGGTCCATTAAGTTAAAGTTTGAACCAAGTCCAATTTTTAACTTAATTGAGAATGTTGCGATATCGATGATCAATTTAATTTGTAAATTTCCACACTTTAAACTTATTTAATTAGAGTCAATCTTTGATCTAAATTAATTAACCCTAAAATATGCATCTATGTGAATAAATCAATCATGCTATAAAAAACAATCACAAATTACCGGACACACTAATTTCAGGAAAAATCCCCCGAAAGGAAAAACCTTTATTTCTATAAATGTTTGCAATTGCAACGTACAACACATTTACAGAAATCTGTAATAAATCAATCGCAACAAACTCACATAGAAATCAACAATGGACTCACCCAAGAACCCATAAGAACCGCAAGTTTGTCTCCAGTAAGGAACACCCTCAAGTCTTCCCAAGTGATCGCAATCATCAGCAAGTAACTCCCTCAGGAGCTACCAATCTAGCAGTAGAGATGGCACTCCTGAAGAACAAACTTCAACAAGAAGTGATTTGGGTTCCACAAAAGATTCAAAAAATAATTGGGGTGATTTGGTGAAACAAAACTAGTTTTTTCACCTAAAACATGAAGACTTAACGTTCTGCCAAAAGAAGTTTTCGTGTATCAAAAGTCTCAATGAAAAAGGCATTTAAAACATGTATTTATTGCTGATAAAAAATGTTGAGGCGACGAATGTCATTAGAAGTCGTTACTAACGACCTTGCAAATGACCTTTAAAAAACAAAAACTTTACGAGTTCGTTTGAAGAAAATAAGAAATGACCCTTCGAACAACCTTTCAAATGACATTACCTATTGTTAGAAGTTGTCGATTGAACGACATGTCAATGTCATTTGAATGACATTTCCTTGTCGTCTGAATGACTGGGTCGAGAAAATATTATTTAAAAAAGCTCGCCTACATGTCTTGAAAAATTAATTCTTAGAAAAAAGGCCTCATTTTGTTTTAAAACAGTTTCAAAAAGTATCCAATACTAACGTAAAGGAATTACGAAACTTAAACACATTCTATATTGATTTAGGAGTTTTAGGATTAAAGATGGAATTCCAACTTTTAATCCCAAAACTCCTAACTCAATATAGAATGTGCTTAAGTTTTGTAATTCCTTTACGTTAGTATTGGGATACTTTTACTCCTAACTCTTGCAACCAAATTGTGATAGACTAAATAAATAAAACCAGGCATGCAAAGTCAATCACAATATGTGGAAAAATCCCCCAAAGGGGAAAAACCATTTATTTCACTATAATATGTAACGACTTAAAATTACAACGAAATACAATTTTGACGCACGAATACTCGCAGGTGTTGATTCGTCATCACTGGCATCTGTCAGCAAGAGGTCCCGCAAGAACTCCAATATCAGTAGTGGATAAAGACCCTTCTTCTCCACAAGGTTACTCCAAGATCAGTAGAACAATTGTATTTAGGGTTTAAAGATGCACACAAATGTTTCGGAAGGATTTTTGAATCAAAAAGGCATGAAGCCTTGAAAAAATGAAGTCTATTTCTGGGCAGAATATTTGCAGAAATATCAGTGCCAAAAAACTTGAAAAACGCGTATAACGAGCACTGTTATTTATACTAAAATCGAGGCAGGACATTGCTCGAACGACAAAGGCACGTCGCTCGAATGACCTGATGTGTCGCTTGAGCGACTTCGCGCGACATGCACAGTTGTTTAAACAACACTGTGCTATTGCTGAATGACCTCAACGTTCAAAAGAACTCGCCTCTGTTCTTATAAAAAGTTATGCTTTCGAGATAAAAACAAATGAGACTTCAAAAATAATTTTCGAAAAATTCCCAAATATTTGTGAAAATATTAAACACTCCAAATAAACTATTTTACCATAAATGCGAGTGGAGTTGTGGTAATGGTTGAAGGGAACAAGGAATGAATCATGGTACAAGTGATGAAGATAATGTAGGCATAGATTAGGATCAAGGCCGTCGTGGATGATCGTGTTGGTGTGCAGAATGTAGTGGTATCAGACATACTAACTGTTGTCTAGGATAAATAGAAAATTTCCTAAATTCTAACTCAGACATTTATAAAATCATGTCCTTAAAAATCTCCCCCTATGTCTATGCCGGTATATGCATAAAAAATTCGAATTATGCTACCCAAACCAAAACCAAATGACATACAACTTATTTTCCCCATTAAACCCAAAAATTGTAAATACTAAATGACATGTCTTCAAATAAACTTCAACATTTTCAAATATCCAACTCTTCAATTTTTCTTTGTCATCATCAGGGTGTACAAAAGTAATCCTCAATTAAGTACCTACACATATGAGACAAGAAACAATACCCGTGATGCACAACTATTTGAAATATAATGATAAGCAAAAGGAAGTAACAATTTATGCTCAAGCAAATCACTATAGAAACAAACAAAATTCTCCCTCATAATTCGTTCTCCCCTTTTTTATGATGTCCCCAAATAGACAAATATGAAGAACATAAAGTTAAATGCAAATGGAGAATGTCACGAGGTAATCAAACTTTCTCTTTTTCAACTTTTCAAGATTTTTCTTACAAAATATACAATAAATAATCACACCATGAAAGAACACCAAAACAACCAAGTCGGTGAAAGCGAAAATGTAGGGATGTGAACAGATTCGACAGGAAAATTAATACATACAACCATAATATATGTGCACGATGAATGTCGGATATTCCTATTGAGTGAGATCAACATCTTCCTTAGGTGTAAAAATAGTGGAATTAAAAGAAATTGACTCAAGAAAATCAACACATCAAAGCTCAAAGTGATTTCCACATCAATAACGTCCAAAGCGATGTAACATTTTTTCATGACTTTCAAGGACGTGCAAACCCATTTTTCATTTCTTTCCATAGAAACTCCCTCATAAATAATTATAAATCATATTTTTCTTTTGAGGTGATGAAACTAAAACCTATTGGCCCATTTGATTGGCATATTTATCTTTTTATTGGCATGTTAATTTTTTTCGGGCTCTTTCCAAAGGTGGCTTTCACGATGAGTTAGTTTTGAACTCTCGTAGATCTTTCCCGTGATTCACTCATCATAGTTTTTTGTAGTTAAATCCTCACTAAAAATGGTTTTTACATGCACTACTATCTTGTCAAGTTTTATCGCATTTTGGTCATTTTATAGACATAATTGAGATGGAAACACTCAATACAATATGTGATAGACAAGTACAATACTCAAATAATACCATGCATATGTGCAATAAAGGAGATAAGGATTCAAACATGTGAAATATATCACTAACCACATCTCAAAGACTCCAAACAATATAAAGCACATGGATGAAATGATGTAGCATCTCAAATCACTATCAAACAGTCACATGAAATATGGAATGAAGTTGTGAGTATGGATATCTTAAATGTTCATCCATAAACGGTGTAAACAAAATACAAAACTCTTTTTGTGTTTTTCAAAAATTTTATAAAAAGAAAATCTTTGTGACTTTTTCTAAATTTTTAAAAAATAAAATAAAATCCTTTTGGAATTTTCAATTTTTCAAACTTAAAAAATCAAACAAATAAAGATACAAATTATACAATCTAGAGATAAGAATCAGATGATATGAACATGAAAAATGCATTCTACTCTAGACATGGTGACCAACCCTCAGTCAACTATGCTAATTCCTAAAGACTTCTTAAGACTCTTTAATCTAAGGTCATCTAAAGGCTTCATGAAAAAATCGGCTAACTGGAGGTCGGTAGATACAAAACTCAAGGATACTACCTTTTCCTCTGCAAGGTCACGGATAAACTGCTCGCGTATCCTAATGTTCTTTGTGCACGAATGCTGGACTGGATTACGAGATATGTGTATCGCGCTCATGTAATCACAGGAAATCATGGTGTCCTGTGATATCCCATAATCCTCCAACATTTGATTCATCCACAGAAGTGGTGTCCAACAACTCCCGATAACTATGTACTTAGCTTTCGTAGTGGAGAAAGAGATGGAGTATTGCTTCTTACTCAACCAAGAGACAAGAGTAGAACCAAATAAAAAACACGCACCAGAAGTGATCCTACATCCATCTACATCCCCGACCTAGTCGGTATCTGAATAGGAGGATAAAGGTCATTGGTATTAAAGGAAAAAAAAATGCCAAGTCAGAGAGTCCCACTCACGTATTTGATAATATATTTAAGACTGGGTGTGACTCTTTCGAGGGCGCTTAATATCGCGCACAGACTCCAACACTAAAGGTTATTTCGGGATGACTGGCTATCAAGTAGATAAGACTACCTATCATACTCCAATACAAGGTTTGCTCTCCGTCCTTGTCTGAAGTGTCCTTACTAAGCTTTATTGAGGTACCCATCGATGTACGTTCGTGCTTAATGGTGTCTAGACCAAATTTCTTCATAAGGTCTCTAGCGTACTTGGATCGGGAGATGAACATCCCATCCTTTAGCTGACGAACCTGGAGACCAAGGAAGAAAGTAAGCTCACTAATCATGCTCATCTCAAAATCACTCTTTATCTCCTCTCAAAGTGGTGAGCATGCTGGGAGCACGTGGGTCCAAAGATTATGTCGCCCATATAGACCTAGGCACTAAAAATAGCACCATCATCCCTCCTAATGAACAATGTCATATTAACTCCTCCTTTCTTGAAGCCACGTGCTAAGAGATAGGAAGTAAGCCTCTCTTACCAAGCATGGGGTGCTTGCTTCAAACCATACAAGGCTTTTCTTAGATAGTAGACGTGATCATGGTGCTTAGGGTCTTCAAACCCTTTTGTTTGTTCCATGTAAACCTCCTCCTGTAGAATTCCATTCAGAAAGGCACTCTTGACATCCATATGATATAACTTGAAGCGCAGATGACATGCGATGGCAAGTAGTAAGCGGACAGACTCAAGCCTCGCAATAGGAGCGAAAGTCTCGTCAAAGTCTACACCCTCCATCTGTGTGTAGCCTTGAGCGACCAACCTAGCCTTATTTCAAATAATAGTACCAGTCTCATCCACCTTATTCTTGAAGATCCACTTGGTACCTATCACATTTGTTTCACTAGGTCGGGGGACTAGTTCCCAGACATCATTCTTTCTAAACTGAAGCAACTCATCCTGCATAGAACATATCCAGTGTTCATCTTTGAGTGCTTCCTTATAGTTCTTGGGATCGACTTTGGACGTGTAGAAAACATGGCTAACAATGTTCTCTAGTTGAGCACGACTCTTGAACCCTAGGGTGGGATATCCTAGAATAGTGGAAGGATCATGACTCTTGCGAACTCAAGAAGGAGTGTCCCCTAAGTCAGGAATGGGGTCCACTCTAGGTCTGGGAGGCACAATGGGATCATTAGCAGAAAGTGCGTCAGCCTCACACAAAAGGTTAGAATCAATAAACGTCAGTGGTTCATCATCTTTCATGGTAACGCTTGATGACTCCATAACCTTAGATTTACTCAGGTTAAAAACTCAATATGCTCTACTAGTCAATAAATATCCTAACAATATTCCCTCGTCGCTCCGAAAGTCAAAGTTTCCTAATTTCTATTTATCCCAAAGGATGTAACATTTACTCCCAAAGATAAGAAAATATGAAAGGTTGGGCTTCTTTCCAATCTATAATTCATAGGGAGTCTTAAGTGTATGTGGAAGAAGGTAAGCTCTATTCACCGCATGACATGCACTAGACACCGCCTTTGCCAAAAATCTCCTAGCAACTCTACAACCTAGAAGTATAAATCTAGCCATCTCCTGAATCGTCAGATTCGTCCTCTCAACAATCCCATTTTGTTAAGGAGTCTTCACGGCCGATAATTCATGTTTGATCCCGAGGCTATCATAGTAAAGATCTACTTTAGCTTCCATAAACTCAGTGACATTTTCACTACATATTTTATTGATAGTGACTCTATGTTGATTTTACATGACACGACACTTGATCGTAAGAAATTTTACAGTATCAGATTTTTCTCTCAGAAAACCTACAATTAAATAATGAGAGAAATCATCTACCATCATGAGGATATACCTCTTACCACCCAAACTCTCATTACGAGTAGGACCCATAAGATCCATGTGTATCAACTCAAGCACTCGTGGAGTGGTTATGGAATTCAACTTCCTGTGGGGACTACGGACTTTCTTTCCTAACTGATAGGGTCCACAAACCGAGGAAGTTAGCCTTTTCAAGTGATGGCAAGTCACGTACTAAGTCATTTTTAGCTAATTTCTCCAAATCTCTAAAGTTCACATGACCTAGATGTTGATGCCATAGATCCATAGGAGTGATCGTGGCGCTGTTGCAGAAAAATAAGGACTTGGTCACAATACCATATCAATTATCTTCAGTCCTCACCCCTTGCAATAGAAGTTTACCGGATTGATCATAAACATTTCATTCGTTCTGGTCAAACTTTACTGCAAAGTCAGCCTCGCACACCTAGCAAATGCTGAGAAGGTTTGCTTTCAAACCTTTGACGTAAAAAATATCCTCTAGCTTAGGAAATCCTAGTATATATATTATACCTCATCCTATTATGCTAGATTTTCTCCCGTCTCCAAAGGTTACTTTACCTTCCTTGCGATCCTCTAGGTAGGTAAAAAATGAGACATCACCTGTCATGTGTCTGGAGCACCCACTATTGAAATAGTACTGAGAAGTGTTATGTGCTTTAAGAGCAATATAAACAACAAGGGCTTTTACGTCGAGTGTAGGTACCAAAGATGAGGTAACCTTCTGTTTGCCCTTATCATTGTTGGCTCTAACCGGAATATTAGAAGTGTCTACGATGACATAAAAATCCATTGGAACTCTCATATTAGATTCTAAGAAGTGGCGACTAAAGACTCAACCTTTTATCCAAGACTCAAAAGTCGCTAGTGGCACGTGGTGGAGCAAATGTATGTCGTGTTCGAACCAAACTATAACAAAACTCCCTAAGATGGACCTATCTTTTGCAGTAGGTACAAAAGTACACAAGCTTTGGTCGACCTTGGTTTGCTTTTCTTGGCCAAACTTTTCTTCGGGGTTTTTGGCGATGGTCATATGGGTTCTTAGTAAACTCAGGAACCAGTTCCGGTGTCACATGTGATGTGGAGGCACTATCCAAACCAATTTCCTGCCTTTCACCAAAACCTAAAGTAGGGGCGAGGAGCATCTTTCCCATATTTCTTGATCTATCCTCAATCTTTACCTTAACTTCCTTGGCCACCTCAAGGTCATGAGTAAGATGGGCTACAAGGGATTCAAGTTTCTTTTGAGTGTTCATGGAGTTTCAGAGCTCACTCGTAAGACTAGCCACTTGCTTGGTCAAGTCCATTTCTCTTTGTCTAAACATCCCCCTCGCTCACCAAACTGACTCTCTCTCTCTCTCAAGGCAGTGGTAATGGATGACTCTCTCTCTCTCATCTCTCCTAAATCTTTCTCTTAGGCAACTATCCTAAATGCTAACGCTTTGTTGCACTTTTTTAGTTTTTAAAGAATTAACATATAAATCAGCGTACATGCATCGTAAATCATTTTCGCTCTCACTTGCAGCATCCTCACCCTCACTCACATCTCTTCCACTGTCGAGGTGTCCCTGTGAAGTAGCATCCTCATCGTCGTGAGGTGCACTTTCAGTACTCACACGACTAGCCATAAATGCGGTGAAGTTACATTCACGCGGTGACTCATCTCCATAATCCACCGATTCGACCTCACTGTCATCACTAAGGGAGGCATTAAGAGCAACTTTGGCTTGACGTCACAACCTAGTAGGACACTCAAATGCCTTATGACCTCTACCGTCACACTCATAACATCTCTCCTCATCTTTCTTAGGCGCGTCCTTTTTATTCTTTTCATTTTTCTTCTAAAATTTAATTTTCTCAAAATTCTTTTTATCATTGAAATTTCCATTTTTCTTTAATTTGAGAAATTTCTTGAAATTTTTAGCAAATAAGGCCAAATCGTCTAGGTCAAAATCAAACTTAGAATAAGATAACTCTTCCTCTACTTTCCTAGACGACTCACCTCTCTTTCTTGTTGATCCCTCACTCTTCCTAGCTCGAGCTTTAAGTGCTACCCCTTTATCTTTTGATTTTATCGTATTAGGAAACATATCAATTCCATAAGTCTGGAGGTCTCCCATCAATTCTTCTAATTTATGACTACTCAAATTTCCTAATGAATTAAGCAGAATGACTTTAGGGATAAAACATTTAGGCAGTGATCTCAGAATCTTTTTAACTACTCTAGCATCAGGAATGTGTTCACCCAAATTAAAACTAGTGTTAACAATATCAGATAAGCGTGTATAGAATTCATCAAAACACTCACATTCAAGCATGGTTATTGTCTGAAATTGTGTAGTTAAATTTTTCAGTTTTGATTCTTTAACTGCATTAGTGCATTCATGGGTAAGTTGAAGAACATCCCATGCTTCTTTAGACGCGGTACACGTCATGATGCGTCGAAACGCGTCGAAATTGCACTAAGCCCATGTGAGTTAAATGTGCTCCATTTAAATTCTTCCTCAGTCCATGCAGTCATAGTTTTAAAGTAGTTACGTTATCTACAGTGACAGTGGGAGTCGTCCACCCTCTTTCACACATAACCCAAACACATTTATCAATGGCATTTAAGTGAGATCTCGTATAGGCTTTCCAATATGCATTGTTTGACCAGTAAAAAATTGGCACTCGATAATACAAGTTTTCCTTTGAAATTGTGCTTTTTCAAAAATCAATTTTTAAACCTAAATTGACATCTAGAAATTTTTTGTAGAAAATATTACATGGTATAATTGTGTAATAGGCTCCGATACCAATTTGAGAGTTCTCCAGCAATCAATGATTAACTTGTTTAATTTATTTCCAACTTTTAATCCCAAAACTCCTAACTCTTGCAACCAAATTTTGACAGAGTAAATAAATAAAACCAAGCATGCAAAGTCAATCACAATATGTGAAAAATCCCCCAAAGGGGCAAAGCCATTTATTTCACTATAATATGTAACGACTTACAATTACAGAAAAATACAATATTGACGCACGAATACCCGTAGGCATCGGTTCGTCATCATCGGCGTTTGTCAGCAAGAGGTCCCTTAAGAACTCCAATATCAGCAGTGGATAAAGACCCTTCTTCTCCACAAGGTTACTCCAAGATCAGTAGAACAATTGTATCTAGGGTTTAAATATTCACACAAATGTTTAGGAAGGATTTGTGAATAAAAAAGGCATGAAACCTTGAAAAAACAAAGTCTGCTTCTAGGCATAATATTTGCAGAAAGGTCAGTGCCAAAAAAATTGAAAAATATGTAGAATAAGCACTGTTAGTTATAAAAAAATTGAGGCGATGCATCCCTCGAACGACAAAGGCATGTTGCTCGAACGGGCTGATGTGTCGCTTGAGCGACTTCGGGCGACATGCACATGTCGTTTGAATGACACTGTGCTATCGCTCGAATGAGCTCAACGTTCAAAAGACCTCACCTCTATACTTAGAAAAAGTTATGCTTTCGAGATAAAAATAAATCAGACTTCAAAAATAATTTTCAAAAAATTCCCAAATATTTATGAAAATATTAAACACTCCAAATAAACTATTTTACCATAAATGTGAGTGGATTAGTGGGAACGATTTAAGGAAACAAGGCATGAATCATGATGCACATGATGAAGATAATGGATGCATGGATTCGGATCAAGGCCGTCGTTGATGATCGTGTTGACGTGTCGAATGTAATGGTATCAAATATACTTATTGTGATCTAGGACAAACATAAAATTTCCTAAATGCTAACTCGGACATTTATAAAATCATGTCCTTACATATATGAAATTGTACCTCATGTCGCGCAATTATTGAAGATAATTGAAATTCAGTTTCGTCTTCATGAATGTATAAATTTGAGCTTCCCTCGACGTTTGTAGAGGTATACGACATATTCTATTTAAAATACGGACAATGGAAATTATGTCCTTAAAAATCTCCCCCTATATCTATGCCGATACAAAATAAAATATACAAATTATCAAAACCAAAATCCTATACAAATCCAATACCCTCCCATGCAAAAGGTAATAAAAATGCAAGTATTTAAATTCTTCAAAAATATTCAACCTTGAA
Organism: Sambucus nigra; assembly: GCA_949130495.1. Taxonomy (NCBI): domain Eukaryota; kingdom Viridiplantae; phylum Streptophyta; class Magnoliopsida; order Dipsacales; family Adoxaceae; genus Sambucus; species Sambucus nigra. The sequence goes on along the minus strand of OX422208.1, from coordinate 496,952,370 downwards.
ATTTCTTCAATTCACATCTCTTTGCTTTCCTTGCGTTTCTTTTGTGTGCTTTCCAAATGATCATCAAAGTCTACACACAATAAACAAAGAAAATACCTTCGTGACGTATCAAGTTTGAAATGAGATAAAGCATAAATCAAATCAATTCAAATCTCCCCCATAATTCAAACTCTCCCTCCCTCATAATTCATAATTCGTTCTCCCCCTTTTTATTTGTCCGAAATAGACAAGAAAAAGAATAAACAATAAAATAAACATGGAGTGTCACAATCAAGTAAATCATCACGAATTAATCAACTACGATTATTCAAGGATAAACTCAAAAATATCCACAAGCTCATTTTCATTTTCCAAATTTTTTCAAGCAAAGAAAATTTATAAAAATAGCACACACCATGAATTTACACTAAGATAACCAAATCGTGGAAACAAAAGGAACACGTGTGAACATATCAATAGGTAAATCAGCTCAAACAGTCATAATAAATGTGCATGATGAATATGGATACTCCTAACGAATGAACTTTACAAGCTTTCTTAGCTGTAAAAATTATTGAATTCAAATGTTATCGACTCAATAAAATCAACAAATCAAAGTCTAAAATGATTTCCACACCAATAATGTCTAAAACATTGTAATGATTTTTCAAGACTTTGTTAGGACGTGAAAACCCGTTGATATATTTTCAACCAAACTCCATCAAATATAAGATAGTGATCATATTTTTATATTCAATTCTTTTATTTTGAATCATCATATAAAACTAAACTAATTCGGCCTTGGCTACTTTTTTTAATGCCACACTTTTTTGCTTCTTTTTAAACACTTTGGACCTTGGCTACTTTTTCCAATGCCACACTTTTTTAGGTCCGATTTAAACGGTGGCTTAACGACAAAGGACATGTAGAATCGGCTTCGACCCGCAGAATCGATCACCCTCATCTCCAAGCTCTCAAAATTGGCTTCGACCCGAAGAATTGGTCATTCCTATCACCTCCTCAGGAATTAGACTAGAACTTTCCTCAAACCATCCCTTAGGTCCTCAGAACCGACCTCGACCCTCTGAATTGGTCATCCTCCCTTAAAAGCATCATGCGGTATCTATTCGATGGCTATCGTTTATTCCAAACTCACACATCGAGGGGCTCGATAGACACCCCATTCTGTTACCCCCTAAACTATCCATAGGTCCCTAGCACCTCCCCTTATCACTACAGATCCAGGTCATACCTCGAGTACTGACCTGAAAGCTATCCGACACTCCCAAGCTCAGTTTGACCAAAAGTAAAACTCTAAAGGTCGATCAAGACTGAATGAATCTTCGAAGGGAACTGAAACCCCTTTCCAATGGTCCATCCCGTGTGCGATTTCGACCTACCATGCGAGCGAACGACCTATTTCCCCCGAAACTAAATTAGGAGGCCACCGGGCGCTCCCGTGATCCATTTGACCAAGGTCATCTCTTCAACTCGACTGAGACTATATGAATCTTCAAAGGGCACTGAAACCCCTTTCCAACGGTCCATCCCGTACGTGATTTCGACTTACGGTACGGACGAACGATCTGTTTGACTCTGAAAGGTTACTGAATTCTTCAAGGGACCAGTTGAACAAAGTCAACTACCCAAGCCTGATCAAACTCTTTAGAATGTCTAAGTACATCTCCTAACCTTTCCAAAGGTGATTCCCCATCCAATGGACTGATAAATGCTTCTGAGCCATATTTGACCCAAAGTCAACTCCCGAACCCAGGAGTAGTCCAAAGTACTTTCGAAGGTATCTGAATTACCTTTCCAACGGTCCACCCTGTGCACGATTCTGATCAACGGTTTGCATTCTGCGACCAATTTTCTAAAAAGGCCTAAAAGATACTGCCAAACGGCTCGTCCCAGACCCTGCCTGTCGGCAGTGTGCCTAAACGTACCTGCCGAATGGCAGGGATATGGCTATGCCGATCATCAATGCCCTAGGCCTATAAAAATAAGGCCTTGACCTCATTGCAAGAAGAGCCGAGATCTGATAGATATCACTCTCAACAAATCCAGAAAACCTCTCTCGAAGTCAGTGTGATTTCCACACCCAAATCCCTTTCCAACCTTCACTTTTAATCATCCTTTACACCAAACTTGGTGAATTCACTACGCTTCATCATCATCCATGTCTAAGGGCTACTCTCCAACATTTAAGATCAAGCACAAGATCTTCAAGAAGGTTCAATTTTCTCAACTCTCTCCTTAAATTCTCATAAATTTGCAATAACTTGTTTTATTGCTTAGCACTTTCATTATCTCATCTCACACATCCTAATATACTTTTTATTTAGTATTATTGAACATATCTTAATTTCATATAAATAAAAACCCAAAACACAAGAAAAAAAAGGGTTTGCTCATAAATTCCAAACGGGAATTCTCACGCTTCTCTCACAACTAAAACATTTTTTTCTACACACACACACAAGTAAGAGAATCCCTGGTTGGATTTCTGGGATAATCCCCACCCCTCGTTTTGTATGCGAAACGTGGACTTTGATGCCTCTATAGGCTACGTAGGCATCTCGGGGTAAAACTCGAGACTCGGGTCCAATTTTTTACTTTTTCTCTCATTTTATATTTTCTCTAAACTCCATTCTCTTATACTCTCTATATACATATATTTGTTCTTAAGGGCGTATTATTCCGTATATGTTATCGTTCCCTCATAACAATTAACGTAGTGATGATCACCTAAATCCAATTTTCTAATACTTTTATACCTTCCTACGAACGACTCGTTTTACCTCTTCCATGGAACAAGTTGATGATTCCTATCTCCACTATATATACACATGCACATATATCACGGGGAAAATAAAGAAAAATAGCAAAAACCCATAAGAGACCGAAAGGGCGAAATGGGTGCCTAACACCTTCCCATTTTGTAACTTAGCCTCCGGACCCTTTTCGAATCACTTTGGTTTCGTATGCACCAGTATGTCTTCGGATGTTGTCCTTCGAGATGGCTTCCCCCTTTCCTTTATTCGTTTGGAGTAAAATAGACTGGCGACTCTAATCTCACTACATTTCTCACCTCATCTCAAATGACGTCGGTCGAAGCGCTCCCGAGAGGGACGCGCGGGACCTAAGGATCCTCACTCTCGGGCGGCCCGCCCGCCGTGAGGATAGGGATCCGGGAGGGGATGGCCATAGTGGAGGACCTACATCAGCTTCTACAACTCTATTTCTTCTCGCAGGGCAACCTCTCTTAGGCGGCATCTGAGACGAAGAAACAACTAAATTAGAATACTATTAAGAGCAATTTATATAGCAGAAGATCGAAACCATACGAAACAAAACAGTCCTAATAATAGGGATCTATATCAAAGAATGCTACGGTAGAACGTGATAAGTCCGCATAGATCCTAAGGACTCTAGAACCTGATGCTCTGGTACCATCTGTGACACCCCGCTTATTAAAATAAGAGGTGGCCAGCCCGATACTCCAATAATTACAAGAATCATAGATGGTCCATCTTAGCATCACAGTAATATCATAAATATACGAGATAACGACCCATTATTTTAGAAAACGGACAGTCAAAAAATTTATTTAGTAAGTTAAAGAAAGCATTTAAACAGCCCAAGTGAAAAGAAGGTGAATACAAATAAAGATAGATGGTCATTTAACATCCATACAACAAAACAACCGAATAAGCTGTCAGTTGACAGACATATACAACAGGGTTACACCAAGTATTAAAGTAAAATATCACATATATACAACAAGTACAAAACTTGGGCAACACCCCCGAGTGTGTAACCGAACATAACTAGAATACAAAATGATGGAAGTGTCTATGTCAAATATCCCATAACATCCGCAAGGTATTACACTCCAGGACATTGGAATAGGAAAGTCAATACGGGCGTCCTTGCGGCGGAGCACCTGGGCGAATAATAGATTCATGCAAAAAAAAGATATATAAACGGGTTAGGTCCCGGTTTGATATGACCACCATATGAATAAAAATAATGACAATCATGGACTATTTAATCATCATGAATATGCTTGTTTCGTTCATCATAAGTAATGATAAGGAATCTAATTTCTCCATCTAAAAGCATAATCTAACACAATAATAAAGACAATGATCACAATTCATATCGGCAGGAGAAAATTGATAATATAATACTTAATGAGATTCCATTTCATTTTATACACAACTCATTTCGCCGTTCCTTTTTCTTATTCAAAGCATTTTATTTTATAGAGTGCTTTGCCATCAATAATATCCCACTTTATTATGAATAGTTATATTTCTTAACATATAACGATTCTAAGACCGTCCTTCCGAGTTTCCCCATTGTACGCGCCCCTAAATAGCTATCATCTTCCAGGGCCTATCACACAAGACAACCTGGGCATCCTACATCGAATAACGTTGGGAAGCGTCCATATACCTTCGATAGTGAGTCATAACCACACCCGAAATTACCTCACTTCGAACAATAATCACACAATATATATATATATATATCAACCGATCCTATGACCGAGGACTATATTCACCCCGTATTCACTAGCCAGGGGACTTCACCTCATGCGCGTAACTTCCCTTAAAATAGAATTTAGAGAGGTGTGTATATACAATTTTATCATTCACAATTTGATCTCATTTTAAAATATACATTACATTTCATCCAGAGCCATACGCGATTAATATCATCATTATAAACCTCAATGTTTAATCATCTCCAATACAAATCTCTATGAATTAATATTCATTTCTCAAACCATAAGGTAGAATATCATTACAACCTAATTATACAAGACCACATTAATTCACTATATTTCCCTTTAGGCCTAAACTAATTCATTTTATAAAAGAATCATTTATCCACATCTAAATTAATTACTAAATTAATTCCCATATAAGTACCAACTCTCGTTTCTAACTTAGGTTCTTAGATACCTTTCTACTAGACTCTAATACTCTAGTTTTACTTCATTCAAAAAGGTTCCTAAGTCCCTATCATAAAATAAAGAAGCTAGCATAAACTAAGCATTTAAGGGTGAAAAATAAGGGACCGTTCGACCGGTTATGGGACCGTGGTCGACCGCGCCTCAAGGGTTTTGCCTAGCAAGGAATGCAGAAAGCTCATTTTGGAAGGCCCGGTCGACCGGTCCTGGGACCGCGGTCGACCACACTTTGATTTTATACTTATATACGAAAGCAGTAGGCTTTCACCTGAGGGACCGGTCGACCGGTCTTGGGACCGCGATCGACCGCGCTTAGCAGACCCACAATTCTCTCTTCTTCTACATGGTTAAATCCAAAACCGAAACTCCTCATTATTATAATCCCTTCCTTCTTATCAACCAACATCACAACTACAACAAGTATATACCAAAATAAACCCATATAACCAACTTAAATCGCATGACTACAAGATTCAAGGGTTAAACACCACAATTTAAAACCTACTATTTATTCCAAATCTCCAATTACACAACTACCACAACAAATTATTCACATTAAATCATATACTAGCAAGTAAGAAACTTGCCTTAAGCTTGTAATCTCATATTTTCTTCCGGTAGCAACAAATCCAAGCTTCAATCTTCAATTCTCTTCCTTTTCTTCTTCTTTCTCTTCTTTTTCCCCAATTCTCTTTCTCTCTCTTTCTCTCTAGGTTTAGGAACATAGAAGAGGTATAAAAGGGCTGAAAGACTTAAATCGATCCCTAAACATGAATTCCCATCTTTAAAATGTTAATACACCATTAAAATGACTCGTAATTACATAATTAAGTCATAACCTGTTAAAAATGTCCAGAACAAAAATGCAATATGACACTTATTTTGACTATCTCGACTATTTAGGGACTAACTGCGCCCTCTAAATTGGCATCCGAAATAATATAAATCATTTCAAGTTCCAACTTCATTTAAATCGTAATTGTCGTTTAAAGCACAACGACACCATGAATCATAACATAATGCTATTTACATACACATAATAGTCAAATATGCAAAATCTAGTAAATATTATCTTTTAACTCACTTAAAATAATATTTACTCCATTATCCAATATTTTATATAATTACCTCTTATGGAAACTTAACATAAAATCAAATACTTAAAATTAAGGTTATTACAGACAAATTAGAAGCGTTCCAGAAGAAAGCCTTTATGTTCATCGACAATGACTTGAGAATAAGCATAGGAAGTGGGTAAGCCGTCATAAAGTAGGATGGCATGGAAGTGAAGATCGCATTAATTAGGGTGACTCGACCATCATATGATAGGAATTTATTATACCAGACTTGAAGTCGGTTATCATGGGACTCAATTAACTCGAGGAAGAATTGTCGCATAACCCGACCCGTAATTAGCAGAAGGACGAAGTATTTATCTTGACCCCGATAATAAGAGAATCTCAATTCGCGTATAGTCGTCTGGCGCACTGCATGTGGAGTAGCAGGCCCAAAAGTCAGTGCAGATTTGGTACAGTTAACAGATTGGCCCGAGAACACCTAGAATTTGTTGAGAATGGATCTAAACCTGGCAATGGTATCCGTCGTAGGCTGGAGGAAAAATATACAACCATCAGCGAAAACTAGGGTAGGGATTTTTGGCCCCGTAGAAGAGACCCGAAGGGCATTCATCTATCTCTTGGTGCATTCCCATTAAATTGTACGGATCAACACATCCAAAGATAGAATAAACAAGTAAGGCGAAGGTGGGTCTCCTTAGCAAATGCCTCTAGTGTGGTAAAATGTTTCCCCCGCGTGGACATTAAGAAAATTTTGATACGACATAGCGGAGATACATTCCTTGATATATCGGATCCACATTTCAGACAGAGGGACCCACAACCTGCCAGTGAATCTGAAAAAACTCAGTCCTGAGTCCATCTATCCCTAGACTTTTATTTTTCCCCATTTGATTCAAGGTGTTACTTATTTCCACATAGGTCATGGGTTCTAACAAACGAGAATGATCCAACAGATGTAGGGTCACAAAGGGAACATCCTCATCTACAAGAGGTGGATTTGTAGATGTGAGAAGCACCCTGTAGAATTCTTGGACATGTGTCTGAATTTCCGAAATGGTTGTGTGCCAACCTGTATCCGTATGGAAAAATAACACTAATATTATTTTCTTCATAGCAATGAGTGATGAAAGAATGAAAATATTTAGTGTTACAGTCTCCCTGGAGAGTCCACTGTAGTTTACTTTTATTTTGCCAATACTGGCGTTCTAGGACAAGGTAGTGGGTGAGCTCATCATGTACCCGATTCTCCTTATCAATGGAAGATTGGTCCGAATAGTGCTCAATATGACAGTGAAGACTCTAAAGTTTGATTTGCAAGTATGGAATTGCGTTGACCATACTTCTAAAATGAGTACGATTTCATGCTATGGTTGTCGCCCTAAAATAACTGGATTTGCACACAAAAACCTGACCTGGAGAACTCCTGACAGGGCACTACAATTGAGAGTGAAGCATATCATGAAAAATATGGATAATGGCCATATTCTTTATAGTATAAAAAGAATTGGGGTGGTTTAACGGGAGTAGGAAATGCATCAAGTAACAAAGGATAATGGTTCGAACCTACATTTGGGAGATGAGTGACAACGGTGTGCGGGTAAGTGGCCATCCACTTGTCATTACCAAGGCCTCTGTCTAGGCACTCCTGAACATGGTGCCAAAGGAGGTGTTGGGTTTCCATGTGAACGAAGGACCACAGAACCCTAAGTAAAAAAGATAACACCCATGTATAAAATTTCTTTGGGGACGACTATGGGCCTTCTGGAAAGGGAGACCACCTAGTTTCTCATGGGAACCGAATATAGTATTGAAATCACCTAACAGTAACCATAGGTGCTGAACTGTATTAGAGACTTGTTGAAGAGAATCCCATACCCGCATTTGTTTTCCTGGTTGATGTGACATGTATACTACCGTAAACTCTATGGGCCCTGTTGTAGGATCATGCTCGACTAGAAGATAAATAAATCTGGGAGAGACCACTAGCTCATGTGTCGTGATAACTCTGTCCAACCAAAGGATCCAAATACCCCCCGACTACTCCGAAGTTGGAGATACAATGTTATTTTGGAAAGGCAGTCGGTTAATCTCATTTATAGAACGGCGTGCGTCCATGCGTGTGTCAAAGATAACCAAAATATGAGGACGATGTAGGTGAATGTGCATAATCTTTGGGTAAAACGTTGTCCGCCCTGCTCCCTTAGCATTCTACAATAGAATCCACACAAGATGAAGTGGGATGGTGGACCTCCTCAGACTCCGGTCCGACAGGATGTAGACAAATTCATTTTGCTGTAGAGGACTCGTCATGCATTGTCCGTCGTTTGGGACTTGGTGGCCATGAAAAATGTAAATTTATTCCCCCACCCTCTGAAAGCGGTCGCGATGCTGGGGGACTTTTAAATTAACATTGTGTCTTAGGAGTTATAATGGAGGAGTTGTGGCATTGTATGGAGAGGTGGGAAGAGCATGTCGTTTGGAGTTCAATGAGTATGGTCCGGGTTTATACGAGGTCTCAATGCTTGTGGGTTTCTTAAGAAATCCAGTTAAAGGTTTGGAGGCCTTAGAAGTTGTGGGAAGGACTGGAGCTCAGAACTCGAACCCAGGTGGAAGAATGGGTTCATCATTCGAGGTGTAACTGAGATTGGCTGGGTTGGGAGATGTTAAAGAGGCTCTGCATTGAGTGAACTTGGTGGGTTGTGGGTTGGAGTGGGTGAGTCGGGAGTCCTCCGATTGTTATCCATGGTGTTCGTGGTTATTCTCAAAGTTGTTAGGGATGAAAATCGGAGATGTGGAGTGAGGAGCAACTAAGTGATTTGTTTTAAGGGCTTTTGTAAATTTAGGACATGTTGTAATATGTATTTTTGAAATAGGACAACAAACATTTTATTTACAGTTTTAGTCCCTATTTTTTAATAAAACCACTGGCGCGAACCCATATTCATAAAATATCAACCAATCACAGTATGACACGTGTCCCTTTAATTTGAAAATAGGGACAAAAATGGAAATAAAATATTTATTGTCCTATATTCATAATTTTAGGAGGGTAGTGATACTGGGGTCTATGAATAACTAGAAAGAGTGAGGCGTGACCCACTCCAATGGACACTGCCTGCAAGGTCTTTAAGGTCTTCTGGTGCAACTTCTCAAGAAAACTTCTCCTTCTGGTAACAATGGAACTCAAGCTTCAACTCACTCCTGCAAGAAGATGAACTTTCACAGCAAAAATAGTAATTTTCTCAAGGGAAACACCTGAGAATTATGGCTATCAGTGGGGAGTGAAGGAACAAGGCACTCAACACTAAGAGAATGAGAAGGGAGAGAATACTAGGTAGGTCTGGTGAGATTTTAGCAGAGTAACAGTGCAATTTCAATTGTCTCTCTCTTGACATTATCCAGAGGTCTATTTATGCTATGGCATTAGGGCTGAGTTGGCAATTTTGGGCACCAAAATTGAGAGGGTTGGTGGGGAACAATGTCTGAAGTGTACCATTTGTCACTACCTGCAGGCAGCCCTACCTGTCCCCTCCTGCAGGCTCCACCTAGCGCCGACGAAAGTCAAAGAGCACATATGTCTCCTAATGAAGACAAGATATAAGATTTGGTAATTATCTTTTAAAACGGTAACCTGTGGTGCAATTTTGCAAATCTTGAGAGAGGAGGCCTTAGGGACCCCTCTCTTCTAAAATTATTATTTTTCTCGAGAGGGACCTGGAGGACCCCCTCTTTTGGAAAATTCAAACATTTTTATAAAGAGTTTATTCCTTGTGAGTAGCCATCTCTTTGGCTGCTCACTTCACTTGTGACCAAGTGTGAAGTGTGTGTGGTCTTGAGTGACTTCTGGGTCTTCCTACTAGTACTCTCTCAATCCTATAGTGCTAAGTGGTTGAACTTGCTCAACATACCTTGTCCCTCAGCCACCAAGCCAAAACTCCCAGGAGGTCCCAACTAGCCTGCTTAAGCCCTGCTTACTCAACTAGGCAACCTGTACAAGAAAGCAAAGTGTTAATACTATTGTTCTTTTAAAGAATGACGTTACATGATGAGGACTTGCTCGTGGTAGCCACTCCCTCATCCTGGCCACCCTGGGTGGGTTCCTTCTCAATATGAGTTTCTTCCGGAACCCTTGCCGTGACACTTCTCGGATAACATTTCTGCAGTGACTCCTTGGGGGGAACTTCTCAAATGTTATTTCTACAGTGACCCCTACGGCGGCACCCCTCGAATGACATTCCTGTAGTGACCCTTGCAGTGGCACTTCTCAATCTTGGACTTTTGCGGTCACCCTTGCGAGGCACCTCTCAAATTTCATTGCTGCAGTGACCCTTGCAGTGGCACTTCTCAATCTTGAACTTCTGCGATGGCCCTTGCGGGGCACCTCTCGAATGTCATTGCTGCAGTGACTTTTGCAGTGGCAGTGACCCTTGCAGTGGCACTTCTCAATCTTGGACTTCTGCGGTGCCCCTTGCGGGGCACCTCTCGAATTTCATTGTTGCGGTGACCCTTGCAGTGGCACTTCTCAATCTTGGACTTCTACGGTGGACCTTGCGGGGAACCTCTCAAATGTCATTGCTACAGTGACGCAGTGACCCCTTCAGTGGCACTTCTTAATCTTGAACTTCTGCGGTGGCCCTTGCGGGGCACCTCTCGAATGTCATTGTTGCAGTGACCTTTGTAGTGGCAGTGACCCTTGCAGTGGCACTTCTTAATCTTGGACTTCTACGGTGGCCCTTATGGGGCACCTCCTAAATGTCATTGCTACAGTGACCTTTGTAGTGGCAGTGACCCTTGTAGTGGAACTTCACAATCTTGGACTTCTGCGGTGGCCCTTGCGGGGCACCTCTCGAATGTCATTGCTGTTGGGACCCTTTCGATGGCACTTCTCAATCTTGGCGGTGGCCCTTACGGGGCACCTCTCGAATGTCATTGCTGCAGTGACCTTTACAGTGGCAGTGACCCTTGCAGTGGCACTTCTCAATCTTGAACTTCTGCGGTGGCCTTTGTGGGGCACCTCTCGAATGTCATTGCTGTAGTGACCTTTGCAGTGGCAGTGACCCTTACAGTGGCACTTCTCATTCTTGGACATCTGCGATGGCCCTTGCGGGGCACCTCTCGAATGTTATTTCTGCAGTGACCCTTGCGGCAGCACCTCTCGAATTGTCATTTTTCCAGCGACCCTTGCAGTGGCACTTCTCGATCTTGGGCTTCTACAGTGGCCCTTACGGGGCACTTCTCAGATTTCATTTCTACAGTGACCCCTGTGGTGGCCCTTCTCAACTTGGACTCCTGCAGTGACCCTTGCGGGGTCCTTCGTAACTTGAGTTTCTGCAGGGATCCTTGCAGTGGCCCCTCTCAACTTGGGCTTCTGAAGTGAAGGGACCCAGGGGTTCCTTCTCCAAATGAGTTTCTGCCGGGACCCTATGGGGTTCCTACTCAATATGAGTTTATGTCGGGACCTGGGTGGATTTCTTCTCAATATTTCCAATAAAAAAATATATATTTATTTATATTTTTTTGTAGGTAGACACCCTTCTTCATTAGCCCCTCGTGCAAAGTCTTTTATGTTGGGTAGACCAAAAGGCTTTGTACACCATAAATTCAGTTTTTTTTCCAGGGACCCTAGGATTTCTTCATCATTCGCTTTAGGGTCATTAATTGTTATGTCACTTCATCCCAAGTTTTGTAAATGAGGTCACTTAGAGTGGACCTCCTTATCAGGTTATAAACTTGGTCGGAGGGGTTACTCGCGGTGAGCCCCTCATTTTAGCCTTATTCTATGGCCTTATATTTTGTTTAAAGGGGTTGCTCATGGTGAGCCCCTCGCCCTTGGCCTTTTTGATGTGGCCTTCTATCTTGGGTAGAGGGGTTTCTTAAAGTGAGCCCCTCTCCCTTGGCCTTATTCTATGGCCTTCTATCTTAGGCGGGGGGTTATTCGCGGTGAGCCCCTCGCCCTTGGCCTCCTTCTGTGGCCTTTCATCTTGGGCGGAGGGGTTACTCACGGTGATCCCCTCTCCCTTGGCCTTCCTCTGTGGCCTTCTATCTTGGGCAGAGGGGTTAGTCGCGGTGAGTTCCTCGCCCTCGGCCTTCTTCTGTGGCCCTTCATCTTGGGCAGAGGGGTTACTCGCAATGAGCCCCTCGCCCTTGGCCTTCTTCGGTGGCCTTTCATCTTGGGCGGAGGGGTTACTCGCAGTGTGCCCCTCGCCCTTGGACTTCTTCTGTGGTCTTCTATCTTAGGCGAAGGGGTTACTTGCGATGATCCCCTCGCCCTTGGCCTTCTTCTGAGGCCTTTCATCTTGGGCGGAGGGGTTACTCGCGGTGGGCCCTCGCCCTTGGCCTTCTTCTGTGGCCTTTTTTTAGGGCATAGAGTTTACTCACCGTGAGCCCCTCACCCTTGGACTTCTTCTATGGCCTTCCATCTTGGGCGGAAGGGTTGCTCTCATTGAGCCCCTCTCCCTTGGCCTTCTTATGTGGCCTTCTATCTTGGGCGGAGGGGTTACTCATCATGATCCCCTCTCCCTTGGCCTTCTTCTGTGGCCTTCTATCTTGGGCGGAGGGGTTGATCATAGTGAACCCCTCGCCCTTGGCCTTCTTCTTCGGCCTTCCATCTTGGGCGGAGGGGTTGCTCATGGTGAGCCCCTCGCCCTTGGCCTTCTTCTGCGGCCTTCCATCTTGGGCGGAGGGGTTTCTTACCATGATCCCCTCGCCCTTGGCCTTCTTCTGTGGCCTTCCATCTTGGGCGGAGTGGTTGCTCGCGGTGAGCCCCTCGCCCTTAGCCTTCTTCTGTGTCCTTCTATCTTGGGCTGAGGGGTTGCTCGCGGTGAGCCCCTCGCCCTTGGCCTTCTTCTGAGTGGCCTTCTATCTTGGGTAGGGGGTTGCTCGCGGTGAGCCCCTCACCCTTGTCCTTCTTCTATGGCCTTTCATCTTGGGCGGAGGGGTTACTCGCGGTGAGCCCCTCGCCATTGGCCTTCTTCTGGCCTTTCATCTTGGGCGGAGGGGTTACTCGCGGCGGTCCCCTCGCCCTTGGCCTTCTTTTGTGGCCTTTCACCTTGGGCGGAGGGGTTACTTGCTGTGGGCCCCTCGCCCTTGGCCTTTCATTTTAGGCGAAGGTGTTACTAGCGGTGAGCCCCTCGCCCTTGGCCTTCTTCTGTGGCTTTTCATTTTGGGCGGAGGGGTTACTCACGGTGGGCCCCTAGCCCTTGTCCTTATTCTGTGGCCTTCTTTCTTGGGCAGAGGGGTTACTCGCAGTGAGCCCTTCGCCCTCTTCTGTCAAACTTGCAATCTTGGGCAGGTGGAGCCACTCTAAGTGGGTCCCCACACTCCAAGCTTATTTTATTATTTGTTCACTTGCTTGAGGACTTCTCAATATTAGCTCCCTCATGCAGAAGTGTCTTGTAATGTCGAGAGACTTGTGCACGAAATTTTCGTACCTTTTATTTATACTTGGCAGTTGCTCAAGACTGTGAGCGCTCCGGTGTCCTTGGAGCCTTAGGTGCTAAACTGTCGCATCTTACATTTATACTTGACACTTGCTCAAGACTGTGAGCGCTCCGGTGCCCTTGGAGCCTTAGGTACTCAACTGGCGCACCTTATAATTATACTTGGCATTTTCTCAAGACTGTGAGCACTCCGGTGCCCTTGGAGCCTTAGGTACTAAACTGTTGTACCTTATATTTATACTTGACACTTTCTCTATACTGTGAGAACTCCGGTGCCCTTGGAGCCTTAGGTACTAAACTGTTGTACCTTATATTTACACTTGACCTTTGCTCAAGACTGTGAGCGCTCCGGCACCCTTGGAGCCTTAGGTGCTAAACTGTCGCACATATACTTATACTTGATAATTTCTCAATATTGTGAGCGCTTCGATGCCCTTGGATCCTTAGCTACTAAACTTTCGTACCTTATATTTATATTTATATTTGGCACTTGCTCAAGATTGTGAGTGCTCCGATGCCCTTGGAGCCTAAGGTACTAAACTGTCGTACCTTATATTTATATTTATATTTGGCACTTGCTCAAAATTGTGAGTGCTCCGGTGCCCTTGGAGCCTAAGGTGCTCATCTGGCGCACCTTATATTTATACTTGGCAGTTGCTCAATATTGTGAGCGCTCCGGTGCCCTTGGAGCCTTAGGTACTAAGTTGTCGTACCTTATATGTATACTTGGCACTTGCTCAATACTGTGAGCACTCCTATGCCCTTGGAGCCTGAAGTACTGTGAGTTATTCTACTTTATGTGGGAACTTCAGGATTGAACTGCCCTGTAGTCTATAGGGTACTTGCCTATGATCTGAGCAAGTTATCATTCTAGAGATGCCCCTCTAATTATGGGGGTACTTGCATATGAGATGAGAAAGTTATCATTTCTGAAGCTACCCCTCTAACTGCGGGGTACTTGCATAAAACTTAGCAAGTTAAAAATTTTGAAGCTACCCTTCTATCCGCGGGGTACTTGCATATAACTGCGCAAGTCATAGTTCTGAAGCTGCCTCTCTTACTGCGGGGTGCTTGCATATATCCGAGCAACTTAAAATCTGGAAGTTGCCCCTCTAGCTGTGGGGTCCTTGCATATAACTGAGCAAGTTAAAATTTTGAATTTGCCCCTTTAACTGCGGGGTACTTGTCCTATGCCTATTCTTTTAGGACTTTTTTTTTAAAATCATAACTTAAAAGGGAGGTGCGTCCCCTCAACATTGTTTTAATGTTTTTTTTATTCAAGCAATAGCTTAGAGGGAAGGGTGATCCCCCCTCGACATTTGAATCAAAACATAACTTAGAGGGAGGGGTAAACCCCCTCAACATTTTTTCAATTTTTGATTCAAGCATAACTTGGAGGGAGGGGTGAACCCCCCTCGATATTTTTTTCAACATTTGAACCAAAACATAACTTAGAGGGGGGGTGCGACCCCTCAACATTTTTTTCATTTTTTTGATTCAAGCATAACTTAGAGGGGGGGGGGGGGTGCACCCCCCTCGACATTTTTCGTACCATTTGGGCGTAGCTATTTCTCATCTTGGGTTCCTCGCACATTTTCTTTTTTAAACCCCTGTTATTTCTTTTTTTAAACTTAATTACGAGAAGGGTCCTGTTGGGTTCCTCGTCTTCTTGAAATATACACCTGTTGGGTACCTCGCACACTTACTTTTTTTAAACCCCTAGGACACATCTGTTAGGGTCCTCGCACATTTCCCTTTTTTAAACCCCTATTATTTCTTTTCATTTTTTTAAAAATGAATTGTGACAAGGGGCCTGTTGGCTGTTGGCAGCGGATTGAGTTTTGGGGGTACCTCATCCGTTGCCTTGATTTCAAGGGTTCCTCACACCTTGATGGGATGCCTTGTCCGTTTTGACATCGAAGTGTTCCTCATCAGAGGCTTTTGTAACGACAGATTCCTCGACCACCATTTTGAACATGAAGGTTCCTCCTCTGCTACTTTACATGTGGTGGGGTCTATTCCTCTTTCCACTTCTACACCTGTGCTGTCGACCGGAGATAACACCGTTGTAACCACCGTCGTAGGTGGTTCTGTCGCTTCTATTCCTTCCCCTTCATTTTTATTGACAGCGTCTCTTCAAGCCATCTGCGAGCATCGATTATATCCTCTGAAGGTCCAGTTCTTGAACCTAATTTGGTTGAGATATCTGGAGGATTGGATTCTGGGATGAGGACCCATACAGGTTCCTTATCACTGTCTGCGATATAGTAGGGTTCCTCATTTGAATCTGACTGTGCTGGCGGTTCCTCGCAGTCCCGAGTAGTTGAAGGGAGTTCCTCGCCATGGAATTCTACACACCCTCAAAGGTCGGTAAAGAGTTTATCCCTTCTGGGATCCTCACGATCTGTTGAGATTGTAGGGGTTCCTCGCGACCCTTGTTAACTTGAGTATGGTTTGAGATTTATGGGTTCCTTGTCGGGGTTTTTGGCAGCGTCGGGTTCCTCGTCAAAAACTTTGGTGACGACGGGTTCCTCGTCTGCATATTTATCTACAGGGGGTACTTCATGCATTTTTTATGTCGGGGACTTGAAGTCTATGGGTTCCTCCCCTCATGTTGATGGAGGTTCCTCTTTTGAGGTTCAAATTGGTAGTCGTTCCTCTCACTACTTTTCTATCGAGGATGCCCAGGGTTCCTCGCCTCTTATTGAGGGAGGTTCCTCGTCTGGTACCTTTGCAGCGAGAGCCTTGCTTTTTCTTTTATCGCCACTTTGGGTTCCTCGTTTGAAGTTGTTGTTGGGCCACCCCATCTTGGGAGTTCCTCGCTTGCGGGTTTCTCACCCATGTCGTTACCACTGGAGGCTTCCTCATCACGACTGCCATCGGCGGCTAGTGGGTCTGATAATTTGCGAGTTGCTTTGGGTGGGGTATCTCAACCTCATGCTTCGTCGAGGGTCTCTTTCCTCTTGAGGGCTCCTCGTACGCTGTTACTCAATCCCAATCTTTTGTGGCTGGCGATTTTTTTCAGCAGGTCCCTCATCGGGATTTTCTTTGGAGGGTTCCTCGTAGTTCTTTCAAGAGGGGGTGTCTCGACTGTTGGAATTTTTCTTGGAGAGAGGGCGGTCTCAACCCCTAGTTCTTTATTTCAAGAGGAGGGGGTCTCGAAGTCTTCGGATTCCACGAACTTGAATTTTTTCTTGGAGAGAGGGGGTCTCGACCCCTAGTTCTTTATTTTAAGAGGAGGGGGTCTCGACATCTTCAGATTCCATGGAAATGGATGTCTTAACTGTTGGAACCTCTTTTTTTTCTTAGAGAGAGGGGGTCTCGACCCCTAGTTCTTTATTTCAAGAGGAGGGGGTCTCGACGCCTTCAGATTCCACGAAAATGGGTGATATATATATATAGGGTGTCTCGCTGACTGTTGGCGCTATGGGGGGTGCGCTGCCAGCCATGGGTTCCTCGCAACCCCCTCTTTTGGTGAGTTCCTCGCGACATAATTCCGCATTCGAGGGTTCCTCGCGAACCAAGTCTACACTTGACAGTTCCTCGCGTGTTGGCAGTTTGGTGCTTGGGGCGAGGAGCCTTGAGGGTTCCTTGCCATTGGATGAGATAGGGGTCCCTCACCAATGTTCAATACTACCAAGGGTTCCTCACGCGTCGACTTCCCATCCATGGGTGTCTCGACCTCATGCTTCGTCGAGACTTCTTCCATGACTTTTTTTTTGTTTTTGGCGGCGAGGGACACCCAGGGTTCCTCGCCCATGAGGTCCTCGCTCCTCGACTTCCCATCCGGGGGTGTCTCGACCTCATGCTTCGTCGAGACTGCTGCCATGACTTTTTTTTATTGGCGGCGAGGGACGCCCAGGGTTCCTCGCCCATGAGTTCCTTGCTCCTAGACTTCCTATCCGGGGGTGTCTCGACCTGATGCTTTGTCGAGACTGCTGCCACGACTTTTTTGTTGGCGGCAAGGGACACCCAGGGTTCCTAGACCATGAGTTACTCGCACCTCGACTTCCCATCCGGGGGTGTCTCGACCTCATGCTTCATCGATGCTGCTGCCACAACTTCTTTGTTGGCGACGAGGGACACCCAGGGTTTCTCATCTATGGGTTCCTCGCGAGTTGGTGTTTCTAGAGGTGATGCTACAGTTGAGAGTTCCTCACTTGGAATTTCTACCATGATGGGTTCTTTTCTTGAGGGTTCCTCATCGCTATCACTGAGTGAGAGGACTTCCTCGACCATACCGAATTCCTCACCAAACACTTAGGGTTCCTGGGGTTCCTGCCAGTGAACTTGAGGGTTGTCATAACTTGCTCTAGCGCCGTCCTCCGTGACTGAGCTACTTCAATCGAAATTGCCGTCGGAACGTCTGCCCCTCCATAGGGGGTTGCCGCTGGTGTTACACAATCTTGACCCAAACTTGCCAAGTCTCAAAAAACATACTTATAAGCCTCTGCCACCGGAGCTGCTGCCGGTGAGCTGGTCTGCCCTCTCGGAGGAGGTACCTTTGCTCCGGTCACCCCCATATCCACCTGAGTGGCCTTATCTCTTTGAGCTCCATTTCCAGATGGAATATCTTCAAACACTAGCTTCTTAGAAACACTAAAACCTTCTTTGTCCATGGAAGTGAGGATACCTCCCCAGCAGAGTCGCCAAATGTAGGAGGGTAGTGAGACTGGGGTCTATGAATAACTGGAAAGGGTGAGGCGTGACCCACTCCAATGGACACTACCTGCAAGGTCTTCAAGGTCTTCTGGTGCAACTTCTCAAGAAAACTTCTCCTTCTGGTAACAATGGAACTCAAGCTTCAACTCACTCCTGCAAGAAGATGAACTTTCACAGCAAAAATAGTAATTTTCTCAAGGGAAACACCTGAGAATGATGGCTATCAGTGGGGAGTGAAGGAACAAGGCACTCAGCACTAAGAGAATGAGCAGGGAGAGAATACTAGGTAAGTCTGGTGAGATTTTAACAGAGTAACAGTGCAATTTCAATTGTCTCTCTCTTGACCTTGCCGAGAGGTCTATTTATACTATGGCATTAGGGCTGAGTTGGCAATTTTGGGCGCCAAAATTGAGAGGTTTGGTGGGGAACAATGTCTGAAGTGTACCCTTTGTCCCTACCTGCATGCAGCCCTGCCAGTCCCCTCCTGCAGGCACCACCTGACGCCGGCCAAAGTCAAAAAGCACATATGTCTCCTAATGAAGACAAGATATCAGATTTGATAATTATCTTTTGAAACGGTAACTTGTGGTGCAATTTTGCAAATCTTGAGAGAGGAGGCCTTAGGGACCCCTCTCTTCTAAAATTATTGTTTTTCTTGAGAGGGACCTCTAGGACCCCCTCTTCTGGAAAAGTCAAACATTTTTATAAAGAGTTTATTCCTTGTGAGTAGCCAACTCTTTGGCTGCTCACTTCACTTGTGACCAAGTGTGAAGTGTGTGTGGTCTTGATTGACTTCTGGGTCTTTCTAGTAGTACTCTCTCAATCCTATAGTGCTAAGCGGTTGAGCTTGCTCAACATACCTTGTCCCTCAGCCGCCAAGCCAAAACTCCCAGGAGGTCCCAACTAGCCTGCTTGAGCCTGCTTGCTCAACTAGGCAACCTGTACAAGAAAGAAAAGTGTTAATACTGATGTTCTTTTAAAGAATGACGTTTCACGATGAGGAGTTGCTCGTGGTAGCCACTCCCTCATCCTGGCCACCTTGGGTGGGTTCCTTCTCAATATGAGTTTCTACCGGAACCCTTGCGTTGGCACTTCTCGGATATCATTTTTGCAGTGACCCTTTGGGGGGAACTTCTCAAACGTTATTTCTGCAGTGACCTCTGCGGCGGCACCCCTCGAATGACATTGCTGCAGTGACCCTTGCAGTGGCACTTCTCAATCTTGGACTTCTGCGGTGGCCCTTGCGGGGCACCTCTCAAATGTCATTGTTGCAGTGACCCTTGCAGTGGCACTTCTCAATATTGAACTTCTGCGGTGGCCCTTGCGGGGCACCTCTCAAATGTCATTGCAGCAGTGACTTTTGCAGTGGCACTTCTCAATCTTGAACTTCTGCGGTGGCCCTTGCGGAGCACCTCTCGAATGTCATTACTGCGGTGACCCTTGCAGTGGCACTTCTTAATCTTGAATTTCTGCGGTGGCCCTTGCGGGGCACCTCTCGAATGTCATTGCTGCAGTGACCTTTGCAGTGGCACTTCTCAATCTTGGACTTCTGTGGTGGCCCTGCAGGGCGAATCTCTAATGTCATTGTTGCAGTGACCTTTGCAGTGGCAGTGACCCTTGCAGTGGCACTTCTCAATCTTGGACTTTTGCGGTGGCCCTTGTGGGGCACCTCTCGAATGTCATTGCTGCAGTGACCCTTGCGATGGCACTTCTCAATCTTGGACTTCTGCGGTGGCCCTTGCGGGGCACCTCTCGAATGTCATTATTGCAGTGACCTTTGCAGTGGCAGTGACCCTTGCAGTGGCACTTCTCAATCTTGGACTTCTGCGGTGGCCCTTGAGGGGCACTTCTCGAATGTCATTGCTGCAGTGACCTTTGCAGTGGCAGTGACCCTTGCAGTGGCACTTCTTAATCTTGGACTTCTGCGGTGGCCCTTGCGGGGCACCTCTCGAATGTTATTTCTACAGTGACCCTTGCGGCAGCACCTCTCGAATTGCCATTTTTGCAGCGACCCTTGCAGTGGCACTTCTCGATCTTGGGCTTCTGCAGGGGCCCTTGTGGGGTACTTCTCAAATGTCATTTCTGCAGTGACCCCTGCGGTGGCCCTTCTCAACTTGGACTTTTACAGTGGCCCTTGCGGGGTCCTTCTTAACTTGAGTTTCTGCAGGGATCCTTGCGGTGACCCCTCTCAATTTGGGCTTCTGGAGTGGAGGGACCCTGGGGTTCCTTCTCCAATATGAGTTTTTGCCGGGACCCTGGGGTATTCCTGCTCAATATGAGTTTCTGTCGGGACCTGGGTGGGTTTCTTCTCAATATTTCCAATAAAAAAAATATTTTTTTTATATTTTTTTATTGATAGACAACCTTTTACAATAATCAATATTATTTTAAATCCTAAAAGTACATAATGCATTGTTCTCTAATACTTGTCATGCAACCCAGGTGATTTTCATCCGTTAATGGAGAAGTCGCCATTTTGGCGACAGGCGGTTCCCTCATATCAAACGCAACCTGCGTCTCAAGGTAGTTTAATTCGGTCGTTTGATCCACTTTGACCACGTGGATTTGTCCAGACGCAATTGTGACCTTCCTTTTGCGGTCGATTCGCTTTGGTAGAATTCAGCAAAAGTGGCTGGTGTCGTTGTGCATGCTACCATCCAGAGACTAACTAAGAATCTCACTGCCAGACGCAACCTTACGGCCCCCATCGACGCCATCTGTTTGTTTAAGGATTTTTTGCATGCAAACTGGTAATGTTTTGAACCCATTTTTGAGTCTCACCTGAAGATAGTTCTTCTATTATCATACGTGGTCGAGTATTATTCAAACCCACTACATTTTTTTAGGGACTAATCTCCTGCCAGTCGGTTTTTTCTGTCTCATCATTTTCCTCTATATTGGCCGGCGAACGACTACATTCCAGTTGCTTTCTTTCTTAACAGGGTCTTGCACAACCTACATTCGTTGCGCTAAATTTCGAGGGCAAGTTGTATGTGTGTGTCCCACGACACCACAGGAGAAGCAGATATTTGTTTTCAGATCATAAACTAGATCACATAGGATATGACCTATTTTTAGTTTTTTCGGTTACGGTATTTCTATATAAAATTTAGTACAGAATCTAGCGGAACGAGCCCGACCAATAGACTTGGTGTGCATATTAATTTTTAATGGCTTACCAAGTGAAGCTGCCATACGATAAAGCATGCTTCTGTTATAATACTCAAGTGGTTATTCTGGAATTTGAAACCACATACTCATTTGAGTAATTGTAGTGGTTGATGGTCGAAAATTCTTTTGCCACCGTATAAGAACCTGTAATGTCTACTATTTATAAATAACAATTCTACAGAATTATGAATAATTAATATAATGATAGAATTGAAACAGAATTATAGAAATGAAATACTTACTAGAATTTGCAGAAATAATATTAGAATAGAAGAAATAATCCGAGCCCTGTTTAGAACAGTGTCCTTAAGACAAATTTATTCCCTCCACAAGTGCCAAAGGTAATGAATAATTGTCTCCCAAGATAGAACGGATTTCCAAATTAATCAAGTAGCACAATAATGATTAATTTCTTCGAACACAATTATGTGTTTATACTCAACCAGACCAAAGAGATGATATGCAGGAATGTATGCAGTAGTAATAGAAAAAGGATTTATTTTTCTGGAAAAAGTGGCAGCATAAATTCGAAATTATGGGAGGGCAAATTTTCAGTAGTCAATTCTGTAGGGGGAATGTTTAATTTATAGCTTTTGTGTTGACTGTTGGAACAGTCAACCGAAATTAACTGTCAAAAACAGTTAATCAGTTAAACGAAATTAACTGTTGGCAATAACTGCCAACAGTTTATTAATTAATTAATTAATTTCATAATTAATTAATAATTAAAGCCCAGAAAGTTAAATAAATTCGTCCAAAAAATGTAGGAGATTTTTATAAGCCTAAGCCGAGCCGAGCCGGCCGGCCGGACGCGCGCGCGCGTGTGAACTTTTGACCGAAAGTCAACCCGTGCATTGCTTAGGTCATCTCCCCTTCAAAGAGTTGGGATACCCCCAAGGCATCCAAGCCTTAGTCCATACTTGGGGTGTTATTAACTCATCAAAATTCCACTACTCTTCCAATGTGGGACAAGAGTTAAAACACACCCAATTCATTAACTTTCATTGCTTTGTGAGTCACATTGGGAACATAATTATCATTCATAACTTATTGAAATTGGACATATGAATATACTACGTTAATCTCCTTGCGGAGGTGAACGCGTTCGTATATGATCCCACAATTTCCGTAGTGTGAGTCCCACCTAAATTTGAGCTCAAAGTTGCTCAAAAATCTGTCCAGAATGACAGCTTTATAATACCCATTTAAGTCCAATTTTCCAACAATTCCCCACATGAATGATATATCGCTATAAATAAAACAAAACAGATGCTGATGCAGATGAAGACACAAGTTGAGTAAAACTGAAGACTTATTGCATCGGGAGAAGTAGCCTAGTGACCTTGAACTTTCCTTAGTGATATACTATCGGATTTACTTGGTTAATCAGTAGACTTCACGTCCTTGAACCGTCAACCGTTTTTGTAAACCTAGACAACAGTATTCACACAACAATTCTTCAACACAGTTGGTTCTCACGTTTGTGTTCATTTTGGCCGTGAACACCACTTGGTTCCGCAAGTATTTTAGAGAATATGCCTTTCATTATTCTCATAGAAGTGGCCCCCTTCTTACTTACGTAGGTGACTTCCATAAAGAGTATTCTGCAATACCCCACTTAGACGTACTAAGATATAGATGTCATTAAAAGCATAACTTATCCTAATTTCGCGACAGATATGCACTGTCTCATCTTTGGAATTGATAGGATGATATATCCTCCAGTGCTTACTGAATACAACGTAGTTCGGTTTGCCCATTGAACCTAGATCTTGGGATCTCCAGCCAGCTAGGTTGGGTTGCCACTATATTGATTCTTATTTATTTATAGGCTTTAGACCCATTCCTCTCGATGATCTTTCAACTTGCTCTCGGTTTAAACCTTTCGTTAGTGGATCCGATATATTATCTTTTGACTTTACATAGTCAATTGAGATAATTCCGTTTGAGAGAAGTTGTCTAACGGTATTGTGTCTACGACGAATATGTCGTGACTTTCCATTATACATGTGATTTTGTGCCCTTCCAATCGCTGATTGGCTATCACAATGTATACATATTGCGGGCACAGGTTTAGACCAATTTGGAGCATCCTCTAAGAAATTTCGAATCCATTCGGCTTCTTCTCCAGCTTTGTCTAGTGCAATGAATTCAGATTCCATTGTCGATCTAGCAATGCACGTTTGTTTTGAGGATTTCCAAGATACGGCTGCACCTCCGAGGGTAAACACATACCCACTCGTAGACTTAGAGTCTTTTGTATCAGATATCCAATTTGCATCACAATGTCCTTCAAGAACAGCTGGATATTTTGAGTAATGCAATCCATAGTTTTGAGTATATTTTATATAATCCAAAACTCTCAATATTGCTTTTCAGTGAACTCTTCCTGGATTACTCGTAAATCGACTTAGCTTACTTATTGAGTATGCTATGTCCGGTCGCGTACAGTTCATGATATACATTAAACTGCCGATAATACGAGAATATTCTAGTTGAGATATGCTTTCACCATTATTTCTTGCTAGATGTAAATTTACATCTACAGGTGTCTTGGTAGGACTAATATCATACTTATTGAATTTTTCAAGTACTTTCTCAATGTAATGAGATTGAGATAATATAAGTCCATCCGATGTTCTAGAAATTTTAATTCCTAATATAACATCGGCGATTCCCAAATCTTTCATGTCAAATCTACTACTCAACATTTGTTTTGTAGTTTTGACAATTTCCATGTTACTACCCATGATAAGCATATCATCAACATAGAGGCATACAATGACATATCCATTATGAATGTATTTAAAGTAAACACATTTATCGCATTCATTAATTTTGAAACCATTTGATAACATTGCATTATTAAATTTTTCATGCCATTGTTTAGGTGCTTGTTTTAATCCATATAGTGATTTAACAAGCTTACATACTTTTCCTTCTTGTCCGGGAGCTTTGAGCCCTTCAAGTTGCTCCATATAAATTTCCTCATCTAGTTCACCATTTAGGAATACAGTTTTTACATCCATTTGATGTATTTTAAGTCCATTAATAGCAGCTATTGCTATTAACATCCGAATGGACGTTATTCTTGTTACCGGTGAATATGTGTCGAAGTAATCTAACCCTTCCTTTATGTCTACTATTTATATTTATCAATTGATCCATCGGCCTTCAATTTCTTTTTGAAGATCCATTTATAACCTAATGGTTTTGAACCTGGTGGAAGATCCACTAGTTCCCATGTATGATTTTGTAATATGGATTCAATTTCACTATTAATTGCTTCTTTCCAATTGGAAGCATCGGGTAAGGATATAGCTTCTTTATACGATTGAGGTTCATTTTTTAACAAATATGTTAGAAAATCTGGACCGAAAGAAGTCGAGGTTTTTGCTCTTTTACTACGTCTTGGTTCATCCTCTATTGATTCAATAGGTTGATGAGTACCACTTGTAGTAGCTTGATTTTCCCTTTTAGACAGACCAGATTCTCGGGTCATGTTATACGGGAATTCATTTTCAAAAAATGAAGCATCCCTCGATTCAATAACCGTATTTACATGAATGTCCGAAATCTCAGATTTACAAACTAGAAATCGATATGCACTGCTATTAGTAGCATAACCGATGAATACACAATCCACGGTTTTTGGCCCTATTCTTACCTTTTTAGGTTTAGGAACCATCACTTTGGCTAAGCACCCCCACACTCGTAAATATTTATAGGAAGGTCTTCGACCTTTCCATAATTCATAAGGTGTCTTGTGAGTCTTTTTGTGAGGTACTTTATTGAGAATGTAATTAGCAGAAAGTAAGGCTTCCCCCCACAAATTTTGTGGAGCTCCTGAACTTAATAACATTGAGTTCATCATTTCTTTCAAAGTACGGGTTTTGCGTTCAGCAACACCATTAGATCGAGGAGAATAAGGAGCGGTTGTTTGATGAATAATCCCATTTTTAGAACAAAATTCCTCAAATGGATATTCATATTCACCTCCTCTATCACTCCTAATAGCCTTTATTGTTTTGCTTAATTGATTCTCAACTTCATTCTTATATTGTTTAAATACATTAATAGCCTCATCTTTACTATGTAACAAATATACATAGCAATATTTTGTGCAATCGTCAATAAAAGTAATAAAATACTTTTTCCCACCTCTAGTTTGAACAAATTTCAAATCACAAATATCGGTGTGAATTAAATCTAAAGGTTCAGTTGTCCTTTCAATAGAATGGAAAGGTAATCTAGCTAATTTAGATTCCACACAAATATCACATTTATGATTTTCATCAATATTAAATTTTGGCAAAAATTCCAAGTTAATTAATCTATGCAATGTATCAAAATTAACATGTCCCAATCTAGCATGCCAAATACTAGATGACTCAATCAAGTAAGAAGAACTAGCAATTTCATTCATTGAAACAGATGTTTTAGGGGTTACAGTAAGAACATTCAGTTTAAAGAGCCCCTCATTTAGGTAGCCCTTTCCTACATACATGTCATTTTTAGACAACACAAAGCGATCTGACACAAACACAAGCTTGAAACCATTTTTAGTAAGGAGAGATCCAGAAACCAGATTCTTTCGGATATCAGGCACGTGAAGAACATTGTTGAGAGTAAGTTCCTTTCCAGAAGTCATTTTTAAGGCAATCTTTCCTTGTCCCACCACCTTAGAAGTGGAAGAATTTCCCATAAAAAGGTTCTCCTCATTTTCCAAAGGCTTATAGGTGGAGAACATCCATTTGTTTGCAAAAATGTGTCGTGTGGCTCCAGTGTCCACCCACCTTTCCATGGTATTTCCAACCAAGTTACATTCAGAGACAACGGCAGAAAGATTCATATCCGCCAAATCATTGGTGATATTCTCACCCTCAGTCACATTTGCTTGAGAGTTATTTTTATTTTGCTTCTTAGGCTTACGACACTCACTTGAGCGGTGTCTCGAGTTACCACAATTGTAGCATTTGCCTTTGAACTTTTTCTTGTTATGTTTGGAAGTGCCTTCCCCATCATACTTTTGTTTGTTCTTTTTAGGACCTTCAACGACATGGACCTTTGTTTCCATCGGATTCTTCCCACTTTTCTTTTGAGACTCACGGTTGTCTTCTTCGATTCTTAGCCTGACCACCAACTCCTCCACATTCATCTCCTTACGCTTATGCTTGAGATAGTTTTTGAACAAAGTCCAAGATGGTGGCAACTTTTCAACAATTGCAGCAACTTGGAAAGTTTCACTAATTGACATTCCTTCAGCATGAATGTCGTGGAGGATCACTTGGAATTCTTGCACTTGCGAGATTACAGATTTAGAATCGATCATTTTGAAGTTCAGAAAACGCCCGACGATAAATTTCTTCATCCCGGCATCTTCAGTTTTATACTTCTTTTCCAAAGAATTCCATAATTCCTTGGAAGTTTTGATAGTGCAATACACATGGTACAAAGTCTTGTCCAAGTAGGCCAAAATATAATTTCGGCATAAGTAGTCCGAGTGCTTCCAAGCATCGACAGCAGCAACCTTTTCAGCGTCATCTCCCTCTTGAATAGAGGGGAAATCTTCATATACAAACCTGCCCAGTTGGCAGGTAGTGAGATAGAAGTACAGTTGTCCTTGCCAACGTTTGAAGTCAGCCCCGATGAACTTTTCCGGTTTCTCCCCGTGTGGCATAGATACGGGTGCAGTCACCTTTGTGTTGATGACAATCAGTTTCGTAGGAGTAGTGTTCGTACTTTGTGATTCCATTTCTGTTACAAAAACAGAATTTTTATCAATGATAAAATTCATATATAATGAATTAATCAAAACATAATACAAAATTCTGTGCACCAATTTCTTCCAAATATAATTCACAATAAATGAATTCCAAAAGAATTCAAATAATAATTCAGAATTAAAGTATAATATAAAACAGAATTTCGTACAAAACAGAATTAAATTTTTTTTAAAATCTGTGTCACACTAATTTTTAATAATAAAAAGAATTCCGTACAAAACAGAATTATAATTTAAGATTAAAAAAATATATAGATAAACAGATTTTAACAAGAGTACACAAATAAAATTTTATTTTCTAAAACAGAATATAAAAACAGTATAGAAATTAATATCTATATCAAAACTGTTTTACTAATTTCTACAATAAAGCAGTAAATTAAATCATTTTATTCTGTCAAAACAGATTTATTTCCAACAAATAAATTTCTGTAATAAAAAAATTTTGTACACTAAAAAACAGTAGAACAAATAAATTTGTCTTAAGATTATTATGCCTACTATTTATAAATAACAATTGTACAGAATTGTGAACAATTAATATAATGACAGAATTGAAACAGAATTATAGAAATGAAATACTTACTAGAATTTGCAGAAATAATATTAGAATAGAAGAAATAATCCGAGCCCTGTTTAGAACAGTGTCCTTAAGACAAATTTATTCCCTCCACAAGTGCCAAAGGTAATGAATAATTGTCTCCCAAGATAGAACGGATTTCCAAATTAATCAAGTAGCACAACAATGATTAATTTCTTCGAACACAATTATGTGTTTATACTCAACCAGACCAAAGAGATGATATGCAGGAATGTATGCAGTAGCAATAGAAAAAGGATTTATTTTTCTGGAAAAAGTGGCAGCATAAATTCGGAATTATGGGAGGGAAAATTAACTGTAAAAAACAGTTAATCAGTTAAACGAAATTAACTGTTGACTGTTGGCAATAACTGTCAATAGTTTATTAATTAATTAATTAATTAATAATTAAAGCCCAGAAAGTTAAATAAATTCGGCCCAAAAATGTAGGAGATTTTTATAAGCCCAAGCCCGAACCGAGCCGAGCCGAGCCGGCCGGATGGACGCGCGCGCGCGTGTGGACTTTTGACCGAAAGTCAACCCGTGCATAGCTTAGGTCATCTCCCCTTCAAAGAGTTAGGATACCCCCAAGGCGTCCAAGCCTTAGTCCATACTTGGGGTGTTATTAACTCATCAAAATTCCACTACTCTTCTAATGTGGGACAAGAGTTAAAACACACCAAATTCATTAACTTTCATTGCTTTGTGAGTCACTTTGGGGACATAATTATCATTCATAACTTATTGAAATTGGACATATGAATATACTACGTTAATCTCCCTGCGGAGGTGAACGCGTTCGTATATGGTCCCACAATTTCCGTAGTGTGGGTCCCACCTAAATTTGAGCTCAAAGTTGCTCAAAAATATGTCCAGAATGACAGCTTTATAATACCCATTTAAGTCCAATTTTCCAACAGAACCATGGTCCGTAGTCTTCTTGAGAGGAAACTTTACCTAAATAAAAATGATTACCCAGATCAGTTATGTAAATGCTCGCCTTTAATTTCCAGAGTCACGATAACCCGAGTGCCAAATGCTAGAAGGACAAATATTTACCAAGGAGTTTTGTGATAAGCGTGTTTCTCATTTTTGTCTAATCTTTTTCAGTTCCTGGCTTGAAATGGATATAACAGGCGTATTTTCAGGAATTATTTTTCCACACGACGTTTCATCGTTAGAGTCAAATTCATCTCGATTATTTCCAAGTTCCATGTAGAGAATAACGTATGTGCTATAATTATTTGGCGCGTGCCCTTTTCTTGATTAAAAAACTCCCGTCGAATTGAAGGGTGATGCATCATGACGATTCATTAGTTTGCCCCTGTAAGAACTCATCTCTTCATTTCCAGACTGTAAATTCTGTATATTTCTAGCTGTTATTTTTCGTTGCTATTTTCAGACGGTATATGAGTTGGACTAGGGTTAGGTGGATGTGGAGGAGGGGGTTGAGAAAGGAGGGAAGACTCCTGGTCCATAAGAGAGAGAGAATTCTCAAGTCGGTTTAAACTCATTAGCTGAGTTACATGAAATTTAGTTAGTGATCATGTTAGGTAAGATCTATTTGTTGCACTTTTATAGTCAAATTTCTCATTGCACTCCTATATAAATGGATGATCACCCATCATCTTTATATTTTACAAGATATAAATTGTTAAATGTTAAGAGAAATAGGATACAGAGAGAATTTTAGAGGGAGGAAGAGTTCTCATTAGTTGGTATCTAACAAATTGGGGGGGGGGGGGGGGTTCACCCCTCATTTATAGTACAAGTTGGTAGAGTCTTAATAGGAGTGGACATCCACTTAAATAGGATAAATACAATATTTATAACACTCCCCCTTAGATGTACACCATATCCACCATTCAATGATTATTGCCTCATTAAAACCTTACTAAGAAAAACACATTGGAAAAAAATTCTAGTGAAGGAAAATGAGTACAATTTATTGTGATCATTGAGTCGGTGTTAGACGTGCTTAATACTGTCCCGTTAAAACCTTTACTAGAAAAACCCAGTGGGACAAAATCTAGTTAAAGAAAAAAGAGTACAGTGCACAAATGTCTCAAATCACATGTTCTTGTATCCTCCCCCTTATAAGATGCTCCTCTGATTGATATGTTCAATTTCACTATTGGTGGAGTCGACGCATTCCAATCCCGTACACAAACTTTTAAAATGTCGCCTTTGGTAGAGACTTTGTGAAGAAAATTTCTGGTGAAATGTGCTTCATTTTGTCTCCTTTGATGAATCCTTCTTTAATTTGTGCTATGCATGCTGCATTATCTTTATAGATGGTACTTGGAATATCTGTAATAGAAGGCAATTGACAAGAACTACGAATATGTTGAATAAAAAATCTCAGCCATACACATTCACGGCTAGCTTCATGAAGAGCCAAAATTTTAGAGTGGTTAAAAGAAGTAGCTACTGAAGTTTGTTTAGTAGAACGCCAAAAAATAGCAGCATTACCACAAAGAAATACATAACCTATCCGAGATAGACCCTTATAAGGATCAGAGAGATATTCAGAACCTGCATAACCAACTAATTTGTAACTATTAGAGTTATATGAATAAAATAAACTCATGTCAGTGGTTCCACGTAGATATCTTAGGATATGTTTGATACCAGCCCAATGCCTTTTGGTTGGTTCAGAACTATATCTAGCAAGAAGATTCATAGAGAATGAAATATCCGGCCTAGTGCATTGTGCCAAGTACAATATTGCACTTAAGTAGGGTACTTCTGGACCAAATATTTTTTCATCTTCTTCTTTAGGACGGTATGGATCTTTCTTTTTGTCCAAAGACTAGACAACCATGGGGGAACTTAGTGGGTGTGCTTTATCCATATTAAAACATTTTAATACATTTTTAGTATAATTAGACTGATGGACTAAAATCCCACTAGAATTTTTCTCAATCTGTAGGCTGAGACAAAATTTAGTTTTTCTAACGTCTTTCATCTCAAATTCCTTTTTCAAATAGTTAGCAGTTATTTTGAGCTCTTCTAGAGTCCCGATTAAATTTATATCATCCACATAGACTACTACTATTGCATATCCTTTTGAGGATTTCTTTATAAATACACAAGGGAAAATTGGATCATTTTTATACCCTTCCTTAGACAAATATTCACTAAGATGATTGTACCACATTCTTCCAGATTTCTTTAAAAAGTACAATGAACGTCGCAGTCTGATAGAGTACGTACTCCTCGGCTTTTATTTAGGCAAAGAAAATCCTTCAGGGATTTTCATGTATATTTATATGTCTAAGTACCCGTAGAAATAAGCGGTCACAACATCCATCAGTCTCATATCAAGATTTTTAGAAACCGCTAAGCTAATCAGAGATCTGAAAGTTATACTATCCATAATAGGGGAGTATGTTTCCTCAAAATCAGTCCCAGGTTTCTGCGAGAAACCTTGTGCCACAAGTCGTGCCTTATATCGAGTGATTTCATTCTTCTCATTTCAAATTCTTACAAAAACCCACTGATAACCTACCAGGTTAAAACCTTTTGGGGTTTGTACTATAGGTCCAAATACACCACGTTTATTTAGAGACTTGAGTTTTGCCTTGATGGAAATTTCTCATTTTGGCCAATCTACTCTTTGTCGACATCCATTTAGAGTACGTGGGTCATTATTGTTATCACTGCCCTTTGAAATTCGTATTGTCATCAATGACAGTTTCTTTTAGATCCCACATTTCACCCGAATATGTATAAAACATATAGATCTCGTTATTATTATTATTATTATCATGTACCTTTGCCCCACTTCAGTGACTTGTGTGTTTTCAGAAATAATAACCCCTTCAGGGGTTTCAAAGAAAGCTGATCTTTTATTCATAACCTCTTAGAGAGGATGATTAAGGTATGATTTTTCATTTGATTTGCGCTTCTGGGGAGCAGAGTCTTTGAAACCTATAGGTCTTCCATGCTTCTGGCGTGCAAAAGATTCATTTGCTGTTGATGTCATTGTTTGTCCCACTGGTATATTAATTCTTGCGGGCACATTTGCAGCGGGTACATGAGACTTGGTTACTTTTGTAGCATCATTGAATGCATCGGATAATTTATTTGAAATTTCCTAAAGATGCAATATCATTTTCACTTCATGCTCACATTGAGCAGCACGGGGGTTTATATGAGATAAAGTGGAATTCTTCCATGTTAATTTTCGCCATTCTTCAATAATGGGCCGTACTTCTAGTAAGTTCTTTCCTCCCTCTAATGGCAGGAAGAACGACTCATCAAAATGACAATCCACAAATCTAGCAGTAAACGTATCACTTGTCAGTGGCTCAATATAACGAATGATTGATGAAGAATCATAACCAACATATATGACCTAACGAGGTTGGGGACCCATTTTGGTAGCAGGGGTGGGGGGATGGGTACAAGCACTACACAACCAAATTTACGCAAGTGTGATATATTTAGTTAATATCCAGACACAAGTTGAAAAGGAGAAAATTGGTGATAAGCAGTGGGTCTAAGCTTAATTAACTTAGAAGCATGAAGGATAGCATATCACCAAGCAGAAACTGGGACTTTGGATTGCATAAGTAAAGGTCGCGCAATAAGTTACAAACGTTTAATTAAAGATTCATCTAAACCATTTTGAGTGCGGACATGGGGGACTGGGTGCTCAACATCAATTCCTTGTAATAAACAATAGTCATAAAAAACTTGAGAAGTAAAATCTCACGCATTATCTAAACGAATGGATTTAATATGTCGATCAAGAAAATGTTCTCTAAGTTTTATGATTTGAGTAAGTAATTTTGCAAAAGTCAAATTACGAGTAGATAACAAACAAACATGTGACCAACGAGTGGATGCATCAATTAAGACCATAAAATATTTAAAAGGTTCACTAAAAGTATGGATGGGCCTACAAATATCCCCTTAAATTCTTTGTAAAAAGGATGGTGACTCAGAAGCAATTTTGAGAAAAGATGGCTTAGTGATTAATTTACCTTGAGAACAAGGGGTGCAAAAAGATCATTCGGTAAGGTAAGTTGTTTGTTTGTTAATGAGTGCCCGTATGAGTTGTTTATGATTCGACGCAACATGTTTGATCCTAGGTGACCCAATCGGTCATGCCACAATATTAAATTATAAGGATCATTGAGCTTCCAGATTTCAAAGAAATTAACAATTCAAATATGAGTTTAATTAAACATGAAATCAATAGAATAACTCTCAAGAGATTTAAAGAGCATATTGTGTAAAATCCCATACCTTAAACCACTAACAAGAACCAACATGAATCATCACATAATTCAGCCTCAAAATCTATCCACACCATCACGTTCCTCTCGCGAAAATAATCATATCTCTTTCTAGCCCAAACTCGAGAAAACACCAAATAAACCTTCTAATCTAAGGTCGAAATCTTGAATAAGTTTGGGGCTATGGTTTGTAGATGAAAGGGAGTAATTTTGGAGAGGTCTTCTGGTTGAAAAGTTTGAGAAAAATTTATTTGAAAAGCCAAGCCACTAATTAGTTGATATATAAAGGATTAAGAGTTTGATTAAGAAAAGACTTCTAATCAGATACAAATACTAAAAATTTTATTTCGGAAGATCGGACCGTTGAAATTAGATGAAATTTTACAGAGAATTATCTGAAGATGAGAGGAAGCTACAGAAAAAAATTCAGTACGATCGGACCATTCAATATTTTTAAATATTTTTTTTGCTAGAGAGTTTTATGTTTTGAGAACTCTTCTATATAATAAAATTTTAATTAAAACTCTATTTTAATTTTGATTTCGAAACCGTTTGAAATTATCGCCTTTAAAAATAATAACCAACATATTTGAGCAATAAAAATAATTTATCGCAAATTTATTTTTCCTCTATATTTCGAAAATACCCCAAAAATTACGCGGGTTGTTACAGCTTTCACACATGGGTTAAGTGTCAGGCCATGACAATACAATCAATGGCATGCACCTACTGGCATTTGGTCCCATCAATAGTCGTATGTTTATACTATTGACCAACTAGTATAAAAGCTATAGCCATAAATATATTTAGTACTCAAAACCAACAGTAAGTGTTTATGAGTAGAACTTTACTTGTCATATATGAGTGCAACTTTGGTAAACATCTGTTTTAGTCATGATAGTCACTGATCTCCTTTTGCAATTATTAGCCCAGACTACAACCTTGGTAGACATCATTTATGAGTGTTTTCCAACACAATTGAGTCAAATAGGATGTGTAAAGATTTTTTTTGAAAATTTATTACTGTGAGCATAAATTAGATTTGAATTGTGGCAGAGTATCTTTATTTGATATTTAATCATTACTATCTTTTAAAAGTTTAACCATTCATTTCATATTTCAAGTCTAATCATCCATTTGTTTATGGCGTTTTGAAGACTAATATCCAGTTAGAATAATTTTAACGATTGTATATACTTGCATTTGTAGTTCAATTATTTATAATTTTTTTTAAATTATAATTTTGAGTAATCAAATTTGAAATTATTATTATTTAATAATTTTGGGGCCCGAAGTTCCATATTCTTTAATCAAACCTGAAGTTTTGATTTTTGGGACATGAAGTTCCCCATAATTGGGGCCTGAAGTTCTCAATTACATTTAAATTTGGGACTTGAATCGTTATTTATAATTTGAACCCGAAGTTCCAAATAATATATACCCTCAATTAAACCCGAAGTTTTGATTATTTCTATCATAGAATAAGGGAGATTAAATGTCCCTAAATAATTTATAATTTGGACCTGAAGTTCCAAATAATTTAAAAACTCTGATCAAACCTGATGTTTTGACACAATAGAGTAGGGACTTTAAAGTCCTCACACTTAATAAAATTGACCCGAAGTTCAATTATTTTATGTGTTGATCCGAAGTTCCCAAAAAATAAATAGCACGAACCTGGAATTCTATATATTAAATCAAGGACTTAAAATCCTAATTGCACACATGATATTTCTATCAATATTGAATTATTATATTTCTTTGTTATGTATTACATATTTCTGATTGTAATATATTTATAGAACAGTTTAAAAATGTCAAATATTTCTAAACTCGAATTTGAAGCACTTGAAATTTCTGGGGTGAATTATCTTAATTGGTCTCAAGATGCTGAACTCCACCTCTAAGCTCGAAATCTTGGTTATGCAATAACACTTGAAAATACCTTGTCCTGGCAGGACAAAGCTAAGGCCCCGATATTCCTTGGGCATCATATAGACAATGATTTGAAAACTGAGTACCTAACTGTGAAAGATCCTCTTGATTTATGGAACTCCCTGAAGGAGCACTATGACCACCAAAAATCGGTCATACTTTCATGTGCACGCCATGAATTGCGCAACTTGAGATTTCAAGTCTTTAAGACTGTGTCTGAATATAATTTTGATATACTCAAGATTACCTCCAAGCTAAAACTTTGTGGAGAAAAGGTAGAGGGTGCAGATATGTTGGAGAAAACATTCTCAACTTTTCATGCCTCGAATATGCTCTTGTAGCAGCAATATCGAGAGCGAGGGTTTAAAAAGTGCTCAAAACTAATCCTCTGTCTCCTAGTTACTGAGCAGAACAATGACTTACTGATGAAGAATCATACATCTAGACCCATTGGATATGTAACACTCCCTTAAATGAATGCTAACTCTATTCAAAATAATGAAAGAAGTTGAGGAAATATGCGGCGGGGCCGTGGCAACTCCAGAAGAGGTGGCTACCATAATCAAGGCCCTAGACCATTTACTAAATTCAAGAACCACCAGAAGTGGAATAATCACAACAATAAAGGGAATCAGAAGTCAATTCCACAGAATCCAAATGAAATTTACTATAGATGTGGCTACAGTGGGCATTGGACACGTAACTGTCGCTCGTCCAAGAAATTGGTTGAAAAATATCAGGCCTCGAAAAAGAAAGCGGAGACAAACATTGTGGAAGGTCCTGAAGACCGCTGGAAACTTGACGATACTGATCTCAATTTCAATGATTTTTTTGAAGATGATGATGAAAATGCTATTGATGACGAGACATTTGATAGCATGCTTGGAGAACCACTAGAGACGGTCCTGAAAACCTAAATGATTCTGCTTTATTTATTTATTTATTTATCTGCTTCATCATTCCTTTTGAGACATTAGTAGTTTATCATTAGAGCTTAGACAACTTTATTTCATATCTTTATTTGAGAACGCTTCCTCCCTCTAAAATTCTCTCTGTACCTTATTTCTTTTAACATTACAACGTTAACACAAAAAATGAAAATAATAATACTATAAAATATGAATATAGGATTGGGAGGATCCCTCACTTTTGTTTTACTATATATATAATGGACAGATGCACCCAATTCATGTAAGGGTCCGTTTGGTTACAAAGTGAATAAATGGGCTCGATGGCAATTTTTTTTCATGGAATGACAATTTTCTATGGCAAATCCTACGACAAAAAGATTACGATTATTTGATAATATTAATTTTCTAGATGGCAAAAGTGAGATGTTTGATAGAATTAATGGTAAAAGTAGTAAATATAAACAAACTAATATATAAAAAATGGGTTTTAACCAAAAAAAATAATTCTTAATAAAAAAACACTTCTTAACCAAAAAAATGGTTTCTAAAAAATAATTTTAACAAAAAAATAACTTAGAACGAAAAAAAATAGTTCTTAAAAAAATAGTTTTTAACAATAAAAACAGTTTATAACGAGGATAAAACAATTTTTTCAAGAAAAATAATTTGTAACAAAAAAATATTTATAAAAAATACTTTTTAGCCCAAAAATGAAACATTTATAACAAAAAAAATATATTTTAAAATAACTACAGTTTTAACACAAAAAATATTTTTTAGCCCAAAAGTGAAACAATTTAAACGAAAATAATACTTTAACAAAAAGTAATTGTCAATGAAAATCAAATTTTAACAACAAAAAAATACTTTTGACAAAATAAATAGTTTTTTTTAATGAAAAACACTTTTTAGTGAAAAACAATTTTTTTAAAAAAGTAGTTTTATCACAAAAAATAGTTTTTAGTGAAAAACATTTTAGTTTATTTACAATTTTTGGCCCAAAAAAACAGTTATAACGAAAAAAAACTGTTTTTAATGAAAAATAAATTTATCAATAAAAAAACATTTTTGACAAAAATAAAACAGTTTTTAAATGAAAAGTAGCTTTTAGCTGAAAACCATTTTCTTAGAAAAACAATTTCAACACAGAACATAGTTTTTAGTGAAAAACATTTATTTCAAAAAAATAAGTTTTAGCTCTCCCAAAAAACGTTATAACGAAAAATAAAAAATATTTAAAAAATAATTTTTAACAAAAAAAAGTTTTAACTAAGAAAACCAAGTTTAAAAAGAAATTCACACGGATAGCAAATATGTTGAATTTTTTGTCATTCTATATAGGCAAGTAAAATTTACCCACAAATTTACTGAAAGAATGATAAAATATGTACGTGATCATGGTATCCGTATAAAAATTAGGGGCATTTACGTTTAGATCCTATTAGACGTTCTTATATACATTCTAGTCCCATCATGTTTTTTTCTTACATATAAGTCATATTCCTAATTTTTTGAAACTTTTTTTCCAATTTTACCTTTCTAAAACCAACAATCCGTAACTTCCTTGAGGAAAGTTACATAAGTGGTTGAACTTTTTTTTTAATCTTCAAATGATCATAACTTTTGATTCACAAATCCGTTTTTCACAAAATTACTATTTTTGAAATCTGCTCGACGGGTTCTATCAAACAAGATCCATGAAGGCTATAAAATTTCAAAGAAAAAAATTTACACAAATAGTAAACTTTACTGTATGCACTAGAATATGAAATAGTTTTATATATTTGACATTTTCACAAACAGACAGTAACATTTACTGTGCTAATACTACACAGTATATATATATATATATATATATACACATCCGGTGGATCCAAACCCTCTTTTTTCAAAAATACCTTATATTTAAAGGTTTGCGCTAACGGCATCTAATCCTTACCACCATTGTTGGAGCTTCAACGACCTTCGTCAGAGCTCCGATTTGGGGTGGGTAAGGGTGGCATGTGGTGCCGCTGGTGCGGACCTTTGAAAATAAGAGACTTTTGAATAAATGGGCTTTGGATCCACCGGAGTACCACGGGGTGCCGCTGGCGCGGA
This sequence comes from Sambucus nigra, assembly GCA_949130495.1. Lineage (NCBI taxonomy): Eukaryota > Viridiplantae > Streptophyta > Magnoliopsida > Dipsacales > Adoxaceae > Sambucus > Sambucus nigra. The sequence goes on along the minus strand of OX422208.1, from coordinate 496,914,505 downwards.
CCTTTGAAAATAAGATTGGATAAATGGGATCGGGATCATTTGGAGCGCAATTTGGAGTGAATAGGGGTGGCACAAAACTTTAAAAATAGGAGCATATTGGATATATATATATATATATATATAATTTGTAAAAATGTCATAAATATTAAACTTTATTGTATACACCAGAAAATGAAATAATTTTATATTTCTGACATTTTCACAAACAATAACATTTACTGTGATAATATATTTATGAAATAGTTTTATATATATAACATTTTCACAAACAGTAACATTTACTGAGTTAATATTACACAATATATATAACATTTTAACAAACAGTAACATTTGCTAAGTTAATATATATATATATATATATATATATATATATATATATATATACACGGTAGATCCAAACCTCTTTTTTTTTTTTTAAATTACCATATTTTTAAAGGTTTACGCTAGCGACATTCAATCCCCACCACTACCCACCCCAATTGTCGAAGCTTCAATGACTGTCATCAGAGCTATGATTTAGGTGGGTAGTAGTGGCATAGGGTGCCGCTGGCGCGGACCTCTGATATTAAAAGAATATTAGATAAATGGAGTTTGGATCCACTGGCGCTCCGATTTGGAGTGAGTAGGGGTGACAGTGGGTTAGGTTTATATCTATAACATTTTTACAAACGTTAACATTTACTGTGTTATAACACAGTGTGTGTGTATATATATATATATATATATATATATATACGGTGGATCCAAACCTCTGTTTTCTGATATTGTCTTATTTTTAACGGCCCGCGCTAGCGGTATCTAATCCTGACCACCACCAACCCCAATTGTCGGAGCTCCAACAACCTTCATCAGAGTTCTGATTTGGGGTGACATGGAGTGCCGCTGGCGCGGACCTTAGGAAATAAGGGAATATTGGATAAATGGGGTTTGGATACACCGACGCTCCAGTTTGAGGTGGGTAGGGGTAGCATTGGATTAGGTTTATATATATAATATTTTCACAAATAATAAATGTTATTGTTTGTGAAAATGTTACATCGGCATCCCATGCCACCTCAAATCAGAGCTCTGATGAAGGTTGTTGTAGCTCCGATAAAGGGGGTAGGGATTGGATGCCGCTGGCGCGGACCGTTAAAAATAAGATAATATCAGAAAAAAGAGGTTTGAATATATATATATATATATATATATATATATATATATATATATATATATATATATATATATATATATATATATATATATATATACTGTGTTATATGAACACAGTAAATGTTAATGCTTGTGAAAATGTTATAGATATAAACCTAACTCAATGCCATCCCTACTCACCCCAAATCGGAGCTTCGGTGGATCCAAACCACATTTATCTAATATTCTCTTAATTTCAGAGGTCCGCACCAGCGGCACCCTATGCCACTACTACTAACCCAAATCATAGCTCTGATGAAAGTCGTTGAAGCTCCGACAATGGGGGTGGGTAGTAGTGGGGATTGAATGTCGCTAGCGTAAACATTTAAAAATATGATAATTTAAAAAAAAATAGTGGTTTGGATCTACCGTGTCTCTCTCTCTCTCTCTCTCTCTCTCTCTCTATATATATATATATATATATATATATATATATTATGTAATATTAACTCTGTAAATGTTACTGTTTATGAAAATGTTATATATATAAAACTATTTCATAAATATATTATCAAAGTCAATGTTATTGTTTGTGAAAATGTCACAAATATAAAACTATTTCATTTTCTGGTGTATACAATAAAGTTTAATATCTATGACATTTTTACAAATTATATATATATATATCCAATATGCTCCTATTTTTAAAGTTTTGTGCCACCCCTATTCACCCCAAATTGGCGCTCCAAATGATCCCGATCCCATTTATCCAATCTTATTTTCAAAGGTCCGCGCCAGCAGCACCCCATGATACTCCGGTGGATCCAAAGCCCATTTATTCAAAACTCTGTTATTTTCAAAGGTCCGCGCCAGCGGAACCACATGCCACCCTTACCCACCCCAAATCGGAGCTCTGACGAAGGTCGTTGAAGCTCCAACAATGGTGGTAAGGATTAGATGCCGTTAGCGCGAACCTTTAAATATAAGGTATTTTTGAAAAAAGAGGGTTTGGATCCACCGGATGTGTGTGTGTGTATATATATATATATATATATATATATATATATATATATATATACTGTGTAGTATTACCACAGTAAATGTTACTGTCTGTTTGTGAAATGTCACATATATAAAACTATTTCATATTCTAGTGCATACAGTAAAGTTTACTGTTTGTGTAAAAAAATTTATTTGGAATTTTATAGTCTTCATGGATCTTGTTTGATAGATCTCATCGAGCAGATTTCAAAAATAGTAATTTTGCGAAAAACGGATTTGTGAATCAAAAGTTATGATCATTTAAAGATTAAAAAAAAAAGTCCAACCACTTATGTAACTTCCTCAAGGAAGTTACGGATGGTTGGTTTTAAAAGGGTAAAATTGTGAAAAAATTTCCTAAAAAGTTGGAATAGGACCTATGGGATTATTAAAAAGTCAATAGGACTTATAAGCTTGTTGACCCGATAAATGGGACCTAGATATAATTACCCCTAAAAATTATCATAAAAAATAAGGACTATCAAACATATAAAATAATGAATAAAATATTCATTTACTACCATTTATTACATTTTACCATGTCAAATGTGGCTTATCAGCGGGAACCTATGTGCTTGTACTAGTCAAATGGATTGGAAAGATTTTAACAAAGAGATAACACTTACTTTTACTCAGGTTTAAAAGATATCTCTCCCAACTAACCAACAAACATAAGACATTGTTGATTTTGTATGCTACTTGCCCCGTCATTTTCCATCATTTTTTTAAAAAAGATTAAGTTTTATTAATATTTTTCCTAGTTTTGAAATACATTGTGAAATTTACTTTTTGAGATAAATATTTATGTTTGTAAATCTATGCTTAGTTCAAGACCATCAAAATATTTATGCATTTTGTGTAGCCAAATGACATTTACATTGTGAAAGTTTTGTCAACTGACATCCCCCTTATACGTGTCTCTCAATTTCCCACATATATGGCCAAATAATGGGATAGTTCTTGTCTTAAACCTATACCCCAAAATCAAATTCTTAGTTTAATCTCATTAATATTGTTATCTTTGTTTAAAAGTAAGAAACTTCCATACCTTCTATAACGCATGTGAAGGAGCAACCTAATTTAATAAAACAGTTTTTAGGTTATAATCCTATTATAACAGTTTTAGTTGATACTTATCTCATGTTATTTTAAAATAGTAATAAGTTGCACATGTTAGAATTTTTTAAACTAGCATGAAATGAAATATAGAAGGAAACTCTCATAAACATGTACATTATCTCAATTTATTAGACATAAATGAATTTGGGTTAAATTTTATCACATTCCAAAAATAACAAAGTTGGAAAAAGGAAAGGCGAACCTAATAAAAAATAGTTTTTCATTAAGCTCAAAAAAATAAAATCTTTACTAGCATGCAAGTCATGCGATCTGTGACTGAATTTTTAGTTCATATGTGAGAAATTCGTGTGTACACATAGATTATTTAATATTTTATATGTGCAACATATTAACAAATATTTAGTTTACGTGTTACTCTATTTATTGCATTTTCTAAGTGAGATACCCAAAATATAAACAATGGCTAGAAAACCAAGAAACCTGAAACAAAAAATATGAAAAAACCAAAACTTATTGAAAGAAATATTTATTAAAAATAAAGAGACAAATAAAAGTATCTAATAAATATTTAGACAAACTATTGAACATCGATGAAATTTCAGCTGGTTTTAACATATAGGCGAAAGAAAAGGCTACGAAATTACGTAAAAGTTGATGGTAAACCATGCAAAATGTTCAACGACTCGATAGCACGAGACGATCCACACGACTTTTTAATATCTTATGTGACAGATCAAATCTAAGAACATCAGTATATCAAAACGACAGATAAAAAAAATAGAGAAAGGGGGACAATTTGCACATATTACTTGACACCAGTACAAAGGGAAAAGCTTATTTTTCATCGAAAATGTATCATGTCCATATACCACTATATGAATATCGAGCTTCAACAAAATAGAATACACTATACATCGAAAAAATTGTGAAGATAATGCGAAACTTTAACTGAGCACTTGTAGCGCTTCCTTCTAGTTGTAAAAGGATGAGAGTGTGAATTCAACAACTACCTGATCCTGCAAGTTTCATGTTTCTTTCGTCTGGTGGGCTTCACACTTGATCTTCTTCGTTGCACAACACAGGTCATCAACCAATAATCGTTGCTTTCTTGGTGGAGCGTACGTGCAATAAGTAACGTCTTAGGTGAAGCCATATAATTTATTAACTCGAAAAATGTTCTTTTGTATGGTTCCCCTAATAGCCTACTCTCTCTAAGGATCAATCCAATGGCCATCAACAATGAATTTGATCTCATACATCCCAGGATAGAGCCACAACATCGTTCTCCAAACTGTAGATTTCCTTAATTCAATGGGATCCACAATAGTTTATGATGTTTCTAGATCCATTTTAATCCCTTGATGCCAACCATTGAAGCTACCTGCCACCTCTACAGTCTCGCCTTCATCACAATATTGAACTTCAACCTCCTAAAATCCAAAAAGGCCATCTTCAGTAGCATGCATTTCTGCATCTTTTCCTTCCCAATCTATTGCTTCAACTGCTTCAGTTCCAATTCCCTCTGATGCAGCATGACCTTGAGAAGATTAACTTGAACTTGCACTGAAGCCATCTAAATATATTGACAAAAATGTATTAAGTTATATCGGTCAAAAAATTAATATGTAATTTTTTCCCTTTGTGCATTATATAAAATACTTAAAATACCACATAATTTTTGTCGTGTGGGACCTCACCCAAAGAATGTCATCCTTTTGTCATGTGATGCTTTTGGCCTACGATGCTTTTGGCGTGCTCTACCTGTGAGCAAGCAAAGCTTATCCCAGACCATGTACCACTTTATCAACGGCTACATTGCATTGGTAGCTGGGACATTCCAATATATTATTACCTAAAACAATTAAAAGAATCGTGAATAAAAATTCAGATTAAATTAATATCTCACGAAAACAGAGTGGCTCTAAAAAGTTTGAATAATAAGAAAGAAAACATAAACAAAAGAAAACAGTGATTAAATTACAGGTGTAACTTCAGTAAAAATAACCAAATAAGGTCATAAGATGAGCATCAAACCAAATATAGGCATTGTAACGATCAAACATAATTATCTATTTTTATTTGTCAGCAAATGTATCGAGTTGTCAACAACTATACACCAACAAATATATCAAGTTGTCAAAACCTATGACAACAGTTTCCCCGCACAACCTCAAAATAGTGGTCCAAAACCTTCATAAAATAACCACACAAGTTTGAATTTAAATATAACTAATATCACAATGAACATATTTGTAGTGACACTAAAATACCATCACTGTTCGAGTTTCGCGTTCTTAAAGTCATGAATATAAAAGGTGTGATCATGTGTACCTGTAAACATAACAGAGAAATTCACATGTTAGCTACAAAATACTTGAAATATTAAATAGGTAATGTGTAAATGTTCTAATGAAGTTTTGTCAAGTATTTGTTAAAGATATGACAATATAAATTAATTGAAAAAATCAACCAACCATGCTTTGAAAAATGATTCTCCGTGCATAATCCACACTTTTGAGTCAAAGAACTGCCCATTTTTTAGGTGAACGCAAATGCCAATCATTAACAATAGCCAATCTTAAAATAAAATGTGGGGGGGGGGGGGGGGGAGACTAATCAAGTTACAAATTTAGTTTACCTAAACCAAATTCTAAATTAGGATAGAGATTCAAGTTGCCAACTGAATATTCCAAATCCACATTGAACTGTACAAAGTAGAAAGAAAGAAACATATCATGTCAAAGTAGGTTCGCGTGTAATAGTTCCCTGATCATCAACAAATGCACAAAGCAGAGCCACAGAGTTTATGGGATTTTAGGGATGTCATTAGCTGACAACTGCAATTATATAATTTATAATGTCCCTACAATCAATTCAAGCCCCTAAAAAATGAAACTGTAAAGAAAAAACTCTCATTCACTGCTGAATAATAATTTATTCAAAAACTTCATCTCTAAAGAAGTAATTAGAAACAAATTAGAAATTAGATTAATACAGTTAATTGTTGATTATCACTGAGTATGACACTAAAGTTTCTCTATAACAAAACAAAGAGTTGAGAAAATTTGAATCCTACCAATGGTGGCAAATTTCATTCCTTTAATGATTAATGGTAATGAGCTGATAATTAATGGTCAAAGCAGTGAACATATGGATATGGCATATACATTTTAAGAACAATTTATTTGTTACGGAAAAAATGGATTTGAATGAAATAGGAATATAATTTTGATTGGACATCTTGATCATAAGTTGATCAATGGGAGCTGACCTCATAATTCAGAGATGCAAATAACCATTTGCAATAACATGACCTATATCTTGAGCATAAAATATAATAGCTCAGAACTCACACTGTCCATGACCATCACACTAAAATCGATGTAGTTTAGCCATCACAGTTTATATGCCTAGTTTATCCATCACAAATAATATCACACTTGACATGTAAAAAGTATGTAAAATAATGTTCTTATATATGTAACTATTGTATTAATAACACTCATGGGAATAATAGATTAATAGGCATGTCCTTAAGTTTACACGTACATTCATTACTAGTAATATTTGTCATTACCTTAGCAAAATCGTTAATGACATTACAAAAAGAAAAATAATATGTACTCAGTTTCCAAGAGAAAGAACATCCAACATGTAACTTTTTTCTAAAATGCAACCTAAATAGTAGGAATACAAATCAAAACAGACCTATAATAACTCATCACGACTCAAGGGCTTCTTATGAATTCAGCATTACCTTACCAAGTACTAAAATTCAAAATAGGTATAAACTATTTCAAATGTGTCATGGTAGTACTGTCATGTCTATTTTTTGGGTAAATTGACTACAATCAAGTATCTGAAGCAAAAACAAAAAAATCATGAACATCTCAATCAAAGATGAACAATAAAAAAAAACATAACAATAACAGAGAACAAAGAGTCCGACAAACCATGGACCCTCCCGAATGTTGTTAAAACTTGTACATAATTGCTTAATATTAAAGAACAGACTGCACCATTATAGATTCTAGTGAGAGATGCCTAAGTTCTGAAGTGTTCATCTGCAGTCATGGTGCTCAACTTTTTCTTTAGCTCCTGCACATCTGTAATTTCTTTTTTCTAATCTTTTAGACTCAGTGATTTCTTTGCTACCTCTTTCAGTTCCACCAACAGATGCTAGTTAAAACATTTGCAATGTCATACTGAAAAGGCTCATAGATGTCAGTTATAACATAAGAATTGTGAGAAATTAACTTCATGATGCAAAATCAATAAAATAAAACATTAGAAGTATGGAGTTGTACATACACAATAAGGTAATTATAACATATGAATTGTTTAAGTGGATAATACTCAATTTCTCCAAACATAGGAACATAGCGATCAGGCCAATGAATTTGATACATCCGGGCCAGATTGATTTAAATTATGCTCTTTTTCAATCAACCGAGGGAATGTCGTACTGAAAAGTCTCATAGATATCAGTTATAACATAAGAATTGTGAGAAATTAACTTCATGATGCAAAATCAATAAAATAAAACATTAGAAGTATGGAGTTGTACATACACTATTAGGTAATTATAACATATGAATTGTTAAGTGGATCATACTCAATTTCTCCAAACATAGGAACATAGCGATCGGGCCAATGAATTTGATACACTCGGGTCAGATTGATTTAAATTATATTCTTTTTCAATCAACCGAGGGAATATATGATCAGGAAGACAAGCTTCATTATAATAATATGCTCGAAGCTGAGACCGATGCAACTTATGTTGCTTTGGAAGATGCTGGATTTAGGAAGATAGAGGTTATAATTACGAAAACAGGTTTGGACTCTCGTGGAGATCAAAATGAAGCTACCTCCACATAACAAAATACAAGTACTTATAATTATAATCTGCGTAAAAGACTCTCCAAGAAGAAGGGTACCCCAATGAGGCCGAAAACTGTGTTGAAGGCATGTATTCTTGCATTTGTTAATGAGCACCAAAATCCTGGTCCAACTTCTCAGAGGAACTTTGGTATGTATAAACCGGATGGGAACATCTCGTATAATATTGGCTTTCCTAGGAAAAATACTTCATCTGTAGATTCATCTTTTCTTTCTTTGAAGGAAATTCAAACCCTACATCGGACTTGGTCACATGACTTGTTGTTAATCGCCTGTTGTTCGACGCTGCTTTTGTTTCTAATATCATGACACCTGGCAATCTGTCAAAGTAAATCACAATTTAGCATCCAGATGATCTCTATAGCTGTAGGTTTGGTACCATTTATACATTTCAATGCAACAATTACATAATATCCCTATAGTTATATTTTTGGTACTTTTTAATGTCATGTTTAAATGGACTTATACACCTTCGATTCTTGTTACTCTGGAATGACTCGCTAGATCTTTTCTTTCCCTTTGAATTCAAAAGTTTAGAATTATAAGCTTTGGCACATTAATGGGCACATTAATGGCATTTTTTGCTTGAATCATCCTCTATGGCAGGCAGATCTGAAACGGTTTGTGCCTGCCTTGGTTACCGACTTATTTCGTCCAACAACTTTGAGTCCATACCATCCTTTCAAACACATCTAATTGAGGAGCTCTGGTTGGTGATTCGTCAGTGATGTTTGATGCATTTGTAATCAAATCTAATTCTAGAAACACCAAGATTCCTATGTTTCAACGTCACTGCCAAAAAATATCAGAGGGAATTTATTCAGACATCTGTATCAAACTTTTGTATTTATTTAGAGATACCTTCCAACTAAAAATCTCTCTCAATATTTGAAACTGAGAAGTTTCACACACATCCAAAATATGAAATTCACTGGACTTATCACACAACATAATTCACAAAGACAATGATTGATACAATCAGTAAACACATGGACAATCAATAATAAATGGACACTCAGTAAATACATAGGCAGTCAGTAAATACAATCACTAATAACACTCACAAAGACAACGATTAATACAATCAGTAAATGCATGGGAAGTCAATAATAAATGGGCACTCGGTAAATACATGGGCACTCAGTAAATGCAATCACTAATAACACTCACAAAGACAATGATTGATACAATTAGTAAATGCATGTCCGGTTTATGATTAACACCATTTTAATTTTTTAAACCAATTTTTTTCATTAAAATTGTAACAACAATCCAAACTATTTACAAACCAACTATTTACAAAAGTGGTATACCATTTGTATAAAAGGTCATACTTAATGGATTTCAAGAATTGTCTAAAATGTGTGTTACATGCGTTAACAATTAAGGGAAATAACAAAATGCACATACCAAACTTGAACACCATACATCCAATTTATAAAAACAAATAACAAAATGTAACCTGATCAATATCGTACTATTTTAGAAGTTTGGGAAGTAGATATTACCAAATGATTTCGATTAGAAGTCATCTCAAACAGAATAGGTGCCAAATAAGTATGGCATATTAATCTAGGAGACCACCATTATGTTCGACTCCATATTTGATTTCGATTAGAAGTCATCTCAAACAAAATGGGTGGCCAAATAAGTATGGCATATCAATCTAGGAGGCTACCCTCATGTTCGACTCCATATTTTACCTTATTAGCACCCAATCCAATATGTTGCAACAAATATGTAGAAAACTAATTGTGTAGAGGCGGCATCGTTATCAGCATAAACCGGACAAACTTATACCCAAATAACAATAAACTCGTTCAAGTTTAGGAAATCTATAGGTAAGAATCTGTGGATCCATCAAAGAACAAAATGTATGCCCATATGTGTGTGTGAGAGAGAGAGAAAGGGAGAGAGTTGGAGAATATATACCAAATTCAAATGGGGCCTCTCGAATTTAGAAACAAAACCTATATACACCTACATGGACAGGAGTAAAATTTTAGTCACATAAACAGTAGTGTAAGTTTTGTAGAACTATCATAGCAGTAAAATCAAACCAACATTTTCAAATCCAATCAAACATAAACCAAACCCAAAATCAGAAATTTGGAAAAAAAAAGGAGCCTACTTTAACAAATTCCTCTAACCTAAAATCTATATATAAACCTATAATAAAATGAAAAAGAGTACACTTGTTCAGGTCTTGATTTGCAAAACAAAATATAAACAAAAAAAATTAGATCCCAAAATATTAACATAAATATATCTTAGCCGAAACCAAAATCGAAGCATGTGGTAGTGTGGGTGGTGTAAATAGAAGTGTATACCTGTTTAGATCCCAAAATTGGAGAGTATACATGTCTTGGTCTGCAAAAGAAAATAAAAAACAAAAACACGAAAAGCAATTAGATTTGAAAACCTAAATTACAAAATCATGTGTTACAAACCCTAAATTACAAAACCATGTATAACAAACCCCTAAATATGTAGACAAAACCTAATTTAAACAAATCTACAACTCTAATTTGAACCGATTTCTTCACTGCGATTTCTAAACTCAAAGTAAACATAAAAAATATATTCACTACGATTTCTTCACCTGGTCATTTGGTGGTAGGTCGGATCTAAACTCGAAGTAACCATAGAAAATGTAACGAGCCTTATGCCCTGATTGGGAAGGGACGTGGGTGAGGCATGAGGCGGGTGGGCCCAAGCATGGAAAATAGGGGGGAAGTATGAATGGCGTGTTGTGTCTTATGTACCCTTTGTTTTGAATGCAAGAAAAAGAGGAAATCAAAAATAAAAGGGCAAAAAAGAAAGATTGATCAAAATCAAAATAATCTAAGACCTCCATTTCTAGTCTTGTTGGCATCGATGTGAACCATGAAGTGTCTTTCCATCTTATGAATAGTGAAAACACCATTGTAATCCAAAGCCAAAAGTTTCAATTTACATTTATAATTCCAAAAATAAGTAATATATCTAACTTATCCCTTTTTCAGCAGCATAACCTGGGTAGAAACTAATGAGTAAAACATTATTGAATATAATCAAAATAGAAAAGACAATAATTAACATTCACACAAAATTCTCTTTGACACACGAAACATGGATATAAATTACATCAATTTCCTTTGCAAACTAAAATTGGATATTGAATTTAACTGAAATAAATAAGATCCCCAAAATAAATAAACTATACTCGGAGAACCTCTTGCATCCCCGAAATACATTGTAGAATGAAGGAAAAGTAAAGAAAATTAGGCGGGCACACATAATTTCCCCAAAATACCTATAGAATGAAGGAAAAGTAAAGAAAATTAGGCGCGATCACATGATTTCTATACTCGAAAAACTTCTGACAAAACTATAGGATTCAAATTGAATACTGATGCTACTACAAAATTCAGAAACTCAAGTTTAACTCAAACAACTTCAAAAAATATTCAACAGAACAAAACTCAAATGGTTTAATGTTGAAGCTCAATGCACGGGTGAAATGCCTATATATAAAAAAATGCTCGCTATGTGTATACCTGTATATAAAAAAAACTTAAATCATTACAAAATCCTAAATTACAACACCCTTAAATCCATTACAAAATCCTAAAATACAAAAAGAAAAAATCGTAAAATCAAATACATAAACCTAAAATCGATTAAACCAAAAATCGAAACCATAAAACCCTAAAATCAAAACTATTCAAAACAAACCTGAGAGAAGAGGCGAGGTGGAGAGAGGAGTAGTGGCAAGGAGAGAGGTGCGACGCAGCGAGGAAAGAGGTGCGGAAGTTGGGGTTGAGGAAGGTGGAGTAGATTTTGTTTATGTGCAGATGAAGGAACAGGAGAAAGTGATAGAATGAGAGAGAGATGTTGTGCTTGTGAAATGAGGGCCGGGGGGAAAGAGCGTTGTCTTAGGTAATTGGTATTATGCAGCAAGGGTTGATTTACATTTTTGTCCGTGTATTTGAATTTTGGGTAGGGAAGCAAAGGAAATGAAGGGTTAAAAAAGAGGGGGAACTCAAATATGTAAGGGACAAAAATGGTAAGAGGGGTATTTTAATTCCGACCATTGGATGGTTGCCTTGTTGGCTTCGATCTGAACCGTGAAGTGTCTTTACATCTTATGAATAGTGAAAACACCATTGTAACTTATTTGATATATATATATATATAATCCTGGAATTGACATCTTAGGAAAAAAAGAAAAAAAAACGTTTGAATGGAAGGAGAGGACTAAATAGTAAAGCAACTATCAAGCGGGTGCTATCTTCTTTCTGATATTTTTTCAAATGGTTAATGTGTAAATGTGATCCATCTTAATTGTGTGATATGTAACAAAAATGTATTGCCATTTCTTTTCATTTAAGAACAGAGCGACAATAATAAATTAAATATGTTTTGGTTAAACTTACAATCACCTATGAAGTTTAAAACAACTTGCCAATAAAAAAATTCCTACCAATCTAAAGGATGAAGGAATTCAAAAACGGTACCTTGACTTTGAGATATGGAAAAATGGACTGAAAATTAATCTACACATTAGGAATTTTGAGGATTAATAAAATTTCAGTAATTTTTTTTACAGTGAGCTCTTGAATTGTAAAAAGGTAGAGAAATGGGAAAATGTAAAAAGAAAAATTGCATACCTATGTAAGGATTCAACAGGAATAATGCATATTGAAACACCAAAACCTATTTATATATATAAACATTGTGGGAAGATAAAAGGGTTCCTGAATCGGTTGTTTCATGGTGTACTACACATTTATGATGATGAAAGGAGAAGAATCATTGAGAAATATGAAACAACAATACGGGCGTGAAGAGTTTTTTTCACTTTGTTTCACAATAGTTGCTTTGCTCCAATAAATGCTTACATTTGTTAAATTAAAGAAACAAAATTGTGAGAGGCGTAATTAAGCATAGATGCCATGTGGAGCCTTTCTATGAATGTTCGCTTTTCTTTCATATATATACATAGATTATATGAACACCACATTTACATATATTATAAAAATCTCGTTGTTGGATGAACACCACTTTATTATTTAACGTCATTCCAAAGCAATTCACATTTGTTGAACTTTCTTTAAAAAAATATAACACAAAAGCTGAAGGAATATTGCACAATGAATTTGATACCATTGTATGGTAATGCTTTTGTTTAAGATCCAATGATAACTCAGCGAGAGAACACATTCTGAAGAAAGAAATGCACATTTAAATATTTTTAGGGAATTCGGCTCAGAGATCAAGAGAATATTTTGAGACTGATGATTGCATTTACTAAGTAGATTCAGGAACTTATTTATGAACCAAAAAAACTATAAGCCTACAATTAAAATTTATTTCCAAACCTTTCACTTATATTATCTAAAATAAATTGTCTATCACCACCCCTTATTTTCAACATAAATACCAAACAAAAGTCTATGTTGTCAAATTGTCAAGTTATCCATCCACTATGTCCTTCTGCTCCAATCCATTCATGTGAGTGTAAATAATATCCACATTATGAGGAAATTAAAGTGTATTAAATGTTATTAAAATCTCTAATATTATTCTATTAGAGGTATAATATAGATAATAATTTCTATAATATGCTCAATAATTATATTAATATTAAGAGTCACTTTGATTAATGAAAATGTACTCCTAATATCAAGAGTCAAAAAGACTTTTTAATATCTATTTTGATGGCAATTGATATTAAGTGATTGTTGGAGATTTGGTCATTCTCCTGACTAAAAATACATGACTGATTTTCCATAATTCAGACACATTAAAAGATAATATAATGAAATTACAGGATAAGGGAGGGAAATCTAAATTCTCAATGAGAGTTAATTTCAGAATATTGTTTTAGCCATAGATGAAGATCTAAATGTTAGAATACGCTGAAATTGGAACACGATTTTGCCAAAGACAAGATGAAGTCGTAATCATACGACCATCTCAATCGGACATCGTTAAGGTCAATTGCTCCCCCACTAATCTTTCTAGTTGTGACATGATAGAGGTATGTGTTTATAATTGATTTTATGTTTTACACAATGATTATATGTGATAATCATGTTGATCTAAGATCCCAACATTAAATATATAATACATAATATTTTGTATTATTAAAGAACAAATAACATGTATAATTGGATATTCATGTATTAGATTTATAGATCCATATAAAAGTGATAATTACGTGTTCTTTTGCTTATATTTACATGTGGTATCAGAGCTTTGGTTTCTGATCTCATGATTTTCCATTAAAATTTTTTGACTACAAAAACAATTCGGGTAAAAAAATTGATGAATTACTGAATTTTTTTAGGGTCGTTTCAGCAACAAATTTATTTTCTTTCTCGGAATTTTACGAAATTCAGATGGTCACCTGAAAACGTCGAAAAACACTAAACGTGTTGTGAACTATGGGCGCCACTATATCTCAATGATTTGACGTCATTTAAACCCCTAAAATTATATTTTTGTCATTTTTTGTAATAATGTCAATGCTAATAACTCTCCCTTAAAATCGATTTTACTATTCCGCGAATTGGAGAGTGTTACTGAAGAGATTGTTTATGTCACTATATTGATAACTCAAAAAAAAATTAGAAAAATAAATTATTTTTCGATATTTATGGTATAAATCACTAAATATATTTTTTTATCATTAAATGCTAGTTCTAATATTCATGTTATGTATTATTTGGTATTGACCAAATATTTCAATATAAAGTTTTGAATACTAAATGTATGATTATGGGTCAGATAATAACATTTTCGGTAAATTAGATTATTGTGTATCATCTATATTTGGTTGCCCAAAGGTTCTAATTTAATTATAGATTAATGTTTCGACATTAATATTTATATGATGTTAGATTAGGAAGACATTAAGGTGCCTTAATTTATAGTTATAAATATTAGATTATTCTGTATGCATCTATATTTGGACCCTTGAATATTTTTGGGGGGCATTCATTTTTGTGTACATTACGTAATACGTGTGTGCATGCATGTTTTGAAAGTAATTTTTTTTTACACTCTATGAATTAAAATTTAAATCGCAATTAAGGACAAACCAACTTAGGATCCCTGTGAATGTAACCAAATGAACTAATTGGTATATTTATATAATCACACAAAAAAAATCGTAAGATGAGATTGTTGGGTTTTAAAATTTTTATGACCAAATTAAAATTGGATCTCGTTACTTATTTTGATTTTCTTTTGTGGCAATTAAATTACGTCTTTAAATATTCTTATTTTATAAAATTGTAAATCTGAAATGTTTTGAAATGTTTTCAGTGAGAGTTTTCTTATGCCTATGACAAGCATTAATTGAAATTAAAATTGTCAACTTACTCGGAATTTCATACATTTTTTTATGTTAATCTGAAACGATCCAATGATCAACACTCACCATTTTTGGTGATGAACGTTGTTTGGCCTATTTGAGCACATTTAAGCCCTAAAAACCTTAAATTTATCATATTTGGTAATGAAGTTGATAGTTATTTCTTTCTCATTTTTTTTTATATTCTGCTTATTGGAGATTATTTTAAGAGTTTTCTTAACTCTTTTGTAATGATTACTCAATTTTTTTCATTATTCAAAATTTTGAATTTCTCCATTTTATGTATTTTAATAACTACATTATCTATCCAACCTTATTTGGTTTTCATAATATTCATATTATGCAAATTTTTTGTATACACCAAATATTGTTATGATTATTATAATTATTGTTAAGGTTTTGACATTTTTATTTATATTATGCTAGATTAGGTGTTTATCAAAGTGACCTACCCTATAAATATTTAATTAATGTGTATAAAATTGACCGTCCGTTGGTCCAAATATAATTTTGAGTGTTAGATTGCTGATGTAATGATAACGTGGATTTTTCATTGCGAGATTGCCCAAAGGGACAATTACGATTATTAAATGAACATTAATGAGTAATTTTTTTTGCATCAATTTAACCTCAAAGGATTTAAATTTTTCCTTGAAACTAATATTAATGTGAAGTTTAATTCGGTGCTCAAAATTGTAAATATTATATTAATGTGTATAAGCTTATTATGTCCAATACGAGTAATGGAATATGAAAAGCATGCCTCAAAATTTTCTTCTCAGTATTTATATCACGATTAGACTATGATTCCAATAAAGTGGTCTAATCTAATAAACTATAAATGTTGAATTTTATGATAAAATTCAAATACTATATTTTGGCATACCTTAAGATCTTTCTCTCAGTATTTATATCACGATTAAGTTTAGATTCCACCAAAGTGGTCTAATATAATAAACTATTAATGCTAAATTTTGTGATAACATTCAAATATTATGTTTTGGTTGCTTCAAAGAGTCCGGATATGATTTTGAGTGTTCAAATTATTAATAATTTCATTATGATTAAGTCATTGTGATTTGTCAAAAGAGTCCCGTTGCAATGGTGAAGTTAATATTTAGGAGCAATATATTTGTCCATTAAGGCTGGTATCGATTGCTCCAAAGTGTCCATAACATTCCGTAATTTATAAGCACACCATCCATTTATGCCTTTTGAAAATATTAATGCTTGTTAACATTATCATACAATCCATAAAATAATATAATATTTATATAGAAAAAATAACAATTTCCAAACCTCTCTCTCTCTCTCTAATGGCGTCTGAACCTCCTGACCTTAAACCTCCTGATCATGACCAAAATATGGCCAAAAGCTTTACTTATTTATTCTCTCCCTCTTATTCTCCGTTAACTCTTTCCCCTAAGCTTTCTACTTCCTTCAAAGGTGAACCCTGTGTGGAATTCTCCATCGAAGAAATCGCTCAACTGGCTAATCCATTCAAATATTCTCTTATTGGCCGTTTCAGATTTGGCAGACCTTCGCTAGAATCAATTCGGAAGGCTTTTCTCGGATTCTCTCTGAAAGCCTCCTTTTCTATTGGTCTAATAGATGATCAACATATTTTAATAAGATTATTTTGTGAAGAAGACTTTTTACGGCTTTGGCTACGTGAACAGTTATATATCTTTAAGGCTCCGTTAAAAGTTATGAAGTGGTCTCCAGAATTCATCCCCGGCTACAACTATCCTATCTTTCCCGTGTGGGTGTCTCTTTCCCACTTACCAGTCCATCTTTTTGCTAAATCTGCGTTATTTGTGATTTTCCAGAGGATTGGAACCCCTTTGAAGATGGATGAATCTACTTCTTCTGTTACTAGACCTAGTCAACCTCGGGTCTGTGTAGAGATTGATGTTTTAAAACCTCTACCTCATCGTATATGGATTGTTAATGGAGCTAAAGGTTTTTGGAAGAAGATCTAATATGAGAATGTTTCCTCATTTTCAAGCTTATGCATGTAAACTGGTCATTCCTTTAATGATTGTGATGATGCTACTGTAGGGTTTGAAGGTAACCCTAAACCATCAATCAATAATATTCCGATAGGAAATGATCATAATCCAGTAGAGAAGGCTCCGGTAAAGTCAACCAAGGTTGTAACAAGTTGGCAAGAAAAAAGGAATTTTCAAAAAGGGGTTGTTATTAAAGATTTTTTTTCGACTAAAGCTCCTAAAAACCAGTTGGTTTCAAAAACTGATAACAAACTAAAAGATGATTGTCAGATGGATTTAAGTGAAGTCCCTAAAAATGCTCTATCTTTTGGTGGGACAGTCAATATGACTCCTCATGGTCTGGCTTCCTCATCAGCCACATGAGCTCTTTTATTTGCTTCTTTTTAGTAAAACTTCAGCCAATGACGAATCTATCCCTAACACTAACACTAATGGTGATATCATTATCCACAATTCTTTTGAGGCTCTAATGGAAGTATCTAAAACAGAAGAGGGTGAAATTTCTACTCCTTCCACTGGAAATACCTCTTTACCAACTTCCTACCAATCACCTGCTAAGTCGAAACGTAGTATTATTACCAAAAATTCTCATGCAAGTTTGCTACCTCTTTGGAATACCACTGATGACTTAAAACCATCTTCGGTCCAACTTCCTTTTGTCTCTGATATAAGGGAATTCTCCACTCAGTTGCAATAAAAATTTAGCTGGATTAGGAACTCTCCTAAAAAGCTAATCTCTGATGATGTGATGGGCAACCATGATTATCATGAGGCAGACTATACTACTAGTAAACCGAAGAGAAGGAATAAGAAGAATAAATAAAATTCAGTACCAGTGATTAACACCAGGTCTGTTACGAAAAAATCTCAAGATCAAACCCTTAACAATTCCCTATGATTAGTCTCCTTTTTTGGAATATCATAGGTGTGGGAAATAAAGCTTCAATCAGAAGACTTAAGAAGATAATTCTTAAATATAATATCTGTATGATTGTTATTCAGGAGCAAAAAATTGATGAAGTCAATCTATCCTCTCTCTCATATAAAATTGGATTTTATGGGTATGCATCTAATGTGGGAGGTAAAATTTAGATTTTGTGGAATATTAATTGTCATGTGGATATAGTTAGAGACATGGACCAAGCTCTTACCATTTCAGCTACTTTTCCCAATTCTCCCAAATCTTTTCTGATTTCTTGTGTTTATGCCAAATGTAATAGAGAAGATAAAAAATTGCTTTAGGATGAAATCAATACTATAACTGCTTTTAGATACGAGTCTTGGGCTATTGGGGGGACTTTAACATTGTGGCTAACCAAAAGGAAAAAATGGGAGTTAACATGGTTAACAATAAAGCCATTATTAATTTCAACTCTACTATGATCCAAGTGGGTTTGCAGGAGGTCTCATATTCAGACTCTAATTTTACCTGGTGCAACAATAGAGATGGAGAGTCTAGAATTTGGGCTAGTCTTGATCGTATTCTAGGTAATGATGGTTGGTTTAATAATCAGTTTTCCTCAACGGTTGAGCATCTTCATCGTACTAATTCTGATCATGCCCCTCTTGTCCTTAAATTAAATTTTAATTCTGAATTGGTTCCTAAACCATTTCGTTTTCAAAATATGTGGGCTACTCATCATTCTTTTTTGGAGGTAGTTGATAAAGCATGGAATTGTGAATGTTCAGGAAGCCACATGGCAGTATTTTCTGCTAAATTAAGGAATGTAAAAGATCCCTTAAAATATTGGAATAAAAATGTATCCTCTAATATTTTTCTAGGGTCCAAAAAGCTGAAGATGAGGTTATTCTAAAGGAATCCATGTATGATATTGATCCTTCTCCTATTAATCGGGAAACTTTCCAAAACTCATTTCAATAAGGAGCTTAAAATTGAAGAAATTTATTGCAAGCAAAAGGCCCGAGTTAAATGGGTTAATGATGGGGATCTCAATTCAAAACAACTTCACTCGGAGGTTAAGAAGAAGCGAAATAAGTTGTTCATACATCAAATCGAAAATGAAGCGAGTGATATTCTTAATAATTCCAAGGATGTTGAGAATGAAATTACTTCCTATTTTCAAGCTCTACTAGGAGAGCCTTCAGCTTGTGTGGAGGATGAATTGATTCTAGATCACATTCCAAAGATGATTGACTGTGAAGATAATCTTATGCTCTCTAAAGTGCTAAATGAAGAAGAAATTAAGAAATCCATTTTCTCCATGGATAAAGAAAGTGTGGCGGGTCTGGATGGATTTAATGGTTTTTTTATCAAACTTGTTGGAATATCATTGCTAAAGATCTTGTTTGTGCTATTCAATCCTTTTTTGTTGGCAAAGATATTCCAAAAATTTGGTCTTCCACTAACATAATTCGTATTCCTAAAGTGGACAAACCAAAAACTTGATCTGATTTGAGACCCATTCGTCTTTGCAATTTTTCTAATAAAATTATTTCAAAGATATTATCTAACCGTATTGGTTCTTTGCTTCTAAAAATTATTTCCCCATCCCAAGTAGGTTTTATAAAGGGAAGATCCATCTCAGACAATATCCTTCTTGCTCAAGAATTGGTATCTCAACTCAATAAAAAATCAAGAGGATCAAATGTGTTGGTTAAAGTGGACATGGCAAAAGCTTATGATAGGATCTCTTGGATTTTTCTTACCAAATTCCTTCGAGCTTATGGATTTTCAGAAGTTTTGATTGATATGATTTGTAGAATCATCTACAACTGCTGGTATTCGATTATCCTCAATGGAAAATCATGCGGTTTCTTCAAGTCTGGGCGAGGAGTGAGCCAAGGTGATTCACTTTTTCCAGCCTTGTTTGTTATCGTAGCTGAAGTCCTTAATCAAGGTGTCCATAATCTTATGATTCTTGGAACTATTGACCATTTTTCAATTCCCTCGGGCTGTCCGATTATATCCTCACGCTCATTTGCTGATGACAGTATATTCTTCCTTAATGGAAATATCGATTCCTTCCGAGTTTTCATGGAATTCCTGTCAACATTTGAATATCAATATGGGAAAAAGATTAACAATTATAAAAGTAGTATTAATTTTTCTCGCCACTGCTCATCACGCCAATGACAGTTGCTCCTCACCCGGTCCGATTTCAAGCAGTCATCCCTTCCGTTTGTTTATCTGGGAGTTCCTCTTTTCGTCGGCCGAAAAAAGAATATATTATTTAACGTTATTATCTTTAAGGTAGTGGATAGGATAAAACATTGGAACTGCTCATTTATTAATCATTCAGGCCGCTTAACCCTCATACAATTTGTCTTACACATGTTGGGTCTTCATGTGTTTTCCATTATTCACCTTACGAAATCCTTTTTTAAGGACTTTCAGAAAATATGTTCAAATTTTCTTGGGGGTCAGTTGGATGAAATTCGAAAGCATTAATAGGTATCTTGGGATGTGATAACTCATCCTAAATCAGAAGGTGGTCTCGGGCTCAGAGATATCAATGATATTTGTAAAGCATGTGCTTGTAAAATTTGGTCCCAATTTTGTAAAAAAAATACTCTTTGGGCCAATTTTATGCATTACAAATATAAAAAACTTGCTCATGTTAATTACATGGGGGTCCTTCATTTGCGAGTGTTACGTGGAAGAGAATGCAAGCTGTTGAGGAATATTTTGATGAAGATATTATTTCTTGACCTCAATATTGGAACAACACAAAATTTTCTCTTAAAAAGGCTTGGGAGTTAATTCGGAAGAAACATTGCTCTCAGTTCTCATTCTCCATGATATGGGATTCGAGGATAATGCCTAAAGTTTCCATTTTATTATGGCGAATTCTTCATAAATCCCTCCCCCTGGACCTCAAACTCAAGACCATTTTTATTCCTATGGTTTCTAAATGTCATTGTTGTATCAACTCTCAAGAAGAAGATAATGAGCATTTATTTCATTCAAGTGAAGTGGCTAGGGAAGTGTGGGTTCATTTTGAAAATCTGATGGGATTTAAGACTCAAAATTCTTCATTGAGATCAAAAATCATTTCTTGGTGGATTAATTATCGGGGAAATAATATTAGATCAATTCTTGGTAATATTCTTCCTCTTTATATTTGTTGGCAGATATGGTGCTTCAGGAACAAAGCAAACTTTGAGGGTACTCCAATGAAATCCAAGTCTATTATTCAGAGCATTCACTATGATATTATTGTAGTGTTTAAGGATAAGCCTTATAAAGGTCCTTTTTCTAGACTCTTTAGCTCCTTTATTGATGACTTTGATATTTCGATCTTTAGATTGTAAGCCACCGGAGAAAGGATTTTTTTCTCTTGCATTTCAATAAAGTCCATCCTTTCTTAAAAAAGAAATAATATATATATATAATAATTATATAATGAATAGTTTGGTAGTCACCAAAGTGACCCAACTAGAATGCTTATGAATAATAAATTTAAAGATAAAAGTTGTAGTAATAAATCATCATGTTTATATATGTAAAGACATTAATGGGATATATTTGGTTTATTTAGTCAAGTAAGATAATTTTCCAAAGGAAATTAATTTTGAGTAATTAAAATAAGTATAAGGAATTATGCAATTAGGGGGTGAAAGGTTATCCTAGATAATAAGTCCATCAAAATTACATAGTATAGTACCTAATAAAGTCATATATAAATATTCAAAGTTATTATGAAAGAAAGCCCACATTTATAAAATATTGTTGATGTACGTATTGTCATCTCATAGCATTAATGTAGTGAGCTATTTATCTCATTAATTGTATATGATTTTATTTATATGTAATTGCATGTTTTATCCGTTTTAATTTTCTCGAGACTGACTTCTTAGAATGGAATAAATAAGCTAAGTTTCACTTAAAAATGTTAAATAATTATAATTCAGTTTTACTTGAGGAACCCACTATTAATCAATTAATTTGTGACACTCTTGTAAGAATTTAAAGCATTATTAAATGGATTAAGTATAAAGTTAATGCCAAATCTCATAATGTTACAAATTGAAATGTAAGCACACATTATTTAACATATATATTTTAAGTTATATTGTGTGGACTATAATGTATCATTTGACATGAATAAAATAATTTGTTTCATTTTTCAAAAACTAGAGTGCTACGAAACATAATTCTAAATCGATATGAGGATGTTTACAAGACAAACCACAAATTCTTAGATTTCTTTTCTTATGTTATTTTGGAGTCTTTTCAAAAGCCCCTCGATGACCTTTTAAAATATTTTTCTCAATTTTACAGTGAGATATTTGTCTTGAGTATATAAAAGATTTATGAGAATATATTTTCATAATTATGGTATTCTCATTGGTGTTTTGTAAATTATGTTTTCTTATGAAACTTTTACAAGGAAAAAAATTCTGATCATAATCTTGAACTTAAAAGTAGCTTTATTATTACAACTTGCCTATCTTTTGGCATAATTGAATATCAGACTGTTTTAAATCTAAACTTACTTTGATGATTTAATAGACTAAATTGTGTTTGGGTTATCACTTATGAATCTTGACACGCACGTTTGAGATCTTAAGGTTTTATAATTTTAGAACAATTTATGTTGCCCAAGTGGGAGATTATAGTCCTTGGATAGTGGATCAAATTATAGTCCTCGGATAGTGGACCTACACAGATCATATCATTACAAAACAACAAGTCAAACGTAACAATGTTAATATCGCCACAAGAGTTATTACACGAAAATGAATATATATGATTAGAAGTGTATTATATAAATTCTATTTTACTTACCCAATTTGACACATCCGCGTCATTGGGAAGGAGTAGTATATGCACGGATTTAAAATCCACTAAAAGAATTGGAATTTAAAATTATGTTTATATTTTCAAGAGGGTACATTAATTACTTTTAAAATTGAAAATGTCAAGTCAAATTCCTTTAAAGAATGGTGAGATTAGTGGGAATATCAAATTACCTAATGTGGTTATAAAAGAAGTTAAGATACTCATGTCATTTTCTTAACATCCAAAGTAATTGTTATTTTGTTTAGTGGATATGAATACTTTTAAGAAGCTCTTAAATGATTTTGCTCTTCTGAATGATTATGAGATTTATCTCAAGAATGTGAATTTGATAGAGGAGTAAGAAAATGTACGAATTTTATTTTCACAAGTTTTAAAAATTATAATACCATTAATTGATCAAAATGAAGTTTATGATCGCGTTGAATGGTGTAATTGATACACTAGAGTCTGGTGTAAATGCATCTTGTAAGACTAAAACACGACCCTGGTGATAATCAACGACATAAAGCTAGACTTATAGTCAAAGTTTTCATTATGAATAGAGAAGGGGTGTAAATAAATAATTTTACCTATATCTTAAAATGTTAAATTCTTATGTGTGACACCCCGCCTAATAAAATACCGGACGATCACTCCTGTACCAAATTAAAACAGGATTCGCATATGGATCATTCTTAGCATCACTATTGAAAACCAAATTAATTACTAATAACCTATTAGGTTGGCGTCAAAATTTTATTTAACTAATATTTTTAAACAAACTATACAATTAAAACATTCGCACAGTTTATATAAATGAAAATGGAAAGAGATAAAATAACCGAACACTCGGTTCAAATATAATACAACTAAATTGAATACTGCACTAAGAGGCGATGAAAGAATAATTAAATGTTGTTGGGTTTCTGACTCGAGTATTTATACAGTAACTCCTATCTAGATCACAATAATAAAAGCGTCTAAAATAAACCTGCATGCATCCACAGCTGCTGCAGTAAACGTCTGACTCGAAAGTAACATCATCCAGGCGTCCCTGTGTCTGGACACCTATATAAATATAATATATAGCAAGAGAGGAAAAATATAGAAACGGGTTAGAGCCCGAGTTGTGAAAATATTTACAAAGTAAATAAATGCTTTATTTTTTAAAAATATATTTTATCTCATATTTGAATTGGTATCGCACTCCCATGAGATACCCCTTACCTCTCTTCTAATAGTGCACTCATAGAGCGTCCCTCTAAACATCCTAGTCAAGCTACGCTACCTAACTAATCCGTCACCCCAAACTCTAGAAATCCTAAGCAAACCAAGTAATAAGGGATAAACTTCTCCCCAGTCTCAACACTAAGCCATGTTCATCGTGGGGTGTCTCACGAAGTGAAATCCAAACAAGGAACCCCCCCGATACACTACAACTTGGCAAGGTCAATCATCAAGATCCATTAGACCCTCAATAGACAACGTATATATATATATATATATATACCCATATAAGAAGAACCCAAAACTAGAGCACTAAGGGCTAAACTTCTCCCCGGTCTCAACACTAGGCCATGTTCGTGGGTGGGGTGTCTCGCGAAGCGAAATCCAAATAAGGAACCCCCCGATACATTACTACTTGGCAAGGTTCTAAAAAACGCGGGGCGTGATCGAGGCGTGGAGGCCAAGCCTTAAGCCTTAGAAGCCTAGGCGGGCCTTGGCGTAAAAAGGCGTTTAGGTTTTTTAATATATTTTAATATTTTTTAACCATAACAAGGCTATTAAACTACTAAAATTGTACAAATCATAAAAATATGTCTGAATATTTGCAAATAAAAATACTATTTGATTATTTTGGATGAGATAATGGTCCGGTTTGTAAAAAAATCTATAAAATGCGATATCGTTTCACTAAAGCATTATTGTTTTTAGAGAAAAGTACGCCTTAAGGGTTTTACCAAGCATAAGGCGTCAAAATCTTAAGGCGGGGCGTTTCTCCCAAGCCTCAAGCCTAGGCGTGCCTAGGCGGAGCCTAGGCGGGTTTTTTAGAACAGTGCTACTTGGTAAGGTCGATCGTCGAGATCCATTAGACCCTAAGTACACAACATATATCTATATATAGAAGAACCCAAAACTAGAGCACTAAGGGTTAAACTTCTCCCCAGTCTCAACACAAGGCCAAGTTCAAGATTGGGGTGTCTCGCGAAGCGAAATACAAACAAGGAACCCCCCCGATACACTACTACTTGGCAAGGTCGATCGTCGAGATCCATTAGACCCTCAGTACTCAACTTATATATATACTCATATAAATAAATATACATAACCTCCTCATTCATAATACATATCACAACATAAGTCCGGATACAATCTCCCGGAATGAGAATTCATTTCACATTCAATTTATCTCTTTACTCTAAAAGATATCTTGTTCTCATGCACAAGTAATATATTATACACACAAGTATAATAACTATCCCAACGAGCTATAACTCGAGGATGTGGTCTATATGTTATCATCTACCAGGGAATCACTCACGTATCATCCTGGGTACCAATGGTCGGAATCTCACACCGCCGTGGTAAAAATCAAATCAAAACATATGGGAAGCAGTCATAGTTCCTCCTCGAAAGTGAGACGAAACATACCCACCACGTCTCACCCCTAATAAAAATCACACAATTTAAAAATGGACGCTATGACCTGGGGACTATACGCTCCTTGCTCCTCAAGGTAGGGGCCTCAACCACATCGCACAACTTCCCATGATAGCATAGAATGGGTACGCTTCACATAAATATATATACCATCCACACATTGATATATATACATTTCGGTATCATATAATATATATACTCTAATCACATATTATATATATATATATATTCGACATTGTTCCTCAAAGATACATATAAATGGCCATTATTTTCAATCACACATAACGATGACCAATAATCCCAAATATTCTCACAATTAATAATATGCAAGCATTCGCATACTCACGATACTAAACCCAAAAGTATTCCCTCACTTGATAAATAACCTGTACCTTATTCACACTTAAGGAATTATTTAATTTCTCTAACTATACCAATTCACACTAAGTAAATACGCATTTTTCCAAATTCATCCTAATAGTCTAAATTGGGACATTTATTTATTAACATGAATTTCTTAGATATTATTGCACACAGTTGATGTGATCAGTCAGTCTCTGCTGCTAGCTAGGATGGGTATCGTGCATTCTATATCTTAATTTAAGGGTGTTTTTATCTAAACCATATTCTTCTTTCTACAAACCCCGTTTGAGTTATTAATAGATTAAATGATGAAGTTTATAATAGACAATAGTACCCCTATAAAAGCACCATGATTAACTAGAAATTTGTGTTCGTATATACATAAGAACTGCAGAACTTTTGTTTACATTGATGAAACCATTTGTATGAAATCCCATTTGTTATAATTAATGAGTATTCGGAAATTAGTTATACATTTACTCCAATAAAACATATTAACAAAATGATCTCTACACCTGTCAAAAAGAATTTCACCAAATGGCTCTCAATATTTCAAGTAGAATCTAAAACTAAAAATGAATATAGTTGAATAAAAAAAGTTGTTATAATGTCCAAACTCATCAAGAATGAGGTTAATTTTATCATCTTCAATAATGTACCACATCATCCAAACTCATCAAGAATCTACAACTAATAAATTTGTATTGTCAATGTACCACATCATCCAAGCGGTCGAATTGGATTTGATAAATTGATACCGAGTAATATAGTTGATATTTTTGTTCTTAAAAGAGGGCGAATAATCTATAAAACAAACGAAATTGTGTCTAATTTTTTAAATCTTCAGATATAGGATTAATAATAGATAAATTAATAGATAAACTGATACTGAATATAGAATATTTGGGCAGTGAAGCCAATGGAGTTAGTGGCGTCGATATAGAAATATTTGTTGGTTACCCTTGAGAAGAATGGGATTTTGCGAGTTGGGAAAACCCATGTATGAGTGTTACGCTGAGGAAATAAGGCCCATTGTTTAGAAAGTCTGTACGTGTTGGACATTGGTGATAGTTATGCAGAGAGGCATGGGTTAAAAAGGTGTATGGGCACCTTAGTAAGTTGAGCTTATATACCGCCTGAGATAGAAGGGATGTAGTATATAGAGTTGAAGATTTTTTCGAGATGGCAGGATAGTATAGTATAAACCTTGATAGAAGTGAGTGCTGAATGAGTGTACGGTTAAGAGCTATTGGGTAGTACCATTCCACTTTGAGATATTAGGGTGTGGATTGATTCACGATCCTAGGTTAGTGTTGGTAGTATCGGTTATATCTGAATTTTGAGGATGAAATTCCGTTGTAAGGGGGGGAGTATGTAATACACCGCACTTTTATGGGAAATTCAATTCAATAATTCAGTGTAATTTGGGAATTTAAGAAATTATCGTGAATAGAAATTTTTGGAGTTTTCAAGGATTAGATGATTTTCGATGGGTGTTGTATTTACTTTTGGGGTTAAGTAAACAAGTTGGAGTATTTCAATTATATGTCGCAGCTGGGAGAAGCGACAGAGGATAATATTTTAATGGAAATATCGCATTAAGTTGTGTGGGGTTAAATTAGTGATTTGCGGTTAAGTACCTTGGATGGAGATTTTGAGTGTGTGGTTAGTCTCAGAATGGCTGAGATAGTCAGAATAGAGTATTCGGGGGTCGTAAACGAGTTTTGGAAATTTTTGGATTAATAGGAACTCGCAATTGAGTAAACGAGTCATTTTTGAGTTTTAAAGGCATAAACCCTCTTTTCTTTCCCTATAAGACACGAGAGAGTGGGAGAAAGGAAAGAAAAAGAGAGAAAAGAAGAAAGGAAGAGGAGAAAAGAGGAGAGAAAAAGAATTTCCGGGCTAGACTCCGCAGGATTCGACTCGGGGTCATCGGATTTTATCCTCCAGGCAAGTGTTTACTTGCTTTATTTAATTTTGAGCATAAATCTCATATCTCAGTTGGTAATAACAAACCCTAAAGATTTTGTGTTGGAATTTCGTGGATTAAACAGGTTTTTCGGAAGTTTAACGGGTAAATCCCGAAAATTATGAAATTGGAGAAACTTAGGAATTAACAGAATTTAGTTGTTGATTTTGGTTCTAGGATGTTTGGAACCTATTTTCTTTTATGTAAAATTTGTTGGTTGGGGTTATATAAGGTTGGGAGAAGGAGAAAAAATGGTTGGAGGTTTGTTAATGGCCGAAACAGGGGCGAAGAAGAAGCTGCCCTGCTTGATCGATCGATCGATCGACGGCCAAGGGTCGATCGATCGATAAAACAGTAATTTTGGCAATTTGTGTTGGTTCAATTTATATGGGATAAATTCCCAAATTAAGGATTTATGGCCTATTTAATTGAGGAAATAAATAGACTTAACTAAGGGAAATATATTTATCCAATTGGGGAAATTTATGGGGGCTATGAGAGTGTTTTAAGTGTGTGACACTAGAAATTATATTTTCGAGGAAATAGAGAAATTGAGGAATTAGAGAGTTGGGGTTTCCTGATAATAGAGTGGGGACCTCTAAATTATCAATTGGACAAAATGTGGTCCTTGGGTTCGTGAAAGTGGAATCCTCGACCTATTTAAATTAAGGGTGTTTGGTGGCGAATATTCCTTGGGATAATTTTAGTGGTCATTTAGGCCTATATAATTGTGTGAGTGAATGTCCGCCCCAATACTTAGAAAAAATACTCATTCTCAAATTTTGACGAAAAAGTCCGCTCCAACACTTAGAATATATTTTGTAAAAATATTCCAAAAGCTCTAAGTGTAAAGTTAAGGTATTAAAGACATAACCTTACCAAAGTAAACTTCGCAAAGTCTTTTTGATGAAGAACTTGATATTCAAATTCGTCTTTGATGCTTGAATGTTCTTAAATGCTCTTCGACGGTGTAGCGGTATATGACATACTAAATTGATAACGGACTTATAAAAATATGTCCTTAAAAATCTCCACATATGTCTATGCCGGTACATACATAAAAAATCTGAATTATCAAATGCCAAAATTCCTATACAAATCTACCCTCCCATGAATAAATTTGCAAGATCTCAAACTGTTCTTCAAAAAGTCTTTATCAAATCTCAAAGCTTTTCTCATCAAGGTGTGCAACATAATGATCTTAAATCTTTGTACCTACACACATGAGATAAAGGAAAACCTTCGTAATGCATCGAGTTTGAAATGATATAAGAGTAAATCATTAATAAATCAAATCTCCCCCATAATGCAAAAACTCCCCCATAACATGATAATTTTTTCTCCCCCTTTTTATGATGTCCCCAAATAGATAAATAAGAAGAAAAAATTAAAACATGGAGTGACACGATAAAATGAATAGCAAACATGAATCAAACTACGTGCATCTAAAGGTATGTCTCAAAAAATTTCACAAACGATTTTTGATTTTTCAAATTTTTCGTACAAAAATAAGATACAAAAAATCACACCATGGATTTAAACTAAAACAACCAAACCATGGAAATGGAATGAATGGGTGGGAACACATTCGATAGGTAAATAAACTCAATTAATCATATGTGCACAATGAATACGTGTACCCCTAATGAATGAACATCAAAAGTATCCTTAGGTGTAAAAATTTGTTGAATTTAGATGACATCGTTTTATACAAATCAACAAATTAAAGTCAAAGTGATTTTCACACCATTAATGTGCAAAACTATGTAGCGTTTTTTCAAGACTTTCAAGGACGTGCAAACCCGTTTTAATTCTCCATCCAAACATCCTCATATATATTTTCTTTTAGAGGTGTATAAACTAAATTCTCAAACTTTGGAGAATTGATGCAAAAATCTAATTGGCCCATAATTGGTATGAATTTCTTTTTATTGCCTTTAAATTTTTGGAGCTCTTTTAAACCTCTTTTGATCTCGGATAATAAAATTCCTCAATTTTCTAGGTCCAATTAAACGGCGTCTTAATCGCAAAGGATAAATGATAATCTTTCGTAACCCTTCACCATTTTCAAACAAAGCACACAAACTCACAAACGACTCTTACATGCACACCTTTCTTATCAAGTTTTATTGCGCTTAGTTCGTGTTAAGGACAGGACTGAAGTGAAAATACCCAACCAACATGTGATAAGACAAGAATAATAATCAAACGAATCCGTTCATGTGTGCAATAAAGGAAATTATGAGTCAAATATGTAGGAAGTAACACTTAATTACATCTCAATGACTTATAAAGCACGCGGATGAATTGACCTATTGTCTCAAAACACTATCAAATAGTCACATGAAAAAAAATGGAATGATGTTGTGACTCGGTCATCCTAAATGTTCATCCATAAAAGGTGCAAATAAAATTCAAAAATCTTTTGGATTTTTCAAAAAATTTATCAGAATAAAATCTTTTTGCATTTTTTGAAATTTTCAAAAATAAAAATCTAATACAAAAAGTACATGTCATTACACTAGAAAATATATATCATGAAACCACAACTAGTGTATGAAAAACATACAAACATAATCATCTATATGATATGGCAAGAGAAGAATCATGTGGAAGCAAACGGGAATCAACTTGTCTAAAATCTAGTGTATTCAAAAGTGATTTCCTAACCCAAAGGGATGTGACATGACGCGTGGGAGTTTTGGGAACCAACAAAATACTAGACTTTGACTTCCTAAGGCTTCTTCCATGATCAAAACAAAATCTCCTAAGGTGACCTTTCCTACCATAATATGAACATGTGTAAACGGGTGGAACGATACCTATGGGTTGACCTTTTCTAATGTCCTTGGGAACGGTTGACCCTCTAAAATAAATAATGGTTTTGGCTTTAGTACTAGAATCATGAAAACAAGATGAACCATTACCATCACTATCAAACCTACTTGAATCATTTAACTTCAAAATATTTGATTCAAGCAAAGAATTAGAATCTTCTAATTTAAGGGACTCCTTCTTCAAATTTTCAATTAAACTTAACAGTTTATCGCACTCCCCCTCAATTAAAGCAAACTTTTCCCTAAGAGTCTCTTCACCTGCTACAAACTCATTGATTAATATATTTTTGTCATCTTTGACACAAACACAAACAATCGAATTTTTAAGGTTCTCTAATTCTTTTTCTAAAAATAGGACCCTATCATCACTCTCCTTCTTGGACAATTGTAAAGCAACAAAGTCATGGTCAAAGGAAATAAATTTTTCACAATAAAAATCTCTTTGATTTTAAACCGTTCGCGAAAGATCCATCGCAGATTTAAAACGAGAATTTTCTTTTTCCAAAAAATCAATTCTTTTAGCAAACGTCAAATTCAAATGATTTATATCATCAAAACTCTGACTCGTGTCATCAAAGGGGGGCATCCGATTAGATAAGTGCTCCATTGGAAAAATTGTGATTTTTCGCAAAATTAATTTTAAAAATTCAATATCACACAAATTTTGCGAAAAATAGGAATACGCGATAAATTAGCATAATCTTCTCTGATACCAATTTGTAAACTCGAATAAATGTGATACCGATATAAATTAATTCGCAAGTTTTCAAGTAAACCTTATTTAATTAGAGTCTATTTTTAAACCAAATTAATTCAACCCCTAAACATGCATATAAATGTTATAAATCATTCAACCCATGTGTTGATGTAAAAAATTAGATCACTCTAATTATTCAATCACAGATAAATAAAATGAGACAAAAGATTTTAAAGTGGTTCAGCCTTATAAGAATGGCCTACGTCCACTGTTGTTTTATTGCTGAGTGTTGGGAATTCTCAATTACAATAAATTCCGTTCTGGATCCCAAAGTTTGGATTCAGGATTCGGTCCCCTACAATGAGGATTGTACAATGAATTTATAGCCCTGAGGCTGTAATGTGAAAGGGTAATACATTTAATGATATACATATGAAAGGGTAATACATTTAATGCCCTCTTTGCGTGTGCGTCCGAATGATAAGCATTTAATGAACCAGTTGAACTGTTGGTTATCCAGCTATTAATGCTTTGTTCGAGATGCAGCTCGGACCGCCTGAGCTTCTCGGTGCTAATGAGTTCCTCGGAGAGGTCTTGTTCCTCGGAGCATAAGAGTTCCTCGGAGCGTATGATCATCTCGGAAGTGCTTGTTGTTGCCATGTAGATAGCCACGTGTCTTCATATGGTTGTTCCAAGTCAGCAGATTAAATTTGGTATCAACAGAAGCCCCCAATGTTTCGTAGTTCGAAATTTGAGGAGTATGGAACACTCTTTCTCGGAATACGGTAGCTTTAAATAGTTCTTCCTGATTTTTAGGATCATCTCCCTTGTATTTATTTCTCCATCTTAATTCGTAGAATCATGCTTTTTGGACTTTTCTGCTCGCTTCGTTTCCCGCGTCACTTTTCGCCTTTTTAGCCGTTGTTGTTCGCTTTGATTCTCGCGCCAATATTTAATGCCTTTTTAGCCGCCAGTAACGTAATTGTCCTTTTTATCATCATTACTTCGCCAGTTCCCAAGGCAAGGTATTTAAACTTCATAGAGACTTCCATCGTCTTCTATCTTTTCAAATTTTCATCTTAGAGTTTTTCATCGTCTTCTACTCTCTTGTGTACTCATCTCTTCCATCGTCTGTCGTCATCAGCTCTACTCTTTTCCTGTAAGATCTTCTTCCTTCATCTTTATTTCTTTATTCACCATGGTTTATCCTGTTGAGTCTCTTGAGAAATTTCGTTCTGATTTTTCCATTCCCTCTTGGGTTGTCTTGGAAGAGCTTTCTGAGCTTTCCAACTATTTCAATTTGACTGAGGGACATTGGTTCCCCAGTCTCTTTTTTGCTGAGTGTGGATTTTCTTTTCCACCAAATCCTCTGTGTCCGGAATTTTGTCAGTACTTTGATGTTGTTCCTGCACGAATAGCCCCCAACACATGGAGAATAGTTAATGGGGTGCATAAATTAAATCAAGTGCATAGAACTCGTTTAGGAATTCCAGAAATCATGTACTGCTATAGATGGGCAATTAATGATAATATTTATTATTTAAAAACTAGGTTTATAAATAGAGCTTTAGTAGTCAATCTCCCTGATGCCAACAGGGATTATTTTGAACATGGAGTTGTTGTAAAAAATTGGCAACATCCTCCTTTAATCGGAGATGAGGTTTACCAGGGTCCCAGATGCCCTCCTTATGGCAATGGGATAGGTTGTTTTTATTTATTTTATTCATCTTGAAATCATTTTTGTTTTGTGTTTGATAAAATGTGTTACTGATAACAATGTATGTTTATTTGCAGTTGATAGCAAGAGAAAGTGCCCAAGAGAAACAGATGTCAATCTAAGGCATTTGGGACTTATCTAGGGTCTACATCAAAGGGTTGCTGACGAGCACATTCGATCAGCCTCCTATCTGCTCCAATACAAGAGCTATACAACTTCTTTCACTGCTCGTCCAGTGATCAGTGAAGCAGAGCCAGTACCACCCTCTGCAAGTTTTTCACCAGAATCTCACATTCCGTTGAGCGAAAAGATGAAGAAGAGAAGGACTCCTGCTCTGTTTGAGAAAACTGCCTCCGATTCTGGGGAGGTAAAAAGGGTCAGGATTGATGTCCCAAAGGAGGGGACAAAGAAGACTGGTGTAGTTCCTTCAACTGCTCCTGCTAAAATCTCCGAGAAGGTTGCTGACAAGCCCACAGTGGCTCCGAGCAGCTCTGCTGCTCCTGGAAAGGTGATTGTGATATCACCGACCAAGAATTATTCCTTGGTTACACCTGTTTCCCCGAGGAGACTGAAGAAGAGCTCCTCGATTAATTTGGCTGACGCCACCATTCAACCCCCTGCTGCTGGAACTAAGGTTCCCACATCTGTTCCCCCGAGCTCTGACATGAGCTCGATAAAGTCCTTGACCATTCCCGAGGTGCAAGGTAATGAAGATAACCTTACTCGGGATATGGTTACTTCTTTGGCTGCTCGTCATCTTGCTTCAATAAGTACCTTTACTTTGAACTTTTCATATTTTTCCTTTGTTATTTCTCATATTTATTTCTGACTTTGCTTTCTTTTTATGTTTACAGTTGACGAGCTGCTTCAACATAATCCTCAATAAGGATGAGGCAATCAAGGCTTCTTTCTCCTCATCCAGTGTGGAGGGAGCTCTGGAAGAAGCTACCAAGTCCTTGGAGGAATCTCGCCAGAAGTACACTACTGATAAGGCAGTCTGGGAGAATAAACTTGCTTCCTCCGAGCAGGAGAAAACTCGGGTTGCTGAGGCCTCCAGGGATTTGGAGAAGAAAGTGAATGCCTTGGAGAAGGCTAATAAAGAGCTTGATGTGAAGCTCAAGGCTGCTGAGGAGTTTGAAAATAAACTCAAGGATGGTGAGGAGAGGTTGGTCCAACTCCAGGAAGTAAATCGGCAGAAGGAGGAAGCTGAACAAAAATTGAAAGCTGCTGATGTTTTGCTGTCCGAGAAGCTCGCCTTGGAGAAGGCCAAAAGGAAAGCTGCCGTGAAGAAGTCCTTCAGCTCTGGCTGGCACAAAGGTTGGGATAAGGGATGTGCTGCCATGGTCTCTCAAGTGGATTATGGCAGTGTAAAGTATTTCAGGGACGGATGGGTTGCTGCTGTTTAGGAATTGAAGGCCGACGAGTCATCCGAGCTCTTCCAGAGACACATCCCTGGTCCCCCTCCTACTCCAGAAGAATTAGAAGAGGACGAAGCTACCTCTGAAGAATCTTCAATGGTAATGGGAGGGAATGCCCTAACCAGTCAGCATGTTGTCGAGCAAGAAGTTTCTTCTTCCGAGCAACAGTTGGTGCTCTCCGAGCAAGTCACAATTCCCTCCGAGCAACCTGCCTCCTCTTCCCATCCTCCCGAGAAGGTTTTGGGAGATAAGGAAAAGTTGTAGTGTTGTTCGGTTTTCTCTTTCTATTTTTCTTTTTTATCAAGTGTAACCAAGATCTTTGTAACTCTGCACTATGATCTAATGAAATTTGAGTTTTTCCCTCTATACGATTGTATCCTTTCTATTTGTACTCTGTCTTGATCTTCTTTTTTATGATTATCTTTTC
Source organism: Sambucus nigra (assembly GCA_949130495.1). NCBI lineage: Eukaryota > Viridiplantae > Streptophyta > Magnoliopsida > Dipsacales > Adoxaceae > Sambucus > Sambucus nigra. The sequence continues at coordinate 496,879,144 of OX422208.1, read as the reverse complement.
TTTTTCTGCTAGTTTCTGTCCAGGATAGATATACTATCTGCCAATGATACAAAGCTGATGCAGCAATGTAATGAATATTATAAGGCTGGTCACACAGAACTGAGTGCATCAGAAGCTGCCGACATCCATGGTCATGATGCTTCAGAACAAGCAGTCGGAGCTTATCAATACCTGAAGTGCTTACTTGATCGAGCTGTGGCCAATAACGTGGCTTACTATGAAATGATTGAGGATCTTTAATGTACGCTAGAAGACCTTCAGAATCAGTACAAGGAATCGACTGCCCTGTTGCATGAAGGGTATGAGAAGAAGTATCAGCAGATTTCTGCCGAGAAGGGCTACGAAAAGCTCATCGCTGGTTATGATGTCAGGGAGAGAACCCTAAAGGGTGAAGTTGAAGCATGTAGACAGATTGACGAGCTGTTGGAGCAGGAGAATAACAATTTGCAGAAAGAGCTAGCACAGTTGAATTCTGCAGCCTCTTCTTCAACAGCTATAATCCCAGTGACTGACGAGGGATTTTCATTTTTAGAAGTTGAGAATGCCAAATTGAGGCAAGAGTTGGACACATTGAGGAGGTCGGGCACTTCCACATCTCCTCGGGGATGAGAAAGAGCTCCTTGGGGTCGAGGAAGAGCAGTTCGGGTTCTTGTCAAGGAACAGAGGACAACATCTGCCTTAGAGAACCAGGCCTTCCAACTAAAGGCGAAGAACCAGGCGTTATCTGATATGTCAAAGAAGATTCGAGACTTGGAAAAACAACTCTCTGCAAAGATATCAGTGTTGGAGACTAATGATCTTTTTGTCAAAAGTCTCCACGAGAAGCTTGAGAGGCTAACGTATCAATTCCACATATAGCCCAGGGAATTCTGGATGGCTGGATACAACGAAGCACTATTCCACTTGGATGATCGTATCCAAAACGCCAATAATTAGGGCTACAAACAAGGCTGGCTGAATGCCCTGGGTGTGCTGAAGCTCGAACAAGGACACTATCTGTGGGACTACCATGATCCCGGGGTGCTCGACTTACCTGTGCCACCGTACAATCTGGACATGGAATGGATCCCAGCTCGTGCCATTCTTCAGAGTTTAATTGCAAAATACCTCGGTGACTACAATCTTCATTCTCAAATCGAGGTATCTCGTCCCGAGCATCTATTAGATCAACCTTCTGTGATGAATGTCAGGATGCTGAAGGATTTGAATTTCATCAATTCCCCTCAGTCTTTCAATGACCCGCCTGCTGGCGAGGAACCTGTATCGAAAGCTGATGGGAAAAGACCAATAGAATAGGAATTTTTAATGTAACAGTTAGTATACATATCAATGTAATTTTTATTTTATTTCGAATTTAATGAAAAACTTTCATTTTTGTTTGCAAATCTTAATTGCTATTGTCTTGTAAATATTAACACTTTACATTTATGCATATCTGTTAAAAAGATAACAATAGTGTTGTTCATCGACCAACTTATTAGAAAAGTTACAAGTATTAGTAATGTTACTCAATATTTCAATAATCGAGTAATGAATATAACTATGTTTAAAATTTTTCCAACCAACCAAGGTTATTAAATTGTGCTCGTCGACCAATTATAGTTGGTGAGAGTTGATCCCCGACTATCCATACTTGGTAAATTTTTGTCTTTTTCATAAAATGTGTCCGACTAACCAAAGTCGATAAATTCTCGTCGTCGACCAACTACAATTAGTGGGTTTTTATCCCCGACCAACCATATTTGGTACAGTTTGGAATATCCTCTCCTCGTCGACCAACTATGTTGGTACAGTTTGGAATATTTCGTTTCCTAGCCAAACAGGTTGGAATTTTTAGGAATATTTCTCCTCGTCGACCAACTAAGTTGGTACGGTTTGGAATATTTTCTCCTCGTCGACCAACTAAGTTGGTACAGTTTGGAATTTTTTCGTTGAGTAGTCTGTCGAGCTTTGCTTGGCGAGTAGTGCATAGCACTAGTATTCCCCGAAAATTTTTCAATAAACAGAGAGACTTGCAGAATATTTTCATTTTATTCATACTGATGGAAATTACGTTACATATACATCACTGATAGTACTTGCGCAGGTGCTCTGCATTCCATGCATTCTTAAACTCCTCGCCTTCTGGAGTTGCTATTCGGTAAGTTCCTGGTCGAACAACTTCTGTAACTCGGTATGGTCCATGCCAGTTTGCCTCCAGTTTATTATGCTTTTGAATTACTTTCTTCAGCACATAGTCTCCTTCTTTCAGGTCGCACTTCTTTACCCTCTTGTTGTAGAACAAAGTTGCTCGCTGCTAGTAAGCAGTATTTCTAATGGCTGCTTCTTCTCTAACTTCCTCGAGGATGTTTAAATCCAGTCTTCTCATTAAATCGCTGACATTGGAATTGAAATTCAGTACCCTGTGTGTTGGGAGACCCAACTCGGCAGGTATGACAGCTTCACTTCCAAACGCCAGCATGTATGGTGATTCTCCAGTTGCTACTCGGGGAGTAGTTCGGTAAGCCTAGAGTACTGATTGTAGCTCGTTGATCCAGTTTGCTTTTGCATCATCCAATCTTTTCTTTAAACCGTTCAGCAGCGTCCTGTTTGTCACTTCAGTTTGACCATTGCTTTGAGGATGGCCTGGTGCTGAGTGGACCTTCAAAATATTTGACTGATGACAATAGGCGGTAAACTCCTCATTATCAAATTGTGTCCCATGGTCTGTGATGAAGGCATGAGGGAGACCATATCGGCAAATGATGTTCTTCCAAATAAATTGGTACACCTTCTCGTATGTCATATCAATGAGTGGCTCAGCTTCTACCTACTTAGTAAAATAATCCACTACGACGACGAGGTACTTGAACCTTCCTCGGGTCGTTGGCAGTGGTCCAACCAAATCAATTCCCCACATGGCAAATGTCCAAGGGGAAGTTATGGGTGTCAATAATGCTTGTGGAGTTCTTCGGATGGAGGAAAAGCGCTGGCATTTGTCACATTTCTTAGCGTAGGCTATGCAATCAGCCCTCATCGTCGGCCAATAGTATCCTTGTGTCATCACCCTTTGTAAAAGTGTCTGACCTGCTACATGTGCTCCACAAGACCCTTCATCGATCTCTTCAATCAAATCTTTCACCTCGGTGGGATGTACACATCTTTGCAAACCTGCCATAATTCCTCGTCTATATAAAACACCATTAGTAAGTACATACCGAGCAGCTTTAAACTTCAATTTCTTGGCTGCAAGCTTGTCAGTTGGAAACTCTCCTTCCTCGATATATACCCTGATGGGATCCATCCAAGATGGTCCTAAATCAAGGGTGATAAAATTCATCTTCAGAGTTTTATCTATACTCCGACCAGCTAATACTTCAATTGGGATTGTTCGTCGTAGCTCGGTGCGAGTAGCTGATGCTAGTCAAGCTAGGGCGTCTGCTCTCGCATTCTCCATTCTTGGTATTCTAACCAGCTGAATAGCGGCAAATTCTGATAACAGTTCCTTTGCCTTTGCATGATATCTGATCATTAATTCTCCTCTAACTGCATATACTCCCATTATTTGGTTTACAATCAATTGAGAGTCACTGAAGATCACAACTTGCTGTGCCTCCATAATTTTTGCCAAATTAAGCCTTGCAATTATGGCCTCATATTCAGCCTCATTGTTGGAAGCTTTGAATTGGAAACGCAAAGCGTATTCCATGTCGACCTCGTCTGGAGTGCTTAGAACTATCCCCGCGCCACATCCTGCAGTGCAAGATGAGCTATCTACATATAGCCTCCATATAGGTAACTCGTCTTCAAATTTCTAATCAGTTAGTGTTCCTCGGTGAAATATTTGCTGCTTCTTTTCATCCTCCCCGGATTTTTCTCTCTCCTCGTCGATCATCTTTTCTTTCTCTTTTACCAACCGAGGTTGGTCTGAGCTCGAATTTAATGATCCTGTAACATCCACTTGCCCTTTTACCAACCGGGGTTGGTTTGAGCCAGTGTTTGTTGATCTTGTAACATCTACAGTTTGATCAGCGAGCAACTCTTATTCCTCTTCCGGAGTCCTCCCAACTATCTCTGCATCACATCCTGCAACATCCACACGTCCTTTTACCAATTGGAATTGGTTTGGGCTTGTGTTTGTTAATCCTGTAACATCCACAGGTTGATTAGCGAGCAACTTTTACTCCTCGGGGGTATCAGGATAGGTGAACTCCGCTATGAAATCTGCTACAGCCTGCCCTTTTAATGATGATTTGGGTTCATAAATTATATCATATTCTCCGAGCTCTATTGCCCAGTACATCAGTCTCCCTGATTTCTCTGGCTTATGGAGGGCTTGTCTCAATGGCACATCGGTGTATACTACTATAGTATGATCTTGGAAGTACGACCTCATTCTCCTACTCGCCTCAATTAGCGCCAGTGCCAATTTCTCCAGTCGCGGATATCTGATATCTGCTCCTCGGAAGGCCTTACTTGTGTAGTAAATTGGCTTTTATACTCCATTATCCACTTTGATCAACGTCGAGCTAACTGCATTCTCGAACACCGTAAGGTACAACTATAATTTCTCTCCCATCACCGGCCTGGACAATAGTGGGGGTGCTCCCAAGTATTTCTTCAAGTCTTGAAAAGCCTTCTCACATTCATCATTCCACTCAAAAGTTTTTCGGAGTGTCTTGAAGAATGGGAGACATCTATCAGTTGCTCGTGACACAAATCTGTTGAGTGCTGCTACTCGTCCTGTGAGACTCTGTACTTCCTTCTTCGTTGTTGGAGATCGCAGCCCTAATAGAGCTTTGATCTTTACAAGATTTTCTTCAATGCCTCTTTGATTGACAATGTACCCGAGGAACATGCCTTCCCATACTCCGAATATGCACTTCGTCAGGTTCAGCTTCATTTGATATATATCTAGTTGATCAAAAGTTTGACTTAAGTCAACTAGATGATCCGTAGCTTTCTTGCTTTTTGTCAGCATGTCGTCAACATAGACTTCCATATTGTCACTGATTTGTTCAGCAAAGACCTTGTTCATCAGCCTCTGATATGTCGCACCTGCATTTTTTAAACCAAAAGGCATAACATTATAACAATAAGTTCCCCTATGGGTAATGAAAGAAGTACTCTCCCTGTCTTCAGGTTTCATTTTGATCTGATTATAACCATAATAAGCATCCATGAAGCTCAGCAACTCATGTCCCGAGGTAGCATCCACCAGTTGATCAATTCGGGGCAGTGGAAAATGATCTTTTGGGCATGCTTTGTTGAGTTCGGTGAAGTCTACACACATCCTCCACTTGTTGTTTTTCTTCTTTACCATCACCACATTGGCTAACCAATCTGGATATTTTACATCTTCAATGAAACAAGCTTTCTGGAGCTTCTCGATTTCCTCCTGTATAGCTTGATTCTTCTCGGGACTGAATACTCTTCTTCTCTGCTTCACAGGCTTGATCTCCTTATTCACATTGAGCTCGTGACATAAGAAGTTTGGGTCAATCCCAGGCATATCTTCATGACTCCACGCAAAAGTTTGTTTTCTACTTATAAGGAAAGTTATCAATTCCTGTTTTAGTGAGGCTTCCAATGATGAACCTATTTGAGTAGTTCGTTCAGGGTGTTCGTCGTCCAGAATGATATTTTCAGTAGTTTCCACCACTTGACCCTTCACGAGTTGCGACTCATCCCGAGGATCCAAGGTTTTAATTTCTGCACCTTCATCCACTTGATAAGTAGTTGTCTTTTTCTTTGATTCTTCCAATTCATCTTGCTCGGCGGATGAATAATAGCACTCCCGAGCTACTTTCTAATCACCTTTCATAACTCCTACTCCAAAGTTTGGTGGAAATTTTAGGCATTGATGCACTGTAGATGGTACAGCCTCGAACTTCTTCAACCCTACTCTTCCCATGATGATATTGTACGATGACTGGACATTCTTATCCATCACGAAAAAGCGTATTTTTTCTGTCCGACAAGTAGGCCACGTACCAATGAATATATCCAACTTGATTGTACCAAGTGGAAATACTTTTTTCCAGCAAACCCGATGAGGGGTCTGTGGTAAGGCTCCAGTTGAGACAGCTTTAGATTCAAACTTTTGAAACACGAGTAGAACATGATGTCTGCCGAGCTACCATTATCGACCAACACTCTTGAAATCATTACCTCCTTCATTCTCATTTTGATCACTAGTGGGCCGTCATGAGGATATAAAACTCCTGCAAGATCATTCTTTGAAAACCCAATGACCAATTTTTCTTTATTCACCTTTCTCTGGTGATCTTCCTCAGCTAAATTTATTCGCTGAATGTACGAGCAAGCTTGAGCCTCTCCAAGGTAAGCTTTTCTTTCTGCAGTAAGGTCTCCTCCTCCTGCATCTCCTCCTATAATAACATTACAATCAAATAACCCAAACCATATTGAAAATACCTCTCGTTCTGGTTGCCTTGGTTTCTTGGGAAGATCGGGGTCATCATCTGGATCATCTTCATGGTTTCTCTTCTTTTTCTCCTCTGCCCGACGAGGAGATCTAGACTTCTCTCTAGTTCGGTCATTATTTCTTCTTTCTCCTCCCCGATCAACATACTTTGCTAGCTTTCCTCTTCGGATGAGTGTTTCAATCTCGTTCTGAAGGGCTATGCAATTTTTGGTCATATGGTCATGATCCTTATGGAACTCGCAATATTTCTCCCTATTCCTTGTGTTAGGGTCTGACATCATTTTCTTGGGCCAGTTTAACTCCTCGCTGTTCTTTATTTCTTCCAGGACGTGGTTGATATTTGCCTTCAAAGGCGTGTAGTTATCAAATTTCTTCAAAACCTCCCATGACGACCTACTTTTGGAATGTTTGTCACCACCATTGTTCTTATACTCTTTCTTCTTAGCTTTATCACCTTCCCCCTTGGTTTCTTTGGAGTCCATATTCTTCTTCGCAGACATAGCCTCCTCGGCATTCATAATCTTGGACGATTTTTCTATCAGGTCCGACATGGTTCGAGGTGGATCTTTGGCCAAAGTGTAGTACAACTTGTTCGGCAGCAGTCCACTCATCAAAGCAGTAATAGCTGTCTTCTCCTCGTAATCAATGACTTCGAGCTTCTCGTTATTAAAACGAGTTATATAGTCTCTAATACTCTCACCAACTTTTTGTCTAACACTTAACAAATGTGCTACTCATTTAACTGGCTTTGCTCCAAAGCAAAAATTCCCAATGAATAACTCGGCCAGTTGAAGAAAATTTGAAATCTTACCCCGAGGAAGATTATTATACCATATCTGAGCAGATCCGGTAAGAGTTCCCGAGAATGCCCTGCATCTCATCTCGTTTGGGACAGCATAGATGTCGGCAATAGCTTGATATTATTCTATATGAAGGACAGGGTCAGTCTTCCCATCATACTTGGGAGTCACCACAGGTGCTTTGAACTTTGATGGTGTTGGAAAATCAACAATGTCCTGGACAAAAGGTGTTCCTCGAACAAAGGTGCGTTGTAGAGGGTTCTTAGCCTTAGCCATTTCCCCTAATCTATCCTTCAAACTTTGAATAGATCCTTTCCATGCATCATTCTCTTCCTCGGGCCTATTGGTTCGAGCAACTGATCGCGTTGAAGTGGCTTCCTGGGATTTATCATGGCGAGCAGCTGATTAGTCAGCAGATACATCTCGACGAGTAACTGGTCGTGACTGGGCAGATCCTTCCCTTAAATCTGATGGTTGTCGAAAGCTCCTCGACGCTGCATTAAGAGGACTTTTGTTCCTCCTAGGGCCTAATCGATCAAAAGGAGAGGCCCTGCTTAATCTTTCCAATGCGCTGGCCCTTTCTGGGGAGAGGGTGACACGTTGTTCAGTATCTGTGGATCGCATTGACGAAGTTTATCCTGGTTGATAAGAAAAATCTTCAGATTCATCATTGCGATATGAATTAACACGCCTAGTACGCGTAGAAGGCGCACGGGTATTTCTTTGGATGTTTCGTGATCCGGAATGGGCTGGTTCACCGCCATGGAGGGTTTGGATGAGTTGCCGCATTGTTTCTTGCATGGCGGTCTGGCCCTGAGCCAAATTTGCCATTATTCCAGTCAGATCCGGAATGATTGGTGGTGGAGAGGGATTTGGATGGGTTCCGGCATTTCGATTACTGGATTCCGGCACATCAGCCATTGGTATTGGATTGTTATTGGTGAGAAAACGATATTACCAGTCGTTTCCCACAGACGGCGCCAATCTGTTGATGTAAAAAATTAGATCACTCTAATTATTCAATCACAGATAAATAAAATGAGACAAAAGATTTTAAAGTGGTTCAGCCTTATAAGAATGGCCTACGTCCACTGTTGTTTTATTGCTGAGTGTTGGGAATTCTCAATTACAAGAAATTCCGTTCTGGATCCCAAAGTTTGGATTCAGGATTCGGTCCCCTACAATGAGGATTGTACAATGTATTTATAGCCCTGAGGCTGTAATGTGAAAGGGTAATATATTTAATGATATACATATGAAAGGGTAATACATTTAATGCCCTCTTTGCGTGTGCGTCTGAATGATAAGCATTTAATGAACCAGTTGAACTGTTGGTTATCCAGCTATTAATGCTTTGTTCGAGATGCAGCTCGGACCGCCTGAGTAGCTCGGACCGCCTGAGCTTCTCGGTGCTAATGAGTTCCTCGGAGAGGTCTTGTTCCTCGGAGCATAAGAGTTCCTCGGAGCGTATGATCATCTCGGAAGTGCTTGTTGTTGCCATGTAGATAGCCACGTGTCTTCATATGGTTGTTCCAAGTCAGCAGATTAAATTTGGTATCAACACCATGCATGAAAAATAAAGACGACTGATTCAGGAAAAAAACCCTTTCGAGTAAAACATTTTATAACACTTTGAAGAATTCATAAGACCTTTGACTTACATACAACTTGATAATTACATAAGTGTGTAATGTATGGTGCCTTCAGCAAACCTTCAAAGATACGAGAGACAGCGAAATACCCTCCATGTATCGGTTCGTCGTCTTTGCCTCGTCCACATGCAGAGTGACTACGCTTGGTATCCACCGATCAAATATGGAGATGCCTTCTCCTCATAGGTTGAACAAAAGAAAAGTAGTGTTCTTGAACACCAAAACAATTCACTAAAGCATATGGGATTTTTGTGAATTGAAAACAAAAAGGGATTAAACCCTAAAAGAAGAAGTCAAAAGGAATTCTGCAGTTTCGTAGATTTCTGTCTTTCAAAATGCTGGGACTTTTTAATGAAAACGAAACCATTTAATGAGTATTTATACAAAAATGCGCCGCATCGGTATTAGAGCTTGTTCGAACGAGATAAGCATATCGCTCGAACGAAGGACACGTGTCGCTCGAACGAGATCGCGCAACATGCCTTGGTCGCTCGAACGACAATGTTATATCGTTTGAACGACTGTTGCGTCAAAAAAATATTATTTTAATGTCCGCTCCAATACTTAGAAAAAAATACTCATTCTCAAATTTTGACGAAAAAGTCCGCTCCAACACTTAAAAAATATTTTGTAAAAATATCCCCAAAGCTCTAAGTGTAAAGTTAAGGTATTAAAAACATAATCTTGCCAAAGTAAACTTCGGAGAGTCTTTTTGATGAAGAACTTGATATTCGAATCCGTCTTTGATGCTTGAATGCCCTTGAATGCCCTTCGACGATATAGCGATATATGACATACTAAATTGATAACGGACTTATAAAAATATGTCCTTACATTAATAATTGCTCTAACATATCCTTCATCGCTTTGACAGAAAATAATAATGTGGGGTTATTTAGATTTCTCCTTCTGGTCGTATATCTTTAGTGTGTTGCATTAGGTGCAGATTATTGGTGAAATATAAACTACATATATATGGAGCGAGAGGACCCAATTTTCTAGTTAGACTTGAATTCTACCATCCATCATTGCAGAGTTTGATTACAAAACTAACCCACCATCATTATCCTTAATATTTAGATGACTCATCCAAAAGAATCCTTTCCCAATGTGAATTCTTTTGTTGACCACATTTAGTAGGACACTAATATTTAATTAAATAAATAATTTTGAATTAACATAATTTTTATATTAATTTAATTAATAAATAAATCTTATGGTGTAAACCTCCAATTTCACTTGTGTAAATGGATGAAGCTAGTAATTACTCCAAGGGGGGTTATAAGACAATGAAGAAAAAAATAACATATCTGACAAATTATAATTTAGATATATAAATAATAAATATATTATTTTTTTTACTTAAATACGTCCATAATTAATCCGTTTTGAGTTTCGTACCTTTTACTAATTGACTTTGAGTTTGATACGTCATTTGTTTAAGTTATGTTACATTTAACGGTCATGTGCAATGCTTTAAAAAAATCAAAAAGAAATTAGAATAACTAAAAAAGGAAAGAGAAAACATAAAACTATAGGGAGGGGAAAAAATAGTTTTTTCGGTTTTAGTCTCATTTCTAAAGTTTTGTTAGTCTCCCATCCCATGTATTTTTTAAATTGTTTTAAGTCCCATAATCCTCTAAAACTTCCCTCAACTCCCATGTGACCTCTCCTAACCGGACATATCTCTTTTTGAAGAGAATGACAAGTGTAAAAATATAGGACCAACAAAAAAAATAATGATATGGGATTAAACATATATATATTCAAAAAATTAGTACTAAACACTTGTAATCCCAAAAAAAAAATGAACAAAAAAAACACACTTCTTCACCCCCATCCCAAATGCCAACCACTCCCCCCCCCCCCCCCCCCCCCCCCCCCCCGTCGATCCCCACTACTGCCCTCAATTCCACCACAACACCTTTCTCTCAAACTATCAAACATGTTTGCAAGCATTGATTTAGTATTTAAGATTCATAGGTCCAAGAAAATCGATTTGAAGGTATGATTTGGACGTATTGAAGTCATCGATTTAATGGTTTGCACATTTGATTTTTTGTCCGTAGCCACCGTTAGGGTTTTGAAGGTAGGATTTGGTATTTTTCGTGAGAGAGAGAGAGAGAAAGAGGCTGATTCCTGATTGGGTGGTGGGATGAGACGTGTTGCAGATGGGGAGGGGTGCGACGGTTGGGGGTTGGGGCGGTTGCGAGGGCGGGGGGTTGAAGACGTTTTTTTTCCTTCCGTTTTTTCTTTTTTTCCTCTCCATATTTTTATCTTTTTTTTATTTTTCATTTTTTATATTTTTTCTAATTTCTTTTTGAATTTTTTTCCACATGTGCCAAACTTTAACACAATTATTAAAAGGCACCAAGTTCAAAACAAGGTACTCATAGATGTATTTAAGTAAAAAAAAAAAAGTAAAAAATTATATAAACTTGTATCGCCGTGTGCATGATTAATTTGTCATATGCGTAGACCAAATTGACCATATACACAAACTTCAGTATTGCCATAAATATTAAAAAAAAAATTACAAGCTTGGATAGTTGTGTATGTACGGGTTATTTACTATTGTCATGGATTTGGATAAGCTTGAACACGAGAATAGTGAAACACAACAATTTGCCATTTATTTCTAGGTATAACATGGAGTTCAGAATTGTTGAACCTCTTTAAAGATAGTTACCATGACACTCTGATGTGATTGGTTAAAACATGAAAGACTTATTAAAAAAATATGAAATTCATTGATGAGTCATTCATTTTTCAATCAATATCAACGATAGTCGTGTTAACTATCATTTGGGTATGATCAACAAATTTGTATTAGTAGAACATGTAAAGGGATATAGTTTACATCAGCAACGAGATATAGTTTATATGATTTGATAGGGGGGAAAAATATTTAACGGGTTACTTTGATGGTTTGTATATGGGAAGGTCAGAGTAATTTTTGAAATGATAGAAGAGCTATGTGTATTTAGGTCATACCTCAAAGGAGGTGGATATAATTTCGGACTTTTGTTGCATACTTTTGATTTGTTGTGAGGTTAAACAATCTAGAGTAATTTTAGATGGACATAAAATTAGAACACATTTTTGTAGACACATTGACGTGTCATGTCTGTATTGATTGGTGTTTGTGATCCACTCATTATCATTCAAATCACCAACAAATGCAGACAAACAAATCAGTATATTTATTTTAAATTGGCATCCAATGCAAATACGACACATCAGAATATCAAAATGTGTCAAAATCCCATGTCAATATAAAAATACCGAGTACTCTAAGTTTACCTCTCAACTTTGTTAAGTGCATGGAGTACGAAATCGTGGAACCTACAAAAAAATATGTTAAATATAGACCATTTGTCTCACAAGTTAGGATTCAAAATACAAAAGCAACTCCTTAGAGAATCCACAATGGGGAGGCAAAATGCCAAAAGAATTTGTATCTTTACAAATTGAGATGTCTGTACTGGTGGTATTAACTCAACAAATTTCGTCCCTCAATTTGCACTAAATTTGCAAAAATACAAAACGCTAGCAGATTTTACAAATGTTTCCTACGAATTTTATTTGTTCGTATGAATTCCTACGAACTTCAGTAGTTCGTAAGAACTCGTATCAAATATAAATAATTATTTTTTTTTACACATTTGGGTTCTTACAAACTTCTTTTGTCCATAATATTTCTTACGAACTAATGTTGTTCGTAAAAAATGTAAAAAATATTTCCTACAAACAATATTAGTTCGTAGAAAGTATTTTAACAATTCCTTCACCTCATGGTTCAAAGTCAAGGTCGATACCGCGACGATACGGCCGAGTTGACTAGGTATTGGTGCCCACCGATCCGATTCCGAGTTACGGGTTGAGTTTTCAATTATTTATGTGAATCGACCATGTATCGGTAATTTCTCGGTAGTATCGGTGATATAGCGGTATAATCGGCCCATATCGGCGATATCGCAGTGGAATCGGCCATATCGGCGATATCACGATGGAATTGACCCATATCGGCGATATCGCGATGAAATCGGCCCATATCAGCGATATCACAATAGTACGACCCATATCGGTGATATATCGGCCGAGATGGTACAAGTTACTAAGAATCTGTGTGTGGGTTATTTGATCATCGTGGTGGGTTTAATTTAGTGCGTTGTATATGTGCCAGTTTTTTTTTTAAAAGAATGCAAATGATCCAAAATGTTATTTGTTATTATTTTTTATAATAATGTTCCCAATGTTATATTTTAATATGTTATTATTTATAAAAAAAAACGTAAATGTTATTCTTTTACAAACAAATATACAACTGTAATTATTGTAAAAATAATATTTGTATCCTCTAAACATTTGTAAAAATAATGTTTGCTTCATTTATGTAAAAATAACATTTGCAACACAAGTAAAAAAATATATTTGCATACTCTTTGTAAAAAAATAACATTTCCATCAATTTAAAAAAACATTTGCAACCTAACAAAAAAAAATAACATTTACATTCCTTTTATAAAAAAATAACATTTGCATCATTTTTTGTAAGAAAATAACATTTGTATCCTTTTTTGTAAAAAACGATTGTAAAAAAAATGTAGTGTTTTGTCAAAATCACTATTTGTATCATCTTTGTGAAAAAATAACAATACGAAAAAAGAAACATTTCTATCCTTTTTAGGAAAATATAACATACTTAAAAAACACATTTGTATCATTTTACTAAAAATAATAGTAAGAATATAATAGTTGTATCGTCTTTGTAAAAAAAAATATCCTCTTACTAAAAAAGTAACATTTGTTTTTCTTTGTAAAAGCATAATATTTGTATTCTCCGTGAAAAAAACATTGATTTATTATGGAACATTGAATCTGCAAGTTCGCAGCACGTCAATATAATCAATTGCACAATGTTATGCATATTAAAGCATAGTTTTAAACTTATCTGATTGATCCACATTGTTAATTGTATTTTTTTAAAAATTTCTAGATTTTTTTCGGAATTTTTTGCGCTCTCTAAATAGTATATCTTTGCGTATCGCCTGATACCATGATCGATACCGCGACCGAGTTGAAAATCTAGTGATCGATACCGAGACCGATATCGAGCTTCACCTCCATCATTGTGAACTTGAGCAATCATGAAAGGCAAAGTAAAACTTTGGTTCTGCATATTTACTTTTCATGAGCTTCTATCATTGCGGATGCTCTTAGTTTAAATCAGATGAAAATATTCCCTTCTCATTGTCCTAGAGTCCACATCTTAGTTTTGCCACCCACACTTGAGAGAAAGTCCAAAGAATGTTGAGTTTTACAGAGCATTCCCCTTTTTCTTAGTAACTTTATGGCTTCCATTCAGTTGTTTTCTTCCAGAGTTCCGTCTCTTTTTAGCACTTGTGTTGTTTTGTGGCTTCTATTGGACCAATAGTTAGGGATCATTGTGCCTGACATGGCACACCAAATCATGTCATGTTTCTCATCATTCTTGACGGCACCGCCAAGTGGAATTTTATCTGGTCGGACCGTCCTTTTGACTTGGATTTATGCATTACTGCGCTAAAGTTAAATGAAATTGCAGTGTTTGAGGCATACATGTCAAAATGACATTAAATATGGTAACACCGTGGGAATCGACACTCAACTATAAGTTAAGAGGTGATTCTTTAATGATTTAGCTCGATAATATATGATAGTAAATTAATTAGGATAGTGTTGATTTCGTTTATGCAGAGGTGGATTCAGGGGTGACCCCCAAACTTATGAAAAATTCAAATTTTAACCTTATATTTTTTAAATTTGTGAAAAAAATTTATATTTTTATTGTTGTAGCCCCACAAAAGTAAATATATATTCTTTGCCTCCCCGAACGAAATCAGGATTTAATCTTTTTTTTTTTTTTGGGGGGGGGGGGAATTTATAAGAATAATTTTAAAAATATAATGTATATAAACATTGATATAAATGTATTCAAACAATATTTAATTAATAAATTGGACGATTGAGTAAACTCTCAAATGAATAAAAATGACATTGCGAAAATTATGAAATAAATTTATGGAGCTTAGTTGTTTATCTTGATAATCAACACTTTTTGCTTCACTATTCAACTCTAGTCCTAAGCTTCGTTAAACCTTCAAAAATCTATAAATAAAAATAAATTTGTAGTCAAAATTTATATTTGCAATTAAAATAAACATATAGGTATGTTAAAAATAATTAGAATTTTTTTTACCATAATTAAGGGATTGAATAATGGCAAAACAAAACCCTTAATTGTTTTCATCAGATTTTAAGAAAACAATATACAGTTTCAATGCCGAAATTATAAACAATTTTTTCCCATATGTATTGTACTTTTCTGAAATATTAGTTACATCAATTTTCTTGGATAAATAAATAATGCATTTGAAAATAGAGAATAAAAACTAACTAAGTGTTTGTAGTTTGTAGTTTGTAGAAGAGGCGAATGTTAAGAAAAGGAAATAGTATAAATCAAATTTAAATTGGTTTATTCATGGGGAGTGAAAAGTCCTATAGGAGTGGGAGTGGGAGTGGGAGTACGAATAGGAGTAGGAGTAGGAGTAGGAGTAGGAGTAGGAGTAAGAGTTTGGAGTCCAAATGTGTGAAAGTTTGTTTGATGATAGTGAAAAGAAACCAATTGTCAAATCTCAACAAAACCAACTAACCGTATGGTAGAGGGAGAGGAGGAAAATATATTTTGTCCTTTTTTGGGGGTCAGCTATGATAGACGAGGCACGTTTACATGCATATACAACTCTCACCTAAGCAACAACAGCTAAAAAAATTCAAAAGCTTTGGGTGTGTGTGTGTGGGGGGGGGGGGGGGGGGGGGGGGCATGGCCCTTTTGGCCCCAACATAGTTTCTTCACTGGCCCCCGTACTCATATTTTTGGATCCGCCTCATCCTTTAATACCGATTAAAATTTATTAATTTTAGTAAAAAAGAAATATTGGTGGGTGCTCGAAATAGTTTATGTAGCTTAATATTAATTTATTCATAGTGAATATTATTACTCAGTGAGAGCTTTAGTAATATAGTGAATAAATTGGTCTAATCTTGTCAAATATTGGGTAATGTATTAACCCATATACGATTAAAAATTATTTATTATCTCAAAGTGTAATAACGGGTGAACACAACATGACACATTAAGGTAATATGTCAGGTTTAGATATAGTTTTTTTTACACGATAAAAAAATCAATTGTTTAGACACAAACCCAATAAGATCTGTAACACAAAAAATCCGACACAAACACAACTCAATATGACCCGTTGTCAGGTTTCATTTGATGGCAGAAAGATTGTTGTTTATTAGTATAAGTAATACCCAACCTACATAAATTTACTTTAAAACCTTATAAGTGATGTGAATTGACTATATTACTTGTCACATAAGCACTTTTAAAAGTTTAACTGTAATAAAGGGTTTAATAAAATAAATAAAATTAAAGTAGCATTTTCATATCATCATAGTTAAAAAAGAAAAAGAAAAAGATGAAAAGGCCCACCTATTTGTTAATACTCTCTCTCCTCGTGGGTCTAGATTAAGGGTACTGTACCGTACCGTTCTGATCGAAAAAATGGTTATGGTTTCATATTATAACATACAAAAAAATAATTTTACTGAAAATGAAAATACTGCAAAAAAGTTGGTTGGTTTTAGTTTTTATACATGAAAAATTAATCTACTGAATTTATCATACCAAAATTATCACATATTACCGTACCAATTTACCGAGTTCAAAAATAAAAAATAACGAATAAAATATGTGCTTAAAAAAATATATATACATATATGAATTTATCAAGACCATTCATTTTTTAAACCCATCTCAACCATTCATTTACCTTAATATAAAAGACAAACTTTAAATTATCTAAACCTAGCAATTTTTTTTCTCCGCAAGCAGTAGCAATAAGCAAGCAACACCACACACACACACAACAACCAAATGATAAATTCGGATCTCCCCCTCCCTCCCTGATCTCTAACCACACATATACACATGCAACACAAGCACACACCACACACCACATACACAACACACATCACACACTCACACACACACAAACACTACACTTTGTTTTTTCTTTCATTTTGAGTCTTTAGCTTCTAATTTTGTTTCAAGGTGTTCTATTTATTCTTGGTCTGTTGGATCAAATTTCACTCATGCTACTTTTTTTAATAAATGTGTTTAGTTACATGGTTAAAAAGCTAGTATGATTCTTTTGTACAATTTTTTTTAAGTTGAATTGAAAAATTCTTGATGTCCACAACCAGGGCATTGTTTAGATCCACATAATTGATGCTCCTTAAGCTTTACAGTTATGATGTTAAAGTTGCAGGATATACATAAGTGTGTTCTCGTCCTTAGCAAACCTTAGCTCGGCCAAGCTGACCTTACTCACTCATCATCTTAGACAGATATGGGTTCCTCTGGAGAGATTCCTTCTTCATAGTCTCGGCCTCATACCAAACTTATGGGCCGAGACCTATCAGTTGGCTTATGGCCATCTCTGTCAGTTTCGTCTTGGCTTCATACCACTCAGACAACTGAGACCTTACTTCAATCCAGCTCAGCAGTTTCTTACAAGGACATTGAACGTGTCAGTCTCGGCCAGACTGAAACCTTTCAGGATGACATATATCCCACGTGTGACACAGAATTCCAGCATGACTAGCCCATGTGTGCAAGCAGTTACAACAAGATCTCCATGAGCACGTAAGGGAATATTGCATCATCGTGACATATGTGTTCTAGGGGCAGGTGTTTGAATCTGAGTGGAAATCTCACCCTTAGCTATGCTTATTACATGCTTGGAGGTACAATGTGCACCCCAAGGACCATAAATACTTGTCATCTTCTTCCTTAAAAGGAGAGAGAAATTTAAAACCTGTGACACTCCGCCTATTCTAATCCTGAGTGATCAGTCTATTATAAATTAAACAGGAATCATTAATGGTTTCATTCTCAACATCACTTTCGAAATCCAATTAATCTACTAATACCCTAATGGTCTGGTGTTAAAATTTTAATTCTTACTATTAACATGCAAATAAATATTTCACATTCACCATTCCAAATAACAACATAAAAATTGCCAGAACATCTGAACAAATAATAGTGACGGGAATAAATACTCCAGACTGAAATCCAAATACAATCATCCATAAAAAAACAAAATTCGATACTGGAAATAAAATGGAAGTACAATGTCTATGTAATAATCACCAACTAGGAATGGGCGACATGCCTGACTGAGATAGATAAAAGGATAAATAGGAACTAATAAATGCAGTGGCATCTACTACCAAGATCCTGCAACTTTCACACCAGTTGCATCACATCAAATGAAGGAACTCTTAAGCCCAACGTCCCTACAAAAAAAAATTTACAAAAATGAATTTGAAATGGGCCAGAGCCCAAGTAAAACAGTTTAAAAATATTTTAGCAAATATTTAAAAAGCATTAAAGTGTACATATTAGATACATGTTAGCTTCACGTGCTCTCACTTGAGATCCCCACCTCTCAACTATTGTGCACGCCTAACGTTCTAAACCCACCTAGTTACGCTACTCCACCTAACTAGTTAGACTTGAGCCTTTTCCCCTCTATTAATTTACTGTGCCGACCCGTATTGCCCATACAATACATTACTAAATTTCTAATCCCTTTTATTTTATTAAGAGTCACCAATTAATTATTAAGTTCACACATACTGATATCAATTTAGATATCACTATCTATAGTATCTACTAAAACACCCGTAGTAGAATAAATCACACACACACACACACACACACACTCACACACACACACACACACACACACACATATATATATATATATATATATATATATATATATATATATATATATATATATATATATATATATATATATATATATATGCGCACACAAACACATCACTCTTGTAAAATATACATATACGGCATCCCTAAGTGGAGACCTGAGATGTGGGCATACTCTGCTATCAAGTCCTGGTATATCACGTACTAAGTAAAGGACATCGATGTAACACCCCGTGTTTTTATTTATTATTTAATTCATTAAGTGGAATTTTTAGAGAAAAATAAATTTTTGAATTTTAACATTTTTATTGGCTAAATATATTGGTTATGATTTTAGAAGAATAAAACTTCAAGCGGAATTAAAATCGGATTTAAAACGGATTTTATATTGATTTTACAATATTTTGCCTTATGGCATTTTTTGGGCAAAATTGTCAGTTTTTCGGGGTGATCGATCGATCGACCGGGGGGGGGGGGGGGAAGTAGATCGATCGACCCTCCCAGAAAACCTGAGCTATGAGCTGTTTTTTTTTATAATTTGGGTAGGATTAGGACTCCTAATCACTATATAACCTTGTTAATCCGTAGGGGGACTTCTCATAATCAATTTTTCACCAGAGAACACTTCCAAATATTTTTCCTCTCACTCATAATCATCAACCTTCAACAAAATCAAGTTTTTGTCACAAGTTTTTGAAGGCTTAATTGGGGTTTAATCAAGATCGTTCAAGAACACTCTTTTGCTAATTTTTCGAGAGGAATCCAGATTTCTAATCAGATTTTCAGCTCGATCTTTACAGGCATGAATACTCTATTCTTTTCCTTTAGTATTATGCGTTTTAAGTGTCGCCTAAACACTTAATTACATGTTTTCTTAAAAATAATTAGTAACTTAATTAGAAAAAGTGAACACTAATTATGGGGCTATTTTTATTAAATCTGAATAATATTCATAACCTTTGGGTACGTAGAATTGATGAGTGATTTTGGGTTTTATTGGTGTAGGTTGCATGTAGAAAAAAACCCTAGCTTTAAAATAATTGATTTTTGGGTGCGTATAACTCATGTAATACATGTAGAGATAATAAAATTTGGTTTTGATGAATATATGATGAAAACTTGGTATATTTAATTTAAAATAATTAAATGAGATTATTTGGGTATTGTTGACGTTGTGATAATTAAATTAAAGATTTAATTGAATTGGACTATCATGCGTAGTTTTATATATTGATTAATTATGCTTGTTTGTGTGACTTGTTGGTATTATGATGTTGCCTTTGTGACGACGGGTTGTTGGGTATTATTGCTCTCCCTATATTTTAGAATGCCTTCTAGGTATGGGACTAGTGGGTATGTCTTTTGATGATTTACGCCTTCTAGGTATGGGACTAGTGAGGGTAGATTATCGCGTTTTTATCATCTTTGGGGTGGGCTGATTTTTGATACTTTATCGTCGTTACGGTAGTCTAAGTACGAGACTAAGTTAAGATTTATGTTAGAAAATCCTCCTATACATAGGTTAGGACGTACTGATAACTTGGGGACCCTTAGGTATGGGACTAAGGGGTATTTTGGGGATCTCACATCGATTAAATGGGTGGGGTGAATTATAAATTTTGAATTGAGAAATTGAGAACTAATACCTAAGATAATAAGATGGGTATTAAAATATATTGGCGACATAATCAGTGAGGGCCGACAGTTTAAACGGGCCAGCCGGCGTTTTATGTCGTGTTGTGTGTGGAACCTTGTCAATCAGCGAGGGCCGACAGTTTAAACGGACCAGCCGGCGTTTTAACAAGGGGATGGGTATTTTGGTGGAGAAATCACCCGAGGCGGGAGGACCGCCATAATGAATTTTGGTGAATTATCACCCGAGGCGGGAGGACCGCCATACCTAATATTTATGGAAGTAAGACATAAATAATTGAGAAATTTGATAATTTGAGTTAATTAATAAAAGATTAACGTCGCGGGACTTGGGAATTTAAAATCATATTGGTGTGCCTTTATAAATGGGGATTTTCTGCGGGTAGTTAGTAATTTATATTTATCGCGTTTAATTATCCCATTTAATTTAAAATATTCTATTGTGATATTTATTGCGTATAATGCTACTGTCTGGGTTCAAGGATCCTATTTGAGGGGAGTAGTGTGTATTCTTGCTTACGGCTTTGGCTCTGACCCATGCGTTGACTAATCTTTTTCAGGATTTGATTTGGGGAAGCTGCATAAGTTTATCAGAGTTATCATTGGAGGTGCAGCTGGAGTTATTTACTTTATGGCATAGTTTAGTTAGACTTTCTTTTCCAGTCATATTATGAGACTTCATTGGAGTTTTATTGGGCCATTCGGTTCCAAAGTTGTTTAGAGGATTTCTGTTAGGATTATTCAGATTTTATTTAATCATTATTGGAGTATGGATTTCTTTTGGAGTTAGCATGTGATGGATCTTTTATCGCTTAGTTATTTGTGATCATTTGAGATTGATTCAATTATGTATCTTATGGACTGGTTTATTTATGTCTCATATCTGTCCCATGCTAAGAATGGTATTTTATTTACTCACGCCCGGCTTAGTTTTGGTGGTGGCCGACGCCAGAATTAGGCGGGGTGTGACAATCGAGTTCAGAATCACTCTCGAATCATACATTCAAGAATTCACATAAAGTTGGAGGTGAACATAGTTCTAAGTCTTTGGGCTACGCACACACCTAACGCACCCAAATAACTGGTCACGCCCTGATTCACATAAGTAGTGCTCAATCCCTAAGTTCTATGTTCTGAGGTACAAGTCAAAATCCCCCCGATGGGCTCATTAGGAGAAGACTGTCCAGGACGTGGAACCTCCCTTGATAGCAAGTAGCCTAGGTATGTTCACACATGCAAATTCACACATCCTATATATATATATATATACCATCAACATAGGTGTACACACAACCTATAATATATGTCCCGTACGTAGTATATAGAACTCCCGAATATCCTACGTATTATCAATTTGTCATTTAACTCATTATCGTATATTCCTGAGTACCCCCCACTACTCGAAGTGTGCCAATTATCATTTCGATTATTTCAGTAGGTAGTTCACTCAATCTCTACTAGTCTTAGTCATAATTTTTCTCATCGTCCGTAATTCATTCTCATTCTCCCAAGTTCATTACATTATTACTTTTGTCGATTAATCTTAGCCTCAAATCCTCCTCGTGTGACTAAGTCTCAATCTTAATATTGGCCTACTAGAATCCCATATATTTCTAATTATAAAGATACCCCAAAGTTTTCTCGATCGTTATTTACAAGTTCAAGGCTAAAATAGGCAAAACTGGCATATCTGGGCAAATTGAATCGGTTCGCCCTGTGGCCGAATTGATTCGTACTTGGGCCGAATCGATTCGAACAACAACAGTTCGTCTTCTTCATTAGGTTTATGCATTTTTTACCATTGTTAATTCTATAAAACTCCATTACACCATCCCAAAATCCGAATCAAATATACTAAACATCATACCAACATATATAAACGATTCCTAACGTAATTGAATCATCAAATCATTAAGGAAACCATTTAAACCGAATTACTTCAACATTAAACACCCCAAAACCCTAGATAATAATTTTTATTCAATAACCTTAACACGAACTCAGATTTCTTCACATGTTTATCATATTAATTCATCAGATTCGTTCTACATGCATAAAGGTATTAAACCTAGCATGATTCCTACCCAAGAACATGAATTAAACCTTCCAAATTAAAGCCAATGTCTACAATTTCAAGAGATTATTCATCCTACACTAACATGGATGGTATACACGCATAAAAATAGTAAGATAAATACTTGCCTCAAGTTGTATGTTTGAATTTCTACAGAATAGTGATAGGGTGGTGTTCTCCTCCTTCCGATCTACACTCCGGTGGTGTTTATGGTGCAAGAATGGTGTGAAAAGCCCTAAAACTCTCTTAGAATTCTTCTCCTTCCTCCTCATGTGGCCTCTATGTATTTTCTAACTTCTAACCCTAACTACCTCACCTTACTAGATGATATAAATCTCCAATTTTTGTAGGTCTCTTTTTCCCAAAAATTTAAAAGACTAAAATATCCCTCTGGGTGCCAGTTTAACCTAAAAATGCCTTGGGATCTAAACTAAACCCTCGAGTATAGTTTTCTTATTATCTCGATCCTTCCGTACACATTGACGCACTCGAAATTACCATTTGAATTATCCAAAATGAAATTAAATTTTATTTCATGAAATTAAGTCCCGGCACGACTGACACACGCGTCCCGACTAAATTTACCGTAATAGTCATATTTCTCACTCACGATAGTCATAATATATTCTTATCAATTTATTACTTATTCACAAATTAACATTCAATATAGATAAATATCAACCCTTATCTCGCTAATTAATATTTATTTTAATCCGTATTAATTTCTCCCTTTTAATTTAATTAATCTGAATATAAAAACCATTAAAATTACGGGGTGTTACATACTTTCCCCCTAATAACGGAATTTCATCCTGAAATTCGGAGAAAAAGAATACCTGATAGAAATAAATCTGGATATTTGTCGCGCATCTCATCCTCGCGCTCCCAAGTAGTCTCGTAGACATTATGATGCCCCCACTGAACACGTACAAGTGGAACTACCTTCAACCTCAATTTCCTATCATTATGGTCTAGGATAACGACTGAACTTTCCTCGTATGAAATATCAGGTTTTAAATCAATTTCCTACAATGCAATGTGAGTGTGAGTTAACTCATCCCGGAGATATTATCTCATAAAAAATGTGGAATACATCGTGAATCCGATTTAAATGCTCCGGCAATCCGAGTCTATATGCAATTGGCCCAATCTACAC
The DNA here is from genome assembly GCA_949130495.1 of Sambucus nigra. Taxonomy (NCBI): domain Eukaryota; kingdom Viridiplantae; phylum Streptophyta; class Magnoliopsida; order Dipsacales; family Adoxaceae; genus Sambucus; species Sambucus nigra. Next base: position 496,855,538 of record OX422208.1, on the reverse strand, counting down.
AATGGTAGGGAATGGACCCACATACCTTGGTGCCAACTTCCCTTTCTTCCCGAACCTCATTATACCATTCATAGGAGATACACGTAATAACACTTGTTCACCCACAATAAACTCCAGGAATAATCGCTTGGCATCGACTTAACTCTTTTGTCTATCCTGAGCTATCCGTATACGACTCCGCATCAAGTCAATCTTGGTCGAAGTATCCTAAATTAACTCTGGTCTGAGTAGCTTGTTGTCTCCCACCTTCAACTAATAATCAGGTGAACAAAAAGGTCTACCATATAACGCCTTAAATGGTTCCATGTCAATTATAAACGAATAAGAGTTATTATATGCAAACTCCACCAGTGGAAGATACTGCTCCCAACCTCCCCTAAACTCAAGAATACACATCGTGATCAATCCTCCCTAATCACTTTACTCTGAAATACTCCTTCATTTCCCTTACCATTTCTTCTTGGCGCCTGCGAAACCAGTTGCCTTTCTTTCGAGAATATTCCAATGCGATTGGGCCGATATTCTAACGACTATACCATTCACTGTCACGGGAAAGGTCCTCTCCTCCCAAGGTGCCAACTTACCTATTTTTAAATCATATACTCCCTTCGTGGGAGATATCTGTGATCATACTCGACTATTCACATCAGACTTTTACATCTACAGTTGGTTATGATGTAACTCTCGTAATTTTACTCCTCTGCTCAAAACAGTTCCTAATTATCTTCGAAAAACTAAAATGTACTTTCCTTGTACTTTTCAACACTATAATCGCCCCTTTTCGTCTACTCTTTGGTTTCTGATGATACACCTTACTCACAATGTAACCACATTCTCTTTCTCTCATTCCAGTTCTGTCTCTAATATACTCATGCATCTACGTTTATTTCAGACGTTTCCACGTCTTCTCCTCGTGAATGAAACTGAAGATCTCAACTTAGGGCACCTATACACCCTATGTCCCGTGCGTTTCTGCCTAAATCAATCGAACGTAATATACTGATTTTAAATTAAGCCTTGTATACTAGGCATTACTATCAATAAGGGTACACTCAACCACCTTACTAATCGCAACTTCATCATTCTCACATCAACATCATATGGCTCTACTGGCCTTGAATCGTAATATAACTATCATTTCTTAGTTATAATTACACACACATATAATAACTAAGGTACTAAACCCGTGTACTAAAGGCCAAACATTTCCCAACTCTCGTTGTTCGCTATGTTTCATGCATGGGATGTCTTGCAAAGAGAAATTCAAATAAGGAACCCCCTCGATACATTACTAACTAACCTTGTCGTTCATCGAGATCCATTAGGCCCTCAGCACACAACCTGTACCCCTAACTTCCCGTCTTCCAACATAAAAAGTCTACTTGTCCAGTCTCATATCACTAAAGATGACATACAACATGACTCTCTCACTATCATAAGTCTCCATCGCTATATATATAACAAGCTATATCTCTATGCTTGATAAAGAACACATCACACCCTGAATTATATCAGTAAAATGTCCCTACGCATCGTGATCAAATGCAACTAGATAACATACTCACAGAAGTCTACGATACAATACAATTTATATATATATATATATATATATATATATATATATATATATATATATATATATATATATATGCCCATGCCTGAAGGCACTGCGAAAAATATCCAAAGTACGTAATCACAAAACGACAAAAAATTTCAAAGAACATAATTGCAAAATGACAAAAAAAATCCAAAGTACGTAATTCCAAAACGGCAAAAATTTCGTTCCCTGACAAAATAGTGTAGTCTAAAGTATAGAGTGTGTAAACAATTTACGTTAATTTTTTACAACATAAACGTGAAAACAATTTAAAAACTTCGGGCAAAATTTCTTTTCATTATAGGACTGTACACCCTGTAAAGAAATAAAAACCATAATAAAAATAGTCAACAATTTAAACATGGTTCAAACAAAATCATCCATTTAAGCATTGTACAAACAAAATCATCAATTTAAACATCGTACAAACATAAGGGATGCCAAAAAGCAGTCTCCCTCCTATAAAGTGGTGACCCCCTCCTCGACCGCGGCTTCAAAGGTCTGAATCAACAAATAAATTAGAAATATAAAGGAAAAAATTATTTGTATCATCCACTGATATATTGAAGAATAATAAACACAACACGTTAATACCTAAAACTAACAAAACAATGCGAGACTATATGTTAACTAATTTCATAAAAAAAGTGGCCCTTTTCTAGTTCAGCAACCTCTGCACATGCTTTGATTGGTTATTCATGATCACGATAAGAAACATAAGTTGCAGCTTTCTTCTTTTCTTTCTTCTCACGATCCTTAAGTGTTGAAATAAAATGGAGACCTCTATTTTAAGCATACGTCCCTATATGAAAAATAAAAAAAAGGAAATTATACACGAAGTCAACTCTTATGTCTACAGAAGGATTTAAAATAACATATGCTTATTGAATTTTTAATATTGAAGTTGCCAGCTTATTCCTTAAAATCGCACTGTTTCAAATTGAATTTTCACGGTTTCAATTGAAGATAAAGAATTAGTTCTTCACTATTGTCTTACTAAGCATTGTCCCCATCATATGAGATGCTATCAAGATTGAACCAATCACCAGATGTGTAGAACTCCAAAGCACGAAATATATTAAAGGCGACGCAAAGCTTGAGTCTACATACAAAGAACAATTCGAGTATAATTAATTATATAAAATAAACTAAAAATTTTAAATTATGAGTTTAGATGGTGTTGATACTCTTATAAAGGCCAACTATGGGTGGTAAATTTGCAACCTTTGCATAACTAATCCCCTGTAAAGTGAAAGAACCAAGTCAGATCACAGAGATATGTAAACCACAAAAATATGTATTCAAACCGTGTAAGATGAATAATAAAAAAAAGAGAAGTCCATACAGACCGGAATCATCCACACTACACCGAAATAGTCCACACGACAAATCAGTACACACCACACACCCGAATATGTATACCACAATGGTACAAAATTGCAAATCGAAACTCCTAAAATGCAAATGCAAAATGCAAAATGCAAAATGCAAAATGCAAAAAGAGAGATTCTCAAAATATTAGAGATATAAACATGTACCTTTGTTTGAACTTGAATATTTATTTGAAACTTCGCATGCGAAGAATCGTATAGAAAATGACTGGAAAAAAAATTTAAATTTTAGATGGATGTCTTAAAGAAGGAGGTGGTAGTGGTGGAGATGAGATATAAGACATGGGAGAAGAATTTGTTGCCATGGTAGTGTACTTAAGGTTGCTTGAATCTAAGCAGTTGCATTCAGATCTATATTGTAACAAAATTAATATTGGACAACATTATATCACACAACAATTATCATAAAAGTTTCCAAAAACCTTTGGAATCATCCAAACCCAATCCCCATACAAATAGATTTTCATAATGTATTACTATTTAAGTAGAAGTTGCATCACTGTTTAACTGATGCATTTTCATACAAATTTCAGAACCTGATCAAACGTTTTCATACATGTTCGTACACAATCTGAATCCTAATATTAAACTAAACAATATTACCTGTTGGGTGAGCTTCCAAACTTATCTTCCAAAACTTATCAGTACCCAAACAGGTTTGGGGGTTTGAAATACATCATGAAATAATGTTACGTGTTTATGCCCAAATAGGTATTAGGGGCTAAAATACATCACAAAACAATAGTTTATATCGAGCACATGTCCTTTTATAAACATCTACAACCTGAACATTAAACCAACAACAATTCAAATGGAAAAAGGACAACGATTTAAGGTGTTCAAAACTGATTGACAGTGTTCAAAACTAATTCTAGAAATAAAACCATAAAGGTAAGGCATTGATAAATGGAATGTTACTAATCTCTATAACATTACCACACACTGCAAAATCAACACGTACACGATATACTTACACACATATTGTAGTGCAACCAAACAACCAATGCATAAACACTACTGCGGAAGGCACACTATTTTTTAGTACACACACGTGTAAACTCTAGCAACTGACACGGTAATAAAAACAATCCCATACACACACTCTTTGACACAGTAATCTGATGGTATATGTAAGAGGAAAACACCAATACATGCAACTGATTAATTTTGAGAATACTCTGTACAGTAATACACAAAATTAATTATAGAGTATTCTATAAATTAAGAGGTAAATTATAGTTCGTAGTGTCCCATCCCATTTAATAACTTTATGTTGCAATTTAACTTAACTTTTAGCTAATCCCCGTAGCACACAATCAAACTTACAATTGAACAAATGAAACTCCAAAGTGAACCGAAGTGAAACCAATAATGTCCATACTAAAAGTCAATACCTTAGCAGTAATAAAATTGTTCTAACTGTTAATGCAATATAGTACACAGTTAAACTTTTGGTAACTGTTCTAATTATTCGAACTACTGATTACGATGAGTAGTTAAAACACAAAACATCATCATTAAAGTTAAAAACATAACACTTGCATTTAAAGTGAACATGACTGTTTAGTTCTAACATGTATACGATGTGAATACCAACAAGTGTCATCAACCCAATTGAAACATCACTTGCAAGTTTAACTAATAATACTAATGAAGCCAAATACATTTAAATAAGTGGGGTGAAAAAAATTATGGGTCAAATGCAGGGAACAAAGTCACATTTCCCTAAAATTATGGGTGAGTGTTGAATTATCACTCTTAATATTGTTGAACTATAGATCCTAAATTAAGCTGATATATGCAATTTTTGGACTTTCAACCACTTTTATGTTGACACACTGAAAATAAAGTTGAAAGAAAATGATTAAGGTAATATGTTTGCACAAAACAGGAGACTGAAATTAATAAAAGAAACATATTTGTCCTTTTGTAGCATTATTCAAGTTTTTCTCTTGGCTACAACACTAGGGACTGGAATTAATAAAATTTATAATATAACATTGCTCATACTTGGGCCCAACTAAAAGTTTTCAATGTGAGGAAACAGTATGCAACTAATAGTGATATATTTCAAGAATTAGTGCAACGGGTGAAATATTTGACCTTTAGTTAGGATTCACATCATCGTTATAAGTATAAAGTCGGGCAATGTAGTGATACTTACACACTAGGGGATACATGTATTAAAATTATAATAGACTACAATAATGCACTCAATGATTTATGTACCATCCAATTAATTTACCATCCATCCAATAATCAGTGAATCGATGGAAACATACCAAAGAAAAAACTATAACCCAGTTCAAAAGAAACGCGAATTTGAATAGAAGTCAAATACGCGTCATTGAATCTTAAAGCCAGCAACGAAAAATAGGTTGTTCTGACCCGACCCAGGTCAAACCTAAATCCGGAAGACCGTTTAATAAATTCATAGCTTTAAAATTATTAGATGAGAAGACCGTTTAATAAAATAAGCATACCCGAATAAGAGAATGACAATCGACTAAGCATTCGTAGGAGGCTCAACATCCTCAGTGTCTAACAACCCTAATGTCTGTGAATTTTTTTAAACACAATTAACAAATAATTTCAATAATACTAGTGGAAATTTCATAGTGGAAATACCATAAGTGTTCGATGCATCACCTAGTATTAACATCGTCATCATTCTGAACTGTTGGAGATAACAGAATTATTGGTACATGCTAGGTGTATTAGTTGTATAAATTGTACAGGACACATAAACATTGAAACAAATCAATTTTTTAACAATAGAAACTATTAATTAACAATAGAAACTATCAATTTTCCATGCATTTCCTATATTACCAATAAAACTAAATTCCATGATTGTTTATATAAACATCAAAACTAAAATTAGTCCAGATTCAACATGAAGTTGGAAGAATATACACCACAAAAGATCTCAACAAAATGAATGTTACTCATCGTTTTCATATAATTTAACAGAGGAAATGAAAAATAGACCTCGCAATTCTAGACCTCGCAAATCTTGTAAAAATCTAATTTGAAACCTAAAACCTAACAACATAATAACACAATGAAAATCGGGAGTAGAAAATACCCAAAATAGCATTTGCAACCTAAATTAAAGAAGGGAAAAAATCCCTAATAGAAAATGTACCTCGCAATTCCAGTAATAGCAACCATCTTGTGCAAATCTCATTTTAAACCTAAAATCAAACATAATAACACAATCATCTTGTACAAATCTCATTTGAAACCTAAAATCGGACAGCGTAATAACATAATAAAAACTAGGAGTAGAAAATACCTAAAATAACATTTGCAACCTAAATGAAAGAAAGAACTGAAAAAAAAGTAAGAAAGTATAAAAAAAAGTCTTAATCGAAGGGTCGAGCATCTGAAAAGAATAATAAAATAAAATATAACCTTCATCAACACGTTGCATTAAGCAGCGACACATTAATCAATTTTTGATATGATCACATATCAATTTTAACAATATATAATATCCTCCAACTCTCAATTCACAAAATTTTCCAATATTTCTTTTGGTTTCGCAATACGCAAAATGTGTACATGAACACGGTTGGGGGTATGAAAGCATGAAACCCACACCCATCCCTCCAAAATAGTCAACTGAATACAAATAACATATCAAATACATAAATCAATAAAAAAATATAAATCCATATAACCTCCAATACAACTTGAAACAGAGAACATGGAAAATTTAAATACCATAAACACATCTAAAAGCCCTAAATTTGTAATATAATTCATACAACCAATGCTTACATAGACAATGATGAAATTTAAATGTGCATGAAAAAGCTTACCCAAAATCAAATCCCAAATCGATTTTGTATTACCCCAAAACATTAAATCTGCAAAAAAAACATTACATCTGCAAACAAAACATTATAAATATGAAAAAATTAAATAATATAAAAGAACAACATTGCAAACTTGGAAAATGAGTATAGCTGCTGCAAAAAGAAAAAAATATAAACATATGGTTTGATTGAGTTCCCTAATCTGTGCGTGCGTGAGAGTGTGTGTGAATGAGGCATAGGGGGCGGGGAGGCGAGATAGAGGAGTGTGTGCGGATACGTGTGAGTGTATGTGTGTATGTAAGTGTTTGCATGAGACTATGCGTGTGTAACAGGGGGAGAGATAACCTATAGGCGCCAGATTTGGAGGGATCGGGAGGCGGCGGAGGGAAGCTGCGGTTATGGTTAGGGTTAGGAGGGTTTGTGTTGAAAGGGGAGTGAGCAGAAATGAGAGAGAGGAATGTGAATGAGCGGGCGATGGTTTGGGATTCAAGGGGGTTTGTCTCATTTGCCATGTCACAATGTTAAAGTTGTGATGTGGCACAACTTCAGACCCTTAGATCTCCCCAAAAAATTCAATCTCAACCATCAATTCGTTGGCACTATCCAAACACCTCTCTACCATATATATATATATATATAGGGCCAACCCTATTTCAGGTGATGCCTCAAAAATAATAGAACTCATCCTGGAATAACAAGCATGATAATCTTATCACACAATCTACTACCACTCAAACCCTCGGCATCCAATCACTATACAAGGTAATAATAATATTCTCTACTCTCATAACCCTCAACAGGAGCAAAACCTGCTACATAATATAAAAATCCTCTTGGTGTCCACACCCGCTCCTCTCCGCGGGCGCCACCAAAAGTCCTGCTACCTAATGATAGATACATTCATAATAAGGCTGATACCGCCAACACACCTACTAAACCCGACTCCCACTTGAATAGTAGTGTTACAAGTCATATGGTTATGCACCCATGTTACCCCAAACCTACCTTATGCGCATAAGGATAAAACAAAAATCCATTTCCATTTGTCACTTACCTCACCTGGTTAATGGATCCCTGAGCATAACCCTCATGCTGGAATTAACCCATGATTTGTTGCAATGGTTATTTATCCAGGATCTCATCCTGTAGTTGCCCCTGCCTCACTTTGGGGAAATATTTTTTTTCTGTGGCCCGTCTCTCCACAATCATAGAGACTTCCAGAGGAACTCTCCTGCCTCTAGCCCTGGCCCTGCTGGCCTCCCCCACCCTTCTCTTGGCCCTAGCGACCTTGAGGAACGGGATGCTATTACTGCTGAGGAACCTATTGGTCCTACCTAGACCCACCATTTCTCCCATTAGTAACCTCTAGGACTAAATATCTTATCCCAATTGTCCTATCGAAAATCTCGATCCTGCTGCTTTTGTGCCCCACTGACATCGTTCCCATCTCCCTTCCCACTCTAACTGGTCTCACTTACTCGTTGTGGACAAGTTCAACACAGGGGGCCTACTCTCCATATATGGGACACCTTTCTCTGCCATCCCCAGTCTCTGGCCCCACTGGCCATGTCAGGGTGTTCTTCTCTCGGATCGGGCAGTCTTAGAGCCAATTGTTACCCCCGTTGTCCCTTTGGCTCCGCTAGCCCCATAGAACTCGATGTTGGCCTTGACACCCCTAATTGAATCCACCGTCTCTTGGTAAGACTTCCATTAGTCTAAGTCATTTAAATGGGTCCCCTACTGGGTGCACCCTTCTGTGATGCTTCACTAACACCGTTTTACTCCACTCTTGCTCTTTGGCTAGATTCTCCAACCCTCTTGGCTCCCTTCTCATGGAAGCATTTCTATAAACTTGTAAACATACAACCTTGATGATATCGTCATTGATGATACCAAAATTGGTTCCACCATGTCAAAGTGATAATGAGCTCATACAAGCACAACAATGGCAGAAAATTAGTAATATAACAACAGAGAGACTAAGATGAGGCAAAGAGGAGACCAACTCCAGAATTAAGTGGTTCAGCCTATTTAAGGACAACGTCCACTGTGCAGTGTGTGAAATTAACTAAAAGATGCACTAATGGCCTTGGATACAAGCACTCAAGTTTTCCATCTCTTTTACAGTGAGTTTGGCAGAGTTTTAGTAGGGTTCATAATAGTCCATCCCTTTACCATGAGGTAGAAAACAAGTATTTATAATGCTTAGGGGGTGTAGTGTAGCCCCCCAAGCCTGTAGTAATCATGTGTGGAATGTTCCTAGCCAATAAAGAGGATCTATCTTCTTCTATCACATATAGGTCATGATGATCAAATATTCCCTCATGTGTGAGGGAGATTTTATTATAACAGTTTTGATATATGTGGGGTTTGTAGTTCACGCGCTCACTCTCATGCATTCCCCAATCCACGCGCTCTGCCAGGTGTCACACTCGGCCTTATGGTCTGAGCTGAGGCTGAGTTGATAGATCGACTTTCTAATGGGATTATTATTAATGTTGACTCGTATCATCCCTCATCTCCTATCTAGTGGAGGACGAGGTCAAGGTTACACTAGTGTCATAAGACTACTGATACCAAATCATGTTGACTGAATACATTAGATGAGGTCGAGTCACTAAGGCCTAGGTCTAGGTTACTCATGTCGAGTTCACTACCGAGCTATAATTCCTTGCTTTGGATGATCTGATACTAGTCGACTTTGGTCGAGATGGGTACAGGTCTAGACGAAGCTATAATGGGGCATATCAATCACCCCTAGCCCTTAGTCTCTGACGTGAGGAGGAGGATGAGGGGTAACAGTGAAGATGATGATGGTAATCGCTAAGGAGACACATGGAAATCATCAATTGGACTACAGGTTGGGTGTGATAACTGTTACAGTTACCATAAGGTTGTATTCAATCGAGGCATTATTGATGGCTAAACGCTTAGGGTTTTGTGCCTAAAATGATGAGGCGTATAAGAAACTGTGCGTCGTTGTGAGAGTTGTGCAAAATCATTGTTGATATTTAAACTCGAAAATCTTTTCATTTCTCTTTCTTCTCTTGCGCATGTTTTAATTCCTTTTTAAACCTTCTATTCCAGGTCTCTCTGATCTTCCTCTTTCTAAGATTTTTTCGGCGACTTTGCTAAGTCCCAGGTGGTTTTCAGTCTACCCTAACCTTCCATATATCCCCTTTTACCCTCCTTTGCTAGCTTTTTATTATTTTTTGCCTTTTTGTACCTTTATCATTTTTTGACGAGCTGGTTATCCTTTCGACGACTATGTAGGGTGACTGCTAGGTGGTTCTAGGGTTGATTCAATGGTTAGGATTGGTTGCCTCAAGTTTTATAGGAATTATTAGGGTTTTTTCCACCTTGTTTACCCCCATTAGGAAATTCCGATAAAGCAACGGTTATCTTCTTCGGTGGAACTTATGTTGTGCTTGAGTGTTCTTATTAAAAAATATCTCATTTACCCTTTTAGATCCTTGGATCAACTCTAGTCAAATCCCCCAAACTGTTTGTGTTCTTCAAAGTTTTTAACTAAGTCCCACCCCGTCCTTTGGATGTTACAAAGACTCTAGAAGTTGGCCGAAGATTTCCACACACTTTGGGAGGGGTGTTTCCTAGAAATTAGTTGGGAAGAGGAAGACGATAAACGTAGGGCCGACCCCATTTGCGTATGACCCATCTTTCTAATTCCATTGAAAATAATATTTCCCTCGTCTTCTAAAACTTTTAGCTCGTCTTCATAAGTTTTTGACTCGTCCTCTAAAGTTCTAGGCTCGTCCTCTTTTCAAGTCGAAGGTAAAGATTTCAAAGAGGCGATGTGAGAATCACAATCTCGCATGTCGTCTTCCTCTGAGACCGAGTCATTTGGCCAGGATGACTCATCTATTTCCATTCATTCTGATAGAGATGAGCCGAAAGTCAATCCCATTGCTATTCCAGTCTCAGCTATGACTCCTGATGAATTCGTGAGAGTTTCCCAGAAGGAACTTATGCTCATAAGGCTGAGGATAAAGATGTCGAGCCTAGGGATAAAAATTTTGAGGCTGAGGATAGAGATGCTGAAGTCAAGGATCCAGTTGATACTTCATACGCTAGGTCCTTCGTCTCATTCGCCATAGTGTCTAATCTACTTTATTGGATACATTTGTAGGGCATCAAACCAGATATTATGATGAGAAAGTCTTTCAGGGCCGAGAGGGGGAGGTCGTTGTGTACGAATAGATGTTTAGGATCGGCATTAGGCTACCCTTTCATCTAACTATCAGAGCCATCATATCTGTCTTAGGGGTTGCCCCTACTCAATTGGCCCCCAATGACTTGAGAATCATCATTGAGTACGTCTCTTTGTGGAAGAATACCTTTACAGACGAGCCTTTGATTGAGCTCTTCACGACCTGCTGTAATATATCGTCCTCAACCAGACAAATTGGCTACTATTATTTAGGAGCAAGGAAACCCGATAAGAAGATCATTCAGGTAGCCTAAACGTCCAACCACTATTAGAAATAAAAGGTTTTTCTTCATCTTTGGGGCTTGGGAATTTCCAGCCGGTACCGAACCTGATAAGGACAAACGGAGAGTTCCACGTGTTTGGGTAAATCCCTCTATGGTGGCTAGAGGAAAGGGTTTAGACTTGAGGAGCGGGACGTGGCCGATTATCTGAGGGACCAGGGCGATGAGGGTGCCTTTCCCAAATTTCAGAACCTCATGAACTCTGAGCATCTTGAGGAAGCCGGTCTGGGGGTCAGCCCCCTGGATGAGCTATGTGAGTCAATTAAATTTTTGTAAGTCTTTACTCATCCTATATATTATTTTTACTTTCTTTTGCTTTTCTTTATAGATCATCCTCCAAACGTCTCGGATGAAGTTTGGAATATGACAGCCCCAAGTCTTCTATCAGGCCTAGGAAAGAGAGGCAATAAGAAGCCTCCCAAGAAATCAACAGCTGGGGGTTCGACTCTTCCTGAAACCTCCCACAAGGGTAAGGAACCAATGGTTCCTACAAAGACTCGTCCTAACACCTAGAAGAGGTCGAGAGTTGTTTCAACTGAGACTCCTCCTGAATATTATGCATTCGAGAATTTTTGGGCGTCTAATCTAGCCCAGCTCAAGGACGACCCCAGCTCTCTTATCACCAATATGAAGGCAGTCAAAGCTACTATGTTCATAACCCCCTCGGTGGCCGACTACGACTTTTGGGGGAAAATTCCCCCGCTAAGGTTTATGACTTTGGCCTTCATTATATGGCGCAGGTATCTTCCTCGTATCTTTTGTAATCATCTCGTATCATATTTGTTTGTTATCGTATCTGAATCTAACTTCTTTGATTTTGTAGTCTATTTGTGCCCTCGGCCACAAGGTGGATGGTCGAAAATTAACAGAAGCTACTAGATGCTGACAAGGCACTCCAAGTCGAGGCCGATATGAAGAAGAATCTGAAAGATCGCTAGGCCGACCATAAAAAGGTTATGGATACTCCGAAGTCGGATCATAGCAACCATCTTACGGAGAAGGACAACATCATCAAAGATAAATATGAGGCTTTGAAGACCCAAGTCGCCCAATTTCAATCCGATCTCACTGCAGTCGTCCAGAAGATCAAGGACGAAGGTATAAAAAAATTTAAGGCCTCAGCTGAATTTTAAGGTTTCGACCTGGAGTACTTGGAGAGGGGGATCAAGAAGGCCTGTAAGTGGGTCATCTTGAAGTTTTTTTATGCAGTCTCCTCCATTCGTCTATCATTAGATGCTGTTGGCATTAGGGATCCCCTCTTCACGGAGGCTTTATCATACATAGAATCTATGGCAATAACAGAGGGAGAAGGAACATCAGTCGACCCTCCTACTGAGGCTAGAATCCTCAATGCTGAGACGATCATTGCAGCTGGGGACAAAACTGAGACCAACCACTATGTCGAGTTGACTCAGTAGGGTGGTTGTATGTGGTCGACACCCTTTTCTTTTGTAATCAACTTTTCGTCTTTATAAACACTTGGTTTATCTCTCCATTTTTATTCAAGTGTAATCTCAGCTCACATCTTAAATGGATAACATTTATCCCTATATTTATAAATTGTCTCTGCTTGTTTATATGTATGTCATCGTCTGATATGGTAATCAAACACCCGTAGTAAAATAGTTTGTCTTAATTCATCAAATCATAAATAAATAATCATACATCGTCTTATCCTTGGGTGAGATGATGCCTACTTCACTGCTAAAATTCACCAAGCTAATGATGTTTAAAATGAACCACCCTTAAGTGATTTTTAAATTTGAATCCACCAAATTATGGTGTTAGATTACATCCCCTCTCGTCGTTTTTAGAGTGAATGGATGAGCGTTATCTCATCCATGCACCCCCTCTCGGTTGAGAGAGAATTTTCAACAAACTAATGATGTTTAAAATAAACCACCCTTAAGTGATTTCTAAATATGAACCCACCAAATTATGGTGTTAGATCACATCCCCTCTCATCATTTTAAGAGTGTATGGATGAGCATCATCTCGTCCATGCACTCTCATCTCGGTCGAGAGAGAATTTTCACCAAACTAATGATGTTTAAAATGAACCACCGTTGAGTGATTTTTAAATTTAAACCCATCTAATTATGGTGTTAAATCACATCCCCTCTCATCATTTTGAGAGTGTAAGGATGAGTGTCGTCTCGTCTATGCATTGTCGTCTCGACCGCGAGAGAATTTTCACCAAACTAATGATGTTTAAAATAAACCACCCTTAAGTGATTTTACCCCTCTCGATGTTTAAGATATGAGTCCAAGGATGAGGTCAACCGTGTCTGGATTATCATGTCACCAAGAGTAACTTAGAGCTATTTAACCACTAATGATGTTTTATAGCTTTCAGATGAGTTGTTACATACAAATAAAAATATACAAACAAAATGGCAATGTATGATGGAAGAGTAGGTTATTTTATTGCATTTCATTCATCATCTGAACCTCATATATATGTACAATTAACACTCAAATGAAATTGGTACGAGATATACAAAGCTAACATATAACACGACTCTTACTGGTAATATTTCTTGAGGTGATCAGTATTCCATGGGTTAGAGAATGGTTCCCCATCTAAGTTTTCCAATCGATACGTCCCTGGAACCACCTTTTCAACCACTCTATATAGACCATGCCAGTTTGGATGGATCTTGTTGGGCTTCTGCCATGTCTTTTTCAGGATAAAGTCTCCCACCTTCAGCGACCGAGCCTTCCCACTCTTATTGTAGAACTTCGTTGTTCTTTACTAACATGAAGCTTGCCTACCTCAACATCTTCTCTTCTTTCTTCCACAAGGTCCAAATCAAGTCTTCGCTCCACAACATTCTTTTCTGGGTCACACGTCTGAACCCTGTGTGTTGGGAGACCTACCTCTGTAGGCACCACTGCCTATGAACCATAAGCCAACATGAATGGAGTTTCCCCATTTGGAGTCCTATCCATCATTCTGTAAGCCCATAAGATAACATACACCTCCTCAATCCATCTCCCCTTGGCATCCTCCAATATTTCATTGATTCCATCAAGAATTTTTTTGTTCGTTACCTTTGTCTGCCCATTGGCCAGGGGTCGACCAGGAGTGGAGAAGAACTCTTTGATGTCGACTTGTTCACAATATTTCTCTAGGGAGATATTTTTTAAACTGCGACCCATTGTCAAAAATCAGGGTATTGGGTAGACCATACCTGCAGATGATGTTTTTCTAGATAAACTGGAAAACTTTCTTCTCTGTGATGGTAATAATCGGCTCGACCTCTACCCACTTTGAAAAATAATCAATCTCTATAATCAAATAACGATAATTATCCATAGCTCTTGGAAATGGCTCAACGAAATCAATCCCCAGACCAAAAATGGCCAATGAAAAGTAATAAAAGTAAGAGGTTAGTGAGGCTGGTGGGGTATAGTGGCAAACCTCTGGCACTTATCACACTTCTTAACATACGCAATTATGTCCTTTGCCAATGTCGGCCACCAATAACCCTGAGTGATGATCCTTTTAGCTAACGACCTTCCTCCAATATGACTGAAGCATGAACCTTCATGCACGTCCTTTAAAATATACTCTACCTCAGATGGATGGACACATCTAAGTAGAGGAAGCATGAACCCTTTTGTGTATAATATATCTCCTATGAGGGAGAACTTGGATAATTTATACCTTAGCTTCTTTCTCTCCACTTTGGACTCAGGCAGCTCCCCATCTATGATGTACCGAATTATGGGATCCATCTAGGAGGTTCCCATACTCAAGTTGAAGAAAAAATCCACATTATTTACTTCCTCTTCAATCATCGGCCGATGGAGGATCTCTACCGGGACCATTCTTCTAATTTCAATTCTTATGGTTGAGGCTAATCTTTCTAGAGCATCGACTCGACTATTGTCTATCCGGGTATCCTCCTCAACTTTACTTCACTAAAATGCTTCAATGCCATTTCACCTTTCCTAAGTACTTTGTCATTTTATCGTCATTTGCCCCATTTAACCCTAAATTTGACTAACAACCAACTTGGAATCACTATGGATAATGAGTTAGCCTACCTGTAGTGCCTGGGCAAGGGAGAGTCCTGCAGGGAGGGCCTCATACTCTGATTCATTATTGGAGGCTTTAAACCCGAACCTTAATGCATATTTAATATCGATCTCGTTTGGGGCTGACACAATTAATCCTGCCCCACTTCCACTTTCACATGAAGATCCATCTACAAACATTCTCCACACAACACCATTTTGAGAAACATTACCCCCTTTCAGGGTTCCATTCTTGAAGAGGTACCGTTCCTCCTCGTTTTCAAATAACTTGCTTCTCACTGAACTCTTCTTGGCCTCGGTCGGGGGGAGACATACCATGCTCTCTTACTTACGGGTTGTAGCTTTAATCTCTTCTGTATTTTCCTCATCCCAGGTGAACTCAACTATGATGTCAACTAGTGCCTTCCCCTTAATGGTCGTTCTTAACTAGTAAATGATGTCTAACTCCCCCAACTCAATTACCTTGGCTATCAGCCTTCCTGACTTCTCAGGCTTATAAATGACTTGTCTGAGAGGAGAGTCTGTGAGGACTACCATGGTATGTGCCTGGAAGTAGGGCTTTATCTTCCTTGAGGCATCGATCATAGCATAGGCCTGCTTCTCCATTTTGGGGTATCTTTGCTCGTCCCACTAGAGGGCCTTGCTGTTGAAGTACATTGGCTTTTGAATTCAATCCTCTTCTCTGACAATAGTGGCGCTAATGGATGACTCTAACACTACTAAATAAATATATAACTTCTCTCCTTGGACTAGTCTTGACAACAAGAGTGGAGTTGAGATAGGACTTCAAATCTTGGAAGGCCTTATCACACTCATCATTCCATTCAAAAGCTTTTATCAACACTTTAAAGAAAGGAAGAAATTTATCGGTAGCTCTAAATAAAAACCTATTTAATGCAGCCACCTGTGTGGTTAGTCTCTGCACATCCTTTATTGTTGTGGGAGTCTTCATCTCCAATCAAGAGATCTTTTTAGGGCTGGCTTCAATCCCCCTTCGATTCATAATGAGGCCTAAGAACTTTCCTACTCCAATTCTGAAGACACACTTGGTGGGGTTGAGCTTCATCTTATACTAATCCATTTTGTTAAAAGTGCGCTTAAGGTCGGCCATGTGAGTGTTGGACTTTAGACTCTTTGTCAACATGTCATCGGCATACACTTCCATCGTCTTCCTAATTTTCTCTTCGAAGATCTTGTTGACCAATCGTTGGAAGGGTGCTCCGGTATTTTTCAATCCGAAGGGCATAACCTTATAGAAATAGGTCCCCATTTGCGTTATGAAAGTTATTTTCTCTGCATCGGTCGGATCCATGAATATTTGATTATAGCCTAAGTAGGTATCCATAAAGCTCATCAATTCATGGCCGGTAGTAGCGTATACCATCTGATCTATCCTTAGCAATGGGGAGTTATCTTTGGGGATGGCTCTGTTCAAATTTATAAACTCAACACACATCCTCCATTTTCTATTGGCTTTGGGGACGATGACAGTATTTGCGAGCCATTTGAGATAAATGACCTCCCGTATGAAGACGTCCTTTTCCAACTTCTTCACCTCCTCATGGATGACATCATACTTCTCTCGCGAATAAACTCTTCTTCTCTGTCGGATCGACTTTGCATCCTCGACCACATTTATCTTATGGAAGAGAGCCTTTGGATCAATGCCAGGCATATCCTCAGGGCTCCAAGAAAAAATGCACTGCCTCTTCTTTAACATCTTGATCAACTCCTATTTGACCTCCTTCTTTAGGGCTTTGCCAATTTTGATGGGTTTTTTCATCTCGTCCTCATTAAGGATGATGGATTATACCTACTCAGTAGCCTCCCCTTCTTCAGCTTCTTTTCATCTCTAGG
This sequence comes from Sambucus nigra, assembly GCA_949130495.1. NCBI lineage: Eukaryota > Viridiplantae > Streptophyta > Magnoliopsida > Dipsacales > Adoxaceae > Sambucus > Sambucus nigra. The sequence goes on along the minus strand of OX422208.1, from coordinate 496,838,316 downwards.
GTTCAAGGTATCAATGTTATGGTTGTAGTTGCCATTTTGTATGCATCCCTCTCCTTATCTGAGTTGAAGTAGAATTCATGTGCCTCGACCTAGTCCCCCTGAACTTCCGCTACCCAAAATGGAGTCGGGAATTTGATCACCTAGCGGACTATTGAGGGCACGACCTCAAACACCTTGAGGGATACCCTAAGCATAGTAGACATTTTCATCCATGACAAAGAAACTGATTTGCTTCGTGAGGCATTTTGGCTAGGTATTTCCCACTCTCACTTCCATCTCATATATGCCAAAAGCCGATGAGTGGTTGGTGATATAGATACAACTTCTTCTTTCTCACATCTAGACCTTTGTAACAATCACAGAACATCACGTCGGCTTAGCTGCCGCTGGGCGTGTAAACAAATCGGATTCGGACCGGATCAGGCAAATCCAAATCCATATCCGTTTATGTTAAATGGATTCACATCCGATCAGTTTATTAATCGGATCGGATCAGACAAATCCAAATCCATATCCGTTTATTTTAAACGGATTTGGATCTGATCCGATTATCCATTTATGTTAAACTTGATTAGGAACATTTTTATTTTCAACTCTTATTTAATAAATTTATTTTGCAAATGTTCTATAAAAATGATAATGAAATAAAGAACTATTATGATAAATATTAAAAATATATATGTAAAATATTATTAAATACAATATATATTAATTAAAAATCAATTATATATATATATTAAAAATATTAATCGGATGGGATTATTAACTGATCGGAGTATATGAATCCAAATCCGCTCCATTTAATAAACGGATAATTGGATAATCGAATAATCGAATTTTAGGCATGATCCATATTCGCTTAAACGGATCGGATTCAGATTCAAATTCGGATAAAAATCCGATCCATTGACAGGCCTAGCTGCCTCCGTCTACTAGAATCCTTAGGATCTCATAACCATGTACCAGTGTAGTAATGCCCAAAGGATCACGTGGAGCCAAAATTCCTTTAAAATATAATCTCAAAAAACCATCCACCAAAGTATTCATACCAACCTTAGTTCTCTTACCTTTGACAAGATGAACTGTAGCTGAGTTGATAATCTTGGGTTTAAGTGGAAGAGCTTTAGCCTCGACGACGTGCGCCTTTCTATCTCCAATCTCCTTTCCTCATCCAACAAGTCCTTCACAGATCATCTTAACCTCATGCGAGATCATATTAAGCCGACCCTTTAGATCAACAAACTTAGGAGGGATGTCAGGGTCATCTTCATTACAGTTGTCCGAGTCATCCTCGTCTCGGTTGATTGAAGCATATATCTTACACTTGTCATTTCTCTTATTCTTCTAGAGCCACTCTTTACTATATACTTTCTCAGCTTACCGGCCTTCAGCATTTTCTTAATTTCATCCTTTAAAGAAAATATTTATCGATCAGGTGCCCATGGTCTTGGTGGAATTCACACCATAGATTTTTATTCCTCTTATAAGGAGGATCTTATAGCTTTTCAGGACAACTCATGGACTAATCATTGTTTATCTCATTCAGGATGTGTTCACACCTGACAGTTAGAGGTGTGTGGTCGGTGAACTCGTCATCCATCGACCTCTTCTTGTCGTCCTTGTTTTTTTTCTGGATATTTCCTTCACTACTTGTACCCTCTCATCCTTATTCTTTTCTTTCATAGCCTCTTCGACATTCATGACCTTGTCGGCCATTGCTAGGAGCTCGGGCATGGTCTTTGGTGGGTCTTCAATAACTTTTTAAAGTAGCTTTTCTTTCTACAGACCTCCTATGAGAGCTGTCATTGCGATGTTGTCCTCATAAGCTTCGACCTCTAGCTTTTCTTTATTGAACGTCGTAATATACTCTAAGAGACTCTCATTATTGGCCTGTTTGACATACAACAGGTGTGTTGTCTTCTTTTGGGGTCCCACCCCAAAGCAGAAGTTGTGTATGAATCTTTCTGCGAGTTATTTGAAATTCTCAATTGAGTTCTTAGGGAGTGACGTAAACCATACATGGGTTGCTCCAGTCAATGTTCTTGAGAAGGCACGACACCTCATCTCATATGAGACTGAGTAAATATCGATAGTTGATTGGTTTATCTCCACGTGGTGGACTGGGTTAGTGCTCACCGACGGATTGAATTTAACTGAGGTTGGATAACTGATGATCCTGGCCACGAAGGGGGAGCCTTTAGAGTAGCCCTTCTATAAGGGATCTCGACTTTTAAGAATGTCTCCAATATTTTTTTTTAACCTCTGGATCAAGTCATTCCAAGGTCTCTCGTCTTTAACTGCAACATCGGTCTAGACGATATTATTTCCTTCCACCTCAATCGGTCGAGACGAAGGTTCCCTTGCCACAGACCTCTATCGAATGTTCACTTCTCTCAGCCCCTCGTCTCGACCATATGGGGTCCGACACCCTGCTCCTTCTCTCATGTAGGGAGCAATACTCCTTGACCTAGACATCCAATCTCTGAGATCACCCAGTGGGCTGAGCCTTTCAAAGGTTGACCCTCTACTTCGAAGATCAAAAGCTGAGCCCCTTAGTTATGCATCCTGACATGGCCTCCTACCGTGCCCTTGGCTGACTTGGACGGGGCATACAATATTACCTGGTATCTCATATATTTCCCAGCATTATGCCTAGGCCTCTTCATCCTTATAGTCACTATATTGATCCTCTGGACAGAGTTGACCTTGCCTCCCTAGGCGTAAACGCCTAAGGGCTTAGCCACCTCTGTCATTTCTGATTGAGGAGGGGCGTGGCTAGAGCTAGGTCCACTAGCTGATGGTGGAAATTTTGATGCCATATTTTAAATCTGATGGATGAGTTGTAAACTGAAGAGTACAAGCTTAGAAGCTCAATAAGAGCTCTTTCAGTAGTGATATAATTCCATAAGAGGGGTTAACTGGTTCACCACCAGAGACTCTCGTGAGTATAAGCTAGAGAAGGGAAGATATCATAATCATCATTCCCATAGACGTCACCAGTCTGATAATACCAGAATTGGTACCACCAAGTCGAAGTGATAATGAGCTCACATAGTCACAACAATGGCAGAAAATTAGCAATATAATAGCAAAGAGAATGAGATGAGGCAAAGAGGAGACCAACCCCAGAATTAAGTGGTTCAGCCTATTTAAGGCCTACGTCTACTGTGCAGTGTGTGAAATCCACTAAAAGAGGTACTAATGGCCTTGGATACAAGCACTCAAGCTTTCCCTTTCTCTTACAGTGAGTTTGGCAGAGTTTTAGTAGGGTTCACAATAGTCCATCCCCGTACCATAAGGTAGAATACAAGTATTTATAGTTCTTAAGGGATGTAGTGTACCCCCCAAGAATGTAGTAAGCATATGTGGAATGTTCTCAGCCAATGAGGAGGAGCCAAATGTCTCTCTCACATATAGGTCATGATGATCAAATATTCCTTCACGTGTGAGGGAGATGTTGTTATAATCGTTTCGATACACGTGGGGTCTGTAGTCCACGCGCACACTCTCACACATTCCCTAATCCACGCGCTCTACCAGGTGTCACACTCGGCTATGTGGTCTGAGCTGAGGTCAAGTTGATGGATCAACTTTTCAATGGGATTATTACTGATGTTGACCCGAGTCGGAACTCGTCTCCTTTCTGGTGGAGGACGAGGTCGAGGTTACACTAGTGTGACAAGACTGTTGATACTGAATCATGTTAACTAAATTCATTGGATGAGGCCGAGTCACTACGGCCGAGGCTGAGGTTACTCAAGCCGAGTTCATTACCGATCTATAATTCCTTGCTTTGGATGATCTGACACTATTCGACTTTGGTCGAAGTGGATCCAGGTCTAGTCGAGGCTATACTTGGGCATATCAGCCACTAGTCATCCTAGCCGAATTTCCCATCCACGATTGTGTACTCTACCTACGAGTCCATTACCAACTTATGTACCCTTTTATATTCTTTGTATCCCCTTCGTCAGGTACGAAGTTCGGTAAATAAGTCAACTTCTCTTTCACGATCGGTATCTATGTGGCCCATTTGTGATATGTTTTGAAACTCCATTGGCATCTCTATCTGAACATCAGATGGATGGTTTTACGTTCAAACCGCACCCAAATTTCTCATTTAATTTCATATATACTTCTCCATATTTGGTAATTAACTCCCATCACTCAATGCTACTCCTATGAGCTAAAACTTTTTCTCTAAATTTAATCTTAGGTGTCGCTTCACTCCACCCTACATAATTGCCTTTGGATCATCTCCTTCCACTGTCCCATCACACTTCCTCTCTTCTCCAAATCCTTACAAGCATCTCTTAAAAATAGTTCCTCTGAATCCCTCCCCCGTCGACTACGTTGGATGAGTTTGAATTTGCACTATTATTATCAACGACAGTGCTTAGGGACGCTACTGCTATCGAGTGATTATCCTATCGTCATCCACCTGAACAATAATCATGGTGACTTCTATCGCGATCACCGTTTTCTAAATACTCAATGGCTTATGCTAATCCCCTCCTCCTGTAGTCCTTCTAACGGACATCGTTGGTCGTCCTATATTATTCGGTGTATGGAACCCAATTGAACTCATATATGAATCACATAGACTATACTTAATAGCAGGATAATGTAAGTCGCACACGTTGAGGAATACAACAACCCTATAATTAGGCCCCATATCAAAGAACGCTTACTGAAATGTGAAAAGCCGAACAGATCCTAAGGACACTAGAACCTAATGCTCTGATACCATCTATGAGATCTCGCATATTCTAATCCTGGGTGATCAGTCCATTATTAAATTAAATAGGAATCATTAATGTTTTCATTTTCAGCATCACTTTCGAAATCTAATTAATTTACTAATACACTAATGACCCGGTGTCAAAATTTTGATTCTTATTAATAACATGCAAATAAATATTTCCCATTCACCATTACAAATGACAACATAAAAATGCTAGAACATCTGAACAAATAATAGTGACTGGAATAAACACTCCAGACTGAAATCCAAATACAATCATCCATAAATAAACCAAATTCGATACTGGAAATAAAATGGAAGTACAATGTCTCTATAATAATCACCAACTAGGAATGGGCGACATGACCGACTGAGATAGATAAAAGGATAAAAGGGAACTGATAAATGTGGAGGCATCTACTACTAAGATCCTTCAACTTCCATAGCAGCTGCAACATGTCAAATGAAGTAAGTCCTAAGCCTGGCGTCCCAGCGGCTGGGCACCTAAAATATTTTTACCAAAATGGATTTGAAACTGGTCAGAGCCCAGTTAAAATAGTTTAAAAACATTTTAGCAAGTATTTAAAAAGAATTAAAGAGTACATATTAGATACATGTTAGCTTCACGTGCTCTCACTTGAGATCCTCGCCTCTAAACTATTGTCCATGCCTAACGTACTCTTTGAAACCCACCTAGTTACGCTTCCCCGCCTAACTAGTTTGACTTGAGACTTTTTCCCTCTATTGATTCACTGTGCCCACCCGTATTTCCTATACAATACATTACTAAATTTCCAATCCCTTTTATTTATTAAGAGTCACTAATTAATTATAAACTTCACACATACTGAGATCAATTTAAATATCACTATCTATAGTATCTACTAAAACAACCATTGTAGAATAAATCACATGTTTATATATATATATATATATATATATATATATATATATATATCACTCTTATAATATGTACGTATACGGTATCGGGTTCGAAATCACTCTCGAACCATGCATTAAAAAATTCACATAAAGTTGGAGGCGAACATACTTCTAAGCCTTTAAGCTACACACACACCTAATGTCCCCAAAAGACCTGTCACAACCTTATTCACACAAATAATGCTCAATCCCTAAGTTCTATATTCTAAGGTGCAAGTCAAAATCCCCCCAATGGGCTTATCTGTCCACGACGCGGAACCTCCGTGATAGCAAGTAGCCTAGGTATGTTCACACATGAAAATTCACACAATAGGTATTCACACATCCTATATATATATATATATATATAGCATCAACATAGATGACTCAACCTATAATATATGTTCCGTACGTAGTATATATATAACTCCCTAATATTCTACGTATTATCGATTTGTCATTTAACTTATTATCGTATATTCTCAATTATCCCCCGCTACTCGAAGTGTGCCCGCTATCATTTCGGTTATTTCAGTAGGTAGTTCACTCAATCTCTAGTGGTCTAAGTAATAATTTTTCTCACCGTCCACAATTCATTCTCATTCTCCCGGGTTCATTACATTATTACTTTTGTCGATTAGTCTTATCCTCAAACCTCCTCATGTGACTAAGTCAAAATCCTAATATTGGCCTATTGGAATCCCAAATATTTCTTAACGTAATAGACCAAACATCATACAAACATATATGAACGATTCTTAACGTAATTGAATCATTAATTCGTCAAGGAAACCATTTAAACCGAATTATTTCAACACTAAACTCCCCAAAACCCTAGATAACCATTTTTATTCAATAACCTTAACAATAACTCAGATTTCTTCACATGTTTATCATACGAATTCATCAGGTTCGTTTTACATGCATAAAGGGATTAAACCTAACATGATTACTACACAAGAACATGAACTAAACCTTCTGAATTAAAGCCAATGTCCATAATTTCAAGAGATTATTCATCCTACACTAACAATGATGGTATATATGCTCAAAAATGTAGAAAGATAAATACTTGCCTCAAGTTGTATGTCTGAATTTCTGCATAATAGTGGTAGGTGGTGTTCTCCTTCCGATCTACACTCCGATGGTGTTTGTGGTGCAAGAATGGTGTGAAAAGACCTATAACTCCCTTAGAACTCTTCTCCTTACTCCTCTTGTAGCCTTTCTATAATTTTCTAACTTATAACCCTAACTCTCTCACCTTACCAGATCATATAACTCTCCAATTTTCGTAGGTCTCTTTCCCCAAATATTTAAAAGACTAAATACCCATTGAGGTGCCGGTTTGGCCTAAAAATACCCTGGGACCAAAACTAAACCCTCGAGTACACTTTTATGGCTATCTCGACCCTTTCGGACACACTGGCGCACTCTAAATGACCATTTGAATCATACAAAATGAAATTACCTTTTATTTCATGAAATTAAGTCTCGACACAACTCACACGCGCGTCCCAACTAAATTTACCGTAACAACCGTATTTCTAACTCACGACAATCATAATATATTCTTATTAATTTATTACTTATTCAAAAAGTAATATTCAATACAGATAAATATTAACCCTTGTCTCGCTAATTAATATTTATTTTCATCCAGATTAATTTCTCCCATTAATTTAATTAATTCCAATACAAAAATCATTAAAATTACGGGGTTTTGCAAAACCCTAGCCCAAACTCTGTTAAACTCCTAGAGAGAGAAAGTACTAGAATTGTACTTTGAACCATTAGAGATCCATTGTTTAGTACAAAAACACACAAACACTTGCATAGTGGAGTAGGCTAATGGCCGAACCACTTATATGATCGTGTTCATCCTCTTCTTATCATCTCCTACTCTTATTTTCATGTTTGTTCACATATCTCATTGTTATGCCATTTTTTAGCTTGAGCTACGTATACATATATAAATGATGATTTTATAGCATAATCATTTTGGCGCCGTCTATGGGAAGCGAGGTTTCATCTCCTTCCTCTATTTTCTATCTAAACTTCTACTTGAATCTCTGGTGGTGATCAAGCTCTACCTTTGCTGGGACTGTATCACCATTGAAAGAGTTCTAGTTGGGACCTTATAGCTTTTGTTAGATCATCTAGTTCATTGTGACACCCCACCTATTTCAATCACGGGTGATCAGTCCTCATCTGGTTCATTCTTAGCATCACTATCGAAAACATTTTTTACGAACTACCTATTAATTAAATAAGCTAGTGTCAAGTTTTTAATCTTATTATTACACAAAAAATAAACCATCCATTAATAAATCATATAAAAACAAACTAATGATAAATCACGTCCAACAGAAGTCTAAATGCACAATAATAACTGGGTGTCAAATAAACCATCATGAAATATATATCCGGTATAAATATCCAAAATGAAATAAATAAACCGAATAACACTAATGTCTGAATAAAAGGGCGACATGTCCAACTGATAACTGAGATTAAACTTAGTCTAGGAATCAATAAATGAAGTGTCTACACTGAACTCTACGAGCCTCCACGTCCGTTGCAGCTACGTGTCCCTGTAACGAATGATCATCCATGGAGTCCCTGAGGCTGGACACCTAAAAGTTTTTGAAAAATATTTTTGACACGGGTCAGAGCCCAAAATATTTTGAAAATATTTCCAAGCGATTAAAATGCAGTAATTAAATATGCAGTAAGTTTTCCATATTTAAGCTGGTGTCACACTCTCATGAGATACCCTTCACCTCTCAACTATTATTCACACCTAGCGCATACATCCTATCCCAATTAGTTATGCTACTCCACCTAACTAGCCTTGTTACAAATCTTTCTATCACGCTACTCTAACCCGAGTACTTTTTAAATTTATTTCATAAGTTGTTCTACTCATTAACTTGCTCAATTATTTCCACTTTAATTGATTATATAACATCCACACTTGTTATATGTGTAATATATTCGCACTTTATGTATTTAACTCGTATATAATTACTTACTCTATTATATATTACTAGTATACTACAAAAATTACACATATGTCGCGTATAATAACTATCCTCCTCGGTATTAACTCACCTGATGCTTTCTCTAAAATGCTATCATATCCCAGGTATACTCAATCTAACTCGGTTACCATAAGTCCGTTAACTCACAGCGAAATAGGTAATAAAATCATAAACGTAGTGGAGGAGGTCATAGTCCCCCGAGAGTGAGACCAAATCATACCCAAAACGTCTCACCTCGAAAATAAATCACACAATAAAATATCGGGAGCTATGACCTGGGGATTATACTCTCCCTGCATTCACTAGCCAGGGGATTCACCCACATTGTGCAACCTCCTATGATAGAACTAGAGGGGTATGTTTTCACATAAATATCATACATGCATATATTATTCTTATTCGTATATATTCTTATTCGTATATATATATATATATATATATATATATATATCAATACAAATCCGACTAAACCGTGGCTATCGCTCAAAGCACGAGCCTACTTTCCCTAGTCTACACCCCAACTCTAATATTTATTAAATTCTCCTCTTGATTAAATAATATAATGTGTTTCTCATTATTTAATTCTATCGGACTCTCCCAACTAGTCCTAATTGCATAAATCGAAAATCACTCTATCCATTCAATCTCCTATACCACGAGTATTAATATTCCATAAATACCCTACGTACAAGTATATTGAGCTAACTCTCGTTTACCCGAAATTTCTCTTACTGAACATAATCTCCATATGTAATAAAAATCATTAACTTAACCTCAATATCATCAACTATGTATTCATATTAATTAAGGGAATATATACACAAGGTTTTGTAATCATCCAAAACATAATCATGCCTAAGATAAAATCCATCCCTAGATTACCAACTATAAAGATTTTTATCTCGTACACCCTTCCATATAAAAATTATAACTAATTCAAAAACATCAAAAAAATAAGAGGTCAGTCCCCACGCGAGCGTAACGAAAAGATCTAAAATTTCATATTTTGGATAAGCAGGTAAATCGAACCGGTTCAACCAGGGGGAAAACTAGTTTACCTTGACAATCAAAACGACGCAACTTTGATTTCAACAAACTCCAAGTTATGTTCTTTCCCAAAAATGATCCAAAACTCTTCCAAACCTTCCCCAAACTCCATTAGAACACATAGAACATAATGGGACACAATTATGATGATTCTAACACTTCTAAATCATCCTAACATCAGAGATTGTACTAATATTAATGATTCAATCAATCAATTGGTTTATTTTTCAAATCTCTCACCCTAAACCCTAAGTTAAACCCACAAATCTGAATTTAGATTCAATCATTCTCTACATCTCATCAAAGTTAACTTACCCAGCAGTTATAAGTCATCTAAATTCATTATTTCATAATTTAAATCAATTGAATATTATGGGAGAGAGATTCAACCCTAAAATCCACTTTTTTGGCATGAGAAAACCCTTCCTAAAGTTAGGTTTCTACACCTATTAACATGAATTCCACACATAAAAGTCACAACAAGATAACCACTTGCCTTATACGATTCGTAGGGTAAAAAATATCGTAGGAGAAGATGAATTTCTCCCCGAATTGCCTCTCCAGCTCTCTTTTTCTTCTTCCTTCTTCACTTTCCCCTCTTCCTTCACTTAGTTAGGGTTTAGAATTGTGTTTAGGCTGTCTCAAAATTTTAAGCCTGGATTAAATATTGTAAATCCCGAAATTATGCTAATGGGCCAAGGCCAAATGACCCTAATACACCCGTGTGGGCTTGGTTATGTCTAAAAAGTACCCGAGACCCAATTTCGACTGCCTCGACCCATTCGGAGTCAACTGTGATCGTAAAATAACCATCTGAGACATTCTATAATAATTTCCTATCTCGACCCCATATAGTCTACACATGACTCCCACTAGAGATAAAACATTGTCATGTCACTATCACTTGTTATGACGTATAAATAATTATTTACTATTCACTTAGAAATTTTATTCCATAAACATTAATTAGTATCTCTCCCGATTAATATCTTATTAAACACATAACACATAATTAAATTAAATTATGACACACGTGTAATTTAAAAATAAATGAATTAATTAAATTTTAATTACTGAGAAATACGGGATGTTACATTCATCTACACTCTCACCGGAGATATGGCTTCAGATCAGCCACCAGGCATTGGCCCCAGCTCAAGCCAGGTGCCACATCAGTAAAAAATGGCTGACATGGTGGCGGCACTGCACTACCTGGTGGCCAGCCAACAAAAGATGCAAGAATAATTTGTCGCTTTTAGACAAACCTTGATGGCCAGGACTCCAGGTGTTGCGACGAAGATGATCACTCATGTCTCCAGAGATATTATGGATGCGGTGACCAGGGACCACCCTCAACCCCACAAAAGGAGGTATAATGCCACCAGAGATGGAGAGATCTAGCTGACCCAGGCGACTTCATCTGGGGAAGCAAGTGCAAGAGGGTCCAGATGATCAGGATCGTGATGAAGATGATTGTTGAGAACCATATGAGATTTATGGTAACACAGTTCACCCAACACCAACCTACAGGGGAAACAATGTAAATCCGACACCAGAAGGCCGACCCTAAACATTAGACTTTGATAGGATTAGTAAAGATTCAACATTGGACTGTCTCAGACCTACCGTAGATTTATGTGATCGGATTACCTGATCTCATAGTAACGCTTCCTCTAGAGGAAATGGTGGATGTGGAGATGGTCGGCCATGACAAAACCGAGAAGGAGAATAAAGGGAAGTGAACAATCACAGGGGAGTTACTGGACAGAGCCAGTGCTAGCCCCAGCTAACCATGAGGGTGGAGGACATAATGTAGTGGCAATAGAAAAGCCTCAAAACAGTTCAATTCAGAGGCTGGAGGATAAGATTGGTGACCTATTAAAAAGACAAAACCTAATCCACAAGGGTTACGTGGAAGGGTCTTCCTTCATAACTAAAATAGTAAACTTCCCCACTTCATCTAAGTTCAAACCTCCTACCATAACTCCAAAATATGATGGCAGTACGAATCCAATACACCACATTGAAATGTATCAATTTGCGATCGAAATTTATTCCATCTCACACGAGATGACATGCCAAGATTTCTCCAAAACCCTCATTAGCGCAACCCATATGTAGTATACATCTCTGCCTAAGAATTCGATCAAGAATTTCAAATAGTTAGCAGAGAGGTGCATTCATAACTTTTTCTTCGGCATGAAGCCCCCCCCCCCCCCCCCCCAAAAAAAAAAAAAGTGACTCATCTCTTGTACGTTAAATAAGGAAAAAATGAATCACTAAGAGACTACATTTCACGGGTCAATAAGAAGAAACTTATAATGGAAGACTATGAGGAAAATATTGCTATGATATCCCTCATGAGTGGACTACATAAAGGAAATCTACTCTAGAAGCTGGTCGAGGATACTCCAAAGTCCATGGCAAAACTTTTAGCTATGACCAAGAGAGTCACGAACGCTGAGGAGGCTATGGAGGCAAAGGGAGAAAATGAGAAAGAAGATGGTGAAATCAAGTCTCAGAAGATGAAACGAAAAGATGGAAAGAAAAGGTCGATTGATGACAAGTTCTCCAGTTACACTCCAATGACAGTAAGTCCTGACATAATTAAAGATGAAAGATCTCTCAGATGGCTTGAAAAGTGTAAGTCACCTCCTCATAAGAGGGACAAAATGAAATGGTGCGATTTCTATTAAGATCATAACCATATAACAAACATATGTTTTGCTCTCAAAGACGATATTGAGAAGATATTGAAGCAAGGGAAACTCCTGAAGTATGTTGACAGGAGTGATGCCAAAGATGATGCCAAAAAGAAACATGGTGGGCTAAAAATGACAAGCCGAGATGATAAGCCCATGCCAACAAGAAAAATAAAGATTCAAACCACGAGGGAGATGACACATACCTCCCTCCTAAGATCCCTGATCCAAAGGGACGCATGCATATGATTTCCTTCGATGTTAAAATGATCAGTGGAGGAATGGACGATGGAGGAACTGAGTCGGCCAATCGTAAGGCACATGCTGTAGAAGAAAAATTGACACCCAGGCAAATAGATGTTAACTCGATCGCTGTAGAGCCAAATTTGGTAAAATTAAAGAAATTGTACATGGATACATTGGTGGTAGGTTTCTCACGAATGGATTTCAAGGGTATCTTGGCCTCCCATGACAACCCCTTAGTTATTAGCACCAGGGTCCATAGGTACGATGTGTCTTGAATACTAGTGTACAATGACAACTCAGTCGATATTATGTTTTGCGACTACTTCAAGGGATTAAAACTCGGCAAGGAGAGGTTAGTCCCATATCATCAGCCATTGATAGGTTTTAGTGGGGAGAAAATCCATCCTCTTAGAGTATTTGAAATGGACGTTTGTATGGGAATATGGACGATGTGCCTCACCAGGAAAGTAAGATTTTTTTATCATGGATGAGAATATATTATTAACAAATAACATCATTCTTGGAAGGTTAGCTCTTAAAGAATTCGAGGTAATCCCTTTTACAGTACCCCAAATGGTAAAATTCTCGACTCCTTATCGGGTAGGAGAAGTCCAAGGTCAGCAGGTAGAAGCAAAAGAGTGTCATTTCATATTGACAGAATAGAGGGAGGCTCACAAGAAGCTCATAACCTCCTATAATATTGATACCCTTGACCCAAGGGATGAAAGATAGTTGAAGAAGGGTGAGGTCGCACAAGAGGTAGAATCCATCGTCTTCAATGAGGACGAGTAAAAAAAACAATCCAAATCGGCTCAATATTAAAGAACGAATTGAAAGAAAAGTTAATAGACCTGCTAAGGAAGAGACAGAGTATCTTCGCATGGAGCTATGAGGACATGCCGAGAATAGATCCCAAGATTATATGCCATAAACTAAACATCGATGACAAGGTGAAACCTATGAAGAAGAGGGGAAGATCCAATGCCAAAGAGAAATATGAGGTCATTCGTGAAGAGGTGAAAAAGATGGAGACATCCAAGTTCATCAGGGAGGTTCAGTACCCAGATTGGTTGTCCAATGTCATAATTATCCCAAAATCTAATGATAAACGGAGGATGTTTGTTGATTTTACTGATCTAAACAAATCTTTCCCCCAAGATAGCTTCCCTTTCCCTCGTATTGATCATATGGTAGATGCCACGGTTGGGCATGAGATGATGAGATTTATAGATGCATATTTAAGGTACAACCAAATCTTCATGGATGAAGTTGACGCGGAGGAGACTTCCTTTATCACAGATAAAGGAACCTACTGCTATAAGGTTATGCCATTAGGCCTTACAATTATAGGGGCAACCTTCTAAAGGTTGGTCAATAAAATATTCGAGGAATAGATCAGAAAAACTATGGAAGTTTATTTGGACGATATTCTAAGTAAAAGCCTCAAGGATGAGGATCATGTGGACGACCTTGAGAGAACGTTCGACACCATGGATCTCTACAAGATGAAGTTGAATCCGACAAAGTTCGTGTTAGACGTCATAACAGGAAAGTTCCTCAGCTTCATAGCCAATCAAAGAGGGATTGAGGCAAACTCAAAAAAAATCATGGCGTTGATAGGGATGAAAACACCAAAGATGATAAAGGACGTGTAGAGGTTGACAAGTTGAGCTGTCGCTCTCAACCACTTCATCTTCAGGGCCACTGATAAGTATTTGTCATTCTTTAAGATCTTGTTAAAAGCATTAGTCTAGGATGAAGAATGTGAGAAGGATTTGAAAGATGTAAAGCCCAATTGGGGCCCCCGATGTTGCTGTCTCGGTCGATTCAGGGGATAAGCTTCTTTTATATTTGACAGTATCTAAGTCATCCATTAGTGCTACAATTATACGAGATGATAAGGGAGTTCAAAATCTTGTGTATTTCAATAGTAGGGATCTTCAAGGGGCCGAGCTCAAGTATCCCAGAATGGAGAGACTAATATATTCTTTGATCCATGCCTCCAGAAAAATAAAGCCCTATTTCTAGGCTCATATTATGGTGGTACTCACTCACACTCCTTTGAGGCAAGTCATTCAAGAACCTGATAAATCAGGTAGGATGATGGCTTGGTCAATTAAGTTAGGAGATTTTGATATCATGTATTAGCCAAGGACCATAATTAAGGGTCACACTTCAGTAGATTTTATGGTCAAATTCACTTGGGCCGAGATCGATGTTAAGGTAGATTATGCTACAGTATATCCTAAAAAGGTAACCTTGGTTCCGGTACTAGCCGATGAAATGAGAGCCAAACCTACAGTAAAAGATGTTTTATTTAAAAATGGGCCAATAAATGAGGCTCCTTTCTCAGATGACGACCCAATCTGGAGTTTGTTTGTGTACGGTTCCTCTTACGAAAGTGGTGGCGGGGCAAGACTCATATTATCGGCCCCAGATGGGATCGATATTGAATATTCCTTAAGATTTAGTTTCATAGCTTCAAATAATGAATCTGAGTATGAGGCTTTATTAGCTGGCTTATCCTTGGCCAAGTATTGAATGTCGGCCACATAATAGTACACAGTGACTCCAGCTAGTGGTGAACTCAATTTTTGGGATCTATGAGGCTAAAGATGATAAAATGGCCATGCACTTGGCAAGGGTGAAAAACGTTTTGTCCAGCTTCAAGGAAGTAAAGGTGAAGAGAGTCCCTCGGCTTGAGAATAATTGAATCGATCCGTTGGCAAGGTTGGACTAAGCCACAAGAACAGAAATCAGGCGGGCCGTTTCTGTAGAGATTTTGCATAGACCCAATATTAAGGAAGACGGTATTGGAGTGGAACTTTATTTAAACTTGAAATTAGGAGACTCTTGGATGGATCCTTTGATCAAATACTTCAGAGACATGGAACTTTCAAACACCAAAGTCGAGAGAAAGAAACTCTGATATAGGGTAAAGAAGTTCACTATTATAGAAGATGTGATCTACAAGAAAGGCATCTTGTTGCCTCTCCTCATATGTGTTCATCTTATAGAGGTTGATTATGTCTTACGTGACA
This sequence comes from Sambucus nigra, assembly GCA_949130495.1. Taxonomy (NCBI): domain Eukaryota; kingdom Viridiplantae; phylum Streptophyta; class Magnoliopsida; order Dipsacales; family Adoxaceae; genus Sambucus; species Sambucus nigra. The sequence continues at coordinate 496,822,574 of OX422208.1, read as the reverse complement.
TCTATGGGGGGTCGTGTGCAAGCTACATTGGAGGGAGATCTCTCGCAAAGAGGATTTTAAAACAGGGGTATTGGTGGCTGACCCTGACCAGGGATGCAAGCGACCATGTGAAAATATGTGATAAGTGTCAACGCCATGCGAGTATTCCCTACCAGCCTCATCAGCTACCCTCATCCATTACTTCCCCATGGCCGTTCGCAGTTTGGAGGATCAACTTGGTTAGCCCACTTCCAATAGTACTAGGTGGATATTAGTATCTGATTGTGGCCGTTGATTACTTTTCTAAATGGGTGGAAGTAGAATCCATGATCTTCATCACTGAGGTGAAGACATTTAAGTTTATCTAGAGAAACATCATCTGCATGTATGGCCTACCCAATATGCTCATATCAGAAAATGGGAAATAGTTAAGAACAAAACCTTGGAATCATATTCTAAAAGAGTGGCGATAAAGTAATTCTATTTTTCACCTACCCGACCTCAAGGCAATAACCAAACCAAAGTCACCAATAGGACGATATTAGATGGCATTAAAAAAAGCTAGAAGACGCTAAGGTGTGATGGATGGAGGAGTTACATTGAATATTATAGGCATATATGACGATATAGAGTACTCCTATATATGAGACACCTTTCTACTGGCCTATGGGTCAGAGACAGTAATCCCCACTGAACTCGGCCTTCCTAGTCACCGATTACAGACTTACACCCCTAAGACCAACAATGAACAAAGGAGGCTGGACTTGGACTTAATAGAGGAAAGAAAAGAGGACGCTAAAGTCAAATAAGCAAAAAATCAATAGAGGATAACCAAATTCTATAATAAGAGGGTCAAAGCAAGGCCAATTACTGCGAGAGATCTAGTGTTAAAAAAGGTTTGACAGAAGCTGAATAAGTTGCATCCGAACTAGCACGACCCTTAATGAGTCACTGAAGAGGTCATCTCGAGGACTTACAGACTGGAGAACCTAATAGGAGAGCCTTTCTTCAATACAGGGAATGCAGATCATTTAAGAGATATTATCAATAGGCTTGAATGTCAATTGTATGTCATCCTCTTTGTGTACAAAGTACTTGTATTTACAATATTTCAAAGTAATGAATGAAAAAATGAAAGTGTTTCCTCATATCTTAATGTTCAATTATCCAATGCAGGGTTTGAATTTCTCTAAGCTAAATAACAACATTCGTATGGTGAATTAGTTTTGGCTCACTCTCGGCGATACGATAAATCATGGAAGACTCGTCTCGTCCATGAACTCTCAATAACACTAAGAGGGGTAATAGTGTAACAACAGCACTTACGTGGTGAAAAACACAAAAAATTATTTTATTATGGCTATTTCAAACATCACTAATTTGGTGGCTTTAAGTTTTATCTCTCCCTCGATGAAGACAAGAGTGTATACACTACCAAAAATGACGAGGGGGGACTTGTGCTCAACATAATTAATTTAGTGGATTTAAATTGAAAATCATTTAATGGTTATATGAACACCAATATGTTGTGGCCTCTCTCAATTTAGACGATAGTGGACTTTTGTTCAAGCAATCATGACATAATGAGTTATGAGTTGGAATTGTGTCATCCATTTGCAAGTTCATTACCAATTGTAAAGACATATACAATACACTTTAGTAAACTACAAAGCAGATATGAAGATGGAGATAACAAGAGAATTTCCATTCATTAGTTTTCATCTATTAAATAACAAATAGCAATCAATGGAAATATTGTTTAGAGAATTGCAGACAATGATCAAGGACAATGTTTCACAAAGTTGATTACATTAAAGAGGGCAATCCGCCACAGGCATCCACTCATCAAGAAAGAGTACATGATATAGCAGAAGTGGAAATTTAAGTTGTCTTCTCGGCCTTATCTAAGATGAGATTATCAACCATGGGCTGGGTCTGAACTTCTTCCTCAATATTAGCATCCTCAATCTCATCCCCAACCTGTGTTGACACTTCATCAGTCGTTGGCTTAGTGGAAGTAGCCTCAGCTTAAACCTCGTTAAGCACAACAATGGCATCAGTATTGGATAAGTTGAAGGCCGTGATTCTCTTGGTTAGGTGAGCCATATATGGGTCCTTTTTGGTTGCCCACTTGAGAAAAGTACGAGCTCCCCTCTCCAAGTATTGGAGCCTATACCTAGAGAACTCCTTTGAGGCCTTGAAATCTTCAATGGCATTTCTCCCAGTAGCCTTAGTAGCATCCTTGACACGCTTTTCATACTTTATCTCTAAATTAGCCACCGTGTTATTGTGCACCTTGATATTGGCATCAAGGTCGTCTCGTCTTTGTTTAACCGGATTGTCCACCTCTTTCTTGTGGTCGACATCTTTTTACTTCAAGGCTTACTTGGCCACCCTCCCAGTCTTGGCAACATCTTTATACTTTTCAATATTGGCCTTGTTGGTCTGATCCCACTCGACCAACTAATGGAAGGAGAAAAGAGACTACAAAGACAATAAATAAAAGTTAGCAAGATACATACGAGGTAACAATTAATGAAAAGAAAGATATATGATCAGATATGAGTTAAGAGATTTAGTTATCTGGATGGACCGAACGAGGCCGAAAGTGTAGAGGAATGAGAGGTCCAAAGATTCCAAAAACATGCGATCAGATTAAGGTACCCAGGAGACGATAAAAGGCATGGCTCTCGCCTAATCTCCTATTATAGCGTCAACGGTGATAGATAGTAGAGAGAGCATATCATCCATAACCAAGGCCAATGAAATTAGAATGGCATAGGAAGAGGTGTCCTTTGGAGCCTCTGACCTCTTATTTTTCTTTTGGGAAGGGGGACATTTGTGTTATTATCGACTGGTTCTTTTCTCTTCTTTATCAATGGTGGTCTTCTTTGGGGTATTGGACCCCTTAGATATCTTACTCAATAGGTTCTTGAGAGAAGGATCCTCCACCCCCCAAAGTTGATCTAATGTACTGGAACGATGACCTATAAGTAAGTGATAAGGTTAATATCAATAAAGGATAACATAAGACGATAGAACATGTGTAAAAATAAAAGATACTTACATAATTTTTAATAAGGGATCAACCCACATACCCGTCTTTTGAAGATATTTGGGAGTCCTCAACCTCTCAAATTGCACAAGTCCCTCGTCGTCTCCTTTAGAGAAGATCTTATCCACTTTACCCCTAGCATCTATGCTCAGGAAGGGATCAAGTTTGGCCTGCATAGGGGCTTGCACCCATCTAGTGGGTACTCTCGACGTCGAGGAGATGTCTTAGGTGTCGGCACTAAACTCCCAAGCACCAAAGACGAAGAAATAACGAGGTTTCCAGAAGTGGTTGGAGGTTTAGTTAACACGAAGGACCTTTTTGGTTGTATTCCTGGCTATGAGATAATAGTAGCCAAACTGTGCCCTAGTGCACTAAACATTGTAGCAACCTCTGAAAACTAAGACAGGAAGATCGATTTTGTGGATGAGATTCCAGAATTGGATGAAGCTGAATAGAATTCTCCAAGCATTGGGAGACAGTTGAGCTGGGGCTAACCCTAGCCCAACAAGAATAGTTCAAATATTGGGATGGGCAGGAAGTTTGAAGCCGATTAATGAAATGAGAAATTAGAGATAGATCCTTCTTAACCATCATATCAAGAGTAATGTAGAAATAAAGCAATTAAACGAGAACTTATATTTATAGAGTGGTTTGGCTATAAAAATGATCATACATCCACTTCGATACACTACTCTCGTTATATACATTGTATAGTACAATTTTATGATGCCATTAAAGGCGTATAAGAGAGAGAAGAGAAGAGAATACATGAATGTAGGTAAGTTCGGCAGCTCAAGATGTGGCCAATAAGGGTTAACCTAGTGCGACCGCGATAGGAGGTGAGCCCCCAGATGTGATCTCTAGAGAGAGAGCTGAGAGTTTGGAAGGGTTTCACCAAATGATTCGTCCCCCAAATAGTGAGGTGAGAACTTCTATTTATAGAAGTCATAAAGGTGGTGTCATGTGCATGGAGGATATGACACGTGGGTAAGTGGGATAAGTAAGGAATCTTTATAGAAACAGGGAAGCTGTCAAGCGACTGTGTGAGAGTAGGTGCCTCGGCCTATTTAAACTTAGGCAACGGCTAATGCTTGGATGAATGTCGTGGCCTATTTGTCCCCAAGCAACAGTTGATGCTAACCATGGCCTGTTTGACCCAAGCAGCATCACGACTCGTTTATTCCCAGGAAGCAGCCAATATTAGGCATATCAATAAGCCCCCAAGATGTAATGCGAAGAGGTGGAAAGTTGGTGTTGTCGCTATGTTCTATGCCCTTGTTGTGGTGTCATTGTTCATGTCTTGCAAGTTGACTAAAAGGACGCGACTAGTTTCTGCGATCAATGTAAAGCGATGCTTTATCTTCTAGTACCCTCTTATATAAATGGAATTGGGTCGTGGCCTTCATTACTTTAGCCAAAACTTTGAGAGTAAATCGAGAGCAAACCCTTTCCCTTTTTCCCTTTGCACTTCTCGGTGAACTTCAGGTGGCAATTCTAAGGCGGTATGTGGTGGTTCAGGGCTGAGCAACCGTCCATATTTCATATTTTTTAACATTTTCCAAGTAATCATCTCTTTAATCTCTTGTTTTCGTACTACCATTTCAATTTATGTCTACATTTCATGTTTTTGTGAATAATCTATAAATACGATTGTGAATCAATCTATGCACTTGATTTATGTCATTTTATAGAAATTAGGGTTTTCTGGTGTTTGAACTTCTGGGCAATTAGGGTTGTTAAGTTTTGGTATTTTTTGGATGGATTGTTAATGTTTGGACTGAATTTGATATTTCTGACTCGGTTTGGGTACTTTTTGGGTTAGGATTTGGTGTTTCTAGGATTAATTTATACACAGACCCCATTTTGGATTTTGTTTTTTTCCAAGAATTGGCCAAAACCCCAGAGTTTTGGTTTTTTGATCTTTAGAGGATGGTAATCTAAATTGTTTATCTGTTTTTACCTCTACCTGTAGCTTGGTAACACAATGATGACATATTACCGTGACCTTCCTTTTATCCTCATGAACCCAAGATTTTCCCTGGCTTCAGTCCTTAGTTTTGGGATTGATTGTCTTCACTTTTCACTGGTCTTTGTCCAAATTTTCCTTGTCGCTTGTTTTTGGGTTAGATGGCTGCAGCTTTTAACTTGAACTTTTCAGCATCTTTTTATTATATTGCTTGTATCTGCTGCGGCCCTTACTAGGCTTTTTTTGATCATAGTGGTTGCGACACCTAACTGCGGAGTCCTTATGCTTTTCACATATTGTCGCGGATCTATGAATTGGAATCCTTTATAGTATTTAGAGGATTTTTGGAATAAACACTTCGGAGTACCTCCTCCTAAAATACCTCTTATAAATCCTTTGAAGGCTAATGGGCCCTGCCAACCGTGTCACTATAGATTCTGACTCCATGGAATATGTTAATTATAGGGATCCTAAGGAGGTTGTAGACATAATGGAGGAAGATACTCACACTAGCAATAACCTTCCTGTTGAAGTGACTGCTGTCGTATTGACTGGGACTTAGGCTGTCCCATCAGAGATTAGGAATTCTCTTACTGGATCCTCGAGCCAATCCATCGAAAAAGCTCCCGCGACACTAAACCACCAGTTCATCATGACATAAGAGTGGATTACGGATGTGGCCACAGCATTTTAATTCTCGAAAGGGACAATCTGTACTCTTCCTATCGTGGAACAAAGATCATGTTCTGCGGTCCTAATAATGGGGTTTGTTTTCTTCTTCATGCATTTATCTTAGGGTTGCGGCTGCCTGTTCCTGTCCCAATGAGGAGGATTCTAAGTGCTATAAACCTGACCCCAGCCTAACTAGATCCCAGTGGTTGGAGGGAAATTATTGTTGCTTTAGTGCTTTGGCAGAAGCACCTCAACAAGACATCATTCCTGTGGGTTTTTTTAATTTTTATAGACCAAAGGATAATTCCAAATATTTTCCATAATACTATTACTCCACGCTGCAGAGTGGAGATAAATATCTATATACCGGTAGGCCTACCAGTGTTAAAAATTGGAAAGGCAAGTTTTTCTTTATTTTCGCAGATAAATATCTATATACCATGGAAATCTTCCCCGAGGAAAGTGAGAGGGAAAAATCCTTTAGGATGCTGTGGACGTGGGGATGTCCTTCCAAAGCAGGTATTCACTTGTTACAGTTTTTATTCTATCTAATACTTTTATTTTACCCTTTTATTTTATTCTCTTTGGTACATACTAACACTTTGGTACAACTTTTGAAGCCTGAAGCTCAATAGAAGGTAGGTAAAAAGAGTTGCGGACGTGGCCAACTTAAGTAACAAGAGGAAGAAATTCTCTGACCTTATTACCTCCACATCCATCTTTAAATAATAATATTTTTCATCCAATCACCAACCTAAGAAGATGGCTGCATGAGGTAATTCCAATACTTCTATTTATACTACTTTGCTGCGGCTTCTATTCTGGATGTCTCTTAACTGATTTTTTTCTACTTCAGGCGATGCTGAGGAGATTGACCACGAACTTATTGTGACCCAACTAAATGAAATGGATGAGGCCTCTATTGGACTCAATCAGGCTCCTAGGAAGAATGGGAAAAAGTGAAAGAGGGCGTCTAAGGAGGGAACCATATATGCTGGTGGGTCTGTAGTCGTTGAAACTGAGGTCGCCAACCCAATTATTGAAAAAGATGAAACGTTAAAGATGTCGTGATAGCGGGTCAACAAAATGAACCCTAAGTGGATGTTGACATTGGGGATCAACTTACCGTGGACGGTCAAATGTCCACTGTCATAGATTTTCATGGGGATAACCCCATTCACGTTTCTACTAATGACAGCTCGTTGCAGAGGGTGATGGCTATCAATGCAAATTTACCAACTCCACAGAGCAAGGGTATGGAAGGTCATCCATGGCCTCAATTAAGGTAGCCTGGTCCCAAATCTCCTCAGGACACAACAATCACAACCGTCGAAAGAATGAAAAGGGTCGCAAAGACTTCTTATGTGTCCCGTCTTACAGAGGAGGACGCAGAAGATTACACCCTTCATAGTTTACTAAGGGTAATTATTCAATCACTTTTGGCCTTCTCCGTTTTGGCCTTAAGAGCCAGATATGAGAATTTGTATAGCAAACACCAAGCTATAGAGAAAATCCACAAGGCTAAACTTAAAAGTACTAGGGTTGCGTCCTTTTTATTCGATAAGAGCTCCTCTGTCGCAACCATTAAAGCGATGAAAATGGATGTTGAAGCTGCTAACAAGGCGAAAATAAAGATGAGCAAAATTTTATTAAGGCCACAGAATCCATCGCAGCTGCGGAGGCTGCTTGGCAAGCCTCATGCTTTGAACAAGATTTCAACTTGGCACAGAAAAAGAATGACAAACTAGTTCCAAGTCAAACCGCAACACTCCAAAACTTCGTCATAAGCATGTCGCAACCCTAAATAAAATGATTATGATAATTTTGCATCCTTGAAGAAGGCTGCTGAAGACGTTGCGGTTTCTTATAAGACTTCAAAGGAATTTTTTCTAACCAATAACAGCGCCTACCTCCACATTTTTCTAGGAGCTTAGGCAAAGGTTGGTTAAAAACTTCTCTGAATCAAAGGAAAAATTCATTGCCTGGAAACTTAGTGATGTTGAGCATATGGAGTGTGTGGCAGAGCTAAGTGCTGCAGCAGAAGAGAGAGCTAGAAAAAAGATAGAGGATGCCTCTGACTCTATTGAGGATAATGAGACCGCGACAGATGACGGAGAAGATGAAGGTGAAGATGAGTACGTGACCTCATAGTGGACTTCAATCTGTTTTGATTCTTTTTGTAATGTTTTTTGGGTTGCGACCATAGTTTGTTTGTAATCACATAGGGCTGCGGCCATATTGATTATTTTATAATTTTTACAGAACATTGAACTTCTTTTGTTTCTACTTATAGAGGGTTACGACCACCTTTTATTTGTATAATGCTTTTTATACTATGATTATCTTGAACAAGCTGTGGCCTTATATTGTTTATGACCTTGAATGCTTACACAGTTATTACACTGGAATGTAAGCTTACAAACTTTAGCGATAGGCTGAAACTATGTGGATATTATTGAAAATTAGTTATAGCCCAAGAGGCTGCGACCATAGGCTTCAAATAATTCTTCAAACTTTTATGTGTATGCCACTGCCATTAAGAAGATGGTTGGGTAAAAAATTCGCTTCAGCAGTCTGAAGAACTAGGATTGGAAATGCTGCTGCAGTAGTGTTGGACTGGTATACTGTGAGGAATAATTTCCCTTACCGTGAATAATAATGTCGCTGGCCCACTTTTCTTCAATTGACTGCAGCTTCCTTTTTTCCTTTATTTTGGGGCATTTTCAGGCCTCCCCAGGCTGAGTTGTCAATAAGTCACCCACGTCTGGATGGATATTTTCAGGCCTCCTTAGGTTAGGTATTATCAAGCCTCCCCAAGCTAGGTATTTTCAAGCCTCCATAGACTGAGTTGTCAATAAGCCACCCACGGTTAATAATGAGTATTATGAGCACTCAAGGTTGATCGATGCATCCTGAAAGCTGAGAGAGGGTATATTGAGCCCCTAAGGTTTGTAGAAGCATTCCAAAATACGATTGACTTTACAAACATAAGCATCCTATACTTCCATAGGTTTTTGCATCGTAAGGGGAGTTATGAGCCAATTAAGGCCGTCGCCCCTTTTCATCCATAGACTCCTCCAAAAATAAATGATCTTCTGATATAATTTGTCATTTTCCCCTTGAAATCTGTTCAAGACGAAAGTCTTTCATGAGATTTTAGATATTGATAACAAGAAATAAAATATGACTAAATTTTCCATTAACATATTTATATATCTATTTTTGACTTTGTTAGTAAAATACAGAGTCTATAGGTAAGAACTACAAATAGCTTTAAAAAATAGAAATAAAAATGCTTTGAAGTTAAACTAGGCATGCACTTTCAGTTGTAGGTTGCGCCCTTTGTGAATATCTGGAGCATCCCTTTCCTAACATGCCCCTCAATTTCGTCATTCAAGGTGAAGCAGCTACTTGTGTTGTGGCTATAGTTCTAATGAAATTTACACCACTTAGCCTGGTCACTCTAGTGGGGAGGGGATTTCATATTTTGGGGCCACTTTAGTAATTTTTCCTCCTTGATGCTTTCAAGGATGTCCTTAACACTCGCGGTCAATGGGGTGTAGTCTTCATAAGTCTTCTCTATCTTTGGTTCTTCCTGCTTCCTCTTCTAAGGGACTTGGGTCGGGGCCTCTGGTGCTGTGGCCTTTTGCATAAAGGTGAAGGCTACGAACTCCAGCATCAAAACCCTTTTTGCCAGGAGGTTGACTTGGCCTTAGAGAGAATCCCGATTGTCATACATGTGGTTGATGTAGTTCAACAGTTGGGCTATCTCTTCATTATGTTGTGAAATAGAATTAGAGATTCCTTCCATGACTTTTGCTATGTAAATTTTTAGAAATATATACTTTGAGATGAACTAAATAGTAGTGAGAAAACTAAGGAATGTAGAGAAAAAACTTAGGATAGTTATTGGGATGCAACGTTTGATAATTCTATAAAATTACACTGATGTGGCCGCGACTTGTTGTACACATGTTGTTACTGCTATGGATTTATGAAGGGAAAATTAACCATGGTTAAGTCTGAGGACAATTTATCATAACCCCTTTGCAAGGAAAAAATTCCAATTGAGTCTTAATGTAGTTTTGACTTATTCCCGGAATAAAACATATTTGAGTTATAGGTAGATTTTTATTTTACGATCCCACATAGACTATGACGAGTCAAAGATTAATTGAAGAGGTTGAGGCAAAGCTTCAAGGAATTTAATTATGCCAAAGTTTAATTGGTATGAGTTTATTCTCCTTCAAAGTTTAATTGCATTTCGAGATCACTCAGGTATGAATGCATAATGTTAATGAAACTCGAAATTCAATTTTATAAAAAATAAGGATGTAATTTTTTTAGAAAAAGTTTTTAAAATGTTTTGAAAGTGTTTTAATTGTTTACACTTCGTTTAGAGCTGATAAGGATAGATTAGGGATTGATTTAATTTGGACTCTAACCTGGGAAACGTCATTCAAACGTTATACGATGTCATTCGAACGAGTGCGTCTGTCATTATGGAGACGTAGTATTTCGCTTGAACGAGAAGCCAATGCCTTAAAATAATTAGAAATAGGCATGTTCCATCTTTTATCGAAATGGGTGTAGCACAAAAAATAGTTTACAATCCAGAGAGTTTTCTGCACAAAGTTTTCTAAGGCTTGTCACTATAAAACATCCTTAGAGTTTACAAAGATCTGAGTTACCATTACCATATATTTATGTGATCTTTGCTGCACTAAGTTGGGATTGCTCAACACTTGAACACTACTGGTTTTGCGGTGGAGAAGCAAAGAAGGTTACTTTTTTGTTCGACATCATAGAGGATACAAGCCATATCGGTGGATACCGAGGAATTCGTGGAGGCGATTTTTGTCGATGAGCATCGTAGAAAAAGGTTACTTTCTGCTTGGGCACTATGAAAGTTGGTAGAAGATCAAAGGAGCGTCAAGTCTCGTGGGTGGATTGAGTCGTTGTATAAGACTACCGTATGACTTTGTAAAACTATTGTTATAGTGATTGTCTAGCCTAGGCAGTCCGAGGTTTTTTTTCCAATTGGTTTTTTCCTCGTACATCGGCGTTGTGAGTATTGTTTTACTATATTTTACTTTCTTTAATCACTAGTTGCATGATTAGGGTTAAACAAGATAAAATTTAGTTAAGTTAATTCACAAGTTGGTGTGGTTTAGTAAAATTGAAAAAAAGTTTTTCAAAAAGAGAAAGTTGATTTGTATTCATCCTTAACTTAATTCTGCTCAAGAAAAAGTTTTTGTTTAAAGTAATATTTGGGACCTACAAAGCGGTATCAGATCTAGAAATACATTTTTATTGTGTTTGATCCCTTTTTGCTTGTAAGTATGAATTTTGGAAATTATGACAGTTTTCACACTCCTATTTTTAATGATACTAATTATGCTTATTGGAAAATGCAAATGAGAAGTGCTTTAAAATCTATTAATGAGCGTGTCTGGTTAGCTATTGAAAAAGGTTAGTCACCACCTGTCACAGGAGAGGGTGAGGTCACTAGTTTGAAACTTGTTGAGTCATGGAATGAGACGGAACATAGGCTTGCACTGTATAACTCTAAAGGTCTGCATGTTATTTCCTCACATGTCACACCTGAAGAGTATAATAGGATCATGACTTGTGAAACATCGAAAGAATCTAGGGATACACTTGCACTCACTCACAAGGGTACGAGCACTGTTAGGGCATCTAAGTTGTAAAATCTCACTACACATTTTGAGACGATTAAGATGTTAGAGAGTGAGACGATTTTACACTAGGTTGTCTACGATTGTTAATGTGGCATTTGCCGAGTAGGTTTGATAGGAAAGTGACCATTATGAATTCCCTTGGTATGCTTAACTTGTCGAAACTAGAAGAGATTGTAGGTGACCTTCAAACCTATGAACTCAATATGTTTACCTCCAAGAAAATGCCAAAGAAAAAAAGGGCATTGCTTTGAAAGCCCTGAAGGAGGAGACTAAAGTTTCGAATGACTATTTCGATTCCAACTTTGAGGATGTCGTCTTGTTGGCAAAGAAGTTCAAAAAGTTTCTTTAATTTCAAAAGCAATCGAAAGATACTAAAAATTTTGAAAAATTCAAGAATAAGGGAGACTCCAACCCTAAGGAGAAGAGTGAGAAACCCAAGAGAGATGAGTTTGATAGGTGTTTCTGGTGTGATGGTTTTGGTCACAAAGTAGTTGAATGTTCCACTAGAATTAAGAAAGAGGTCAAGAAATCGATAACATACAACTCCGCCTTAAGTGATAGTGAACCGAAAGAGGGAGAAACTTCCCCTATTGAGCGTAACTTTTTTGCATTTATGGCATTTCATGTGAGCGACGACGATATATCTTCCCCCGAGGATACTCATGTGCATGACACTTTCGAGACTATTGAGAGTGCTTCCCAAGAGTGTGAGGGTGATGAGAGTAAGGATGAGTATATCGACGTAGGTGAGTTATAAGTTGCATTTAGAGCGTTATTTGAGGAGACGGTAAAGGTGAAAAAGGCTAACTCAAAATTGTAAGCTAAGTTGAATGAGCGTGCCGTAGAAAATAATGATGAATTAATTGAGGATCTTAGGGCACGGGAAAAGAAGCTTAGGGAGAAGCTAGAGTACATTTAGAAAAAGAGAGATAGCCTTAAAGGTTTGATCAAGGCTTTGAAAAAAGAGTTTCTAGAGTTTGAGGAGTCTAGGCGTCTACTTGAGTCTAGGATTAAGGAGTTGGAGGAGAGTTTGAGAGACTCGTCTAGAGTTAAGTTTGACTTGGAATCTAGGTCGGAGAAACTGGATAGGATGTTAGGCACCGTACAAGTCAAGAGAGATAGGTTTGGTATAGGTTACAAAGAGATATTTCCCATTCCCAAAGTCAATACCAACCGTGTGAGAGAGCCCACTAGGAACGTGAGGAGAGGTCGATATTTTGGTAATCATTCCCGTCGTGTTTACACTTGTTCCCATTGCGGTAGGAAAGGTCACCTTAGACGTTTTTACTATGACCTTAGGAATGCTCCTAGGAAGTTTAGGAATAAAGTCGTGTCGATTCCCAAAACCCCTATGCGTTATGTTACACCTACTTGGGTTAGGAAATCGGACTTAAAGGTTTTAGGACTAAAACTTGATGGTTCTCATTTGGCTGCACTTGATTCTTCTCATGCTATATCTAAAGGATGATTGTGTTACCATGTTTGTCACATGCTAGTCTTTGCATTCATGATATATACTTTGCTAGTATTATGGCTTGTTTATCATTTTGTATTATATTTTTCATTTATTTCATCTTATTTGAAAAATACAAAAAGATTTTTGGTTTTGAAAATTTTTGAGAAAAACACAAAAATATTTTTCTTTTATTTGAGTCAAAATATTTTGAAAAGGACAAAAATATTTTCGCTCTTTTTGTGTGTCATGAGTTAACACGTTTGATATGGCATATTGGTGTGCTTGGACCCCCATTATCCTTGTGGCTAGGACATGTGATCATTATTATCGATGCTTAGAATGATCTTAACCATTGTATTATGGGATTGTTCCGATGTTGGTATGCATTTTGATTCGACTTTGTATATATGCCATCTTTGCACACATGCATGAGTTTATATGGATGTATGACAACTCATACATATTTGAGTTTGGTGAGACGTTCTTATCTCAATCTTGTCATCTATGCGTAAGTAGACTTAAGGAAGGAATGTGCATGTAATAACCATTTATCGTGATGATTAAATTGAAAAATGATGAATGTTTACGGGAAAGGGATGCGAGAATATAAAACTGACTCGTCGTGAAAGCCACCATTTAAAAGAGCTCGAAATAATAATATGGCAATAAAAATAATCATATGCCAAAAATGGTCTAAATTAATTTAGTTCATTCAAAATAAAATATGATATATATTTGAGGGAGTTTGGATGAATTAAAGATTTAAACGAGTTTGCACAAAGAATTCTAATGTTGAAAATCGTGTCATGACGCTTTGTTTGTAGAATCGTCAAAATTTTGGATTCATGTGCATGATGTTTGTTTAGTTCATTAAGCTCACACTTTAATTGTCACATATGGATATGATAAAGTTTGATGATTGATTGCTATCAATCTTATTGATCGTTTCAATGTGTTGGAATTGTGATTCATTTGTTGTAGTTTACGCCCGTACATTCAGTGTTCATGTTTGAGCACATTGGTACTATGTTAGCATGTTACTCATAATTGTTTGTTTTGAGTTTTCTTAGTTTAGCTACTGTTTCGCAGTTTTGAGCCCCTTCCAGTTAGAATTTTCAGGAATTTTTTTCATCGGGTAACATTGTTTAATATTTATGGGAAACTGTGTAAGTTTGATATACTCCTTCGAGGGAGATTCCTTGTTTCGAGAATCTTTTGTTCTAACGACATAGCTTATCATTCGAGTGACGTCTGATATCATTCGAGCGACGTCTGATATCATTTGAATGACGTCCCTCGATCGTTCAAGTGACGTCTGGATTTTTGCAACCACTATAAGAAAAGTACCCTTTTACGACACTTGTAAAAATGACAATTAAAAAAAAATCTGTCATTAAAAATATAATAGCATTACTTAAATGACATATTATTTATAAACTGTCATTATAAATTTATTAGTGTTAATATATATGACAATTTAAAAATAAGAGTCATATTTATTACTACATATTATGACTGTTTTTGTTAAAAATAACTAAATACTTGTTTAGTAAGATGACATATATGACATATTTTTTTCCTCCAAAATGCATACAGGCGGGTAATGGAAAAAAAGGCGGAATGCTTTTCCCTCCGTTTCAAATCGAAACTTTTTCTCCAAAGTGACCAAACCCAAATTTTCAGCCATCTTCACCCAAAATCAGACAAGCTCCTCCAGCCAAAATCCACCTCCGATCATCTAGCCCTCCGATTTTGGCTTGTCGGCAGGTATTCTCTCTATATATATCTTTTTTTCTGACACACATACGTAAACACAAATGTTCATTCATAGTAGCTTTCGTTCACACATAGAAATACACATATTCGTTCAGAACATAAGCACGCATGTTCCTTCACAATCGGGCATCTAAAGCAAAGATTTCGATTTTATTTCAGTATCAAACCCTCATCGATTTTTATTATGTATCAAACCCGCATCGATTAATATCATCGTGTGATATATGATGTTTGGAGATCCTTATGTTATCAAAATGTATGTCTTTTTCGCAATGATAGTATCAATTACAATGTTTGTTGTCAGATTCCTATGACATGTTCATTTTTTATTTAAATTTATGTTCCTTTTTTTAATGAAAGTTTTTGTCATTAGGTTCTCATTTGCTGTAAATTATAAAAATTTGAGAGGCAAAAATATAATTTAGGTAATGTGTTTGGCATGTTCATTTTTTTTAAATTTTGGGCGCCAAAATGTAATTATTGACAAATTAAGGGTCTAAATGTAATTTATAAAGGTAAGTGATGTTTTGAAAAGTGTATTCTATGATTGATAAATGTGATTCATTTCAGTTTTGGAGTATGGTATCATTCCATTTGGAGTTTAATCTTTATTTCAAAAAATGATTAAAATATGGATTGTTTTCCCTAAGTTGGCCTTGTATGTTTTGTCAAAGTTCTTGATTTGCACATAACATGTTTGTAAATATGTCAAAAAGATTATATATTTTTTTTATTTACACACATTTTGGTAGGCTTGAATGTGGTGTTTATTATTATGTTTATCTCGCTTAGAATATGTTGCCCTCAGAGACTTGGTATATAATTCCAAATGACATGATTTGTGGCATGCTTTATTTTTATATCAGATTCCTCAAATATTATTCTGGATTTAATTCAACTTTGTGTTAAAACTTGGAATTTTGATGTGGGTTTTATAGGATTCCATAAATCCCTGCAATGTATACAAGTCAAGCAATTTGTGAACTATTTTGTTGGCACATTTATTTCTTCTCACTTCTAGTGGATGAAGACATAGTGTTGTAAGTTTATCACATTTTGAGTTATTTCTATTTATTTTATCCAATTGTCCAATCGAGAGAAGCAAGTTGGTTGTGCTTTTGACTACCGTATATGGTTTTGTTTTGCTAGACTAATTTTGGCCCAATTAAAGTAAGTGAACATGTGTGTGGGTAGCCTTGGCAACACTTAGTTTGGCCTGAACATAACATTATAAAATCTACTAAGAATGTGTGTCACTAAGTTTTGTAATTCTTTACAAAATTTTCAACTGACAAATTGAGTGTACCCAAAGGTTATATATACAGATTGACAGTGGGCATTAAGGGACGAAAACCCAAAACAGCAACCAAGTTGCCCGAATATAGTCATGGACACCCCATGGGGCATAAATGTAACCAATGGGAAGTGATCACGTCCTCACCGAACTCTCGGTTGGCTAAATAATTAGTATAAGCTCGTTTTGGGGTTATGAGTGGGTGTTGAGGGGCAAAAATTCAAAATATCGATCTAGTTGTCTAGAGATAGGAGCAGACACTCCATGTCGCATAAAAGTGACCCGTGGGTATTAAATTGCAAAACCTTGTTTGTGAAAGTAAAAGGAAGCAACTCACAGTGAGCTAGAAAATTTAGGAAACTTAAGAATATATATATATATATATATATAGGAGAAAAGGAAACTAAAGAATTTCTAGACTTAAATATTATAAAAAATGTTCAACTACACATATCCTAATTAATTGTGCTTAACTGATTGACGTATTATAATTTCAATAATTATATTTTAATTTGTTTCTAGGATTTAACCCATTGTGAAGAAGAACCCAAGACGATTGAAAATGATTATCTTATTGAGTTAACTACTAATGAATTAAAAGTTAATTACACATATCCTAATAATGCATGTAGCAAGTCATAGTAAAAGTACCTAAAGTCTGAAAGCCTATGTTGATGCATTCTCGGAGGGTACCTGAGCAAGAATCATAGTAAATGAGAATTTATACACATCCAGTAGAAAAATTAACATTTATAAACATCCCAAAGTTGGTACAAAATAAACAATCCATAGTTAGTGAAAAAGAAGTAAGAATTGTAGTAACTGAGCATTCCAAAAACTATGCTTCCTCTTAGGGGTCTTAAGTGATGAAACAAGAAATTAAAAAGGTTACGCTTGTCTTCGTCGACCCACGTAAAATGACAAAATTAAAAAATTACGCTTGTGTTCACCGAACCACAATCACTGTGCTTCTAACATCCTAACTGTCTTTTTATTTTCGGTACCATGGTAAATACTTCTAGAATAATTATAAGGTGTTTAGGGGAATATACAAATATGGGTAATTTAGTTTTAATGTAACTAGTAGCGGATTTGAGATTGATAGAACTAGGTAAGGATGTTAAATGGGGGCAATTGGTGGGGAAGAGTTGGTTAAGTGGGAGAAAATGCAATCGTTGGCGAGTGCTCACGAGGAGAAGATTCTTATGTTGGTGAGGTTGAGGCCTTTGAGTGAAAATGAGATTGCCAAGAATGATGTTTCAGATTGGTAATGCATTAATAACTCCCATTTTGTTTCGGAACATCCTTCAAGAGTGCTCTATGTTTTCGACTTCCTATACGTTTGAGTATTTAGTGATGACTGCTCAACGAGGTTGGTATATAATGAAGGAGAAAAAGAGATTTCTCTTTTGGTTGTTAGTGGTATTAACTCAAGTATATTTGAATATTGACATGTTTTTAATTTTAATCTTTGTCTTGAAGTGAATTTAAAGCGTTGGTGGTATCGAAAGGAGGAAGAATTTCAGGTTCAAATTGGGCGAATGTTAAGGTACGATAATGTTAATGAATATACATTACTAACTTATATCTTAAATCTTAATATAACTATTATATTCAACATATCATTCTATAGGGCCCTCTACAACCGGGGAATGTTGAATGTGGGTTTTACATATTGAAGCTCATGAGAGATCTAATGGAGAATCCATCTCAATCTACTAAACTAAAGGTAATAAATATTTATTTTATAATACTTTATTTCCCTGCTAATTACTTTTACAAGGAAAAATTGAATACAACTTGTGTCATTTGATTTGTTAGATGAGGGAGTTGGCTGAAAAATCAACCTATGAAAATCATGAGATAGAAGAAATTCAACATGAGTTCATCGATTTCATTCAGGATTATTTTTAGTGAGCGACAGCTGTGGACAATTTTGGCATATCTTTTCAGGTACCTTTTTTCTTCAATCTAATTAATTACTTCGTGTCGATGTTAATAATGTTTAATATAGAGAATCAAAATACTATATATGAAAATATAACAAAAATCGCAGTTAATATTATCAAAATACTATAAAAATATGATGACAAGAATAATGTTGTTAGTGAATGGACGGGGTGAGATTTATATTATCGTTGTTATCGATGATGATGTTGAATGCTCGGGATGGGTTTTATTTTGTTGATGGTGAATGCCCGGGATGGGATTTATATTATCATTGGTTAAACATGTCATGTTTAATTTTGAATTATTAAAAAAATAAAGGAAACTCTGCCGAAATTTTCACTAAACCTTCCCCATTTATCTCTTCCCTACGTTGAAAAAGAATCTGTTTGGGATTTTCTATTGTTGTTGATTGTGAATGTCCAGGGTGGTATTTATTTTATTATTATTGATAATGAATGATGCTCGGGGTTAGATTTATATTGTTGTTGTTGTTGATGCTAAATGTGCGGGGTGGCTTTATATTATTATTGATGGTGAATATGGTGGTTGAAAAAAAAATGTTATTATTTTGGATTATTAAAAAACGAAGGAAATTTTGCTGAAATTTTCATAATACTTTTCCCATTTATCTCTCGCACGCCTTAATAAAGAATGAAGTGAAATTTATCTTTAAAATTATGCAAAAGTTTATTTTTTGATGATTAATATTATATTAGAATATAATTATTGTTTGAGCTATATTCTTTATATAGTTAATCTGTTTCTGTTGTTAACTGCTATTTGTTTCCTTCTTTTGTTCAGATATCGATCCCGTTGTTGGCGATTAGCGTATTCAATGTAGCTGTTGCTAAATTGGGTTTCTATGCTACACGAATGGAGCTAATGTTGCAGTTTAATTTCTAGTTTTTATGTCTATAGTATAGGTCGTTTTAGATATCTTTTTGTTTGTGAGTTGTTTAGAAGTCAATTGGGAAACTGTTGGTGTGTATTTATTTTTTTTAATTTCAAATATTAATGACAATTTTTATACTTATTGTTCAAGTCATATTGGTACTTGGAATTTGCTACTTTGAGTATGGAAATTTGTGCTTTGAATTTGCAAATCGTAGTTTTATGTATTACATGTTTGGGATATTTGAATAGTACAATGCAAAAAAATAAAGGAAAAAAACTTTTGTGACGGTTTACAGTTCAGATATAAAAACGGGTATATTTTATGACAATTTTATGTACGGTGTCATTATAATTAACAAATTAACCGTTGTAATGGGTAGCTTTTATGACTGTTTGTATGAAAAACTGTTGTAATAGGATGGTTTGTTATGACTGTTTTGTCAACACCAATTTTATTAAGGCACACAACATTATTATTAATGATGATTTGTACGAAAAATATTGTAATAAGATGGTTTGTTATGACGGTTTTGTCAATACCAATTTATTATGACACACGACATTACGGTGATTTTTAAAGCTTTGAAAACCGTCTTAAATAACCTTTTATGACCCTTTTTCCCATCATAAAAATGTATATTTCTAGTAGTGAACCCGATGCATATTGTTTATATTTTGGTATTGGTCTGCTTCTGAGTTTCTGTTTATGCAGTGTACTTTGATTAATTTGATATTTTGCTGCATTTTGTAGTTTTAATCACACCTGCTTGGATTTGATATATTTTTTTGTGTGATTTACTGTTTGATAGCTACTTATTTGACATTGATTGATCATTTTTAACTAGTTGTTTCATGTTTATCTATTTATTCTTCAAGTTGATTTAATCAAATTGGTATCATATTATGCTAGATGTGTTTATCTTTTCATCGGATTGTCTATTCGAGACAAAAAGGGGGAGAGATGTCTGTGATGTAGGGGGAGTTTTGAGCGTGTTTGGCGTGTGGAACTTGATATCCTGATTTATTTGTATTTCATAATTTCACATATTGGTATTATGTTTACACAAAGTGGTTTCATAGTTACTCACATAATAAATGATTCTGATTTGATTTCTGATTTAAGTTTTCATATTGATTTATATAATTTGTTACTCCATACTTCACTGCGTATTTATCGGTTTCATGTGTGTAGGTATGCTTAAAGAGATTTGAGATTTCAAGTCTACATCACATTCAGACATTTAGAGATAGTTTCATGCTTGTTGGTCCATCTTTTATAACTTTTATCCTGTACTGATGATGTAATTTTTACTTTTGGGTTTTATGGGATGGGATTTAGGCATCATACGGCTTGACGGTCCGAATTTGGTATTTCACTGTTAGTTTTGTCCTGGAATAGTCAAAGGGGGAGATTTTTAAGGACAAAATTTCCAATTGAGTCTTAATGTAGTTTTGACTTATTCCTGAAACAAAACATGTTTGAGTCATAGGTAGATTTTTATTATACGATCCCATACAGACTATGACGCGTCGAAGATTAATTAAATACGTTGCGGCAAAGCTTTAAGGAATTTAATTATGAAGAAGTTTAATTGGTGCGAGTTTATTCGTCTTCAAAGTTTAATTTCATTCCGAGATCACTCAGGTATGAATGCATAATGTTAATGAAACTCGAAATTTAATTTTATAAAAAATAAGGATGTTATTTTTTTTGAAAATGTTTTAAAAGTGTTTTAATTGTTTACACTTCGTTTAGAGCTGATGAAGATGGATAAGAGATTGATTTAGTTTGGACTCTAATCTGGGCAACGCTATTCAAATGACATACGACGTCATTCGAACGAGAGCTACTATCGTTAGAACGATGTAGTATCTCGCTCGAACGAGAATCCACCGCCTTAAAATAATTATAAATAGGTGTGTTCCATATTTTCTCGGAATGGGTGCAATACGAAAAATAGTTTACAATCCAAAGAGTTTTCTGCACAAAGTTTTCTAAGGGTTTTCACTATAAAATGTCCTTAGAATTTACAAAACTCTGAGTTATCATTACCATATGTTTATGTGATATTTGTTGCACCAAGTTGGGTTTGTTCAACACTTAAGCATTGCTAGTTTTGTGGTGGAAAAGCGAACAAGGTTACTTTCATGTTCGACATCGTAGATAATACATGCCATATCAGTGGATACCGAGGCATTCATGGAGGCGACTGTTGTGGACGAGCATCATAGAAGAAGATTACTTTTTGTGTGGGCACTGTGAAGATTGGTAAAAGATTAAAGGAGCATCCAATCTCGTGGGTGGATCGAGTCATTGTATTATACTATCGTATGACTTTATAAAACCATCGTTATAGTGATTGTCTGGCCTGGGACGTCCGAGTTTTTTTCCCAATTGGGTTTTTCCTCATACATCGACGTTGTGAGTATTTATTTACTACACTTTATTTGCTTTAATCACTGGTTGCATGCTTAGGGTTAAACAAGATAAAATGTGGTTAAGTTAATTTGTGTAACAATTTGGTGTGGTTTAGTAAAATTAAAAAATAGTTTTTCAAAAAGAGAATGTTGATTTGTATTCATCCTCAACTTAATTCTGCTCAAGAAACAGTTTTTGTTTAAAGTTTTATTCGGGACCGACACCCTTTTTCCCAGGTGGTGAGCTGAAGGAGTAAAGCTATGCACCAACTACAATATAAGGGATGCGGTCTACAGGTAGTTAAGCTTCCAGGTCGCATCCTTCTTGAGGCAGTGGAGGTTATGATCCCAAAATTGGACCCAAAACCCAATAACCTCTAAAAAATGTCTAGAAGGCCCACTATGAGTCTACCAAGGATAAAACAGTCCTTAGGCTAAAAAAGTAACACAAATCTGGTTATAAATCTTAGATCATGGGGGTAAAGAGGAGAATTGAGTAAATATAACTCATCCCTAGTTACCCACCTTCATGAGGCTATAGCCTTTTGTTCTTTTCAACACTATCTAGATAGGGAAACATCACCGGGGGATAGAAAATAGATCTGAGGTCATAATAAGAAGACATATAAATAGACTTGAAAATAAACAATCCCCTCACGGGGATTTATATGTAAAAGTATGAGTTTCAGAACCCTGATCTCACTCATCGGATAGTGGCCCAGGGCCCCCCATGGATGAAATGAGGCTTGAGGAACCCTAAAATATAAAAGGAAACTAGATTTAATACCTCGTTCCCCACAAACGGTGCCAGAATGATGATACAAGAAACTGGACATAGATCCTTCTCAACCATCTTAATGATACGAGAAATCGGACACATATCGTTCTCATACCAGCAAATCAAGTCTAAAATAGATATAAATAAGTAAGAGAGACAGAACACAAGATATAGATCTGTTTGGCTATAAAAATGAGCCTACATCCACTTTGTTTCCCCACTCTCATTATATACACATTGTAGTACAAGTTGACATAGCCATAGAAGGCGTACAATAGAGTTAAGAGAGGAGAATACATGATTGTAGCGATTTCGGGCAGGGCAGGAAGAGATCTGCAAGGTAAGTGTATAGACCCCAAGATGTATTGGGGGTTTTGTAGAGAGTTTGACAGGGCTTCGCGAAGGTTAATTGTCCCGGATCTAGATCTTGAACCCCCTATATCGAGGTATGGACATTTATTTATAGGAGGTATATAAGCTGTGTCGTGTGACTTGAGCATGTGACATATGAATTAAGTCTGTAGAGTAATCACCTTGGTGCGGAAGAAACTCTGTGAGTAAGGGTTGCGACCTGTTTAAACCCAGGTAGTAGCAGGTCTAATTGTGTTTTTGCCTAAGAGATAGACTAATCTTGTATGTGCCTCGGCTTGTCATGAATAAGGCAACGGCCAGTGGCTGACGAAGGCACAACCAGATAAGTATGAGGATGCGACCTCTTTATTCCAAGGCATTAGCCTTCTATTTGTAGGGTCCGCGGCAGGGGACCATATTGGTCATATCAGTAAGCCCTCAAGCCGTAGTGCCAAGAGGTGGTGATTTGGTGTTGTGGCTTAGTATCATACTCCCACGGTGTGTTGTACGTTCTGCAGTCACTTGCAAAGCGACGCTTTAACTTACCGTGCCCTATTATATAAATGGATCTAGCCGTGGCCTTCATTACGTTTTCCAAACGTTTGAGAGAAAATTAAGAGCAAACTTCTATCATTCCGTTTTTTGAATTTTTTGACAAGATTTCAGTGGTGGTTTGAGGCTATTTGAGGTTGAGCACCCGTCATTTCTCCGTATTTCTTCGATTTCTAGGTAATCTTCCAACTAATTTCTCATTTTTTTTACATATTTATGCAACTTTTAGCTTCCAATTCATGCTTGCCACAGTGCTCATTCATATGATTTCTATTTCTCAATTTAAGTAGAAATTAGGGTTTATGTAAATCTCCATAATCTCACTTGTCATAAATCCCAATTAATGTACAATGCAACTCTTATTTGTTGATTTGGATTTGGGTTATTTATTTTCTAGGTTTCTGTTTGGCTCAGAAACATGGTTTCCTTAGGTTCAAACCATAACGTTTGTTGGCATTGTTCTTGGTGTTCTTCGTTTTCTTGGCCAGAATGTTAGAATTCTAGGTTTTCAATCTTTGGTGAATTCTTAGTTGAATAAGAATGTGTTTTTACTTTTTGCCGCAACATGTAGCAAGACTTGCCCTATTTTGCTGCGGCTATACCAACACAAAACTATTATGGCCGCAGTCCCTAGTTATGAACTGACTGGCTACGGCCTTTAATCTTTATTGTGGGTCTTACCTTTTAGCCTTAACTCCCATTTATACAATCTGTATCTTTAGATGACTTAGTAATTCCTCTTAGTTGTAGTCTTTCATAGTTATTAATGTCGAATGCATAGAATATGATGTGGACTCTATTTAAGGCTTCTAACCATAGTAGTTGCGGCACCCTAACAGTGGAGACTCTATGCTTCTCAGGTCGTGCTATAGCCTTATGAGTTGGGATCCTTTAGAATTTCTACACAACTTCTAGAGAAAGCACTTTGGCATTCCTCCACCGAAAATTCCTTTGATAAAGCCTTTGAAGGCTATTGGGCCTTATTTTCTCAAAGATTACCCAAAGTACGTAATCCTTGATTCTGATTCCATGGACACCATAAATTGTAGGAATACTACTGAAGCCGCAGCAATAAAGAAGGATACACACTCCAACAACCATCAACCTGTCGAAGTGGAGGTTGCAGTAGTTCGTCGTTCTGAGTCCAGAAATGCACTAGCTGGCCTGTCTGACAGAGTTCAAAGAGCCCCTGTAGCCTTAAATGTTCGGTGCGTAATGATCGAAGAGTGGGTCAACCAAGAAGCCGAGGCGTTCAAATTTCCTAGTGGGGTAATTTGTTCATCCCCTTCCGTGGAACAAAAACCATATTATGCAGTTTCTAACAATGGGATCTGCTTCCCTCTACATGCCTTCATTTATGGGTTATGGTTGCCATTACCTGTCCCCATAATGAGAATTTTTAGTGCCATGAACTTAGCCCCAACCCAATTAGATTCAAAAAGTTGGAGAACAATTCTTACCTCTATGGTACTTTGGAAGGACAATCTCAGTAGAGATATTACTCCCACGAAGTTCTTCCATTTCTACCAGCCAAAGGAGAACTCTATTAAGTTTATGTGGTACTATTACCTGGCCCGTCAAAATAATGAAGAGGTTTTGTATACTAGGAGACCTTCCTGTGTAAATAACTAGAAGGGAAAATACTTCTATATATTTGGAGAGGGATGGGAAACTCATCCAGAAGAATCAGAGAGAGATAAAACTCATAGAATGTTGCGGTAGTGGGGACGACCCTCATGCTAGGTGAGTATATGATGCAACCTCTACATCGTGTTGCGTCTCGTTTGTAGTTGTACATTTTGATAGTATTTATTGTGATACACTACTAACATTAATCATCTGTTCATGCCTTGATAATATACCCCTCAGCGACAGGCAAGAGTGAAGGGTTGAGAGGGTCGCGGCCATTAGTGGTAAAGAAAATAACCTCAGCACTTTGGTCACTTTCGCATCCGTCTCTAACCAGGTCTAATTCCCCAACAAAAATTTACCGAAAAGAATGGTTGCGAAAGGTAACAATCTATACTTCAAATTAACTTTTCTGCGGAAGGTACTTTAATATGATTCTTACTTTATGTTACTTTTTTAGGAGAGGAAATAGACAGAGAATTATTGGTTGCCCAGCTGGCAGAAATGGATGTGGATGATGTTATCCTCAATAATGCTGCCAAGAAAAGGGAGGAAAAGGAAGAGGTCTAAGGCCAAGGATTCTTTGGCAGGTGGTCCCAATGGCATTTCTAAGCAAAATGCTACTGTCATGACTGCCGCAGCCAATCCACTGGTGGATAATGCAACAGTAACTACCAATACTGATGATGTTGCGTCCAGAACGAGGCAAGAGAACTTGATGATGACATTATCGATCAACTGGACGCAACTAATCTGCTTCCCACGGAGATGGGCCATCAAGGTGGGCACAGTCCCGTCCATATTTCTACTACTCCGTGTCCTCCTCCACAAAGGGTAACGGTTGTTAACGCCAACTTTCCCCCTCCTCAAATTCATCAAAGTGTGGGTCTTAATGGTTATCCGCAGCCTTAGTTAAGAATGCCAAATCTCCAATCTTCCTGGGACACAACTGCTAGGGTGGTCCACAAGATAAAGAAGGTAGAAGATAACATTGACTTGAATCGCCTTGTAGATGAAGACCATGAGAATTTGGAGTAGTATGGTCTCCACAGCCTGTTGAGGGTAAGCAATTTATTGAATTTAACTATAGTTACTTCTTCATACTAATCATGTCTAAATAATTTCAGGTCGTGGATGTCATTATGTCTCAAACGGACAAATATAAAGGCCTATATAAATTACATCAAGATGCGATAATTCATAAGATTGAATTGGAAAATGCCAAGGCTTCTTCCTTTGAGGCAGGCAAAAAATCACCTACTGCAGCACTCTAAGCTGCACAAATGGACTTGGATGCTGCTATCAAGGCAAGGGATGAGGCCGAACAGAACTATCTCGCGGTTGGGACATCCCTTCAATCTTTTGAAGCCAAAGCTCTGGAGGCTGCTAGACAGGCCTCCAACTTTGAGATCCAATTGAATCAGTGTCAATAAAAGTATGACCAATTGGAGCAACGCAACACCTCCTTGCTCTAACAAAAGGAAAGTGACCATGCTGCAACCCTTCAACAGATGAAAAAGTCTCATATTGCGGCCTTAACTCAAGCTACAGATGATGTCGTAGTTGCGTACAAAAAATCCAAGGATTTTTTTATGACCAATAATAAAGCCTATCTTCGCAGCTTCCAAGATCTCAGGCATAGGGTTGTCAAGAATTTATTTGAATCCAAGGATAAGATCTTTTCCTGGAAGATTAGTGATGCTGAGCATGCAGAATGTGTGCAAGATATTATGGCCACGGTAGAGTCAAGGGCCAAGGAACAGATGGAAGCAGCGGTTGCATCAGGGGAAGAAGAGATTGAGACTGCTGCGGATGGTGACGAAGGAGATTAAGAAGACGACGCACCCTCATAATTTTTTAATCTTGTCACCTCTCAATCATTTATGGGTTGTAATGAACTGTTTCTTGAACTTAATTTTATACATGGCTGCGAACATTCTTCTAACTTTATATATTACATATCAATGATCACTTTTGCAATCTGTCTGCATGCTTCTTTTGCCTCTGCATTTTGAATACTTAATTGCTTGAATGAATGCTTTACCTTACTTCATATTTATATGTTTTGACTACTTGAATGGACTTGATTATATTCCCTTTAAAAATGAATATATGGAATATGGGGTCGCGGCCACTGGGCCTTTGCTTTTCTTTTCTCGTGGTTCTTCATTCCACATCAATGAGCCCCCAAGTTATGGTGCCAAAGGAAAGTGACTTTGGGCCTGCGACTGAACTGTACGCCTTTCGCGGTATCTGAGTTGATATCGTCTTTTTGTTGGGTTACATCCACTTATTCTTTGTAGCTTTAAATGGGTTCATGAAGCTATCGCCACAGCATCTCTTAATCGTTTTAATTGCCATGCAACTACTTCCACGGCTTCTTCTAGTCGCTTTACTTGGGTTATTATAAGGCCTCCCGAGGCTAGGTATTATGAAGCTTACCCAAGCTATAATTGGATATGTATCAACCCATCCATGGCTAATTGAAGCTTTCGGTAAATAAATAACGAGCATTAGTAGCCCCCGTGGCTAAATAAGAGCATCCGAAAGCATACAACGGGTATTAGTAGCCCCCGTGGCTTAATAAGTGTGTCTGAAAGAAAGTAACGCGCATTAGTAGTCCCCGTGGCTAATAGGAGCTTTCGAAAGGAAATAACAGGCATCAGTAGCCCCCATGGCTAGTAAGAGCACCCATAAGAAAATAACGGGCATTAGTAGCCCCTATGGCTAATAAAAGCATCCAAAAGCAGATAACGGACATTAGTAGCCCCCGTGACTAGTCGAATCATCTTAAGAGCTGCCTTTGCGATTTTAAAGATCATGTGCTTCCATACGTTTAGGTGTCATGAGGGGCATTGTGAGCCAATTAAGATAGTTATCCCCGAGATAATATTTTATTTTCATTTGAAATCTGTTTAAGACGAAGGCCTTTTATGAGATGACAGATAATGAAAACAAGAGAAATAAGATAGGGAAAAATAATCCTGATTCATATATTTATGTATTCAATGTAATTTAAAGCAAAGCTTTTCAAAGATAAAAAAACAGAAATAGGGAGTGGAAAATAAGGCAGATATAAGGCATGCGGCCTATCAGTTAATCAGCTGCAGAGACTCTAAGAATTTTTGCATCTCTCATGCTGTCTTTAGGAACTGCTGCAGCATCCCCTGCCTCACAAACCTTTCGACTTCATCTTTCAGCCCGAGGCATTTGTCAGTGCTATGGTCATGGTCTCGGTGAAAGTCACACCACTAGTCCTGGTTCCTTTTGTGGGAAGGAGACCTTATCTTGTCAGTCTACTTGAGTAATTTGTCTTCTTTGATGAGCTTGAAAATATCTTCAATTTGGTAAATCAGTGGGGTGTAAGCCTCAAAGCTTTTTCTGGCTTCTGTTTCTCCATCTTTCTTTTTTTGGTTCTTGTCTGTGGCCTCTAAGATAGTTGTTTTTTAGTCCATTACTTGAGGGGCTACGATCTTTGGTGTTGCAGCTCCAACATAAGAACCCTTTGAGTCAAAAAGTTGACCTAAGTCTGAAGTGAGGCATGACTATCGTACAGATGGTTGAGGTAGTTGTACAGCTGAGCAATATCATCATGCATTTCTTCACTTTGGTTGAAGTTTTCTTCCATTTCTGCTTTGTTAGTCTTTACAGGTATACTCTGAGATGAACTAAACAGTGGTGAGAAATCAACAGTGCGGAGAAAATAACCAAGTATAGTAACAAGGATGTAGTTTTTTATCAATTTGCCAAATGTACTGCCGTGGACGCGTCATACTGAACATATGGAGTTATCGCCACAGTCTCCCCTAGGGAGGGTTCACAAAAGTTAGTCCGAGGACCATTTTACCATGTCTTTCCCAGGTGATGAACTAAATAAAAAATGTAGACCCTTTGCAATGAATGGGTTGCAGTACAAGGGCAATTTGGTTGACGGGCCGCATTCTGCTTGCTGTAGTGGTGGGTGCGATTCCAAAATTGGAGCTAGAAGATAGATTCAATCCATCTAAATGTATACAGTGAGCCTACTAGGAATATATCGAGGAGACAACAGTCTTCAAGTGCTCCACAAAATGGCACAATTGTGGTAGAAAACCCTAGATCATAGGCCAAGAAAGTAGTGAACGAGCAGAACCCCATCCCTAGATACCCACCTTTGTAAGGCTATAACCTTTTGGAACTTTTCAACACTTTTTAGGTAAGGTAAAATCATCGGGGTAAATAGAACAAATCTAAGGTCATTAAAAGGAGACCAATGAGTAGATCTAAAAACATTCAATGCCCAGCTAAGAGTGTATGTGCAACATACGAGCATAATAACCAAACCTCATCCATAGGATGATGACAAGGGGACCCCCATAAATTAAATAAGGTGGTAAGAACCCAAAATGTAAGGAAACAAGATAGAAATACCTCGTTCCCACAGATGGAGCTAGATTGATGTGACGAGAAATCGGACACATGTCGTTCTCATACCAGCAAGTCAAGTGTAAAATAGATATAAACAAGTAAAAGAGACAAAACACAAGATATAGAGTGGTTCATCTATAAAAATAAACCTACGCCCACTTTGTTTCCCCACTCTCATTATATACACATCGTTGTACTAGTTGAGATAGCCACGGAAGGCGTATAATAGAGTTAAGAGCGGAGAATACATGATTGTAGAGATTTTGAGCAGGCTAGGAAGAGATCTACAAGGTAAATGTATATCCCCCAAGATGTATTGGGGGTTGTGTAAAGAGTTTGGCAGGGCTTCGCCAAGGGTAATTGTCCCGGATCTAGATCTTGAACCCCCTTGCTCGAGGTATATCCCTTTTATTTATAGGAGGTATGTAAGCTATGTCATGTGCCCTGAGCACGTGACATATGAATTAAGTCTGTAGAGTAATCCCTTTAGTGGGGCAACAAATCTGTGAGTAAGGGTTTCAGCCTGTTTGAACCCAGGCAGCAGCAGGTCTAATGGTGCTGTGGACTTTTAGGTAGACTAATCTTGTATGTACCATGACCTGTCAAGAACAAGGCAGCGGCCAGTGGCTGATGAAGGCTCAGTCAGATAAGTATACGGCGGCGAGTTCCTTATTCCAAGGAAGTAGCCTTCTGTCAGTAGGGTCCGCGGTAGGGGACCATGTTGGTCATATCACATCACATTAAGTGTAAAGTAGAAATAAAGCAAGTAAAAGGAGATAAACACAAGATATAGAGTGGTTCGGCTATAACAATGAGCCTATGTCCACTTTACTACACTACTCTCACTATATACATTGATGCCATTAGAGGCATAGAATAGAGAGAAGAAAGGAGAATACATGGATGTAGCTAAGTTGTGCAGCTCAGGATATGGCCTGTACGGGTTAACCTAGTGCGGTTGTGGCAGGGGGCCCCCAAAAATGATCTCTAGAGAGAGAGCTGAGAGTTTATCAGGGCTTTGTAAAATGATTCGTCAACTAAATAGTGAGGTGGGCACTTATATTTATATAAGTAAAGGTGGTGTCACGTGCAGGGAGGACGTGATATGTGGGTAAGTGGTATAAGTAAGGAATCATTATAGAACTAGGACAACTGTCAAGTGACTATTGGAGAGTAGGTACCGCGACCTGTTTGAATCCAGGTAATGACTAATGTTTGGATGATTATGGCGGCCTATTTGGACCCATGCAGTAGTTGATGCTGACCATGGACTGTTCGATCCAGGAGACACTCTTGAGGTAAGATGGGATTGGTCTGAAATCTTTCTATTCCCAAGAAATGGCCAATATTGGGCATATCACTTACTTTGAACATTTGTTCATAGACGACGACCTCACCATCTCGACCTTCGTAGGCCCTCTCATCCCTCGTCGGCACCCTCATGTTGATGTCAGATTTTATGCCGTATTGATGCCTCCGCATCAGCAAATCTAACTCGCAGATGGTACTGGGGAATTTTTTAGCATAACTTGTGTCAAGTGGATCCTCATCACTATTAGATGATAGATCCTTAACCTGAACGACCGTGACTCCTTCTTGACACCTTCTAACATACTCGACATAGGACATGGACAAAATATTAATAGCCATTGAAGGGAGTGGAAAAGCAACCTCCACTCTCGGCTCATAAGAATTTGAGATCTCATGTACAAAATGGTCTTCACGATTAGAAAACTCAGCACGTTGAGAGGATAAGGCATGAGAATAGGCCTTGGTTGCCTCAGAACCCTTAGGGTTGGCAGTGGGAACTCTCATCGCCTCTACAAAAGAATCCTCGCTCTCGACTTGAAAGGATACAAAAGGGTTGTTATCTAAAGAGACTGAAGACTGAGATATGGAATCACTAATCTCTGTGATAGGAGGGTGGACTATGGCTAATGGGAATTGGTGAATTAGAAGTGTAGGATCGGCTCCAGCACTATGTTTAGCCTCGGTCTCGATCTCAAACTTGTGTATCTCACTAAAAAATTTCTCCCTAAGGTTGAGGTATTGATCTATCAGTTCGTATAAAGTCCTTCACATCCAAAAACTTTAAAGTTTGACCTAGTTTGACTAAAAGATAAAAATGGGGAAACTCAAACGTTTTTAATGAATAACACCAAGAAAAACTTAAATAATCTCACCGAAGAAGACAATCGGACTTGCATCGGTGACTCTCACAATGGATAAAGAGGATAAGGAACGACCTAAAAAAGTCATAAACACTGTACTAACTACTTTACCACTTCTAGAGGCCCTAAAACTAGCCCCAAAACCACCAACTAAGGTTGTCAAAAAAAATAGAGTTGGCCAAAAAAGTTAAACGTTCAATAAAAACCCAAAAATGGATGAAAAGTTAGGGAAAAAGATAAAGAGAGCCAAAAGACAAGTGAGGAAGTAAGAGAAAACAATTTTTTAAACCTATTTAAAAGGTTTGATGATTGTGCACATTTTCCCACGCATTGAGGACTGAGGGATAGGGGTGATTATTATATATAAGTATGAACCTGTCCTAAGCAAGCCTCAGCCCGACCAAGCCGACCTTACTCAGTCATCAAGTTAGATAGAGATGGGTCCCTTTGGAGCGATTCCTTATTCACAGTCTGAGCCTCATACTAAACTTATGGGATAAGATCTATCAATTATCCCATAGCCATCTCCTCCAGTCGTGTCTCGACTTTGTAGCACTCAGATAGCTGAGACTATGCTTCAATCCAGCTCAACAGTTGCTTATAAGGATATCGAACGTGTCAGCCTCGGCCAGGCCGACTTTCAGGATGACATATATCTCCTGTGTGACACAGGGTTCCAGCATGACTAGTCCACATGGGCAGGTAGTTATAACAAGATCTCCATGAGCATGAGAGGGAATATAGCATCATCATGACATATGTGTGCTAGGGATAGGTAGTTGAATCTGAATGGAAGCTTCACCCATGAGCATGATTATTACATGCTCGGGGGTACAATGTGTACCCCAAGGATTATAAATACTTGTTATATTCTTCCTTGAAAGGAGAGAGAAACTTGAAACTCGAGCCCAAACTCTGTTAAACTCACCCTAGAGAGACAAAGTGCTAGATTTGTACTTTGATCCATTAGAGCTCCATTGTTTAGTACAAAACAAAAAAACAACTTCACAGTGGAGTAGGATAATGGACGAACCACTTATATGATCATGTTCATCCTCTTCTCTTATCTTCATGTCTGTTTACATATCTCCATTGTTATGCCATTTTTTAGCTTGAGCTACATATACATAGGTAAATGGATATTTCATAGCATTATCACTGCAGATGGAGCCGAACTGACTATTATCCATTTCTATATGTATAATCCAATAAAAAAAATGCCTATTCTTTCTATCACATAGTCAAATAGAAAATTCCATCAAACCTCACCTCTATATGTGTGAAATTCTTCTAATATTCCTATAAAGATCTTTATAATTGATGGAAACTTTGATATTAAGCAATACCCTTTTGTAAGTTCATTCTCATATTATCTTATAGTACAATTTATATTATATTCAAGTTTCAAACTATGCATTTAAATAGATTAAATGGAAAAACTTGTACCAAATTTATCGGTATTACACCCTAAAATAAGTAGACCATGTTGACCAATAAAGTAGTGATACCTATCATCATGATCAGTGGACCCTCAAATAATGCACAAATATGGTCGGATCAGTTATCTTACTGGTCGCCTACCTAGTCAACCAGTCCCATGAAAATGAACAGTTAGTCAAGTGAACAGATACACGTTAAGAATCTCAACATATACCATCCCATGCACATGAATAATATCCACTTGCCTATTATTATGTAATGATATAAATACCTAATATATAAAGGTATTCCATATCTTTAAGTTCCAACTACTATAAATAGATCAAGGCCTCTGTCAGCTAAGGACAATTGAAAACACGGTTCTAAACCGTAGAGAACTCTTGAGAGGATTGTACAAACCCTAAAAATACTAGTGGCAATTACACTGGTGGATATAGGCAACATATTAGATAAACCACGTAAAAACCTTTTGTAAACACCACATTCTAGGACCCCCTAAGTCTCTCCTTAGGTCCCTAGCACCTAACCATTTCACTATAAGCCCTAGGTTGCACTTCGAGTACCGATCTAGAGACCATCGGGCGCTCCCGGTCCCCATTTGACTCTGGTGAACTCTATCGTTAGAGCGAAAGCTCTTTGAATATTTGAAGGGCTATGAATACCATTTCCAACGGTCCGCCCGATGTGCAAATCTTCATAACGGTTTGGACGAACGGACCATTTTACTATCGAAAATCAATTTGGAGGCCACCAGGCGCTCCCGGGCCCCGATTTGATCGAAATCAACCTCACCGTCAGAGTGAAAGATATTTGAATATTCGAAACACTACACCAAAATGCGCCGTTAGTAACACAATTTTACCATTACAAAAAATATTAGTAACACAATTTTTTCGTTAGAAAAAAGGAAGGTAGTAACATAATTTTTCCGTTACTAATAATAACGGTAAAATTTAGAATTAGTAACGGTAAAATTATGTTACTAATAGTAATGGTAAAATTTAGAATTAGTAACGGTAAAATTAAGTTACGAATAATAATGGTAAAATTGTGTTACTAATAGTAACAGATATATTCAGAATTAGTAACAGTAAAATTTTGTTACTAATAGTAACGATAAAATTAAGAATTAGTAATGGTAAAATTTTGTTAGTAATAGTAATATAGATTTAAAAAAATATATTTTTCAAGATCCAATATCGTGAATTTAAACAAATTCAATTATTCTAACCTTATATTACCACAACAATTTAAAGGTATACGGTAGAAAGGTATTATGGGACTAAAAAATAAATGCATACAGGTTAGGACAAATATATGAATAGGGAGGAAAAGGATCCAGTTTAATAAAAAGAATTCTTAAAAGTTCCATCAGTATAAGGAGAAATTACAAGACAACACAACCGAAAGAGCTACTGAAATTGTGTACCACTAAGACTAATCAGACCTAAGACATTGAAGCTAAGTACAACACCGTTTTCCCCTTCTTCTCTCTCAGATGATCTTTTAGACAAAGGATCTTCTTGTATTTTGTTATGTAACTCAAAGTCTCTGTTATGTTACAGACCATTACTCTATGGTCTACAGGTTTACAGTCTAAACTTAAGTCTTTCCACTTCCCTACTTCCTTTTTTTACAAGTAAACAAAACTAAAAGAAAACGCTTCCAACAAATGTCCCTAATCAGCTTAAGCCGAGGATAACCAGAGAGAAGACAAGACGAGCTGATGGAACAATAATGTCTTCAGGGATCAACTTTGACCCATTCATATCGTCCACGGAGGGGCAAATATTTCACGGGATTATATTTGTACCTACAAAATCCACGAGAGAGATCTTATATTAGCATACGGGGCGATACAAGAGAACCAAACAACAAATAAAATCTACAGAAAATTAGACTAAGATCATTGTAAATATTCTTAATTGGTGCAATGGAACTTCTGGAGACAATCCCCTCAATGAAGTTTTGTTCTCAAGGGTGCTCCTGTCAAGAAAAAATTTACTCAATTTTCTAAAATTAAAAAAAGTACAACAAATCTATTACTACAATCCATTTATTATAGTTTATATTGTCTCTCATAGCTAAGATAACTGATGATACATCCTCTGCAACTTGCATTACATAGAAAGAAACCTGCACAACACTTTTCCTTAACTCCCCTCCCGCACCACCACCCTTTTTTTCTTGAGAAGAGCCCACACAGAGGTAAGCAATTATAGTTTACAACATTAAAAGGCTCTACATATTCTACCGTATATATTCACAAACAAATGAAGAATGGATAATCAAAATATGAATAGGTTTGCCATGTCTCACTGATAAAAAAAGACACTGTATGAACGAATTGTAGTGATAAATCTTACCACCATAAAATTATGTAGCAAGTGGAGTTTAATTGGTTCTAATATTAGCAATAAAAGAAGAAAATAAAAAAAATTATGCCGCAAAATCTAATAATCCTCAAGAAGCCATACCTGGCACGTGTCTCAGTTTTTGTATTTCATTATTTCTTTCTGAAACCCAATCGTTGGGAATTGCTTTGCATACTCCTCGACCTCATGGAGGATCTTTGCAATCTTATATTGGATTGAAGCATTAGACTGTAGTGTGGCAACAAAGTCCTTTAACTTAGTCCCCGTGACACCAAAACAACAATATGCTCATAAAGTTAAAAAAGTTCCTTTTCTTTTTCTATTTTCTATTTTTCTCTTCCAAATAAGAAGTCATAAGAGATAAGCAGTGAAACCTCATATTTATACACACATTACATGTATATAATAATTGGGTACCAAGGAGCATAGAACTCAACTAAGGCACCATTTGGGGGCCCTCGTTGACTGTAGAAAAAAATACTCACCTTTTTGGGGGGCATCCATTTGTCTATACAGTCCAAAAAATACTCACCTTTTTGGGGATGTAAGTTTTAAATGGACGTATGACTGACCTCTGATTTCATCTTATCAAGCTCATCTGTTGTGCACCCAATTAATCCCTCTACTTGATCATTGAAAACGGAAACCCAAGCTTTACCACTCGCATCAGAAACTTTCATATCCATTATGTATTTGAATATGACAAAGAATGACAAGGTTATAACATTTGAAAAACATGCATCCCAAACTAATTTACAGTTTGTTAATTCTAAAATTTCAAAAGGTTTCAAACCTCAAACTGCATTCATCTTCATTCTTCTGGCATCCTTCGCACCAATATCCAGATCCAATAGCTTCAGTAACTTTCTTATTACAAGTCTTAAAGCTTATATAAGCCCTTATGCTAAAGAATACAGGCTGTATTTCACAAAGACAAAAAAAAAACATCAGATTGTAGTTTAGTGTTATAATAGCCAATTAAAATCCTTTTTCAGATTAGGTTTAACAGTTGCTTTATTTCCTCCGTAAAAATTCACAAACTGAAATATTATTGAAGATTTGAGGTTCTGCCACAGTACCTTCTCTTCACCCAATAAGGGGTTAGAGGTTATATGAGAAATGGATACTCGGTCAGAGTACATGGATCGGGTTCCATTCTTTGTTGTGGGGCTTACACCAGAACCGACAGAAGCCATTGAAGTTTCTATGCCTTCAGAATCATACCTGTATGCAGAATAATCCAGTTTAAATTCATGATAAGAGAAATTTTAAGTTGGATACCAAGTGGATAACAGCTCACCAGGATTTTAATTTTTTTTATTCTAGTGTATCCATTATGATTGACATATGCACCTAACTGATTAATTGGTACAAAATTGAATTTTGTTTCGGGAATAAAAGTTGCTTCATTACTTGCATCCTCCACTTCGGAGTTTTTATTCAAAGTCATCTCAGAATCATTTTTTACAATTTTGAATTGTTTGTTAGCAACTTTTAGAGTGGTGCAAAGAAAATATACACATTCAATGTCATGTTTGTGTTATTTTGACTTTCAAAATCTAGAAAATCTGACAATAACTAAGCTCAATAATCGTGTTAGGTAATTAGGCTCTTCAGGGTACCTAATTCCTAAAGTTTCTCAGCAATCAAAGATGAACACATTTAATTAAATAAATAAATGAATAAATAAATAAAAAAACTCACATTGAAGAGAGTAAAAGCGACCTCCCAAGGATGAAACAAACCCTCCTTATAAGTAGAAAAATTGCAAGCACTCCTAAACTCATATATATACAAAAATAAACCCATCCAGACATCTGATTGTATTGTTTTAATAAAAAGACACATACACAACTTGTATTAAAGAGAAACCGGCTTACCAAAATAGAGAGAAAATAAATTATTCTAAAAACATTGAATCATAGCACAATGATTCAATCTAAAAACAGCAGCAAAAATATTGGAAGTGTCTGTCCAAGCATATATCCAAAACGCATACATATATATAGTTGGTTTTTTTTTCTTTTATGTCTAAAAATGAAACCGACAACCAACACTCACAAACAAACAAGGGTTTAATTTTTTGGGGGTTTTATCATATATCCAAAACATATACATATATACATATACATATATCCAACAACTAATGCATACATATACATATATCCAAAACCAATACATATATACATATCTAATTTTTTTCTTTTACACAAACAAGGGTTTTATCAAGATTACTAAAACAAAGAGAGAGAAAATGAAAACTCACAAGGATTCTTCAATGGAGATTCTTCATAGAGTGAAAATGGAAGAGAATACGAAACTCCCCATCATTTATGTTGTTGCAGGAGATTCATAGAGAAAGAGAGAGAGCGGAAGTTGTGAAAGAGGATGGAGAAGAGGGAGCGCTTGTCGAGAGGAACTTCCCATCATTTCTGTTGTGCCTGTGTTGTGGCTAGGGTCGGATCTGAGAGAGAAAGATATATATATATATATATATATATAGAGAGAGAGAGAGAGAGAGAGAGAGAATTTTGGAGAGAAGACAGTTTCGTGTGTGGGCATAAGTTTGAGCGGGCTTTTGAGTTTTGGAGCTGAATTTTTTCTAAAAAAAATGACCTTAAAATATTGAATCAGTATTAGTAACACTTATATTAAATTAGTAACGGTATTTTATTGTTATAAATAGTAATGGTAAAATACCTGTGGCCATCCCCGATCCTCGCGGCGGGTGAGCAGAGTGAGAATCCTAGGTCCCGCACGTCCCTCTCGGTAGCGCTTCGGTCGACGTCGTTGATGAGATGAAAAATGTAGAGAGATGGAGTCGCCAGTCTATTTTACTCAAAACAGACAAAAGAAAGGGAGCCATCCCGAAGGACAGCATCCAAGACATACTGATGCATACGAAATCAAAATGATTCGAAAAGGGTTCAGAGGTTAAGTTACAAAATGGGAAGGTGTTAGGCACCCATTCCGCCCTTACGGTCTCTCATGGGTTTTTGCTATTTTCCTTTATTTTCCCCGTGATATGTGTGCATGTGTATATATAATGGAGATAGGATTCATCGACTTATACCATGGAAGAGGTAAAGTGAGTCATCCATAGGAATGTAAAAATAATATTAGAAAATAGGATTTACGCAATTATTCTTACGTTGATCGTTACGATGGAACGATAACGCATACGGGATAATACGCTACTAAGAACAAATATATAGAATATAAGAGAATTGAGTTTAGAGAAAAATAGAAAAGGAGAGAAAAAGTAAAAATAGGACTCGAGTCTCAGATTTTACCCCGAGACGCCTACGTAGCCTATAGAGAGGCATAAAAGTCCACGTAGTTCGTATGCAAAATGAGGCGTGGGGTTTATCCCATAAATCCAATTGGGGGATTCTCTAATTTGTGTGTGTGTGTGTGTAGAAAAAGTGTTTTAGTTGTGAGAGAAGTGTAAGAAAAGTGTGAGAATTCCCATTTGGAATTTATGAGCAAACCCTATTTTTCTTATTTTTTGGGGGTTTTATTTATATGAAAATAAGGGATGGGCAATAATACTAAATAAAACGTATATTAGGATATGTGAGATGAGAGATCAAAAGTGTTAATTAATAAAACAAGTTAATGCGAATTTATGAGAATTAGTGTAGAGAATTGAGCAAATTGGACTTTTTAAAGATCTTGAGTTTGATCTTGAATGTTGGTGAGCATCCCTTGCACTTGTATGATGATAGAGGGTAGTGAATTCACCAAGTTTGATGAAAATGATGATGAAAAGTGAAGGTTGGAAAGGGATTTAGATGTGAAAATCACGCTGACTTCGAGAGAGGTTTTAGGGATTTTCTGTGAGTGATGTCTATCAGATCTGGGATCCTTTTGCAATGAGGACATGGCCTCCTTTTTATAGGCCCAGGGCATTGTCGATCAGCATAGCCTTGGTCCTGCCAATCGGCAGGTGTGTTTAGGCACACTTCTCGGACCTGCCGTTTGGCAGTGTCTTTCAGTCCTTTTTGAAAAATCGGCCACAGAGCACAAACCATTGATCTGAATCATACATGGGGTGGACAATTGAAAAGGTAATTCATAGACCTTCGAAAGTCCTTTGGATCGCTCCCGGGTTTGGGAGTTGTCTTTAGGTCAAATGTGGCTCGAAAGCACTTATCGGTCCATTGGATGGGGAATTGTCGGACGCAAACGGATCGTTCGTCCACATGGTAAGTCTGAATCATACACGAGGGCAGAACATTGGAAAGGTTAGGAGATTTAATTCAACATTCCAAAGAGTTTGATCCGGTTCAGGGAGTTGACTTTGGTCAACTGGCCCTGGAATCATTTGGTGACCTCTCGGAGTAAAACGGATTTTTCGTCTGTACCGTAAGTTAGAATCGCGCACGGGACAGACCGTTGGAAAGGGTTTTCAGTCCCCTTTGAATATTCATTCAGTCTCTCTCGAGCTGAAGAGTTGACTTTAGTCAAACAGAGCCCAGGAGCGTTCGGTAGCCTCTAGATCAGGTTTTCAGGGAAAACAGATCGTTCGTCCGCATGGTAAGTCAGAATTGCGCACGGGATGAACCGTTAGAAAGGGGATTTAGGTCCCTTTGAAGATTCATTTAGTATTGGTCGAGCTAAATACTTTGACTTTAGGTCAAATGAAGCCTGGGAGTGCCCGATGGCATCTAGGTTAGTACTCGGGGTATGACCTGGGTTTGTAGTGATGAAGGAAGGTGCTAGGGACCTAAGAAGAGTTTAAGGGGTAAAAGAATGGGGTGTCCACAGATCCCCTCGATGGGTGAGTTTGGAATAAATAATAGCCGTCGAATAGACACCGCATGATGCTTTGAAATAGGATGACCAAATCAGGGGGTCGAGGCCGATTCTGAGGACCTGGGGGGTAAGGATGACCAATTCAGAGGGTCCAGGCCAATTTTGAAGACCTACGGAGTGTGCTAGGGATAACCAATTTTGTGGGTTCAAGCCAATTCTGAGGGCTTAAAAATGAGGATGACCGATTCTGCGGGTCAAAGCCATTCTGAGGGCTTGAAGATGAGGATGACCAATTCTGCAGGTCGAAGCCAATTCTACGAGCTTCAAGATGAGATGACCAATTCTGCGGGTCAAAGCCAATTCTGCGGGCTTAAGTAGAGGTGACCAATTCTGCGGGTCGAAGTCGATTCTGAGGGCTTAGGATGAGATGACCAATTCTGTGGGTCGAAGCCAATTCTGCGAGCTTAAAGGTGAGATGACCAATTCTGCAGGTTGAAGCCAATTATGCGGAATTAAGTAGGGATGACCAATTCTACGAGTCGAAGCCAATTCTGTGAGCTTAAGTGGAGGAGAATAATTCTGCGGGTCAAAATCGATTCTAGGGGCTTAGGTTGCGATGACCAATTTTACGGGTCGAAGCCAATTCTGCTGGCTTAAGGTGGAGGTGACCAATTCTATGGGCTTAAGTAGAGATGACCAATTCTGCAGGTCGAAGTCAATTCTGAGGGCTTAGGGTGATGATCCAAGACCGAGGTCAATTCTGACCTAAGAGAGGTGACGACGAAGGACCGAGGTCAATTCTGACCTAAAAGAGGATAAATATTGGATTTTGGGTTCTACTGGGAAATAGTGAATGAGCTGGGGAGCCAATTACGAAGGAAATCCTTATCATCTTGGAGATTTTGTGGAGGAACAGTCAAAATTCTACTAGGGAGGTGATTAAGTGGTCCAGGTTTTGGACGTATTGCTCGGGGAGGTCTGAGACCTTTGGGGCATAGGAGGTGATCCTTAGAGATCCCCTGGGGGTTTCACCGGGAGGAGATTTACTTGGCTTTTGAGATTTCTTCTAAGGAACTAGGGGTTTTGCTTGAGGGAATGCGGAATTTTCTTGGCTAAAATGTTCTAAATCCTTCTTGGGATTTTTAGGAATTTTCTGAGGATTTTTCATGATTTTTTTGTATTTTTTGAGAATTTATATACCAAATTTTAAGGGGGCTGCCGTTTGGCATGGTACAGAGGGTTCCATTCGGCATTGGCACGGAATTTTGGACTGCCTCAAGAAGGTAAAGGGGCAGTGCCGATCGGTAGTTGGGGGGTCAATGCCCATCGGCATGACCCTTGGCATCCTATATAAAGGGGGCGAATTCCCTTCATTTTTTACAACTTCTTGCTTTCCCTCTTTTTGCAATTTCCTCTGTAACTCGTTTTAGCATTCCGATCTCTAAAAAATGGCCACCTTTATGAGCATTACAGCACATAGGGAATGGTTAACTGTTGATGAGTGGGAGAATGTGGAGTGGAGAGCCAGGGCGCCTCTTGATTTGGGGAGCGAGAATTCTTTTGATACGTTTGAGACGGTTGCGGATAAGTGGACCTTGCTGTGGGAGACGTTGCGTCATCACTCTTCGTGGGTGGTGAGCCCCGGTGATTACGTAAGTAAGCTGACTTTTGGCATTCTTCTCTTTTTTGGTGATTTTTCCTTTTCTTCTTGAATTTTGACAAGGTTTTTTCTTTTAACAGTCTAATATCTCTTTGAATAACATGCGTGCCCGCGGGACGACGGGGCTTTAAGGATGTTTGGGAGCATCTTCCACCTGTGGTGCGTTGGGTGGTATCATCAGCGAGTTTTGGGAGGTTGGCGTCTGCACTGGATAAGACGCCTCGTTCAACAGAGGTCTTATGCGCTTTGGGGGAGAGATGATGGGATACTACCCACACCTTCTATTTCAATTTTGGGGAGATAACCGTGACTCCCATAAATGTGTAGGAGCTGTTGGGGCTGGATTTTGACGGAGTGCAGATATAGGTGGATCGCTCCCTGCGGGTCAGACCAGAGGCGGTGCATGTGGCGCTTGGTGACATAGGGAGGATAGTTTCTTGGGATTCCATCCAGCTATCCTTACTGAAGGATGTTTTGTT
Organism: Sambucus nigra; assembly: GCA_949130495.1. NCBI lineage: Eukaryota > Viridiplantae > Streptophyta > Magnoliopsida > Dipsacales > Adoxaceae > Sambucus > Sambucus nigra. The sequence goes on along the minus strand of OX422208.1, from coordinate 496,780,812 downwards.
GAGTAGGGTGGTTGATGTGGAGGATGGGTTGCAGGTGAGGCAGATGGCCCGGTTGTTCATATTGTTGGTGCTGAGAGGTTTCATTGTGGTGTCGAGTGGTGACGTCGTCCATTTGTGGTTCTTGTTGTACTTAAGGATGTTTTTAAACATCCCACTCTATGATTGGGGGATCCTGACTTTGGCGACCCTCTATTTTTCTTTGTATGCATTCAATCAGTGCTATCGATAAACTTTTACTGGAGCCATGTATCTTCTTGAGGTATTCTTCAGTTTGTGCATTTTCATGAATTCGCATTTTCCTTATGCATCTCTTTTTTATTGTGAATTCTTGTCTTTGGTAGACGTGGTTCTATGAGGTGATTGGGTGTAATACCCAGCTGATTGCCCTGAAGGATGTGACTGTTAGGGACTTATGCCAATTGTATCGATGGCGGAAGGCCAATTGGCAGTCGAAGGAATCTCTTTCTTTAGAGGTGGCGCGTCAGGTCTTGAATGGCCTGACCAGTGGTAGGGTAAGACTCTTTCCTTTTCAGTCTTGGTTTTTTCATGTTCTGATTATGTATTGACTTATGCCTACTGGGGATTTTTAGGTGATTTTTTACCCTTGGGGATAGCTATTTAGGATACGGGGGCGACTGGGGTGAACGCGTAGATGAGGCATTTACTGGCGCATGAGTTTGGCCATTCTTGGTATCTTAGGGAGAGGGTGGTTCAGCAGATTGCTGAAAAGGAGGTGATGGTGCCACCTGCACAGCCTCCTATATCCATGAAGCGGGAGCGGCTATTGCCGAAGGATGCGAGGATCACGACGATGATCGGTGAGTCCTACCTATTGTACACTGATACGGTTGCGCCGAATGACTATATGGACTTTGTGATGAGCTGGTTAATGCTGCCCATCATATATGATGCCTTGCCTTTCCCTTCTGCGGGTTCGAGTCGGGCGGCGGGGTCTTCCAACAGCGGTGGTGGTCCGTCGGCATCTGCAGCGGCGATGACTTCAAAGGTTTCCTTTGTTTGATTGCATACCCCTTCGTACAACATTCAGTGGGTTGATGGAAGGATGGTGCCTATGTTGCACCGTCCTCATGCGATGGATCCAGAGGAGCTGGGTTTGACAGGGGAGGTTCTTCATCCTGCGGTATACCTTCTTCCTCTTTTTGGTTCATTTTCTATTTTGATCTCTCTTTGATACTGATTTTTCCTTTTACATGCAGCAAGTCCGGGTATCGACCACTTGGCTGAGGGACATTAGGGACTGGATACCTTCGGCGACTGCCCATATTCAAGACGTAGTCTCGGTTCCTTCTTGCTTGGTGACGTCTGCTTCATCTAGGGAGGACTCTGGCTCGGGTAGAAGTGGTGTGTCATCTCGCCATAGGGGAAAGAGAGTGAGTCATAGGGGTGGAAGCTCTTAGAGAGAGAGAGAGAGAGAGAGAGAGAGAGAATATCGGTTCAGGCTGAGTCCCATTATTTTTTTCTTTTCTTTATTTACTGCAAAATTTGATGTAACACCGAAGAATATATATATTCAACGCAATGGGATTTTTAATTATCTTTTGTTAATAGTAAATCCATGCACATGCGCTTTTACTTTGCTGCTGAGACTGTAAAAAGAGATATTTTTGGGATTTTGGAGGAAGGTTTTAAAAATGATAAATTATATAGGGGTGGAAGAGGATTTTTGAAATTCTATTGAGAATATCAATTTATTTTTTATTGAACTTCTGATTTTGACAAAAGAGGAAAAAGGAAAATTTTCAAAAATAGGGGCTTGCCGATTGGCAAGCCCCTTGTCCTACCTATCGACAGTCAACTCCAGTCCCATCAATTCAAAGCTTTGATTAGTTCCCTCTTCAGCCTCTTGTACTTTGTGGGATAGGATTCCCTCCGATTTCTGCAGGGTTCATGTCTTTTGTGAGGGTTTTCAAGTAAGGGTGGAGTGTTTTCATCACACCTTCACACTATTTTTTAGTATTGCAGGATGGCTCTCCCTAGTAGCATTGAGTTTGTTAACTACCTCGGAGCCTTGGAAGTAATGTGCTCTTATAATGTCGACTACGATGCTTTCAGTATGCGTCGGGTTTCTTTGTTGCGCAATCGGCCCATTGAGTGGAACATGTTGATAGTGGCGATACAATTTTGGTACCCCTAAGACCATGTATTCCTCTTTGGGTTGCATGAAGTTTATCCTACCTACGAGAAATTTTCTGCCATGCTGGGGATAAATCCCAGTGGTTTTGTAGCTCTACCTGAATTTTCCCATTCTTCCCAGGGGTTGTTGGCTGGGCTTCTTCGCATTTCGCTTTCGGTGGCTAGATCATTGGTTGTTGGGGGAATGATCTCCCTTTCGGTGGTGTTATAGTCCGTGCATTTGCAGGAGGCTGGCGATGCTGGATACGCCGGAGCCATTGTTCTAGGCATTATATTAAAATTATTGGTGGTGACTGGGGAACTGCTAGTGGACCCATAACTTGTAGCTATTATTTCATGGATGTCATATCGTCGCAATCCTACGACGGTGATACTGGCGGAGACTTTGAATGGCCCGGATACCTGGCGAGAAGGTCGTTCTGACTTCCTGAGGGGTAGCCCCGTGATGCTGTTCATGTGGTTGTCTGAGAGACTCCGCCTAGTGACTCCTCTGGAATACCCTTTTTCAGTTGTACCCAACTTCTTTTCGCACTATTTCATTAGTGTTGGCTTGGACATCGAGAGCTGGTAGAACTGGTTTTTGGAGCACGGGACTCTAAATTTGTGCTGGTTAGTGCCTTGGTGGGGACAGTTGCTGCCTATTCTGGAGCTGGGAGAATACCCGTATGTCCGGTTGGTTGGTCTCAGACAGGCCTCTTTTTATTGAAAAACGTCGCTAATGCCGTTTAACACAAGGTTAAACTGTATAAGCAACTCCGAATGTTTGTTGGAGAAACCCTTTTCTTTTGAAAAAAAAATTATAAACAAGATTTGTTTACAAAGAAACTTATGTACGAGATTAATTAAGATTGTGTAATCAGTTTTAAAACTAAGGTAGTTCCAAAAAATTCAGCACACTTAAAGAATGAGGTGAGTAGATGAAGATAATCAACACAATGATTTTTAACGTGGTAAAACCTCTCCCAACAGAGGAAACGTCCATGGTGACTTCTAAGTCACAAAAACAAAAGTCCACTAATAACAAAAATCAGTTACAAACAACACAACATGCAAGCACACAAATCAACCTATTCTAAGTTTAGGAATATACCCCACTTGGCTCCTTCTAACTTCTGATAGATCTGATTTGTTGATGATGTTCTCCGGTTTGCTAACTTCCTTTGCTTTAGCTTCTTTACGTCGACTCAATGATCTCAGATCTTAAACACAACACTTCCAGTGTAGTAGTGTGTAAAGTGTTTGTGTAGTGAATCCTATTCACATGTATGAACTCACACACACTTAGATTTACAAACAGTCCTATACAAATTACATATAAAGTCTATATGCAGTGATTTTGTTATTTTTCTTTCTTACAAAACTAAAAACCTTTTGACCTTTAAATATAACCCAGATTCCACGGAGATCTTGCTTAAGAAATCGGTCAATACCTTTCTCAATCTCTTTTGAAAATATTTAGGAGATTGAAAACCCTCCAAGTGCGAATCCAACTAGGTCAGGTTAAGTTTTGTAAAACCAGAAACTATAAAACATTTTTAAAACCAAAACAGAAATGATTTTCTTAAACCAAGTTGAAAATATGCAGATCTAGTGAAAAATGTAACATTCAGAGTATAGATCTAACATTTCTATGAAAAAGAAACTAGATCTTCACTCTAACGTTTAAGTTGTGTACAAGATCAGAAATCACGAGGTTACAGCAACAATTATGAACAAACCACTCTCTCTCTCTCTTTCAAACACTCAGGTTGTGTTTGGGGTAAGGTTTATTTGAAGGTTTGTTTCAGAGACGAAGTGTTTAGGGTTAGGGTTTGGTTTTGGCTAACTGTTTCCCTTTCTCTCTCTTCTCTCTATTCTTTTCTCTCTTCTCTCACTTCTCTCTTCTCTCTCTTATTTTTTTTTCTCTCTGGAAGACGAATGCCCAAAAGTTCTCTAAGGCTGAGAAGTGAGGGGTATTTATAGTGCCTGGGGAAGGTTCTGGACGTTCGAGGCAAATCAAAGGCTGAGATCAAGTCTTCAAAGGTTTGACTTGATCCAATGGTTCTAAAACAGCGGTGGTTTAAAACGATTCTAATTGATTCAAAAGGATAGCACCGGGATTAACCAAGAACGCATGCAGACCCTTGATAAGAAATTATCCAACGATCAACAATCATCCATCCAACCCTCTCACATAAGAAACACAAATACATTAACCCGGAGGATGACAAGTGTTGGCTGGTTATAGGCTCTCACACGCGCGTCAAAATAATTACAAAACCTCACCCTGAAGTCTCTAGCGCTTTGAGATCGTACCCAACCAAACAATACAGTGAAAAATGAAGTTTTTAAAATAGTAAATTAACCCCAAAATCTTTATTATCCCATTTTATTAATAAAAACAATTATTAAAAAATGTTTAAAAAAAGTTTAAAAAGATTTAAAAATTATTTAAAATTCCCAAAAAATTATTAAAGCTCCAAATCAAGGGGAATTAAACACACACTCAATTTTAAGTAATATGAACACATGTATGCACTTCTAATTGTGTGTTGTGTGATTCATTTTATACCATCATTGATCTTTGAAGAGGATTAGAGAGATAGGTTCTGAGGCTTTTTGGTTTCTAGGATGGACTACCAATTTTGTCAATATTTCCAAATTAGTTGAGCACTTATACAATGCAGACTTAAGCAAGTCAAAGGTATAAGGTGCTTCATTTATTTCCCTTGGCGGCTTCTGCGTTAATTTGGCTGGGAGCAGGTCGTGCCACCTCGGACCCTAGACTTCTTTTCGGTAGAGGATTTAACTGAGCATTTGCGCATGCGGCTAGGCTCTTTATGGGAGAATCGGCATCCGTCAACCCGTCCCTCTCAGTTTGTTGGGAGAGTTTGGCATATCCACGGGGATTATATAAAGTGGTTGTGGAGGAGAGTGGTCAGCAAGATGTTGGCAGTGGAGACTGGACAAAGGTGGCTCATCTTATTTAATACCATGGAGGGAGGTGTTGTGGTTTTTTCGAAGCTGGTTCGGGCTTATCGATCCATGGAGCGCCTGCGGAACTCTGTTCAGGCAGGGGAAGCTTGGGAACCCCAAGATGCAGATGATGATGACGGAGCGGGCTCCTCTTGTAGCTGCGGATAGGACTCTTGCAGAGTTTTTGATGGGGAATAAATATGGGGATTTTATTTTGTCTTTTTTTAGGAAGGTGGGGGGAAGGGAGTTATCCGTTCCTTTTCTCATGTAATCTGTACCGAAATTTCTTATTAGTGAAATAAACAAGTTTTTGATCATCTAGCTGTGACTTTTGATGAGCTTTTTGTTTTATCTATACAGATCACTAAGGCATACATAATCCTTTTATTCAAGTATATATTGGAATGAACTGTCATTCTCGGAGATAAGAAAAGAATAGTATTTTGTGAAAAAGAAAGGTCGTGATTATGTAAGGTGTATGAGATGCCTACGTCCCTCTAGGTTTATGAAAAATATTTAATTGGTTTGAAAATGGTTTATTGCAGAGGATCAGGCCCACATAGTTCTGGGTAGAGGGAAATGAAGAGATTTTTTTTTAAGAATAGAAGGGTGATGAGAAGAGTCGTAGCGTGCCGAGATTTCGGACTATGGGTAGAACTTCTTGAGACGGTCCAGGTTGACTGGATGAGCCATCTCCTCCATATCTAAGTCGGTGAGTATGGAGGCACCGCCGGACAATATCTTCTTGACAATATAGGGGCCACTCTAATTGGGATTGAATTTCCCTCTCGGGTCTCAGATGGGTTCTATGATCTCTTTGAGGGCTAGATCCCCTTCTCAGACACCGCAGTCCTTGACTCTCTTATTGAATGATTGCGCTATTCGATGATAGTACCCTTGTATGTGGTATAGCGCTTTTTAGGGGTGTGCAAAAAAACTGACCGAACCGAAAACCGAACCGAACCGGCCCGAACCGAACCGAAATCGGCGGTTTTTTTAGCCCGGTTCGGTTTGCGGTTTAAGGATTTAAAAAACCGACAATATCGGTTCGGTTGTCGGTTTAGAAAAAGAAAAAACCGATTCGAACCGAACCGAACCGACATCAATATTATATATTAAAAAACCCTTAAATATCTTTTATTTTTATATCCAAAAACCATTAATCAACCTCCAAAATCGACCAAAACCTAAAACTGATCTACAAAAAACCGACCAAAACTGAAAATCGGTTAAAACCGAACCGAAACAGAATCGAACCGAAACCGATGTGAACCGAAACCGGCGGTTTTTTTCATCGGCGGTTCGGTTTCGGTCTGATTTTTTCCAAAACCGAACCGATCGGTTCGGTCTGAATTGCGGTCCAAAACCGAACCGAACCGAACCATGCACACCCCTAGCGCTTTTAGTCTCCTTTCATCTAGGAGGGTCAGCTCGTCAAGATGGCTTTGGCACCAGTCTTCTTCACTGACCTTGCTTTCAAATGTGATGCGCAATGAGGGTATTTCCATCTCCACGGGTAGGAATGATTCCAAGTCGTAGACTAGAGAGTAAGGGGTATCCCAATAGAGGTTCGAATTGAGGTTCGGTAGCCCCAGAGGGCGTATGGGATCCGGTCGGCCCAATCTCGACACCTTTCGGTCATCTTATTGATGATGGCTTTGAGGTTCTTATTGGCGGCTTTGACTGAACCATTGGTCTGAGGTCGGTGGGGAGAGTATTTGTGTCTCTGAACCCCATACTCGTTGACCACTTCTGTAACTTCTGTCTCGAAATACAATTCGTTATCTGATACTAGTTCGTGTGGGACCCTATATCGACAGATGATATTTTTCTTGATGAATTTGGCCACTTTCTTGGCTTTCATTACTGCGTATGACTCAGCTTCAACCCATTTGGTGAAGTAATCAATGGCAACTAGGATGAACTCATGCTCGTTGGAAGCCTTTGGTGTAACTTTCCCTATGATGTCGATATCCCAGGTGGAGAACGACTAGGGAGAAGTCATGTTGTATAATTCACGTAGAGGCAAATGCTGAAGATTGGAGAATTGTTGGCATTTGAGGCATCTCCAGACATAGGTGGTGCAATCCTGGGTCATGGTGGTCCAATAGTAGCCTTATCGGATGATCTTTTTGTCAAGTATGTGACCGTTCATGTAGGGTTCGCATTCCCCGCTGTGGATCTTCTGTATTATCTTTTCAACGTCAGCCCCTGTGATACAGTGCATATGAGTTTCATCGAAGTTCCTTTTGAGCAGTGCTTTGTGACAGATGATGTACTGGGAAGCCAGTCTTCGAAGGGTTGCTCGATCTTTCTTATTGGAACCCTCGGGATACTTACCATGCTTAAGGAGGTACCAAATATCATAGTACCACTAATTAATTAGCTCGGGATCTTCTGTGGTGACGAGCTCAATGTGGTACTAGTGGGTTAGTTTATCTTGCTTTTGAATACGGAAGGGGGTAGTTGTGATTCCTTTGGGCATGTCGATCATAGAGGCCAAGGTAACAAGGGAGTCGGCTAGGTTATTCCTTGCTCAAGGTAGGTAATGAAAGGTGATGTTTTGGAATTGGGAGGCTAGTTCTTCTAAGTGGGCATGGAAGGGTTAGATCTTCTCGTCCTTAACTCTCTATTTTCTGAGCACTTGACCGATGATGAGGGAAGAATCCCCATAGACGTCTAGGCATTGAATACCTTTCTTGAGAGCAACTTTAAGTCATACCGTGCATGCCTCGTATTCAGTCATGTTGTTGGTACAAGGTAAATCCAGCTTGATGGCGATGGGAGTGTGGGAGTCATCTGGGTCGATCAGAAGTATCCCAATGCTACATCCATTTTTGTTGGCAGCTCCGTCAAAGAACATTTTCCATCGAAGGTTTTCCTGGGCAGTGGAGTGGATGTTTTCATCTGGGAATTAAAATATCCAGACATTAGCCTCATCCATGGGGTAATCAACGAGGTTGTCAAATATGGCTCTTCCTTTCATGGCTTTCTGTATGACATACACGATATCAAACTCGACTAGGAGCATCAACCATCGGTCCATTCGACTGGATAAGGTGGGTTTCTCAAGTAGGTATTTGATGGGGTCCATTCGGGATATAAGTTTGATGGGGAAGGCGAGCATGCGGTGCCGTAACTTTTGGGTGACCCAAACAAGCGGGACACATGCCTTTTCCAAAGCAGTGTAGTTGACTCCGTACCCGATCAATTTGCGACTGGCATAATAGATGGCTCTTTATTTGCGAGAATCTTCAAGGTATTGGGCTAGCAAAACCCCAGTTGCAGTGTCAGTTATGGTTAGGTATAGGAGCAAGGGGAGACCAGGCTGTGGTGGCATGAGCACCGGGGGTTGGGTCAGATATTGTTTGATTCGGTCAAAAGCTTCTTGGCAGGCCACATTCCAAACCTTAGTTGAATCCTTTTGGAGGAGTTTGAAGATAGGTTCGCAGATGGAGGTTAGCTGGCTGATGAACGGATTAATAGTAGACGCCTCCATATTTATCAGTTCCTATTTATTCTTTTATCTATCTTAGTCCGGCATGTCACCCAATTCTAGTTGGTTATCATTACAGAGACATTGTACTTCCATTTTTGTTCAGTGATGAATTTCATTTTATTATGGATGGTTGTATTTGGATTTTTGCTTGGAGTGTTCTTCCAGGCCTATTTATTCATCTCGTTGCTTTATCATTATTACTATGTTTATTTAGAATGGTGAATGTGAAATATTTATTTGCATGATAGTAACAAAGATTAAAATTTTTACACTGGGCCATTAGGGTATTAGTAAAATAAATTGGATTTCGATAGTGATGCTAAGAATGACACCATTAATGATTCCTGTTTAATTTATTATTGGACTGATCACCCAGGATTAGAATAGGCGGGGTGTCACACCTTTTAAGTAAAAATGGGTCATTTCATATTGAAATAAGAATCATGGTTACAAGAATGACTTATATTTGGTTAAAAAAATATTGTAGACATGTCAGTCAATAATGCTTAGTAGGAACTCCGGTGAGTCAACTTCGGTTTGATCTTTAGGAGATCAAGATTTTGGTTCTAGCACTATTAAAACATTCAAAACCTAGATATAGAGCTGTCATCCTATCGTAATGGTTGCTATGAAATCCTAGTAGTTTATCTCAAACTATGGTAACGTGTTTGATGCTTCAAGAATTTGTTTGATAGTTCGATAGAGGATTATGATGGATACATCCTATGAATGTATTGAACATGGCCACCCATGAGATCTGAGTCTAAGGGATATAATAATTATACTTAGGTAATCTCACACTATTTACAAAGATTGCATAGATTCTTAATCCCCGGAATTATGAGTATTGGAATGCTTGCACAAATATCACTTTGATTTCGATTGGTGCGATCTGATTTATATCGAGTCATATGATCTCCGCATATTGGGTGACAGCAGTGTAAGTAGATTTGAGATCATAATTCGGAGGAATCCACATCCATGAGAAACTTTGGATTGTGATACCCCCTTGATAAACTTATATGTTTGATACCCCCTTGATAAACTTATATGTTTTGTTTTCGCAAAGTAAAATTCGATCGATGGATTATTTTATAATACTGGTGGAGTAGCAAATAAATTAACTTTGAGGATTAAGGAAATTGTATAGATGTTGGTTAGAGTTGATTAGCATCAAATTCATTTAACCAAGCGGGTATGGAAAATTTAATGTGGATAATCCTATTATGTACCATGATCAACTTTGAAAATGAAACCTCATTATATCTGAGTGATTTATGGGATAATTAAATTTGAGTGAAATCATGATTGTTTAGTGGCGTTAATTCACGATTAAATAAAGAAAGGAAATAAATTATGGTAAACATAATTTAGGATTTTTGAGTATTTATTTGGATCTAACTTAATTATTTTTCTTGGATCCCTAGTGTAGTTTGATAAGCACCCAACACTGTACAATTTATACCCCAAATAGACGTACTTTAGTTGCTAATTCTCGGCAATATGGGTCTTATGTGCTTAAATGTTTATCTTGAAGGTCAAACGTCCGTTTGCGGTGTCAAAAGCTATATATCGAGGCAAATGCACGTTTTATGGAGCTAATTATCAATCCCGTAACCTCACCCGACCCTAACCTAGCCTAAACCTACCCCGAAGCCCGTGTGTGTTTAGTTTGTGCCTTTTTATATTTTTTTAAATTTTTAGTTTAAGTCATTTTTAATTTTAGGATTTATTTAGTATTTTCTAGGCTTTATTTTTTATTTTTATTAGTATAATTTTATTTTATTTTGATTTTTATTAGCTTTTAGTTTAGTCTTATTTTATTAGGATTAGTTTTTAGGAGTTTATTATTAGTTTATTATATTTTATATGCAGGAATTTAGTTTTCATTTAGATTTTAAGTTTTTATTTCTTTTGGTTTATTTTAATTTTTATATAAGCTTAGGATTTTATTTTTTTAGTTTTAATATTTTTATTTTTATTATTTTAGTTTGTTTTATTTTTAGTTAGATTTAATTTTTATTTTATTTTTTTTATTTTAGTTGAGTCTTTATTATTTTAGTTAGGTGTCCAAATTAAACACACACACACAAACTCCCCTACACCTAAACCGACTCACACCCCCAAAGTGTACACCACACACACACCTAAACTAAACCACTAACCACACCCATTTTATCATACACCCTAACACACCTTATCACCACTATCATCTTCATCCTCTCCACCCAACCACTCTCTCTCTCCTCAAACCTCCATAGCCACACCACCATTAAACCCAACTCTCTCATCACCTCCAGAACCCAACGGCCCTCACCACCTGCTCCGTCGCGACTCCGGCGCTACCCACGGGCCCTTCTGGCGGCGATACACCCCCTCTTCGGCGAACTACAATCAACAACCCGAAAGCCAACAACCCAAAGTCCAAAACCCACTACCCATTTACACCCATTTTCCTTCTCAAAACCTCAAACCCATTTACCTCCAAAGCCAAATACGATTTCCCTTATCTGTATAAAACTAAATTAAAACCCATGTGCCAAACTTATTCCCTTAAAATCCTTTACCCATTTTACCCCCAACTAACTACTTATCCCCTTTTTCCCAAACTACCCTCATGTGCACACAATTCAAATTTTTATTACCTCGCACCTTTGCCATGCACATGTGATCACCCCATGATCCTCTCACCATTTCCATACACACTTAAGCCAATTCTCAAAAATACCCCCATGCTCCATGTGCCTACTATAAATGAAGATGACGACCCCATTTGAAAAAAGGCTTTTGAGATAGGAATTTTTAGAGAGAGAATTGTAGAGCGATAAACACCATTTTGTAAATAGTTTTTGTTTTTATTTTTTTTAGAGATTTGGTGAGATTTAATTGTGTGTAATTGAATTGTATGGAAGATGATAGAGTTCAAATTGTCAATTTCAATGAGACTTGTTGAAGATTTGTTCTCTTTCTCTACTCTTTTATTATATATCCCTTTGATTATTTGTTCATCATGTTTAATATCATGTTAGGCTAATCCCCTTTCAAGGGGTGGGGGAAAACCCTTATTTGATTTTATTTTAGTTTAATTAGTTTGATTACCTGAAAATTCCCTTTGAATATTAATTTCGATCCCTCACCCTTAAATTTACGCCTCAAGAGAGGGTAAATGATTTTTGAGAGAAAATCAAAATTATAATTATAATACCCATTTTAGATTCGAACTAGAGATAGGGGTTTCTTAATTGGGGTAGTATAACTTGAATTTCAACTCTAATTTATTTTCTAAGATTTACATAAGTTTTAATTGATCGATCCTAGCGGGTGATTAATTAAAAGGAGTGTAGATATATTTTTCTAGAGTTATGAGGTGTTAAACTTAATTTTCTAAAAGGTTACTATTAAGATTACATTTGCAACGAGAGCTGATTTGTAATGTTGATATTAATTTGGGAGAATTCAATTTTAATTAAACTAATTAGTTAGAATAGCTAAAATTTGTGGTGTAATCCCACTCATTGATTGTTCTCATATTTATTTACCTCACTCAATCTCTTATTTTAGTTTAGACTTTATTTTTTCATTTTAGTAACTTTCTAGTTAGTTGTTATCATATCACATTTAGTTTAGTTTAGTTTAAATCCTCACCTCTCCCAATTGTTTTAATATTTAAAAAAGCTCAAAAGGTAGAAAAGTGAAAAAGCACAAAAAGAAAATAAAAAGTGAATTACAATTAAATTTGTCTCTAGCTTACCCCTTGGAAGTGGATTGATACCCTAACTTACCGCTACACTTGAGTTGTTATATATTTGTAGGTATTTGAGGTTTTGACTAACTTGGCTTTCAAACAACGATATACAAAAAGTAAAGTTATCAAATGGCACCGTTGTCATTCTTGGAATCGTGAAGCTCGGAACGGATTTCAACTTGTAGTTCATTTGTTTTTTTACACTTTATTATTTTTTGTACTATTTTTATATTTTTAGAAGGCTTGTATTAGGATTTTTATCATTTCTTGTATTGCGGTGCATAGGGACACGTTTATTTTATTTTTCATTTTAAAAATTGTAATAATCGAAGACAAGCGTGATAGGAAAACCGGACAAGGTAGAGAGAGGGCGTCCAAAAGCGAGGATTTATAAGCCTCTCTATCTTGGGTCGTTAGTACTCCCGGGGACGATTGAGATAGGCATGATCTCCCCCCGATCAACTCAAATTTTCTGGCACCCCACGGTGTAAAAACCGTGGGAGGTATATTTCTCAAACCCTCGCGCCTCTCCTGCTAGCGAGTCCATCTTGTGTGCTCTTGTGTGATTTTATTCTTGCATTTATTTTTGAATGGTGTGATGAATTAAATTGACTAAGACCTACACCCGGTCACTCACGAGAACGGATTTCATCACTCGACTCACTCGCTTACCAAATGTGTGCTACCCTAGCCATCACTAAATTTAAAATCAATTAACTAGGTAGCCCAATAGGAGAAAATTTTGCAAAGGCTATCACAAAGATACTTTCGTGATTTTTTATCGCCCGCGGACTTATTAAAATTTGACTACCCCTTTCACCAAATTTTGAAGATAAAATTGGCTATGTGCTAGTTAGGAAATTTTCTTGACTTGTGTGTGTGTGTCCAATTCATTTTTTTGGTAGTCGGTTTTAGTTGGTTCGTCCAATTCAGAGAGTCGATATCTTTCCCCACCTTTTCTTCCAAAAAAATCCAAAAATATTTTCTTCTATTATTTTTATAAAAAAATCCAAAAATATTTTCTTGCTTTCATTTTAGAAAAATCCAAAAATATTTTCTTCCATTATTTTTAGAAAATCCAAAAATATTTTCTTTCCCTTTGAAAAAATTTAAAAAAGTCAAAAAAAAATGTTTCTCTCCTCATGGCCGGAGAACGTCCTTTACGGGACTACTTTAGACATTTTCCATTGACACGCGACACGTGTGCGAGTGATCCTGAGCCGTCTCTTTATGATATTTTTAATGGTTTCGCCTCTCTCACGAGTGCCCTTGATACTCTCCACCCGTACATGTATGCACGCACCTCATTTTCCATCACTCTCGGTGTCAAGTGTCGACGTGTCTCATCCTTTGTTGTGCACCCACTGTTATTATGCCAATCAAATGTCCCATGAGTGTCCATACTATTCATATCCATCGGAACCCACCATGGGACATGTGCATCCATATGACACTGTTTCGAAATCCACCTCGGCCTACTATCCCGATACACCCGATCCCGAGTTGTGTGAGTACCCTAGTTATTCATGGAGGCCTGATCACCCTTCCACGCAATACGAATCCCAACCCGGTGTTATGGATCCTCACAAGTTCCAACAGTCGTCATGGCAACCTTGTGCACCCATTCACGACCAGTTCCCTCACTATGCACCCAATGAGTATCAACCATTTGTCCATCACGAAAGAGATCCTTTCGTGTATGATGAACTTGGCCCCACTCCACACACTTCATACGAGTATTCTCCGTATATTCCTGATCATATCGAGTTGTGTCCACCTCAACCACTGCCACCACCCGTCACTCCACCACCACCATCCACATCCGCTCTCGAAAGCCTCATGCAAAAGTTCATACTCTAGCAAGAGCAAGCCACTCAAATTCAAACTCAAGCTCTCCAAAGGCTTGAACAATGATTAAATGAATTGGAGTGTGCGAGAGAGTCGGACATTCCCATGGATCCACCCATTATTGCATTTGAGTGTGATGATGATGTGTACTCTTGTGACACAGATTTTAAGTGTGACCAACCCTATCCTATCGAGAATCTCGAAGTTGAGACCATTCCATGGTACGGGCCTCAAGTTGACAATTGTGTTGACTTATCCATCGATAGTGAGACTGATCCAATCCCACCATGTCCACATGAACCCATCATTGTGGTTCCCACTCCCGAGATATCCAAAAATATGCCCGAGCTTTTACCTTATGCCCCAATTGCATATATCTCTGACATGCCGATATATTTTAGGTTAGCTCTGGCTACGAATGCTCACCATTTTCCCGAGATAGAATTCGTGATAGTTTCTAATTATCCGTATATGGATGATGTCCCAACATGCATGGCTCCCTTTGAGCCCAATATTTCTAGAGATTCCTCTATCTCCGATCTTGGTACCTCATTTGAACCAACCACCCCATTCACCGATGCTACTGTTATGGAGAAGTTGATCACTCCATCTTTAGAAACCACACTCCCTTGTGAGTATTCCTTTACGCCTCCCAATGAGTGTGTGTCTCCCACTCTTGAGTTGGATTATCTTCCCCCACCGTTTATCCCACCCGATACACTATTTATCCCACCTAATCCACCACCACCCATTATCCCTTCTATCCCACCACTTGGTTTGGATCTTGATTTTACACATTTCAAGTTTTCATCCACATTTTTAGATCCTAACCTAACACCATCACCCACTAACGAGAGTATTTGTGGTGATACTCTCCTATTTTGTGATACCGAGCTGCTAAACTTATGCCCGCCACTCTTTTGTGGTGTTGATTTTTCCCATCGACAGCTCCCTGGAGTGTCACGACGCAACCATTATCATCGCCCATTTATAAAATGGTCGTGCGATTTCAATGAGCCCCACCCCATTCCACTTTTTACACCATTCTGCCTCCCTCACCAACTTGAGCACCATGCTTATAAAGCCCTAGTCGCCCTTACCTTTAAGCTCAACAAGGCCCGTGGCCGATACCTCTTAACCCTTTCCACCCTCCCCTTAGCCCTTTTTCCCACCCGCCCTTGGACCACCGATGCTTTGCATCGTGTGATGCACTTTGCCATACAAGTTCATTGACCCTCTTCAGCCTTTATCCAATAAGACTGACGCTTCAGTCTTTTTGGGGGTGACTATCATCACCCAAATTTTTATGCCACCCCGTGCTTTCATAGATCTTATTTTTAGGGCGAGATTCCATCAGGCTGGCTTAAGACATTAAACTTAGCACTACCGGGAGGCAGCCCGCGTTTCTTGTACTAGTCCCATCCTATTTGGGGGTGCTGTTTCACATCACCCTATGCTTTACATGCTTTATAGACTTGTACACATTTTTCTCTTATCATTTATTCAGGTTTATTCTTGTCTACATCTTTCCACTTCATTAGCGATTGATCCTGGTAAACTCGTTCCTACCTTATGCTCTCAATTTTAAAAATCACTTTATCTAACATCGAGCATGGTGTTCCTTTTTGTTTGGGGATGGGGAATTTTATCAAAATTGTACCTCTTTTGAAAAATTTTGATTTTTAAACCTGATTCTTAAAAATTTCGTGCAGTTTCTTTCATCTCAATCATTGATGTGAATTTTCAATCATCCATCTTTCTAAGTCTAGGAATCAAGCTAGAGGATTTATATTTTTCTAATAGCTTATGTAATACGTAACAAGGCATGTTGCACTAAGAATTTCTAGACTCAACAAAAATGTGCGCACTTATCATGTCACTACGGTTTAGAGTTGAGGAGTACTACAATTCTAAAGAGAACCTTAAGGATCACTAGTAGAGACTTTAGCTTGTGAGATTCATGCCTTTCACCCTTTCAGAGTGTTTTATGTAATCTCCGAGTCACGAGTTGATTCAACTTCGTTTGGGTCCGCACTTTTAATTGTTGTATGATCTCATTATTTTTCATTAAATTTTTGTCTTGATCACTGAAAATGACATCACTTTCGAGTTGTAAGAAACACATGTCTTGAAATTTGTCCCGAATACTAGATTTTCACCCATTCACTTCACCAATTACATTACCATATTCTACCCTATTCACACATATTCCCCACACCATCACTTATCATCTCCATATCATATTTCATTTTCAAATAAAAGAGTGTTGATTCCAATTGTTAAATGTCTTCATTGTTAGCTTGAAAAGTGAGAGAAAAACAAAAAAATAGAAAGAAAAAAACAAAAAAACAAAAAAATAGAAAAAAATAGAGAAAAAGAAAAGAAAAATCGAAAAAAAGAAGAGAAAAGAAAAGAAAGAGAGTTTGTAGTTAGTAGTTGGTTTTGAAATAAAGACATTTGTTCGTCATAGTACCCTCTTCTCGCTCATCCACCATACATCCATCACTCATTATTCATCCATACATCACCATCCTACCTCATATCATCATATCTTTTCCATCTCATTTGCCCTCAGCCATTATCATCCATATTCCCCTAGGTGTTCAGGAAAATGAAAGTCAACGTGGTGAATAACTCGACGTTCTCACTATAGTGATTAGCATTCTTTCATGAGATCATTTTCTTTCTAATTGTTCATTCTTTCTTATGTGTGTGTGAGACGTTTGAACTTGCTTACATTTACTCACCTCCTCACACACAAGAGTGATACACAAACCCGTATCTCGAGAGTTCATTTTAGAGAGAGATATCCAGTGAGATTTAAAGTTGAAGCGTTGATTCCGAAGAGGCAATCTAGGAATTACTCTTGTGATACTCGACCCGTTTTGACTGATTCACACTACACACGTTGAGTTATAGGAAGGATGTGCCTTGAGTATTTACTTAGCTAAACTTTTTACACATTCTAGCTTGTATTTCTCAAAATATTTCTCATATGATGGATTGTGCGATTATTCTACGTCTAATAAGAGATTGACTTCATTTTTGCAAATAAGAATTTTGTGGTTATATTCCCTGCAAACCCTCACGAGACACAACTCGTCCTGTAGGGAAACCTATAGGTTTAAAGGCTTGTTGCACATGCCAAGTGCAATCCCAAGTGCCCGCGAAACTGGTACACTTTTGGTTACATATCTTTCTCTTTCTCTCTATATTATTGCTCGAGGACTAGCAACGCTCTGTTTGGGGGTGGTGTGATAAGCACCCAAAATTGTACAACTTATACCCCAAATAGACGTACTTTAGTTGCTAATTCTCAGCAATATGGGTCTTATGTGCTTAAATGTTTATCTTATAGGTCAAATGTCCATTTGCGGTGTCAAAAGCTATATATCGAGGCAAATGCGCATTTTATGGAGCTAATACCAATCCCGTAACCTCACCCGAGACCTAACCTAGCCTGACCCTACCCCGAAGCCCGTGTGTGTTTAGTTTGTGCCTTTTTAATATTTTTTTAGATTTTTAGTTTGAGTCATTTTTATTTTTAGGATTTATTTTAGATTTATTTAGTATTTTCTAGGTTTTATTTTCTATTTTTCTATTTTACTTTTATTAGTATAATTTTATTTAATTTTGATTTTTATTAGCTTTTAATTTAGTTTTATTTTATTAGGATTAGTTTTTAGGAGTTTATTATTAGTTTATTATATTTTATATTTAGGACTTTAGTTTTCATTTAGATTTTAAGTTTTTATTTCTTTTGTTTTATTTTAATTTTTATATAAGCTTAGGATTTTATTTTTTTAGTTTTAATATTTTTATTTTTAGTTAGATTTAATTTTTATTTTACTTTTTTTTATTTTAGTTGAGTCTTTATTATTTTAGTTAGGTATCCAAATTAAACACACACACACAAACTCCCCTACACCTAAACCCACTCACACCCATCCAAAGTGTACACCACACACACACCTAAACTAAACCACAAACCCATACCCATTTTACCATACACCCTCACACACCTTATCACCACTATCATCTTCATCCTCTCCACCCAACCACTCTCTCTCTCCTCAAACCTCCATAGCCACACCACCATTAAACCCATCTCTCTCATCACCTTCACAACCCAACAGCCCTCACCACCTGCTCCATTGTAAATCCGGCACTGCCCACAGCCTCTTCCGGCGGACATACACCCCCTCTCCGGAGAACTACAACCAACAACCCGAAAGCCACCAACCCAAAGTCCAAAACCCACAACCCATGTCCATACCCATTTACACCCATTTTCCTTTTTAAAACCTCAAACCCATTTACCTCCAAAGCCAAACACAATTTCCCTTATCTGTATAAAACCAAATTAAAACCCATGTGCAAAACTTATTCCCTTAAAACCCTTTACCCATTTTACCCCCAACTAACTACTTATCCCCTTTTTCCCAAACTACCCTCATGTGCACACAATTCAAATTTTTATTACCTCACACCTTTGCCATGGACATATGCTCACCCCATGCTCCTCTCACCATTTCCATACACACTCAAGCCAATTTCCAAAAATACCCCCATGCTCCATGTGCCTACTATAAATGAAGATGAAGACCCCATTTGAAAAAAAGCTTTTGAGATAGGAATTGTTAGAGAGAGAATTGTAGAGAGATAAACACCATTTTGTAAATAGTTTTTGTTTTTATTTTTTTTAGAGATTTAATTGTAAGTAATTCAATTGTATGGAAGATGATAGAGTTCAAATTGCCAATTTCAAGGAGACTTGTTGAAGATTTGTTCTCTTTCTCTACTCTTTTATTATATATGCCTTTGATTATTTGTTCATCATGTTTAATATCATGTTAGGCTAATCCCCTTTCAAGGGGTGGGGGAAACCCTTATTTGATGTTATTTTAGTTTAATTAGTTTGATTACCTGAAAATTCCCTTTGAATATTAATTTTGATCCCTCACCCTTAAATTTACGCCTAGAGAGAGGGTAAATAATTTCGAGAGAAAATCGAAATTCTAATTATAATACCCATTTTAGATTCGAACTAGAGATAGAGGTTTCTTAATTGTGGTATTATAACTTGAATTTCAACTCTAATTTATTTTCTAAGATTTACATAAGTTTTAATTGATCGATCCTAGCGGGTGATTAATTAAAAGGAGTGTAGATATATTTTTCTAGAGTTGTGGGGTGTTAAACTTAATTTTCTAAATGGTTACTGTTAAGATTACATTTGCAACGAGAGTTGATTCGTAATGTTGATATTAATTTGGAAGAATTCAATTAATGAAATTAATTCGTTAGAACAGCTAAAATTTGTGGTGTAATCCCACTTTTATTTACCTCACTCTATCTCTTATTTTAGTTTAGACTTTATTTTTTTATTTTAGTAACTTTCTAGTTAGTTGTTATCATATCACATTTAGTTTAGTTTAGTTTAAATCCTCACCTCACCCAATTGTTTTAATATTTAAAAATGCTAAAAAAAGTAGAAAAATGAAAAAGCACAAAAATAAAATAAAAAGTGAATTACAATTGAATTTGTCTCTAGCTTACCCCCTTGGAAGTGGATTGATACCCTTACTTACCGCTACACTTGAGTTATTATATATTTGTAGGTATTTGAAGTTTTGACTAACTTGGCTTTCAAACAACGATATACAAAAAGTAAAGTTATCATAGTTCATATGCCTAAGTAGTCAGACCCATACTCTCAAGAAACTCAGATTGGCCCAAGACCTATAAAGGTCAATGGAGGGGTTTTAATCATTGTTATTGATCATTAGGGTTTGAGAGTGGTGAGACAAAACACTATTCACATTTTTATTGAAGAGGGGTAGAGAGAGACCATCATATCTCATGTTTTAGCAAAGTTTTTCATCTCAAAAGGTTCCACCCACCTAACTAACTTTGGAGAGGATCATACACTATAATATCTCATAGTACAAAAGGTCTAATTAAGGTTTTTCGGATACCTTGGAGGGCAGGAAGGATTTCATCATCAACTACCTTTCTCTCCTCATACGAATCACAACAAGATTCGACATGGTATGAATTCTTGAAACCCTAAGTTTAATCTTTAAACCTAGTTCTTGTTTGCTTTTCAATGCATGATTAAAAAAATATCTTTAGGGCTGAAAGTTTTTTTCATTTAAATGTCAATCCCAAATTATTTTTCCCAACAGGAAGTGGTTTCAACTATTGTGTTATCATGTTTACAATCAACAAGTTTTTATACTCCTTGAAAATTAAAGATCAGATGGGATTACTATAAGAATATTATATCCAAAATAAATTCTTCTTGCTCCCCCATCTTTAAGAAAGGCAACACGGTTGCATACAAACTTTCTAAACATAGTTGTGGAATGTGCCGATGTTTTGCAAAAGATGGTAGTAGATGATTCTCTTCATCTTCCCAATTACATATTTACTTTATATGTTAGTTACTCTATGTTTTTTATTTTACCATTTTTACCATTGCTCTTTTACAATTTGGGCTTAGCTTTCTTTATTTTTCTCTAGGGTTGTACATACTTCTTTCATTTTTTTCATAAATTCCTCCAATTTTAGGGATTTTCCTAAATTGGAGTAACTAATATATATATATATATATATAATGCTCTTGTGCGGACTAGTCCGCATTTTAAAAGTGCGGACCAGACACGTGTCGCCTGATGGTGAACCTAGAAATTATCGGCTAAATTATAGGCACACTCTCTCCCTTTTCTGGGCTCACCGCCAGGTGACACATATCCGGTAGGTATTCTTAAAATGAGGACTAGTCCGCACAAGAGAAGTATTGTGTATATATATATATATATATATATATATATATATATATATATATATATATATATATATATATATATATATATATATATAGAGAGAGAGAGAGAGAGAGAGAGAGAGAGAGAATATACGGAAGAAGAGTTTTAAAAAAACACAATGTTTTGTAATTTTATGCTAAAATGTGGTTATTACTTACTAAATGAGGTGTATATTGGACACTATAAACCTAAATATGAGCTAGTTAATGGTCGACTAATGAAATCCGTCAAATTGAGATCCAAACTCTAAGAAGTGAAAATTATGGGGGTAACTAAATAACAAATAATTAATAGAGGCCAAACACCAAATAACCCTATATTTTAATTTGTGTAGTTTTTATTTGTTGTCGCTTTATTCGGACTTTTCTCTACTCTCATATAATGGGCGCAAACTCTTAACATTTGATTTGGTCAAACATGTCAAAGCCCTTTTAACATAGGGCTTACAAAATTTAATTTACGAGGGCAATTGGATTCTTAGTTAAAAATAATTCCCTCTCATGTTCCCATACACATCACGATAACTATAATGCATAGTAGACATTCTAAAGTTAGGTTTATTATTGGCTTTCTTAAAATATTTTTCATTTAATTGATTAAAGTTCAAAAAACTTATTGGCGGGACCTAACAAATACCCCTTTTGTGATTATTCCCTTTAATGTGAGATTTTAAGGTAGAATGGCTAGTGTCCATATCATTCTTTAGTTCTATCTTAAGTTCATCAATGTTAGTTTCTTTGGCAAACTTAATCACATCACGATAGCTATAGTAAATAGTAGACGTTCTAAGGTTAGGTTTATTATTGTTTTCTTGAAATATTTTTCATATAATGGATTAAAGTTGAAAATAACTTATTGGGAGAACCTAACGAATGCCCCTTTAAATTATTCCCTTTAATTTGAGATTTTGAGGTCGAATGGCTAGTAACCATATCATTCTTAAGTTCCAGGTTTAGTTCATCAACCTTAGTTGCTTTTATAAGCTTAATCTATTTAGTTGCAATTTTAAAAGAGGTGATTTCATCTACTCTCGTAACTTGGTGACTTTATAGTAACTGAGATACAATCTAAGTCTTTTGAGTCTTAACTTAAGTGATGAGGTACACTTTCTTAGCACGACGTATAAATAAGACACCGATGGCGCTAATTGTGATGAGTAAATGTGGTTGGTGGTGTTTTTTTATTGGTGGTATCTTGTGTTGTTTGACTTTTTTTGGACATATCTTTAGACCTCCTTTTGTTGTTAATGATTTTTCTGAAGTTTTGGTACTTTAGGAGTTATAATGGTTTTGTATGTATATTTCATATATAATGTGATCGTAAACTCTAATTATGTGTATCTTTTGGGATGATACTTTATGTAACTTGTTGTGGCTACATATTAATTTAGTTATTATGATATATTATGGTTGGGAATAATATTGATTTTATCTTTCATGCCATATGTCATTTAGCTCGTATATTCTTGTTTAGTTAGTTGTTTCATTTTTTTCATACATTATGATTAATAGAATTCCACTTCTTTACGAAATATCCTACCTTAATTAATTTTATATGAAAATTTTCATTTTGTCCTTTACATACCTATTTTTTAATTCAAGCTTATTTCATTTATCAATCATGTGAGTGAAATAAATATCACAATAGAGATCCATGAAAATAATTATAAATGCAGAAAGTAAAGATCACACACACAACAACGATTTATGTGGTTATG
This sequence comes from Sambucus nigra, assembly GCA_949130495.1. NCBI lineage: Eukaryota > Viridiplantae > Streptophyta > Magnoliopsida > Dipsacales > Adoxaceae > Sambucus > Sambucus nigra. Next base: position 496,758,064 of record OX422208.1, on the reverse strand, counting down.
CAACTTGCCTACATCCACTCAAAGGTTATTATGTTCTTATTAGTGTCTCTCAATTCTTGAGGTTCCATCCATTTGCCCCAGGTTAGGGTTTATAATTTTAGATGTGTAAAACAAGAGATTGAGTTGCACAAGTAACTCAATTAGATCATGGATAACTCGTGGTGTTCGTGAATATCCTCTCTGAGATTGTTGGTAACCGATTGAGTATATCCTTGTGTATTTAAGAGAATGTCAAATACATGTGTCTTTAATGAATAATTGATTTAGGTCGAGCAATCCTCTTATCGATGTTAGGCTGGTCGGCTACTCTCTTGGGCTAAAAATTAGTGAGCCCCCACAAATCCCATGACAAAAAGGGGGAGAATTTTGAATTGAGTGGGAGTTCTATTTATTGATATTAAGACATTTTTTATATGAAAATGAGATAGGGGAGTATATTCATATAAGAGGAGAAGGACAATACATAATTTTTATATCTTAGGATATGTACTTATTAGACATTTAATATACTTTATGTTATTTTGATGATTCAAACTTGATGATGATATATCTTATTCATCACAGTCACATCCTTGTTATTTTTCATTCGTATATACATTGGTATTATAACACATTATCAGGAATAAGTGATCACTTTGGTTATGTTGGGTTTTTGTAGTTGAGATTATAGATGTTATATTAACCTTTTGCCTTTGGCCAGGCTTTGTTATGAGTCATATATTGGTAGATTTACTTCTTTTACTTGTAAAAAATTTTCTTTGTGTATTTTATCACAATATATACATAGTGTTATATTGTAATAGTATGTGTATATTTATGTGCCCTAATTTATTTGGATTGTTTTATCCTAGTTTCAAAAATACACTTCGAGGTTTTAGTCCTTGAGGTCATTTTGAAAAATCTTTACATCAAAATATACTCATAGAACTTCATCAAACTTCACCCCAACATCCTTCATGTTCATATCCTTGAGAATGACACTTTAGGTTGAGGTAAAAGGACTTAAAGGACCTATTTAACACTTTTGTCACATTCAAATTAAATTTTTATAGCTGTAAATTTGGTTGCGTTTTCTTATGGATATTTTGTGGTATTTGTGATATAAGTATGTTAATATATTTTTATATATACAAATTATTTTGAATAAAGTTGCACAAGTATATCATATGAATAAGTGGTTTTTAGTATAAGTATTCATAGCCCTTTTTGTCGAAGTATGAGACCTATTGCTACAGAATCACTTCAGTGAAGGCAAGCTTTGTTGGTCACGAGCCCATGTAGATATTTTGGTAATGTTCTCTATGGCTTACATCTCTTTAGCGAAGCTCATTCTCTCTTCAAAGAAGGAGTTCGTGGGTCGCAATGTTTCTTGGAAAAGAAAATATTTTTAAATATCGTGTTCCTTTCAGTGAGATTTACTGCAAATCCATGTTTCAACCATATGTTTTGGACTTACTTGACTAAACCTTTGATAAAGAGTCTAGTCTTATCTACTTTTACCCTTACGCTTCTCTTGCAATATAGAGACTGTATTTAGGTAAGATTTTCCTCATTATTGTAATAGCACGTATTTTTTAGAATTGGATTTAGTGGGGGGTATGACTCTTCAGGCCGCGTTTTTGTTTTCTTTTAAAGAGCACTCTGAGGATTTATTTTTCATACGCATATAGACTTTTTTCCTAATACAAAACACAAAGAACCCTATTATTTTAACCTCAAACTCCATTAAAAAAAACCTTTAACCCTATATTTGAATGATTTATAATGGGATTTTGAAGAAACCCAAAGAAGATAAATTGGGGCTTTTTGAAAGAAAAACAACATGTTTTATACCATTTTTTAATAATGCTTTTGTAAGACAAGAATATTTCTATATTTCCCCTTAATTAATATTTGATTTAAATGTTTCCTAAACTGTCATTATGAATGTAATATGATTAGGTACCCAATTAGGGTAAGTGACAACCTACCTAAAAACCAGTCTTATGAATGTATTGAAATGGATTTAATACCTAAAATCTCGCATGCTTAGAATATTGGGCTTTGTTGGTATGGGAATTGGACTGAATCGCATGTAAAATTTATATAAGTCTCGAAATATGTTAAGGTTTATGAAATCATATAGAATAAGCATTCAATCACTAATAAAATATCATATAAAAAGTCTATTTCTTTAGATTGTGAAGATTCTAGGGTTTCGTCCTAAGGTTACATGGCCTTTCCTCCTACCACCAATGTGGAGGTAGACAATATCTACCCTAATTCTCCTGAAAACTTGTTGTTCCGGATATTTATCTTAGAAAATAAAAAATAATAATAATTTTAAAAAACAAAACAAATAAATAATAATTATATAATATTTATTAACAGTAAGAAAAGAAACTTACAAGTAATCTGTTAAACGAAACTAACGATACTTACTTGAAATTTGATAATAGAATTCAAGTCCAACGAATTCACGTTGTGTCCTTAATATGACTGTGCTCCCTCAATGGTGCTCAAGGTTGTAAGTAATTGTCTCACGGGATAAAATAGATTTTTCGTTCTTGATGATAACAACACTTCAAACTATCAAGGCTTCGACAAATTCAACAAATTTTTGTACTTAGAACACCAAATTCTACTTCGAACAGGAGTAGAATTATGAATACAGAATGCATGAAAGAGAGAGGATGGGTAGGAAATTTTCGATGTGAAAAACTAAGTCTAAAAGACTCCTTTTATAGTATTGTCCAAGGCCATTTGAACAGGCACCATGTCTTTTCACAAACAGTCACACTCTTTCACTAAACAATTGAGTGTTTAGTTTTAATTAAGGAGGACATACCATTTTATAATTAATTAAAACATATTTTAATTAATTAAAATTTTCACTCGAAAAGATTTGACTGTTGATTAATATTTTCACGAATTAATTAAAGCCAAAACATCCCCAAATAAGTTGGGTAATTAAAACTTGGTCCAAAAAATTTAAAAATATTATACTCCATTAGCCCAGCCCCAAAACCCGGACACGGGCATGGGTCGAGTTGAGCCGGTCGGACGGAAGAAGGATGGTGGTGGCACGCGCGCATGTGGGCATTTCGCCTAAAGTCCACGTATGCATCATAGGTCCTTTCCTCCTCAAAGAGCTGGGATACCTCCAAATCATCCAAGATTTAGTCCCAAACTAGGAGTATATTAAGTCTTCGCTTTTTCCACATTCTTCCAATGTGGGACAAAAGTCATACGCTAAGTTTAATACATACTTACCATCTTAAGTGGGTGACTTTGGGGACAATTTTCTCATTAAATACTCAATGAGTTTAAATATGTAAATGTACCAAGTTATACTCCTCTTGGAGGAGGACATGATTGTGCTACGTCCTGCTAAAATCGACATGCGAGTCCCAGTCCAATTTTGATCTCAAAGTAGCTTAATTGTGACTTATTTAAACCTATTTCCATCAATCCCCCACATTAATGAAAAATTGGCTTTGTCTACCATTTAATAGAAAAAACGTATCCAGGTTTGAGTACAGTAGAAGAAAACTATATTAGCATAAGTAGCCATTGGTTTTGAACTTTCCCTAGTGAGAATCTATCAGATTTACTTAGTTAATTAATGGGAAAGATGACTTTAACATTGAGCCATTTTTATAAACTAAGAAAACAGAAGTCACACAGTTCCCTTCGAACACTGTTGTTTCTCATGTCTGTGCTCACCTTGGCCTTAAATATCGCTTGCTTCATGAGTGTTTTAGAGAATTTTATCTTCCCAAACTCTTATACAAGCGGCCCTCCTCACTCATATGGGTGACTTCTATAAAGAGCATCCTGTAATACCCCACTTGAACATATCGCGATATAGAAGTAATTAAAAGCATAACTTATCATAAATCTCACGGCAGCTGTGAAATATCTCATAGTAGGAATGGGTTAGAGTATTTATATCTCTGTAGTTCATTCTGAGTCATATATAGTTTGGTTGTCCCTTTGAACCTAGATCTTAGGATCTCCGGTCCACTAGGTTGGGTTGCCACCATAGCGACTCTTAGTTAGTTCATAGGCATTAGGCATTAAGCCCATTACCTTTGATGATTTTTCTACTAGCTCTCCAGTTAAGCCTTTGGTAAGAGGATTCGCAATATTATCTTTTAACTTAACATTGTCAATAAAGATAATTACATTAGAGATTAGTTACCTAACAGTATTATGTCTTGTAAAAGCTATGTGTGATACTTTATTAAACTGAATTCGCAAATTTCCATGTTAACCTTATTTAATCGGTGACAAATATTATATCAAATTAATTCAGCCCCTAAACATGCAACTACGTGTGTGTGTGTGTGTGTCAAACCATCATAAATAAAATTGCTAACTCATAAATTTCAGGAAAAATTCCTTTCGGGCAAAACCTTTATTTCACTATAAAATAGCAAATCGCAACTTACAAAGATTACTATGAAATCTGCAATGAAATCCCGCAAGAATCCACAAAGACATGCAGTCTTGAGTCTGCAATAGAACAATCGCAACAGTCCACATTAACACACAATCCAAATCAACCAGGAACACCCGCGATCACTCCCAATTGACACACAGTCGTCAGCCGTAGATTTACCCTCTCTAAAAGAGAAAACCTCAACAAGATTTTATCTTAGCTTCCAAAACAATTCACATAAAGATTGAGACGTTTTATGAATTGAAAACAAAGCTAAAACTCTCAAAAGTGAGAACATAAACGTTTCTGCCAAAGCAGTTTTCGTAGAACAGAATTCTCAGGTCTACTGAACCCAAATAAATTTGTTTAACACGCTATTAATATAAACATTAAGGCGGTGTGTCGCTCGAACGAAATAGGCAGGTCGCTCGAATGGTGACACACGTCGCTCGAACGAGATTCACGCGACATAGCTCTGTCGCTCGAATGAGATTAGATAAAAAAATAAATTTTTAATTCGTATCTAAAAATATGCCTCAACACTTAGAAAAATATTTTTGACGAAAAACTCCGCTCCAACACTTAAAAAATATTTTCTAAAAAATATCCCAACACTCCAAGTGAAATGTTAAGGTACTTAAACACAACCTTACCAAAATTAATCTCACGGAGGCTTGAATGTTGAAGAAATTTGATAATTGGATCCCTCTGGATGCATGATTGAACTTAAATAAGTCTTCGACGGTTGTAGCGGTATACAACATACTCAAATGTAAACAGGATAATGAAATAATGTCCTTACATGTCTACGAAGAATGTGTTTAGATTACCGTTATATATGGTATTATGTGCCTTTCTAATTTCTGATTAGTTGTCACGGTGCATACAATTAGTAGGCACAGGCTTAACCCAATTTGGAATATCCTATAAAAAGTTTATTAGCCATTCGTCTTCTTCTCTATCTTTATCCAAAGCAATAAATTTAGATTCCATAGTAGATATTGTAATACGTGTTTATTTTGAGGATTTTTAAAATACGGATACATCACTATGAGTAAATATATATCCACTAGTGGTCTTAGACTCCATCGAATCATAAATCCGATTAGCATCACTGTACCCTTCAAGTACAGTTGGATATCTAGTGTAGTGCAGTCCGAAGTTTTTGGTATGTTGTAATACCCTAAAAATCTAACAATGGATTTCTAATGCTCACTACTTAGATTACTCGTATAACGACTTAGTCTACTTGTGCAATAGGTTATATCCGATCTGGTGCAGTTCATGACATACATGAGACTTCCTATTATACGAGAACACTCTAGTTGTAATATGCTTTCACCATTGTCCGTGGTGAGGTGAATGTTAGCATCAACCGGTGTTTTAATTGGTATAATATTACACTTCTTGAATTTATCAAGTATTTTCTCAACGTAATGTGTTTGAGATAATATTAAACCACCAGTTGTCTTAGAAATTTTAATTCATAAAATAACATCAGCAACACCCATGTCCTTCATTTAGAAATTATTAATTAACATTCTTTTGGTAGCTTTGATTATGCTATCATTACTTCAAATTATAAGCATATCATCAAAGTATAGACACACTATAACGTACCCATTTTTAGTGATCTTGACATATACACATTTGGCACACTCATTGATCTTGAATCCATTTGGCATCATGACATTGTCAAACTTAGCATGCCATTATTTGGGAGCTTGCTTCAACCTATAAAGAGATTTGACAAATCGACAAACCTTTTTATCTTGTCCAGAAGAAATACCCTTTGGGTTCTTCCATATATATCTCTTCGTCTAATTCCCCATTTAAGAATGTTGTTTTTACATCCATTTGATGTATTTGGAGTCCATTTAATGCTGTTATTGCTATTAACATTCGTATGGATGTAAATTTTGTAACTGGTGAATAAATATCAAAGTAAACTAGTCCTTCTATTTGCGTATAACCTTTTGCTACAAGTCTTGCTTTATATTTTTCAGATGAACCATCTGCTTTTATCTTCCCTTTGAAGATCCACAAGTCGCCTATTAGCTTGTTATCGGGTGAAAGATCCACCACTTTCAATGTGTAGTTTTGCAGTATGGATTCAATTCACTATGAAAAACCTATTTCCAATAAGAAGCCTCGAGAGATGGCATTGCTTCCTTAAATGTTTGTTGTTCATTTTCTAATAAATACGTTACAAAATCTAGACCAAATGACCTTGACTTCCTTGACCCTTTACTATGCCTACGTTCATTCTCATGTATAGCATTATTACATATAATCTTTTAATCGATAGTTGTGTCATCATGAGGTCTTTTATATAAATTCGATTCACTTTGCATGCTACAAGGAAAAATGTTTCCAAAAAATGAAGCGTCCCTAGATTCAATAATCGTATTAATATGCATAACGAGAATATCAAATTTATGGACAAGAAATCACTATGAAATTTTATTATTACCATAACCAATAAATATGCAATCAATGGTCTTTGGTCCTATCTTAAACTTTTTAGTTTTATGTACCGTTATCTTTGCCAAATACTCCCACACTTTTAAGTATTTATAGTTAGGTCGATGACCTTTCCATAGTTTATAAGGTATATTGTGGATTTTCTTATGAGATATTTTATTGAGAATATAGTTGGCGGAAAGCAATGCTTCCCCTCACATATTCTATGGTAGACCAGAACTTATCAACATAGCATTCATCATTTATTTTAATGTTTAATTTTTGTGTTCAGCAATACCATTAGATTTATGTGAATAAGGAGCAGTAGTTTGGTGAATGATTCCATGTTCCAAACAAAATTTTACAAAAAGGGATTCATATTCACCACCTTTATTTCTTCTTATTTCTTTAATCTTTTTGCTAAGTTGATTCTCAACTTCAGTCTTGTAGTGTTTGAACACTTCAATTGCCTCATTTTTTTCTTCGATACGAATATACATAACAAAATCGAGTGCAATCATCAATAAAAGTAATGCGATACTTTTTACCACCTCTAGTTTGTACAAATTTCAAATCGCATATATCGGTGTGTCCAAAGGTTTGGTACTTCTTTCGACTGAATGAAAGGGTGTTCTTGGCATTTTTTATTCTACACATACTTCATGTTTATGATTAGGATCCTATTCATATTTAGGCAAGAAATTTACAGAAATTAATCTCCGCAATGTATTATAATTAACATGTACTAATTATTCATGCCAAATATTGAAGGACTCAAGCAAGTAAGAAGAAACATATTTGTTACTATTATTTGGTACCACGGTTATTACATTCATTTTGAAGAGCCCATCGCTGAGATAGCCCTTGCCTACATACATGTCATTTCTAGTAAGGACAAATTTGTCCGATATAAATACTAACTTAAAACATTTTTTACTTATTAAAGATCTGGAAGTTAAATTCTTGCAAATATCCGGCATATGAAGCACATCGTTAAGAGTGAGTTATTTGCCGCTTTTCATATTCAGCACCACCTTTCCACATCCTTCAACCTTCGAAGTTAAAGCATTTCCCATGTGCAGTTGTTCATCATTTTCAACGAAGTTGAAAGAGGTAAACATCTATTTATTGGCATATATATGGCACGTAACATCATTGTCAACCTACCATTCTTTGTTGCTGCCGACGAAGTTGCATTCAGAAACCACATCAGAGAGGTTGATGCCATTAACATATGTTGATAGATCATCGACTTCCGTTACATTTGCTTGAACATTTGGTTTATTTACATTCTTTGGTTTTTGACAGTCCCTAGAGTGATGCCCGAGTTTCCCACAATTGTAATATTTGCCTTTAAATTTCTTAGTACTTTTAGATTAATCGCTTTAACATTATCCATGTTCTTTTCTTTTTGTTATCTTTTGATCGGGCTTCCACTACATTAGCCTTAGACTCAAAGGATTGATATCCTCTATTTCTTTACTCAGATTTTCGGTTGTCTTCTTTTATTCTCAAACGGACAATTAATTCCTCAAGTTTCATCTATTTAAGTTTATGTTTTAAGTAATTTTTGAATTCTTTCCAAGAAGGTGGCAATTTTTCAATAATTGCAACCACTTGAAATAATTCATTAAGAGACATACTCTCAGCATGAATATCATGAAGATTAACTTGAAGTTCTTGAACTTGAGATATCACGGTTCTAACATGCACCATTTTATAATCCGAGAAATGATTGATAATGAATTTCTTCGTGTCGGTATCCTTGGTTTTATATTTGGTGTCTAAAGACTTCCAAAGTTCTTTAGTTGATTTAGCATTACAATACACACTATATAGTGTATTGTCAGGTCCATTTAAAACATAATTTCTACACAAGAAATTAGTGTATTTCCACACATCAAGTGTAGCGACTTTCTCTATACTCGTCTCATTTTCATAAAGAGTGGGAGATTCTTCATCGAGGAATTTAGCCAGATTCAAAGTTGTCAAATAAAATTTCATTTTCTATTATCAACACTTAAAATCCATGCCATTGAATTTTTTAGGTTTTTCCCCCAATGGTGTTCCAATTATAGGGACAACAAGGTTACTAAAGGACATAACTATTTTTATTACAAAAACAGAATATATATATTTTTCATAATTACAATAGTAACTGATGATGCTATAAATAGCAACACTAGATCAAGGTGTAAGTGAGCTCGAATAGGCGTAATATAGCAACACATAAACAATATAAATGTAGAAAGAGATGAGGGGAAGAGTAATTGAGACAGCAATTTAAGTGGTTCAACCTATCTAGGCCTACGTCTACTGTGCAGGTAAGTGATCTTCACTATAAAAGAAGGGATCTAATGGCCTTGTGATACAATACACTCACTTTATCTCTCTATTGTGTATTTTGATAGAGCTTCAGCTAGGGTTTGTAATCGAGGACCCCTTTACAAGGTAACAGAATACAAGTATATATAGTGCCTGGCGGTGTAGTGTACCCCTAGGCATGCAATGAGCATGTGTAGGATAATCTAGCCAATCTAGTGAAGCCACCTGCCATTGTCATATGTAGAGGATGGTGATGAAATATTCCCTCATGTGTGAAGGAGATCTTGCTATAATGGTTTTTCCTACGTGGGATCTGTAACCCACGTGCACTATTCTAGGCGTGCCCTATTCCACGCACCCTGCCAGGTATCATTGTCCGCCATGATGGGTTGGTCGAGGCCGAGAGGACTTGATGCTGAGAAGGCCTACGTAGCTAATTGTGGTCATATTCTGAGACAAGGATGAGGTCGAGTCTCTATCATAGACGAGGACGAGGCTGAGTCACTATCTTGGATGAGGCCGAGGCACTATGTGATGAGCTATGAGACCTAGGACGAGGAAGAGGATGAGGTCGAGGCCGAGTTGATGAGTCAGTCCCCTGATGGGAGTCCTCCTTGGTCTCTGATGTAGTCACTATATGATGAGACTTTGGAATTATGAGTCAACATATAGGCCGAGGCCGATGTCTTTTGTGCCGACCCCTAGGCTGAGGTACCAAGTTCGCTGCCTGATGATCAAGGTATTCGCCATGATGTCTGAGGTTACCAATAACAAACTGATGATCTTCTGCTTATAAGTACAAATGTAGTCTCAGCTGAAGTGATCAAGACGACCCCACCAATGATTAAGCCGTGACCGACTCAACTGAGGTCAACCCTTATCTGGATGACCCCGCCAATGATTAAGCTGTGGCCGACCCTACCGAGGCCGACCCTTATCTGGACAACCCCACCAATGATTAAGCCTTGGCTGACCCTTATCTAGACGGCCCCACCAATGATTAAGCCGTGGTCGACCCTATTGAGGCCGAACCTTAGCTGAACGACCTCGCCAATGATATGTGAGGTTCTTGTGTCGACTCGATCGTAAGATATGATGCTCATCATCCTAAGATACGAGGGTACATTTTGGCCATATCAATTACCTCCTAGCCCTTAGCCTTTAATATTGTTGTAAGGTTGAGGGATAAAGTGTCTTTGCGCTGAGAAGTTGAGTCAGTCCTCTGGTAGGAAAGTTTCTAGATCTGTGTACGAACCTTTGATTGTGACTTCCATGCTAAGCTACTTTCAATCGGCATTCATCCTCCAGGTAGTGGACGAGGCCGAGGGTACTTGATTCCTAAGACCTATGACGCTGGAATCTATAGTTGTACTCTGAAATGATGAGGAGACCTTTTGAGGATGGGTTCAAGGCCAAGGAAGAATCCTTGTGAGGACGGTTACATGGACAAATCATTACTTCAACAAACTGATGGTTTTGTTGGTTGTCCTTAGCCGAGGGGGTCTATTATGAGACAAGTCTGAGATAATGAGTTAGTCCTCTGGTGGGACGGTTGCTGGTACTGAGGTCATCGTACGTGCTATTATTAATGAGGCTAAGGAGACATAAGGCCATTGATGTCGTCACTGCATGATAAAGCCGAGTCGAGGCCTCCAACGCCGACCCCCAAGACGAGTCATAATACCTCTTTGTCTAATGATTGTTAAGGTCGGCCTTGGCCGAGTGCTGTCTTATGAACCATCTCTATAGGACCATTGATTGTGACCAATACCCCTCTTCTTGTAATTCCTTTTTGTTGTGTTGAGTGTGCTTGCTTTTGTCTAGTGATTGTAGTATCTTCTCATTTTAAGTATGAGATCACCAAGTTAATGATGTTTCAGATATGAGGCCACCAAGTTAATGATGTTTGTCTCAGTTCACCAAGTTAATGATGTTTGAAGATATGAGGCCATCACGACTCAGTTCACCAAGTTAATGATGTTTCAAGATATGAGGCCACCAAGTTAATGATGTTAACTCTCATGTCACCAAGTTAATGATATTTCATATATGAGATCACCAAGTTAATAATGTTTGTCTCAATTCACCAAGTTAATGATGTTTCAAGATATGAGGCCACCAAGTTAACGATATTAACTCTCATATCACCAAGTTTGAGGCCACCAAGTTAATGTTGTTAACTCTCATGTCACCAAGTTAATGATGTTTCAAGATATGAGGCCACTAAGTTAATGATGTTAACTCTCATGTCACCAAGTTAATGATGTTTCAAGATATGAGGCAACCAAGTTAATATTGTTAACTCTCATGTCACCAAGTTAATGATGTTTCAAGATATGAGGCCAATAAGTTAATGATGTTTGTGTTTTTTTAAGTATGATATCACCAAGTGAATGATGTTAACTCTCATGTAGTCAAGTTAATGATGTTTCAAGATATGAGATCACCAAGTTAATGGTGTTTGTCTTTACTCTTCTCGTACTTGGTCGGGTTGAGCATAACTAAATAAATAATTTTTCAAATTTGAAATTCACCAAATTATGGTGTTAGACCATGTCCCCTCTCGTCATTTTGAGAGTGTATGGATGAGGGTCATCTCATCCATATACTGTCTTTTCACTAAGAGGAGCATAAAATGATCTTTTAATTTGAATTCACCAAATTATGATGTTCTTCCACGTCCCCTCTCGTCGTCTTGAGAGTGTATGGGTGAGGGCCGTCTCCCATATATTATCTTTTCGTTGAGAGGGTTTCTCACCAAAATGATGATGTTTTATAGTTTAAGATAACTTGAACCATGCAGTATAAAACTTCGTATGAAAAGAATCTGATAGAACACATACCATTTTTCATTGACTTTTGTTGTGATGCAAATAATTGAAATATTAAAGCTCACTTGGCAGGGGTTACATTTGTACAACTGAAGGATAATTGATGATTATCTGTTGCTATCAGCTTTGTACATACAGATCTGGATGAGGCCCATCAGTTTGTGCCCAACAGCTGAACTGTCGATGGTCATATACATCAAAGTAAATTATTTCAACCGACCTTTTGGGGCAACGTCCTTTGGTGGGAGATCGGGGTCAGTTTCATCATCATCAGATTCTTTATCTTCTTTATAGGCATGTCATCTCATCCTTTCATCTCTTGGGCCACCTTGGCCTCTTTTGGCCATCCTCCTTGGGACCACTTCGGTCAATGTACTTCCAAAATTTCCCTTGTTTGAGCATTTTTTCAATCTCATCTTTCAATGCAAAGTATTTGTCGGTTCTATGGCCATATTCCTGGTGAAAGTCCCACCATTTATTTTTGTCCCTCGTATGGGGAGGGTCTTTGAGCTTCTCGGGACAACTCAGAAAAATATCATATTTGATTCAATTCAGTATCATATCTGGGTTGACCGTCAATAGAGTATAATTAGCAAACTTTTCATCCACCGACCTCTTCTTATCATCCTTGTTCTTTTTTTGGAACTTGCCTTCAGAGATTATTCCCTTCTCATCCTCATACTCATCAACTATTGCCTCTTAAGCATTCATGATCTTTCCAATTGTTGCAAGTAACTCGTTTATTGACTTAGGAAGGTCTTCAGCTAGCTTCCATAATAACTTTCCCTTCTGGAGGCCTCCTATGAGGGCTATCATTGTTATGCTTTCCTCATAGTCTTCTACTTCCACCCTCTCTTTGTTGAACCTAGCAATGTAATCTCTCAGACTCTCATTCTTCCCCTACTTGACATAAAGCAGATGAGTCATCTTTTTCTAAGGTCTGACCCCAAAGCAAAAGTTATGGATAAATCGCTCGGCCAACTGCTTGAATCTCCCAATAGAGTTCTTTAGAAGTGAGGTAAACTAAACGTGAGCAGCCCCTGTCAAAGTTCTTGAAAAAGCACAACATTTCATCTCGTCTGAGATGGAATAAATATCGACTGCTGATTGATACATTTTAATGTGGTGGATAGAATTAGTGCTTTCATCATACCTGGGAGTTACGACAGGCGGCTTGAACTAAGCTAGGGTTAGGAAGTTATCTATCTTCATAATGAATGGTAATCCCTCTGAGTACCCCCTTTACAGAGGGTCTCGACTCTTCAGAATATCCCTGATCTTATCCTCAAGCCTTTGAATTGAATCATTCCAGGGTTTCGCAACATCGTCCTAGCCGAGGTTATCCCCTGCCACCTCTAAGGGCTATATTGAAGGTTCCCCTACTGCCGAGCGATGTCGGCTATTGACTTACCCCTGAACTACATCTTGGCCATGTGGGGGTCGGCAGTCAGCACCTTCTCTCCTAGACCCAGCAAGGCTTCTTAACCTATTTAGGTCATCCATGTTGGGGTCGGCAATCAGGTCATTGACTGGGCCGAGACTTTCAAAGGTCGACCCTTATCTTAGTCGATCAAACGCCGAACCTCTTGGGCGAACATCAGGATTCTGTCTCCTACACATTCCTCGGCTCTCTTGGAGGGGTCATACAGTATTTTTGGAATCTAATATGGCTCCCAACATTCTACTGGATCATCATCGACCTCCACATCATCATACTGGTCCTCAAGGCAAGGATGACCTTACCTCCCCAGGCGTAAATGACTAGGGTCAGCAATGTCCCTCCACCAATGGAGAGGAGGAAGATCCTTGTGTGGTGCCTAGGGTGGTCCCCTGGATTCTTATTGTCCTTGTGAAGCTACCGGAGTAATCATCTCCAGTGAGACTCATGATGGTCTTATCGTCATATTTTGGCTAAGAGTAGTGAACTGCTCTTGTATCACTTGCTGGCTGGACACCAAGGATTTTAAGGCTGCTGCCACCTCATCCATCTCGGAGAGAGGTGGTGCTTGACTGGAACTAGGTCCTCCTCCACCAGCTGGTAGAGGAGATGGTGGTAATTCAGGTTCCCTGTGTTGTCGCAAAATTTAAGCTGTGATTAAAAGACTGGTGATCTTGAGAACCTTATTGGATCTCTTTCAATGGAAAATAACTCCTCGCAAGGGGGAGTACTGGTTCACCACCAAAGTCTTCGGTGAGGCCAGGCTACAAAAAGGAAGAGATGAAGCTTCTCGTTCCCACAAATGGCGCCAAACTGATGATGCTATAAATAGCACCACCGGATCAAGGTGTAGTTGAGCTCAAATAAACGTAAAAATGGCAACACATAAACAACATAAATGTAGAAAAAGATGATGAGAAGAGGAATTGAGACAGCAATTTAAGTGGTTCAGCCTATTTAGGCCTAAGTCCACTGTACAGGTGAGTGATCTTCACTATAAAAGAAGGGCTCTAATGGCCTTGTGATACAATACACTCACTTTCTCTATCTACTGTGGATTTTGATAGAGCTTTAGCTAGGGTTTGTAATCGAGGACCCCTTTATAAGGTAGGAGAATATAAGTATATATAGTGCCTGGGGGTGTAGTGTACCCCTAGGCATGCAATGAGCATGTGTAGGATGATCTAGCCAATCTAGTGAAGCCACCTGTCACTATCACATGTAGAGGATGGTGATAAAATATTCCCTCACGTGTGAACGAGATCTTACTATAGCGATTTTGCCTACGTAGGATCCATAACCCACGCGCACTGTTCCATGCGTTCCCTATTCCATGTGCCCTGCCAGGTATCCATGTCGGCCATGATGGGCTGGCCGACGCCGAGATGACCTTGATGCTGAGAAGGCCTATATAGCTAATTATGGTCATATTCTGAGATAAGGACGAGTCCGAGTCTCTATCATAGACGAGGACGAGGATGAGTCAATATCTTAGATGATGTTGAGGCACTATGTGATGAGTTATGAGACCTAGGATGTGGCCGAGGCCAAGATCGATTTGATGAGTCAATCCCCTAATAGGAGTCCTCATTGGTCTCTAATGTAGTCACTGTATGATGATACTTTAGAGTTATGAGTCAACATATAGGACGGAGTCAACATCTTCTGTGCCGACCCCTAGGTCGAGGTACCAAGTTCGCTGCTTGATGATCAAGGTAGCTGCCATGATGTCTGAGGTTTCCAATAACAGACTGATGATCTTGCGCTGATATGTACAAATGTTGTCTCAACAGAAGTAATCAGGACGACCCCGCCAATGATTAAGCTGTGGACGACTCAACTGAGGTCGACCCTTATCTGGACGACCCCGCCAATGATTAAGATGTGGCCGACCCTACTGAGGTCGACCCTTATCTGGATGACATCTGGATGACCCCGCCAATGATTAAGCCGTGGCCGACCCTACTGAGGCGGACCTCTATCTGGATGACCCTGCCAATGATATGTGAGGCTCTTGTGATGACACAGTCGTAAGATGTGATGCTCGTCTCCTAAGAGACAAGGGTACAATTTGGTCATATCAGTAACAAATACTATTTTATATGGAAATTATATACGCAACAAGTATATAATAGAATAGTAATATATAAAATAATATATTTATGCAAAAAAGAATATTGCAATAAATGAAAATAATTTTGTTATGTATATTCAGTTCCTTAAAAAAATCCAGAGAAACAATAAGTACAAAATCATCCTAAGATTGTTGTTTCAGATATTTATTTTAGAAAATAAAATAAATTATTTTTAATAATTAAAAATAAATAAAACTAATAAATATACAATATATATTAATAGTAAGAAAAGAAACATACAAGTAATTTGTTAAAAGAAACTAACGATACTGACTTGAGAGTTGATAACAGAATTCGAGCCCAACGAATTCACTTTGTGTCCTTAAAATGATCTTGCTCCCTCAAAAGGTACTCAAGGTTGTAAGAAATCGTTTCCCGGGATAGAACGTATTTTGTGTCCTTCACGGTAGTAGTTGTTCAAACTGTCAAGAATCCAGTGAACTCAACAAATGTTCGTACTTCGAACAGGAGCAAAATTACGAAATGGAGAAAGAATTATTAGGAAATTTTCAGTGTGGAAGACTTCTTTTATAGTCTTGTTCATGGCCATTTGAATAGGCACCATGTCTTTTCATAAATATTCACACTCTTTCACTAAATAGTTGATTGTTTAGTGTTAATTAAAGAGGACATACCTTTTCATAATTAATTAAACTTTTCACCCGAAAATGTGTGACTCTTCAATGATTTTTTTCACGAATTAATTAAGTCGGATGGACATCGGCGGCGTGCGTCTGGGATTTTAGCCCAAGGTCAACTGATGCATAACATAGGTCCTTTCCACTTCAAATATATACGCAACAAGTATATAACATAATACTAATATATAAAAGAATCTTTTTATGAAAAATAGAAAATTGCCATAAACGAAACTAATTCAGTTATATAAATGTATTAAAACAGTTCCTTAAAAGATCCAGAAACATAATAAATACAAAATCGTCTTTAGATTGTTGTTTTGGATATTTATTTTAGAAAATAAAATATATTAGTTTTAATAATTTAAACTAGAATAAGACAAATAAATAATAAATATGCAATATTTATTAACAGAAAGAAAAGAAAGTTACATGTAAATTGTTAAACGAAACTAACGATACTAACTTGAAAGTTGATAACGGAGTTCGAGACCAATGAATTCACGTTGTGTCCTTCACATGGTTTTGCTCCCTTAATAAGTGTTCAAGGTTGTAAGCAAGCTCCTCCCAGGATAGAACGGATTTTTCATCCTTGATGGTAGTAGCACTTCAAACAGACAAACTCAACAAATGTTTATACTTCGAACACTGAATTCTAATTCGAAAAGGAGAAGAATTACGAATACAGAATGCAGGAGGGGGAGAGAATGGTTAGAAAATTTTTAGTGTGAAAAAATGAGTATGGAGGAATCCTTTTATAGTGTTGTCCATGGCTATTTGAACATGCACCATGTGTTTTCGCTAACAGTCACACTCTTTCACTGAACAGTTGAGTGTTTAGTATTAATTAAAGACGACATACTGTTTTGTAATTAATTAAAATGTATTTTAATTAATTAAACTTTTCACCCTGAAAGATGTGATTGTTCAATAATTTTTTCACAAATTAATTAAGCCCGACGGAAGGCGATGACGGCAGTGCACATGTTGGCTTTTGGCCCAAAATCTACCTATTCATAACATAGGTCCTTTCACCTTCAAAGATTTGGGATACCTACGAGGAATCCAAGCCTTACTCCCAAACTAGGAGCATATTAACTCTTCACTTTTCCCACATTCTTCCAATGTGGGACAAAATTCCTACACTAATTTTACTACTTACTTCCCATTTCAAGTGAGTGACTTTATAAAAAAATTTCTCACTAAATACTTAATGGGTTTAGTTATGTAAATATACCACGTTATACTCCTCTCGAAGGAGTACACGATTATACTAGGTCCCACTAAAATGGACATGTGGGTCTCACTCCAATTTGAGATCAAAGTAGCTTAATTGTGACTTATTTAATTCAAATTAGCTTAATTGTGACTTAGTTAAACCCATTTCAAACAAAACCAACCATCAGTTCAACTAAATGTTATTCCAAGCCCCCAAAAAAACCTACCATCACTTCAACTAAATGTTATTCCAAACCCCCATGAACAAGATCCTTTCTCCAAATCATTTTCTTTGGTTATGGGAAACTAATATGGTTTATAAATATCTCTTAAGGAAGTTAGCAACTACAGAGGTGAGCTTGCAATATTCATTTTTGATGAGGATATAAAGAAAATGGAAGCTCCTTTAAAATACTCTCTTATAGGGAAATTCTTGCATGGAAGGCCATTAATTGATGTTATAAGGAAGATATTATCAACTCTAGGTATAAAGGCTTCTTTTAATATTGGTGTTATTGATAATAAACATGTTTTCAAAAGATTACTCCAGTATGAGGATTTCCATAGGGTCTGGTTAAGGGGTACTTGGTTTATTCACCGCTTCCCTATGAGGGCTTTTAGATGGTCTCCTGAATTATATCCTGAAGCTGAGATAACCATTGCTCCTATATGGATTTCTCTTCCATTATTACATGTCCAATTATACAATAAAGAGAGATTTTTTTTCAATTAGATGTTTCTACATCATCTTTATCTTGTCCAAGTTTGGCACGTGTGTGTGTGTGTGTGTGGAAATTTATCTGTTAAAGGAACCTCTATCACATGCAGGGATTGGCAACAATGATAGAGGCATCGATTATTAGCAATATATAGAATATTAGAAAATCCCTGAGTTTTGGCAGTTTTGTGATAAGTAATGGCATAAATAAGAGAACTGTGTTTCTAGAAAACAACAAGAATATCCAAGAACGGATGAAATGAAGAAAACCATTGGGGTGAAAGTTAGTGGAAAGAAAGAATCTAGTAAATAATGGGTGCAAAGATAATTCATAATCTTGTAAAGGATGAACAAAGACAAGGACAAAGATGAACAAGTTACAAAGGAAAAATTCACCACAAAAGTTGTTCAGAAAGTTTCAGAACAAAGAAGATTTACCAACAAATATTAAGGTGCAAATGACGATAATAAAGTTGTGGAAGCTCATAAAAGTATTTATTAGGAGATTGAACAACAATGGAATAATCATGAAACTTATAAGGAAGGAAGTATAATGTTTAACTATTTTGAGGTGTTGTCAATAGACAATGGGGACATCACAGTGATTACTAATTCTGCACCATTGCTAACTGACAAGGAAGGTATGAACTCCAAAATGCTAATTAGAATGCTGAAGTAACAAGAGGTGAAGAAATTTATTTAAAAGGTAAGACAAATAACAAAATTCTTAATGCATACATTAGTATGGGGGAATTTCAAGTAAAAATAAAGATCTAACTCCTAATAAACAACAACTAAGCAAATCTTCCCAACAAGGAAATCTGAGATCCAAAACAAAAGCTAATTCTGCATAAAAATATGAATGACTAGTTGCATTATATGGAATATCAGAGGCATTTCTAAAAAGGGATCAGTGAGAAGAGTTAAGAGGCTAATTAAATTTCATAAGACTTATGTTCTGGGAATGCTGGAGCCTAAGAAAGATAGTTCAAGTATTAGATATTTTTTGATAAAATTTCGTTTTGATTTAGCCAAGTCTAATTCAAACAATAATATTTGGGTTTTTATGAAGGGAGGCATTATATATGAGGTTGTGGATAATATGGATCAATGTCTCTCTGTAAAATTTTCAATTCCAGCTATGCCTAAAGCAGTGTTGTACAGTTTTGTGTATGCTAAATGTACCAAGATTGAGAAAGGGGATATGTAGTAGCACTTGAATAGGCTTTTCATAGATGACCCATGAATAGTAGTGAGACTTCAATGTCATCTCAAATTCTATGGAGAAAGTTAAGGGAAATTCAATTGATTTGGGGGCTTCTCTTTAATTTAATTAATGTATTGAAGCTAGTTCTCTTATGGACGGGGGATTTTCTGTTGGAATATTTTTTAATATTCTGATGTGGGCTTACATATTAAGTAGCAATTTTATTTGGGCTTATATTATGATTGGGCTAATTAAGTGATCTAATTAATAGAGCTCTATAAGATATCTAAATGGGTCTGGGCTTTATGATGTGTGGTTACCCAAGAGTCACCTAATGGTTACCAAAGAGTCACCTAATTAGAACTAATGGGGATCTACTTAGATGCCTATATAAAGAAGGTTCTAGTCAGCAAGGCTAATGTACTCACATACTCTCCTCCTTATTTCCCATAACTAAGAGAGAACTCTTTGAGAGAGAGGGATTAGTATGGGGAAGACCTCTAATACCCCCAAGTCTCATTCACCACTATGGATTCAGGTACACAATTATAAACATTTTTATTACGTAATCTTAATAATGTAATATGTTGATTATGTATATATTAAGAATTTCATCCCTTCAAGTGGTATCAAAGCCTCTTTATATTAGATTATTGGGATTGATGTTGTAATTATGATTTAGGAATAATTTTGTTTTATTTCTCATACATATGATCTGATGAGAACCCATATGACCTTTAGGATTTTATATAGAATTTTATGTATGATTTGTGAAGATTTTCATAACCATAATACCAAAATTGTTTATGGTTGGTTTATATAGCTTCAATATTTCATATCAAAATTTAGTGTAGGAACACAAATTATGGGGTGGGATTTACATGTAAAACGGGTTTTTTGGGATAGGAATTATAGAGAAACAATTTGAATGTAACACTATAATAAATCGAAGATTATTTAAGTTAAAAAGTTGTGATCTTGAATTATTAATATAAGAATTGGTGGGATCTTGATTTAGAATTAGGAAAGTGCATAATTCTGGATAAACTATTGTAAATGCCATGAATTGATATGATTTTGGGAGAATCCAGACGTAAAAATATGTACTATTATATTTAGGATTGGTAAGAAGGTTTAATTTTGGGTTTGAATAATGCTGGGTGTTCATATGATTGATGGGAGGAAGAAAAAACTCATTACGGGAACCGAATCGGTTCGCTGAGTGGAGGGCAAACCCGTTTGCCCACCAAACTAGTTCGAGCAGCCTTGCAGGCAAGGCTGTCCTACTTAATTTTTTTTCTCTCAAAATTGTTTGACTTATGATGTATTTATATGAATTGATAAATTAAGAACATATGTTTTCTAAATGATTTAGATTCAGGATATTTTTTTTAAACCAAAGCTATGTTCCGATTTGTGGTTTTAATTGATACCCTTTTGTCTTATGTCTTAAAATAAATTAATCGAAGTAATACGTTTCCAAAGTAACCTCTATTTCATTGATTAATCTATTTTGAGTAATTAAGATATGTGTGTTTATTATTTATGCAATTAGTGACCGACCCAAAGGAAGGTTGTTAATTTGCTAAATAATAAATATACATGTGGGAATAAATGTGTGACAATTATAAAGTTTACATGTGAACAATATATCGTCACAAAGGAAGGTTGTTATTTGATCGGATTTATCATCAACGTTTGATTTCTACACTGAGAGTACCACTTACAAGTTGAGGTTTCTTTCCAAAGACTAAACATTAATATTTGTGCAAAGTACCTTGAAAACGGTCCCACCTTTAAAGTTGTATAACATTAGGTCTTGCATTTATGTTTTTATTTTTAAATATGTCTTGACATGAATTTTAATTTAAGCTTATGTTATTTATTTGTTCTCTAAAATTAGTTACTGCTTCTATTCCTAATATCACTGCCAACATGAACTTAATTTTTTTGCTTAACGGCACAAACATCAAGAAATATAAAGAAAACATTCTGGTAGTTCTCAACTGCATGGATTTAGACTATGCATTAAGGAAAGAACAATATGTTCCTCTTACGGAGAAAATTTCCATTGAGGATAAAGAGAACTTTGAGAAGTGGGATTGTTCCAATCACTTAAGTCTAATGTATTAAAGTGCAATGTTCCAGAAGCATTTAGGGGCGGTATGTTTGATGAGGTAATATCGAAAATTGTTTTGCAAAGAATGAAAAGGCTGAGACAAGTACGCTTTTATCTAACCTTATTCAAATGACGTATAAAGGTAAAGGAAACGTAAGGGAGTACATTATGGAGAGGTCTAACATCTCTTCAAAACTTAAGACACTAAAGTTAGAGTTGTCCAATGATTTGCTCATGCATTTGGCACTGATTTCCCTTCTTGCACACTATGGCCAGTATATAGTTAGGTATAATACTCAAACGAACAAATGGACTTTTAATGAGCTCATTTCTCATTGTGTGCAAGAAGAGGACATATTGAAGTGAGAAAAGACAATTGAAAGTGATTATATTGCATCTACCTAAAACGAATAATAAGCAAAAAAGGAATGATAATAATAATACGAAAACTGCAGTAGGAACATCAGAACACAAAATTCCACAGAAGAAGCAGAATCTAGAATTTACCTATCTCTTTTGCAAGTAACTTGGGCATGTGAAGAAGGATTGTTCCAAGTATGCTACATGGCATGTAAAGAAAGGTACATTTCTCAGTTTGATTTGTTCTGAAGTTAATTCAACTTTTGTACCTATTCATACTTAGTGGGTAGATTATGGTGCTACTGCTCATGTAAGTATGTCTATACAAGGTTGCTTGAGGAGCCAACCGTCAAGTGATACTGAAAGATTCATCTATATGGGCGATGGAAAACTAATTTCAGTTGAAGAAATTAGGACCTTTAGATTATCTTTTCAGATTGGTCATTTTAATTAATCAAGATAGAATTTTGTAGTACCGTCTTTCAGTCGAAATTTGGTTTTTATTTCTGTTTTGGATAAATATGGTTTTTCTTGTTCATTTAGAAATAAAAAAGTTAGTCTTTTTCTTAATTCTAATCTGTTGCGACTGGTTCTTTAATTGATAAATTATATATGTTGAATATCATTGCTTCATTTAATGAAACCCTGCAAATAATTACAAGCGGTACAAAATGCAAATTGACTAATGAGAATTCCCAAAGGATAATTGAAAGACTTGTGTCTGACAGAATACTTGAACCCTTGATTTAACACACCTTGATGTTTGTATTGGGTGTATGAAAGGGAAACAGATAAACAATAGGAAATTAAGTGCCAAAAGGAGTTTTGGCATCTTTGAATTGATACATACTGTAAGGACAAATTTTCAATCGAGTCAATTTGTAGTATTGGCTTAATTCCGAACAAATCATTTTGAGTCCTAGGATAGAGTGTCAACTTATATACATCTAAGCATATGACGAGTCTGTGTTGAAGACGTAGCATCCCAGAATCTAAAGTTTCATCATTGCCAAGTTTAGTGCCTTATTTTTACGTCAACAACATTTGGATTCCAAAGTCTCCAAATGTATGAGTGCACCTTTATATATGTAGGAGACTTGGAATATTTTATGGGTGTAATTTTATTCTAAAATAACTTTTTATTTTCAAAAATTATTTTTAGAACTTATAATAAAAGTTTTGGACTTAAAATGAAAATTTTGAAATTTCTGAATTTTCGTTCGAAGTGTCGTTCAAACGAGAATGTCGTTTGAACGAGAATTCGAACGAGTTTTCCAGCGACTCTGCCATTCGATCCATATTTTATCGTTTAAAGTTTCATTCTAACAAACTCATTCGAACGAGTTTTTCCAATGATTTTTTGGCCTATTTTCCCTTTGGATTCTCGTTCGAATGACCTGGGAAAGTTCTTCGAAAGATAGGGCGAGGGAAACTTAATTTTTTGGCAGTTTTTGGAAACCACCCACTAACCCACTTTTTATACGTGCTTTTAACCATTTCGTGGGAACATTTTTCATGAGAACTTTTGAGTGTTTCTAAGAGCTTAAGAGAGCACATACTTTCATACCAAAAGTGACTTGGTGTGTTTTTTATGTCTAAATGATTTGATTTCATAAAAACGCATACACCCATATGTTTTAGTTTCTCTTCCAAGTTCCCTTATATATATATATATTTGTTGCTTGGAGAATTCATTTGGCACCTGGTTTTCTCTACACCATATAAGAAGAGATTTTGGGTTCTTCTCCGCCCACAAGGAGTTAGTTTTGCGTGCTTCGATGTTCCTACTCAAAGAAAGGCTTCGCGTGAGGGTGACGGTGATAAAGAGCCCTATCAGTGGATTCCTAGATCGTGGAGGAGTCCATGGTTATCTACTAGGGGGAGGTGTTTACAAGAAGGAGCGTCAAGGCTTGGACGGATTCATTTTGTTGGTGTAAGTTTAATAACTTGTAATTGTAATTCCATACTTAGTGGATTTGTTAGGTTAGGGTCGTCCGAGATTTTTTCTATTTGGGTTTTCCTCGTACATCGGCGTGTAGTGTGATGTGATTTATTTTTTTCTTGCAAATCACTATAGAATGCATGCTTAGGTTCAAGTAAGATAAAATTGGGTTTAATCACATTTTATTTTAATTTGGTGCTATGTATAATTGGGCTAAAAGTAAATATGTTTAAGTTAATTCAATTTAAGTCAAGATAATTTAATTTGATAAAATTTGGTGTGGCCTAAATAGAAAATTAAAAATTTATTGCTAGGCAAATTTTTAGGACTTTGGTTAAATTAATTTTGTTTAAGTGAAAACTTATGTTGGAGTAATGTTATTTCACTTTTAGTTTAGTTTAATTTTAATTTGAAAGAAATTAAAATTTGCAGGTATGACACCCCGCCTAATGAAATACCGGGTGATTCATTCTTAGCATCACTGTCGAAAACCAATATGTTACTAACAACCTATTAGGCATGGCGTCAAAATTTTAATTTACTAATCTTTTTAACCAAACCAACCATAAGGAAAGCAATCATAACAGTTTATATATACACAACTGAAATCAAATAAGATAACTGAACTCTCGGTACAGCATATAATATAACCAAATTGAAGTGCTGCAAACTAAAACGTGGTAGATGAATAAATGAATACAGTTGGGCCATCAGCCCGAATGTTACTATAATACCTCATATCTAGATCACAAGGATATAGGCCTCTAAAATAATCCTGCTTGCATCCACAGCTGCTGCAGCAACGTCTGACTCGAAAGAATCATCATCCAGCCGTCCCTGTGACTGGACACCTAAAATATATACATATATAGCAAGAGAGAGGGAAAATAGAGAAACGGGTCAGAGCCCGAGTTTTGAAAATATTTAGCAAGTGCATCAAATGCTATATTTTTAAAATATGAAATCTCTCATATTTAAACTAGTATCGCACTCCCATGAGATACATCTCACCCCTCATCTAATAGTGCACACCTATCGTATACATTTTTAAACAACCTAGTTAAGCTACCCTTCCTAACTACTCTCTTTCACCCATCCTCTAAATTCTCATAACTATCACTTACCCGGGGCGATATCATATAAGTTATACCGTAAGCTATCCCATAAGCTTTAATTGATATAATCATCGATTAGATATATATATATATATATATATATATATATATATATATATATACACACACTTAATACTAGTAGTTACGATATATAATTCTCAATACCATTTTCACTTTAGTATATAAAATCCAGTATATATAATTCTCATTTAATATACGAATCACAGTTTAAATCTGGATAAAAATCTCCTGGAAGGAGAATAAAATCTTACTCATCTTACACTTTACACAAGTCTAAATTATATGATTTCACATCTTCATATACATGCAATATACTATACTCACCAAGTATATTTATACCTATATCACAACCATAAGTATAATAACCATCCCACCGAGCTATAACTCGAGGATGCAGTCTCAAAGTACTATCATCATCCGGGTATACTCAACTTAACCTAGGTAACAAGCCTCACTCACTCATGATCATGATAAAAATACTAAACGGTGGAGGTGGTCATATTCCCTCCTGAAAGTGGAATCATTATCGCACCCATATGCGGGACGATATGACCTTGGGACTATACTCTCCCTCCTCCTCAAGCCAGGAGATTCACCCACATCGCGCAACCTCCCTGGATAGCACTAGAGATATATGTATACATAAATATATCATTCACATACGGATATATTTATAACCAAATCATATATATACTATAACAACACTCGTATATATAATATATATATCACTTCTTAATATACCCTGGCTATAATTGTTAAACTCTCAGAGCGATAGCCAAAATCACTAATGTTCACATTCGTAATAGTATACAAGTATTCACACACATAAGATACTAAACCTATAAGTATTCTCTAACTTAAGATTTTACTCACATCTTAATCACTTTCAAGGATTTTTATATAAACCCGAATATACCGATTCGTAATAATTAAATAAGTATACAAGCAACTTATTTTAATTCCACAGGTATCGCATCACCTATGATAATAATCGTCAATATAGACATACCGGATAGTAGCTTAGTCCTCTCTAGCCCATATCCTAAATTCCATCTTACTCTCATCCTAGGATTCACTCAAATGTAATCGGCCCATATTTATTCTCTACACATAAATATATAAACACACTTGCCGAAAACTTCTCTCAAATGTTACTCGTCCTAAACATTCACTAAGTCCATACCCCAGATTGTACACTCAACTAATCCAAGGTTTATTCACCCTAAATTCCAATATCTAGGAGTCCTAATATCACATCTATAATCCCCTACAATAATCTCCAATTTACAATTTAACTCCCCCTAAACTTAAAGAAGAAGAATTTTCAATTCCTAATGATGCGAATCGATTCGCCCCCAGCAGCGAATCGATTCGGTCTAAATTCGAATCAGTTAGAACAGGATCAGTACTCAGGTCTTCAGGTGCGAAGTGATTCTCTCCAAATGCGAATCAATTCGACCTGAGACAGTCCTATAGGTCTTCCTAAGAGAATCGATCTGGATTAAATGCGAATCGATTCGCTCGAACCAAAGCTTATAGTTCGGGGGATTTCTTCTTCTCGAAAATCCCAAAAATTATCCCAACCTCCATTTTTGTGATTTCTAATCTCAACCAACAACAATATAATCATCCAATCATTGATTTATAACTAGCATGTTAATTATTTTATGGCATAGAACAATTTCTCTTGGATTTAAACCCTAAAACCATTTAAACTCTCATTTCTCATTTCTAACCATATATACACACCATTAACATAGGTTTAACACTGGAATTCATAAAGAGTTAACAACACATCAATTTGTGAACTCAAAATCAAATTTCCCAAATTTATTTCAAGGGGTCCAACCCAAAAATCATATAGTTTACCAACTATAATATGAGATACACACACCTAATTGAATAAAGCAAGTAAACACTTGCCTTGTGGATAAAATTGAACGACCTCGAGTCGAATCTCGCGGAGTTTGGTCCAAAATCCCCCTTCTCTTCTCCAATTTCCTTCTTCCTTTCTTTCCTTCTTCTTTTCTCTCTTCTCTTTCTTTCCTTTCTCTCTCTCGTGCCTTATAGGAGAGAAAAGGAGTTTATCTCCTTATTAAACCTAAAAATGACTCGTTTACTCACTTGCGAGTCCCTACTATTCCAAAAGTTCTCAAAACCCAAACGCTAACCCCGGGTACTCTATTCTTACTAACTTGACCATTTCGAAACCAACCGTGCACTCAAAATCTCCATTCGAGTCACTTAAATAAAATTCACTAATCGAACCCAACACTTCTCAACACACGTTTTCTCCAATGTGCAATATTTCCCGTTGCTTTACCCAACTGCGACATGACATAAAAATATTCCGACTCATTTACTTAGTCCCAAAAGTAGATGTAGCACACATCGGTAATAATCTAATACTCATTAATTCCAAAATTACTATTCATAGTAATTCCTCTAATTATCAAATTACACGCACTTATGTAATTTAAATATCCATAAAAGTATGGGGTATTACATACTCCCCCTACAAAGGAATTTCATCCGCGAAATTCGGATACGACTTATACCACCAACCTAGGATTTTTAATCACACTACATCCTAGTTCACAGAAGTCGAATGGTACTAACACAATGGTACTCTACCATATATTTATTCACGGTACCAACCTATCTCAAGGCTTATACTTTAACGCACTAGCTTAACCACAATCTTGACTACATCTCTACGTACTGAAACACCACCTAGGTCATAAGGTTAACTCTAACAACGACACGTTACACCTAGTGCTTCTATAACCACATTTGAAATAACGAGCCTATAATCCCAGCTTTATCGCCTCGATCTTATAGGAAAGTCGCATCACACTAAGCGCACTATTGTCTACATCACGACATAGAATTCCCCCAAAAGGAACTACACTAGCACTTGACTACTACTGTCAGCCTTCCATCTCATCTTATTGACACCTATATAATTGGATTATTGACACTCTAATTCCATTTATAACTGCCCCAAAGCATATTCTTTAGCCTTATATACTACGCCCCTTCTATCTTGGATGGTATATAAAATCAACTTACTAAGGTACCCACACACCCTATAACCCATGCATATCCGCACAACTATTTCAAACGTCACACATGTAACACATTCTCTAAAAATGGGCCTCACTTACTCGACCAGGTGCTAACACCTGGGTACTCTCAACCCGAATTACTCGAGATTTAATTCTTCTTATACCTGGAAATTTAATCTTTCTCCAGGTTAACCTATCAACCTTCTCGTGGTTAACCTACTACAATCTTCCTATTTCAGTGCTACCGGTCCCACAGGCTTTTCATTATGATACTCTAGGATCGGTGTGTTTTCCTGCACACGTAAAATGAGTACTATACTAACTATATCCCTAGCACCCAAGACCTTTCTCAACTGCCAAAATTCACTTGGTTTCATGCATGGGACGTATCGTAAATCAAAATCTAAACAAGGAACCCTCCTGTTACACTAGTACCTCGCATCGTCGGTCATCAATATATAATGGCCTAAGGCACACAATCGGGACGTTCAAAATCCTACCTCGTAAACACACTAACGCGCGTCTACCTCTATGTCTTTCCATTTCGACGAAAGGGAAAGTCTAACTAATCGGGGCACCTATACTCTACACAAGTGTTACGAACATCACAGCCAAAACATAATACCTCATAATTGGCCTCCTAATCATTACATGGCTATAAGCCTCGAATCAATTTCCTTAACCTTACCTCACCCATTTACTTACGGTGAGAGAAACATTTCAGTGCTTTTCCACAACACTCCAGTCTCCCTACGCCCCTAATCATCACATGGCTCTCAGTTTATAGTGTTTTCTCCACACTAGGTAATTTATCATCAAAACCAACATCCTTTCATCCAATAACATCTCTCCACTCCCAACGTCGTTAAGGTTCATGCGTGGAGTGTCTCGTAAGATAAATCCAAACAAGGAACCCCTCTGATACACTACTACTTAACTTGTCAGTCGTGGAGGTCTGTTAGCTTAAAATATGCAACTGGGATATTCTCATCCCATCTACCAACAAAATATGGTCAGAATTCCTACTTCTCTCAAGGATCCATACCACAAAGCGCTTGTACTAATACTAAGTCCTTTACGCGAATAAAACGAGCTTAACAATAAATCCTGCATACCTTAAATCACATCTATAAGGTTGTCATGCACTAAAATCATGATAATGAAATGTCTACTCATCGAAGTTCCATCTAAACATATACTAAAGGCGAGCTCAACCCGTATTCAGGTGAGATATCACAAAAACAACCCATTCCACCCTAGAACCGCAGATACGATATCCTTGTAATCACTAACCTACTATCGCTCCGACCATCCAAGAATAGATTATACTCAGAATAGTACTATACTCGTATAACACACACAATATGAGTAGTGCAAACCAAATATAAGCTCAAAATAACAACACACGCTTCCACAGTGAATGAAGAGAAAAATTGAATCCCACTACCGCGGAAAACATATAGATATACACTCTATAATATTACCGATACTACCACTAATCTCGAATCACGCACACTAATCCAAGGCTAACAAAATACTATGACTCAATCTTGCCACACAAAATATACCTCCCTTATTCGAGTTGAAACTCATAATAATAACTTTGCAAATTACCCTGGTTGCTCTAAACGGTTCGCAAACATAGTACACTTGTCTTAGCCAAACCAAAAACTACTTTAATCATTTCCCCATCTATGCACCCTTCTCTTATTCGTTAACTCATTCCGGGCAAGATCAAAGCGTGTGGTTCTACGTTCCATAGCATAATATTCTCCATCTCTGGCCACCCTGACCATGTTAAGGTCATGTTAAGGTTATCAGTATCTTAAACTTTTATAGCCTCGATTCTGACAATCACCCTCATAGTTCCCTTAGCTCCTCCGACTAAAAGGAAACACACTACCGGCCTCAAATGCCCTATTTCAATGAATTCCCAGGTGGATGTCCACCTGTGGGGTTTCATGAACACAAATTCTCCATAAGTGTTAGCAACACATACTAGTGAGCCTATCATTCCACTGAAGGACTCCTTCTTCATTTTACTTACCTTATTAGGTACCAAGTTCACTTAACCATATAACTCTTTGTTTATCGTCGGTCCCTGACCGATCCTCTTGTGAGAAATTCAGAAACTGCATTCTCTTTATTTCTGATAAATTAAAGGAACTAGTGGTTAAATCCATCCGTAAGATTCCTCTATGAGCAAAACATTTTGCTCCCCCAAATATGGTGACCACCGTTCCCACCATTTTAATATTGCTCCAACGAATGAAAAAATTTCTTAAATTTTCACATTAGGGCATTTCTATACCCTTCCCTAAGCCAAAGCTTCTGAGCATTCTACTTTCATTGGATAACGCTACACGTCCTTCGTATAACTTAAACCTCAATGAATGGTCCTTATCAAAGACCCTTCAGACTTGTTCCCAATTTAACTTCACTAGGTGAGTCAAGTTTAGCACCACTCTCTACTATAGAGGTACGTGGATAACTATAACTACTACACTCTAGTAGTCGTTGAAATAATACATGACAATGCCACAAAGGGGGTGGACTTAACTACGGTCATCATCCATGACTTCAACTTATAACTCTAACAAAGCCCCGCCTCCTGCTGCCCTCATAACGGCCTTTCCTGGTCACCCTTCATCAATCAGCACACGAATCTCACACAAGCGTGCAAAAGATTTATGATAATCTTATATAATAGAAAGAGAACAAAATCTCATAATAGGAATCAACAATCCTAATAATAAGGCTCTATCTCCAACAAAAAGCAACGCTGAAAGCGTAGTATGTCTGCACAGATTTCTAAGGACACTAGAACATGATGCTCTGATACCATCTGTGATACCCCGCCTAATAAAATACCGGGTCATCAATCCTATACCAAATTAAAACAGGAATCTCATATGGTTCATTCTCAACATCATTGTCAAAAACCAATATATTACTAACAACCTATTAGGCCTGGCATCAAAATTTTAATTTACTAATCTTTTTAACCAAACCAATCGTAAGGAAAACAATCACAACAGTTTATATACACAGAACTAAAATAAAAAAAGATAAATGAACTCTCGGCACAGCATATAATACAACCAAATCAAAGTGCTGCAAACTAAAACCTGGTAAATGAATAAATGAACACAATTGGGCCATCAGCCCGAATGTTACTATAGTACGTCATATCTAGATCACAAGGATAGAGGCGTCTAAAATAATCCTGCTTGCATCCACAGCTGCTGCAGCAACGTCTGACTCGAAAGAATCATCATCTAGCCGTCCCTGTGACTGGACACCTAAAATATATACATATATAGCAAGAGAAAGGGAAAATAGAGAAACGGGTCAGAGCACGAGTTTTGAAAATATTTAGCAAGTGCATCAAATTCTATATTTCTAATATATGAAAACTCTCGTATTTAAACTGGTATCGCACTCCCATGAGATACACATCACCCCTCCTCTAATAGAGCACACCTATAGTATACATTTTTAAACAACATAGTTAAGCTACCCTGACTATTATCTTTCACCCATCTTCTAAATTCTCATAACTATCACTTACCCGGTGTGATATCATATAGGTTATACCGTAAGCTATCACATAAGTTTTAATTGATATAATCATCGATTATATATATATCGTTCATATTCCAAAACTTCCACACTAGTTTAAATACCATTTTCACTTTAGTATATAAAATCCCGTATATATAATTCTCATTTTAATATACGAATCACAATTTAAATTCGGATAAAAATCTCCCGGAAGGAGAATAAAATCTTACTCATCTTACACTTTACACAAGTCTAAATTATAATATTTCACATCTTCATATACGTGTAATATACTATACGCAACAAGTATATTTACACATATATCACAACTATAAGTATAATAACCATCCCACCGAGCTATAACTCGAGGATGCAGTCTCAAAGTGCTATCATCATCGGGGTATACTCAACTTAACCCAAGTACCAAGTCTGACTCACTCATGATCAAGGTAAAAATACTAAACAGTGGAGGCAGTCATATTCCCTCCTGAAAATGGAATCATTATCGCACCCATATGCGGGACAATATAACCTGGGAACTATACTCCCTCTGCTCCTCAATCCAGGGGATTCACCTACATCACGCAACCTCCTTGGATAGCACTAAAGATATATGTATACATAAATATATCATTCACGTACTAATATATTTATAACCAAATCATATATATACTGTAACAAAACTCGTATATATATATATATATATATATATATATATATATATATATATATATATATATATATACAGTCCTGCTCTTGTACGGACTAGTCCGCATTTTAAGATTGCAGACCGAACATGTGTCACCTGACGGTGAGCCCAACAAAGAGAGAGAGTGTGCCTATAATTTAGGCGAAAATTTCTAGACGCACCGCCAGGTGACACATGTCCGGTCCACATTCTTAAAATGCGAACTAGTCCGCACAAGAGCATTATTATATATATATATATATATATCACTTTTTAATAAACCCTGGATATAATTACCAAACTCTCATAGCAATAGCCAAAATCCCGAATGTTCACATTCGTAATAGTATACAAGTATTCACACACTTAAGATACTAAACCTATAAGTATTTTCTTACTTAAGATTTAACTCACACCCACTGTTCTAAAAAACCCGCCTAGGCTCCGCCTAGGCACGCCTAGGCTTAAGGCTTGGGAGAAACGCCTCGCCTTAAGTTTTTCACGCCTTATTCTTGGTAAAACCCTTAAGTCGCACTTTTTTCTAAAAACAACAATGCTTTAGTGAAACGATATCGCCTTTTAAAGAATTTTTTTACTAACCGGACCATTATTTCATCCAAAATAATCCAATAGTATTTTAATTTGCATATATTCGGACATATTTTTATAATATGTATAATTTTAGTATTTTATTAGCCTTGTTATGGTTTAAAAATATTAAAATATATTAAGAAGGCCTAAACGCCTTTTCACGCCTTTTTACGCCAAGGCCCGCCTAGGCTTCTAAGGCTTAAGGTTTGGCCTCCACGCCTCGACCACGCCCCGCGTTTTTTAGAACCTTTCACACCTAAATCAGTTTTAAGGATTTTTATATAAACCTGAATATCCCGATTCGTAATAATTAAATAAGTATACAATCAACTTATTTTAATTCCAAAAGTATCGCATCACCTATGATAATAATCGTCAATATAAACATACCGGATAGTAGCTTAGTCCACTCTAGCCCATATCCTAAATTCCATCCTACTCGCATCCTAGGATTCACTAAAATGCAATCGGCCCATGTTTATTCTCTACACATAAATATATAAAGACACTTACTGAAGACTTCTCTCGATTGTTACTCGTTCTAAACATTCACTAAGTCCATACCTTGGACTGTACACTCAACTAATCCAAGGTTTATTCACCCTAAATTCCATTATATAGGAGTCCTAATATCACATCTAAAATCCCCTACAATAATCTCAAATTTATAATTTAACTCCCCCTAAACTTAAGGAAGAAGAATTTGCAATTCATGATGATGCGAATTGATTCGCCCCAGCTGCGAATCGATTTAGCCAAGCGAATCGATTCGTCCTAAATTCGAATCGGTTCAAACAGGATTAGTACTCAGGTCTTCAGGTGCGAATCGATTCGCTCCAAATGCGAATCGATTCGACCTGAGATAATTCTACAGGTCTTCCTAAGTGAATCTATTCAGTTTAAATGCAAATCGATTCGCTCGAACCAAAGCTTACAGTTCGGGCAATTTCTTATTCTCCAAAATCCCAAAAATTATCCGAACCTCCATTTTTGTGGTTTCTAATCCCAACCAACAACAATATAATCATCCAATCACTGATTTATAACTAACACATCAATTATTTTATGGGATAAAACAATTTCTCTTGGATTTAAAGCCTAAAACCATTTAAACTCTCATTTCTCATTTCTCATTTCTGACCATCTATACACACCATTAACATGGGTTTAACACTAGAATTGATAAAGAGTTAACAACACATCAATTTGTGAACTCAAAATCAAATTTCCCAAATTGATTTCAAGGTTTCCAACCCAAAAATCATATAATTAACAACTATAATATGAGATACACACATTGAATTGAATAAAGCAAGTAAACGCTTTCCTCGTGGATAAAATCTGACGATCTCAAGTCAAATCCCGCTGAATTTGGGCTAAAATCCCCTTTCTCTTCTCCCTTTTCCTTCTTCCTTTCTTTGCTTCTTCTTTTCTCTATTTTCTTTCTTTCCTTTATCTCTCCCCTGCCTTATAAGAGAGAAAAGGAGTTTATCTCCTTATTAAATCCAAAAATGACTCATTTACTCACTTGTGAGTCCCTACTAGTCCAAAACTCCTCGGAACCCAAACGTTACACCCGGGTACTCTATTCTGACTAAATCGTCCATTTCGAAACCAACCTTACACTCGAAATATCCATCTGAGTCACTTAACTAAAATTCACTAATCGGACCCAACATTTCTCAACACGCATTTTCTCCAACGTGCAATATTTCATGTCGCTTTACCCAACTGCTACATGACATAAAAATATTTCGACTCATTTACTTAGTCTCAAAAGTAGATGTAGCACACATCGGTAATAATCTAACACTCATTAGTTCCGAAATTTCTATACATAGTAATTCCTCTAATTATCAAATTACATCCACTTATGTAATTTAAATATCCATAAAAGTAAGGGGTATTACAGGAGGTTGTGTTTATATTCAAACCATACCATTCCGCATTAAAGGAAATTAATTTGAAAGAATTTAATTATTTTGGGGCGTCCTACATTTTTCAAACTGGTATCAGAGCTGGAGCGCTATTTTATTGCGTTAAGGTCCTTTATTGAGATTTGTTTAAAAAATGGAATTATCCCCATTTTCAAAATTTCATGCTTTCGATGGTTTCAATTACGCGTATTGGAAGGCACGAATGAAATCGTCATTAAATTCCATAGACGAAAGGGTTTGGCAGTCAATCATTATCGGGTGGTCCCCACTTACATATTTGATAGAAAATGAGCGTGTCCCCAAACCCATTGAGAGTTGGAGTGAGAACGAACTAAAATTATCCAATTTTAATTCTCGAGGATTGAATGCTTTTTTTAGTGCAGTTACACCGGATGAATTCCGTTGTATCATGACTTGTGAAACTTCAAAGGAAGCTTGGGATATATTACAACTCACTCACGAGGGAACTAGTGTCGTTAAGGCTTCGAAACTCCAAAACCTCGCCACTTAATTTGAAACCATAAAAATGCATGAAAATGAAACCTTTGATGAATTTTATGCAAGGCTTTCCGATATAGTTAATTCATCATTTAATTTGGGAGAGAAAATACCCAACGACCGAGTAGTAAATAATATTTTAAGCTCCTTACCTGATAGATTTATCCCTAAAGTAACTGTTCTAAATTCTTTACCCACCTTGAACTCTACCAAACTTGAGGAATTAGTAGGTGATTTGAAAACCTATGAACTATACATGTTTCCCTCCAAAAATGAAAAGAAAATAGATAAGGGCATTGCTTTGAAAGCCCGAAAGGAGGAAAAACAAGTTATGGACGATGAGAGTGATAGTGACTCGGAGGATATGGCTATGTTTGCTAGGAAGTTTCAAAAATTTCTTAAATTTAATAAAGATAAGCTTAAAAATGATTATAAGAAATTTGAAAAATCTAAGCATGACGAAGCTGAAAAGATGCCTAAAACGTATAATGAAAATCTTAATAGGGACGAGTCAAATAGGTGCTATGGTTTTGAGGGTTATGTCCATAGGTCTAGAGAGTACCCCACTAAACTAAGGAGATAAGGCAAACAGCCAATTTCCTATAATGCCACCCTTAGTGATGATAGTGAAAAGGAAGAGGGACCCGATTCCCTCATTGAGCGCAACTTTACCGCGTTCATGGCAAGTCATGTGAGCATTGATAATGAATCTTACCATGAAGATATACATTTATATGACCCTTCCTAGGCCTTTCTTTGTGAATTCCAAAGAGATGATGGTTGTGAGAGTGGAGAAGAGAGAAAAAGTGAAAGTGATGAAGAGGTTGATGAGAGTGAACTTCAATTTGCATTTAGAGAATTATATGAAGAATCTATTAAATTAAAAAGAGAAAATTTGAAGTTAGAAGCTAGTTTGAAGGAACGTGCCAAAGTCATTGATGAGAGTGCCTTAGTTGAAAACCTTAGGAAATGAGAGAGATCTCTTCGAGAGAAGCTTGAATATGTAGAAGGCGAGAGAGATAGCCTTAGAGGTTTAATAGAGTCAGTGAAAAAGGAGCTTCTTATGTTTGAAGAGAGGAAGGTTTTGTTAGAGTCTAGGATTTTAGAGTTAGAAGAAAAATTGAGAGACTCTAGTGAGGTCAAATTTGATTTGTAATGTAGGTCCGCTAAATTAGAAAAAATATTAGGAACCGTCCAAGTCAAAAATGACACTTGTGGTTTAGGCTTCGATTCTTGTAATACTTCCACTAATAAAGCTAAAACCATTATTGTAGGAGAATCATCTAGGAACAAGGTTAAAGATCAATCCTTAGGTACTACTTTTCGACGTGTCTTTACTTGCTCATATTGTGGTCGAAAAGGTCATCTTAGGAAAGTTTGTTTTAATCTTAAAAGAATTTCTAAGAAATCCAAGAGTAAGGTAACCGAAGTAACCAAGATCACCAAATCCCGAGATTGTCACTCTTCACGTGTACGGGTTAGGACATCCGACTTGGTAGCTTTACAAAATAGAATTTTTTATTCTCATTTGCTTTCACATTATTCCTCCCTTACAAAATCTAAAGGTTGAATGTGTTAACTTAGTTTTTCATACTCTAGCTTTTGTTCTTCATGCTATATATTCATGTTAGTTGTATGGTTGTTTGTCATTTTCTAGCCTATGTCTCATTATATATGCGTTGCTAGATTTATGACTTGTTTATCTTTTGTATTATATTATTTTCATTTTAGTTTTACAAAAAGATTTTGTTTATAATTTGTATTTTACCTTTATGAGTCATTTAGGCTTAGTGAAAAATACAAAATGATTTTTGTTTGTATTTTGAGTAAATTTTTGTTTGGTTAAAATTTTAAAAAACTCAAAAAGATTTTTTTGTGTGTATTTTGGTTTGACACACCTTTTTGTGGCATATGTTTGTGTTGAATCCTATCATGTCGCTTTCATGTGGCTAGAACTTTTGGTTAAAATTTTCAATCCTTAAAGTGTTCTTTATCATGGTTACATAGAGTAGTTCAAGTTTGACTTGCTTAATGGACTCATGTTTCTATATGCCTTCTCACACATGCACGAGATATTTTGAAATATTAACTTCTTATGTATATTTGAGCTTTGTGAGGTGTTCTCCTACCAATCTAGTCATCTACATATCTTGTGACCTAGGATTTTTTGTGCATGATAAATTCGTTGCACGTGAGATTTGTGTGATACAAAAACATGATATATGAATGTGCACGGTGAAGGGCTCCGAAAGGAAACATTATCCTTTGTGGGTAAGCCACCATTTGCAATGGACCTAAAAGAAATACATGGTCCAAAGGTCTAAAAGAATATGGCATTAAAAAGAAAAATATTTAGCCAAGGCCTAGTTTGTTTAGATTGATATATTCATTCAAAAGAAAAGAATAATATGAATATTTTGAGGGAGTTTGGATGGTATATCAACGGTTTTGCACAATGTCCTTATATCCTAGTTGCGCTTTCACGTCATGATTCTATTGGTTTGTAGAATGATCAATATGCTAGGCTTGTATACGTTGTTCTTGTTTGTTCATAGAGTTCACTTTATTTTGTCATGTAAGGCTAAATCTGAGTTGATAAAGTTTTGAAATCAAATGAGAACTCCGTAAACATGTTTAAGTGATTGGGTCTTAATTCATTAGTTTCTAGTTCACGCTCCTTCACTTCCATTTCTATATGACACATTTATGCCATAAGAGTGTGGAAAACTTATGCTATTTTGAGTTGTATCATTTGTGTGTTTATATCTATATATGTGTGCTTGTGCATATTTTGTATCTTATGTGTATACATATATATGATATTTTATTTATTTTGAGTCTTTGTCATGCTAGCTAGTCCATTTATACTTTTAATTCATAATTGTATCTCTATTATTGCGAATTTTTGGTTTGATATCCCATTATTAGCACATTATATTTTAAGTGGTATCTTTTTGTTATCGCATCATAGTCGGTAGATATTAATATTTTTATGGATTAGTTACTTTTTATTGTTTCACATATGCTTTAATGTTCTTATCACTTTATGCACCATCGTGTTTTACTTGTTTTCCCATATTTAATATCCCTTCGGTAGTTTTAAGGGGGAGAAATGGTATTTGCTTTAAATTGGGGGAGAAACAAGTAATTTTTTAATTCTTTAACCTTTGTCTATTCCTGAACAAAAAGAG
Source organism: Sambucus nigra (assembly GCA_949130495.1). Lineage (NCBI taxonomy): Eukaryota > Viridiplantae > Streptophyta > Magnoliopsida > Dipsacales > Adoxaceae > Sambucus > Sambucus nigra. Next base: position 496,719,574 of record OX422208.1, on the reverse strand, counting down.
GGAGAAATATTATCTAAACCTTCAGTTTAGGAGATCTAACTTAGGGGGAGACGTCACTTTTTAAGTAGGTCAATGTTAGATAAAGGGGAGAATTCATTTAGGGGGAGTATTTATTTAAATTACATTTAATATTTTGATATTCCCTATGTGTTTAATGGTTTGCTTAAGTGTGCAGGATTTATTCTTTTAGCGGCATTTATTTAAAGCGGCAAAGCATCCTTGGGTCGTGTCAATAGCGTCTGTTTTTTTTTATTTTTGGGGTGGGATGTTATGTCTAGACGAGCTTGACGTCCCTTTAGGATTTTTGGTTTTATTTTGTCCCGAAATAGCCAAAGGAGGAGATTTGTAAGGAAATTTTTCCAATCGAGTCAATTTGTAATATTGGCTTAATTCCTAACAGATTGTTTTGATTCATAGGATAGAGTGTCAAGTTGTATCCATCCAAGCCTATGACGAGTTTGTATTAAAGGCGTAGCGGACCATAATTTAAAGCTTCATCATTATCTAGTTTAGTGCCTTGTTTCTACGTTAACAACATTTGAATTCCAAAGTCTCCAAAGGTATGAATGCACTTTTAAATATGTAGGAGACTTGGAATTTTTATGGGTGTAATTTTAGTCTAAAACAACTTTTTATTTTCAGAAATTATTTTTAGAATTTTGTATAAAAGTTTTGGACTTAAAATGAAAATTTTGAAATTTCTGAATTTTCGTTCGAACGAGAATTTGAACGAATTTTCCAACGACTCTGCCATTTGATCCCTGTTTTATCGTTCGAAGTTTCGTTCTAACGAACTCATTCGAACGAGTTTTTCCAATGATTTTTCGACCTATTTTCCATTTGGAATCTCATTCGAACGACCTGGGAAAGTCGTTCGAACTACAGGGAGCGGGAAACTTAATTTTTTTGCAGTTTTTGGAAACCACCCACTAACCCACCCACTTTTTCTACCTGCTTTTAACCATTTCGTGGGAACATTTTTCATGAGAACTTTTAAGTGTTTCTAAGAGCTTAAGAGAGCACATACTTTCATACCAAAAGTTCCTGGGTGTGTTTTGATGTCTAAATGATTTGATTTCATAAAAACACATACACCCATATGTTTTAGTCTCTCTTCCAAGTTCCCTTATATATATATATATATATATATATATATATATATATATATATTTGTTGCTTGGAGAGTTCATTTGGCACCTGATTTTCTCTACACCATTTAAGAAGAGAGTTCGGGTTCTTCTCCACCCACAAGGAGTCCGTTTTGCGTGCTACGGTGTTCCCATTCGAAGAAAGGCTTCGCGTGAGGGTAACGGTGACCAAGATCCCCATTGGTGGATTCCGAGATCGTGGAGGAGTCCACGATTATCTACTAGGTGGAGGTGTTTACAAGAAGGATAATCAAGACTTGGACGGATTCAAGTTAATTGTGTAAGTCTACTGTCTTGTAATTTTAATTCCATACTAAGTGGATTTGTTAGGCCAGGGCCATTCGAAGTTTTTCTCATTTGGGTTTTCCTCGTACATTGGTGTGTAGTGTGATGTAATTTATTTTTATCTTGCAAATCACCTTAGAATGCAGGCTTAGGTTTAAGTAAGATAAAATTGGGTTTAATCACATTTTAGTTTAAATTGGTGATATTTATAATTGAGCTAAAAGTAAATATGTTTAAGTTAATTTAATTGAAGTCAAGATAATTTAATTTGATAAAATTTGTTGTGGCCTAAATAAAAAATTGAAAATTTATTGTTAGGCAAATTTTTAGGACTTGGGTTAAATTAATTTTGTTTAAGTGAAAATTTATGTTGGAGTAATTTTATTTCATTTTTAGTTTAGTTTAATTTTAATTTGAAATAAATTAAAATTTGCAGGTTGTATTTATATTCGAACCATCCCATTCCGCATTAAAGTAAATTAATTTAAAAGAATTTTAATTATTTGGGGGCGTCCTATGTTTTTCACATACATATATTAGTTGTCCACTCCCTTCAACTTCTTGGAATGGTCATCAGTATTTTATCACTTTCATAGATGACTATTCTTGTTATGGTTACTTATATTTAATTCATGACAAATCACAATCGTTGGACGTTTTTAATTCCTTCAAAGCCGAAGTTGAAAATCAACTAGGTAAGAATATTAAAATTGTCAAATATGACCATTGTGGTGAATACTATGGTGGATATGATGGATCTAGTGAACAACATCCAGGACCTTTTGCAAAACTCCTAAAAGAATGCGGTATCGTCCCATAATACACAATGGCAGTGCAGCCTAGAATGAATGGTGTTGCTGAGAGACGAAACATAACGCTTATGGACATGGTAAGAAGTATAATTAGTCATTCTTTTTTTCCAGAATCACTCTAGGGAGAGGCACTTAAGACTACAGCATATATTCTAAATATAGTACCTAGTAAAGAGGTAGATAAAACCCCTTATGAATTATTGATAGGCCGAAAGCCTATCATTAAGCATTTAGACATTTGGGGAGGTCCATCTGAGGCAAGGCCTTATAAGCCAAATGAGAAGAAACTGGAGTGAAGAACTATTAGCTGTTATTTTGTTGGGTATGATGAACGGTCGAGGGGTTTTTAAGTTCTATGATCCCTCAACGAAGCCCTTTTTCAAGACGGGAAATGCGAGATTTCTTGAGGATGTTGAGTTTGAGGGGGAATATACGATTAAGAATAAGAATCTTGTCTTTAAAGAGGAATTAATTCCTCTTCCGAACATTGTTATAGAAAATGATCATCCTGCTGAAAGTGTTCAAGAAGACAATAATGAGGACTTACCTACTGAAAATCAAAGAGTTTCTCCAAAAGAGAAAATTAAACAACCTCATGAGGAAGTGACACTAAGGTGATCGACTAGAGAAATAAAAAGTACAATTTTAAGTGACTATATTGTGTTTATTCAAGACCATGAGTTTGACATAGGGTCAACGAAAGATAATCCAATCAACTTCCAACAAGTCAAATAAAGTCCCAACTATTAAAAGTGGATTGATGCCATAAATGATTAGACAAAATCCATGAGAGATAATAACGTTTAGGATCTTATCAAGTTGCCTGAAGGTGCAAATCCCATTGATTGTAAATGGATATTTAAAACCAAACGAGATTCTAATGGCAATGTTGAGATATATAAGGCGCGTCTAGTCGCAAAGGGTTTCACTCAAAAGGAAAGCATTGGTTATAAAGTGACTTTCTCTCCAGTTTCGACGAAAGACTCCTTCGGGACAATATTGGCACTTGTAGCTCATTTTTATTTAAGGCTACATTAGATAGATGTTACGACGGATTTTCTCAATGGTAACATTGAGGAAACAATATATATGATGCATCCAGAAAAATTTGTCGCGAGTTATCCAAAGGCTATGGTTTGAAAACTAAATAAATCCATTCATAATCTCAAATAAGTTTCCCGTAAATGGTATCACAAATTTCATAAAGTCATTATCTCATATGGTTTTGAGGTTAATTGAGTTGATGATTGTGTATATCATAAGTTTACTGGGAGTAAATTTATCTTCCCTGTGCTCTATGTCGATGGCGTACTACTGGCTAGCAGCAATATAAGCTTAATTCCCAAAACCAAGAGATTTCTAATTAAGAATTTTGAAATGAAAGATCTTTGGGATGCCACTTTTTTATTGGGAATTAAGATATACCGAGATCACTCTTGGGGTGTCCTTGGGTTATCACAAAAAAGCTACATCGAAAAGGTACTCATTAGATTTGGCATGAAAGATTATACACAAGGAGATACTCACGTTGCTAAGGGAGACAAGTTTAGTCTCTGTTAATGCCCCAAGAATGAGACTGAAAGTAAAGAAATAAAAAAGGTTCCTTATGCGTCAACTGTAGGGAGTCTTATGTATGATCAAGTATGTACGGGTCTAGATTTAGCGTACATAGTGGGTATCTTGGGCAGATATTTGAGTAACCCTATGATGGATCATTGGAAGGAATCCAAGCGGATTATGAGGTAATTATAGAGAACAAAAGATTACATGATCATCTATCGGAAGTCAGATAATTTGGAGATCATTGGGTATTCTGATGCCGATCTTGCGAGTTATCAAGATACTAAGAGATCCATTTCTTCCTATGTCTACATGTTGTCTGGAGGTGCTATTTCCTAGAGGACTGCTAAAAAATACTCATTGCACCTTCCACTATGGCAGAGAAATTCATAGCTTATTATGAGGTAACAAATCATGCGATATGGCTGAGAAATTTTATCATTAGGCTAAGAATTATGGATAATATTAAAAGACCACTAAAGATATATTGTTTCAATAAATCATCAGCTCTATATTCGAATAACAACAGAAGCTCGTCGAAGTCTAATCACATACACATTAAGCATCTTATTATTAAGGAGAGAGTTCCAAGTAAGATAGTGTCTATTGAACATGTAGGAAGAAAATTCAAGCTCGCGGATCCCCTTACTAAAGGCTTACCACCTAAGGTTGTAAGAGAAAAATGTATGACTCCTCACATTTTATTTTATTTTGGCGTATCTCGTTAGTTACCTACGTCACTACTTCTCGATACTTGAAGACTACTGATTAGGCACATATTCTTCATATTTATCCCCTTAATTTCGGTATTTTTATGATCCCGTGCAGGGTAAATAACTTGGATTTGTCTCAAATTTATGCTACTAACCTCTTTTGGCAAGTATTTCGTGTTTTGTGTATTTCTCATGTGCTTTATAGGTATTTCATGCAAGTTAGTGCGAAGGAGAACTCCAAACAGTGAAAGAAACCAAGAAATGGAGAGTTGAAGGGCATTTTTGTAATTTTTCAGCCTTAGCCCGGAGGTGGGGCCAGCTACAAAGTTTAATAGCTCTAAATTAAAAGAACACTGGAAAAAACGGCACCTCAATCCGAGCTACGGTGAAGAAGTTACGATGTTTTGAAGTTGCGTGATAATAAAGAGAAATGGAACAAGACCGATCCGGATGGAACCAGACTGATCCGGATGGAACCAAACCGATCCGGTGGGGACCTAACCGGTCCGGTCAGAAAAAAAAAGAACCGATCTGGTGGGGACCGATCCGGATCCAGACCGGTCCGGCTATGCGAATTGTTGTCATTAATTATGCAGATTTTGAGGTGATTAGCTGGTGAAAACTTGTGCAACAAGCGATTCTAGATGTAAAATTCGTGCAACTTGGTGCTATAAAAGACCAAGCCCAAATACATTCAAAGGGGGACTCAAAAATTAGGGAGAGAAAGTCATTTTTTAGAAATCCTTTTTAGTTTTTCATATTCTTAGAAAAAACCTAGTTTGTATGTTTGAAGAACAAGTAGTATTTTAGATTCAAGTTCATCTAGTGCAGATTTCAAGTATCAATTCTTCAATTCAATTCAAGTATCAAATTCCATTTTCTTAGTTAATCTCAATTTTTATTTTCATTTAATCATCTTTTCTTGTTTTGTAATTTTTGTTTTTACCATGTTTCTTAGATCGTTTTCCCAAAAAATCATGTCTAGCTAAATTTTCAAGGGTTGGGGTACATGAACTCTTTCCGGTATAAATTACCTGTGTAGAAAATAGAGGGTAAATTAAATATTGACCAAATCGTGTATGGAAATTCTACGAACATAGCCGACCTTTTAATCTCTCTTGCCCTAGGTACTTGGGATGTTTAAGAACGTTATGTAAGTAAATTGTCCATTCACCGCTTTATATTTACCTTTGATTTCATATGATGCGGGCAAGATCCTTCATATATGTAATGCTTAGGATCTATAAAGATTGGATTTAGTCAAATCTTTTAATTTAAAATGCTAGTATTCTATACGATAATTTGTTAAGGTTTGAAGGATCGTACCCCACCCAATTTTCTCTCATTTTCAACTCTAATTTCTTTACAATTCTTAGTATTTTTGTGCACATTTTATTTCGTCACCAATTAGAAATTTAAACCCATCAATCATCTTTTTCTTTTCTTTTATTTTAATATCAAATTTAGGATTAAACTACCTTACCTTTGTCGTCACGTTCACACGTCCTAATTCCCTGTGAATTCGATACCCAGACTCGCCACTATACTCCTTAAGAAGTGTAGTTACAAGTTTAGGTTTTTTTGTATTGAGGTTGGAAGCCGGTAATAACGACTAGCATATTACACGGACGCTCGGTTTTTCCACTCAATCAAAAATGGCACCGTTGCCGGGGAATTAGGTCGACTTTAGGTTAGGTTGGTTAATCCCGAATTTGAAAAAAAAAATTAAATAAATTCTCATCTCATCTTTCATAAGCTGTTCATGCAAACTCCTCCGTTGTCTCCAGCCTAATTTTATGAAAATCCCCTTGTTGAAGCTAACTCTGAAAATTCTCATACTACCAACGCTCCACACTTTTGAGTCAAACACTGAGTGAGGCATCTGAATCATTGGGTAGAAATATGTCGGTGCACGGTAGTGTTGGTGTTGGTGCTGGAGAGGAAGAGATACCATATCTTCCCATGAAAGATCTTTTATTTCCAAAGATAATTGTTACCCCTGGTTGCATTTTACTCCCATATAATTCCGGTCAGTTCCACTTTCGTAATGGGATGATTGAAATTCTTCCTACATTTCATGGGATGGATTCTGAAAAACCATATCTCCATATTCGAGAATTCGAAGATACATGTGAAACGTTTGGTGACCAAAACTGCCCACAAGATGTTATCCGATTAAAGATTTTCCCTTTTTCCTTAAAGGATAAAGCTAAGACCTGGCTATGGTCTCTACCCCCGAATTCTGTTCTGTCCTGGAGAGATATGCAGACTAAGTTTCTCTCAAAGTTCTTTCCGCAACACAAAACCAATTCTGTCAAGGCTCAAATACAAGCTTTTTGACAAAATGAGAATGAGGCTTTCGACAAGTGTTGGGAGAGATTTCAGGAGTTAGTTAGTGCGTGCCCACATCATGGATTTGAAAAACATCATCTGATTTCATTTTTCCATCAAGGCCTTACTTTAGCATCTAAATAACTTGTTCAGACCATGTGTGAAAGACCTTTTTGGGAATTAGACTCAAGCGATGCTGAGGCTCATCTGAGATATGTAGCAGAGACTACCCAAGCATGGGATGTTTCTGATCCCAATAGTCAAAATAGAAATCGACAAGTGTCCAACTTGCCTGCTGCGTCCAGTATCTATCACTTGGACAAGGACACTTTGTTAGATCGAAAATTTGACCAATTGGAAAAGAATTTCAGATACATGCTTGAAGTACGATTGAGAGAAGTGGTTGGACCCGTGCAAGCCGGGAAGGAGAAAGTGTGTGCCATTTGTGCTGCTGGTCATTCTACCAACGGATGTCCTACCATCCCTGCATACAAGGCAATGTACACTGAACAAGTTGAGGCAATAGGAGGGGTTAGCGGACATTTTAGTACACCCCAAGGAAACGCGTACAATTCATCATTGAGGAATCATCCCGGTTTAACACATATGAAGCCCCCCATGCAATCACCATCTCCTGGTCCATATGTTACCCCACCGAGGCGATCTCTTGAGGACAACTTAAATCACCTCATCCAATCTCAAAAGGAGAACAGTGCTAAGTATGATCGAATGTTCAATGAAATACATACTAGCATCTCAAGGTTGCAAACTGCATTAAATGTCCAAGAGAAGGGTAAATTTCCTGCTCAAAGCCAACGACATCCTCAAGAACAAACCAGTATTGGCACTACATCCCACGACCATCGAGAGCAATGTAGCGCTATTACCACTCAACGTAGTGGGAAAGTAGTTGATTTGTCACCTCCCCCACGCAATGCATCTAAAGATAAAGAGGTTTCGCCCGGCACAAGAGAGGCTGAAGATGCCCCTTTAATTGAGAGTGAGGAGGAGGAACACACTAGTGGACCCAAGGCCATCACCCCCACCGCTGCCCCATACCCTCAACGGTTGGTCTCTCACTCCAAAATGACCTCCCGTGATGAAGTTCTGGAAGTCCTTAAGCAAGTAAAAATTAATTTACCTTTTCTTGAGACTATACAGAGAATTCCCGCGTATGCTAAGTTTATTAAGGACTTACTCACGGTGAAACGCAAGCTAAAGGTAAACCAGAACGTCTCTTTGGCCCAAAATGTCAGTGCAATATTGTCGAGTGACTTTCCATTAAAATATAAAGATCCGGGTGCACCCACTATTTCGTGTATCATGGGGAAGAACCGAATCGAGAGAGGTCTAATAGATCTAGGGGCGAGTGTTAACATTATGCCCTATTACATCTATAGGCAACTAGAACTGGGGGCCCTTAAGCCCACAAATATGACTCTCCAGCTCGCGGATCGTTCTGTGAAGCTTCCTCGGAGAATTGTTGAGGATGTGATTGTCCAAATAGACACTTTCCACTTCCCGGTGGATTTTGTCATTTGGGACGAAGAACCCTCCGTTCTCCCAAGTAATCATGTTCCTGTTATCCTTGGCCGCCCATTTTTAGCTACAGCTAATGCTCTTATCAATACCCAAAGTGGGCGTATGCAATTAACTTTCGGGAACATGACCCTCGAAACAAATATCTTTAATAATTCCAAGAGAGAGGGTGATGAAGGGGAACCGCGAGGGTTGGATCGTTTGGGGGAAGCATACGAGCAAGAAAGAACTTACAAGGAAGAGCCATTAGGGAAAGGTTGTGTTGCACACAGTGAGAGGAGTGGTTGCAACATCGAGAGCATGGTAGGGGAGGTATGTTTAGTTAATGCATTAGAGAGCATGAGTGATCCCATGAACAAGAGTGAAAGAGGAGATTTAGAGTGTGTCGGGAGAGGCTCGTCAAAATACTTAGAGGAAAGCGAATGGCAGGACACTATCGATATATTTCTCCTCGATTACCACCCACCCACACCACCCTATCATTCGGCGAGTGAGCACGAAAGGCAGGTTGAGGACACCAAGCAAGAGCGAGAGCTAGAGGAGTTGGGCCTAGCAGAGTTTGAGAGCGAGTTCGGACAGGTGGATGCACGCCTAAATGTTGAAGTCCAATCTTTCTGGGCCTCATTTCATCATTTAGACGAAAGCGAGTGGGACAATAGAATTGATGCATTTCTCCTTAACAAACCTCCACCCATACCATTTGAGTCTTCGGAGGTACTTGAAGATACGACTTCAATCTCGTCCGACTTAGAGACCAACCCACGTGCTACGCAACAAGAGGATCCTTTTTCAGTTTATCAATCTCCCGGTCTTTCCTTTATCTATGGGCACGGGCCCAATTTGTTCCGGCTATTCACTTATGATGGTAAGACGAGAGAGACGAGGAGAGCATCGTACCCAGTAAAAGGGGTCGGGTGATTTGTGGAGAGAGATGAGAGGTCGTCGCACCCCCGACGCGTATGGGGTGATTTTTGTTGTATTTTTGAGTCATGTATAAGTGTTATATAGTGTCTTGTTGCATTTAAATAATTTTCTTGTCGCACTTATTCTTTTTCTTCTTCAGATTTTAATCCTTTTAATTGAGGACAATGCAAAAGTCTAAGTTAGGGGCGGTGATAAGTGCGTCTTTCTAAAAATTCACAAATTTTTAAAATGCCAAAAAAAATTGAAAAATGTTGAAAAACCAAAAATATTTTTGTTCAAAATAAATAAAAATTGGAATTTAAATTTTTCAAAAATATCACCGTTATTCTATTTAAAGTCTCAAATTGTTAAATCTCAATTGCACTAAGCCAAACTTGACCAAAGATGGAAATTGAAAGAAAATTGACGACTTTACGAATAAGTGTGGAGATTGATCAAACCCGGTGAGATTTCGAGCCATTCAATTTTTTTTACGTGTTTTTAAATCAATCCGAGTTTATGATTAACTCAAAGTTCTTTTCAGCGTGTTAATAAGTCGTTGATGATCTCAATCCTTTGTTTTGATCGGTTATGGAAAATGTGTGAAATGTTGTCTCGAAATTCGTGCTAAATATATCTCTAAACTTAATTAATCTCGAGATGCATATGGTAATGTGATTAGCAATTTGGATAATGAAGTAGGCCCTCATTTGTTACCCAAAAATATTAGCCATAAAAAGTTGTGGAAAAAAAAACATCCCTTTGCAACCCAAGTTGAGCCAAATAAAATATTTTCCTTTCGTTTGATAACCCGAAAAACCCAAATAACCCGGAATTGTGAAAATTGAGAAAATTCATCAAGTAAGTCCAAATTGTGCAATAAAAAGGGGCAAGAAAAAAAAGGAAGAAAAAAAAAGGAAAAAAAAAAGAAAAGAGAAAAAAAAAAGAAAGAGAAAAATGAGCAAATGCCCGAAAAAACACTAATGGACATCATAAGGACATTTTCCAATTCCGAACATTCCATCCATTCCCATTTTTACCCATTACACTTTTTAACCCAAAAATTCCTAACCGAGTCCGAATGGCGAAATTAATTACTGCGTGGAGAGCTAAGACATGAAAAGATAATATGAGAGATTAAAATGGTGTGAAATAGAGGTGATGTTCCCATTTCCTAATAACTGTATTCCGATGATGAGATCTTTTCACCATATATTTCCTTCTTTTCAATTTTGTATGCGTAAATTTGTGTCCATTATATTTACTCTTTATATCATGCATACCGAGAGAAAATAGCCACAATCCTAGTGATTTGTTTGTGAGTGCATCCATAAGAATTTGAATCAAAACGAATTTTCGGGAAAGTAACGTAATGCCCAATCGGTGGAAATTTGAGGTTGAATTTTTGGCTTTGCACACACACACTATGGTTTGAGACATTTGAATATGAATTTATGGTGATTATTTTTCGAAAAGTTTAAATTGTACAATTTTTAAGTATTTTGATATTTATTTGAGTCAATAAAGAATTTTGTGGGTGTATTCACTGCAAACCCTCACGAGACAAAACTCGTCCTACTAGGGTAACCTAGGGGTTTAAAGGCTTATTGCATACGTTAAATGCAATCGCTTGCCCGCGAAAAAGGTATTCTATCCCAATAAAAAGAATTTTCAAGAGTTGAACTTCAAACTAATTTCTTTTATATTGCTCGGGACGCGCAAAGTTCTAAGTTAGGGGGTGTGATTAGGCACATATTCTTCATATTTATCCCCTTAATTTCGGTATTTTTATGATCCCGTGCAGGGTAAATAGCTTGGATTTGTCTCAAATTTATGCTACTAACCTATTTTGGCAAGTATTTCGTATTTTGTGTATTTCTCATGTGCTTTATAGGTATTTCATGCAAGTTAGTGCGAATGAGAACTCAAAACAGTGAAAGAAACCAAGAAATGGAGAGTTGAAGGGCATTTCCGTTATTTTTCAGCCTTAGTACGAAGGTGGGGCCAACTATAAAGTTGGATATCTCTAAATTACAAGAACACTGGAAAAAACGGCACCTCAATCCGAGCTACGGTGAAGAAGTTACGATGTTTTGAAGTTGCGCGATAATAAAGAGAAATGGAACAGGACCGATCCGGCTGGAACCAAACCGATCCGGTGGGGACCGAACCGGTCCGGTCAGGAAAAAAAAGAACCGATCCGGTGGGGACCGATCCGGATCCGGACCGGTCTGGCTGTGCGAATTGCTGTCATTAATTATGCAGATTTTGAGGTGATTAGCTGGTGAAAACTTGTGCAACAAGCGATTCTAGATGTAAAATTCGTGCAACTTGGTGCTATAAAAGACCAAGCCCAAATACATTCAAAGGGGGACTCAAAAATTAGGGAGATAATGTCATTTTTTAGAAATCCTTTTTAGTTTTTCATATTCTTAGAAAAAAACTAGTTTGTATGTTTGAAGAACAAGTAGTATTATGGATTCAAGTTCATCTAGTGCAGATTTCAAGTATCAATTCTTCAATTCAATTCAAGTATCAAATTCCATTCTCTTAGTTAATCTCAATTTTTATTTTCATTTAATCATCTTTTCTTGTTTTGTAATTTTTGTTTTTACCATGTTTCTTAGATCCACAATTATATGCATTGTTATGAAATTGTTTTCCCATAAAATCATGTCTAGCTAAATTTTCAAGATCTGGGGTACATGAACTTATTCCGGTATAAATAACCTGTGTAGAAAATAGAGGGTAAATTAAATATTGACCAAATCGTGTATGGAAATTCTACGAACATAGCCGACCTTTTAATCTCTCTTGCCCTAGGTACTTGGGATGTTTAAGAACGTTATGCAAGTGAAATTGTCCATTCACCGCTTTATATTTACCTTTGATTTCATATGATGCGGGCAAGATCCTTCATATATGTAATGCTTAGGATCTATAAAGATTGGATTTAGTCAAATCTTTTAATTTACAATGCTAGTATTCTATACGATAATTTGTTAAGGTTTGAAGGATTGTACCCCACCCTATTTTCTCTCATTTTCAACTCTAGTTTCTTTACAATTCTTAGTATTTTTGTGCACATTTTATTTCGTCACCAATTAGAAATTTAAACCCATCAATCATCTTTTTCTTTAATTTTATTTTAATATCAAATTTAGGATTAAACTACCTTACCTTTGTCGTCACGTTCACACGTCCTAATTTCCTGTGGATTCGATACCCAGACTCGCCACTATACTCCTTAAGAAGTGTAGTTACAAGTTTAGGTTTTTTTGTATTGAGGTTGGAAGCCGGTAACAACGACTAGCGTATTACACGGACGCTCAGTTTTTCCACTCAATTAACTACGTTAAAGACTGTCAAAGATTTGAAGATTTGGTCATTTCAACAATTATGGAAGAAGTATGCGTTTGGAGTGGTAAAAGGTCTTGAGTATATTTTTGGGTTTACTTATTTTTATGAGGTAATATTTTCTTAAAGGAACTTAAAAGTTTTTAAGGAAAAAATTTCCAAAAGTCGACGCCTCGTTCGAACGAGGAACTCTGTTATTCGAATGAGTTTCTCATGTCGTTTGATTATCATTCGAACGAAGTTTCAAATGCGATATATGTTGGTTACGCTCGTTAGAAGTATACATTCGAAGCGTCATTCGAACAAGATTGACGAGGTTCCAAGGCTTTCAGTACTGTAATCTCGTTATATGTTTTTTTTAAGTCGTTCGAACGAAATAAGGTAGTTTGAACTACCTGACCTTTTGTTAGAACGATCGACATAAATTTAGTTTTTTAATGAATATCTTCCCAATATCTTTTGTTTTTATCCTTTTTATCTTCCCTTCTTATAAAAAGGTTGAACATGATCAGATATTCCAACAACTCTTTTTCAAAAAGAAAAACACTTTTTGAGTTCTCTTTTTGTGACCAACAATTCATATCATATTCCTCACCCCGGGGTGTAACACCCCGCCTAATTAAATACCGGGTGGCCAGTCCCATACCAAATTAAAACAGAATATACAGTTGGCTCATTCTTAGCATCACTGTCGAAAACATTTACAACTCACCCAATACCCAATTAAGCTGGTGTTAAAAACTTTTCAAATTTTAATTTAACAAAATCCATTTCCAGTTTAAGAATAACACAACACATTTTATTCTACAACACTGATAACCAAATAGATAACATAAAAGAATTTAGATGCATTTGGAATAAACATTCCCACATAATATTAATCCATTACAGTAATCCCAATCATAACGAATGAATTAAAAAGACCCGAATACAATAGTATTTGACCCTGATAGGAAAAGATAACTGAATCCTTTGGGCTACATGCCCCAACTAAGAGAATACTGTGAATCAAATGAAGATAGGCGTCTAAGAAATAATCCATAGCTCCATAGCTCGTCATAATTCACTAAGGTTGGCGTCTCTGCTGCTGGACACCTGATATAGAAGATACAATAGAAAAGAAAATATGAAAGGAAACGGGTCAGAGCCCGATTGTGTAAATGATTTTTAAAACAGCAAGTATTTAACAAGTGCAATAAATCTTCTATTATGTACATGTTAGACCCAACTCTCACTTGTCATTCTCACCTCTCAACTAGAGTGCACACTTAACGTCTCCTATTAACCTCCTAGTTAATGGTTCATCCTCACTAGTTCCATAATATAATTCCATTCCCATATCATAACCCCGTATGTCCCATACCATATGTTATATAATCATTCTTATACATTTTTCATTTATATGAATCGTTTCTCATTAATATGAATCATTTCTCATTAATATGAATTAAGCTCTTCAATAAATATTCATTAACTTATTTCAATTCTTTTCTCAATTCACCATTTTCTATAATTATCACACAGTAGATGATTTAACCACAATAAATCCATTCCTTCATTTAATTCATTATATATATATATATATATATTCATATATAATACGGCACCCCGAGTCACAGCTGCGGTGTAATGCATTACTCTCCTATCATGTCCCATTATCGCGGGTCGCCGAATAGGGGACTAAAGGTTCGGTAAGGATTCCTCAAACCACAAACATCAACATACAAATTGGAGGCGAATATAGTTCTCGTATCCATGGGTCACGCACATACCTACGTACCCACAGTCAGCGGACTTATCAACTCCCCAATAAGTCTTTCATAGACCTATGTTCTCGAGTGACAAATCAAATATCCCATGGATTCATCAGGATATAACTGCCCTCACGCGCAAACCTCCGACCTATAGCAAGTAAGCTAGGTATGTCATACACATAAATCATCAATCAATAAAATAGGTATTATCATACCTATAATATAATATCAATAAGGTACTCACATTACCCTTAGATAATTCCCATACATAGCATTATATCTTTCAAATCCTACATATTAAAATATCATATCTTTACTTCATAATTTAATTACCCTCGCATCCTATAACATCTCTCCACTCCCGGCGTCGTTAAGGTTCATGCGCGGAGCGTCTCGCAAAGCGAAATCCAAACAAGGAACCCCTCCAATACACTACTACTTAACTTTGTCGAACGTGGAGGTCCGTCAACTTCAAATACGCAATCGGAATAACCTCATCCCCTATTTCAACCAAATGTGGTCTAAACTCCCCTCTATTCAGGAGTCGTACCGCTAAGCGCTTGTACTAAACTCAGTCCTTCATATTCAAATTGTAACCCTAAGGCTACCCAAATGTTATATTAAATCACCCCTACTGGTCCTATCTTTAATCCTCATACATCCCAATTATAATCCAACAAATGAATCTAGAAACCGGAATTTCTTTCAATTTAATTATCATCATTCGAATCAATTAAATCCCAATTAAATTAAATCTTATCAAGGGCTCACTGATATTTTCTAAGTCCCATAATATCCAAATAATAATCACCAAATATCCATAAAAGTTTTGGGATAAGAACCAACATTAACAAGAAACAACTTTAACAATCCTGGGGAGGTCGATCGATCGAAGGCAGGGGGTCGATCGATCGATCACTCAGGTCACAGCCTGGTTTTTCTGCATTTCTGCAAATAAGGGTTTAGCCATTTTTTATTCACTCAAACCTTCATAGTAACATCCCAAATGACTTATAATCCTTACTACATCATATATCATCATATATAAATGATTTCTAATGATCGAAACATCCTAGAATCATCAAGAGATTGAATTAAAAGCATGTTTATCTCCTCATTTTTTTTCAGAAAATTATATAACTAATATCCTCAAGAATACAACAATGATTTTCAGAATTTCCTCCATAGATATATGATTATTTCATGGATTATTATCATCCTACAACATGAGTTTACTTCCTATATCATTTCAGTTTCTAGAAATCCATAAAACAACTCCATTATGTCTTCCAAACATGAAAAATCATCTCTTTTCATAATTATTCTAACATGGACAATATACGAACTTAAGTTGCAAATATCAAACACTTGCCTTTACTGAAGATCTGATCCTTTGGAGTTGAATAACATAGGTGGTGATGGTGGTGGTGACCTTTGACCTTTGGTTCTCCTCCTTTCCAAGCAAGCTTTTCCCTTCCCAAGCAACCTTTCACTCTCTCTAGGAAGATGACTTCTCTAATTTGTGAAGAGGAGATGTATAACCCACGTACACTTAATCTACCAATACTTATAATAAGACAAAATCCGAAATCACTATTCATCCCCCTTTAAAAATTACTAAAATGCCCTTTTGGGTTATCTTTTCATTTCCAAATGACCCGAGACTCAAAATTAATATCCAAATAGACTTTTCTGACTATTTCGAACCTTCCGGACGCAACGACGCAGTCGAAATGACTATAAGGTCGATAGAAAATAAATTATCTTTTTAATTTAATAAATTAGTCCCGACACGTCCCATACCGCGTCTGACTAAAAATTTAAATTACCGAATTTATATCATACCGTCATATCAATGAAATCACATTCATATATTACCTAAATATCTTTAAGTAATATTCATAATTATCCATTTTAATATCCACAATCCGGATAAAGCCCAAATGAATTAATTAATAATAAAATCCAATTAATCCATTAAGTTAAAATATAACCCATTTTAAAAGTCATAAAAATTACGGAGTATTACACGGGGATATATTCAATATGAATTTTACCTACATTAAGAAGGATTCTTATGATACAACCTTGTAAAGACTTTTCTCTACGACTGACTTTGTGAAATGAGGTTTTACTGCTGAAGACGAAGGCTAAATGGGTGGATTCCGAGGGTAAATCACTACTTAAGGATGGCTCTGGAGCTGAGTCGTATATGTTGGAGTTTTTGGAGTTTTACATGTCTAAATTAGTTTAGCTAAGTGTTTTAACGCGATTTTCATGCACACCATAATTAATTGAAGATTAAAATTTGGATTTGTGTGTTGGGGAATTTAATTAAATAAATTGATCGATTAGTTCATGCTCACTCGCAAATTGGTATAAGAGTCGAATACACTAATTTATTGTGTTATCCTTTTCAGGAAAAAAAATTATATCAATTTTTTTTTAAATGTTGAATTTTAAATAGCCGGAATTCAATGGCTAATTTGTATAATCGAATGCTCATTTTTTATGGTTCCAATTATGCTTACTGGAAAGCTAGGATGAGATCTACATTAAAACAAATTGACGAACGTGTCTGGATGCTTTGTGAATGAGGGTGGACCCCACTCATGGTGACTGTTGATAATATCATTAGCCCTTCACCTGTCTCTCAATGGACAAAGGATGAGTTTAAATGGAGAAATTTTAACTCGCTCAGTTTGAGTGTCATCTCGGGAGCCGTCATTCCCTGACGAGTTCCATCACATTATAACGCACACCACGTATAAAGAAGCTTGGGATACCCTTCAACTCACTCATGAGGTAACAAATGTTGTTAAAGCTTTTAAGCTGTAAAATCTCACCACATAATTTGAAACTATAACTATGCTTGAATCTGAATCCTTTGACAAGTTTTTCGCACGACTGTCCGATATAGTAAACTTGAGTTTCAATTTAGGTGAGAGAATAGCTGAGACCCGTGTCGTTAAGAAAATTTTGAGATCGCTCCTTTTTCGTTTTATTCCTAAGGTTACCGTACTAAATTCGTTAGGGATCCTAGATACTGTTAGGTTAGAAGAATTTTTTGGAGACCTTTGAACGTATGGGATAGAATTGTTCCCTAAAACTGTTAAACCAAAGGAAATAGGGATTGCCACGAAAACTCAGACTAAAAAAAGAAGAAAGATAAATTTTGTGTGTCTGACTCTGGATTTGATTTTGAGTTGGATGATTTAGACCTTTTACCAAAAAAATTCAAAAAGAATCTCAAATTTTCCAAAGAAAAGACTTTCAAGAAAAGTAAAAATCATAATGAGAGTAAGAAGGTTTGTGAGAAAGATGAGATGAGATTCTATGAATGTCAGGACAAAGTGCACAAGGCACATGAATGTCCCATTAGGATTAAGAGAAAGGGCAAGAAAGTTACAAATAAGTCTACTCTTAGCGATAGTGATGTCAATCACGGTCACAAAAATAAAACAATAAATTAAAGAGTAGAGCAAGAAATACAATACGCAAAAGTCTCCTTTCGAATTGATTTCTTGAATCGCGTTCATAGCAAGTAGCTCTTGATACACAAATAAAAATAAAAACTAAACCTAAAATTTTATTCTAACGCTACACTAATTTTTTTGTATTTTTTCTGAAATTTTTTTTATGTTCCTATAGTGCACATAATGTACAGTGTTTCTCTATCTCTGCAGTCTCCTACGTGAGAGTCCCTTTTTAATGACTTGCATCCCTTCTACTTATAACCCACGATTCTTTCTTTAGTTGAGAGATTTGAGGGATTTATTTTGACCAAGAATAATGAATCTCCTAATCCTAATTTTATGGAAGTGGATAATTGGAAATGGGTCTTCTTGGGTTATGGGTTAATGGCAGATGAGTTAAGTTAGGACTAATGGGTATTGGGTTGTGGATTCAAATTGGGTCGCGACATTTTTGAAAGGGGTTGGTAAAATGGGTCACGGGTCAGGGTGTGGAGGTAGAGGTTTTATGGCTAGGTCGGATTTCGGGTTGGTTGCGGTTTGAACAAGTCCGAACTGTGGACATGGGAGATGATGGGTCGAAGCAGGGCAGCTCCGGGTATGGGAAATGGGTTTAGTCAGGTGGGTTCGGGTTTTGAGCTGGAAACGGGTTGGAGGTTTTGAATCGGGTTGAACTCGAATCGGGTTTGAATGGCTAGTTAGGTCTGGTGGGTTGACAGGTCCGGGTATGGATGGTTCCAGTTAGAGGTGGGTTCGATCGAGTTTTGTTGATGGTCACAACAGGTGTTTTTTTTTCAAAAAAAAATTTTTGTTCTATTTGGGAAATGGGATTGGAAGAGGGTTGAAACTTGGAGGTTTAGTTTGGGTGTTATGGCTATGGAGGTTAGAGAGAGAAGATGGGTTTGGTGAGGAAGAGGTTGAAGATGATGAGAAGTTGGATTGGGTGTAGTGAGGTCAATCGTAGGAAGAGTGAGGGTGAGGGATTAGTTTAGGTGTATGTGAGGGTAAGGGTATGTGTATTTTTGTTTGTACCAAAAAAAATAAAACAACCTAACTAATTAAAAATAAAACTAACAAACTAAGAAATTAAAATCAACTAAAAATAAAATCCTAATCTATAAAATAAACTCAAATAATAAAATAAAAGAAATAAAAACTAAAAATCTAAAAATAAAAACAAAAAAAATCAAATAAAACTAAAAATAATAAATTTCTAATAAAATAAAAGTAAACCTATCCTAATAATAAAAAATAAAATAAAATAAAGACTAAAACTAAAAACTAAAAAAAATTAAAATAAAATTGCACTTGACACAAATAAATCCTAAAAATAAAAAATGACACAAATAAAAATCTAAAAAAGATAAAAATAAAAATAAAATAAAAGGGTACAAATTAAACACACAAGGGTTCAGGAATACGTATAGGCTCGGTTTAGGATTAGGTTTGGTATGGGGAAAGATTCGGGTGATCGGAACTCATCTTAGTAAGCTCAACGGGGACTCGAACTTCACGGTCTCATTTGATTTCTTCGTTGAACGCTTTTAGCCGCTACTTTGTCTCAATTCACTTGATTTAGCATGTTTGATACCGCGATTGCTGATTGACCAGCGAAATAATTAAATAGGAATACAAGGTCATTTTTAATTAAAACGAGTGACTAAAGTGCTTCTATTCGAGGTATAAATTAAACACTTTTGGGTGCTTATCACATCCACTTCCAAACCCACACCCGAGCCTGTATTCGGGTTTGTGATGAACCCTTACGGCCCTCAACCTAACCCACCAAGGCGACCTCACCCATTTAGGAGAGCTAATTCTAGACATTTTAAGCAAGGTGGACCCAAGCCTATTTATGTTTGCACCTATTGCAAACAAAGTGGTCACCTTAGAGAGTTTTATTTTAAGTTAGGGAGAGTATCTCATATATGTGTTCCCCAGTATGATTCCGCACGAGTTCCTATGTGACACCCCGACTAATTAAATACCGGGTAGCTACTCCTTTATTAAATCAATACAAAATGCCAAGTTGGTTCAGTCAATAGCATCACTGTCGAAAATATTTTAATAATTACTAACCACCTAGTATTTAAAAAGTAAGTTGCCAAATTTTAAGTTAAGTCTGATTAACATGCAATAAAAGAGTAATGGAAGAACAATATAATCCATTCACCATAACGAAGTAATAAATAATCAACAAAGTAATAACAGTCCGGAGGAAAACTCCTCACAACAATCTCACAACTGAAAATAAAATGACAAGTCCGAATCCTAAATTAATACATGCCATAAGTCTGAATACTGAAATAAATGAAATGTCTCTAAAGAAATGGGCGACATGCCCTACAACTGATAAATGCTGAATATAGTCAATGTAGAAGAAGCGTCTACAAGCAAAGTCCTGTAACTTCCACAAACAGCTACAGCTCGTCACCTGAATGAGGATCCTAAGCATGGTGTCCTTGTGGCTGGGCACCTAAAATGGTTTTTACAAAAATAGATTTGAAAGCAAATGGGTCAGAGCCCGAAAGTGAAAATCATTTTAAAAACAGCAAGTGTTTTAATAGCATTAAAACATTAAATGCAAAATACATGTTAGGACGTGCACTCACATGAAATTCTCACCTCTCGACTACATGTGCACTCCTAACGTACTGTACCCATATAAATGACATACATATCTAACCAAACCGTAATAAGTTCTACCCCTTACTACTCGATTCCCATATTACATTCTAGCGTTATCAAATAAATAGAGGGCTTCACTTAAACTCAGATTCTCAATATGTAATACCATTCACTATCAGTTAACCCGTTATGTTCTCTCACTACATTACCATAATTATACTCACAATAACAACATGAAAGTTCCCATTAATTGAGTGTATATTATTCACATCATAAATATACAATACAAGCACCCCGAGACTAAGCTGCGGTGCACACATACTCTGCTATCCATCCCGGTACATCACGTACATAAGGATCACATATTCCGAATCTCTCAGGAATAGTTCTCAGATAACAACATCACAAATAATGGAGGCGAACACAGTCACATCACATGGGTCACGCACATACCTGCGCTCCCACGATCAGCAGACTTATTAACATCCCAATAAGTCCTTCTCTGACCTATGTTCATTGAGGTAACCAGTCTAAATCCGGGCAACACAAGGATTAGAGGGCCCTAAGCGAACGTAAATCTCCCGTGATAGCAAGTATGGTAGGTATGTCATACACATAAAATCAATACATATACTAAGTATTCACACATCTTAGTAATCACCATAATATATTGGTGGTACACTTCTCATTCTCGTACCGACATATAATACTACACAACTTATATGTTCCCGGTTAATATAATAAATTGGGCCGTCAAGAGTTCTCACAACGTAATAGACACTCACGTCCTACTTCACATTTACCCTTAGGTTCAAACTACACTTCTAGGTTTGATTCCTCATTATATCCCAAACATCCCCAATATCACAATTAATCATCAAGGGAAGGTTATCTCTACATATACACAAGGTTACGTGACACTCGGGATCAAAACAGGCTAAAAAGCCTAAACTGTCAACTCGTTAGAAGTCTCGTTCGAACGAGGTTGTTCGAACGAGAGTTCGTTCGAACGAACTGGGCCTTCTAACGAGATCTCGTTCGAACGAAAGTCTTCGAACGAACATCCCTCTCGTTAGAACCCAAACTGTCAACTCGTTAGAAGCTCGTTCGAACGAGCTCGTTTGAACGACCTGGGTAGGTCTTCTAACGAGTGGCCAGATTCGAGCCCAGAAATTCCTATTTCGTTTTTCCATATTTTCTTCACTTTTAATCTTCTCTAAACATTAGTCCAACAATATTTCAAGGTTCCTAATCGTCTCTAAACATACATAGGTCACCTACTAACGTTTTTGTGGGGATTAAATCATTATAAACATCATCCAAAAATCAAATCCATACATTTATCCCCAATTTCAAGAACATGAACCCTAAAATTTATAAATCATCAAAGAGTCTAAATAAATCCGTTTTTGTTTCATCCAAAATGTATTAACATCAGATTATTCACCTATATATAGTTCTACATGCAAATCCTCATCAATATGTAAGATTCTATTTCCAGTTTAATGGGTTTTTCATTAACTCCCAAGAACAATTAGATTTTCTCAATTCCTACACATGGAAGAAGCATTCTCTGAAATTAATTGGAATTAAACACTTGCCTTATATGTGTCTCTAATTTTGATGACGGATTGATGGATGGTTCTCTCTCTCTCTGCAGAGTTCTCCTTCAATCTCTCTCTCTACAAGCTTTCTTCTCCAAAATCAATGGTGGCTAGGGTTTGTAGTTTTGGAACTCTTTGGAATAACTTTCAATAACCTCCGTAGCCTATATGGTTATTAGTGGGCTTAGTGGGTTATTGACAAATCAGATATTAATTCCCAATTTTCGTAGCTTTTAATTCCCCAAAATTCAAAATTACCAAACTACCCTTATACGTTGCCGGTATGGCCTAAAAATACCCCGGGACCCAAACTAAACCCCCGGCTAGTGTTTTCTGACTATTTCGACCCTTCCGGACGCGTTGGCGCACTCAAAACGACCATACGGTTTATAGAAATAAAATTCACTTTTTAATTATCATAATTATATACCATGACGCGACTGTCACACGCGTCTCAACAAAATTCACAAATTGCCGTATTTCAATCTCACGACAAATTTCATAATTCAAAATTCATATATAATCATATATGCACATTATAATCAAATACCAACTCGCATATCGCTAGTATTTTTACCCCGGATTAATTTCCAATTAATACGCATTTAATTTAATTAATCTCATAAATAAATATCACAAAAATACGGGGTATTACATACTTCCCCCCTAATAACTGAATTTCGTCCCGAAATTCGGAACTAGAAAGTACCTGGTAAGAACAACTCTGGATAACGTTCGCGCATCTCATCCTCGCGCTCCCATGTGGACTCCTCGACATTATGATGTCGCCACTGAACACGTACTAACGGAACTATCTTTGACCGCAGTTTCCGCTCACTTCGGTCCAAAATAGCAATCGGCCCCTCCTCGTAGGAGCTATCAGGATGGAGATCTATGTCCTCCAAGGCAATTTGAGAATGAGCCAAATTGTCTCTAAGATATTTCCTTAGCGAGGAAATATGAAACACATCATGAATCCGATGTAAATGCTCTGGTAACCCAAGCATATACGCAACCCGTCCAATCCGCTCTATAATAGGAAATGGTCCCACATATCTTGGTGCCAACTTCCCTTTCTTCCCGAACCGCATAATCCCCTTCATAGGAGATACTCTGAGCAAAACCTGGTCCCCCACTTGGAACTCCCTGAAGAACCTCTTCGCATCAGCATAGCTCTTCTGTCGATCCTGAGCTACTCGAATGCGACTCCGTATCAATTCTATCCTCACCGAAGTATCCTGAATCACTTCCGGCCCAAGTAGTTTGTTGTCCCCCACCTCCAACCAACATGCTGGGGAACGACAAGGTCTACCGTACAATGCCTCAAATGGATCCATGCCAATGGTGAACTGGTAGGAGTTGTTGTAAGCAAACTCTACCAGTGGAAGATACTGCTCCCATCCACCTCCAAAATCAATGATACTCATACGTAGCATGTCCTCCAACATCTGGTTTGTACGCTCAGTCTGCCCATCGGTCTGCGGGTGATACGCCGTACTCAACCGCAATTCCGTGCCCATGGCCTCCTGAAAACTCTTCCAAAACCGTGAAACAAATATCTTGTCTCGGTCAGACACGATATTTAGGGGCACACCGTGAATTCTCACTATCTCTGCAATAAAGAGCTGGGCATACTGTCCCGCAGTGTAGTCTGTCCTTACGGGTAGAAAATGAGCGACTTTGGTCAACCTGTCCACAATTACCCAAATGGAGTCGTGACCTCTTTGTGACGTAGGCAACCCCGTGATAAAATCCATGGATATGCCCTCCCACATCCACATCGAGACCTCCAACGGCTGTAGCAGTCCAGCCGGTCTCTGATGATCCACTTTTACTAGCTGACAAGTGGCGCATTTAGAGACAAACTCGGCAATATCTCTCTCCATCCCTCTCCACCAATACTGTCGTCTCATGTCTTGGTACATTTTGTCCCCACCGGGATGTACCGCGAACCGTGAGCCATGCGACTCTGCCATCACCTCGTGCCGCAATTCCTCTCCTTCCGGAACTACCAATCTCCCATTGAAGCGTAATCCCCCGTCTGAGCTAACGGTATAGGACTCGGCTCCCTCTGTTAATAATCGAACTATCTGCTCCTGACAGAACGAGTCATTTGCCTGTGCCCTTACTACCTTCGTGACAATCTGCGGTGTAACGGTCATCACAGACATGAACGATCGGGCCACTGCATCCTGGTGTCCCAACTCCTTCCATTTAGCCTTCCACACTTCTGCCACCTCGTCTACTGGCCTACGGCTCAACGCGTCTGCTACCACGTTAGCCTTCCGTGGGTGGTACTGGATATCAAACTGATAGTCCTTCACAAACTCAAGCCACCTTCGCTGCCGCATATTCAACTCATTCTGCGTGAATAGGTACTGCAGGGACTTGTGGTCTGTGACCAATCGAAACTTCTCTCCCAAAAGATAATGTCTCCATATCCGACGGGAGAATACAACCGCCGCCAACTCCAAGTCATGAGTAGGGTAATTCTTCTCGTGAGGCTTTAGCTTACGGGAAGCATAAGCCATGGCCTGACTCTCCTGCTGCAATACACCTCCTAGTCCTTGCAAGGACGCATCGGTGTAGACTAGATACTCAACTCTCGGTCTCGGAAATGCTAACACAGGTGCTGAGGTCAACTTATCCTTCAATTCATCGAATGCCAACTGACAGGCATCACTCCAGATGAACGGCACACCCTTACGAGTCAGATGTGTCAGAGGACCCGCTATCTTCGAAAATCCCTGAATGAACCTCCTGTAGTATCCTGCTAGACCCAAGAAACTACGAATCTCCGTTGGTGTCGTGGGCTGTCCCCACTCCCTCACCGTGGATACCTTCCCCGGATCAACAGATATCCCCCGGTCGGAAATAATGTGTCCCAAAAATTGGACCTCCTTCAGCCAAAACCCGCATTTCTCATACTTTGCATACAGCTCGTTCTGACGTAGCGTCTGCAAAAGTTGCCTCAAGTGCTCGGCGTGCTCCTCCTCTGTTTGGGAGTAAACCAGAATATCATCGATGAAGACAATGACAAACTGATCTAGGAAATCTCTGAACACCCTATTCATCATGTCCATAAACACGGCTGGAGCATTGGTCAAGCCAAAAGGCATAACCCGAAACTCGTAAGAACCATATCTCGATAAGAACGCAGTCTTCGAGACATCCTCCTCCCTGATAACAACTGATGGTATCCCGACCGTAAATCAATCTTAGAGAAGAAAGAAGCTCCTCTCAACTGGTCGAATAAGTCATCGATTCGAGGCAACGGATACTTATTCCGTATCGTGACCTTATTCAACTCCCGGTAGTCCACACACAATCTCAGTGAACCATATCTCTTCTTCACGAACAACACAGGGGCACCCCACGGCGAAGTACTCCTCCGAATAAACCGCTGACCCAACAACTGCTCAATCTGATCCCGTAACTCCCTCATCTCAGCTGGAGCCATACGGTACGGTGCGCGTGCTATAGGTCTCGTATCTGGCAATAAGTCTATGACAAAGTCTATCTCTCGACTGGGGGGTAGGCCTGGTATCTCCTGAAACACATCGGAATACTCCCTAACAACTGGGATCGAATCTAAAGGAATCACAACCTCCTTAGAGGTATCCTCCTCTAGGTAATACAAATGAGAGGTCGAGCCTCCCTCTGGGCGAGGCATCGCCACTACAAACATCTCTTGCCCCGGAATGGCAAAAATAATGCTCCCACCGAAGCAATCAATCATGGCTCTATAATCAGTGATCCAATCCATACCGATAATCACATCGTGAACATGCATATCTAATACCAACATATCTACAGGTAATACCAGACTACCAATCTCTACCCCCACTCCCCGGCATATAAAGAAAATAAGTGACCCACTCCCCAATGGTGAGTCTACACACGTCACTGTGATCTCTGCCGTAGATAACAACCCTAAGGCTTTCGCAAAATGTGTAGTTATAAAATAATGTGTTGCCCCCGTATCAAACAAAACCCGACCCATAGTACCATGGATAGGAAACATACCCTCAATCGCGGGTGGTACCTGCGGAGCTGCTGCCTGGTGGACGTTATAGACACGTCCATACTGTAACTGTCCCTGCTGCACAGGAACTGCTGGAATGGCTGGAAGAGCTGGCACCTGGGCTGGAGCTGGAAGGGCTGGTGGAAAAAGTGGCCTCTGTGGCTCATGTCGAGCACCCTGCTGCTGCTGCGGGGCCCCGCCCCTATCAGGACAGCCCTGGCCTTTATGGCCAGTCCTGCCACAAACAAAACACTTCCCCGGGAAGTTCCCCCCTCTCTGTCCCTGCTGCCCCCGGCCCTGGTGGCCGTTACAGTTCCTCCACTGGCCCTGCAAGCCCTGCTGAAACTGATGTTGACCATTCTGACCCTGTTGGTTCTGATGGCCGTTCAGACCCTGATGGCCCTGCCGGAAACCTCCCTGTCCGTGCCTAAAATTCCCTGACCTGAACCTCTTGTGATCCCCTTGCTGGGTACCCTGATCACCCTGTCTCTGCCCCTGAACAGATTGTGCCCCACTGGCACCATTTCCTCCAGTCCTGCCCTGATTGCTGGACTCTCCCGATCGCTTGCCGTCAGCCATGTGAAAGCGATGATCCTCGCAATGGAGCAATGCAGTGTTAACCACATCAGAATAAGTGGCTAACGAGAGGTTCCCTAACAAGTGCTGACGAATCCTCCATGTCAACCCGTCCGTGAATTTATGTATCTTCTTCTCCTCTGTTGGTATTTCATCCGGAACAATATTCAATAGATCAGTGAATTTGGCCTCATACTCGGCCACAGTCTTACCCTCCTGCTTGAGGCTCATCAACTTCCTCCTCATCTCCGTGTGAACAGCTGACGAAAAGTACTTGCGGTCGAACCGCACCCAAAACTCCTGGATGGTGAGAGTATCTCTCTCCTCCACGGTGGTAATAGACTCCCACCACTGCAGTGCAGACCCTACTAGCTTAAAGGTAGCTAGTACCTGCTTCTGGACATCTGTGCACTCATACATCCTCAAGTGCAGCTGTATATCCTTCCTCCACTGACTCGAAACTACCACATCGGAGCTACCTGCGAACTCCGGAGGGTGTGCTTTCTGAAAAGCATCACGTACACGTTCCCAAGCAGACGGGAATGCATGAGCCTGAACTGGCACGGCTATCGGCGCCTGAAGTGGTGCCTGCTGAACTACAGCTAGTGCGGCATTTATCGCCTGGGCCACAATGGCTGCAACCTCGGCAGCATTCATCGTGCCCTGAACTGGTGCGGGCTGCGGTTCTGGCGTTGCATCCCTGGGAACCCGTTGTGCACGTCGTGGAGGCATCTGAAATAAGAATGAAGTTTATAAGTTCGCAGTTATAAACTTAAAATAGCTGAAGAACGTAGCATAAACAAGAGAATACAACAGTCCTAAAATATAGGGCTCTATATCAAAGAAAGCTCAGCGGAAACATAATAAGCTGTTCAGATCCTAAAGGACACTAGAACCTGATGCTCTGATACCACCTGTGGCACCCTGACTAATTAAATACCGAGTATCTACTCCTTTATTAAATCAATACAAAATGCCAAGTTGGTTCAGTCAATAGCATCACTGTCGAAAACATTTTAATAATTACTAACCACCTAGTATTTAAAAAGTAAGTTGACAAATTTTAAGTTAAGTCTGATTAACATGCAATAAAAGAGTAATGGAAGAACAACATAATCCATTCACCATAACGAAGTAATAAATAATCAACAAAGTAATAACAGTCCGGAGGAAAACTCCTCACAACAATCTCACAACTGAAAATAAAATGACAAGTCCGAATCCTGAATTAATACATGCCATAAGTCTGAATACTAAAATAAATGAAATGTCTCTAAAGAAATGGGCGACATGCCCTACAACTGATAAATGCTGAATAGAGTCAATGTAGAAGAAGCGTCTACAAGCAAAGTCCTGTAACATCCACAAACAGCTACAGCTCGTCACCTAAATGAGGATCCTAAGCATGGTGTCCTTGTGGCTGGGCACCTAAAATGATTTTTACAAAAATAGATTTGAAAGCAAATGGGTCAGAGCCCAAAAGTGAAAATCATTTTAAAAACAGCAAGTGTTTTAATAGCATTAAAACATTAAATGCAAAATACATGTTAGGACGTGCACTCACATGAAATTCTCACCTCTCGACTACATGTGCACTCCAAACGTACTGTACCCATATAAATGACATACATATCTAACCAAACCGTAATAAGTTTTACCCCTTACTACTCGATTCCCATATTACATTCTAGCGTTATCAAATAAATAGAGGGCTTCACTTAAACTCAGATTCTCAATATGTAATACTATTCACTATCAGTTAACCCGTTATGTTCTCTCACTACATTACCATAATTATACTCACAATAACAACATGAAAGTTCCCATTAATTGAGTGTATATTATTCACATCGTAAATATACAATACAAGCACCCCGAGACTAAGCTGCGGTGCACACATACTCTGCTATCCATCCCGGTACATCACGTACGTAAGGATCACATATTCCGAATCTCTCAGGAATAGTTCTCAGATAACAACATCACAAATAATGGAGGCGAACACAGTCACATCACATGGGTCACGCACATACCTGCGCTCCCACGATCAGCAGACTTATTAACATCCCAATAAGTCCTTCTCTGACCTATGTTCATCGAGGTAACCAGTCTAAATCCGGGCAACACAAGGATTAGAGGGCCCTAAGCGAACGTATACCTCCCGTGATAGCAAGTATGGTAGGTATGTCATACACATAAAATCAATACATATACTAAGTATTCACACATCTTAGTAATCACCATAATATATTGGTGGTACACTTCTCATTCTCGTACCGACATATAATACTACACAACTTATATGTTCCCGGTTAATATAATAAATTGGGCCGTCAAGAGTTCTCACAACGTAATAGACACTCACGTCCTACTTCACATTTACCCTTAGGTTCAAACTACACTTCTAGGTTTGATTCCTCATTATATCCCAAACATCCCCAATATCACAATTAATCATCAAGGGAAGGTTATCTCTACATATACACAAGGTTACGGGACACTCAGGATCAAAACAGGCTAAAAAGCCTAAACTGTCAACTCGTTAGAAGTCTCGTTCGAACGAAGCTGTTCGAACGAGAGTTCGTTCGAACGAACTGGGCCTTCTAACGAGATCTCGTTCGAACGAAAGTCTTCGAACGAACATCCCTCTCGTTAGAACCCAAACTGTCAACTCGTTAGAAGCTCGTTCGAACGAGCTCGTTCGAACGACCTGGGTAGGTCTTCTAACGAGTGGCCAGATTCGAGCCCAGAAATTCCTATTTCGTTTTTCCCTCTTTTCTTCACTTCTAATCTTCTCTAAACATTAGTCCAACAATATTTCAAGGTTCCTAATCGTCTCTAAACATACATAGGTCACCTACTAACGTTTTTGTGGGGATTAAATCATTATAAACATCATCCAAAAATTAAATCCATACATTTATCCCCAATTTCAAGAACATGAACCCTAAAATTTATAAATCATCAAAGAGTCTAAATAAATCCGTTTTTGTTTCATCCAAAATGTATTAACATCAGATTATTCACCTATATATAGTTCTACATGCAAATCCTCATCAATATGTAAGATTCTATTTCCAGTTTAATGGGTTTTTCATTAACTCCCAAGAACAATTAGATTTTTCTCAATTCCTACACATGGAAGAAGCATTCTCTGAAATTAATTGGAATTAGACACTTGCCTTATATGTGTCTCTGATTTTGATGACGGATTGATGGATGGTTCTCTCTCTCTCTGCAGAGTTCTCCTTCAATCTCTCTCTCTACAAGCTTTCTTCTCCAAAATCAATGGTGGCTAGGGTTTGTGGTTTAGGAACTCTTTGGAATAACTTTCAATAACCTCCGTAGCCTATATGGTTATTAGTGGGCTTAGTGGGTTATTGACAAATCAGATATTAATTCCCAATTTTCGTAGCTTTTAATTCCCCAAAATTCAAAATTATCAAACTACCCTTATACGTTGCCGGTATGGCCTAAAAATACCCCGGGACCCAAACTAAACCCCCGGCTAGTGTTTTCTGACTATTTCGACCCTTCCGGACGCGTTGGCGCACTCAAAACGACCATACGGTTTATAGAAATAAAATTCACTTTTTAATTATCATAATTATATACCATGACGCGACTGTCACACGCGTCTCAACAAAATTCACAAATTGCCGTATTTCAATCTCACGACAAATTTCATAATTCAAAATTCATATATAATCATATATGCACATTATAATCAAATACCAACTCGCATCTCGCTAGTATTTTTACCCCGGATTAATTTCCAATTAATACGCATTTAATTTAATTAATCCCATAAATAAATATCACAAAAATACGGGGTATTACATCCTACACATGTTTCTGCACGCACTGCGACATGTGTTACTTTGCATGATCCCACACATTATCATAGAGATTTTGAGAGTTTTTGAGAGAAAGTAGTGTACTTGGTTAAGACTTCACAAAATTTTATAGAGGAATTTCTTAGGATGTCATCTCCTTTTGAGAACCCCTCCGGGCTAATAATTGAGATTAAGTCTTAAATCTAGAATATGATGTTTATCATGTTCATATCTTACATTCCTATTGCTAGATTGTATTATCATTGTATATTAATATTTCTTTCATTTAATACATTTTTTGAAAAATCCAAAAAGAGTTTTGTTTTTCTAAAAAAAATTGAAATTTTCAAAAAAGATTTTCAAATTTTATGAAAAAAGGTGAAAAAGGCAAAAAGATTTTATTTTGATAAATTTTAGTAAAAGACAAGAATAGTTTTGTATTTTTTTTCCACAATATATGGATGAACATTTAAGATGTCCGAATCCCCCATTAATTCCATATTTCCATGTGACTTTTCATTGTATTTTGATATGTGATGTCATTTCTATAGTGTGCTTAATAACGTGTGGAGTCATTACATTAATATTTGATGATTACTTTCTACATGTTTGACTCCTAGTAACCTTTAGCGCACACGTGCAGAAACTTGTTTGAACATTGCACTTACTTGTCTATTATCGAATACGATATTTTCATCTCAATTTTGCTTTATAACGAACCTAATGTGAAAAGGAGATGAAGTTATGCTTGTAAGAACTATTGCCCGGATTTAAATATTTTTTCAAAAAATATTGTTATATGTTAAGCAATGTAAAGGGGCTACGAAAGATCAAACGTCTTTGCGTGAAAGACCATCATTTGTGTAAAAGTGCCTCAAAAGATTAGAGGCACATAAAAACAGAAGTGTCAAGCCAATTTTTGATACATTGATGCTTCACTACATATAAGCATTAATTTCTTCAAAAATCATTGAGAGTTTATCATCGTATATGTAAGATTTTGATGGGGTTAAAGCCGAAGATCAATGGGTTTGCACAACTAAAATATCTCAAAAAATATTACATAGTTTGGCGTCATTGGTGTGATAATCATTTATGTTCATGACTTGTTGATCAAGTTGAGTCAATTTCATTTGAGTTCACAAATTTTACACTTAAGGTAGACTTTGATCCCTTTCAATATAGGTATCTCAAAACTTTATGCACACATTTTATGACTATATATGATGATTTTCCAATAGAAAATGTTCACACCCCTACATTATGTATTCACGGTTAGGATATTTTAGTGTTATTCTATGGTGTCTTATATTTGATCATTTTATACTTTAC
Source organism: Sambucus nigra (assembly GCA_949130495.1). Taxonomy (NCBI): domain Eukaryota; kingdom Viridiplantae; phylum Streptophyta; class Magnoliopsida; order Dipsacales; family Adoxaceae; genus Sambucus; species Sambucus nigra. The sequence goes on along the minus strand of OX422208.1, from coordinate 496,687,699 downwards.
CTTTAAAAAAATCAGAAACAGTTGGTTTCTACATGCCTTTGAGATTATCATCGCCTATGCTTACTCGAGTATTCTTGTGTTTATATCTTACTTCTTCATGTGTTACCGATATTTCATGCTTAGTTTCGACTCCTTTGTCTATTACGGACAAAAAGGGCGAGAAAAAATTATGGGTTTTTTTATTTTTTGTTTAAAACTCTATGAATCACGGTATTATTGTTTGTCTCATGTGTGTAGGATGTTCCACTTGGATGATGATCATTTGGACCCACACAGGATTAAGACAATGTTTGCCAAAGGAAAGATCCAGTTTCATGATTGAAGATTTGCACATATTCTACGTTCCATTTTAATTAATATTTTGAGAGGGTAGATTATTGTATTATGTCATAGGATTCAATGTGTCTTAGGATGGTGTTTTGTACCGGGATAGCCAGAGGGGGAGATTTAAAAGAGCAAAACTTATGATTGCTCATATTTTATTTTATTTTATTTTGGCGTATCCCGTTACACAAACGCACCACCTAAACACTTCTACATCCCTACTTCTCGGTACTTGAAGACTAGGTTGAAGACCGTCAAAGAGTTGAAGATTTGATCATCTCAACAATCATGGAAGAATTATGCATTTGGAGTGAAAAAAAGGGTATTTTTTTAGGTTTACTTATTTTTATGAGGCAATATTTGTCTTCAAGGAACTTGAAATTTTTTAAAGAAAATTTTTCCAAAAGTAGAAGCCTCATTCGAACGAGGAAGCTTGACATTCAAATGAGTTTCTCATGTCGTTCGATTGTCATTCGAACAAAGTTTCAAACTAGATTTTTTTTTGTTATGCTGACATCTCATTAGAAGTATACATTCAAAGCATCGTGCGAACGAGATTAACAAGGTTCCAAGGCTTTCGACACTATAATCTCATTAGATGTTTTTGTTTAAAGTCGTTCGAATGAAATAAGGCAGACTTTCGAACGACCTGACCCTTCGTTCGAACGACCGATGCAGATTTGGTTTTTTAATGAATATCTTCCCAATATCATTTATGTTTATCCTTTTTATCTCCCCTTCTTAAAAAAAGGCTAAACGGGATCAGATATTCCAATAACTCTTTTTCAAAAAGAAAGACACCTTTTGAGTTCTCTTTTTATGATCAAACACCTCATATCATATTCCTCACCCCAGGATATATTCAAGATCATTTTTACTTGCATCAAGAAGGATTCTTATGATCCAACCTTGTAGAGACTTTTCTCTAGGACTGATTTTGTGAAACGAGGTTTCACTACTGAAGAAGAAGGCTAAATTGGTAGATACTGAGGGTGGACCACTATGTGTGGATGGCTCTGGAGCTAAGTCGTATCTATTAAATTTTTTTGAGTTCTACACGTCTAACTTACTTTAGTTAAGTGTTTATAAGCCGTCTATATTCATAAACTTCCAATAGTGATGAATAAAAGGTTTTGCCCTGCAAAAGAATTTTTTCTCATCTTGATTGTGTTTTTGCATGTTTGGTCTAAAAATTGCAAATCTATATTTGAACACAATTCTCATGCGCACCATAATTAATTGAAGATTAAAATTTGGATTTGTGTGTTGGGGCATTTAATTAAATAAATTGATCCATTAGTTCGTGCGTACTCTCAAAGTTCTTTCATGAGCACACTGTTCATATGGGTGTTGTTTTATTTGATGATATATAATTTTAATGGGAGTTTGTCCTCGTTATAATGTTCTTTTCTTTGTCACTATCGAGATAATTTATATATGTTTCAGTTTTCTACAAAATTAAGTGGATGGTACTTTCATTTTATTGTTTACTCTGAATGTGTTGTCTTTTAATTGTGGTATAACATATGCTTTAAAAGACTAAGGTTTGATATCACTACGGAATAAAATAAGGACCAATTGGAAGTAGGTATGTCTGAGATAACATTACATGTAATTTCCAGCTGCACGTACATACTCGATCTATGTCATTGAATATATTTGGTATGGTGATCATTGATGGATCAAGTTACGAAATAAATGTAACAAATGTCGCTTTAGTCTCATACTGGTATAAGAGATGGACCAGATTGATTGGGGATATGTTTTAAGAATAGATAGCAAATATGGTTCACACCTAAGGTTATCGAATATAATTGACTTCGAAATTAAAATGTAGCCCCGTTGGGAGATTGTTAGAATATTTTTAATATTCTGATGTGGGCTTACATATTAATAAGCAATTGTATTTGGGCTTCTATTCTAATTGAACTAATTAAGTGATCTAATTAGTATAGCCCGATAACACATCAAAAATGAGTATGTTTATCGAAGAGTCACCTAATGGTTACCCAAGAGCCACCCAATTAGAATTAATGGGGTTCTAATTATATGCCTATATAAAGAAAGGTTATGGTCCCCAAGGTTAATGTACTCACATACTCTTCTCTTCATTTCCCATTACTGAGAGAGGACTTATAGAGGGAGAGGGATTACTCTGTGGAAGACCTCAAAGATCCCCCAAGTCTCATTTATCACTATGAACTCAGGTACACAGTTGCAACATTTTTACTATGTAATCTTGATGATTTAATATGTTGATTAAGTTTATATATAATTTCATCCCAATAATTTCAAGTACAAAGTATACTTGGTTTAATGAGAGAGAATGAAATGCAAAAATTTGGAGTAGATTGGACTAGGTGTCGGATAATCAAGGAGTGTTAGATATTTTTCATTCTATTTAAATTGATCACTTGAACAAAGAAGCTTCATACCATTCTCCTCTCGTAATCCAATTCGATCCTTCTTCAGACTTGATCAAAACCGCATTCAAGTTTCTTAACTTTTGGAATATAAAACCTTCCATAGTATAGGTGGTTAGAAACTCATGAAAGAGTACTAGTGATGGTAATCCAATATACTCAGTGTCCATGAAGTGATTCGAGGGGTATTTTAGTCATATCCTCTTTTATTTTTGGCTCCATATATTAGTTAATCATATTTTCATCTTATGTTGCATTTTATTTTATTTCATTTCTTATTGTATTTGTGTATTTAGAGGATGGGATTTAGGCGAACACTTGAGTATTAGGCTTATTGTATATATGGGCATTAAGTCCCACATTGGTTAGTTGCTCATTTTGTGCTTACCTCCTTATCCTATAAATGGATCCCTCATTTTCCTCATTTGGGGAACCGCACTTTTGAGTAAAAGATTAGTTATATTTCCCTCTCTAAATTCGTTTGTTTCCATTAGACGTGTGATTATGTCAATTGGTATCAGAGCGAGGTGTCACTCCCCCATTTGTGTGTGAGGCCTTACCATAATTTTTTTCCATTTAAATCGTTTTCCACATTTTAATGGTTCCCAAAAAGGCAACATTTGATGAAATATTTATTCAAATGCAAGAACAAATGAGAGAAGAAATGACCTCCCTTAAGGGGCAACATATGGCCACCCTCACCCAACACATGTCATCTCTTTTTCAAAACCCTAACCCCATACCCAAACACCCATCAAGACTCATCTTCATCTCCCCCCCCCCCCCCTCCCCCCCCCACACACACACACCTAAACAGTAACCCTAACTCCACCACTCACTACACCACCGCCCTAACTACCTACCCACCCACTATTATTTCACCACCAACCTTACACAACCCCCCTTCCGCCACTAGCCCCTTTGTGCCTCCTGCCATCGTCACTTTTTTGGTCGCCGAAAATTTTTCAAACTCCTCCAAATTCCCCAAAACTTCTCTCAAACCCTTTTTTCAATCTCCTCCATTGGCTCCAACTTCTGCTCCCACTCTTTCTGTCGCAATCGCACCACCTCCAAACCCCACTCCAACCTTCAAGTGCTTCAATTGTGGTGTTATCGGTCATCGAGCTTCTGCATGTCTTACTTTGCACCGTCGTGCCCTAATGGCGATGACTCAGGTGCCCGATTACCTGTTGGATGATTACGTTGACACCGAGCATTCATTGATCACTATCTTGACCGGAGACGAAGAGGGCATTCCCCTTTGAGTTTGAGGACGAGCTCTTTTCTGAGAAGGGGAGAGTAATGTGATTCGAGGGGTATTTTGATCATATCCTCTTTTATTTTTAGCTCCAGATATTAGTTAATCATATGTCCATCTTATGTTGCATTTTATTTTATTTCATTTCATATTGCATTGGTCTATTTAGAGGATGAGCTTTAGATGAATACTTGAGTATTAGGCTTATTGTACAAATGGGAATCAGTCTCACATTCGTTAGTTGCTCATTTAGTGCTCACTTCGTTATCCTATAAATAGACCCCTCATTTTCCTTATTTGGGGAACCGAACTATTGATTAAAAGATTAGTTATATTTCCCTCTCTAAATTAGTGTGTTACCATTAGACGTGTGGTTACGTCAGGCCAATAATTTGAATTCTCTAAAGAGAGTCCTTTCTACATGGAGCACAGGCACTTTTGGTGATATCGTTCAATCAGTTAGAGATGCAGAGGATTTTGTTATTGACAAAGAAATGGAATATGAGATTGACCTTTTTTAACATAATAGAGAGGCTTTATCTAATGTTGCTATTGCATATAACAAAAAGGCTGCTATGGAGGTTAATTTCTAGAGGCATAAAGCTTAAGAAAAGTGGGCTAAAGATGGAAATAAAAATTTCAAAATTCTTTCATCATTGTGTAAAGGTTAAAAGGAGTAAATTGTGCATTCATAAGATAAAAAACTCTAAAGGAGTTTGGATCAATAATAAGAATGATATTGAAGAAACAACTATACAATATTTGAAAGCCTAATTCATTGCAGAGCCCATTGATAACAGGGATGAAGATTTCTTGGAAAGCATTCCTCATGTCATTACAGATTCTACTAATAATGACTTAATAATATTTCCAGATATACATGAGGTTAAAAATGCAGTTTTTAATTTGAGTGGGGAGAGATTTGCAAGTATGGATCAATGGGAAAGTTTACATTCACTGCTGGGACATTATAACAGATGATATTATGAAAACTCTTATATCATTGTTATCAATACCTCCATCCTTCTCTCTCACTCATACAAAAGATAATAAACATTTTCCTTACCCAAAAATTATACACATAAATAAAAAGTAAAGTTTACTATTTACTTGAGACACACAAAAAAAAGTTTATTATTAACAGTTTTTTATATAAAGAAAGTGCTTTTTTTAAAACCATTTCTATTAAAAGTAAAAATAAAAAACTATTTTGTTAAAAAACTATTTGAATATAAAAAAAGTGTTAAATTTTTGTTGAAACGAATATTTTATTCAAAAACAATATTAAATTTTCATTAGACATTTTAAAAAATAAAATTTAAATCTTTACGTTTATATAAATATTTATTTTAAATATAAAATATATTTCCTGTCGTATAGCTCTCCTGTTAAAATTACGAGTCGCGTCAATATCATGACTCGCGTCATTTCGTTCTTGTGCTATAATTAAGATTCGTGTTGTGTTATGCACTAGTTAAAACTATGACTCTTCTCGTGTCGTGTTTGTGTTTGTGTTAAAATTATGACTCATGATTTTGACACATTATGAACGACACGCTGACTCATGAGTTAAACTTACGACTCATGTGTTATAATTATATTTTTTAATTTTTTAAAAATTGAAACTTTTGTTATCCATTTGTTGTTAAATAAAACAATATGGGTGTTTCAATTTTATTTAACAACGAATGGATAATAAAATACTTAATTTTTAAAAAAAAATAAAAAAATTTAAATTTTAACCTATGAGTCATAATTTTAACACATCTATTATGTATTATCTATTATCTATTATATACTCTAAATGTTATAAAGACTTAAATTCTTCTATTTTCTTAGACTATCCATGTGGATCCACGGTAGACATTTATCATTCAAGTTTCTTTATCTCTTATCTTTATTAATTCGCAACCGACTTGGATTGAAAGGACGAGGCCCATGCCCCTTCCGCTTCTCATTTGATGAGACGAAACATCTTTCTATCTTCCATTTATGCATCCAAAATCATAGGTTTTTAATCAGAGTCATGTACAACGCCAACAAATCTGAAGGTATTAAACCTATAAGAGACGCCACTTTACCGGATATCAAAATCCACGGCATATCAGAAAACTCGCCCCCCGCCAAAATCCCCACTTTACCCGAGATCAAAATCCCCAACACATCAAAATACCCACTTTACCAGAGATCATATTTCTAGGACAAGCCCCCGCCAACCGTTCCATCCTCACCTTCTTCGTCGGCGGCAACCATAGCCACATCAGAAAACTCTTTTTCCACCATTGGAAAGACAAAGACCATGAAAGAAGTTTTCTTTTCCCAGTTCTCTCTCTCTCAAGTCTTTTGGCTTTCCAATGAACCAACGAAGTACGTAAATATTCGGTGGGGGTGGACACAGTTGATAGAGAAACCATGAGAGATTGAAAGCTAGTGATTTTAGGGGTATAATTGAAAATGGTTCCTCAAGTTGAGGGTTTTATAGTCAATGGTGTAAGTATTTTGGGGGATGTTATCCAGGTGCATTGCATCAATGTGAGATATATGCTCACCTCTTTATTCTAGAATAAACACGGCAACATAATAAGATAGCTACTCAAGTCATGCATGTGTGTGTAGCACCTTCACAAGAACCGGATACTCATATCTGCTAATGTGGTCAAATACAACACCACATCAAAGAAATTGAATCAAAATTAATAATGCTATATCGTGTTTATATTTGGATTTCAAAATCATAACTATTCAACATTAAACATTAATAAATATTTAAAGGGCATTAGGAAAAAAAAACAATTTATTCCACTTTCCTATACATAATTTTTAATAAAATTTGATTTCTAGACAAAATATATAATATATTGGCAATGAATACAGTGGTGAGATACAATAGTGATGATATAACATAGTGGTAATAATTATCATATATGTTTTGCTCGATTATGTGTGGTAATGAATATAATGGTGAGATTTTTTTAGGGTGATTAAATTTTGACTACTCTGTCCTGTGATATTTATAAACCTAACATTTTTGGTATGAGTTCAAATGTTTTATTTATAATATAAATTTTGATTGATAGATTCAACTTATTGTAGAGAAAAAATAAAAAAACATCCATCTTTGATATGCCCAAAGTGTACCTGACAGCTCGGAGGCACCAACCTCGGCCAGCAGGACGGCCGAGGTAACAAGAGCTCAAGACTGATGACCAGTGATCTCGTCCAACATAAGGTCGGCTACGGTCGACGTTACTAGTGCACCACCATCAAGCATCAACCGAGGTCCTCATAACCCATGGTGATGATGCTGAAAATAGCACTACCCTTCAAGGTGTTCGTAAGCCCAATTCAGTGGTAACAATGGCAGTATAAAGGTATTTAGTAGAAGGAGGTGAGGAGAAGAGGATTCACACCAAAATATAAGTGGTTCAGCCAATTAGGCCTACGTCCACTGTGCAGGTGTATGATATATATCACTGTATAAGGGCACTAATGGCCATATATACAATCTCTCAAGATTTCTCTCTCTACTGTGTATTTAGACAGAGTTTCATCTAGGGTTGCTAATTTCGAGTCCCCCTCCAGGAAGGAGAAGACATGTATATATAGTACCTGGGGGGTGTAATGTACCCCCCATGCATGCAATGAGCATGTGTGCATTGATCTAGCCAATATGATGAAGACATCTGTCATTGTCACATGTAGAGAATGATGATGAAATATTCCCCCTACGTGAGGGGAATGATTTGTTATAACTGATTTGTGTACACATGTTCCCAACCACATATATGCGCATAAGAGCTCGGCCATCTGTTTGATCACGATCTCGGGCTGGAATAGTACGAGGTTGGTAAAGTCTAACTGTCATCCAATCCGAGATTAATCATGATGACCTCGGCTTATGTGGAGCCGAGGTTAGGTAGGTGATACCATAAGGTCGGCCTGGGTCGAGGTTAAGCTGGAACATGTTAGGAACATTGGTTGATTCCCTGCCGAAGCTGGCCTTAACCTCGGCCTACTCCCAGCCGAGGCTGTCATCCCTTGGATGGCCTGATGAATAACTATTCCCATGGATCATGAGGGCCTCTCTTGACGAGGTTGGTAGTAACGTCGGCCATGGCCGACCTTGCTTGGGACGAGACCGCTGGTCATTTTTCTAAGACCCTTCCAACATCGGCCATACCAATGGCCGAGGTTGAAGCCTCTGAGCCGAAGTGGTACATTTAGGGCATATCAATCACCCCCTAACCCTTAGTTACCTGTGTGATCTGGTGTCTAAGGGGTATATTTACCCGAGGTTGAATTTCTTTAGGTGTCAATAGTCTCTCGACAAGTGTCAGCTACTGGAGTAGATAGCGTGCCTGACAGGTTTGATGATGTTGGATGTCTTTTGGGCTCCCAAGGCAATGATGGGCCTTGGGACGCGTGCACTCATACTTAAGGGTTTAAACCCCATTTCCTTCTCTTTCTTCCTCATTTATCTCCTTCTCCGAATTTGGTCATTTTTGCAACTTTCTCTCTCTAGAAGAGCTCTGATTTGAAGTGCGTTTAGGTGGTCATTCCTTGGGATTCCTTCCTTTCTTCTCATCACCTTTCTTAAGGTACCCCTTACCATCCCTTCTTCTTCATTTTTATGCCTTTGTTCTTGCTTTTGCATTTTTCGGTGAGCTTCAAGAGGTTTCCGGTAAAACTATTGGTTTTTCCGACGAACTGTTCTTAATTGTTCTTCGTCGTTTTTGTTCAAAGTTTAATAGATTGATCTTTAATTCCATTTGCCAATATTATTTGTAATTTAGGAGAGTCAATAAATCTAGCGTCTGCCTCATATGCTCAGACCCCTTTACCAACTTTTAGAGGAGTTCCCCTCTCTTAGGGAGAAGACCTTAGATAAAATTAGATAAATATAAAGAGCCCAAGAGGAAGCTCATAGGGCAGAGGCGTTCCCCCTCAGGCCTATTTTTTCACCACCTCTAAAGGTCATATACCCTGAACCAACTGAACTAGTTAACCAAGCATAGGTCCCAGCTGAACCCTCTCCAATGTCGGAGTCTGAGTCATCCACCTCAGACCCTATGTCTATGGACTCTTTTCAAGAGGCCATGGATTTTTCAATTCGACAAGATCAGGTCCCTAATCAGGCAGAGGTTTCCAGTCAGGCCTCGTCTCACCAAAGTTCGAGCACATCAACCTCTTCCTCAGAGGTTGAAATTATTGGACCAAGTGTGGTTGTTCCACCAATTCTTGAAGCCATTCCTCTGTCGGCAGTCATGGGAGCTGATTTCGCTCAGAGGTTTCCAAGTGGTGCCCCATCGTTTGCTCAGGCCGACATTGAGCTAGATGATGATGCTGAAAATAGCACCACCCTTCAAGGTGTTCGTAAGCCCAATTCAGGGGTAGCAATGGCATTATAAAGCTATTTAGTAGAAGGAGGTGAGGAGAAGAGGATTAACACCGGAATATAAGTGGTTCAGCCAATTAGGCCTACGTCCACTATTCAGGTGTATGATATATATCACTGTATAAGGGCATTAATGGCCATATATACAATCTCTCAAGCTTTCTCTCTCTTCAGCCGAGTTGAAGTAGCATTCTCGTGCTATGGTCTGGTCACCTTGCACTTCCCCTACCCCATAGGGGGTCGGGAATTTTAGCATCTGATGGACCGTTGATGGCACGGCCTCAAAATCCTTAAGAGCTACTCTTCCTATGATGAGGTTATAGGCCGAGAAGACATTTTCGTCCATAACGAAAAAATTGATCTTTCGAGTTAACCTCTTAGGCCACTCATCACCCATCCGCACGTCCATCTCATACATGCCCAATGGATGGACCTTTTCACCACTGAAGCCCATTAACGAATGATGATAGGGTACCAGCCTAGCTCTGCTAAGACCTAGACTCTTGAAGCAAGGCTAAAATATCACATCTGTTGAGCTTCCTCCGTCTACAAGAATTCTCTGCACCTCACATCCATGAACTCTTTTTGTGATCACCAAAGGGTCATCATGTGGAGCTAGGATGCCTTTGAAGTCGAGTCGGGAGAACCCAACTATAAGAGTATCCATGTCTACCTTCTTTCTCTTCTGCGTAGTATCGAAAGACGTCAGGTTTACCACTTCAAGTTTGGCCACTGATTTAGCCTCTGCCACATGAGCTTTTCTGTCAGCCACCTCAGAGCCACCTCCCGCGAGTCCTCCGCATATGGTGTTAACACCAAAGGAGATCATACCAACTCTCTTCACCGGGATGTTATCGTCTTTTAGTGGGAGGTTCGGATCGTCCTCATCATCGTCATCTGTGCCATTATCTCTTTTTGCTGTGGTGTCCTCTCGACATTTATCGTGTCTCTTCTTTTTGGGTTCTTCCCTTCCCCTTTTGGGAGCTTTACCATCAACATATTTCCTCAACTTTCCTGACTTCAACATCTTCTCGATCTCATCCTTCAAGGCGAAGCACTTGTCTGTTATATGGCCATGGTCTTGGTGGAATTCACACCATAAGTTTTGGTTCCTCTTATGTGGAGGAGCCTTCAACTTCTCTGTCCATCTTAGGGATCGGTCATTCTTGATCTCATTGAGGATGTGTTCGCAGCTAACCGTATGAGGGGTATAACGCGCAAACTTATCATCAGCTGACCTCTTCTTTTCATCCTTTTTTCTTTGGAATTTTTCGCTGCTACCGCCGTTCTCATCCTCATACTTGGCGGCTATGGCCTCTTCAGCGTTCATGACCTTCCCCGTAGTTGCCAATAGCTTCGCCATGGACTTTGGAGGGTCTTCCGTAAGTTTCCACAATAACTTTCCCTTCTGAAGACCTCCTATGAGGGCGGTCATGGCAATATTCTCTTCGTAATCCTCAACCTCAAGTTTTTCTTTGTTGAACCTGGCGATATAGTCTCTTAGGCTCTCGTTCTTCCCCTGCTTGACATACAGCAGATGGGTGGTCTTCTTTTGAGGTCTTACCCCAAAGTAGAAGTTTTGAATGAATCGTTCAGCCAAGCCCTTGAAGTTCTCAATTGAATTCTTCGAAAGAGAAGTAAAACAGATGTGCGCTGCTCCTGTCAAAGTCCTGGAGAAGGCACGACACTTCATCTCATCTGGTATCGAATAGATGTCCACCGCCGACTGATACATCTCAATGTGATGTACAGGGTTGGTTCTACCGTCATACTTGGGAGAGACCACGGGCGGTTTGAACTTAGCGGGCGTTGGAAAGTTTACTATCCTGGCCATAAAGGGGGAGCCTTCCGAGAAACCTCTTTGCAATGGGTCTGGGCTTTTGATGAGGTCTCCTATCGTTTCTTCAAGATGTTGAATATATTCGTTCCATGGTCTTGTAACGTCGGCCTGGCCGAGGTTATCCCCAGCCACCTCCAAGGGGTGGACTGAGGGTTTCCCAGCCACAGCACAACATCGGCTGTTGACCTCTTCCTGGTCTCTACCTCTTCCTGCATGGGGTCGGCCTTGATGAAGCCGACGTTACCCCTTTTCCCTTTGTGAGCCAACTTCACTTCTCGACCTTGATAACCTCTATCTTAGGTCATTTACCGGGCTTTACCTTTCAAAGGCCGACCCTCTTCTCAATCGATCAAAAGCTGATCCTCGTTGTTGGGCTTCTTCTCCTCTTCTGCCCCCATAACCTTGGCTTCACTGGATAGGGCAAACAGTATTGTTCGAAACCTCATATGGCTCCCAATAATCTTCTGGGACGTCTTCCGCCTCTAGATCATCATACCGATCCACCGGGAAAGGGTTTCCTTGCCTCCCCAGGCTCAAGCGCCTAGGGTCAGCAATGTCCCTCCTCCACTGTGGGGTAGGTCGATCTTTTTGCGGTGCCTGGGGTGGTCCCCTGGCATCAGGATAGGGCTGAACAGCCGCCGGGGTGATCATTTCCGGTGAGACTCCAGGTGGCCTCATCATATTTTGGCTGAGCTGTGCAAATTGCTCCTGCATTACTTGTTGCGTCGCATCCAAAGACCTCAAGGCTGCGACCACCTTCGCTATTTCGAATTAGGGCGGTACCTGGCTAGAGCCAGGTCCCCCCTCACCAGGCGGCGGAAGAGGTGGTGGTAATTCCGGTGCGATGTGTTAACACAAAAGAGACGGTGTAGTAAATGAGCTTAATACCTTACATGACCACTTTCAATGGTGAAACAGCTCCGCGCAAGGAGGGAGGCCTGGTTCACCACCAGAGTCTCCGGTGAGGTTAAGCGAATAAAGAGGAAGAGACAGCTTCTCGCTTCCCACAGACGGTGCCAAAATGATGATGTTGGAAATAACCCCACCCTTCAAGGTGTTCGTAAGCCCAATTCAGTGGTAACAATGGCAGTATAAAGATATTTAGTAGAAGGAGGTGAGGAGAAGAGGATTCACACCGAAATATAAGTGGTTCAGCCAATTAGGCCTACGTCCACTGTGCAGGTGTATGATATATATCACTGTATAAGGGCACTAATGGCCATAGATACAATCTCTCAAGATTTCTCTCTCTACTGTGTATTTAGACAGAGTTTCATCTAGGGTTGCTAATTTCGAGTCCCCCTCCAGGAAGGAGAAGACATGTATATATAGTACCTGGGGGGTGTAATGTACCCCCCATGCATGCAATGAGCATGTGTGCGTTGATCTAGCCAATATGATGAAGACATCTGTCACTGTCACATGTAGAGAATGATGATGAAATATTCCCCCCACGTGAGGGGAATGATTTGTTATAACTGATTTGTGTACACGTGTTCCCAACCACATATATGCGCATTAGAGCTCGGCCGTCTGTTTGATCACGACCTCGGGCTGGAATAGTACGAGGTTGGTAAAGTCTAACTGTCATCCAATCCAAGATTAATCATGATGACCTCGGCTTATGTGGAGCCGAGGTTAGGTAGGTGATACCATAAGGTCGGCCTGGGCCAAGGTTAAGCTGGAACATGTTAGGAACATTGGTTAATTCCCTGCCGAAGCTGGCCTTAACCTCGGCCTACTCCCAGCCGAGGTTGTCATCCCTTAGATGGCTTGATGAATAATTATTCACATGGATCATGAGGGCCTCTCTTGACGAGGTTGGTAGTAACGTCGGCCATAGACGACCTTACTTGGGACGAGACCACTGGTTATTGTTCTAAGACCCTTCCATCATCGGTCATACCAATAGCCGAGGTTGATGCCTCTGAGCCGAGGTGGTACATTTAGGGCATATCACATGGGGTCAGCTATCCTTCAGGTCATCCATAGCCGACACCATATCTACCTCTCACATCAACCTCGATTGGGAATCAGTAGAGGCCAATAAAGACTCATGGGTTCAACCACCCTTCATCGTCATCATCGGTCCAGGCCGACATTTCAACTATACTTGCCTAACCCCGGCCCAGGCCGACGTTTCAACTCCTCCTGTCTTACCTCAGCTGGCCTACCTAGCCGAGATTATCTTGACTAACCTCGGATAAGGCAACAGTCAGACTTCACCAACCTCGTACTTTTCCAGGTCGAGGTTGCACCAGTCTGGGACAGGTCCGAGCATTTATAAGCATATGTAAGGATAGGAACAGGTGGACAAAATCAGTTGTAACCGAATCAATCCCCTCACGTGGGGGAATATTTCATCATCATTCTCTATATGTGATAGTGACATATGTCTTAATCAGATTGGCTAGATCAACACACACATGCTCATTGCATGCATGGGGGGTACATTACACCCCCCCAAACACTATATATACTTGTCTTCTCCTACCTTGAGAAGGATCCAAAAAAGACACCCTAGCTGAAACTCTGTCAAATTATACAGTAGAGAGAGAAATCTTGAGAGTTTATATCCATGGTCATTAGAGCATTCATTCAGTGATATTACTCACACACACTCACAGTGGACGTAGGCCAGATTGGCTGAACCACTTATATTCAAGTGTTCATCCTCTTCTCCTCACCTCCTTCTACATATATATATATATATATATATTCTCCTGTGCTGCCATTGTCATCACTAATTTGAGCATACAAACACCTTGAAAGGTGGTGCTATTTCTAGCATCATCATTTTGGCACCGTCTATGGGAACGAGAAACTATCTCTTCCTCATTTTCTGCTTAACCTCACCGGAGACTCTAGTGGTGAATCAGGCCTTACCCTTTGTGTGGAGTTGTTTCACCATTAAAAGAGGTCATTTAAGGTATTAAGCTCATCTTCTTCACAGTATCTTTAATTTTAACATATGGCACCGGAGTTACCACCACCTCCTCCACCACCTGGTGCTGGAGGACCTAGTTCTAGCCAGGCACCACCCCAGTCTGAAATGGCTGAGGTGGCTGAATCCTTGAAGTCCTTGGCTGCGACGCATCAAACGATGAAGGAGCAATTTGCACAGCTTAGTCAAAATATGATGAGGCTACATGGGGTCTCACCGGAGATGATTACTCCGGCGGCTTCTCAGCCCCATCCTGAAGCCAGGGGACCACCCCAAGCACTGCGAAAAGACCAACCTACTCCTCAACGGAGGAGGGACATTGCTGACCCTAGGCGTTTACGCCGAGGGAGGCAAAGACACCGTTGCCCTGAGGATAGGCATGAGAATCTGGAGGCAGAAGATGCTCCAGAAGGATGTTGGGAGCCGTATGAGGTTTCGAACAACATTGTACATCCTATCCACCGAAGCCAAGGTTTTGGGGACAGAAGAGATGGTGGTGCCCAATAGAGAGGATCAGCTTTTGATCGCTTGAGCAGAGGGTCAACCTTTGAAAGGCTCGGCCCAGTAAATGACATGAGGTAAAGGTTATCCAGGTCAAGAAGTGCAGCAGGGTCACAAAGGTGAGATGGGGAACATTGGACTCATCATGGACGACCCCAACATGGTCAAGACTGTGGCCAGGAGGTCAACAGCTGACGTTGTGCTGCGGCTGGGGAACCCTCAGTCCACCCCATAGAGGTGGTTGGGGATAACCTCGGTCAGGCCGATATTGTAAGGCCATGGAATGACTCCATCCAACGTCTTGAAGAGAAGATAGGGGACCTCATCAAAAGCCGAGACCCACTGCAAAGAGGTTTCTCAGAGGGCTCTCAACCCCTGCCAAATTCAAACCACCTACGGTGTCTCCCAAGTATGATGGTAGTACCAACCCTATGCATCATATTGAGATGTACCAATCTGCGGTGGACATTTATTCAATCCCAGATGAGATGAAGTGCCGAGCCTTATTCAAAACTTTGACGGGAGCTGCACATATCTGGTTTACCTCTCTTCCGAAGAACTCAATTGGAAACTTTAAGGGCTTGGCTGAATGGTTCATTTACAATTTCTGTTTTCGGGTAAGACCTCCAAAGAAGACCACCCATTTATTATATGTCAAGCAAGGTAAGAACGAGAGCCTAAGAGACTACATTGCTAGATTCAACAAAAAGAAATTGGAGGTTGAAGATTATGAAGAGAATATAGCCATGACAACCCTTATTGGAGGACTCCAGAAGGGGAAGTTGCTATGAAAGCTTGCAGAAGACCCTCCCAAGTCTATGGAAGAGCTATTGGCAACTGCAGGAAAGGTCATGAATGTCGAAGAGGCTATGGCCATGAAGTATGAGGATAAGAATGGAAGTGGCAGCGGGAAGTTACAAAGAAAGAAGGACGAAAAAAAAAGGTCAGCCGACGACAAGTTTGCACGCTATACTCCTCTAACTGTGAGCTGTGAACACATCCTCAATGAGATAAAGAATGACAGGTTTGTGAGATGGATGGAGAATTTGAAGTCCCCTCCGCATAAGAGGAACAAGAACCTGTGGTGCGAGTTCCACCAAGACCACGGCTATGTGACAGACAAGTTCTTCACTTTGAGGGATGAAATCGAGAATATGTTGAGGTCCAAAAAATTGAGGAAGTATGTCGATGGTAAGGCTCCCAAGAGGGGAAGAGATGACCCTAAAAAGAAGAGAAGTGACAGATATCGAGATGACACCCCAGCGATAAGATACGAAGACTCCGATGGTGACGACGAGGACGATCCAGACCTCCCACCAAAGGATGACAATGCCCCTGTGAAGAGGGTTAGAATGATCTCCTTCAGTGTCAACACCATATGTGGGGGACTAGCAAGGGGTGGCTCTAAAGTAATCGACCGTAAAGCTCATTTGGCAGAGGCTAAGGCAGTGACCAAAATAGAGGTTGTGAATCTGGCGTCTTCAGAGGCTAAGTAGAAAAGTAATAAGGTAGGCATGGATACTCTTATAGTTGGATTCTCCCAACTCGACTTCAAAGGTATCTTAGCTCTGCATGATGACCCTTTGGTAATTACAACAAGAGTCCACGGATGTGAGGTATAGAGAATCCTTATAGATGGAGGAAGCTCAACAGATGTAATGTTCTGACCCTATTTTAAGAGCCTAGGCCTCAGCAGGGCTAGGCCGGTACCCTATCATCATCCATTGATGGGCTTCAGTGGTGAAAAGGTCCATCCATTGGGCATGTATGAGATGGATGTATAAATGGGAAACGAGTGGCCTAAGAGGTTGACCCGGAAGATTAATTTTTTCGTTATGGATGAAAACGTCTACTCGGCCTATAATCTCATCATAGGAAGAGTATCCCTTAAGCAGTTTGAGGCCGTGTCGTTGACGGTCTACCAAATGCTAAAATTCCCGACCCCCTATAGGGTAGGGAAGTGCAGGGTGACGAGACTACGGCACGAGAATGCTACTTCAACTCGGCGAAAGAGAGAGAGGCCCATAAGAGGGCAATAACCACATATAACATTGATACACTTGATCCTAGGGATAAAATAAAGTTGAATAAAGGAGAGACCGCGAAAGAGGTAGAATCCATCTTCCTCAATGAGGACGAATAGAAAAAAATCGTCCAAATTGGTAAGGCCTTAAAACAAGAGATCAAGGAAGAGCTGATAAGGTTTTTGAACTCGAGGTAGAGTGTCTTCGCTTGGAGCCACGCGAACTACCTAGCACCGACCCGGGGGTTATGTGCCACAGACTCAATATGGAAAAATACGCTCAGCCAATCAAACAAAGATGAAGAGTTTACTCCAGGGAAAAGTATGATGTCATAAGGGAAGAGGTCAGAAAGTTAGAAGAGGCAGAATTCATCAGGGAGGTCATATACCTAGAGTGGTTATCAAACGTTGCCATTGTGCCCAAAGCCAACGAAAAATGGAGGATATGCGTAGACTTCACCAACCTGAACAAGTTTTGTCCTAAAGACAGCTATCCCTTACCTTGGATTGATCAGATGGTAGACGCCATGACAGGGCACGAACTTATGAAATTTATGGATGCGTATTCGGGATACAACCAGATCTTCATGGATTCTGAAGACTCAGAAAAGATAGCCTTTAACACAGATAAAGGGACCTATTACTATAAGGTCATGACCTTCGGCTTGAAAAATGCAGGGGCCACGTATCAAAGTCATGTAAAGAAGATGTTTGAAGACCAAATTGGCAAAACCATGGACGTATATGTAGATGATATGTTGACTAAGAGATTGAGGCCTGCACCCACGTAGCAGACCTGGAGAGAACTTTTGACACCATGGACTCATACATGATGAAACTTAATCCTGCCAAGTGTGTCTTCGGAGTAGGAGCTGGAAAATTCCTTGGATTCATCATCAACCAGAGGGGGATAGAGGCCAACCTCGAAAAGATCAAGGCTTTTCTTGATATGAAGATACTGAAAATCATAACAGACGTTCAGAGGCTCACCGGAAGAGTTGCAGCACTCAACAAGTTTGTTTCCAGAGCTACGGACAAGTGTCTTTCATTTTTCAAAGTATTAAGAAAGGACTTCGAATGGGACAAGAGTGTAATAGGGCCTTTAAACAGCTCAAGTCCTACCTCGGATCCCCACTGCTTTTATCTCAGCCCATTCTGAGAGAAAAGTTGTATGTCTATCTAGCAGTTTCAGAGTCAGCTATAAGTACAGCCACAGTGCGAGAAGACGTTGGGGTACAAAAGTCTATATACTTTAATAGTAAGTCCCTTCAGGGGTCTGAACAGAACTATCCTCGAATGTAGAAGTTGGACTACGCTTTGATACACGCTTCTAGGAAGATGAAACCTTATTTTTAAGCCCAATCTATGATCATCCTCACTGACTCCCCACTAAGGCAAGTCCTCCACAAGCCTGAGAAGTCAGGCAAATTGATGACATGGGCCATCGAGTTGGGAGAGTATGACCTTGTCTATGAACCTAGGGTGTCCATTAAAGGGCAGGCACTCACAGACTTTATTGCTAAATTCCCATGGGAAGAGGCTGGGATTGAGAATAATCCAGAGACTGCAGAGGGGTCAAATAATAACGTCTTTCGAAACTTGGAAGAGGTTGTGTCCAGTAGAGCCAGAAACAGAATAGCTGAGAATAAGGAAGACAAGTACCTCTTCAAGTAAGGAACCCTGTTAGAGGGAAAATTCTCTTCGAATGAAGATGATTGGAATCTCTTTGTTAACGGGTCTTCTTGCGAGAGTGGAAGCAATGCAGGGCTGATACTGATAGCTCCAGATGGTACAGACGTTGAATATGCGCTAAGGTTCAACTTCAAAACATCCAACAATGAGTTAGAATATAAGGCCTTGATAGCAGGCCTCTCCCTAGAAAAAGCCTTTAGAGTTGGCCGACTCCTACTTCTCAGCGAATCGAGGTTAGTTGTCAACCAGATACTTGAAGTGTATGAGGCCAAAGATGATAGGATGGAGAAATACCTGAAAAGGGTAAGAATGATGCTATAAGGCTTCAAAGAGGTAAGATAAAGAGGGTCCCTCGACAAGACAACAGTCATGAAGATGCATTGGTAAGGCTGGCTTCAGCAACAAGGACAAGCATCAGAAGGACGGTACTAGTCGAAATCCTACGCAAACAGACCATAGAGGATGAATGGGTTGCTAGATCTTGCCTCAACTTGAACTTGGGAGACTCATGGATGGACCCCCTAATCAGATATATCAGAGAGGGAAAGCTGCCGGAATCGAAACTGAAAAAGAGGAAATTGAGGTACAGAGCTGCAAAGTTTGTATTAATTGGAGATGTCCTATATAAAAAAGGATTTCTACTGCGTCTCCTCAGATGTGTCAATCCCATAGAGGTCCCCCGCATCTTACAGGATATACACGAGGGTTCTTGCTCTAGTCACATAGGAGGAAGACCTTTAGCTAAGAGGATAATTACGCAGGGATACTGGTGGCTGACCTTGGCTAAGGACGCTGCAACCTACGTAAAGAGGTGTAACAAGTGCCAAAGATTCTCTATTATCCCTTATCAACCTCATCAACTTATGACATCGACCAGTTTCCCTTGGCCATTTGCGATATGGGGGATTGACTTGGTGGGACCATTACCAAGGGCTGTAAACAATTACCGATTTCTGATAGTAGTGATTGATTACTTCTCCAATTAGGTAGAGGCTCAGACGATGACCACGATTACAGAGCAGAAGACCTTCCAGTTTATCTGGAAGAGCATCATATGCACGCATGGTCTTCCGAACACCCTCATCTCAGACAACGAAACCCAGTTCAAAAATTCTTCCTTGGAGAAATACTGCGAGAGAGTTGGGATCAAGCAATTTTTCTCTCCTCCGAGTTGACCCCATGTAAATGGGCAGACTGAAGTCATGAACTGAATAATCCTCGATGGGATTAAGAAGAGGTTGGAAGAGGCTAAGGGGAGATGGACGGAAGAGGTATATGCAATATTACGGGCCTACAGAACAACGGCAAGGACAGCAATGGGGGAGACCCCATTTATGTTAGCACATAGCTTAGAAGCCATCATACCTGCAGAAGTAAGACTCCCCACTCACATAGTTCAGGCCTACGATCCCGAGAAGAGTAGGGAAGAGAGAAGGCTGGACCTAAATTTGATCGAGGAGAGAAAGGAAGATATTGAGATCAGCCAGGCAGCCTACCAGTAGAGAACAAAAAAGTTCTACAATCAAAGGGTAAAATCAAGACCTATAGCGGTAGAAGACCTGGTGCTGAAAAAGATGTTGCAGAAGACAAATAAGCTTCACCCGAATTGGCATGGTCCCTAAAACGTTGTTGATGAGGTTGTACCTGGTACCTACCGGCTAGAAAATCTCGAGGGGAAACCTTTCTCCAATCCATGGAATGCTGATCACATGAAGAAGTACTACATATGATGATTGCAATTGTTTCTATGTAAATGTATTATGCCATGAAGAGAATATTAATGAGAAGAGCAGTTCTTGTGTCAATGCTTTGTTTAAATTTCTTGTATGATAAATTTATGAGGGTAACATCTTAGTTTGATGAGCTCAGACCTTAAAACATCATAATTTGGTGATAGGGTCTGAGATGAAACATCATATTTGGATGACCTCAGACCTTAAACATCATTAATTTGGTGAAATTTATGAGGGTAACATCTTAGTTTGATGACCTCAGACCTTAAACATCATAATTTAGTGACAAGGTCTGAGGTGAAACATCATATTTGGATGACCTTAGACCTTAAACATCATAATTTGGTGACTGGGTCTGAGGTGAAACATCATATTTGGATGACCTCAGACCTTAAACATCATTAATTTGGTGACATCTTAGTTTGATAACCTCAGGCCTTAAAACATCATAATTTGGTGATAGGGTCTGAGGTGAAACATCATATTTGGATGACCTCAGACCTTAAAACATCATAATTTGGTGACAGGGTCTGAAGTGAAACATCATATTTGGATGACCTCAAACCTTAAACATCATAATTTGTGACAGAGTGTGAGGTAAAACATCTTAGTTTGATGACCTCAGACCTTAAACATCAAAATTTGGTGACAGGGTCTGAGGTGAAACATCATATTTGGATGACCTCAGATCTTAAACATCATAATTTGGTGACAGGGTCTGAGGTGAAACATCATATTTGGATGACCTAAGACCTTAAACATCATTAATTTAGTGAAATTTATGAGGGTAACATCTTAGTTTGATGACCTCAGTCCTTAAAACATCATAATTTGGTGATAGGGTCTGAGGTGAAACATCATATTTGGATGACCTTAGACCTTAAACATCATAATTTGATGACAGGGTCTGAGGTGAAACATCATATTTGGATGACCTCGGACCTTAAACATCACTAATTTGGTAACAGGGTTTGAGGTGAAACGTCATATTTGGATGACCTCAATTTATGGGGGTAACATCTTAGTTTGATGACCTCAGACCTTAAACATCATAATTTGGTGATAGGGTATGAGGTGAAACATCATATTTGGATGACCTCGGACCTTAAACATCATTAATTTGGTGACATCTTAGTTTGATGACCTCAGACCTTAAAACATCATAATTTGGTGACAGGGTCTGAGGTGAAACATCATATTTGGATGAACTTAGACCTTAAAACATCATAATTTGGTAATAGGGACTGAGGTGAAACATCATATTTGGATGACCTCAGACCTTAAACATTATAATTTGGTGACGGGGTCTGAGGTGAAACATCTTAGTTTGATGACCTCATACCTTAAACATCATAATTTGGTGACAGGGTCTGAGGTGAAACATCATATTTGGATGACCTCAAACCTTAAACACCATTAATTTAGTGAAATTTATGAGGGTAAGATCTTAGTTTGATGACCTCAGACCTTAAAACATCATAATTTGGTGATAGGGTCTGAGGTGAAACATCATATTTGGATGACCTCAGACCTTAAACATCATCATTTGGTGACAGGATCTGAGGTGAAACAACATATTTGGATGACCTCAAACCTTAAACATCATTAATTTAGTGAAATTTATGAGGGGAACATCTTAGTTTAATGACCTCAGACCTTAAAACATCATAATTTAGTGACAGGGTCTGAGGTGAAACATCATATTTGGATGACCTCAGACCTTAAACATCATAATTTGGTGACAGGATCTGAGGTGAAACATCATATTTGGATGATCTCAGTTTATGAGGGTAACGTCTTAGTTTGATGAACTCAGACCTTAAACATCATAATTTGGTGATAGGGTCTGAGGTGAAACATCATATTTGAATGACCTCGGACCTTAAACATCATTAATTTGGTGAAATTTATGAGGGTAACATCTTAGTTTGATGACCTCAGACCTTAAAACATCATAATTTGATGACAGGGTCTGAGGTGAAACATCATATTTGGATGACCTCAGACCTTAAACATCATTAATTTGGTGAAATTTATGAGGGTAACATCTTAGTTCGATGACCTCAAACCTTAAAACATCATAATTTGGTGACAGGGTCTGAGGTGAAACATCATATTTGGATTACCTCAGACCTTAAACATCATTAATTTGGTGAAATGTATGAGGGTAACATCATATTTGGATGACCTCCGACCTTAAGCATCATTAATTTGGTGAAATTCATGAGGGTAACATCTTAGTTTGATGACCTCAGACCTTAATACAAACACCATTGTATGACATATAAAAACTATTCAAAGAAGCATTTCATCAAAGAAAGCAAAATCCTCTGAAGAGGATGATAAAGCATAAAGAAGTTAGAATTACAAATCAAATCGTGCAAGAGAATGTTATCAGAGGTTACAAATAGTTACAGATGAGAAATAAAAATTACAAGTAAAAAACTTCACAAATTATGGTCTAAGTGTCTACAGCCACAAAGTTGGTGACCTCGGCCCCATCATTTTGGCCGACGTTGGTAACCTTGACCCCATCATCTTGAGGGTTGACATCCTCAGTCTCTGTAGCTTCTGGTTGGGCAATCTTTGCAAGAGCAATAGCTTCCTCCTTAACCTCTTGTAAGGTCTCAGCAAACTGAGGGTTACCGTAGCCGAGACCAATAAAGTCTGAGGTTGTCAAACTCCCTGACTCCTTTTCTTTGATGGCCACCCATTTACTAGTAGCTTTAACACCTCTTTCAAAGTATTCAAAGCCAAAGCTTATAAATTCATCATAGACCTTATAGTCGACCAAGATCTTCTCAGAGGCGTCCTCAAGGGCAGCTTTCACTGCATCATCGACCTTTTATTGAAGAACGTCATCCTTGGCCTTCAGGTCAGAGGTATGATCCTTCCGGAGCTTAGCAATTTCCCTATCCCTTTACTTCACTTTACTCTCAGATTCAACCAAAGCTACCTTCAGACGTTCCACTTCAGCATTTAGAGCATCTTCCACCTTTTGGGCCTCTCTTCCCTTTTCCATCAGGGGTAGCTTCCTTAGGGTCCAATCAACAAACTAGTGAATGGATAGAATACCTTACAACACAAAGTCAGATGTATGAGATCAATCTATCCCAATTCAAGGACGATGTTACACTTATGCCAAAACAGTTAAAATATATTCCTGGATAGACCTATGAAGGCAAAACTCAACCAGCAAAGGGGTATCAATGGAGCGTAGAAAACGCCTATCTGCGTTGGTCATCGCAGAGCGATAGAATCCATCTCCTTCAGACCATGACCAATTAGGTTATCGTTGATCTTCAACTGCTTCAGACGAGCAGCCAGTGCATCATCGGATGAGATGGGAATGGCGCAATCACTCTTTGGGGATTTTTTTGCCTCTGATCCTTGGGGGCAGTGGTGGAGGATTTCCTCTTCTTTGTATCGTCGGCCTTAGAAGTGCAGACGTTCTGCTTTGGTTAGGGAGGAGAAGGTGCATTGAGCCCAGCTTTCTTCACCAACTTGATCAGGCTTACAGCAGACATCTCCCACAGGTCGTCTGATATATCTTCGGGGCAATCTGCAAAAAATATGTCTGAGTTAGTAAATCAGAGACATTAAATATCAGAGGTACAACTTAGCAAAATAAACACTTACGAAGATCGACTAAAGGACTTCCCCCCAGGCCAATCTCAGAGAGGTAATAGGGGTTCATCAGATTCTCGTACTTGACCAGATAACCAAGCTCCCCGTGATTTTGAAGGTCTTTGACCTTTTGTAGGTTATCTTAGCTTAACCTAGGGTCGGCTTTGGCAGCCAGTGAAAGTTTTCCCCACCTCAGAGGGGTCCTCGGCTCTATAGATGAAGAGGGGACACAAGTACCAAATTCCTATGCCCCCAAGACGAAGAAGTATCGTGGTTTCCAATTATGATTTGAGGTTTGGGTAACCAGCAACATCTTCTTATCAAACTTCCTATCTAGGAAGTGGTAATAGATCTGATGATTTCTAGCAGAGGATGGTATGTAGCACCCTGTGAAGACCCTAACAGGAAGGTCTGAGTGATGGACTGCCCTCCATAGGACGATGGCTCCAATCATCACCCTCTAAGCATTGGGGGATAATTGGGAAGGGTACAGGTTAATATGGGATAATATGGACCTAATTATTGGATGGAAGGGGAGACAAAATCCTAACTTCAACATCTGCTCATATACGCATATTTCTCTATCTCAGCCACCAAAGGCCCTCTCATCCCTCAGAGGTCTCCTAAGTTTGATAGAAGTACCTATGGAATAAAGGTGCCTAAAGGCTAAAAGGTCGAACTCATTGATAGTGCTCTCTATCTCGGCTACCTCTGAGCCGTCAACGTCACTCTCAAGATCATCATCCTCATCCCTGGTGACGTCGGCCTGGGCAGGCATAGGAACACCATCAGGGAACTTCTGAGCGAACTCAGTCCTTGTGGTGGCCGACAGAGGAATAGCATCAATAGGCGGTGGGACAGCCACACACAGCCCCACAACTTCAACATCAGAAGAGGTCCATTAGGTGCTGGAACCATTGTGGGACGAGGCAAGACTTTCAACCTCGGCCTGATCAGGGGCCTGATCTTTCCTAATGGAGAAATCCATTGCCTCTTGGAATGAATCTATAGACATAGGGTCTAAGCTGTACGACTCAGACTCAGACATTGGAGTAGGTGTAAATGGGGCCTCCGCTGACTCGGCTGGCTCAGGGTATATCACCCTCAGAGGGAGTGGAAAGATTGGTCTAAGGGGGAAGGCCTCCCTACAAGCTTCCTCTTGGGCTCGCTCTATTTGCCTAATCTTTTCTAAAGTCTTCTCTCTAAGAGAAAGGAATGCTTCTAAGAGCTGATAAAGAGGTCTGAGCATAGGAGGACGACCTTAGACTTAGGACACTAAGCCAAAGACAAACAACTTAACTAAAGATCAAACTGAGTTATAAGCCAGAAATAATGAAGAACAACAAGAATAAGGGTCATAAAAAAATGCAAATAATGGCCAAAAATCCCAAAATTCCATCGAAAAGTGAAGAAACTAGAATTAAACGCTGAAAATGAGTGGAGAAAAGAGGAAGACGGTACCTGATAAAAACCTTAGTGAAGGAGAAGACGATTGGAAATGAGAAGACCCTTGAGATGCGCAACTAAGCTTTCGTAGAGAGAGAAAGTTATAGAGAAAATCAAAGGCGGGAAGATAAAAAAGTGGAGAAGAAAGAGAGAAAAAGGTTTTAAACCCTTAAATAGGGTTACACGTGTCCCAAGGCACATCATCGCCTTGGGATTCCAAAGGACAATCATCATCATTACGCTTGTCAAGCACGCAGCCCACTTCAGCAGTTGACACTTGTCAATGAACCTTTGGCACATAAAAGAAAAGAAACCTCAGATATATATACCTCTAACATACATACCCCTTAGTCACCTATTCACATAGGTAACTAAGGGCTAGGGGTGATTGATATGCCCAAAGTGTACCTGATAGCTCGGAGGCACCAACCTCGGCCAACAGGATGGCCGAGGTAACAAGGGCTCAAGACTGATGACCAGCGATCTCGTCCAACATAAGGTCGGCTATGGCCGACGTTACTAGTACACCACCATCAGGCATCAACCAAGGTCCTCATAACCCATGGGGTTAGCTATCCTTCAGGTCGTCCACAGCCGACACCATATATACCTCTCACATCAGCCTCAGTTGGGAATCAGTCAAGGCCAACAAAGACTCATGGGTTCAACCACCCTTCATCGTCATCATCGACCCAGGCCGATATTTCAACTATACTTGCCTAACCCCGGCCCAGACCGACGTTTCAACTCCTTCTGTCTTACCTCGGCTAGCCTACCTAGCCGATATTATCATGACTAACCTCAGATAAGGCAACAGTCAGACTTCGCCAACCTCGTACTTTTCCAGGCTGAGGTTGCACCAGTCAGGGACAAGGCCAAGCATTTATAGGCATATGCAAGGATAGGAACATGTGGATAAAATCAGTTTTAACCGAATCAATCCCCTCACGTGGGGGAATATTTCATCATCATTCTCTATATGTGATAGTGACAAATATCTTCATCAGATTGGCTAGATCAACACACACATGATCATTGCATGCATGGGGGGTACATTACACCCCCCAAACACTATATATACTTGTCTTCTCCTACCTTGAGAAGGATCCAAAAAATACACCCAAGTTAAAACTCTGTAAAATTATACAGTAGAGAGAGAAAAGATTGAGAGTTTGTATCCATGGCCATTAAAGCCTTCATTCAGTAATATTACTCACACAGACTCACAGTGGACGTAGGCCAGATTGGCTGAACCACTTATATTCAATTGTTCATCCTCTTCTCCTCACCTCCTTCTACATATATATATATATATATATATATATATATTCTCCTATGCTGCCATTGTCATCACTAATTTGAGCATACAAACACCTTGAAGGGTGGTGCTATTTCTAGCATCATCAATGTTGTTATTTATTTTCAATATTTGTAGTGTTCAAATTTGGAATATGCTTATCTTGTTCTTTTTCCACAACATATGTTCGATAAAATATTCTCTTAAAATTTGT
Organism: Sambucus nigra; assembly: GCA_949130495.1. Taxonomy (NCBI): domain Eukaryota; kingdom Viridiplantae; phylum Streptophyta; class Magnoliopsida; order Dipsacales; family Adoxaceae; genus Sambucus; species Sambucus nigra. The sequence continues at coordinate 496,660,982 of OX422208.1, read as the reverse complement.
TTGGGGCGCAAGTACGCTTCTCATTTTGTGTGTTTTTATATTTCTTTATTTTTGCAAGATTTTCCTCATTATCGGCATAAAACTGAGTTGGTAAATTTTACTCTTCTCTTAGGTTGTCCACGGGGAATTAGTTGATACCCAAAAGTAAACTTTGAGTGCTCCAGCTATTATTTCTAGCATTTCATAATTTTTTAGAAACATTTCTATGTCTTTGACCTTTTATATCCTCTATGTTTAGTGCCTTTTCTTCTGCTCTTCTATATAATAATCCTTTATCATCTGACTTCAACTACTCAAATTTTGTACAAGAAAATTTAGGGTTATTTTTACTAAATTATATTTTTGGGTTTATACAACTAATATCTTTTTTTTTCTATTTGAACGGGATGAAAAATGATTGATTTTATACTTTTAGGTTTTGGATTTTTGTATCAGAAAAAAATATTGACATCTTTTGCTGAAAAAGTAATATTATGATATATATATTGCGTCGGAATAATGCGTAGTAAGGTGGAGGGGAAGAGGTGGTGTAAGATTATGTTCCAATCATTACTCAAGGACGGTACTGAGTTGTGTCGATTTTATATATTTTTTAAAATGATATTTTCCTGACATGACACTTTGACGCATGACGCAATAGACATTGGTTACATTTTTTTAGAGGAACACACGTATAGTATTTTTTTTAATTTGTTTCTATAGTATTGTTCATCTAGATACTAACTTTTACTTCCCACATTTACTTCCCATTTGATAAGCCTTAATTTTTAAACATCAAACTTATTAAAAGCTTAGACTATTATCTATGCGCATTATTAGTGTCTTAATTATTGCAAGACAAATCTTTTCTACTTGACACTTGCATAATATCTTGACGGTCAATCCAAAATCTCATTGCTTATTTTCTTTTTAATTTAGTTAAATTTCAATTTTACTTTCATTAGGAAAATTCAAACTTTACTTATTGGATATAGTTTTTTGGATCATTTGATTAAAAGTCTCTTGACAGTTTTTAATAACAACCCACGTGTCATGAAACTAAGTACGTATATTAAAAAAATATTATAATTTAAGAGTGTGATTTCTTGCCATTGAAATGCTAATTTATTTCTCAAAAACATGTATACTTTTAACTACGCATACATAATCGTCTCGCCCGCGCATCGCATGGGATTACAACTAGTAAATCATAATTTAACACACGAGTCAACATGTCCTTCATAATGTGTTGAAATCATGAGTCATAATTTTAGCACAAACACGATACAACAAGGGTCAAAGTTTTAACTAGTGCACAACACAACACGCATCTTAATTATAGCACGAGCACGAAACGACATGAGTCGTGATTTTAACACGACTCATAATTTTAACAAGAAAATTGTACGACGCGAAATATATATCATATTTAAATAAACATAAATATTTTAAAATTATTTTATAAAATGTTTAATGAAAATTTAATATTGTTTTCGAATAAAATATACGTTTTAACTGTTTCTTTTATTATTAAAATAGTTTTTTTTTACATTTTTTAAATAAAAAAATGGTTTTTCTTAACAAAAAAATTTCTTTTTATAAAAAAAAAGAGTTAATAGTAAACTTTCTTTTTTACGTGTCTCGAGTTAATCATAAACTTTACTTTTTATTTGTGTGTATAATTTTGGGGTAAGGAAAATGTTTCTTACCTTTTGTATGAGAGAGAGAGAGAGAGAGAGAAGGATGGGGGATTGATAAGAAGGGTATATAGGTCTTTCATTTACATTTGAGAAGACAGTGAAGTGTGGGAGTACTCTGTAGGAGTGGAAATAGTCATTCCCTTTTTAAATCATCTAAAGGGTTAAGGCAAGGGACCCTCTATCTTTATCTATATTATATCTATTATATACCTCTAATACGATATTATTAGAGGTTTCGATAGCATTTAATATATTTAACTCATCAATACATACAACCACTAACCTTCTCACTTCGTTTTTATTCGGCGAACCGAAAAGTGGTGAACCAAAAATCTGCTAACCATTAACCTTTCAACTTCATTTTATTTTATTCAGATAAAGAAAAAGCAACACACAGAAATATTGATTGGAAACAGGTGCTCCTGGGGATAGATAAACCAAATAGAATACACGCATAAAAAGGATCAGACATAAAATCACACAACTTAGGTTATGCTTTCCTTTTCCTCCTCTCCTATCATGTCCTCTAATCCGAGGTTGCTAATATGGCTAGAAATGGTGTGTTTTCACGGCGAAGGAGGTGTGACAAAAATGAAGGCTTCAATGGTTTGTCGTCATTTGATTCTCACGATGTTCATGTTCTTGCTGTTGATGATAGTATCATTGACCAAAAGGTCATTTAACTTCATAAACTCGGTATGAGTTTCTTCTCATACAATAAAACTATGTACGAGGTCATTATGTTTATTCTTAACATGTTTTTGTTCATTATTTTAGTGTTTGAATATGGATCTGATAATCACAGACTATTGTATGCCTAGAATGACTGGTTATGAATTGCTCAAAAAATTAAGGTTAATTTCTTGCATTTTTTTCCTTATTTTAATTATATACTAAAATCCGATGAACTCAACTAATTTTTTTTCTTGTAGTTCAGGGATCATCTATGTTTAGAGAAGTTCCACTTGTGATTATGTCATTAGAAAACGTTTTGGCACGAATCGATAGGTATATAATTTCACATTTTTGAAAGAGTAAATATTTTATAAAGTCTTTATTTCTATCAATTTTTGTTAATTTGATAACATGTGTTTGGAGTAAGGTGCATAGGATTTTATATTAAAGTGAGTAAAGCTATCCGATGTGAAAAGGTTGAAAGATTACATGTTTGGAGAGGATAGGACGGGGAGTGGAGAGAGAGTGATTAATAAGAGAAAGTTACAGGAGATGTATTCTTCCTTATCGATTCAGTCTCCCTCCTTCAGTTTCAGACTCAATATTCTACCTTATCAATTCCTCTCAGGTAACTCTTCTTATCACACTATACCAACATATTGGGGATACAAGCAGGGTGTTTAACTTTATGCCTACGGTGTGATAATTGATCAGGATTGGAGCTTTCAGTATTGTTAACAAATGCATCTCTACATATTCGAGTGCACTCCACCTATTTGCTTTTATGACTAAATGGCCTTTAAATTGTGTGATGCGCCAATATCTTTTGGTAGCAAAATTATTGAAGGAAGCAATGAAGTTAAATTTGTTTTTGTTAATTTTGTAGCATTACAATCTTGCTTTTGTTATTGTTACAAAATAAGAGTCAGGATGCAAGGGATGTAATGAAATAAAATAACCTTCAGGTGATCTCAATTACAACCATTGTCAAGATTTTTGGTAGAGCTTTAAGGTAATATATTTGTATTTGTGCAAATTTTATATTTTATTTCTTCTACTAATATTCACTCGCGAAGTATTCAAATCCTCATGATCATCGGTTCGATATGCCTATTTCTATCCGTTTGAGTTTTCTAGATTGAATTTTGGTTTAATTGATAAGGTAGAATATTTCATAATTTATTGTTCGAGTTGGTTCCTCTTTGGGTTTTAATTCATAGTGGCGATTCCCCTTATAATGGTTTATTACACGAGCTTTTAAATATAAAATTTGATATCAAATTAAGTATATCAAGCATTTAACACTACAAATATTTTTCATTTTCCTCCATGAACCCTATTCATCACAACTCAACCTATGTGTATATGTATGTATGTATATTATTTTTTACTCTTTACCATATTAAGGATGGTGATATTTTACTTTTCATAAGAGACTAATCCACCAAAAGTTAAGTTACAAGGTTTCTCATGTTATTCTATTTCATGTTTTCATTTGATTTTGAAGTCAAAAGAATGTCAATATTGCATGATATTTTATTTTATGTTTTTGTTTGATTTTCAAGTCATAAATCGTCTCAATATTTGTAAGATGGATTTTTCATGCTATTATGAGATACCATAATCCTACTTAATAGTTCACAAGTTAAATTATCTCAATATATGTAAGATGGACTTTTCACGCAAGTATTTTTCCTTTTTTTAATTTTGTATTTACTTATTTTCTTTCTTATTTTGGAATTTTAATAATTCACATATTTTTTATTATTTTGTTCTTCGACAATGGGTATATATCAACTTTATGTGAAAAACTACAAAAAAAAACCTGTCGTGGTAGGAATTTATGCCGTCTCATGTTGGTTGCTTTAACCTATGGTTGAATCCGCTGTGTTTTTAATAAATATTATAGTACGCCCGTGCATCACGTCGGTTACATGTTAGTTATACCTCTAATACAATAGTATTAGAGGTTTTAATTCCCAATAATACAATTACAATTAATAGTGATTTGAGTAAAAAAATGCTCCGTTCCCTTAAAAAAAACACGAACAGTCGAGGCCTTCTGAACTTCTCATTATTAAAACTCATTGTTCACTATCTTTGCATTTTTCAATAATTATAACGAAACCTTTTTGATTCCTAAGACGCTTACATCATATGTGAAAAGCCTTCAGATTTAAAGAAAGGCAACCTTTTAGATCTCGAACAGTGCTCTCACCTCATAACAAATTAAGCCTCCATTTCTCTCTGAAAAATGGAACTAACCCACGCCCTCTCTCTCCCTCTTTCTCTCTCTCTCTATATCTCTATATCTCTCTCACACACTCTCTCTCTCTCACACACACATACACACATTTGATAAACGCTTAAACAATAAGATGAAAATAAAATACAAGATTTTATGTGTTGTTGTTTTTTTTAGATCTGATTTTGAAGTTGAACCGGGTTTTTTTCAATGAAACCCACTCTCTGAACATAAATATGTTAAATGATACCTTCTCAAATGAAAGGTTTCAGATCGTACTAGAACTGCAAGACAAATTCAATAGCAAATCCAATGATGATATATCTAGAAACTGAGACCTGAGATTTAGATCCATATAGCGTGTGTGTGTCTGTCATGTGGAGATATTTCTAGTTATGAACCTTATAACTTTCTTTTTTTACTTTCGGTTTGTTCCATGGTTCAATACTTTTTTTATTAATTAGAGATTGTAATGTAGGTATTTAAATATAATTATTCAAAGCTAGGATTATATATGTGACATTCACTAATTCATTTGTTAATACCATAGAGGTAACTTTTGGCAAATGCAAATATTTAGATTTTTCTTTTCAACTTTTAAATATGTTTAGTTTATATTTTCATTATGTTGTTCTGAAACTCATTATTTTCCTTCTTCATCTTCGGAGCTTTTGGATTTGGTTTTTAGTTATCTAATTACCCTTTTGATTTTTGCAGATTTTTTTATATGAGATGAGTGTTAATGCGATTTTAAATTATTTCATTTTGAAAAGTTTAGTGGATTTTTCCATTCGATTACCAACTATTCTTGAGTCGTACAACTTCAATATTTACATTTAATTTGATGTGTATATCATTTTTGTATAATTTTGCATTTTTCAGACCCATTCAATATGTAAGTGGTTGTGGAGGTTGACGTGTTGGTTGTGGCGTACAAATAGTGGTGATGATGAAGAATAACATAACGAGGTGGGTTAATTGGAATTAATTCAATGTTAATTTTGGTATTTACCTTGATTGTTCAAGGTAATGTGTTTGGGTGGTTGTTGAAGTGATTTTGGGTGTGGTGAGTGTGGTGGTTGTGTTAAAATATTTTGTTTACAAGCAGTTTATGATTTGTTGTTTGTCATTTATAAATTAGGTGTGTTAAGCGAATTATAAGCAACTTTTTTGTAGAGTATATGATTTATCATTTATTTATACAATAGTTTTTACTCTAAAAGAAGATAAATTTTTTATATCGTAATTTCATATTTGTTTAAGGTTTATTTTTTTGTCGGTACGGAATCTTATAGGAAATAATTATACGAGTTTATCAAAGATAACATGCAGTCATAATCTTTCACATACCATGTTTTTTAATAACCGAGTTATATATCGGGTTCATGTGATACATTTCAATTTGTTCTATTTGATGATTGAATTGGTTGAGCTTTCTTTGATTTCTTAAATTTATTTTTGGCAATTGGAATTTATTTTAAGTAGAATGTGCTTTCAACCTCAAGCGTAGTATGCCATATTTTCATCCACTTGCCCTCTTCAGTCATTTATGCATATATAATCTATTTGAAATTTGTACTATTTGTTATATTTACATTTTAACTATATTATTATAATGGTTGTTTATTATGGGTTTAAAGTTTGTAATTTATCCAACCCAACAAATAATTTAATATGCCATGTTACTTTTATAATTAATTCTTGAATTGAGTTTTTTTTTTTATTTTTTGTTATATTTTTAATAAATATTGTAGTACGCCAGCGCATTGCATGGGTTACATGCTAGTTTCTTTTTATTATCATGGCAAAAGCTTTAGCTAGAAACCTTAATGAGTGTATTAAATCTAAGAATTTTGAAATATTTAAAATTCACATTGGCTGCCAAGTGATTAATCACTTAGCTTTTGTAGATGATGTTATAATATTATACTTAGGCGCTAAAAAATATTTGGACATGATTATACAAGTCATTAACATGTATGAGAAATTCAGGACAAAAAGTAAACAAACACAAAGTGCTCTCATTTTATCAAAAGAAGATTTCAGTAGTTGTTGGTAAAAGAATTGCTAATGGCACTAGTTTTCATAAAAAAGTTCCTCCTATAACTTTCCTTGGCTGCCTCATCTATGTGAGAAGAAAAACTAGTGCTTTATTTGAAGATATCACTATAATACTCTAAAGAGGTCGGTTCATGTGCACACTAAGTTTTCACACGTGCTGGCGCACACCAATTTTTTTAAAATATTATAAAAAATGTTTTTGAGTTATGTTTTTATATGATATTTAAATATTTCAACGGACCCATGTAAAAATATCAGCTCAAAAAAACGTTTTTTGATATTTTTAAAAATTCAGCCAAACTTTCACAGCTTTTAAAGTGCTTAAAAGCAACGAAAGTTTGACCATTTTTTAAAAATAGCAAAAAAATATATTTTAAGATGATTTTTTTTATATTGGTCCCTTGAAATGTTTAAATATCACACAAAAAATCAGCTCAAAAATATTTTTTTTACTATTATAAAAAAATAATGAACAAACTTAGTGTGCACGGAAGCCTGTTTGATACTCTAAAATGATATACAAAGCATTTAGAATCGTATGCAGCGAAGCTATCCACGTAGGATGACCATTGATATCCCATGCCAACCATTATTTTGAGATCTACACATTTTTTGTCCCACTTCAGCTGGAGCAATAAATTTCAGTGGTATAACTTATTAAAGAGTGCAGAACGGGTGGCTCGAGAAACGTTTGGAAGTTCACACACTTCCCTAAAAGCTCCCCATCTTACGTTGATACCTCTCCCTCTCCAAACCCAACAAAAAAAAGGGTCTCATTCACAAACCACCATTTGGGATCCTTCTGGTACCACCACACAAAAAGGTCTCCATTTCACTCTATCTTCATCTTTACCCCTTTGGTGGTATTAATCATTTTGGTTAGGTTTTGGCGGTACAAATGGTTTTCTATTTTCATATTTACAATGTGAATTCGAGGTATACCATTCTGTTTTGAGGCTTTGTGGGGAGGATTCATGCTTTATGAAGTGATTTTTGATTTGAGGGGTTCATGCTTGGTGGAAGGTAAGTTTTGATTTCATTTTTTTCATTAGATCCAATTTGATTATCGATTAGTTGATTATTTTTCAAATTTTTGGTATAATTTTCCTAATGATTATAGTTTTGTCTGCGTTTCTCAAACTCCATCAAGACCGACAATCTTCGTTTCTAATATATATTTACGAAACCCCAACATTTTTCGAGACTTTTTTGTCGTTGTAGTTAATGACCCACACATTTAAGGTATTGCTTATTTCACTCTCACTTTTAGCAAATCAAGATATCGGGTAACCTCAAGAAAATATTCTATGCACAGTTCAGGACTTAATACAATGAGTGGATTAAGGATAGTTTGAATACACTGAATTTTTGGGCCTCCGTGTTTGTATATTATGTATGTTTACTGTTAAAAAAATGTGTGTTCGTAAGATGGGTCTCTCTAACTTCTACAGTTGGGGAAACATTGTGCACTCATTCTGAAGATGGGTCTTTAACTTCAGAATATCTATTTGTATGTGTATTTTCACACGACTTCTACAATTTTTGTAAGAGGATTTTGCATTTTACATCTTTTATCATTTTTAGCATATGATGTTTAAAAGTAATTCTTTGGTCAGATATGGAGATGGTGTTTCAGATATGGCGATGGAGATATGCATTCACGTGGGACAAGGAGAATCTATTTTCATCCCAGTATCATATTTCTTTTTAGTTCCCTTGACTTCCAACCATAATTATCTTAATTTTATTGTTTAAATGCATAGGTTATGAAAGCCTTTTTTTATTGGGGATACGGGAGAAATTATGAATGTTCTGTTTGCTGGAAATCTTTATCAATATTATCTTTTTATGTTTTTTCAATCAAGGTTAGAATTTTTATTTCTGGAAATCGTTTTTCTTTTTTATTATTTTTTAAATATTTTTTCTGTTTTTTTCTGTATATTCCAAAATTTCTGTAATTATTGAATATTCTTTCTGGTTTTATTAGACATTTGTTTTTTATTGGAAATTCATTTTTTGTAGTATTTTTTCAAACTTTTTAGAATATTTATACAGTTTGCAATTTTTTTAAAAAATATTTTTGGGGTTTATTGAATGTTTTTTCCTATTTTTCATGAACTCCCCTATTTTTATTTATGTTTTCTATTTTTTATATATATTCTAGATTTTCAATCATTATTGAATATTTTTTCTATTTTTTATTAGAATTTTTTTTAATTGGAAATCTACTTTGTTATTGGAAATACGTTTTTTCTCATTATTTTTGTAAACTCTTTAAGATATTTATTCAGTTTTTTGCAAACTTTCTAAAAATATTTTCCATATTTTTATGTAGATTTTTTTAGTATTTTCCTATTTTTATCATGAAATCTTTTTTGATTGAAAACCTGTCTTTTGTTGGAAATTTGTTTTTTTATCTATTAGAAATCTGTTATTTTATTTTTTACTAGAGTTATGTTTTTTAAATTGGGACTATTTTTTTACATGTTTTTTTATTTCTAGTTTTTTAAATACTTTTAAAAGAATTATTATGCAATTTTCATTTGTTTAAAATTTTATATTAATTTTCACCAAAATACCCTCAAATGTGATAATGTGGAGCGCCCAATGTTTTCTGACAAAAATTAACGGAGTTGGACAGTAAGTGTTAAGTTAGGTACTATATATATATATATATATATATCTTGCGCACCGCGTGGATTTACAACTAGTAATTCTTAAAATAAGGGGAAGACTGCAAGGTTGGAAAGTAAAAAGGTCTACTACCTAAAAAAGAGGGTAATCTCATTGTAATGGTCGAATGACCAAATAACCCTCCTACAATATACAATTCCCGAATTAACCTTCAACCTTATATTTCCTGTACCGACAAATCCTAACATCAAATAGTGAACCCCTTCATTTTCTCACCTTCTATCGTTACATGCTGTTAACAAAGAAGTAATGCCATAAAACAAAACGACCAAACAATAAACATGGGAGATAAAATACCATCACATCCAACCATAAAAGTAACTCCATCAACATATCATAACCAACACTCATCTACGGGTACATTTTCTTTGTTTGGCTTTACATTTTTTTTTGTTCAGTTATTTTGCCTAAATAAATGGAACAAATGTCTTGATTTGGGTGATTCTGAAGAATGGTCCCGATTTTTTTCTATGATGAATATTTGTGATGCGATTCCTTTTATTACGTGTGCTTGAATGAGAAAGACCATAATTTGCTTGAGTATGAGTGCCCTCTTTTCATATCTCTAATTCATTTCCTGTAAGTTATTTCCTGTTTCTTATATTTGTATTGTGAATATCTATATTTTGTGTTAGATAACGTTAGACAATGTGTGGGTGATTGGGATTTCAGTATGAACTAATCTGACACCCCAATGCATCATAAATACTCATAAAATTTAACTAATGATTGCCACAAAGAATCATAAAAAAACATAGTTTGTTTCATTCAAAATATTGAGGTTTCTAATTGATCTTGGTATTAACTCTTATAAATATGTATGTTCATTTACCATGTGTAATTATTTCTTCCTTTAAATACTAAACCATTTTTTTCTCTATTTATGGGGTTGGGGATCCTTATAGATTTTCTGATAAACCACAAAAATTGGTTTGGTCCAATGCATTTTTTTTAATGGAATTTTCTCTTTTAATTTTATGGCTTACTTTTAAGAACATTTCTTTGCAAAAAAACCTAAGCTTTTATGTAAGCATTCTTAAAGTATCATTTTTTTTTGTATTTCAAATCAATCTACGTTATTAAATTTAGAGATGTACCCATTCTCTATTTATTTGTGTGATCTTTATCTATTCTTTGTAAATACTTTTTTTTTTTTGCCAATTGGGTGTGGTAAGTCTTCAAAACACATGTCTGAAGCAATTACACTCAGATATTGATATGCTGGCTAAACGTACGCGGATTTCATTTCAAGAATGTATTACCAAAACGTAGCCAATTGATGGGAATTGTGATTGTTGTACTGGTCGTATTTTATGTTTTATTTTCAGGACTTATTGTTTTATCAGTACTATTGTTTGGTTTATTTTGTTTCTTTAATGTTTGGGAATTGCAAGTATATCACATGATGGAAAGTTATATTTTATGAAACTGGGTGACCACAATGACTATGTATAAGAAGTACGTGGTTTTATGAAATTTAGATGTATCATTCCTATTTCACTTGTGTTATTTTGTATGTTGACATGCAGAGTGTCCACCAAGTGTCACTGTTTTTCAATTTTTTATATTGTAAGGGAGACATGCAGAACAGGTAAGGATCCCAATTAGGAAGATTGTGTCATTTGTGGAATCACTCAGATAGGTCGGATTGGAGTTGTGTACTCTGCTGAAATTAATATGAACCCATTAAATATGATGGTCAACTTATGAATGTGATTGGAGATTTAGTTATGTGTGTGTGCCTTAATTCTTCTATATTGCTTGCTTTGATTTGGTCTGATTTCTATATTCATTATTTTGTTTCTTGGATTTTTGAGATACCCTACGACGTATGCAACTTCTAAGTGACGTAAAAAATATTTGTTATTCTTCTGCCAAATTACCAAGTTCGTCAATGGACCGCAGTGACATATGAGGTGTCAAAAAGTCTGAGTCTCTTCCCGATTGCTTCTGATTGAAAACATCTACAAACACCCATTTAGACACTAGTCCACTTATCATTCAAATAATAAATTGAAATTGTACTTGTCTATAGCAGTCTCCTCTTCTGGTATATGCCACGTTGTCCTTACCCAGATAATTTTTTAGTGGATATTGTTTGTGGAGAAAACCCCATAAATTTGTAATTGGGGAAATTTATTTAAGATAATTTTTTTTCTCTACTCGATACCTTATGATTTGAGTCTTCAAGTTTTCCCCATTATATATAATTATTTCCCAAATATTGGTATTCTTGTTTATGTAGCTCTATTATATCGTGGGAAGCTTTAGATGCTCTCTTCATACCAACCGTGGACATATTTTTCTGTATGATCTATTTCTGTTGTGTGATGGTTTGATATCTTTTTACTTCCAAAGTTTATGTTCCAAGTGGATTTGACTCCAAAAGTTATGTATTATTATATTTTCCCCTCAATTTTTCTATAAATACACTTTTACATTGATGCACATATCATTTTAAGTTTGTATGATAATAATGAGGGGATAAAGTCTAATCTTGATAATTTTTAAGTTGTAATGCTTTTAATGCAGACACGAACGAACTAATACGGTAATTTTTTTACAAACATTTAAAGCATGAATAACATTAATTGATATGACTAACACAAGTCAAAACTTTGACATGAATGCCACATATGATGTATACTTTGATTTAATTTCATACTCTATCGTATTGTGTTATTATGCCGAATCTTAAATTTCCATGCAGAAAATAATGCTTAATGAGAAAAAGAGTCTTTTTTTATTGCAAGAATATATATTTATTTATTTTTATATAGAAAAGGGGTTCATTAGTTATTTTCTCATTAAGCATTCTCTTCTTTGTTCTATTTTGTCTTTTGGCTTACAATTTTATATTTTTTTTTATGTATTGTGGTCTAGAAAGTGCGATATGATTTAAAATTTTCATTGTAAGTTATAGGTAAGTTTTTTATTTGGGGTTTAATATAAATTGGTCTATTACTGACATCAAGAATCCATATTTTTCACATGTGATTAGGAAGTTATACTTTTTACTTGTAATATATTAGTTACATTATCACTATTCTTAATTTTAATGGATTATAGATTGAAATTTTGTATATGACATATTTTACATCATAGTGCTATTATTTATATGAAACACTTTTCATGTTTCTTTTAAAACTGGAAATCAATACTGAATTGTTCCCATTGGATAATTTTACTTAAGTTTTGTATACGTTCACTTATGTCATATATAGCTAATAGTGTACCCTTTTTTCCTTTTAATTTATTTATCACGTTTGATGTTTTATGTTTAGCAGTAGTTCGTACAACATTGGATGCAGTAAAATTTAATACATAAGTTCAAATGTTAACCTATGGATCGGAATCTTTCTTTTATTTTCAACTTATAACTCTTTAAAGATGTATTTTTATTCATCTTTGCATGAATTGTTTTTGCATTACATTTGTTGTTATGGATATATGATCTTATTATGAAATTGGGTACTTATGATGTATTGGTCCTTAATTTTATTCATTACATTGAATATCACGAATGTGTTTTAGTCACAATCGTTATTATGGATTTGTGAGGTTATTATCAATTTGTGTACCTATAATGCGTTGCTCACTAATTTCAGTAATCACATTGGATATCTGGATTTGCTTGCACGTGCAACGCACGTGGGCATACCTAGTTCTTCTTAAAAGCATATGTCATTAATTCCTACCTATACAATATCGTCTCTAAACCCTGCCAAAAAAGTCATTCAAATCATTAAGAGTATATATGCTGAATTATTTTGGAGTTATAATTATGGGGACTCTGAACACTATTGGGGAGCTTGGAAAAAGGTATAAAAATCAGCTAATGAGGGAGGCGTGGGAGTCTGGAGTATTAAAGAGATAGTTAAGGCTTTTAGTATTAAGCTATGTTGGAAAATGAGAAGTTCAAGTAAAATGTGGGATTTTTTTATGCAGTCCAAATATAGTAGAAATACACATCCTCTCAAAGCTAAAGAAAATAAAGGACCTAATACCTAGAGAAGAATGTGCCTTATTAGAGCATCCGCAATTGGGATACAAGTTGCCAACAAAATTGGTAAAGATACAAATTGGGATGTTTCCACTGGTGTGATTTGACGAACAAATTATGTCCTCAATTTGCAATGGTTCTCCAAATATACAGAACGCGAACAGAATTTGCAAAGGGTTCCGACGAACTTCATTTGTTCGTAGGAATTCCTACGAATAAATGAAGTTCGTAACAAATATAAATAATCGTTTTTATTATATATGTGGGTTCTTAAGAACAACATTTGTTCGTAACATTTCCTACGAACAAATGGTGTTCGTTGGAAGTTGTATTTTTATTTCCTACGAGGAAGAGTAGTTCGTAGGAACTATCAATATATACTACCTCTACAAATATGCCCATCACCACTGTGTTAAGACTTTATCTACGAAAGGTAACTTCAATTTCGGCATTTGTAAACTAGCTTATGAGAGCATCCACGATTGTGGATGCTCTTAGAGAAGAAGAAAAACAGAACACGTCTTGGTTGATTGGGGAGGGAAACTGCAACCTTCTTGGGATAACTAGTCAAATTTAGTGCCTCTTTATAAAATAACGCAAGCTTTTGGTCTAATGAAAGTCAAGGAATTATAAGATGTTTTTGGTAACTTAAACTTTAAAAATCTAGCGGAGGTGTTTCAAACTATTGAATGCTACATAATCATTAGTGAAAAGGAGAGAAAGCATGGCCAAGACTTAGTTATATGGACTTCTAAAAGTTTGGGCGATTTTTCTTTACACTCAACTTAGGAGTGTGCTAGACAATATCATACTTATTTTTGGTATTCAAAGTTTATCTAGCACATGATCATTCCAATATAAATCTATATCTTCATGTGGAAATCGCTTAGTGGATTTATTCCCTTGGATAAATCTTTGTGCAAGACTAGTGGAAAAGGTCCTTCAAAATGACAATGATGCAGTCTTCCTGCTTTAGAATCGTTAAACCATGTGTTTTTAGGGGGAGATCTAGCTGTAACTATTTCGAATCACTTTAGCAACAAGCATGGTATTCATTGTTCAGCATGTTCTATTAAAAGAAGGTTAATTCAATGGTGGAGTAATTCTAGTACATCCATAAAAGGAATGATCATATCGGTTCTGCCAAATTTTATATGTTGGCCTCTTTGTATTTCTAGAAATGAAGGTAGGTTTGACAATGTGAAGCCATATCATGATAAAATAATCAATAGGATTAATCAGATATTTAATCTTCATAAAGTTCATTCTCCTCGGACTGCTATGGTTTCTAGTTTAGATAGTATCAATGTGTTTAGTGATGCTAATAGTATGAATCAAAGGCTTATTATTTGCAAGCCCCCCTCTTCTCCATTATTAAAACTTAATACTGATGATTGCTCAAAAGGAATCCAGGTCCTAGTGGTGGAGGTGGTATTTTGAGGATCATAAAGGTGAAATGCTATGGTCCTGTTGTTCTTTTTTTAGGCAATGAAACTAACATGGAAGCAAAGTCTATGGCTATTTTTAAAGGAATAACTCATTACATGGAGTTGAGAGATTACCCTCTCATTGTGGAATATGCTTCTAAGACCGTGATTGATATTCTACATAACCTCATTGCTTGTCCTTGGAGAATCTTATGCACTTTGAAAAAAAAATTGGTTACCGATCTTAATGTATCTTTTACTCACATTTGTAGAGATGGAAACAATCCTGTGGATTTTTTGGATAATCCTGGATGCTCTCATAGGCTTAATGTTAAATCCACTACAATTCAAGTTTTCGACAAGATGTTAAAAGAGATGGTGTATGTTGACAAGTGGAGTTCCCCAAAATTTTCTAATGGCTAGCTGCAAGTGGAGGATTTTTAGTATCTCTCAAATTCCTTTTATTATTTTTAGTTTTAGTTTTAGTTTTATTAATATGTTCTTTTAAATTCATCTTTAATCTTGTAAGGGCTCTCCATTATAAAGGTCCTCATTTAATCTTTTTTCAAATTGGATTTAGGGTCTATCCTCTTCTAATCTTTTGCAAGCCAAAAGTAAGGGGTATTCTTTCCTTTATTATCAATAAATCTATGGGGGTGTCGTCCCTCTTCCCTAAAAAATGGAATCATATCAAGCTTAGAACATTGAATTATGTTGTTTAAAATTATTAACTCGCATTTTTAAACCCATTTATGCTTTAATTTGAATAAATCTCTCCCAAATTAGAGTTTTGGATTTGGACAACTTGATGGGATATTTTGTAAATCTTGTAAATAATATGATAAAATTGATTTCTTTTGCATATAATGGAACTTGTGAAATTTGGAATTGAATAATATGACGTTGGCATAAAGAATATAATAATTGTAGGATTGGCATAAGTTAAAACAATGACAATGTTGGGACTATCAGTTTATGTACTTTAGTTTGTACTTAGATTTTTTATTGTTTCTAGTTGATGGTCTCTAGATATGGGACTAGAGAATGGTCACTTTTATGGCTAATTATTACCTAGAAATGGGATAAGAGAACATTAATGGCTTTTGGTATTTCCAAGTATGGAACTAAGATATATGTGTTATTTTGATTATATCTTATGTGAGGGACTAGGAAATGGTTTATGGATTTGGTTAGTTATGGGAATAGGAAATACGCGTGATTTTGGTGATCTATAGGTATGGGAATTGGTATTGATTGGTTTGTGATGCCCAATGGGGTAAGTGATAAACAATGATAACATAACGAAATAAATGAGAATATAATTAATACCGTAGATAATAGCGGGTATAAGAGATTAATGGATTTATGGAGTCCTCATATGGCCAGGTGTATGCCAATGGGTATGTTTTATGTGTAGGACATACATTGTCTTTCAAACGCTCTGGCCCGGATCGGTCCAACCCGAGCATTAGGTGTGAAGTGCAATGAAACAACCTACATAATGTTGCTAGTTTAGTTTTATTTAATTAACATTTCACTTGTTTAGCATGTGATTCCATTTAAATCAAACTACGTGAGGGACCCATGGGAAGTGCCCCCGAAATCCAAGCATACAGAGCTCCTAACGTAAAATAAAAGAGAACACTTACCTACACAACGCTCTCAAAATACGGAATTGCACCCAACCTGTCGTAACAAAGATGAGGGAATGAGCCGAATGCCCAGTGGAAAAGTACAATAATGCATTGTAGAATCGAACGGCAGAAAGGATACTCTAACACGTTATATCTACGTGCGCATGCAACTGCCTATACATATATATACTTTAATGTATGAAATCGTTTTACTCCAAAATCATCATTTATCCCGATTAATTCACCTTAGTCGTGTAAAGATCTTCCTTTTACTTGACTTGATATTTATTTCTGAATTTATTACACCCGGTTAAATATTTTAAACAATACCCTTTGTTTAAGCAAAAACATTTATGTCACCGAAATTACCCATTTATTCATGTCATTTCACGTTAGTGTTTTCATTGAAAATCACCTTTCAACATATGCAAGCACCGTGTTAGAAAATACTTATTTTTCTTCGAAACCTTTCGTAAACACAATCTTGTGTCAATTATGGGTTAAACCTCTTTAGGTTGCTTAACTGCCCATTAATCCCTTCACTTCACCATTCCTTTACCTTAAGGACATTAATCAATTTTTACATTTCTTGTCCATTTTATACTTTATTGAAACATTTATTAATTCATTCAAGTTAGGTTGTCATTTCACTTATTCACCACACAACCTAATTCTTGACATGTTCCATTTCATTATCTTTTTTTCGAAATTTTCCAATGTTCGCATACTTTAACGGGCTCCATACCGCCAACTATACTTCCATATGCTCTGGCCAGTGATTTGGGATCTTTCACCCCGGGCTCCGGGCCCTCATTAATTATTTTCAATGTCATTCGAATCCTTATTAATGTGTTTTAATATTTTCAGTTGGATTAAGACGACCAACATAAGCCATAGATGGCTAAAATTCGCCTGCGATGACCTTATTTGACCGAAGATGATCAAGTTATTCTTTAATGATAAAAATTTACTTAAAACAATTAAGTTGGTTTACGACGACAAACATTAGCCTAGGATGGCTACAATCCGCTTATAACATCCTGAGTTGACCAAATATTGTCAAATTGATCTATGACGATCAAAATTTACCAAAATTAATCAAGTTGGTTTAAAACGATTGCTATTTGCCTAAAATGGATAAAATTGTCCTATGATGGTCTTTGTTGACCAAAAACAATTATCAAAATTGACCAAACACGATCAAGTTGGTCTACGATGATCAACATTATCCTATTATGGCTAAAATCAGCCTACGGTGACTTAATTTAACCAAAGATGATCAAATTAATCTCTGACGAACAAAATTGACCTGAACGACATAGTTGTTTTATCAGGACCATCATTATCCCAAATTGGCTAAAATCATCCTACAACATCCTTAGTTGACCAAAGATGATCAAATTAATTTATGATGATAAAAGTTTACCTAAAACCGTCAAGTTTAAGATAACCAACATTACCATAGATAGCTAAAATTGACCTACAATTGCCTTATTTAACAAAAAATGGTCAAATTGATCTTTAACGGTCAAAATTGACCTAAAACATCCAAGTTGGTCTACAACAATCAACATTAATCTGACGTGGCTAAAATCAATCTATGATGGCCTCATTTGATCGAAGATGATCAAATTTATCTCTAAGGATCAAAATTGACCTATAATGGTCAAGTTAGTTTAAGATGACAAAGATTAGCCTAGCGTGGCTAAAAAATCCCTACAATAACCTCATTTGCTCTACGATGGTCAAATTGACCTATGTCGATCAAATTAACTTAAAAAGGTCAAGGTAGTTAACGATGACTAACACTAGCTTAAGCTGGCTAAAATCGATTTATGATCACCACATGTGTCCATGTTGACACCCGTAATGACTCACGGCATTAATAATAATCAATTATCATCCTACGAAGGCCTTATTAGTTTAACATGACCTAAATGGTTCTATTAATTGGACTTTGGCAATCTACATTAACTAAGATCGTTAAAAAGATACATGGATAAAAATTGTAGCCAACACGACATGTGAATAGTTATAAAGGAACTATGATTAATTTCTTCCTCGGAGGATACGTAAGCATCTCGACACAGTTGAGATCGATTTATATATTCATCAAACATCCTTTCGATCAAGTTGAGGATTATTTTAACATTTTCCAAAGTCATGTGAGTCAAACCAAGAGGATTCATAGACCGACTATTTGCATTAGATTCATAAGATCAGTTCGGTAACACCCCGCGGCTTGACCTATTAGGCTGTGGATGTTAGGTCACTTGTTCTCACAGTTAAAAATTTAAAACTTTAATATTAGGGCAAACCTTTCTTCATCACGACCTATAAAAAGGCCTCAGACTTTTAGTCAGGGTAATAAAACAAAGTAAAAATGATGTGAATAAGGATAAGCATGAAATTAAAGCAATTAGGAATGAAAGAAACTATTTTCTAACCACTTAGATTACCCTTATGACCTAAGGCTCAGTCTCCCTTGGTTAATTTATCCTTGGCTTCCCGTAAGGATCAATCTCCCTTAGTTTGCCCTCATAGTCCGCGACCTTTATTCATTACCTTAGACATGTCATTCTCCTCAGACTTATTCTAGGTGTCTTTTGACCTGGTCATACCACAGGATACAGCCTCCCCTCATACCCAATTCTAGAATAGCAGATCCGCGATCTGTTGTTAACTCCATAACCTTGGTCAAACTCTACAAAGGTGTAAGCCCTATAGTTAACACGTGCGGGTAATCTCCCTGGGCTAACCATTTTTACCTTAAGCATTAAGTAAGAGGACCTCTGCAGATAATGATACCTCAGCCCAGCCAAATAGTGTCGCGGCCTCCACATCAAATCCCATTTTAAAAATCCACCAGGCATAATACAATACTGCTCAAAGTCCCAACCTCAAAGAAGAAGTTCGAACTCCTGATCTTCAAACAACAAGGGTATTTTTATAAATAAAATAAGGTTTTAGACCCAAATTCTCTCATAACTCAAATCCTCAAAGATCAAAGATAAAACCCTAAGTAAAACCTCCTAAGATGAATAAGAAAAACTTAAAAGTCTCATATCCTCAAACACATAATTTCCAAAGAAAAACCTTAAGAGAAAACCTCTAAATTAAGGATTTAATATGAATAGTGATAGTTCTTGGCCTTAAAACAGTAAATCTTTGTGGCCTTTAAACCAAAAAATCACTATGAACAGTAATTAACCATGGTCTAAACCTAGACAACTCAAGGAAGCAGAGCACGAGGACAGATCTCTTACACAAGTTCGATGAATAATATATAGTCGCCTCTTCTACTCTAGTGAACAATAACATGCCTCGGCATCTAATTCGACAACACTTCCTCCTCTCACAAAATCTTACTTTCTCTCTCAAAAGTGGGAATTCGGGGTTTTAACACGTTTAGGAAGTGTGATAAGGATTTCTACTTATAATAAATACTAGGGAACTTAGGGCCTTGGGTTTTTAGAACCTTTTGTCCTCTCTTTTCCATAATTACCCCTCTAAAAAGGCTTCTAGAACCCTCTATACTTGGTTCTAAAGTTATGACCTAATTAGGCCACATCATCTCCTCAAATGTTAAGCATTTGTAAGTCCATGTCACTTAACTCCATGACTTATCCTTCCAAGGTCGTGGCCTTTTTATCTATAACTTAATATATGGTTGTGGCCTCCTATATAGACAAGGCCTCTTAGGATTCTAGGGTCATTACAATATCCCCAACTTAGGAAATAACGTCCTCATAATTTAATAAATTAAAAGAAATAACTTAATCCATATCTTGGAATAAGTGTGGATACTTTTTTCTAATGGTTGAATCAAGCTGCCAAGTGGCCTCTTCTACGGTCTGATGTCTCTAAATCACTTTGACTAGGGTAATTGTCTTTGTCCTTAACTGTTTTTCCTTCTTTACCAAAAATTCAATAGGATCCGTATCACAATTCAAATCTCTATGAATCTCAATAGGATCATGGTTAATAATATGGTCACAATCTCTAATATAGTTCCTCGGTATGGAAATATGGAATACATTGTGCACATAGGATAGGTTTAGGGGCATGGCAAGCCTATAGGAAGCCTTCCCAATTCTTTTAAGTATATCAAAAAGCTCCTACATACCACAGACTCAATTTTCCTTTCTTCCGAAATCTAATAACCCCTTATAAGGGGGAGCCTTGAGAAATGCATAGTCCCCAACCTCCAAGTCTATATCTCTTTTCTTATATCTGCCTGGCTTTTTATCTACTTAGAGAACCCCACAACCTTTCTTAAATAAGTCCCACCTTGGTCGCGACCTACTTTACCATCTCTGGCCCCAACACTTATCTTTCTCCCGCCTCATCCCAACACAATAGGTTGTGGCATATTCTGCCATATAAAGCAATGTAAGGGGCCATATAAATAATTTCCTGACACTTATTTTTATATACAAACTCCACTAAAGCTAGGTGGTCTTCCTGACTTTCACGGATGTCCAAAACACAAGACCTCCACATATCTTCTAGGGTTTGATTGGCCTTTTTTTTGTCCATCTATCTGTGGATGAAAAGTTGTATTGAAGTCTAGCTACAACCCCATAGCCCATTTAACGCTTTTCTAAAATTCGAGGTGAATCTAGGGTCGTGGTCAGACACTAATCTGACTGAAACTCCATGGAGTTTTACAATCTCTTTGATGAGGAGCTTGGCCAACTAATCAACACTGATTGTGGTCTTGATAGCCAAAAAGTGTGCAGTTTTAGTTAATCTATCCAAAATAACTCAAATGGAATCCATCCCTCTCTGTGTCCGTGACAATCCAGTAATAAAGTCTATAGAAATATTTCCCCACTTTTATTCTTGGACAGGCAAAGGTTGTAACATCACAGATGGCATTTGGTGCTCGGCCTTGACTTGTTGGCATACCAAACATTTGGCAACAAACTTCACGGTATCTTTCTTTATGTTAGGCCACCAAAAAATTTCCTTTAACTTCGGTACATTTTGGTGATTCTAGGGTGAGTGATGACCTCATTCTAAAACCTCGCCCTTGATCTCATCGTTCCACGGAACATAAATTCTCATCTCAAAGAGTAGGAGTCTGATGTCTGAGTTTTTTCCTTTGTCTACTTGTATGTGAATCTCATGGAGATTAGGGTCCACGGTCTATGTGACCTTTATCCTCTCAGTCAAACTAGGTTCCATTGTAAGGGAACTTAAATGTCTGCGGCCTCTGTGGCTTATGACCTCAATTCCCATAGTCTCTACATTTATTAAGATGTGCTCTTGACTAGTGCTCCTCAAAGCATTAAGTGAACCATTTCTACTTAGGTCATCTACCACTACATTAGCCTTCCTGGGTTGATACTTAATCGAACAATCATAATCTTTGATCAATTCACTATAAGAAACATACCTTTTTATGACAGTTTAAAAAATGACTTTAAGACATTTTTAAACGAGGTTCCATTAAAAGTATAATGCTATTACTTATGAGATATATCTTAATAAACTATCGTTAAATATTTATTAATGTTAATTTACATAACAATTTAAATATATCAATCATATTTAATTATATATATTATGATTGTTTTTAATAAAAAAAAAGTCTAAATGCATATGTAATAAGTATACAAACTATGACATATTTTTTCCTTAAATTTTTTTTAATGTGCCTAATGAAAAAATGGGAGGACTCTTCTCCCCCAATCTCAAATCGAAACTTTTTTCTCCAAAGACCTAACCCTCCCAAAATTGTAGCCACACTCCTCACCCAAAAGCACACCAACACTCCTCATTCCCATGACACCCAAAATCTCCCTTTATTCCCATCGTCCTCTGATTCTCGCAGTCCTTCAATTATCGATGTCTTCAAGTACTCTCTCTCTCACACACACATACACACATGCGTATGTATACACACACATTTGTGTGAAACTCTCACTCGTTCATACACAATTGCGTGTTCCTGTCATTACACCAAAACAGTCAACTTGTCAAGGTCTAAAACCGTGACAAGCCAAACTTGTCAAGGTCTATGACCGTGATAAGTCTGGGGGTGACAACACCCTTTGTCACGGTCAAAGCCCATGACAAGTTCATTAGACTTGTCGCGGTCCTGTCACAGTCTTTGACCTTGATAAGTTTTGTCATGGTCAAACACCGTGGCAAACCCGTGACAAAGTAAAAAATTATCAGAGTAAAAAACCGTGATAAGTCCGTGACAAGTTTCTTTGTCATGGACTTGTCAGGGTTTTTTACCGTGACAATTCTGGGTAGAATTTAAAAAAAACTGTTGGACAATATGGCCACTGCCGCTGCCCAGAAGTATATTTGTACCTTTTATAGCAAAATTATACCTGTCTAAACAGCATATATCCAAATCAAATAGAAATAATGTACTGAATCATGGCATATATAATCCATATCCAAATAAAAAAGAAATACAAATATCCATATCCAAACCAACAAATAAAATAGAAATACAAATATCCAAATAAAAAAGATAGAAATAATATCATGGTGGGGTCTTGAGTAGGTTGGAGGAGGAAGGAAGGCCGCATGATATTGTAATACCACGTAATTTGTAAGATTTTTAAAACATGGGATTAATTAAATTAAATATGGAAAATTAATTAAAAATTAATCTGGATTAAAATAAATATTAACTAGCGAGATAAGATTTAGTATTTATTAGTGAGAATTATATTGAATATTACTGAGCGAATAAAGTAATATATGATTGTGAATATGATTATGACTTTATAACAATTGTCGCGAGTGAGAAATACGACAATTACGGTAATTAAGTTGGGACGCGCGTGTCAGCCGTGATGGGATTAAATTAATCAAATAATAAGTAAATTATTTATTAGTCACCCGAATGGTCATTTTGAGTGCGCCAACATGTTCGGAAGGGTCGAGATAGTTAGAAAAGTCTACCCGAGGGTTTAATTTAGAACCCGAGGCAATTTTAGGCCTAACCGGCATCCCGAGAGGGCGTTTTAGTAATTTGTATTTTTGGTGAATAGAATACAGGAAATTCCTAAGTGTTATATCTAATTGGGAAAAGCGGGGTTAGGTTAAAACTACGTAAGAATTAGAGGAGAGCCATAGAGAGGCCATAAGAGGAAAAGGAAGGAAAAGCTAAGGCTAAAACCACCACTTAGCACCACAACCACCACCGGAGTAAAGATCGGTGGAGAGGGAATTCCAATCCATCATATTTCTCAACAGATCAGACCTATTTTCATAAGTCAAGTGTTTAATCTTGCGTAATAAGAATAATAACGACACCCATGTTATTGTAGGTTGAAATTGACAATGAACTATGTATGAAATTAATGAAATTGGAGAAATTAAATCATAATTGGAGACTGAAAATTACGTAGGATTGATTCCCCATGATAGGTAGATGATTACCCACAAAAGTTGATCTATAATGATGAACAAATCTGAGTTTTTATGGAAGTTTTTGAAAAAGATGACAACCTAGGGTTCATAATGATTATTCTTGAATTAGACCCAATAAATTGATGTCCTTTGATGAAATTGTGATCTTTAATCATTATAACTTGTTTATAAGCGATAGTATAACATTTTGTAAGGTTGAATTGGTGTTTAGGATGATTAAAATTAGGATTTGGGGTTGGGGTTGGAAATTGATGAAACCCGTATGAACAGTCATGCAGAATTTCGCCAAACTTATAAGGGCAAATTGATTCGGCCGAAGCCGAATCGATTAGACAAGGAGAATCGATTCGGTCCAAGCCGAATTGATTCGGCTGCCCAGTTTTTCTCAATTTTCTTCTTTTGTTAATTAAGGTTAGGAAATCATCTGGAATTTATTTTTGGGAACCATTTTAAAATACTTGGACTTATGTTAGAAGACCAGTAGGCCTAGGTTGGGTATTAGGCTTGATCTCATAATGGTACCTTTAGGGATAAACATAATTAGGTTAACATGAGAGAATTTCCTAATTTAGAGAACAATTCGGTCTCAGAGGATAAGGATAATTTAGACCAGTAGGATATGGTGAGTTAGCTACTGATATTATGGGTAGAACATTAAGTACACTTTGAATGGTGAACAATACCCAAGAGAGTACGATAAAGAGTGAAGTTTTAATTCAATTAAACGTAGGATATTCGGGATAATAATATACTACGTATGGGACTTAGGATATGGGATGTGAGAATACCTATATGTATGTTATAAAATCTATAGGTGAGATGAATGCTTATTGTATGATTGATTTATTATGTGTATGACATACCTACGCTGCTTGATATCGGGGGAGGTTTTTGAAAGGGGATAGTCTTATCCTGATGAACCCATTGGGGAGATTTTAGATTTGGTACCTCATAACATAAGACCTAGGTACGGGATATTCGTGGAAATAATAGCGATGACGGTTATATGGGTGCATAGGTATGTGCGTAACCCAAAGGCCTGGAACTATATTCACCTACAATATATGTGGTTTGTATTTATGGTTTGAGGGAAATACCGAACCAATTATCCTTGTTTGAGTACGAGATGTACCATACCTAGACTTGATAGCAGAGTATGCATCGTACCATAGCTGAATATTGAGGTGTCGTATTAGTATTTATATTATATAGTGGTGATTAAATATATATACTTGTGTTAATATCTACTGTGTGGAATTTGTAGATACGATTAATGACATAACCTTATATAGATTAAGTATGTGAACACTTAACCTCATTGTGAAACTCTTACGATAATATCAAATGCAAGAACATTTAATAATGATATTATGTGGGAATTACGGATTATTACCACGGGTGTTAGTTAGAAGATTATTGTCTACAATCTAGTTAGGGTGATGACGACTAGAATGGTTTAGAGGTACGTTATGTGTGCAAAATAGTTGAGAGGTTCGAATCTCAAGTTATTGTTTGTAAAGCTAACATGTGTATTATATTTGCTTTACTGCATCTTTAAATACTTGCTAACCTGTTTTTAAATATTTTACACTCTCTGACTCGTCTCTTGCAAAATCTCTTTTTCTTTTGAAATTATTTTAGGTGCTTAGCCATAGGGACGCCAAGTTGTTGGTGCGCGAGGCCCCCCAATTTTAAAATCTTTTTACTTCAAAAAGAGTAATTTCCTTTTATGGATATGCGGAAGCATGAGATGGTTCAATTAAACAACAAATTTTAATTTATTTTCAAATTAAAATTAAACCAGGTGAAATATAGTGAAACACACACACAATGTAAATTTCACTTAAACACAATTAATTCACTTCAAGTCCTAGAAATTTGCCTAAGTCATATTTTCAATATTACCAAGTTAGGCCAAACCAATTTTATCAAATTAAGTGATGACTTGAATTAAATTAACATAAACACTACCCAAATTAATTTAGCACTAAAATAAATAAGTAGTGATTAAACCAAATTTTATCTTTTTACCTAAGCATGCGTTCTAGGTGAGTATAACAAAAGATAAAATAAACAATGAATCACTACGCCGCGATGTACGAGGAAAAACTCACAATGGGAAAAAACGTCGGATGGCCCTAGCCTTAAGTCCACTAAGTATGGTTTTACAAATTACAAGACAGATGACTTACTTCCTCGACTCGACCCCTTTCAAGCCTTGACGCATCTTCTTGTAAACACCTCCGCCTAGTCGACAACCCCGGAGCTCCACCGGAATCTTGGAATCCACCAATGAGACAATAGGTACACCGTCAACCACACATGGTGCCTTTCACCATGTGAGAATGCCGTAGCAAAATAAACTTCTTCTTTGTGGGATGTAGAATCAAACCTAAACTTCTCTTATAACGGATGTAGAGATAAAGCGGTGCCAAACACTCCAAGCAAAGTATATATATATATATATATATGGAAGCTTGGTATAATAAACAATGGGTGTAAACAAAAAATAGTTTTAAGGATTTTCTTGAAAGAATTAACACTTTAAACAATGAACTTTTTCTACTTTGAATTTTTCTCTCAAACTCTCTCTTGGAGGTTGTAGGATATGAAAAAGTTAATTAGAAAAAGTTGGTTCTCGCACATATTAAGTCTGCCCAAAAAGTTAGTGGGAAAAGAAGTGGGAAAGTGGGAAAAAACTGCTCAAACTGCCAAATAAGTTGTTCCTGCCAAAACTCGTTCGAACGAAATCTCGTTCGAACGAGCCTTCTAACGAAGTTCCAGTGTGAATTCATTAGAAATCTCGTTGGGAATCTCGTTCGAACATCATTCTCGTTCGAACGACACTTCGAACGACATTCCAGTGGCCAATGTGGGAACTCGTTGGCAAACTCGTTCGAACGACATTATTGTTCGAACGACAATTTCGAACGAACTTCCAGAAAGTATAAAAATTTGATTTTAGCCCAAAAACTTTATATATTTTATTTTAAAGTTTTAATAAAATCTTTCTGAAAATAAACAACAGTTTTAAAAATAAAGTACACCTATACAAAAATAAAGTACACCCATACAAATTGTTCCAAGCTTCTATATATATATTAAAATGCATTCATACCTTAGGAGCAATGGAACCATGTTGATGACGTAGAAACGAGGCACATTAAACTCGACATTTTAATGAAGCTTTAAACTTAGCCGCTACGTCTTCAACTTTAGAGTGTCATAGGCTTTAAGGATGATCAATAACTCTATCCTATGACTCAAACGTTTTTGTCCGAAATTGAGCCAAAACTACAAAGGACTCAATTGGAAATTTGTGTCCTTACAAATCTCCCCCTTTGGCTATTCCGGGACAAAAACCAACAAAAAATCCTAAAGGGCCGTCAAGATCTACTAGAACTAAAAAATGCCCATCCCGAAATAAAAATACAATGCTTGACTCAAACAACCCTAGGATCAAAATCTTTATCGGTGAAAGTTGCCACTTAGAATATAATTCCTGTACACTTAAGCAAACACATTAAACGCATAGGGAATATCAAAATATTAAATGCAATATAAATAAAGACTCCCCCTTAATTAATTCTCCCCTTTATCAGACAAATGACCTACTTAGAAAGACGTCTCCCCCTAAGATAAATCTCCCCCAAACTAAGATACAATTATAATAGGAATAGATACTATTTCTCCCCCTATCATTCTCCCCCTTTTTGTTCAGGAATAGACAAAGGGTAAAGAATTAAAACGTAACTTATCTCCCCCAATAAAAGCATATACTCCCCTTAAACTAAACAAGGGATAAATAGAATGGGATAACAAGCTAAATATGCAAATGTGCATAAAGTGATAAGAACATTAAAGTACTTGGGCAACAAAATCATAACTAATCCAACAAATAATAATGAATACCGACTAAGATGCAAGAAAATGATACCAATATGATACATAAAGTATTAAGCATGGGATATCAACAAAGAATGCAACAAGTTAGATACCAACTATGAATTAAAGCTTAGACGGACTAGAAAGCAAGTCAAAGACCAAAAAACATATCATATATATACATACTCTAGATATACCAAGGATGCACATGCACATATATATAGATATAAACACACAAATGACACAAAATAAGATAAGCTTTTCACACTCATATGGCAAAAATGTATCATATGGAAAAGAAAGTGTTGGGGTGTGAACTAGTAACAATTAAATTTAGACCCAGTCACTTAAAACATGTTCACGGAGTTCTCAATTAATTGCAAACTTCATCACATTTGAATATATCCTCATGTGACAATATAGATTGAACTCAATGAACAAACATACACAATGCATACAAGCCTAGCATGTTGATGATTCTATAAACCAATAGAGTCATGACATTGAAAGTATAACTAGGATAAACGGACATTGTGCAAACCGTTGATATATCATCCAAACTCCCTCAATAAGCATATATATTATTCTTTTGAATGAATAAATTAACTAAACATAGGCCTTGGCAATTACTTTTCTTTTAATGCCATATTTTCTTTTAGGCCTTTGGATCACGTATTTCTTTTAGGTCCAAACAAACGGTGGCTTACTATTTGCAAAGGATAATAAATCTTTTCGGAGCCCTTCCTCGTGCACATTTTTATATAACATTTTTATATCTCCCACAAATCTCACGTGCAACGGATTTTGACATGCACTAGTCCTCCTAGGTCTCAAATATGTAGATGACAAGATTGGTAGGAGAGCACCTCACAAAGGTCAAATATACATATGAAGTTAAAATTTCAAAAGAGCTCGTGCATGTGTGAATTGAGGCATATAAAAATAGAATCCATTTAAGCAACACAAAATCCAACTACTCCATGTAAGCATGGTAAAGAACATAATAAGGATTGACAATCTAAACCAAAAGTTCTACCCATATGGGAGCATAAAGCATGGGATTCTAACACAAGTGTATGCCACATAAAGTGTGTCAAACTAAAATACACACAAAAAAAATCTTTTTGAGTTTTTGAAAATTTTAACCAAAAATAAAAATATTTACTCAAAAGACAAACAATCATTTGAATTTTTCATTAAGCTTAAATTACCAAGAGATAAAAAGCCAAATGATAAACAAAAATCTTTTGGTATTTTTCATTTAATACAAACTAAAATGAAAGAAATAGAATACAAAAGATAAACAAAAATCATTATTCTAGCATGTGATTAAGCATGGAGCATAGACTAGAAAATGATTAAACATGCATACACCTAGCAATGATATATAATATGAAGCACGAAAAGCTAGAGTATGCAAAGAAAACTAACACATTTTTAACCTTTAGATTTAGCAAGTGAGGAAACATGTGATAGTAAATGAGAATCAAAAACCCTATCTTGTAAAGCTATCAAGTCGGATCTCCTAACCCAAACTAATGATGAATGAAAATCTAGGGGTGTAGGAATCTTGGCTACCTCGATTGCCTTACATTTGCATTTTCTAGGAACTCGTTTAAGATCAAAACAAAATTTCCTAAGATGACCTTTTCGACCACAATGTGAGCACCTAAAGACTCGGCGAAAAGACTTACCTACGGAATGATCATTAAAAGCTTTCCTAGGCGATTCTCCTAAATATTGGTTTTGGCTTTATGAGTTGATTCATTACAAGTATCGAAGACTAAACCACAAGTGTCATTTTTTATTTGGACCGTGCCTAAGATTTTATCTACCTTTTCGGACCTACACTCCAAATCAAATTTGACTTTCCTAGAATCTTTTAATTTAATTTTTAATTCTGAAATATTAGACTCTAATAAAACATTTCTCTCTTCAAACTCAAGAAGCTCATTTTTCAAGGATTCCATTAAACCTCTAAGGCTATCTCTCTCGCCTTCTACATATTCAAGCTTCTCTCGAAGAGTTCTCTTTCAAGTCCTAAGGTCTTCCATTAACGCACTATCATCAACGACTTTGACACGCTCTTTTAAACTCACTTCTAACTTCAAATTAGATCTTTTTAATTTAATAGATTCTTCATAAAATTCTTAAAAAATATTTTGAAGTTCACTCACATCAACATCTTCTACATTTTCACTCTCTCTTTCTTCTTCACTCTCACTACCATAAAAAATAAGGGAATCATAAACTTTGACCACGAAAGTGTCATGTGTTTGAATATCTTCATGGGAAGATTCATTATCGGTGCTCACATAACTAGACATAAAAGCCACAAAGTTGGGCTTAGTGGGGTAATTGGGTCCATCTTCATAATCACTATCACTAAGGGTTGCATTAAAATAAATTGGTTGCTTACCCTCTCTCCTTAGTTTAGTGGGACACTCTTTTGCCCTATGGCCATACCCTTCACAACCATAACACCTATTTAACTCGTCCCTATTTAAGCTTTCATTAATAGTTTTAGGGATCTTCTTGGCTTTGTCATGCGTAGATTTTTCAAATTTCTTAAAATTATTTTTAAATTTATCTTTGTTAAATTTAAGAAAATTTCAAAACTTTATAGCAAACATAGCCATATTTTCTGAGTCACTAGCACTTTTACTCTCTACTACTTATTTTTCCTCTTTTCGAGCTTTTAAAGCAACACCCTTTTCTATTTTCTTTTCAGTTTTAGAGGGAAACATGTCCAGTTCATAGGTTTGTAAATCACCTACAAGCTCTTCTAATTTCATAGAGGCTAAAGTTGGTAAAGAATTTAAAATGATCGCTTTTGCAATATATATCTATCGGGTAGGGACCTTAAAATTTTCTTTACAACTCGATTATCGGGAATTTTCTCTCCCAAATTAAAAGATGAATTAACAATATTGGAAAGTCTAGCATAAAATTCATCAAAAGCTTCTTTTTCGTTCATTTTGATGGTTTCAAATTGAGTGGTGATGTTTTGAAGTTTCGAAGCTTTTACGACACTTGTACCTTCATGAGTGAGTTGTAAAATATCCCAAGCTTCTTTAGCAGTTTCACACGTCATAATGCGACGGAATTCATCCGGTGTGACAGCGCTAAACAAGGCATTTAAACCTCGGGAATTAAAATTTGAAAATTTAAGTTCACTATCACTCTATCTATCGGTCGGTTTGGGAACACGTTCATTATCTACTAAATGAGTTGGTGGAGGTCACCTGTTAACTACAGATAACCAAACCCTCTCGTCGATAGATTTAAGTACCGATTTCATTCGCGCTTTCCAATACGCGTAATTTGAACCATTGAAAATAGGAAATTTTGAGAATGGGGAAAATTCCATTTTAGCCAAAAATATGTTAAAGGATATTTAACGAAATAATTTATCGTTTTGGCTCTGATACCACTTGTTGGTGCACGAGGCCCCCCCAATTTTAAAATCTTTTTACTTCAAAAAGAATAATTTCCTTTTATGGATATGCGGAAGCGTGAGATGGTTCAATTAAATAATAAATTTTAATTTCTTTTCAAATTAAAATTAAACCAAGTGAAATATAGTGGAACACACACACAATGTAAATTTCACTTAAATATAATTAATTCACTTCAAGTCCTAGAAATTTGCCTAAGTCATATTTTCAATATTACCAAGTTAAGCCAAACCAATTTTATCAGATTAAGTGATGACTTGAATTAAATTAACATAAACATTACCCAAATTAATTTAGCACCAAATTAAACAAGTAGTGATTAAACCAAATTTTATCTTTTTACCTAAGCACGCGTTCTAGGTGAGTATAGCAAAAGATAAAACAAACAATGAATCACTACGCCACGATGTACAAGAAAAAATACACAACAGGAAAAAACCTCGGACGACCCTAGCCTTAAGTCCACTAAGTATGATTTTACAAATTACAAGACAGATGGCTTACTTCCTCGATTTGACCCCTTTCAAGTCTTGACGCGTCTTCTTGTAAACACCTCCGCCTAGTCAATAACCCCGGAGATCTACCGAAATCTTGGAATCCATCAATGAGACAATAGGTACACCGTCAACCACACATGGTGCCTTTCACCGTGTGAGAATGCCGCAGCAAAACAAACTTCTTCTTTGTGGGATGTAGAAGCAAACCCAAACTTCTCTTCAAACAGATGTAGAGATAAACCGGTGTCAAACACTCCAAGAAAAGTATATATATATATATATATATATATATATATATATATATATGGAAGCTTGGTATAATAAACAATGGGTGTAAACAAAAGTGTTTTAAGGATTTTCTTGAAAGAATTAACACTTTAAACAATGAACTTTTTATACTTTGAATTTTGCTCTCAAACTCTCTCTTGGAGGTTGTAGGATATGAAAAATCTAATTAGAAAAAGTTAGTTCCCGCACATATTAAGTCTGCCCAAAAAGTTAGTGGGAAAATGAGTGGGAAAGTGGGAAAAAAACTGCTCAAACTACCAAATAAACTGTTCCCGCAAAAACTCGTTCAAACGACATTTTCGTTCGAATGAAGTCTCGTTCGAATGAGCCTTCTAACGAAGTTCCAGTGTGAATTCGTTAGAAATCTTGTTGGAAATCTCGTTCGAACATTATTCTCGTTCGAACAACACTTCGAATGACATTCCAGTGGCCAATGTGGGAACTCGTTGACAAACTCGTTCGAACGACATTATTGTTCGAATGACAAACTCGTTCGAACGACAATTTCGAACGAACTTCCAGAAAGTATAAAATTTTGATTTTAGCCGATAAACTTTATATATTTTATTTTAAAGTTTTAATGAAATCTTTTTGAAAATAAACAACAGTTTTAAAAATAAAATACACCCATACAAATTGTTCCAAGCTCCTATATATATATATATATATATATATATATATATATAAGCAATGGAACCATGTTGATGACGTAGAAACGAGGCACATTAAACTCGGCATTTTGATGAAGATTTAAACTTGGCCGCTACGTCTTCAACTTTAGAGTGTCATAGGCTTGAAGGATGGTCAATAACTCTATCCTATGACTCAAATGTTTTTGTCCGGAATTGATCTAAAACTATAAAGGACTCAATTGAAAATTTGTGTCCTTACACAAGTTTAGACTATTGGATCTTTTGACATGTTGCAGTTCTTGTGGGAGTTGCAGGTCCTCGCATTTAGACGCCTCCACATCTATCTTTTCAGTTCTAGTATTTAGACTTCTCAGTTAAGGCATGTGTCGCCTATCCTCGATTTATTTATGTCAGGGAGACATTTTACTCATTTATTTCAGTATTTCCATTCTAGTGGATTTATCATTATTACGATTGTTAGTTTGGATTTTATTTGACTAGGACGATTATTCCAGTTTATTATATTCAGTTGGTTGATGTTTTACTCATTAAATATTTATTCATGAGAATGGTGAATGGTTTAAATGGTTTAAATTAATTAAAATTAATTAATGGGTTAAATATTTTTTACACTAGCTTACTTAATTATTAGGTGATTAATAAAGTATATGTTTTTTGGCAGTGATGCTGAGAATGAACCAATCGAATATTCTGTTTTAGATTTTATAAAGGACTGATCACCCGATATTTAATTTGGTGCAGTATCACAGATGTATCCATTGAGCACCCCATCAATTCGTTGAACGCCGCATTGTTCGCGTAACCACAAATATGAGTTCTCATTTTCGGTCACCACATGCGTGACGAGCATCCTTGCCTCAATTTCTTGGAGGGGACATCCATGAACCAGCATACTAGGGAGGAAGGACGTGTCCCTCTACCCCTTATCTATCCCCATAATATATGTCGAGTAAAAACACGATTTGCCAACCGATTATTGACATAGGCTGCTCGATGGGAGATAAGATGGAAAATGGATCATATGGCCATGAGTCCGTGCATATCGGCAATGAAGCAGTGACTTTATCGTTTGCCTCTACCTCCTTCTCCTTTTCCTTCCCCTTCTCCTTATCCTTCTCCTTCCACATCCCCAACTGACGCTTCATGAAGGCGTACATATCTAGGACCGTCGCCTCCAACCTTGATAGCTTATCGTCATGAGTGTCCACCTATGTGCCAACTCGGTGTTGCTCGTCTCCATTCCGATGATCATTGACTTCCCCACCCGCGAGCTGACCCCTAGTCCTCCTCTTGCTATCCATCCCGAGCACTTGGCTGAGTGCGTCCGTATCTAAAGATGCTTTATCGACAACAGACTGCGACTCATGCACTTCTCGAAGCTTTGCCTGAAATGACAAAAAGTACATGATTAGTTAATTAAGTAAATAAAAAAAATTATAACATAATTAAAAATTAAAAATTTATAACTTACAATGGTGTCTACGATGCTCGGGGCCACCTCCTTGTCTTTGTCCTTCTTAGTTCGAATTGTCACATAGGCATCGAGCCTATGTGGCCTACCCCCAGGGCCACTCCCCATCTCCTGAAATAATATAATGCAGAATTAGTAAGTAATGCAAAGTAATTCTAAATTAGAATAACATAAAACTAAAATTAAAGGGAAATAAAAACTTACCATCATTTGTTCCACCTCGGCGTAAGATGTCTGTCCGGAGTAGTGCATGTCCAACTTTTCACCCGGTTCTCCCTCATCGATTAGCGAGTTGCCAACTGCCTCTCATCGATCTCATTGTCGACAAACTTTTGCCACTATGCTAATGATATCAACTCCTTCAGGGGGACGGTGTCACATACACTCAGAATGGACTCCCGGGTCTTCCCAAAGTACCGTGCCCGAATATTCTTCTTCCACGTCTTATATTGATCCCTCAATTATTCCAACGTGGAGTCACGGACATGTGGGGGCAGGTCGATTTGTTCCTTTCAAACAAATACAAACCAAAAAGAAAGTAAGTGTTAGTTGCTTATAAATATAAATACACTACCTGTAGTGCCCCCAGATGCTAATCTTGAGGTCATTAGGCACAAATCTTTAATCAGTGTACCCCAGGCCCACGATTGCCTTCAACAACTCTAGCGATCTAGTAAAAAATGTCGTCTTATTCTCAATGACGGACCCCTCGTTTCCTCCACTACCGCGCTGGGATGAAGACATTTTCTGCAAAAGTTGTTACTATTAGAACAAACCTATATATGGAATTTAAATTAATGCTCAAATTCGATAATAACAATACATACGATATCAATTTCATCATTGGCATCACTTATTTCCCCCCTCTTCAATACTACAATTGCATCCACCTAATTTTTTTAAGGATAATAATCAGACACAAATTTGTTACACCTCGAATGCAGCTTGAAATGTGCGGATTGTTCTCTTTTATCGACCAAACTACAATTATTTTGTTACCGTGGTAAGCCTATAACTAATATTAGGCACATTCATTTGAAGGACTAACCTGATCAACTATTACAATACATTTTTCCTTATCATTAGAAGTTTGATAAGACACCACTGGAAAGGATAACTGCTATACTATTTTTGTAATCAGTCATCAAGTTTTGTACTTTTGAGGTTTAACATGTCATCTAAAACTTATTTTCTACACCTAGTATTTATTAGTTCATGTCGTGAAAGTCTTCATATCATATTTGCTTCCATCTATAAAAGGATTGTTGGTTTCTTCTTGAGCAAATTTATACTTTAATTTAATTTATTATTCTATCGAGGTGACATTTCTTAAGCTTATGTATGCTCATAATGTTATGTTGAATTCCTATCTGATTTTTTTATAGGGTAAGGGAAGGTCAATGTGGACATTGAGTTAATTGTAAGGTTGTGTTTAGGTCAAAGTGAAAAGGTGGTTTCGGTGTGAATAATTTGAATAAAAAATGACTCTTCTGGGTAAATGGCTTTGGAGATCTTCTCCTGAACCAAACTTTCTTTGGGTTTCAATTATTCAGAGCAAATATGGTCTCCAAGCCAATAAGTGGGATTGCAATGTAGTATTGAGGGGTTGGAAGTTCATTTATCAAGGATTAAAGTATTCTTATTCATGCTCATGGAACTATTCTGTAGGAAGAACCTTGATGATGGGGATTTGATGATTTTTTGTCTGCTTATTCTTATGGATAAGTTTAATCTGTCACATTCTTGTTTAGATAAATAGATATGAGGAATGGAATTGGGGATATATTTATGAAAATCACATTTCAACACTTTGTTAGCTTCCTCATTGACCGCTCCTTTTGACCGGTTACATAAAATCATTTGAATGTTTGGGGTACTGTCAAATTTCCAAAATTGTAATTGGATGGAGGTGAGATCTTGTGACACCCCGATTATTAAAATACCGGGGGGTCAGCTTGTGATCAAAATAAGACGTTGGTCTCATATGTCTCATTCTTAGCATCGCTGTAGAAAATAATTTGAAGTTACTAACCACCTGGTAATTTAAATAGACCGGTGTAAAATTTTATCTTACAATAATTAACAATATGTGGAAATAAATAATAATTAAACCATCCACACAAACTGGTAACTGAATCCAACACAAATGAATAATATGAATAAAGATGACCGAATCAACTATTGGTTCAACAATAAAATACAACAGTAAACTGAAACAATAACTTGGATATACAAGGTCAAATAAATAACTGAATACTAAATCTGAGGGCGACATACCCAAATGAGTATTGAAGTAAAGATCCTATACTATGAATAAGTGAACGAAGCGTCTATAGCAAAGTCCTGCAACTTCCACATGAGCTGCAGCTGCGCATTCCTGGATAGAATCCTCAAACTCTGCGTCCCTGTGACTGGACACCTAAAAGGTTTTGGAAAAGATTTTGACACGGGTCAGATCCCAAGTAGAACATTTTGAAAATATTTAGCAAGCAGTTAAATTAAAATAA
The DNA here is from genome assembly GCA_949130495.1 of Sambucus nigra. Taxonomy (NCBI): domain Eukaryota; kingdom Viridiplantae; phylum Streptophyta; class Magnoliopsida; order Dipsacales; family Adoxaceae; genus Sambucus; species Sambucus nigra. The sequence continues at coordinate 496,624,404 of OX422208.1, read as the reverse complement.
TTAAATATGCATGCACACTCATCATATTTAAGCTAGTGTTGCACTCTCTTAAGGTATTACTCACCCCTCATCTAATGTGCACACCTAATGCTTGCCTTTTAACCTTCTAGTTATGCTACACCACCTAACTATCTGCATCATACCTCTTTCTACCGCACTACTTTAACCCGAGTATTCTTACTTTGATTATTAAGTTACCTTCTCAATAACTTATTAATTGGTTCAGCAATATTAAATCATATAACGTTAACACTAGTTATATAGGAAACCCATTTTTAAATCATATAACTTATACACTAGTTATATAAGAAATACATTCATGCTTATGTATTAATCCCGTTATAATTATCTACACATATTATATACAGGCTATTATACTACAACATTCACACGCATGTCGCGTATAATAACCATCCATTCCTGAGTAATAACTCACCGGGTGCTTTCTCTAAAATGCTATCATGTTCTAGGTATGCTCACTCCAACCCGGCTACCTCGAGTCGGACTCACTCTCAAGCTTGGGTAAAAATAATAAGCATAGTCGAGGCGATCATAGTTCCCTAAGTGTGAGACCGAATCATACCCAAGACATCTCACCCCGAAAATAATCACAACATATAAATATTGGACGCTATGACCTTAGGATTATATTCTCCCTGCTGCCCAAGCCAGGGGATTCACCCACATCGCGCAACCTCCTATGATAGCACTAGAGAGGTATGTATTCCTATAAATATCATTCACATCGATATATATAATCCACACAATATATATATATATATATATATATATATCCTATCACACTAACTCTATACATATATTGAATAAAAGTTCGGCTAACTCGTGCCTAGCACCCGTAGCACTAGCCAAAAAATACCCAAGTCGATATCCCGACTTGTAATTTAATTAATCACGCATTAATTATTTTGTTATTTAAGTAGTGTCTCCCAACTACAATACTCCGACTCACTCATCCGGTCCGTATTTTCACCCTTTAGAATTTATTACACAAAATCCCACTATTAAGTTTAACACCCCTCGTTAAATTTAATATTCAATAATTTATTATATTATAATAAATTAAATAGGCTACCCCGTGCCTAACTCCTGTAACACTAGCCTGAAAAATATTCGAATCAAATCCCGACCCTTAATTTAATAAATTTCACCTCAATCAATTTTATCTAAATGACGTAACTCAACCAAAATGCTCGGACTCCCTTACTTAGTCTGTAATTTAACTTTTTGAATTTATTTCACAAAGTCCCACTAACAAATTTTAACCCACTTATTAATTTTAATATTTCTTAATATCCATCTCTTAACATCCTAGATATTCACTTCCATTTAATTTTTCCTAATTAAATTCACAATGAAACCACAAGATTAAAAATATCTGGCCAAAAAGAAACGATCTGTCAAAGCTTTCTCCACGTCGTTCGAACGACTCCTAAGGTCGTTCCAACGACCGCCCAATCCCCAACCCACTTCATCTTCCCCACGAGTTATGATTCTGCCATTGTTAATTTCTCAAACTCCTAACCTCTCACCAAATCCTCAACTATCCAATGAGAATTAAGGCCAACCCCAAAACAAACTAGCATCCACTGTCAAAATACTAGCGTCGTCGATCGATCGGTGGAATTAATCAATCAATCGAGCACGGGCAACTCCTTACCCAACATTGGTTCCACCATTGTTAGTCATCTAAGATTTTCCCCACTTAAACCCAGAAGTCATCTCAATATTCCCATCATATATTAACCCTCAAAACCAGTTCTAGACATCATATACACCCTTAATATCACTGATTTGTATCATTCCCCAATATTACACGATCTGGGTTTCTTATGGTTTATCCAAATTACTTCTCGGGTTCAATTCCAAATCTCATCAATTTAACGGTACCTAACCTCTGTATTTCGAATTAAATTGGAAGTCAAGCAGAGATTTACAATTTCCCATCATCAAATTGGAGTTTGATCTACATATACTGATTTAATCACTAAAACCCCATTTCATGATAAAAAACCATCCCAAATGGATTTTAATCCACACCCACTATAAATTAATCGAAATACTGCAAATTAAATGAAAGAAAGTTTAACTACTTCCCTGATAAATTCTTAGGGTTTAATTTCCTTTGATGTGGACGAAGGTTTGACAAAGAACACACCCCTCTTCGTGATTTGGCTCCCAAAAGCTATTCCAATTTCTCCCTCTTTTCTCCTCTGCAAAACTAGGGTTTTATTATTGAGTTATGTCTGCCACAAACTTCCTAATATAGGATTTATATTACTAATCCCAAAATTAATCCTATGGGCCAAGCCCAACTAACCCGAACACCCCCGTGTGAGCCCGGTTATGCCTAAAAATGCTCCGAGACCCAATTACTATACCCGAATACTCTTTTTCGACGATCTCGACCTATTTGGAATCAATCGTGCACTCAGAATCGTCATCCGAGTTACTTTACTAAAATCTCCAACCTCGTCCTCAAATTACGACACATGTGAATTTTAAAAATAACCCGAATTAATAAATTTTTAATTCACTAATTTAATTAAATTCTACAAATTAATTAAATCCTATATCACCAAATTAAATTCTATATCCTCAGTAATACGGGGTGTTACAAATTTGACTAGTTATCTAAGTGGTGTCATCTTCTCAGAGTTATATTGTGTGTGGGTAAGATTTTTTCTTCACTTGTATGATAGTTAATACTAGAATTTTAACATATAATAGATGAATGTGGGTAATGATTCTATTTTTATCTTACAATGATTGTTGTTCTTTTAAAATAAAAAATAAAATGTTTTTCAAATTCTCAAACTTGAACTAAAAGTTAATCCAGAGAAAACATCTCAATATTGATATAAGAACGGGTATTGATAAAAACAAGCTTTTGGGGCCTAAGGAGATGACTTTTTAGTTTCTTTAGGTAGTAAAATGGTCAAAGGATGCAAAAATAATTAAGTTAAAGGTATTTTTATTTTATAATTGTGCCCCCTGATGTGTTCAGTTAGTTATAGTTATCCCCGTTTTGATTATTTTTAGTCAATTTAGAGAAGAGCTTAAGGTGAAGCATGCTAAAGAGACGACAGAAGCAAAAGCAGATCCTAATGATATAAATCCAAATTTGATTGAGGTGTCAAAGAAAATTATTACCAAATGAACTAAATCCTGAAATTGAGTAGTGGTAGGTTTACGTAACTTCTTTATTATTTCAATAAATAATCCTTGATAGTTATTGGTCTCATTCTTTTAGTACTCTGGGTTGGACCATTAAAATTACTCGAGTCTTCTTTCTTTGATTTGATGGAGTTCATTTCCTATTTACTGAAGATGATTGTTAAATGTTTCATTCTATCTCTCCCAACCATCTAGAAATAAGAATTGAAACAAAATAATCTCAACCAAGATAATTTTCTCCCATCACCAAATCAGGTTTATTTATGGATAGTAATTAATTTAATTTTCACTCTCTATATGTAACATTGGATACATGTGCTTCTCTTTTAATACTAAGTTATATTTTTTGGGTATATGCAAGACAAGTAGTAGTTATGTTCACAAAATTTTTATGGTAATATTATCTTTATATTCTTAAACAGTTAAATTAGGTTATATTGCTCTTTTTTATTGTCCTTTTGTTGTAGTAGTTGTATTAAGTTACATCTATCATTATGTATTAATTCAAATGGAACTTTATCAATTATTGAACAAAAGTTTTAAAACTCAATTCATAAGAGTTATTCCCAATTATTCCCAAGCATCTTAAAATAATACTATTATTAAAAAGGCATAATTAACGGAAACTTAAATTATAGCTTAGTCGGGTAGATTTATATATAAAATGTGCAGTGGAAAAGTACTTGGGTCTAAGAAGATTCTAGTTTAGAAAATACATACTTGGTTGTGTCCTATAGGCATATGTATATGTGTAGGTCAACAATATGATTGATGATCTTTAGGCAGGTGTGTATATGTATAGGTATATAAGATAATAAATCGTATTCTTCATCTTGACATTCCGCTTTAATTCTTCTTCTGTAAGTCTATATTATCTCTTAATTCATCTTCACATCATCATTTGTGCAATAATGAACAAAGTATTGCATTGTATTCTTCACTTTAAGAAAACCTTTATTATAAAATAATATTATTTCTATATATTGTGATAAATGGAGTCAATATCACCCTAAGACCACCTTATCTTGGTAAATGAGTACGTGTGATGCTTGTGGGTGACCTATCTCTTATCTCTCTCTCTCTCTCTCTCTCATATATACACACAAACATGGGAGAGTCATATAGCAAAGTTGGTAAATTAATTTTCACCCGACAAATTAGTCTACTGAGATATGTTAAGATGACCCAAATTCTCCCTTGTGTGTGTGTGTGTGTGACCGAGAGAGATATCCCAAATAAAACTAATATTGAGCTAGAAGAAACCCTTAATTACCATAAAGCCTTATACTAAAATCTTGGATACTATTAACTATCCAATTCACATAAGAACTTTTCTATTCCAATAACACTAATATTCTATTTTTTTTACACTGAGTTCATAAATAAAATTAATTTTCAAAAGCCATAGCAATATCAAGTTGGGTTTAAGGTTAATGGACTGTTTCTTTGAATGTTGTGTCGTAAGTGATTGTCATATGTTAATATGCAACTGCAGTATATGTATATTCATATGATAATACATTAGGAGACATAGTTTATTATAATGTCCGTGAAGGTAATTGTGAATGAAGATTTCAATATAGGCCCATTATCTACTCATTTTATTATTCATCTGCAGATTTATACTCTTCCACTCTATATAAATGTCACATGATTCATATTTATGTGTGTGTATGCTTGGAAACATAGTGCCAAACTATGTGTGTGTGGCACATGTTTGTTATGTTAAAAAATTGTGTATGTGTGTGCGTGTGTGTGATTTTTTGTGTCGTTCTGTGGCATGTGGATGTTATGCTACAAAATTGTAAATATGCAGAATAGTCCAGTTATATGGTTAATGGTAGAATCCATAAATTAGGTCACAACACAAGCCAATTTCAATTTTTAATCCAATTTTATCTTGACTAATTAGGTGAAACTAAACATGCAAGATATTGAATTTAAATCAAACAAACAAACAATCACACAAGATGTGACGAAAAAATCCTTTCAAAAAAACCCTTTTCAACACTGTTTCAACTAACGTATTGTAGACAATATAGACAGACTTACATACTTAGACACCACTAAGTATCTCAATTCGATCCCCTTCCTTGTTAATAACACAAAGCGGTGCAGATCCAATAACACCCACACTAAGCTCAACTTACGTCGGTGTCCACCAATCAGCCTCAAGAAACTCCTTTCCTTTTATTAGCAGTGAATAATGAACCCCACAGGATTTTGAACATGTAATGTGTTCCAACGGATCGATAAAGTGATAAAAAATATCCAAGGGGTTTGAATTATGAAAAACCAAAATGTTTTATCATAAAATAAGTTCAAAAAAATATTGGAACAAAGTGCATATTCGTACCTCTTAAATAGGTTGGAAAATCTAAAATAGATAAGATTGAAAAGATTGAGTTTGGAAAAAACTATAAAAATAAAATCTGCGTCGATTCGTTTGAAGAAAAAATCATTCGATGAAAAATCATTTATTTGAATATCTTATTTCCTATCAGAATAAACATATAAATCCAATCACTAGGATTATTAACTAATAAGGAGTGTGAGTATTAAAAAATAATTTTCTTTTGTGGAAATTCGGGTTAACACTTCACTATGATATGAATATGATGGAACCCCTTTCAAATTTCAAATTTGAAATATAAAAATCTCAATGGGGCTTTCTACTATGTCGTGTCCGGTGTTTGTAGTGATGATATCAACTCTTTATTATTCGATTGGTGCATTCAGTCACTAACTTGTCTTTGATTGAAGATTTTTAAGAATGTACATGATAGTGTAGCGACGTTACAAAATATTCCAAACTATAAACATAATGAGCAAATCATAAATTGTTATCTTACAAATCTCTCCCTTTGGCTATTCCAATACAAAACACAAAATCGAAAAAAATAACCCCTAAGACAAGTTCAACCAATGTCCCTTCCAAAGTCGAAAAGGAAAAAGTGCTTGCAATTTTGTCTTTACTAAAAAACTTCATCGTATAGTCCAAGATATCATGAATATGGAAAAAGGCTTACACACATGAAGTAAAGAAAATACCGTGATGTATGGAGTTTGGAAAATAAATAAAACTTGTTAGCACAAAACTACCCCTTAATATGTTCTCCCCCTTTTTATCCGTAATAGACAAAGGGTTAGAATCTAAACCTGAAATGTTAGCATCATGAGTGTTAAACGAAAATGTAATTAACCCTTTTATTAATATTTAATTAGTTTAATTATAATAATGTACATTTTAGTTTAATGTAATTTATTGATTTTCTTAATGTTATTTTATATATTTGTATTATTATAATAATATATATAGGTGCATATTTATATTCATAATATTATGTAAATCGTCTTTTTATATATATTTTTCTCAGTCGAAATTGTATAGTTATATACATTATATTATCTACTTTAATATACATACTACCATACATACATGTGTATAAACGGGCTAACTACATTGGGCAATGGATGCATGCTCATTTTGTTTGAAAATGGTTGTAGACATATTCCCCTATAGTAAACAAGTGGTATCTGTTGTACATGTTGTCTGACATAAACTACTTATACATATATAATAATATGTCTTTTTCAACTCCTCATCAAACCCAATATACTCCATATTGATTACTGTTTTTTTATATTCCATATATAGATACTAGTTACGTTTTCCTTATATACTTTATTTATATAATTTGACTTTACTTATATATATTATACATACTATTATCTTTAATCTTTCTACTGTCTTAAATATATTGACTATTTTTCTAGTGGCGTAGGTTAAGTAGTTATGGACATTTACATTTTTTAAGATTACTCTTATAATCTTTTGGGCCATTGAATATATTACTTGAGCAGTAGTTCTATCTTTTCTATTATCTGTTGTACTTAAAAGTTAATGTGCCACATAGTTCTGATTTACCCTCGAGCTGCGTGTCAATTCAGTAGGTCAGTAGTCACATTCCTTGGATTCCAATTTTTTATATTGTTCTATACATTTCTGGTTGTATTCTTTCTATACATATATTGATTATAATATTTGTAATGTATAAAAACAACTATGATGGGCCGAAAGATTTTTTTATTTGAATATTTCTAGTGCCATTTACTTGAATACAGGGTAGTTAAATACATCAACCTAGACTAGATATTTATAACGGTCCTATAGTCCCCAAGGTCAAACACTCTGATACCAACTGTAATGCCTCGTGACTTACCTTATTAGGCCCCGACCCTTAAGTCACTTATTCTCACGGTTAAAAATTTAAAACTTTAATATTAGGGAAACCTTTCTCTACCGCAGCCTATAAAAAGGCCCCGGCCTTCTCGTTAGAGTTGGCAGATCTCACGATTAAAAATTTAAAACTTTAATATTAGGGAAACCTTTCTCTACCGCAGCCTATAAAAAGGCCTCGGCCTTCTCGTAAGAGTTGGCAGATTAATAACTCATCGCATTTTAATAATGCACAGACTAAGGAGATCATTGCACCAAAACTGAATTCTATTGATAAACATCAATATCTCTAATACAAGCTTAAAAGATAATAAACCGTGCTCTCATACAATCCTTTTCATAAAACTTAAAGATGATTACAACTAGAATATATATATATATATATATATATATATATATATATATATATATATATATATATATATATATATATATATATATATATATATATATACAATACTGCTCTTGTGCGGACCCGTTCACATTTTAAGAGTGCGGCCCTGACATGTGTCACCTGGCGGTGAGCCTAGAAATTATCGACTAAATTATAGGCACACACTCTCTATTGTCTGGGATCACCGCCAGGTGACACATATCCGGTCCGCACTCTTAAAATGCGGACTAGTCCGCATAAGAGAAGTATTCTCTCTCTCTCTCTTTTTTTCTCTCTCTCTCTCTCTCTCTCTCTATATATATATATATATATATATATATATATATATATATATTTGTTTATATGCGGTCTTCTTAAAACTACAAAAGTAATAATATTTGTAACCTCTATTATACTTCGCGACCTCTAAAACTCAACTCCTCAGCTACTAAATACTCTGCGATCAATCATCCCGAGGAAATAAGAATTATATAAGGGATGAACTCTAATAACCCAACAATGGTTAAATCAATACTTTATTTATTACCTCAGACATCTTATTTTCCTCGGACTTATTCCAGGTGTCTTTTGACTTGGTCATGACACGGGCCGTGGCTTCCCCTCTTTCCCAATTCTAGAATGGCAAATCCCCGGACTGTTGTTAAGCTCTACCGAGGTTTAAGCCCCATAGTTAACGCGTGAGATCAATCTCCATAAGGCAAACCAATTTGACCTCAAGCATTAAACACGAGGGCCTCTTCAGACATTAATGCCTCGTCCTGGACAAATAGTGTTGTGGCTTCCACATCGAATCCCACTGTAAAAAACCACTAGGCACAATACAATACTGCTCAAATAAGCAGTTAGAACTCCTTATCTTGAAACAACCAGGGTATTTTTATGAAAAAATAAGGTTTTAAACCCTAATTCTCTCATAACTTAAATCCTTAATGATCACAGGTAAAACCTTAAGTAAAACCTCATAGTACCAATAAGAAAAACTTCGAAGTCTCACATCCTCAAACACATAATCTCCAAACAAGAACCCTAAGAGAAAACCTCTAAATTAAGGATTAAAAATGAATAATAACAGTCCCTGGTCTTAAACCTTAATGAACAGTAAATCTCCATGGCCTTCAAACCCAGAAATCACTATGAACAGTAAATGACTATGGCCTAAACCTAAAAAACTCAAAATAAAAATAAAGGCTCATCTCATTGAATAAAAAATATGAAAACTATTGTTTTATTAAGGAAGAAGAGGATGATGACAAATCCCTTACCTTAGTGGATAAGTCCGATGGACAGTATCTAGCCTTCGCCTATATTTTGGTGAACAGTAACAAGCCTCAACGTCTATTTCAACAATACTTCCTCCTCTCACAAAATCTCACTTTCTCCCTTTAAAGTGGGGAATTAGGGTTTTAACAACGTTGAAAAGTATGCAAAGGGTTGCTATTTATAGAAAATACTAGGGAACCTAAGGTTTCATCTTTTTCCCTCTCTTTTCATAATTACCCCTCTAAAAAGGCTTCTATAACCCTCGAAACTTGGTTCACAAGTTATGACTTAATTAAGCCACATTATCTCCCCACGTGTTGAGCCTTTGAAAGTTCATGTCACTAAACTCCGTGGCATATCCCTTCAAATCCATGTCACTAAACTCTACGGTTTATCCTTCAAAAGTCGTGGTCTATTTCTCTAGAACTCCATCTATGGATGTGGCCTCCTATGTGGCTGCGACCTTTTAGGATTCTAGGGTTATTACAACATTATTCCATCTCACAACCCACCTCAAGATCAACTTGGTTGAACTGAGACCTGGGGGATATTGGGGGGGAGGGGGGAGGGGAGGGATAAAATACGACTCTAATAATAAGGCAACACATGGTGTGGGGTCTCTAGGATTGTTCTTAAGGAACCCTTATCGTATGTTATACATTTTTTATTTGTTCTTGTCATGGTTTTCTTTTAGATTTTTTTTGTTATATCACATGCACAGTTGAATTATCAGTCCTCTAATTAAGTGTGAAAATTCTAGTTTGGAATTATAATAGCATGTCATTCATGTACTTTTTTCACTATTATTTACCTTATATCCACCATATTGGATTAATTTATATTTTTTATAAATTTAGTCATTATGGAAATGAAATGAAGATATAATAGGTGTACATTCGTATAATGATGACCCTAACTCGATGGAGAGATCTTCTCAACAAGGGGGAATGATGCAAATCATCCCATGGTTTCAAAATCCCTTAAGAATTGGGAAAAAAAGGAGAAATAAAGGAATAATTCAACATGGTTTTTATTTTATTAAACTATATAACTTAGCGCATATTTGGGACACCATATTCCATAGATTATAGTTGGAATTGAAATTGAAAAATTTTTAGTTCGAATTTTGAAAACTTTGAATTGAAAATATTGCGATTCCAATTCCAACCCATCTAACCCTTAGGGTGTGTTTGGTAACCCCAATTCAATGGCATGGAATTGGAATTGAAAGGTTCAAATAGAATTCACCATGCAATGATTATAGTTAAATATTTTCCCCTATGATAAATCTGGCAAGCAAGTTGCTCAAGTTTTATCAACGTTCAACTATTTTGATTAATTTCGTTACTGATCCCAATTATTGGAATTCACATTTGATTTAGCAAGCCTTATCGCTCCAACTAAGATTCACAAGTGAAACCTCCCTTATTCATTTCCTCCTAGCAAACATAATGTGTGGTTAATTGACATAAATTTGTGTCCGTATGGTTTTGAATAAATGTAATATTAACTATATTACATAAGACAAATCATTTGTTTAATTGGTAATTGGTTCTTTATTAGACTTATGCGTTCCCTCTCTCAACAAAATAGATCATAATCACAATTTTTTTTTCAACTATAAAATCGATAGAGAAATTAGAAAACTTTATAAAGGAAAAGTAAGAATTAAATGTGGAATTTATTTAACTAACCCAACAATAGGGAAAATGTGTTAAAGAGAGGTATGATTGTAGAGGAATAATAAAATAAACAAAGCTAGTGTTTACATTGTGATGTGGTAAGCTAAATAAGGTAAGTATATATTGTGTTGCTCTAATGTAAAGAAACATACAATGAGCAATGCAACTACCTTAAAATCATTATTAAAATATAATAAAAAAAATTCTTTGCATTAGGTTAGAAAACACTCACATATTTGATGTTGCAAAGAGCATACATACATCATATAACTTGTAAAAAAAATTGCAAAACAAGTTTTTCAATTTTTATTAATGTAAAAATATAAAAAGTTAACAACGAGAGCATATAAAACTATTTTGCATCTCGTTTAAGTGTACTTGGATTCTGAGTACTTATTATATAATTAAGCTATAAAACACATGATCAAAACAAAAAGGAAAGTCATTTTTGCTATGAAATAAAGAAATAATAAGCTAGAGAACTAAAAAAACTATTTGAAATTGATCCGTCAATCAATATAAGAGCAATGCCATTTTTGATCTGGAACAGTTAGAGAGTCATATAAAATCTAAAAACTATATGAAATTGTTATGCTGATCAAAACAAAGAGCAAAGTATTTTTTTGCTCTGGAACAAATAGAAAGTCATATTGAAGTAAAATCATATAAAATTGTTCTACTAAAAAAATATTATCAAAGTACTAGAGTAGCAACATTATATTTGAATTTGTAAGATTATGCTTAGAGCAACAAATAATGTGGCATCAATCCAATTACCGTCGAGCTTCTTGTTCTTTGATTCATATTTTGGGGGTTTGCTTCATCTTCTAGCCGGGATGAACTTCTTGTTTGTCTCTTCGATTTTAATTTTGTACCAATAATCCTTGTATAAACTTTTTTTTAATCTTGATTTACATCTAAAATATAAGATTTTTTGGTTAAGAGATTAAACATGTGCAAAAAGAAAGACAAATAACATAATTTTTTTTATCTGAATGAGACTTTAGGGTTTTGATATGGAAAATTAAGGACAAACGAAACTTTTTGTAATTCTAGTGTTTGTCACTTAAAAAACACGAGAATGGGAGGGTGTTTGGAGGGTTTAGTGGGATAAATTTCAATGCTAAAGAATAACTTTTTTGCTACATGCTTACAAACAACAAAATAATTGATTTGATTCGATTCGATTTGCATTTCCTATTCGTGTGGAGTTAGTACCATCGAGGTTGCGGTGTATTTTATTAAGCTCATTGCATGTGTGATTAATGATTAGGGCCGACAAAGGACGAGTGTGGGCAAATTTGGTAGTGTCGGTAACGAGTTAGGATCAAATATGGGCGGGTAAATAACGGGTGGATGGTTGTTGCGGGTCGAATTAACTGCCGACCCGTTTTCTCATTAATTTTTTTTAATTACAGATCCCTAGTTTATATGATTAGGAAGGACAACGAGTCATTTATCAACCCGCCTAAATCGACAAATAATCGATGAGTTTTTAGTGTTTCATATGCTATCTGCCTGAAACAAATATGATGGTGCCCATTCTCAACCATTGTAGTTCGAAATGGGTGGATAGTACTATTTGAGTCCATTTTGTTGACCCTATTAATGACAGAACCAACTATTTCTATACTAATTCTCTTAGATTTTTTTGGAGGAGTTTGATAGGGGATTACAAGAGCCTTGTTGTTTCAGAGTTTTTTGTATCCCGTTATGATTCTTCAGATATTCTTTTGTTTTATTCTTCCTTTTTCTTTTTATATACACATTGCACATGGGATTCCGTCCTCTTATGCATATGATGTTTATATAGAAACTTGGATAAAGATATGTGTACCCAGTTTGGTACACACATTCCATACCTAGTACTTTAAAATCTTATACCTTATTGTTGTGGGTTCTATCGAATCACAAAGTACAACCCTATATTGTATTGTCTTATTATGCGAGTACTCTAGAAACTTGGTTATAAAAAAAGTTAGAGGTGCCAAATCAAACTTGGCAAAGGAAATGACGCCAAAGCGCAAATAAGCCAAAAGAAACCAGTTAGCCGCATTACCTGTCCTGTTGTTAACCACACCCACGAATTGCAAGTTTTTATTCTTGCAGCACCACTAGTCTGTGAGTGTTAAACCCAACCCTCGTGGGCGGAGAACCATGGCTGGAGTTCTGAACTTCACACCATCTCCGGTTTTCCTTCCCCTTTGGGGTCGTAAAGTATCAAACCGTAGAGTTTCTATAAGACCATCCGCCCAACTCTCGGAAACTTCCAAAGAAGAATCAAAAGCAGGGGTTTCATTTTCCCCTCCGCCCAATTTCAAGACTCCCAAACCCAAGCCCTTTTCAGTCAGACCTGATAAGCTTTTCGACATTTTGGGTGCTTCTCTTGCCTTGCTATTTCGCTTTGGGACTGGTGCTCTTGTCTCTGGGTATCTATCAAATCTTATTCTTATCCATATCTATACGTATATGTTGTGTCTACAAAATGTGTGCATCGACCTATCATATATTTTATTTTCTTTCTATATAATCCACATGTGAAAGTTGAAAGGGAGCGGGTGAGGTTAGTGGTTTCATCATTATATCCTAATCTATCTATCTTGGGATAATACTACTTATTTAAGAAACAAATGTTTTGAAAAAAAAAACACTTTGTTTTCGCATAATCTTTGAGATTTTTAATTTGCTTTGCTAAAGAATAATATACTCAATATTTCTGGCAAGCTGATTAAAATTAAGTCCCAAATGAGTTTAACTCCTAAAATATGTACAATAACAGAGTTATTAAGGGGATTAATTCTATGATTGCAGAGACTGATCTCTTTACTACTCACCTATATCTTGGTTGAGGTTCCAGTAAGGGAAATCCAATCAGGGAGATAAAAAAGATTTAGACAATAGTGGGGTAATCTTGTTTCCATTGAAGATCGGTTAGGTAAAAGGAAAAAAGTGGGTTATAAAATAATTGATTTTCAAACAAAAACTTAATTTAGCCAATTTAAAGATTAGTTAAGTCTACCCTCAAGAAGTTAATTTGTCTCTGTGTGTGTGTGTTAGTATGATACTCCGAGTATCATTATAATTTAGGATGTCAAGTTTGTGAGCTGGTGATGGATTCATTCTTGGAGCCTGTTTGGCTTTTATCTGCCTAAAGCCTAAGGACGTGCAATCATGGTGGTTGTCCAATATCTATGGTTCATGCAAATACAAGGAACATATAGAGTTTTGGGAGGAGTTGACTGCGTTGTATGGGGATAGTTGGTGCTTAGGGGTTGGGGGTTAATGTTACCATATTTGTATCAGAAAAGTTAAGCAGCTTAAGGGCAGCAAAGCGTATCGATTCTTTTAGTAAATTCATTAAAGAAACAAAATTAAGGGCTATGGCTTTGGTAACACTCAATTCACATGGTTCCATCTAAGAGCAAATTTGGCTTAGGTTCCTTTTTTTCAAGGGTTGGGAAGACATGTTTATAAATGTTAAACAAGAAGCTTTGGTTAAAACAACTCTTAACCAGTGCCTTATGTTGGATACCAACCCTTTCAAACGGGGACCCTTCCCCTTTAGGTTCAAGAACATGTAGATTAAGCATCTTCAAAAATAGTAATTAAAGACGATGTGGGAGTCTTTTAACCCACGGTGAGAATGGTATACATTTATGAGAAAATTGGAAAATGTAAATATATGTTAAAGGTGTGGAACAATGAAGTGTCCGGTGGTGTTAGAATTGAAATGGGGCTATTTGCAAAATTATTAAAGTAATTGATGACTTAGATTGTGCGGAGGTAATTGGTGCTAAGTTAAGGAGTGAAAGAAACAAAATTAAATATAAATTGGAGGATCAATTTCTTAAGGAACAAATTTCATGGAATAAAAAAACTAGGATTAGAGGGCATTAAAGAATGGGATAACAACACAAGCTTGTTTTATAGAACTGCGAGTGAGAGGAAAAGTAACAAATTCATCTCTAAATAGAGGTAGAGGAGGGGAGGGGGTGGAAAGGAAGAAATTGTTAAAGAAGTGGTTGCTTATTTTGAAGAGCTTTACAGTGAAAATGAAGAGAAGAGTTTTGGGTAGAGACCTTGGTTGAGACCCAATTGAGAGGTAATTAGTGATTGATTAGAGTGACCTTTTGAAGAAAGAAGAGGCTAAAAAATATTTATTCAAATGGGGTTGTTAATGCACGCATTAATGCCACTTTTTTGTGCTTGATATCAAAGAAAATCTTCAAAGGATTTTAGACCTATTAGTTTGGTACTTTCGCTAAGGATGCAACATATTCTTGATAAAACATTTGCCCCCATCCAAGGGGCATTTGTGGGGAAACACAACTTGATAAATTGGCATTAATAGCTAATGAAGCGGTGGATTAGTGGAGAAGTAAGAAAAGAATAGGTTTGATATTCAAAAAATAATTTTGAAAAGGCAGATGATCACATAGGTTGAGATTATCTTGATTTCATGAAACAATGGGTTTTGGATCAAAGTGGAGAAAATGAATCAGGTGGTGTATGAGCTCATCTAATTTGCCGATTATGGTAAATAGAAGGTCCTGAGGAATTTTTTTCCCCTAGAGGCATTAGGCAAGGGGATCCTCTTTCCCCTTTTCTATTTACTATTGTGGCGGATCTACTAAGACAAACATATATATGCCTTGGTAAAGAAAAAAAATGAGTTTTTGACTTCCAATTTATGAATGATACTATTTTCTTTTTGAATGGGAATGAGAAGAATTTCACAAATGTAATATTATTAGCGTATTTATCCGGGAAACTATTGGGGTTGAAAATTAATATGTCTAGGGAAATTAATAAGACTTGCCCCTATAGGTGTGCAATTGGTGCTTGGCCTTGGATTAGTTGGGCATACTCCTTGGGGCAAATCTGAGATCAATCTCGTTTCGAGAACCAATTTACAAGAAAGATTGTTATTTCCCTCAGTATCTCTTTTCCATTGTAACATAGCAAATAAATGGATAAAATAACTTTTTTTGTGGGGAGTGCAGATGGGAAAAAAGATCACCTTGTCAAGTGGGATATTGTGGGTAGGTCTAAGAGAAAAGGTGGTTGAGAGTGAGATACTTGGACTTTCTTGGGAAAATGGTTATGGAGATTCCCGTTGAAGAAAATTCTCCCTGGGCTTCTTGAATAAGAAGTAACTATAGGGTCTATAACAATGGTTGGGATTTTGAAGTGGTTGAAAAGTTTCTGATGTAAATCAGAAGGGCGTATTCATCATTATACTATTGTCTCTCATGTTTTTTCTTCCTTCGTTGTCTTTAAGTAATTAGTAGATAGTTAGGGCTAAAATAGGGAATATGTAATAAAAAATGTAGAAGTCTATGATGTCACCCGTGACATCACATATGACCCAAGTATTCCTTCATGGGCAAGTAATGGGCCCCTTCTAGATTCTCTTAGCTCTATAAATATTATACTCCCCATTTGGAGTATGGTATTCAATTAATAGATATTTTGAGAGTTGTCTCTTGTGTTTTTTGTGAGTGCAGTTGACACCGTTTACGTCAATTAGTATCAGAGCCTTGTCGCTGCACCGTTGTTGTATAGATAAAAATCGTAAACAAAGCAACAGTGGCGCCTAGGAAAAATACCAAAACCGGGATCGAGTGTCGCGCTGCCCAACAGCAACCTGCTCCCATCACCCGTACCAATCCGTCAACCTCCACAGTGGCCGTCAGAGGTTCCATCACTGAACCACCGCCCATTCCACCCACCGGAATCCACAGGAGACCTTCGACCCCGATTTTCCGCCAAAAGACGTCGCAACAACTGCTTGGCATTGGATTTGTCCGATCTAGTCGCGGACCACTTTGGAGCCCTCGACGAGGGAGGGAAGCCATTACCGACAACACTGTGATGGAAGACAAGCTCTCGCCCTTATTCGATAAACCCTAAATCTTCATGACAGCAACCCAATTCCACCACAGCGACAAACCCTAACCCGTCAACCCACGAATCCTCACTCACGACCCACTATAACTCTAGAACTGCACCCGACCAACATCGAGCCTCTCTCGCCTCGACACAATAACCAGGACCACCGTTACCACTCAATCCGGCCACCCCACTGCTCGAGCCACTTGCAAACCAACAAACAACCTCCGACGTCCACTTAGTGGTCGACAAAGCCCCAATCAAGTTTTCGCAAGTTTTGTTAGCCTTGCAATCTGTTGTAATGCTGCCTATTGACCCGTTAAATGTGAATAGAGATTACAAACAAAATGTTGGGGAATGGCTCCATCAACCACTTGACCACCTCCCATTCGGTTTGGACAGTTCATCGGTGGCGAGGAGATGCCTCCTGATGCACATGTCCCCTATACAGATATGGTCGGCGACCAATGCTTGACGAGGGGCATATTCATCTCCTTTTGAGTCCTTTAGTTCAAAGGTAACTCTATTCGTCCCCATTGAGTTACACAATTGCTTTATTTGCTATAAGAAAGGTCACCAAATGGACGAATGCCCTTGAGGTGTAGGGATGAGCTCAATTGTTCGCCAATTCGAGAGGGGCAACAACATTTTAATGCGCAACCCCTATACCCGCCGTTGAGATGCGAGAGCGGCCCTCAATTGATGTTGAGTAGGAGGAGGACCCTTTGGAGCACTGTCGGGGATGATCATTTATCATAGCTGCTCCAACTTCTTGCCAAGAGCCTTCACGACGATATTCGAGTGGAAGTACCGATGTTTGATGGTCATCTCAATCATGATGATTTCATTAATTAACTTGATTCGATGGAAAAAGGTGTTTGAGTACAAGCAACTTTTCGCCACCACAAGGCTTTGCCAAAGTGTGGTGGAATGACATGAATCAACATCGTTCGCTGGCCCAACAATTTCCAATCAACACTTGGCCACGCATGAAAGCGAAGATGTGAGCATTTTTCATACCCCCGACCTATGAGAGGGGCCTCTTTGCTCTAGTGCAGGGTCTCTGCCACGACACATCTTTAGTGGCAGCGTACACCGAACAGTTTCAGCTTTGTGCCCGCCTATGAGAGAGTCTCAACTCAACAAAGCCTTTTCCTAATTATGAGGATCAGTGGATTAATAGTTATAATTACAGCCTCCAAACCTGCATCCGTCAGGATCTGAGCCCTACTTGAGATTCCGATATTTATGAAGGCCATCAAGTATTCACTCAAGATTGAAGAGCATCACTGAAGTTCATCCTCCTTCTCTCGAGCCACGACCCCTCCACCGCCTACCAAGGCGACCGATGCGCCCATTACTGTCGTGAAGTGCTTCACTTGTGACGTGTTTGACCAACGAGCATCGGAGTGCCCCAAAGAAACGAAGAAGTCCGTTCTTGTGAACGATGGAATGGATCCCCACTCGGAGAAGAAGTGGAGGTGATTCAACACAATGCCTTGATTGTACATATCGTTCCACTCAAGCCAAACACCAAGGGTGTGCCCCTTTGAGTTCGAGGATGAACTATTTTCAATGGAGGGAGAGTGATGTGAATCAGAAGGGCGTATTTGTCATTTTTCTATATTTTATTGTCCTTTTATCTTTTCTTCTTTTGTTGTCTTTTAAGTAATTAGTAGTACAGTTAGGGCTAAAATAGGGTTATGTAATAAAGAATGTTCTAGTCTATGTGATGTCACCAGTGACATACATCACCCCATGACATCACATATGACCTAAGCACTCCTTATTGGGCAAGTAATGGGCGCTTTCTAGATCCTTCTCTTAGTCCTATAAATATTGTACTCCTCATTTATTAATAGATATTTTGAGAGTTGTTTCTTGTGCTTGAGTATTTTTTTTTGAGTGCCATTAACACCATTTACGTCAGTTTCACTTTGTAATCCCTAGAATTCTCTCAAGGCTCGAGCCGATTTATGAAAAACATTCGGCTTCACACTGGGGATGGGAAAATAATTAAATTTTGGGAGGATGAATGGTTAGGTGACTCTAAATTTTGTCGCATTTTTTCAACATTGTATCGTTTGGCCCTTTCACCTCATGCAAATAATGCTTCTTTGGTATTGTGGACTTTATCTTTTAATTATTCTCGGAATCTCGTCCTTGAAAGAAATCGCAATGATAGGTAAGTCTTCGAATTCACTTCTCTTCATGGGATGATTGACGGGATACCTATTTCGAGAGAAATTCCAGATAGAAGGGTTTGGGTAGGGAACTCCTTGTTATCTTTTTCATTCAATTCCTATTTAAATTTTGGTTGACTCCCATATTTATTCAGCTTTTGAACCTTATAAAAGAATTTGTAAAGGGGAAGTTCCCTGAAAAAATACAACTTGAGAGTTTAGACCCATGTGTAGGGCTGACATTTTGCTAGCTTTAAATATCCAAAAATATACATATGCACTTTCATAAACAAAGTGGGAGAGTAATTTGGAATATACAATGCTTTTCCAACTATAATTGTGAATGCTCATAGGATTACTGATTTTTCTTCATCTGATGTTGTACTGTGGCAGGTATTCAGCATCTTTTGTGCCCAAGAATGAAACTCCTTCTGACCAGTATGCACTTGAAATCGCTGGTAGTTGTCAAATATCCTTGTTACTTCTGTTTGATCTAATCATAGATTAATACTTATATATGTGGTTGACCAGCTGTAGAAAGTTTAGAACCAATTGAAAAAATGGTTTTCGAGGTTTGAGGATGTATTAAGCCTCGCAATTAACATGCATATGGATTAGACACTTCTTTCCTAATCAGAGTATCCTCGAATTGTCAAGTTTTTCTCCTTGATATTTTCCCGAATTGATACGACTACTACCTTTTAAGTAATAATAAATGACATTTTAATCTCATGATTTTCGAAAGGAGTCTTGTGTGATATCATTGCCTCACATGTGGGTATAGTCTCTGTTGTGTTTATGCATGTATTTTGAGGTTTCTCAAGGTTGTCTACCATCTATTATCTGCACGTGTGTGGGATCCTTATCCACCGGGCAAAATTATTATTTTCCTGCTAGAAATTCTTCTCTGTTTTGATCTTAATAGTTACCTCAACTATATGTTACCTGAAGGATTTGAAATACAAAAAGGCTTTTTTGGTTTAAAGAAATGGGTTGGATGCTTCAGCTGGATTTTTATGGATTACTGTTAATTTGTTCTGCTGAGTGCGTCCTTGTCAAATTTTGTTATTCTTCAAGATTCATGGAGCTGGAGAACTTCTGAATAGATTTTTCTTTTACCTTTCATAGGTTAGTGATGAGAATAGAGGGGAGCTTGGGGCTCAAGTGTAATATCATTTATTGTGTTCTTTTCATTTTGTTTATCTTTAATTGTATTTCCTTATTTAGGTTAGTATTATAGGAAAGGGGGAATATTCCTATGGAATTTTTAGTCTTTTTAGGGTTATTTTGTCTAGCAAAATAACTTGTGCTATAATTAAGGCCTTTGGTCAATGATTGTATTTACATTACATTTTAGTGAGGGAAATTTCTTCTTTATTTGTACTTGCCCTTGCTCTTGTGTGGCAACTTTTATGCCGCGCGGGCGATGAAGCCAAGTTAGGCTCAAACGACGCCTCTCCGCCTTGGAGGCCACCCTTACGACCCTCATCTCCGACTTTCGAGACTTCACCGTCGTGCACCACCAATCGGTGACCATATGGTTTTGCCACCTAATGAGGATTTTTGACCCAAGCAGACCTGGATTTGCTCGAGTTTGAAGAGAAGGAGAAGGAGAAGAGGAAATCGGAGGGGTTCCAAAAATCGGGCTGAATCGGCCAATTTGGGGCCGAATTACGAATCGCACCGATTCACGATTCAGGTGCGATTCATGTTTCTCGGAAGATATTGGGTATTTTCAACCAACTTAAAGCTCTTGCTCGTTTTTTTGTTCCTTTTAAAATAATTCTAAAAAATGTTTTATTATTAAAATAATAAAAAGAAGTTAGTGCAAACTTAAGTTACCCTTTGTGAAAGAGAGAGCGACTAATATACGTACTAGAACGAAATCTAAATTGCAATCACTTTTCTTCTTCTCTTCCAACCTGTTCGAAGCTGTGATTTCCTCTATTTCGTGTTGGGATCACTTTTTTCTTCTCTTATAACCTCTTTGAAGCTGATGAATAGAGGGAGGTAGCTGCGTTTGATTGAAGTCAACAAATCTTGTGTAAGGATTTTATAAATTATATTATATGGTACTGTTATTATAACGTATTTTTTAAAGTATTATGTTTGATCTTTATTTGTGTTATTATATTGTATAATATATTGTTGTGTTTAAATTTGGACATTGTAGGTAGTGGTATTGTTAAAATTTGTTCTTAATTTGGTCATGGAAGTTCATTTTGTTAGTTATATTTTAATGAAATCATGTCTTATAATTTGTTTTAGGTCATAATATGTTTTATTACATATTCTTAATGTGTTCTCTTTGCATTTATATATTATTTCCTACATATTTTATGCTTATACCGATTCTTATGATTCGATTGACGATTCGATTGACGATTCACGATTCATAGGGTTCTGATTATATGGCTCAATTTTTGAGGAAAATTTGGTTACGAATTTTTTTGGACTCTCCCTAAATATTAAACTGCCGCCAAAAAAGTCCTCTTCCGCGGCGTATATTGGTATCTTGTTCATTACTCTCCAACTTTTAAAGCCAGAGGACGAGCTTTCTCATAGAAGGGCAGAGCGATGAGAAAAGGGGAGTGCTTGAGGCTTAATCATAATATCGTTAATTGTGTGTTATATTTTCATATTTACATTGGTATTATAGGTATGGTTAATATTCCTTTAAAATATTTATAGAATGTTCTCTTTAGTCTTTTCACCTTTTTAGGATTATCTTGGCTAGCAAGATAACTTACGCAACTATACTATAAATAAGATCTTTGGTCAACCATTGTAATTACATTACATTTTTGTGAGAGAGTTTTTCTTAATATGTGAGTGCTCTTGTCTGCCATTTTGTTGTGTTGCGTCACTTAATATATGCATATTTTCATATCAGTTTTTTATTTTATTTTTTGTATACATATCTATCTTAAATTGTGCTTAAAACAGGTTTCAAGCTTAAAGAGACTTCGAAATTAGGTCCTCGGCCTGAGAGGCCTATCGAGATATATGAGTTCGAAAGGTACTTTAGAATTAATAATCTGCCCTTCTTTGTTTGATGTATGAGGGTTAATACTTGCTTCTAAATTATATAACTATGCCCTTTTCTTTCCTTATTCTCTGTGAATTAAGACTGAACTCATGTTTGGCTTTCTCTCAATGTGTATTATCATGGAACACGTGGAAACTTCAGCTGTCCATTTTGTCGGAAGGTAACATCTACCTGAAGAATGGGTTTTCTTTTGCGATGCATTTTATTTTGAGAATGTAATTGACGAACATTAAGTACACAGCATACCGTTCAATTGACTCTGTCCAAAAAATTACCCGAGAAGGACTTTCTAGTCTCATAGATATGGAACTTTAATGCACAGTGTCCCAACGGTTAGGCTTTTATTACTACAGCTTGTTCACTGACAGATTAAATGATCAAGAATATTACTGGCATCCAAGTTTAGATAGTGATGTAATTAGGCTTGTCAATGGATCAGATTTTAGTTTAAATTCAATCTGATTCTGGTCTCTATATTAAAAATATGCATGGTTCTTTGTAGCACAATAACCCAATAAATCGATCATCTATATTTCCGATTAGTAAATGGAATGAATATGAATTGGTATTAATCTCATTGGCTAAATATCCGAACCAAATAGTTATATGTTTAATATTTTTAATCTAAACCCATTACCTTTATTTATTGCATGATTAGTTTTAACTCATGATATATTTCATTTTTTTTAAAATCGTACTTTATTTGCATCATGCTCACATTCTCATGGTTATTATTATACTTGAAAAAATATATAATACCTTTAGTTGGATTGTGTAATGCCAAATTCAATCTGAATCTAATTTGGATTTGGAGAATTGAATCCGATCTGCTCGGATAATATTCTTTATAATCGAGTTAGGTTCGGCCTTGATCTGATCCGTTTACTGGCATATTGTCGTTCTATTAGTATCAAGCTGGTTTGGGCTGTCCTTGTCCAAGAGAAGGACCATTTTTTAGTATTATAGTGTCCGTGGTCCATTTAAATGATGGACCTCATGTTCATCTTAAATGTCTTTTTTGCCAAGCGATTGTTTGTTTAGTGGCATCTCATTGAAAGTCAAATGCTATGGATTTTTTGTGTTGTGTAATTACAGGTTAGGGAAATTGTTGCAGTGTTGGATCTTGATGTCTTGTTTTATCCTTGCCCAAGAAACGGTCCAAATTTCCGTCCCAAGGCTGTTCAGATGGGTGGAAAACAGCAGTTCCCTTACATGGTTTGACAAAATTCCATATTTTTTGTATTCTTACTTGTCAGCTGTCACTAACAAAGATGGGGATAAATGGAAAAAGAGAGCAAAGGAAGAATAGCCTAAAAAGTATTTCCCTACACTTTGAAAAAATTCTCCATTAACATACGACAGTTTTTTCATTCCAATTGCAATCCATTCAGTTTTGATGTAAGGGTGTATTTTGATTTGGAAGTTGAGAAAAGATGTAAAAGATCATTTTTATTTTTTATTGAAAGTGGAAAGAGTGGAAGACTAGATGAATGATTTGGTTAAATGCTCTTTTATTTTACCAAATCAGTTCTCTTATTTTTTTCCCATTGTTCTTCCATTTTTTTACAAATTTGAACTATTTTAATATCTTTTTTAGACTTTCTAATCAAACGCACCCTAAGGGTTGTTTATTTATGAAGCCCATTCCTATAGTTTTTGGCGTAGGTGCTCCTTAAAATTGCAACAGTGTAGGGATGAAGACAAAATAAGCATCCCATTAAAGATTAATAATTAGATAAGTAGGAGGATGGTCACCTATAGTTCTTTCTACTCACATATAACATCTATTTGTGGTTGATTTGACAGCAATTAAACAGCTCTTAAATAATACCCTACTGCCCTAATTTGTATTAGACTCCAAATCGGTTCCTGTCTTGTCACAGACTTAACAACAATTTCCTAATTTTATTTTTGCATCTACGAAAAACTCTTTATGATATAATTAATGACATAAACTATACGTCAAAGGCCCAAAACAAAACAAATACAAATTCTAGAGAGAGAAATTAAGAATATCTTATATTAAAAAATGAGAAGTTCCCTCAAATGAGGAGTACATGGGGTATTTATAGGTGAGATATTACTTGCTAATTACCTAAATGACTAAAAAGGAGAATCATTAACAAAAATATACCTAATTAGTCCCAAACATGCTTGGAGGCCAATTAAAAGACATAACAGGAAATAAAAGAACTAAAATGAAAGGACAACTAATAAGAAATATTAAAATGACTAATATGTCCTAATATGAAACCCATTCACATCACTCTCCCCGGTTTCAAAAAAGTTCGTTCTCGAACTTAAAATGACAGGTAGCCTGGGTCGCACCAACA
The DNA here is from genome assembly GCA_949130495.1 of Sambucus nigra. Taxonomy (NCBI): domain Eukaryota; kingdom Viridiplantae; phylum Streptophyta; class Magnoliopsida; order Dipsacales; family Adoxaceae; genus Sambucus; species Sambucus nigra. The sequence goes on along the minus strand of OX422208.1, from coordinate 496,600,176 downwards.
ATACTTGCCAAAATTGAGTCCAACCATACCACACGAACAAATATTTTGAAAATATTTTTCTCTTCTTCAATGTGGGCTCATGCGATCTTTCGAGAGTCTTGGAACTTCTTGATTTAGGGTTTCTTGATTTTCTCTCGTTGCTGAGGAGTTTGGCCTTGCTGTGTCCAAGAATCTATTCAGATTTCTGCCCTAGGAAGCCGTAACCCCTGATTTCACGAGTTCTTCAGCCCTGCTGCTGTGTATGCTGATGAGTTCGGCTTTGCTGCCTAGGCAGGAAGGGCGGAATTCACATGTTTGTTGAAGAGTTCGGCCCTCCTGCTGAAGGTGGAGTGGTCGGGGGTTTCAGCCATATTGCGTGATTCTCCAAAGAGCACTGGATTGTTGGTTTGGCCGAAGGAACCCTTGTTGCTGCCGCCGGCAGGTGGACAGGCGGATGGATCTTCAAAGGAGGCGGGTAGGCCGGAATCACCGTGATTTTTTTTGGAGAAGAGGTGTATGAAGGTGTCAAGTTTCTTGTTGAGTTCTTGAATGCTTTCTCTCAATTCTTGATTAATCTCTTCTTGATATCGATTCAATTTCGTCGGGGCCATTGGAAGTGTAGTGTACGATTTTATTGATAATCTACACACCGATACATCAATACACTAATATTGGAGCAACACCCGCTCTGATACCAAGTTGACGTAAACTACATGCCAAAGACCCAAAACAAAACAAATACAAACTCTAGAGAGAGAAACTAAGAATGTCTTATATTAAAAAATGGAGAAGTTCCCTCAAATGAGGAGGAAATGGGGTATTTATAGGTGAGATATTACTTGCTAACCAAGTAATTATTTAAATGACTAGAAAGGACAGTCATTAACAAAAATATACCTAATTAGTCTCAAACATGTTTGGAGACCAATTAAAAGACATAACAGGAAATAAAAGAGCTAAAATAAAAGGACAACTAATAAGCAATATTAAAATGGCTAATATGTCCTAATATGAAACCCATTCCCATCCATTAACCACTGTTTCGCCAAAATCCTATTTGTCTTTGAAAGACGCTTTATGAAAACCACTTTACTGCCACGTCCATCCCTTTTCAACTTTTGCTTGGCATGAATTAAACACTACCAATAACTGGAAGTCTGGAGTTAATGCCTCTTATTATATTAGGCCGCTGGTTCAACTCATATTGAGCAAGGGGGCTAAGCTTCTTGTGACCTTCTATTGCAGGTGGATCCAAACACAGGAGTTGCAATGTATGAATCAGATGACATAATTAAGTATCTGGTTGGGAAATATGGTTAGTCTAGTTACAGCAATCTCCTTTTCAAGACCTTTTGCACTTTGTTAATTGTTTTTTCATCATTCTAATAATATTCCATCATTGATTCACGAGAAGGTTACAATGTTATTTTTAAGTTTTTCCATTTTGACGTATTAAACAAGTTAAAGATCTGAGCGACTATACATCTGGAGAAGTTTAATTAAGTATGCTTCCAGACATTTTTTTTCCTTGTCGCGCTTCTCTTGATTCTGACAATACCTGTGTCTTTGAATGGATTTTTTTTAAAGAGTTTAACAAACTCTCTTCTTTTTATTTTGTTCTTTGTTTCTCATTCATTATATTATTTATAGTTTCTTGCTGCACCAAACAATATCGTTATACACGTGCTCTGCTGATTCTTTTTGTGCAGGTGATGGAAATGTCCCTTTCTTCTTGTCACTTGGTCTACTAACGGTTAGAACTTTACTATTTTATCATAGATTATTATCAATATATAAAAAGGTGGATAGATGTATCAAATGTTACTTGCTGACATGTTTTATTGCAGACTTTGACTGCAGGTTTTGCCATGATTGGTCGCATGGGAAAGGTATCATTTTTTGTAAACAAATTCTTGTTAAGATCGACATAGATCTTACATGTTCAATAAGCATCCAACCCAAAATTAATAGGCGGTGGATGAAGAGGCTCACAATATTTTGTACTAATTTTCGACACAGCCCTCTACGTGTGACCCGATCGGTCCAAACATGTCAACAAGTTAAACTGGGTGAAGTTGAGCATATCTAACCCAATCGGGCCAAACATGTGGATGAACCTAAACTGTCTGCTTTCATACCATTTTAAATTATTCAACCTAAAGCCAATTGACAATGGGTGGAGACTCGCGTGATTTGTATACTGATATTCAACAATGCTTAAACAGAAGCTCATTAAGTGGGTGTAGTTTATGTATACAGCATTCATATTTACTTTTGAAAAGCATTATCAAGTAATATTTTCAATTATAATTTATTACATGGTTGAAGTCTCATGCATAAGTAAATGAATTAGAGTGTATGGATTCACTGTTATCTGTAGAGCTGTGGCACTGAGAATTTCCTTGAACAATCTCTTACTCTTGTCTTTTCAGGGGAGTTTATATACTCCGTCAAAATTGCCGCCCAAACCTCTTGAAATATGGGCATATGAGGTTAGATTGTGACTTTCTCTAGTACGTTTGATGTTTATTTGTTAATAGCATTGGTTTTCATGCCAAGGTCCCTAATTCTAACACGAACATCTATGATTGGTCATTGTTCTCTTTCAGCCATCCCCATTTTGCAAAGTCGCGCGTGAAGTTCTTGTAGAGTTAGAGCTACCTCACATACTTCACAGGTAAAGTCCATATGTGACAAGGGACATTTGTCACCTGCACACTTTACTTTGAGAATGATATAAAATTTTCCTTTTAATCAAGAACTAATATAAGATTAACTTATGTTTGGTTAATGTAAACAAACTGATATTGGTGATGACAATCCAAGAGAATGCAATCACTCCTGGACTCGGAATTAAATAAAGCAAAGAAAGCAAGCATATGTTGTTTTACTCCAAATACATGACCTTTAGAATGATGGTAGGAATTGGAATTAATGGTATTGGACAATATGAGGGTAGAACATACAGATGATATGTTCAACAAGATTCACGCTAGGTTGGATGGATGAAAAATGGGGTGTTTTAAGCATACCGATGTATTTTCTTTCCATCTTTAAATTACTAATGAAAGTTGGAAAATCAAGTGAAAACAGAATCAGGAAATTCTTGTGGTAAGGGTGGGGTGAGGGTAAACATGATCGCTTAATTGAATGGAACACGGTAACAAGACCAACACTTAAGGATGTACTGTGTATTGAAAAATTAATTGCAAAAAATAATGCATTGTTTGGTAATTGGTTATGGAGATTCCCAAAAGAGGACGACTCCTTATGGTGCCCAATCGTTAGGCATAAATATGAGTTAGTAAAAGCGGATGGGGTTCCAATAGGGTGAAGAGAGGTTATTTTAAAGGTCTGTCAAAATATCTCTCTCGTGGCATTGATTCCTTTCTAAAGTGTGTCTCGTTGATGATTGGGGATGGTACCTCCATCCGATTATAGGAGGATTGTTGGGGAGGGGGATGGGGTCTTCCTTTTAAATTAGATCCCTTTATCTAACCTTTTTTGTGAATTGTACCGTTGCCTCTTTAGCCTCTTTGGACTCAGATTCTTAAGTCTCATGGAACCTCTCTTTTCAAATAAACCTAAATGACATTGAGACGGGGAAATTCATCTACTTGTAGCGATGGCAACATGTTAGGTTTGGGGCGGGGCTACCCTCCCCCACCCCGAACCTGCCCCCCGAACCCGTAAAAATGTCCAGCTTTTTAAGTAATAGTATAAAAAATTCAATTCTAGTAAGTAATAGTTCAAAAAGCCAATTAAACAAATAACAAACGGATTTCAGGATATGTAATTGGTTAAACAAAGAAATTGATTGTGTCTAGTTTAGGCATCTCCATCACTTGTGCAATTGATTAAACATACAGTAACACCTCCAGCACTTGTGACTTATGAGACATTAAACAAAGAAATTGATTAAACGAACAAACAAAGCCATAATGCAAATTCATTGCTTTCGAATTTGAGAGAGAGAGAGTGCCTTGTGAGAGAGAGAGAGAGAGAGGTGTGTGAAGATTGGGGGTAGGGAGGGTGGTGAGATGAAATGAGAGAATGTGAGAAAGAGAAGCTAGTGCCTAAACCTGCCCGCGTGCCGAACCCGACGTGTTTTTAAATTTTAACTTTGAATTCGAGCCTGCCTGGTTATTGATCCCCAAATTTGGCCCATTAGGTGCGGGGCGGGGATATGCGCCAAAACCTGTCCCGTTGCCATCTCTTGTTGGGAATTATTGAGGGGGTTCATATTCATAACGGGGTGAGGGATAAAACAAATTGGATCGGACAATCAGGACTTATCTTATATATTGGTATGATTGAGCGTGAACCAGTTATGTGGCCAAATGAAAATGATGTAAATAATGAAGGGGGTATATTTGTACTTTTCTTTTCTTTTCGTCTTTTGTCACACTTGTCCTATTTTAGTGCTTAGATATTCTAATTGGACTAGGTACTTTTAGAATGTAGCATTAGGGTTGTCATTGGCAACTCATGGATGGCTAGAACCTTCTAGGACTGTCCCCAAGGCCTATAAATGTACTTATCTCCCATTGGGGTTATTGATTCAATATATTTGTGAGAGTTTATGCTAGATTTTTTATTCTCTTTTTGATGCTATGGGCATGCCATGTCAAATGGTATTAGAGTGAGGTTCACCAAAATTGTGTGTATAGACGCTAAAATCATCACATCACCAATAGCACTGAAGAGAGGATTACAATCCAACCTCGGACGTCGCATCTCTCAACTGGAAGCCACCGTGGATTTCGTTTTAGAAAAATTGAGTGCGCTCACCACCGTCTTGCTACTCCCCGGAGCCATCTCTTTCACCACCCCTTACACCACCTCCGCACACCGAAACACCAACCAATCACCCTGCTTCCACTACCAACTGAACAAAGAAACCTCTTAAATCGAAAAGGAAAGGGAGGAGGTCTCTAAAATAATGAGCCCTTTATGGCCCTAGGGTTGCGATAAAGAAAGAGAAAGGAGAGGAATAACCTCCAAACTGCAACAACACTTCTGCCTCTAGAGTTCAATCGAAGAGAAAAAGAAGAATATGAAGATATCAGGCACGAGAGGAGCCCAATTGGATGATCCGAATGATGATTTGACTCCAACATGGCTTTTACTATCTCAGGGAGCTCTGACGAAGGTCAAACTGTCTGGAGATGTCTATGGGGAGCTTAACCTAAAGTTGTGCGGCCTTAGAATGATTTTTGAACTAAGGGCATGACATTTGACGAAGTTTGGCAAGGACAAAGATATATAAAGAAGGAAAAAAAGAGGCTAACGGACCAAATCTAGTGGTAACCAGTGAGAAGATTTTTATGAGGTAATGACTTACCCAATTGAGAGTTTAGATGGTTCTAGATCACACAAGATGCGAATAGAATAACAAACTAAAACAACTAAAGCCCAATACATAATGGGCCAAACAATAAAGGGGAGTTTATTAAAAATGTGACATCCAACACTCCCCCTCAAGCTGGAGCAAATATGTCGACCAAGTCCAGCTTGCCAATAGAAGACCTGAGTAGAGAAGGACCAACTGACTTAGTGAAAAAATCTGTAGTAAGATTTGAGGACGGAACAAAGGTGGGACAAATGACGCCAATCGTTACTTTCTCCCCAAGAAAATGAACATCGACCTCTATATGCTTTGTCCTCTCATGGAGCACATAATTTGATGAAACCATGATGGCAGATTTATTGTCACAATAATTCCGAACGATCGCTTTTCCTCAAAGGCAAGTTCCCCTAAAATAAATCGAAGCCGTAAGAGCTTGCATGTCCCTTGGGCCATGGCACGATACTCGGCCTTAGTAGAAGAGCGGGAGATAACTCTGCTTTTTACTTTTCCATAAAATGAGATGTGATCCGTAGAAGGTGCAAAAAACAGTAGTGGATCGTTTATCTGTTTTGGATCCTACATAATCCATATCAGTGAAACAAGAAAGTCCATTCCGAGTTCCTGATGCATAGAATAGCCCAAGACTTGGACAAGACTCGTGATATCTCAAGATATGGTAGACAACATCCATATGTGCAGTATGTGGTGCATGCACGAATTAACTAACCACAGTCACAGCAAAAATGAAATCCGGTCTCGTGTTGGTCAAGTCGATGAGACGACCAACCAATCTCTGATAAAATTGGGGGTTAGGAATCAAATCTCTAGTCTCGGCAGAAAGCTTTCCATTAGGATCCATCGGAGTAAAGGCAGGGCGACAACCTATCATCCCAGTGTCGTACAGAGGGTCGAGAGTGTACTTCCGTTGAGATAAGGGAATTCCACGCCAAGATTGGGCTATACCTCAATCCCAAGGAAGTAATGAAGTGGAACCAAATCCTTCACATCAAATACTCTACCAGTATCTCTCTTAACTTGAGCAATCCACTTGGTATCTTCCCCTATAATAATGATGTCGTCCACATAAACTAACAAGATACATCGGTGATCGGGCTGATGTCGAACAAGGCATGTATGATTAGAATGATATCTAGTATAACCCATAGAGCTATAATTACCTCACTAAATCTGCTGAACCAGGCTCGAGGGGACTGTTTTAGGCCATATAAGGACTTGCGATATCTATAAACTTTGCCAAAATACTCCCCCCTCAGCCTGAAAACCGAGAGGAGGATCCATATATACGGTCACTGTCAAATCGCCATGAAGAAAAGCATTTTTGATGTCCAATTGATGCAAAGGCTAAGAGTTAAATGCCGTAAGAGAGATAAGAAGGCGCACCAGAGTGAGCTTGGCAACAGGGGCAAACATAGCACCAAAGTCCTTCCCTGTAATTTGAGTGAAGCCCTTAGCAACTAGACGGGCTTTGGATCAATGGATCCATCGACCAAATACTTCACACTAAAACCCATTTGCAACCATCTTTTCTTCGGAAAGGAGGGACACAAGCTCCCCGTGCCATTTTTGTCCAAAGCATCCATCTCAATTTTCATGTATCCACCCATTTGGGATTATGAAGAGCCGTAATCACATATCGAGAAATGGAGATAGAGTCAAGGTGACCAAGGAAAGCACGAGAGGTCCTGAAAGGCCATCATAGGAAATATGCTCGAATATAAAGTGATTAGTACTACAAGCATGGCCATATCGGGAAGGTAGGCGACGAACATGGGTAGGATAACGAGATTGAAAATCAGAAATATGAGATGGGGAAGTAGAATCAATTATACTATGCATCTGGAGAAGGAATAGGAAGACGTGGCCGAAGGCGACGAGCATAAACATGCAAAGGGGGCTCAGGAAGGTCACTCGGTAAAGCATCGCAAAACATAGGAATGAGACGAGCGAGAGGAGAGCCTTCTCCGTGGAAGGAGGAGGTAAAGGGGAACCCCACCATAAAACGGGACATCCTCATGAAAGGTAACATTAAGAGAATGATACATATATTTAAACACAAGATCATAACACCGATAGCCTTTGGACAGAACAGAGTACTCAACAAAACAAAAATGCAGTTAATTTCCTTATCAAGTTTGTGCCGGGAGGGACTTCGGTTATGAACAAATTATGTACATCCAAATACTCGAGGAAGAATATGGAATAAAGGGATATCAGGTTGAAGGCTCTGGATGGATGCCTTCCTACCTAAAACCCGACTTGGTGTTCGATTGATAATAAAAGTGGTAGTAAGAACAACAAAATGCCAATATGTTTTAGGCACTGTCATATCCCTTAATAGACAACGAACTAACCCCAAGAGATGGAGGTTTTTACATTCCGCAACACCATTTTGTTTAGTTTATCTAGGGGTATAGGGGCAAGTAAGTTGGTGAAGAATACCCTTTTGATTAAGTTGATAGCGGAATTCATTAGAGACATACTCCCGCCCATTTTCAGATCTAATATTACGAACCACAATGTTGTATTGGGTTTTAATCATTTGGAGAAATTGAATAAACAAAAGTAAGGCATCAGATTTTTTTCTTAAGCAAGTAAACCCAAGTACATCTTGAATAATCATTAATAAAGGTGACATAATACAAATGACCCGAGAAAGTAGTGACATGGGAGGGCCTCTACACATCGGAGTGGATTAAGTCAAACATACTGGGAGTACGTCTCATATGAGAAATATAATTAGTACGAACAGGCTTAGAAAGTCATAAATCTAAAAAAAAATCTTGTCTTTACAAGTTTTGAAAAAAGATAAGAAAAGAAAACACAAATACTGAAAAATGACATACCCTAAATGAGCATGCCATATATGCAAAGTCTTAAAAAAGAGACATCGTAAGAGAGGGAGCTGGGTAGGGTAGAGGCACTGAGATTGGAGGTAGAAAGCTGCTATGGTGGATTCCTAAAGTGATAAAGCCCCCCACGTTCATAGCCCCTGCTAAAAATCCTCCTCGAAATCAAGTCCCGCAAATAGCAATGAGAGGGTAAGAAAACAACATCACAATTGAGATGTTTACTTAATTGGCTCACAAATAAGAGATTAAAGGAAAAATTAGGAACATGTAAGGCTGAAGAGAGGGTAATATAAGGGGATATATGTCCTTGCTATGAATGCATGCAAGAGAGCCATCCGCAAGATATACATGCTGAAAAGCAAATGAGGTAAGTGAAAGGAACAAAGACGACTCATCGGCCATGTGATCTACGACTCCGGATCCAGAACCCAAATAGGCTTGGCAACCGTAACATGAAAACCAGAATGGATACCTGAAGCTGTAGTGGCTGTGGGAGTTGATGTGCCAGCACGACTGAGTGAACGTAATGGCTCGTGTATCAATCCAAGCTAATACTGCAATTGGCTCAGATCAACAAACGGGGTCGGCTATGAGGGGTAGATAGAGGAGGTGCTACTGGAGGACCCACAGTGTCGACGATAGCAGCAGTGCGGATGAGCCAAATGATCTAGTACGAACAAATTTTTGCCTCAACTCTGGATGAAGTTTGAAGCACCGGTCTCGAACACGCCCCTTGGCGCCACAGTTGTGGCAAACATGCTTCCCGTCCCTAGGACGAGAACCTGAGTGTGCAGCAAAGGCAATCTGATCGACAGTGGAAGTAGGAGTAGGGGATGACTGAGTCAGACGAAGGCGACGCTCCTAGTCATCAACGATAGCAAACGCCTCACGTAGAGGAGGCATAGGTGAGGTATTAACGATACGAGTGTTCAACGAATCAAACTCAGATCGTAATCCCATCAGAATTGTTATGTATGTTGACGTGTCAGTAGTAAGGACGCGGTCTCGGGTGGAAAATCATTGAGAGGCTCATATTGTACCGATTTTTTCCAACAGGACTAAGGGTAACGAAAATAATCGGGGACTGAGAGATGTAAGGGCCCATGAGACGCTCCGAAAATCTCCTGATAAAGATCGAATATACGAGTATCATTATGCGCATGGGCATACATCTGAGTGAGGGCCTTCCAAAGGTCCGGTACCCACTCATGGAACATAAACATTGTATAAATCCTCTCCTCCATTGAGTTGAACATCCAACTCAAGATTGTGCACTGCTCCATATCCCATTGATTGAATGCCTTGGCATCACTATTGGGAAGTCTGCATCTCAGTTCCTAAAGCCAACTCGTCTTACCTTTCCCTCCAATATAGAGACGAAAGGATCGGGACCATGATGTAAAGTTCTGTCCATTCAATATGACGCTCATGACCGTTTGAGCCGGGCTATGTTGTGCCGATGAAACTAAATCTTTCCCAACTTCAGCCATATCAAATCCAACCAACAAAGGTACCAATGTCCCCACCACAACAAAACAACGTACAAGGCCCCCAAAAAATGGCAACTGGACACAAAATGTCGCAAAAAAAAAACCAGTGGCCCTTAAAAGAAGAGACTAACTCAGATTCAACACATCACAAATGAGAAAGAAACCCTAGAAAAAGGGTATATAGACCAGAAACCCTAGATATAGGGTTCTATAGAGAACCAAGGCCTAGATTAGGGTTTGGGAGACGAAACTGGTCGGACTAGGGCAAAGGCCGCCGGATCTACACCGGAATAACGCTGATGGCCGGAGAACCCCAAAAGAGGGGCGCGATATGCTCTATATTGCACTAGAGGAGGCGCGATCTGAAGAAGGGTGTGGGGCGGCTGCCGGAGAAGGTCGATGGCCTAGGGAAGTTGAGCGGCGGTCAAGGGATGGTGGTGAGGGAGCGACGACAGTGGGCTGGTGATGAGGAAGTGGCGGTGGGCTCGTAATGAGTTAGAGTTAGGATTAGGGTTTGTGGGGTTGATGTAAGAGAGAAAAAAGTTAGGGTTTGGAGGCTTTGATGGCAAGAAAATTTATATGAGGTAATGGCTTACCCAACCGAGAACCAATAATTGTATTTATACCAGAGTTTAGATGGTTCTAGAACATACAAGATTCGAAAGGAATAACAAACTAAAACAATTAAAGCCCAATACATAATGGGCCAAACAATAAAAGAGAGTATACTAAAAATGTGACATCCAACACAGTGCTATTCTTCCTCGGGCTGCAATCATTTTTAGAAGTTTACAAGGATGCACCAGCTTCGACTTTTAAAGCACGTGGAAGATCTTTTTGGGAGTGTGATGTAAACAAAAAGGGGGTGCATATGTAATTTTCCTTTCTTTTTATCTTTTGTCATACTTTTCCTATTTTCCTATTTTCCTATTTTAGTGCCTTGGATATTTTAGTTTGGCTAAAAGATTCTTGAAATTACCATTAGTGTTGTCAGGATGGCTAGTTCCTTGTAGACACATCTCCCAAGGCCTTAGGCCTGTAAATATACTTGTTTTCCACTGGGGTTATTAATTCAATACATTTGTGAGAGTTTGTGTTAAAGTTGTTATTATTTCTTTTTGGTGCCATGGGCTTGTCACGTTAGAAGTAGCTTGCTCAATACGATATTAGCTAGAGCATTCAACCCGGAATCAATTGGCTATTGGTGGAGAGGCCCCCGATCACTACGATGCAAAGCTATGATTTTTTGACGTGGGATTTATATAATCAAATTAATCCCTTATCCTATGTAGTGAGTTAAGTGTTCTCTTCAAGTAGAGGAGCTATTGTAAATTAGTTTTGATTATTTTGATGGACATTTATCAAAATTTGTGCAAAGCATATTGCTTGTGATAAAGAAGGATTAGGTTAGCTTGGATTCTTATAGGAATGAAAAATGTTTGGCCTCTTGCTTAGGAAAGTAATAGAATCGTTTAGGTATTAGAGAAAAGACCTCCATATGACTATCATCGATATGGAGAAAAGGATATTAAGTTCTAAGAGATATAATAAGAAAGTTTTATCAAAAAGGACGAATAATCTTATACAACTATGATGAACATGTTATCATCATCATTGTTGATGTAAAAAACTAGATTTGATCTAATTAATTAATCACATATAAATATGAATAAAGAAATAAGACAAAGGATTTTTAAAGTGGTTCAGCCTTAATGAAATGGCCTACGTCCACTGTCTTGTATTGCTGAGTGTTTTGCCTTAATCTTGATTAGCTTTGCTTATGATAGCTTACCCTTCCATGAGGGTATTACAATGTATTTATAGCCCTTGGGCTGCCCATATGAATAGACAATACGCCGCTATTAGATAGGCATATCTATCGGTACATAATAAGAATTTTCATTGAATCTGTCTTGGTCGTTTAGTCTTCCCAGATAGTTGCTCGGTATACTGAGTAGCTCGGCGCGTATATTTATGCCATGCTGGATGACACGTGTCTTAACATAACTGGTCCACGTCAGCTGACTAATTTTTGTATCAACAGAAGCCCCCAATGTTTCATAGTTGATGTTGGATGCGAGAGTATGGAATATTATACTCAAAAGCTGCTCGGGCATATTTCCCATGTTTTGTTTGGTTACAGACCTCCAACACTTGTGAAATTTTCCTCTTAGTATAATAGTTTTGAGCGCAAAGTGGCAAACTTGTAAATATTTTGAATTTTTGGCGGACGCTTAGGTACTTGCGTCTTTTTCCTTGATTAGCCGCCGGAAACGCAATCGTCGTCATCCGTGATCATTACTTTTCCCATTTTCCAAAGCAGCGTATATAAAGGCGGCAAAAGTAAATTGTCTTCTACCTTTTGCCATCTAGATTCCCAAACTCTTTGTCTTCTCGCTTTTCTTCTTACGATCGTCTTCTCTGTCATCTGCCTTAGCTGATTTCTTAATTTTTCTGTAAGAACTTCTTCCTTCTTTTTTCTTTGTTTTAGCCATATCGAATCGTTGGATAAGTTTAGGGCCGATTTTGGGATTCCTTCTTGGGTTATTCTGGAAGAATCTTCTTGCCCTTCTGATTTATTTTCTCTAGCTGAGGGACATTGGTTTCCTTCTATTTTTGTGGCCGGATGTGGTTTTTCTTTCCCGCCTAATATCCTGTGTTTGGAATTTTGCCAATATTTTGATATTATTCTTGCAAGAGTAGTTCCAAATACATGGAGGGTAGTTAATGGCGTACATAGATTGAGTCAAATTCATGGAATTCGTCTAGGGATTCCTGAAATTATGTACTGTTATAAATGGGTTACCAATGACACCACCTTTTATTTAAAAACTAGGTTTTCTAACAGAGCTTTAGTGGTCAATCTCCCTGATTATTTTGAACACGGGGTTGCGATGAAAAATTGGCAACATCCCCCACTAAAGGGGAAAGACGTGTACCAAGGTCCTAGATGTCCACTTTATGGCAATGGGATAGGTTGCTTTGTTTTTCAAATTATCTCTGTTTTTGTTTGATAAAATGTGTCACTGACATTTATTTTTTATGTTGCAGTTGACAGCAAGAGAAAATCCCCCAAAGAGAGTGATATTAATATAAAAGATTTGAAATTTATCTGGGGTTTGCATCAAGCAATAGCTGGGGAACACGTGAGGTCTGCCTCCTATTTGCTGAGATACAAGAACACCACTTCCTCTTTTATTGCTCGGCCTCTTGCTCCTCCTTTGGTGATTGATCTTGAGCAGGCTCCAGCCTCTTCTTCAATTGTTGAAGAATCTTCCTCTGATTTGGGCACTTCTATTGCTGACCTGATGACGAAGAAGAGGAGAATGCCTGATCTTTTTGCCAAGGTTGCTCTTGGTGCTGATGGGGCGAAGAAGAGCAAAGAAGATGTCCCAGCTGAGGGGACTAAGAAAAAGGATGTTGCTCCATCTGGGGGAGCAGTCACAACTGTTAAGGAAGTCAACAAGAAGCCCCCAGTTGCTCCAAAAGAGGCAACACCTTTGATTGAAGGTGTTGTTGTTCGAGAAGAGACATCACCTTTGATTGAAGCTGTTCCTCTGAAAAGATTGAGAAGGGGTCTTGCTGAGAAGACCGTGGATGCTGCTGCTGAACCTTTTGGGGTTGAGGTACCTTCTTTGAGAGTTAGTTCCCCAGCACTCATTTCTCCTGGCTTGGCCAAGAAATTGATCAGGTCTGGGACTCTTCCTGACTGCCGAGCTGCTGAGACTTCCACTCCCCGGGAGAAGGTCACTGACTTGGCAGTCCAACACCTTGCATCAGTAAGTGTCATTATAGTCATTTTTGATTCTTCATGCGACGTTCATTTTCTGATTTGGGCTTCTTTTCATCTCGCCGTTCTTAGTGTATTTTAATAATATCCTGGAGAAGGATGAAGCTATCAAAGCTACAACTTCTTCCAGTGGAGTAGAAGAAGCCCTTGCTGGGTTGTCAAAATCTTTGGAGGAATCCCGACAGAAGTACGAGGATGACAAAGCTGCTTGGGAAAATAAAATCAAGTCTGCTGAGACAGCTCAACAAAAAGCTGTGGAAGCTGCCAAAGAGGCCGATCTAACTCGGCAGACATCTGTGAATGTTGCACAAAAGGCTGTAAATGCTTCCAAGGAGGCAGAGGAGAAATTGAAGATGGCCGTTTCCAGCAAGGAGGAAGCTGAGGGAAAACTTGAAGAGGCTGAACTGCGTAAAAAAGATCTTGAACAGAAAGTACAATCTGTTGAAGAGCTTCTTAGGGAAAATACTTCTTCGGAGAGGGCGAAGAGAAGAGTTGCTGTGAAGAAGTCCTTTAGCTCTGGCTGGAACAAAGGGTGTAACAAAGTTGTAGCTGCTGCCTCTACCCAAATGGAGTATGCAAGTTTGAAGTTCTTTACGGATGGATGGGTTGGAGCTTTGAAGGAGTTGAACGTTGCTGAGGCCTCTGAACTATTTCAGAGACATATTCATGGTCCTCCTCCTGCTATTGAGGAAGAAGAACAAGATGAAGCTGGATATGATGAATCTTCTTTATTGATAGTAGAACAAACACCTGCTGCCCTTATCCCTCAGTCCTCCGAGCAAGTTCGACAGGCAACAACCTCTACCGAGCAACGCCAGCTACCCACCGAGCAGCCAACTCCTTCGTCAAAATCAACTGAGGATGTTGTAGGGAATAAGGAGAAGGTGTAAAGTTGTTCGGCCATTTGTTGCTTTTCTCTGTTTTCCCTTTTGTTTTATACCTTTAGTTGTACCCTCTTCTCTTATGATTAATAAAATGGACCTTGTTATTTATTCTGAGCTTCTCCTTTATAGCTATGTTGTTTGTTGATCTATTTTTACTTTGCCTTCCTAGTTTATTGCGAGGATGGAATTATTGTCAGCTCATGGTACAGAGTTGATGAAGGAGTGTACTGATTACTTCAAAGCTGGTCGTGCAGACTTCTCTGAAGCACAAATAATTGATATTCTTGGATCTGATGCCTCTGAACGAGCAATTGATGCTTACCAATATTTAAAATGTTTACTTGATCGGGCTGTGGCGAATAACGTGGCTTACTATGAGATGATTGAAGACCTTCAAGGAATGATTGAAGAACTTCAACTTCAACACAAGGAAACCACTGCTCTTCTGCATGAAGGTTATGAGAAGTACCAACAGTTGAGCGCTGATCGGGGCTATGACAAATTTATCTCAGCCCATAATAAGAGAGAGAAAGTATGCTAAAGCTTGAGGTTGAAGATCACAGAAATATTGTTAAGTTGCTGGAGGAAGAAAATAATGCTTTGAGAGAAGAATTGAGACAACTGAAATCTGCTTCTTTTGTAGCTCTGGTTCTAGTCAATAATGAAGGTTTTTCCTTTTTGGAGACTGAAAATGCTTCATTAAGAGAAGAAGTAGAAGCTTTGAAGAGAGCCAGACCTACATCCTCTAACCGGGGCAGAGCAAGAGCTGGTCGGAGCAGCATCGAAGAGACTAGGACTCAACAGGCTTTAGAAAACCAGGCTGCTCAACTGAAGGCAAAAAATCAAGCTTTAGCTCAGATGTCTCAAAAAATTCAGACTCTTACCGAGCAGCTTTCCAATCAGAGTTCTGTGTTGGAGAATAAAGAAAGTTTGGTGAAGAGGCTTCATCAGCATGGTGAACGATTGACTGATCAATTCCACAAGCAGCCCAGAGAGTTTTGGATGGGGGGATACGATGAAGCTTTGTGTCATCTTGATGCCAAGTTGAAGCAATCAAACAATAATGGATACAAACAAGGATGGTTGAATGCGCTAACTGTGATGAAGGTTGAGGAAGGAACCGAGTTGTGTGATTGGTATGACCCTGGGCTACTTGATCTGCCAGTACCTCCTTTCAAACTATATGTTAGCTGGATTCCAGTTAGATCCATTCCTCAGTGCTTGATTTCTAAATACCTTGGTGACTACAATCTTGTCGAAGATTTTGAAATATCCCGACCTCATCTGCTTGACCGACCAAGTACGAGCAATGCCAGGATGCTGCGAGACTTGAACTTTATTAACTCTTCATTTGCTTTAGATGATCCTCCAGCTGGAATGGATCCTGTACCTAAATCTGAAGGAAAGAAACCAGTAGAATAGGCTATTTATATTTCGTTAGTGATTGTGTAACTTAGAAAAATCATCTTTTTGTAATTTTATTTCCTTGGAAATAAATTAATTGTATGATGTTTATCTTGTCAATCTTTATGAGATCAACTATAAATGGACAATTTGTCCTCTGTTGATTTGGTTGCCTAGATAATGGAACTTTGCCCCATATGTTTGCCTAGTTGTAGTGACTTATCACCCATAAGTGCCTAAGCAATGGAATTATTTTTATCCCATGTTCCTGCTTGTTGTAACAATCATTTAAGTAAATAATTTCCCTGGTGCCTAAGCAGTGGATATTTTACCCATCTTCTTGCCTAGTTTAGATGCCACTTGGGTCACCCATAATCAAACAGGCCTTGCCTTGCTCGATTGTTGTACCAACATTGTTGGTTATGTTGATGTCGATCAACTTGTAGTTAGTGATTGCTGATGCCGACCAACTTTGTTGGTGTTTGTGCTGAGTTAAGTTGGTGTGTAGCACTAGTACTCCGAAAAAAATAACACAAACGAATATCGGGAAATTCGCACTTTCATTCATATGGAAACAATGGGGTACATGTACAGTTACATTACAGGTAATACTTTCTCAGGTGCTCTGCATTCCAAGGGTTCTTGAATTCTTCTCCTTCTAGAGTTTCTATTCTGTAGGTGCCAGGTCGAACAACAGCTGTGACAAGATAGGGCCCATGCCAGTTGGCTTCCAACTTATTGTTCTTTTGAATTACTTTCTTGAGCACATAATCTCCTTCCTTGAGATCGCACTTCTTGACCCTTTTATTGTAGAACATGGCAGTCCTTTGCTGATAAGCTGCATTTCGGATTGCTGCTTCTTCTCTGACTTCTTCGAGCATATCCAAGTTCAAGCGTCTCATCAAATCACTCACCGGAGAATTGAAATTAAGCACCCTATGAGTAGGTAATCCTAATTCAGTAGGTATGACTGCTTTACTCCCAAAGGCCAACATGTAAGGGGACTCCCCAGTTGCTGTTCGGGGTGTTGTTCGGTAGGCCCATAACACTGAGTGCAGCTCGTTGAGATACTGGCAAGCAGAAGTATTGATGAAGATTTAATGGTGAACTTTATTGCTTTGGATATGGGACCTTCTTGGATGGATCCCATCAGGGCTTATATCGAAGAAGGCACTTTACCAGCCGATGAGGTTGAAGTTTAAGGCTGCCAGATACGTCTTAAACAATGGAGTTTTGTACAGAAGAGGTGTAATAGCTGGTTTGCAAATATGTGTTCACCCAGCAGAAGTCAAAGCTCTAATCGAAGAAATTCATGAAGGATCCTGTGGAGCTCACGTAGCAGAAAGAACTCTGTTACAGAGAATAAATACGCAGGGATACTATTGGCCAACAATGTGCGCTGATTGTATAACTTATGATAAGAAATGCGACAAGTGTCAGCGATTTTCTACTATACGAAAAACTCCTCAGGCACTGTTAACACCAATCACTTCACCTTGGCCATTTGCCATGTGGGGAATAGACGTAGTCGGGCCTCTACCAATTACAAGAGGACAATTCAAATATTTGGTGGTAGCGGTTGACTACTTTACCAAATGGATGGAAGTTGAACCTCTCATTTGATATGGCTTATGAAAGGGTCAATCATTCATCTGGAAGAATATTATTTGCAGATATGGTCTGCCACATGATTTTATCACTAATCACGGGTCTACAGTCCAACATTCAAAAGATCCATTCCGCTCCAGGTCATCCCCAAAGTAATGGAGCTCGGTGCGTGTAGCTGAAGCTAACCGAGCAAGTGCATCCGCCCTTGCATTCTCCGGTCTTGGTATTCTAATCACTTGGCAGCTGCCAAATTGGATACAATCTCCATAACTTTAGTTAATTACCTCGACATGAACTCCCCTTTTGCTGCATAAAGACTGAGTATCTGATTTACCACTAATTGTGAATCGCTGAACACCATAACTTGCTCTGCGTTCAATGACTTAGCTAAGTTGAGGCCCACAATTACTGCTTCATACTCAGCTTCATTGTTTGAAGCCTTGAATTGGAAATGCAGAGCATATTCTATGTCTATTCCATCTGGACTGTTGAGAATAATTCTAATGAAGAACCATCAACGTATAAATTCCATATAGGGATATTATTATCAAACCCTTGGTATGACAAAATCCCTTGATGGAATATCTTGTCCTTTCTTCATCTCTCAACTCTGGCTGTTTACCAGAAGATTCTGGTTGATCGGCTGCCATCCCTTTTGGCAATTCTGCTGCTGGGAGTTGATCGGGGACAATTATTGATCCTCCAGCATCCTTGAGTTGCACTACATTAGCTCCCTATTGATCGGAGATATCTGGATAGGTAAATTCAACAATGAAATCTGCCACTGCCTGCCCTTTGAGAGAAGATCTTGGCTCGTAGATAATGTTATATTCCCCTAATTCCACTGCCCAATACATCAATCTTCCAGACTTTTCCGGCTTATGTAGAGCCTGTCTGAGTGGCATGTCAGTGTATACCACTATCGTATGGGCTTGAAAATATGGTCTTATCCTCCTGCTCGCCTCAATCAGTGCCAGTGCTAACTTCTCTAGTTTTGGATATCGGATTTCTGCTCCCCTGAATACCTTGCTCGTGTAGTAAACTGGTTTTTGCACTCCGCTTTCTATTCGTATCAAAGCCGAACTGACTGCACTTTCTAAAACGGCTAAGTACAAATATAACTTTTCTCCCGCTACTGACCTAGACAATAGAGGAGGTGTTCCCAAGTATCTCTTCAACTCTAAAAACGCCTTCTCGCATTCGTCATTCCACTCAAAGGTCTTTCTGAGCACCTTGAAGAATGGAAGACATCTATGGGTTGCTCGGGAGACGAATCTGTTGAGAGCTGCAACACGCCCTGTAAGACTTTGCACTTCCTTCTTGGTGGTTGGGGATTATAATTCTAGCAAGGCTTTTATCTTATCGGGATTTGCTTCAATCCCTCTTTGATTTACAATATACCCGAGGAACATGCCTTCTTGTACACCAAAAACGCACTTGGTCGGGTTCAGCTTCATCTGGTACTTCTCCAACTGGTCAAATGTTTGGCTCAAATCAGCTATGTGGTCAGCTGCTTTCTTGCTTTTGGTTAACATGTCGTCGACGTACACCTATATATTTTTGCCGATCTGCTCTGCAAACACCTTGTTCATCAGCCGCTGATATGTAGCACCTGCATTCTTAAGACCAAAAGGCATAACATTGTAACAATATGTTCCTCGTGGGGTAATGAAAGAGGTACTTTCCCTGTCTTCTGGCTTCATTTTAATTTGATTGTATCCGGAGTAAGCATCCATGAAGCTTAGCAATTCATGCCCCGAAGTTGCATTTACCAGCTGATCTATTCTGGGCAGAGGGAAATGATCTTTTGGGCAAGCTTTATTTAGGTCTGTGAAGTCCACACACATTCTCCATTTGTTGTTCTTTTTCTTCACCATCACAACATTAGCCAGCCAATCAGGATATTTGACGTCTTCGATGAAAGAAGCCTTTTGTAACTTTTCCACTTCCTCTTGAATAGCCTGATTCTGCTCCGGACTAAAGACTCTTCTTCGTTGCTTCACTGGTTTGATCTCTTTGTTGACGTTGAGTTCGTGACATAAGGAAGCTGGGTCTATTTCCGGCATATCTTCATGACTCCACGCGAATACCTATTTTCTGTGCTTCAAAAACACGACCAGCTCTTGCTTCAATACCGGATCAAGTGAAGCACCAACCTGAGTTGTTTTTTCTGGTCGTTCGTCATCCAGAATAATGTTTTCCGTTGCCTCCATGACTTGGCCTTTAACGAGCTCCGTTTCATCTCTTGGGTCTAAGGTTTTAATCGCAGACTCATCAGATTCATCCACTAGATAAGTAGTAGTTTTCTTCCCGGCGTCCTCCAATTCCTCTTGCTCGGCAGATGAGTAGTAGCATTCCCGAGCTACTTTTTGATCGCCCTTCACAATTCCAACCCCAAAGTTGGTCGAAAATTTTAAACACTGATGTACAGTGGATGGAACTGTTTCAAACTTTTTCAAGCCTACTCTCCCCATGATTATATTGTAGGATGATTGGACTTTTTTATCCATCACGAAGAAGCGGACCTTTTCTGATCTGCAAGCAGGCCAGGTACCAATCAACATGTCTAACTTTGATCGTCTCAAGCGGAAAAACTTTTTCTCCAGAGAACCCAATGAGGGGCCTGTGATATGGCTCCAACTGACCAAGTTTTAGGTTCAAACTATCGAAGCAAGGGTAGAACATGATGTCTGCCGAGTTACCATTATCCACCAGTACTCTTGAGATGATTATATCCTTCATTCTCATTTTGATCACTAGAGGATCATCGTGAGGATATAAAACGCCTTCCAGATCATTTTTGGAAAAACCAATGACCAGCTTATCTTTGTTAACCTTCCTCGGGAGATCCTCTTCTGCTAGATTTATCTTGTATATAAGAACAAGCTTGTGCCTCATTGAGATAAACTTTTCTCTCAGCGGTATGATCACCCCCTCCTGCATCTCCACCTGTAATCATGTTACAATCGAATGAACCAAAACGAATTGAAAATACCTCATGCTCAGATTGTCTTGGCCTTTTTGGGAGATCGGGGTCATCTTCAGGGTCATCTTCATGGGCCATTTTCTTATCGTCTCTTGGTTTGCGAGATTTGGACCTCTGCCGAGCTCTGTTGTTGGTCCTCCCACCATTATCGGGGTGTGCAAAAAAATCGACCGAACCGAATTGAAATCGGCGTTTTTTTTTTATCCCGGTTCGGTTTGCGGTTTGCAGATTTAAAAAATCGACAATGTCGGTTTGGTTGGCGGTTTAGACAAAGAAAAAATCGATTTGAACCGAACTGAACCGACATCAATATTTATATTAAAAAACCCCTAAATATTTTTTTATTTTTATATCCAAAACCCATTAACCAACCTCCAAAACCGACCAAAATCGAAAACCGACCTAAAAAACCCCGACCAAAACTGAAAATCGGTTAAAACTGAACCGAAACCGATGCGAACCGAAACCGACGGGTTTTTTCATCGTCGGTTCGATTTCGGTCTGATTTTTTCCAAAACTGAACCGATCGGTTCGGTTTGAATTGCGGTCCAAAACTGAACCGAACCGACCCGTGCACACCCCTAATCAATGTACTTGTTCAACTTTCCTCGTCTAATGAGTGCCTCTGTCTCATTTTGGAGAGCTACACATTGCCCGTGTGACCATGATCCTTATGGAACTCGCAATACTAGGATTTATCCCTTCTTTCGGCAGCTATCCTCAGTTTTTCTGGCCAATTCGGTTCCGCGCTGTTCTTGATCTCATCCAGAACGTGGTTTATATCCACCTTTAAGGGAGTATAATTTGTATACCTCCTCATGTGTTATAATGCTTCTTTGCTTTTCGACTACTTGCTCCCACCGTTATGCTTGTGATCTTCCCTCTCCGCTTTACCTTCAGCTTTAGTTTCTGCCTTTGCCTCAGCATTCTTCTCCGCACCCATAGCTTCTTCTGCATTCATAATTTTGGTTGCTTTGGCCATCAATTCAGCCATGGATATGGGGGGATCCTTGGCCAGGGTGTAGTACAACTTGTCTGGTAAAAGTCCACTCATGAGAGCCGTGCTGGCTGTCTTCTCCTCATAGTCAAAGACGTCCAGTTTCTCGTTAAAACGAGTAATATAGTCCATGGTGCTTTCTCCTGCCTTCTG
The DNA here is from genome assembly GCA_949130495.1 of Sambucus nigra. Classification (NCBI taxonomy): domain Eukaryota; kingdom Viridiplantae; phylum Streptophyta; class Magnoliopsida; order Dipsacales; family Adoxaceae; genus Sambucus; species Sambucus nigra. The sequence continues at coordinate 496,578,665 of OX422208.1, read as the reverse complement.
TCTAACGCTCAACAGATGTGCTACCCTTTTAACCGGCTTTGCACCAAAACAGAAATTTCCTATAAAGAGTTCGGCCAGTTGATGGAAGGTCGCAATCTTTCCCCGAGGAAGGCTATTGTACCATATCTGAGCGGATCCAGTAATGGTTCCTGAGAATGCTTTGCATCTCATTTCGTCTGGGACTGCATAGATATCTGCTGCAGCTTGATATTGCTCTATGTGGAGGACAAGATCGGTTTTGCCATCATACTTAGGTGTGACCACAGGAGCTTTGAACTTTGATGGTGTGGGGAAATCCACAATTGCTTGTACAAATGGAGATCCTTTGATAAAGGTTCTTTGGAGAGGGTTTTTGGCCTTAACCATTTCCCCTATTCTGTCTTCTAGTCTCTGAATAGACCCTTTCCAAGCATCATTGCCAGCCTCTGATCTGTTTATGTTCGCACGAGCAACAGATCGCGCAGAATTCTGCTCATGGGATCTTTTTGTACGAGCTACATGCCTGAGATTGGGATGTGACTGGGTTGAGCCTTCCCTTAAATCATTTGGTCGTCGAGAATTTCTCGACGCAATCCAAGGAGGATTTCTCTTCCTCCTCCTAGGGCCCAAACGATCGAACGGAGAGACTCTGCTCAACCTTTCCAGAGCGCTTGTTCATTCTGGAATTAGAGTCGCATCTTCCTGGGAATCCAAAACTCTTATAGGTGAAGTTAAGCCAGGTTGATAGGATGGATCACTTGAATTCTCGGCATGATGGAATTCAGTGTGTCTAGATCGCGAGGACGGTGGACGCATGTTTCTACGAACGCTTCGTTGTCCTGACTGGGTAGATCCTCAATTTTGGACAGTTTGAATGAACTGTCGCATGGTTTCCTGCATAGCTGTTTGTCCCTTGGCTAAATTTACCAGGATCCCAGTGATATCATGTGTATTTAGAGGAGCAGAAGGGTTTGGAGGATTCCTGTCGTTGTTCCTATTGTTAGATTCTGGGATATTAGCCATTTGTGATAAGTTTTTAGTGAAAAACGCTACGTATAGTCGTTTCCCACAGACGGCGCCAATCTGTTGATGTAAAAAACTAGATTTGATCTAATTAATTAATCACAGATAAATATGAATAAAGAAATAAGACAAAGGATTTTTAAAGTGGTTCAGCCTTTATGAAATGGCCGTCCACTGTCTGTATTGCTGGGTGTTTTGCCTTAATCTTGATTAACTTTGCTTATGATAGCTTACCCTTCTATTAGGGTATTACAATATATTTATAGCCCTTGGGCTGCCCATATGAATAGACAATACGCCGCTATTAGATTGACATATGTATCGGTACATAATAAGAATATTCATTGAATCTGTCTTGGTCGTTTGGTCTTCCCAGATAGTTGCTCGGTATACTGAGTAGCGCGGTACACTGAGTAGCTCGGCGCGTATATTTATGCCATGCTGGATGACACGTGTCTTAACATAACTGGTCCACGTCAGCAGACTAATTTTTGTATCAACAATCATCATCATCATCATCATCATCATAATCATCGTCCTTATCTTAATCCCATCACTTGGGGTTGACCACATGGATGCTCCTTTTCCATTCTTTTATATTATAAACAATGTTATCAATTAAACTTAATCATTTAGGATCTCTCCTAATAAATTCCTCCGAAGATAGTTTTGGACAACCCTTTCATCTTTAACCCGCTATTTTAATCCATTTTCCTTTAGTTAGTGGTGCATCAAATGGCCTATGCAATGCATATTCGTATCATCTGTAATCTTATCACTAATGGGAGTTACTTCTAACTTTTCTTTAACTTATTGGTTTCTTATCTTATCCCTTTGAATAACACCTATCATCCATCGAAGCATCCTCACCCCACTAACATGGATACTTTGTACATGTTTTTTATACAGTGTAGCTGGCCTAATAACTATCATATAAAATTGTCTTCTTAGTCAATGAGTTATCCTCTTATCATATAATATACCACTCGCTTGTCTCCATTTCATGCATCTTGATATTATTGTACTTTTTACATGCTCATTTATTTCGCCGTCACTTTGCATTATAGAACTTAGACAATGAAACTTATTATTTTGAGTTATCATTTTTTCTTCAATTTTGATCACTATGTTACCATTTGAACCATTAAATTTACTACCATATACTCAGTTTTAATTTTTAGATTTTGGGGTATTTCTTCAAGTTTTTACTCATGGACGAAGCCTCCTTTGACTTATCTGCTAAAACTATACCATCTGAAAACAACATACATCATGGGACGCCCTCTTGTATCTTCTTAGTTATATCATCCAAAACTACTGCAAATAAGTAGAGGCTCAAGACCGATCCTTGCTGTAAACCTACTTGATTTGCAAAATCAGTAGTTTCTCCACAAATAGTTTCAACTCAAGTGTTTGTGTTATTATATTTATCTTAGAGCATAAGCTTAATATCACTAATATGGTTCCTTTTCTCCACATGTCCCACTATATTATACTTTATCACAAGCCTTTTCTAAATCCATAAAAATTATATTTAAATATCTATTCTTACTTTTGCACATTTCTATTAATTGTCGTAGTAAGTCAATAGCCTTTGTGGTAGATCTCCCTAGCATAAATCCAAATTGATTGTTTGAGATTGTTGAATCATTTCTTAATATATGTTTAATAACTTTTCCCATGATTTCATAGTGTGACTCACCAATTTGATTCCTCTATAATTACCATAGTTTTGTATATCACTTTTATTTTTATACAATGGTATTATGGTGTTTTTCCTCCACTCATCTGACATTGCCCCTTCGCTTAAATTTTATTAAATAAATTAATTAATCACTCTACCCCTTACATTTTCCATATTTCTCCACACTTTTATAGGTATTCTATGTGGCCCAACTGCTTTGTTCCTTCTTATCTTTAAGCCATCCACTTCTTCCTTCGTAATTGGACTAACCGTCCCTATAATATGATCTACGCTCTCAATATTTTTTTGGGATATTCTTCATTTAATAGTCCTTGAAAATACTCCTTCCATCTACCTAGATTTTCGTTATTGGTAATTAATATGTTTTGATTTGGGTCTTTAATACACTTAACTGGGTTCCCTTGTTAACCATTCTGTATTCTTTGCTATATTATAAATATCACGATGAACATGCATGATGTGTTAATATATTGTCAAAAGAAATAGCTTTTTGGTGGGTGATCTTTTTGAAAGATTCTTAGTGTATTTGGAAGCTTAAAAGGTCAAATGAGACTTGTTGCACATTTGAAAGATGGGAAGTTTTTAATTGTTTAAAGGATTAAATAGTGGAAATACTTTCTAAAGTGACTGCATACAATGATCAGATGTGCATCTGTTGTGAATGAGACAACAAATAGGCAGGGTGAAAAAACCTACAGTTTTGACTCCGGGGCTTTTCATTAATGTTATTCTTTGAACGATTGTGATTCCGTTTCGGAGAACATGGAGATCTCACAAAGATGAAATCTCAGTGAATTTCCAATTACTAATCCCATCTTTCATAGAATCGATCCCTTATGTGGAGAGGAGAGATACATAGGGGCATTAGATAAGAGGAATGGTAAGCTCCGTGAGCATGAACTATATTTGAAGCAAGAAAAATGCAGCTTCACTTAAGCAGAGATGAGTTTTCCATCAAGCCTTGCAAGGAGCTCTAGGAACTCTGAAGAGTTGTTTGAGCAACGAGTTGCACTTACGTACCATCAGTGCCAATATTGGTATGTTGGGGGCGATGAACGAAATACCTGATTAGTCCTTGTTTCCACTCATTGAAGATTCTATCTACAAAATAAGTTCAACGAGGGATACTAAAATGGCTCTCACTGTCACCATCTACGAGAAGGTTAGGTCGTCTTTCTTTCCAGCCACCATACGGTTCGCCTTAAATCCTTAAAGACGATGTTGCGAATGATTATGACATAACCCGACAAATGGCACAAATCAAGTACAAATTGAGAACTTTCTCTCACTATAATATAGCGTCATTACAATGGGTGGCCAAATGCCTTATTTATAGCCTAAAGTATCTTTCTAGCCACTATATCCCTATAAAGGCTTAATAGGGCTATTGAGAATATTTAGGACTGCAGTCGAACCTGGCCGAGCCGAACTTCACCATGTTCATATTCGTTTCGTTTACTATAAAGCTTGTTCGAATTCGGCTCGAGCTCGAATCGAGCTTGAGTCATTGTGTTTGAGTTCGGCTCGATAGATTGTGGGAGTGTTCAGGCTCGACTCGTTTTGGCTTGATTAAATAAGCGATCAAAGCTCGTGTTTGAGTTAGTTATCGATTACATTTTTTGAGCTCGTTTAGCTGAGCAATTTTGTTAATTTTTTGATAAATATAATTTTGAATCACATTTCATAACTTGCTAATAGCCTCCTGTCGCAGTTTGAAAAAAAAATAAAATAACCTCCTGTTGCAATTATAACCTGTTCATAACATAACTTGATAACAACCCTTAATAACTAAGGCTGACAACAAATCCATACATGTCCAAAATAAACCAGCTTATCCATAAGTTCCAGCTACTTAAACATATTTCCATACATGTCCAAAATAGTAGTTTTAATCATCTTGCATTACAAATCCATAATAACATGCCAGCAACAAATAAAAATTGAAACTGTTTTGTCGATTCCTTCATAGACAACTTCAAAATAATCCGTGCACTCCTCCTTCAGATCATCAAAATTTTAACCCGCATAAGACAAAAACACAATCATTGACCATTAACAGAGAGTTCAGTAGAATATTATTGTAAAAATTTGATGAAATTAATTCTGAAATATTACAGAAATTAATTCTGCGTGAATTTCGCTATGACTTTCTCAACAATCAAACATGCTTGATTAAACTCCTGACATGACAACATCACAACCCAAAACCAACAAAAAAGTATTAACTTTTTTTTCATCAGTTATAATCAAGAATCCGACTTTTTTTACTTTTAACCCTAAGAAAACAAAATGAAGAAAAATCATGTACCTGTGTTCCTCGCCGCTTCTCCGCACTATGGTAGAGAAATTACAGTGTGAGTCATTCTATTACATGAAAAGAAAATATTATCAAGTCAAGAATAAATTGATACATATGGGACAATATATTTATTTGAAAAGAAAAAATAAATTATTGTACTTACATCAGTTTTCCTCTTTAGACCGTGAAGTACCCTCACCCAATTCGAGTCACATAAAAGAACCTGGACAGTTTCTCTTGACAGCGATGCATGATATGGATATATGACTCGACTTCCAGCACTAAATGCCGCCTTCGAAGATTGGAATGGATAAATTGTCACACGCCATCTTTGAAAATACACGATACTTTTCGTTATTCACTTTCCTCCACTTTAAAGCATCAAAATGGGAGTATGAATTCGCATCATTAATGAAGACACCTTCCTCCAAATAAATATCTAAGTCTGATTTTATTGGTTGAATCGTGTCGACTCTCCTAACAAAAGACTCGAACTTCGACCTTCCACTAACAACACTTCTCCCAACACCATCACCAACACTACTCGAAGAACCAAATGCTCGGGCACTTTGTTCGGTATTATGCTCATTCAAAGATGCAGAGTGCATTGCGACATATTCATTGTAAAGCACATATAAACTGTCCCAAACATAAGTAATATTCCTATTGGCTTCCGTCGAAGAGAATATTTCAGGAAAATAAAACTCAATCAACATCATTTTATACCTCGGGTCTAAAACTTCAGCTATACACATCAACAAGTTACACTCCTCCCAATATTTATCGAACTTCTCTTTCATTTTAAAAGACATCGCTCGCATAAATTCACAATTGTCATTTGATTTTTCATCCAAAACTTCTTTAATCCTCCAAACTTTGGAAAGAAACAAGTTAGAAGTAGGATATTTAGACCCAAAATAATATTTGTGACTTCATTAAAAACACCCAAGAATTGACAAACTTGTTCCACTCTCACCCACTCCTCAAAACTAGGCATGTAAATAAACCCAAATCCTGATCTTGATATCTAGGAAATACTTCTCTAAATTCCAATGTGGCTGACAACATCATATAGGTCCCATTCTACTTAGTGGGACAATCTAAAATCAACCTTTTAGAAGATAATTCAAGTTGCTTTGCAATCTCACTAAACTTCACCAAACGTGGTTCAGATGCAATTATATACTTCACCCCTTCTCGAACACAATCAATAACCTCACCAATTTAAGACAACCCGTCTTTCACCAACAAATTCACAATATGAGCACAACACCTCGCATAAAAAAGCTTCCCACCGAAAGATATATTTTTTTTAAAGTGAAGTTATCTTTTAAGATCCGTAAAGCAACATTGTTATATGAAGCATTATCTACTGTTATGGTTTAAACTTTATTATCAACCCATCAATCAAGTAGACACTTGTGTACCGCATCGACAATGATTACGCCCGAGTGGAGAGGTGGGACGTTACAAAAATTCAAGACACGTTTTTGTAACTTCCAATTAGATTCATACCAATGGCATGTGATAACCATGTATTGAATCTTTTGACTCCTAGATTTCCATAAATTATTGTTGATGCTAACTCTAGACACACTTTTGAATAAATTTTTCAACATTCTTTAAACTATGATGCAATCGTTTCTGGCCATAGTACGAGAAAATTTCCTCATGAACTTATTAAACAGTTAATGTTCCACAATTCTAAAGGATATTCGTGAAATAAAATAATATGAGCACAAAGTTCTCTAACCTTTCCATGCTCATATTTGAAGTTTGAAATGGTAGCCACTTTCTCCTCGGATTTGTCGATTCCCTTCGTAATTGCCAACTTCTTTTTCTTTTTTTTCTTCAAGCTTACGAGCAACACAATCCTTTATGTGTCTACATAAGTGTGTTGTAGCACCCATAGCATGAAGCTTAAGACAATGTTTGTAATGCTTGCTGATGCAGGTGCATCTAAAATGATGCGAGGTGCTGACAACCAACCTGGTGAACAAGCACTTACTGCTGTACCAAAAGCTATAGCTGATAGTAATGGCGCAACTTAATTCTAATGTTGAAGACAATGCGTTTAAGAAGCGAAGGAGGAGAAAACCGTCAAATGTTTGGCTTGATTTAGACAAAATTATTCTTAAAGATGGGACTAAAGTGGCAAAGTGCAAGTGATGTGAACAAGCGCTTACCGTTGTACCAAAAGCTATAGCTTTTGGTACAACGGTAAGCGCCTATTCACATCATTTGGTATCAGAGTGAGGTCATGAGTTCGAGTCACAAAGAGTGGCAACTAGTGGCAACCTATGGGGAGGGGGGGAATTTGATGCAGGTGCTAACAACCAACCTGGCATGCTCCCTCCTATTAATGGGCCGAGGCTGGCCGAGCCTCTTAAGGCTTGGACTCAATACATGGTTATCACATGCCATTGGTATGAATCCAATACATATACTAGTATGAGTCCAAGCCTTAAGAGGCTCGGCCAGCCTCGGCCCATTAATAGGAGGGAGCATGCCAGGTTGGTTGTTAGCACCTGCATCAAATTCCCCCCCTCCCCATAGGTTGCCACTAGTTGCCACTCTTTGTGACTCGAACTCATGACCTCACTCTGATACCAAATGATGTGAATAGGCGCTTACCGTTGTACCAAAAGCTATAGCTTTTGGTACAACGGTAAGCGCTTGTTCACATCACTTGCACTTTGCCACTTTAGTCCCATCTTTAAGAATAATTTTGTCTAAATCAAGCCAAACATTTGACGGTTTTCTCCTCCTTCGCTTCTTAAACGCATTGTCTTCAACATTAGAATTACCATCAACATTTTCTGCCCCGTTAGAATTTCCTTCCACGTTAGCATTGTTTTCAACGTTTGCATTGTCATTTGGAGCATTTTCAGTTTCATTGTCTTCCCCAATGTTTAAAAAGGCGATTGAGGCGTACGCCTCGAGGCGCGCCTCGAGGCGAGGCTGGGAAAAAAAGCCTCGAGGCTTAAGCCTCGAGGGTGGAAAGTGAGGCTTACGCCTTTTGTGGTTGAGGCGTTGCGCCTCAAGGCGGTGAGGCGTACGCCTCTTTTACTGGGTGTAAAAAATCAGTCCTAGGTAAATATAACTTCTCTTCTCTGCTCCGAAAGTAGATTCCGGCCTTCGTTTCTCCATTCCGACCTTCGGTTCTCTTCTTTCCCCCATTTCGGCCCTCGTTCCAGCCCTAGGTAAGAACTCCGACTTTTGTTTCTAATGTTTTAACTTCTACGACCTTTATTTGGTATAAAAACTTTGTTTTTTTTGTTCCGGCCCTAGGTAGAAACTTTTTTATTTTTGTAAAAACTTTTTTTTTTTAATTTCGACCAAGGTTGCTCACAAAATTGTTTGATTTTATTTTTTGTTAATAAAGTTGCTGTTTTTTAATTCACTGTTTTTTAATAAAGTTTTTTTTTTAGGTTAAAGTTAGCACTACAAATATGTAAATGAAACTAATATTTAAATGAATATGTATATCAATTTGATTTTGCATTGATTAATTTATTGTCATGTTATAAAATTACCAATATTTAAATGAAACTAAAAAAATGATTTTATTAATTTGATTTTGCATTGATTAATTTAGTCATATTATAAAATATCCAATATAAGAATGAAACTAAAAAAATAATTATGTCAATTTGATTTTGCATTGATTAATTTATTGCCATATTGTAAAATAACCAATATATTAAATTGATTGTCAAATTACTATTTTTTTTGAAGTCATCTTGGGGGAACAAAAAAATGTCAAACTATGTGAGAAAGTCCTCAAAGATGTTTTTTTTTGTAGTTTTATTTTATATTTCTTTGTTATTTTATTTTTATGGTTTTATTAGTATTTTTTTAATATTTTTTTGCGCTTTTTTTCCCTTTTCGGTGAGGCTTACGCCTCAACCGCCTCGAGGCTTACGCCTCGCCTCGCCGCAACTAAAACGCCTCGCCTCGCCTTTCGCCTTTCGCCTTTTTAAACATTGGTCTTCCCCACTCAATGCATTTTCTTCATCTTCACTAAGCTCCATCATCAAACTGTTATTCGTATTCACATCATTAATTGGGTCTATCAAAGTGCTTGTAATAGCATCTCCGATTCCACCATACATGTCTGTAATTTAAAATCAATAATAAAAATCAGTTAAAGCCCTAAAATAACAATGACAATACACTTTGAAATAGCAATAAAAATCATTTCAGATCCTTAAATAAGAGAAACATTACAATCTGAAAAATCCAAACCCTCATCCTAAGTGGAAAGAATGAGTATATTTGGTTCCATTTTCCCCCCCTTTTTTTTTTTTTTTTGGGGGGGGGATGATTGTGATACTTAAAATATGTTGTGAAAATAGGGAAAGTAATAAGAATTATGGCACCAAGAATGTTACTAAACATGAGATAGATGTATGAGTATATACGTGTAATACCTGTCGCCAATCAAGATGAGGTACATGTAATTTTAACACAATCAAAATTCAAAAGCCCTAAAATAAAAAATCAAAAGCCGTAAACAGGTGCATATATTACCTGTTGCTATGGGCGACTGAGAGATGAGGTGAGGAGGCGACTAGTAGTGCCGAGATGAGGTGAGGTGGTGGAGGGCCGAGAGATGAGGGGTGAGGGGTTTGGGGGAAATGTCGGCGGAGTGAGATGAGGGGTGGGGGAAATGTTAAGTTTATGTTTGGGGAAAATGTTATGCTCTAAAAAAAACTCTTTTCTATAGCCTAGTTCGCGAAAATAAACGAACAAACGCGATCACGAACGAGCTCGGCTCGTTTATTAAATGAACATTAAATGGTGTTCGAATTCGGCTTGTTTATTAAACAAGCGAGCTTTAATTGAGCCTTAAACGAACAAACACGAGTTCGCGAAAAGCTCGTTTCGATTGCAGCCCTAAGAATATTCCAACGGAATATTGGCCCCTTCCTATAATATTAACTTAAAATAAGGAAATACAATTAAAGGAGTACATATACAAAGTATTACTATTATGCTCAAACCACCCCTCTATTCTCATCACTCTTCCATTGTTAGAAAAATCCTCAAGCTTTAAAGTTAAAGATGAGTGAAATTTTTCCGAAATATGCGCCTGAAGAAAAATTTGGGGCCACAAATATTTAATTTTGTCACCAAGTAAACGTCAGGGAGAGCCTCCCATACTTTATTTGCTCCAAAATTTCCTTTTAAAATGGGCCATAGGGGTAATTTTTCAGCTCCAGAAATTTGTGTTGAGTTTTGGGTCCCATTAACAAAAATTAATTGAATCACCAATTTAAAAGAAGTGTGTGGGGGGTGGGGTGGGTGGGTGGGGAATTGTGATTGTAAAAAATGTGTTCTTTTAGTGCTCAAAATCAGTAGATTACTATGGTTTTATGTTTAATTCTTAGTAGGAAGGATCCTTTGACCCACATACATGAAAGTTCTATGGCAAAAGGCCCTAAACCAATTTGAAGGAAAAAAACGATATACCGATGCCTTAAGTTTCAATAGGCCCATCTTCATGATTCCATTCCTAGCCCTTGAACTAAACAGATCTGAAACCTTTTGACAGTGTGATGTGTTAGGGAGCAGTACTACACATATCACCAGATCTCCTAGCCCACCACCGTTGCTACAGAGGGGTTAGTTCTAGGCTGGAGATCACCATCCCAATGCGATTTTTTCTCTCCTTCGTCTCTCTTCCTCTTTTCCTCGACCTCACGTCTTCTTCGTCAACTTCTCTCCGAGTCATGATGTTGGCAATGATCGCCATGGCTCGAGCCATGGATATGCTCCTTGCGTCATCCCTTATTCTTTCTCTTCAATATCACCATTGGTGAATGACTTAAGGCTCAGAAGTCAATTCAGGGTTGTGAATCCCTAGAAAGAACCCTTTGTGGCCTTCGCCGGTTAGTTGGGTCGACGACGGAGGTCGTGGAATCCCTTGGGGTGTTGTCGGGGTGGAATTGGTGTTAGACTTTTGATTGATGCCTTCCTTGTCCGATTGCTTTGTGGCTCTCTTTTCTTTACTTGTTGGAGCTTCAGGCCAGTAAGGGTTGCTGTCTAATGGCGTCCACCTCTTCTTTCTTCTTCTCAGTTTAATCCCTAGGATCCGATACGGGTTGCGAACTGGAGGACTTCACCCTTCTGTTCTTCTTCTGTTGCATCCAGGCAACAAAAGGACATAGGGTTTAGAGGTTGGGTTTGATGATGGGTGATAGAACACTTGATGATGCAGGTATGGGTGATGGTACATGAAGAACGAGTAGGTCTAGAATCTCATGAACGAGGGTGGAAAAATGTGTTCTCTAAGGCGGAATTTTACTTAATCTCCCAGAAGCTATATGAAGTCGTCACGATTTACAATTGGAAGAGGTAGGCCTCTGATACCAATTTGACGTGACACGACAAATGACTCGAGAGAAAACACTTTTCTCTCATTAAAATATAATGTAATTATACTGGGTGGCTAAAAGTGATTTTGGTAATGAATATATCTCTAAAAAAGATGGAAAGTTACCCCGTTCTTATAATATTAACCTAAAATATGTAAATACTATAAGCCTAACGTATTAATATTAAGCCCAAAGCACTCCTCTGTTATCATTGGATTAAGTTGGTTCGATCCTTCAAGTTAATTAGAAAATTGTCAGAATTTAACTCCAACTGTTGCAATCTTTTGGCAAGTGGCACCAACAGGTGGAGGGGGCATCTAGTTTCTCTAATCTCTTATTTTTCAAACATTCAGTGGCTTGGTGTCTAATTGTTCTGCACCTGAAGCATATTCCTGACATAAACTACACGTCAAAGGCCCAAACCAAAACAAATAACAATTTTTAGAGAGAATCTAAAAGTGTCTTGTATTCAAAAGTGAAGGTCCTCTTCAAATGAGTCTTACGTGAGTTTTTATAAGATTAGGAGGAGACTTGGGCTACAAGAAATGTCCTAATTACTAATATGCCCTTATGAGCCTTAACTCCTTACTAAAGTACCAAATATCTACAAAAAAAAGAAGTACATAAAAAATAGAGAAAAATAACAAGAATGGACAAAATGTACTAAAAGTAGATCCTCATCACGTCACCCTTCCCCTCAAAAAGAGTTAGTCCACGAACTCAGAGAGGGATGCCCACTGAGTCAGGCTCTAAAATAGTGAACAACGCATGACGAGGGAGCTCCTTGGACTCGTCGAGATAATCTGGAGGATGCTCCATTGCTAAAAGGGCACGCCGACGTGGAAGAGAGCAGTCTGAAGCTCGATGCCCAACGGTGCCACAATTGTAGCATCTGAATGTAGGAGGGCTTGGAGGTGGCGCCGCGGGAGTAGTAGAGGTGACAGGGGCAATAGTAATGGGAGCAGATACAAGGGTAGGGGTAGTAGCTGGAACCGAAGGTGGTGGAGCTTGGGAAGAGGGTAGAGCTGCTGGTGCAAGGTGGTAAGCCTCTACCTTAGTAGTATACTCAACCGTCTTCAGAAATGTCTGTATCTCTCGCAATCCTAGATCGCGCTGATTGTAAGGTTGGAGGCCCAAAATATAGCCGTTAATCCTCTGTCTCAGGAAGACGATCCCTGGTGCAAAGGAGCTGAAACTGCTCGGTGTACATCACAGTAGACGTCTCCTATCGGAGAGACTATATGCGAGCAAACAGATCTCGTTCGTATGTCGGCAGGATGAATGAGGCCTAAAGAGTGGCCTTGAGCTTTGGCCATGTATGAATAGGGGGTAGTCCTGGCTGTTGTCTGACGATAACACAGATCTTTCCACCAAACTCGGGTGAATCCCTGAAATTTGGTGGCAGCAAGAAGAACACAAGAGCGGCTCTGGACCCCTTTATAATCAAAGACTATCTCCATAGCAAATCGAGTAATCATGGCATCGGCTGAGAATCGTTCATCGAACATCGGGACATCAATGCGTATATCGTCGTGGAGACTTCGTGAAAGTAGTTGGAGTGCCATAGATAAGGAGTCTCCATCTTGATGGGCGTCAAAGCTTATCACATCACCCGGCACAACGTAACATAATATCAGGTGGTGGATGAAGAGGTACATGCTGGGTCACTGGAGGTGCAGGAGGGCCGCGGGGGTAATATGGACACGTGCTAATCAAATGGCTGCGCTCACCACAATAGAAACACTAGCGGTCCCGTAGTGGCACAAAGCGAGGAGCATAGGGTGGGGGTGGGGAGGTATCCACTCCAAGACGCTGCGGTGAGTGACTCCAGCGTCGGAGGATGAGGAAGAATGGGTATAAAATGGAGATAGGTCGTGGTGGAAAGGTGTATAGGATGGCGGCGGCATATATGGTGGGGAGTGAGGGAATGAACGCGGATCAGGGGGTCGGCGACTGGAGGGTGCACCGTACTCGAAATTTTCGAGGGGCCTTGGGATTCCGAGAGGTGGAATTTTTGAGGTCAGGGGTTTGGCCGGACCTCTCGAAATTTTGAAGCTTGTTAGATGCGAGAGGTCTGAAATTCTGGATATCAAATGAAAGTTGAGTTCATACTTTTGGCATCATAGACTGACCTGTTCCTGCTCAACCAAATCTCCCATAATATACTAACTGGGATCACTTTGTGCAGCCATTTTGAGAGGTCGCCATTTTGAGAGGTCCGATCTTCCTGAATTTAACCACCATTGGATGAAGATTCCCTGAATTGATTTTGATTGATGGTTGATTTCCATTATTTACCTTCAAAAACCTCCCAAACTCTTTTTGCTATTGGTCCTGCAACAAAAAGATGATTAAGAGATTCTACTGATGCTTTGCAGCACTGGCATCTCGAGGCATGTCTGACTCCAACCATTTGAATCTTCTCTTCAAGAGGGACACAATTAGTAAGAGCTTTCCAAGAGAACACTGACATATTTGGAGGGATGTGAGGATCCCATATGAATTTTTAAGACAGAGAGGTAAGCTTGCACTCTCTGACTTGATCATAGGCTGATGCAAACATGCAGACTCCACTTTGAGTTGGTTACCAAACTAGTTAATCTTCGATCCATTCTGAATTTGACTCCATGACATCCCAAACTGAGCATATTCGTTTCCAAGCCATTGAACCATTTGTGCCTCTCAAAGGAGGGTACTTTTTTCTCATAAAACTTGCCCAAAATTCTGGTCGTGCTCTGAATTTACAAGCCAACTTTTTTCATTATAGATTCCATGCTTCTAATGCCTAGACCTCCCTCTTGCTTTGGAAAACAAATAGAATCTCAACCTATCCAGTGGAATTTCTTACCAAAGTCTTGTTCACCCCCCCCAAAAAGGAAGGATCAAATATCAAAAAGTCCCTCAAACATTTTTTAATACACATTTAGTCCAAGCCTTTTTATTTTGTTCCAAAAAGTCCTTCAAGCACCCATTTAACCAATATTATCTTAATTTTAAAGTCCGGGCTAGCGGCATGTTGAGGGACTTTTTGGAACAAATAAAAAGGCTTGGACTAAACGTGTATTAAAAAATGTTCGAGGGATTATTTGGTATAGGCCCCAAAAAGGAACTCATCATTTTTTTGACTAATTAAATTGTTTTCTTTGGAGGGTTTAAAGAAAATACAGTAAATAGAGGCATTGATGAGAGAACTGATTGGATGAGTGTAAGTCTTCCTCCTATTGAGAGAAACTTTGATTTCCAATTATGAATCTTAGATGCCAGGGATTGAACAAGGGGTTCAAAGAATATAACTTTCCTTCTACCTTTAAACAGAGGACACCCCAGGTACTTAATTGGCCCTCTTTCAAATCTGAATCCAGTCAAGTCTGCAATTTTGGCCCTACTACTGAGAGATGCTTTGACACTTGATGTAACTACTCTTCTCCTCGCTGATTAGCTACCTGATTGTCTTTCATACTTGTCCCAAAAATCCATCAGAGAAATAAGGCTCCTCTTCTTCCCACTTGTGAAAATTATGACATCATCTGCAAAACACAAGTGACTGATCAAGGGGTTTCCCCTTAGATGAGAAAAAGAGCTCGCTACTCCATTGGACATTAACCTTTGAATCCCTCTACTGAATGCCTCTGCCATAAGAATAAAAAGGCTTGGGAATATTGGATCCCCTTGCCTTAACCCTCTAGAGGGTTTAAAAAATCCCATAGGCTGAACATTAATAATGACTTGAGTACCATGGAGAAGAAACATATCTCCATACGATGTCAATAAAGGTTTTTGAGAAGCCAAAAGCTCTTAAAGATTTGATGAGGAAGGACCAAGATACTCTGTCATATGCCTTTGCCATATCTGACTTGATGATTATGTTCTCTCCAATTGCTTTCCTTCCAATTAAGTGCATCATTTCCTGCCCCAATAGAATGTTGTCTGGAATACTTCTACCTTGCACAATCCATTTATAATCTTCAAATTCACCAAATGAGCATTTAAATGGTGATTCAAAAGAAGAAATTTATAGTCGGAGGGTTTTGTTATGAAACTCCAAGAAAAAAAAGTTTGTGAACTTATTAAATCATTACATGACCTCAAACGAGACCCTAAACAGTGGCATGAAAAATTTGATCTAGTGTTATTATTTCAAATGGCTTTAAAATTCATAAATCAGATAAATCATAACAAGTTTAAAATGATGAAGGTATGATCATTTGTTTATATGTTGATGATATGTTAATATTAGGGTCCTGGTTTAGATAGCATAAATTGTACCAAATCCGTTATCTAAATTTCATATGAAGGATTTTAGAGTGGCTGATGTTATTTTAGGGTTTCAAATCATTAAATCAAAGGACTTGATTTTTCTCAGTCTCACTGTATTGAAAAAATCCTCAAAAGTTTAATCATTTTGATTGCTTGCCTCTTAGTGCACCTTTCGAGGCACAACTGAAATCTATATAACTATATAATAATTGTAGACCCAAATCCTCTCAAGATGACACGTGGCACACGTATTAAATATCTTAAGTGCCTTAAAACCATTTGAGAGAGGCCAACCAAACTTTTTCGTTCTCTGTTCCCAATCCTCTACCATCTAGGGTTTTACACCGCACTTTAATTTCAATCATTCTTACTTTGCAAGCTATTCCCGTGGAAATCTATTTTATTTTTTAACCCTATCTATTCCTATACGTTTTCTCTTTCTTCCATACAACCCTTCATTTTCCCGAGACGAACTCTTTCTCTCTCCACCGGTAAAAAAAAACTATTTCTCTCTCCTTTAAATCCAGCGACATAGGACAGATGGAGGCCCTGGGAATCTCTCATTTTCCTCTTTCGGGTCATTCGCTGTGATAGAGCCCTGGGAAGTCAGTATATGTTTCTTTTTAATTGTATCTAAATCACTACCAGGTGGAGTGGAGCTGAGAAATTAGGTGACAAAAAAGACGAGACGAGGGTTTGAGCCCCATTAGAAGAAGAAGAAGAAGGAGGAGGAGGAGAAGAAAGAAGGGTTTAGAGATGGTGAATCCAAAGCAAAAATTTTGTGAAGTGGGTATCTGATGCTTTTTCCAATGAGGTTCTTTTATTTGATAATGGGAATATTTAATTAAAAATCGACTGATTGTTCTTGGTTTCATTATTTTTTTTTAATCATCATGTATATTTTTTTGGTATAAACCAATTATTTTTGGGTGATTTTGTGAAGTGGGTATGTGATTCTTTTTTCAATGGGGTTCTTTTAGTTGATAATGGGAATTTTTTAATTAAAAAATGGACTGATTGTTCTTGGATTCATTTGATTCTCATTTCTCTGATTGAAAATGTTTTTGATCATTAGTTATGTTTTTGGTGATTTTGTGAAGTGGGTATGTGATTTTTTCATTGGGTCAATGTGAATATGGGTTATATCTTTTGGTCCAAAAATATTATCTTTTCTGCAATTTTAAACTTATCATGTGGAGTTATGAACTGGGTATTTCTTAGTTTCATTTTATTATTATTTTTATGATTGAATTTTTTTTTATCATCAATTATGTTTTTTTGTTTCAAACCCTTTATTCTTTGGGTGATTTTGTGATGTGGGTATGTGATTTTATCATTGGGGGGTTTTCTGTTTGATAATGTGTCAATGTGAATGTTGGGTTTTATCTTTTGGCCCAAAAATATGAATCTGCAATTTTGAACTTCTCATGTGGTGTTGTGAACTGGTGTTTCTTGGTTTCATTTATTATTATTTTTCTGATTGAAACTCTTTTTGATCAGTTATGGTTTTTGGTATAAAGTCATGATTTTCTGGGTGATTTTGTGAAGTGGATATGTGATTTTTTTTCATTGGGTCAATATGAATGTTGGGCTATATATTTTGGTCTAAAAATATAATCTTTTCTGCAATTTTGAACTTATCATGTGGAGTTATGAAATGAGTGTTTGTTGAATGTAAAAGTTTTTAAAATTAAGTAATCGACTGATTGTTTTTGGTTTTGTTTGATTATTCTTCCTCATATTAATATATATTTTTCTTATCATCAGTTATGTATCAATCCATTATTATTTGATTTTTTTTTCATTGGGGTTGTTCTGTTGATAATCGGTCAATGTGAATGTTGTGTTATCTCTTCTGGTCAAACAATATGATATTTTCTGCATTTTTGTTATCACGTGGAGTTATGAAATGGTTGTTTGCTGGATTTCACTATTTTTAGAATTAAATATTGGAATGATTGTTTTTTGTTTTTTATAACAAGTTACAAGTAAACCCCTAACTTCACCTCAAAAACCCCCAAAACTATGTCATTTTGAGGTGGTCCCTTAGTAAAACTGTTATTTTGGTCCGCACCTGATCGATCCTGCACACACACAAACAATGAAATATTGATTACCCGACAATAAATTGTATAGAAAACCCTGCCACCCTCAGTTGAGTAGCTAACAGTAACAACTTCAGCGCCTTCTTCCTTGAGAACGCTGAGAACTTGAGCCAACATGGGTTTTTCTAGCCCAGTTATCAAATTCACAACCAGAGTTAGAACATAAATATACATCTCTCCTCCTCAAATCATTTCTCCTCTCTTCTCTTCCACTGTATTTAAGATCAGAGTTGATTGAAGTGAGATGTGTTCTGTTAGCGTCCAATTTATTTCATTCAATTATTTTATTTTTCCATATATATAGGCAGTAGCTTAGTCAAAATTCTATTGTGAACATTTTCACTATTGTTTAGTTTTCCCCCCTTATAATTAGTGTTGCAAAAATAAATTCTATAGAAACCAGAAAATAGAGGGAATATGTACTCTACATACATAATATATGTTTTAATTTTTAATCATAATTATTATTCAAAAACTTTATTTTATTTTATTTTGGTTTGCCCACTAGTTGATTATTATAAACTAGATGAATGTGCTCTTATCTTAAGGATACTTTTGCTTAGTTTATTTGCATTGTAAAATTTATTAGGTTTTGAGTATTTGTTCTTTCTAATTTATTTTAATGTTATTGTGTGTATTATACAAATCTCACTTTGTTAATAGACTAATGATTTTAATTTATTACTTGAAGTGATTGAATTTGGATCTAATTTTACAGCACGCTGTAAACAAGTGGATAATAATCACAAGTGATAGTTATATAGATGTGAAACACGATAATAAATTTATTTATTTACTGTTATTCAATTGGGCCATAATTTTTTTGTAATTTTTTTATGCAGACAATGCTAAAATCTTTCACTGCTGAATTCTGGATTATTGATTGTGCATATAAAAAAGGAGTAAATTTTTCTCATTAAATTGTTGATAATGTAAATTTTTTACTATTACAGATTCTTGATTTTAATCATCTCCTTCCTTACTTTGTTATTTTTTCCGTTCACCCTTCAACATTTCCTTTTTATTTAAAATAATACAATTTAGAGAAAGTCGGCCACGCATCGCGTGGCCTTTATGCTAGTTAATACCATATATTGGAAGGATCATACA
Organism: Sambucus nigra; assembly: GCA_949130495.1. Lineage (NCBI taxonomy): Eukaryota > Viridiplantae > Streptophyta > Magnoliopsida > Dipsacales > Adoxaceae > Sambucus > Sambucus nigra. The sequence continues at coordinate 496,559,807 of OX422208.1, read as the reverse complement.
AGTTGAATATGCTCAAGTAATGTGTAGTCTAATTCATGCCATGACATGCATTAGACCCGATGTTGTATATTCCTTAGGGAAACTGAGTAGATATACCAGTTCCCCTAGTCAGATTCATTGGCACGGGTTTTATTGAATCTTGTAAAAGTATATGTAACCTCTTGTTGCCACACGTCACTGGAATTGTCTTTTTCCAGTTACAAAATATACTTTGAGTCTTGTCTTTGAGTTCGTTCCGACAAAGCGTCACATTCCCCGGAAATCTTCATCAATCTCATCCGGCATCATTCATGATCACGATTGTTTTTATTTTCACATAGGTTGAGGCAAACAGACTTCGAATAAACTTATACACTTTGTCATATTCAAATTATCTTTTTCCGTAAAATGAAATTTAATTTGTGTGCGTGGGTTGGTTTGGTTTTTGGTATATGGTGATATACGTATGCAAGTATACTCGTTACATAGAAAATCTACTTTATAGGTTGTATGCAATGCGTGTATCATGACTTTCATAGCTTTTATTTACCCTGACCAAGTCTGGGACTCACTGACCATTGGCTTCAGCGAAGCAGGACTTCGTGTCACTAAAGGAGAGTATTCGCTGGTCGCGTGCTCAATAAGAGTTTTTATTCCCAGGCGCCTTGTCCTCGTGACATCATTCGCCAACCATTCGCTTCGACGAAGTTGCTTCGCTGGTTGCAAGTTTTGTCTATAAAGTAGATATTTGTTAAAAATATCTTATTAGAATTTCCTCTTTGGCCTAAGCCAGTGGCTCCTATATCTTTACATTGTGATATCGAGTCGACATTAGCACATGCTTATAGCGAAGTGTACAATGGAAAGTCCATACATATTGGACTTAGCCATAGTTATGTCAAATAGTTATTTACCGATGGTTTAATAACTGTGGATTTTGTAAGATTTAGACAAAATTTGGCAGTTCCTCTTAGAAAAGGCCTTTCAAAAGAAATGGTGTTAAAAACATCAGTAAGGATGGGATTAAAACAAGTCTTGGATCACTCCGGGTGGAAACTCGTCTTGACACGTGATTCATGCCTCAAGTTCAATGAGTAAAGTACACCACAAGTCATGACGGCAAGCACTTAATTAATAATATATTATCTATCCCGAGGAATAAGTGATTGGTACCTGTAAAGTGTTGGAGGAGAGCATATGCTCATGATAGGCTTATAACATGTTTATGTGGAAGTGTTATAATTACGGACACTTACGATATGCGTACCTATATAAGTGCGAAAGTGGTGCCTCTTTCTATGCGACAAGGGCTTGCCCCTATAACGCTAATGAAGTCAAGATATTGACACAGGGCCATTAATGTATCATTAATAGTGTCACCACACACACACACACACACACACACACATATATATATATATATATATATATATATATATATATATATATATATAGAGAGAGAGAGAGAGAGAGAGAGAGAGAGAGAGAGAGAGAGAGAGAGAGAGAGAGAGAGAGAGAGATCACAAGTGGACTAAAAGAATGGACTTTTTAATGGACTTAACAAAAAACACTAATAACCAATTAATTTTAATTCTTATAATTTAATTGGTCCGCGCCAGCAGCACCTGACCAGAGACCTCACCTTCACCCCTACCCACCCCCCTACCCACCCCCACCCCCTACCCCATTGAGTCACAACTGCTGTTCCGATTTTAGCCCCGGGCTGTTACAATCAAACAAAGAAGAAAAATATAAAAACACCTTCTCTCTCTACTCTATTTGAAAGAACGAAAAAGAAGAAAAACTAACAGGTACATGACATAGGCTTTGTTTTCTTTTTCTTTTTTTTTTGGTTCCAATCTCAATGGTTTGGGTTTGTTGGCTATGGTCGTGGGAGGTATAAGGGGTTAAGGGCTGGTCCGGGTTGAGGACAGCAGGTGGGCAGCGGCTTGGCCGCTGGGTCTTGGTGGAATGGCTGCCGGCGAGGATTCTCTGGCCGGAGCAAGCTGTCCGGAGGTTTAAGGTTTGGTATTACAAGGTTGGGTCTCGTTTAAATGGCTCTCAAAATGACGTCTATTTTCTTCCTATTTTTTCATTTTATTTTATATTAACACAATAAATTATTGCTTTTTTATTGGGATTTATTTTTTGTAAAAAATCAATAAAGAAGTTGAATAGTTTGAGGAATGTGAAAAGTTCTGTGAAACCTTGTCCCATATTAGGAAAGATACCAAAAGTTCGTTTAGTATATAAAGGCATGTGTTGGATAAGTTATTACTTATTGTATGTAAAGTGCATTCTCATACCATGGACCCCCAACCACCATGACTCGTAACTCGCGTGCGTTCGCTGGCGCCATAGTGCGGTTTGAGGGCGCACTTGGCACTTAGCACGTTAGCCGTGGCTACTGGTCGGTGGGCTCAGTGCAAGATGTGTCTTTGTGTGGTCTGGTGCCTTATTATAGTGTGGTTTGAATCGGAATCTGGTTCGCGCCTTATTTTTTAAGTGACAGAAATTAGTGACGTTATTAAAATGTTACTTTAGGCAACAACTTGTCTATTGGGACATTAATAAAACGATACTGTTGACGCAACAGACATGTCTGTTAGATGAAAGCCCTTCTTTTAAGGCCATCTGTATGGAGAAAGGCTACAGTTGGATCTTCTCCTTTGAACTAAGTATGTTGACCCTTTCATGGGCCACTAACCATCCAAAAACCTTAGCTTTGAGAAGGCATTAAGAACCTACAGATATGTGCAAAACTCAAATTCTTGTTAGCCAAGGAAAATAACATGTTAAAACACAAGATAGACTTTTACCTAACATGCTCGGAATCCATTTTTTTATTAGATCCGGGGGAAGTTTGCGATCCTTCACCTTGTAAATTTGGTAAAAAAACTGAAGTCGCCAAAAGAAGGGATTGTAAACAAGCGACTAAGCTAATGTTATGAAGGAATCGTAACTACCCAAATCACAAGGTACCGAAGAGGGGATCAATGAGTTATAACAAAGATAATGAAAATATGATTTAGAAGAGAACCCTTGATTGGTTAAATTGAATTGATTTGAATGCATTAGCCCTTCGGATTTTATCACTTACCCAACGTTAATTTTCTCCCTCATATTTAAGATAGCTCTAGTGGTACACAGTTTAGTCTCTTGATATATTTGATTTCCTACAGAAATCAGTTAATTTGTTATTGAACCTTTTGCTTAAAAACTTGTGTGTATAGTTGTGCTCGTGGCAGCCCAAAACGACAGATCTTGTATGAAAAAGCTGGACATTTTCAGGTGCTTTCCTCTTTCTTCCTCTTAAGAATGTGCCTTTCTCTTATATATATATATATATATATTATGTATATTAATTTTCGGTTCTTGGCAATAAATAGTAAGAGGATCTTCATATTTTTATTATTGACAGGTACCTTATCTAGAAGATTCAAATACTGGGGTGCAAATGTTCGAGAGTGCAGAAATCGTAGATTATTTAAGATCAGCATATGCTCTGTGAGATGTGAGGCTATTCAATACCTTTTGCGGTTTTTATCACTTCATTTGTGTATAGATTGTCATGCTATATTCTTTTTCCTATAAACATATCAATGTGAACATTTTTACCATAGAAAAAAAAAAATACTGTGCATGCATAATTGTATTTAACACTTCCTTTCTGTAGAATGAGGAGCCTTACCTTAGTGTAGGTGTACACAAGGAAGCGATTTGCATGAATTATGATCGCATAATAGATCTGTATTATTAATCTTCTCATAACATGTTTGACCTTTTTCGTCATTGGTTTCTACATGACCCTTTTTCCTTAGTTGACTAATTCTAGCCCCCCGGCTATTACATTCTAAGTTCAAGACTGGCTGGGACAATTCATATTGTCTCAGTGCTCTGATCTCCACTATGGTTGCATGATTGTATAGAGCATACTTAAATGTCCCTTGCTTTAAACCCGAAATTGCATGTGGGGTTTACATAGGGGATCTTATCATTTGGAACCATATGCTTGGATGGATACTTTCATATTTTTATTTTCCGAAATTAGGCCCATTTCTGCCAACACCAACACATTTCAGAGAAAGTTAAGGAAGTTGCTATTGAAAACAAAATCTGAAAACTATAGCCAAATGATTTTGAAGAAACCAAAAATGAACACCGACAAAAAAATGTTGAGAATAAAATATTCCACGTTTTGAGAATCGTAGCCTTGCCCCACTTGCCCCACAATATAAGAGATCCCGAGCCCTCTTCACCTTTTATTTTTTAATATTTTTTTTCTGAAGAAGAGTAATAAGACCCCCAAAATATTTATTAATAATGAATTGAGGAGAATTGAAATAGCTTCTCTTGGTGGGGGTGGCTTACAAAAACAATAGAGAGGGGAACAAAATACCTTACTTTTCAAACTGGGCAAAAACAAATCCAAAGAATAAAAAAGAGGGTTTAGCTTTATGAAACATCTCAATCTTTAAAGAGTTGCAGAAAATGAAGCTTAAGGAACACAGGATCAAAATAAAGAGTAAACTGTTTCTGCAATTATAGATGGACAGTATTGCAACAGAGAATGGTGAGTTTTTTTTTGTATGTTTATACTTTAGAGTTTGTTTTAACTTTTAATCAAACTTTTCTATTGGGTTTTTTTCCAAGAGAGTTGTGAAAAAGGAAAAATGGGAGTCATGTTCCATGAAGAAGAATTTAGATAGTCAAGGGGATTTGATATGCAATGTTAGGAATGCTATCTATGGGTAGATCTAATATGTGGTTGAATTGGTTTATTCACAATGAAAAAAGATTAACGACGGCTGGTTGGATAATAGATTAGGTCTTTTCCACTGAAGCTATGTGGGAAGACACAATAAATAAAAGTTGAGAGAGAGACTTGGTTAATAAACTTTTTATCTATATGACACCAGTTTGAAAGATTTTGTATCTCCAGAAAGCTGTCAGTAGAACTACAAAATTATGCTCTCTTGTCCTCACATAGCGGCCACTTGATGCACGTGGCCTCTGTAACCGAAGACAAAAAGGGAACACCCTTATTTATTTCTTAATTTTAGTTTTGGTTTTATACGATTATACGAATTTTCTTTTTATTTAGGTAATCAATCAAGGTAATTGATTGTTGTACTTTTTTTTTTTTGGTTTTCTTTTATAGTTGGTAAGTCCTATTAAGAGTCTCTGTGAGCAAGTATTGTAAGCTTATAACCGGAGACTCCTTGCTCAACCGTAATCAACTTCTCATCAGTTTTATATACAAAAAGATTGGGTTTGCGAGATTTTTGTGATTAATCGAGAAGTCCTTCGGACTTGTGTTTGTGTAGATTTTCACACCCGAGTCTACATGAAATTGGTATTAGAGCACAAGACATTTTAATGTTCGTGCAAATGAACCATATGGTGAAAATTGATACCACAATAAGGATGATGGCGCTCATATGGTACCCCCTGTAGTGGCAATGTGCATGTTGACAGTTGAAGGAACTTAGAAGTCGCTAGGACAGGCGAGAGGCAGTCATAAGTAATGGACTGCAGAGATGGAGGTGAATTGGCAGTAGCCACAACAAAAGGTTGTTATGTCGACCATGGAGCTGAGACGGAGGGGTGGGGAGATGAAGTTACAGTCATCGGGGGCGGCATGCGATTCTCGTAGAGTATGGGAGGCAGTGTTGCCCAAGAATTTGGGTTGACTTGTCAAAGATTGCGAGTATGGCTCTAGGGGTGTGCCATGCATAATGGGAGGCCATGAATTGAAGCTTTTTGAATCTTATTTTAAATATGAGTTCTATTTTATTCAATTAGGGTGTGTTTGATAGGGCTTTCATGTCACGGTAAATGCCAAAAAAGGTAGCAAAGGATGTTTTGCCTACTTTTATGTGTCCCCGATAGCCAATATTTGCCATAATTTTTTTTCCACGTAACATGCCATTTGCCATTCTTTCTCATCTTTTTGTGGAAAATTTTGCCTTGCTCATACCAGAGAAAAATTTTCCACCTAAGATTTACCCAATTTTGTTTTTGTTAAAATAAACTTTATTTTTTATTTTGTTAAAGTCAATGGTTTGTATTTATATCAGATTTTTTTAGACGTACAGTTTTAACTGTTTTTTAACATTTTTGTATTCAAAACAGTAAAAAGTAATGGTACAAACAGTTAAAAAAAGTCATTAAATAGTTTTTTTAAAAATATTTTTTACATTTAAAAAAACTGTTAACAGCTGTTTAGTTTTAAAAAAAAAATAGTTTTTTTTATACAGTTAAAAATACAAACTGTAGATTTTTTTTATTTAAAAAAAACTGTTCAGTTTTTTTTTCTTTTTATTCAAAACAGTTAAGAAATTTTTTTCATAATTAAAAACAGGTAAAAATTGCTTACAATTTTTTAATATTAGAAAACAATTAAAAAATTAAGGTACAATTTTTTTAATTTCATAACGTACAGTTAAAAAGTAAATTTTTTTTTATAAAAGAAATACAGTTTTTATAAATTAAAAAAAAACATTTAGAACAATTATATATTAGAAACAATATTTTTCCAACTTTTTAATCATTTAAAAGCATGAATTGTTACCCGAAAAGTTAATGCTATCAAATAGCTTCACCTGAAAAATTATAAGATTTGGCATGGAAAAATCTATCGCTAAAACCATTTGCTCCCTTTGGTACCATACGGACCGTCAGATTACTTTCCTTTTTTGTTTATTACTCAGTGAAAGTATTTGAGTAATTAATCAAGGTAATTGATTGATTAAGAGGGATTCTTTTAAAATCAAAATATGAGTCTTTGTGAGCAGTATTAGATTTAGCTTTTCATTATTAGTAAAATACTGAAGAGTTTGTTTTGGAAGGCCTAGTTCAGAAGCCATTGGGATGTTCTTGGGTGCATTATCATATGAGCATAATTCGGAGTATATCCGAGTTGGCGTACCTTACATTACATTATATACATAAAAGAATAGTTATATCTATTTTGAAGCTCAGTAGAAAAGAGTTGTCAACAGGTTGGTTTAGCCACTTTGGTGGAAGGGCAGGCCAATGAGGCAACCGCCTTGGGCCCCAAATCTGATATAAAAATATAGGCCCTAAATATTGTATAGATGTGTATTATATAAGTTTCTAAAAATAGGCCCAAACCCAAAATATAAACTTAAAATCCACCCACCAACAACTAACCCTTCATCTCCACTTGCTCATTCATTACACTCATTTAAGAATTGAAAAAAACGAATCTCACCCCATCCAAGACCAACTTTCCAAATTCCATCCAACTTTTAACCATTTAAACTCTCTTTCATTATCTCTAAAAAAATCAACCCTCTTTTAAATGCTTACAATACTCTCAAGTTTCAGCGCAAAAAATTCAGAGGTTTGTATTTTTTTTATTCACCCTCTCTCATTATCTCATGTTAATTTTTTAGATTGAAATCTTCATTGTTGTTAAATATAAATGTTATTTTTTATTAATTTATTGAACACTTGTAAAATGATGTTAATTTTTTTGTTAAGTTATTCTTGTTCGTATTTTTTTTAAATCCAGAAATATAAATGTCGTTTTTTTACTAATATGTTAAACTCTTTTATTAATTTTTTTAAAGGTTGTCATTTTACTAATCTAAGATTTAAAGTGTATATAAAGCTATCTCTTCTTGTTGTCATTTTTTACCTCTTCTTGTTGTCATTTTGTTAAGTTTTTGTTGCCCTTTTTTTTATTAATCTGTCATTTTTTAATTATAATTATTGTTGTTAATTTTTGCATTTAAATGTTGTTTTTTATATTTTTGAATTTAAATGTTGTTCTTGTTGTCATTTTTTTTAATATTTTAAACACTTAGATTAGTACAAACAACATTTATATTTAAAGATTTAAATGATGTAGTTTAAAAGTGAATAGAAAGTTATATGTTCTTGTTATCATTTTTTTTTGTTAATATGTCATTTTTTTTAATTATAGTTTTTAGTGTTAATTTTTTTTGTTAAGTTCTTGTTATTAATCTTGTTGCTCCTTTTAATCTGCTAGTAATTTTTTTATTCTATCAGCAAAACAGGTTCCATTGTTCCTTTATTTTTTTGTGGTCGAAAATTTTTAGATTGATTGTTGGGTTGTTGTGTATTCTATTTTGTTCTTTTCTTGTTAGCTTGTAAAAATACATATTATACTTTTCGGAAATTTTTTTTATATAAAGGGCCTCATTTTACAAGTTAGCCTTGAGCCCTAAAATCTTCGGGGCCGGCCCTAGTGGAAGGTGGGGACTGTTGCATGTTATGGTGCTTGTCTAATTCTAACCACATCCTCATCTTTTCATAAAGGCAAAGTGTTTCTGTACAATCCAAAAAAATAAGCAGCACTCTTTCATTTGGAAGATCTTGATGGTGGGTAAAGGTATCTGATTCCTGCATATTAAAGTGCCTAGGCCTAACTGATGAAAATGGCGTTGATGGCAACAACCACAATTTTTTCTTAATTATTTATTAAATCTTTCCCCTTCACATCCACTCCTCAATGCATGATTAGTAACCTACATAAACACAAAATGGAGCTACAACGCCGAAAGTTGGAGAATATAGCTTTATGGCAGGATATACTTTAAGGTTGACCATAGCCAATATAGGCCTTGAGAAACTCTCCTTTGATCTTATGACGGCATCTTCCAAAAGTCGGATCTCTTAAAACTTGGGAATCTATATCATTCCTAATTAAAATAATCGTTTATTTATTTATTGGGTTAATTACATTTGCTGCCCTGAACTTTACCCCCTATACACGTGCGTGCGCGCACACACGATCTATACACGAAATCGGTCCAGATTTGAGATTTTTAGTTTGGAGTTTTGTTCGGAGGTATATGGTTTCAATCTTCCGAATTTGCTTTTTTGGGGGTGGCGGAGGTGGGGGAAGAGGGGGGGGGGGGGGGGGGGAGATTTTTTGGAAATTGTTGGTTTTAATCCAAATTTCGGGTTTCTTTTCGAGATTGCTGGTTTGAATTAAGATTTCGTTTTTTTTGTGTGGAGATTATTGGGTTTTTTTAGAATGTTGGTTTGAATACAAATTTTTAGATTTTTTTTCCCGGGAGAATGTTTTTTTTTTAAAGATTGTTGCTTTGAATCCAAATTTTTGTATTTTTTTTTTCCGGAGATTGTTGTTTGAATCCAAAATTTCATATTTGGGTTTTTTGGGGAGAATTTTTCATTATTTTTTTCTGGGAAGGGGGTTGTTTGTAGATTAGTTGTTCTAAAATTTCTAGTAAATCGTTTTAAATATATATTTTGTCACTTCTAGATTTTTGTTAATGTATGTTCAGTATTGTATTGAGTTTTAATATGTATTTACTATTTTTCCAAACTTTTCTAATTCTTTTTATGTATTATTTAAGTTTTAAATATTTCTATTTTTTTTATGTATTTTCAAAAAATCTCACATGTATTTAGTAATTTAAAGATTTTTTAAAATATTTTCTTTAATTTTATGATTTTTTAAATATATTTTGTGTCACTTCCAAATTTTAGAAGTATTTTCAATAGTTTTCTAATTTTTAATTTGTATTTAGTAATTTTGCAGATTTGGTAATTATTTTTCTGTAATTTTTTGAATTTTGAAATATATATTTGTCATTTCTAGATTTTTAAAAGTATTTTCAATATTTTCCAAATTCTTTTTCCATATTTTTTGAATTTTTAAAATTATTTTTCAATAAATATTAGAGTTTTAAATATATTTTTTAATCTTCAAATATTTTAACTATATTTTTAAATTTTTTCTAGATTTTTCAAAACTTCAATTTTTTTTTTGTAAATTATATACTATGAAAAATTTAAAATGCCCTTTATATTGAAATTGACAAAAATACCGTCATATGTATGGCACATGATCACATTTTCGTCCAAATTTTTAACACCATTAGGGTTTTGGGGTTACTTGAAGTCGTTTTCAAAGTTTAGGGGATTAAGTTATAGAAAATAAAAGTTCAGGTGGTGAAGTGAACATGAGGTGTATGAATAATGATATGCTTATCGATAGGAGTGTGCAAGATTTAAATCAAACCGATGAAACCGACAGATCCAATCCTAACCAATCTAATTCAATTAATAAACCGATCTAAATTGGATCGGATTGGATTTGATTTTTGAAAAACCAATCTTAATTGGATCGGTTCAGTTTTGTATATGCAAGAACATACATTAATTAATATTTATAATATATATATTTATAAATTAATGGTCACACACACACACACACACACACACACACACACATAAACGTTCATATATTGGGTAAAACTACGATATTATGCCATATCTTGTTTTATTTCCCCTATGTTTATGATAAGTGGAAAACAAGTTTTTTTGTTGTGTCATGTCATGTTATATCTGGCGTTTTATTCGGGTCGTTTTCTATTTGGTAAAAAAACAAAGAACTCGTGGCGTGTTTTAATTTTTTGGTAAAAAAAGATCGTGTGTCTGTCATGTTAGTGTTAGGTAAACAAAATAAAATTGTGTGGTGTCGCGTTTTAATTGGATTGTGTTTGGAACAAAAATAAGATTTCGTGTCGTGTCGCTTTTATTTGAGTTGTGTTCATGTTAGGTAAAAAAAAAATTCATGTTGTGACATGGCGTGTCGTGTTATAATTAATTCATGTTTGATAAAAAAAAAGACTTTATGTTGTGTCCCCTTTATTTGGGTCGTTCATGTTTGTTAACAAAAATAATTTCGTGTCGTGTTGTGTCATGTCTTAATTGGGATGCGTTCTTGTTGATTAAAAAATATAGTGTCATATCGTGTTCCTTTTTTTTCGTGTCAGTGTCGGTTAAAAAAATAAGATTGCACATCACGTTGCATTGTAATCGCGTCACGTTCGTTTTTGATAAAAAAATATGAATATTTGTCGTATTGTGTCATTATTTGAATTGTGTCCGTGTTACGTAAATAAATTGGGTTATATAACGTTTTTTGTCCCTAAACATAATACCCACTAAATATTAATCATGTAATGTGATTAATTTAAACATTTAATAATATTTCATTATCTCTTCCTCCCCCCAAACAAAAAAATGTATATGCATTTGTATTAGTCTAAAGAAAAGTAGAAAAGGGTGGCTAAAGTCAAATAATGGTGGCTAAAGTCAAATAATAATAACTACATGGTAGGTAAGATCAAAATACCCCATTTTAAAGTTGTAATAAGTCTAATAATTGCCATGACCGTCTCCAACCGCCCTTCTTCATTTCCTTAGAAAATGACACATATTCCATGAAATTGTTAACCATCACTTTAGAAGAATTACAACTAAGACAAAATTATATGAGATCGCATGCAAATATTCCACATTGGACTAAATACTTACAAATTAGATTGCTATTATAAAAGTGGAGGCATCAAATATATGTGGATACCCATAATACACTCTAAAGTTAGAAGAACGATAATATCATACCAGAAGCATAAAGTGTCACGCATCTGAGTTGGAATCACGACAATGCCATGCTATGAGCATGAGGTGCCGAGCATGCAAAATAAAAGCACAACACATCAAAACTACATGCATGACAAAACAAAGCCAGTTGCTGACTCACCATGCTGACACACAAGTTTGTGTTTAACCTATAAATACTCCCTTTTGTTTGTACTTTGAAATATACTTGTAAAATCAATACAATATAACGTTGAAGATTCTGATCGATATTTGTGTTCAAGTTCCATTTTATTCAAAACGTTATTAACATGATTTTGCTAGTTCATTGATCTTCTACACCACTGCTAAAATCATATTCGTCCTTCATTTCAACTACAGTTGGTAACGTTTATTTTATTGGATAAATTTATTATACATAATTTATTGGTTCTACCATATTCGTATTTTATTTAACGAGAAACGTATATGAATGAGCTACATCTTTTTCTACAAACATACTATATATTTTTCTTTATTATACCAAAGTATACTAATTCTAAATCAAAACTTATTGTTTTGTAACTCAAATAGTTTATTTCTATGTAGAGTCTTACAGAGCTTGATTTTACTGCGTTGGACATATCTGAAAATAATTATCTTTCATGGATTACGGATGCTGAAATTCATCTTGAAGCTATGAATTTGGGATCCACCGTTAATGTAAAAATAACGTGTCCATTCAGGACCATGCTGAAGCCATGATATTTTTACGCCACCATATCCACAAAGGATTAAAAAGTGAATGTCTCATGGTTAAGGACCCACACATCCTTTGGACTAGGGGATATTTGTGGTCTTATTCACCATCAGTGAAGACCATTAAAATATTTGATGGTCCTTATAGATGCACTGTAAGATGGTCACATGTTTCTTTACTTTCAACTCACAATGTTGCATTTGCGTGCTTCCCTGCTCAAATGATCAAATTATAATCACACTTTCCACAAGTCAATTCTCTTTGATGGTGCAGGTGAATTTACATCCTGTACTTTTGATGACTATTGTTTGTCTATATGAAATAATGTTGAGCACTTAGTTGCTCATGTCCACACCCAAAATAGTTTAGAAGAATCTTTTATTAAGCGTCTCTAATTGATTGCTCGACCTATGCTTATGAAACCCAAATTACTCGTGTCTTCCTATGGACCTTCCATATTGCATGCTGCAATATTGGTTCGTCTCCGACCAACTTCTTATCATCAATGCTCACCTTTTCAATATCTATTGGTCAATGAACAAAATATTGCCCACTTACTGACTTTTTGATGTGTTGTTCAAGTCCCTTTTATACCCCTCAATGCACTAATATGAGTCCACAACGTCGATTAGGCATTTATGTTGGTTTTGATTCACCTACTGTCATTAGATATCTTGAATCTTTAATCGATGATGTTTTTACCTCACGCTTTGTGGATTGCCATTTTGACGAGTTAATTTTTTCGCCGTTAGAGGGAGAGAATAAGCAATTATAATATAATGGCGTGAACTGCATGAACTTACTTGGAATACTCCAAATTTGTGTCATCTTAATCTATGCACTTCTCAGTGTGAAACAAAAGTGCATAGGATTACTCATCTCCAGAAGATTGCAAATCAATTGTCTGATGCATTAAAAGTAACTAGATAACATATACTAGCTGCAAATGCTTCTGCTCATATTGATATTTCAGTTGAAAAAACCTATGTGTATGGCAACAACTGAATAAACTAAGACTTTCTTGAAGCGTGGGCGTCTAGTTGGTTCAAAAGATTCAGTTCCTCGCAAGAATCGAACAAAAGGGAAAACTAGAACCCTCGAAGAGATTATAAAAAGAAATTCTACAATAACTCCAAAAGAAGAACATGTCCTTGAAGAGACACAAGCCCCTAATGAGGTAGAGGTACCTAATAAAAAAGTTCTATAAATTATGCATGAACTAGAGAATTGTGGAATCGTAAAGAAATTATCATTGATGATATATTTTCCTTTACTGTAGCTACTGAAATTATGAAAAATGATGATATCGAACCTCATTCTCTGAATAAATGTCGATAAAAGATATGATTGGACAAAATGTAACTTTTAAATTCAAGAAGAATTAGATTCACCTGCAAGACGATAAGTCCTTGGACCGCAGTCTAAACACCTAAAAATATAAACCTTATAGGTTACAAATAGGTGTTTGTAAGAAAATGTAATGACGAAGATGAGGTTATACAAATCATGACTTGTTGCACAAGGTTTGTCGTAGAGACCTGGGATTGATTATGAAGAAACATACTAACCAGTAATGGATGCAATTACATTGGGATATTTAATTAGTCCGGAAGTATGAAAAAGACTCGACATGCATTTAATGGACATGGTAACAACATATCTATACGAAAATTTAGATACAAAAATCTATATAAAATTCTTTGAAGGATTTAAATTGCCAGAAGAAAAACCACATAGTGTGTACTCAATTAAGCTTAAGAGGTCATTATATTGATTGAAACAATCTAGAAGAATGTGATATAATCGCCTTAGTGAGTACTTAGTGAAAGAAGGTATATTAACAATCCTATATGTCCTCGTGTATTTATTAGGAAATATGAGTATGGATTTGTTATCATTGTAGTATCTGTCAATGATATAAATCTAATTTGTAATTTATAAGATCTTATAAAAGCTTATGAATATTTGAAGAAAGAATTTGAAATGAAAGATCTCGGGAATACAAGATATTCTCTCAGTCTGCAAATCGAACAGAGCTCAAGTGGAGTCTTAATCTATCAAGCAAATTATACTGAAAAAGTCCTTGAGTGCTTTAATATGGATAAATGTCATACATTGAGTTCTCCAATACTTGTCTGGTCACTTGACACTATAAAAGATCCTTGTTGTTCGGAAGAAGAAGGTGAAATAATTCTTGGTCCTGAAGTGCCATATCTCAGTGCTATTGGTACCCATTTATGTTTGGCACAATATACTAGACCTATATTGAATTTTTGATTAATTTATTAGCCAGGTTTAGTTCAGAACCAACTCAAAGACATTGGAATGGTATCAAGAACATTATGAGATACCTTCGAGGAACAGTTAATACGGGATTATTCTACCTAAGGGAATCATATCAGCATCCTCAGTTGAAAGGATATGCAAATCTTGGATACCTTTTTGATCATCAGAAAGCTTGTTAATAGACATGTATGTATGTATTTATATGTGGTAATGCTGTAATCTCTTGGCAATCTATAAAGCAGACATAGTGGCTACATTATCCAACCCCTCAAACATACTTCCACTCCAAGGAGCAAGTCATGAATGTGTTTAGTTGAGATCTATAATCCACCACATGATAAGTACATGCAGACTGCCTTCAGTTACAGATATTCCAATAATAGTATATGAAAACAATGTTGCTTGTATTTTCCAAATTAAAGGAGGATATATCAAGGGTGACACGACAAAACACATTTCACTAAAGTTCTTCTACACACATGAGCTCCAGAGGAGTCATGTAATTGATATTTAGCAAATTCGTTCAAATGATAACCTTGCTTATTTATTCACTAAATCATTACATCAAAATTCGAGAAATTGGTATATGGTATCGACATGCGACTAGTATTTAATCAATCTTCTTAAACCGATGGTAGTTTTCATAAGGGGAGTATCAATTATTTTGTACATTATGCACACTATACTCTTTTTCCTTTGCCTAGGTTTTGTCCCACTGAGTTTTTTAGCAAGGTTTTAATGAGGTAGTATATAACGCATAATGATCAATATTTTTGGGTATCGAAGGGGGAAGTGTTATAAATGTGGAGGTATCAATTGTATGTGGATACCCATAATACACTTTAAAGCTAAAAGCACGAAAATATCATACCAAAATCATGAGGTGGTAAGCATCTGGGTTGTAAGCATGACAATGCCATGATATAAGCATGAGGTGTCGATCATGCAAAATATAAGCACGAAAATATAAATATGCAAGCACGACACATCAAAGAAATAAACACAACAAAGAAAAGCTAGCTATTGACTCACCATGTTGACACACCAACTTATGTTTACCTGTAAATACTCCCGCTTATTTATACTTTGAATTATAATTGTGAAATCAATACAATACAATCTTGAAGATTCTTATCCATATTAGTGTTCAATTTCCATTTCATTCAGTAATTGCGTTAAAGTGATTTGCATTTTTTTCCTTTTTATTTGGTTTAACCGAGTAGAACCAGTCACTTTTTATTGTTCAAGTATGGGGACATTATAGGTCTCAGCCTTCGGTTAATGGTTTTAAAATCAGGATGTTCCTGTTGTTCTCGAATTTGATGAACAAATTGTTGGAGCTTTGTGTGTGTAAATGTATGAAACCAAGAGTAGACATTTTATGACAATGGGGCCCACATGTTTTGACTTGAAAATTAAAAAGTGCTCCTAACTTATACATTATAAGTCCCACTTTGGTTAAAAAGGAAACACTGGTGTAGTATATCTACACTTGTGCTACACTAATGGGAAAGCCCTTTGTGCATTAGAATTTTGTGTATATTAGGTCGAATAACTTATTGGGACAAAGCCCACTCGCGTGCATGGGCATCTGTTCGACCGACTCGTGCTCGGGTCTTGGGCTTGGGCTGACTGTGATTTAATTTTTTAGGAAAAAGTTATTTTATTTTTTGAATAAAAATTCTAAACGAAATCTGCTTAAAGAGAGTGATCTATCCGTGACGTAAGCTTATTTTTATTATTTTGTGATTGATAATTTTCATTATTACGGTAAATCCGTTCATATTATTTCTATTCTGCAACAGTACCTACCATATTGAATTATGTTTTATTTTTTTATTAGATGACACATCTAGGGCGAGGGTATAAATTTTGTCAATTTTTTTTTCACATTTTGTTCTTCATTTTTAAAGAAAAGGGGCTTATTAATAATATTAGGGGTCACTTAACCTTTGGCTCCCGTTAATTATGGTGTATATTACTTTGGGTACCAAAATTTAATGTAATATTACTTAAGGTACCATTTTCACTTTTTATGATGCATTTTGGGAAAAAAAGTCTCGCAAAAAGTAAAAAAGTTACAAAAATGCAACGCAAGAAGAGAGAGAACCTATTTTCAAAGCTTAAAAAGGGATTTTGAAGATAGTGAAGAAATCTTGTATCCCAAGGCAATTAGAAAGGAAGATTGGAGCAGGAAACAATCAATCATCAACAAAGGACCAAGAAATTAGATCAATCAATCTAAGGCAAGTGTTTATTTCAAATTAAATTGATGTTATAATACCCATGTGTAAGGTTTTTATGAATAAATTGATTTTATGGAAAAATCTTTGATGAAAAGTATCAATTGGTCACATGTTTGGGTAGAATTGCATGTTGCTGGTGTTTAGATCTATAGAGAATCATAAATCAGAGGAGTTTTTCTTGTTACTACGGATTTTAATCTGGGTTTAAATTGAATGAAATGGATGAACACAAAATTAGAGTTATAAAAGAGTTTTGGGGGTCGATTCATTCTTGATTGATTTTGGTGAAGTGTTAATGTGTTTGAAACATTAGAAATCATCCTAACTCATGTAGAAAAAGTTAGGAATAATCAGATGTTTATTTGGTGAAGAATTTTATGGTTTGGGTGAATCATATGGTGTAAACTCTGCTGCGAAACACAAAGTAGAAATTATAAAAAAAATGAACCTGTTCGATCCTAGGAAAGGGCGAATCAGTTCGATTTCCAGAATTTTTGAAATGTCCTCTTTTGACTAGTATTCCTAATTAGAGGTGGTGAACAAACTTTAGGACCTTGTGAAAATAATATTGTGTGACTTATTATTTTATAGCAGGCCTATGATGGGAGTACGACTTTGTCTTAGAGAGAGAATTAAGACGAGAATAGGATTGGTTGGAGAAATTCGTAATTAATGTAAGAGATGGATAAAGAATTAGGAGAATCTATTGAAACTATGTATATCAGTAGGGTAAGATTGGTAACTACTGAATTTATATAATAAAGGGGTAATTACGACCCTAGAGTTGTGTGAACACTCCTATATATACAATAGTGAGAAGAAATCGTAAAGCAAATAGTACGATGAGTATGAGAGAGATATATACAATGTACTAACATGTATGATGGGGTAGTGTGAGTACCTATTGGTACATATTACTACTTAGGTTGTGTGAATACCTAAAGTATACTATATATAGATATTGGTGATTGAGGTATGATTCCGAGCCAAGAGATATAAATCACTATTGGTGATTGAGGTAGGATTACGAGCCAATGACCCCTAAAATGTGATACAGGGAGGTAATTATATGGTATATTTTTATAGTATATATTGTGTGAAATATATATATATATATATATATATATATATATACATAAAGTGTGCTTAATTCTGTATTGGGGTCGATAATTATCCTGACCAATACATGGAAGCTCGATTTGGGGTCGATGATCATCCGAACCAAATCAAAGATGAAAGATATTGGGTCGCGGAGTATCCGAACCAATATACATATGCATAACATTTACCTTGGGGTCGAAGGATATCCAGACCAATGTAAATGATATGATGTTTGGGTTCGATGATTATTCGAACCAATATCCTTATAGTATATATTATGTGTGAAATATATACTTCATGATATTCTACTTATGTGCGAAAGTAGACTTGTAGATGATATACATATAGATATATATCTAAATGATAAATTAAGTAGAGAGAAACTTAATTTCACGATATTCTACTTAGGTGTGAGAGTAGACTTAATTTCACGAGACATCTTGGGTATGATAGATAGGTGGACTAAGTATAAGAACGTTAGGTGTGCACATTAAATGAAAGGTGAGGAAACTCAAGGGAATGTGCGTGAACCTAACATGTGTAATCAATAATCGATTTTAATTGCGATAAATTACGTGCTAAATATTTTCAAAAATGTTTTGAGTAGTAACTCTTGCTATAAAAATATTTTCAAAACCTTTTAGGAGTTTATCTACAGGGATGCCATGCTTGATGGTTTCATTCCAGGGACTCAGAGCTGTAGCACTGTGGATGCTGACAGGAGTTTGAGTAGCCGATTCTTTCATTCAGATCTAGCATAGGATCTCACTCTTGTATATCATGTTTGGACATGTGGTCCGTTGTCGGTATTATGGTTTTAGTTTTTTATTAGTTTACCTTGCACTTTAGACTTGGTTTTGGTTATTTTTGCCAGTGGTTTATTCGGCATAACTTTTTTCGTTTATATATATCACGTTGGTTTAGACTCTAGTATATTGTGAATGTTGTTTTAGTTTTCGAACTAGTTATTTATCCTGTTTAATTGAAAGATAAAATTTGATACCGTGTCTTTTGAATACTAGGTGGTTAGCAAGTCTTAAAAAGTTTTCGACAGTGATGCTTATATTGAAACATATGAGATTCTTGTGTAATTTGATGTAGAACTGATCACCCAGTATTTTATTAGGTGGGGTGTCACACTAGCTCCCAAATGGGGGATATTGGTATGCTCGACAATCGACTTGGTATCAATACCAAAGTTGGGAATCCTTTGGGACCTTTATGACCCCCAAAGCATTCAACCAACCATGCTTATATTCTAATTCTTTGGCTTAATCTAGCCTAAGAGGGGCATCTATCCACCCCTCATCATAACCAACAGACCTATCTTAAAGAGATATCAAGACTTAATGATACCGTGACTTAGCCCCATATTGATCACTCCATCCCTCTGTAGGTCTTCCTTGTCTTAAACTAACTATTTTATTAAGGAGTTATTCTTATCTTACAAGAGTAGCCAACGTAGCCAATGTGCTTGACATCATCTTTCATCTTGGCAACTAAGACGGATTGTTCTTTGTAAGACTTGGTCATTTTCTGGAGAGATTTTCGAGCATAAATGAAAGCATGGCGACCTTGATCATTAGCTCCTCGACCAAGGATAGTATCTAGGTCACCAGGAAAGGAAATAAACTATGCTGATACATTGCCATTCTATAAGAATAAAAGGAAATTACTTAGCAACAAGAAGATATAAAGTTATACACTGGGTAAATATTTCATTAAATTAAAATAGGGTAAGGCCCTTACAAACAAACGAGAACAATAAACATACAAGGATTCTCAAGATAACTAATCCTAACTAGATTTGGGATTCCATTTCTTTCACATGCCCTTGCATTTCTAGAACTTTTCCCTGATCAACCCCAGAGGTTCCTTGGTTGATAGCTGTCTCTGTCCGACTAGCTTCCACTTATCTTGATGGGGAACCTTGATCGTGCTCCCGCAAAAGTTTGGATTTAGCTGGGACATTGGTCTTCACCAAAGCAACATCCCCACCCTTCTTGAAATTCGACTTTTGAATCAAAGATAGTTGTTGTTTGGCTTAGGAGAAATCCTCCACGTATCCAGTCTCATAACCCTTTTTCTTAGTAGCAGCAAGAACATGCGGTTGATCTTCTTGGGCTTTCTTCATCTCATCACGCTTGACCAACAGTTAATCGAGCTTGACCAAAAGTTGGTCGCGCTCAACTTTCAACTGGTCACACATGACCTTTAGCTTGTTATGCCCATCCTGAAGCTCATCCATCGCCAAGTTGGTGGATTTCTTTTCTTCCTTATATGCCTTTTGGGTAGTATCAAGAGCCTCCATGGACTTTTCCAAGACCCTTTTTAGGTCATTGATGACCTTGGACTGATTGGAGTGTTTTTCTAGAGTGGCGACGAAGTTCGCTACTAACTGCAAAAGAAGAAAGAGGATTATGACAAGTTTAATAATCCTGGAAAAACAAAGGAATAAAAACTGAGAAAATGTTATGTTTACAAGGTATGACTCCTGATCAGTGTTTGAAGAAAGATGATCGTGGGTCACCTTGTTAACTTGCTCACGGTCAAGGGTCAGCTTGTTAACTGCCCCCTAAATAGGCCAGGGTCTAAAGATGTATCTTGGTCACCGACATTACCTGGTGTCCCTTCCACATGTTTGAGGCATCTCTCTTTTGGGGAGGAATAATAGCGATAAAAGAAGAAGTGGTCTTATCCTTCTTATTCTTCTCTCGAATGGGGGAATCCATCAGAAAAACTGGCATAGAAGGCCCCCCAAATTCCTTCTTCTTAGGAAGCTTGGACTTAGGGGAAGTCGTCATATCATCCCCATCAACCAAAAGAATCCTCTCTTTTGGAGCCATCACTTCTTCCTCGATGACCGTGATAGTATCTATGTTTGAAGACCCGAAAGAGGAGAAATTAGAAGACCCCTCACTCGCCAAACGAATGGTAACGCCAGGGATTGAGCCCAAAAGGTGAGCAGTGAAGCTATTAGTGGAGTTCTTGTATTTAACCAGAATGGATGCTGACCTTAGGTGTTCACCACCTGTAACTAATGGTCTTCTTAGATTCTAGACTTTGACAAGTTATTCCTTATTGAAATGAGCGGAAGAGGGATCTTTCTTCTTTAATCGAGCT
Source organism: Sambucus nigra (assembly GCA_949130495.1). NCBI lineage: Eukaryota > Viridiplantae > Streptophyta > Magnoliopsida > Dipsacales > Adoxaceae > Sambucus > Sambucus nigra. The sequence continues at coordinate 496,538,924 of OX422208.1, read as the reverse complement.
GGACAAAAACATAAGAAGATTATCATCAGTAACTATATTAATAAGTAAAATCAAAAGTGCGAAGATTGACCTATGTTCCTTCCTCTCTCAGGGCACAAAGACCCTTGGTATTGTTCGCCCTCAGGAAAAGGAAAAGGAGGGTGTTGTCAATTTCTGGCATTAAAGATTTGATTCCAATATCCCTTATTGAAGTCAGGAAGGTTAACGAATACGCCTCTCTCAGGCTTTTTTCCTTTTAAATAGGGAATTCCATTAGTTGTGTGGGACCACGAGTAATAGCACTTAATTTTTGAAATCCCTAAACGGTCCTATATAGTTCGTTGATCCTATGAACACCGTTGATAATTCACCAAGTGTTTAGGGCACATTAGGATGGAACCACTTCAAAAAATTCGCGAAACTCCAAAAATAATTGATTTGGGAGAAAATTTATTCCCCCTCCCCGCCACTAAGGGGGTGTGAATCCAGTGCCCCCCTCAACATAGTTACAGTCCTTTGGAACCTCAGTACATTCGATAGTCACCCATGGGGGAATCGAAAATGTTTTCTTAAATTCTCCCACGGTACTCTTATTGATAGAATATACCATTTTTTCAGAAAGGATATCATGAATGAGGAAGATAAGCAGAAAGAGAAAAAATATTCAAAGGAGTGAAGGAACAACAGAGCTCTGAAAAATAATGAAGAAAAATAAATTTAAGGGCGAAGAAGACTTACAGACGAAGTGTGCAAAGGATGGGGATCCAAGCATTTGTTTTGAATAGATTACAATGTAGAAATGATAGTACAAACTTTTGGATTACAGTTGGGGTGAAGTCCCAAACGTCAGATCACTTGGAAACGGAGCCTGAGGCTCATTAAATGCAACTGACAGTTCATTTTGGAAACATTACCAGTGTACCCTTGATCAAATAGATTAATTACGGGAGTATCCTTTTAAGATTCAACGGTCAGAATAATGTTCGACTGGTTCACAATTTCCTTTTGAAGAATTATCCAAGTGGGATACAATCTCTAATGACGATCAATAACCTGGGCCGACCAACCTTCCAAACCTCTCCGCCCCATCTAAGCCGAAGAGCATTGGGGGCAATTGTGGAGTATAAATCAAGTGGCCCAAGCCAAACGGCCCAAATTGTCAGAATCCGGATGAAGGCCAACCCAATAACTAATAGGTAGAGATCGTCATAAGGGATGACACCTAAAGATAACTCCCACATGCGTGGATCTCTGAGGAGATTTATACAAATCATGGAGTGGCCTAATTAACAAGGCGGACAAGTCCAACACGATTATGTCTTCTCCTCCTCCTCCTTCTCCTTTATAATGTAACTCTTACCCCCAAAAAAAACGGGTCATGTAACTTCTTGATATCGAATCACAGAATAGTAGTAAAAAGAGAGAAACACTCTGTGGATTTGGGTTATTGACGAACCACGTAAATCCTTTTGTTGTGAGATTGTTTTATTCTTAGTTCGGCCTTAGCCGCTTAGATTCATTCATTGTGATTATTTGCACTCACATAGTACATAATTCATCATACATTTAATTATAAAATAAATAAACAATAAGTTACTAACAATAAAAACAAACAATACATTAACCTCAAAAATAGATTATCCATTTCATTTTCGTTTAGTTAGTAACATTTCAATATATAAATTAACAAATCGCAACCCTAATATATTTCTCTGTAAGTAATTACTTTAACAACCAAAACAGTTTCACCAATCACTTTTCAATATCCTTTAAATTTGTAAATCAACATTTCATTTAGAAATAATATTTCAATCGGTAAATAAATCAGTCACAATATTCACTCACAAATTGAAAATGTTTATGTGTAAGTTGGGTAATCAAATCGATTATGTAAAATATATTTCACTCACAATTTTTTTTTGTATAAGAGTACAAGGGAACCAAATTCTGACACCAATCTCTCTCTCCCCACTATGAAGTGCCAGCATGTTGACCGAATATTTGGTGGTTTGGGTAGTTTGAAAACAAAATAAAGGGCTAGGTGTCAATGCAGTTGAAGCAAAAAAGTGGCAAAATATGTGATGAGGCATCTACTATCCATACTCTGTGCCCACAACCTTTTTTTTATATTGGATTGTAGCATCATGTATTTTGTGGCTTCTAGTGGCGATAAATGTGGGTTCTTCAAAAACAGTGGAGCAGCTTTCATGATGCCTTCCACTATGTCACCATTTTTAGCCCATTGGTGCTTATTACTATTTTCTTAATTTAAAACTTATTTCACGGATACATATATTCAAGCAGGAAAATCTATAACAGAAGGGTTACACGGAATGTACTAAGGTGAGGCTATATAAAAGTTCATCAGGTGCCGAGGCTTTAGGGTTATTTCAGGAGGAAGAAAAAAACTATCTAGTTGACTATGTTGAAGAGCTGTTGAACAGTTCTAATCTTATGTCCTAGCAACCTAGATTTCTTTTGAGTGCTCGCCTGGTGTTAGGAGTCCCAAAATGAATAAATTCACGTTCAGTGTCTCATAATTCATGTAAAGTGCTTCAATTACATAATCCTCCTTTTCTTTTTCTATGATAAAATTGTGCATGCCCATTTTGTTAATATAGATTAAGGGAAAACACAAAAATTCAAACCAAAACAAGCGCTTGAGAGTAATTTATAGTAAATAGATGGTAGAAAATTCAACACTAGTATATCGTATCTGGGTTAATTTCCTCTTCTTCCATACGCTTTTATGATATTTTCATGTAACTAGAGAGAGACCAAAAACACTAATATTTGGGTGCCAAAGTGGCAAACTCCTTTTTTGGCGTGCGCGTGTGTTAAGGGGGAAGGGGTTATTTATATTCAAATAATAAATTTGCGGTGCTTAAACATTAAAATTTAACCACTCAACTCTAGATCTTTTCCACCCATAATGCTTGATGATACCACATCTGATCCTTGGTGTTTTAAAGCTTCTCAAGCCCACCGACTCCACTCATACGATGACAGAGGTTCCGGGGTCAACCTCAGGCCTCTGCCATACAACTACCTGGCTCCAAAGACTGCAACTGCTATGGAAAAAGGACCACAATACTATAACATACCGCAACAACCTCCTAAATCTTTCCACAATACTATAACATACCGCAACAACCTCCTAAATCTTTCAAAAGACTTAGTCGTTCCAACACGTCTCTTCAACCAAGCTTAGAGACCACTGTTTTCGCCGTGCCTTACTTACACATTAGGCCTCTGTCTGAAGGAAAATGGCTTTCTAAGGTCAAGTAGCCCTCAATCCAAAAAGGTATTGTCATAACATGCCTCAAGATCATCTCAGGATCAACTCAGCTGATGACTTTTCTAGACCTTTGTAGGTCTGGCTGAATACCTGCAGTGTGTCTGGCGGAGTAGGTCGAAAGCAATACACTATTCTACCTACTTCCACCACTCAAGCCTACTTACATTGATGGCTCCCATCTACATCAAATTCAATCAATAATTACCTTTCACCATCCGCAAAACCTTTAGCCAACACTCCACCACCTTGCTGATGCTGTCAGACCTCAAAGAAATCACAATTATGCTGTGACAGTCTACTCATTCTCTCTCTTAGAGTTTGCATATAAATAAGAAGCCGAGTAAAGGTTGGAGGCACGTTCAAGTCATCATATTTCCAAAGAACAAAGAGCATTAGCTTGTCCAAGTGTATCTCTAGTTCCTTAAGCTCTCAACCCACTGTTGAAAGTGTAAAATCATAGTTTGGATCATTTCTAGCTATTATACATATTGTACCTCCTATTGAGCCTTAAATTGATACTCAGTAACCCTTAGAGAAGTCTATCAGTTAATTCCTAAGGTCCTTAGAAATAGTGACAAAGGTTGCAAGGACTTCAAACTCTCTTAGCCAAAGTCCAAAAGGTCTCATAGATTGTAATAACTCTTTTATGATCTAATAAATAGTGCAACACCCTTTAACAGTGGACGTAGGACCCTCTGCTGAGGTCCGAACCACTTTATATACTTGTTTTATACTTTACACTTCTCTCCTTTTTACCAGCCTGAGGTCTCATACGATTTCTTCACCCACCGGTTTGGCGCCCTCTGTGGAAACAACAAGTTCCATTTCTTTAAATATACATCTTGCTCTTAAGATACCAACCATTGCTGTTTTAGCCCATCTTCGAAAGAATTGGAAGCTCGACAGAAGGAGATCCAAGGGCATCTATCTACCATTCTGAATAGGCTTCCTCCACCCCTATTGGTGGAGGAACCAGTTGCACCAGAACATAGCGGTACTGGGGAAAACCATGAGCCCCAATTAGAGGGAGATAATGATTTAGAGGGTGTGCCTAGGATCCCTCAATGAGCAGTCACACGCATTTTTTTCAAGGATAGGCTATCTGATTAGGTATAAATTCTTCCAAATTTATCCCTCTAATTTAGTTACTTTTAGCTCCTCGAACAACGTAATCAATTTGATTTTATCTCATAATCTTGCTACTGACTTATTCTAACGAGTACACCGAGTTTCTGGTATTTCGTAATAATTTTACAGGTATTCAATGTCAATAAAGAAAGAAAGAAACCGGAAGAATCGAGAAAGAAAAGAAGGAAAAGTCAAAAGGGCAAAGTTGTAATTTTTACTTGGAATTCGGATGAAGCATCTTAAGAAAAGTTGAAGATCTTCCAATTACAAGAATATATGAAGAAATGTCACCTCAATCAGAGTCCCGGTGTGAAAGTTATGAGCAGTCATAGGTTGAAGAAAAAGTAAAAGGAATATCGGACCGATCCGGATCGGACCGATTCGAAATGCAAACTTCCAAAGAACCCCAGACCGAAGACGGATCGAAGCTGAAAGAAAATAAACGAACCGATCCGTTCCGAATTGATCCGGCCAAGAAATAAATGAACCGATCTGGATTCAAGCCAGATCGAACCGAAGGAGGACTGGACCGGTTCGACTGTCGAATTTTGATTTTTTAATCTTCTTTTAATGGAGAGTCCTAGTTCAGCTAAAACTCTTGAAGTTTTGTAGGGTATTTAAACCCGAATTTTTATCATTTTAAGGACACGGAGAATTTATCTAATTTTCCATTCTTTTCAGTAAAACCCTAGTTTGAAGGTTGATTATAAATTTAATTCCAAGATTGAAGATTGTTCAGATTTCTGTGATTACAAGTATTTTTAATTGATGCTTTTAGTGCTTTGGTAAGATTAATGGTCAATTTCTTATGTCAAATCTTCTTTCTACATCATTCTACAATTCTTCCTTAGTTTAATCATGATTTCCTGCAATTCAAAAATTGTTTTCATTAGTTTCAGCATGTTAGGCTAGATTTTCTAAGGTCGGGATACATGAACTCAACCTGATGTGGTAGTTGCATGTGTATAAAATTAATCCTCTAAATTTAATGATTTGATTACGCCCGTATTGCGTAGTATCGCGACAATTGTAGATCTTTGGATCTCATTTGCTTCAGGGTAATCGGGATGCTTTAGAATGCAATTCGAGTGTAACTATCGTAACACCGATTTACTCGTCCTCTGATTAAGTATGGTGCGGGCTTGAACCTCATATACGTAATGCTTGAGAGTACTAAATTCTGGGTCTAATTAATCATTTAAATTTACGATTAATTTTATACCTGCAATACACTAGGGTTGGGGGATTGTATTCACGTTCTGTTTTCTTCATCATATAGTTTAAAGTTTCAAATTATTCTTCATCAGTATTTTAGGTAATTTAGAATAGTTGCATTTTTTCATAATTTCACAATTGCATCTAGTGTAGTTATTCCACAAATAAAATCACCTTTTTCTTTTCCTTTAGAGTCAGAGTTAGGATTCCTTCGTCTATCCAACGTCGTTACAATTCCATTGTCCTATTTTCCTGTGGATACGATCCCGACTTATCGAGTTTATTACTAACGCGACAGGCTTGCACTTGAGCCTAAAGAGTACGCACTTCTGAGACGCATTCTTAGTCGCGTCAAGTTTTTGGCGCCGTTGCCGGGGATTTAGGTAGACTTAGGATTAGATCGAGTCAATCTAAAACTTTGACCAAAAAATTCCAAAAATCCAAAAACATAAAAAAATTCAAAAAGCACAAAAAGATTTATCGTCATCTCTCATAAGCTGTTAATGCAAAATTCTGAACTCACTCCAACTCCCCATAATACTCCAACCCACATTCACAAAAATCCAATAGTTGAGTACGACCCTGATAGCCCTCACACTCCTAACGCTCCATAATTCTGGGTTCCACCTCCCACACCGTCACACTCAATCTCAAATAACACTCCATTTTCCTTCTTAGGACACACTTCAGAGCACGCCCCGAGCATACCAAGTGAGGATACCAAGTCGTTAAAAGAGAGAGAGAGATGTCGCAACACGGTAGTGCAGCCGCCGGTGAGGAAGAGGCCCCGTACCGCCCTTTGAGAGAAATCTTATATCCCAAGCGCACTGTCACTCCGGGATGCATTATACTCCTGTATAATGCAGGGAAATTTCGTTTTAAAAATGGGATGATCCAGATGCTCCCCCACTACCATGGTATGGATTCTGAAAAGCCATATCTCCACATCAGGGAATTTGAGGATGTGTGTGAAACTCTCAATGATCAAACTTGCACACAAGAGGTGATCCGCCTCAAACTCTTCCCATTCTCGCTAAAAGATAAGGCTAAGACATGGCTATGGTCATTACCTCTAAGCTCGATTGCATCCTGGAATGAGTTGCAGTCTAAATTTCTCAAGAAATTCTTTCCCACACATCGAACTATCTCTATAAAGGCTCAAATTCAAGCTTTCAAACAATTGCAAAAATGAGCCGTTTCATCGATGTTACGAGCATTTCAATGAGTTAATTACTTCGTGCCCCCATCATGGATTTGATACACCGCAAATCATTTCCTTCCTCTATAATGGGCTGAACCTTAATTCCAAACAACTCGTTGAAACCATGGGTAGTGGTCCATTTATCGATTTAGACGCCCACGATGCTGAGTTGCACCTGAGGTATGTCTCCGAGACTACCCAATTCTGGGATATATCTGACCCTAATGCTCAAAATCGAAATCTCCAAGTGACCACCACTCCATCGACGTCTGCCTATTTCACTTAGAAAAGAATTCTATGACGGACAGTCGACTCGATTTACTTGAGAAAGGATTGCGAGACCTACGTGAAGTATGTGGAAGAGGACCAACTGGATCCATCCCAAACCCCATCGAGAAGGTGTGTATGGTTTGTGAGGCTGGTCATTCAACTGAGGAATGCCTGTCTATACCCGCCTACAAAGTAATGCTTCAAGAGCAAGTCAGTGGTATAGGAGGATTCAAGGGTAATTTCGGTGCACCGCACAAAAATTCTTACAACCCTTTATGGAAAAACCATCCTCGTTTTAGCTATGGGCAACAACATACTGCGATGAATCCTAATTCACATGTTTCCCCTCCTCCACCACCGCATTTTCAACAAGCTCCACACATGCAAGGCCATGTGCAAGCACCACCACCTCAAGGAACATATATAACTCCACCGCAGAGAACTCTCGAGGATACGATGAACCAATTTATCAATAACCAAACTGTAACCAATGCTAGATATAATCGCCTGATCAGCGACATAAATGCAAATATTTCAAAGATACAATCATCGTTGAGTGTCCAAGAGAAAGGCAAGTTTCCTTCCCAGGGCCAAAGACCTCCCCAAGGTCAAACTAGTCTTAGCTCCACCTCTACTGAACATCAGGAGCAATGTCAAGCTGTGACCACTCTTCGTAGTGGGAGAGTCGTTGATTTATCACCTCCCCCACACGACACAATGAAAGACAAGGAGGTTTCACCCGGCACGAAAGAGGCCGAAGATGTCCCCTTGAATGAGAGTGATAAGAAAGACACTAGTGAGCCTGAGGTAGTAGTGAAACTACCTACCCCGGCACCGTTTCCTCAAAGGTTGATTCCTTCCCACAAAGGAACCCCCCGTGATGAAGTGCTATATGTGCTAAAGCAAGTAAAGCTAAATTTACCTTTCCTCGATGCCATTAAGCAAATTCCATCTTATGCAAAAGTAATCAAAGACTTGCTAACAGTGAAGAGGAAAATGAAGGTAAAGAAAAATGTATTTCTAGCACAAAACGTGAGCTCCATCCTACTTAATGATCTCCCGCCTAAATTTAAAGATCCCGGCGCACCCACTATTTCCTGCATCATTGAAGAAAATAAAATTGAAAAGGCCTTACTCGACTTGGGAGCAAGTGTCAATATCCTCCCTTACTCCATCTATAGGCAACTTGATTTGGGCGACCTCAAGCCCACAAGGATTACTCTCCAATTAGCGGATCGAACTGTGAAGATCCCACGAGGTGTAGTTGAGGACGTGATCATCCAAATTGACACTTTCTACTTCCCGATAGACTTTGTCATTTGGGACACGGAGCCTTCCTTCGCCTCGAGCAATCATGTTCCCATCATTCTTGGGCTCCCATTCTTAGCTACGGCTAACGCTATTATCAACACTCGTAATGGGAAGATGCAACTCACTTTTGGGAACATGACCTTAGAGACTAACATCTTTCATATAGCCCAACATACGGGGGAAGAAGATGATCTTCACGCAGTGAGCTTCATAGACGAGATCGTAGAGGAGTATTTTGAGGAGAACTATTATGGAGACGCCTTAGGGTTCCGTTTAGTGTCGAGCCATGAGAGTGAGGGGACGTACACCGAATACGAGAGGGAGGTTGAGGAGTTGAGAGAGTTACTTGATGAGAGAGCGTCGGATGAGGACGCGAGAAATGTAAGTTGGGTTTCTAGATTCGAGGAGTTACCACCGAGGGATACACGCATGGTTCCCTCCAACGATAAATCTCTAACCCTCGAATTGAAGAAACTCCCCTCCTATATTAAATATGCATACCTATGAGAGGATGAGACATTTCCTGTTGTTGTCTCCTCTAGCCTAAATAAAGAGCAGGAGGGTAAACGATTAAATTTTTTGAGAAAGCACCAAAGTGCTTTTGGTTGGTGCATTACTGATTTGAAGGGGATAAGTCCTTTGATTTGCACTCACAAGCTCCATCTCGAAGAGGGTGTCAAGCCCTCAAGAGAAATGCAAAGAAGGCTAAATCCCATTATGAAAGAAGTGTTGAGAACCGAAGTTATCAAGTTATTGGATGTGGGGATTATCTACCCAATCTCGGATAGCAAGTGGGTGAGCCCTATTTAAATTGTCCCGAAGAAGTCGGTCATGGCAGTGATTGAGAATGCTAAGGGAGAGCTAGTTCCCCAACGTACCGCCATCGGGTGACGCGTTTGCATTGATTACCGAAAACTCAATGCAGGAACTAGGAAAAACCATTTCCCCTTGCCATTTATTGATCAGATGCTTGAGAGAGTAGCGGGCCATCCTTACTATTGCTTCCTTGATGGTTATTTCGGATATAACCAAATTGAGGTAGATGTACTTGACCAAGAGAAAACGACCTTCACTTGCCCTTTTGGTACGTTTGCCTACAAACGTATGCCATTCGGCTTGTGTAATGCACCCACGACCTTTTAAAGGTGCATGTTGAGTCTATTTAGAGACATGGTCAAGAGAGGACTCGAAGTGTTCATGGACGATTTCAGCATTTTTGGCACCTCTTTCGATCTTTGTCTAGAAAAATTGGAAAAAGTACTTGCCCGGTGTGTGGAGAAGAACTTAGTACTGAATTGGGAGAAATTCCATTTCATGGTCACTGAGGGAATACTTCTTGGCCACATAGTTTCATCCAAGGGGATAGAAGTTGATAGAGCAAAGATAGATGTCATAGCCGATCTTCCCCCACCAAAATTACTCAAAGACGTGCGCTCCTTCTTGGGCCACGCGGGGTTTTATTGAAGGTTCATTAAGGACTTTAGCGCCATCGCTAGACCCTTAAGCAACCTACTCATGAAGGACACCCCAATTGAGTGGACGGAAGCATGCCAAAGCGGTTTTGAAAAATTGAAAACCATGCTTGTGTCCTCTCCCATCATGCATATTTCGAATTGGTCTTTACCATTCGAACTTATGTGTGATGCTAGCGATTATGCGATATGGGCTGTTTTGGGCCAAAGAAAAGACAAACAGGCTCATGTCATCTACTACGCTAGCCGAACTCTTACTGGACCACAACTCAATTACTCTACCACAGAGAAGGAGTTGCTAGTGGTAGTCTTTGCCCTTGACAAATTTTGATCCTACCTTATCGGTTCTCCCATTACTTGCTTCACCAACGACGCGACATTGAAATACCTACTTGCAAAGAAATATGAAAAGCCGCGCCTCCTCATAAGGTGGATCCTACTCCTACAAGAGTTTAATCTCTCCATTAAAGATAAGAAAGGAGTAGAAAACATCGTTGCCGACCACTTATCACGGCTTTCGTTCGACGTGCCTAGTGATACCATACCCATAGACTAATACTTTTCGGATGAGTAACTCTTTGCCACCTCTCCTTCGCCCTGGTTTGCGGATATAGTGAACTATCTTGTCACGGGAGCCATCCCTCCCGATTGGACACCGCAAGATAAGAAGAGGTTTATTACTTAGTCGCGCATGTTTTTCTATGACGACCCTTTCCTGTTTAAATATTGCGCCGACCAAATTATCCGACGATGTGTACCAGATGATGAGATCCCGAAAGTCATCCAATTTTGTCATTCGGAAGCTTGTGGAGGCCACTTTTCGACGAAAAAGACGATCGCTAAAATTCTTCAATACGACCTCTATTAGCCCACAATATTCTGGGATGTGAACAATGCTTGTAAATCTTGCAATAGGTGCCAAAGGATGGGAGCTATTACCCGACGAGACATGATGACTCTTACCCCCATACTCATTATTGAGATCTTCGACTGTTGGGGTATTGACTTCATGGGTCCTTTCCCCCGTGCTTTGGTTTCCTATACATCCTCGTCGCGGTAGACTACATTTCTAAATGGGTGGAAGCTATAGCTACCAAGACAAATGACAACAAAGTGGTGATTAAGTTTCTGTAGGAACACATACTTTCTCGCTTCGGTGCTCCGAAAGCGATAATTAGTGATAATTGCACTTTTGCAATAAGCCATTCGCGAAGCTCATGAGAAAGTATGGTGTCGTTCACAAGGTTGGAACGACTTATCACCCACAAACGAATGGGCAGGCCGAACTAGCGAATCGGGAAATCAAGAACATTCTCGAAAAGACCGTCAATCCCACCCCGAGAAATTGGTCACTTAGATTGAACGATTCGCTATGGGCATATCGTACCTCATACAAAAATTCGCTCGGCATGTCCCCATTCCGCTTTGTGTATGGCAAGCCTTGACATCTTCCCCTGGAATTTGAGCAAAAGGCGTATTGGGCGATTAAAGAGTTGAACTATGCCATGGATAAGGCCGGTGAAGCTCGCAAACTTCAATTAAATGAGTTAGAAGAGATACGCAATGATGCATACGAGAACGTAAAAATTTCCAAAGAAAGGATGAAACTCACTCACGATAATATCATTCGACGCAAAGAGTTTCTTCTCGGACAAAAAGTGCTTCTCTATAACTCTCAGCTTCATCTCTTTCCGGGCAAGTTGCGATCACGATGGTTTGGCTCGTTCGTTGTGAAGAATGTTTTCCCTTACAGAGCTGTTGAGTTAGACGATTTGAAAGGGGGAAATACATTCAAAGTAAATGGACAACGCCTAAAGCCATATCTAGAGGCGTGTGTGGAAGAAGTCGACACCGTTTGGTTATCGGACCCCATTTACGGGGTAGAGTGAGCTGCTATAGTGAGGTTGTCGCACCCTCGATGCATATGGGGTGAAGTCTTGTGTATAGTAGACGAGAGTCGTGTGAGTAGTGAGAGTCCCTAGGATTAGGGTACAATAAGGTGAGAGAATTCACATGTTTCGAGAAATTGAGTCAAGTTGCGTTGACCATAGATATCGAGAGGATTTTGAGTCCAAATTGATAGGGAGCATGATGAGAATTGAAAACTTTTGGAGAAGAGCGATCACAATTAAGTTAGGGGGAGAAATCCAGCTCAATGCCAGAACCGAATCGATTATTTTATTTTTGAGCCGGACTGGTCCGGACCGGATCGGTTCATTTCTTTTACAGCCGGATTGATCCGGTGATTAAAAAGCTCAAAAATTAAAAGGACCAGACCGGTCCGGTCCTGTACCATCCGGATCGGTCCGGTTTCTATTGTCTTTCCCCTTTCCCTAGGTTCACCCCCCTTCTCCCCAATCCCTTCCCTTCCCTCCCAATTCGTCCCACCATACCCAACCCTTCAATTTCCCTCCCAAATACATCCCCTATTTCCCTCCAAACCCTTTCCCTCCATTTACAAAACCCTACCCACCCCTCACCTATAAATACACACCCAAATCCTTTATTTTCACCCACACCTTCAACTGCATCACTCCTCTCTTCTCTCTACCTATTTTTTTCTAGCAACCTCTCCTTGTCATAATGGCCCAACGAACTGCCCCCGTCACATACGACTCCACTGAAATCTTACCCTCCGGCCATGGTGAATTCCGTTCCCGCCAAGAAGAGCGTTGGTGCAATCGCTTTTTTGGTCCGGATCGCAGACTCCACATGGAGTGAGCAGTCCAATGGACAGGACTTCCCAATTCCGTCACCACCCTCTTCATTCCTAGGGGTTGGTGCCGTTTCCTTAATGAACCATACGAAGCAGTTTGGGCAGCCGAGGTTCGCTCTTTCTATGGCTCCCTTGTTCGAACGGGCTAATTCGAGTCTCAAGCCTATGTTGATGGTACCGTCATTCCCTTTTCTTTCGCCCATCTCACTGCCAAGTTGGGCGAATATGACGTTCCCAATGTTCAAGACTACACATACCCAAGGAATGTCACCCCGGTAGCCAAGGAGCTGATTATGGAGCGAATTTCCCCCGACATTGCTTGGAGGGGGGAGACTGTCACTGTTGGCCTACTTAACGAGCAAGCACGCCTCACATTCCAAATTGTGTGTGAAAACATTTTGCAAACGTCCAACGATTCCGCGATGCGTCCCTGTCAAGCCACATTGACATACCACCTCTTCGATCCCAACACTTCCATTAACCTGTCTCTCACCCTATACGATGACATTATCGTCGCAACCATGGATGAGAAAGGTGAAACACCACTTCCATATGCATGCCTGATTACCTCCATTCTCAAAGATGCTAGCATTGAGGCACCACTTGACCGTACTCTCCTCCCCGGTCCCTTTGGACAGGGAACCCGCACTCGGAGCGCCAAACAACTAGCCATCCTTTAGGCGAGGCGGGGAAGTGATGACGAGGACGATGCTGCCTCAAGTGAGGACGAGGAAGAAGAAGAAGCAGGTGCTGATGTGGAGATGGGTGACGTAGGTGTGGATGAAGAGTCAGTCGAAGAAGAAGACGACCCTGATTTTGAATGGGCGGGTAGCGACCTCACTAATCGTATGTCGGCCTTTGAGACGAGATTCAGCAACTTTATGACCGACTACCACCGCGATACAAGCATGATGTTTCGTTTCCAAGTGGACTTGTACCGACGCCAAGGGGATCCCAACGATCGATTGCCATCCTACTTTCATGACCCTTATGGCCCCGACGTGCCCATCTCTTCCCACCCACCGCCCTAGTGAAGCTTTATTGGTTTGTGGCAGTTTTTAGTTGTTTTCCTTGTTCACATGGTTGTATGCTTTTTCCTGTTATTGTACCCCAGTCCTATTATATAAAAATCTGCATTTTCTCCATTTGATTGTTTTATTTATTGCACTTCTTATTTTGTCTTGTTTATCTTTTCGTCCTTTTTGCTTGAGGACAATGCAAAAGTCTAAGTTAGAGGGGGTGACAAGTGCGTATTTCTAAAACTTTACAAATTTTCAAAAATGCCCAAAAATTTCCAAAAAAAACATAAAATTTTGAAAAATCCAAAAATATTTTTGTTCAAAATAAATAAAAATTGGAATTCAAATTTTTCAAAAAATATCATTAAAAGTTGCTTTAAAATCTCAAGCTGTAAAATTCAAATACACAAAGCCGAAATTGACCAAAGATGGAAATTGAGCGAAAATTGACGACTTAACTAATAAGTGTGTAGATTAACAAACCCGGTGAGATTCGAGCCTTTCATCTTTGTGAAATTTATAAATCAATCCGAGTTAATTGTTAACTCAAAGTTCTTTTCAGCGCCTAAAAAGTCGTCGAGGATATCAATCCTTTCATTTTGATCGGTTTTGATAAACATGTGTGGTATTGCCTTAAAAAGCACGCTACAAATCTCTAAATTAAGTTCATCTCGAAATGCATATGGTAAATTAATAAGTAATTCGGATAATGAAGTAGGCCATCGTTTGTTACCCAAAAACATTAGCCATAAAAAGATGTGAAAAATTATCCCGTTGATAACCCAATTGAGCCGAATAAAATTTATCCTTTCGTTTGACAACCCGAAAAACCCAAGTAGCCCGGAATTGCGAAAATGGAATATTCAGAATTTAAGTCCGAAAAGTGAAATAAAAAGGGACAAGAAAAAGAATAGAAATGCTCAACAAAAATAGCAAGAAAAAGAAAAAGAAAAAGAGGTGAAAAACAAAAAAAATAGAGAAAAAGAAGAAAAAAAATGAGCAAAAGCCCGAAAAAGCACTAAGGGACATCATAAGAAAAATTTTCCAATTCCGAATTTCCCAACCATTTCCATGTTACCCAAAACACCTATAGCCCGAAAAAGTCCTAACCGAGTCCGAGTTGATAAATTAATTATCGCGTGGAGAGCTAAGACACCAAAAGATAATAAAAGGGATTAAATGCGTGAATAAGAGGCAATGTTCCCATTTTTAAAACCGTATTCCGTTGATGAGATCCTATCACTATAAAATTTCCGTCTTTCGACTTGTGTGCGTGAGTTTCCGTCCATTATATTTACTCTTTTTTATCACGCATACCGAGAGAATAGCCACATTCCGAGTGATTCGTTTGTGAGAGCATCATGTGAGATTTTGAAATCAAAGCGAATTTTTGGATAAGTAACGTAATGGTCAATCGGTGGAAGTTAGCGGTTCAATTTTTGGCTTTGCACACACGCACTATGATTTGAGACTCTTGAACATGGCTTAATGATGAATAGTTTATGGAAAAGTTTGGATTATACAATTTTTGCGTATTTTGAAGTTTCTTTGAGTCTAATTTTATGGGTATATTCTTTGCAAACTCTCACGAGACACAACTCGTCCTACTAGGGTAACCTAGGGATTTAAAGGCTTGTTGCATACGCTAAATGCAATCGCTTTCCCGCGAAAAAGGTATTCTATCCCAATAAATTGATTTTCAAGAGTTGATCCTTGCTAGGATTCTTTTACATTTCTCGGGACGTGCAAAGTTCTAAGTTGGGGGGATTTGATTAGGCATAAATTCTTCCAAATTTATCCCTTTAATTTAGTTACTTTTAGCACCTCGAACAACGTAATTGATTTGGTTTTATCTAATAATCTTGCTATTGACTTATTCTAACGAGTAAACCGAGTTTCTGGTATTTCGTACTAATTTTACAGGTATTCAATGTAAATAAAGAAAGAAAGAAGCCGAAAGAATCGAGAAAGAAAAGAAGGAAAAGTCAAAAGGGCAAAGTTATAATTTTTACCCAGAATTCGGATGAGGCATCTAAGAAAAGTTGAAGATCTTCCAATTACAAGAATATATGAAGAAACGGCACCTCAATCGGAGTTCCGGTGTGAAAGTTATGAGCAGTCAAAGGTTGAAGAAAAAGTCAAAGGAATATCGGACCGATCCGGATCGGACCGATCCGAAATGCAAACTTCCAGAGAACCCCGGATCGAAGACGGATCGAAGCTGAAAGAAAATAAACGAACCAATCCATTCTGGATCGATCTAGCCAAGAAATAAATGAACCGATCCGGATTCAAGCTAGATGGAACCGAAGGAGGATCGGACCGATCCGACTATCGAATTTTGATTTTTTAATCTTCTTCTAATGGAGAGTCCTAGTTCATCTAAAACTCCTACAGTTTTGTAGGGTATTTAAATCCGAGTTATTATCATTTTAAGGACATGGAGAATTTATCTAATTTTCAAGTCTTTTCAGTAAAACCCTAGTTTGAAGGTTGATTATAAATTTAATTCCAAGATTGAAGATTGTTCAGATTTTTGTGATTACAAGTATTTTTAATTGATGCTTTTAGTGCTTTGGTAAGATTAGTGGTTAATTTCTTATGTCAAATCTTCTTTCTACATCATTCTACAATTCTTCCTTAGTTTAATCATGATTTCCTGCAATTCAAAAATTATTTTCATTAGTTTTAGCATGTTAGGCTAGATTTTCTAAGGTCGGGATACATGAACTCAACCTGATGTGGTAGTTGCATGCGTATAAAATTAATCCTCTAAATTTAATGATTTGATTATGACCGTATTGCGTAGTATCGCGATAATTGTAGATCTTTGGATCTCGTTTGCTTCAGGGTAACTGGGATGCTTTATAATGCAATTTGAGTGTAACTATCGCAATACCGATTTACTCGTCCTCTGATTAAGTATGGCGCGGGCTTGAACCTTATATACGTAATGCTCGGGAGTATTAAATTCTGGGTCTAATTAATCATTTAAATTTACAATTAGTTTTATACCTGCAATACACTAGGGTTGGGGGATTGTATTCCCGTCCTATTTTCTTCATCATATAGTTTAAAGTTTCAAATCATTCTTCATCAGTATTTTAGATAATTTAGAATAGTTGCATTTTTTCATAATTTCACAAATGCATCTAGTGTAGTTATTCCACAAATAAAATCACCTTTTTCTTTTCCTCTAGAGTCAGAGTTAGGATTCCTTCGTCTATCCAACGTCGTTATAATTCCATTGTCCTATTACCCTGTGGATACGATCCCGACTTACCGGGTTTATTACTAACGCGACAGGCTTGCACTTGAGCCTAAAGAGTACGCACTTCTGAGACACATTCTTTGTCGCGTCACTATCACTTCCTGGAGATCAATCCTAACGTGGTTCTAGGGTGGCTAGGCCATGGTACAATGAGATCAATACGATGCAAGAATAGTTAGGGAAATTCCTCAACTAATACAAGATGCTAACTACCAACATAATTGAATTAGCTCTTCGAAATATGCTACCGTCATGCTCCAATGATGTTCATCATTATGCTCTTACCTTAAAGTAAAAAATGTATGGTATTGAACAATTTAATGGGTCTAAAGATCCCATTGATCATCTGGAGACTTACAAATCACTCATGCTCTTTTAAGACACCCCAAATAAGGTCTTGTGCAGAGCTTTTCCCGCTACTCTGAGGAGAATAACTAGGTATTGGTTTGCCAAGATCGAGCTAGGGACCATTGGGAGCTTTATTGAGATGGAAAGATCCTTTGTCGACCATTTTATGTAAACTCATAAGACGAGGAAGCTTGTTATTTCCCTTCTACATTTTAGATAAAAAGGCCGGAGAATCTCTTAAAGAATATACCAAAAGATTTAATTAAGAGATTCTCCAAGTTGACGATCTAAATGACACGATCTGTGTGGATGCTTTCATCTCATGCCTCATTTTATAAGACTTACTGAGGTCTTTACAAAATAAAAAACCTCCGAAAACTATGATTGAGCTGCGTGAAAGAGCACATAAATATTTGAATGCGAAGGATTCCATCTCAGCACTACACACCACAACCTCCCTCCGTAAGGAAAAAGTAAAGATGTATTCTCCCATATTAGGGAAAACTTTGAAGAAGTTGAGGCCAAGAATAAGAAAAGTTGAGGTAAAAAGAAAAAAACTTTTGAAGCCAAGCACTTCAATCCACTCATAACCACCATTGAAAGGGTCTTCACAACAGGAGATGATCGGTATCTCTTACCTCCACCCAAGACTATGATGGACACCGATGATCAGAGGGAAACATCCAAGTACTGATGGTTCCACCATAACCATGTACACAACACCAGTGACTGCTTCAAGCTTAAAGAGTCCATCAACGAGGTAATAAAAATAGGCTACTTCAAAGAATTTATGGCCATGGACATGAGCAAAGGTTAGTGCAACAACATTGATAAAAATAAGGATGATATCCTTTTAATTAATGTCAATAATATGTCTGGACGTTTTTCCAGATGTGGAATTTAGCCACAGCCAGAAAATCCCACCTAAGGAGCATCCAACAGGAAGGAATGTAATTCAACCATATTTCTTCTCCCCCATCAAGCTCCAAAGGGTGTTCCAATGATGGTCTTTCTAGAAACACACCTAAGGAGGGTTCGTATGCCTCATGACGACCCTTTCATAATCACGGTGATTATGGAAAACACCAATAAAAAGATATTTCTCATTGACACTAGAAGATATCCAGGCATCCTATTCTTATATGCTTTCAAGGATGTGGTCCTCGGTGTAAAGCATATGTAACTTTTTACCACTCCTATCATTGAATTGAACAAAAATGGACATATTCCTTGGGATATGCCACTATTCCCTCACCCGTAGATATAAATATTACTGCATAACCATCTAGAACAACGTCATAGTGGTGGATGTCCCCTCTACATATAATGCGATCCTGGGTAGACCATTGCTAAACAACTTAGATGCTTTCATCTCAATACAGAGTCTGGCGATGAAGTTTCCAATGCCCATGGGAGTGAGAGAAGTGTTTGGGGACTAGAAGAAAGCCCAAGAGTGTTACATCACTTTCACGAGGGAAAAGAAGAGGTCATTTGAGACTTCATAGAGATAGTTTGAGGTCCCAGAAGGTTCATAAAAGAACATAAAGTCTTATTAGAAGTCCTTCCTCTTCCACCACTAATGCTTGAGCTCCCTATAGAGAGACTAGGAACATAGATATTTAATGTAGATACCTTAAACCCACGAGATGAGGATACAAAATAAAGAGGAGAGATTGACGAGGCTCTCATCATTGTGTGCATTGATACTGAGGACCCAACCAAGGAAGTGCAGGTTGGGGATGACCTGAGCATCACCCTCAGAGAAGAACTCATCGAGTTCCTAAGATAAAATAAGGATGTCTTTTCCTGGAGCCATTCAGATATGAAAATAAGGATGTCTTTTCCCGAAACTCTCTCTCTCTCTCTCTCTCTATTTTCATGAAAAATGAAAAAACTAAAGTAATGTTTATCTTGTTAATACTTATAATCAGTTGTCTCATTTACTTGGAGTAGGGTACATACTTGCATGAATATAATGTTTTTTTATGCTTAGTTTATGCTGATATCTTCCATTAAACTATAATTTATTATGTTTTTATTATTTATCAAATCATTTTTCTTTGTTGAATGTATTCCAATCATCCAATATGATTTTATCTTAATTTATATAATATGCAACATAATTCTAGCATCTCATTCATTAAAATGTTATCGTTTGAAATCTTATTACCTTTGTCCTCATTTAAGAGTTCACTATTTCTTTTTGAGTTATTCGAAATTAGTAGTCTATTTTCATTTTTCAGACATAATCAACAAACCAAATTTTACTACAATGAACAATGTTGACCTTGGCAAGTATCCTTAATCTATATAAGTAAGATAGAGATGCCTGATTTGAGACGATGAGATTACTATATATCCATCTTTTTCCCAATGCTTCTAAATTAACAGTTTAATATTATATGCCATACAATATTTTTGGTCTTATAGCCATCTTTATAAACCTTTACATATGCTAATATAACTTCTTCACTTGATATAATCTCCTTTAAATTTGTGATTTTTTTTTGGATTTTATCCTTGAAATATAGTCTTTTTTAGGTTTAAGACACAAAGAGAAAGTATTTCAATGAAGACCTTATGTGTATTATATGCAAGATTTTTCAGTAATGTAGATGTGATATTTTGTAATATATAAATGAATTTTTGTCATGTAGCGAACATTTTTGTAATTTATTTGTAGATTTTTTTAATAAATACATGATTTTTTTTGTAATGAACACATGTTAGGTTTGTGTATATCGGCCCCTGCATAGAAGGTAGACACTAATGGGTGAGGGACCTTCGTGCTGAAGAAAATGTTCGTGAATTAAAGCCAAAAAAACTAAACAAGGAAGCTCCCTTTATTTTACGTATCACATGTTAAATTTTAACTCCATCCCCATCATTTATAAGTAACCAATACAGTCAGTATGTAGTACCTATTGAATTTCGTAAGCCAATCCTACTAGTCCACTCTTACTTGTATTATAATAAGTGCTAGTATTCAGCCCAATGCGGTGCGCACGTGGTTTAAATGAAGGGAACAAAAATATATGAATAAATAATTAATTTTGAAAAATTCAGCGTAAATTAAAAGAAATAGGGGGGAAATAATCGTTTGACCGTAACAAGAGAGATAAGTGTATGAAGAGAAAAAGAGAGATAAAAATGAAGGAGAGAAAATGAGAGATATAAATGAAAGGAGAGAGATTGGTGAGAGTAATAAAAGTTGATGTCTCAAATATTGACACGTGGCATAATGAGGAGGTCCAAAAGTACTCCATTTTACAATACTGTATATAGATTCCATGTTTGTAATTTTAATTATATCTATTTAAATCCTCTTGATTCTATCTCCACAATTTTAGTATTTTTTTCTAATGTCATCAACTGAACAATATCGTATCTTAACAATGTGAAACATATGACCTCATCTCGTATATGTTTCATCAATTTATACATAATCAAAGATAAATAGTTAATTTTAGAAAAGACAAAAACAATAAGCTAATATACAATGCAAACATCTAGTGCTTTGGAATTCATTAATTTCTCCTATGTTATTCCTATTCGAGCATCTCCAACACTAGTTTATAATTTTGGTTTAATCAAATGTAAAAGTTTTATTATAAAAATTATACATGATCTTGTTTTGCACTCGAATAATTTATTTTTAGCTTACGGATTAAATACTCAGAAAACTAGTAAGACACCAATACATGTAAAATGAGTAAAATTTAATATTTTTTTAAAGAATCAAATATTGAATATTAATATTGTTTGATATATTTCGACAAATGATTTTTAAACATATAAAATTTGCAATTATTAGGCTTGTGAAATAAAGATATATCATTTTAAAGTTTTAGATGAGAGATAATTATGACGTGGCAGTGTATTTACACCATACACTTTGGTGAGTTGTGATGAACCGCTAGAGCATGAAAAATATACAACTCCTTATAATACTCGCTCCATTATACAAATTCTTCACGTAAAAATATATCTACCAATAACTTATTTACTTATGTATTACAAAAAATAATAGGGGAAAGCATTTGTCATTCCAATAATAGTTTAAACTTCAACAAAATCAAATAAATTGATATCAATATCATATTTTCAATTCTCCATTTCTATATAAATATATAAATATTAAATAGATAATTATAATGAAGACTTTAAATATATATATATATATATATATAAACACTTTAAAATTTATAAAAGTAAATAAATTGATATTAATTCACATGACATATGAACACATAACATATAATACAAAAAACACAAAACACATATAAATAAAGCATATTTATACCACATAACATATATACATAAAATAAATTTGAAATAAAAATAAATTAAAGTATAAATCTAATAAAATGTTCCAAACCTATAGTTAATAAGTAATAATAATATATATATATATATATATATATATATATATATATATATATATATATATATATATATATATATATATATATATATATATATATATATATGGTAAAATAAGTTACGAAGCATACCACAGTAGCTTATTGAGTCGAAGAGGAGAGATGTCGGTAGGCTACAAGCGATTCAGTGGTGATGAGGTTTTTTCTTGATCCTACTATAAGGAAAATGTAGTTGCTATAAGGAAGTTCAATGGTAGGTTATTTTTTATTGGTGTAGCAAACAAGGAGATTTGACATGATAATAATTCTCATCAGTGTAACACCCTATATTTTTTAGCATTGAATATTTAATTAATTCGGATAAAATTTAAATTACAAGTGTGTCATAATTTAATTGAATTAATTATTACATGTGTATTTAAATATTAATCGGTAGAGATGATAATTAATATATATGAAGTAAAAATTTACTAAGTGTGTAGTAAATTAATACGTGACTGTCATTATGCGTCGTAGCGAGTTAAACGACGAGATTTTATTGTATCTCAAGCAGGAGTCGGGAATAGACTATATTGAGGTCGAGATGGAGACTTATAGTATAGTGAATCGGATGACAATTCTGAGTGCACGGTTGATACCAGATAGGGTGAGATAGTAAAAAAGGAGTACCCATGGGTAGTAATTGGGTCTCAGGACATTTTAGGCATAACCGAGCTCACACGGGGGTGTTCGGGTCATTAGGACAAGGCCCATAAGCCTAATTTAGGGTTTAACATTTATTTAACCTAAATTTAAAATGGTTGAACTGCATTTAATCACATTTTAACCCTAAGAACTTGAGAGAAGAAAAGGGAAAGGAATTGGGGGAGCTTTTGGGAGCCAAATCAAGAGGAATTGGGTGTGTTCTTCATGAATTCATCTTTTACCTCAAAGAAATTTGACTCTACGAATCTAATCAGGAAATTGGTCAACTTACTTTCAGTCTAATTTGCAGAATTTTGGTTCATATCATAGTGGGTGTAAACCAAAATCCGTTTTTGGGTGAGTTATCGTACGTAAATGGATTTTTATGATTTGAATGAAAATTAGTAGATTAAACATGAAATTGATTATGAAATATTATATATGACTGTTAGAATTGAATTCTTATTCGAAATCCATAATTAGATGTGTTGATTTTGTGACTGTGAAATTAAATTTAGGAAGGGGTTGGATAAATGGAAGAAAAACCCAATTCGTGAATTATCGGATGAATGTGAGAATCAGTAATGTTAAATGATGATTTTGATGATTAGTAATGGTTGAGAACATACATAAATCATTAGTAAGGTGTGGGTGAGAATTTGACTCAAACAGAAAAACTTTAAGGGTTAACAAGGGTGGTTTCATAATAGAGTAGGCAACGAAGATGACCTGCTCGCGACGAATCAATTCGATTCCTAAGCCAAATCAATTCATAAAGGTGAATTGATTCAGAATAAGGCCGAATCGATTCAGTTTCACAGATTTGAGAAATTTTTCTGTTTATACCCTAAATTACGATAAATTGTTGGGGGAACTTTGCGTTACTTTTAAAATATGAGGAGGGACATATTTAATTCCCGTAGGCTATAGTAGGGGAGTTGTTTAGTAATATTGAGAGAAATCCATGGTCAACTTTATGTGCATATTATGAAATGGAGAGAATTTTGGATGTGGGGTTGGGATTTCGGGAGAGTGAATAAACCCAATTTGTGAACCAGTAAGATAAAGAAAATTTTGAACCGGGTAGATAGACTCGATTATTATAGGCTAGTACCAGCAGAGTTAGGCACAGGTTAGCCGGACTTAATTAACTTTAATTATATATATATATATATACACGTTTGTATGGTTATTATAGATATCGATGTGAATGATTTCTATAGAAATACATACCCCTCTAGTGCTATCATAGGAGGTTGTGCGATGTGGGTGAATCCCCTGGCTCGTGAAAGCAGGGATAGTATAATTACGAGGTCATAGCGTCCATTATATTATTATGTGATGACTTTTGGAGTGAGACGTCTTGGGTATGATTCGGTCTCACACTT
The DNA here is from genome assembly GCA_949130495.1 of Sambucus nigra. Lineage (NCBI taxonomy): Eukaryota > Viridiplantae > Streptophyta > Magnoliopsida > Dipsacales > Adoxaceae > Sambucus > Sambucus nigra. Next base: position 496,515,242 of record OX422208.1, on the reverse strand, counting down.
GGAAAACTATAACCGTTTCCACTACGTTTATTATTTTATTGCCTGATTCAGTGTGAGTTAACCGTCATATGGTATCCAGGTTGGATTGAGTATACATGGGGTGGTAGAATTTTAGAGAAAGCATCCGGTGAGTTATTACTCAGGAGGATGGATATTATATACGACATGTGTGAATGTTGTAGTATAATTATACGTATATAATAGTGTGAATATTTATATATGGGTAAAATATAAAAAGTAAAATTGTCTTATTTGTATAATTAGTCAAAACGTTATATGATTTTATATGACTTGAATAAAAGATTTACTGGGTGAAATAACTTAATAATCAATAGTAATATTACTCGGGCTAGAGTGGTGGATAAGGAAGGGTTCATAATAAGGCTAGTTAGACGGGGTAGTACACCTAGGTGGGTTATGAGAAAAGCAATAGGTGTGCATAATAGTTGAGGGTGAGGATTATCTCAAGGGAGTGAGACACTAACTTAAATATGAAAAGTATTCATGCATTTTAATTACTACAAACTTTATTACTTGCAAATTTTTTTCCAATGTTTTGGGTTATAACCCTTACTAAAATTATTTTCAAAACCTTTTAGGTGTCCAGCCACAGGGACGCCAGACTTGATTATCCATTCCAGGGATACGCAACTGTAGCATATGTGAATGCATGCAGTATTTGGATTAGACGCCTCAGTTGTTCATTTCTAGATTAGCATTTCCTTATTGTAATACCCCGTAATTTTTATGACTTTTAAAATGTGTTATATTTTAAATTAATGGATTAATTGGATTTTATTATTAATTAATTCATTTGGGTTTTATCCGAATTGTGGATATTAAAATGGATAATTTTGAATATTACTTAAAGATATTTAGGTAATATATGAATGTGATGTCATTGTTATGACGATGTGATATAATTTCGGTAATTTGGATTTTTTTTAGTCAGACGCGGTATGGGACGTGTCGGGACTAAATTATTAAATTAAAAAGGAAATTTAATTTCTATCGACCTTATAGTCATTTTGGCTGCGTCGTTGCATCCGGAAGGTTCGAAATAGTCAGAAAAGTCTATTTGGATGTTAATTTTGAGTCTCGGGTCATTTGAAAATGAATAGACAACCCAAAAGGACATTTTGGTCATTTTTCTAGGGGGGATGAATAGTGATTTCGGGTTTTGTCTTATTATAAGTATTGCTAGATGAAGTGTACGTGGTTTATACATCTCCTCTTCACAAATTAGAAAAGTTATCTTCTTAGAGAGAGTGAAAGGGTGCTTGGGAAGAGAGGAGTTCACTTGGGAAGGAGAATAACTAAGAACTAAGTGTCACCACCACCAACCACCATCGGAGGCTCACCGGAAAAGGAAGAACCACCTGAGATATACTACACCAAAGGATCAGACCTTCTGTAAAGGCAAGTGTTTGATAATGGCAATTTAAGCTTGTATATTGTCCATGTTAGAATAGTTATGAAAAGAGACGATTATTCATGTTTGGAAGAAATAATGGAGTATTAAATGGATTTCTGGAAACTGAAATGATATAGGAATTAAACTCATGTTGTAGGTTGATAATAATCCACGAAATAGCCTTGAATCTGTGGAAGAAATTATGAAAACCGTTGATGTGTTGTTGAAGAAGATATCTTGATAATTTTCTGGAAATAAGGATATAAACATGCTTTTTAATCCAACCTTTTGATGATTCTATGATGTTTAGATCATTAGAAATCATTTGTATATGTTGATACATCATGTAGTAAGGTTTATAAGTCATTTTGGATGTTAATATGAAGGTTAGAATGGATAAAAATGGTGAAACCCGTAGTTACAGAAAATGCAGAAAATCAGGCTTGGACCTGAGGGATCGATCGATCGACCCCTGCCTTCGATCGATCGACCTCCCCAGAATATGTAAAGTTGTTTCTTTTTAAATGTTGGTTCTTATCCCAAACCTTTAGTGGATCTTTGGTGATTATTATTTGGATATTATGGGACTTAGAAAATATCAGTGAGCCCTTGATAAGTTTTGAATTAATTTAATTGGAAATTAATTGATTAGAATTTATGATAATTAATCTTAAAAGAATTTTGGTTGTTAGATTCATTTGTTGAACTCTAAATGGGGAAGTATGAGGATTAAAGATGGGACCAGTAGGGGTAATTTAATATAACACCTAGGTATCCTTAAGTTTACAAGAGGCTTTAATCCTAAGTGAAAGAAGAGGTGTTTATAAGAGATTTGAAACTATTGGTTTTAACCCTAATGAAAGGGAGAGATTAATTTGTAGTAATTAGGGAGATATAATGATATGGACCAGTAGGATATAAGTGACTTCTTACTGAATTTATGTTGAGGAAAAATCTATTTGAACCGTGAGTATTGAGTGAGGCTCAGGAATACTTAAATTAAGAAGTAAAGTTACGACATTTTAATTCGTATGATTTAAAAGAGATAAAATGCTACGTATGGGTATTATTTAAGGGTAATGGGAGTACCTTGTTGATAGTATATTATAGGTATGATAATTCCTATTGGATTGATTAATGATTATGTGTATGACATACCTAGCTTACTTGCTATCGATGGGAGGTTTGCGTGTGAGGGCAGTCATATCCTGATGAATCCATGGGATATTTGATTTGTCGCTCGAGAACATAGGTCTATGAAAGACTTATCGGGGAGTTGATAAGTCCGCTGACTATGGGTACGTAGGTATGTGCGTGACCCATGGGTATGAGAACTATGTTCGCCTCCAATGATTGTGTTGTTGTTTATGGTTCGAGGTATCCTCACCGAACCTTTTGTCTCCTATTTGGCGACCAGCGATATTGGGACATGATAGCAGAGTAATGCATTGCACCGCAGCTATGACTCGGGGTGCCATATTATATATGAATATATATATATAATTGATTAAATGATTGAATGGATATATTGTGGTTAAATCATCTACTAAGTGATAATTGTAGATAACGGTAAATAGAGACAGATAATGGAATTAAGTTAATTAATGTTTATTGAAAAGCTTAATTCATATTAATGAGAAATGATTCCTGTTAATGAGAAACGATAAGATATGTAAATGAATAATAATGTGACGTATGGTATGGGACGTACGGGGATTATGATATGGGAATGGAATTTTAATATGGAGACTAGAAAAGAGAAACCCATAACTATGAAGTTAATAGGAAACATTAAGTGTGCACTCTAGTTGAGAGGTGAGAATGGCAAGTGAGAGTTGGATACTAACATGTACATAATAAATACTTTATTGCACTTGTTAAATACTTGTTGTTTTAAAAATCATATACATATTCGGGCTCTGACCCGTTTCCTTGCATATTCTCTCTTCTATTGTATCTCTATATCAGGTGTCCAGCAGCAGGGATGCCAACCTTAGCGGATTATGACAGGCTATGGCTTTATGGAGTTTTGCTTAGACGCCTATCACCTTTTTGATTCACAGTATTCTTAGTTAGGGCATGTCGCCCAAAGGATTCAGCTATCTTTTCCTATCAGGGTCAAATACTATTGTATTCGTGTCAATTTAATACATTTGATATTGTTTGGATTACTGTAATGGATTAATACTATTTGGGAATGTTTATTCCAATTGTTTAAATTCTTTTGTGTTATCTACTTGGTTATCAATGCTGTAGAATAAAATGTGTTGTGATATTCTTAAACTGGAAATGGATTTTTGTGGAATTAAAATTTGGAAAGTTTTTAACATCAGCTTAATTAAGTATTGGGTGAGTTGTAAATGTTTTCGACAGTGATGCTAAGAATGAGCCAACTGTATATTCTGTTTTAATTTGGTATGGGGCTGGCCACCCGGTATTTAATTAGGCAGGGTGTTACACTTATCTCAGTGTTTCAGTTTTGGGCGTGTTGCCCCTACAACACTTTATTCAATTATTCAGTTCAGATTTGTGTTGAGATTTATTTATTATCTGTTAGATTTAGGGTTCGTAGCTGATGGTTTATTCGACAATACATTTATTTATTTATTTATTTATATGTTGTGATGGTTAGACTCTATTACTATGTGCATGGTTTAATCTAGTTTCCATATATTATTATCTGTTAAATAAAAAGATAAAATTTGACACCGACTTAATTAACTAATAGGTTATTAGTAATTAATGGTTTTCGACAGTGATGATAAGAATGAACCAAATGGGAATCCTATTTTAATTTAATAAAGGTCTGATCACTCCGTATTTAATTAGGCGGGGTGTCACAATCAGGTGGAGCACCGATATTGTGGTTTGTTGTGTTTCTCGCCTACTTGGAGATTTATAAATCTTGGCTCAAAGGATGTATTGCTGCAATGAATAGGTTGTGGAGGTGGTAGAAAGCATGCATCAAGAGTGATGAGAATGGGTTTAAGTGGGGGGTGGGGTGGGTATTTTGTTCCATCTATAAAAGGATTGCTTGGGGGTGGGGGTAGGTTAACCTTATGTTTTAAGCATCTATTGCGAGATTGAGAGAAAAATGAGGGACTTCTTCTTAAAATGAGACTTTTGGGTAGTAATTGAGATATTTTTCCTTTCACTCATATGTATTCCTCAAAGGTGGAAGAGGGGTGAGTGTGTGAGTGTTTTGTGTATATTGGGTGTGCTTTATAGGTGTTGTGTGAGGGGTTTCTCATCGAGTTAAATGGGGATTTGGATATAGCAAGTAGGGTACATAACGAACACATGAGAAACACATTGGAGCATGAGATTAAGAGTGATTTTGGATTAGAACTTGACGCAACTTGGGTGGAAATTTGGTGTATAATAGTTATTAGAGATTTGGATATGAGTGTCTAGGTCATGTAATTTATTAGTGGTATTATTCTCCATAATAATTATAATTCTTTAATCATAGTGGAATCGGGTAGCCAAATTTTTGAACAACATATATTTTTGGATGTGCTTGTATATCTCTCTTATTTAACATATTTATTATCCATATTATCAATACCATTCTTTCTTATATCCAATGTTGGTTGATGTTTCCCTTTGATTATCATGACACAATAAATAAAAAAACCACAACGGAAAATTCAGGTTGAACGAAGAATAAATAAACTATGGTAGGATTTATAGAGAAAAAAATACTTCTTACACTTACTTATCCATAACTTCCACTAAAGACCTTTCAAACCTTATATTTCGACCTAGGACGACTCCAACAACTAGAGAAAACTTCACAAATGCAATGGATTTCGGTCTACAACTGATGTTTTTGAGCAAACCTCAACACAAAGACTTCATTGAAGTTGAAGAAAAAAACTTATTCCAAGTAGAATTGGAGTCAAGACAAACCACAATTATTATAGATACGACTTCATATGATGTATCATAAAGGTTTTGGGAAGTTTTTAAAATTTCACGCGAACTAAAAACTCATAAATAGTAGTGAGCAAGTTGCGAATCAAGTCTGAGCCTTGGTTCAATACTGAAATTGAACCTAAAATAAATATTTAATCAATATACTTTATAATTTTTCAAAATAATTTTGTATAAGAAAAGTTTATTGCATATTTATATCGTCAACCCATAAAAGGATATTTCTTATGTTAGAAGAAGAATACCTTTTTACACCAACTAAAAACCATCATACAAAGTTATATACATATTTTTTTTGTAAAAAACATAGATATCTTCAAATTTTACGACTATTTTTTCTAAATGGGTGTAATTTTATTTATTTATTTATGCTCTTACACATATACCTGTAAAATCAAATGATCATCAAAATATGCACTAAACCGTGCCAAAAGATAAGAACTAAAACATTTTTAACTTCTCGCCATCTAATCAAACACGAACCCAACAACAAGATACCAATCAGAATTAAAATATTATTGTTTTTGTTTCAACTAATATTTATAATTAAAAGTGGGGTGCTTGACACCTATTGAAGTTGAAAAATGATATCATCATGTTAATAATATTATTTAGTAACTTTCTTCAACACACATCGATGAAAATTGATAATCTAACCCAAATATATTACTAAAGCCTAAATTAGATAAATCAAACATAGTTTATTAATGAAAAACCCTTTCTTAAATAATACATCTGACTATCATTTTTAGAATAATATATATGAAAATAAAAAGCTCAGATATAAAAGCCAACCCTTAAAGAACGACCTCAAATATAGAACACAATACCTTAGCTCTTGAACACTAAGAGAACACAATTGTTCCTTCTAGTAACTAATCTTATTGAAAAATCAAACTGGTTTTTGCAATATATATGTAGAAAAAAATTCGTACTCATCTTATTTAAGAAAAAAACTAGAAGAATATAAAAATTTAGGTTTTTTACCTTAACCCGGTTTTGATGAAGATGAGAGATCGAGAAATGAGGGTCGACACTGACATAAAGTGAATAAGAATGGAGGAGATTTTTTTTTGTGTGTGTGTGTGGGGGTGGTGGTGGTAGGATATCAAACAACTAGGTTTTTTATGATATTGGTTCGAGACGAGGGGGGATTTTTTTTGGCGCGTAAGTTTTTTTCCTGATATATATGATGGTTCCTTATTTGGAGGTTTATTCTGTGATTGAAAAAGGAATATAAAAAAAAAATAAAAGAAATTCAATGTGAAAGTGCATTTCCGTTTGAAAGGACATGGTAAATATGTGTATTCTTAACGATTTAAACAAAGTCCTTGAGGAGGTGAATAGGACTCAAGGTCATAAATTGAAACTATGTCCAATTTTGACCCTAACTACCTCATTTTTCCAATGATGATAGAAAATATATTTTTATTCAATTAGATATGAATTTAATCAACACATGTGATGTTTGTAACTCTTAAAATTATATTTAAAGTGATCAAATGTCTCGTCAGACACTAACTAGGTGAGAGACCTTAATAAGATCAATTACTTAACAATTTATATATTAACTTAAGATACTAAGTGATGATTTAGTGTGTGATCGATCAACTTCAATAAACACAAAATAAATCACAACACCATATCTATAAATAAACATCCGACCTAGGAGAGAAAACCTTCATGATGTCTTTCACTAAACTTGAAAAATAACTCTACAAAGTGCAACTGCACAACTCTCGCATGTGAGGTCCTTTAGAGGTGGTTTTCTTAAAAAAAATTAACTCCACCCCATTTGAATGAGAATCAATAGCGAAGATCCATTGCAATTCAGAAGAAGTATCGTTATCTTCCAAGCATCACAACCTAGCTCGATCACTACTCAAATAATCCAATTCTCTTATTTCTATCTAGTGGTTAATATGAATGTAATATTATATAAATATGCTGGGGGTGGGGTGGGCTGGCAGGACCTAGGACCCTTTGGCCATGGGTTAGTATGCCCTTGGAGAGAGAGTATTGAGGTGGGGGAAGTGGGGGCCTTGGGGTAGTGGACAACGATGGGGTAATGGGGAGGGATGCTACTAGAGGGTTTTGTGTTTGACTATTTTTTTCCCTTTGATCATATAATTTAAATTTAATTTATTTATGTTTTATTGTTAATCCAATTTTTAAAAGTCCATGTACAATACACATGACTATTAAATTTTAACACATAAATGAGGTATTAAATCAATATTTACAAGTAAGATATAAGTAAAAAAAGTGACAACTCTCTCTGCCTCTCATTCACTCTCTTAATTTTCTCAAACTAACAAAAAAACTATTTCTCTCTTTCTTAATTTTCTCATTTAAATTTTTTTAAAGAACAACCTAATATTAATCATGAATTCATTAATTTGATTAAACTTAGCATGAAATTATTCCTAAAAAAGGATCTTTAATCTTTATGTTTTCACAAAATATGTTTAAATTAATAGAACAAGAGGACTTACATTGATCTAATCATATAATCCAATTTGCTACAGAAATATCTTTTGAATCATCTTAATAATTGATCCACCATAACCTTCATAAATTTGACAAAAATAATAATAATTTTGAATATATGGATTTCTCCCTCTTGAACTATATCTTTAATATTTTGCTTTAGGTGTAGATTATCGATGGAATACAATTTAGTATGTGTGTGTGTGTGTCTGTATCATAATAGAGTTTGATTAGAAAACTAACCCACCATCACTATCCTTAAAATTATGATTACTTATCCAAAGGAATCCTTATCAAATATGAATTATTATATGGGCCACATTAAGTAGGACAATTGTATTTATTTAAATAATTTATTTTGAATTTAACTTAATTTTGAAAGTAAATTAATTAATAAATATATCTTATAATTTCCCACCTATTTCATAAGATAATTTCACTTTATGATTTGATTCAAGGAGCATAGGACATGTAGAAAACTTATGAATGATCATCATCACTTATATACCTTAATTAAATAATCCCCCAATGCGAGTCATGGAGGTTCCACAGTATTTCAAGAGCAGTTCCTTCCAAATGCTATACCACTAATGTCATATTCAATTAGACATACAATATGAGTTGTCAATAATGGTCCCATAATAATTTTATAAAAAAGACTATTTTCGTCACATTAATTCATTCACATGCATGTATACAGTAAATATATAAATATGAAATTCAGAAAAACTTTACTAACATCATTATGTAGTGTCAAAAAAATAAGCAATATCAATACAAAACATTAACCCTTAATTGGTTATACTTAAGACCCATATCGTAAGAATGATTCATTGACATCTTTGGTGGTAGCCTATTTATGAGTGGATTTGATTTGTTAACACTTGTACTAATATGTTCAATTGACACTTGTTACTAGATTTCTTCTTTGATGGAAACATATTTCCATTCAATTTCTTAGCTACTTTAAAATACCTATCACATCTCTATACGAAAGACTACAACGAGATTATCATAATATTTTAGCAGCTTGGTAATGTTATTGATAACTCCAAGTCTTAAAATATAGTTTCATTGCCATAATCCATAAATATGTATCCTCAAAGCATGCTACAAACTCACTTTTTATAATAGATAATGAGTTGAATTGCACTCTTTTATAATATTGGCCATTAAGTAAAACAAACATACTTAATCAAGAGTGGATTTCGTACCATACATACATCTAGTAAATCTGAGTCATAATAACCAATCATGTTTAAATGAATAGTCACCCTAAGTGTGCGCATATAATATTTTATGTATCTCATTTATTCATACTTCATACTCTCAGAACTTATATAAAATGTTTCATTTATGTACATTCTAATTTAGATAAGTAAAATATATAAACTCTCATTTATGTACATTCTAATTAAGATAAATAAAATATATAAACTCCCAGTGATCTTATGATGTATAGAAATATAGTAAGAAAAATTAGAAAAAGATTAAAGACATTGTAATATTGTTTTTTATTAAATATCATAGGTGGGAAAATTACTTTAATTTATACAATGATCTCTTAAATATACACATCATTCGTTAAACTCCCATAAGAAAAGTAGTTTTCATATATACCAAATGTAACTCTGAATTAAAATGATTTACAAATGCCATAATTATTCCACGTCCGTAGATAATTTTGAGAAAGTTCATTTATAACGTTTTTCTCATTGATGGCTTTGATTAAAAATTTATCTTTATATCGTTTAATTACCATTAACTTCCTATTTGGTCTTAATGACCTGCTCATACACGACTTTAGTGTATTAGTTAGGAAATTTAGCGAGATATTAGACTTCATTGTAGTCCATTAGTTTTATTTCTTCTCATGACTTATGAGAATAAATCAAATCCTGACTTATCCCTTTGCCAAATTCATGTTCTTGTAGATAAACCACATAATCATTAAGGATAGTAGACTCTTCTTAGGATCTTCTTAATAGAATTCCTTATGATACTATCTACATTTGTCTTATGCTCACTTCACCATTATTTAAGGATTTATAGTTTATTTGTTCATTGTTGTTAAACAATCCAACATCTTAAAGAACAATTATACAGAAGAAGTTATGGGTAATGGGGCTAGTACCCTAATTTTCTTTATAAGCATATTTCGTGTTTTTCTACTCCCACTAATTTTACAATTCATAAGGAATTTGGCATTTCTAGTTTCCTTAATGTAATAAGTACATGTATATGACTATAACATGATCTTCGTAGGTCCAGTTTATGGATTTATCTCATAATCCTCCCGTTCGACCATGTAGGCCATTCTAATATTAGACCTTAAGAGAACAACTCCACTATAAATATATATAATACATATTTTCAAAAAAAATATTGTCCACTAAAATCATTAAAAGGGAGTCTATATTCAATTATATTACAAGATAGAATAGTTTCATTTATTATGCTACAATTATGATACAGGACCAAAAGAGTTTTTACAAGATAAAATCTCAAAACCGTATTTATTTATGAAAATTAAAAGGATAACCATAACTAATGAAACATGTATTCTTATATATACTAAAATATTCTTCAACAACTTAAACAAAAATCCCCCATGATAAAGTCTACATAATTTTCTTTTAAGAAAATTAAAAAAATTGAGGATTTGTATAAAAAATGGTGACTTGATTCTCCAAGAACATAAGAAAAATAACCTTGTTTTCATTTCTGATTTGTTTTGTAAGGAATCCTTGCATTGAATTAAAACAATTTTCGTAGCACCTTACGTTTAACTCAAAATATACTAGAATTAAATTTCCATATAATTTTCTAACTATGCGTTATATTCCACACAATTTACCTTGATGTGCTCGAATATGTGACATATAGGAACCTAGTAGAATGAAAAGAATAGTTCATACTTACATTCAATCTCTAACATTTTTAAGCTGAGTGTGAAATAATCATTTGCATCAACATAGTATTCAATATGTTTAATCCTTTTCAAACTTCATATGGAGTGTCCCACGTAACTTTCATCATTAATATTGATTTAATCATTTAAAACTTCCATATAGATATCTAAGTCGATTAATTGAAATCAAACTTCTTCACTTTATTCTAAGAAGTAAGTCTCAAGAGAATGTACAAATGAAATATGAAATTTTAGATAAATAATAGAAGATACAATATTGAAGAGACGAAATAATGCGATAAATAGGTCACTACATTAATTCTTTGACTTAAAAATATATATGTTAATACCTTTATAATAGACATAGAGTACATAAGTGTGGTTTTCCTTTGGTAGTAATCATAAAATATCTTATATGATCCTTATAGATTACTAGGGTATAATATTATTTAGTTATATGCACACGTTATATTGGACAACATATTTTCACATACTTTGATGATATATGTAACCCTTAATCTTTATTCAGTCACTCAAAATTAATTCTCTATAAGGAATAATCTCGTTTGAATAACTAAACTTAATATATCGCATTAATATCTTTACAATTATAACCATCACGAGTTGCTACTACTATCTTTATCTTTACATTTAATATTCACTGCTATTGTAGTTGGGTCACTGTGGTAACTACCAAACATTTCATAATGTGAAGATACCATTACATAAAGATTTCCACATATAAGTAATAATTCCTTTTTACGTGCATTATAAATTTCATGAGTAATGAACAAATTTATTCATGTTGATGTTTTCATACACTTAATTGGTGGTATATTAATGAAATCAAGTATGGCATATGTGTTTGACGTCCTACATTTCCCTTCCTAAAATATATATCACCTATTAAAGTTAGTTCAATAATTATATTTGGACCCATAGTCTAACGATTTACAATAATTTAATAAACAACAATATGTATGACACAACATAAAAAATAACATTTAATATCATATTTTTTTTTTCTTACTTAAGAGATATCTCTATCTTCATTACAATACCATTAAACACGATTACTAATAAAGACTTTCAATTTATGGCCAACCATTACTTACTTTGACACACTAAACACATAACACACACAATAACATTATAAACATAAAACAACCATAACCCATTTCCCCAATCCCAAAATTACCTCTACCCATCACTCCCCTTTCGCCTCCTTATTTTTGCCTCTCCCAAGCAACACCGACCTCCATAATGATGACGATGATGCTGATGAGACGGATTAACCTTTAACTGCTTCCTCGTATCATAAGAATCCTCCCCATACACAAAATACTTAGCCTCCACATCATTGATCTTGTACCCCAAAGTCTCCGTATGTAAATTAAATGCGATACAATTATTCTGCCTCATGTGCAATGACATATACTCAACACCACAAACCTATTCCATGGAATTTTGGGCAGTGTTCATGGGCTTTGTAGCAAGACCGATCTTGTGGTGGGTGAAAATAACGTCGAGGGAGGTTATATGTCCATGGAATTCATAGATTTCTTCTTCCATCTTGGTGAGGACATAGTCGATAATCTTGCCACCGTAGTCCTCGGCTACGTAGAGGAGCCGGGTCCAGGAGAGGATATGCTAAAAGTAGTATTTCATTTGTTGGTTTTTAAGGAGACAAAAGAGGTTGCATGCTTGCATTGCCAAGAGGTCATCTATGGTGGATTTGCAAATGCACACCATGGTTGAGTTGTTTAGGGTTTTTAGGGTTTGGTTTGGATTTTTTGGGGGTTCAATATCATAAATAACCTATAGGAAATCAAAACATGTATGAAATAAATGCATATGAATAATATTTATCTCTTTGAAATGGATCACTATAATGAACACCAAGACTTACATTATATAAATATTAGAGATAAACATAAATGTAAGCATAAGCACCCATAATACATAAATAATTTACATTATATGTTTATTGATTAATTTGACATCCATGAGGCATTTTAATCAGTTGTAATGTGAAAATCAAATAAACGAGAGACTTGCATAAGATTTTGGATCAATGGTAATAAATGAGTAAAACATAAATCATTAACTTTCACATGATCATGAATAATGTCAAAACCTATGTATGATAACCAAAATTACACAAAAACGACCCAAAATCCTTCAAGGTCAAATTAACACACAATATCATTATTTGCTTTTAAAACCCCTATTTTCTCAAGCAGAAGATGGCCAGCTTAATGTGCCGAAGATAGGAAATGTCAAACAATTTATATCATTATAAGAATTATGAATAGATGAAGAAAACAAAAGATATCCACGATAATATATAATAGCTTAGAATAAAACGAGATACCAAATGAGTCTCAAATAACTAAATCAATAAAATCGAATAAGTCTCCACAAAACAAATGTCTATACTAATTTGAAACCAATATGGATGTAAGCAAATATGGAACCCACCACAATCCCATAAAATACTTTAAGAATAAACTAAGATATAAAGGTCCAAAATAGGAGGTAAATACATGTAAAGAGGTAACTCTACATCTCTTACCCTAATCACTTAATAAGATTGATCCTGCAATTGGTCCGCTCGTGACTGCTCCTATAGTTACTCAATACCTGAATGCGGGTTTTAAGAAAAATACCTGGGTTAGACCCCACATATTGAAAGAAATAACTAACTTTTCTTAAACAATTATACATGCGACTCATTTACATCTCATTCCATCCCCATTGATACTCACTCTAAGGTATCTCACCTCACCTCTTACTAATTGAATCCTAGTCATATGTTCCCATGATACTTCATGCATAGACAACAATGTAAGTACCCACATCACAAAGACTACTCTTATACCTTACATAACTCCTAACTCATAATACAACATAGTATTTTCATCGAGAATAATATACTAAGACTGTCATCCACTCATAGTATCCTCACCTCACATGATGTCCAAATAGGTAAAGTCCTTTAATATTGACTAATCACATGATGTCCAAATAGGTAAAGTCCTCTAATATTTACTAACTACTATCATACATAATACCCATGTAAGCTCTACTCATCATTAGGCTAACTACGGTATTACTCAATATCCTGGTACATAAAGCCCATCACTAGTCTAAGTATTACGATATATGCTATCCACACAACCAAGCCCATAACTGGCCTAGCTACCCAATTATCCATTATACAAGTAACTAATAAGATCCAGATAACTAGCTATAAAATCTCTAGCTAGTTCCATAACACAATATCATAGTCAATAAACCTTCATTGACTGTCATACGTATGTATCCCCTATATGCTATAATGTACCTTATAAATCAAGCATACTAACGTACCCCCCACAATCTAATATCTTCGTATACATATGTCCATAGCTGTAACTCCCCTTATTTTTGTGCATTTAAATACTTAATTGATTCGGGTAAATTTCAAATTACTCGCGTGTCGTAATTTAGTTGAATTAATTATGTTAATAATTACTAAATATTAATTGGGAGAGTAAATGGTTAATATTTATGGAATTTAAATTACTAAGTGAATAGTAGTAATTTAATTGCGTCATAACGTGTATTAGTGACTTGGCATTTATTTATCTCAGCCTGGAGTCGAGTATAGACTAATTTAGATGTGAGATAAGGATTTTTATAGATTTATTCGGATGCCAATTCTGAGTGTGCGGTTAAGTCCGGATGGGCCCAGAAAGTCAGAAAAGTGTACCGAGGGGGTGGTAAATGGGTCGCAAGGTATTTTTGGGCATAACCGGGACCACACGGGGGTATTTGTGCCATTTTAATTAGGCCAATGTGACTAAAAACGAGATTTGGAGTTAAAAACCTAAGTTTAGGAGTTGTGGGCAACCATAACACAATTGGGAGAAATCTGAGAACGTAGAGGAGCAAAAAGGGAGAACTCTTGGGAGCCAAAAAGAATAATAAGGGAGATGTTCTTCAACAAACCAAATCTCCACACCATAGGAATAATCAGACACTAAAAATCCTAAGGCAAGTGGTTAAACTTGCTTTTATATAAATTGTTGATTTCAATTCATATCATGGTAAGTGTTAAACACATGATTTTGGGTTGGGTTAATAAAAATTGGGTTTTAAATTTGTGGATGTTACAAATCAAGTTTTAAGACTGATATGATAGGGCTTATGAATTCATATTATACTGTGAAGAAATTGTAAGTTAATTCGAGATGCTATTAACTGCAAAAGTTGTGAAAAAAATCATATGGATTCATGTCTTTATTATCAATTGGAGATATAAATTGGGAGTTAAAGATATTGGGAGTTGTTTTGATTCGTATAACAAACTGTGTAAATTCTAGGTTTGATTTCTGGGTAAGAAAGGTTGTAAGGTTTTGTTAATGGAGGAGAACTGATTCTGGATGAAGAGAGAGAAAACATTGCAGGTCGTTCGAACGATCAGTGCTCTGGTTCAAACGACGGTGATTGTTGTTCAAACGACATCACTAGTGGTTCAAATGACGCCGTTTCTAGTTCGAACGAGATGGAAAATTCGTCCCACTTTGTTTTTGCTGTACTGATCGACCTGGGTTGAATTTTAACAGAGAGTTGTTTACAGTAAGGAAGCGTCTTAAATCTGGGATTGTTGGGGACTTTGGGGACAAGCAATATAAGGTTGTTTTATGTTTAATGTGAGAGAAACATTAAGATTGGAATAAATAAATAAGGGTGTGTCAAACTTATTAAAGGGAATTTGGGAATTTAATTTCAAATATTGAATTTCGAGACAAGTGAGCGAGTCCGGGTCATTGGTTGAGAGATACCAATGTATTAATTTAATTATTGAGTAAATTAATTAATTAGAGTTGGACCATAGACTCGGGAAAATTATAAAATAAATTAATGGGTAAACCATAGACTCGGGAATATTTTTGGCTAAGTGCTACAGATATTGTACACGGTAAAGTCGGGATTTAATTTAGAGTATATATACGGTAGTGTAATCGTATATATATATATATATATATATATATATTGTGGGTACCCGAAATTAGGACCATGGGCCTGGACGAGTAGCCCAGTCTTGGCGGCCCAAAGTCCAGGCCCCTCATCTCTTATTTTGATTCGGTCTCCCCCCACGTTCTCATTGAGGGAAGTTATAGGGGAGATGGAAGACGTGGGGGAACCCATCACCTCCACTTACCTACATGTACATGTATATATTGAGCCCTAGGTCTGGGGCAAATGGACAGTTTTTGTATTCTCTGTAATTATTCTCCGGAGTATATAGAAATAATATCGACTGCACCACCATGGACGTAGGCACATCTTTGCTGAACCACGTACATCCTTTGTTGTGTGATTGTCATTTTATATTCCTTGTTCTTACTTGGTGAATGATTTCTTCTTATTTATTTGTGTTTCACAATAATTGTCACCACAATTGGCGCCGTCTGTGGGAAGCATTCATCTTTCCCTGAGAAGAGCCCACATCAATAAAGGAGTTTAAGATGGCTGGTCACAACAGCAATGCCCCTCAGGTAGGAGATATTCAATAGCCACCTGCTCCTCGCAGGATTAGGTCTGAAGTTCGACGTTTAGATCAGAGAGCTCGCCTGGAAAGGACAGCCTCAGAAGAAAGTCAGGGACCAGCGAGGTCCACACAGATATCCATATTGATTGATGCGTACGAGGAAAGGCTCCACGAGCAGAGGGAGTCTTCCCGTAGATACGAGGCGGAGAATGCTCGCTTGAGAAGAAGACTGGAAAGACTGGAGAGGGAGCTTCGTCCTGATAATAGGAGACGTCCGTACCGCACTCCTAGCCCTCAGGCGAGCAAGTCTTGCAGCCTAGGAAGAAGCCCTAGGCGAGAATCTCAAAAGTTCGAAGGAGGCGAGTCAGACGACGACCTCCGCGAATAGCTTCGAAGAGCTCGCCGCTACCAAAGCCCTACTCGCAGCGATGATAACATACGAAATCTAGTCCGTAGGGAGATGGACCAACATCCTGCTCACCACGGAACAAGATCAACCAGAGAATTCGCAAGGCGATCTCTCAAAACCCAGATGAAGTCACACTTCACGAGGGAAATCGAAGAGGAGGAAGCCCCCAAGAAATTTACCATTCCAAGGTTCAATATTTACGACGGAAAGACTGATCCCATCGATCACGTCAGGCAATACCGACAGGCCATGACCCTCTGGAATCACCGAGATGCCCTGATGTGTCGCATTTTTCCCTCGAGCCTGCATGATGTAGCACAGAAGTGGTTCGAAAGGCTCCCCCACCGGTAGATAAGGAATTTCAAATCTCTAGCCGAACTTTTTACGGCCCGATTCATTACCAGTAGCTCCCATCCCAAAAGGATGGATACTTTGCTAACAATGAAGAAAACGCCTCAAGAGACCCTCCGAGACTACGCGAAGAGGTACTGGGAGTTATTCAATGAGATCGAGGATTGCACAGAGGAAGTGGTAGTGGCCTCCTTCAAAATTGGACTCCCTAGTTCTTCCCTCCTATACCAATCCATGACGAAGAAGGAAGATATGACTATTGACGACCTAATGGCCCGAATCGAGAAATACGCAAAGGTGGAAGATGTCACCCGCTCTAATACAGGAGAAAACAGTCGAGCTAAACTCACTACCAAGGGAAGTGAGAAAACTGAGAACCAGAAGAAAGGAGGAAATAACGGGGGCAAAAATGGCTCCAAGAACGGAGGAAACCATGACGCGTCAAAAGCATTCCAGGCGGTCAACACCGTCTTCAAAGAACCAATTTACAACATTCTCATGAAGATCAAAGATGAGCCATTCATCAAGTGGCCCAGGAAAATGGGAGGAGATCCCTCGAAGAGGAACAATGCGTTAAGATGCGCTTTCAGCAAAGAGGGAGGACATAAGACCGAGCACTGCAAAGCTCTTAAGTCTCACCTCGAGGAGTTGGACCAATCTGGGCATTTGAACGACTTGTGGAAAAGAGGGCAGAGAAAGTGGCTGCCAACAGAGAGGCGAGACCCGACAACGTGCTGGAGGATGATGCTGGACATGAGTTCTCAGTAATCCACAGAGCATCTGACGTCAAGCAGATACAAGGGAACTCAGCTCGAATGGAAATAAAAAAACTTACAGCGGTAATGCAGGCTTTTCAAATCGATCCAGCAAAGTCACAGTCAGGAAAGCGTCGACGAGCAGAGGACATCAACTATAACAAGCATATTGTTTTCACGGATGAAGATCTAGTGGGAGTAAGGACCCCACATCATGATGCCCTGGTCATTACACTCAGGATAGCCAACTTTGACATCGACAAGCTGCTCGTCGATAAAGGAAGCTCATCCGAAGTAATGTACATCAACATATTCAGGAAATTGAAGTTGAGCGTCACCGACCTAAAGGAATCTACTGTTCCTTTGGTCGGCTTCGCTGGAAAAATGACCATGCCCCTGGGCAAGATAGTACTGCCAGTGCGTGCTGGAAACGTCTCTAAGATGATCGAGTTTTTGGTAGTTAACATCGAATCATCGTACCTGGCCATCCTCGGCAGGGGATGGCTTCATGCGATGAAGGCAGTCTCCTCGACCTACCATCAGAAGCTCAAATATATAACCGAGTAAGGAGTAATGGAGATCCACGACGACCAAGCAATGGCGATGAGGTGCTTCATAGCAGCCATCCGACCAAAGCCAGAGAAGAAGGTCGGTCAACCCAGCGAGAAAATTGAAGAAGATGTGATACCTTCCAAATAACAATTAAAGTACGAAAGGCCCGGAGTAGAAGAGACCAGGCTCCTCCCCTTCGAGCGTGTCGTTGAGGACCTGGTAGAAGTTATGGCTGAAGTTGGCGACAGTAGCACAGTCTTCTTGATTGGAGCATCTCTCACCGACTAAGAACAGAAGGAGTTGACAATCTTGCTGACGCACAACGTATATGTTTTCGCATGGGAACCATACGAGCTGCCTGGAATCGATCCTAGTATGGTCTGTCATCAGCTGCACGTCGACCCCACATTCAAGCCAATCACACAGAAGGCACGGAGAACTGCACCCGAGAAGGCTAAAGCGGTCGAAAAGGAAGTCGAAAAATTACTGGATGCAGGATCCATACGGGAAGTGCAATTCCCCAAGTGGTTGTCCAACCCATTAGTAGTTCCGAAGAATAATGGGAAGTGGAGAGTTTGCATCGACTTTACTGACCTCCACAAAGCATGCCCTAAGGATAGTTTCCCCCTCCCAAAGATAGACCAACTAGTAGACGCCACTGTAGCTCACGAGCGAATGAGTTTCCTGGACGCATATTCAGGATATCACCAGATCCCCTTGTATGCCCCAGACCAGGACAAAACGGCATTCATCACGACAGTTGGGTTATATTTCTACAAGGTCATGCCCTTTGGGCTCAAGAATGCAGGGGCAACCTATCAGCGGCTGGTCACTAAAATGTTCAAGGATAAAATGGGAGACACAATGGAGGTCTACATCGATAACATGCTCTTTAAGAGAAAGAAGAAGGAAAATCACCTCTCGGACCTCTCAAAGACCTTGAAATTCTCAGGAAGTACCGAACGAAACTTAATGTGAGAAAGTGTTCCTTCGGTGTCCAGTCAGGAAAATTTCTTGGGTACTTGGTCAGTAAGAGAGGCATAGAAGCTAATCCAGACCAGATCAATGCAATCAACAGGATGCAACCACCTCGAACAATCCGGGATGTGCAGAAGCTCACTGGAATGCTCGCTGCCTTAAATCGCTTCATCTCCAAATCCTCCGAGAGGTGCAAGCCTTTTTTCTAGCTTCTAAAGGGGAGTAAATCGATAGAGTGGAGCCCAGACTGCTCGCGAGCTTTGGACGAGCTCAAGTCCTACTTAAGCTCTCCACCGCTGCTTGTCATACCACAGCCAACGGATTCTTTGTACCTGTACCTCTCCGTATCCAATCACACTGTTAGCTCTGCATTAATATGCGAGGTTGCAGGAATCCAATACCCCGTTTACTACGCGAGCAAGACCTTATTAGACGCCGAGCAAAGGTACCTTCCATTGGAGAAGCTCGCCTTTGCACTAGTAATAGCCTCGAGGAAGCTGAAGCATTATTTCGAAGCTCATACTATCATCTTCCTTACATCGCATCCCCTTAAGGCGATCCTAAGGAAAGCGGACTTATCGGGCAGACTGTCTAAGTGGTCAGTCGAGCTCGGTCGGTTTGACATCCAATTTCAACCAAGGACAGCTATCAAGGGTCAGATCCTTGCTGATTTCATAGCCGAATTCACGGGCGAAGAACTCTCCTACCAACCCCAACCAACAAGGCAAGAGAGAACCTGGAGACTCTTCGTTGATGGAGCCTCCAACTCAAAGGGGGCAGGGGTAGGCATTATTCTCATCACTCCAGAAAATACAATCCTCGAACAAGGAATCAGGCTTAGATTTGCAGCCTCCAACATCGAAGCAGAGTACGAAGCCCTAATAGCCGATCTCCAAAAGGCACAAACTCTAGGAGTAAAACATTTACAGGTGTTCGGCGACTCTCAACTAGTCTCCAGTCAGATAAGTGGAGATTACAATGCAAAGGATGAAAGAATGGAAGCCTACCTCGCCTTAGTGAAAAAATTAATGTCAAGCTTTGAAGAGATCAACATCCAGAAGTTTCCCAGGGGGCAAAACAGTCATGCTGATGCCTTAGCAGCCTTGAGTTCGGCAGTTGACTCTAACCTTAAAAGGGTCATCCCCATCGATTTTCTCATTTGTTCGAGCATTAACCACAACAGCAAGCTACCAAACATGGAACAGATACTCCAGGTGGGATCAGCCCCCAGCTGGATGGGCCCCTTAAAGGTCTATTTAAAGGATGGCACGCTCCCAGATGACAAGAAATTGCCCCCCAGATAAGAGTCAAAACTGCTCGCTTTCACTTATCCACAGGAGGCGACTTGTATAAGAAATCCTTCTCCGATCCCTACCGTAGATGCGTCCACCCAGGTGAAGTGCTACGCGAGCTTCACGAAGGAATCTATGGAAGTTATATCGGAGGAAGGTATCTAGCCTTTTGAACAATGAAGGAAGGCTATTGGTGGCCATATATGCAAAAGGACTCCGTAGTATATGTCCGCAAATGCTTGAAATGTCAACTCCACGCTCCTATGGCCCACCAACTCGCTAGCGACCTAAAGTCCCTGTCCAGCCCATGGCCCTTCGCCCAATGAGGAATGGACATCGTGGGACCACTGCCTACCGCTGCCGGTAATCGCAAATACCTGTTGGTTGTGACTGACTACTTCACCAAATGGATCCAGGTAGAACCCCTGGTGAACATCCGAGATGCTGATATGATAAGGTTCATATGGAGGAATATAATCACCCGGTTTGGAATCCCCAGAACCATTATCACCGACAAAGGAATGCAGTTCGAAAGTGGCCCCTTTCAGAACTTCTGTAATGAATACGGGATTAGACACCACTTCAGTTGAGTGGGCTACCCTCAGAGAAATGGCCAAGCTGAAGTTTCCAACAAAACTGTGATCGATGGATTAAAGAAGTGATTAGAGCGAGCCAAAGGCGCATGGGTAACAGAGCTACCCCATATCCTATGGGCGTACCGAACCACTCCTCGGCGAGCAATAGGAGAAACCCCATTTTCGCTGACATATGGCATGGAAGCAGTCATCCCACTAGAATCAGGTTTGCCAACAATGAGATCCACCCTTGTCGACCAAGGCCTAAATGATGAAGCATTGCTCGCCGAACTCGACCTAGCCGACGAGCGCAAAGAGCTAGCCCTGGTGAAACTAGCGAACTATCAGCAACAACTTGTGAAGCATTACAACAAAAGGGTTAGCCCGAGGGCATTCCATGTTGGGGACTATGTTCTGAGGAAAGTCCTGGGCAGCACAGTGAAATCGTCAGACGGCAAGATAGGCCCAAACTGGGAAGGACCCTTTAAAGTAACTAAAGACGATCTGCAAGGTGCCTATCACTTGGAAACGATGGAGGGCAGAGAAATACCACGAGCATGGAACGCAACTAATCTCAAGAAATTATATTTTTAGATATTTTATTCTATTTTTAGATCTTTTTCTTGTATTCTTTTGTTATGAAAACAGAAGTTCATTCTTCTTATTACTAATGAAAGTTACTTAATTGGTTACACTCTGATTGGTGACAGCTGCATTCATCGCACATCTTTTCCAAATAACAAGCACATTGATCACTATAGCAGGGGAATACCCCTCCTCAGGTCATCGTCATAAAACACGAGAGACCTCTTAGCATTGCCCCTGGCAATATATGAAGCCCTACAGGGGATCCTTAGGCAATACGACCAAATTTTATACTGGTCATCCAATCTACTTCAGTTGAGTAAAACCCTGATCGGATAAAGACATCCAACACCAGGTGTGTCCTCGCCAATTGCCCCACTTAGGCCTAAGGGAGTGTGACGACACAACCTAAAAGGTAAAGCGGAGCACAATGGTATCTTGGTATGATACTGGACTGGGGGGACACTTGCATGACAAAACAAAAAATATTATAGACCAGCAAGAATATGAAAAGTAGGATGCACACGTTTAGTCGGCAAAATTGTCCAAAACATAAACTTTTCATTAATCCATCATACTTACAACAATGGTAATACATGTTTAGTCGGCGAGCTCGCCCAAAGCATTTACATTATCAAAAATACAAAAAAAATAACAACTAGCAAAATCTCAATGAGGTGGAAGCCTCCGAGCAAGATAATCAACCACTCGAGCTCTTCGTCCATCATCAGGAGCAGGAGCTAACTCTTCCACCACCTCATTCGCATCCAACTCCAATAATTGCCGAGGAATAGCATCGATGGGGATCCATCGATCATCCCTCCAGAATGGGTTAGGCATCAGTGTGGAGGAAGACATCTCATAACGATACCAAAGCACCGAGTTCGTCGGGACTTGTTGCTCCTTCAAGGCACTTAGCCACCCCCTGATAAAAGAAAGCTCCTTGAACTCAGACAACCTTGTTGGAGCATCCGACCAGCCTTGATCATAACCGTCAGCCCACATTTGCCGAGGGCCTTTCTTGAACAAGTGCCGTAACCGGGTAACATCCCTCTGAAGCCCAGCAGCGATTATATAAGCTCACTGAACATCACCGCGGAGTTCTTCCATTTCCCTATCGCGAAGTTCTTCTGCTTCCCTGTTTCTGCTCCTGGTGCTCCTACCAGCTCGCGGAAGGGGAGGGTGAGTGGGACCTCGCGACATAGGAGGAGTAACATTATGATCAACTCTAGTTCGCGATGATGAGGAGCCTTGTAATACTGCTCGAACAGTGCTCGGCGCATGCTCCCTGAGTCATAAGACTTCTCTCCTTAGGTCTTCCTTCTCCTGCTGAAGAACCTCCCCAACTTGATTGATCTCGGAGGCCTCTAATAGTTTTATCTTTAGTACATTGACCTCCTCTTACAATGAAGCACCAATGTCCTCCATCTCTTGGAGCATGTCCTTCATCTTGGCCACGAGCTCAGATTGCTCCTTATACTTCTAATTTCTAGACCTAAGGGACCTGTAAAGCTTAACGAAGGCCTGGCGAACTTCAAGACTCACATTGGGACCAAGGGTCCTACCTAACTAGGAAGTAGCAGGAATGTAATCATCCACATCAAATAACTACAAGAAAGAGAAAGAAAAGGGAGAGAAAGGGACAAATCAATACAAGCAGAAATGAAGCCTTTTTCATTAATGAAGATTGAAGTTACATCGAACTGAAAAAAGAAAAGTCTACAGAATGGAAAAAACAAAAATACAGGGCAATCCTATCAGATAACTATTTAGCAACCTCAGGTGGCCCAGAGGTTGATGGCCCTTTTCCCTTATTAGCATCAACAGGAGCACTGCCCTCGGCAGGGGTGGTCTCTGTCACCTCAACAGGAGAAACGTCAGCAGGGGACGCCTGAGGAACAGGATCAGAGCCTTCAATGGCTGGGGCAGGGTCCTCATTACTACTGGCCTCGGCCCTGGGTCGTGCTCGTCAAAAAGGGGAGACTCATCATCTACTCCAGCAGCAATGAGAGCCTTGTTCCATCCTTTCTTGAAGTTCAGACGGCTAATATAGCCTATCTGAACTTCAGCATCCTCATAGGCTGCGGCCCAGCCAGAATTGTAAGAGTCTTCCTTGGCAGTAACAACCTCAGACTCCTTCTTCATCTCTTCAGTGAGCACCCTGTTCTCCTCGATGACTGTAAGTTTGCTCGAGCAAACCAAGTCATACGCCTGCCTCAGCTCCTTTAGATCTTGGACTGCAGTGTCCTTCTCTTTGTTGGCGGTGGCAAGAGCCAAATCAGATGAAATCCGAGCAACATCAATGGCTTTGAAGTTGGCCTCGAGCTCTTTACCCTTCAGCTTCAGGGCAGAGTTCTCTTGCTCCAGCTCACTATTCTTCTTCACCAGCTCATCGCGTGAACGATACAGTACGGCGAAGTCATTAAAAAACTGTAGAAAAAGAAGGCATTAGAAGTGGAAAATGGAGGAAGTCAGAAAAGCATAAGAGAAAAAAGGAAAAACCTTACCAGAGCAAGCCTCTGACTAGCCTGAAGGGACAAGTGCTCTGACCCTACTGCCCTTTGGCGATCAGCCGGGAGGAAAGCTCTCTCGAGCAAAGCCGATGCCAGTTGAGGAGAAATTGCCACGGAGGCCCCCTCAAGCAGAGCAGACACCGAGACTAAGGCCTGCCCAGCCTTCGTCCTCGCTTCAGCCCTCCTCTTCTCCTCCTCCTTCTTGCTCTCTTTCCTCTTCCTCTCCTCCACCTTTCATTTCTCCTCTATTTTCTTCCTCTCTTCTTCCTTTTTCCTCTCTCTCTCTCTCTCTCTCTCTCACCTACTCCTCTTCCTTCCTTTTCCTCTCCTGCTCCTGAGCAGAAGACCGGGAACCAATAGCCACAGCCCCCGAGGTAGATTTTTGCTTCTTCGACCTCTGTGCGAGGAGCATGTGGTCTTCGTCGTCATCATCCCGAATCAGGTTCTTTCGGGGTGGAACCATTCCTTCACTCGAACTGCTAGAGGTACTCGACGATCCTCGAGCTTTAGAAACCTCCCTACGATCAGAGGAGCTACCACTGCTAGAGCTCCCTCCCCGTAGATCACTTACAGCTCCAACAATGTCACTCTCAGAGCTACCCTCTTCCTCATCCAATTGGATAGTACCTGCAGCAGTCTCTTCAAATGACTCAAACTCTGGGATACTATCCACAGGCCTTGCTATAAAGCTGGAACCAACATTCTTGTACTCGAGCAGGAAGGCAGCAGATCTGGGGTGCTCGCCTTCACCTAAAGGCTCCCTAATTTTCCAAGCCTTTACCAATTCTGAAAGACGGACCTCGTTGAGTGCAGGTTCCAAGTTCTTTGACTTCGCTGCGAAAGAAAAAGAAAAGAAGAGTTAGAAGGATTACAAATTAACAAAAATCAAAATAACAGTACAATGTCTACCTATGTATTCCTCCCCATAAAAGGGGACAGAAAACCTCTCAGACCTCGACCCTTCAAATTGGGGAGAAAACTGCCAATTTCTAACAAAGAAACCTTCTTGCCAGTAGTCCTTATGGGAATCGGGTAGATTTACTACCAATACCCTGTCAGGGCTCCTAGCTTTGAGGTAAAGGACACCAGAACTAGTTCGAGAAAAGGAGTAACAGAAACAGACCTCGGCGAGCCCTAACCTAGTTCCATACAATTGATTTATCCTATGGATGCCATTTACTATTTTCCACACATTGGGCGAGCAT
The DNA here is from genome assembly GCA_949130495.1 of Sambucus nigra. NCBI lineage: Eukaryota > Viridiplantae > Streptophyta > Magnoliopsida > Dipsacales > Adoxaceae > Sambucus > Sambucus nigra. The sequence goes on along the minus strand of OX422208.1, from coordinate 496,489,737 downwards.
TGTGCAGGAACAATATTGAAATAGCCAAAGAAATGCAGGAACAAATCATTGGGAGGAAAAGTGAGTCCCCCCTGGGAAAGAAACAGAACATGGATCCAATGAGCATCATCTATCTCTCTAACATTTCTAGGAGGGGAGGAACAACACTCAATATCTACCCACCCGGGAATGTTATAAAACTTCCTAAACTCAGAGACCGACCTATTCCTAATCTTCGCCATTGAAAATCCATAGAAAACTACAAACTCAAAGAAAAGCACAGAGAAAAGATACAGGGAACTTATAAGATAGAAGACCAATTCGAACGATGAAGAAGCACGAGCCCAAACGGCAAGGAAGCAATGAGACTGGAGATTGAGAGAAGAAGGTACGAAGTGCTAGAACTCGCAAGGAATGAGAAAATGCTGGAAAAATTGGAACGACAATAGAGAAGTACCTATTCCAAGAAACCTTCAAATTCTACTAATCATAGTGCACAAGATACGAGGCAGGTGCCGCCAAAATCAGCTTCACGATTTCCAAAGAATTGCAAAACAACCATTATGGCTAATCATTTAAATCTATTGAGCCCATAAACATGGCCCAACAAATTTAGGGGCAATTGTGGGTACCCGAAATTAGGACCATGGGCCTGGATGAGTAGCCCAGTCCTGGCGGCACAAAGTCCAGGCCCCTCATCACTTATTTTGATCCGATCTCCCCCCACGTTCTCATTGAGGGAAGTTATAGGGGAGATGGAAGACGTGGGGGAACCCATCACCTCCACTTACCTACATGTACATGTATATATTGAGCCCTAGGTCCGGGGCAAATGGACAGTTTTTGTATTCTCTGTAATTATTCTCCAGAGTATATAGAAATAATATCGACTGCACCACCGTGGACGTAGGCACATCTTTGCTGAACCACATACATCCTTTGTTGTGTGATTGTCATTTTATATTCCTTGTTCTTACTTGGTGAATGCTTTCTTCTTATTTATTTGTGTTGCACAATAATTGTCACCACACACACACACACACACACACACACACACACACACACACACACACACACATATATATATATACATATATATATTGTGTGTGTGCTTAAGTATCAGTGATTAGATATTTATTTAATTTATATACTCTAATGCTATCGTGGGAGGTTGCACGATGAGGGTGAATCCCCTAGCTTGAGGAGTGGGGAGAGGATATACCCAGGTCATAGCGTTCAATTTCAGAGGTGGGGCATTGAGATGATGTACTCATACTCGGGGGAATATTATCGCCTCCATTATGTTTATTACATACGTTCCAATTCGGCGGACCATAGATGTCTCGGAACTCCAGGTGGGACTGAGTGGCCTGGGTTGATAGCACTTTAGAGAATACATCCGGTGAGGTATTGCTCAGGAGGATGGATTATATATATATATTCAACTTATGTGTGAATATTGTAATATAGTGTTATGTATATAATGGGAGAAATAATTATATACGGGTAATCTAATATATGGAGAAATTTTTTATTCATTATATAACTAGTGTGAATGTTATATGGACTTAAAGGAAATACAATTATTTAAGTAAAGTGTTAAATAACTTATAGATCATATTTTAAACATACTTGGGTTAGATTAGTGTGTCAGGAAAGAATTTTATCAAGAGCTAGTTACATGATAGATGACTAGGTGGGGTATAAAGAAAGCGTTAGGTGTGCACATTAGTTGAGGGGTGAGTCTGTCCTCAAGGGAGTGCGACACTAGCTTAAATACGAAGAGCATTCATGCATGTTAAATTATTACAATTTAATCACTTGATAAATATTTTCAAAATATTTTGGATTCTAACCCTTGCTATTAAATATTGTCAAAACCTTTTGGGTGTCCAACCACAGGGATGCCAGGTGTGACTTTATTCTAGGGATTCTCAGCTGCAGCGTATGTGGATGTTGCAAGAATTGGATAGACGCATCTATTTTTCTATTCCTAGTGTAAGGATTCGTATCAGTCTATCTCCAGCATGTCGCTCAAAGTTTTATTTAATTTCTTTTCAGATTGTATGGGATTTATTACTCTCTGTTAGTTTGGCTTGGTTTTGGATTTAGTCGGTGGTTTCGGCAGGACTTTTATTATTCTATGTGATGATTGATTATATTAGCATTGGATGTTTTAATTTAATTCCGCACTTATTTTTGTCTTGGATTAATAAAGATAAAATTTGGCATTAACTTTTTGAATACTAGGTGGTTAGTAAGTTTTAAAAAGGTTTTCGACAGTGATGCTAAGAATGAACTAAATGAGATTCCTATTTTAATTTGATATAGGACTGATCACCCGATATTTTGTTAGGAGGGGTGTCACAAATGGTATCAAAGCATCAGGTTCTAGTGTCCATAGGATCTATATGGATTTTTACATTTTAGCGTAGCATTCTGTTGATATAGAGCCCTATTATTAGGACTGATGCTTCATCTTTATGCTTAAGACTTATCGTGCTTCTTTTATCCAGTTTTGTATTAATAGTGAACTAATACAACTCGTTTTAAATTTAAGATGCTACCTAGGAGAGGTAGACCTGCTAGGGTAGCAGCCAGGGATGAGGTGAGGGAGGCTCAGCAGGACCCAGAGATTCCACAGCCGCAGGCCCCACCAGGATTAGTGACGATAACTCAGATGGTGGAGGTGGTGGCTCAGGCGATCAATACTGCGATGGCAACCATGGATGTCCATTTCCCTCAGCCTTAGCCACAGCAGCCAGTGTCCCCAGTTGCACAGGCCCACATGGGGCCGTCATAGTGGCAGAGAGTTCGGGATGCCTTTAGAAGGGCCATCCACCAGAGTTTCAGGGGAGTTCTGAGGTAGTCATAGCATACCAGTGGAAGAAGGATATGAAGCGCCACTTATGTATGGTTAACTACAGCGAGGTATAGAGGCAGATGTTAGCCACTTTTAGGTTGACCGGGGCAGCTTTATAGTGGTGGGAGTCTATTACCACTATTAGAGATAGGGACTAAATGACCATAGATGATTTCTGGCTGCAGTTCGACTGCAAGTACTTTCCTCCAGCAGTTGGGGCCGAGATGAGGAGGAAATTCAGCGAGGTGACTCAGGGAGAGCAAACAATAGTAGAGTAAAATGAGGAGTTTAACCGTTTGGCAAATTTTATGTCAGACGAGGTGAGCAATGAGGAGCAGAAGAAGGCTAGATTTGTGACAAGATTGGCTTGGAGGATCAAGTAGCAATTTCTTGGGAACCCTACACTGGTGACGTATACTGACATTGTCAATGCCGCTTTATTGCATTGTCAGGATCATCGCTTCCATCTGAAGGGAAGCAAGAGGGGAGGCCAGTCGAGCCAACAGGGCAAGGAAGGTGGGAGTATTACTAGCGAATACCAACAACAGACAAGTAGCCAGTAGGGGCATGCTTTCCAGTAGGGGAATCAGGCTAAGAAGTTTAAGTCTGGAGGTTTCCGACAGGGAGGTTAGGGGTTCAGGTAGGGCCAACAGGGCCCTAATCAGCCACAGCAGGTTCTTCAGGTTCGACAGGGCCAAGGGAACAACAGAGGAGGCCAATAGGGCCAACACTAGGGATAAACTCATCAAGGCCAGCAGGGTCAGCGATAGGGAGACGATCAGAAGCGTTACTTCGTTTGTGGCCAGAAAGGGTCATTTTAAGAGGGAATTCACACAGAGAGGTAGGTTTCAACAGCAGGGTGCCCAGCAGGTACAGATACCTCCATCAGCATCGGCTCCACTAGCCCCACAGTAGTAGGGGTAGACTCACTACGGGCATGTCTATAACGTCCGAGATGTCCCCATTCCACCAGCACCTCAGGCATTGCTAGCAATTTAGGGTATGTTTCCTATTCATGGGAATGAGGGTAGGATTCTTTTTTATACTGGGGGTATCACATTCATTTATTAAAACTAGATTTTCTAGAGCCGCCGATTTGTTAGAGACTCTCTGTAGTCTCCTTATGTGTGTAGAGTCACCGATGGGGAGTAGGTAACTTATACACTCGATTTGTAGAGGAGTCGATATTATGATTGGGAGACTGATTTTAGCTGTAGACCTTCTACTGTTAGATATTGAGGGATATGATGTCATTCTAGGCATGGATTGGTTGGCAGGATACAGGGCGAAGGTAGATTGCTTCGAGAGGACCATCGTGTTCTCCATTTCGGGATAAGAGATGTTCCTAGTGGCGATGCCTCTTCCCGAGGGAGGGCCGTGCACTCATTTGTATTATATTGAGGAGGAGACCTTACAAGAGGTGGTGATTTCGTTAGACTGGATTCCAGTCGTGAGGGATTTCGAGGATGTATTTCAGGAGATACTAGGGTTACCACCCAGCAGGGAGATTGAGTTCATTATCGATTTAGCACCGGGTTCGAGATTGATTGCTCGAGCACCTTATCGCATGGCCCCATCAGAGATGCGTGAGCTGAGAGAGCAGATTCAACAGCTCTTGGGTCAGGGTTTCATTTGGTAGAGCACATCGCCATGCGGTGCGTCTGTGTTATTCGTAAAATAAAGGGATGGTTCGCTTCAGTTGTGCATAGACTATAGGGAGCTGAAGAAGGTGAATATACGGAATAAGTATCCGTTACCTATGATTAATGACTTGTTTGATCAGTTGAGAGGGGCAACATAGTTCTCAAAGATCTATTTGAGGTCAGGGTATCATTAACTACGTATTCGAGAGGAGGATGTTCTTAAGACCGCTTTTCTATTGCGATATGGATCCTACGTGCTTAGGGTGATACCGTTTGGTCTCACCAATGGGCTAGAAGTATTCATGGATCTCATGAATAGGGTTTTCAGAGAGTATCTCGACCAGCTCGTAATCGTGTTCATTGATGACATTTTGTTCTACTCGCTCACCGAGGAGGAGCATGCAGAGCACCTACGTATGGTTCTGCAGACACTACGGACCACCAGTTTTATGCCAAATTCAAGAAGTGTGGGTTTTGGCCACGGGAGGTGAAGTTTCATGGCCATATAGTGTCAGACCGGGGTATTGTTGTTGACCCAAGTAAGGTATCGGTGGTGAGGGAGTGGGGACAACCTACCCACCACACCGACAAAGATTCGTAGCTTTTTGGGGTTGGCCGGTTATTATCGATGGTTCATTAAGGGGTTTTCGAAAATTGCGGGTCCATTGACGAACCTAAGTCGCAAGGGGGTACCATTTGTATAGGATGACCACTGTCGGTTAACTTTTGATGAGCTAAATGACATGTTGACATCTGCGCTCGTACTTTCTTTGCCTAGGGGAGGATTGGAGTACTGGGTCTACACTGACACATCCTTGCAGGGACTTGGGGGGTGTTACAGTAGGAGGAGAGAGCTATAGCTTATGTGTCTCGAAAGCTTAAGCACCATGAGAAGAACTACCCCACCTGCAACCTAGAGTTTGCAACGGTAATTTTTTCTTTGAGGATATGGAGACATTATCTTCTGGGAGAGCAGTTTACTTTATTCACGGATCATAAGTCACTTTAGCATCTATTCACACAGAAGGATCTGAATATAAGGTAGAGGTGATGGCTAAAATTCGTGAAGGATTACCAGTTCGATATCCAGTATCATCCTGGTAAGGCTAACGTGATAGCAGACGCGTTAAGCCCGAGGCCCACTGGGGAGATTTCAGAGATTTGGAAGGCGAAGTGGAGTGAGCTTTGAGACGATGACAATGTCCCCAAGTCATGTATATCAGGTTTATCAATCACTCCTGAAATTATTATACGGGTTGTGAGGACACAGGTAGAGGACCATATCTGCCAGTACAGGATACATCAACTACTGGCCGAGGGAGCATAGTGTTATTCGGTTAGTTCGGAGGGAGGACTACACTTTAATGGGAGGTTAATCATGCGAGAGGATGAGGATTTGAGTCATGCAGTTATGAATGAATCCCATGGTTCAAGGTTTGTGGTATATCCTGACGGGGATAAGATGTAGCAGGATATGAGGAGACAGTACTGGTGGGCAGGGATGAAATGGGACATAGCAGAGTTGATCACCATTTGTTGGTTTAGGAATTGAAAACAACATTTGTTTTGAAAACATCCAACAAAAATTAGATTTCTCGAAACAAGAAATCAGATCTAGCGAATAACTAATTGATTTGTATCACAGAAATCAAATCTCAAATTTATATGCAAAGAAATAAAGACTTAATCAATGTGATTAAGTTGGCAAAGAATTATAAGACATTATAGGAAGAAACTTCACAAATCTCGAACTAAAAACACTCAGAAAAAGATTTTCTGGTTTGGATTTGGTTGAAGTTTTAGTTAGGGTTTGTAAAAAAACTCTTCGAACTCTCTCTCTCTCTAACACTTTCTCTTCTCTCTGTTTTCTCTCAGAGGTTAAAATGACAAAATTTGCAAAATTAAAGGCAAAGTCTCCTTATATACAGAGAGGAAGGATCTGGAACATCTCGGGAAAAAGGATGAACATGATTAATTCGAAGTTAATCTAATGGCTACGAACTCACCGCTTTTAAAAATGTTTTGATTGGTTCAAAATTAAACACGGGGATTAAGTGAAAACACATGCAGTTCGTTGATTAGAATAGATCCAATGGTCTACAGTGAGGCTTAAGTATGCGAGAGGGAGAAAACACATATCTGGCTGTTATATAAGCAACACGTGTAAGGGTGAGATGCAGTGTAAAATGCGTGTTGTTGAATTATTAAAAATACAAATTGTACCCACAATATTCTCAAGCGCTTTCGATTTCTACCCAACCAGATTTTATGCCTTAAAAATAAATTATAGTTCAGCCCCAAAGGTTTTTAAGCCACTATTTTTAATTTCTAAAAATCATTTTAAAATATTAAAAATTATTTAAAAATTCCCAAAAAATAATAGAAAATTAATTTTAAAGGATTTAACTCACGCAACAAAATTTAACACTATATAATGTAAGTATGCAATCCTAGCATGTGGTGTTGGTGAGCTACCTTTAAGAACTTATAGAGGCATCATGTAGAGTCTGAGGTTCTTTGGTAACTAGGGATGCGACTCAAATTTTGTCATAATTTCTAAACTAAATGAGCACCTATATAGTATAGACTTAAGTAAGGTAAAGATATAGGGTGCTTCAATCTCCCCCTTAGGAAATGTGAGACAAAATCTCCTTTGAGTCAACGAGGACTCGTAGGGATCCATAACGAAATAAGAAAAACCTATTCCTATACAAAGTTTTCTATCTACCCAATATCCTAGAAAAGAAAAGTACATAACTCAACTAATTACAGACCAATACCCTAGCAAAATCTGATTTAAAAACGGTACTGATTCCTGTAGATAAACACTAAGATCAAGCTTTTTATAGATGTACACAAATAAGACTCAAATTTCTCCCTCATTTTGTCTCAAATGGACAAAGGGTAAAGAAAAACAGTCATAAATCATATAACATCATTCTGTAAAAATCATACCAATTAACTTGCGTAAAGATTCAAAACGAGCATTATCTAATGGTTTAGTGAACAAATCAGCTATTTGTAATTCAGTAAGCAGATAGTTAATTTCCAACTCCTTGGATTCAACTAACTTGCGTATGACATGATATCTGATTTTAATATATTTAGTACTAGAGTGTTGAACAGGATTTTTAAAAATATTAATCGCGCTTTGATTGTCACAATATAGATGTAACTTGTCTTTAGTGATACCTGAATCTACGAATTCTCCTACTCTATCACTACGAATTCTATCTACTTGGATGTCCTTTTCATTTTCTATACGAACTAAGATTTTCAAAAACTTTTGAAAGGTTTTTGATTTATGTTTTAAGAAGGAAACCCAGGTAAATCGAGTGAAATCATCAACCATAACAAGGATGTAACTATTGCCACAAAGACTTACAGTACGAGAAGGACCCATTAGGTCCATATGGATGAGTTCTAGAGGTTTAGTGGATATAACTTCTTTAAGTTTCTTATGGGGAGCCTTGATAATTTTTCCTTCTTGACATGGACCACAAATAATGTTTGAAATTGGTTTGATCTTGGGAAGAACTCTAACGATCTCTTGGGAGCATAATTTTCCAAGATTATCATAGTTAACGTTACATAACCTATTATGCCATATCTCATTGTCACCCATTCTGGAAATGTTACAAACCTCTGTACTTGGATTGATTGTGTAGAAGTTAACTAGAGTACGGAGTCCTGTAATAATGCAGTCACTGTTTTTATTTAAAATTTTACAATTGTTCTTTGAAAAAGTGACAGCATAGTTGGAGTCACAAAACTGTGATATGCTTAGTAAATTAGCTTTAAGTCTTTTCACCAAGAGAACATTATCAAGAATGGGTAATCCTTCTTCATGGAGTGTTTCTTTACCAATGATCTGGGCTGATACACCATCTCCAAATAAGATTTTTCCTTCAGAGAAGTTGGTTTTATTTGAAAGTTTGGAATCATCCCCGGTCATATGTTTAGAACATCCTGAGTCTAAATACCATATAGTTGTATTATGTTCAGCTCTAAAAGCACTTATCACTATGTTGCATTTTAACTTGGGTAATAGGTCATCTTTTCTAACCCAAATTGCTCTAGTTTTCAATTTGTGCTTATTAGATCCAATTTGATAAAACTTGAGATCTTCTGTCTTTTCTTTAAAAGATTTTTGTGCAATTTTATTGTTGTTATAAACAGTTGGAGAAATTGGTCTAGAATAGAATCTAGGATTCCTTCTTGTAGATTGTCTTTTAATATTAGTCATTTTCCTTCTATTACGATAGTTAGAGTTCTTGTCTGGCTGTCTAGGAAGGACATAGTTGTTTCGTCTTCTCCTAGAATAGTTGAAGTTATGGTAAATGGGAGACGTATAGACTGGATTACATAGACGTTTGGAATAACAACCATCAAGGGAATGTCCACAGACATCACAATAGGAGCAGTAAAGATGGCACGTTGAACTCATAACCTTAGGAAAGTTATTATTTAAAGGTTTGTCTAGGTTTTGAGCTCTAGTCTTATTCCTAAGTGGCACAGGATAAAACGTCGAATCTTCTTATCGAATAGGAGGAAAAACATATTTGGTCTTTTGTTCAACATTATGCTTAGAGTTTCTTGAATCACCAATGTCTAACTTCAGTTGTTTTTTATCAAAATCTTTTTTTAAACCTTGAAAATATGGACAAGCTTCAATAGGTCTTTTGCCACCAGACGCAAACTTTATGGTTTCAAAGTTATTAGTTTGTGTCTTAGAGTTGGGACAAAAACCTATTCCAGTTCTATCATTAGAATTGGTTTTACTTTCAGCTACACAATCTTTAAAACACTTAGAATTATTTTCAAATTTTGTGAATTTTTTGAAGACTGTGGATGTCTTTTCTTTTGTTTGTTCTAATTCTAACAAAGTTCCTTTGTATTTCTTTTCCAGAATTTCATTAGAGTTAGACAAATCTTTCAGTTTTTTTTAAAAGTTTTTGGTTTCATTCTCATGAGTTAGACATTGAGTAGTATACTCTTCAGCATTTTGTTTGATCATCAGAGTTATGGTTTCTATACTCTGGGTAAGATCCTTGACAGTTTTTTCAAGCCTAGTGCTTTTCTTGAGAGTTTGTGTACAGTGTGTGAATGTCAGGAAGGTCGTCATTTTCGGAGTCGCTAAGTGTGCAGTGTGCAATGTCCCCTAGTGATTCATTTTTAGAACTCACACACCACTTGACATCAATAATATAACATTATCTTTGACTCACACACACAACATTTGAATCATTATCAACATTCTCAAGCAATAAGGTAGACAAACTAGTAGGCACAATATCAGTCATGGTATGATCAGATTCCTCATCATCATTGTAGATAATCTTAGCAAAGAATGACATACAAGGGTCAGAAGTGTTAGATGACTTAGGTTCATCATTTTCAGAGTCACTTGAGTCATCCCAAGTCTTTCTTAAATGAACCCTATTATGTTTATGAATTTTGTCTAAGTTAACTCTACAGTCACTAGCCATGTGTCCTAACTTTCCACATCTATAGCATTCAACATTTTTAAGGTCTTTCTCAGGTCTCTTGTGATTGTCAGACTGGTATTTATCTTGTCTTCTCTCATGAGGCCCGCTGTTAGATTGATTTGGATAAGTAGGTTTTCCTTGTCTTTTTGCTATTTTATTTCAAAAGTTCACAGTTTTCTTAAACTGTTTAGACATTAAGGCAATCTGGTTGTCCAAAGTATCTAAATTGTAGTCCTCATCATAGTCTAAGCCAATGTTAGGTATGCTAAATTCAGGTGTGGTCAACTTAGATGAAAAAACAAGATTGGAGGTAGACTTTCTCTTTTAGGACTGGGTTAATTGATTCTTAAATTCTAATTCCATTTCCACAGTTCTCAATTTGCTACTGAGGAGTTCAGGGGTAAGATTTTGATCATCCATGTCCTCAATTGCATATCTCTTATTATCAAATTTATTGGAAGTGATCTTAGTATTTTAGAGACAATTTCCTTTCTATTATAAACAATCCCATTAGCATGCAATTTGGTCACAATGTCTGTTAGTCTAATATAGAAGTCATCTAATGACTCAATCTCAGTCATGATCAAGGAGTTATACTGCTGGATTAACATTTGAGTTTTAGCATCTTTAACTCTGGTATCACCCTCATATGCAGTTACTAGGGTGTCCCATGCTTCTTTAGAGGTAGAGCAGAATGATATCCTCTTGAATTCGTGTTCATTGATAGACATAAATATGGCATTTTTGCCTTTATTATTATTAAGTGAAACATGTTTCTCTTCTTTAGTGAATTCACTTAGTAACTTTCTAATCCTCACGGTTCTTCCTTCAGTAGCTGGTTTAGTAGGAAATGTGTAACCGTTTTCAATAACTTCCCATACATCATCTCCCCAAGTCCCTAGGATAAATTCCACCATCCTTACCTTCCAGTAAGGAAAGCTGGTTCCATCAAAGAGAGGGGGCACGGACAGGTTACATAGTCTCTCAAATTTCTCATCCATAGTTTTTTTTCAGAAAATAATTTCAGAAACTCAAGATCTAAAGAATTTTTAGGAAACCATACCTCTAATACCAATTGAAAAAGTATCACCTAAGTTGTTTAATACAAGATTAAACTATCTAAATGGATCCGAATAGTTTGTTAAAGAAAGTATTTTCTTAAAATAACTTTTAAATATAAGATGTGTAAAACAATATGAATGAGTAATTTCAGTTATAGGTTTACCAATTTTGAAAAACAAAACTTTAAACAAAATAAACCAACACAGTCTTAAGAAAGGGATGAGAGGAAGAGGAAGTGTACACAAGCAATTTCAACGTGGTAAAACCCAACCAATTGGGGAAACATCCACGGTGACCTCTACGCCACAAAAGTAAAAAGTCCACTAAAACTGAGTAACATATTACAAGCTATATAACAATCAATACACACAATCAAACCTAAACTAAGTTCAGAAATGTACCAACTTCGCTAGCATTTTCTGACTTCTCTCAAGGTTATGATGTTGCTGGTGTTCTCCCTGCTTCGTAACTTTACTCCTTTTAGCTTTTCGTCGACTCTAAAAATACAATATCTCAATACCAACACTTTTCAATGTAGTAGTGTGAAGGTGCATGTGGTGTAGTGATCTAAACTCATGCATGCAACTCACACACACTTAATTAAAGACAGGATGAGTATCAAATTACATATAGATCTCCCAAGATGCAAGGGTTTCTAAAATCAACTTACTCAATTAAATCAGACTTTGGATCTTTCAAATAACCGCATATCAAGAAGGAATCTTGCTATTAAAACTAGCCAAGATCCTATACACTTTATTTATTTGAAAACATTAACTTATTTCACAAAACGTGAAATAATTTTGAAAGTGAAAACCCCAATTAAGATCCCAAACTAGATCTAAGTCTGAAAGTTTGAGTAAGTTGAAATTAGAAAGGGTTTTGTTGGTTTAGGTTTGAAATCAACATTTATTTTGAAAATAACCAACAAAAAATAGATTTCTCGAAACAAGAAATCAGGTCTAACAAATAACTAAGTGATCTGTATAACAGAAATCAAATTTCAAATTTCTATTCAAAGAAATAGAGACTTAATTAACGTGACTAAGTTGGCAAAGAGATATAAGACAGTAGAGGAAGAAACTTCACTAATATTGAACGAAAAACACTCAAAAAAAGATTTTTTGGTTTGGATTTGGTTGAAGTTTGAGTTAGGGTTTGTAAAAAACTCTTCAAACTCTCTCTCTCTTCTCTCCCTTCTCTCTATTTTCTCTCAGAGGTTAAAATGCCGAAAGTTGCAAAATTAAAGACTAAGTATCATTATATACAGAGAGAAGAAGGATCTAGAACATCGAGGGAAAACGGAAGAACATGATTAATTCGAAGTTAATCTAATGGCTACCAACTCACCGCTTTTAAAAATGTTTTGATTGGTTCAAAATTAAACATGGGATTAAGTGAAAACACATGCATTTCGTTGATTAGAATAGATCTAATGGTCCACAGTGAGGCTTAAGTATGCGAGAGGGAGAAAACATATATCCGGGCGTTATATAAGCAGCACATGTAAGGCTAAGATGCAGTGTAAAATGCGTGTTTTTGAATTGTTAAAAATACAAATTGTACCCACAATATCCTCAAGTGCTTAGTGTTTCTATCCAACCAGATTTATGCCTTAAGAATAAATTATAATTCATCCCCAAAGGTTTTTAAGCCACTATTTTTAATTTTTAAACATCATTTTAAAATCTTAGAAATTATTTAAAAATTCCCAAAAAATTATAGAAAATTAATTTTAAAGGATTTAACTCACACACAACCAAATATAGCATGATATAATGTATGTATACAATCCTAGTGTGTGGTGTTGGTGAGATACCTTTAAGAACTTATAGATGCATCATGTGGAGTCTGACGTTCTTTGGTAACTGGGGATGGGACCCAAATTTTGTCCCGATTTCCAAACTAGATGAGCACCTATATAATATAGACTTAAGTAAGTCAAAGATATAGGGTGATTCATGACCAAGGTAGCTCACTTCTTAGCAATTCGTACCGATTTTGAGATGATGAGATACGCGCAGCTTTTTATAACATAGATAGTTAAGCTGCACAGGGTGCCGGTTAACATTGTGTCTGACAGAGACAAGAATTTTGTGTCCCACTTCTGGCAGAGCTTTCAGGAAGCCATGGGCACAGAGTTACGGTTGAATACTTCCTACCATCCACACACACACGGGCGGACTGAGAGAGTTAATCAGATGCTGAAGGATACGCTGAGGATGTGCATTTTAGACTTTGGGGGAGGATGGGAGCGATACCTTCCTTTGGTAGAGTTTGCGTATAACAACTCTTACCAGTTTACGATTGGCATGTCACCGTTTGAGGCATTTTATAGGAGACCTTGTCATTCGCCCGCCTGTTGGTTAGAGGTGGGGGACAACAAGCTATTGGGGCCAGAGATGATCCAGGAGACGACTGCCAAGATAGAGCTCATTCGGGGACGAATTTGGATAGCTCAGGATAGGTAGAAGAGTTATGTTGATGCTTCTTGAAGACATGTGGAGTTAGAGGTCGGGGATCAAGTATTGGTCCGGATGTCTCCTATAAAAGGAGTGATGAGGTTCAATAAGAAGGGGAAGCTTGCACCGCAGTATATGGGGACGTTCCCTATCATCGAGAGAGTGGGACATGTAGCTTATAGAATGGATTTTCCAGGGCATCTTCAGCGGATACACGACGTGTTCCACATGGCATTTCTGAAGAAATATCGGAGGAGCGAGAGGGATTTATGGCATGTTCCACTCGAGGAGATTGACTTGCAGCCAAACATCTCATATGAGGAGAGACCTGTAGCTATTCTGGATCATAGTGAGCGTAAGGTGTGGTCTAAGGTAGTACCACTAGTTAGAGTACAGTGGGGTCATTACAACGTTGACGAGTCTACATGGGAGCAGGAGGAGGATGTGCGAGAGCAGTATCCAAAGTTATTCGCTGCATGTATGACCTAATTTCGGGGACAAAATTCCTTTGTAAGGGGGGAAGCATGTAACACTCTGTATTTTTGTGCATTTAAATACATAATTAATTCGGGTAAATTTTAAATTACTTGTGACGTAATTTAATTGAATTAATTATGTAAATAATTATTTAAATATTAATTGGGAAAGTAAATGGTTAATATTTATAGAATTTAAATTACTAAGTGAATAGTAATAATTTAATTACGTCATAACGTGTATTAGTGACATGTCATTTATTTATCTCAGTCGGGAGTCGGGTATAGACTAATTTAGGTGTGAGATAAGAATTTTTATAAATTAATTCAGATGTCAATTCTAAGTGCACAGTTGAGTTCGGATGGGCCGAGAAAGTCAAAAAAGGGTACTTGGGGGTGGTAAATGGGTCACGGGATATTTTTGGGTATAACCGGGCCCACACGGGGGTATTTAGGCCATTTTAATTAGGCCCGTGTGACTAAAAATGGGATTTTGAGATAAAAACCTAACTTTTGGAGTTGTGGGCAACCATATTGGGGGAAATCTGAGAACGTAGAGGAGCAAAAAGGGAGAACTCTTGGGAGCCAAAAGGAAGAACAAGGGAGGTGTTCTTCAACAATCCAAATCTCTACACCAAAGGAATAATCAGACACTACGAATCCTAAGGCAATTGGTTAAACTTTCTTTTATATAAATTGTTGATTTCAATTCATATCATGGTAGGTGTTAAACACACGATTTTGGGTTGGGTTAATAGAAATTGAGTTTTAAATTTGTGAATGTTACAAATCAAGTTTTAGGACTGATATGATAGGGCTTATGAATTCATATTATACTGTGAGGAGATTGTAAGTTAATTAGAGATGTTATTGACTGAAAAAGTTGTGAAAAACATCATATGGATTCATGTCTTTATGTGACACACCGCCTAATTAAATACCGGATGATCAATCCTTTATTAAATTAATATCAAAGTGTCCGGTTGGTTCATTCTTAGCATCAATGTTGAAAGTAATTTTTCATTATTAATCACTTAATAATTAATTAAGCTAAATGCCAAAATATTTTTTTATTAATTATACCCAATTAATCCATTAATAAATTCCATGCTTTAAGATATAAGCCATTCCCATTCCACAAGAATAAATACTTAACATGAATCAAATACTGAAATAAATGAGACTGGATAAAACATTCTAGTTCAAAGTTTAAAACCAATAGAATCATAATACTCAGTCCAATAGGAAAAGAAAATACAATCTCTGAAATAACTAATCTGGAAACGGGCGACACATGCCCTAACTGAAATGTCTTAACTAAGAACTGAATGAAAAGAGAGAAGCGTCTAATATCAATAACTTACAGCTTCCACAACAGTTGTAGCTCGTCGAATGATCTGCGCATCTAAGTCTGGTGGTGACCCTGAGGCTGGACAACTGGTATAATATATATATATATATATATATATATATATATATATATATATATATATATATATATATATATATATATATATATATATATATATAGCAAAAGAGAAGAGAAATAGCAAGAAACAGGTCAGAGCTCGATTTGTAAAAATATCTGTTTTAGCAAGTATTTAAAACTGCATTAATGCAATTATTATGTGCATATTAGTTCCGAACTGTAGCTTGAGATCCTCACCTCTGTACTAATGTGCACACCAAACGTATGTCTACCCCAACCTAGTCATCTATAATATTCCAACTAGGTTATTCACTTGAACTCCTAAATATATCTCATGGGAGTAACCCATATCGTCCATACAATACGCTAATAATATTCTTTTATGCCAGTTAGCCATTTTATATTCACTATTTTGATTGGAAGTCTTTTATTTACTGGAATTACTTTACTTATCCATACTTATACATTTTCTAATTTCACACATTAGAATCATCCATTCTCAAGTGTGTGTGTGTGTGTATATATATATATATATATATATAACCTACGCCCCTTGGTTAGGACCACTTAGCACAATGCATACTCTGCTATCATATCCTGGTGCATCATTCGTTGCATAAAGGATAATTGTTTCGGCGTCTCTCACAAACCGTAAATCTTATAACACAAATATTGGAAGCGAGCATACTCACCAGCTAAATGGGTCACGCACATACCTATGCTCCTATTCAACCATCGAAACTATCCTACATAACAGATAGCACGTATCCAAGTTCATATGCTCTGGGTACAAGTCAAATATCCCCCCATCTGGTCACCCAGGATAAGACTGTCCACTGAGCGAAACCTCCGCTCGATAGCAAGCAGCATAGGTATGATATACACACAATAATGATAAACACATATTATTAGGCATTCCCGAAGCCTTACAATAATTTAGGTATTAACCCAACCCATATTTATATTTCTTCATGTAG
Source organism: Sambucus nigra (assembly GCA_949130495.1). Taxonomy (NCBI): domain Eukaryota; kingdom Viridiplantae; phylum Streptophyta; class Magnoliopsida; order Dipsacales; family Adoxaceae; genus Sambucus; species Sambucus nigra. The sequence goes on along the minus strand of OX422208.1, from coordinate 496,473,357 downwards.
TTTATTTCTCTTTACTACTTACGCAATTTTATCGATTATTCACACTCTCGAATTTCCCAAGGTTAATTCACCTATTCTATACTTAAGGTTTCATTCTAGCATTATTTCCCAAATAATTCTGCACGAAGTTAATATTAGTAAATGGCAATTTTCCTAGCACAATTAACTGGGTAACATGTTCTAGGGATAAATGGAAATTTCTAGGCTTTTCTGGGATCTGTCGTTCGAACGAGTTAGCAGGTCGTTTGAACGACTCTGACTTCTCGTTTGAACGAGACTCCATCTCGTTCGAACGAGATGGGGTATTTTCTAGTTTGGCCAGACCTGTTACGTTTTACTATTCGTACTCCGTCTTCCTCAAAATTTCAGTCCTAAAACCTCTAAATTTCTCAACCCCAACAACAAAACATCAATCCTAGTTAATGTTCTAACATGTATAAATGATTTCCCTTAACTTTGAACCAGTAATTCATCATAAAACAATTATAAAATCTAAAATCCCCGATTTAACAATTTAAAAGCCTAGTTCATCAAATTTCCAAACAAGAACATCAATTTCAATTTCGTCCATCATCAATACTAATCAATTTGGGATTTTTAAACTATCTACATGAGAGATTTATCCTAATTCATTTTTCAGATTTCAATTCATATTCTTAAATCTCCAATTTCATCAAAACTCATACATCAAAAGTGAATATAATCTACGTACACCAATATGAATATATTTATTGTTATAAATCGCAAGTAATAAACATTTGCCTTAATTTCGACAGTCTGATTTGCTGTTGATACGGTTATGAGTGTGTTCCTCGTCTTGCGATTTACACTTTGGTATAGTTTTTGGTGTGTGTTCTTGAGTTAGGAACCAAGAACACCAATAGCCTCTTCTTCCTTCCTCTGTGCCTTTCTCTTTTCTCTCACGTGGGTTTAGAGCTGATAACTCCCCATTAACCCATGTACCTCCTTATTTAATTTCTTAATTTTTGTCCTTATTATTACTCCAAAATTCCAAAGGACAAAAATATCCCTACCCGGTGCCGATTAGGCCTAAGGTTACCCCGGAGTCCAAATAAAATACCCGGGTAGAGTTTTCTAACTATCTCGACCCTTTTGGACTCAATGGCGCACTCGAAATTATTATACGAGTTATATAAAAATAATTTATCTTTTTATTCCATATAATTAGTCCCGACACGACTCACACGCGCGTCCTGACTTAATATAGCAAACTGTCGTATTTCGCACTCCGATAATTTATGAATTTTTTTTAATTCCATATTACATATATCCACATTAATAATGAATGATTTCCATCAATAAGTATTAACCCTTGGCACGCTAGTTAATAATTATTTCAAATTCGGATTAATTAACAATTAAATTTTTTGACCTTTTTAATTTAATTAATCCAACAATAATAATTAATCACATAATTATTTAATGTCATAAAAATGCGGGATATTACATACTTCCCCCTAATAACGGAATTTTGCCCTGGAATTCGAAAAGTAAACCACACCTGGTAGAAATAAATCTGGATATTTATCGCGCATATCCTTCTCTCGCTCCCACGTAGACTCCTCTACGTTATGATGCTCCCACTGAACCCTCACTAGTGGAACTACCTTTGACCTCAATTTCCTCTCGCTACGGTCTAGGATATCCATAGGCCTCTCCTCATATGAACTGTTGTGCTGTAAATCAACCTCCTCAATCGCAATGTGGGTGTGGGCCAATTCATCCTTAAGATACCACCTCAATGATGAGATGTAGAACACATTGTGAATACGGTGCAAGTGTTCTGGCAACCCAAGCCTGTATGACACCGGTTCGATCCCCTCGATAATGAGAAAAGGTCCTACATATCTCGGAGACAATTTCCCCTTCTTCCTGAACCTCATCACCCCTTTCATAGGAGATACTCGCAGTAATACTTGATCCCCCACGTTGAACTCCCTGAAGAACCTCTTTGCGTCGGCATAGCTTTTCGGCCTGTCCTGGGCTACCCGAATACGGTTTCTGATCATCTCAACCCTGGTTAATGTTTTGTGAATTACCTCTGGCCCGAGTAACTTTTTATCCCCCACCTCTTGCCAACAAGTAGGAGAACGGCAAGGTCTGCCCTACAACGCCTCGAATGGGGCCATACCGATCGTAAACTAATAGGAGTTATTATAACGAACTCCACAAGTGGAAGATACGATTCCCAACTCCCTCCAAAGTCAAGGATACACATGCGCAACATGTCCTCCAACATCTGATTAGTATGCTCAGTCTGCCCAATTGTCTGTGGGTGATAAGACGTACTCAACCGAAATTCAGCACCCATAGCCTCCTGAAAGCTCTCCCAAAAACGTGATACAAAAGTCTTATCTCTATCAGACACGATGTTCAAGGGCACCCTATATAATCTCACTATCTCAGCAATAAATATCCGGGCATACTGTCCCGTAGTGTAGTCCGTCTGTACTGGAAGAAAATAAGCTACCTTGGTCAACCGATCCACCACCACCCATATAGAATCGTGACCCCACCGTGAAGTAGGCAACCCAGTGATGAGATCAATGGAAATGCTCTCCCATTTCCATGTAGGTATCTCTAGCGACTGAAGTAACCCTGACGGCCTCTGGTGATCCACCTTTACCAGCTAACAGGTGGCACACTTAGACACGAACTAGTAATGTCCTTCTTCATCCCACTCCATAAGTATTGGCTCCTTATATCCTGGTACATTTTATCCCCTCCAGGATGTACCGAAAATCTGGATCCATAAGACCGTGTCATCACTTCATGACATAAATCCTCTCCTTTCGGGACAACTAATCTCCTATTAAGCCGTAGTCCCCCATCTGAGCTCACTGAGTAGGACTCTGCGCCCTCCGCTAGAAGCCGTACAATCTGATCCTGGCAAAATGAATCAGCAATCTGAGCCTGAATCACTCTCGTAATAATCTCTAGAGTGACCGTCATGACGGACATAAATGATCGAGCCACTGCCTCCTGATGCCCCAATTCTTTCCACTTTGCCTTCCACACTTCCGCCACCTCACCTCTGGCCTACGACTCAATGCATCAGCAACTACATTGGCCTTCCCTGGGTGGTACTGTATCTCGAATTGGAAATCTTTCACAATATGTTCAACTCCCGCTGAGTAAACAAGTACTGCAGTGACTTGTGGTCCGTGAATAGGCAAAATTTCTTCCCAAGATAGTAGTGTCTCCAGATTCGAAGGGCAAATATGACTGCTGCTAACTCCAAGTTGTGGGTGGAGTAATTCCTCTCGTGAGGCTTAAGCTTGCGGGACGCATAAGCTATAGCCTATTCCTCTTACTGAAGTACTCCACTAAGTCCTTATAGAGAGGCGTTAGTATACACAAAGTACTCCACTCCTAGTATGGGTAAGGCAAGAACGGGCGCCGAAGTCAACTTATCCTTTAGCTTATCGAAAGCTAACTGACAAGCATCATCCCAAATAAACTTCACCCCTTTGCGAGTCAAATTTGTCAATGGGCCCACAATCTTCGAGAACCCTCTGATGAATTGCCTGTAATACTTGGCTAAACTTAAGAAGCTATGCACCTCCATCGGTGTCGTGGGCTGTCTTCACTCCCTTACCGCCGACACTTTGCTTGGGTCCACTGATATCCCCAATTCCGACACAACGTGCCCCAGAAGCTGCACTTCTCATAACCAGAATCTGCACTTTTCATACTTGTCATACAAATGATCTCTCGTAGAGTCTGAAGAGCCCATCTCAAGAGCTCGACTTGCTCCTCCTCATCTGGAAATAAATCAGGATGTCATCTATGAAGACAATGACAAACTGATCTAAGAACTCTCTGAACACCCGGTTCACTAAGTCCATGAATACGATTGGAGCATTTGTCATCCCAAACGGCATGACCCGAAACTCGTAGGACCCATATCTCATTAAGAAAGCAGTCTTTGACACATTCTGCTCCCTAATCCATAACTGATGGTATCCTGATCTAAAATCTATCTTTGAGAAGAAGGAAAATTCTCTTAATTGGTCAAACAAATCACCGATTCGGGGCAACGAATACTTATTTCGTATCGTGGCCTTGTTCAACTCTCGGTAGTCCACACACAACCTTAACGAACCATCCCTCTTCTTCATAAACAGAACGGGAGAACGCTAAGGTGAGGTACTCCTACGAATGAAGACCTGTCCAAATAGCTGCTCAATCTAATACCGTAACTCCCTCATCTCAGCTGGAGCCATACGGTAAGGTGCACAGGCTATCGGTCGAGTGCCCGACATCAAATCTATAACAAACTCTATCTCTCGGCTAGCCAAAAGTCTTGGTATATCCTGGAACACGTCGAAAAAATCTTGAACTAAAGGAATCGAATCAATAGGAATCACAATCTCCTTAGAGGTCTCATCCTCTATATAATATAAATGAGTGGAAGATCCTCCAGCAGGATAGCGTATCACCACTAGAAACATCTCCTGGCCCGGTATCACAAAGCTAATAGTCCTATTGTAACAGTCTATCATGGCTCTATAAGATGCAAGCCAATCTATGCCAATGATGGCGTCATTCTCGTGCATATCCAGGACTAACATATCCACAGGTAAAATCGAACTCCCGATCTCTATACTTATCCCCGGTATATAAAGAAAATCAAAGACCCACTACCCAACGATGAGTCTACACTATTCACTGTACTCTATGCTGTGGCTAACAACCCGATGACCCGTAAAAAACAAGTAGCTATGAAACAGTGCGAAGCACCCGTATAAAATAAAACGCGTCCCATAGTACCATGGATAGGAAACTTACCCTCAACTGCGGGTGGTGTCTGTTGGGGTGCTGCTTGGTGAATGTTTTAAACACATCTATACTGTAACTATCCCTACTGAATCGGGGTTACTGGCAAAGCTGGGACCTGTGCGGGTGCTGGTAGGGCAACGGTAAAGATGGCTCTCTGGGGATCCTGCTGGGCTCCCTGCTACTGGGAAAACCTGCCCTTAGCGGGGGCAATCCTGCTTCCTATGGTCAGTCTTATCACATGAGAAACACCTGCCACTGAAGTTACCTACCCTCTGTCTCTATTGGTCATTACCACCCCTCTACTGTCCTAGTGGCCCTACATATGCCGTTGTTGGCCCTGCTAGCGTTGTTACTAGCCCTGATGGCCCTGCTGGTCATGATGACTAGACTGGACCTATTGGCCTTGTCTATAACCACTATATCCCTATCTCGAGTCACCAGATTAAAACCTCTTAGCAGGGTCCCCTGATGGGAACTCTGCTCACCCTAACGGACCTGCCCCTGAGCTGATGGTGCCCCACTGGCACTACTACCTCAGGTCTGGCCCTGCTAACTGGACTCATCTGCTCGTTTGTTCCCCTACTGATGGAAGCGATGGTCCTGGTAATGCAACAGAGTGGCGTTGAGTACATCAGTGAAACTACCCAACGACAGATTACCTATGATGTGCTGACGAATCCTCCAAGTCATTCCATCTATAAACAACATAATCTTCTTTTCTTCAGTAGGTGACTCATCTGGCACCATAGTAAGCAGCCTTGTGATTTCCTCCTTATATTCTACCACTGTCATACCCTCCTGCTTCAAATTTAATAGTCTCCGCCTCATCTCTGTCTGCACGATGGAGGGAAAATACTTACGGTCAAACCGCACCCAGAAGCTCTGAATAGACATGTTGTCCCTCTCCTACAAGGTAGTAGTGGACTCCCACCACTGAAAATCGACCCCCACTAGCTTATAGGAAGCCAGTAATTGCTTATGAACGTCTGTACACTCGTACATGCGAAGATGCCTCTGGATGTCTTTCTTCCATTGGCTCGCTATGATGATGTCAGAACCACGCGAGAACTCTGGGGATGTGCCCTCTGGAAATCATCCCTGACCCTCTCCCATGAAGTAGGAAACTGAAATGGAATTGGTGCCACAGCCTGTACCTGGGGTGGGGCCTGCTGCACCATCGCTAAAGCTGCATTTACCGCCTGAGCAATAATGGCGGCAACGTCAGTTGCGTTAATCATTTCCTAAGCCTGATCTGCTGGCTGCTGTGGCTAGGCATTCCTGTTTCTCGGGTCTCATCTCGGAGGCATCTGAAATGAGAAGGGATTTATTAGTCCACAATTATTATTAAATCTCAAATAGTTGAAGACGTAAATATATAAATAAGAGTACGATAATCTTAAAGATAGGGATCTATATCAAAGAACGCTAAGCGAAAAACATGTTAAGTCGTACAGATCCTAAAGGACACTAGAACCTGATGCTCTGTTACCACCTGTGACACCTCGCCTAATTAAATACCGGGTGATAAGTCCTTTATTAAATTAATATCAAAGTGTCCGGTTGGTTCATTCTTAGCATCACTGTCGAAAATAATTTTTCATTATTAATCACCAAATGATTAATTAAGCTAAGTGCCAAAACATTTTTTTTATTAATTATACCCAATTAATCCATTAATAAATTCAATGCTTTAAGATATAAGTCATTCCCAATCCACAAGAATAAATACTGAACATGAATCAAATACTGAAATAAATGAGACTGGATAAAACATTCCAGTTCAAAGTCTAAAACCAATAGATACATAATACTCAATCTAACAGGAAAAGAAAAACTAAAAGAAAATACAATCTCTAAAATAACTAAGCTGTAAACGGGCGACACATGCCCTAACTGAAATGTTTGAACTAAGAACTGAATGAAAATAGAGAAGCGTCTAATATCAATAACGTACAGCTTCCATTATAGCTGCAGCTCATCGAATGATCCACGCATCAAAGTCTGGTGGTGACCCTGTGACTGGACACACACACACACACACACACATACATATATATATATATATAGCAAAAGAAAAGAGAAATAGCAAGAAACGGGTCAGAGCCCGATTTGTAAAAATATTTGTTTTAGCAAGTTTTTAAAACTTCATTAATGCAATTATTATGTGCATATTAGTTCCCAATGCCTGATATTCTCACCCCTCTACTAATGTGCACACCTAGAGTATGTCTACCCTAACCTAGTCATCTATAATATTCCCAACTAGGTTATTGACTTGAACTCCAAAATATATCTCAAGGGAGTAACCCGTATCGTCCATACAATATGCTAATAATATTCTTTTATGCCAGTTACCCATTTTATATTCACTATTTTGATAGGAAGTCTTTTATCTACTGGAATTACTTTACTTATCCATACTTATACATTTTCTAATTTCACACATTAAAATCATCCATTCTCAAGTGTGTGTGTGTGTGTGTATATATATATAACCTGCGCCCCTTGGTTAGGACCACTTGGCTCAATGCATACTCTGCTATCATGTCCCGCTGCATCACTCGCTGCATAAAGGACAATTGGTTTGACGTCTCTCATGAACCGTAAATCTCATAAAAAAAATATTTGAGGTGAGCATACTCACCAGCTAAATGGGTCACGCACATACCTACGCTCCCATTCAACCATCGAAACTATCCTACGTAATAGATAGCACATATCCAAGTTCATATGCTCTGGGTACAAGTCAAATATCCCCCATCGGGTCACCCAGGATAAGACTGTTCACTGCACGAAACCTTCGCTCGATAGCAAGCAGCATAGGTATGCTATACACACAATAATTATAAACATATAATATTAGGCATTCTCGAAGCCTTACAACAATTTAGGTATTCACCCAACCCTTATTTATATTTCTTCACGTAGTATATTTCTCTTTACTACTTACATAATTTACTCGATTATTCACACTCTCGAATTTCCCAAGGTTAATTCACCTATTCGATACTTAATGTTTCATTCTAGAATTATTTCCCAAATAATTCTGCAATAAGTTAATATTAGTAAATGGCAGTTTTCCTAACACAATTAACTGGGTAACATGGTTTGGGAAAAAATGGAAATTTCTGGGCTTTTCTAGGATCTGTCGTTCGAACAAGTTAGCAAGTCATTTGAAAGACTCTTAATTCTCGTTCGAACAAGACTCCATCTCGTTCGAACGAGATGGGGCCGTTTTCTAGTTTGACCAGTGTAACAACCCGCATAATGTTTGGGGTATTTTCAAAATAAAGAGGAAAATAAATTTTGAGTTAAAATTATTTTTGTTGGTTAAATATGTTGGTTATAATTTTAGAAGAATAAAATTTCAAGTAGAATCGAAATCGGATTTAAAATGAAGTTTTTATGAGAGATTTAAATTTAGCTTTAAAAAAAAGGGAAAAACCATTTGTCACGGATTTAGTCCGTGACTAATAAAAATGGTATTAAACGAAGGAGAAGGGAACTGGTCACGTACCTGTTCGATCGATCAATCCCCCTAGGGAGTCGATTGATCGACCCTCCCAGAAAACGGGAGCAGCAAGCCTGTTTTGAGTATTTGTGTAGGATTAGGACTCCTAATCATTTTATAACCTTGTTAATCCATAGGGGGACTTCTCATAATTATTTTTTCTTCAGTTTTTCACCAGAGAACACTTCCAAATATTTTTCCTCTCACTCATAATCATCAACCTTCTTCATAATAAAGTTTTTGGCACAAGTTTTGGGAGGCTTAATTGGGGTTTAATCAAGTTTGTTCAAGAGCACTCTTTTGCTAATTTTTCGCAAGGAATCCAGATTTCAAATCAGATTTTCTACACAATCTTTACAGACATGAATACTCTATTCTTTTTCTTTAGTATTATGCGTTTTAAGTTTCGCGTAAACACTTAAATACATGTTTTCTTAAAATAAAGTAGTGACTTAATTAGAAAAAGTGGACACTAATTATGGGGCTGTTTTTATTAAATCTTTTAATCTGAATAATATTCATAACCCTTGAGTACGTAGGATTCATGAGTGATTTTGGGTTTTATTGGTATAGGTTGCATGTAGAAAAACCCTAGCTTTAAAATAAATGATTTTTGGGTGGGTATAACTCATGTAATACATGTAGAGATAATAAAATTTGGTTTTTGAGGTATATATGATGAAAAATTGGTATATTTAATTTAAAATAATTAAATGAGATTATTTGGGTATTTTTTATGTTGTGTTAATTTAATTAAAGATTTAATTAAATTGGACTATCATGCGTAGTTTGGAACATTGATTTATTATGCATATTTGTGTGACTTGTTGGTATTATTATATTACCTTTGTGACGACAGGTCGATTGGGTATTTTTTTCTCTCCCTATATTTTAGGATGCCTTCTAGGTATGAGACTAGTGTGTAGGCCTCATGATGATTTACACCTTCTAGGTATGGGACTAGTGAGGGTAGATTATCACGTTTTTATCATGTCGGGGGTGGGCTGATTTTTATTACTTCATCGTCATTACGCTAGTCTACATACGAGACTAGGTTGTGATTTATGTTAGAAAATCTTCCTATACATAAGTTAGGACGTATTGATAACTTGGGGACCCTTAGTTGTGGGACCAAGGGGTATTTTGAGGATCTCACATCGATTAAAGGGTGGGGTGTTTATAAATTGAGAAATTGAGAATTAATGCCTAAGATAAAAACGGGTATTAAAATTTGTGGCGACATAATGTGTTCGGGCCGACAGTTTAAATGGGCCAGAGGGCGATTTATATCGTGTCGTGCATGGAACCTTATCATGTGTCGGGCCGACAGTCTAAACGGGTCAGAGGGCGATTAACAAGGGGAAGTGTGACACTTTAATAAAAAGTGAGAACTGTAATAAAAGCTGGTTAATTTAATTCAATTAACATCGTGGTACTTGGGAATTTAAAATCATATTGGTGTGCCTTTATAAATGGGGATTTCTGCGGGTAGTTAGTGTTTTATATTTATCGCGTTTAATCATCCCGTTTAATTCAAAATATTATATTGTGATATTTATTGCGTATAATGCTATTGTCTGGATTCAAGGATCCTATTTGTGGGGAGTAGTATGTATTCTTGCTCGGAGCTTTGCCTCTGACCCATGCGTTGACTAATCTTTTTCAGGAATAGAATTGGAGAAGCTGCATAAGTTTATCAGAATTATCATTTGGAGGTGCAGCTGGAGTTATTCTTTTATGGCATAGTTTAGTTATACTTTTCTTTTCAGTCGTATTTAATTATGAGACTTCTTTTGAGTTTTATTGGGCCATTCGGTTCCAAAGTTGTTTAGAGAATTTTTTTTGGGATTATTTCAGATTTTATTTAATCATTATTGGGGAATGTATTTTTGGAGTTAGCATGTGATGGATCTTTGATCGCTTAGTTGTTTATGAGCATTTGAGTTTGATTCAATTATGTATCTTATGGACTGGTTCATTTATGTCTCATATATGTCTCATGCTAAGAATGGTATTTATTTACTCATGCCCGACATAGTTTTGGTGGCGGCCGACGCCAGAATTAGGCGGGGTGTGACAGCCAGACCTGTTACGTTTTACTGTTCATACTTCGTCTTCCTCAAAATTTCAGTCCTAAAACCTCTAAATTTCTCAACCCCAACACTAAAACGTCAATCCTAATTAATGTTCTAACATGTATACATGATTCCCCTTAACTTTGAACCATTAATTCATCATAAAACAATTATAAAATTCCAAATCCCCAATTTAACAATTCAAAATCCTAGTTCATCAAATTTCCATACAAGAACATCAATTTTAATTTCGTCCATCATCAATACTCATCAATTTGGGATTTTTAAACTATATACATGAAATATTTATCCTAATTCATTTTTTAGATTTCAATTCATATTCTTAAATCTCCAATTTCATCAAAACTCATAAATCAAAAGTGAATATAATCTACCTACACCAATATGAACGTATTTATTACTATGAATCGCAAGTAATAAACACTTGACTTAATTTTGACGATCTGATTTGCTGTTGATATGGTTATGAGTGTGTTCCTCGTCTCGCGATCTACATTTTGGTATAGTTTTTGGTGTGTGTTCTAGAGTTAGGCACCAAGAACACCAATAGCTTCTTCTTCCTTCCTCTGTGCCTTTCTCTTTTCTCTCACGTAGGTTTAGAGCTGATAACTCCCCACTAACCCATGTACCTCCTTATTTAACTGCTTAATTTTCGTCCATATTATTACTCCAAAATTTCAAAGGACAAAAATACCCCTACGGGGTGCTAGTTAGGCTTAAAATTACCCCGGAGTCCAAATAAAATGCCCGGGTAGAGTTTTTTTACTATCTCGACCCTTTAGGACTTAATGGAGCACTCGAAATTACCATACGAGTTATACAAAAATAATTTATCTTTTTATTCCATACAATTAGTCTCGACACGACTCACACGAGCGTCCTGACTTAAAATACCAAACTGTCGTATTTCGCACTCCGACAATTTATAAATTTATTATAATTCAATATTACATATACCCATAGTAATAATCGATGATTTCCATCAATAAGTATTAACCCTTGCCACGCTAGTTAATAATTGTTTTAAATTTGGATTAATTAACAATTAAATTTCCCGACCTTTTTAATTTAATTAATCCAACAATATTAATTAATCCCATAATTATTTAATGTCATAACAATGCTGGGTATTACACTTTATTATCAATTGGAAATATAAATTGGGAGTTAAGGATATTGGGATTTGTTTTGGTACGTAGAACCTACAGTGTAAATTCTGAGTTTTATTTCTGGGTAAGAAAGGTTGTAAGGTTTTGTTAATGGCGGTGAACTGATTCAGGATGAAGAGAGAGAAAATATGCAGGTCGTTCGATCGACGAGTGCTCTAGTTCGAACTATGGTTTTTGTCGTTCAAATGACATCACCAGTGGTTCGAACGGCGCTGTTTCTAGTTCAAACGAGATGGCAAATTCAACCCACTTTGTTTTTGCTGTACTGATCGACCTGGGTTGAAATTTAAGGGAGAATTTTGCATAGTAAGGAAGCGTCTCAAATCTGGAATTGTTTGGGACTTTAGGGATAAACAAGTTGTTTTATGTTTAATGTGAGAGAAATATTAAGATTCGAATACATAAATAAGAGTGTGTCAAACTTATTAAAGGGAATTTGGGCATTTAATTCTGGATATTGAATTTCGGGTCAAGTGTGCGAGTCCGGGTCATTGGTTGAGAAATACCATTCTATTAATTTAATTATTGAATAAATTAATTAAATTAGAGTTGGTCCATAGACTCGAAAAAATTATAATATAAATTAATGGATAAATTAATTTAATTAGAGTCAGACCATAGACTCGAGAGTATTTTTGACTAAGTGCTACGAATATTGTACACGGTAAGGACGGGATTTAATTTAGAGTATATATACGGTAGTGCGATAGTATATATATATTGTGTGTGCTTAAATATTAGTGATTAGATATTTATTTAATTTATATACTCTAATTCTATTGGGGGAGGTTGCGCGATGTGGGTGAATCCCCTAACTTGAGGAGTAGGGTGAGTATATCCCCAGGTCATAGCGTCCAATTTCAGAGGTAGGTCATTGAGATGATGTCCTCATACTCGGAGGAATATGATCGCCTCCATTACGTTTATTATTTACGTTCCAATTCGACGGATCATAGTTGTCTCGAAACTCTAGGTGGGACTGAGTAGCTTGGGTTGATAGCACTTTAGAGAATGCATCCGGTGAGGTATTGCTCGGGACGATGGATTATATATGTATTCAATATATGTGTGAATGTTGTAATATAGTGTTATGTATATAATGGGAGAAATAATTATATACGGGGTAATTTAATACATGGAGAAAAATTGCATTCGTTATATAACTAGTGTGAATGTTATATGGACTTAAAGGAAAGACTATTATTTAAGTAAAGTGTTAAATAACTTATAGATTTTAAACATACTTGGGTTAGAGTAGTGTGTCGAAAAATAATTTTATTAAGAGCTAGTTACGGGATAGATGATTAGGTGGGATATACAGAAATCGTTAGGTGTGCACATTAGTTGAGGGGTGAGTTTGTCCTCAAGGGAGTGCAACATTAGCTTAAATATGAAGAACATTCATGAATTTTAAATTATTGCAATTTAATCACTTGCTAAATATTTTTGAAATGTTTTGGCTTCTAACCCTTACAATCAAATGTTTTCAAAACCTTTTACGTGCCCATCCACAGGGACGCCAGGTGTGACTTCAATATAGGGATTCTCAGCTGCAGCATATGTGGATGTTGTAGGATTTGGATAGACGCATCTATATTTCTATTCCTAGTGTAGGGATTCATATCAGTCTATCTCAAGCATGTCACTCACAGTTTTATTTAGTTTCTTTTCAAATTGTATAGGACTTATTACTCTCTGTTAGTTTGGTTTGATTTTGGATTTAGCCGGTGGTTTATTCGGCAAGACTTTATTATTCTATGTGATGATTGATTCTATCAACATTGGATGTTTTATTTTAAATCCGCACTTATTTTTGTCTTGGATCAATAAAGTTAAAATTTGGCACCAGCTTTTTGAATACTAGGTGGTTAGTAAGTTTTAAAAATGTTTTCGACAGTGATGCTAAGAATGAACTAAATGAGATTCCTATTTTAATTTGATATAGAAATGATCACCCGGTATTTTATTAGGCGGGGTGTCATAATAGCCTTACTAGTTATAGATATATAAGCATAACACGAAGGTAACAATCCTCCAGGAACTTCCCGTGCCTTTATTGGATCAATCATTAGCAGGTCCCACTCCAAATGGATTGCAAAAAACACATCAATTCTAGAGAAATAATTATGCCATCAAATCAACATGTAATCACGTACCAAGATTACATGATACATCAAGCCTCCTATGTCTCTCTCGCAAGATGGCTGACTAACTGCACATAGGGTCAAGATATTAACCTATACACAACTTGCATCATCATCCAGGGGTGTAGTTACCAGTCACATGAAATAATTCTAATATATATATATATCTGTGTGTGTGTGTGCGTGTGTGTGTGTGAATACGGTATCTCACTCTAACTGTGTAATTAAGGCTCAACATTTTCTGAGCTAATCCTTGTTTAGCCAATATTTATATATAAAACATAAGATCAAAAACCTAATAACCCAACTAAAAACCTCTAAAGTGCGCATAGGTCCAAACCTAATCCCCTATCTTAGAAACCATTTCAAAATCCTTAAAATACATCCTTCTGCCTAAGCCCACACCTGCAGCCATAAAAGGAGCAATCATGGCCCTGGGTGGTAAGGTCACGAACCTCTTCCCTGCATCCAAGGATTCCAATCTTCCAGTGAAAAAACACTTCGTAATTTAAAATTGGTTTAAAACCTAACAAAATTGAATTTCATACACACCAGATCTAAATTAATGGTTCTTCTAACCTATAATCAGTCCCATAGCATCTCAGATGGTCCCTAAACATGTTTTTAATAGTATATAACCATTAACTAGACTATATTCATCGAACTAAAGGCTAAACTATCACTTTCAACATGTGTTTATAATGGTTCTTCTTAATTATGGGATTAATAATTTAAACTAGGTTTAAATCATTTAAGTTTCATCCTAATCACGTGATAATATTAAATCAATCCTACACCAAATATAAATAGTTCTAAACATTTAACAATAATAAAACTAACACATTCCATAGGTTTCGATGAGATTTTAACCTGACAAGTGACTAATCTCAATATAAATCAAAATAACAACCAATCATAAACAAGTTATATATAATACGTAGGAAAGCAAGTTATTCCTTGCTTGAAACTAGAAGATTGAATCCTTGATTAAGTACTCTCGGTAATGCTCTTGTTCTATTAAAATCTATTCTACTAGCCCAGGGTTTGTTATGAGGGTTAAGCACCTATTTAACCTCTTAATCTAATAGGTCTCCTATGGGCCTAGTTTAAAACCTCTAAATGAGATCAAACCACTATCCAAATTCTCCTAAAGCTTAGCCCAAAGGGATATTATCCCTTGGAGCCCAATTCGGTGTACTAAAAACACCATTTATGGTCTCTGTATCCTATAGAACCCGATCCAGTGACACTAACTTAAAATATTAAAAAAGTCACATTATTATTATTAAATTACGATTCATTCATATATAATTTAAGTTCTCAATTTAAATTCAATTATAACATGAAATCAACAATTTTCATAAATTTCACAACAACCTTACATAAGAATAAATTTAAAATACTTATTAAATAATCATTCACTAAATTAATTGAAAAATAAGGTATTACAATGCAAAGGAATGTTAAGTTGTTGATATTTTCAGTATACTTAATTTGGTGGCATGCTGATTAATTTAAGAAATCATGGCTTCTGAGTTTGATGTTCTAAAAATTTTTAATCGAAAAACATGTTACACATTAATATTCATTTAATCATAATTACCATACTTGTGCAATATGCATTTGATGTCCAAAAAAATCAATTACGATTAACCAAGGTTCTAAAAAATGCGGGGCATGATTGAGGCGTGGAGGCCAAGCCTTAAGCCTTAGAAGCCTAGGCGGGCCTAGGCGTAAAAAGGCATGAAAAGGCGTTTAGGCCTTCTTAATATATTTTAATATTTTTTAACCATAATAAGGCTATTAAAATACAAAAATTGCACACATCATAAAAATATGTCTGAATATATGCAAATTAAAATACTATCTGATTATTTTGGATAATATAATGGTCCGGTTTGTAAATAAATTCTTTAAAAGGCGACATCGTTTCACTAAGGCATTGTTGTTTTTAGAAAAAAGTGCGCCGTAAGGGTTTTACCAAGAATAAGGCGTGAAAAGCGTAAGGCGAGGCGTTTCTCCTAAGCCTTAAGCCTAGGCGGAGCCTAGACGGATTTTTTAGAACAGTGCGATTAACTAAATTCACATGATACACCAAAAATTTAATATTCTCATATATGAGTGTAACGTTCACAATTTCAGATTATAGCATGAGTTTGACATCTAATCCACCCTAATAATGAATATTATAATTAAAATTGAATCATACATATAATATCCACACATATGAATTATAGTTTCCATTTTCCATCTAATTGATCCTAAAATGAATATTAGTATTAAACTGAATCAAACATTTAATATCCACACATATGAATTATAATATTCATTTGATATCTAATATAACTTAATAATGAACATTAGTGTTAAAGTAGAATCACACGTTTAATATTCACACATACGAATTATAGTATGCGTTTACATCTGATCCAACCTAAACATTAATATTTGAATCACCGTGAACATAAAAAAACAACTGCTCTTGTGAAAAATACATTATATTTTGAAAAAAAGTCATATTTTTTGTCAGAAGAATATTTTGAGTGGGTACCACATAATTGTAGATAATCACTCCGAGATCTCAAAAGACTTGGTAGAATACAAATGTCAATAATGAGGAGTGAGATTTTGACATCAACATTATTATAAAAAACAATAAAAAAACACTTTTGAGGGCACAAACGACGTCAAATATCCCAAATAAGGAGGTGCCTACGGTTTATAATGTGTTTTATATTTATTTTTCCAACTGACCATGTGAGTTTCATAATATTCTGAGAAAGATGAGAATATTAATTCAAATCCCAAACATATATAATAGTTTTAAGCATATTTCATGATACAAATAAATTATCGCGAAAAACATCCCTAAAGTCCCAACAATACATAATTGGTTTTATTTATACTTCATCATAGGATAATGTCAATAGAGGAAAATCAGGAGTTCTTAACTTTATATCTGATACCACGCGTAAAATCATTCTTAAGAACAATATACTATTAATCAAGAACTCATTGATTTGATTAATCATTAACATGGGATTGTTATTAACAAAATTATCTTTGATTGTCATATTTTTACAAAATATGGATAAATTAATAGAATAAGAGGACTTACCTTGATTCGATGTTATGATCCAATTTGCTATATAAATTATATTTGAATCATATTAATAATTATTCAAACATAAACTTCATGACTATAAAGAAAACAATAAGTTAGACTATTTGTATTTCTCCCTTTTGACTTATAATTTTAGTGTGGATGGATATCTATATCCCACCATGAATGGTGGATAGTTCCCTTCCTTTATGTATAAATAAGAAGAGATGTTGAGATAAAAAAATGGGTACAAAAAGAGTAAAGAAAGGATAGAGAATCAATCAAGAGAAAAGAGAAGAGTTGCGGACAAGAAAATAAATTAATACAAAACTTATTCCACTCTCTCCATATTTGTGTTTCATATATGTGTGTGTGATCAAGTACACAATTTTATAAGATTATGTCAACACGAAAGCTCATATATTTTTCCTCCACAATTCCGTCAGTAATTTATTCTCCCTCCTAACTAATAGAATGTAAATTATGATGCATATTACAATTTCATTCATGTTACTATATACTGATTTACATATTTTCTCTACTTAACTTACTATAGTACTAATTCATATTATTAATAATTACATTAAAGCCTCATTCAATTTGTTGTTGATTTAATCACCAATTGTTGTTAGGTATTGCTTTACATACCAATATGGACAGTTTTTACCTCCATCCAATATATATATATATATATATATATATATATATATATATATATATATATATATATATAGAGAGAGAGAGAGAGAGAGAGAGAGAGAGAGAGATGAAGGCTCACCTACATCATGCACTATACATCACACCGTACATCACACCTAATTCTAGGGCCTAGAAAACGTTTTTTCAAATTTCATATTTTTTACTTGAAATTAACCTTCCAATCAACCCATATACAAAAAATTAGGTCAAAATACATTTTGTAGCTATTTTTAAAAAATCCACAAAAAACTGCTGGCGCAGACCCTTAAAAATAAGGTATTTTTAACAGTTTTTTGTGGATTTCTTAAAAGTAGCTACGAAATGTATTTTGACCTAATTTTTTGCATATGGATTTATTGGAAGGTTAATTTCATGGGAAAAATATAAAATTTAAAAAAAAAGTTTTTTAGGGCTTAGAATTAGGCGTGATGCATGGGTGATGTATAGAGCATGATGTAGGTGAGTCTCCCTATATATATATATATATATATATATATATATATATATATATATATATATATATATATATATATATATATTAGTAATGACTTTAAAACCTCATATAATATGCTATTGATATAATCACCAATTATTGTAAGGTACTTGCATACTAATATATTATTATGGACAGTTTTACCGCCTATTATTATTACTTTCTTGATAATTACTATTTAAAGTTGGGATAAGAAGTTCTCTAACCATTTATATTTTGGACCTGAAGCTTCACACATCATTTTTTTTAAATAAGGTTAAAAATAAATTAGATATTACAACATGACTTTTCAAAAAAAATTTAATTAGAAGAAACATATATATATATATATATATATCATTTTAATAATTAAATGACTCTTTAACTATCCCATAAATGTCTTAGACCTTTTTTCATTTTACTAATGTTGTATAATATATTTCAACTAAAGATTCATTTATTTTATGTGTCGAACCATAAGTTCTCCCCAACAAACAATTAAAATAACTTATAATTTTTAAAGAAACTTATAAACCTAAGTGTGAACCTAACGTTTTAACTATTTTTTTCTATTATTATGCATTGTATCCTTTTTTTAATTATAATTTCTTAATTGAACTGTTTGAGATGTCAAACATTTCTAAACTTCAATTTGAAGAACTTGACATTTCCAAGGCCAATTATCCTAATCGGTTCGAGGATGCGGATCCCCATCTCCAAGCTCGAAATCTTGGTGATGCCACAACACCCGATAATGCTCTATCCCGGTAGAACAAAGCTAAAGCCCTCATTTTTCTAAGGCATCACATTCACACTAATTTAAGGACAATCATACTTCCATATGCACACCATAAATGGCCAAACCTAAGATTTCTGGATTTTAAAACAATATCTGAATACAATTTTGCCATGTTCAAAATTAGCTCCAACCATAAGCTATGTGGAGAAAAATGGAGGATGAAAATACGTTGGAGATAACTTTCTCTACTTTTCATGCTTCTAATATGCTCCTGCATTAGCAATATCGAAAGCGAGGATTCAAAAAGAACTCATAGTTAATCTTTTATCTCGTAGTCACTGAGTAGAATAATGATATATTAACAAAAAATAATACATCTCAGCCAACTAGATCTGTAGCACTCCCAAGAGTGAATTCTAATTCTTCTCAAAATATTAAAAGAGCTCAAGTATATATGCGACGAGTTCGTGACAAGCCAAGAAGAGGTGGTTACTATAATCATGGCCCATGAAAAAATATCACTTTTAAGCCCCACCAAAAATGAAATGGCCAAAACAATAGCAATAACAAAACACAAGCTCCATCAATGCTAAAATATATATGTCATAGATGTGGGCATTGTAGACATTGGACATGAAATTGTTGTTCGTCCAAGCAAGTGGTAGAAATATATCAGGTCTAGAAAAAGGGTGTGGAGACAAATGTTATGCAAGGTCCCAAAGACTGTTGGAAAATTAATAAAAGCCAGCTCAATATTGACGACTTTTATGAAGATGATGATGGGAATCCCATTGATAATGAGACGTTCGATGCCATGATTGACAAACCCCCGTCATAAGACCCCAAAGAACTAAATAGCTTATGTTTTCTTAATATTTTACAATAATGATTCTTGTATTATGCATGAAATATATTTATATTTTTGAATGAATTGTTATTTTAATAAAAAGGTGTAGTTTTTACGTTTACCTTTGCAATGCTTATATGGTTGGTAAAAAATAAATTCTAATTATGTTACTCAACTAAAATGTTTGGATCAAAAACTGCAAGCAATCGATAATACTTGTCTAGTTGACAATGAAATAACCTAGACTATTTTGAAAAACCAAAAGTTTTTCTCCGACTTGGTGTATGATATAGAAAATGTTTCCACAATAGCCGGTCTTGCTAAAATTATTGCAGGCTTTGGAAGAGCCCATATGGTGCTACCTAATGGTTCCCACATATTCATAAAAATGCAATATACTAAAGCAATTCAAGAAGAAATTTAGAGAGTTTTAAATACATCTGAATGAACGGGTATCATATGGAAACAAGTAATGAAGGTACCAAAGAGTTACTTTGCATTACTTCTAGTGTTGGAAGCCATAAGCTCACACTAGAAAAACTCCCTGCATTATCCATGGGGTTATACCAAACAACACTTAGTGTTATAGAATTACACTCTGTCATGAGCCGAAATCTCAATAATTCTAATGCATTGATATTATGGCATGATCGACTAGGTTACCCCATATCCAACATGTTACGTAAAATCATAAATAACTCGAATGGTTACGTTTTAAAAAACCAACATCTCACCCTACATAGTGACCACTTTTTCACCCCAACTACATAAGGAAATTTAATCACTAAACCATATTTTCTAAAAAATAACCCCCGAGTCACTATCTACAACGAGTATAAGGGGATATTTGTGGTTTTGTTCACCCTTTTAGTGGAACTTTTAAATCTTTTATGGTTTCAATTGATTCATCTACTCGATGGTTACATATTTGTTTATTATCCACTTAAAATTTGATATTTGCAAAATTACTTGCTCAAATAATTAAACTTAGAGAACATTTTTATGATAAACACATCAAATCCATTCGCAAAGATAATGCAGGCAGATTCACTTATCTAGTTTTTATGATTTTTTGTTTATCCATAAGAATTGATGTTGATCCCTCGGTTCCCCACGTTCATACACAAAATAGTTTAGCTGGATCATTAATTAAATGCTTGAAACTCATATCACGGCCTTTGCTTATGCAATACGAACACCCCGTCTCAGCTTGGGGTCATGCTATCATATACGCTTCCAACTTAATTCAACTTTGACCAACTACTTACCACTCTTTTTCTCCTTCACAACTCATGTCAGGATGCCATCTAAACATCTCACACTTATGTAAATTCGATTGTGCCATATACGTGTCTATCTCACCATCACAACATATTAAAATGGGTCCCCAATGTCGTTTGGATATATATATGTTGGTTATGATTTGCCATCAATCATTCGTTATATTAATCCTTTGATAGGAGAGGTGTTTATCACTATATTTGTGAATTGTCACTTTGATGAGACATTATCTCCACCGTTAGGGGTAGAGAAGAACGTACCTGAAGTATGTCCCGTTCCAAAAGAACGACGAGAATCAAAGTGGAATACTTTTATTTGTATCATTTAGACCTCCGTACTTCTCAATGTGAGAATGAAGTGCGAAGGCTAATACATCTCCAGGGACTTGAAAATTATTTACCTGATGATTTTAATAAAATAATAAAAGTGACCAAGTCCCAGGTGCCCGCGGATGATGTGCGAGCCAAAATTGATGTTCCAGTGGGATAAACTTTAATTTCAGTACTAAATGAACTTGTTGCACGCCATAAGCGTGGACGACCTATAGGTTCCAAAGATTCAACTCCCCAGAAGTGGAGATCAAATGAAAAATAATGCCCAAATAAGGCTCGAGAAGAGTTTATGAACAAACGATCCCAATTTTCTAAAACTCTTGAAGAGGTTCGTGTCTCTGAAAATAGATAAGTACTTGAAGTGACTATAAAATCCCCTGAAAAGGTAAAGGTACCTAATAACACTAATGAGATCTCTGTGTTTTACACATATTCAATAGAAATCTGGGATCACAATAAAATAGTCATTGATGACATATTTTCGTATGCAGTAGCTATGAAAATTTCAAAGGGACTTGATGATGATAACGAACCACATACTATAAATGAACGTTGACAAAGAGAATATTGGCCAGAATGGGAAGTTTCCATCAATGTAGAACTTGAGTTTCTAAATAAACTTGGTATATTTGTACCTATAGTACAAACCCCAAAAGGTGTTAACATAGTAGTTTACAAATTGGTGTTTATAAGAAAGCGCAATGAGAAAAATGAAATCTCTAGATATAAATCATGACTTATGGCATAAGGTTTCCGACAAAAATAGAGGATTGATTATGAGGATACATACTTCCCTATTATGGACACTATAACTTTTAGATATCTGATAAGCTTAACAATCCATGGAAACATATATATGAGACTCATAGATGTTATGACTTATTATTTATACTGTGATTTAAACAAAGATGTATACATGAAAATCTTAGAAGGATTTACTTTTCCATAAGAAAAGTCAAAGAGTACGTACTCAGTCCAACTAAGACATTTATTGTATGATTTGAAACAATTCGAAAAGATGTGATACAATTGTCTCAGTGAATACTTATCTAAAGAAGGGTATGAAAACAATCCCCTATGCCCCTGTGTTTTTATAAGAAAATTCTCAAAAGGATCTGCAATAGCAGTAGTTTATGTGGATGTCATAAATTTAATCGACGCTCCTGAAGAGCTTGAGAAAACTAGTAACTATTTGAAGAAAGAATTTGAAATGAAAGGTCTTGGAAAAATAAAATTATGTCTCGATCTGTAGATCAAAAGAAATTATAGTGGGATATTAATACATCAAATAAATTATATCGAAAAGGTATTGAAACTCTTTGGCATGGACAAAGATCACCCACTATGTACTCCCATGGTCATTCGGTCTTTAGTCAGAAACAAAGGTCCATATTGTCCTAAAGAGAAAAATAAAAAGGTATTGTGTCCTAAAATACCCCACTTAAGTGAAATTTGAGTGTTGTTATACTTAGTATAATGCACTAGATCCAATATTTCCTTCTCTATTAACTTACTTACTAGATAAAGTTCTGACCTAACTTAATTGCATTGAACTGGTATCAAACATATCCTAATATATCTACTTAGAACCACTTACTTGTGTTTATTTTATTCAAATAACTCTAATAATTCCAAGTTAGTGAAATATGCAGATTTTGGATACGTCTTTAAACCTCATAAGGGTTGACCTCAAACGGGTTATGTATTTCTTAGTGGTAATACTACCATTTCTTAGTGTTCTATTAAATAAAATTTAGTAGCTACTTTTTCTAACCACTCTGAAATTATAGCTCTTTATGAAGCTAGCCGTGAGTGTATATGGTTGAGATCTTTAATTCAATATATTCGTAGTTCTTGTGATTACCTTATAATACAAATGTTTTAAGTATCATATACGAAGACAACGCAATGTGCATAACACAAATTCAAGAAGGTTTCATAAAACGAGAAAGAACAAAGCACATTTCACCAAAACTTTTCTATACCCATTCTTCAGAAATATAATGAGACTGAAGTCAAGAAAATTCATTCCGGTGATAACCTGGCTTATCTTTTAACCAAGTCATTACCAAATTCAACATTTCAAAAGCTTGTACATAAAATTTTCATGGGTAGGGTTCATCATCAAACTATGTATATGATTGTTAGTGCTTATGCACCCCAAGTAGGATTAGATGAGCACACTAAATTACAATTTTGGGAAAAATGGATGAACTAATTCAAGAAATACCTCTAGGTTAGAAAATTTATATAGGGGGAGATTTTAATGGCCATGTAGGAGAAGATCGTGTAGGATACGGGATAGTGCATGGAGGATATGGTTTTGAACATAGGAACGACAGGGGAGAGTGTATCTTAGATTTTGCAATGGCTTATGATTTTGTACTAATAAATACATGTTTTAAAAAGATGCTTGAACACTTAATAACTTATAAAAGTGGAACGCATAAGAGCTAAATAATTTTTTTCATTACTAGGAAAGGAAACCGATTAACGTGTAAAGATTATAAGGTTATCTCGGGAGAGAGCTTAACCTCACAACATAGGATAATGGTGTTGGATATAAATATTAAAAATCAATCACGAGTGCGAAAAGTGAAGATTAACCCACGAACTAGGTGGTGGAACTTAAAAGGAGATAAATTAGAACTATTTAAAGATAAATTATTAAATGAAGCAACATGCAATACTGAAGAAGAGACTAACATAATATGGAATAAGATGGCCACATGCATTAGGAGAATATCAAAAGAAATTCTTGGAGAATCAAAAGTCAGGGGGCCACAATCTAAAGAAACTTGATGGTAAATGAAGAAGTACAAATATAGTAAAAATTAAAAAGGGAGTGCTTTAAAAGCGTATGATGATCTTTATACAAAATTAGGAACACAAGAAGCGAAAAAAGCATTTATAAGCTTGCTAAACTTAGGGACAGGAGAACAAAAGATTTTAATAATGTTATGTGTATCAAAAGTGATGATTCGAGAGTCATAGTCAAAGATGATAAAATTATGGAAAGATGGGAAAACTACTTTGAGAGGTTATTAAATGGAGATAATGGGAGTAGATTAGATATAGAGGGACTTAGGGAGACTCGAGAAAATATTTTTTTTAACAGAATTATGATAACAGAGGTCGAGATTGCTCTAAAAAAGATGAAAAAGGTAGGCTTTAGGACCAGATGGTATCCTTATTGAGGTTTGGAAGTGCTTAGAGGTGGATGGAATAGCATGACTTACAAAATTATTTAATAGAATTTTAATGACAAATAGGATTCCTGATCAATGGAGAAATTTTTTTTTAGTACCTATTTATAAAAATAAAGGGGACATACAAAGTTGTTCAAATTATCGTGGTATTAGGTTAATGAATCATTCAATGAAACTTTGGGAGAGAGTGATTGAATATAGATTGAGATTAAAGATAACAGTATCTGAGAATAAATTTGGGTTTATGCCTAGGAGGTTAACAATGGAAGCAATCTAATTATTAAGGAGAGTAATGGAGAGGTATAAGGAGAAAAAAAAAAGAATATTCATATGATTTTTATAAATTTGGAGAAGGCATATGATAGGATACCCAGAGATATAATATGGTGGGTTCTAAAAAAAAGAGGAGTGACTCGCAGATATACTGACGTGATCAAGGATATGTATGATGGTGCGATGACTACAGTAATAACATCAGTCGAAGAAAGTAGTGAATTTTCAATTACGGTAGGTCTACACCAAGGTTCAGTATTAAGTCCT
Organism: Sambucus nigra; assembly: GCA_949130495.1. Taxonomy (NCBI): domain Eukaryota; kingdom Viridiplantae; phylum Streptophyta; class Magnoliopsida; order Dipsacales; family Adoxaceae; genus Sambucus; species Sambucus nigra. The sequence continues at coordinate 496,448,412 of OX422208.1, read as the reverse complement.
TATCTCTTTGCTCTTGTTATGGATGAATTGATTGGGCAAATACAATATGAGGTTCCATGGAGTATGCTATTTGTAGATGATATTGTTTTAGTAGATGAGACTAAGACGGGGATTAATGCTAGGTTAGAATTGTGGAGAGAAACTTTAGAAACAAGCGGATTTAAAATAAGCAGAACTAAAACAGAATATGTGGAGTGCAATTTTAATAGTAATAAGAGGACAAATGGAGATGTGGTGAAATTGGAGGGTCATGAGAAACCTAGAAATGATCATTTTTGTTATTTAGGATTGACCATCCAAAAAGATGGAGATATTAGTGATGATGTTACCCGTAGGATTAGAGCAGGCTGGGTTAAGTGGAGAAATGCTACCGACGTTTTGTGTAATAGGCGTATACCTTTGAAGTTAAAAGGAAAATTTTATAGGATGGTCATTAGACTCGCCATGTTATATGGAACAGAGTGTTGGAAAACCAAGAAACAAAATGTGCAGAAAATGAGTGTGGTAGATATGCGAATGCTAAGATGGACTTGTGGTAAAACTTGAAAGGATAAAATTAAAAATGAACAAATTCGTGAAACGGTAAAAGTAGATCCTATAGAAGATAAATCGAGATAAAATCAACTTAGATGGTTTGGACACGTCAAGCGTAGACCAATGGATGCTCCTATAATGAAGAATGATTTAGTTAGTATTGATGGTTACAAAAGGAGTAGAGGTAGGCCTAAATTGACTTGGTGGGATATTATAAAAAAGGACATGATGCCATGTGGTATAACCGAAGATATTTCACTGGACAAAATGAAGTGGAAAAATAGGATTCATGTAGCCGACCCCAAATCATTGGGAAAAGGCTTTGTTGAGTTGAGTTGAGTTGGGTTTTCCTGGAAAGGTTTTAACAGGGAAAATATCATTAAAATTGTGGTAATCCAAAAAATATTCATAGTCTTCGAAGTTTTCAAGTCCTACACTTCATAACAAGATTTTAACGAGACAACTGTCATTGAACTTACGATGGACATTCAAGGAGAGTGTTATAAAAATCACATGTGGATAGATGTCCATCTCCCACCATGAATGGTGGATAGTTCCCTCCTTTGTGTGTAAATAAGAGGAGATATTAAGATCACAAATGTGTGGAAAAAGAGTAAAGAAAAGATAGAGAATCAACCAAGAGAAGTGATAAGAGTTGTGAATGAGAAAATATATTAATACAAAGCTTATTTCATTATCTCCATATTTGTGTTTCATATACATGTGTGTGATCAAGTACTCAATTTTATAAAAATTTAAATGATTTTCAATCGATAAAAATTGAAGGAATGGACTCACATTGCTAAGCAGATTTCATGATATAAGTAAATTATCGCGAAAAACATCCCTAAAGTCCTAACCATACATAATTGATTTTATTTATAATTTAGATAGGCTAATATCTATAGAGGAAAATCTGGAGTTCTTAACTTTAGATCTGATACCACATGTAAAATTGTTCTTAAGATCAACATACTGTTAATCAAGAAGTCATTGATTTGATTAGACATTAGCATGTAACTGATCTTAATAAAATCTTCATGTTTTCACAAAATATGGAACCAATAGAACAATAGGACTTGCCTTGATTCGATGTCATGATCCAATTTGATATATAAATTATATTTGAATCATCTTAATGTAACATCCCATATTATTAATGATTTTTAAATAATGGATTAATTAAATTAGATATGGCAAATAAATTGATAATTAACCCGGATTAAAATAAATATTAACTAACGAGGCAAGGGTTAGTATTTATTGATGTGAATTGTATTGAATATTAATTAGTGAGTAAAGTAATAAATGATTACGAATTTATTAAAATTATCGCAAGTGAAAAGTACGGCAGCTACAATAATTAAGTCGAACGCGTGTGTCAGTCGTGTCGGGACTCAATTTAATGAGATAAAAAAAAATTTATTTTTAATTCATCCAAATGGTCATTGTGAATGTGACAAAGTGTCCGGAAGGGTCAGGATAGTCAGAAAAGTCTACCCGGGAGTTCAGTTTGGGTCCCGAGGCACTTTTAGGCCATACTGGTATCCCGGAGGGATATTTTGGTCATTTGTATTTTTGGAGTAATTAAACCCACGATTTTTTTGAAGTGTTGAAGGTCTGATAAGAGAAGGAAATTAGGTCTAGTTACATTAAAAATTAGGAGAAGCCAAAGAGAGGCCATATGAGGAAAGGAGAGAAATTCCAAGGCTAAAACCACCTTCTTGCACCACCACCACCACCACCACCACCACCACCACCACCACCACCACCACCACCACCACCACCGGATTTTAGATCAGAAAGGGAGAAACACCATTGGAATCATCTTCTTCAATGGATCAGACCTACATACAAGAGGAAAGTGTTTAATCTTGCAAATTTATAGCATATATAATATCCACGTTAGAGTATATTGAGTTAATTATGAAATTTATGTGACTTGAATGAACTTTGGAAGACATATATCATTATCTTGGGTGAAATTGATATAGAATAGGATCCTCCATTTAGGTAGTATGAAACCCAAGAAATTATGTTGAATCTTGATGATGAAATCCAGGTTTTCATGGCTATAATTGAATTGTAGAACCATTTCTTGAATTCAAAGAAGTCTATGAAATTGGGTAAGTTAAACCGTTATTTTAGAAACTGTTTTGAGCCATTTTGGTGCGAAAAGAAATTGCTATTATGTTCGCGTTTCCTCGTATAAAATCCCATTTTATGCATTTCTTTCACTGATACGTTTTTTCCAAAACAACTCCAAAATGCTCAAAACTGCATTTTGAAAATTTGGGCAGATTCGTGGAGTAAATTTTAAGAAATGTTATTTTTAGTTGTTCTTCCATTAGAGGTTGCCTAGATTGATTGTTTGTGATCGTTGTTCTATAATAAGGAAATTAGGCCTAAATTGTAGATTAGGTTTACATAAAGTGAGACAAATAAATATTGGGATAATTGATAAAATATATATATACTGATAAATGAAGGAAAATTCAAGAAGGGTGACGTAATGATGGCTGAAACTATGTTTATGACCAGTAATGATGATGGGAATAACTTCTGAAAAAAATAATAATAATGAAGGGGTAACTAGGGCCTTTAAAGTTGTGTGAAAATTCATATAAATATGATGAGAGGTATAATTGAAATTTAATAATACGTAGGGTATTCGAGATCTAAAGATACTACTTATAAGACTTGTGATATGGGACGTGTGTATACCTATATCGATGATATATATAGGTGGTGTGAATACCTATTTCTTGATTTATTATGTGTATTGACATACCTACGCTGCTTGCTATCGTGGGAGGTTGTGAAGGAGATAGTCTTATCTTGAAGAGCCTTCGGGGGGATATTTGACTTGTACCTCAGAACATAGGACTTAGGTTGGATTGCCATTTATGTGAACAATGGTATTGAACGGTTGTTTGGATGTGTAGGTATGTATGTAACCCAAAGGCTTAGGACTATGTTCGCCTCCAATATGTGTGATTGTTATTTATGGTGGAGCAAGATAAAGAACCAAGGGTCCTTGTTTAGTACGTGATGTACCAGGCCTTGATAGCAGAGTATGCATGCACCACAGCTTAGCCTCGGTGTGCCGTATTAGTATTAGAGTGATATACATATATATACTTGTGAAATGTTCTACTGTGTGAATGTAATAGATAAAATGGATAGTGAAATCTAAAATAACTTAAGTGCGTGAATACTTAACTTTGAATGTGTAAACTCTCTCACTTGAGATAAAAGATGTGAAAATATTTATTAACGTAATACGTGGGAAATACGGGTAGGTATAATGAGATAATAAATTTGAAGATTTATGAACTTGAACTAGTTAGGCGTGACAGCATTAACTAGAATGGTTTAGCAGTACGTTAGGTGTGAACACTAGTTGAGAGGTGAGAATTCTCAAGCGAGAGATCACATAACTAACATGAATATAATATCTGCTTTTAAGCATTTTAAATACTTGCTAAACTGTTTTAAAATATTTTCACTCGGGCTATGACCCGTTTCTTGTAAATATATTTTCTCGTGTACAATCCATTTTAGGTGTCCAACCATTGGGACGCCAGACATAGACTATTAGATGATTTGACGTGCTGTAGCTATTGTGAAAGTTGCAGGTCCTAGATATTAGAAGCCTTCACATCTATCATTTCAGTTTCCGATGTAGTCATTCTCAGTTAGGGCACGTTGCTCATTCTTAGTTACTATTCATTTATGAGACATTGTACTCTTTTATTTCAGTTGATAGGATTTGGATTTATTATTCGATTAGTTGTATTGAGACATTTGAACTGGGACATTTAGTCCAGTATTGTTTATTCAATAAGATGGTTTCTCATTTATTATTATTGTATTCATTAGTATGGTGAATGTGATCAATGGTTTAAATGGTTGAATAATAATTAAATGTTTAAAAGTTTTTTTTACTCTAGCTTAATTAATTATTAGGTGATTAATAAGTATTTTTTGACAGTGATGCTAAGAATGAACCAGCTAGATATTTTGATTTAATTTAATAAAAGAATGATAACTTGGTATTTAATTAGGTGGGGTGTCACACTTAATAATTGTTCAAATATAAACTTCACCACTTATAAACAAAATAATAAGTTGGAATATTTGTATTTCTCCTTTTTGACTTATGATTTTAATGTTAAAGGATGCCCATCTCCCACCACGAATGGTTGATAGTTCCCTTCCTTTGTGTATAAATAAGGGGAGCTATTTAGATAAAAAAAAATGTACAAAAAGAGTAAAGAAAAGATAATCATCCAAGAAAAGAGAGCAGTGTTATGAGTGAGAAAATATATTAATACAAAACTTATTTCACTCCATCCATATTTGTTTTCATATATGTGAGTGTGATCAAGTACTCAATTTTATAACACATTATCAACACGAAGGCTCATATAATTTTCCTCCACAATTCCGCCGTAATTTATTCTCCCGCCATACTAACGAAAGGTAAATTATGATGCATCTTATAATTTCATTCCTTTTACTCTATACTAATTTACATATTTTCTGTACTTGCCTTATTATAACACTAATTAATATTATTAATAATTACTTTAAAGCCTCATACAATTTGTTATTGATTTAATTATCAATTATCACAAGGTGTTGCTTTACATATTAATATGGACAATTTATACCACCTACCAATATATATATATATATATATATATATATCACTTTAAGGCCGCATACAATATGTTATTAATTTAATCACCAATTGTTACAAGGTACTAATTTGCATACTAATATATTATTATGGGCGGCTTTACCACCTATTATTGTTACTTGATTGATAATTACTAGTTAAAGTTGGGACAAGAAGTTCTCTAACCATTTATATTTTGGACCTGAAGCTCCACACATTTTTTTGTTTAAGCTAGGTTAAAAATAAATTCAATATTACAACATGACTTTTCAATTTTTGTTAAAAGAAATATTTTTGTTATATATATATCATTTTAATGATTAAATGTCTCTTTTAAGGGTTCAATTTCTATGTCTTCGCATGTATGGAAAAGGATGCAATGTGTTTGGGAGGAATTTTCAGATAATTTTGATTTTGGTTCAAAGAAGTGGATTTTATCAAAGGATGGCTCTTTCGGTATCAAATCGGCTTGGCAGTTGGCGAGGGCTAATGGTTGTATTCAAAGATCCTTCTCGCTTATTTGGGATAGGAGGATTTGTCCCAAAATTTCAGTTTTCATGTGGAGGTTATTACACAAGGGGATAGCTATTGATGAGTATATTAAAAAGATTAATATTCCACTACCCTCTAGATGCAGGTGCTGTGATAATTTTTGTGAAGAAGATAGGGATCATCTTTTTTAGAAAGGTGAGGTGGCGCAAGCGGTATGGAATAAATTCTCTAATATTTGGGGCCTAAGGATGTCTTCATCCACTCTTAGTGGTAATTTAATGAATTGGTGGATTGATTCTAGAGGCAATAAAATTAGGAGTATTCTTTGTGGTATCATTCCTGCTTTTATTTGTTGGCATATTTGGTATGCTAGGAATAAAACTTTCTTTGAAGGGCTCCCTATGAAAGCCAGCTTAATTTCAGATCATGTTTGTGAAGAAATTAGAATTGCTTTTCGCATTTATCCTTTCAAAGATACTAAAACTCAGTTTTTCTTGGATATTTTACATACTTTTCAATGTATAGGTGCTTTTATTTCGCATACTTGATGTAAGCCACCGGCGGAGGGCTTTTCACTGCTTTATCTATGTCATTTCTATTTCCTTTAAAAAAATAAAACTATCCCATAAATGTTTTTGACCCTTTTTATTTTTAATAATTTTTTATAATGTATTTCAACCAAAGATTCATTCATTTTATGTGCCGAACCATAAGTTCTCGCCAACAAGAAAAAGAATAAAAGAACTTAAAGTTCTAATTTTTTTAAGTAGCTTATAATCCTAAGTGTGAACCTAACATTCCAACTTTTTTTTATATTATTATGCATTGTATGCTTTTTCTAATTATAATTAATTAATTGAACAATTTAATATGTCAAACATTTCTAAACTTGAATTTAAAGAACTTAACATTTTGGGGGACAATTATCTTAACTGGTTCCATGATGCGGATCTCTATCTCCAAGTCCGAAATCTTAGTGATGCCATAACAACTCATAATACTATGTCTCAGCAGAACAAGGCTAAAACCATCATTTTTCAAAGGCATCACAGTCACACTGATTCAAACACTAAGTACTTAACTGTGAAAGATTCTCTTGAATTATGGAACTCCCTGAAGGTTCGGTATGACAACCAGAAATTAGTCATACTTCCATGTTCACGCCACGAATGGCTAAACTTGAGATTTCAGGATTTTAAAACAATATCTCTATACAATTCTGCCATGTTCGAAATTACCTCCAAACTGTTATGTGGAGAAAAGTTGGAGGATGCAAATATGTTACAGAATACTTTCTCTACTTTTATGTCTCAAGTATGCTCATACACCAGCAATATCGAGAGTGATGATTCAAAAAGTACTCAAAATTAATCTCTTTTCTCATAATTGTTTAGCAGAATAACGATTTATTAATGAAAAATCATGTATCTTGTCCAACTGGACCTGTAGCACTACTAGAAGTGAATGCTAATTATTCTCAAAATATTAAAAGAGGCCAAGGCTATATGTGACGAAGTCATGGTAATCCCAGAAAAGGTGGTCTCTATAATTACGGCCCATGAAAAAATATCGACTTCATTCCCCACCAAAAATGGAATGGCCACAACACTAACAAGAACAAAACATAAGCTCCACCAAATCTAAAATATATTTGTTATAGATGTGGGCATAGTTGATATTGAACATGAAATTTTCATTCGTCCAAGCAAGTGGTATAAAGATATTAGGCCTTGGAAAAGGGTGTGGAGACAAATGTTATGAAAGATCCTGAAGACCATTGGAAAATTAATAATAGCTATCTCAATATTGACGACTTTTATGAAGATGATGATGGGAATCCCATTGACAATGTGACGTTCGATGCCATAATGGAAACCCCCCGTTATAAGACCCGAAGAACTAAATAACTTATGTTTTCTTGATATTTTACAACAATGGTTCTTGTATTATGCATGAAACATATTTAATTTTATTGAAATTGTTATTTCAATAAAAGGTGTAGTTTTTATATTTACCTTTGCAATGTTTATATGGTTGGTAAAAATTAAATTCTAATTATGTTACTCATCTAAATGGTATGGATACTAAACTGCAAGCAAGTGATAATACTTATCTAGTTAACAGTGGGGCAATCCATACTATTTCGAAAAACCAAAAGTTTTTCTCTGACTTAGTGTATGATGTGAAAAATGTTTCCAAAATAGTTGATCCTGCTAGAATTATTGAACGCTCTGGAAGAGCCCACGTGATGCTACCTAATGGTACTCACGCATTCATACAAAATTCAATATATTCAAGTAATCCATAAAGAAATTTACTGAGTTTTAAAGAAATTAAAATGAACAGGATCATATGGAAATAAATGAAGGTGATAAAAAGTTACTTTGCATTACTTTTAGTGTTGGAAGCAAGAAGCTCACACTAGAAAACTCCCTGCATTATCCTTGGGGTTATATTACACAATACTTAGTGTTGTAGAATCACACTCTATCATGAGTTAGAAGCTCAATGATCCTAATGCATTAATATTATGGCACGATCGACTGGGTCATCTCGGATCCAACATGTTACGCAAGATCATAAACAACTCAAATGGGTACGTTTTAAAAAATGAATATCTCACCCTACCCAGTGACTATTTTTCCACCCCATGCACACAAGGAAAATTAATCACTAAACCATATTTTCTCAAAATAGCATCTGAGTCACCATCTTTCTTGCAACGAGTATAAGGGGATTTTGTGTCCCCGTTCACCCTTTTAGTGGATATTTTAAATATTTTATGGTTTTAACCGATACATCCACTCGATGGTCACATATTTATTTACTATCCATTCTAAATTTGGCATTTGCAAAATTACTTGCTCAAATCATTAAACTTAGAGCATATCTTAATACATTTAATCCATTTGCTTAGATAATTTAGATGAATTCACTTCTCATGTTTTTATGATTATTGTTTATCCATATGAATTGATGTTGAACACCTGGTTCCCCACGTTCACACACAAAATGGTTTAACTGAGTCATTAATTAAACGCTTGCAACTTATATAATGACCTTCTGCTTATGCAATCCAAACTCCCCATATCAACTTGGGGTCATGCCATCCTACACACTGCCAAGTTAATTAAACTTTTACCAACTACTTACCACTATTTTTCCCCTTCACAACTTGTATTAGAATTTAAGCCAAACATCTCACACTTACATAAATTTGGTTGTGCCGTATACGTGCCTATCTCACTACCATAACATATCAAAATGTCTCCTCAACATTGTTTGGGCATATATGTTAGTTATTATTCGCCATCAATCATTTGTTATATTGAGCCTTTGATAGGTGATGTGTTTATCGCTAGATTTATGAATTGTCACTTTGATGAGATATTATTCCCTTCGTTAGGGGTGAGAAGAACGTATCTGAAGTACGTTCCGTTCTAGAAGAACAACGATAATTAACATGGAATACTTCCACTTTATCTTATCTAGACCCCCTTACTTCTCAATATGAGCATGAAGTGCAAAGGATAATAAATCTCTATAGATTTGCAAATCAATTACTCGATGCATTCAATGATGCAACAAAAGTTACCAAGTCCCAAGTGCCCGCAGCTAATGCGCGAGCTAAAATTGATGTTCCGGCGGGACAAACTTTTATTTCAGTATCAAATAAATTTATTGTGCGCTAGAAGCATGGTAGATCTATAGGTTCCAAAGATTCAACTTCCCGGATATGGAGATCAAATGAAAAATCATGCCCTAAAAACGTTCTGAAAGAGTTTATAAACAAAATATTCAGTTTCTCTAAAACCCCTGAAAAGGTTAGTGTTTCTCAAAAGGGACAAGTCCCTGAAGTGACTAAAAAATCCCCTGAAAAGGCAAAGATACCCAAGAAAAATAATGAGATCTCTGTGTTTTATATATATTCAAGAGGAATGTGAATTGCAATAAAATAATCATCGATGAAATATTTTCATATGTAGTAGCCACGCAAATTTCAGAGGGCATTGATGATGATAATGAACCATGTACTATAAATGAATGTCGACAAAGATAATATTGGTTAGAATGTGACGTTGTCATTAAGGTAGAACTTGAGTCTCTAAATAAAATTTGTGTATTTGGACCTATGGTACAAACCCCAAAGGATGTTAACCTACTTGGTTACAAATGGGTGTTTGTAAGAAAGCTCAATGAGAAAAATATAATCTCTAGATATAAAGTACGGCTTGTGGCACAAGATTTCTTGCAGAAATTAGGAATTGATTATGAGGATACATACTCCCCCATTATGGACATTATAAGTTTTCGATATCTAATAAGCTTAGCAGTTCATGAAAGCTTATATGTGAGACTCATGGATATTGCGACTGCTTATTTATACGGTGATTTATGCAAAGAGGTATACATGAAAATCCCATAGGGATTTACTTTTCCAAAAGAAAAGTCAAAGAGTACGTACTCAGTCCAACTAAGACGTTCATTATACGGTCTGAAATAATCTGAAAGGAAGTGGTAAAATCATTTTCGTGAATAATTGCCTAAGGAAATGAATACAATCCCATATGCCCCTGTGTTTTTATAAGAAAATCCTCAAAAGGATTTGCAATAACAGTAGTTTATGTGGATGACATAAATATAATCGGGACTCCTCAAGAGCTCGAGAAAACTGCAGACTATTTTAAGAAGGAATTTGAAATGAAAGACCTTGGGAAAATAAAATTATGTCTCGGTCTGCAGATCGAAAGAAATTATAGTGGGATATTAGTACATTAGACAAATTATACCTAAATAATACTAAAACTCTTTGGCATGGACAAAGCCCAGCCACTAAGTAATCCCATGGTCATCCGATCTTTTTACATAAAGAAAGATCCATACCATCCTAAAGAGAAAAATAAAAAGGTATCGGGTCCTAAAGTAACCTACTTAAGTGCAATTGGCACCCGATATACTTAGCACAATGCACTACACTGGATATTTCTTTCTATGTTAACTTACTTACTAGATACAGTTCTGAACCAACTCGATTGCATTGGAGTGGTATCAAAATATCCTAAGATATTTACTTGAAACCACTAACTTGAATTTATTTTATTCTAAAAAATCCAATAGTTCGATGTTAGTGGGATATGTTGATTTTGGATGCCTCTTTAATCCTCTTAAGAGTCTATCTCAAATAGGTTATGTATTTTTTTAGTGGTAATACTGTTATTTCTAAGAAATGCTATTATTTCTCGGTGTTCGACTAAATAGACTTTAGTAGCTACTAATTTTGACTACTTTGAAATTCTAGCTCTTCATTAAGCTAGCTAAGAATGGGTTGGTTGAGATATTTAATTCAACATATTCATAGTTATTTCAATTACCTTATAATACAAATGTTCCAAGTATCATCTATAAAGACAACGCTACGTGCATAGATCAGATTCAAGAAGGTTTCATAAAAGGAGATGGAACAAAGAACATTTCACCAAAAAATTTCTTCACCCACGAGCTTCATAAAAATAATGAGATTGAAGTCAAGAATATTCGTTCTGGTGATAATCTGACTCATCTTTTCACCATGTCATTGCCAAAGTCAACATTTTAAAAGATTGTACATAAAATTGGCATGGGTAGAGTTCATCATCAAACTATGTAGATGATTCAGGTTATGAGGGGGAGTTACAAATCAAAGGGAGAACCCAAAAATATACTATCCATGACATATGGACATTGTAATCTTTTATTTTTTTCCCACTGGATCTTCTTACTAAAGATTTTAGCGAGGTAACGTCAAATGTAATCGAAACCAGTTAGATGATTTGAAATAAAGTTGTACTCTTTTTCCTTCGCTTTGGTTTTTCCCATTAGGTTTTCTTTGGCAAGGTTTTGATGAGGCAACATTAATTAAATGATGGACATTCAGAAGAGATTATTATAATAATGGCATTATACAATATTGTACTCTTTTCCTTTCGCATATATTTTTATCCCATTAGGTTTTCCTATAAAGGTTTTAACGAGGTAATCATCATTGAAATTGTGTTAATCCAAAAAAGATTCATAGTCTTCGAAGTTTTCAAGTCCTACACTCCGTAACAAGATTTTAACGAGACAATTGTCAATGAACTTTCGGTGGACATTGAAGGGGGGGTGTTATAAAAATCACATGTGGATGGATGTCCATTTCCCACCATGAATGGTGGATAGTTCTCTCTTTTGTGTATAAATAAGAGGAGATATTAAGATGGCAAATGTGTACCAAAAGAGTAGAGAAAAGATAGAAAATCAACCAAGAGTACACAAAAACTGGCCACTAGTCAAGATAAAAGACCTTGATATGTCAACCTTATCACGGTCAAAAACTGTGACATCGCTCGGGGTGACAATAAATTTGTCATAGACATATCGCGATCAAAGTGCATGACAAGTTTTGACCTTGTCACGGATGTGTCAAAGTAAAAAACCTTGACAAGTCCGTGACATGACACGGGATGACAAAATATCTGTTATGGATATGTCACGGTCAAAGACCGTGATAAGTTAGACCTTGTCATGGACTTGCCATAATTTTTTACCTTGAAACGTCCATGATAAGGTCTAACTTGTCACAATATTTGACCGTGACATGTCCTTGACAGTTATACTTGTTTTGGAAGATAACAACTCATTTATCCACAACCAAATTACTAAAACCACTATCAACAAAATCCATTCAAATGGAAACAACCTTGACAATTATACTTGTTACGGCCTTATCATGGTCAAAGTTCGTGACAAATCTAGGTAGCAACATAAAAAAAATGTTGGACAGCATGACCACTGCCACTATCACTGCTCAACAGTATATTATCACATGTAATAGCAAATATATGACATATTTTCTCAATAAATAACAACAACCAACATTCAAAAACCTTAATAATCAAGCACAAAACAAATATAAATAAAAGACCAGGCCATACAATATTCATTCATTATCAAACACTAAACAAAATACAATATTCATGATAATCAAACACTAAACAAATAATAATCAAATTATTACATATTGTTCATTCATTATCAATTTGAAAGAGAAAGCTAGGCCGTACTACATAAGAATTGACACAACCCTCAATAGTTCGTACACCACACTGTTCGTAACCACACGACTTCATTCTCTTTTCCCAGCAAAATTTTTAGACGTGAACCCGAGCCTCATGTGGTTGTAACAGACGGTTATGCACCAAGTAACCTGGGCGTATATTCGGATCCCTCAACCCCCTGTCTATTCTATCGCCACCCCGTAAGTATACTAAATAGACTCTATCCCAACCAATTGTAAATGGCCTAGTTGGGAAGATGGGGGTATGAGTGGGGTTGGAGAATATGTCATTTGGAGATGAGGGTGTATCGGTGGGGGTGAGGGAGAGAAAAACGGAGCAGTGGTACCCTCATCCACCACTTTCTCCTTAACCTTCCTTGAGTTGGACCCATCTCGGCATTGAAGAGTATGCTTGACAAAAGAAAATATTTTATTTAATGTTTTCTCCACTTCTCGCGTTGTTGGTCTATAACTCGTCTACCTTGTGTGCCAGCATACTGTTGGTTGACGTTATCCCGGTGAGCCTCGACTTCCCATCTGAGATCTCACCCCCCGAGTACGACTTTTGTGATCTCTCTTGAGCACTTGGCTAAGTGCGTTTGTACTAAGAGATGCCTTATCGGCATCACTCTGCAGGCTATGGACTTCTTTAAGTTTTTCCTGAAATAATAAAGAAGTACACGATTAGATGAATTAATAAAAAATTATTATGTGATTATAAATTTTTATTTTAATTATGTAATTAAAATTATAACTTACAATAGTGGCAACCACAATCGGATTCACCTCCTTATCCTTCCCTTTCTTTATTCGAATTGCCACGTAGGCATCGAGCTTATATGGCTTACCCCTAGGACCACTTTTCGTCTTCTGAAATAAAATATTTCAAAATGAGTGAATTAGTATATAATTGTCACTATATAAAATAAAATAAAACTAAAATGAAATAACATTCAAAACTTACCATCCTATTCTCCACATCGGCGTACGACGTATGCCCAGAGTAGTGCACATCACCTTCTTGGTCCTATTTTCCATCCACGATTCACGAGAGGACAATTGCGTATCTGATATCTCATTATTGACAGACTGTTGCCAGTTTGCCAATGAGATTGGCCCCTTCTCAGGTACCGTGTCCTTACGTCTTAAGACGAACTCTCGGTCCCGGCCAAAAATACCGTGCAAGCATATTTTTCTTCCACATATTTAATTGATCTCTTAGTTGTTCCAACGTGGAGTCGCGTGTTTATGGGGGAAAGTCGAATTATTCTTGTTAATCAAATACAAAACAAGAAGAAAGTGAGTTCGTAGTATTTAAATTATAAAATAAAATATAAATATTATTCAATCAAGCAAGTACCTATAATGCCCCCTAAATGGCCATCTTAAGCTCATAGGGTACCTTCCTCCAGTCAGTGTACCCGAGGCCAATAATCGTCTTGAGCAATTCCAATGGCCTAGCTTGTAAGGATGTCTTTTTCTCCACTAAAATCCCCAACATGCCCCACTTAGGGGGCCTAGTGCTAGATGAACCTTCCTCTCCCCCGCTTCCCTGACGCCTTGATGAAGACATTTCCTATAAAAATGATTATTAATAGAAACATATATATATGAGAAAATGATTTAGAAATATAAATAATGAATTAGCTTGACATATTTATTAAACCAAATATAACCAACCAACCAAGATTGATTCAAATCCCCCAAACATGATCAAATCTAAATAAATAAAGCATTAAACCGTCATCCGATAATAACAAAGCATAAGAAGAATACAAATTGACGACATTAGAAGAATACAAATTATTATAATTCATATCCAACCTATTTACTAATTCGATTATCAGTTATCAAAATGCAAATAATCAAATTCATATCAAATCAAATAAATCAAATTCATATTCACACAAAGAGGATCATATAATAATTACTAATCATAAAATTGGGTCATTATGTTGCAAAGCATGAATCCATACCTTAAATGCTACAAATGCGTAGGGCCAACCAAATTAATGGCCACCTAAATGTTCAAATTCACCAGTCAACAATAATTCATAAACTCCAAACAACATTATGATCACTATTAAGAAGAATCACAAACAAAAAGTATAATACTAATGAAATTGCAGAAAATCAGTAGCATTTCCTTTCATCATACCTAATTGGCGCTGAATGAAACAACCATGCTAGCAATCTCAATGATCCTCTGTAAATAATCAAAAGAAATTTAAAAACTCTACAGGATAATTGATCAATTTCATACAACAAAGGAGAAATTAATATAACAGAAGGTCCACTAAAAACTTGAATAACTCTAGAATGTCACCCAAAACTCCTCTCCTACTGAGATGCCAACAGCTCGCCACTCACAACTCGTCTCCTGCTGAGATGCCAACAGAAGGTCCAACTTCAAAATAAATAAACAAAACTAGTCAATATACATTCACATATACATATACAGATAAACAACTCATGCAAAGGAATGATCAGTCTGTCACCATAGAAAAATCATAATAATATTTTTTGAAGTTAGGAAATACAAGATCTTCAAACTAAAGAATTACCACCCTCTTTCTTCTTTTTACCTTTTGGTTTTCCCACATACCAAGACTCTCTTAATTCCATCTTTAATAAACCCTAATTTCAAACCCAGATATCATCAATACCCCCAACTAGTTCAGACACCCCCCCCCCTAAAAAAAACATAAAAAAATTAAACCCTAGTTAAGAAAATAAAAAATAATTAAACCCCATTAACCCTTATGACCGAAAAAACAAGAAATCCCTCAAATAACCATAAACAAGATATCGTTTGGAAATCGATTGAAAAAATCGATTGGAATAATACTCGAATTAGAAAGAATCTATTGAAAAATCCTACATAATATAACAATTCCTATATAACATAAATCGATTGGAACAATTTGTATATATGTTCCGATTGGAGGCAATTTGGGTTACCTGAGAGAGGGAGAGAATAGAGAGAGAGAGAGAGAGAGAGAGAGAGAGAGAGAGAACAATTTCGCTTAAGAAAGAGAGAGATAACAGTTGCCCGAGAGAAGTAGGGGGATTAGTTTTGATAGAATGGATGAAATGTTCTGTTTATGTTAAGGTTATAACTTCGCTTTGGTTGTCACGGTCGTGTCAAGGTTTTTGACCACGATAAGTTATATTTTCGCTCTGATTGTCACGGTCATGGTTTTTAACCTTGATAATAAACAAAGTTATCACGGTCAAAAACCTTAATATGGCCATAATAACTCCCTTAACAAGGTTTTTGATTGTGACACGACTGAGACAAGTTGTTGTCATAGTCGTGTCATGGTCAAAGACCTTGACAATGCTCCGTATTTTTTATCAAGATTTTTTATCGTGACAATCATTTGTGGGTGACAAAGTGGGAAAAAAAGGATTTTTTGTGTAGTGGAAAAGTTGTGAGTGAGAAAATATATTAATCCAAAACATGTTTCCTTCACCCCATATTTGTGTTTCATATATGTGTGTTTGACTCTAAATAAATCGGATAAAAAGAAATCTACTCATATTCAAGATGAAAAAGTGTGAATTTGAAATTTGTATCCCAAAATATTTGGTTCACAATAATGATCATAATTTTCTAGGGTCCGAATATAAGGCGTCCTATGATGATATTCCTCCTCTAGAGGACATTTTAATGTCAAAAGAGTGTGGCTCTGAGTAAATTATATGTCGGGTTACCAAAATATGACTTAGGCTCCAATTTAGCAAAAGCTCATTCGTTTGTTGAAGACTCAGTTTAAGAAAATTCTGAAAAGATTCAATTTCAGATGTTCAATTCTCAAGTTAGTAACTCTTTTGAAATTTTAAGTAATATTGAAGATTCAATAATTTCGAAGGAGGATGGAAGTAAACAAAAGGGAGGAAAAAATGATTGTTTTTTGTACTTAACTGATGATTTGAAACTTAGGATTTGAAACTTTTGCAAATAAGAACAAATTCGTTTTTCACCAAACGTCTTTAAAAATTTTGAGTCCTGCATGCTTTAAATACTAACTGCATGAATTTCGAGGCGACGACTCGTTTTAACGAAAACATAAGTCGTTCGAATGAGAATTGCATTTCGTTCGAATGAAAATGCAATCTTGTTTAAACCAGCTTCTAGCGAGAATCTAACGAGGTCAAAAAATCCTAGCAGAGAAATCTGATTTGATGTTCGTTCTAACGAGTTCAGAATATCATTTGAACGACGAATAAATAAGTTTGTTCAAATGAAACCAAATGAGCCTCATTCTCGTTAAAACCAAAAATTATTTTTCTTTAAAAAATAATCAAAAATAGTTCCAAACTTTTTAAATAAAAAACCAACACCCTTTAAAATATTTTCAAGGTCTCATAATTAATATGCATTCATATCTGCGAGATCCTCGGTAAATATGAAGACACGCTTGGCACTAAACACGACATGTCATATACAATTTGGATCTTGACCGCTACATCTTCATTAAACAATGTCATAGGCTCATGGAATTAACAACACAAAGTCTATCCTATGACTCAAACATTTTGTTCGGAATAATGTAATTACATACAAATTGACTCGATTGTCGCGATATAAGATTGCATGATATAAGTAAATTGTCACGAAAAATCCCTAAAGTCCGAACCATACATAATTGATTTTATTTATAGTTCATCATAGGCTAATATCAATAGAGTAAAATCAGGAGATCTCAACTTTAGATCTAATACCACATGTAAAATCGTTCTTAAGAACAACATACTATGAATCAAGAACTCATTGATTTGATTAAACTTTTAGCATGTAATTGTTCTTAATAAAATTATCTTTCATCTTCATGTTTTGACAAAATATGAATAAACTAATATCATAAGAGGGCTTATTTTGATTCAATATTATGATTCAATTTACTATAAAAATTATATTCGAATCATTTTAATAATTGTTCAAACATAAACTTATCACTTATAAAGAAAATAATTAGTTGGAATATTTGTATTTCTTTGCCTTATAAATTTAGTGCGGTTGATTTAGGTGTAGATTACTAATGGTATATATATATCCCTTTTGCATTTTCTATTCCACCCGTCTTCGAAAAATCCAAACAGGCGATATGTATCCATATCTTCTATTTTTATCCATTCAAAATCGTGTAAAGGAAAATATATACAGAGATATAAGTTGGCCCTTCCATTCAAAGAGGGTGAAAAAAAAAGGGATAAAATATAGAAATTAATACTACGTCCATAAAACAGAGACACATTGATAAAGTACATAGAGAGATAAAGTGAAGGTGTGAGCCCCCCCCTCCCCCCCCCCCCCCCCCCTTCAAAAAAAAAAAAAGTTTCCAGAAAGCAGCGGCAGGGACCTTGTCCAAAATTTAGCGAGTTAATGAGTGAAGTTATGTACATGGGGAAGTGGGAACTGGAAACCACATATTCAGTTATCTATATATAAGAGTTAGTGGTGAAGCTCAAAATTTGTATAGTTAACCCCATGTGTTTGTTTCGGATAGAAGCCAAAAGGGTGTTTCAGCTGAGACTTGTAACTCCATTAATGGCTGCTTCACTGTATTTTTTCGTGTTCACCAATGCATTTCTGCTCATGACCACCTATGCCACAACCACACAAAGTATGCTCTCTCTCTCTCTCTCTCTCTCTCTCTCTCTCTCTCTCTATATATATATATATATATATATATATATGCGTGTTTTGCAGTTGGTCGCTTATTTGTAGAATTGGAAGCTGATATCAAGTTTTACTTAAAAAAAACATATTGTTAAATTTCAAAATAATATTTTTTTCATGGATATTATCTCGACAGTGAGAAGATCATATTCTTGAAGTTTTATCAAAAAATTCAATCAAGTGGTTGACACCGACCCAAAATTTCAACGTTCAAAAATACATATTTATACCATTTTTTTTACAAATCCCTTCATATCCATGAAGTTTCGTAAAAAAAAATTATTTTTTTAATATTTGAAAAAAATTGTATGGACTGGGTTATTCACTATAAAGAATCCTTACAGTAGACTTTTACTTATTAGAACCGTAAGTTATATCTGTAAGTCACGTTCGTATTTGAGCCAAGCACTATATATATATTGAGCCATTGAAACTTTCGGAAATCTCTTTACCAAATTTGGTTGAAAAAATATATTTTTTTAGTTTTTTAAATAATTGGTTTGTTTTTATGTCTTTTCTTTAAGATCCGCTATAGATCAATAGCTTACACATACACATACACACATACATGTATACTTATATCACCTTAAAAAACATACGGGAGTTTTTTTTAAAATAAAAACAAGTACGAGGCATTTCTTGTAAGAGATGCATAATTTCTGTTTATTTGTCCACTTTCCCTGTATAGAACACACATTATGTGGAGAAATTATACCCAAAAGATGAGGGAAATGATAAAAAGACACAAAATACTTTTTTTGATTAATAATGTCTTTAAGTACATAAGATAATCACATGAAAACATAGCGAACAAATAAATGATCTTACAAAAGACACCTTTCTTCGCATCTAATATAAAAATATTAAAATTGTGTCTCTAGATGTGATTTTACCATGTGTCTCAGAATTAATGTATTAAAGTCTCTCAAAATACAAGTATTTGCCTCTAAAGTAAAAAATACATGATTCCTCTACAATTAATGGTAAAAATCAATAGTTATTGAGAGCTCTTTTCTCTCTCTTATTCTTAATGACTAAACTATTTTATTTTCCCCTTTTGGGTTAGTCTCTTGAAATGGTGGGTGGTGAAAAAGCATAATAAAATATGTTAAAATTAAAAAATTGACATGTGGCTATAGAGTAAATTTTGAATTTGTTCAAAGTATTTTCTAGTGCGGACTGCAATGGTGTTATTTTTGGGGAATAACTTCCATTGAAACTTTTTAGAAATAATTCACACTGAAATCTGGGTTTAGTTAGTGAGAAGTATAGTGTATGCTGCCCCATTTTTAAGGAAGTGAGGTATGCGTTCATGTTTCATATGATTGCCTTTTAAATAAAAAATACAGTATTCCTTTTAGGATTGCAAAATTATTTTTGTGCTTTGATATATGTTTCAAATTTTAATTTTGACTCATTTACACATTCCCTTCTATAAATTATATCATTTATGCTTTATTTTTTTAAAACATAACTTCTAATTGTTTGTCATGTACATGTTCCGTCTATCGTGTCCACGACACTAAGTCATTATAATTTTTTTAAAAATAGAGGTTAAAGTATAATCTATTTAAAGTTGATAAAGTGTCTAAATAAAATATTTTGAAACACACACACAAACTGTTTTTGTGCGGACCAGTTCGCATTTTAAGAATGCGGACCGAACATGTATCACTTGGCGGTGAACCCAGAAAAGAGAAATTGTGCTTATAATCTAGCCGATAATTTATAGGCTCAACTCTAGGTGAACATATCGAGTCCGCACTCTTAAAATGTGGGCTGGTCCGCACAAGAGTAATACTATATATATATATATATATATATATATATATATATATATATATATATATGCTTAATGAAGGAGTCTCCTTTTTTTATTTTTATATTATTAGTACTTAATAATGTGCCAAATGGACATAAAAATATAATTATATCTTAAATAGAGAAAGTGTCTCGGTGTTTAGTGTATATAATCATAGAATAATCATCTTTACTCAAAAAGTATAATTATGTAGTTAATTTGTAATTTTAAAATAGATGCATGTCCGTATATCCTAAACATTTTACTCATTTTCTTCATTTCATATTAATGCTAGTTTAAATGTAAAAATAATAATATACATGTCGCATATACTTTACAAATAAAATTATGATATGCCCGTGCATCGCGCGGGGGTTAAAACTAGTTGTTACATAAGAATTATGTTCTTATAGTAATATTACAGCTCTACCAACTCAGGGTAGATTTATTAAATTATTATTTCCATCACATAATTTAAAATCAATTTTGGAGCTCAGGGTAGATTTATTAAATTATTATTTCCATCACATAATTTAAAATCAATTTTGGAGCTCACTTTCATTCACAAAAAGTTACATGCATATACAAACTTTATCTACAATTCAATAATACACAAACTAGACAAGTACCTACGAAACTTGATCACAATCTCATGATTTAGATCATTTGTTATAAACAGGTGACCGCACGCAGGGTTGATCCTGAGATTTGGAGTGTCCAGTGTGAAACTCAACTTAGGATCCTTTCAAAAAACTATTGTACAAAGATCTTAAATACCTAAAAACTCATTGAAAAATAGTTCTTCTAGTATTTCTACTTGCAAAATAATTATTTACACTTTTACAACCAAGTTTATCTAGCAATTCATGTTCAATAGATAACAAAATTAAGTCGTTTAACCTTTCTTATAACATAGTTGATCGTAAGTAATTTTTTAATAATTTTAATTTTGAAAAATTTATTTCCACAGATGCAACTGTAACAGATATGATCAATAGATTACATAAAAAAATAGATTAATAAGATCTTGATGAATTTAAAAAAAAATCAAATTAATAAAAAAACCATAATTTTAAAAATCATTTAGGAAAAAATATTAGCGAGGATGACAAAATACTTACCTTATATGGAATAAAAAAAGGAATACCTTCTAGAAAAATGAAACAAAAGTGGCATATATATATAGAGAAAGAGAGAGGGAGAGGGAGAGAGAGAAAGAGAGAGGGTATCAAAAAGATTTTGTAGGTGATTGAAAAATATGCCTTAGAAAAATGAGAATATTAAATGACTTGGGTGAGATTTTTTGGGTCGTTAAATCATTTTTTATACAGATTTTTTTTGGCAGTTGAAAAAATGATCGCCTAAAAACTAAACTCATTTTAAAAAGAGTGGTGCTATGAGTACCAAATAACTCCCCCAAATCTCCCCCAAATAGTATTGATGAGTTGTGCCCTGGCGGGACCCATACCATAAGGTATAACACTTAAAGCTATTTGGGGATGATTTGGGGGAGTTGTTTGGGACACATAGCATTTTCCTTTTAAAAATTAATATTTTTAATATACATAAAATACATTTTGATCCCTAATATATATATATGCTTATTCTAAAATGGGTCATGTGCCACTGCTCATTTGGACCTGGCCAACATTGGGTGACTGGATAAAAAGTGACCTAGTTATCATATAATACACGTTTATACTCACTTGCCATGACACAGATAAATAAGGGACAATGAAATTTTACAGCGGATTTTCTTGCCATTTTGTATTTTACTAAGGGTAATATGATAATTTCAAAAATTTAACTCATTAGGATACTTTTAAACAAATATTCAAGAACCCTAAAAGAAAATTGGAGTGGTAAATAAAATAACTATACATCTCTTAATTTTCTTTCTATTCTTTATCCCATAAGGAAAAAATATCTATTAAACACTATCTTTTTCACTAAAATCACAAACCTAAAAAGAAGTGCGACCTTTTTCTAACTGATTATAGATTTTGTTGCTTTAATTTTCATCAGAGTTTGGTGTACCCAGTCCATTCGGTTACTCCGGTGCTATGGGCCCTAACAAGTGGGGAAGCTTAAGCCCAAATTTCTCCGCATGCTCTAACGGAATATTTCAGTCTCCAATAGATATTGTGAAGGACAAAGTTGTTCTAAATAAGAATTTGAAGCCTCTAACCAGACAATATTATCCTGCAAATGCTACTCTGATCGATAATGGCTTCAACATTGGGGTATGTTGTTGGACGCTTCCCACTTCCATAAATCTTCTATTGATAAATAATATATATAACATTAAAACTCGACAATAAATGGTAATTTAATACTTGTTATGGTAATACGAGTGTCCGAGCTCCCCACCCAGGAATTTCGAAGAAAACAAAATATTTATAAAACTTTAGGATATATATGTAATAGTTAAAAAATATGAGGTGAGGGTAAAAAAATGTAAAAAGAAAAAAAAAATAACACCCATTCGTCTCTCTTTCCCATTTTAGACTTCCCTCTCTACCAAAGTAAACCAAGCAAACAGATCTCTTTGACTCTCTCCACCAAACCAAACCAAACCAAACAAATCTCTTTCACTCTCTCACGGTCAACTCACACTCATAACAAGCAGTCAAAGGACAGAGTTAGGATTCCTAAAAAAAATAGGCTAAAATTAGTAACGGACTCGAGAAATTTTGTCAATGGAGCAGAAGTCCCGACAAACGTCCGGGGTTCACGGAGATTTCCCAAGAGGAGAAATTTATTAAGTTTTTGAATCTATTTATCTATATTATTTTTTATTTTCTAGCAATTTTTAACCCTTACAAATTTTGGAATTATTTTTCAATAACATTTTAACTTCAAGTAGCAATTTTTAACCCTTGCAGATTTTTTTTCTAATTTGAGAGGGTATGGGCTACAGCCCTGGTGGGCCCACCCCTGGATCCGCCCCTGAAGCAGTCTCAGACTCTCTCTGTCTTATTGTTGTTTTGTTTAATGGTTTAATATGGTTAGTAGTTTTTTATGGTTAATTTTTTTGTTGTTTAAAGTTTGATTTACTTTGACATTATTGTTTTGTTTAGGATTTATTTAATATTTTTTTTACGATTTATTCAAAACACACAAGTGATGTTTAGGTATTAAATTAAATTTGTTCGGATTATGGATCTTGTGGTTGTCTACATTGAGGTAATTATCCTAAAAAAATTCACGCAAACTAAAAAATTACCCTACAAAATTCGTCTTGGCGCTCCCACCCTCGGATCCCCGGCATTGGTCGATGCTTTATACATAAGAGTGCCCTACCCAAAACAAATTTCTAGCTTAGCCACTGGCACCCTCAAATAATTTTTGTGCTCTTTCTTCCCTTGTGTAGCTACATTTTTAGGTGACAACTTAATATTCACCACCACCAATGATTTCATTTATTTCTTAATTTTTACCAATCGCGTACTTCCAAACAGTAAGGGCCCGTTTGGTTGCTTAAATTGTTTAATTTTATAAATTGATCAATTTGGAATGAATAGATTGTTGATGTATTCATTTTAAATAGGTTTAAATCTAATCTGTGGTGTGTTTGGAAAAGAAAAATGGAGTGTGTGTATATATATATATATATATATATATATGTATATATATATGTATGTATGTGTGTGTGTGTGTGTGTGTGAGTGTGTACATATAAAGAGAGAGAGAGAGTAATGTGAGAGTACTCTATGAGAGTGGTGTATTTAAAATTCATGTTATAATTATAAATTGTGCAATTTCAAGCTTTTGGTGAAATCGACTAATTTTAGTTTTTGTGAATTTACATGAATTGGTCCATTTTTGAATTTGTTCATTCTTATAACCAAACACTAATAATAGGATAATTAATAAATGAATCCATTTTAAATGAGCTAATTTATAATTTTGGGAACAACCAAACATGCCCTAAGTAATCAAGTTTAATGCCATTTCAAAATTGTTAATGCCAATAGATAGTCTGCAAGATGTCTTGGTTGGTCAAATTATAAATTCTACCTGCAAGTAGTGGGCTTGTAGTCTATAAATTGATTAGAGGAATTAAATTAATCAAATATAAACTTTTTTTCTTAAATTAATCATACAAGTTTTGATTATAAGTATTTAAATTTGCATTGTGAATTTCTTTTCTTTTCTTCTCTTTTTTTTTTCCCGATCGAATAGAGCTAATAAATATTCCCTTAACCTTACACACACATAAAAAAGGTTAAGTTCTCAAACATACCTCATTAAATATACTCTATTAGAGATGATCTTTTCACTATAAAAATTATCTCCACAAATTTTATTAAAAATATTTAATTTTTTACTATATATGTGTGTGCGCGCAATGGTTTCATAAGTGGAGGTTTGTGCGTGTAGGTTCATTATGAAGGGAATGCGGGGGTGCTGATATTTGATGGTAAGACCTACCATCTAATACAAATGCACTGGCACTCTCCATCTGAGCACCGAATCCATGGAGTTCGGTACGCGTCTCTCTCTCTCTCTCTCTCTCTCTCTCTCTCGCTCTCTCTCTCTCTCATGCAACTCATTTGAATTTGAAATATTTTCTTAAAACTCTCTTATATATTAACATGTTAAAGTTACTAAACTACGACACATATTAACAAATAACAACAACACTAAAATCTATTTTTATTAATAAGCATTTTATGTTCTTTCCATTGTTTAACTGTTTTGATAGGTAAAACAAAATTTAATTGGGGGGTATGATTGCTATTTATATTTAAGGCTAACAACAATTAGTTAGAACTACAAGCATAAGAAAAAATAGGTAAAATTCAACCTTCTGTAGGGGCCTCGAAATATAACTGAAAGACTATATTCAAGCTCTGGGCGACAATGATCTTGCCAGCTCACAAAATAAATAAATAAATAAATAAAGGTATGGTTGGCAAAACAACAGCCGCCTAAAAATTAAAAGGTTGGGGAGGTAGAGTTGTTGGGGCCCATGCTTGAACCTAGAAATTCGAATAAAATGACTCAAATTTAGGGTTACAAAATACATAAAACATATTTTGGCCACAGTCCTAAATTTGTATCAGTCAGGTCTCATGAAACTCTGATATTTAAACGATTGACTAAAAGTTGAGTGCTTGTTTTGTTCATAACAGGAAATTGTGGAAAATATATTAGAATTAGAAAAAATGAAAAGCTTTAATTTTTGTAAAAAATCAAAGAACCTTAAGAAATGTAATTTTATTTCTTTGCTATATAGGAGGAGGTCTTAATATTTGCAAGAAGTTTATCCTATTAAGAAATTTCAACCTGCTCGTATGTGAACAATAAAATATTATTCTAATTGGATTTTAATCTATTAAGGTCACATTAATTATAGGTAAGACGAATGACATATTAGCTATCATGACATTTGGTTCATTAATGTTCAACTAAAATGGAAAGTGAGCTGTTAATTCGGGATGACCCAATAAGAGATAGTGAACTTAATTTTAAAAACAAACTACCTCATTCATTCGAGTTTGAGACTGATTGTGTAAATACAAATCATGACACGAGAGGAGTTAAAAACCTTTTTAACACTAGACATATATATAAACATATGTTAATATATTAACATTCGTACAAAAAATCTACTGATTACTTTGCTTCTTTTATCTACAACACATTTCATTAAGAAAAATCCTTTAGGGGATTTAAGAAATTAAATAATTTTTCTACGATTACAAAAACATTAAGTTTCATAAACTCTTTATAAGACCTCACAATATTTTATGTGTAGTTATGTTAATGAATCTTATGGGGAACTTATGGGTGAAGGGGTCAACAGCAAAATCGACTCATTTTTTAAAAATAGGAATTATGGGTCCCATAAATTTATTAGAAATCATAAGTTAGGAATCGCCCCCTACCGGTGGCTTACATCAAAGAAGCGCAATGTGAGCACCCAATAGAGATAAATCCTTTAAAATATCAATACAAGATCTAGATTTCGTGCCTATAGTTCCTAGTACACCATAAATGCCAACAAATGAAAGCGGAAATAATCTGATAAAGAATGTCGCTAATTTTTTCGCCTTTAGAATTAATCCACCAATTCATCAAGTTGCCACTAATATTTGAGGAGATATACCTCAGCCCGAGAATGTTATAGAAACGGCGCCAAATAGATTGAGCAGTTGAACTATCCCAAAAAAGATGGTCTCTATCCTCCTCACAAGCCTCTGCAACATCTAGATTTCGAAAAAAATGGTATATGAAGCTTTTTGATGTACTCGTCTATGGCAATTCCTTTATGAAGGAGACGCCACATGAAAATTGAATTTTTTTTAGAAATCCTCTTATCCCATATTAGAGAAAAGGAGCATTGGATACAACCTTTATCTCTCACCAAATGCCAAGCTGGTTTAACTGTGAAGCATCCATCTTTTGTCAATGACCATTTTTCGGAAATTAAAGTCAAAGTTTTTCGAAAAATCCTCCTAAATAATTTGCATTCTCCTCCACACCAGAGATGACACCGATATTGTTCCTCTGAAATTTTGAGCCTCCAATTTTTTATATTTAGTATGCATGAACCGAGACTATAAACAATTGGAGTTGAAAAAAAATCGCCTCAAATTATGAGCATAAGAAAGAGATAAGTCAATCATGGATCTTAGATTTAGTCCACCCTCTTCCTTTGTTGTGTAGATATCATGCCAATTTATCCATTGAAATTTCATCTTCTCTTCTTGTTTTCCCCATAAAAATCGAGTTAGCAAATTATTTATACGATTGAGAACATTTATCGGGGGCTTAATCGCTGCAAGGAGATGGAGATGCATGGATTCTGCTACTGATTTGATAAGAGTCTCTCTTCCCACTTGAGAGATACCTTGATGATACATTTATTATTTGTCTTCTTGAATTGGCACTGATTTGACCTAAAATCATTAATGTCCACTCATTAACTAAAAAAATTATATCGATTCGTTTCGTGTTATCGTATCGTGTCAACACATAAAATGGGATAACTTAATCTTTGTGGCCTCTTATCACGGTGAGATGAATCTATATCACCTATTATGTAGGGATATGTTTTTATCAATTCAAGGTAAAGAACTCATATTACAATATTTTTTTCCCTCTGTGGAATTTTGAAGAAAACATTTTAAAATTGTATCTTACTAATTTTAATATTAAACACTTACTAAAAATGCAAGACGATTTGTATATATATATATATATAGGGAAAGGATCAAGTGAGGTCCCAGTTTGAGGACCCTGATTGAAGTCCATTTTTTTAAAATAGTAAAAAAAATATTTTTGGGTTGATTTTTTTATGGTTTTTAAACATTTCACTAGAACCATAAAAAAATAATCAGCTCAACATGAATTTTTTTGCTATTTTAAAAGAATCGGTCAAACTGTGTCAGTTTTTAAGTTGTTTGTAAGTTGTTAAAAACTGATAAAGTTTGACCGATTTTTTTAAAATAGTAAAAAAAATCGTTTTGAGCTAATTATTTTTTTAAGGTCTTACTGAAATGTTTAAAAACCATAGGAAAAAAATCAGCTCCAAATTATTTTTTTTACTATTTTAAAAAAATGGACCTCATTCAGGGACCTCAAACAGGGGGACTTCACTTGATCCTCTCTCTCTTTATATATATATAGACTCTCATACGTACCACGTTCACATACTTGCGGGTGCAAACCTATTTTAATAAAATATAGAAAAAAATATTTTTTGAGTTGAATTTTTTTATGTGATATTTAAATATTTCAAGGGACCCATATAAAAAAACAGGTCAGAATAACTTTTTTTGATATTTTTAAAAAAATCTATCAAACTTTCACAACTTTAAAGTGCTTTAAAAGCCGTGAAAGTTTGAACGATTTTTCAAAAATAGTAGAAAAAGTGATTTTGAGCTCATTTGTTTCATATGAGTCCATTGAAATGTTTAAATACCATATAAAAAAATTCTACTCAAAATAATTTTTTTACTATCTTAAAAAAATCCATATGTAAACTTGGTGTGTATGAGTCTCTCTCTCTCTCTCTCTCTCTCTCTCTCTTTTATATATATTTATTTGTGTGTGTGTGAGAGAGAGAGACATATATAATATATGAATTATACATACATGCGTAACCAAACCATAAATAATATGAGTATATTCTATTGTATGCATACATACAACGAAGATAAACGTACACATGTATACTATATACATATATTATTATGTTATTTCTTTTTTAATACATAATCATACATACATACATAAAAGTATAACACACACACACGCACGCATGCTCACACAAGCACGCACACAGACACACACACATACACACACACACACACACACACATATATATATATATATATATATATATATATAGAGAGAGAGAGAGAGAGAGAGAGAGAGAGAGAGAGAGAGAGAGAGACAGATGAATGCTCACCTATATCATGATGTATATATCACACCATACATCACATCTAGTTCTAGGCCCTAAGAAACTTTTTTTCCAAATTTTTTATTTTTTCTTGAAATTAACCTTCTATTCAATCCATATTAAAAAAATTAGGTCAAAATATATTTTGTAGCTATTTTTAAAAATTTCACAAAAAACTGTTGGCTCAGACCCTTATAAATAAGGTATTTTGAGCAGTTTTTTGTGGATTTTTTAAAAATAGCTACAAAAAGTATTTTGACCTAATTTTTTGAACATGGGTTTATTGGAAGGTTAATTTCAAGAGAAAAATAATTTTTTTTGGAAAGAATGGTTTTTAAGGGGCTACAACTAGGTGTGATGTATGAATGATATATAGAGCATGATGTAGGTGAGTCTTCTCCTATATATATGTATGAAAAATGAAGTTGCAGGAGGTAGGGTATATATGGAGGATGGTTTATACAAAAGTTAATTTTAATTTTTCAAATTAAATATTAAACTTAAACAGAATAAATCCAAAGAAAAACTTTGCACCAATTTTAAACCGATTGTTGTGATAAACGTTTTACCAAATTTTATCTTATTCTAAAACATGAATCTAGGTGCGAATAAGAATAAAATAAAGAAACAAATCACATCACCTCGATGTACAAGGATAACTCATAACGAAAAAAAATCTCGGATGGACCCAGCCACGCAAATTTACAATGATAAGGTTTTACAAAAGTCGACATATGACTTACTCAACGACTCGACGCCCTCTCAAACCTTGACTGTCTTCGATTTTTAACCTCTCATCCACAGCGACAATGCAGGAATCCACCCACACAAGTACCAAAATGTGTGAGTCCACACACGCATCAATATCCACCGATCCAGACTCAACAACTCTCAACGGATAGGAACACATAATCCATTGCTTCTTCACTGCAACAGCACACCACGGAGTCCACCGTGTGTAAAAAGTAAACTGGATACAAAATCCACCGCACGAAATTTTTCTTTATCAAGATGATGAGAGAAAAAAACTATGAAGCCCACAAAAAAGATCTCAAAGTATATATTATAATGAAGCATGGATCTTATAATATTTGGATGAAACTAGGGTTTGGAAGATTTTAGATATGCACGAAAAAATGATTTTCACCAAAAGTCTCTCTAAAAACAAATATTAGAACCCCTTTATATAGAAAACATGTTTTTCGATGCAACACATTTTTCACTGTTTTTGGCAAAAATGTTGGTTAAACTCATTGGCTATGATTTTAGTTTATTTCGGGGGCAATGTAGAAAAAAATTATTAATATTTTTATTATATATATAAAACACATAACGATTTCATGAAATTTTTCTATTGCTGTTTAATTTTCAAACATTCGAGCAAGGATGTTACCAAACCTTTTTGTCATCAAAACTCACACCACTACTACTCATGCGTCAAAGTGCAAAATTAATTCACTCCAACAATTTTTTATATTTTTCACTCGATTTTCGATGTTTTAGATGTCATATCATTGGAAAATTATATATCGCCTTATTATTATCATCGCGCCACTGGACTATAAAATTATATTTACAGTGACTAATTTTACAACGTACTACTAAAAGATTGAGTATACATTGTAGTAATTACTTTTTATGAAAATAAAAACTGAAGGATATAAAACATTAAAATGATTAAAATAATAATAATAAAAAAATGAAAATCTAATTTTTCACTTTCACGAATTAGTACCAGTGGCTGGAGTTTTATTATCGAAAGTTCAACGACATTCATGGTCCAATATTTAAAAATATTGTAGCATTAGTATTTTTTATGCAAAAATGCAAAACTAACTTTGAAGTTTGGGGTCAATTTCAATTATAGACCCAATTTTTTAAAAGTTGCAATGTTAGCCCTGAATTATAAAAATTATTGCAATGCTAACTCCTTATCTCCTTTTCGATAAACGACCTGATGAAAATTAACAAAAATGCAACTATACAAGTCGTGGCATCCTAAATGTCATTTTTCTATCATATCACTAAAACATTAAGTAATATATATTATCATTTTAAAATGTAATTAAACATAGATAAAAAAATAATTAAAAACATATAGTTAAGAACTATATCCATCTCTATCGACATCACCATTAACATAACCAACTACCCCCCCCCCCCCCCAACCTGCATATTATATATATGGAAAATTATATGTACCCCAAATTTATCCCCAAAACACCCCAATTGCATTAAATGTTTATACATTGGGGTGGGACCCATATATAGTACGGTGACTTAATGCATTTTGGGATGTGTTAGATGATGTTTTGAGACGTGTAGCACTAATCTTTATACACACACACACACATAAAGCAACACATACGAATACAAACCAAAATTGAGTTACTCCCATTTCATTACTCCCGTCCAAAATATGTGTACAAAAAACAAACCAAATCTATGTATATGAGAAAGCTAAGTGACTTAGGGTTTGTATAGAAAACACCATCAAATGTTATTTTCACAATTTTTTAATTAACTCGTACCAATTTAGAAAATCACAAGTGTTGTGTAAAATAATTTTCCTATTTTAGTCTTGAGCTAAACATACATCTAGGTGAGTATAAGCAAGAGTAAAATAAGTAAATCAAAGCACAATGATGTATGAGTAAAATCCACAATGAAAATACCCTTGGACGACCTAGCCGCACAAGTCCACTACCATATATGCAGTTTATAAGACCAACTTAAACATACTCATAGACTCGACACCTTCAAGCCTTGACGCACTTCCTTGATCCTTGTAACCTTCTTCCCATTCATTGTTTGATGCCTTCCAACATCTACACAATGCAAGCACTTCCCCATGTCTCGGTATCCCACCGATCTTACTTATCTCATGACCAATTCAGCCATCGCACAACACTAAACATGATATCCACCGTAAAAAATGCTCACAATATGAAGATAAAATTAAATTTGATGCAAAAATAGGGAGATATCAAAACAATATATCTATGTATGATTCTTGGATCTAAAACATGGGTGTAAAATAGGGTTTTAAAAACTTGATCATAGAAGATCACTAAAACACGGAGAGATTTTTAAACAAGTCTGGAAACTTAAAAACCTTGGAAAAGTCTCACATAAAACTACTGTTTCGCACTCTTATTTATAAGATATTTTTCAAAAACGATATAAGGATAAAGCACTTGAAGAAAATTTTGAAATCTTGGAAAAATATGTCGGCTCGTTCAAAAAAGTTACATCTCTTTCGAATGAGGTACCTCATCTCGTTTAAACTGGCTTCAAATGAAAATTCCAATGAGATTACTAAGAGGGCCAAAACATGGCTCGTTTGAAGTTCTTTAGAACCCAATTCTAATGAGATAGGTTATCTCGTTTGAACAACATCAAAGTTGTTTTAATGACCACATGAAAAAATAGTATTTTTCTAAAAAATATTTGAAAAGGATAAATCATTTTTATAAAAACCTAACACCCAAAACAAAATCTAGGGATCAATCATAAAAATATATTTATACCTCATTGAGATCCCTTAGACGATGAAGACGGAACTCGACTCGAAACACGATATATGTTCGATGTCTCTTTATCTTTAGCCACTATAATCTTCAATAATATGTCTATCTATAACTCAAACAAGTTTTCTCCAAACTCGAAATTAGGACAATACAAAAAATATGAATAAATTCGAAAATTTATCTTTATAAATCTTCCCCTTTGGCTATTCTATGAAAAAAATCAAAACGAAAAACCGACGGGGCCGTGAATCTCACTATGACTCAATCCCCAACCCTAAAAAGAAAAAAGTATAGACGCTTGACTAACATAAACTCGAGTAGCTTTGCTCTTGTATACACGTTTTTCGCATCAGTGGTAACCTGAACAGTTAAACACACCTTTAAATGCAAAGAGAATATAACAATATATAAACTGCATATGAAAAATCCTCCCATTTGTCTAATTATTTCTACCCAAGAAAGGATGTCTCACCCTAAGCTAAATATCTTCCCCACATGAAAAAAGTTAGATATCATCTTTCCCCTTAATTATTCAAGAATAGACAAAAAGTAAGGTGCATAATAATAAACCAATTCTTCCCTAGAATATTAAAACATGTAAACATAAGGAAATAAAGTATATCATGCAATGGTGCGAAGCAAAGCATGCAACGAAAAATAATTCAGCAGGATGAACACAAATAGTCCAAACTACATACAAATGATATTAACTATGATGTAAGCATTTAAGTGTAAGATACTAAGATGATCATAACACAATCCAATATAAATTAAATATTAAGCATAAGGCAAACAAGGATTAAATGAAAATGCAAGACTTAAAACACAAAAATATGATATCTATAACCACACATATACCAATGCAGCACAACTATATATAGGTATAAATGACCACAAAAAAGCTTTACCTACTCGCATAGGATCAATGTGTCTAAACATAGTGGTAAGGAGTGAAGGGGCGTGAACTAGAAACAAGAGAATATGACTCAATCACTCAAAAATATCCAAATAGTTCTATTTAACTATAATAATTCATCAACATTCGATTTAGCCTCACATGTCAAATAAATAATGTCAAAGGATAAACAAACATAATGCACAGTAGCCTAGAAATTTTAATGAGTCTTGAATTAGTAGTGTCAAAATAATTTAGCTCAATTAGGACTCATTGTAAAAACCCATTGATCTTCAATTAAACATCGTAAATTTTTTTATATCATTTTATCTCTCTTTTTCTTTTAAGATATCTAATTGTTAAAGCATCAATATAAAAAAAATTCATTGGCAATTTTTTTTATTTTTATTGCCTCTCAATCTTCCAAGCTCTTGCCAACGGTGGCCTTTCAAGAAAAGGAGATTTCTCATTCCATAGCCTTTCTCGTGCACACTCATATTTTTTAATAAAACTACAAGCTCACGAGCAATGGTTTTTACATGCATAACTCCCCCATAGGTACTAAATTTATGTATATGATAGGATTGTTGGGAGAACACCTCGCTTAACTCATGTGACGTATGAAGTTAAAATCTAAAAGAGCTTGTGCAAAGTGTATGATGAGGCATATACAAAGTAAATTCATCATGCGAATCGATTTTGAATGACTCCATGGAAGCATGATTAAGAACAATAATAAGCATTGAAAATCATAATCAAATGTCCCACTCACATGAATACTTAGAGGAAAAAGGATTCAAACACACTAATATGCCACACAATAAGTGTAAAACTAAACTATACATAAAAAGAATATTTTTGAGTTTTATATATTTTTCTCAAAACCACTCAAAAGCCAAATAAAATCTTTTTGTATTCTCCACAGTAAGACCCAAAAAAGTGAAAAATCATAATACAAAAGATAAACACCATACAACTAGTAAAAGCATATAACATGAAGCACAAAATCTAGAGTATGAAAACATGCAACAATAATTACTCATAAGATATAATATGTGAAGAATCATGTAACAGTATGTGAGAATTAACAAGTTTACTATTACGTGCCTCCAAATCAGATCTCCTAACCCACATAGGTGTAGCATGATGATCTAAGTTTTGGGTAATCTTGTTGACACCAATATTAGACTTCATAGGACCATTTCTGAGATCATAGCAAAAATGCTTAAGGTGACCTTTCCTATCGCAATGTGTGCAAGTGCATACACGAGGAATGTTACCTTTGGATTTATCTTTTCTAATGTCCTTGAAAATGGTTGAAACAAATGTTGGTCTTGCCTTTAGCAGCGAAATTTTTTGGAATATCGAAGCCAATATCAACACTACTTGAGTCTCTTTGATCATCTTTTAACTTCAAAATTCTTGACTCAAGCAAAAATTTAGACTCTTCAAACGTTAGGGACTCCTTATTCATATGTTCCATAATTCCTAGAAGGTTATCTCACTTCCCCTCAATGTAAGCGAGCTTATCCCGAAGATTCTTTTCACGTGCCTTCAAAAAATTTATCGATTTATCATTATCCTCAATGGCATATTCATTTACCCTAGAAACTTTAGAGTCCTTTAATTCATTCTCTAAAAATCAGACTCTATCATCACTCTCTTTCTTGGACACTTCTAAAATTTTAAAATCGTGGTTCATGTTCATAAGCTTCCCACGAAGGATATCTCCTTGAGTTTGAGCAGTTCACAAAATTCAATTTAAGCTTTAAAACTCAAATTTTCTTTTTCAAGAAATTTAACTATTTTTTGAAAATTCAAATTCAAATGAATAAAATTTTAGCACGATTATGGAGCTCATTAAACCCCCGTTGAATATCAAAGTCGTCATCGTCGCTAAACACATCAAGAAACTTATCATCATAATGACCCGTTGAGAGAAACAAATAAACATAAGAGAGAGAAAGAGAGAGAGAGAGAGACCAACCTAAAATAGCACGAAATGATGGCTCTACATGATAACTTACTGTACCCACTCAAATACTAATTTGATAAAGCTAAGTGCCCTATGGGTTGTACAAAAAACACCACCAAATTTTATTTTCACAAATTTTTAAGCAACTTGCGCCCAATTTAGAAAACCACAAGTGTTGTGTAAAATAATTTACCAATTTTAGTATTGACCTAACCATGCATATAGGTGAATATAATGAAAAGTAAAATAAGTCAATCACAACAACGATGTACGAGAAAAATCCATAAAGGAAAAATTTGGGACGATTTAACCACACAAGCCCACTACGATATAGGCAGTTTCAAGACCAATTTAGACATACTCATAGACTCGACGTCTTCAGGCCTTCGTTTCCTTAATCCTTGTAACCTTTTTCGTAGTCACTCTTTGACGCCTTTCAATAGCCACACAATGCAAGAGCGTTCCCATGTCTCGGTATCCAACTGATCCTACTTATCTTGTGACTACTTCAGTCGTTGTACAACACCAAACATGATATCCACTACAGGAAATCCTCAAGTATGAAGAGAAAACCACTTTGATGCAAAACTGGGGGGGTCTCAAAACGACATATGTATGTATGATTCTTGGATCTCAAACATAGGTGTAAACTAAAGTTTTGAAAACTTGTTCTTAGAATATCACCAAAATATGGTGAACTTTTTAAACAAGTTTGGAAACTTAAAAAGTTTAGAAAAGTCTCACATAAAACTACTGCTCTGCACACCTATTTATATGAGGTTTTCCAAAAATGTGATAAGGATAAAACACTAGAAGAGAATTTCAAAATCTTAAAAATATCCGTCGACTCGTTCGAATGAGGTACATCTCATTCGAATCAGGTACATCATCTCGTTCGAAAGAGGTACATAATTTCGTTTGAACCGACTTTAAATGAAACTTCCAAAGAGATCTATGAGAGTGACAAAACATGTCTCGTTTGAAGTTCATTGGAACCTTGTTCTATGAGATAGGGTATCTCATTCGAACGACATCAAAGTTTTCTAACGACCACCAGTAAGAAGGAATGTTTTTCTAAAAAAATATTTAAAAAGGATAAAATCATTTTTATAAAAACCTAACACCCAAAACAAAATATAAGGATCAAACATAAATATGTATTCATACCTTATTGACATCCCTCGAATGATGAAGACGAAACTTGGCATGAAATACGATGTATACTCGATATTGCTTTATCTTCGACCACTACAATCTTCAATAACACGTCACAAGCTTGAAGGACAAATAACTCAAGTCCTAAAATATGACTCAAGCAAGTTTTGTCTAAACACGGAATTAATCCAATACATACAAATTGACTAGATTCGAAAATTTGTCTTTACAATATACATACTCCCAACCAAAATTGCAACCCTACCCCAAGTCCCAACACCAAACGCAAACTGAGTTATGTAATCTACACCTGTTACCATCTTCATCCTGTGCATCAAAATTAGAGGGATCAAAAATAAATTTCATATCGACATATTCAAAGGGTGTATATATATACAATTTTTGTATATAACTACACACACATGAAAACACACATACACTATATATACACAATCTGTACACACACACACACACACACACACACACACAGAGGAAATGGATAGTACCAGAAAGAAGGCAAAGAGGTTAGTTGAAGTACTTAAAGGGGCATGAGGGAGGGGCGAATGGGGGAAGCTTGGGAGGGAGATGTGAGATGTCAGCATGAAATTAGAATTTAGGGCCTTTTAATTTTAAAATTCGGGGTTAACATTTAAAATTTTAAAACATTGGCTGTAAAATTCAAATAAACCCTAAAAGAAATCGGGGTCAATTTCAATTTTGAAACATTATAAAGGGGCATTTGGATTTTTCCCTTATTTCAATAAAAAAACTCAATTTGATAAAAAAAATAAGAACTAGATTTATAAAGAAAAAACTTAGAAAGATTAATTTTTTTTATTAAGGACAAAAGAAATTTGGGACATTTTGAATAAAGAAAATTTGGCCGTCCTAAATCCATTACATGAATTTAAGTTAATTCTTTATTTTTTATATAAGGGTAGAATTGGTATGAAAATAAAATTAACTTAATAAATTAAGTACTAATTCTACAAAGTTAAAGTTGGATGTCCTCCGTCCATAACCAGCACTATTTAAATTCCTAAAAGTCCATAATTTATTTATTTTATTTCATTTTTCTTGCCAGTGCCCTAATAGAGTTGGACTAACTATATAGCTATGATAATTACAGATATGCTGCAGAGCTTCATCTAGTACACAAGGGTGATGATGCCTCCATTTCAGTTGTCGCAGTACTCTACCGCTATGGCCCTGCTGACCCGCTTGTCCATGAGGTGCTTTTCTTTGGTTAATTATAGGCCGACTCAGGAAATTGATATATATATTTATCATCTGTCGTGTCTGCATTAATTAGTGTTAGGGCTCTATTACCATTTCAAACATCAAACAATGCAAATAAGACATCAACATGTCACACAAAATGCGTCAAAATCGTGCGTCCATATATAATTAATCGTCTATTTTTTTATTTACACATTAATTGTTGCCGCACAAATTTATACAATTGTACCGTTGGTAAGTGTGCAATTGCATATAGTTTTCGTGAATTTGGATTCATTTAATCAATCACAACAACTCTCACATTAACACATGGATTCTAATACACAATGATGAATTTATATATTTAATTTAAAGGGAGCACAAAGGTTTGATTACACCGCAAACTATGACATGTAATTCTACACTCTCTAAACAAAATAAAAATAGCATCAGAGTTCGTTCGAAATGTCAATTCAATCTCTTAGAAATGAAATTACGATATTTTTTGTTCACATATGTCAATTTTAATTCAATGGTTGGTGGATTTGAACAAATTTTCAAAAGATTTCAAATCATATAAAAGTGTAACACAAGTTACCAATATGTGTAAAATTTCATGATTACAGATACAAAATAAATTAGGAGAGTTGGCGAAGGAGGTGTCTGCAAGTCATGAACACACTCAAATTTCTTTGGGGACCTTTCATACTACACAATTGACACGACGCATCCACAAGTACTACAAATATGTGGGTTCTTTCACTACTCCTCCATGTTCCCCAAATGTTACCTGGCTTATCCTTTCCAAGGTACACTATTTTTTTTAATCTCATCTAAATAGGAAAAATGTACATATATTTCATTTGTTTTAAATTAAGATTCGTTATTTAAACTGTTTAAACTTTAAAGGAATATTATTATTTTGAATTTCTCATTTCAGATCATTAAATTTATAAGTATGACTTTGACTATAATATTAACTCGTTAATGGCATAGGTGAGTATCTTCTTTTTCATCCCCTGAAGATCACATTATATCCATAAAAAAACTCACATTATAGGCAAATCCCCATTATTTTGTGGTTTTAAAAAATGTTTTTAATTTTAAAAGAATGGGAAAGAAAATGCTAACTAATTTCAATAATTATGAATGATAAAATTGGAATTTCAAGATTTAATGCATTGATTTAAAAAATGACTTTTACTTTAAATTAAATGATGACCAAGAAAAACACGTGAGCCACTTAATTTAGGAAGGGGGTGTGCCAGCTACTCCCACAAGTGTTATATGCACCCAAAATTGATTGATTGTGTTTTATATGCACACACCAGAGCCATAGGCACCCGCATATTTTCTATGTTTGATGTGTATATAGAGTATCATATAGATGCAACACGTGATATTGGAGCATTTGGTTAATACTTGTATCCATCTTCGTGAGTTGAAAGTGGTCGGAATCATGAAACTAAACTTGTTCGTCTGTCAAAGATAGATGGTTGTATGATATTGGTTCTAAAAAATGATAGGTGAGATCAATTTCAAGAGAACAAATAGAGGCTCTGAAAACTCCATTGAATTTGGCATGTAAGAACAACTCAAGACCTTTGCAGGCATTACATGGAAGAAAAATCGAGGAATATGATGGACATAGCAATAGGTAATTTTTTTAGTACGTTCACTTCCAAGTTCTTGGCATAAGAAGATAGTAGATTTTGTAAGACTATGATCATGTTTAGATATCCACCCGAGCTATATAGTCGGTGGTTAATATTATGACCTACTCAATGTATAATATTTCTCTCTCTCTCTCTCTCTCTCTCTCTCTCTCTCTCTCTCTCTCTCTCTCTCTCTCTCTCTCTCTCTCTCTCTCTCTCTCTCTCTCTCTCTCTCCATATATATATAATGCTCTTGTGGGGACTAGTTCGCATTTTAAGAATGCGAACCGAACATGTGTCACCTAACGGGTGAACCCAGAAATTATCACCTAAATTATAGGTAGACTCTCTTTCTTTTCTAGGGTCATCGCCAGATGACACATGTACGGTCCGCATTCTTAAAATACGGACTAGTCCGCACAAGAACAAGACTGTATATATATATATATATATATATACACACACACACACACACACACACACACACACACACACACACACTAGTGATTTATTTTCTTGTGTGGGACATTTTTTGCTTTCTTTGGCATGTGCTTCATCTAATTAAGTTAGTTCTCATATTTGTAAGGTCATATGTCGAAATCATAATATAGCCATCTATATGTATTCGCATAAGTAATAACGAAATTTAATTGTCAAAGCGATATTAGTTTTTCCAACTCAAATAATAGATTGAGTAATAATGCAATGTGAATAACTAAAGGTATGTTACTTTAAAAAAGTAATTTATTCTTGAATAACAGAGCCTTTTGGGTTCAATTTAACTAGATCATGTGATTTATATAATAATTGAATTTAAAAAAATACGTTTATGGCGGATCTACAAAGGATATTAAATATCTCCTACGTTCATGATTCATTCTTGCTTGAACTGTAAAGATTTGTTCACTTTTGCGTCACACAGTGTAATGTCACGAATCTATTTGGGCACACAAAACTTGATACTCATGATACGTTTTTACCCTCCAATTTGTCAATGTATTATTCTTGCAAAATTCGAAAAAAATTGATGTGTTTGTGAGAACACTTCTTATACTTGGATTCTTTGAGTTTTATATGCTTTGAACTCAGATTCACTCATGTCGTCAAATCTCATCATTATTGTTTTTTAACGAAAACAAATTTCGACGACCTAGAAATGAGATTTTTTTATGTACATATTGTTTTTAGCCTATGGAGTGCTATGTAAATATTTGTTCCCCATCCGATAAAGCATTTGGGAGATACACATTTGATAATGCAAAGCTGCGAAAGAGACCTTGGGATTTTTCGTGCTATTCTTTCAAGCCAAAGCATGCCATTGATGTTTCATAACCAAATAACACGACCTGTTTTCCCATTTTAGTTTATTGATTATCATATATAATGATGGCTTAATTTGTTTTAGATAATTGATGCTTATATAGGACAACATGGGGACCACCTATGAGAAATAGGAGACTAGCTTCCAATATAATTATTAATCACAATTAAACTCTAAAATAATTTTATGGTTATAAAAATGTTATTCCATACACTAAATAATAATAATAATTAAATGCTCATCCATTATCTCAAATTATTGTTTCAAGTTCCTTGTTATTAAATGCTTAACAATCTCTCAACATTAAGATTATAAATATCCGTTAATTAAATTACTCACAATTATATTTAACGATTTTTTAATTTATAAAATTACCTAAGACCAAACATTTAGATTAATTGATAGATTGGATTATAAAGTTCATCAGTTGAATTTGACATAATTTAAACTTATAAGTTACTAGAAGGGGGTATTATAAATCTCGTAACGAGACTTGGATTTCAACCATAATCAACTTTGACTAAATAATAATCAACATTACCCATTGTGAGAGTGCATGCTCTTTTCAACATCCACCCGAATATAAAAGTTTACCAAATTAAAAGATTTTTTCTCCTTAATTTAATAAGGCAAAGATCTACGTGACAACGCTTTACAAAAATTTAAAACCAACATATTTTCTTATCTTCTTAAATAAAACAAGTTATTTGAAGGATGCAAAAAGTAAAACTGAACAAAACACTTATTTGAAATATGATTAACAAAGTTAACCAAATGTGTTTTTATAAACCACAAGTTTGTTGAGGAAACATTATTCATAAAAAATAGAATATCAAAGATAACATAAGATCTGTTTGTCCTAAAGTCTAGTAGATTCTAATTGCAAAATTTTTAGTCAAGTTTTAAAGAAAACTTTTGAATGGAACTAACAAATGTACGAACTAAGATAGGTAAGCAAAACAACAAGCATCCACAATACCAGATGTAAAGTGGTAAAGCCTTCCCCAGAGAAAACATCAACGAGGGCCTGTACGCTCTAAAAGAAAATCGTTTTTCATTATAATCAAAGAATATATTTACAAATACAACAAATATCAGAAATAGCCAAAAGAATTAGCTAACCGAGAATACCCTTTCAAACAAAGTTACAAAGCCTCTGAATATTGATGCAAACGACTGCAATTGAATCTAAACACCCAAGTCTCCATATATCAACAAAAATATAGTGAAGTTTGTGCATTGTAGTGTTTTTGCCTACATGCAATGATGAAACTCACAGACACTTAACATGTACAAACTATTGTCAACAAATTACAGGATTTATCTACATGCAAAGCAAGATTTACAGTGGTTCAAATCAGATCTAAGGATTAGAGTCAAAGATTTCAGATCTGTTCAAAACTAAAACAAATCATGGTTTTAAAACTTTGAA
This sequence comes from Sambucus nigra, assembly GCA_949130495.1. NCBI lineage: Eukaryota > Viridiplantae > Streptophyta > Magnoliopsida > Dipsacales > Adoxaceae > Sambucus > Sambucus nigra. The sequence continues at coordinate 496,406,543 of OX422208.1, read as the reverse complement.
AAACAAAATATTTTCCACAAATCAATGAATATAATAGACAAATATCTCAAATCTTTAATAAAATCAGTAATCTGATTTAAAGGGAAACATATAAATATTTCAACAAACTTGCAAAATGTTTTTCAAGAAGGTTAAACAGAAAATATTTTGATTTCAAAAACCGGTTTGAACTTCAAACGATTCAAACTAAACCTAGAAAATATATGTGTAAGCATGAAATTTTAGTTTTAGGTTTAATACTCTAGTTCATGGAGATTGAACTGAGTCAAAACCCTAAATCAAGTTTTCTGTTCTTCTCTATCTAACGATGAAACCCTAAAAATGACCAAAACCTTTGAAATAGTAAAGAAATAAAGGATTATATACATGTCTAGAGAAGGATCTTGATTTTGGTTTCAACCGCTTGAAACAAACGTATGACATTGATTCTTACCATTGAGTGTAAATCTAAGGGTCATAAAAGAATCATATAAGGTAAGCTCAATCGGTCAAATAAGTGATAAATAGAGGGTAAGTCAATGATCCATGTGTTCGTTCACCGCTTAATTTGAGCCACTAATAAGGTTGATCTAACGGTTATGAACAAATCTTCAAACATAGACACATACGAAACATGTAATAAACACACAATAAACACACTCATTTCTTTCAAATGTATTTTCCAAAAGTAAAAAATGATTTATTAAATAAAAAAAATGTGTATTTAATAGATAAAAAAATTCTAGAAAATAATTTTAAAGTGAAAAAATCATGGAAATTATATTCACACAATATCATACTAAAACAAAATTTCTCACATTTTTAGCATTATTGAGCATATGATTTATTTATCTAATTAATTCCTATATAAATACAATTTAAAATTAATTAATGCCTAAAAACTGTTAAATGATTCTGGAAAAATTATATGAACGCATGTGTGTGAAATGTGAGTGAAGTAGTGTGCGCATTCCACCATACTCAATTGATGGATGTCTTCAACTTACCAACTAGGATCATGTTGTGCAAATAGAGTTACCTTGAGGCTTCAATCTTGAATATAATTTGAGAAAGGATCTCTAATAAAAATAAAATATTTTGCACAAACTATCCAAACTAATTGAACACCTTGATGGTCAAGACTCAAAAAAACCTATGAGATCCTCTATCAAAGGGTGTTTCAATATCACTCTTTGGATATTTGTGGCGAAACTCCTTCGAGTACATACATATTTCATGGAATACTTTTGAACTCTTAGGAAAATAAATCCTAATCATATAAAAGAGTTAACTACCCCACCTACAATCGAAAATTAGAAGAGGGGTATAAAATACAACTCAACTAACAATATTTAATCCTAGACTCAAAGAAAAAAAATTCTCTGAAAGGATTTGAAACCTAAAAAAAATTCAGATCAAGTGAGTAATATCAAGTAAAAAAAGAAAATATGAAACATATGGATTTACTCTTCTCCCCCACCATAAACATCATGCAAATATAATCGGGGTTCTCAAAATTCCGTCCCCAGACATACAACCATGAGTATTAACTCCCACATCTTTAAAGGGTGATATAACAATGCACTCTTCTTATTACTACATCCTGAGCGTAAATTATAATAATCAGCTAAATCTTTCTGCTGAAGAGTAAACTAAATACACTCCGCATCATATCGATAAAGTCCCTACACATAGCGGGAACAAAAGTTCAAGACCATTATACTTTTCGAAGTCTCAACAATATATATATATATATTCAAAAATACAATCGCGAGCCTGGCCCTCTCACAGATGGGGCCTCACCAGAACAAAACATTCTACACCAAGGTAGTAACCCCGATAGACTTGCAATAACCACACACTATCGATTTAAACATTATAATAAAACTATAATTAGGATAATATCATACTCGTATAACACACCACTAAAACGAGTAATTTCAATAAAGTATATATCGCTATCAATATACCCATTCATCGTCTCTGGATAACACTAAAGGTAACCCCATTATACGAGGGAGAAATATTCACATAAATAATAATATTGTCGAGATACTCACTAAACTCGACTATCAAGCGAATATAGCAATAAAAATAGAAAAAGAAGTAAATTGTTCCTGACACATACACCATTGGAGGATATAACTCATACTTTTATCTCGTCAATCGCCGTGGCTGCTCAAAAGGTTCCTGGACTTACACACCTGTCCATACCAAATCAAAAATTTTAATAACTATTGCCCTTGCTAGGCACCATACCCTTATCCCAATACTTGCTTCGGGAAACATATATAGTGCACGTGTCTCACTCCCCACAAAATACCACTACATATACTCCACTTATCTTCGGTCACATTCACTATGTTAGGGTTATCTTACCCTCGGTAGTTGGTAGTCTCGACTCTGATGACTATCTTTGTTGTTCCCTTAGCTTTGATGGCCCTAAGGAACTCGCTAATGATTTCAACATCTTTTACTAAAATCACCATCGTTTGGTAACAATTCAACTATACGAATCATTTTAATGGGTTCCCTGATGGGTCTCCCCCTTGTGGTTCTTCTCCAACACCCTTTTCCCCCAGTCTTACTCTATCTAACTTCTTCCATTCTTGTAGCTCCCCTCACAAGGAAGCGCTTACTTCCATATTAACAAAACATGACATAATTACCAACTGCATTGATCGTCCAGGCAAAATTCCCCAGAAGTGCTAACAATTCTTCTTGTACGCAAATTCTCCCTTTTAATGTCCTATTCTCCATTTCACCTACTTCACCCGATGTAAGGTTCACTAAATAATGAAATTTCTCCTCACAAAGTGACCTCTGTCCGACCCTTTTGTGTGAGTTCAGAATAACATTCGCATCTCACTCTGAATATCTAATGAAGGAACTAAGGGTCAAACCATACTTATGCGCCTTCTCTCGACGATACATTCCACTTCTAAGTGTGGTAGTTGCCTCTCATCATTTTAACTCCGCTCTTACGAGCCAAGAAAATTTTTTACCCCACATTTTCACTCTCGATTAGCCATACCCCATCATATGTCCAGGCCCTTGGATATTTTACGTTAATTGGATAGTACACGCCATTTTTGCATTTCTAGTATTTCTACTACTGGTTCTTTTCAATGTTTCGTCTGACTCTCTCCCAATCCAACCTTGCTGGGTGATTCTAATTTGACCCCACTTTCTAATATAGTTGTACCTGGAAGTCACAAGTTGCGCCTTAGTCGTCTTTACCGCCCTGGACTTTCGTGCCATAATATGGGTGATTTCAACTACAATCATTTTTCTTGAATATACCTTATAACCTCAACAGAGCTTTGCCTTCTGCTGTCCGCCCAACTCGCATGACATACTGCATTGTTCAGCACATGAACACTCCCGAATGCAAATAAGATTTACTATCATATACATCATAGCAGTAGAATGAAATCTCACCCAAGAAATCAACAATCCTAAACATAGGGCTCTATATCAAAGAAAGATACGCTGGAAGCATAATAAGACGCACAGATCCTAAAGGACGCTAGAACCTGATGCTCTTATACCACCTGTGACACCCCGTCTAATTAAATACCGGGTAGCTACTACTTTATTAAATTAATACAGAATATCAAGTTGGTTTAGTCTTGGCATCACTGTCGAAAAACATTTAATTAATTACTATCCACCTAATATTTAAAAAGAGAGATGTCGAATTTTATTAATTAAGTTATCAAATAACCAAGAATTAAATCATTAACCATCAATTGCATAAACAATCTCATATGAATAACCAATGAAATGAAATCAACTGAATCTGGAGTAAGCACTCCAATAATAATAATGCCAGAGTAAACAAAGTCCTAATACAAGAGTCTGAATAAATAAACCAATAACCGAAATAATTAAAGTCTGCAACTACGACCTCTAAATAAGAATGGGCGACATGCCCTAACTAATACAAATGACTCTGAATGAACCAAGGATAATTATGAAGGCGTCTAATACCAAGATCCTGTAGCTTCCACAACAGTTACCGCACGTCATCAGAATGGAACTCCTATACTTGGCGTCCCTGTGGTTGGGCACCTAAAATGTTTTACAAAAATAGATTTGAAAGCAAACGGTTCAGAGCCCGAGGTGAAAATATTTTTAAAACTGCAAGTGTTTAAATTACAATATTAAACAACACATATATTAAACATGTTAGTCACGTACTCTCACATGAGTTTCTCACCTCTCAACTAATGTGCACGCTTAACGTGTACCCTTAACCCCTCCTAGTTATGCCACTATCTAACTAGTCCTTACTAGCCCTACTATCTCATACTAATATAAGGTGATTGTTCATATTACGCAACCAAGTTATATTTATACTTACATCCACATTCATTAAATTTCTTATCACAAGTTTTATTTAATTTTCCACATTCGTAGCCCATTCAATTTTCTTAGTTATTCACATCTACTAAGAAACACAACAGAACTAGCTCAAGTATATATATATATTTATGGGTTTGGTACCAAGTATATTTATAAAAATAAAAATGATGAAAATGGTACCATAGTTCACAATAAGGCTAGGTTAACTGCTCAAGGCTACACACAGATTGAGGGTGTAGACTTTAACGAGAAATTAGCTCATGCTGTGAGGCTTGAGTCAATCTGTCTACTACTCACCATATAATTTCATCTGCAGTTCAAGTTATACCAAATGGATGTCAAGAGTTCCTTTTTTAACGGCACTCTATAGGAGGAAGTGTACGTGGAACAACCAAAAGGGTTCTAAGACCCAAAGAACTTAAACACATATTTTATCTTAAGAATGCCATGTACTATTTGAAGCAAGCAACCCATGTTTGGTACGAGAGGCTCTCTTCTTATCTCTTTTCTCATGGCTTCAAGAGAGGGGGAGTGGATAAGACATTTTTGTGAGGAAAGAGAGAGTGGTGCAATATTGATTGCCCTAGTCTATATGGATGACATAGTATTTGTATTCATGTGATCCCAACATGCTCAAACATTTGAGGAGGAGAGGATGAGTGAGTTTGAGGTGATCATAGTTGGTGAGATTACGGTCTTCTTAGGTCTCTGAGTGCATCAACTTGAGGATGGGATATTCATATCTCAATCCAAATATGCTAAGGACCTAGTGAAGAAGTTTGTTTTAGACTCCGCACTCCTACACCCCTATGAGTACATCAATTAATCTTAGAAAAGACACTTTAGGCAAGAACTTAAATCAACATTTTTTGTAGGAGCATTAGGCAGTCTTCTCTACTTAACTGTTAGTTATCTCAACATTACCTTTAATGTTGGAGTTTTTTCACGTTATCAAGAGTATTCAAAAGATTCTCATTTGCTCTCCCTTAAACATTTCATCAAATACATGAGTGGAAATCTTTCCTACGTTATTTGGTATTCCTTTAATATCGATGACCTTTTGTCTGCCTATTCGGATACTGATTGGGCTGGGGATGTTGATGTTTATAAGAGCACCTCAGGTGGTTGCTTTTACTTTGGGAGTGATCTTGTCTCTTGGTTAAGCAATAAATAAAACTCCATTTTTTATCAACGATGGAGGCCGAGTATATAGCCACTAGGAGTTTTTGTAAACAACTCTTATGGATGAAGCAAATGTTGGAAGATTATGAGATCACCCAAGGCACAATGACTATTTCTTGTGATAATACAAGTGCAATTCATATATCCCCTAATTTGGTCCAACATTTCCAAACAAATCACGTTAGGATACGTGAGAATTTCATTCATGATATTATTGAGGAAAAGGTCGTGTCCTTGATCTTTATGAGCACCGAATGCCAACTAGATGATAATTTCACATAACCTTTAGATGCACTTAGATTCGAGAATCTTTGGAAAACTTTGGGTATTTGTTCTGTTATTTGAGTTTAGGCACTTTATCTAGTATAGGGTGGTTATCCCGTTCATATCATTTTTCCCTATTGCTAGATTGTATTTTTATGTATTTTTATGTTTATATATGCTTTTATTTTGAAAAATCTTGAAAAATCCAAAAAGATTTTTTATTTTTAAGAAAAACTTTTAAACCTTCCAAAAATATTTAATTTTTGAAAAACAAAAATAAAAAGAAAAAAATATTTTTGTATTTTCATTTTTCACAATATATGGATGTGCATTTAAGATGTTTGAAAGGCCCTTACATTCCATCCATTCATGTGACTTTTTCATGGTGTTTTGAGACATAGTTTCGTTTCTTTAGTGTGCTTAATAATGCGTGGCTAGCATTTTATTGTTCATTGATGGTTACTTTCTATATGCTAGACATTTTATCACCTTTATTGCACACATGCACAGTCTTTTTGAACATTGTACTTGCTTATCACATGTCGAATACGGTGTTCCCATCTTAATAGCGTTTAATAGAAAACCAAATGTATTAGAGATAAGATTTTCTTATAAGAATCACTTCCCAGATTTCATTTCCCGAAAATTTTATTTTATGTTAAGCAATGGAAAGGAGCTATGGAAGAGAAAATTCTCTTTGTGTTAAAAGCCACCTTTTGCAACAAGAGCCTAAAAGATTAAAGGCATACAAAAACAAAAGTTCCAAGGCTATTTTTTATTAATCTTCACTAATGCTTTGCTACACATGAGCATTATTATATCTTCAAAAATTTGAGAGGAAATTCTTAAATAAGTGATATTTGAAGGCATTATAAAATAAAAGATCAATGGGTTTTCACAACGGATTCTCTTGAAAAGCATTAAATAATCTAGCATTATTGTTTTGAGAAGCATTTAAACTCATGACATGTTGCATAAGTCAAGCCAATTTCATTTATGTTCAACATATTTACACTAAAGGTTGAAATTAAGTTATTTCTTTAGAAATAATTCATTGACTTCTTGCACCTACGTTATGAATGAATATGTTGATCAGTCTATGTAAAATGCTCACATGATTACATTACTCTTTCATGATTGGGATATTTTGGTGTTATTCCAATGTGTGTTGTACCTATATATACCTCTTATACCTATACTTTTTATACTTGAGAAAATTGAAAATTTGCAAAATTAGTTGCTATGCTTCTTTGAAACCCATCGCATGTGCTTTATTAATTATATTTGTGATGATAATTACCTTGGATTCATGTGATGCTAACATTTCAGGATTAGTTTCCAAACTTTTGTCTATTACGGACAAAAAGAGGGAAAACAAATTGAGGGGGAGTTTATTTTTTATTTAAACTTGTATGCACCGCAGAGTTTCTTTTGTGTCATCTAAGTAGGTCATTGTGCCTTGATGATGATTTCATGGACTACACAAGATGAAGGCTATCAATCGGAGACTTATATATCTATGCATTTTCATTTCTTGATTTGGTAGGGCAATAGTTTAATTAGTCTTAGGAGTCAATTTTGCTTCGATTTGTGTTTTTACCGGAATAGCCAAAGAGGGAGACTTGTAAAAGAAAATTTTAGAATTGCTCATTTTAGTTTCATTTGGCTTATTCTGTTACACCCTAGTGCACCTTCATGAAAACTTTTAAGTATTCAAAGAGAAGAAGCTGGTGACATTTAGAAGAATGAAAATCGTTCATCACAACATCATTCAAGAAGTGGTTTGGTAAAGCCTTAAAGTTTCAAAGGTCGTTTTTAAAATAGTTTGCATTTAAAAGTTTTCAAAATATTTTTAAAGGAGTTTTTAAGAATTTTTACAAAAATCTTCATTAGAACGAGTTGGATATGTCGTTAGAACAAGTTAGGTAGTATCGTTAAAATGAGATTCCTAAGATCGAATGAAGTCCTAAACTCGCTTGTTCTGGATTGTGGTTGAAATTTTCGTTTGAAACTGTTCGAATGAAATCTGAAGTTCTCAAGCTCTGGAATGTCGTTCGATCTTTCGTTGGAAGGATGTTTAAATGAGAATGGGTATGTCGTTTGAACGAGGTGTCAGATCATTCGAAAGAGTACGTGCATTTTTTTTAAAAATCTTTTCCAAATCTTTAATCCCTATCTCATTGCAATAACTTTCCCTACAAATAGAGATGCAGAATTAGACTTTTAAATAAGCCTTTTTACAGTTCTTTTTATGATCAAACTCTATAATTTTTTTTATTCAAACCCCCCGGATGTTTTAAGAAAACTATTTTAAACCAAGAACAACATAAGCCAAAGTTCATAACACTTGTAGAGATTTCCTCTACTGCTAATTTGTGTAGTTAAGGCTCTACGGGTGGGAAAAAAAGAGAATTACATATTCTAGAGGCTAATCGGTGGATACCAAGAGAAGAATTTTGTTTCCTGTGGGTGGTGTTGTATTATATCACTTTGTGTTGAAGAATTGAAGATGCTTGTGCCTCATACTTAGTGGATCTATAAGTACTTTCTAAGTCATGACGTGTATGTCAAACTCTTTAATAGTGCTGAATTAAAGATTTTACTCGAAAGGAATTTTTCCTCTATCTCTTCTTCTTATATTTTGTTTTGGAGATTTAGTTTATTTTTGGCTTTACATAATCTTTCATATTCACTTTAAATAAATCAAGATAAAATTTAGAAAAAAAAAAGTGAATCTATGTATGAGTAAGCCAAGATACAAGTAAATCCATATAACCCGTGTTTTCTCATAAATAGTTTGGCACATTCTCGGACGTAGGCGAATTCTTGAATACATGTTTGTTTATAAAAGATGTATGTCCACTTGAAAAATTATGTAGTTACAAAGGTGAATGATTTCTTTTGTGTGAGGGATTAATGATGTCTTTACATACGGTTTTCAGATATAAAGGTTGGGTTCGGGATTTCCCATAATACATGTCCAGTCTTTTAATAGAGTTAATTCAAAAAGATAAACTAGACCAAGAAACTCGTTCTGAGCCTACTTTAACTAAGCATGTTGATAGCATTTTAAGTGAATGTTTGGACGTGGGTTTTATTAGCATGTGTATATGGTGATATCCCTTTAACTAAGCATGTTGATAGCATTTTAAGTGAATGTTTGGACGTGGGTTTTATTAGCATGTGTATATGGTGATATAATTTGATGAACTTCAGATAAATATTTGGTAAAAAAAAATGTCACATGCAGAGGTTCTAGGTTATACACATCATTTACATACATAGGTATAATGGTGTAATTTTACAAGTAGGTGGTTAGATTGGAATTGGGCTCTAACGAATGTGGGTTAGTTACTTTTTAGATATCATACACCTAGTTTCCTAGCGGAGCCCGGATGGGGTGGTGCATCAAACTACTATTTGTTTACGTAGAATTTTTAATAGGTATGATCAAAGAAAAATGTACATGATAAATACCTTACTATGAGAAGTGAAGTTCTAGATTTTGGTTTGAGGTAAGTTAATTGGGCTGAGGTTCGGCTCCAAACTTCCTGTAGAAGGAAAGTGACTCTTTCGGGCTCAAAAACTATATTTTGAGTCTGATTATACTAGGAATGCTCCTGAAGGGGATTGAATAAGAGAACCTAATCAGTGTTGGGTTTGGGGATCCTCTTCCAAATGGGTGAACGGCCTTTTGAAGGCAAAAATCAACAAGATGTTTAGCCATGCGGTTAAAGGTTTATTCATGTGGTTAGTATTGATTTTACCCGTGTGGTTAACAGTGCTTAGCCATGTGGTCAAATGTTTAGCCGCATAGTGACTCTTTATTTTCTCTCTCCTCAAGTTTATTAGTGGTTTTAGGGGGACACATGGGTGTCTTTGGTGGGTCTTTCTGAAACTACCGATGTCATGTTATAGGAACTAAGTATTTTTAAGACTTAACACGTAGTCCAAAAGGGTGAAATGTACATATTTGCGAGGATTCTTCGGTGTCTGTAGAGTCGCTCAACGAAGATTTTTCGCGTAAGGATACTCGATGGTGAAATTATGTTTAAATTGATTGTAGGTATCTACGGGTGCACGTGCACTAGTGGGGTGAGACCCACTTTGGTTACAATTCGAGGTGATATACAGGACCGATTATTATGCATGAGTAGGGTTTGGGTTTGGGTAAACCCAAGAATTACTTCATGATTGAGTATGGCGTTTAACTATGTGCAGGGACGTAGCCAGGAATTCCAATTAGTGAGGGCTAATTTAGCGATGATTTCCGGGGGTTCGGGGGCGGGAGCCCCGAGCCGATTTTTTTGTGATTATTTTTTAGTATTTGACAAAAATAACGTAATTTAAACCAACATTTCGGTCCCAAATTTAAATCAACCATATCCCTAATTATCCCCTAAAATTAGCCCTAAAAGAAAAACCAGCAACAACATTAAAGTAAGCTCCAACAAACATTAGTATTATAACATATATACTAAATAAACATAACCAACCAAACACAAAATAAATATCTTATCAAATTAACCTTCATAAAACAGCAACTCATCAAATAAACTAGCGAAAGGAAAACAAAATTACCTGTCTTCGATTGTTTTTGCTATTGCAGCAGAACAGATGGGAAGGAGAGGAAAATAGAGGAAATGGTGTCTTGGATTGCTGCTGGTGCTTGGTGCCTTGCCTTGGTGTGATTTGGGTTGGAACTTGGACTGGAAATGGCTCCAAAAATTAAAGGAAAAAAGAAGAAATGGCTCACAAAATAGTAGCTCTCTCTCTAAGGCACTGTTGCTATACTTCTGATTTAGGTTTTCTAGGTTTTTAAGACTTTGAGTTGGGCTACTCTATTTTTTTATAAAAATAACTCAAAAACTTTACTATTTTGAATTTTACCCCAAATATTATTATATACCTACTTTTCTATTTTTTTTTAACAGTGGGGTCTCGAGCCCCCTCTCGGCCTCACTTGGCTCCGTCCCTGACTATGTGGTTGAACGATTTAAACATTCGTTTTGTGAAAAAAATGTGTTTGAACGTTTAACCGTGTGAGAGAACGTTTAACCGTGTGACTATTCTCATAATTAGCCATGCCGTTAAACAAGTGAGACCAAAAGGTTTAAAATACTTGTACAGTTTCATTTTCAAACGACTTTGAAACTTGTTCATATCTCTCTTGTGGTTTTTATTTATAGAAATTATGGGCTACTCATATATTCTTCGCATTCTTCACTTCTATTCACATACTCGAGGTATTTTGGACACTCATGCAAATATTGGAGGAGTGGGGGGCAATGGACAAGATGATGAGTGGGCACAAAGTGGTGGTGTTTGACTTGAATTGTGTTTGGAGAGATTTTGGTGTTGGGCTCGAGGGGGTGCCAATGTAGTAGGAGAAGTTAGTGTGGTCTAGGGTGTGGCTGAGGGGGTCCCGACCCTAAACCCCATTATTTATGCAGGGAAATGATCGTCCTGTTAGTGCGGAACCGCATGTGAATGATTGATTGGGTGGGGTTGAGCTACGAGACCATGTGGCGGTGTTGGGTGCTTACTAAAGTTTTGTTTTGGTTTATGTTAATAACATCTTCAATGCAAATGTAAATTGATTTTTATGTGACTATGAGAATTAGACAATATGTATCTTATATGGTATAAAAAATTCTACGTAAACATTGTAAATAAAAAATCATCTCCAATACAAAGATCTAAAAGTAAACTTGAGCGACACATGTACATAATTCATTTATTTGTAAAATGTGGAGAGATAATGAAAATGACAAGGCGGAGAGAGAAATATTTTGATTGGTTAGTTTTGTTCTTTACAATGTGGAGGAGAGTTTCTACGTTTAAAGGGTCTACTTCACATTGTGAATATTAATTATTGCCACATCACCTCCACATTCATTCTATAGGGTTACATTGGAGAGCTCTTTTTTAACTCATAGTCTATTAATCATACGTGGCACCTCAGATTCCCCCACTCCACATGAGCATTGGAGATGCTCTAAGGGTTCCTTTGTCAATCCAATTTTAAAGGTTGAAATTAGAATTGAAAGGCCACTTTCAATTCCATGAAATTGAAATTGGCCTTCGAATTCCAATTTCATTTGAAATCTCTCTATCCTTCGAATTCCACTTTCAATTGAAAGGCCACTGCTTGAAACCTTTTTGTCTATATAATTTTTGTGTGCTCACTCATTTGCCACTAAGAGCATTTTTCCTTACAATCTTAACCCAATCATATTTTTTAAGTGAAAAACATTTCTTTGTGCACTTTGCTTCTTTTGTGAGAAAAACATTTGAATTATATTTAAATTCTTTAACTCAAGACTTGAACAAATATTTTTAATTTTTAGTTAGTGAGTTGGTTTTTCTTACTTTGAGTTTCAATCGCACTTTGTGACGTTTAAGTGTCATAAACTTTTCCTACACTTTTCAACCTTTAGGATACCATTACGCATCTTTTTTTTTATAAATAAATGATATCATAAAACAAACCCGCCTAAAGGGGCAGAAATGAGTATACAGGAAGTATACAAAGCAAATTACAAAGGGCCGGAACCCAAACATAGAAGCCAAGCACCTAGAACACCTCCAAAAAGTAAAAAAAAAATGAGCTAACGGCGAGTCATACCTTTTCTTATTCCAAATAAGAATAGTGCTTAGAAAATTGTACCGAATACGAGAGGGATCAATCTCGACCCCCTCAAAGCATCACATATTCCTCTCCTACCAGACGGTCCAAAAAATACAATGGGGGACCATCTTCTAAACCACCCGGGGGCCCGTCCAACCCTTAGGGCGCCTCCATGCCGCCATTACCTCACAAATAGACTGAGGCATTACCCAATAAATCTGGCAAAGCGTGAAGATCAAATGTCAAAGCCCATTTGTCACCTGACAGTGGAGAAGAAGATGATTGGAAGTCTCCTCCTCCTTCTTACACAACCAATACCTGCTAGACAACCTCCTCCTCTCTTCTGAAGCCTCTTAATAGTCAAAATAGCCTGTCTCGCAGCAGTCGACACAAAGAAACAAACCCTCAAAGGCGCATGGCTCTTCCAAATGGACTTCCAAGGGAGAGAAAAAACCCCACAACCTCTTAACACGAGATAATATTTCTTAACAGAAAACAAACCATCCTGAGAGGTGGTCCACTTCAACCCATCTTCCTCTAGGGACGGAACAGGCACCAACTGCAGCCATTCAAAGAACTTCTCAGCCTTTTTCAATTCCTAATCCCAAGAACCCCTCCTAAACTTTGGGTCCCACACCGCCCCATCTACCACCCTTTGCCTATGAACCTCAACCGACCCATATTTGTCTCCCCCAATCCGAAATATCCCCGGGAAGAGATCCTCCAAAGAGCCCCCCTCACACCATTTATCCCTCCAAAACCTGATACGACTCCCACTCCCTAGCTGGTAGGAAGTGAACCTAGAGAATTTCCCCCACCCCACTGCAATGTATCTCCACCATCCCACCCCATGAGCTATGCACCCCACAGAAGGTCCCCACCCATAAGGACCGGCCTCATACCTAGATACCACCACTTTCCTCCACAGTTTGTCGCTTTCCTTATTAAAGCGCCACAACCACTTGCCGAGTAACTCCGTATTAAAATGAACTAAGCTCCTCACCCTAGCCCCACCCTCCTTCAACAACTTGCACACCTCTTCCCAACTTACCAAGCAGTACTTAAGCTGATCATCATGCCCTTTCCATAAAAAGTCCCTCATCAACTTGCCGAGCCTCATACCAACGAAACGTGGTAAAGGAAGAACAGACATAAAGTAAGTCGGAAGGCTCGATAACACACTTTTTATCAACGTTAACCGCCCCCCTTCGGAAAGGTACTATGCTTACAACCTGCTAAACACTTTTGGGCCCTCTCAAGTACTGGATTCCAGTCCATTACACATCTTAAGTGTAGCGTTCTCCAATTATGGGATAATTTTATGCCCACTCCATCATAATATGACATTTAACTTTCATAAACTTTCGGACATTCTCTTGGTTCCTTTCAATGGTAATAAATTTATCTTCAACTATAAAGAAGATTTTTTGTGGTATAATTTTAAATCATCGATTTTGGACCAAAATGTGTCATTTTTATGTAGCATTCTCTAGTGGTTGGCGCCTTCCATTGGAAGGAATCGAATATGTGGAAGAGTGTTAGTGAAAGTTGTATGAAAGGAGTGTAAGACATAGTTTTTCTTTGTAAATCTCTATCTTAGTATGTTTTTCATTTATTTTGACCCTAGGTCATTCCCGTTATGGATTTTTCCTTGTATATCCTGTGTTGTATGGTTATTTTTTAAACACCCTTTCATATAGACTCTCTTAGGTTTCCTTGAGTCTAGACTATCAAGGTATTCAACTAGTTTGGATAGTTTGTACAAAACATTATATTTTTATTAGAGATCCCTTCTCAAATTACATTAAAGATTGAAGCATCAAGGGAACCATATCTACACAACATGATCCTAGTTGATAAGTTGAAGACACATGTTAATTGAGTATCACTACAAGAAAAAATATCATTTATGTCAATTTAAAAATTGACGTTATGTCAGACAAATATAAATTGACATAAATAATTTTTTGTAGGATATATTTATGTCAATTTAGCATTTTTATCTCAATTTTGAGTAAAATTGATATAAAAAAAGAATTATTTATACACAAATAACACATATATTTACCCTTTTTGAGTCTTTGGTTATACTAGCTTTACTTGGAACTGAGATAATTGAAGCAAAAAAAAAGCGGGCTCATTTTTTCATTCCCCCCTCTTCGTCGAAATGGCTTTGTACTCCAAACCCCATAACTCAACTCTACACACACACGCACGGCCACTCACTTTCCTCTCTCTCTCTCTCTCTCTTCATCTTCCTCCTCTCTCACTTACACTTTCCCCCTCTCAATGTCAACACTCAAGTTCAACTCGATAATAATGGCAATAGCCGGGATCTGAGATCCGGCGCTCCTCAACTCCCAGTTACTCTTCCGGTGCCGGCGATGATATATCATCATCCAATGGTATTTTTCTTCAACTATATTTTGTGACTTCTTGGTTTTTGAGTTGTAATTTGTTGGTTCTAGTCTAGTATAAAACCCTTAATGGGTCTGTGATTATTCTGGTATAAAACCCACGATGGGGTTGTGTTTATTCTGGTATAAAATAAAATCAACAATTGTTGTGATCTTTCTGATTTGGATTCCTATTTTTCTGGGTTCCTATTTTTCTGATTTATTTTCCTGGTAGGTTTCGATTTTTCTAATTTACTTTGCTGACATAAAATACATGTTTAGATTTAATATTTAGATTTTAGAGGTATCTCAGTAGATCAGTTATGGACTTTAATGAATGGTATGAGATTTAGAGATATCCAAATATTTTTCTGTTTGGTTTTTTAATAATTTCATATTTTTAGTAAAAAATAGCAAAAACTTTACAATTTTTCATTAAAAATAAATAAATAAATGTAAAAGTGGATCGACCGATTATTAACCGAACCGAACCAAAAATATCCTAGACCGAATAAATGGGCTAAACCGATTAAATCTGTCCGAATTCGATCTTCTAAAATACAAGATCGAATAATTAGGCTAAACACTTAAAATAGTCAAAACTCGGACCGGACTGAACCGCGCCCATACCAAATTGTACTCTAGCTTATTCTCCACAAAACAACACTCACGACCTCTCTATCATATCACAACAACTATCAAGTATCTTTCGTGTTCTCCAAATAACAACCCTCACAATATCAGATGATATCCGCACCTATCATTTGCAAGTAAAATTGATTTCTCCTTTCGATTAATTTCTAGGGTTCGATTTGTACCATATGTTTTTCTAGGGTTTCCAAAGAAATCAGACCTGAATGCAATTTTCTTTCTATAATGTTTTTGTAAAGCAATTTGACCCCAATTTATACTATCTTACTCACAAAGTTTCATCTCTGATTGCAGATAGAGCTCAATCATCTCAACTCTCAATTGTGTTCGCTTTCTGGTTAGCAGTGATGTATTATTTAAATTTCTTATTGACATGTGTATTTTTTGTTATTTTAAAATTGGGTTATGTAGCATTTTGTATTTTCTCTACTTTGTTTCAATTTTTCAATGTTATAGAACGTGGTTTCATCGTAATGCTAAGTCTAGATTTGTACTATTTATGTATATCGGTAAATGTATGGGTGAAGGGCTGGTAAGATTTGTTAAGTTGGCATAATATATTAATTGAGGTAATATTTGAAGAAATGTTATTGTCAAATAGTTTTGGAATTGGTTTCGAACAGATTTAATCAATTGACTTGGGGTTCTTTTAATTATATAAATTGCTCAATTTGTTAATGAATTCATTTGAATTGGTTAAAATCCAATTTTTGTAGTGTTTGGAAAAGTAAAACTAAATTATTCACCACTAGTGCGTGTGTGTATTATTCACCACTGGTGTGTTTGTGACCAATTTTTTTATTTCTACTTACCCTTTACTACATTGCAAAACTTTTTTCCCTTTAGCTCTATTTTGTTAATTGTTTGACTGTGCCTTGTGATATTGTTTTTTGTTTTTTGATTTATAATTTGGTCACATTTATTGCAGTAAGTGGCAATAACTCTCAAATTATTCGGGGAGAGATTAAGCAATGATGGAATCGCTTAAATGCTAAGTAACAATTTGTTTATCTTCTCCTTTCTTCTTTTCTTAGGATTATATCAATAAGAATGGTGTGTGTTAAGTTTTACATTATCGGATTTAATCATTCCACCTATTTTATGCATATCTATTAATGCTAAATATGTTTATAATATGTTGAATCAAATATTACTCTTGATAGTTTTTGTAATTGTAATGTACTAAAACTTTATGTGGTTCTTTCAGGTAATTTGAAGGAATTTAATATTTGATACTTCTTTCTTGAAATTCGGTTATTTGACAAAATGTGCATGTGAGTATTTTAAAAAAACATATGTTGTCTCGAGTTATTATGGTGGTGTTGATTTAATCCCCATGTTCTTGATGATGGTTGTTCACATTGCAAAGTCGCAACTCTCATTTGCACTCGATGGATAATTTAGAAGTTCGGACCCAACTCGTGTTTGTAGAGGCTTAATTTCTGCATTTTGTAGAGGTTTAATTTCTATCACTCTATTGTTCCAAATCGGGTTTGTAGAGGTTTAATTTCTGCATTTTGTTCTAATTTTTTACAAATTTTCTATTTTTGGGTTCTGCTTGCTGTTTCTCTATTTTTTGTATCTTATGTTAGCTGATGAAAATGTTTTTATTTGTTCATTTTGTTTGTGAATTCATGTATATGTTTTTAATTTCACAATACTTCTTTTAAATAGAGATGGGGCTTTGAATTAGTGCTTTTATTTTTAAATAGGTTGTTCTTAACTGCACTTAGTGTTAAACTATAGTCTCTCATTTTGTTGCTATTTGTCATTTGAAATATTTGCTGAATTTTGTTTGGTTACTTTTATGTTCTGTTTTTGTTTGTTTAGCTTCCCTTGATTTTTAAGAGTTAATAGTAGAGTGAAACAGAGTACGGATTTTTTGTTGGTTTTAGCCAAGTTTGTCCATTTAACTATAAATTCACATTGTTTTGGGGGATTTGTTTATTTAGTAAATTTAGTACAAGAATATGTGTTTGTTAGTGACTTTAAGCACACGATTACTAATGAAACAAACTTTGAGGTTTAGGACATGAAAGCTTTTATTTTTGTTAATTGAATCTCTACATCTCTAAAGTCCCTCCCATGTGAGTGTATCTTATTTTACTTTGTTGCTTAGCATAAACATCAGTTGTTTTAAGAATGGAAGAGAGGTATTCGAATGATCATTCCATGTCCTCATTGCACACTCATATGTTTAATTTAGGCTTGGGATATGAGGGGATCTTGGATCTCCCATGTGGTTTCCAATTTTTTTCTTAGTTTATGTTTAATTCTCTATTAAGAAATAAATCTCACATGGTAGATGATTCATTAGAACCATTCGTATTTGGGACTATCCTGCACACTTTGCCAGAAATGCAAGAAACTAAAGACTGAAATCAAAACTACGAAATGCAGGAAAATTAGAGCCCATATTTGACCTCGGGGTGTTTGTATTATTATGCGCATCTCGGTTGTTCACTATTTTGGGTTTGAAACATGGTATTTTTGGTGTTAAATTTGGTAATTTTCATCTAATTTGTTCTATGTTGCAGGTACACTCTATTCTCTATTGATTTTCTTTCTCTCGTTTCTCTCCTGATTCTCTCTATCATCACCATCCCACCGCCATTCAAGGTATCCTCTCAACTCTATTTACAAAAAATTCAGATCATAATTGTTTTTAGGTTCCAAATATGTTTTTATTTTTTCCTATTTTGTGTGTGCGCGCGCGCTTCAATTGGACACATGGGTTTTTAGAGGTTTATTTGAGTAGGCTTTTGTTTTTATTATGAAATTTGTCTCTGATTCTATCATAATCTTTGGCTTCAAAACCATTTTGACCCATGGGAAGGTATTTTCGGGTTCTATCTTGGTTTTAGTTTTGGTTCTAATTTGGTTTCATTATCATCCTTAAATACTTTGTTTTTAATCAAAGTAAGTTTTTTTACTATTGTTTCATTTCACCCTTTTCTTCTTTTTACATGTTTTTGGTTGAACGTAGATTCTTTACAAAGGTGCAAAGCCAACAAAGATAAATTGATATGGTTTGGGATAACTACTTTGATAATTAGTGTATACATTTGCATTTAGGAATTTATTTGGATACCAATTACGAGGATCTCTCTTACATCAATGAAAAAATTTTGGTATTAAAAGTTTGGCAATTCCAAGTATGGGATATTATAATTACTTTTATGGAGTTGTGTTAGTTAATTGATTGGGTGTGGGCCAAACTATTTGAATTATGTTCAAAACGAGTGTCTATGTTTGGATTTACTGTGTGAATTTTGGTAAGCACTATTATTCTTGATGGAAATATTATGGAGTCTAAATTCAAACATGCTCGGTGTTGACATCTCCATCATTTGGAGATGTCAACACTCGGGTACTTTAATTGTGGGGCACAACTCTGATGTGCGTGTAGACGCACCTACATTAGCATATGTTTTATTCATTTGAAATACACCCATCCTCATTATGTACATATTAGACACACCTACATTAGCATATGTTTTATTTATTTGAAATGCACCCATCCTCATTGCATGGTATAATTAATGGACTTTATCAAGTTCTGATTCTTCTCCAAGAACTTGATAAAGTCCATTAATTTCAGCGGCAATGCTGTTAGTGTTGCTTCTTCAATGTTTGCATGGTACAATATCTCAGGAAACTTAATAAAAGGCGCAACAAATGTTCAGCTCCATATACAGTTGAAGGAGATACATTATCAGAAATTGCTTCTTGATATTGTTGGTCTCACTTTTGTACAGTAGCATCGCAAGCAATTCTTTATTGAAGTAACAACGCAATCCTCTTAGAATTTTTTCAACTTAACCAGTGATCTTCCCATCCTTTTTCAACTGGTAGTCACGGTGCTTCTTTAATATATCATCAATGCTAGGAGTACGCGAAAGTTTAACAAGCTTTCCCAAATGAGTTATAAATTCACAATCATCAACCAGTTGCTTCTTTGATGTCGGTCAAAGTTGGATATTCACATGTATATATATTGGTGAGGTCCCTTTCTGTTTATTAACATAATCATTCTTTCTCTTCTTCCCTTTTGCCACATAATGAATTTTTGGTTGAATCGATAAAACATGCTCAATATTGGTAGTCTTTTCCATGCCCTACTTTTTGTTGGGGACCAGATATTTTTCAACATTCTCTTTAGTATGTTTCATCAATCGATCAGTGCCAACCCACTCATCCTAATTTTTGTTCCACCCAAGGTAGTGAATGTGAAATTTCCATTAGTTCATGCACATATCAACTTTTTGCACCCTGGCTTCGTAAACGCAAAGGTTATGATAAGCAAGAACCTTTTCTCCTTCGAGATAGGGACTGGAAACGGACAGTTGGGGAGAATTAGCCACTTCATCCTTGCCGTCCATTTGGGTCTCGATTGTGGCCTGGTCTTCCTCTGTAATATTAGCGTTTGAGGTACCCCTTTTCTTTTGTTCAGTATTTTTTTTTAACAAATTCAACAAGAATAAGAAAGAATTTTGAATTTGTATAGAGTATCCGGGACACGAATGTTTATAAATGAGAGAGAGAGAGAGTAAAATGGTTACTCATTGATGTTGCAAAGTTAAAGATATGGATTATCAAACATTTCGTATCTAGACCAATACGACTTATATTTTGCGATAGCAAGATCCAACCATGGCTTATAGTTCCCATTGTAGTGGATGACAGCTGAATTATATTCCTATTTGGTTAAGGGCTGGATCATAGCCAAGCCCAAGAAAATGCCAGCTCCAATCAAGTGAATATGTAAGGTTATAGAAAGTTACGAGTCTCGGAGGCAATGCACCAAGTTTCCAGAAAGTTCTATCCTCATTCATATATTGCCAACCATGATATATTCCAGTAATGTCGTGTTTTGTCCACTCCTTGAGATGAAAAATTATTCATGCCAAATGCCCAGCCCCAAGCATTTGGATCAAAATTCTGGGATATTTTTAGATTAGAGAAGTTGAGATACTTATCAAACCTATGAAGCTCTCCTTGCAGGTCTCCACCGCTCCATTCACCATCCCTTGCAGATTATCAGACCATAGAGGTGTCAGGTCCTTTTGAACCAAAATATCATCATTTAAAAATAGAATTTTATCCAGCTTTGGGTAAACTTTCGGGTGGTAGAATCTAATATGATTCAGCATAGATAAATATTTTGGGTTCCTACATTTCAAATTATCAGACCCAGATTTGAGGGAAGATGGTTGATGTGCCTTGAAATAATATTCTTTCATTCGAGCAGATTCAACCTGACGTAGAACAGGACAATAAGAGGCATTAAGCCATGTAAAATCATTAACAGTCTCCAGTTGGAATTATAATTTAGATTTTCTTATTCTTTTCTCCATATATTGTATTTACTCTTGATGGTCGTGTCAAAACTCTTTAGCTCGCTCAATGGCAGTTGCTTCCATTTGGTTGTCAATTTCTTTATCTTGTCGGATTAGCTCTACAATCCGACGTTTCCTCCTTTCTTGGCATAACATCTTGCGTTTGAGCTTTGTTGGGTGATTTAGAGACATCTGTTGATGTGGAATTTCAATTCCAGCAGAATGTTCACTATTAGAGTGCTGATCATTATCCCCAAACCTCATTACAGGTTGAAATGGATCTTCCAGTGGCTCAGTTGTCTCATCATGGTTTTCATCAAGAGGGATTTTCCAGACCCATGATACAGATAAGTCCTTAGACTTTATACTTCTAATTCGAACATCACCAGAAGGGTCATTGTTCATTTTTGAGGATGGGTTTTCATTTGCGATTCTTCAAAGATCTGATAATTTAATGTTGCATAATCCGCTCATCACAAAATCCCACACCCAATCACACGAACTTTAAACTAAAAACTTCTTTTGTTTAGTAGTTACTTATGTACATACAAAATACAGCTGCTTCTCAAATACCACTTTTTCTTTTCTAAACCTCATGATGTTGTTTTTGTATGTAACACTTGAAATCCCGTCAAGTTACTTGCCATTAGTCTGTTGTCATCTAGAGGTGATCCTACTTACTCATCAATTGACTTAATTTCTCAATTTTACTTTGGTTTCTTATGTTTAGTAATTAAACATTTCTTTTGCATTGGGAGTAGCCTATATCCAGTCCCTTGGTGTTGTGATTCTTCATGTTCAATTACGGGTATGTTTCAACATAAAAGGATTCATTATATTATAAGCTATGTTAGAAGTAATGAACACCCAAGTGGAATATTGATTTTAATTTGTGTTTTCTTTATATGTTCAAGACTTTAATTTCATCACTGATTTGTCCACTGTAGATGACAGTGTGGTACCATGAAAAGGGAGAATTAGTGTTCTCCTAACACTTTAATTATTGTCTATTTACTTCTTTATATAATCCAAAAAATGTATACTCAGTCAACACCATGTTTTTTCAATGTTCAAATCATGGAAAGAAAGCAGCTGCTGCACACAGTCAAGACTATTGCTCGAGGTTCCAATGGAAAGGTCACAATAGGACCCTACCAAACAAGAAGATACCTATTCACCAAAAGCAATCATTTGGGAGTTTTTTCTGAACACAGTAGGTTATTTTTAGATCAGAACATAGTAGGTTATTTTTTCTTTATGAACTTGCAACATGTATAACTGAACTTGCGACATGTATACATAGTGTCATGCCTTTGAGTTGATTTTTCAAATGTTGAATAGCATTTGTTTGGAAAAATGCCCAAATGATTTTGTTTGGAAACCTTTTAGCAGCCATTAATTTCTGATCTCAATTTTAATTTCAGATTTAAGTTTCAACACATGCTTTGGGTTGAAGCATGATTTCTTAGTATTCAACACCTGATTTCTTAAGATTCAAGTTTCAACCATTAATTTTGGTGAGGTATCATTCTCCGCCTCTGTCTTACGTATGTGCTTGCTTTTGGAGTACCTATTTTTATATTAGTCGACTGTTGATACTTGGGGGTATGTGATTTTACTTGGAAAAAACTTTATGTTCACGCCATGAGCTATTGCTAGAGACAGTTTTGGAAACAACTTCACATTATGTTCAAACCATGGATATTATTTTTACTTAGACATATCCCCTTATCTTTGTCTTTGGACACATCTGGCACTATGTTTTCTTATCAACATGTTTTTATTTGTTTCAAAATTCCCAATATTCAAGATTGAAATCTTTTGTTGACTTTTTGGTATTGATGTGAAGCTAATATGATAGTTGGATTCAACTATTGGTACCTTTTAGGAATTACATGCCCATATTGACTGTGAACATTTTAGGAAGAAATGAAATCTACTATAACCTAGATTTTTCTACAACATTTTTCATTTTAAAGATTTTTGGTAGAAAGCTTTGCTTATTTTATAGTTGCCTTCATTTCTTTCTCTCATCTTTCGCATTTACCAATTTACACAAGCATTGGAAATAAAAGTGAAAGGAAGTGAATAAATTAGTGTTTAGAGTATGGTATCACTACCTCATTATTAGTGTCTTCCTTTATCCCTTGATGATATTCCCAAACCATACCAGGTTCATGCGCAGATGGCACCACAAATACCAGTAGATAACCCATGGTGTGCATCTGTGATAGTTGTGTGATAGTTGTATCTGTGATAGGGGTTTCAATACTGGTCCTATGAGATATGCTATGGATGGTTTCAATCTTCCCAGTAAAAATCGACCACTCCCCTTGCAGATTCATCGGGAGGTCAAACAAAGGTGCAAGTACTTTGTTTGATACAACTTTATGACTTTGTGCGATAATTCTTTGGGTATTTTTGCTTTTTTAGGTATTGGCATATTGCATTTATAGGTATTTTTGCAATCTATGCATTTGTCATGTATTGACATATTGTTGTTTGACGTGTATATATATAATATCAAATCGGTATTAAGATGGAAAGTCGAGGGCAGTGCACCCATTATATCAGCCTAATAGACACTTTGCTGCAGTATTGTTATCTAAATACCTGCTGTCATGGCCATCATACCTGCCGTCGTGGCTTTAGTCACGAGCATTTGAATCCTTCCCATGTGTGAGCAGAGCTTTCAACCCCTCGACCAAGTAGAATAAAATTAAGTTTTAATGCAGTGGATATTTTATATTTGATATTTTCTGTAGTTTCTTTCATTTCATTTTACAGAAAAACATTCACTCAAATGTGCATATGCACATTTCATTTTACATAAAAACATTCACTCAGATATTTTCTGTAGTAATAACCTAATAAATGGAATGACATTAAGTTTATTACTCATATGCACATTTCAGATTTTCACATGAAAATTCTTCTTTCGATCCAAGCATATTTAGACTGTTTTGATGCCATAATTCACTCAAATGTGCATATGCACATGTCAGCTGCCATAATTTAGACTGTTTTGATGTAAATAGAAATAGACTGCTTTAGACAACATTTGCTTTAGCCCTGTCAGGATAACTTCTAGATTCTTTATTTGAATAGTTAAATATCTTCAAGTTATCAGGCTCTCAGGGGTCTAATATTTTGTTAGCAAGCTTAGTGTTCATCTAGCATGCTCAATTTATTTGCATCTTTGCAGCTGAACTCACTATTTTGTCACTATTTTGTCGCTAATATAAATTTAGCTAAATTGTGACTTATGTTTTGGACTTGAGGCTTAACTGAAATAAGCAACAATAGCCATTTGAGATATGTGCTTCATTGAATGTGGATGATGATTTTTAACTCTGATTTATCCTGAAATAGTTTCAACATTCAAGTATATAGTCCATTTTTGTAGAGTTCTTTGAAATGATTCATTAGGCCATTTTTATTGGGAAAACACATTTGTGGCTCTGAAAAGGGACATGAAGCTCATTCACATTGATGTCCCTGTTATCAAACGACATTATGAGATTACTATCTTACCCCTGTTGTCAAAGACAGTGGGGATCCAAAATGTCGGGACAGAGGTTGTGGGAATCCAGAATGCCGGGACAGAGCTGACGGTAGGGATCCACTTACAGTCGCGAGTAAGTGGGGTGCCTTGGGAGGGCATAGGCTAGGCGAGTTGAATCAGGCGCGTGCCAGAGGGTCATAGGCGCTAGACACAGTCAGGCGCTAGGGTGCTTCAGGTATTTTTTTCTCCTTTCTCTGTATATTCTCAAGAAAATGACGACTCTTCATTTTTTATTTTTTTCATTCTATTCTAACAAAAAAACTCCAACTTGCTTTGTTTCTTCTCAGACTTGTCTTTTTTCTGGCTTCCCCCCCCCCCCTTTCGGCCTATTTTCTTCTCCAGATGCGCTTTTTCTTCTCGGGCTCTGCCTTTTTAAAGCCTTTTTTTCTGTCTTTCTTCATCTCCGACTCTGCCATTCTTCTTTTTTTCTGCCTTTTTTCCTATCTTCTCTGTTCTTTTTTTTCCCTTTGTTTGTTCTTTATTGTTTGATATGATAATTTTTTTTATCAGTTGAGATCTCATATCATCATGACCAAAAAATGAAAATCAGTTTAATATATTTTCTGATGAAATTCCAAAAGTCACGTCACATATCCAAAAGTAATAATAAAAAAGGAAAAAATGATGTTTTAGAGAGAAATAAGTTGTGTTCACCATAGGAGCTTAGTTATTGATCTAGGTAAAGAGTCGATGCATATTTTATTTTTCGAATATCAAAATTTGGAATCTTTTTTCTTCCCTTTATTGTTCACCTTTGTTTGAGATGATCATGATTTTTTTCTCAGATACTTGATTGCAGTCAGCGTAATAGTTGCAATTTACCCAAAATAAAGAAAAAAAGAAAGCAAGTTTCTGTTGAGGAAAATGTTTTTGCCGTCGGTACTCTTCAGTGGTGGTTAAGTACAATTTTCAGGTTATTGGAGTTCAAATAGTCACGGAATTTCAGGTAATTTCTACATTTTTCTTTTCCATCAATTCAAAATTTCATATACTTGGATAAAATACAAGAATAGGAGATAAAATCCGAAAAGAAATAAGTTCTCCAACTTAGAAATACGTGCTTATACTTGGATAAAATCCCACAATAGGTGTCGAGTTTTGCCAACCCAATCTTCTTTTTAAGTTTGTATTTATAGGTTGTCTTACCGTTCACAAACAAGTCTTTCTTATCTTCCCCACTAAAAACTCTTCATTTAAGTTCCAATTCTCTTATTGCATTACTTAAATTGTATTACTTAAGGGTTGAAATAACTGGTATTTTGGACAACTCCTTTTATTTGGAAGTATAACCTGTAAGTTAAAATTTCTTATATTGCATTACTTAAGGGTTTGAACTTCTAAATATATCGAGTCATATTTAGTATTTTGTTATTTTTGAGTTCGGTTATCTTTGCTTTTAATGTTATACTTAGGGTATTGTTTATGTTAATTGTTTAAGGTAATTTGGAGTTAATCCTTTAAACTTATACTTAGGTTAATGTTTATACTTAAATGTTTAGATTCTTTATTGAGTAGCATAGAGCCAAATTATTTCAACTGAAATGTTTATATTTAAATGTTCAGTATCCTTTTATTTTTAAGAACTACCTATTTCTTACATTTATTTTGCATGATTCACATTCAAAGGAGCTTCAAGATCATACTTGGTATTAGCTAAAAATATTTTGGTGAGATCCACTAGGTTTGATCAGAAGGTATTTGAAGTATTGTTTATGTAAAAATTATAGCTTTTGCCAATAGATTTGTACTAGGGATAAATATGGATGTTAATATCAATACTTAATGCTGCTTTTTATATATGTGGCTATTTAGAGTTGGGGGATGTGTAGACTGTGTTATTGACTTTTATAATGTCAAACATGTACGCAACAATGCGAACTCTATTAGGAACTAGACAATTGTGTGGAAAGAATTGGTTTTATTTCACTTTGAATGCAGTTGGGGGGATGTGTAGACTGTTATTGACTTTATTAGGAACTCTATTAGGAAGTGGACAGTTGGATAGTTGTGTGGAACTCTATTAGTTTGTGTTATCATGGATTTTGGTTGTAATTAATTATAGTGATATAATGTCCGGGAAGGACTATATGTATAGCTAAGTAGTTTTGGTTTCTTAAATAGGTGTATAGTCCTGTAAATAAAGGAAATGTCTGAATTTTCTTAAATCGTGTACACATTGTGTGCTTTATAATAAATTCTATGATTACAAGTCTTAGTTGACGTAGTTTTTTGGATTTATAGTCGGTAAAAAAACTACTTTGGCACGTGGTGTGCTTATATAATACATGTTGCACGAATGAGTTATTTTTTTTTTGCGAAGTTTGAACTGTAACAATTATGCACTTATATATATTGGGGAACGATATATATATGTTTTGCTGGGGAACGATACTTTTTCCGTTTTGCGATTACGTACTTTCAAAATTTTTGTCGTTTTACGATTACGTACTTTGAAGGCCTATATGATTTGGTCATGATATCTACTAAGGTCGGTTTCCGACCTTGTGTTTAAGGAGTAAGACTGTCTTTTACTTTGTCTACATATTATTGGCCCTTATCAATTACTCCCTTTAATTTTTTTTTTTTTTTAGATTCCCTTCAATTTCAATACAACATTAATTGCAAGTGATGGTTTTAAGTGGTGTTTCAGTGACTATAGTTTATTTTGGTTAGACTAATACTTGATTCTACCAGTTTGAAAATGGGTTCATGTTTTGGATAAAGTGGCATTATCATTTGATTGCTGGATATACTGTTGGAAGAAAATTGAACCGATGTTCGAATGTTGGATTTGCTGCTTTACAAATCTCCTTTTTAAGTATCACTCTAATTAAATTGTAGCTATTTTATCTGAATTCTATGTTATTTCTTTTTAGTTTGAATATTTGATTGAATAAATACTCAAGTCTTACTTATTGATTTGGCCGAAATTTAGAGTGATAGAAATCAGTTGAACAATATTGATTCTACGTTGCATTAGTGTGGTGAGGCATGTTCTTTCGTTGAAAATTGGATTTTACTAACTCATGGATCATTTTAGTATTTTAATTTTAATTTTGGTCATATTGTTATTTATGGTTAGGTTACTACACGATTTACTGACTACTTTGAATTTTGATTGCATGTAATTAGGTGATAATATGATGAGGACTTATGGAGCATGCATACTTTGATTGCAAATATTCAGACATATTTTTAAGGTATGTACCATTTTAGTATTTTTAATAGCCTTGTTATAATTAAAAAATATTAAAAAAATGCCTAAACGCCTTTTTATGCCTAAGGCCTGCCCAGGTTTTTAAGGCTTAAGGTTTGATCTCCACGCCCCGGTCACTCCCCACAGTTTATAAAACTTTGATATATGTATTTTTCGGTTTCTAAGGCTTAAGGCTTGGCCTCCACGCCTCGGTTTCTAAGGCTATGCTGTTGTGCTCACTGATATACATTTTTTTCGGTTATACATTTTCTATTTTTATGGGTAATTGGTATTGCTATGAACTATTAGTTTTGTTGTTGGAGTATTTTATATTTTTTAAACAGGGTGGATAGTCTTATAAAGAGAGAAAATTCTGCCCAAAATTTTTAAAGTTTTTACAATTGTTTGTGTTGTATAAAAAATCTTTTCGACTTGTATTCTTTTATTATTTGTTCGGTAATAATGTTTTGTGTTAACTAGTGCCCAATGCAAGGAAATTGTACTCTTCATTGCGGATATTTTATGTTACCACTATTTTTTCTTTTTATCTTATTATATAAAACATTGTTTAGTCATTAACTATTATATATCGTAATACTGAATTCAATTCTATCTTCAATTTTTTAGATGAGAAGATTGCCCGATAACGATTGTACACGTTGAATGGGATAAATGAAGTTCAAATGGAGTTCATTACGAATTATATATATTAGATACTTCAGAATAACTGTATTTTGTTATATCGTAATGGTAATTTGTTGAGATGATTATTTTATGAAGAAAACTATGTTTGATTATATTTGATTGCAGGTTACTCATTCTAGGTTGGATAGTGTTGAGAACAAACTTGATCGAGTATTATGTTCGACAACGTCCTAGCTTGTGTATTATTTTGGATTGTGGATCTTATGATGCAGTTCGCAATGCTAGTTTTTGGATATTGTGTTGTATCATCACTATTTTTAGGATATTATCACGTAGATAACTAGACGTTAGCTAGATTTTGGATATCATCTCGTAGCTCACACACTAGCTAGTTTTTGGATATTGTGTAGCTCACATTAATATTTTTTTATTGTAAGTATCTTGATGTATATCGAGTTCATGGTATTTATGACCTTGATTACTATTTATATACAAGGGTTGATTTGACCTCAAATAATAGTTGTCTATTGATGGAGTAATGATTTTTTTTTAATTTTTATATCAACATTTATGTCAGTTTTGAAAAAACTCTCATAAAATTACTAAAACTGAGATAAATGTGATGTTATTTATGTCAGTTTTTCATGCAAATGTGATTAAAAATATGGTGAATATCGTAGTTTTTATGTGTGTTCTTAAAAATTGAGATAAATGTGATTTTATTTATGTCAGTTTTACGAACATTTATGTTAGGGCTTTATATGTCAGTTTTGAAAAATTCTAAAACTGACATAAATGGTCATATATGTCAATTTTTGAATGACATAAATGACCATTTTTCTTGTAGTGTATAGTGGAATGCACACACTACTTCAGTCACATTTCACACACATCCATTCATATAATTTTCGTAGAATCATTTAAAAAAATTTAGGCATTAATTTATTTAAATTTCATTTGTTTAAGAATTAATTAGATAAATTAATCCTATGCTTAATAATTCTAAAAATGTTATTTTAGTATGATAATGTGTGAGAATAATTTGCATGATTTTTCTTGATTGTAAAATCATTTACTAGAATTTTGAAATTGATTAAATACACATTTTTGTGATTTAATAAACATTTGTTATTTTCAAAAAATACATTTAAAATAAATAAGTGTGTGTTATGTGTTGTTGGGATATTTGTTCGTACACGTTAGATCGACCTTATCAGTGGCTCAGATTAGGTAGTGTAGGATCACATAGATCAGTGACTTACCCTGTTACATATCACTGATCGGTTAAGCTTACATTGTACAATTCTTTTGTGGCCTTAGGTTTAGACTCAATGGTAAGAATCAATCTCAGTCGTTTATTTCAGGTCGTTGAAACCGGCATCCACACCATTCTCTTGACAAGAATATAAACCCTTACCTCTTTACAATTTTAAGGGTTTTGGTCTTTTTTAGGGTTTTATCTTTAGTGAGAGAAGAAGAGAAAACCCGTTTTAGGGTTTTAACTCCATTCAATCTCCATGAACTAGATTATTAAACCTAGAGCTAAAATTTCACGTCTGCACATATATTTTCTAGGTTTAGTTTAATTAATTTCATGTTTAAACCATTTTTTGAAATCAAAATTTTTTTTGTTTAAACTTCTTGAAAAACATTTTGCAATTCTATTGAAACATTTAAATGTTTCCTTTTAAATAATATTATTGATTTTATTAACGATTTGAGATCTTCATCTGTTATATTCGTTTATTTGTGGAAAGCATTTTTATTTTTTAAAGTTTTGAAACTGTGATTTGTTTTAGTTTTGAACAAATCTAAAATCTTTGACTATAATCCTTAGATCTAATTTAAACCACTTTAAATCTCACTTTGCATGTAGAGAAATCTTGAAATTTGTTGACAATTTTTTGTACATGTTAGGTATGTGTGAGTTTTGACCTTGAATGTAGGAAAAAAATGCTATAATACAAAAATTACAATATATTTTTGTTGATATTTGGAGGCTTGCGTGTTTCCATTCAACTGGAGCTGTTTGCATTAACATTCAGAGGCTTTGTAGTTGTGTTTGAGAGGGGATTCTCAGTTAGGTAATCCTTTTGACCATTTATGATATTTTTTGTATTTGTAAACATATTCTTTAATGATAGTGGGAAAAAAATTCTTATGGGGCTTAAAGGACCTCATGGATGTTTCCTCTGGCGAGGTTTTACCTGTTACATCTGGTGTTGTGGATACTTGTTATTTTGCTTACATGCCTTAGTTCTTATTTTATCTGATTCAATTCAAAAGTTTTCCAAAAAACATAAATTTAAATTTTATAGTTAAAATCTTCTTAACTTTAAGATAAACATATCTTGTGTTATCTTTGATATTATGTTCTTCGTGAATATGATTTCCTCAACAAACTTGTGGTTTATTAAATCATGTTTGGTTAACTATGTTAATCATATTTTTTCATAAGTGTCTTTTCAAGTGGTATCAGAGCTTCATATTAAATGTTTCAAGATCTTGTAGTTTTTGAAAAAAATTCATAAAAATGGATGGTAATAATATTTTGAAAAAGCTTGTAAATCTTTCAAGACCCCTTGTATTTTATGGAGGCAATTTTACATACTGGAAGGTTAGAATGATTGTCTTCATTCAAGGGCAGTTGGCTGATGATATTTAGGGTGTTATTCAAAGTGGTATCAACCACCTATAAGACCAACAACTGAGGGAAGTACTGAGCGAGTAAAGAAAAGACTTAGAGAATGTACTAAAGAATAAAATTTTCAATCTCAAGTATAATAACAAAGGACAAAATTGTATTTTCATGGTTTTTAATGAACATTAACTGAAATGCATTTCACGTTGTACAACCTCTAAGGAAGCTTGGGACATTATGATCACTGCCCATGAAGGTGATCAATGTGTTATGAGAAAGTAGCGTGGGAATTATACGAAATTACTTGTATATTAGGCTAAATGAACAAATTCACTATTAGCCAAATTTTATCTTGATTTTATTTAGTGAACATACAAGAAAATTATGAAGCAAAATTCCAAACCAAACAGCAAGAAGAAGAATTTAAGAAAAATTCTCTCTTGGGGAAAACCTAGATTTCGGCATTGTTAAAGAGTTTGATAGACTCTATGACTTAAAAACTACTTAGATACCCACTAAATATAATGCACAAGTCTTCAAATCTTTAACAGATAGGGCACAATCTAGCACCATCCATATGAAGCAGTTCTTCCCTCCATATCCATCAACTAGCCTAAGAAATATTCAATACCTTTCTTCTTCAGTAGTAGATCCTCGACTTCACAAATCAACAGTAAAAATCTCTACAAGGGTTTTTGAATTTGGAATATGTTCTTCTTGATTTGGAAAAGTGATCCTTAAAGATCGAATAGATTTGGATAAAAAGAAGAAGAGATTTTGATCACATAAAAAAACTCTAAAAAGACTTGGAGAAAAGTCTAATCCCACATATCTATTTATAGGGTAAGTAGTTGCAAAGATATGAGCATTATAGATTTGGAAAACATTTAACGAAAAATAAAAATTTTGCGTACTCATTCGAATGACCTGGTACCTCGTTCGAATGTGGTACCTCAACTCGTTCGATCGTGTTTCCAACGGAAATTCAAACAACATTTCAGAGCGTAATCAAAAGGCAACGTTCCAGATGTCGTTCGAATGTCAGAACTCGTTTTAATGACATGTGTTATCTCGTTCGAACGACATATCCATCTCGTTCTAACGAGTTAGCAAAATTTCAAAAATTCTTTTAAAAATCGTTTTAAAATATTTTGAAAACCTTTTAATGCAAAATCTTTTTAAAATAACCCCTTGATAATTAGACTGTTGACCAAACCACCTCATAACTCTTATGAATGATATTGAAATGAACGATCTTCAATCTTATAAATGTAATCCACTTCTTCTCTTTGAATACATGGAAGTAGTCATGAAGGTCTAGTGGGGTGTAACGGAGTAAGCCAAATAAAAAATAAAAATGAGCCAATATAAAACTTGCTCTTACAAATCTTCGCCTTTGGCTATTCTGGTACAAAATACAAACTAAAGCCAAATTAATCCCTAAGACTAATACAACTAATTCCCTCTCAAATCAAGAAATAAAAATGCATAAATGTATAAGTCTTCACTGAAAAGTCTTCGTCATGTGTGGTCCAAGAAATCATCATCAAGGAGGAATGCCCTGCACACATGAGACAAAAGAAATTTCATGACGCCTACGAGTTTAAAAAAATAAATAATAGACAACAAGTAAGAAAATAATCATGAAATCGTTAGCATCATCTGAGCATGCAAATAAGTCATCACAATGATAATCATTAAAGCACATGTGATGAAATTCCAAAATCCAAACCAAACATTTTTGAAAATTTTCAATACTTTCAAGCATAAAAACAATTATATGTATAAAAAGTACATTTAGTTACAAAAATAGGTCACACGATGGAATAAGACTAAAATGTCCAAATCATGAAAGCGGGATGTAATTGTGTGAACATTTTCCATAGATAAATCAACATAGGCATTCATAACATAGGTGCACGACGTCAATGAGATACTCCAAAAAAAAGAACTTAAATTCAACTTTAGGTATAAAAATGTTGGAAAAGATGAAATTGACTCGAATTATTCAACATTGCATGAATTTAAATGCTTCAAAAATCAATAATGCCAAACTATTTAATGCTTTTCAAGAGAATCCATTGTGCAAACCCATTAATCTTTTACTTATAACACCCTCAAAATCTCACATATGTATGAATACACTCTCAAATTTTTGAGCTCATATGTAGCGAAGCATCAATGAAATATAAAATTAGCCTTGGCACTACTATTTTTTAGTGTCGTTAATCTTTTAGGCTCTTTTTGTAAATGGTAGATTTTAACGCAAAGAGAATTTTTCTCTTTCGTAGCCCCTTTTCATTGCTTAATATATAACAATCTTTTCGAGCAATAAGTTCAGGAAATAATTCTTACAAGCACAGCTTATCTCTATTTACATTTGGTTTGTTATTAAACACTATTAAGTTGAGAAAACCGTATTCAACATTTGACACGTAAGTACAATATTCAAAAAAATACGTGAACATGTGCAATAAAGGTGAAAAATATTCTAGCATGAAGAAAATAATCATCAATGATCAATGAAATGTTATCCATACATTATTAAGAACATTAGCGAAATGAAGCCATGTCTCAAAACACCATAAAAAAAGTCACATAAATAGATGTAATGTAAGGATGATCCGAATATCTTAAATGCACATCCATATATGGTGAAAATGAAAATACAAAAATATTTTTGTTTTTTTCAAAAAATTTATCAGAGTAAAATCTTTTTGGAATTTTTCAAACCATTTCTTAAAACTGAAAATCTTTTTGGATTTTTCGAGATATATCAACAGAAAAACATATATATAAATACATAGAAATACAATCTAGCAATAGGAATCAATATATGAACATGATAATCACCCGATACTAGATAAAGTAACCGAACTCAATCAATAGAGAAAATACCCAAAGACTTCCTGAGATTATCGAATCTAAGAGCATCTAAAGGTTTCATGAAAATATCGGCTAACTGATGTTCGGTGTCCCCAAAGCTCATGGACATTATATTTTCCTCAACGAGATCACGAATGAAATGCTCATGTATCCTAAAATGCTTCATGTGGGAATATTGGATCGAATTACGGGATATATGAATTGCACTCGTGTTATCACACGAAATAGTCATTGTGGCTTAGAAAATCCCATATTCTTCCAACATTTGCTTAATCCATAAGAGTTGTGTGGAACAACTCCCGCTGGCTAGATACTCAGCCTTCACCGTGGATATGGAATTTTTCTTCTTTCTCACCCAAGAGACAAGAGCAGTCCCAAAGTAAAAAAAAACACCTGAGGTGATCCTACAACCATCAACATCCCCTGCCCAATTAGTGTTCTAGTAAGAAGGCAAATGGTCATCAATATCAAAGGAATACCAAATATCATAGGAAAGAGTGCCACTCACCTATTTGATGATACGTTTAAGTGCAAGTAAGTGAGACTCTTTTGGGGACGATTGGTAATGCGCACAAGCTCCAACTTTAAAGGCAATATCAGGACGACTAGCAATCAAGTAGAGAAGATAACCTATAATACTCCTATAAAGATTTTGCTCTGCGTCCTCGCCTAAAGTGTCTTTGCTAAGCATAGTCAATATACTTATAGGAGTGCTTAGAGGAGTATGAACCAAAATTCTTCACTAGGTTTCTAGCATTTTTGGAATGATATATGAATATCCCATCCTCAAGTTGATGCATCTCGAAACCTAAGAAGAACGTACGCTCACTGACCATTCTCATTTCAAACTGTATCTTCATCTCGTCCTCAAAAGTGTGAACGTGTCAGGAGCAAGTAAATACAAATACTATGTTTTCCACATAGACTTGGGCAACCAATATAACACCAGTCTCTCCCCTCATAAATAATGTCTTATCCACTCCTTCTCTCTTGAATCCACGAGCTAAGAAATAAAAAGTGAGCCTCTGGTACCAAGCACAAGGTGCTTGCTTTAAATCATTCATCTCCTTCTTAAGATAATAGACATATCGTGGGTGCTTTGGGTCTTTGAACCCCTTTGATTGTTCTACATAGACTTTCTCCGTTGGAATCTAGTTAAAGAAGCGACGTTTTACATCCATTTGATATAACTTAAAGTGTAGATAACATGTTATAGCGACCAAACTAGATTTATTGTGAACTATGGTACCATTCTAATACATCTTATTATTATAAATCCACTTGGTACCTATCACATTAGTCTCACTAGGTAGGGGGACTAACACCTAGAAATCATTCTTTTGAAATTGAAAAAACTATTCTTGCATAGTGGATATCCAATGCTCGCTTGAGTGCTTCTTTTACATTCTTGGGCTCGACTAAGGAGTTGTATTAAAAGTAGCTAACCAAATTCTCAAATTGAACGTGAGTCTTAACACCTAGTCTAGGATCACCAAGTATAGCGGAGGGGTCATGATTCTTTCGAACCCAAGAGTGTGGATCCTCTAAATCAAGCGTGGGGTCTACTGGGATAGTACGAGGAATGGCGAGATCGACACCGGAGGGTGCATTGTCCTCACTCTCTGGGTCAGGGTTAGTATACATCGGTGGTTCGATACCCTATAAGCCCTACTTTATGATGAATAACCTAGAAATATCCCCTCATCGCCTCGGGAGTCAAACTTTCCTAAGTTCTCCCTGTCTCTCAAGATGCAGAAAGTACTCCCAAAGACATCGAAATATGGTAGGTTCAATTTCTTCTCTGTCCACAACTCATATGGAAAGTGTAACATTAGTGGACCCAGATATACATGATTCATTGTATGGCATGCGGTATTAAATGCCTCTGCCCAAAAACATCAAGGCACGTTTTTTCCAAGAAGATGGATCTATACATCTCTTAAATCTTTCGATTCTTCCTCTTAACTATCATATTTTGTTAATGAGTACGAATGGCCAAAAACTCTTGTTTGACGCCCACTCCATCATAATATCGATCCACTCTAGCTTCTTTAAATTTAATGTCGTTGTCACTATACATTCGAATAATAGTGACACCATGTTAGTTTTGTAGGACACGACACTTGGTTATTAGCAACTCAACCTCATCGTACTTTTCTCTAAGAAACCCCAAAATAAAGTATCTTAAAAATTCTTTGTCCATCATGATAATGTATCTCTTATCACCTATACTATCCATACGAGTAGGACACATAATATTTGTATGTATCAATTACAGCATACAAGAAGTAGTAATGGTATTCAACTTTCGATGGGGACTTCAGATTTATTTTCCTTATTGGAAAGGACCACAAATAGAAGAATTTATTTTTCCCAACGATGGTAAGCCATGAACTAGGTATTTTATCACTAATCTCTCAATGTGTCTAAAGTTCACATACCTAGTCATTGATGCCAAAGGCCTATAGAGGAAACGGTGGCATTATTTAACATAAATGAGGACTTGGTAATAATCCTATAGAAATTGTCATCAGTTCTCACTCCTTATAGTAATAGTTCATCAGATTGTTCATATACGTTACACTCGGACTGATCGAACTTTACCATAAAGTTTGTGTCGCAAAGTTGGCTTATGCTAATCAAGTTCTCTTTTAACCCTTCGATTTATAATACATTGTTTAGTTTAGGAAATTAGGGTATCTCAACACAACCATGTCCTAGAATGCTAAACTTACTCCCATCTCCAAAGGTGACTTTACCTTACTTGCGATCCATAAGGTCGGTAAAATGCGACTTGTCACCAGTCATGTTCCTAGAGCACCCACTATCAAAACCATTGGGAAGTATTTTGAACCTTGAGATCAATATGAATGACAACGGCTTTATCGTCTTGCTTAGATACCCAAGTGAAGGTAATATTTTGTTTTCCCTTATCGTTGTTGTCTCTAACTATAGCTTTCGAAGCATTCTCAAAA
Organism: Sambucus nigra; assembly: GCA_949130495.1. Taxonomy (NCBI): domain Eukaryota; kingdom Viridiplantae; phylum Streptophyta; class Magnoliopsida; order Dipsacales; family Adoxaceae; genus Sambucus; species Sambucus nigra. Next base: position 496,369,825 of record OX422208.1, on the reverse strand, counting down.
GACATCGACATCCTTTGAAATTCTTTCATTAAGCTTTGCGAAGTCGCAATTAGGAACTCAACTTGTTCTTTAAGATTATCAAAGTCGTTATAGCGATGGGTGGGAGTATGTGTATGCTTACTTTTCCTTAACTTATAGCCAAATTCCCTAAAGTGGCCTCTCCTTTTGCAATAGGTGCAAACATAGAGTTATTTGGGTCTACCTTGGTTCACTTATTTAGGTTGAACTTTCTTCTTTGGTTTAGGTTGAGGCCTATAAGTATATACCATAAATTTAGGAACTAGTTTTGGTGCGGCATGGAAAGTGGATGCACCATCAGAACCTATTCGTTGCCTCTCCCTAAAGCCTAAAGTAGGACCAAGGAACATCTTTTTAACCTTCTTCAATGTATCCTGAATAGTGACCTTGACCTCCCGAGCATGTTCAAGACCTTTCTCGAGTTGGGATACAAGGACTTAAAGTTTTTATGAGTCTCCAATAAAACTTAAAGATCTCTCGTAAGACTAGCCACTTTGTTGGTCAAGTGACCATTTTCTCTCTCTATCAAAACTACTTTATCTCCTAAAGACACTGTCACTAAGGACTCACTCTCTCTCGACTCTCTCAAATCATTTTATAAAGCTAATACCCTAAGAGACAAACTTTTAATTTTCTTTTTCGTTTTAAATGACTCGACGTAAGCACATTAAAGGTAAATTTCTCCCTCACTCTCTTTAGAATGACTAGACTCACTATCGAGGTCATCATGTTTAGAAACTTCCTCATTGACGTGAGGTGTACACGTTGTACTAACATGACCGGCCATGAACGTGATCAATTACGTCCATGCGGTGATTTGTCCCTGGAATCCACCAACCCGACTTCTCTATCACAAAGCATGGCATTAAAAGCATCTTTGTCATTGCCTTATCTATTTAATCTCGTCGCACGCTCGTGAGCTTTGTGAACCCTCGCATTCATAACATCTTTCCTCATTTTTCTTAGTGTACTCTCCACTTGATTTTTCGAAACTTTTCTTGCCCGGCTAAAACTTTTTATCTTTCTTAAAACTTTCATTTTCTTTAAAAGTATTTTCTTTTCTTAGCTTGAGAATTTTTTGAATTTTTTAGCAAAAAAGGTAAGATTATCTGGATCAAAATCATACTCGGAGTCAAAAGAAAGCTCCTTTTTCTTTTTAGATTGTACTTTTAAATCAATTCCATTTTCATTTGGTTTAATAGTTTTAGGAAACATATCGATTTCATAAGTTTGAATTTTTCGTACGAGTTCTTCTAACCTAAGCGTATCTAAAATTCCCAACGAATTAAGGACAATGACCTTAGGAATAAATCGAGATGGAAGAAATGTCAAAATCTTTTTTACAACTCTCGTCTCATGAATTCTCTCACCCAAATTAAAACTAGAGTTAAAGATATCAGACAATTGTGCATGAAATTCATCAAATGACTCAGTATCTATTATAGTAATAGTCTCATATTATGAGGTGAGATTTTGAAACTTAGAAGCTTTAATAGCGTTGGTACCCTCGTGAGTGATTTGGATGATATTCCATGCTTCCTTAGACGTGGTGCACGTCATAACATGGTGGAACTCCTCAGCGGTGACGGGTCCAGAAATTGTACTTAAACTATTTGAGTTAAAATTACTGCATTTTAGTTCATCCTACGTCCAAGTGGTGACGAATTTAGGACTTATGACATCTCCATTAGTCACATTGGGTCGTGTCTACCCTCTTTCACAAACAAGTCAGACATGATCATCACTCACTTTCAAAGATGGAGTCATTCGTACTTTTCAATAAGCATAATTAGACCCATCAAAAATAGGTAGCCTATAATACAAATTATTCGTATAATCCTAATTTGAAGATCACAAAAAAACTTAGTGTAACCTACTTTGATACCAATCGGAGAAAGCAATATGAGGATTTATATGACATTACTTGTATATTAGGACAAATGCAATAATTCACTATTTACCAAATTTATTTTGATTTTATTTAGTGAACATGCAATAAAATTATGAAGTCAAATTCCAAACCAAACAGCAAGAAAAAAAATTTATGGAAAAATCCCTTTCAGGTAAAACCTAGATTTCAACGCAGTTAAAGTGTTTGACAGACTTAATGGCTAACACACTACTTAGAACTCCACTAAGTATAATGCACATGTCTTCAAATATTCCACAAATACGGCATAGTCCAGCATCGTCAAAAGGAAGCAACTCATCTTTCGATATCCACCGATAAGCCTAAGGAATATTCAGTTTCTTATATCTTCAGCAATAGAGCATCGACTCCACAATCAGTAGTAGAGAAAATATATATAAGGGTTTTTGAACTTGGAATATGTTCTTGATTTGGAATTGTGATCCTTAAAGGTCCAAGAGGTTTGGATGAAAAAATAATAGAGTTGAATCATGAAAAGAACTCTAAAAAGGCTTGGAGAAAGTTCGAATCCTGCATCTCTCTATATAGGGATAGTAGTTACAAAGAGATAACCATTAGAGATTTGGAAAAGATTTAATGAGAAATTAAAAGCTCGTGTACTCGTTCGAACGACTTAGTACTTCATTCGAACGTAGTACCTCATCTCGTTTGATCGCATTTCCAATGAAACTTCGAATGACATTTCAGAGCGTACCTGAAAGGTGACGTTTTAGATCTCATTCGAACGTCAGAACTCGCTCTAACGACATGTGTAATCTCATTTGAATGAGATGTCCATCTTATTCTAACGAGTTAGTGAAATTTCAAAAATTCTTTTTAAATATTTTTAAAACTTTTTTGAATGTTGTTAAGACGAACGATCTTCAGTCTTCCAAATGTCATCAAATTTTGTTCTTTGGATACGTAAAAGTAGTTATGAAGGTGTTGTGGGTTGTAATGGGATAAGCCAAATAAAAAATAAAAATGAGCAAGTATAAAATTTGCTCTTACATGTTAAAGTTGCCAAGACATAAATGTTTGTTTAACAGTACAACTCTAATATAATGTCTGGCACTTAAACATTTGATGAATTTTATCTTAAGTTGACTGTTATAATCATTAAATTATATAAAAATAGTATAGACAATGAAAACAAATATATAGTGATGAAAATTTTGATATTTCTCCCTTGTAAGATTGATTATAAATGGTATGCTATTGAAGAAATGGAGAACCCTAATTTTACCCCTGAATTTCTTAGTAGTAAGTTTAGGACTGTAGAAATGGAAATCAATTACATAAAACATATGTCCTCAACTACTAAAAGACACGGTGAGTCAAGTATGATCTTCACTTAGAACCAGATATTAAAACCATTGATAACTAAATTTCCTTGATGAGCAAGTAATTCAAGAAATATAAAAATAAAATTGTTGCTCATAAAGGTCAGTCTGGTCATCAAAATATTCTTGACGACATGAGAAAAAGTTTCAAAGACCCATGGACTCAAATAACAATGGACCTAAGATGGATCAGTCCATATACAATGTCTTAAATGCGGTAAAATGGGACATTATGCTAATAAGTGCTATTCTAAACTAAAAAAACACACATAAGGCCCATATGACCAAAACATAGGATGACTCAAGTGATTCTGATGAAGATGAGTCATGTCCATTAAACATAGATGAATCATGCATGTATTTTTAAGCCAAAACTATTTAATATAATGGTTATACTTGCCTTTATGTTGATGCTTCTATATTTGCTTATGATACTGTTGAACCTTCTTCTAGTAATACTCATACTAATGATGTGTCTGTATCTAATCATGGGTGTGTGAGTGAAAGTGATGCAGATAATAATGAATTAAACATTTGTGTGAGTTCCACTAATATAACTGAACTGTTAAAGGACACAACAAACACTTCACTTAGTGATAACGACAATGATTATGATTTGCCAAATTTTCAAAACCTGTATTCGTAGACTTTAAATAAATGTTCTAAGTTTGAAAAAATGGTGATAAGTTATCTGAACAAGTTGAGAGTCTAACAAGGACTGTTAGGCAGAATGTTGAATACTACACGAGTCAATGTATAACTCATAAGACTGAGGTTAAAGAATTCAATGTAGTTAACTAAACTTTCTGAGAAAAAAATTGCTTTAGAACAAAAATAAAAGATCATTGTAGTTGAATTGGAAAAATCCAAAGCAAAATGTTCAAAAGTTTTTAAAAGGTGGCAAGACTTTGAATCCTCAACTAAACAACAAGAACATATGTTGAGCGAAATGAGAAAAGATCATGATGAGAGTGTAACTGGTTTTTTTGAAAACAAAAATTCTTTAAAGAATCAAGAAATCGCTTTTGTCAAAGAAAGTTGTAGAAAAACTACTTTAGTATCACAAGTGACAAACTGCGCGTAATCCCTAGAAAAAAACCTGAAAATATAACTAAGTATGTTTCTCCTCTTATTAGAACTAAGGAAAACACTTGATTTTTCAGAGTTAAACCCAAATTTCAAAATAATTCTAAACCCATTTTCCAAGTTTTAGATAATAAGGTTAAAATGGTTAGCAAAATATTGTTCCTACTGTGATTTCCATAGACACAATATAGATTGTTGCTTTCATAAAAGAATCCACATTCTAGTCTATCATAACTTTAAATACTCTCCTGTGAAGAGCCCTAGATATGTTTTCCCTGGACAAAACAAAAATCATTATGTAGGAAAAAATAAAAATAAGTCTTGTATTAAGAAAAAATCACCTTGTAGAACCCCCCAACCTTCCAATAAATCAAAAGGCAAAAAGAATTTTAAAACTCGGCCTATTTGGGTAAGAAAAAATGATATATTTCCCCAATTAAGGTGAAATGTTATGATTTATGTACTCAAAATCGAGAGCACCTCAATTGGATGGTATTTAAGTTTTGGGTGTTCTAGGCATAAGATAAGTAACAAAACAAAATTAAAAGACTTAACAAATTACCTTGGTGGAAATATCATGTTTGGAGATGGAGTTTTGTCTAAAATTGTAGGCAAAGGAACACATTTTTAAGAAGGTTTACCACTGCTTGATTATGTTCTCTTAGTTAAAGAATTAAAAGCTAGTCTTCTCGTTATGTCAATTCTATGATGCTGATTAATCTGTTAATTTTTCTAAAGAGGCGTGCAAAGTGATTGGCAAAACTAGTAATTTCATCATAGTTGGAAATATAAATAAGTAGAATTGTTACATTCTTCCTCATATTTCTGGTTCTTGTCATTTAATAAGGTTCAATGATACCAACCTTTGACATAATAGGCCTATTCATACAAATTTTGAAAACTTTAGCAGATTGAGCACCCAAGAAATTAGTAAGGGAATGACCCAAATTAAAAAGAGTCCAAATATAGATTGTGGACCTTATCAAGTGGAAAAGATAACTAAGGCTCCTCACAGAAAAGTTCCCGATGTGTTAACTTTAAAACCCATTAATATCATCCATAGGGACTTTATTGGTTCCTTTCGTACTATTAGCCTTTGTGATAATAGTCATATTCTAGTTATTGTGGATGATAGCACGTGTTTTACCTGGGTAGATTTTATGAAAAATAAGTCAGATACTTTTAAAGAGTTTTTGAAAATTAAAAATGAAAAAAGATACCCAAGTACTACATATAAGAAGTGATAAGGTTGGTGAATTCAAAGACATTGGCGTTGTTTAATAATGTTATGAAAATGGCTACTTTCATGAGTTAATTGCACCTATGACCACCAAACAGAATGGAATGGTAAAACATAAAAATAAAACTCTTCATGAGATGGATATGGTATTAATTCACCCTAACTACCTCCATAAATATTTTTGGGTTGAAGTTGTCCATATGGCTTGCCATGCCATTAAAGGGTTTACCTCTGTAAAAATACCAAAACTACTCCATATGGACTTTGGTACGATTAAAGTCCCAATGTAAAATACTTTAAAACCTTTAGGAGTACTTTCTATATATGTCGTGATAGAGAAAATATTACAAATTTTGAATCCCGTGATGATAAAGGCATTTTTAGTGATATTCTCAAAATAGACGTGCCTATGGGGTTTACAATTTAAGAACCAAGTCCATCATGGAATCATTCAATGTGATTGTAAACAACACTATAACCACTTCTGTCAGTAAATACAAGTTCTTGAGACTGAGTCTAACACATTTGAAACCATTAACTATACTATAAAAATTAATACTTTATTGGTTGAAACCCCTAATATTCCTAACTAGGTTTTTAAAGATCATTCCCACACTAACATTATTGGTGAAGTATTAGAGCCAGTAAGAACGAGACTACAACTTCGAAATTTTGAAAACTTTGCCTGTTTTGTATCCCTTGTGAAACCTAAAAATGTAGATGAATCTTTAAAAGATTCCTTTTGGATAGATCATATGCAGCTTAAGCTATCACATTTTAAAAGTTACTATGTTTGGTATCTTATTCCTAGGCCTATTAAATAGCCTATCACGTATTTAGACTCAAAAAGGCATTGTATGACTTAAAACATGCCTCTCGGGCCTGGTACGACCGCCTGCAATATTTTTACTCAATAAAGGTTTTGAATATAATGGTAGTGACCAGACATTATTTGTGCGAAAAATGAAAAATGAAGTTTTATTAAGATAAGTTTACGGAGATGACATAATTAAATACCGGGTAGCTACTCCTTTATTAAATTAATTAAGAATGCCGAGTTGGCTCAGCTAATAGCATCACTGTCGAAAACATTTTATTATTACTAACCACCTAGTATTTAAAAAGTAAGTTGCCAAATTTTAATTAAAGTCTGATTAACATACAACAAGTGTAATGAAGAATAATAACACCATTCACCATACTGAAGTAATTAGAATAACCATCACATAATGTAAATAAAGTCTGGAGGAAAACTCCTCACTACAAATCCCACAACTGAAATAAGTAACGAAATACTGAATACTGAATCAATACATGCCAAAGTCTAAAAAAACTGAAATGGAAAGATGTCTCTAATAGAAATGGGCAACATGCCCTACAACTGATAAATACTGAATCGGGAATCCAAATGAAAGAAGCGTCTACAAGAAAATCCCTGTAGCTTCCACAAACAGCTACAACTCGTCACCTGAATGAGTATCCTATGCATGGTGTCCTTGTGGCTGGGCACCTAAAATGGTTTTTACAAGAAAAAAATAGATTTGAAAGCAAACGGGTCAGAGCCCGAATGTGGAGATATTTTAAAAACCTGCAAGTGCTTTAAAAACATTTAAAACATTAAATGTAAAATACATGTTAGGACGTGCACTCACATGATATTCTCACCTCTCGTCAAACTGTGCACTCCTAACGTAAGTACCCATCTAAAACGACACAAACCACTAGCTAAGTGACATCATATCTAGCTAGACTGTCATAGGTTTTACCCTTACTACTCGGTTCCCAATTAACATTAAAAAGATCTCAATTAAATAGGTGCTTAACATAAATTCAGGTTCTTATACAAAGGTAATACAATTCATTATAGATTAGCCCCCTATGTTATTCCACAATTACACACAATACCATATGAAAGTTCCCAGTTTATTAAGCGTATATTTTCCACAACATAAATATACAATATAAGCACCCCGAGACTAAGCTGCGGTGCACACATACTCTGCTATCCATCCCGGTACATCACGTACATAAGGATCACATATTCCGAATCTCTCAGGAATAGTTCAGATAACACAAATCACAAATAGTGGAGGCGAACACAGTCACATCACATGGGTCACGCACATACCTGCGCTCCCACGATCAGCAGACTTATTAACATCCCAATAAGTCCTTCTCTGACCTATGTTCATCGAGGTAACCAGTCTAAATCCGGGAAACACAAGGATTAGAGGGCCCTAAGCGAACGCAAACCTCCCGTGATAGCAAGTATGGTAGGTATGTCATACACACAATTCATATACCAATACTAAGTAAACACACATCTTAGTAATCCCGTAGTTTAATTGTAGTACTATTCTCATTCTAGTACCAATATATAATATATACAATTTATACGATTCCGGTTTATAATCATACGCGCCATAATTTATTCTCACGTCGTAGTAGACACTCACGTCTCCACCCAACTATCCCTATAATTTAAATCGCTCGTATATAATTTACTCCTCAAAATAACCCAAACGTCCCAAATATATCAATACATCATCAAAGGAAGGTTATCTATATCCTCGAACAAGATTACGGGACTCCCAAAATCAAAACAGGCCAAAAAGGCCTAAACTTCCAGCTCGTTAGAAGTCTCGTTCGAACGAGGCTGTTCGAACGAGATCCAGTTCGTTCGAACGAACTGTACCTTCTAACGAGATCTCGTTCGAACGAAGTATCGAATGAAATTCCCTTTCGTTAGAAGCGACTGGTCAACTCGTTAGAAGCTCGTTCGAACGAGCTCGTTCGAACGACCTGGGGAGGTCTTCTAACGAGGGACCAGTTTCGGCCCAGATTTTTCCCAATCTCGTTTTTCACCATTTCTACTCCTCAAATCTCCTCTAAAATTAGTCCCAACAATTGTTTTAAGGTCTCTAATCAATCCTAAACATATTATAGTCACATCCTAACACGTTTTAAAGGATTAATTCATCCTAACATCAATCAATTTACAAATCTCTACACTTTTCCCCCAATTTCTCAAGAACATGAACCCTAAACTTTTAAGTCCTCAATTAGTCCATTCTAAATCCGTTTTTCTTACATCCAACATATATTAATACCAGAATAATCATCTTTATATGATTCTACATGCAATTTGTCCTCAATATTCAAGTTCTAAGTCCAAACAACATGGGTTTTCATTTATCTTCCAAGAACAATTGTAAATCTTCAAATTATCTAACATGAAGGAAACATTCTATGAATTAAAAGAAATTAAATCACTTGCCCCGAGTGTCTCTGAATTTGATGTTGATTTCCTCTCTCTTTTTGCAGAATTCCCTCTCTCTCTCTTTCTCCAAGCTTCTTCTCCCATGGCTATGGTGGCTAGGGTTTTCTTATGGAAGGTAATAGAACCTAATTCTAATAACCTACGTAACCTATTGGGTTAACATGGGTTGGTTGGTGGCTTAGTGGGTCAAACCCACATCAGATTTACTTCTCTAATTTTCGTCACTTTTAATTCTCCAAAAATACAAAATTACCAAAATACCCTTTATATTGTTGGTATGGCCTAAAAATACCCCGGGACCCAAACTACACCCCCGGCTAGTGTTTTCTGACTATTTCGACCCTTCCGGACGCGTTGGCGCACTCAAAACGACCATACGGTTAATAGAATTTAAATTTACTTTTATAATAAAATTAATTATATCCCGACGCGACTGTCACACGCGTCCCAATAAAATGACCAAATTGCCGTATATCAATCTCACGACAAATTTCATAATTCAATATTCATATATCATCATATATACTCAATATAGTCAAATACCAACTCACATCTCACTAGTATTTTATCCGGATTAATTTCCAATTAATTCTCATTTAATAATTAATCCCAAAAATAAATATAGCCAAAAATACGGGGTATTACATACTTCCACCCTAATAACTGAATTTCGTCCCGAAATTCGAAACTAGAAAGTACCTGCTAAAAACAACTCTGGATAACGTTCGCGCATCTCATCTTCGCGCTCCCATGTGGACTCCTCGACATTGTGATGTCGCCACTGAACACGCACTAACGGAACTATCTTTGACCGCAGCTTCCTCTCACTTCGGTCCAAAATTGCAATCGACCCCTCCTCGTAAGAGCTATCCGGCTGGAGATCGATGTCCTCTACCGCAATGTGAGAATGAGCCAAATTATCTCTAAGGTATTTCCTTAACGAGGAAATATGAAACACATCGTGAATCCGATGCAAATGCTCCGGTAACCCAATACGCAACCGGTCCGATCCGCTCAATAATAGGAAACGGCCCCACATACCTCGGTGCCAACTTCCCCTTCTTCCTGAAATGCATAATCCCCTTCATAGGAGATACTCTGAGCAAAACCTGGTCCCCCACTTGGAATTCCCTGAAAAATCTCTTCGCATCAGCATAACTCTTCTGCCTGTCTTGAACTACCCGAATGCGACTCTGAATCAACTCAATCCTTACCGAAGTATCCTGAATCACTTCCGGCACAAGTAGTTTGTTATCCCCCACCTCTAACCAACATGCTGGGGAACGACAAGGCCTACCGTACAACGCCTCAAACGGAGCCATGCCAATAGTGAACTGATAGGAGTTGTTGTAAGCAAACTCTACCAGTGGAAGGTACTGCTCCCATCCACCCCCAAAGTCAATAATGCACATACGTAGCATGTCCTCCAACATCTGATTTGTGCGCTATGTCTGCCCATCGGTCTGCGGATGATAAGCCGTACTCAACCGCAATTCCGTGCCCATGGCCTCCTGAAAACTCTCCCAAAACCTCGAAACAAATATCTTGTCTCTGTCAGACACGATATTTAGGGGCACACCGTGAAGTCCCACAACCTTTGAAATGAAGAGCTGGGCATATTGTCCCGTAGTGTAGTCAGTCCTTACGGGTAAAAAGTGAGCGACTTTGGACAACCTGTCCACAATTACCCAAACAGAGTCGTGACCCCTCTGCGACGTAGGCAACCCCGTGATAAAGTCCATGGATATGCTCTCCCACATCCACACCGGGACCTCCAACGGCTGTAGCAGTCCTGCCGGTCTCTGATGATCCACTTTTACAAGCTGACAAGTGGCGCATTTTGAAACAAACTCAGCGATATCTCTCTTCATACCGCTCCACCAATACTGGCGTCTCATGTCTTGGTACATTTTGTCCCCTCCGGGATGTACCGCGAATCGTGAGCCGTGCGACTCTGCCATCACCTCGTGTCGCAATTTCTCCCCTTCCGGAACTACCAATCTCCCATTGAAGCGTAATCCCCCGTTTGAGCTGACGGTATAGGACTCGGCTCCCTCTGCTAGTAATCGAACTATCTGCTCCTGACAGAACGAGTCATTAGCCTGTGCCCGTACTACCTTCGTGACAATCTGCGGGGTAACGGTCATCACAGACATGAAAGATCGGGCCACTGCATCCTGGTGTCCCAACTCCTTCCACTTTGCCTTCCACACCTCTGCCACCTCATCTGCTGGCCTACGGCTCAACGCGTCTGTTACCACGTTAGCCTTACCTGGGTGATACTGGATATCGAACTGGTAGTCTTTCACAAACTCAAGCCACCTACGCTGCCGCATATTCAACTCTTTCTGCGTGAACAGGTATTGTAGGGACTTGTGGTCCGTGAACAGTTGGAACTTCTCCCCCAAAAGATAGTGCCTCCAAATCCGTAGGGCAAATACCACTGCTGCCAACTCCAAATCATGCGTGGGGTAATTCTTCTCGTGAGGCTTAAGCTTACGGGAAGCATAAGCTATGGCCTGTCTCTCCTGCTGTAATACACCTCCAAGCCCTTGCAAAGACGCATCGGTGTAAACCAAATACTCAACTCCCGGTCTCGGCAATGCTAACACAGGTGCTGAGGTCAATTTTTCCTTTAACTCATCAAATGCCAACTGACAGGCATCACTCCAGATGAATGGCCCACCCCTACGAGTCAGATGTGTCAAAGGACCCGCTATCTTCGAAAATCCCCGAATGAACCTCCTGTAGTATCCTGCTAGACCCAAGAAACTACGCATCTCCGTTGGTGTCGTGGGCTGTCCCCACTCCCTCACAGCAGATACCTTCCCCGGATCAACAGATATCCCCCGATCGGAAATAATGTGTCCCAAAAACTGGACCTCCTTCAGCCAAAACCCGTACTTCTCATATTTTGCATACAACTCGTTCTGACGGAGTGTCTGCAAAACTTGCCTCAAATGCTCGGCGTGCTCCTCCTCTGTCTGGGAGTAAACCAGAATATCATCAATGAAGACAATGACAAACTGATCTAGGAAATCCCTGAATACTCTGTTCATCAAGTCCATAAACACAGCTGGGGCGTTGGTCAAACCAAAAGGCATAACCCGAAACTCGTAAGAACCATATCTCGACAAGAACGCAGTCTTCGAGACATCCTCCTCCCGGATATGCAACTGATGGTATCCCGATCTCAAATCGATCTTTGAGAAGAAAGAAGCTCCTCTCAACTGGTCGAATAAGTCATCGATTCGAGGCAACGGATACTTATTCCGTATCGTGACCTTATTCAACTCTCGGTAGTCCACACACAATCTCAGTGAACCGTCCCTCTTCTTCACAAACAAAACTGGAGCGCCCCAAGGTGAGGTACTCCTGCGAATAAAGCCATGACCTAACAGCTGCTCTATCTGATCTCGTAGCTCTCGCATCTCTGCCAGAGCCATACGGTACGGTGCGCGTGCTATAGGCCTCGTATCTGGCAATAGGTCTATAACAAAGTCTATCTCTCGACTGGGGGGTAGGCCTGGTATCTCCTGAAACACATCTGAATACTCCCTGACAACCGGGATCGAATCTAAAGGAATCACAACCTCCTTAGATGTATCCTCCTCTATGTAATACAGATGAGCGGTCGATCCTCCCTCTGGGCGAGGCATCGCCACTACAAACGTCTCTTGCCCCGGAATGGCAAAAACAATGCTCCCGCTGAAGCAATCAATCATGGCTCTATAAGCTACGAGCCAATCCATACCGATAATCACATCGTGAACATGCATATCTAATACCAACATGTCTGCAGGTAATACCAAACCACCAATCTCTACCCCCACTCCCCGGCATATAAAGAATATAAGTGACCCACTCCCTAATGGTGAGTCGACACATGTCACTGTGCTCTCTGCCGTAGCTAACAATCCTAAGGCTTTCGCGAAATGTGTAGCTATAAAACAATGTGTAGCACCCGTATCAAACAATACCCGACCCATAGTGCCATGGATAGGAAACGTACCCTCAATCGCGGGCGGTGCCTGTGGAACTGCTGCCTGGTGGACGTTGTAGACACGTCCATACTGTAGTTGTCCCTGCTGAACTGGGACTGCTGGAATGGGTGGCAATGCTGCCATCTGTGGCGGTGCGGGGAGAGCGGCGGGAAACATAGGCCTCTGCGGCTCCTGGCGAGCACCCTGCTGCTGCTGCTGTGGGGCCCTGCCCCTATCAGGACAATCCTGTCGTTTATGGCCAGTCTTTCCACAAACAAAACACTTCCCTGGGAAGTTCCCTCCTCTCTGCCCCTGCGGTCCCCGGCCCTGGTGGCCGTTACCGTTCCTCCCTTGGCCCTGCTGGCCCTGCTGAAACTGCTGCCCATTCTGCCCCTGTTGGCCCTGATGGCCGTTTGGACCCTGATGGCCTTGACGGAAACCTCCATGTCCTTGTCTGTAGTTCCCTGATCGGAACCTCTTCTGATCCCCCTGCTGAGAACCTTGCTCACCTTGTCTCTGCCCATGAACAGATTGTGCCCCACCGGCACCATGCCCTCCTGTCCTGCCCTGATGGCTAGACTCTCCCGACCTCTTCCCTCAGTCATATGAAAGCGGTGGTCCTGGCAGTGTAACAAAGCAGCGTTAACCACATCAGAATACGTGGCCAACGAAAGGTTCCCTAACAGATGCTGACGGATCCTCCATGTCAACCCGTCGGTGAATTTCTCAATCTTCTTCTTCTCTGTTGGTATCTCATCCGGAATGATATTCAACAGATTTGTGAACTCGGCCTCATACTCGGCCACGGTCTTACCCTCCTTCCTCAGACTCATCAATTTCCTCCTCATTTCCGTGTGAACAGCCGACGGAAAGTACTTGCGGTCAAACCGCACCCAGAAGTCCTGAATAGTGAGAGTATCCCTCTCCTCTATGGTGGTAATAGACTCCCACCACTGCAGTGCAGATCCAACTAGCTTGAAAGTAGCTAGCATCTGCTTCTGAACGTCTGTGCACTCATACATCCTTAAGTGCCTCTGCATATCCTTCCTCCACTGGCTCGAGACTACCACATCTGAGCTACCTGCAAATGCTGGCGGATGCGCTTTCTGAAAAGCGTCACGTACACGCTCCCAAGCAGACGGGAATTCATTTGCCTGTACTGGCGCGGCAACCGGCGCCTGAGTTGGTGCCTGCTGGACTACGACAATTGCGGCATTTACCGCTTGGGCTACTATAGCTGTAACCTCAGCGGCGTTCATCATGCCCTGAACTGGAGCGGGCTGGGGTTCGGGCGTTGCATTCCTGGGAACTCGTCGTGCACGTCGTGGAGGCATCTGAAATAAGAACAAATTTTATAAGTTCGCTGTTTATAAACTTAAAATAGCTGAAGAACGAAGCATACACAAAAGAATACAGCAATCCTAAAATATAGGGCTCTATATCAAAGAAACTTAGCGGAAACATAATAGCCGTACAGATCCTAAAGGACACTAGAACCTGATGCTCTGATACCACCTGTGACACCCCGACTAATTACATACCGGGTAGCTACTCCTTTATTAAATTAATTCAGAATGCCGATTTGGCTCAGCTAATAGCATCACTGTCGAAAACATTTTATTATTACTAACCACCTAGTATTTAAAAAGTAAGTTGCCAAATTTTAATTAAAGTCTGATTAACATACAACAAGTGTAATGAAGAATAATAACACCATTCACCATACTGAAGTAATTAGAATAACCATCACATAATGTAAATAAAGTCTGGAGGAAAACTCCTCACTACAAATCCCACAACTGAAATAAGTAACGAAATACTGAATACTGAATCAATACATGCCAAAGTCTAAAAAAAACTGAAATGGAAAGATGTCTCTAATAGAAATGGGCAACATGCCCTACAACTGATAAATACTGAATCGGGAATCCAAATGAAAGAAGCTTCTACAAGCAAATCCCTGTAGCTTCCACAAACAGCTACAACTCGTCACCTGAATGAGTATCCTATGCATGGTGTCCTTGTGGCTGGGCACCTAAAATGGTTTTTACAAGAAAAAAATAGATTTGAAAGCAAACGGGTCAGAGCCCGAATGTGGAGATATTTTAAAAACCTGCAAGTGCTTTAAAAACATTTAAAACATTAAATGTAAAATACATGTTAGGACGTGCACTCACATGATATTCTCACCTCTCGTCTAACTGTGCACTCCTAACGTAAGTACCCATCTAAAACGACACAAACCACTAGCTAAGTGACATCATATCTAGCTAGACTGTCATAGGTTTTACCCTTACTACTCGGTTCCCAATTAACATTAAAACGATCTCAATTAAATAGGTTCTTAACATAAATTCAGGTTCTCATACAAAGGTAATACAACTCATTATAGATTAGCCCCCTATGTTATTCCACAATTACACACAATACCATATGAAAGTTCCCAGTTTATTAAGCGTATATTTTCCACAACATAAATATACAATATAAGCACCCCGAGACTAAGCTGCGGTGCACACATACTCTGCTATCCATCCCGGTACATCACGTACATAAGGATCACATATTCCGAATCTCTCAGGAATAGTTCAGATAACACAAATCACAAATAGTGGAGGCGAACACAGTCACATCACATGGGTCACGCACATACCTGCGCTCCCACGATCAGCAGACTTATTAACATCCCAATAAGTCCTTCTCTGACCTATGTTCATCGAGGTAACCAGTCTAAATCCGGGCAACACAAGGATTAGAGGGCCCTAAGCGAACGCAAACCTCCCGTGATAGCAAGTATGGTAGGTATGTCATACACACAATTCATATACCAATACTAAGTAAACACACATCTTAGTAATCCCGTAGTTTAATTGTAGTACTATTCTCATTCTAGTACCAATATATAATATATACAATTTATACGATTCCGGTTTATAATCATACGCGCCATAATTTATTCTCACGTCGTAGTAGACACTCACGTCTCCACCCAACTATCCCTTTAATTTAAATCGCTCGTATATAATTTACTCCTCAAAATAACCCAAACGTCCCAAATCTATCAATACATCATCAAAGGAAGGTTATCTATATCCTCGAACAAGATTACGGGACTCCCAAAATCAAAACAGGACAAAAGGGCCTAAACTGCCAGCTCGTTAGAAGTCTCGTTCGAACGAGGCTGTTCGAACGAGTTCCAGTTCGTTCGAACGAACTGTACCTTCTAACGAGATCTCGTTCGAACGAAGTATCGAACGAAATTCCCTTTCGTTAGAAGCGACTGGTCAACTCGTTAGAATCTCGTTCGAACGAGCTCGTTCGAACGACCTGGGGAGGTCTTCTAACGAGGGACCAGTTTCGGCCCAGATTTTTCCCAATCTCGTTTTTCACCATTTCTACTCCTCAAATCTCCTCTAAAATTAGTCCCAACGATTGTTTTAAGGTCTCTAATCAATCCTAAACATATTATAGTCACATCCTAACACGTTTTAAAGGATTAATTCATCCTAACATCAATCAATTTACAAATCTCTACACTTTTCCCTCAATTTCTCAAGAACATGAACCCTAAACTTTTAAGTCCTCAATTAGTCCATTCTAAATCCGTTTTTCTTACATCCAATATATATTAATACCAGAATAATCATCTCTATATGATTCTACATGCAATTTGTCCTCAATATTCAAGTTCTAAGTCCAAACAACATGGGTTTTCATTTATCTTCCAAGAACAATTGTAAATCTTCAAATTATCTAACATGAAGGAAACATTCTCTGAATTAAAAGAAATTAAATCACTTGCCTCGAGTGTCTCTGAATTTGATGTTGATTTCCTCTCTCTTTCTGCAGAATTCCCTCTCTCTCTCTTTCTCCAAGCTTCTTCTCCAATGGCTATGGTGGCTAGGGTTTTCTTATGGAAGGTAATAGAACCTAATTCTAATAACCTACGTAACCTATTAGATTAACATGGGTTGGTTAGTGGCTTAGTGGGTCAAACCCACATCAGATTTACTTCTCTAATTTTCGTCACTTTTAATTCTCCAAAAATACAAAATTACCAAAATACCCTTTATATTGTCGGTATGGCCTAAAAATACCCCGGGACCCAAACTACACCCCCGGCTAGTGTTTTCTGACTATTTCGACCCTTCCGGACGCGTTGGCGCACTCAAAACGACCATACGGTTAATAGAATTTAAATTTACTTTTATAATTAAAATAATTATATCCCGACGCGACTGTCACACGCGTCCCAATAAAATGACCAAATTGCCGTATATCAATCTCACGACAAATTTCATAATTCAATATTCATATATCATCATATATACTCAATATAGTCAAATACCAACTCACATCTCGCTAGTATTTTATTCGGATTAATTCCCAATTAATTCTCATTTAATAATTAATCCCAAAAATAAATATAGCCAAAAATACGGGGTATTACAAATGTCTCTTATGGGGGAGTTACAGTATTTTCTCGGACTTCATGTGAAACAATTTCATGAAAAATTATTTATCTGTCAGTCTATATGTGCCACAGATTTATTAAAGAAGTTTGAGTTGAATGATACCAAAATAACACGTACACACATGAGCACAAACACAAAACTAACTAAAGATGAAAGTGGAACAAGTATTGTTCCTAGTTTATATAGAAGCATAATAGGTTGTTTAATGTATTTAACTATTTCTTGACCAAATATCATGTTTTATGTTTGTGCGTGTGCCCGTTATTAATCTGCTCCTAAAGAAAGTCACCTTAAAAGTGTTAAGTCTATTATTAAATATGTAAAATGGACTTTAAACTTAGGCTTATGGTACAGTAAAGACACAATTTGTACAATAATTGGTTATAATTATGCAAACTCGGCAGGTTGTTCCAACGATAGGAAAAATACCTCATATGCTAGTTACTATGCTGGGAACACCTTGGTCGATTGGGGATGCAAGAAACAAAATTGTATTTCTTTATATACTCTTGAGGCAGAATATATCACACTTGGCATTTGTTGTGTCCGATTAATGTGGACCAAACAAATGCTAAGTGATTAGGGTATTATTCAACCTCAAGCGACTTTGTTATATGATAATGAAAGTTCAATTAATATAACTAAAAATCATGTTCATAACTCTGGGACCAAACACAGATAGACACGTCATCATTTTATCAACAATTTAGTAGAATCTAAAGAACTCTTAATTGAATATGTTAAAACTGAACAATAACTTGTTGATTTTCTAACTAAATATCTTAATAATATTTGTTTTGAAAGTTTAATAAAAGCAATATGGATGGGTATGCTTGATTGATATATCTCTTATACATGAACATACATTTTTATATTTATCATGGTTATGGTATGTTATATGTGGTAGTGGGGAATGGAAGTTTAATAAATGAGAAAAGACACCTCTCATATTTAGTCATTATAGGATTAGCAATTGATAAGATCCATTTGTGAGTTCATTATTTTTTACCCTTGTCTATTTAAGCCAAAATAAGGTGATTTCCATCAATGTTAAGAGACAGTATCTTTCGAAAGAAGTTCCTTATTTAAGAATTTTGGGAAAGGAGATGTAACTTTATTGTCAAAAGATGGGAATTTAGGGGTACATGTTATGGATTGAGGGCCTAACAGATTCCGATGATCGATAATGCTAGGAAGTAGTGTATCGGGGGGGTTTCCTTGTTTGGATTTTATTTTGCGAGACACTCCGCGCATGAAACTTAGCGTAAGGTTAGTAGTAAGGAGATGTGTGGCCATTCGTTCATGATTTGGATACCTCGATCGTTATGGAAGTATGTAGTTATAACTGGAAGTTCAAGGGTAAATTACGATATAAGGCCAGTAGAGCCAGTGGTGTGGTGTGGAAGTATTGAAAAATTTGGGGTTTTTATTTCAGTGGGTTGAAGGATGCACTGAGGTTAAGGAGGATTTAGGATTTCAAATTCGGGGGTGATTGAGAATGCCCAAGTGGTATAGACACGTTACAAATGCAGGGGCAATAAAGAGTTTGGAGTACGTATGGAGCATATATGATGTTTAAACCCGTATGCATGGGTTATAAGGGGTGTAGACACCCTGGTTTGCTTATGTGTTAATCGCCGGAAGAAGGGACATAGATGGGTGAAATTATTACTTGTGAGACTAATATGACAAAATGGAAGTGGTAGAGTGGATTAAGCGTCGTGAGAAGAACGACAATCTATTGATTCTTATGCAATCATAATAACACGTCCAAAATTGGTTGAAAGGCAGTGGGAAGCCATTTAAAAAGGGAGTGTCTTTTGAGAAGGAAAATAGTTAAATATTATGGACAATTTGGAGCAGAGTTCCACCCAATCGAATGTTGAGAGTGGCTTACACGTAAATAGAGTGAGTATGTTGATAAGGTATAAGAGTCCAGATGTGCACAACGTGGTGAAAGGTGTATGAGCAGTAATTTTGGTATACGCCGAGAGGAGAAGAGGGTTAGTGAGTATCACTTAATGGGAAGAAGTATACGTTAAAGTCGGCATTGAAAGGGGTATAGTAAGTAGTAGATCGGTTGGGGTAAGATGATCAATGAGATAATTTTGTATCAAGTCGACGATTCCAGTGATGGAAGAGTCAAGTTGGAAAATTTCCTTGAGGAGATTGCCAACTTATAGATTAGTAATGTGTTCCTTCGAATATGTGGGACAGGTTGTCCAGAAGGAGAGGAATTGTTATATCCTTGGGTGATTTACACTATTAGATAGTGAACACGCCGGTAAGTAGTCCTACGCAGTATTATTCAGAACTAGGATGAGATACCTGAAACCCACCTTCAATATGGGGTATAAGGAAGTAGTGGGAATAATTTTGTTTTGAGAAAGTTGTATCACCTATAGCACGAAGAATAGGTGCAAGGTGATTGACGACTGGTGGAACTGTATGAAAGCAATTTTGGATTCATTGCGATCATTTCATTTTCAAAACGGGTATAGCTAGTAAGTGAGGTATATTATGATAATGGGGAGAAGATATTACCTAATGGTAGAGTTGAGTGAAAGCACCTGTATCTATTCATAGTGGATAAGGTGCTTATTGAGGTTTTGTGCGGATAAACCTTATCATTCTTTCTCTGGATGTTTAGAGGTGAGAGAATTATCAGAGTTTTGGATCAGTCAGGAGTTAGAGTCCGATGACTAAAATGGGATAACCACCAACTGTCGTGAGTGTTTTTCCCCTTGTGTAAAAGTCATAACGCCGGGAACAGAGATACAAAGAACGGTCAAGAGTAGTCAGATGTTCTATGGTTTCTCCCAGGATGGGAGTTTTTTTGTCTAGATAAACTCGGGAGTTAATACGTAATGAGGTGCGGACTCACAATAATATTGAGATAATGGGGACAATGATGTATAGGCTATTTTTATTCGAATGTTGGTCAGTAAGAGCGCAACGTGAGGTGCATTTATTGATGTATAACCCTATAACTGATAAAGTGTCAAGAGTGTTCAACAAGCTTGTTGTAAAGCGAGGGTTGTAGTGATTGAGCGTTACTTTGAATTTTGTTTTAAGTGTTGGAGGATACCTAATTTTTCCAGGTATGCCTTACTTTTTCGAATTTCGGGACGAAATTTCGTTATTATAGGGGAAGTATGTAATACCCTGTATTTTCATGGCTTTTAATTATGGGATTTAATAAATTAAATTGCTTGGAATTATGAGATTTATTAAATTAATTTGGGATAATTAATTGGAAATTACTCCGGATTTAAATGCTAGCGAGACGAGAGTTAGTATTTGATTATTATAATGTTGTTGAATATTACCGAGTGATTATGGTAATATGTGATTATTGTATTTATTAAAATTATCGCGAGCTGAAAACATGGCAGTTTTGGTAATTAAGTTGGGACACGCGTGTCAGTCGTGTCAGGACCCAATTTAAAGGATTTAAAAGTATTTTATTTTACATCCGTATGAGCATTTTGAGTGCGCCAACGTGCCCAAAAGGGTCGAGATAGTCAGAAAGCACTAGCCGGGGGTTTAGTTTGGGCCCCGGGGCATTTTTAAGCCTAGCCGGCAACCCGGGAGGGTATTTTAGTCTTTTTTATTTTTGGTGAATAGTGACCCACGAAAATGAGGAGATATTTATCAGCCAACACTTGATTTCCTTAGGGTTTTCACAACCATATATCACAACGTCAATTAGAGAGGAGAAGTCCAAGGGCTTCCACGGCCAAAACCACCACACACCACCATCATCGCCGGATTTATGACCGAAAAGAGAGGGGGAAACAACCAATAACGTCATCGTCGGATCATAATCTATATTTTTCCAGGCAAGTGATTTATCATGGAAAATTTATGGAATATGTTCTACATGATAAATTAGAGTTGGAGAAAAATTATGAATAATTGTGATAATATGAAATTGGGGACTAAATCATGAATTTGGGAAGGCTTGCATGTAATGGACCTTCTGAAATTATAAGGGAATGAATTATAAACTAAGAGTTAGGAAAATTCAAAATTTCATTGAGGTTTTAATGAGTTTTGAAGAGATGAGAAAAAATTAGGGTTATGGTATTTTAATGACTTTTAATTCAAGAAATCGATAATCTATGATGTTTTGATGAATCTTGAACGTTAAGACTGATGTAGTAATGTTGGTCCATGAATTATTATACTCATTTGGGGAGTTCGGGACGTTATAATATGATTTGGAGGTGTAAAAATGGATAATCCCGTAACTTCTAAGAAATTCTGGGCGAATACCTGCT
The DNA here is from genome assembly GCA_949130495.1 of Sambucus nigra. Lineage (NCBI taxonomy): Eukaryota > Viridiplantae > Streptophyta > Magnoliopsida > Dipsacales > Adoxaceae > Sambucus > Sambucus nigra. Next base: position 496,348,208 of record OX422208.1, on the reverse strand, counting down.
TGATCGATCGATCGACTCAAGAATGTTGATCGATCGACGATCGATCGACCCCTTTTGATTTTTGGCAATTATTTCCCTTTAAGGTTTAATGAAAATCCCAAAGCCTATGTTGATTCTTAGGGTGATTGGTATAATATTGTGGGACTTAAATAAGGTCAGTCGGGTCTTAGTTATTGTCGAAAAATGTTATAACTTATGGGATCGAGCGTTATAATTACGAACGGTTACCGAGTGAGGACGATGTGAGATCTTTCGATTTTGAGACTGAAAGTGGAATGAAAGATAATTTAAGGGATTATATATATTTGCTGAGATAACCTTAGGAACAAATGGGAAACCTAGTATTCACTTGGGATAGGTATAGGTACCGAATCCGTATGACGAGGCTTGTCGCGTTAAATAAATATTACGTAGAATATCCGGGACTTAAATGTTGTGGGTGAGATTTAATATATAGGGGATGAGTATGCCTATATTGAAATTGTATATATATACTACTTGTGTGAATGCCTAGTGATGGATTTCTTATGTGTATGACATACCTACCATACTTGCTATCACTGGAGGTTAGTTTTCCGAAAAGGGCCATCTTATCTTTGTGTGCCTTCGGGGGGATTTAGATTGGTACCTTAAGGACATAGGACTGTAGATGACTTATTTGTGAGTTGATAAGTCAGCTGACCGTGGGAGCGTAGGTATGTGCGTGACCCATGGGTATGTGAACTATGTTCGCCTCCAATATTTGTGATTTATATTTAAACGATTCCTGAGTGATTCGGAACTTGTGATCCTTATGTACGTGATGTACCGGGATTAGATAACATGGTATGAGGGCATCGTAGGTTCTATCCTTGTGGAGTGCCTGATTTGTATATGAGATATTATATGGGTGTATATATATATATATATATATATATACTTGAGATAGTTCTGTTGTGTTTCTTAGTAGATGTGAATAACTAAGAAAATTGAATGGGCTACGAATGTGGAAAATTAAATAAAACTTGTGATAAGAAATTTAATGAATGTGGATGTAAGTATAACTATAACTTGGTTGCGTAATATGAACAATCACCTTATATTAGTATGAGATTGCAGGGCAAGTAAGGACTAGTTAGATAGTGGTATAACTAGGAGGGGTTAAGGGTACACGTTAAGCGTGCACATTAGTTGAGAGGTGAGAAACTCATGTGAGAGTACGTGACTAACATGTTTAATATATGTGTTGTTTAATATTGTAATTTAAACACTTGCAGTTTTAAAAATATTTTCGCCTCGGGCTCTGACCCGTTTGCTTTCAAATCTATTTTTGTAAAAACATTTTAGGTGCCCAGCCACAGGGACGCCAAGCATAGGACTTCCATTCTGATGACATGCGGTAGCTGTTGTGGAAGGTTCAGGATCTTAGTATTAGACGCCTTCATAATTATTATTGTTTCATTCAGAGTCATTTGTATCAGTTAGGGCATGTCGCCCATTCTTATTTAGAGGTCGTAGTTGCAGACTTTCATTATTTCGGTTATTGGTTTATTTATTCAGACTCTTGTATTTGGACTTTGTTTACTCTGGCATTATTATTATTGGAGTGTTTACTCCAGACTCAGTTGATTTAATTTCATTGGTTATTCATATGAGATTGTTTATGCAATTGATGGTTAATGATTTAATTCTTGGTTATTTGATAACTTAATTAATAAAATTCGACATCTCTCTTTTTAAATATTAGGTGGCTAGTAATTAATTAAATGTTTTTTGACAGTGATGCTAAGACTAAACCAACTTGATATTCTGTATTAATTTAATAAAGGAGTAGCTACCCGGTATTTAATTAGACGGGGTGTCACAGGGTATACCATGCTTCTTTAGACGTGATACACGTCATAATATAATGAAAACCGTCAAGAGTGACTGCACTAGAAATTGCACTTAAGCCATGGGAGTTAAAATGAATTTATATAAAATCATCATCAGTCTAGGCGGTGATAGGTTTAAGACCTACGACATCGTCGTTAGTCATAGTGGGTGGTGTCCACCCTCTTTTGACAAATAATCCAGACTCTCTCATCAATTGACTTATGTGCTGATCTCATTCGATCTTTCCAATATGCATAGTTTGACCCATAAAAAATAGGTAGATTTTTATACAAGTTATCCATATAATCCCAAAATTAGAGATCATATAATAAATTAGTGTAATCGACTTTAATACCAATTTGAGAAAGTACGAGTTATATGGATTTACTTGTATCTTAGGTTGCTCACACAAATATTCACTTTTTTTTTATCAAATTCTATCTTTATTGAATTGAAAGTGAGCATTTAAGATTGTGTAAAAGAAAATATAAACTAAATCTTCGTACCAAAACAAAACTAGAAAAAAATAGAGGAAAAATGCTTTTCGGGAAAAAACTTTTAATTCAGCGTAGTTAAAGAGTTTGACAGACACATAATGACTTACAAACTAGTTAGAGATCCATAAGTATGATGCGTAAGTGTCTTCAATTGTTCAATAGAAAGTCTTTCAATCTAGCACCACCCATTGGAAGCCAATCTTCCCTCAGTATCCAATTATCAGCCTTTTAAATCTGCAATTCCTTTCTTCTTCAACCATAGAGCCTCAATCCCAAAGTTCAGTAGTAGAGAAAGCTCTATAAGTGCTAAGGACTTTGGATTGCATTGTGATTGGCTTAGAAACGTTATCCTAACAAATCCAAGGGGTTGGGATAAAACAAATTATAGAGTTTGATCACAAAAAAATAAATCTAAGAAGACATTTTTAAAAGTCTAATCCCGCATCTCTATTTATAGGGAAAGTTGTTGCAAAGAGATAGGGATTAAATATTTGAAAAAGATATATTTTAAAAAAACACGCGTAATCGTTCGAATGACCTAACACCTCGACGTACCCATTCTCGTTCGAAAAACCTTCGAACGGAAGATTGAAAGACATTCCAGCGCTTGCGAGCTTTAGATCTCGTTCTAACAGTTTTAAACAAAACTTCGAACGACATTCCAGAGTAGGAGAATTTTGGACTTCGTTCAAATGTAAGAATCTCATTCTAATGATTCTACCTAACTTGTTTGAACGACATATCAAACTCATTCAAACAAGTTAGAGAGTTTTGCCAAATTTCTAAAAAGACCTTTTAAAAAATATTTAGAATTTTTTTAAATGCAAACTCTTTTAAAAACAACCCCTAAAATTTTAAGGCTTTGCCAAACCACTTCATAATGCTTCTTGGATGATGTTGTGACAAATAGTCTTCATTCTTACAAATGTCACTAACTTCTTCCCTTCGAATACTTGAAAGTGGCCATGAAGGTGCAGTAGGGCATAACAGGATAAGCGAAAATAAAACTAAATGATCAATTATAATTTTTTCTCTTACAGTTTGATATTCTCCACTCAAAATTTGGTGCATCTGTGCACCTCTTTTTGTTTGGAACATTTGTCGTCCCTAAAGGATGAGTATCACTCAAAAGTATGCTTTATAGAAAATATCCATTGGCAACACATCAATTTTTTTCCTAAAGCGAGGACATGATATAATAATTGGAAATGGAATAACATGTCAAGTTGGATCCCAAGTAACATAAACACGTACTCACTTTCTATAAAATATCCATGACTAAAGATGAGGCTTCCTATTCATCCAAAACAAATTACATACATTTTGATCTCTTCACACTACATAAGTACATAGTGCAATATAGCCCATGATAAGTACTCATTTCCCCACGCTCGTGTGCACAAGGACTTATAATATATCCTCAAATATATTACCATTCAATATACCATGATAATTATTTCCTCCTAAATGTCCAAATATCTCCTCCTCACACATAGTTGTCTACCTAAGATAAACAATATCTTCACCAATGGCCTCCCCCATTCACCCTATGAGATATCATTATATCTCCAAATAATATATACCCCAACTTGAACTATATAGGATTTTTTTTCATCACACTACACGACTACGTATGAGTAATACAAAGTCCCCCTCAAGACTAGAAGACCGAAATGTGTCACCTAATATATTTCCCGCACGATGTATCCCTTAATGTATTTCTTTGTGGTACACCTCAATTACATATTAATCTGAGGAGATATCCAACTATCTCCCCTCCACCTCAAATGACACATATACCAACACCCATATAGAAATCCAAATATCTACATTGCATATTCCCTCATTTTCATCTCAAGATTTTACAACATCTCCATATGATTTTCACCCCAATATGAACTATGTCGTGTTTCATCCCATTACCTCAAGAGTACGTAGGTTCAATACCAAGTTTTCATTCAAGAGTAACAAGCCCCACACCGCACATACAAGAACGCTCATTAAACATACATCTTGAAGTGTATTTACTTTGATATTGTGAACTCATGAGTACATTGGCGCAATACCAAGTCCTAAGTCATGACCCCAAGCCCTAACACTCGAGCACACTCACTCCCACATGCACACAGATAAGTGTCACTTTTTTTTTACCTTTGTACACATATAAAAGTCACCCCATTGTACACTTGCATTTGAAAGCATCACCCTACTATACATTCGCACAATCATAAGCGACACTCTATTGTCCATGCCCCACACCGCCTAGTAAAGCGTTTGAATTTCCAGTGGAGTATAAATAGTAAGTTTTCTCGAAATGTCTATATCTTTTATATTTATCAGTAATACACTAGTATAAATAATATAAATATATAAATCATATAAATAATGAGTGGGGGTGTTTAACACCTTCCCCACTCTTAACACGGTCCCCGAACCCACACATCATAAAATATATGCTAACACAAGCTAACAAATCCTTATGATGATCACCTAAGGTCTGCCTAACCTTTTTTATTTGTTTTTGTATAAAAACACTATATACTCTAATTAAAAGACTAGCATGCTTGCTTCAGCCTATGTGAACAAACTAGAGTGGTGCAAGCCATCTGGGGGAAAAAACTATGAATGATAATTAGAGAAACTCTATCCCTAAAGAAACTTAGTGATTTCAAATCCCACATTACCACAAATTTTGATTAAGACTATACTTACTTGTTGATCAATGTTTATCAATATACACTTAAATGATCATTTTATTCAATTGTCTTCTGCTTGTATTGATTGAACCAAAGATCCCTCCGCCATGAGAGTTCCTTATTAAACTTTATAGTTTTTATTTATTTTACGATGGCATACCACATATTTTAATAATTAGGTTGATTAAGTTTACTTATTAAATCTATAAAGGTTATTTAAATAATTATATATAATCCTTATCATGAAAAAAGAAACAAAGAATAATGATAATCCAAATGGAGTACCGTTATAACCTCAATAAATATAAGTAAGGAAAAAAAGTCAATTATCATCACCAACTAAGATAAAAGAGTAACACAGTCAGAAAATGATATCCCAAAATAAATACATGCTAAACTGTATCCATTATGTCCAAAATAATATAATCCAAAATTGAGTACAAGGACTGAGTGATAAGATATACCTCACATCTCATAATAATAAATAAATATATTAGTAGGTCTGACATTTACATCGCTTAAACTGGTGGTGACTAGAATGGATGAATAGTTGCTCGAATGATAGGAAGCTAAGCGTGATGGACTGGATCGCATGGAACAATGCAATGGGCCAGGCCCACTGGAAGAATACAAAAGCTATGCAACTCAAGTAATAAAATAGATAATCATGCATATAAATAATAAGTCCACAGTTCTTAAATTAATTGTTATTCCTCTCCCTTACCGATTTTAATCTTTTATAATATGTATTTTATGAATTTATATAGTATCCTATGAGTTCCTGTTTATGTACACCCCATTCGAGTACCTCGTGAACCTTCACCGTGTCCAAACATAGTCCCTTCAATCCATAGGCCCCTAGCCCTTCTTCAAACCCTTTTACTTGTAAGGTCACTAGATGCTACCTGAGCTCCATTTGACTTCGGTCAACTCTCTTACTTGAGAGTATCTCAACATAGTTTCATAAAGCTCTGAATATCCTTTCCAACGGTTCCTACCATGTGCGAATCGAACTTACGGTTCACGTTTAGTATCCTTTTTACCCATAAACCCATAAACCAAAGATTATCATAACACATTATTTTAAGTCTCCGAATCCTCTTTCCAGCAATCCCTTACATGCACGAATCGGACTTACGATTCACATTTAGTAACCTTTTTACCCAGAAACCCTAACCAAATGTCACTAGATTCTCCTCGAACTCTCTTTGAATTCGACAACTCTCAGATCCGAGAGTGTTTTAATTCACTTTCATATATCTCTAAATCCTCTTTTCAATGGTCCCAGTCGTGCGTAAAATGGACTTACGGTCTTTATTTTACGACAATTTTTATGAAAATCCCATTTTCAGCCTACCTATAGGCACCCCTCCCCCTAGTTACAAGCAGGGGATACTTTACTTGGCTGTCAAGTCTTTCATCTATATCGATAGGCAGTCTAAGGGCCATGTCGACCGACACCCTATAGGGGTACCCTTGTCTTCCCCCCCCCCCCCCCTTAAGGGTTCCTATTTAAGAAAACCTTAACCTTATTTTTCAGGACCCTTTTCCCCGAAATTAGTGCTACAACTTTCCATTACATTACTTTCAAAAAATTGTCTTTACATTCCATTACCTCACCATTAGCACACCTTTCACTTCCACTACACCATCAATTAAAAATAGCCTACACCTTTCTTAGAAAACTAGAATTCAAGTTATTTATAAAGTCCAAATTTTGTTCATCCAACTTTATTAGCTTAGTGTCATTTCTTACATCTTATTTAGGATATTTATAAAGTAATTCTTATTTTCTCACCACTAATAACCTTTTGATTACTTATACACTCATCGACCTATTTTCATAAACTCAAAAAACCTGTCACATCTCGGGTTTTCTAGGTGTCTAAGGAATTAGGTAATTAATAAAAGACTTGAAATAAAATATAAATAAGATAATAAAGAGTGTTATTACATCATGCTAGTGGTAGTGACGAGGCACTTTACAAATTACACACATATTAGGGATATTCTTATATTACATAATGAAACTGAGAAAGGAAAAGAAAGATAAATACAACATACATCTAGTACAATGTGAAGCTAAAATATAACGCTATAATATGAAATTACATTAGCATATAAGTAGAGACATATGATACTATGACGGGTTTGTCGGAATCGTTACTGATTTTCCATGCTTAAATGATTGCTAAGGATATACGAGAGGATGCATTATAATTTATAGGGTGATGGAAATTATTGTCTTCTTTATGTCTTGGGTCCATCAGGAATTTTAAAAATATAAGCAAAACTTTTCTAGTAGATAATTCTTATTCTATACAGTTTTCAAAATAATAAGAATAAGGATTAGTAATATCAAGAGCATCATAACAATTAAGATTCAATAGTTAGTGTGAGATGACATTAAAATATAGAATAATATTTGCAAAAATAGAAATAGGAAGGCTAGAACTAGTTAACAGTTGTGGATGGTTTCTAAACAAATAACCCGTAATTATATGTTTCGAGGCTTTAGGGCAATAACCATACATATAACAACTCAATCCAAATAAATTAGAGATAATCAATCCAGATAACTAGAGATAAAGTAACCGTGCCAAGTCAGTCATAGACATTCCATATGATAGCAATAACTAGGCCCTCAATCAGTTGAGTCCTACAGGCCAAATTATACAGTCTTGGATGTAAAGAAAGATTATTCCCTGTCATAATGTATGCTATAATTGAACTGGGTAAAATTGCATCATATGAAATAATATGATTGCATAAAATCAGTATTAAAATTTGAATCAATTATACATAAACGATTGAACTACTCAAAATATTTCATCAATGAGAATATGATATACCAGGTTTATCACATGGTGACATCAATAAAAGGTGTACGCAATAGCATTTTATGAAAATAATACTGAATAAGAATGACCTAATTGTTTTTAGGGCTTTCGAAATATGTCCCGTTAGTTTAGGGAAGGGTTCCGTGAAAGTCTAGAATAAGAACAAATATTTAACTAAGGCTGGGTCTTTAAAAAAATATGACATAAACAAAATCTAAATCGCGTATAAATAATTTTTTAGGGTTTAATATATAAATAAAATTTGAATTTGTTTCTTATGCTCCCTTAGGTTTTCAAGTTTAGTGGTAATATACTTTTTTGTTCCAAAGGGTGTAAAAAAATGTAGAAAAAGTTTGGGATGGAAATTCAGAAGTTGAAAAACTTTACGGGTTTAAGTGTAAAAATAATTTAAAGTTTTAAAATTCTAGTTTTGGTGTTTCTTCGAACTGGCTTTCTGGTTGACCAAACAGTGTGTTGTAATATACGATTTTGACTAGAAATATAAAATAAAAATTTTGAATTTCTTTTTAACATTTTTTGATTGGATACGTGCCTCCGCGCACTTAGTAAATCTTATCACGCTCTGGAATTGAACCTACTCGCACGCTTGTTACATACCTCATCTTCAACCTTCAAATTTTGACTTTCGGGTTATAAACATTGACCTTCAATTAAATCCATCACATAATACCTTTTGTGATGATTCAAAATCCATTCTTCCTAATTTTTCATAAGCATTTGAAAAATATTATTTTATGAATTGAGGTGAACTATAGCCTCTTTTCCATAGATTGTAAAACTTCAAAAATTTAGTTTTGTATTCGTAGTTTTTTAGTGAAATTCGAACCATGTCAGTGATATGGTTTTGTTTCTGAGTGAATTCGGAACAAAATGGTTTTAGTTTGAGGTTTTAATTCATAGTATACACAGAGAGTTTGAACTTTGAAATATTAACCGTCGAAATAAAAAAAATCTATCTTAATATGTATAGGCATACTATAATCAAATTAAACATTATGGTTGAGTTCCTACAGGTCTGATGAGAATTATTCCCACTTCAACACTGGTTAAAAGTCAGGAGCACATAATTCACCATTGAAGCTCAAGCTTTCATGGTGTTTTCTGTAGAAAGGTGTGTATGATACAGATTCAAATAAACTCACAAATTCCAACCACAAACTTATTTAATCAGAGTCAATTTTTGAATCAATTAATTCAACCCTTAAACAAACATCTACGTGTGCGCATGTGTCAAACCAATATAAGCACAAATATACTAACTCACAGATTTTAGAAAAAAATCCCCTCAAGGAAAAACCTTTTATTTCACTATAATTTGTAAATCACAATTTACACGGATTATAATGAAATCAACAATAAGTTTACCTCAATAATCCAACATAGACGCGCAATCTAGAGTCAGCAATGGATTCTACACAGCGAACCCACATGAACCACAGTCCAATATTCAACAAAGATCCACACGTAGCGAACCTCAATGACCTTAGTCTTTCGGTGTATAGACTCACTCCACAAAGGTTGAACAATAGAAAAGTATGTTCTTGGGTTTCAAAACAATTCACCTAAACATTGGGATTTTTTGTGAATTGAAAAATAAGGGTTTAAAACCCTAAATGAAGAAGCAAAAAGTGTTCTTCCGATTTACATTGTTTGTAGAATAAAAAATGAAAAGACTTTTTAACGAAATACGCCTCATTTAACATGTATTTATATAAAACTTTAAGGTGGCATATCGCTCGACCGAATCGAATCTCATTTGAACGGTGACAGGTGTCGCTCGAATGAACTTCACGCGAGATGGCCTGTTGTTTGAACGACATAGGTTGCCGCTCGGACGAGCCTTTAAATAAATATTTTTTTCTTTTTCTTTTCCCAGAAAATGTAGCGCCTTAAAACTTCGAAAATTAATGTTGATGAAAAAATTAAAAAAACTCCGCTCCAACACTTAGAAATTTTTTGATGAAAAATATCCTAATATTCTAAGTGAAATGCTAGGGAATAAAAACACAACCTTTATTACATTCATCTCACGGAGGCCTGATTGTTGAAGAAACTTGATATTCAGATCTATCTTGTTGCATATGTGATCTTGAACATTCTTTGACGGTTTTAGCGTTATACGCCATATTAATTGATAACGGACATTTATAAACTTATGTCCTTATAAATCTCCCCCTAAGTCTATGCTGGTACAAAATAAAAAATCCAAATTATCAAAACATAAAATGTCTATACAAATGTTATACCCTCATGAACCCAAAAACGAAAAGGTACTAAACATGTAAGTCTCAAAACTTTTCTTCAAAGTCTCGAACATTAAATATTCAAGATTTTCTCATCAGGGTGTGTAACATATGATCTTTCATTAATGTACCTAAACACATAAGACAAAGAAAATACTTTGTGACGCATCAAGTTTAAAATGATATAAAAATACATCAATCATTATAATCAATTCTCCCTCCAAATGAAAAAACTCCCATAATTTGTTTTCCCCCTTTTTATTTGACCAATATAGACGTGGAAACGAATAAATAAATCAAGCATGGAGTTGTCACGATTAAACAGATACTCAAACATACTTCATAAACTATTTTTTATTTTTCAATTTTTTCATATAAAAAATGAAAATCACACCATGAATTTACACTAAGACAACCAAATCATGGACACGAAATGAATGGGTGTGAACATATTCAATAGGCAAATCAATGCAATCAAACATAACATATGTGCACGATGCATACATGTACTCCTATCGAATGAATCTCAAAATCGTCCATAGGTGTTAAAAGTGTTGAATTTAAATGACATCGACTCAATCCATCAACACATCAAAGTTAAAAGTGATTCCCACACTAATAACGTCTAAAACTATAAATGCTTTTTCAAGACACTATCACGACGTGAAAACCCGTTTTTTCATTTCTTTCCATCCAAACTGCCTCATAAATAATAACCATTTATACTTTTCTCTTGAGGTGGTGCTTTTTTGGCATATTTATCCTTTTTATTACCTTTAAATTTTTTCGAGATCTTTTAAACGGTGGCTTTCACGTCGAGTTAATTTTGAATTCTCGTAGCCCTTTACCATGATTCACTCATCATATTTTGTTGCAATTAAATTCCTAACGGTAAAAAGTTTTTACGTGCACTACTTCTGTTGTCAAGTTTTATCGCACATGGTTCATTTTAAAGGCAAAAGTGAGATGACAACACTCCAACCAATATGTGATAAACAAGTACACTAATCAAATAAATCTGTGCAAGTGTGAATTAAAGGAACCTATGAGTCAAACATGTAGGTAGTATCACTAAATAACATCTCAATGACTCCAAACATTATAAAGAACAAAAATGAAATGATGACGCGTATCAAGACACTATCAAATCGTCACATGAATATGGAATGATATTGTGACCCGATCATCCTAAATGTCCATCCATAAATGGTGAAAAACAAAATACAAAACTCTTTTTGATTTTTTCAAAAAAATTTATCAAAATAAAATCTTTTTGTATTTTTCAAAAAATTTCAATTACAAAAATCAGATACAAAATGATACATACTACCAATAGGCCAAAAAATAAATGAACATGCAAATCAACCTAGCCAACAAGTCTAGACCTCAACCGATAGGTGCGGTGGAATTTTCCAAAGGTAGTGACATTCTAGAAAAAACCTCCATCATGTCATGTGAAGTCTTGACCAAAAATAGTACCTGTTCCCTAATATGTATAAACTCTTTTGTGTAATCATTAAGAGCATCAGGTGTGGGTGCGTGTGTGTGAACACATATAGTAGCAAAACGTGACACATGACCTAACTTAAAACAAAACTCTCTAAGGTGTCCTCTTTTCTTGCAGTGTGTGCAAACATAAACATGCATATGTGCACCTCTCTCAATACATCTCATAAGCGCTGCCTAACAGGTACGGGACACCTAGGTGGGTTGGGTTGAGAGCCATGTGAATCTAACACTAAAGCAGGAACCGTCTTGTGTGCAACATGTGAAGTAGACACACTGTCATGACTTATTCCTAAACTCGGACCACTACTCGAAATGGTATTGAGAACCGTATTTCCAGCCTTCTTAGATGCGTTCTATAAAGTGACTTTAGTCTCCAGGCATGCTTAAAATCCCTCTAATTGTGACACGCTGGCTATAAGTTCACTCTTTTCCCTATTCACGACGATCAACTGCTCACTCGAACTAATCTTCAGTTTCTCGAGTTGACTCGCTGTAGCCTCAAAACATCTCAAACTCTTTAACTCTCTCTCCAAATTTCTCACCCTAAGACCTAACTCCTTGTTCAATTTCTTAGTCTTTAAGGTCTCGACATACATATCTCTAAATGCGATCTGGAGCTCACTAGCGCACTCACTCTCAGACTTGCTAGAAAGACTCAAATTATCCTCGGGTGTCTCATGTGTAAAAGTGTCCTCATCATCGTGGGACAAACAGTATGGGAAAAGGCAATAAACTTTCCTTGTGAATTTTCATCCCCGGTATCACCACCTCTTCCTCACTATCACTAAGGGTGGATATCATAACAACTTTCTTTCCCTCTCTCCTAAGTCTAGTGGGCATTGAAATGACTTACTCCCTTTTCCCTCACACTCAAAACATGTCACTTTGTCTAAATCTACCTCACCATATTTCTCTTTCTCGTCGCTTTCTTTGGCCTTATCTTTCTTTTTTTCAAAAAACTTTTTATTGGAAGAATTTTGTTTTGAAAATTGAGAAACTTTTTAAAATTCTTTGCAAACATGGCCATATCAAAATTGGACTCATCCTCAGACTCAGACTCACAAAAACTCACTTTCTTTTTCTCCTTAGAATGGGCTTTAAATTCTATCCCTTTATCCTTAGGCTTGACAGTGTTAGGAAACATGTCAATCTCATATGTCTGGAGGTCTCCAACCAACGCTTCTAATTTCAAACGATTCAAATTACCTAAGGTATTTAAAACAGTCACTTTAAGGATAAAACGTTTTGGAATCGATCTTAAAATCTTTTTAACCACTCGTGCATCGAGTATATGCTCACCAAGATTAAAACTAGTGTTGATAATGTCAGACAAACATGCATAAAAGTCGTAAAAACACTCATTCTCAAGCATGGTAATTGTTTCAAATTGAGTAGTTAAATTTTGAATTTTAGACTCTTTGACCGCATTAGTTCCTTCGTGGGTGAGTTGCAAAACATCTCATGCTTTTTTAGACATGGTGCACGTCATAATATGTCGAAACTCGTCAGGGGTGACGTGTCCAGAAATTTCACTAAGCCCACGTGAATTAAAAGTGATCCACCTAAACTTATCCTCATTCCAGTCTGACACAGGTTTTAAATTCATGACATTATTTGCGGTGACAGTGGGAGGATTCCAACCTCTTTCACAAATGACCCAAAATCTTTCATCAATTGCTTTTAAATATGATCATGCTGGCTTTCTAGTAAGCATAATTAGACCCGTCAAAAATTAGGGACTGATTATATAAGTTTTCATTTGGAAACATTGCATAAAAATATGATTTTTCAAAAAAATCAATATAAGTCAATTTTGCGAAAAATATGAATATGCGGTAAGTTAGCATAACCTGCTCTAATACCAGTTTGTAAAAAAGTGTGTGATAAAGATTCAAATAAACTCGCAAATTCCAACCACAAACTTATTTAATTAAAGTCAATTTTTGAATTAAATTAATTCATCCCTTAAACAAACATCTACGTGTGTGCGTTTGTCAAACAAATATGCTAACTCACAGATTTCAGGAAAAATCCCCTCAGGGCAAGACCTTTCTTTTCACTATAATTTGAAAATCACAATTTACACGGACTACAATAAAATCTGCAATAAGTTTACCTCAACAAACCTATATAGACGCGCAGTCTAGAGTCAGCAATGGATTCCACGCAGCGAATCCACATGAATCGCAGTCCAATCTTCACAAAGATCTACACGCAACGAACCTCAATGACCTTAGTCTTTTGGTGTAGAGATGCACTCCACAAAGGTTGAACAATAACAAAGTATGTTCTTGGGTTCCAAAACAATTCACCTAAACATTGGGATTTTTGTGAATTGAAAAACAAGGGTTTAAAGCCCTAAATGAAGGAGCTAAAAGTTTTCTACCGATTTGCACTGTTTGCAGAATGAAAAATGAAAAGACTTTTAACAAAATATTCCCCGTTTAACGTGTATTTATAGAAACTTAAAGCGACAGATCGCTCGAACGAGATCGAATCTCGCTTAAACGGTGACAAGTGTTGCTCGAACGAACTTCGCGCGAGATGGCCTATCGTTTGAACGACATAGGCTTTCGCTCGAACGAGCCTTTAAATAAATATTTTTTCCTTTTCTTTTCTTAGAAAATGCAGCACCAGAAAACTTCAAAAATTATTTTTGACGAAAAAAATTAAAAAAACTCCGCTTCAACAAGTAGAAAATTTTTAATGAAAAATATCCCAATATTCAAAGTGAAATACTAAGGAATAAAAACACAACCTTTACCAAATTCATCTTGCGAAGGCTTGATTGTTGAAGAAACTTAATATTCGAATCCGTCTTGTTGCATATGTGATCTTGAACATTCTTCGATGGTTGTAGAGGTATATGACATACTAATTGATAACGGACATTTATAAACTTATGTCCTTACATTTTCTATAAAATTGACCCTTAGCTATGTATTTCTACCTTAAATAAAGCATGTAAAATCATAAATGGATCCAAAACTACTACAAAAACTGAATAGAATCATAAGAACTGAGCTCTATGCATAAAATATAGGTATACCCGAAAATGATAAAATGTTGAGTTGGTTTTTATGCTACTGATTCAATGGTTTTCTCTACTCGAAGGTGTGCTTTTTATGGGTGATGTTAGGGAGGGTTGATTGGTCGAAAAAAGAGGCAAGTTTAGTGGAAGATATTTTTAGAGTAATTTTGTGTACACATGAAAGCATATGTTTCTTAGGTTCTCATTCGCTCTAATGGATGCTTAGAGGAGCCGATGAGGATGAAGTTAGGGGTTAGGTTTAGGTCCTTGGAAAGTTTTGGTTGAGTTTTTAGTTCATTTTCTATGTTTTTTAAACTTTGGGGGCTTTTGTGTAATTTCCAAAACTTAGATATGTTATATTGAGGGATATTTTGTAAATTGAGGTTGTTATGAAGTTAATTATGAAAAATATTTAGGGTTTATAATTCACGTAGAAAGTTTAAAAGTCAAATAAAATATTTAAGGGCCAGTTTGTAATATTTAAAACTTTATGGTTCCTTTATTATTTAGGTTTTCTAAGGTTCTTTTAGTTAATATTTAAGTTTTTTTGTTTCAAGAAATTTTTGAATAGGGTAAGGTTATCAATTACATAAAATTATGCATACATGCATGTATTGTTGAAACCTAGACGTGTTATTGTTTTGCGGATCTTACAATTCTCCCCACCCAAAAAAAATCATCCTCAAAATTACCTTTGAATAATCGGTGTATTGTTGTTTCATAACATACCTATGTTCTGAAGTAGCTTCTTCGGCTCCATGATGTTGTCGGAGAATTTAACTAAGGGAATGGTTTTAGTGCGAAGAATTCAATCTTGTGTATCCAAAATTTGAAGAGGTTTTTCTTCAAAATTGTGATTTGGTTGGCAGGAAGTGCTTCCCATGAAGTGACGTGATTTGGATCAGGAATATACTTTCAAAGTTGAGAGACATGAAAGATGTTGTGAATTTGCGATAAGGTTGGGGGTAGATTTAATCGATAAGCTACTGGTCTGATGCGTTCGACAATGGTAAATGGGCCGATATATTACAGCACAAGTTTTCCTCTTCTTTTAAATCTTATGATTCCCTTCCTGGGTGAAAGTTTTAAGAAAATTTGATCTCCTTATTTTACCTATAAGGGTTGCATATGGTGATATACATAGCTTTTCTGTCTACTTTAGGCTTCATATAACTTTTCCTTAATCATGCGTATTTTCTCGCTAGTCTGTCCATTATTTCAGGTCTAAAAATGTATTTTACTCTAATTCATTCCAACAGAGTGGAGAACGACGTGGTCTTCCATACAGTGCTTTATATGGATTGGTTTGGATTCTAGCCTAGTGCTATTATTATAAGAAAATTTGGCTAAAGCTTAATGATCGCTCTAGTTTCCTGCGAAATCTAGTGTGCAAGCGCATATCATATCTTCGAGTGTTTGAATTAAGCGTTCAAATTGTACATCTGTCTGAGAATGAAATGAAGTGCTAAGAAGAAATTTCGTACCCATGTATTTTTGTAAAGCGGGCTAAAAGTGTCCTGTAAATCGTGGGTCACAGTCAAATATGATAGATAAAGGTGCTCCGTGTAATCTAATGATTCCCTAGATATACAGCGTACTGAGTTTATGAAATAAATTGATAGTGCGCACTTTAATAAAATGTGTCGATTTAGTTAGCCGATTTATTATTACCTAAATTGAGTTGTATTCTTGAGCTATTGGGAGTAGTCCACTCACAAAGTCTATAATAATGTGATCCTATTTCCAGGCTAGAATTGGAAGAGGTTGTAATAATCCACCTGGGTGTTGTTGTTCGATTTTAACTTATTGACAGATTAGACATTTGGCAATAAAAGTTATAATGTCTTACTTCATTCTTGTACACTAATAATGCCTTTTAAGTTCATGGTACATCTTTGTGTTACCTAGATGTACGATAAACTTGGAGTGATGATCTTCTTGCAAGAGTTTTTCTTTTAACGTGGAGTTAGAATGTACACATATTCAGTTTCTGAATCGTATTCCATTCGCAAGATGATATGTCCAATCCTTATTGGTCTTTTCCATTTCAATTTTTCGACGCTGGGAATTATGGAAATCATCAATCGATTAATGATCTATTATCCTTTTCGGTAGTGATGGATAAGCTATGATGTTGCAAAGAATATTAGGGGTTTCACTTCGCAGATTGTAGTCATCAAGAGTAGTTATGGTCTGGTAAGCAACCATTCCGGCTGATCTTCCACTAAGTTTACGACTTAAGGCGTCTGCTACTACATTATCCTTGCCTGTATGGTATTTTAATCTGAACTTATAATCTTCCAGATATTAAATCCATCATCTTTGTTATAAATTCAAATATTTCTAGGTAAATATGTACTTCAAACTTTTATGATCAGAAAAGAGTTGAAATTTTTCGTACAGGTAACACCACCAAATATTTAATGCAAAGACTATAGCAGCTAATTCTAGGTAGTGAATTAGCTAATTTTGCTTGTGAATTTTTACTTATCGAGACCCATATTCTACTACTTCCCTGACTGCATGAATACATAACCTAACCCTTGTAAAGAAGCGCCCATTTATACATCGTAACTGACATTTCTAGATGGTATAGTGAGTACGGGGGTAGTATTAAGCATTCCTTCAAAGTATGAAATTCTTGGGTACATTCCTGATTCAAATCGAAGAGTACATCTTTTCGAGTTAACTTCATGAGAGGAAATGAAATGATGAAGAATCCTTCCATAAATCTATGGTAATATCCAGCTAATTCCAGGAAACTATGAACTTCTGTTACTGTAGTGGGTTGGTCATTTAATAATAATGACAGTTTTGATTGGATATACCTTAATTTCGAGTTCATTAATGACATGTCCTAGAAACTTTACTTCTTTTATCAAAAAGTTGCATTTATTTTTTTTAGCATACAATTAATGATTTTGCAATGTTTCTTGTTCTATTTGTAAATGAGTCTCTTGATCCTGCTCGTTTTACGAATATATTAAGACGTCGTCAGTGAACACAATTATGAATTGGTCTAAAAATGGTTGAAATACTCAGTGCATTAAATCCATAAATGTTGCTACAACATTAGTAAGTCCAAAAGACATTATTAAAAATTTTAAATGTCCATACCAAGTTCTAAATGTTTTTTTTGGCACGTCTTCTAATTTTACTCGTAGATCATGATACCCTGATCGTAAGTCAATTTTTGTGAATACCTTTATTCCTCGTAGTTGATAAAATAAATTGCCTAACCTTGGTAGAAGATATTTATTGTTGATGGTAACCTGATTCAATCTGCGGTAATCGATACATAATTTAAATGATCTGTTATTCTTTTTCACAAATAGAAGTGGGGCTCCCCACGATCACGTACTTGTTCGAATGAATCCTTTGGCTAGTAATTCATCTAGTTAACTTCTAAATTCTTGTTATTCCAGAGGTCCATTCTATATTGTGGTATAAAAATTGGAGAAGTTTTGGGGAAAAGGTTGATTGCAAACCCAATTTTCATAGATGGAGGAATACCGAGTAAGTCTTCGAGAAATACATATTCATAATCATCAAGAATTGAAAGAGAATATGAAGATATGTCAGGAGTATTTCCTAAACGTTTCCCTTGGAATTCACACTTCTTGGTTTGGGAATTTTTAAAAATCACCTTCCTTGAGTAATAATTGATATAGGCATGTTTCTTGTTAATGCATCTATTCTAATGATGATGTCGAATCCTACAATCCAAAACTACTAAGTCAATGACAATAATACCTACAATAAGTTTTAGTTCATAATCTTTGCAAACGTGGTATGTCCTTTGCATACCTATGTCTATCGAGTTATCTAATATAGAGTGAGTAAGATTTGCTAAAATCATAAATGTAGAACTAATAAACGAATGCGATGGTCCTGAATCAATTAGTGTATGAGTCGTAAGATTATTAAAAGAGATATTACCTTCAATAACATCAGGACTATTAAATTATGTCAGAAGAGCAGAAGTTCATCCTTGGGTTGTATTACCTGGTCCTTTGATTTTGAGATTCCTTGGGGGTAAATTATACATAGCCATTCCCTGAGGGGATGGGGGTCTACCTAAAGGCCACTGCGGTTCAGTGTTCCTTCCCGAATTCATGACAGGTTGTTGATTAAAAGTGGGTTTACAAAGCTTGGGACAATGGGGTCTAATGTGTCTGGGCGCATTACACTGAAGGCAATAAATTATGGCACCATTTTTTCAATATGGATTGGACTGTATTCTCGAACCTCATTACTTTTGAATGTAGGATGATTTCTCATTGAAATGTTCGGTGAATGATTATTGAAGTTATTTCGAGAAATTAGGGAAATATTTTGAGAAGTTTCATTTGGGGTCGCGTTCTTTTCAGTGAGATTTGATACCTCGATTATTCTTCCAAACTCGCGAATTTATAAGGAAATAAGAGAGACATTGATACTGGCTTTTAGTCCACACTCAAAATGTTTGCAATTTATGATATTTTATATTCGTGTTTATATATTCCTAGGCGTAAAGAGAAAGTTTCGTGAATCGGGCTTCGTATTGTGCCACGGTCATATTTTGCTATTGCGGTCCCATAAATTCCACAGTCAGTTAGTCCCACAAGGATTATGAAAAGTAATTTTTAAAGAGTACGTCCTCAAATTGTGGCCTTGTTAAATTATCTATATTCTTGGTACGTTTCACTAATTTCCACCAGTGATTGTCCTCACCTTCGAATAGGTAAGTGGGTAAGTTTACTCAAAGTTCTGTCAATATTCTTGTTCCATTTAGTACTTTTAATTTTTGTCAAAACCATCTCTCGACTTTGGATGCTCCAGGTTTCCTATGAAACGGGGGAGGTCGTTGGCGCAAAAATTCCTTCAAAGCACTCATCCTTCGAGTTTTGGCTGTGTCTTATGTTCATGGCATAAGCAAAGGATTTTGGTTCATCGTGAGTTCTTGAAGACATAAAGCTATATTTTCCATAACTGTGGATTGATTTGTATGTGTCATTCCTGATGGTGATGTAGTTGGTGCTGGCATCTTGACGTTGCGTGTTCTTACCATCCTATATGAATAAGTCAAGAATTAAAGCATAAAATATAACAAGAGTGAGTTTATAGAAACTTAGTTATATTATTAGACTTTTTAAACAAGTACAGTTGATCCCTAAGAACATAAAATATTAGGATTTTTGTCTATCACATTGGCTTTCAAAATTAACCTACTTGGGTTACAACAGTTATCACACCATATTAGTAGCTAACATAATACCCCATTTTTCCTTGCAACTTCCGTTCTCATGATACAGTCACACTTACTCATAAAAGTATTTATATATTATTCTTGTGTCTGGTTAAGATTTTCATTCCACTTGTGTACTAGCTGGTTTTCTTCCTCCCATTCTTCTTCAGAACCTCAAGTTTTTTATTTGAATGATGAAGTGGTAGCATCTAGATTTTAATTCCGGTCCATAGTCATCAGGAGATATTGGTGGAGTTGGACGTAGCTCATCTACCGATGCCGAGTTCCATGCCAAATGAATTTCTTGTTGGAGAAATTCTTCTTTTTTAGCAAATTGATGAGCCTGCTTCATTGTCTGTACCTCACCATTAAATCGACAAGTCAACAAGTGATGTTTGATGTTCGGGGTTAAAATTTACCACTCTCGATTGACATATCGGATTGTTTTACATAGCTTATAAGTAGCAACATATGAAATTCTGACAGGTTTGTCGGAACCGCTATTTATTTTCCATGTGTAAATGATTGCTAGGGATACATGAGAGGATGCATTATGATTTGGGGGTTCGAGGAATTTGTTTCCTTCTTTATGTCTTGGTTCCATTTAGAATTTCAAAAATATAATAAAAAATTGTCTAGCAGAAAATTCTTATTCTATACAGTTTTTAAAATAATCAGAATAAGGATTAGTAATATCAAGGGTACCATAACAATTAAGATTCAATAGTTAGTGTGAGATCGCATAAAATATAGAATGATATTTGCTACAAATAGAAACATCAAGGTTAGAACTGGTTAATATCTTAGGATGGTTTCTAAACAAATAACCCATAATTATTCGTTTAAAGGCTTTAGGGAAATATCCATACATACAACAACTCAATCCAAATAAATTTAAGATAATCAATCCAGATAATGGGACATATAGTAACCGTACTAAGTCAATCACAAACATTTCATATGGTAGAAATAACTAGCCCCTCAATCATCTGAAGCCTACAGTCCAAATAATACAATCGTTTGTATAACAAAATATCATTCACTGTTTATAGTGTATAACTACATCACACGAAATAATATGGCTGCATAAAATCAACATTAAAATCTGAATCAATTATATGTAAACGGTTGAACTTCTCAAATGAGTTCGTTAGTGAGAATATGATATACCGGGTCTATCACATGGTGATATCAACAAAAGCCGCACATGATAGCACTTTATGAAATTAATACTGAATAAGAATAACCTACTTATTTTTACGGCTTTCGAAATATGTCTCGTTAGTTTAGGGAAGGGTTTTGCGAATGTCTGGAATAAGAAAAATATTTAAGTAAGGACGGGTCTTTAAAGAAATCGTGATATATATAAACAAAATTTCAATCAGGTATAAATTATTTTGGGGGGTTTAATATATAAATAAAATTTGAATTTATTTCTAATTCTTCATTAAGTTTTCAAGTTTAGTGGTAATAGACGTTCTAATTCTTAAAGGTGTAAAAAATAAGTGGAAAAAGTTTGGGATGGAAATTCAGAAGTTGAAAAGCAGGGGTTTAAGTGTAAAAATAATTTAAAGTTTTAAAATTCAAGTTTGGGTGTTTCTTCGAATTGGGTTTTCGGTTGACCAAACAGTATGTTTTAATATACCATTTTGACTAGAAAAACAAAATAATTTTTTTAAAAAAATTTAGAATTTTCTAATTGGACATGCGCCCTCAAGCACTTAGTCAAACTTATCACGCATTGAAATTGACCCTACTCACGCACGTTTTACACACTTCATCTTTAACCTTCGAATTTTGACTTTTAGGGTTATAAACTTTGACCTTCAATTAAATCCATTACATCGTACCGTTTGTGCTGATTTAAAAGCCATTCTTCCGAATTTTTTACAAGGATTTTAAAAATATAACTTTTATGGATTGAGGTGAACTTTAGCCTCTTCTCCATAGACTGGAAAACTTCGAAAATTTGAGGTTTTAATTCATAGTATACACAGAGAATGTAAACTTTGAAATTTTAACCGTCGAAATAAAAAAATTCTATTTTAAGATACGCAACTATTCTATAATCAAATTAAACTTTATAGTTGAGTTCCTATAGGTATAATGACAATTATTCCCACTTCAAAACTGGTTCAAAGTCAGAAACACAAAATTTACCATTAAAGATCAAGTTTTCACGGTGTTTTATTAAATGTGACCCTTGGCTATGTATTTCTACGTTAAATAAAGCATGTCAAAGTTTCAATGGATCTTAAACTACCGTAGAAACTAAATAGTTACGAAAGAACTGAACTTAATGCATAAAATATAGGTATACATAAAATTGACAAAATTTTGAGCTCGTTTTTATGCTACTGATTCAACGGTTTTGTCTACTCCCGGGGTGTGCCTTTTAATAGTGATGTTAGGGAAGGCTGATTTGTAAAAAAAGAGGCAAGTTTAGGCTGGTTTAATGGAAGATATTTTTGGAGTAGTTTTGTGTACACATGAAGGCATGTGTTTCATTGGTTCCCATTGGATCTAATCGATGTTGGTGGCATTCTCATCATCTTAGCTAATGAGGATGAAGTTAGGGGTTTAGATTTAGGTTCTTGGAAAGTTTTGGCTGAGTTTTAAGTTCATTTTCTATGTTTTTACAAACTTTAGGGACTTTTGTGTAATTTTCAAACTTAGTGGAGTAATGTTAATGGTTGGTTTGTAATTTGAGGTGGTTATGAAGACAATTATGGAAAAAAAATTAGGGTTTATAACTCAGTTAGAAAGTTTAAAAGTCAAATAAAAATGTTAGGGGCTAGTTTATAATATTTAAAACTTTATGGTTACTTTCCAATTTAGGTTTTTAAAGGTTCTTTTAGTTAATATTCAAGGTTTTTTGTTTCAATAAATTTTTGAATATGGTAAGGTTGTTAATTACTTAAATTTGTGGTTACATACATGTATTGTCGAAAGCTAGACGGGTTATCATTTTGTGGATCATACAAAACCCAAAAAGAGGGTTTAACTCATAAACCCCTAATTAGAGTTTTCTTCCAATTTTTTACACCTTCACCACTTGTGCAAGCTTTATCCCAAATTAATATAGAAGATTCTAGTTTCGAATTTATGGGTTAGACCCCACCTGGATTTTTTACCTCGAACTATGTGGACTTTGATGCCGATTCTGTCTACGTAGACATCATGGGTTTATCTTGGGATTAGAGTCCTAATTTTTCTTATTTTATTCTTCTCATTTCATTTTCACTAATATTTTACATATATATATTTGCCCATTTATTTTTACTCTTTATCGGTCCCGTTGACAAGCGTACTCACTTGATTATAGTGAGTCACGATCCGGTGTATTAATAATAGTTTATATATTATTATCTACTTATTTTCCTTTTTTGCGGTCTTGTTGACATGCATACTCACTTATACACAGCGAGTCACGATCTAGTGTATTGCTCATAGTGTAGCCATTTTCATTCATTTAATGACTTTTTTTGTCTGTTCCCTTAGAGACGTGTATTCACTCTCTTACTGCGAATTATGATCCAAAGTATCACTCATATTTTGGATACTTTTTTGTTTTTCCTTTTTTAGTTATAATCCTTCGACTGAGTCGTTCCCGTCTTTTTTATGACACGGACATGAATATTTCTCCCCTCACTCACTTTTCACGTATAGATACACTTTTCACCCATACACATGATTACACATTTAAGGAGAAAGAGAACATTTATATAGCCCACGAGAGACCAAAAGGGTGGAATGGGTACCCAACAGCTTCCCATTTCGTAACTTAGTCTCCGAATTCGTGATCTATTTAGTTTTGTATGTGTTAATAGTCTTTTATGTCGTCTTTTCGTGGAAGACTACCTCTTTTGCCTGTCATGAGTGAAATATGGTGGTTACGCCAATCTTTGTAAACCTTTGACGATGACTTTTTTATGTCATAGGGAGCCCGTGAACATTGCATAAGTGATGGAAAGGGAATTTTCTTCCCTGTCCCCCATTTTTGCATTTTTTTTGGGTGAACCCGTATTCTCGATGACCACAGTGGCGATTCCACTAGGGATGTTATTTTAAAGGACTAGACTCTATTTATATGGGTTTTATTTTCATTTTATCTTTTCTCCATCTTTTAACATGTGTATATATGTTTTCACTTGTATATTCTCCTTTTTACTCTCATGCTCACATGTTATATATGCCATGCTCACATGCATATTCTTTTCTGCATCTTTTTTGTCTTCTCATCAAATGTATATACCATCTTTTCTATAACATGCCCCGTGTCACTTGTATATATGAATGCCTTATTCACTTGTATAGATCTCATGTTTCGCAATTACTTGTATATATTTTCCATGCTTTACTTCACTTATCCACAATTTTTTACATACTCCATGTCACTTATATATACCCATTCTTATTCCCACATGATCATTCACATGATTCACATATCACTTGCACATATTCCCCTATTTTCATCAGTCACACATATTACCATGTTACTACCACTTTGTACATAGATCCATTTCACTTGCATACATACACATGTTTCACACCTTGCCTAAATTGCCATGCTTTGTTCACTTGTATATACTCCACGTCTTGCGTTACTTATACATACTTACCTATACTTAGATCTTTTATCGCATGCCACTCATGTATATTCTCATGCTTTATTACATGCTTAGTAGTTCTATATATTCCTCTTAGCATACATAAAACTTTGCATAAAAATACTAATTAAGATCCATATATTTTTCACACTACATCACGTGAGCACTACATATTGAATCTATATTTTTCCCGTATTAGGGAGTCACTTCAGAATGGGTTGCTGGTTCTACGGGGCGCGATAAACCTAATCGGTATAACTCTAACCCTCCATTAGATAAATACCTTCGATGTATTTCGAATGGTTCCACCGCATTGTATTATTTGATCGAACTTATGATGGGAAGTATATAGTAGGGAACTCATTCACATACATCGAGTATATCGAATTCGGTCTCATATGTACCGTCACCATGAGGTATATCTTGAGGCAATTCACGTACACTCAAGTATATACAATGTATTTTCCACACTCACTGTTGAATGATTGACCTTATAGGATAGAGTTTTATCATAGAAGTCATGCAGAGGGAACCCTTACACTAACCTCCCATGCATAAACCTCATATATATTTATGTCCCCGGACACTTAAACCTAGTTTTTTGATTCCAAGGTGAAACTCTGTCGAAATTTCGGGTCGTCTTACTGCCCAAATTTCACGTTATTTCACCCATGTTTAAAACACGACTCTATTTATGAGTCTGGAAACAAGTCAAAACCATATCTTGAATTGCGTACCACATTATTTCATATAGTCGAATCCTATCTGGAATTTCACTTTCACCTTAAGCAGAACATAATACAAGTGAAACCTAATAATAACAACTACACAGGGGAATTTTCCTTCCTCCCTTTACAAAAATACAAAATATATTTTCTCCCTTTTTGAAAATACCAAAAATAATCTTTCCCTCTCAAGTGCGACCACGCTCTTTGGCCTAGATCTGTATTGGTTGAGATCCGGTATCAAACCACCTCAAACTGATACGCCTTCTTCAATAATTTCATCATAAACTGGACGGTCCTACCAAAGATTCCTAATGGAGAACCCTGATGAGAACACCAATGCCCAACTCTATTTGATACCCTACATACTAAGCTTACGAAAAATTAACACTTTGCAACAAGATGTTTACAAAATGTAGAGAAACGTGGGTCAATTACCGACGGTACTATAACTAGATGATGCTTTTCCATATATTGTGGGACCATAAATGTATGAATTGATATGGTATCTAGAAGAGTATCAGTAAGCTTTACATCATCCATGTGTTCCACCTAATAATGGGATACCCCCCGCGCATCTGCTGATGCCGAATCTTCCTCAACCAGGGGATAACTTTCCCATTCCCATTCATGCTAATCTCAAGGAAGAAGAACTGAACCGAGTCATGGAGGATCTTAAATCGCTCTCCAAGAAATTTGACCAGGTAAAGATCTCAGGGAACTATATGTATACACCCATATGTCCCCTTACCTGAAAGCTTGGCCACCAGAGAAATTCAAAATTCTCGATGTTGAGAATTTTTGAGGTAGCAGACCTCCCATTGTTCATCTTCACAACTATCATCATTCCATGAACCCACTTGGGTCTACGAAGGAGATAATGGCTATGATGTTCCAACATACGCTTAAAGTAAGTTCATTTATCTAGTTCTTATCGCTGGAAGAGTATCAGATTCGCATCTGGGAAGATGTAGCAAGGGAGTACATGGCCTTTTATAAATATAATGAAGAGTTGAAAACAACTTGTTGAGATTTTAAATTTCTTAAGAAGAACCTCCGAGAATCTTTCAATAATTTCATCAAGGAGTGGAGAGATAAGGCTTCCGTTGTAACCAACCATCCGTTCGTGGTAAAAAAAATCTGTATTGTAAAGAAAAACTTCTTGCCACAGATTTGAACTTCAATGGGTAGCCAATATTACCCCCATTTTAGAGCCCAATGGGAGTTTGGGGTTGGGATTAAAGAAAGTGCTAACAGTTATAAAGCTGAGTGGAGTCTGAATCAAAGAAGCCAGTTGGGCATTTTACTCCCCACAAGTATGATAAGCCTGCTACTGCTACTGTCAATAATATTTTCTCTTAGCCTGCTACCTCATGGGCACCAGAACCCCATCCTATTATGACCTAGAAATAATATACTGAGCTTTATGATTCTCTATTTAAAGTGTATAAATATCTCTTGTCCCTTAACCTCATCAAACCTTTGGACCCTCATCCACTTCCTGGCTCACTTCCAAAGTATTTCAAGCATGATGCCCATTGTGACTTTCACCTGATGTCCACGCACACGACTTATTAGTGCCATCATTTGAGCAATGTTGTCTAAGGCCTCATCAACAAAAGTGTCATCGCCCCTCCTTCAAACCCAAAACCAAACACTATCTAAAATATTTTATTGCTACACCAAGATGGCATGAACACCATTATAAAAGATGAAGATTGTAATTTTGACCTTACTACCAGAATCTGACCCGTCACTAAGGCTACTATATTCAATAACTCTCCCAAATCACCTATTTCTCTCAAAGCATTCCCGTCTTTCCTCTTACATCCCAAGAATACTCCCGATCAGTATCTCTCTATCTATCTATCTATCTATCTATCTATCTATCTATCTATCTATCTATCTATCTATCTATCTATCTATCTATCTATCTATCTATCTATCTATCTATTTCTATCTTATAACATGATCTTGCATTATTATGCAAACTCGTTAAAAAATAAGAAGTATGGAGCTTCCGACTATCTAGTAACATCTCAAAATTTTTAGGATGAAATTTCCCTCAGAAATGACCATCGAAGAAAAGAATTACGAGAAGATCAATGACATATACATGGAAGCGCGAAAGTGGGCACCTTAGTTTGACAATTAAGTTGTGCCTCTAGAAGATTCATATTTGATGATATCGTTCAAATCCTTTGAGAAGTATGTGTCGAGAAGAAAATAATATATGAAGCTCTCGATCTTCTCACGACATTGTAGCTTGAGGGACATATGGTACCTTACTCCAAGCACTTCTCCACCGCATAAGAAGACTTATGTGATGAAGCAGTTGAAGTTGTGGAATGTATCAATTTCTAATAGAACAACAACATTGTCACTATCAGATACGGAGATGATTTTGATCCTTCTAACAATTCAGACAATAGTTTTAATGATGAAAACCCTAGTACAATTTCCTCTTTCTGTGGGGTAATATATTTAAATATTTGTTATCAGATATTACTGAAGTTTCTCCTACACTAAAAATATATGATGACACTGGATTTCTATCTTTCCCAACATTCGTCAATCATATGACCCGATTGGGTAGATACTAGAAATATCCAATTCTCCCAACAACTAGTGCACCTATGAATGAAGAAAAGGGGGTTGCTAAATAAATCATAATGCTCAAAATGATAATTTAAGAAAGTAATACCCTCGAACATCTCAAGACGATTTAAGGAAACATCATCCTATGATGACACTTTATGTCTTCCCAACTTCATAAAAATGCTCTTATCAAGATGCTCACTCAACCTATGGTTCAACCCTCTACCTCATTTGAAGAGGGAATTTATATAGTGGGAACGTTTACTACCATAAGACTTTTCTCCTTCATCGATGAAGAAATCCCTAAATTTGGTCCAATTCACAACTACACCCTCAACATCTCAGTGGAAGTCCTAAGAAGACAGTCCCATGGTACTCTTTGATCATTGTTCTTCCTTGAATATTTTTTCATTGAGAACTCTCAGATGCCTAGGGTTACAAGTCAGTGACCTCACTCCTACATCTACCTCCCTGCACACATACGACGACATGCGATGGGAAGTCTTGTGTTTAATATCTCTCACACCAAGGGCTAGAATAATATGCCTTAGGATAGAATTCTAAGTCACTGACGTTTCTACTCGTTTCTACCTATTTTTGGGCTGACTATTACTCCACAGTATCAAGGGAATGGCATCTTCCCTGCATTAAAATCTGAAATGCTTTGCAGATAACTAAGTCACTCTCATTATAGGAGATGATGATAAGTCCGATGGCATTGGTACAAGAAACCCAATTTTAAATATCCAACACATCAGGAATGATATTTTCCTTTTCGGCTTCAAGATTGATCCACTTCCTCTTTCGACAGGAGTTGACTTCAAAGACAAAGTAAGTCTAGAATATAACCCACATGGCAATGCCAACGTGATCTAAATATTCAAGAACACTCATTTCATGACCGAAATGGAGTTGGGCTATAGGAAGCAAGGAATCATCAAGCCAATTGTCCAAAAAAAATCCTACCCCCCGTGTGGTCTGGGATATCATCCATCTCTAACTGAGCTTTTGGATCTTCATCAACCGTAATGAAAGAAAGTATTGGAGAGGAAATAAATCATCTACGAAAACTCTTTAAATGGTTATTTTATCAAAGAGGGTGAGGACTTTCCCTATTACTGCTTCCGTGAACCATGGTACAACATTATTGAAAAAAAACTGAAGCCAAGATTTAAGATCTTCTTTGAGGACAAATTCACTTGGACGGAGGGCCCAAAACATGAGGCAAAGCCCCTGACCGTCATGTTTACTAATTCGACCTCATCTAACATTTCAAGAATGACAATCACTAAATAATTAAAAGCACCGATAACGAGGATCATTTGGCTTTAATGCACTCAGAATGGACCTTTATATTGTCCACAATGAACCCGAGTCGTCCGACCCTTCACTGAAGATTGCTCTAGATGATAAGCGTATCCTTAAATAGTGAAGTTTTCTAGTTAACTCAACTCTGCGTCTCCAAAACCTCGATGCTTATTCTTCAGAGAATGAATCTATTTCCCTTTTTCTATTACCGATGCAAGTGTAAATGGTGCCTCCTTTGATGAGGTTCTTAATGATGTATTTCGTGAAAATGTTTATAATGAAATAAATGAAGATTTTGAGTATCTTGTTGTACCTTATATTACTTGAATTGATTCTAATCAAACAGTTGATGAAGATGATCTAATGACTGAAAAATTCTTAACTGATCTTAATAAGGGGAAAATAAAGAAACATAACCATGTTCAAACTAATGATGATGAGATTATTTTTATTAATATTAGTTCTAATAGCACTCCACTCGAGATTAGGATATGGCCAACCTTTAATGATAATTAGCGATAAAAATTCGATGAGCTTCTGAAAGAATTCATGGATGTCTTCACATGGTCTAACAGTGATATTCTTGGCATCGACCCAGCGATCGTGCAACATGATATACCTACTTATCCTGAATACAAGTTTGTCAAGAAGAAACAAAGAAAGATCCGCGTCAAATGGTCTCTCAAGGTGAAAGATAAAGTGATCAAGCAATTGAACATAGGTTTCATCCCTATAGTTGAATATCCAACTTCGCTCGCAAACATTGTCCCTGTGCCAAAATCAGGAGGGAAAGACCACCACTATGTCAAAAGACTTACTTTATAACGAATGTTTTTTCTATTTGTAATGGATTTGGTCTGTTAGAAATTTGTAATGGTTAAAAACTATTACAAATAAAATATAACTGTTGCAATACATAATGAGCATTGCAAAAGTTATTAAAAGAAAAATAAATAAATAAAAAGAGATACCCAAGTCAGGCAAGATTTTCCCCAAATTTCCAATTCGTGATTGTAAAAGCTTTCCCTCCTCTCACTTCCACTCTTGGTGACCACTTTGGGCTTTACACTTTCCCATCTCATCTAGTCTCCGTCAACAAAGCAATTACATGTCACCATCCATTCCACCCTCTAGTACTCTCTCTCTCTCTCTCTCTCTCTCTCTCTCTCTCTCTCTCTCTCTCTCTCTCTCTCTCTCTCTCTCTCTCTCCGTGGTTACATTTTATCATTTAGGAACTAAAGACTTCTTTGAATATCACCTATTTTTGTAGTGGAGAGTATTTAATTTTGCTTCATGTGAAATTCAAATTTACCCAAATGTTGAAATAGGCCAAAACCCGTAATTTCCCCCTCATTTTTTAGTTCAAAAAGTACGGATTTTTTGCAACGATTTACCTTTGTATCTAAATTTCTCATTTCGTTCTCAAATCTAAAGACATATTATGAACTTTCTTAATTACCTGCTTTTGTTAAATTATACTTAGTTTTGGTTAGGTTGTTTTTTATTTTTAATTATTCCTTTAGTGTAACTTTGATTGATTAACTGCTATTTTTCTTAATTGTATTGTTATTATTCAAGGGTCCTTATTTTTTCTTAGTTAATTGTTATTCTGTAACTTGAAAGGGGCACTGTTTGGTATAATTTAGCAAACTTATTAGGGGACTTGCGTTGCTATTTTAATGTATGATGGTTTGTGTTCACTTCCTCTCCCCGACCACTTCCTCTCCACCGACCACTTACAAAAACCATTTGAAGTACGATAACTTCCTTTGCTATCGGTCACAGCCCAAGGTACTTTGGGTTAACGTTTACCAGTTACAGCCAAACGTAGACTATAAGATATATCTCAAAATTGAAGAAAACCAGTTGGGTAATTAATATGTTTGTTTTGCTGAAAAAATTCATTTGTAAGTTCCCTTTATTACCTATATATCAATAATGTTTTTGTAATACCCCGTATTTTTACGACTTTCAAAATTTGGGGATTTATTAAATTTAAATTGAGATATTAATTTAATATTAATCCAAAAATTTACTTTAATTATTTACTAGCGTGACGAGAGTTAGTAATTATTGGGAATTTGTCGAATATTACTAAATGAGTAAAGTAATATATATTGATTTTATAAAAATTGTCACGAGTGAATAAAATAGGAATTATGGAAATTTAAGTCGGGACGCGCCCGTCGTCGTGTCAGGACTAAATTATTATTATTAAAAGTGAATGAATTATAATTCACTCGTATGATCTTTTCGAGTGCGCCAATGTGTCCGGAAGGGTCGATATAGTCAAAATAATGTACCCGGGGGTTTAGTTTGGGTCTCGGGGCGTTTTAGGCCTAATTGGCATCCCGAGAGGGTATTACGGATATTTTGTATTTTTGGGCAATTAAACCCACGAATTTCCCAAGGTTATATCAACCTTTAGGAGTTGTCCTCTATGGTTAGCAAGAGAAAAATCAAAGAATGACCATTAGAGGGGAGGTGGGAAAGCTTCCCAAGCAATTCAAGGCCGAAAACTCAACCTTTGCACCGCCACCACCACCGAGTCGTAGATCGCGAGATGGGGAACGCAACCGTACCACTTTCTTCCACAAATCAGAAACTCAATTCCCCAGCAAGTATTTATCTTGCTTATCACTTAGTTAATGTCTCACCATGTTAGATTAGGATGGTTGAACCTACGTTTCATGGAAGAATTTAATGATTTAGAGAACCCAATCACATGTTATAGAGAAAATAAATAAATTCTGGAATATAAATCATATGTAGAGGATTACCCACGAAATTGGAATAATTTAGAAGTGATAAATCTGGAAAAAGAATTAGAACAATGGAAATTTAGTGAAAAACTAGGGTTCTTGATAATTAAGACAAATTGGCCCTTTAATACAACCCCGTTGATGAATTTATACATGTTGCACGTAGGGAATCATGCCTATATGTATAAATAACTAGTAGTAATGTTATTTCGGAGTTTGAGAATCGATAATGATGTTTTGGAAAAATTTGGAAGATGAAACCCGTAGGTTAAATTGCAGTTTTTGGGCCAGAACTGCTTGATCGATCGATCGACCCAAGAACATCGATCGATCGATGATCGATCAATCGACTCCCTTACATCGATCGATCAACCCCTCCTGGAAAACTGCATATTTTTCTTCTGTTAGTTAAATCCGATTAAAATGCGTAGTAACCCTTGATTATTATTGTGGGAGCATAATGGGATATAAATATGACCAGTAGGGGCAAGGTAAACTCCATTGAGTAAGAATTTAATGTAAGATAAAATTAAGGGTTAACGGGGAGTTATTCACACATATGAAATTATGCGTACGTTTGATAAAAGGTCGAGACTTGTAAGGAAGTGAGATTAGAAATTAAGTGAGAGTGCCTACTGAAAATATACTTAGAGAGTTAGAATACTTCGAGAGATGAGAAGTAGGTGTGGAGTAACTTATATATATGAGAATAAAAGTGACAAATTCATTATGCGAGATAATCAAGTAAAAATGTGCTAAGAGCGGATAATTATAATTATGGGTTGTGGGTGCACCTAATTTAGAAATGTGAATATTTATGTATATGACTGTGTAACTGTGTATATTATATATCTGTGTAAAAATCATACCCGGGCTACTTGCTATCACGGGGGTTTCCGCGCCGGGATAGTCTTATCTCGATTGGACCTTTATGGGGGATATTGACTCGTACCCTAGAAGATATATTCCTCGATATAGGCTATCCAAAAATGATAGTCAGATGTTTTAAGAGGCGTGAGGGTATTTGCTGACCTCTTAGGACCTGGAACTATGCTTCGCCTCCAGTTGTTTGTGTATTGTGTTAATATAGTTCGAGAGTGATTCCGAACTAGTATTTCCCATAGTTTGTGTGATACGGGGAGTTGATAGTAGGGTATGCCAGCACCATAGATTTTATGTGGGGTGCCGTTAGTATATCTATTATATGTGTGACTAATATATATACGTATATCTATATGGGAACTTTATACTGTGCGTATAAGTAGATAAGTAATGAATAAATGCTTCAATTTTATAATAAGCGTTCGGGAACTGTATAATGGAAATGAGTTGTTCTTAATAACGTAGAAATCTCGAAGAGAATGATTTCCTAAAGTAAATATCATAACCTAGCTTGTCACCTGATAAAACCTTATGGAATAAGTTAGATAAACTTATGAGATTTATTAGTACGGTAGGCGTGCACACTAGAATGAGGGGTGAGATTTCTCAAGAGAGAGTCGCATACTAACATGGTTATTGCATTAGCCGGTACACATTTTAAATACTTGCTAAACTAATTTTAAACTGTTTTACACTCGGGCTCTGACCCGTTTCCTGTTATTTCTTCTCTCTTGTATATATATGTATATTATACAGGTGCCCAGCCACAGGTGCATCATGCTTAGGTTCTTTGGACTGGACGTGCTGCAGCTTATGTGGGAGTTGCAGGACATTTGCGTAAACGACCTCGTTATTGATTCCACTCTTATTTCAGTTCTAATTTGTTGGGCATGTGTCGCCCGTTTGCTTATTCCGTTAGATTTGTCAGAGATTATGTTCATTTATCTTTAGTATTATTTTTTACTCTTTGGGATTTAGTTACTGTCAGGATGGTTTTATTGATAGTTTAAACTGGTTTGGTTTATCTGGATGAATCTAATTCTTGTGTGTTATTATCCATCTTTAGTACATCGGAGTTATTAAATTGCTGGTTATTTAAAAAGGTATTTATATTCGGATTTAATAAAATGGAAATAAGGGTTCAAAATTGTTTTCACACTTAGCTTAATTATTTAGGGTGTTTAATTTGGAAATTTTATTTTGCGACAGTGATGCTAAGAATGAACCAACCGTTCACCTTGATTTTAATTTAATAAAGGACTGATCACCCGGTATTTAATTATGTGGGGTGTTATAGGTGGTATCAGAGCATCAGGTTCTAGTGTCCTTTAGGATCTGTACGGCTTATTTCGTTTCCAGCTTAGCGTCTTTGATTTAGAGCCCTAATATTAGGAATGTTTGATTCATCTTTATGCGTTGGGAATTTGTGCTTCTGCGATTTGTTTATGTGAATGGTGATCGTCAAGAAGAACAAGCTAATGCCGTTAGGGGAGTCAATGAGCAAGGTCAGTTCACACCTCAAGTGTTTTTAGAGAGACTATCAACCGCCGAGTTAGCATGTATTGTGGCACAGGAAGTTACCACTGCGATCTTACAGTATCAAGAACGCATCATACAGCTTATATGGGCAAAAGATCTAGAAAGTATAGTCAATCTGTCATGACTAGATATAATAAGTGTGTGAAGACACAAAAATTACAACAACAAGCTCCTCAAGATCGTAAAAGCCACGAAGGTAATAAATTGTGCAGGGAAACCCAAATCGTCAGGGCCAACGAAGCCGGGGTCAGAGTGAAGTCACAAAGAGGTGTTTTAAATGTGGAATGGACGGTCATGGACGTCAAACTTGTCCAGATCAGACTGGAGAGGAACTCCAACCGAACCAGTGAGAACTTTCAAGACTCTGCTATAAGTGTGTACAAACGGGTCACAAGTTGAGGGTCTGTCCTTAACCAGATGTCATTTTTCATCAAGATGCTCAACCAGGCTAAGAAGGCCAAGGAAAAAGTGGAATTATACAACTGGACCAAAACCAAAAAAGTCGTGAAATGAAACAGTTTAGAGGTAGATGCTTCAATTGCGGAAGGATGGATCACCGAAGGCAGAATTGCCTAGATAAGAGTAAGATACCCCAACAGTAGGGGCAAAAATAGCACGAATGTGTGTACGACGTCCAGCATACTGAAATCCAGCAGCCATCCTCGGCTATTGATGGTATGTTCCTTCCTTCTAGTACTATGGGACACATTTTATTCAATAGTAGGGCATCATACTGTTTCATAGATACTCACTTTGCACAGACCTTAGGATTTTTAGACACTACTGAGAGTACGGTGTCATGCGTAGACTCATCATTAGGAAAGGGTCATTAATTTTCTTTATACTCTGGGGTGTAGGTATATAGTTTGGTAGTTTGGTTTTACCTACAATCATACTAGTTTAGTCATACGTTAGCACGACGTCATTATTGGCATGGATTGGCTCGCTACATACAGAGCCATGATAAATTGATTCGGTAGGAGTATTATCTTTGCCATTTCGGGGCAGGAGATGTTTTGGTGGCGATGCCTTTCCTAGAAGGGGAACCTTCCACCTACTTGTATTACATAAAGGAGGATACCTCTAAGGAGATTATGACTCTCCTAGATTCAATTCCAGTCGTTCGCGAGTTTTCAAATGTATTTCAGGAGATAATTAGGTTATGTGTTGAGGTATTTTGTGGAGAGTAAAACCACAGGAGTTAAAATTTTCCGAAGTGAGAATAAAGGGCAGGGGCATGGTGCTTACAAGGGAAATGGTTAATATAATTTCCGATTTGGTTTAGATACATGCATTATGTCCGGAAGATGATTAAGTAGCCAAGGCGATTGGCAAAGTAGAAGTATGAGTTTTATCCTCGGAGGATGAAGCGTGTATTATGTGACAGAGCAAGCCATTATATTTTTGTTTATTGCTAGATTCGCATGTGAGAAAAATTTAGTGCTTATATTTATAGCGTTATTATTATGTATATGTTCCCTTGGTAAAGTGGGATTATCTTTAGCGTTCTCCGCGGAGGACAAATGGGTGAACTATAAGTGATTCATATTCTTTACTGAGAATTCTCGTATTAGTGATGTGATATGCGAGTACGATATTATACTAATTATGATTTATAAAAATGGTTAAAACAACAGTGGGCAGTAATTTCAAGGCTATCAAAGTGGTTGCCATAGGGCAGCATGGTTTGTTCTGGCAAGGCCTCACCTGCAAGAAGGCCGGACTCGCACTTATATTATCTATTTTAGAGATTTCAGAGGGAATAGTGGCCTTGAGATATTCGATCCCCGTGTGTGTAGGGACTTTGTTGTTATGATTTAGTATGTTCTGGGTTTACCATTGAGAGAAAAGATTTAACTCAATATTATGTTTAGCGCTTAGGACTTGGTGATAGGAAGAAAACATTGATATACCTATCCTTTAGAGATGTGGGAGTTGAGATTTACACCCATATGATTGGGAACGGGATTTTAAGAATCCCGATTGTACGAATTCAAGGTTTTTAGAATATGATTTCCACCAATACTGAACGATTGTACAATTAGCGAAATGTTCTTTGTTAAGTGTAATTACGGGAGGAGATGTAACCTTTTCTATCAAGAGACGGAATAACGGTGTACATGTTATGGATGGAGGGCCTAACGGATTTCGATAATCGACAATGCTAGGTAGTAGTGTATCGGGGGAGTTCTTTATTTGGATTTCTCTTTGCGAGACATCCCACGCATGAAACTTAGCGTAAGGTTGGAGGTGGGAAGATGTTTGGTCATTAGTGTATGAGTTTGGTACCTCGGTCGTAGTTGGAACAGGTAATTATATCTATAAGTTGGAAGTTGAATTATGATTAAAGAAGAGCCGGTGGTGTGGTAAGGAGGCATTGAAAGTTTTGTTTTATCACCACGAGTTAAGGGGTGGAACGATGATAAGGAGGATTTAAAATTTCGATTTCTAGGGTGATTGAGAGTACCCAAGTGTGGTAATCACGTTGTGATCACAAGGAAAATAAAGAATTGGGTGTTATGTGTGAAGCGTATGTGATGCTTACGCTAGTATACACGGTTTATAGGGTGTGAGGGCATCTTGGTTAGCTGATGTCAAAATCGTCCAAGTTGAAGGGGCGTGGAAATAGACATGTGGAATAAATATTTGAGGGATGGACATAACGAAATGGAAGTGGTAGAGGCATTTTCATAAACTCTAAAAGCAATAGACCCCTTTTATTTTCATCTCCTTCCACCCAAAAAACCCTAGCCCCATTTAGAAGAAGATTCAACTCATAATTTGGAGGCTTAATGTGACACCCCACCTAATTAATCCCGAGTGATCAGCCCTAAATTAAATTAGAACATGTTTCTCAGTTGGTTCATTCTTAGCATCACTATCGCCTTTTTAATTACTAACCACCTAAGTGAGAAATTAGACTGGTGCCAAGTTTTATCTTCCATTAAATTAATGAAATACTCATGAGGAAACAAAAATAATTTAAATAATCACAATTAACTGAAATCAACCATTCACATCTAAATAAACTGACCGAATAAACCATCGGCTCAAATCCAACAAAAGTATAGACAGATATAGATAAATCTCAACAAGTCTGACATAAGCTAAATAAAGCTGCGAGTAATATGCTCGAGTAACTAATAGGAACTTTCTATACTAGAAATGAAAAGGAATGAAGAGTCTATTAAACTCCCGCAACATCCACATATGCTGCAGCAACGGATCCCTGGAATGAGTCAAGTCTGGCGTCCCTGTGGCTGGACACCTAAAAGGTTTTTAAAAATATTTATAGGAAGGGTTAGAACCCAAAACATTTGGAAAATATTTAGCAAATAATTAACTTGCAGTAATAAATATGTATGCATGCTCTTCATATTTTAGTTAGTGTCGCACTCCCTTGAGGACATCATCACCCCTCCTCGAATGTGCACCACTAACTCCTTAATTAATTTCCCTAGTTATTTATCCCATAACTAGATAACCGATATAACCCCTTGCAACCACCATACTCTAACCGAGTATGCAATAATTATGATTTCTAAGTTATTATCAATATTAACTTAATTAATCATTCCCTTTTTTAAATTCATATAACTTTCACACCCGTTATACATATAATACAATTCGCGGCCTATATTAATTTACCCATATATAATTATTTATCTCATTATATACGTATAGTCATGTACAAATAAATGCTACAGCAAGTTAACCACTTGTCTTGTGGTTTCATAAGGTCTGATCCGGAGTTGTGATTCTCAAGGTTGATGATGAAATCCCCTTTGGTTCTTTCCTTTGTCTCCCAAATTGGTTCCCAGTGCTTTTAACTTCTCCTTAGGGTATCCTCTCCCACTATAGGTTTTCCACAATGAAATCAGTCGTTCACCTTTTCCCTTTAATTAAGTAATTAGGCTTAATCCCGTTTTTAGCCTAATGGGCCAAGCCCAAGTGACCCAAATACCCCCGTGTGGGCCCGACTATGTCTAAAAACACCCCGAGACCCATTTATTACCCATAGGTACTCTATTCCGACTATCTTTGCCCTTTCGGACTCAACCGTGCAATCAGAATTGGCATCCATATAAGTTTATAAAATTTCTTATCTCCCACCTAACTTAGTTTGGAACCGACTCCCGGTTGAGATAAGTAAACTCCACGTCATTAATATTCTTAAGACGTCAATTAAATATTAATATTTACTTAGTAAATTAATTTCCCATAAATATTAACCAATTATTCACCCGATTAATATTTATATGAAAAAATTCCATAATTAATTCCATTAAATTACGACACACTAGTAATTTAAATTTTTTCCCAATTAATTAACTACTAAATGAATAAAATTACGAGGTGTTACACTTAATTGGTGTTTTCTCAAGTTGATGCAAGAACAAATCTTTCTTCACTTTTTGAGAGGATTTCAACAGTCTAATCAGTTTTCTCAAGCAATATTCAGCAGGCATGGATATCTCTATTCTCTCTCTTTAGTATCATGCGTTAATACATTGCCTAAATATTGATTCACATGTTTTTTCTTAAAAGAAATTAGCAACCTTAATTAGGGAAAGTGAAAATTCATTTGGGATTGTTTTTCTTACAAATCTTAATCTGAATTAATACTTATAGCCCTTATGTGCCTAGGATAGAGGTTGGGTTTTGGATGATGTGGGTATAGGTTCGCATGTAGAAATCGTAATAATTCGGTTTAAGGGAAAGCTAGATTCGTACAATCACATAAATTATTTATGAGGATTTAAAATGGGTTATTGTTATGTGCTTCATAAATTCGCATGATGCTAAGATTATATTTTTAGAATGAAATTATTGCGTTAATCACGATGGCAGATATAACGAATTTGATTATAGTAAATTGTAATCGCATGAAATTGGATAATTGGTGAATAAAATAAATTGTGACGATGGATTGAATAAAATAAAATGTGACGATAGTTTGAATAAAATAAAGCGTGACGATGGATTGTATAAAATAAATTGTGACGATGGATGGGATATATTAAATTGAGATCAATTGTGATTGTATAAAATTGATTAATTGTTAATAAATTGGATTTATACGATGTATCGTTTCGATTTTAATTATCATTGCGGGGATGACATGATTTTTGGGTAGATACTCTCACCTATGTTTTAAAAATACTTGCTAGGTGTGGGACTAGTGGGTATGCCTTGTCGCGGTTAACACCTTCTAGGTACATGACTAGTTAGTGTAGATTTCTATGGATGGGATATTCCGGGGTGGGGCTGATTTTTTTTGGCCTCGTTCCGTTAATTTAGGTAACATAAGTGCAATACTGCGAGGAGATTATTTATAGAAATTCATCCTACATAATAGGATATGACATGTCTACATTTTGGAGACCTCTACTTTGGGACTAGGGGTAGGTGTGCAGATTTAGGCTCTAAAATAGGGTGGGGCTTAAATAAAAAATAATGAAATAATGAGAGATTGAGAATTAATACCTAAGATAATAAACGAGTATTAAAATATTTTTGCGGCACGAGTATGTGTAGGGCTCACAGTTAAACGGGTCGACTAGCTATAGCAATGTGAGTGTGTGTGGTGTCACGAGTATGTGCGGGCTGATGGGCTATAGTAACATGTCGTGCGTGGAACCTCACAAGTGTGTGCAGAGTTGACAGTAAACCGAGCTGACTGACCATAGTGAGGGGAATGGGTATGGTGTACTCCTTTAAGCGGGAGCCCCACAATTAAAATGATGCAAAACTCTATTAATGATGGATAAGAATAATAATCGGATTAATTGAAATAATTTAGACGGATAGCTTTTGTTAAAATTAAATAGCTGGACATGGACTTTGGGGGTGACTTAGATGTGGATAGACAATATTTTATTTTACTCGCTGGATAATATATCTCGTTTAATTTAAAATTTTCCATTGTGATATTTATTATGTATGATGCTACTGTCTGGGTCCATGGATCATGTTTGGGGAGAGTAGTTGGTATTCATGCGGTGGGCGCTGACCAATTGCGTTGACCAATTTCAAGTTTAGCGCTGGAGTAGCTGCACATGATTATTTGGAGATTTTTGGAGGTGCAATTGGATACTATTTTAGATACTGAGTAGTTAGATTATTTT
Source organism: Sambucus nigra (assembly GCA_949130495.1). Classification (NCBI taxonomy): domain Eukaryota; kingdom Viridiplantae; phylum Streptophyta; class Magnoliopsida; order Dipsacales; family Adoxaceae; genus Sambucus; species Sambucus nigra. The sequence goes on along the minus strand of OX422208.1, from coordinate 496,307,738 downwards.
CCTTTTCGTCACATTTTATTACGAGACATTATTATGGATTTGGTGGGCCTCTCGGTTCCATAGTTATTTACAGTTTATTCAGATATTTTCAGTCGGATTATGATTTGAGATTCATTTATTTGGAGATAGGATTGTTTTAGAGATTAGCATGGTGATGAATTTTATTATTGCATGGATGGTTATTATTATTGGATTTAATTATTATCTTGTGGAATGAATTTTATAAGTCTCATAAATGTCACATGCTAAGAATGATATTTAATTTAGTGACGCCCAACATACTTTAGCGGGGGCAACTGGCGAGCGATCTTGTCAGATTAGGCAGGGTGTTACAAGAAATTGACTAATATAGTCAGATTATCAAATTTAAAATGTGCGCTGTGGGGCGAAAACTGAAAATAACAATCTAGTGACCTAAAATTGCGTACAAACACATCAAGCGATACTAAAGTAACATGCATAAACTAGCCGCGTCACCATCGGATTCTTAGTGCCCAAATTGACTAGTACACACATGCAATGAAGTTTTAAATTGGAGGGTTGGGTGTAGTGGGAGAAAATATAAAATAATGGCCTAGAAGACTAAAATATGTACAAACACATTAAGCGATAGCAAATTAACTTGTGTAAACTAACAACGTCCTCATTGGACTCTCCGTTTGCCAAATTGAATATTATACGTTTCCTTTTAAGTCTAAAATAGGCGTTGAGGAGCGAAAACTGAAAACAACAACCTTGCGACCTAAAAATAGGTACAAACATATCAATCTATAGAAAAATAACTTATCCAAAATAACCGCGTCCTCATCGGACTCTCAATTGGCCAAATTTACTAGTATACGCATGATATGAAGTTTTAAATGGGGGTTCGGGGGGCAAAAGCTAAAAAAAATCCCAATATCCTAAATTAGGTACAAACACATCAAGAGATACCAAAGTAACTTGTCTAAAGTAGTCGTTTCCTCATCGAACTCTCAATTGTCCAAATTGACTAGTATACGCACGTTATGAAGTTTTAAATGGGGGTCCAGGGGAGAAAATTTAAAATAATAATTTAGTGGCCTAAAAATAGGTACAAACACATCAAGCAATTTTAAAGTAACTAGTTTAAACTAATAGTGTCCTCATAGGATTCTCAATTTGCCAAAATGATTAGTTCACGCTTCTCTTTGGGGTTAAAAATGGGCATCAGGAGGCAAAAACTGAAAAATAACAACCTATTGGCTTAGAAATACTCATTTTTTTACATTGATTACTCCCCAATAAAATTACATTTGGGCGGGTGGCACGAAAATGTACTAGTATTTTATGTTATTTAGTCATTTATGGTTACACATTTGCTAAGATTGAGTTTGTTCAATAGGTTCTTATTGGTAAATATGAAGATTACTTTTGGGAGAATGAAGTATACTTTTGCAAGGAATATCATGAAGATTACTTTTGCGAGAATAATATGTTTAGAACTTTAAACTTCTTTGACTTTGTTTCGAGTACTATTATGCTTACAAGCGAGATGGTTTATATTGTACTACATTTTGTTTTTACAATTTTAATGGTTATGAATAAAGTATAGTTTTCGATCAATTTAATGTCACCGAAATGTGGTCTCATTGATTTTTGAGACCACATGCCAAAAAATGACAATGCATGACACTTAAAAATAGGTACAAACATGTCATTTTTTAGCATGGGTTTTTTCTAGTGTATTTATATATATTTGTTTAATAAGAAATCAATATTTTTAAAAAATATATATTAATATTGCTAATGGACTTTAAGCGTTACAAATAAAAACACCCGTTACAAATATATGACATTCCTAACTTGCTACAATATATTTTGTAATGAATTTTATCCATTACAAATACAGAATTTGTAACGGGTAAAAATAATTACAATTAAGTAATTGCATTACAAATACATGGGACGTGGACCAATCCCGAATCTGTTACAAAATAAATTGTCAGCTAAAAGATAAAGTAGCTATAATTTTTAAATCGATTAATAATACATACAGACAAATTTAATATTCTATATTTATTTGCGTTTCTAGGGGTCTTGTTGACATGCGTACTCACTTATCCATAGTGAGTTATGATCCGATGTATCGCTCACAATGTAGCCATTTTTATTCATTTTACTCGACTTTTTTAGTTGTTCTGTCAGACACGCATATTCATTCTCTCATAGTGAATAATGATTCGGTGTATCGCTCATATTTTGTCTATATTTCCTTTTTCTTTTAGCTATACTCCTTCGAATGGTTCACTCTCATTTATTCTATGATGCGGACACGAATATTTTGCTTCTCTCTCACTTTTCGCATATATATACACTTTTCACCCAAAAAAATAATTACACATTTTAGAGAAGGAGAACATTTTTATAGCCCATGAGAGACCGGAAGGGCAGAATGGGTGCCTAACACCTTCCCATTTCGTAACTTAGTCCATGAATCCGTGATCTATTTGGTTTCGTATCCGTTAGTACTCTTTTATGTCGTCTCTTTGGGGATGCTAACAATTTTTCTTGTTTGGAGTAAAATAAGGTGGCGGCTCCAATATTTACAAACCCTTGACGATGGCTACTTTATTGTCCAAGGGAATTTTCCTCCTTATCCATCTTTTTTGCATTTTTTAGCGACGAACTCGTATTCAGAATCGACTACACCGTTGATGAAGAATTGACTAGGGTACACAATACCCACAATACTATAATCCTTATTTACCCTTAAATAATTGTATATCATAAATATATCAATACATAAAACCAGGACTAGCCACCATTAACTATGGGATCACTAGTGCACCAAATAACCAGTAACTAGCCCCAATTTATTACGGGGTCACTAGCACGTAAGTCTCATATTTCATAGCTGGCATGGACAAATCAAACTGGCACACTCCTCTTATTCATCTATAATAACCTACACACTATCTGCCCACATCCATAATATAGTAGCCCGCACACCCATTTTCCTTCCTCCATAATAAAATAACTGTCACACCCTTCTGCCCGCCTCAATAATGTCAGAAAATTAATATAGCATAACCATAATTCTAACCCGAGTTAGGCAACATAATTAAGTATCCATACACGACCCATTTTATCGTATTAGACTAGGTGTCAGATTCCATCTTTTTAGCTTTACATCTTCCCAGTATATTTAAGGGTAATATCAAATGTAATCATAACCAGAGGCTAAGTCCAAAGTCTAACTTTGTACTTTAACATTTTTCTTGCTATGTTTAACAGGGGAAGGTGTCCACCATATATAAATTCCTTAAAATTCCCAAATACCATAAAAATCATTTAGTTTCCTTAATTGTTTATAACTCATAATGAGAAAGCGTGCTAATAGGGAGATATACAGATTTTTAATTTCTTCAAATTAATTTTTAAACTTAAAAATTACCCAAAATTACACTTTGCACCAATTTTAAACAGATTGACGTGTAAAAATAGATTAACCAATTTTATCTTTATCCTGAAGCATGCATCTAGGTAATAGTAGGATAAAATAGATCAATCAACACAACATGTCGATGTACGAGAAAAACCCATAACGAGAAAAACCTTGAACGACCCAACCATGTAAATTCACTTTGTATGGAATTACAAGGACACAACAGTAGACTTAGAACACAGACTCGATGTTCTCGCAAGCCTTAATGCTCTTTGTTCCTCAACCTATGCACAGTGACACGTAGGAGTCCATCAGTGCAAATTCCATAGCATGTGAGTCTAGACAATCCTTTGTATCTAGTGATAGATCTCAACAACCATCTACGGATTCAGAACACGAACGCACCATTTTTTCACCATAACCCAACAAACACGGAGTCCACCGTGTACATATAACAAATCGTATGGATTCCACTGCACAAAACAGATTCTCAATAAAGATGAAAATAATAACTCTTCTTCGCTTGCAAAAATTGGAGATTCAAACTAACATAAAGATTTAATCTTGGATCTTAAAATGTTTGGGTGAAACTTGGTTTGGAGGCCTTTGGATTCTGATTAAAAATTGATTTTCACCAAAATTCTTAACATAAAAAGTTCCCAGCACACCTATTCATAGAAATCATGAATTTTTAGGGGATAGAATCTCGTTCGAATGGAAATAGGAGTTCGTTCGAATGAAAAAACATATCTTGTTCGAATCAAAACCAAACTCCTTCAAAGGAAAAATTCAAATCGTTCTAACCAACTTCTAACGAGCTTCAAACAGTATTTATTCTACTAATAGCGAAATCTCATTCGATGTTCGTTTGGAGGTTATTTGAATGAACAACCACATCTCATTCGAAAGAATACTATAAATTTGTTCGAACAACTTGTTTAAAAGCAAAATTTTTCTTATAAAAATTCCTTTACAAATAAATAGCCTCAAACATGAGAATTCTAGTGATTCAATGGATTTATTTTACAATGAATTTCCACACACAAATCCTATATTTACCAAATTTTATCTTTGATTCAATTAGGTGTGCATGTGAGATGTAGTCCAATTTTCAATTATCAACCAAGCATGCACAAAATTAAACAAAGATGAGGAAAATTCCCTAAAAGGGCAAAACCATATATTCAGCACCATTAAATGTCTTGAACGACAATTGACTTACAAAACTAAGACAATATAAGTGAGATGCATAGAGACTTCAAAAAATTTAATAGAATACGACTTGATCCAGAGCCGTCCACAGGTAGTGGCCTACCCTCGGTATCCATCGATCAACCTTGTTTTCTTTAGCAGTGAATACCCAATTTCACAATTCAGCAGGAGATTTCTCTCCCCAAAGGTTTATAATATAGAAACGTTCTTCGTGACTTGGTAAAGTGAACGAAATTATTCCAAGGGTTTTAGAATGTTTATGGAGGTGTTTGATCACAAAAGATAGCTCAAAAGAGGTGTTTTTTATTATGAAAAGAGTTCTTAATAAGTCTAATCCCATTCAGCCTATTTATAAGAAGGTTGGTTAAAATAGGATAAGTATGAAATTTTTGGAGTAGACCTAATTAAATAAGAAATTATCATCCAGTCATTCGAACGAACATATATCTCGTTCGAATGACACCCATGATGTCGATCAAACGACTATTAAATGACAACTTCAAATGAGATTCCATAGGATGACCAAAATTGCGTCATTCAAAGTTTAAAGGAACTCATTCGGATGACTGGACCATCTCATTCGAATGACTGCCAATTTCTTTCAAACAAGGTGATATGCCCCAAGTGTAACCTCGGCCTAGAGACACCAACCTCATCCTAGAGACACCAACCTCGGCCGAGACCATAGCAGACGTTGGACGAGTCTTGGGCACGCGATATCACCCCTCGGCCATATCAAGGTCGGCCCAGGCCGACACTACTATGAACCTCTCCAAGGGACCTCACAAGGATCAACAACACTCGCATATGACTTGAAATGGCAACCTCGGCCATACATAGGCCGAGCCTGTAGGAGGCCACCCAGATCAACCTCATATCAGGTCGACCCTGTCCATTGTCTCGGCTAGGATTAGGTCGAGACCTCTATGGAATACTCAGACTGAATAAGTATCAAGACTCACCAACCTCGGCCTCATCAAGGCCGAGGTCATACACCAGACGCGGTAGCCGAGCACCTGCTGACATTCAGATAAGGACACGTTGACACAAATCAGTTATAACAAGATTATTCCCCACACGTGGGGAGAATATTTCATCATCATTCTCTACATGTGACAGTGACAGATGGCACTCCTACATTGGTGAGGTTACCACACACATGCTCATGGCATGCATGGGGGGTACATTACACCCCCTAGGTACTATATATAGAGGTCATCCTCTACCTTGCAAAGGGATCCCAGATATTCAACCCTAGCTGAAACTCTGTCTAGATACATAATAGAGAGAGAAAGCTTGAGAGATTGTATCCATGGCCATTAGTGCCTTATTGCAGTGAGATTGCACACACACAGTGGACGTAGGCCAATCTAGGCTGAACCACTTATATTTTGGTGTTGATTCCTCTTCTCCTCAACTCATTCTCTTACCCTTTACGTAACTGTGTTGCCATTGTTGTCCTTAGATTGAGATTGAAAACACCTAACCTGGATGTGCTGATTTAGGCATCATAATTTTGGCGTCGTCTGTGGGAATCGAGAAGCTATCTCTTCATCTTTTTCTGCTTAACCTCACCGGAGACTCTGGTGGTGAACCAGGCTTCCCCCTAGCGCGGAGCTGTTTCACCATTGAAAGAGGTCCTGTGAAGTACTAAGCTCATCTTCTACTCAAGCTCTATAGTGTTAATGCATGGCACCAGAGTTACCACCGCCTCTTCTGCCGCCTGGGGGTGGAGGGCCTAGTTCCAGTCAGGCGCCCCCCAGTCCGAAACGGCGGAGGTAGCAGCAGCCTTGAGATCTTTAGCTGCAACACAACAAGCCATACGGGAGCAGTTTGCTCAGCTCAGTCAAACTATGATGAGGCCACCTGGAGTCTCACCAGACATGATCACTCCGGCGGTAGTTTAGCCTCATCTTGATGCCAGGGGACCACCCCAGGCGCCAATGAAGGACCAGCCTGCACCCCAACGGAGAAGGGACGTTGCTGACCCTAGGCGATTGCGCTTGGGGAGGCAGGGAAACCCTTGCCCAGAGGACAGGTATGATGACTTAGAAGCTGAAGAAGCCCCAGAAGAATGCTGGGAGCCGTATAAGGTGTCAAATAACACTATACGGCCTCTTAGGCAAAGTCAAGGATGTGTCGGCCGAAGAGGTGAAGAGGCCCAACAAAGAGGGTCGGACTTTGATAGGTTGAGCAGAGGGTCGGCCTTCGAGAGACTGGGCCCGGTGAATGACTTAAGATAGAGGCTATCGAGGTCAAGGAGTGCAGCAGGCTCTCAGAGAGTGAACTGGCAGGGTCGTCCAGACCAAGGCTGACCCTGTGAAAGAAGAGGCAGGGAACAGGAAGAGGTCAACAACCAACGTGTCATGGCAGGGGAACCCTCGATCCATCGCAGGGAGGTGGAAGGGGATAACCTCGGCCAAGTTGATAACAGAAGACCTTGGAATGATTCTATCCAACGCCTTGAGGAGAAGATAGGAGACCTCATTAAAAGTAGGGACCCATTACAAAGGGGCTACTCAGAGGGCTCCCCATTCTTGGCTAGGATAGTGGGGTTCCTAACCCCAGCTAATTCAAGCCTCCTACAGTGTCTCCCAAGTATGATGGCAGCACTAACCCTGTACATCATATCGAGATGTACCAGTCAGCAGCAGACATTTACTCGATACCCGATGAGATGAAGTGTAGGGCCTTCTCGGGGACCTTGACAGGGGAAGCGCACAGTTGGTTTACCTCCCTTCTGAAGAACTCAATTGAGAACTTCAAAGGCTTGGCTGAGCAGTTCATCCACAACTTCTGCTTTGGGGTGAGGCCTCAAAAGAAGACTACCCACCTGCTGTATGTCAAGCAGGCCAAGGGTGAGAGCCTAAGAGACTACATAGCAAGATTCAACAAAGAGAAATTGAAAGTGGAGGATTATGAAGAGAACATAGCTATGACCACCCTTATAGGAGGCCTCCAGAAGGGGAAGCTATTGTGGAAACTGGCGGAAGACCCCCTAGGTCTATGGAGGAGCTGCTGGCAACTGCAGGGAAAGTAATGAATGCGGAAGAGGCAATGGCCGCCAAGTATGAGGAGGAGAACTACGGTGGCACTGGGAGGTCCCAGACCAAGAAAGAGGGGAAGAAGAGGTTAGGAGATGACAAGTTTGCTCACTATACTCCTCTGACTGTGAGCTGCGAGCACATCCTCAATGAGATTAAGACTGACCGGACTCTGAGATGGCCAGAGAAACTGAAGGCCCCACCATATAAGAGGAACAAAAACCTATGGTGTGAGTTCCATCAGGATCATGGCGATGTCACGGATAGATGCTTCGCTTTAAAAGATGAGATTGAGAAGATGTTGAAATCTAGAAAGCTGAGGAAGTATGTGGATGGTAAGGATCCAAAGGGTGGAAGAGATGACCCTAAGAAAAGAAGAAATGATAGATGCCGTGGAAATGTCCCGGCCAGAAGAGATGATGATTCAAAAGGAGATGACGAAGACGATCCGGATCTTCCGCCAAAGGATGACAACACCCCGGTGAAGAGGGTCGGTACGATCTCCTTTGGTATTAGCACCATATGTGGGGGATTTGCAGGAGGTGGCTCTGAAGTAGCTGACAGGAAGGCTCATGTAGCAGAGGCCTGGTCATTGGCCAAGCTTGAAGTTGTGAATCTAACGTCTTACGATACAATGCAGAAGAGGAAGAATGTAGACATGGACACCCTCGTAGTGGGGTTCTCCAGACTCGACTTCAAGGGTATCTTAGCCCCCCATGATGATCCTTTGGTCATAACAACAAGGGTGCATGGGTGCAAGGTACAGAGGATCCTCATAGACGGGGGGAGCTCAGCAGACGTGATGTTCTAGCCTTGCTTCAAGAGCCTGGGTCTTAGCAGGGCAAGGTTGGTGCCCTATCATCACCCATTGATAGGCTTCAGTGGCGAAAAGGTCCACCCCTTGGGAATGTATGAGATGGACGTACGGATGGGGGATGAGTGGCCTAAGAGGCTGACCAAGAAGATAAACTTTTTTGTTATGGATGAGAACATTTTCTCGGCCTATAACCTCATCATAGGAAGGCTGGCCCTTAAAGAGTTTGAAGCTGTTCCATCGACGGTCCATCAGATGCTAAAATTCCCGACTCCTTATGGAGTAGGGTAAGTGAAAGGGTACCAGACCACGACACGAGAGTGTTACTTTAACTCCGCCGAAGAGCGAGAAGCCCATAATAAGGCAACCACCACTTATAACATTGACACTCTTGACCCAAGAGATGAAACAAAGTTGAAGAAGGGAGAGGCCGTGGAAGAGGTAGAATCCATCGTCCTCAATGAGGACGAGCCGGAAAAAACCGTCCAGGTCAGTAAGGCCCTAGAGCCAGGAACCAAGGAAGAGCTGATAAACTTCCTCAGGAGGAGACAGAGTGTCTTCGCATGGAGTCACGCAGACATACCTGGCATCGACCCTGAGGTGATGAGCCACAAGCTCAACGTGTCTAGAGATGCCAAGCTGATCAAGCAGAGACGAAGAGTCTACCCCAGGGAGAAGTATGACGTCATTCGGGAAGAGGTCAAAAAGTTGGAAGAGGCCGAGTTCATAAGAGAGGTAACCTATCCGGAGTGGCTCTCAAATGCAGTCATCGTGCCTAAGGCTAATGGGAAGTGGCGAATGTGTGTGGATTTCACTGACCTGAATAGGTCTTGCCCAAAAGACAGCTATCCCTTACCTCGGATAGACCAGATGGTGGACGCGACGATGGGGCATGAGCTCATGAGCTTCATGGATGCGTATTCAAGCTATAACCAAATCTTCATGGATGACGAAGACTCTGAGAAGACAGCCTTCATTACTGACAAAGGGACGTACTGCTATAAAGTGATGCCCTTCGGTCTGAAAAATGCAGGGGCAACGTATCAACGTCTTGTCAGTAAGATGTTCGAAGAGCAAATAGGTAAGACCATGGAGGTGTATGTAGACGATATGCTAACGAAGAGCTTGAAAGCTTGTACTCATGTAGCAGACCTTGAGAAGACCTTCGATGTTATGAACTCATACAGAATGAAACTCAACCCAGCAAAGTGTGTCTTCGGAGTAGGAGCTGGGAAGTTCCTGGGGTTCATCGTTAACCAGAGGGGAATTAAAGCGAACCCTGAGAAAATCAAGGCATTACTTGACATGAAGACTCCTATGAGTATCAAGGATGTCCAAAGACTCACGGGAAGAGTGGCTGCCCTTAACAGGTTTATTTCTAGGGCAACGGACAAGTGTCTTACATTCTTTAAAGTTCTAAGAAAGGCCTTCCAATGGGACGAAGAGTGTGAAAAAGCCTTCAACCAGCTCAAGTCCTACTTAGGGTCTCCCTTATTGCTGTCTCGGCCCATCGCAGGAGAAAGGTTGTTTGTGTATCTGGCAGTCTCTGAATCAGCCATCAGCGCGGCCATCATACGGGAAGAGGATGGGATCCAAAGGCCTGTGTACTTCAACAGTAAGTCCCTTCAAGGGTCTGAACAAAATTATCCCCGTATGGAGAAGTTGGCTTATGCCCTAATACATGCCTCAAGAAAAATGAAGCCTTACTTCCAAGCTCACTCCATGGTAGTCCTCACCGACTCCCCACTAAGACAGGTTTTGCACAAACCTGAGAAGTACGGGAGATTGATGACCTGGGCCATCGAACTAGGAGAATATGATCTTACCTACTAGCCTAGGACAACGATCAAGGGGCAGGCCCTTGCAGACTTTATCGCAGAATTCACCTGGGAAGAGGCCGAGACAGAGAAAGGCCTAGATGACGGAGAAGAGACAAATCGTGGTGTCTTCCGAAATTCGGAAGAGACGGCACCGAACGTCTTTCGAGATCGGGAAGAGGTCATCTCAGGTAAAACTCGAAGCAGAATAGAAGAGAACGAAGAGGATCGATACCTCTTCAAGAAAGGAGTTATGACAGAAGGGATCTTCTCCTCAGATACAGACGTCTGGAGCCTCTTCGTTGATGGTTCTTCCTATAATAGCGGAAGCGGGGCGGGGCTAATACTCTCGGCTCCAGATGGCGCCAACATTGAATACGCCTTGAGATTCAACTTCCAGGCCTCAAATAACGAGTCCGAGTATGAGGCCATGATAGAAGGTCTCTTATTGGCAACAACTCTTCGAGTAAAGCAACTCCTACTCCATAGCGACTCAAGGTTGGTTGTCAATCAAGTACTGGGGATATACGAGGCCAAAGACGAAAGGATGGCCAAGTACTTAAAGAGGGTAAGAAGGTTGTTAGAATATTTTGAAGAAGCAAAACTGAAGATAGTGCCTCGACTAAGTAACAATCACGCTGATGCATTGGTAAGGCTGGCCTCGACAATGAAGACAGATATGGGAAGGACCATTCCGATCGAGGTCTTAGGAAAGGAAATCATCGAGGAAGAAGAGGTATGTAACCCTTATCACAATTTGAACCTAGGAGACTCATGGATCGACCCTCTCGCCAGATACCTAAGAGAGGGACAGCTTCCTGAGTCCAAGATAAAAAGGAGAAAGTTGAGATATAGGGCTGCCAAGTTTTCAATGGTAGGAGACATCTTGTACAAAAAGGGGTTTCTATTGCCTCTCCTCAGGTGTGTGCATCCCATGGAGGTTCCCCGGGTCTTACAGGAGGTTCATGAGGGTTCTTGCTCTAGCCATATAGGGGGAAGTCCCTTGGCCAAGAGGATCATCACTCAGGGATACTGGTGGCCTACCTTGTCCAAGGACGCTGCAGACTATGTGAAGAGGTGCGACAAATATCAAAGGTTCGCCACTATCCCTCATCAACCCCATCAGCCTATGAAGTCAATCTCTTCTCCATGGCCATTTGCGGTATGGGGAATTGACTTAGTAGGACCTTTGCCAAGAGCTGTCAACAACTATAGATTCTTGATAGTTGTCATTGACTACTTCTCAAAGTGGGTAGAGGCGGAGCCGATGATAACAATCACAGAGCAGAAGACCTTCTAGTTCATTTGGAGGAATATCATATGCAGATATGGCCTCCCAAACACTCTCATCTCGGATAATGGGACTCATTTCAAGAACTCCTCCTTAGAAAAGTATTGCCTAAGAGTGGGGATTAAGCAGTTCTTCTCATCTCCTGGTCGACCTCAGGAAAATGGTCAGACCGAGGTCACAAACCGAACTATCTTGGACGAAATCAAGAAGAGGTTAGAAGATGCGAAGGGGAGATGGACTGAAGAGGTCTACGCTGTGTTATGGGCCTACAGAACCACGGCAAGGACACCAACAGGAGAAACCCCATTCATACTGGCACATGGCTCAGAGGCCGTCATCCCAACGGAAGTAGGACTCCCAAGTCATCGAATTCAGACCTACGACCCTGAAAATAATGGGGAAGAGAGGAGGCTAGACCTAGATCTTATCGAAGAAAGAACAGAAGACGCAGAGGTCAGAAAAGCAGCCTATCAGCAGAGGGCAGCGAAATTCTACAACCAGAGGGTGAAGTCAAGACCCATTGCAGTGGGAGACCTAGTGCTAAAGAAGACCCTACATAAGGCAAATAAGCTTCACCCAAACTGGCATGGCCCCTACAAAGTAACAGAAGAGGTTGTGCCTGGCACTTACAGGCTAGAAAACCTAGAAGGAGAACCTTTCACTAACCCATGGAATGCTGACCACCTAAAGAGATATTACATATGATGTTGCATAGAGTTTCATGTAAATGTACCATCTTATTGTGAAGAGGTTATTAATAAAGATCAGTTCCCATGACAGTTCTTGCTTCATTCTTAGATCGGAAATATATTTATGGGGATAACATCTTAGGTGATGATCTCAGACCCTTATAACATCATAATTTGGTGACGAGGTCTGAGGTCAGACAACATAATGAGATGACCTCAGACCCTTAACATCATTAATTTGGTGAAATTCATTATGAGGATAAGATCTTAGGTGATGACCTCAGACCCTTATAACATCATAATTTGGTCACAAAGTCTGAGCTCAGACACCATAATGAGATGACCTCAGACCCTTAACATCATTAATTTGGTGAAATTCATTATGAGGATAGCATCTTAGGTGATGACCTCAGACCCTTATAACATCATAATTTGGTGACAAGGTCTGAGATCAGACACCATAATGAGATGACCTCAGACCCTTAACATCATTAATTTGGTGACATTCATTAGGAGGATAACATCTTAGGTGATGGCCTCAGACCCTTATAACATCATAATTTGGTGAGAAGGTCTGAGCTCAGACACCATAATGAGATGACCTTAGACCCTTAACATCATTAATTTGGTGAAATTCATTATGAGGATAGCATCTTAGGTGATGACCTCAGACCCTTATAACATCATAATTTGGTGACAAGGTCTGAGATCAGACACCATAATGAGATGACCTCAGACCCTTAACATCATTAATTTGGTGACATTCATTAGGAGGATAACATCTTAGGTGATGGCCTCAGACCCTTATAACATCATAATTTGGTGAGAAGGTCTGAGCTCAGACACCATAATGAGATGACCTCAGACCCTTAACATCATTAATTTGGTGAAATTCATTATGAGGATAACCTCTTAGGTAATGACCTCAGACCCTTATAACATCATTAATTTGGTGACAAGGTCTGAGGTCAGACACCATAATGAGATGACCTCAGATCCTTAACATCATTAATTTGGTGACATTCATTATGAGGATAACCTCTTAGGTGATGACCTCAGACCCTTATAACATCATTAATTTGGGGACAAGGTCTGAACTCAGACACCATAATGAGATGACCTCAGACCGTTAACATCATTAATTTGGTGAAATTCATTATGAGGATAACCTCTTGGGTAATGACCTCATACCTGCATAACGCCATACATTGGTGACAAGGTCTGAGCTCAGAACCATTGGTTGAGTTTAAACAAGACCATTGCAAAGACAAGCTTAGAAAGAGGGTTTCAGAGGTTGAAGCTCATTGCAAATTTATTTCTAGCAGACACCATAACAATGGAACTAAGAATGAAAAGCATCACATGACATTCAATGAAAAGAAAGTGAAAAGGGTCCTCATCAGAGGTTGATATATATATTCAGAAATTATATGTTCAATGATTACAGACAAAAGTTCCACAATACAGTTAAAGTTACAAACAATGATCAAAATATCCTAAGGGTCTGGGGGGGAACGTTGACACCCTCGGCTTGGTTAGTCACCTCGGCCGCATCATCACAAGGGTCTGCCCCTCCAACCTCGGTGACCTCCAGTGTAGTAGTCTCGGTAGGAGCAACAGCCTCTTCCTCAACTTCTTGAAGAGCCTGGGCAAACTGAGGATCAGCAAAGCCGAGACCCATGAAGTCAGAAGCTTTCAAAGTGCCGGCCTCTCTCTCTGATGTCAGCCCATTTAGTAGTGGCTTTGATACCTCTTTCAAGGTATTCAAAGCCAAACCCCATGAACTCATCATAGGATTTGTAGTCAGCAATGATCTTCTCAGAGGCGTCCTCAAGGGCGGCCCTGACAGCCGAATTAACCTTTTGCTGAAGAACGTCGTCCTTAGCCTTCAGTGCGGCAGCTTGGTCCTTTGGGAGCTGGGAGATGTCCCTTTACAACCCCTTCACTTTCTCCTCAGAGCCCTTCAGCTCAGACTTGAGGCGATCTATCTCTGGGTTCAGAGCACCCTAGACTTTCTCGCCCTCTTGCCCCTTTTGGATGAGAGGCAACTTCCTCAGAGTCCAGTTCGATAGATGGTGCAAGCGGTCAAGCCCTGCATATTTAGTAATCATGAGTAAGTTGAAGAAGAATTAGATGTTACACTTAGAAGAATTTGCAATGAAGGACCAAATCATACCTGAACGGCTCTGTGAAGGCCGAACTCAACCAGCAAGGGGGTGTCCATAGCCCTGTAGAAGCGCTTTTTAGCCTCGGTCATTACAGAGCCAATGGCATTCAGAGCCTGCATACTTTGGCCGAACACGCTATCAGTTAACTTCAAATGATCCAGACGAGCCGACAGTATATCGGCCAAAGAGATAGGGATAGAAGCTTCAGTGGTCTTCTTCTTCGGCCTCTGATCCTCAGGGGCATGATCTTCGGGAGCCCTCTTCTTTTTTGCCGGGGGCTTTGAGGCCGAGGGAGCTGGGGGAGGAGCGTTCAGACCTGCTCTCTTGGCAAGTATTGTCAAACTCGGTGCAGCCATATCCCAAAGCTCATCTGAAATGTCCCTTGGTCGCTCTGCAAAAAAATTAATAGACCTGAGTTAGATAATCAGATATGAATAAACGCAGAGGATAAACTTGCAGAACAAAAATTCTTACCAAGCTCGGCAAGGGGACTTCCATCCAGGCCTGTCCCAGAGAGGAAGTGGGGAGTCATCAGATGTTCAAACCTGACAAATAGACCATTTACCCCCTGATCTTGAAGGGCTTTCACCCTCTGGAGGTTTTGTAGACTTAGGCCAGGGTCGGACCTGGCAGATATGGTGACCTTACCCCACCTAAGGGGCATCCTCTGCTCTAGATGAGACGAGGGAACACATGGGCCAAACTCTCATGGCCCTGAGGCAAAGAAGTACCGAGGCTTCCAGTTATGGTTGGAAGTCTGGGTCACCTGAAGCAATTTCTTCTCAGGCCTCCGAGCTATAAAATGGTAGTAGCTCGGATGATTTTTGGCCGAGGAAGGGGGGTAACATCCTACAAAGACTTGAACTAGAAGGTCTGAGTGGTGGACGGCCTTCCATAACACTATGGCCCCTATTAGGATTCTCCAGGCATTAGGAGAGAGTTGGGAGGGGGCCAAATTAATGTAAGAGAGGATGGATCTGATAATGGGGTGAATGGGCAGACGGAACCCCAACTTGAACATCTGCTCGTACAAGCAGATCTCCCCGTCTCGGCCATAATAAGCCCTCTCTTCCCTCAGAGGTCTCCTAAGTTTTATTGATGGGCTGATAGAATACAGGTATCTGAAGCAGAGAAGGTCTACCTCAGTAATAGTACTCTCGATCTCGGCCGCCTCAGAGACATCGACATCGCTCTCAACCTCATCATCATCATCATCTAACTTAACATCGGCCGGAGCAGATGTTGATGGGTAACTCGGAAACCTCTGAGCAAACTCTGCCCCGGTGACAGCCGACATAGGGATGGCGTCAATTGGTGGTGGTATGGCCACACTCGGCGCAAGAATCTCAACCTCGGAGAAAGACCCTGAGGTGCTTGAGTGGTTATGGGACGAGGCTCGGCTGGAGACCTCGGCCTGATCAAGGGCCTGATCAGGCCTAGGTGTGAAGTCCATGGCCTCTTGAAAGGAATCCACAGACATGGGGTCTGAGGTAGAAGATTCAGACTCAGACATAGGTATGGGATCAGTAGGAACCCCTGTCTGATAAAAGTTGTCCAGGGGGTCAGGATATATCACCTTCAGAGGTGGTGGAAATAGGGGTCTAATGGGAAACTCTTGTAATCTACGAGCCTCCTCCTGAGCTCTTTCTATTTGCCTAATTTTTTCTAAAGTCCTCTCTCTAAGAGAAGGGAACTCCTCAAGAAGCTGATATAAAGGTCTGAGCATCAGAGGACGACACTACACTTAGGGACCCTAAACTCTAAAAGTCACAAACAAGACTGGCTAACAAAGCAAAGGAATCTAAAGATCAAACTACTTAAATTTGGCAAGAAAAGCTCGCCTGAAATTATGGTGGTCTCACCAAAAAGCTAAGAAACTCGTTGGAAAGTACGAAAATAAGGGTGCTTGCAGGAAAAAGGAAGGAAAAAGTATGGAAAACCTTACCTGAGGATGAAATGGTAAGGAAGAGAGGAGAAAACGCGAGAAATCACCACCAAAATGCCTTGAACCAAGATCTTTTTAGAGAGAGAGAACTGCAGAAACGCTAGCGGCTGAAATGAAGAAATGAAGAAGAAAGAGGGAAAGAAGGGTTCAAAACCCTTATATACTCAGGCACAACTCCCAAGGACCATCATTGCCTTGGGAGCCCCAAAGGGCGGCTGACAGCACACGCCAACTAAGCAAGCTTGTTCCAGCGTTGGACAAGTGTCAGGCAATTATTGGCTTGTAACAGACAGGCCTCGGAGGTGCAGTAATCCCCTAGTCACTTTCTCTCACATATGACTAAGGGCTGGGGGTGATTGATATGCCCCAAGTGTAACCTCGGCCTAGAGACACCAACCTCGGCCGAGACTATGGCAGACGTTGGACGAGTCTTGGGAACGCGATATCACCCCTCGGCCATATCAAGGTCGGCCCAGGCCGACACTACTATGAACCTCTCCAAGGGACCTCACAAGGATCAACAACACTCGCATATGACTTGAAATGGCAACCTCGGCCATACATAGGTCGAGCCTGTAGGAGGCCACCCAGATCAACCTCATATCAGGCCGACCCTGTCCATTGCCTCGGCTAGGATTAGGCCAAGACCTCCTTGGAACACTCGGAATGAATAGGTATCAAGACTCACCAACCTCGGCCTCGTCAAGGCCGAGATCATACACCAGACGCGGTAGCCGAGCACCTGCTGACATTCAGATAAAGACACGTTGACACAAATTAGTTATAACAAGATTATTCCCCACACGTGGGGAGAATATTGCATCATCATTCTCTACATGTGACAGTGACAGATGGCACTCCTACATTGGTGAGGTTACCACACACATGCTCATGGCATGCATGAGGGGTACATTACACCCCCTAGGTACTATATATAGAGGTCATCCTCTACCTTGCAAAGGGATCCCATATATTAAACCCTAGCTGAAACTCTGTCTAGATACATAATAGAGAGAGAAAGCTTGAGAGATTGTATCCATGGCCATTAATGCCTTATTGCAGTGAGATTGCACACACACAGTGGACGTAGGCCAATCTAGGCTGAACCACTTATATTTTGGTGTTGATTCCTCTTCTCCTCAACTCATTCTCTTACCCTTTATGTAACTGTGTTGCCATTGTTGTCCTTAGATTGAGCTTGAAAACACCTAACCTGGTGGTGCTGATTTAGGCATCATCACAAGGCAACGTAATTTCTAAAAAAACTCTACAAACAATTTAAATGAATTTTTAGAAAAAATAACCCCTTAAAAATTCTTAAATCCCAGAAATAATAAATAAACCAATTTACCAATTAAAGCCATAACTTGTTTCAAGGATGTTGGTACGAACGAATCTTCCAACTTTCAAATGTCTTCAACTTTGTCTTCGAGTCCCGAGAAGTCATGTAGGGGCAGTGTTTGTTTAATGGGATATGCCAAAAATAAAAACAAAACATGACCCAAATTATATCCTAATGACTTAAAAAAATAACCACACTCACAAATTAAGAAACGAAAAGTAATGTTTGTGAAAGTCTTCGAATGGAATGGATCTTTCTTTTGACGAGATTTGTCTTCATCTTGTGTGGGTCCAAGTGATCGTCATCTAAGAAGAACGTCCTACCCACACGAGATAAACAAAATACCATTACACATACGAGTTTTAATCGAAAAATAAACTCCCCCTCAATTTCTTCTTCCCCTTTTCGTCAATAATAGACAAAGGAGTAGAAACTACTCATGAAAAATGCATCACATGAAGAAGTAAGATATCATGACAAGTGTGGTGACAATTATATTCAATAAAAATAAATGAGAAAAGCGCAATCACCAAGGAAAATAAAAAACGTAAAATGCCAATCACACAACACAGTATGTACATGGTTCAGCAAGAATGCCTAATGAAAACGGCCCAAAGTCCGGACCCCTCACTTTAACTAAATTCAGTTATGACTTAGTCTTCTCCTAGAATCTCTTATAGAGATATTCCAGGAGAGAAAAATGGACGTGGGGGAGTCCAACACCCCCACTCCCTGGAGATAAAGATGTATAAAATAAACCCTAAGCCTAGGGCAAGAGGCACGCACTGTATTCTCTGTAAATGCTCCCCGGAGTATATAGAAATAATACTGACCGAACCACCGTGGACGTAGGCATTCTTGCTAAACCACGTACATACTGTGTTGTGTGATTGGCATTTTATGTTCTTTATTTTCCTTGGTGATTGCGCTTTTCTCATTTATTTGTGTTGAATATAATTTTCACCACAATTGGCGTCGTCTGTGGGAACGTTTGTCTTCCCTGAAAAAGCCTACACCAACAAAGAAGTTTGAAATGTCTGGTCACAGCACTAATGCCCCTCAGGCAGGAGATATCCAAGAATAACCTGCTCCTCGCAGGATTAGATCTGAAGTTCGGCGTTCAGATCAGAGGGCTCGCCCAGAGAGGCCAGCCTCAGAGGAGAGGCAAGGACCAGCAAAGTCCACACAAATCTCCAGACTGATTGATGCCTATGAAGCAAGGTTCCAAGAGCAAAGGGAGTCTGCTCGCAAGCAAGAGGCTGAAAATGTTCACCTCAAAAGGAAATTAGAAAGGATGGATAAAGAGATCCATCGCAGCACTAGGCGGCGTCCATACATCACTCCTAGCCCTCAGGCGAGCAAGTCCCGTAGCCGAGGAAGGAGCCAAAGGTGTGGAACCCAAAAGAGTGAGAATCACGAGTCAAGCGACGACTCTCTCGAGCACCAGCAACCGGATCATCGTTATATGAACCCAGCTCGCAGCAATGAGAACCTACAAAATTTGGTCCGAAGGAAGATGGACCAACACCAAGCACACCGCGGCGCAAGATCGACCAGGGAGCTTGCTAGATAAGCTCTCAAAACCCAGATGAAATCCCCTTTCTCAAGGGAGATAGAATAATAGGAAGCCTCCAAGAAATTTGCTATTTCGAGATTCAATATTTATGATGTTACAATTTATGGATCCCCGGGTTTTAAAATTCTTCACAATTTAAAATCAAACTTTGTAATTTCCTTGTAAAACTTAATTTATATGCGGAAGCGTAAACGGTAGGATGATGGTTCAAATTTAAATATTAAAATTCCAATTTTAACATAAACAAAATAAAGTGAATAATTAACTTAAACAAACCAAATTAATTAATACTCACTTAAACCGATTAATTAATTCCAATTAAATAGATCCAAGTCCTAGAATTTTCCTAAGTCATGATTATTCATATTTCAACAAAGTTAGGCCAAACCAATTTTAGTACGTGACTTGAATTAAACAATTTTTACCCAATATTTACTTTAAGTCCAATTTATATTAGTGTGATAAATAAACCGAATTTTATCTTGAATTTATTCTAAGCATGCGTTCTAAATTATGATGCAAGATAAAATAAACAAAGTCACACTACGCCGCGATGTACGAGAAAAAACCCAAGACGGGAAAAAACCTCGGACGGACCTAGCCACAAGTCCACTAGATATGGAATTACAATTACAAGACAAAAGACTTACATCCTCGACTCAAACCCTCTCAAGCCTTGTTGCTCCTTCTTGTAGAAACCTCTTCCTAGCGGACAACCACGGAGCTCCACCGCGATCTCGGAATCCACCGATAGGATTTTGTATGGTCACCGTCACCCAAGCTTGGAGCCTTTCGCCAAGTGAGTAATACCTCAACAAACTTCTTCTTCTTTGTGATGGGATGTAGAAGGAAACCCGAAACATCTCTTTTTCAATTCGGTAGAGAAAACCGGTGCCAAAACTCCAAGCAATTGATATGAATATAGAAACTTGGATAAACAACTATTGGGTGTAAACACTAGAGTGTGTAGGATTTTTCATTAAAGAATAACACTCAAAACTTGATCTTTTTCCTTAAATAAATTTTCTATCAAAACACTCTCTAGGAGTTTGTATGGTATGAAAAAGATGCCCCTTCAAAAATGATTCCCGTCCTTAATAAAGCCTTAAAAAATCAGTTAAGAAACAAGTGGGGAAATGGGGTGAAAACTGCCAAAAACTGCTCAAAACTGTTCCCGCCTGGCATCTCGTTCGAACGAACTTGACTCTCGTTCGAACGAGGCTTCTAACGAGCGACCAGACTGGGCTCGTTAGAAACTCGTTAGATATCTCGTTAGAACGACCAAACTCGTTCGAAACATATATCGAACGACTGACCAGTTTAGGTTCGTTGGCAAACTCGTTCGAACGAAACCTGGTTCGAACGAAAAACTCGTTCGAACGAGACTTCGAACGAATTCCAGAAATTTTTGATAAATTCAATTTTTGGCCCAGAAACTTTGTGTACTTTATTTTAAAGTTTCAATTAAATTATTCTGAAAGTAAAACATGGTTTTTTATTAAACCTAACACCCAATAAATATTGTTCCAAGCTCCTATATAAATATAATTACATTCATACCTTGGGAGTATGGAACCTTAGATGATGACGTAGAAACGAGGCACGCAAACCGGCATTTTGATGAAGCTTTATATTCTTTGCCGCTACGTCTTCAACACACACTTCATAGGCTTAAGAGTATTACAATAAATCACTAACCTATGAATAAATGTTTTTGTCCGGAATTGAGCCAAAACTATATATGGACTCAATTGGAAATTTGTGTCCTTACAAATCTCCCCCTTTGGCTATTCCGGGACAAAAACCAAAACAAAAATCCTAAAGGGCCGTCAAGCTCACTAGACTCAAAACATAACCCGCCCCATCTTGACTCAACCCAAGGATTAAACACTTTGCCTTTTAAAGTTGCCGCTTTAGTAGAATACCTACACACTTAAGCAAACTCATCAAATGCATAGGGAATATCAAAATATATTAATCGCAATTAATTAATTACTCCCCCTAAAATAATTCTCCCCTTTATCAAACAATGACATTTACTTAGAAAGACGTCTCCCCCTAAGATAAATCTCCCCCAAACTAAGATGCGATAATAATAGGATTAGATACCATTTCTTCCCCTATCATCATTCTCCCCCTTTTTGTTCGGGAATAGGCAAAGGATAAAGAACTAATAAACAGAATGTGGAAGCTTAAAGTGAAAAGACATGAAAGCATATGGGCAATAAAAGCAAGGCAAAGACAAATAAATATCATATATATAGATACTAAAAATATACCAATAGAGCACTTGCATATATATATAGATATAAACACACACATGACACAAAATACAATAAGTTTGCACACTCGTATGGCAAAAATGTGTCATATGGAAACGGAAGTGTAGGGGTGTGTACTAGCAACAATTAAATTTAGACCCAAACACTTAAGAAACGTTCACGGAGTCCTCATTTGAATGCAAACTTCATCACAGTTAAATATAACCTCATGTGACAATATAGATTGAACTCAATGAACAAACATACACAATGCATACAAGCCTAGCATGATGATGATTCTACAAACCAAATAGAGTCATGACATTAAAGACAACTAGGATAAACGGACATTGTGCAAACCGTTGATATACCATCCAATTCTCCCTCAATGAGCATATATATTCTTTTGTTTTTGAATGAATATATCAAACAAACATAGGCCTTGGCAATTTCTTTCTGTTTAATGCCAAATATTCTGTTTTTAGGCCTTTGGATCACGTATTTCTTTTAGATCCAATCAATGGTGGCTTACTATCGCAAAGGATTTAATTCATCCTTTCGGATCCCTTCCCCGTGCATATATTAATTTATCATGTTTTCATTTTTCACACAAATCTCACATGCAACGGATTTTGACATGCACTAGTCCTCCTAGGTCATAGATATGTAGATGACAAGATTGATAGGAGAACACCTCAAAAAGCTCAAATATAACATGTGACATTCAGATTTCAAAAGAGCTTGTGCATGTGTGAAAGAGGCATATATATATAGAATCCATTTAAACAATACAAAATCCAACTTTTCCACAAAAATTATGGTAAAGAACATTTTAAGGATTGACAATCTAAACCAAAAGTTCTAGCCACGTGGGAGCGTTAAAGGAGGGATCCAAACACAAGTATATGCCACATAAAGTGTGTCAAATAAAAATACACACAAAATAAAATCTTTTTGAGTTTTTAACATTTTTATCCAAAATTTAAATATATATATACTCAAAAGGACAAACAAAAATCATTTGAATCTTTCATTAAGCTCAAATTATCAAGAGATAAAGTCCAAACGATAAACAAAAATCTTTTTGTATTTTTCATTTAAAGCAAACAAAATGAAAGAAATATAATACAAAAGATAAACAAAAATCATAATTCTAGCATGGAATAAGCATGGGTCAAAGACTAAAAAATGATTAAACAAGCATACATTTTGCAAGTGAATATAGCATAAAGTACAAAAGCTAAAGTATGCAAACACTAACACATTCAACCTTTAAATTTAGCAAGGGAGGAAGGATGTGAAAGTAAATGAGAATCAAAATCCCTATTTTGTAAGGCAACCAAATCGGATTTCCTAACCCAAATTAATGAAGAATGACAATCTTGGGGTGTAGGAACATTAGCTATCGTGGTTACTTCACTATGGGATTTTCTAGGAATTCATTTAAGATCAAAACAAAATTTCCTAAGATGACCTTTTCGACCACAATGTGAACAAGTGAAAACATGTCGAAAAGATTTACCTAAGGAGTGATCTTTAAATGCATTCCTAGTAGATTCTCCTAAAATGTTGGTTTTGACTTTAGGGTTGAATTCATTACAAGTATTGAAGCCTAAACCAAAAGTGTCATTTTTAATTTGGACCGTTCCTAACATTTTATCAAGTTTTTCCGAACGACATTCCAAATCAAATTTGACATTACTAGAATCTTTTAATTTATTTTCCAAATCTAAAATGGTAGATTCTAGTAAAAAATTACGCTCTTAAAAAACGAGAAGCTCCTTTTTCAAGGATTCCATTAAACCCCTAAGGCTATCTCTCTCGCCTTCTACGTATTCTAGCTTCTCTCGAAGAGTCCTCTCTCGTGTCCTAAGGTCTTCTATTAAGGCACTATCATCAACGACCTTGACACTTTCTCTTAAACAAGCTTCTAACTTCAAATTAGCTCTTTTCAATTTAATAGATTCTTTATATAATTCATGAAAAGCATTTTGAAGTTCACTCTCATCAACCTCTTCTTCATTTTCACTCTCTTTTTCTTCTCCACTCTCACTATCATCAAAAACAAGGGAATCATGAACAATGACCTTGGAAGTGGCATGTGCTATCGTGTCATCAATCGATGAGTTCTCATTATCACTCACATGACTTGCCATAAAAGCCACAAAATTTTTCTTTGTGGGGGAATCGGGCTTTTCTTCCGTATCACTATCACTAAGGGTTGCATTATATGAAATGGGTCGCTTACCCTCTTTCCTTAGTTTAGTGGGGCACTCATAAGCCCTATGGCCATAACCTTCACAACCAAAACATTTATTAGACTCGTCCCTATCAACATTTTCATTATTAGACTTAGGGATCTTTTCGGCTTTAGAAATCTTCTCGTTTTTATCATGTTTAGAAGATTCAAATTTCTTAAAATTATTTTTAAATTTATCTTTGTTGAATTTAAGAAATTTTCTAAATTTACGAGCAAATAAAGCCATATCATCCGAGTCACTATCACTCTCGCTCTCTACTACTTGTTTAACCTCTTTTCGGGCTTTTAAAGCAACACCCTTTTCGATTTTCTTTTCATTTTTAGAGGGAAACATATCCAGTTCATAGGTTTGTAAATCACCTACAAGCTCTTCAAATTTCATAGAGGCTAAAGTGGGTAAAGAATTTAAAACGGTCACCTTAGGAATAAATCTATCGGGTAGGGACCTTAAAATTTTCTTTACAACACGGTCGTCAGGTATTTTCTCTCCCAAGTTAAAAGATGAATTAACAATATCAGAAAGTCTAGCATAAAATTTATCAAAAGTTTCTTTTTCATCCATTTTGATAGTTTCAAATTGAGTGGTGAGGTTTTGGAGTTTTGAAGCTTTAACGACACTAGTTCCTTCATGAGTTAATTGTAAAATATCTCAAGCTTCTTTAGCGGTTTCACACGTCATAATACGTCGGAATTCATCCGGTGCGACAGCGCTAAATAAGGCATTTAAACCTCGGGAATTAAAGTTAGCAAGTTTAAACTCATTTTCAGTCCATCTATCGGCGGGTTTGATAACACGTTCATTTTCAACTAAGTAAGTTGGTGGGGAGTACCCGGTAACAACAGACATCCAAACTCTCTCGTCGATAGATTTTAGAGCCGATCTCATTCGCGCTTTCCAATACGCGTAGTTTGAACCATCAAAAATAGGAAATTTTGAAAATGGGGAAAATTACATTTTAGCCAAAAATTAGAGGATCTTAACGAAATAATTTATCGTTTTTGGCTCTGATACCACTTGTTACAATTTATGGATCCACGGGTTTTAAAATTCTTCACAATTTAAAATCAAACTTTGTAATTTCCTTGTAAAACTTAATTTATATGCGGAAGCGTAAACGGTAGGATGATGGTTCAAATTTAAATATTAAAATTCCAATTTTAACATAAACAAAATAAAGTGAATAATTAACTTAAACAAACCAAATTAATTAATACTCACTTAAACCGATTAATTAATTCCAATTAAATAGATCCAAGTCCTAGAATTTGCCTAAGTCATGATTATTCATATTTCAACAAAGTTACGCCAAACCAATTTTAGTACGTGACTTGAATTAAATAATTTTTACCCAATATTTATTTTAAGTCCAATTTATATTAGTGTGATAAATAAACCGAATTTTATCTTGAATTTATTCTAAGCATGCGTTCTAAATTATGATGAAAGATAAAATAAATAAAGTCACACTACGTCGCGATGTACGAGGAAAAACCCAAGACGGGAAAAAACCTCGGACGGCCCTAGCCACAAGTCCACTAGATATGGAATTACAATTACAAGACAAAAAACTTACATCCTCGACTCGAACCCTCTCAAGCCTTGTTGCTCCTTCTTGTAGAAACCTCTTCCTAGCGGACAACCACGGAGCTCCACCGCGATCTCAGAATCCACCGATAGGACTTTGTATGGTCACCGTCACCCAAGCTTGGAGCCTTTCTCCAAGTGAGTAATACCTCAACAAACTTCTTCTTCTTTGTGATGGGATGTAGAAGGAAACCCGAAACGTCTCTTTTTCAATTCGGTAGAGAAAACCGGTGCCAAAACTCCAAGCAATTGATATGAATATAGAAACTTGGATAAACAACTATTGGGTGTAAACACTAGAGTGTGTAGGATTTTTCATTAAAGAATAACACTCAAAACTTAATCTTTTTCCTTAAATAAATTTTCTATCAAAACACTCTCTAGGAGTTTGTATGGTATGAAAAAGATGCCCCTTCAAAAATGATTCCCGTCCTTAATAAAGCCTTAAAAAATCAGTTAAGAAACAAGTGGGGAAATGGGGTGAAAACTGCCAAAAACTGCTCAAAACTGTTCCCGCCTGGCATCTCGTTCGAACGAACGAGGCTTCTAACGAGCGACCAGACTGGGCTCGTTAGAAACTCGTTAGATATCTCGTTAGAACGACCAAACTCGTTCGAACGACATATCGAACGACTGACCAGTTTAGGTTCGTTGGCAAACTCGTTCGAACGAAACCTGGTTCGAACGAAAAACTCGTTCGAACGAGACTTCGAACGACTTCCAGAAATTTTTGATAAATTCAATTTTTGGCCCAGAAACTTTGTGTACTTTATTTTAAAGTTTCAATTAAATTATTCTGAAAGTAAAACATGGTTTTTTATTAAACCTAACACCCAATAAATATTGTTCCAAGCTCCTATATAAATATAATTACATTCATACCTTGGGAGTATGGAACCTTAGATGATGACGTAGAAACGAGGCACGCAAACCGGCATTTTGATGAAGCTTTATATTCTTTGCCGCTACGTCTTCAACACACACTTCATAGGCTTGAGAGTATTACAATAAATCACTAACCTATGAATAAATGTTTTTGTCCGGAATTGAGCCAAAACTATATATGGACTCAATTGGAAATTTGTGTCCTTACATATGACAGAAAAACTGACCCCATTGATCACGTTAGGCAGTACAGGCAAGCCATGACTCTCTAGAACCACCAGGATGCACTAATGTAAATATTTTTCCCTCGAGCCTGCATGATGTGGCACAGAAATGGTTCGAGAGGCTTCCTCACAGGTCTATCAGGAGCTTTGAGTCCCTGGCCGAGCTCTTTACGACCCGCTTTATTAATAGTAGCTCCTATCCCAAAAGGATGGATGCTTTACTAACAATGAAAAAGACGCCTCAAGAGAGCCTCTGAGACTACATGAAGAGGTACTGGGAGTTGTTCAATGAGGTCGAGGACTGCTCGGTGTTGGTAGTAGTGGCATCTTTCAAAATTGGGCTACCCAGCTCTTACCTTTTGCACCAATCCCTGACAAAGAAAGTGGCCACGACCATCGATGACCTGATGGCTCGCATCGAGAAATGTGCCAAAGTGGAGGATGTCACCCGCCTCAGCACAGAGGCAACGACAAAGTTGAGAACCAGAAGAAAGGAGGCAAGAATGGGGGCAAGAATGGCTCCAAGAACGGAAGCAAGAACTATGTTTCAAAAGCATTTCAGGCAGTCAACATTGTCTTTAAAGAACCAATTTACGGGATTCTGGCTAAGATCAAAGACGAGCCATTTATTAAGTGGCCCAGAAAGATGGGAGGAGATCCCTCAAAGAGAAAAACGTACTGAGATGCGCTTTTCATAAAGAGGGAGGACATAAGACTGAGCACTGCAAAGCTCTTAAGTCTCACCTCAAATAACTAGCCCAGTCTGGGCACCCGAACGAATTTGTGGAGAAGAAGGTAGAGAAAGTTGCTTCCAATGGAGAAGCAAGACCTGACAACGTACTCGAAGATGATGATGGCCATGAATTCATGGTAATTCATGAAGCATCTGATATAAAGAAGATCCAGGGGAATTCAACTCGGATGGAAGTAAAAAAGCTTACAATAGTAATGCAAGCTTTTTCAGATCGATCCAGCAAA
This sequence comes from Sambucus nigra, assembly GCA_949130495.1. Lineage (NCBI taxonomy): Eukaryota > Viridiplantae > Streptophyta > Magnoliopsida > Dipsacales > Adoxaceae > Sambucus > Sambucus nigra. The sequence continues at coordinate 496,280,241 of OX422208.1, read as the reverse complement.
GACATAATTAGGAAAGCGTTACGAGCAGATGACGTTGACTATAGCAAATATATCGTGTTCAGATGAAGATCTGGTGGGAGTGAGAACCCCACATCAAGATGCATTGATCATTACGCTCAGGATAGCCAACTATGGCGTCAAAAAGTTGCTCGTCGACCAAGGAAGCTCATCCGGGGTAATGTATCTCGACCTATTCCGAAAATTGAAGTTGAGCATCGCCGACCTGAAGGAGGCCACTGCCCCTCTAGTTGGTTTCGCTGGAAAAGTGACTATTCCACAGGGAAAGATTGTGCTATCAAAAAGGGCAGGAAGTATCTCCAAGATGATTGAGTTTCTGGTAGTCGACATTGACTTGTCATACCAAGCTATCCTCGACAGAGAATGGTTACATGCGATGAAGGCAGTCCCCTCGACCTACCATCAGAAACTCAAATATGTGACCGAGCGAGGAGTAATGGATTTCCATGACGATCAAGCGATAGAAAGAAGGTGCTTCATAGCGGCCATCCACCCAAAACCGTAGAAGAGGGCCGAAAAGCCCAATGAGAAAGTCGAGGAACAAGAAGATCTAATACCTTCAAAATAGAAGTTAAGGTACGGAAGACCCGGAGTGGAAGAGACAAGGCTCCTCCCCTCTGAGCGGATTGTCAAAAACCTGGAGGAAGTTATAGCTGGTGTTAGCGAGAAGGACATGATATTCTTGATTGGATCTTCTCTCACGGATCAAGAAAAGAAAGAATTGACGATTCTGCTGAGAAGCAATATAGACGTTTTCGCATGGGAATTATACGAGCTGCCTGGAATTGATCCCAGTGTGGTTTATCATCGGTTGCATGTCGACCCCACTTTCAAACCTATCACGCAGAAGGCACGACGAACTGCGCTCGAGAAGGCAAAAGTCGTAGAAAAAGAAGTTGAAAAATTGCTGGATGCAGGATCCATACGGGAGGTTCAATTCCCTAAATGATTATCCAACCCAGTAGTAGTTCCAAAGAATAACGAGAAATGGAGAGTCTACATTGACTTCACTGACCTTAACAGGGCTTGCCCTAAGGACAGTTTTCCTCTCCCAAAAATTGACCAATTGGTGGACGCCACAGCAACTCACGAAAGAATGAGTTTTCTGGATGCATATTCGGGGTATCACCAGATCCCTATGTATGCACCAGACCAGGACAAGACCGCATTCATCACCACCGCCGGATTGTATTGTTACAAAGTGATTCCCTTCGGGCTCAAAAATGCAGGGGCGACTTACCAGCGGCTGGTCACCAAGATGTTCAAAGGCCAAATGGGAGACACTATGGAAGTCTACATCGACGATATGCTCGTCAAGAGCAGGAACAAAGAAGACCACCTCTCAGACCTATCGAGAACCTTTGAAATCCTCAGGAAATACCGAATGAAACTCAACGGGAGCAAGTGTTATTTCGGTGTCTAGTCAAGTAAATTTATTGGGTACTTGGTCAGTAAGAGAGGCATCGAGGCTAATCCGGACCAGATTGATGCAATCAATAGGGTACAGCCCCCTCACACAATACGGGACGTACAGAAGCTCACCGGCATGATCGCTTCCTTGAACCGTTTCATCTCGAAGTCCTCCGAGAAATGCAATCCATTCTTCCAGCTCTTGAAGGGAAACAAGACAGTAGAATGGAATCAAGATTGCACGAAAGCATTGAACGAGCTTAAGGATTACCTTAGCTCACTACCCCTGCTCGTCATACCTCAAGAAATAGATTCTTTGTACTTATACCGCGTCGTTTCCAACCACGCCGTCAGTTATGTGCTGGTGTGCGAGAAAGAAGGAATCCAGCACCCCGTTTATTACGCAAGCAAGACCTTATTAGAGGCCGAGCAGCGGTACCTACCACTAGAGAAGCTCTCCTTTTCACCTGTAGTAACTTCAAGGAAGTTGAAGCACTACTTTGAAGCTCACACCATCATCGTCCTTACATCGTACCCCCTTAAAGCAATCCTGAGGAAAGCGGATTTATCGGGTAGACTGACTAAATGGTCGATCGAGCTCAGATGATTTGACATCCAATTTTAACCAAGGAATGCAATCAAGGGACAAGTCCTTGCTGATTTTATAGCTGAATTCACGGGCGAGCATTCTCTCAACCAACTTCAACCCATGAGGCAAAAAGAAAACCACGCATCAGAGGGAGTTTGGCAGTTATTTATTGATGGAGCCTCCAACTCAAAGGGGGAAGGAGTGGGCATTGTGCTTGTTACTCCAGAAGATACAATCCTCGAACATGGAATCAGACTTGGATTTGAAGCCTCCAAAAATGAGGCAGAGTATGAGGCTTTGATAGACAGCCTCCAAAAGGCACACACTTTGGGGGCAAAGAAGTTACAGGTGTTCGGCGACTCAAAATTAGTCTCCAATCAGATCAGTGGGGACTACAACGCAAACGATGAAAGAATGGAAGCTTATCTCGCCTTGGAAAAGAGGCTAATGGCCAGCTTCGAGGAAGTCAGTGTCCAGCAATTTCCTAGAGGACAGAATAGCCATACTGACGCCCTGGCAACCCTGAGTTCGGCAATCAATTCAGACTTGAAAAGAATGATCCCCATCGACTTCCTCACTCATCCGAGCATCAACCAGAGCGATGAGATTCCAGGTGTGGAGCATGTGCTCCAGATTGAGTTAGCACCCAGTTGGATGGACCCTTTAAGGGAGTATTTGAAGGATGGAGCACTTCCAAGCGATAGGAAGACCACTCATCAGATAAGAGTCAAAGATGCTCGCTTTCACTTATCTCCTAAGGGAAAGCTGTATAAGAGATCTTTCTCCGGCCCATACCTACAATGTGTTCACCCGAGGGATGTCGAGAAATTATACACGAGCTCCACGAAGGAATCTGTGGAAGCCATATTAGAGAGAAGATCACTAGCTTTTTGAGCTATGAAGGAAGGCTACTGGTGGCCATATATGCAAAAAGATTCGGCAGTGTACGCTCGCAAATGTCAACTACATGCTCCTATGGTTCACTAACCTGCCAGCAACCTAAGATCACTCACCAGCCCCTAGCCTTTTGCCCAATGGGAAATGGACATCGTAGGACCGCTTCCTACCGCCGTCGACAATCGCAAGTATCTATTAGTCGCAACGGATTACTTCACCCAATGGATAGAGGCAGAGACACTGGTAAACATCCGAGATGCAGATATGATGAGATTCATATGGAAAAACATAATTACCCATTTTGGAATCCCCAGAACCATCATCACTGACAACGAAACACAGTTCGAGAGTGGCCATGTCCATAACTTCTGCAATGAACACGGGATAAGGCACTATTTTAGCTCGGTGGCGTATCTTCAGAGCAACGGTCAGGCCGAGGCTTCCAACAAAACAGTGATAGACGGGTTAAAGAAATAATTAGAGCGAGCCAAAGGCGCATGGGTGAACGAACTGCCACATATCCTGTGGGCTTACCGCACTACCCCACCTCGAGCAACGGGGGAAACCTCATTCTCACTAACGTATGTAATGGAAGCGGTCATCCCATTAGAAGCAGGCCTACCAACTATGAGGTCCACCCTTGTCGACCAAGGCCAAAATGAATTAGCATTGCTCGCTGAACTCGACCTAGTCGATGAACGCAGAGAACTTGCCTTAGTGAAATTAGCGAGCTATCAGCAACAGCTTGAAAAACACTATAACAAGAAGGTCAATCCAAGGGCATTCCAAGTTAGAGACTATATCTTAAGGAAAGTCCTTGGCAGCACAGTAAAATCATCAGACGACAAGTTGGGGCCAAACTGGGAAGGACCATTCAAGATAACAAGAGATGATCTGCAAGGAGCCTATCACTTAGAAACACTGGCGGGAAGAGAGATACCCCGAGCATGGAATGCAGCCAATCTTAAGAAATTTGATTTTTAGTTTTTTCTTTCGCCTTTTACCATATTTATGAAAATGGCAGCTCGTTTACTTGTGATTAATAAAAGTTATTTGGTAGTTGCATTCTATGAGGTGTCAGTTAACTAATATATGAACTTTATAACTTGCACACCCTTTCCAAGTGACAAGCACACTACTGAGTACACGATAGCAGGGAAAACATCCTCCTCAGGTTTTCGTTATGAAACACGAACAACCTCTTAGCATTGCCTCTGGCAGTATATGAAGCCCTACAGGAGATCCTTAGGCAATCCGTCTAAGTCAAATTGGTGGCCAAATAATGTTTGTTGATAAAACCCTGATCGGATAGAGCATCCAACACCAGGTGTGTCCTCGCCAATTGCCACACTTAGGCCTAAAGGAGTGTGATGACACAACCTAAAAGGTAAAGTAGGGTATAATGGTATCTCATAAGCATACTTGACTGGAGGGACACTTACTCAACAAATGCAAACTTACCAATCTAGTTGGCCACGAGAGGCCCAAGATTATTAAGCGAAGAATAAATGACGTAAAAAATATAGGATACATGTTTAGTCGGCGGTTTCGCCCAACACATAGATATTATATTACTTCATCACATTTACAACAAGAATGTACAACTTGTGTTTAATCGGAGAGATCGCCCAAAACATCAATACTATATTACTTCATTACATATGTACACAGAGTTACAACTGGTAAAATCCTAGTGAGGCTGAGGCCTCTGAACAAGATAATTAGCCACTTGTGCTCTTCGATCGTCATCTATATTAGGAGCTAATTCCTCCTCGACCTCATTCCTATCTGACTCTAACAGCTGCCGGGGGATGGCATCGATAGGGATCCACTGATCATCCCTCCTGAAGGGGTTAGGCCTTAAAGTGGAAGGAGAGATCTCGTGACGATACCAGAGTATTGAGTTCCTTAGAACTTGCAGCTCCCTTAGGGCACTCAACCATCCCCTGATAAATGAAATCTCATAAAACTCTGTCAGCCTCGTCGGAGCATCTACCCAACCTTGCTCGTAACCATCAGCCCATACTCACAGAGGTCCTCTCTTAAACAGATGCCTTAGCCGTGTGACATCCCTTTGAAGCCCAGTAGCAATCACGTATGCTCGACGGATATCTTCACGGAGCTCATCCATTTCCCTAGCTGGGCTTCTTACGTTTGTTCCAGCTCATAGAACAGTCGATGGGGTAGAGCCTCGCAGCACCGGAGGAGCATCGCCTGGTCCCGTGACAGCTCTTGATGAGGAGGAGCCCCTTAAAACGCGAGGTGCAGTGCTCGACGCATGATCCCTAAGGTGCAACACTTCCTTCCTCAAGGACTCATTTTCCTATTGCAAAACTTCTCCTACTTGGTTAATCTCAGTAGCATCGAGGAGTCTTACTCTCAGAGTATTCACTTCGTCTTGAACAGAAGCTCCAACTTATTCCATTTCCTGAAGCCTGTCTTTTAGTTTAGGAACGAGCTCCGTCTGATCTATGAAACGCTCATTCCTCAATCGCAGCGATTTGTAAATTCTTACAAAGGTATGACGAACTTCAGGACTCACATCAGGACCAAAAATTCTTCCCAGTTGAGAAGTGGCTGGTATATATTCATCTACATCAATCGACTACAGGCCATAAAAGAGTAGTAAAGAATAAAATGAATCAGTACACTAAGGGAAAAGTCTTTTCATTTCATTCATAAAGGATCAAAGTACATTGAGAATCAGAAAGGAACATTATAAACAAAAGTATAAAATCAACCCTAAGAGTAAATTAGCTGGCGACCTCGGTTTGTTCAGAAGAAGCTGGTTGCTTTTCCTTATCAGCAGCACTAGGAGCATCTCCCTTGGGAGGAACAACTTTTGTCACCCGAGCAGGAAGGGCATCAACAGGAACTGACTGGGAGGTAGGGTCAACACCTTCGAAGGCTGGGGTAGGAGCTTCATCGACGACAGCCTTCGGGCCTGGATCATGCTCATCAAACACGGGGGAAGTGACATCTACCCCGACAGCTAAGAGGGACTTATTCCATCCCTTCTTAAAATTCAGACGGCTGATGTAACCTATTTGAACCTCGGCATCTTCATATGCGACAGCCCACCTGGAATTATATGAATCTTCCTTAATGGTGGCTGCCTCGGACTCCTTCTCCTTCAGCTTCTCCACCAGCACTTTATTCTCCTCCACCACCGCTAACTTGCTCGAGCAGACCTATGCCTGCCGTAATTCATTCAGTTCTTCAACCGTTGCCTCCTTCGCTTGATTGGCTTTAACAAGGGAAAGATCAGAAAATGTTCAAGCAATATCAGCAGCCTTCAAGCTAGCCTCGAGCTCAATACTCTTCACTTTTAAAGCAGCGTTCTACTTCTCCAACTTACCATTCTTATTCACTAGCTCGTCGCGAGAGCGATAGAGCATGGAAAAGTCAGTCACGAACTACAAGTAAAAGAAGGCATTAGAAGAAAGAAACAAACAGAATTTGACAAGCATTAGAAAAGAGAAACAGAATTACCAAGGCTAGCCTCTGACTCGCTTGCAAGGCTAACTAGTCAGTCCACATTGCCCTTTGGCGATCAGTAGGAAGGACTGCTCTCTTGAGCAGCGCAGGGGCCAATTGAGGAGAAATGGCAATCGAATCCCCCTCTGGCAACACAAACACGGGCACTAAGGCTTGCCCATCCTCCGTCCTCGCTTCTATTCTCCTCCTCTCCTCCTCTCTCTCATTCTACTTCTCTACCCTCTTCCTCTCATCAACCTTCTTTTTCTCTTCAGTCTTCTTCCTCTCCTCTTCCCTATTTCTCTCTCTCTCTCTCTCTCTCTCTCTCTCTCTCAACTGCTCTTCTTCTTTTCTCTTCTTCTCATGCTCCTGAGCAGCAGATGGAGAACCAGTGGCAATAACCCCACTGCTAGATTTCTGCCTCTTTGACCTAGGGGGAACCATTTCCTCGCTCGAACTGCTGGATGTAATTGAAGACTCTTGAGCCTCAGAAACCTCTTCTGAGCTGGAAGAACTGTCACTGCTGGAGCTTGCCTCATCAGAACCACCTTCAACACCTCCTCTGATATCACTCTCAGAACTACTATCTTCCTCGTCCAACTGAATGGGATTGGCTGTAGCTTCTTCAGAAGTATCTAAGTCGGGAATGCTGTCCACAGGCCTCGTAATAAAACTGGACCCGATGTTCTTATACTCTAGTAGGAAAATAGTGGACCGGGGATGTTCACCGTCAGCTAGAGATTCCCTGATATTCCAAGCTTTAATCAGCTCGGCAACTCGGACCTCGCTGAGGGCAGGTTCCAAGTTCTTTGTCCTCGCTGAAAAGAAAACAAGAAAGTTTCGAAAAAATCACACATTAACAAGGAGATCGAAAGAGCAGAGTAAAGATTACATATATACTCTTCCCCATAAAAGGGAACAGTGAATCTATCAGACCTCACCCCGTCAGTCTGGGGGGAGAACTTCCAATTCCTAGTAAGAAAACCATCTTTCCAGTAATCCTTATGGGAATCAGGTAAATTTACTACCAATACCATGTCAGGACTCCTGGACTTGAGGTAGAGAAGACCAGAGCTCGTTCGAGAGAAGGAATAACAAAAACAAACTTCAGCGAGCCCTAATTTAGTGCTATAAAGTTGATTTATTCTATGGACATCATTGACTATCTTCCAGACATTGGACGAACACTGTGCAGGAACAATGTTGAAATAACCAAAGAAATGCAGGAACAAATTGTTTGGAGGAAAAGTAAGCCCCCCTGGGAAAGCAACAGGACATAAATCCAATGAGCACCCTCTATCTCTCTAACAATCTTAGGGGGAGAGGTGCACTCAATCTTTACCCACTCTGGGATATTATAAAACTTCCTAAACTCAGACACTGGTCTATCACCTATCTTTGTCATTTGTAAACCCTAAATTGAAAATTGAAAGAAAACTCAACAGAGAAAGCACAGAGAGAGAGAAGATGGGACTTACGAGATGAAAGTTTGACTTGGACGATGCAAGATCATAAGCCCAGGTGACGAGGGAGATTGAAAGTGAAGAAAATGAAGACCTGGAGAAGAGGGCACAACAGCTAAAACTCGTAGAAGATGAGGGAACATTAATACGTTTGAAACAATAACTATGGAATGCTGCTCCAAATAATTTTTAAATGCTCCCAATCATCGCGTACAGGACACGAAGCAACTGCCGCCTAAATCAGTTCTCAACTTTAGGAAGAGTTGCACGATTTGCAAAAAGAGCCATTATGACAAATCATTTAAATTTGTTGAGCCCAAATTGTGGCCCAACAACTTTAGGGGAAATTGTGGGTACCCGAATTTACCATCATGGGCCCAAACGAGTAGCCTAATGAAAATGGCCCAAAGTCCGGACCGCTCACCTTAACTAAATTCAATTATGACTTAGTCTTCTCCTAGAGTATCGTATAGAGATATTCCCGGAGAGGAAAATGGATGTGGGGGAGTCCAACACCCCCACTCCCTGGAGATAAAGATGTATAAAATAAACCCTGAGCCTGGGGCAAGAGGCACGCACTGTATTCTCTGTAAACGCACCCCAGAGTATATAGAAATAATACTGACTGCACCACCGTGGACGTAGGCATTCTTGATGAACCACGTACATAATGTGTTGTGTGATTGGCACTTTATGTTCTTTATTTTCCTTGGTGATTGATCTTTTCTCATTTATTTGTGTTGAATATAATTGTCATCACAACAAGAATAATCAGTAATGCACAAGTAATGATAGTCTCAAAAGGCAATTTCCAACTAATTATTTTTGAATATTTTCATCTTTATGTATAAAGTGTAAAGTGTACAAATACAACACACCATAAAATAACACTAAAATATCCAAATTGTGGATGCTGAATGATATTCTGTGAACATTTTCCATAGGTAAATTAACATATACATTCATAACAAATGTGCACGAAATCAAGAGACACTCCTAACAAAAGAACTCAAACTCTACTTTAGGTGTAAAGATTTTGAACTCATATGAAATAGACTCAACTTAATCAACATGTCATGAACATAAATGATTCTCACACTAATAATGCCAACCTATTTAATGTTTTTTAAGAAATTTCGTTGTGCAAACCCATTGATCTTTAACTTTAACTCCCTTAAAATCTCTCATATATAATAACTCACTCTCAATTATTTTGAAGAAATCATAGTGCCCATATGTAGTGAAGCATTAATAAATCTAAACAAAATTGGATTGTATCTTTTGTTTTTATGTGCCTATAATCTTTTTAGGCTCTTTTATGAAAATGGCGGCTTTTAATGCAAAGAATATTTTTATCTTTCGTAGCCCCTTTCCATTGCTTAACAAATAATAGTATTTTCCAAAACATAAATGAAATCCGTGCAATGTTTCTTACATGCACAACTTATCTCTTTTTACATTTGGTTCGTTGTTAAGTAGAATTGAGATGAGAACATCGTATTTGATGAATGACAAGTAAGCACAATGTTCATAAATCTCATGCACGTGTGTAGTAAAGGAGACAAGGAGTCTAATATGTAGATAGTAGTCATCAAAGATCAGTGTAATGATATCCACACATTATTAAGCAAACTATAGAAACAAAGTCACCTCTCAAAACACTACAAAAAAGTCACATGAATGGATGAAATGAAGGGGTGATCTGAATATCTTTAATGTTCATCCATATATTGTGAAAAAAAAATACAAAACCTTTTTTGTCTTTTTCAAAAATAAAATATTTTTCACGTTTTCATCTTTTTCCAAAAAAATGAAAATCATTTTGAATTTTTCAAACTTTTTCCTGAAAAATAAAACCATTTTTGGATTTTTCTAAAAATATATAAAAAAGAAACATATAAATATACAATGATAATACAATCTAGAAATAGGAATGTAAGATGAGAACATTCCTACACTAAATAAAGTACTCGAACTCAATCAACGATGAAAATACCTAGAGATTTCCTAAGATCCTCAAATCAAAGTGCATCTAAATGTTTTGTGAAATTTTCAGCCAATTTATGTCCGGTACTCACAAAGCTCAAGGACACTACCTTCTCCTCAATGAGGTCATGAATAAAATGCTCACGTATCCTAATGTGATTTATACACAAATATTGGATCAAATTATTAGATATGTGGATTGCACTCGTATTATCACAAAAAATAGTCATCGTTCCCTATGAAATCTTATAATCTTCGAACATTTGATTCATACATAAGAGTTTCCTGTCACAACTCCCGGTGATAATTTACTCAACCTCCATCATGAACTAAGATATGGAGTTTTTTTTGTTACTCAACCAAGAGACAATAACTCTCCCAAAGTAGAGACACCCACCCGAGGTGCTCCTACAACCATCAATATCTCCAGCCTTATCAATATCCGAATAAGCGCATAAATGGTCATCGATATCAAAGGAATGCCAAATATTATAGGAAAGAGTTCCACTCACGTATTTGATGATATATTTAAGAGCGAGTAAGTGTGACTCTTTAGGGGATGCCTGATATTGTGCACAGGATCCAACACGAAAAGCAATATCCGGATGACTAGCAGTCAAGTAAAGGACACTACCTATCTTACTCTAATAAAGGGTTTTCTCTATGTCCTTATCTAAAGTGTCTTTGCTAATCTTTGTCGGTGTACTCATAGGGGTGCGTGAGTGCTCAGTAGAGTTTAGACCAAACTTCTTCACGAAGTCCCTTGCATATTTGGATTAAGATAAGAATATCCCATCCTCAAGATGAATAACTTTGAAGACTTAAGAAGAAAGTAAGCTCACGAACTGCGCTCATCTCAAACTCACTCTGCATCTACTCCTTAAAAATGTGAGCATAGTGAGAGCACGTGGATCCAAATACTATCTCAACCACATAAACCTGGTCAACTAAAATAGTACCACTATTGTACTCATATATAAATTCTTATACACTCCCTCTATATTGAATCCACGATCTAAGAGATAGGTATTGAGCCTCTCATACCAAGGATGGAGTTCTTGCTTCAAACCATATAAGGCCTTCTTAAGATAATAGATGTGTCCAGAGTGCTTAGGGTCTTCAAACTCTTTTAGGTTTTCCACGTAAACCTCCTCATGTAGAATGCCATTTATAAGGGCGCTGTTAACATCCATCTGATACAACTTGAAGCGCAGATGACATACTATGACGAGTAGTAAGAACGCGGACTCAAGACTAGCAACACGAGCGAATGTCTCGTCAAAGTCTACACTATCGATGTTTGTGTACCCTTGAGCGACCAACCTAGACGTATTGCATACTATGGTATCATTCTCATCCATTTTATTCTTTTAAATGCACTTGGCACGTATCACATTAGTCTTTCTAGGTCAGGGGACTGACTCCCAGACATTATTCTTACAAACCTGAACAACTCATCTTGTATGGAAGATATCCAATGCTCGTCCTTAAGTGCCCGTTTTACATTCTTGGGTTCGACTAAGGATCTGTAGTACAGATAGTTAATCACATTCTCGGGTTGAACATGAGTCTTGACACCTAGTGTGGGATCACAAAGTATACCAGAAGGGTCATGAGTCTTTTGAATGCAAGTGGTTAAATTCTCTAAATTAGGAATGGGGTCCACCGAGGTAGTATGAGGAAGGATGGGATCAATCACCAAAGGTTGCATCATCCTCACACTGGGACTAGGATCAATAAATGCCAGCGGCTCGTCATCTCTAATCATGACATTTATAGACTCTATAGTCTTAGAGATTGCAAGGTTAAAGACTATATAAACTCTACTAGACGATGAATAACCTATAAATATTCCCTTGTTGCTTAGGGATTTAAACTTTCTTAAGTTCTCTCTATCTTTTAAGATGTAGCAAGTACTCCCAAAGCCACATAAATATGATAGCTTGGGCCTCTTTCATGTCCATAACTCATAAGGCGTGTGTATCATATGCTACGAAAGATATACCTTATTCACCATATAGTATGCGGTACCCACCACCTCTTCCCAAAAACATCTAAGATCGTTTCTCCCAAGAAGCATGGATTTAGACATTTCTTGTATCATACGTTACTTCCTTATAACAATCGTAATTTATCGAGGATTACGAATGACCAAAAACTCATATTTGATGCCTACTCCATCACAATTTCTATCCACTTTGACTTCTTTAAATTTAGTGTCGTTATCACTACACATCTGATTATTAGTGACACCATATTGGTTTTATAGGACACGACACGCGGTTGTAAGGAACTCAACTACATCAGACTTTTCTCTAAGGTATCTTTCGATAGAACATTTAGAAAAGTCATCAACCATCACAAGAATGTATCTCTAACCAACGAAGCTATCTGAATGAGTAGGATCGGAAAGGTCCATGTGAATCAACTCCAAAACACAAGAGGTGGTAATAGTATTCAACTTTTGATGAGGACTTTAAATTTATTTTCCTTGTTGGCAAGGTCCACAAATCGAGGAAGTTAGTTTCTCAAGCAATGGTAAGCCCCGAGCTAGGTCCTTTTTCACTAATCTCTCAAGATCTCTAAAATTCACATGACCTATTTGGTGATGCCAAAGGTCCATAGTGGAGACCGTGGCACTATCACACACAAAGGAGGACTTGGTCATAATTCCATAGCAATTATCTTTGGTCATCACACCTTATAGTAAAAGTTCATCGAATTGATCATAAATGTTACACTCGTACAGGTCAAACTTTACCGTAAAGTTTGCATCATACAATTTGGCTATGCTAATTAAATTCGCTTTCAGTCCTTTCACGTACAACACATTGTCTAGTTTAGAGAAACTAAGCATCTCAACACATCGATGGCCTAAAATTCTAGGCCTACTCCCATCTCCAAAAGTGACTTTACCTTCCTTGTGATCCTCCCATCTATTGCCCTAAAATTCATCACACACATTCGAAAATAAATGCCAGAATAAAATCAAATAAGATCATATAAGCATACACAATAATTAAGTCGCTGACAGGAGAGACGCGAGGGTTTAGAAATATATCTCCCACATTTTTTACGCCGTGGGGTGATGAACTAGCTGAGTCGATTGGGGGGAGATTACGCCTATCTCAGTCGGCCCCGGGAGTCATGCCGAACCAAGGTAGAGAGGCTTCTAAGTCCTTGCCTTTGGACGCCCTCTCTCTACCTTATCCAGTTTACCTATCAAGTTTTCTTCGATTATTACAATTTTAAATGCGAAATAATAAGGTGTCTCTATGCACCACAATTCAAGCCAAGAATAAAAATCCTAATTCAAGTCTTCTAAAAAAAGTAAAAAATGGTACGAAATAAATAAAAATAAACAGAATACAAATGAATCACAATAGAAATCCTCGCGAGTGCTTCGAGCTCCAAAGAATGGCAACGGCGCCATTTGATACAAAAAATTGCTTCTGATATGTATTTTTGTTGTTGTTGCAACTTCTTTTCTATCAAAATTCCCTTGAACATAGAAAAATATAACAAAACTAGTGTAGAGGGTAAGTAATGGAGTATCAATCCAAATCTAAGGGTGAAACACAAAATAAGCGAAGCCATATGTAAATTCATTTGCATTTTATTATATTATATTTTTTCTTTTAATTTTTTGTATATTTTATATTTTATATTTTTTATGGATTTTTCAAGGGATTATTAACTAACTAACTATATACTAATTTTTAAAGTACTAACTAAGATGTAAAAACAAATAAAAAAATGAGGTAAACCAAATTGTCCTAAAAAGTAAACTAACTAAATTGGACTCATGAAGGCTTCAAAATACATCCCATGAATGGGAGATTATCCCTCAATAATCATCATCCAAAAATAAAAATAAACAATAAGAGCACGTGAGGATTAAATCAAGAGAAATTTAAGAGGAATAGATCAAACCCATTTAAGCCTTGAATTGAAATGAAGTCTTCAATTACATCAACACTCTCTCAATTACAATCAATCACTAATATATTTATTGAATCTAAAATAAAAACTACAAAATAAAAATAACAAGGATAGTGGATGAATTCATAATGGACAATTAAATAATAAAAGAGATTTGCTAAAAATGAAAATCCTAACATTATAAAATTGTACATTAGAACTCATCCAAATAAATAAATTCAAGATCATTACTTTATATTGAGATAATTGCTAAAAATGCAAAATCTCAACATAAAGGAATGAATTAGAATTTACCTACCATAAGGGATGAATTCAACTACATCAATCTATTTTGAAATAATTTCTAAAAATGCAAAAATTCATTATAGAGAGGTGGGGTTGAATTTATCCTAGAGATAAATTTCACTAGACACCTCTATATTGAGATAGTTGCTAAAAATGCAAATACTCAACATAAAGGAATGAAGAGAATTTTATCACACAAAGCTTAAAAACTAAATTTGAGATCCCCTTGAAAATGGTCCAAGTCTTCAATTTATAGGTGGAAGAAGCTAGGGGTAATTTGGGTAAGAATGAAATGTGGGTGTGCATGTGGTTTGGTTGTGTGTTTTGAGAAGGAATAAAAATCGGATTATGGAAAAAGGGGTTGGGGGTATTTTGGTAAAATGGGGACCAGTGGCTTAAAAACACGTGGGTATTTGTTTTGGAATTTGGTTTTTGTTTAGAGGTGATAAAATCATTTTGGGTGTGAAGAAGTGGGCTGTTGGTTTCGGCTTGAGGGAGCTAAAGGAGTTGGAGGGTCAAGGCTCGGGTTGGTTAAGCAGATGATGAGATCGGGTTGTGGAAGCTAGGGCAACTGTGTGCGGGTTCAGGCGCCAAAGTGGGTAGGTCCGGGTGGTTTTCGAGTTGTATTGTTGTCGGGTTAAGGAAGAGGGTTGGATTGCAAGTGGGCTGGTGTCGGCTTCGGCTAGTTAGGGTCGAGATGGGGATTCCGCCGGGTTTGGTTTGAGGTGAACTTGGGTTTTTATGGGTTTCGTGAATGTGGCTTTCGGATTTGGTTTGGAGAAGTTCCGGTTTGCTGATTGAATGGTTGGTATTGCCATGGGAGAAGTGGGTTGGTGACTTGGGGTGTAATGGAGGTGAGAGAGTGTAGTTGGTGTTGGTGGGGAAGATGAAGTGGGGGAGGTTAGTGTGTAGGTGAGGTGTATGGGAAATAAGGTGTGGCTTAGGGATTTATTTTAGGTGTATGTTAGGGTGTATGGTATCTAGGTGTATGGTATTTGGGTGTGAGTAAGTTGTAGGATTTGGTGTAAATGGTGTGTAGGATAAGTTAGGTGTGAGTGAGTTTGGTTAATTGTGTGTGTGTTTAATTTGGACCAAAAAAATAAAATTAAAACTAAAAACATAATGCTAATAAAATAAAATCTAACTAACTAAAAAAATTAAAATAAAAATATTAAAACATAAGACAATAAAATCCTAAGCTATTAAGAAAAAAAACTAAAAATCTAATTAAAATGAAAATTAAAGTCCTAAAAAATGTAAAATCTATTAAAACTAAAAATCAACTCCTAAAAACTAATCTTAATAAAATAAGACAAAATAAAATAAAATAAAAACTAATCAAAATCAAAATCAAAATCAAAATAAAACTACACTAAAGTAATAGAAAAATATGCAAATAAATTCTAAAACTCCTAAATAAATCCTAAAAATAAAAACGACTCAAACTAAAAATCTAAAAAAAATTAAAAAGGCATAAACTAAACACACACAGGCTTCGAGGTACGTTTAGGGACTGGTTTAGGCTGGGGTAAGGTTATGGGACACGATATTAGCTCCATTCTTGATGCAACTTGCCTTGAAATAACACTTTTGGCACCGCAAATGCTTATTGATACTATCATAAGTCCAATTTTACTGAGAATTAGCAACTAAAATGCGTCTATTTGGAGTATAAAATGTACACTTTTGGATGATTATCAACCTTCCTTGTGATCCTCAAGGTGGGTAAAAAATCAAAATATCATTGGGAAGTATTTTGAAACTTTAGTGCAACGTGCACAACAAGGACTTTAACGTCTCGCTTAGGTACCCAAGTGGAGGTAACCTTTTGTTTACCCTTGTCATTGTTGGCACTAGTCGGAGCATTTGAAGCGTTCTCAAATGGTATAGATATCCATTGAAATTATTCCATTAAGCGTTGTGATATTGCGACTAGGAACTCAACTTTCTCTCTAAGACTAGAAAAGTCGCTAAAGCGGTGCGTGTGGAGTATGTGTACGCTTATTTTTACTTTACTTGCAAAAAAACTCTCTAAGGTGACATATACTTTTATAATAAGTGCAAACATAGACTTGTTTGGGTCTACCTTAGTTCAGTTTATTAGGTTTAACTCTCTTTTGTGGTTTTGGTTGAGGCCCATAAGGATTAACCAAAAATTTAGGAACCAGTTTCGGTGCAACATGGGAAGTGAATTCACCATCATAACCTATTCCTAGCCTTTCACCAAAACCTAAAGCAGGATCGAAGATAATCTACGTTCTTCGATGTATCCTCTATAGTAACTTTGAACTCATGGTCACGTTCAAAATCTTTCTTGAGTTGGGATACAAGTGTTTCAAGTTTATCACCCGTCTCCACGGATGCTTTAAGATCTCTCGTAAGACTATCTACCTTGTTGTTCAAGTCACCATTTTTACCTATCAATTAAAACAACCCTCTCTCCCAAAGCTTCTCTCATCGAGGACTCACTCTCTATCGCCTTTCTCAACTCCTTCTTTAAGTCTAAAACTCTCATCGCTAAACCTTTGTTTTGTTTTTTTTTTCATTTTAAAGGACTCAGTGCGTTGAATGTCACTCTCGCTCTCACTTAAAACATCCTCCTCCTCACTCTCACCAGAGCAACTAGACTCAGTGTCTAGGTGTTCATGTTTAGTAACTTCCTCATCGGCATGAGGTGCACGAGATGTACTAACATAACTAGCCATAAACACAATGAATTTACGTCCATGCGGTGATTCATCCTTGGAAACCACCGACTCAACCCCGCTATTTCTAAGCGTGACATTTAAGTAAATTTAGCTTTACCTTGTCTCTTTAAACTCTTCAAAGACTTGTGAGCTTTGTGACCGTTTCCTTAACACTCATAACACATATCCTCGTCTTTCTTTGGGAAATATTTCTTTTTCAAAAATTTTCTTGCCCGATTTATATTTTTTATCTTTCTCAAAACTTTTCGTTTCTTTAAAAGTATTTTTCTTTCTAAGTTTGTAAAAAAAATTGATTTTTTTTTTGCAAAAAGGGCTAAATCATCCAAGTCAAAATTGTACTTAGAGTCAGGCGATACTTCCTCTTTCCTTTTAAATTGAACTTTTAATATAATTCACTTTTCCTTGGGTTTAACAGTTTTGGGAAACATATTTGTTTTATACGTTTGAATGTCTCCTACGAGTTCTTCTAACATAAGAGTATCTAGTATCCCTAACGAATTTAGTACGGTAACCTTATGAATAAAGTGAGTTGGAAAAGATCTCAATTTTTTTAACTACATGCGTCTCAGGGATTTTCTCACTAAAATTGAAATCGAGATTACTATATATATCAGACAAACGTGCGTAATTTTGTTGTTTAGAATCATTAACAATATTAGCTCCCTTGTGAGTGAGTTGTAGGGTGTCCCAATCTTCTTTAGATATGGTGAACGTCATAATGCTTCGGAACTCGTTAAGGGTGACGACTCTCGAGATGGCACTTGTGACACCCCGCTTATTAAAGTAACGGGTGTCCATCCTTCTACTAAAATAAAATAGAAATATCATTAGTTCATTCTTAGCATCACTGTCTGAACCAATTAATTACTAACCAACTATTATTAAATTAAGTTGTGAGTCAATTTTAATCTTTATTAATGTGATGCAACAACACTATATTCAAACCATAATTCATTTAGACAATAATAAAATCCACAATCACATTTTAAGTCTGAAACACAAATCCATTACATACAAAACTTAACCGAATAAACCATCGGTATAAAATCCTCACAATAAACCCCAATAATGAAATAAAATAAAATTAATCTGACTGACATGGGCAACATGCCTGAATATGAAAAGATTCTTGTCTAGAATGTGAGAATAAAAGCGACTACATCAAATCGTGCAACGTCCCACAATTGTTGTAGCTCCGATGCTTGGAAGAATAATCGCTCTTGGTGTCCCTGTGACTAGACACCTAAAAGGTTTTGAAAATAAATTTGATACGGGTCAGAGCCCAAATACTTTTGCAAATATTTTGCAAGTAATTAAAATGCATAATTAATTATGTGTCCATTCCTCCATATTTAAATTGGTACCGCACTCTCTTGAGACACTACTCACCCCTTATCTAAAGTGCACACCTAACATATGCGTTTTACTTACCTAGTTATGCGACTCGCCTAACTAGTCCCAAACATCCATAATTCTATAATCTAACCCATTCCTGCGTATTTTATCGAATTACTTTTCACTTACAATTAATAATTATATTCTTAATTTATAGCCAATGACTTTCACTAGTTGTTTAAACATTATTCACACTTAATGTCTTAAAGTCGTATATAATTATTTCACATTTATATACATAATCATATACCACAACAAACACACATATGTCATGTATAACCGCTATCTCATAAATTACAATTCTTACTGGATGCGGGTCTCTACAATGCTATCATATCCGATGGAATACTCACATCATCCTGGCTACAATATCAAAATCTCACACTGAACTCGATAGAAACCATAATGTATAGGAGATGGTCATAGGTTCTTTGATAGTGAGTCATAACCATACCCAAAATTACCTCACTTTGAACTTCAACCTCACAAGGGCACATGCATGATGCTATGACCTGGGGACTATACTTACCCAGTTGTTGTTTCGCTAGGGAAGATCATCCATATCGCAAAACCTCCGACGATAACACTAGTGGGGTATGTCCATATATTAATATAATTACATCTTACACACGGATATATATATATATATATATATATATAGAGAGAGAGAGAGAGGTTAAAAAGCGAATCAAAAGACCAAACTTTTTAATGAACCTATTAAGACATTAAAAAATAACCCAATTAATTGTAATTCCTATGTTGTATTTGGTCCACTCCAGCGGCAACGGACACGTATGTGACACAAACCCATTTCGATCCTATTTCCACCTTACACCCCCCCGCCCGAACCCCTGATCTGCGAGACCTCTATAGTTTCCATCCTGACCAAACTCCATGGCTTCCTTCTTCCCACACTTTCCCATCCTAACCCCATGGAAACTCCTACACCCCTAAATCAAGCTCCATACCAACTTGTGACTCGAATCTTCCCAGCAACCCAGGATCAGGGCCAACCCATAGGGTTTATTGGTGGTCGGGATTAGTGGAGGTAAGGGAGGACACCAACGAGGGGTTATGGCTAGAGCTGGGATGGAGTCGTTGGATTTAAGCAGGTATAAGGCCGTAATGGTATTTGGTGGATTTATTGGTTGAAATCGTTAGCTTCAAAGTTACTGCCAGGAATGGAGTTGGGGTTTCGGAGAAGTAAGGAGCTACTGGGTCGAAATGGGTCTGCCATGCTGTGGGATGCACTCGAGCTTCTTTTTCGATGGGATAAGGAGGTATAAGGTGGTTGGCGTTTAGGTTTAGGCAGGGGAGTCGATCGTCGATGGATTAGAAAGGTAGAGGGGAAGCGTGTCCTTTGAAGTGGGTATGAGCTTGGTAGGTGGTATTGAAGTGTGTGGGGTGGGGTGGGGGGAAAGGTTGTAAGGTTTGTGAGGTGTGGGTGTGTATAACACACACTTGTTCGTTACCGCTGGCGCGGACCAAATACAACATATGAATTATAATTACTTGGGTTATTTTTTAATGTCTTAATAGATTCATTAAAAAGTTCGGTCTTTTGGTTCGCTATTGAACCTCTCTCTCTCTCTCATATATATATATACAATCTCTACACATGTAAATATTTCTCAATAATTCTAATTAATTGTGCCTATCACTCGTGGCACAAATAGATTATCTTTCAAATACCATTTATATTATCAATTAGTTAATTACTAGCTTAATTAATTAATTAAGTCCCAAAATATAATTTCTTCACACGTACTCTTATCTCTCAGCTTGTATTTCTATTTCCCAAATTTTCATCATAAATTCAATTCTTCCTATTAGAGTACAATTCCCTCCCTAAATACTTTAATTTGCATCCTAGAGAATCCTAATTAAGTTAATCCAAAATTTTAATTAATATACTTTCCAGGAGTCCTTAAATGTCCCCGGACATTCAATCCCCGAATTAAAATTATCAAGTTTATCATCAAATAAGCCAAACTAGCAGCAACATGGGCTCTGAAATGCTACAGCTCCAGGGCGAACCGATTTCCCCCTCCAGTTGGCCCCAATTCTCCCAAAATCGATTTTTAGCAACATAACCCAATTCCAATTCATCTCAATATGCTTCTACATTAATGAATCCATTTCCAGCAATTTTAATACTCATAGAATGATCACTAAGTCATAAGTTCTTCACCAACTATTAATCTTAATAAGTTTTAATATGAATTGGATTTATCATTATACATAGTCATCATCTCCATCTATCGAAATTCAAATTAATCTCTAGATGCTATATCCATAAATTCTAAGATAAATCTATAGTCAATTTTCTAAATTAATCAAAGTACATATCAATTCATAATATCAAAATTTCCTTTTAAATCACCCATTAATTTTCATAATCATATGTCAAAATCCCATTTTTCATCATCATGTGTCAAAACACAATTTCATATAAAATTCCATCCCAAAAGTATTCCAATTCAAAACTTCCGAGCTATAATATCAATTGAAAATCACACATAAATGACTAGTAAGATAATTACAAGCCTAAATTCATAGAGTTTGAATTTGTTGTAGAAGATGAATAATATCCCGTGAGTACCTCTACTGATATTCTTACTAGAATTGTTCTTGAATTCCTTAAGCTTTCTTGACACTCCTGAGAATTCTTTTTTCTGTTCTCCCTTTTCTCTGCCCTTTCCCTCACACCCTTTGGTTTTAGTCAAAGAACTCTTTGTATTTTGTAAAATGGTTATTGGTTTCCTCTAGCCTCTTCATTATATAACCTTTATCCCGTTTTGACTCTTCACCTCCCATTAAAAGACCAAAATACCTATATAGTAGTCCCGACTAGTCTAAAAAGCCCTTGACACTCAAACACTACCTTCGAGTACTTTATTTTGACTATTTTAACCATTCCGGATCAACCGTGCGCTCAAAATTGTCATCTGAGTCACTTATCAATATTTACCATCTCAACCTCATATAATGTGTCCCGATTAAGATATTAGTAAGTCATGTCGTATTTACTCACTAACAACATAATATTATTTGACATCCAATTTTATTTATTGTATCACACTAGTAAATATATTATCACATAAATATTAATTCATTTCACTTTAAATTAATATTTTATTATTTTTCTCATTATTTCTTGATTTAATTAAATTATGTATCAGTCGCACAATTTAAATGTTCAATTAAATATATATTTAAAACATGAGGTATTACATACTTCCATTCTTGAAAAGGAATTTTATCCCTGAAATTCGGGTAAGCGTGGTACTAAAAACTTCGGATCCTTACCCACATGGTACTCTGAATCAACTCGTGATGGTACTCTGAATCAACTCGTGATAACATTTTGGTGCCTTCACTATTCACCTGCTAGGGGTATCATCATGTGTAAAGGCTTACTCGCTACAACCCAAGATTAACGAAAAGTCTATTCAAATCATTTCATATTGCCATACTCTATCATTTGTAAGGACTCACCAATACAATGATATGCAAAACTATTGTGAATTTGCTAACCATGCTCAATTAAGACGAGCCTATACTCCATTGACTCTATCATCTTAATGTTGGAAAAAGTCCTACTTCCCTAGGTGCAAACATCCCTTCTTATCCAAATCACATAACTCCTTTCTCGGGAGACACCCGCACTAATTTTTGACCACTCGCGTCAATCTTAAACTCTTCGATTCGCGATAACGTAAATCTTACGACTTTCCTGAACTATACGAAAATAACTTTGATTATCTCAATCCCTATCGGCCGACTCTAAATCACATCCGACCCGTGAAACTTATTATTTCTCCACTCTTAACCATCCAGAGGACGGATAATAAGACCTCCCAATTTAAGTCTCAAAAGGAATCTTTCTAATAATAGATAATACATGTCATCACACTCAACTCTACCAATGGTAATTACTCCTCCTAATTACCATAAAGTCTAGAATATGCATCTCTCACATCCTTCAACATTTTAGTCATTTTTCCCATTTGCGCCTTGGTCTATGGGTAATATGCCATATTAAAAATGCACTTCGTCCTGACCCCCTCCTTATACTCCCAATTAAAGGTGGAACCTAAGGATCTCATCCTAATTAACAAAAAATGTTAGGTGACATCTTGTGTCAGTTAGTTTCCTCTGCCAAATGAAATGTTGGGTACCTTACCCAATAATGTAACGCACCCAATTTAACAACTGTCTCAGTCAACCAATCCCACAAACCCAAAGGGAATCTTGACTTATTCATGATCTTGGCAACCCAACAATGAACTTCATCAGTCTTTTTATCCATTTCGTCACTAGAATAACCAATTATGGAAAAGTTCTGGTGCATTGCCTCAGACCAATATTTTCCAATCAACCAGTAGTGCACCTGGAGACAACTTCACTTTGTTGCACTCCACACGAATATATAAGCTCAATGTTCTACGTCATGTGGTACCTCTTACTCCCTTTCAATAGAAATTTCAAAAATCGTGACCCATTCAAATTGTTCACTTTCTGGGTCCTTCTCACTTGGTAAAATGAACGATTTACTATGCGAAAGTCACCCTCAATATTCAATCGAATAAGGCTTCATTCGATTATATTAAACTTGGTAGGTTTTCCCTTGGCTAGAGAGATTCTTTGATTGTATTCCCAGTCCTCCAACCTATCTCGAGTGTGATATCTCTCCTTGTTGTATAAATATATTCGGACTATCTTCTTCCTCAACCGTAGTTCAGTCCATCTTAATTTTTCAATTTCGCTTGTATTTCCCCACAGGAATACGATTGAACACATTTATAACAAATCCCCGTTATCCAAGATGACTATGAAAATCAAACTAATTAGGGCGCCTATACACCCTCTATCCCGTGCAAATACGTACAAACTTCACAAATGTAACATTTTCATTTAAAATTAGGCCCCGCAAGATCTGCGTGACTATACAGTAAGGGTATTCTCGATCACCCCACTAATCGAGAATTTAATATCTTCAAGAGTGTCCACCTACCCACTAGTGTTATTAACATTTCTAGTACTTTCTACACTACATGACCTGGTTCCACTGGCTTTATATGATATAATAGCTCTCAGCTCCAAGTGTTTCTCCATACGTGACTCGATTAAAATTCAAAACTGATGCCCTATCATTTGACAACATTTCCCAACTCCTGAAGTTTACTAAGGTTCATACATGGAACGTCATGCAATTGAAATCCAACTAACGAATTTCCCCAATGCCCCATCACTTGGTAATATCAGTTACCGAGATACTTTACCCCAAAACACATTAACGAGACACCAAAAATCCTATCCCCAAGCGTATTAGTCTAATCCTCAACTCCCATATCTCAAAAGGAGTCATACAATACTACGCTCATACTGTCACTAAGTCTCCAAGGCTAATTCAATAACGAGATAAATATCTCTGCTCAACAAAAAACTCAAAAACCCCTAAATCACATTAGTAAAGTCTCGATGCACAGGAATCGAATATAACGAGACACCTATATTCTTTAAAGTATCCACTTCAATATAATATATACTCGACTCGACCCTCTTTAAAGTTAAATATTGCAAAAACAACACATCCTGCCCTGGAACAGCGAACACGATAGCCTCACTATAATAGCCCACTAACTAGTTCATACCTAGGATAACATCATACTCGTATAACATCTCTTTGAAATAAGTAAATCTATAAAAGCATTTCCTCTCAGTGTCCACACCCGTGCCCCTACAGATGGACCTAAATAGATCCTGCTACCCGTGGGTAAATATATAAAATCAATAGTGATACTAACAATACATCTACTGAGCCCAACTCACGCACAAATCTATTACTATCCCAAATACTATGATGCACTCGTATCACATTCAACCTATCCCATCTGCCCATGGATAAAATTTATGCATTCAATTGCAAACATCTTTGGTTGTTTAAATGGTTCTTGTACGTAATACTCACGTCTGAACTCTCCCAAAAACTGCTAGAACTATTGCTCCTACTGGGCACCCTGCTCCTATCCCCTGAACTCTTTACGGACAATATTGACGCATGTGGTCCTGCTTACCACATATAAAACACTTCCCTATGTAATCCCTTGTCTCTGGCCCCACTGGCCATATTGGGGATGTCGTACCCTCTAGAACGGGTAACCTCGGTCCTGATGGCTACCCTCGTGTTCGTTTGGCTCCGCTTGCCCCCGTGGAACACGTTGTTGGCCTAACGGTCCTATTTGAATCCATTGTCACTTGATCGGAATTCTGTTAATTTAAATCTTTTAAATGGTCTCCTTGTCGAGTAATTCTCCCATGGTGCCCCATAACACCGATATACCCATCTTACTTTGTTGGATAGACTTTTACATGATCTTAGCTCCCTTCATATGAAAGCGCTGATATACAGCATTGCCGATATCGATATAAATCGTTCAAGCTAGATTTCCCCATCAATGCTGGCGTATTCTACGCGCGAGTCCATCATCAACTTAAGGACCCCTTTTCTCCTTTGTATACACCTCATCGGGTACAAAGTTCTCTAAATAAGCTCACACCGTCGGACCCCCTTTAATAAGTACATAAATTTGTTTCGCATCTTTGTTTGAGAAGCAGATGAAAGGATTTGTAGTCAAATCGCACCCAAAATCCTAATACTTTCTAGTATATCTTTTCTCAGATGTGGTGATTAACTCTCATCACTATAACACTGCTCCAACGAGCTTAAAAATCGTCTAAAATTTAATCCTCAGTGTCACTATACTCCACTGTTAAAAAATACCTTTGGATATTCTCCTTCCATTGACTAGTTAATACGCGCCCGCACTTTCCTCGAACCCTTGTGAATGGACCTTCTTAAAATCTCTTCGACTCTCTCCTATACTGACCGCACTGGGTGAGTCTGAATTAGCGTCATCGTCTGTTATGGTAGTACTGGGGGAAATTATTATTCTCTAACTTCCATCATAGCATTATTCGCCCAAGCAATAATAGTGATGACTTTTATCGCGACCACAATTTCCAGAATAATCTGTAATTTTGGCTGAGCCTTTCCTCTGGAAGTCTTCCTAATAGCCCTTGTTGGTCATCCTTCTCTTATTAGGCTTCTGAAAATCAATCAAACCCGTATAAGATTCACTTATATTATATATAATAGTAGAAGAACGTACATCGCAATATGAATCAATGATCCTAAGCATATGACTCTACATCAAATAACGCTACGGTAAAAATCATAATAAATTCGCACAAATCCAAAGGACTCGAGAACTCTATGCTCTTATACCATATGTGACAACCCTGTTGTTAAGTTCAAAACAGAAATCCATTACATGCAAAGCGTAACCGAATAAACCATCGGTATAACATCCATATAATAAATCCCAATAATGAAATAAATCTTACTAACATGTGCAACATGCCCGAATATGAAAAGAATCATGTCTACAATGTGAGAATGGAAGAAACTACATCATATCGTGCAACTTCTCACAATTGTTGAAGCTCCGATGCCTGGAAGAATAATCACGCTTGGCGTCCCTGTGGCTGGACACCTAAAGTATTTAAATTGGTATCGCACTCTTATGAGACAATACTCACCTAACGTATTTAAAATGCATAATTAATTATGTGTTCATTCTTCCATATTTACATTGGTATCGCACTGTCATGAGACAATACTCACCCCTCATCTAAAGTGAGCACCTAATGCATGCATTTTAATTACCTAGTTATGAGACTTGCCTAACTATTACCAAATATCCTTAATTATATACGCTAACTCATTCCTGCGTATTTTATAGAATTACTTTTCACTTACAATTAATAAATATAATACTCAATTATAAGCTGTTATTTATGGCCAATAATTTTCACCAATTATTAAAACATTATTCACACTTATTGTCTTAAAACCGTATATAATTCATTCACATTTATACACATAATCATATATCACAACAAACACACATATGTGGTGCATAACTGCCTTCCATTAAATTACTAATCTTACTGGATGCGGGCATGTACAATGATATTACATATCTTAGGGAATACTCACATCATTCGGGCTACCTTGTCGAAATCTCATACCGACTTCGATAGAAACCATAACGTATTGGAGGGGGTCATAGGTTATTTGATAATGATTCATGACCATATCCAAAATTACCTCACTTCGAACTTCAACCTCACAAGGGCACATGCGTGGTTCTATTGTGACTCCCCTCCCATTTTAATTACGGATGATCAGTCCTTTACCAAAATAAATAGGAATCTCATTTGGTTCATTCTTATCATCATTGTCAAAACTTTTCAAATCACTAACCACCTATGTTAAATTAAGCCGTTGCCAAATTTTTTCTTTCCTTAATATATAGCAACATGAGGAAATAAAATAATATAAACCATCAACACAATAATAGAAGTCTAGAACATCAGAGGATAATGTAGATAAATAATAAATGCCGAATAAACCATCGACTCCAAATCAAACATCCAAATCATAAGTTTACTGAAATGAAATTGAATCTAATTACAGAGTTTGATAAATCAATCTGAATAAATGTATAAACTGAAGGGTCAATATGCCCAGATGAAATACTGAACATTGACCCTTATCTAGGAATGAAATAATTAAAGCAGCCACATAAGGCATGCATGCCTCCACAAGTGCTGCAGCTATACATCCCTGGAATGAATCATCATGCTTGGCGTCCATATGGCTGGAGACCTAAAATGTTTTAAAATAGAGCTGACACGGGTAAGATCCCAAAACCTTTGAAAAATATTTAGCATGTATTTAAATCGAAGTTAAAAAGCAGTTATTAAATACACACATTAGTTTCACAAGACACTCCCTTAAGTTTTCCACCTCTCAACTATAGTGCAAACCTAACGTATCCTATTAATCCCACCTAGTTATGCTACCCAAACTAACTAGACATAAGTATTCAACTAACCATATAAGTACCTAGTTATGCTACCCAGCCTAACTAGACATAAGTATTCAGTTCACTGGTACTTGAATCGATGGTCCTTGATTTGGTACGAGAGGTACCTGGACTTAATAGTAGAGTATGCATGATTCACGATGGCCATTCCCCAGTATGCTGTAGTTGTATATATAATAGTGTGATATATATATACACACACACACAAGTGTGATTATTCTAATTTTTTGTGATAGTAGAAAAGATAGATAGTGTATATCTACAAGTAACTTTAGTAAGAGACACTTAATTAATAGTTCAATAATAATATTCAATTAATATTAATTATTGGTTTTATGTTAGCGTATCACACTTGAACCATAAACCAAATGACACACAATGGAGGCGAATATAGTTATAAGCCTTTGGGCTACTCACATACCTAACTTACCCAAATGACATGCCAATCCCACTATTACGCTCTCAAATAGTGAGCCGCCCTAAGTTTTATGTTCTCGGAAACACATCCAGACCTCGCTGGAATCTCCAAGGTAGGATCGTCCGCTGCGCGAAACCTCTCGTGATAGCAGGTAGTGTAGGTATGTTCACACATGTAACAAAGCATATAATAAGTATACACACAACCTATAAATATCTCCACTATAGGTATACACACAACCCATAATATATCCAGTACGTAGTATATATCTCTCTCTCGAATACTCAACGTACTATTGATTCACACTCAAGAATCTTTTCTTATTTTTCGAGTATCACTCACTACCCGAAAGGTCCTCGTTATTCCTTAAATAATTTCAGTAGTTAATACATAACTATCCTACAAGTATTAATCTTGGTTTACATTTCCTCTTCCGTAACCCAATTTGTAAATTCTCGATACATAACACAGTCGTTTAACTCTCATTGGTCCTAATCCCAATTTACCCTTATTTAGACTAAGTTGGTACTTAACTATATGTCTACTGACCTTTTCCAAGTCCTTGTATAGTTAATACAACATAACCAAAGTCCCCGACGATCGTCGTCAAGGAAAACTATGCAGATCGATCAATCGATACCTATTTAGTAGCTTCATACCAATTATATTTTTCACCATTTTTTATCATGAAACCTCCTAGAAAACGTCCCAAACTCCCAACCAAATCAACTAAACCTCACATGGAAATATTCTAACAGTTTCTAATGAAAATGACGTATCAAATCTTTAAGAAATCTAACAATAAATAGATTTAATCTCCATAAATCATAAGACCTTATTTTGATGTTCTTCATGCATGGTCATCAAGATTTCCATATTTCTTTAAAGTTTATCATCATATAGTTTCATATTTCATAATATCAATGTAGATGGATTACTGCTAACATGAATCTTACCCCATATCATGAATTACAACCCATATGAATCCCAAGAATTCACCTAATCATGCGATTTCAACCCTATACTAGCATGGGTATTGTAACATGCTCAAGAATTTTTAAGATAAGCACTTGCCTTATATTTGTAGGTCCGATATTCGTTATTTGATGATGGAGTTGTTCTTCCCTTGCCCTGATCTTGATTCTAGCAACGCCGATGGTGGGAAAAGGTGTACAATGGCCTAAGGATCCTCTCTTCTTCCTCTCCTATGGACTCTCCGCTCTCCTAAGTGTTGTAACCTAGACTCTATCACAAAGTTGTGGATATAACAATCTAAAATTCGTTTTTCTTCCAACCCTAGACTCTTAAATGACCAAAACACCCTTACGTGGTGTCGGGTTGGTTTGAAAATGCCCCGGGACCCAATCAATACACCCGGGTACTCTATTCCACCTATTTTGGCCCATTCGAAATCAACCATGACCTCAAAATCTCCATCTGAGTCACTCTACATAAATCTCCTAACTCGACCTTAATATAGCCTACACACAACTCCCGGTTAAAATATAACGTAGTCCCGTCGATATTACTCGCTACGACGTATAATAATTATCACATGTTATTTACTACACACCTAGTAAATTTATCACATAAATATTATTCTTATCCCCCAAAATTAATATCTATTAAATACACAATATTTTCTTTCAATTAAATTACTTCACACGTGTAATTTAAAATACTAGAAGTAATTAAAATAATTAAATTCGTAATTATCTATATATACGATGTGTTATATACTTCCCCCTTGCAAATTTTGTCCTCAAAATTCGGATATGCTCAGTACTAAAAATTTTGGACCCTTTCACTCAATGCATCCAAACGTATGAAAAGTTCAGATGAAATAATATTTTGGTGTTTCCACTATACACGCATCAGTAGTACCATTGACCTAAGGTCTACTCATTCCATCCCAAGGTTAGCGACAAGTCCATTTAATCTCTTTCATACCGATATATTTCGTCATGCTTAAGGTCTCACTTATACAATGATATGTGAAACTATCGTGAATCTGCTAATGATACTTTAAAAGGCGGGCTTATACCTCACTAGATATATTATCTCTATGTTAGAAAAGGCCCCACTTCTATAGGTGCCAATTATCGTTCTTGCCAAACACGTAACTCCCTTCATGGTAGACACCCGCAATAATACCTATCCACTCATGTCAAACTTTGAAACTTCACCTCATGGTGATGTAACTCTCACTACGTTCTTGAACTGTACGAAAATGACGTAGATTAACTCAATCCTTGTCTATGGACAATGAATTACTTCGTGTCTGAGAAGCTTGTTATTCCCTACTCTTAACCATCCAAAGGGTGGACGATAAGATCTTCGTATGAAGCCTCACAAGTCACCTCGCAAATAATATTCAGCTACGAGTCAGTACATGTAGCTCTATCAGTTGTAATTAATACTCCCAATTACCCAAAAATCTAAAACACGCGTTTCTCGTATTCACCCACATTTTAGTCACCTCTCTCATCTACCCACAGGCTTACGGGTGACACGTCTATCGCAAAACGAAACTCCTTCCCCATCGCCTCCTGACACTCACTATAAGAGTTGAAACTCAAAAGTCTCAACATGATTCTCAACAATATTGGGTGACACCTTGAGCCGATTCATTTCTTATCTCCAGTGAAATGTTTGGCATATTGTTCGATAGTACAACTCACTCCAAATGAATAACAATTATTCCACAACCCGAAGGAAATCCTGGCACCTTCGTGATTTTGATAATCCAATAATTAACCTTATTATTCTGCGTATCCATTCCATCACTGGAATCATCAATCTATTATAAAATTCTGGTTGAACATCTTGAACCAACCTTTTCCATCTACGAGTGGTGCACCTGGAGATAACTTCACCATGTTTCACTCAACACCGATCCACATGCTCAACATTTCACATTATGTGACACATCTTTACTCCCTTTTTCTAGGATATACCTAAGCCACGACCCGTGCGTCTGCTCCCATATTGCACACTTCTTGGGATCCTTTCTCTCTGTAAAAAATTAATATCTTATCTATGCACAACCCACTCTATGAATTTGACTAAGTAATACTCCACTTTTCTTTCCAAAATTGTGGGCTCCTCCTTATTAATGGGTATATTTTTACTTGAGTCTCCACCATCTTGCAACTCTTCTTGGTCATAGTTCTCCTTTATACCCAAGTAGTCAGACTATCTCCTTTCCTCAAACGAAGTTCAGTCCAACATACCATTCCACTTATGTTTCTAACTGCACCACATTCATACATACAACACATTTATAACCACATCCCCTTATCACATGTGTATTTGTGTGTGTGTATATATATAGTTTCTACACTTATATATATTTCTCAATAATTCCAATTAATCATGCCTATCACTCGTGGCACGAACTCATTATTTTTTTAATATCATTTGCTTTCTTAATTAATTAATTACTCAATTAATTAATTTATTCCCAAGACATAATTTCTGTATAAGTACTATTATCACTCTGCTCGTTCCTTATTTCTCAATTTTTCATCATAAATTCAATTATTCATATTTGAGTATAATTCCCCTCCCAAATACTCTAATTTACATTCAGGATAATCCCAATTAATTTAGTCCAAAACCTCAACTAATATAATTTTCCAAAAGTCCACAATTATTTCCGAGCATTTATAATCCAATCCTTGAATTAAAATTATAACGTTTTTCATCAAACAAGCCAAACTAGCAAGAACAGGAGGTCCGAACTGGTTCGACTCTGAGGCAAAACGATTCACCCTTGAAGTCTACCCGATTTCTCCCAAAATCGATTTTAGCAACATAACCTAATTTCAATTCATCTGAATATATGATTGTACATCAACGAATCCATTTCCAGTAATTCCAATACCTATAAAATGATCATTAAGTGATAAGTTCTTCACCAACTATCAGTCTTAATGAGTTTCACATGAGTTGGATTTATCATTATAGATAGTCATCATCTTATATATGGGAATTTAAATAATTTCTAGATGTTATATCCACAAATTGCCATATAATTTAATGATCAATTTTTTTAAATTAATCCAACTACATAAGAATTCATACTATCAAAATTTTGTTTTAAACTTCCCCCCTAAATTTTCATAATCATCTGTCAAAATCCCATTTTTCATCATCATGTGTCAAAATCCAATTTCATATAAAATCCCATCCCAAAAATATTCCAATTCAAAAGTTCTCAACTATAATATGAATTGAAAATCACACATAAATGACCAGCGAGATAATTACTTGCCTTTAAATTTGTAGAGTTTGAATGTAATGTAGAAGATGAGTAATATCCCCACGTTCCTCTAAAACCCATCTCACTTGAATTGTTCTTGAATTCCTTAAGCTCTCTTGACACTCCTAAGAATTCCTTTAGCTTTTCTTTTCACTTTTACTCACACCTTTTGGTTCTAATTATAAATTTTTTTGTATTTTGTAAAACGATTATTGGTTTCCCTTAGCCTCTTCATTATGTAACCTCAATCCCGTTTTTAACTCTTCACCTCCCATTAAAAACTCAAAACACCCATATACTAATCCCGACTAGTCTAAAAATCCCCCAAGACTTAAACATTACCCCCGGGTACTTAATTGTAGGTATTTTAACCCATTTCGGATCAACTGTGCACTCGAATTTGTCATTCGAGTCACTTATCAATATTTCCCATCTCAACGTCAAAAACCGTGTCCTGGTTAAGACATTAGTAAGTCCTGTCGCGTTTACTCACTTACGACATAATATTAATCGACATCCAATTTTATTTACTGTATCACACTAATAAATATATTATCGCATAAATATTAATTCATTTTACTTTAAATTAATATTTAATTAGTTTTATCATTATTTCTCGATTTTATTAAATTATGTGTCACCCACATAATTTAAATGTCCAATTATATATATATATATATATATATATATATATATAAACTAGGGGGTATTATAGCACTCAGGCCGCACGAGTTAAAATTGCTCCACTTGAAGTCATCATTTGTCCATGCAGAGACAGGTTTTGGGCCAACGACACTATCAATAATCACAGTGGGTGGTGTCCACCCTCTTTCACAAATCAACCAGACACGTTCATCTATGGATTTTAATGTAGACCTCATTCTTGTTTTCCAATAGGCAGAGTTTGAACCATCTAAAATGGGCATTATATTATACAGATTATCCATTAAATCAAAAGTTTTTAAACATCATTTTTTGAAAAATGTGATACAATATTTTTTTATAAAAGGATCACAGAGTAAATTAGTGCAATAGGCTTTGATGTCAACTATCATGAATCCGCAAACATTACTCAATTAAGATGACCCTATACTCAATTGGCTCTATCGTCTCAGTGTTGGAAAAGGCCTTACTTCCCTAGGTGCCAACTTCCCTTCTTACCCAAATCACATAACTCCCTTCCGGGGAGACACTCATAATAATTTCCGACCACTCACATCAGTCTTTAACTCTTCGGTTCACAATGACTAAACTCTTATGACAAACCTAAACTATATGAAAATAACTTTGATTATCTCAATTCTTGTTCGACGAATCTAAATCATGTTCGACCCATGAAACTTATAATTTCTCTACCCTTAACCATCCATAGGGCGGACGAAGAAACCTCCCGCCTCAAGTCTCAAAAGGAATATTTCTAATAATAGCTGGTACGAGTCATTACACGCAACTCTACTAATGGTAATTACTCCTTCCGATAACCTTAAAGTCTAGAATACGCATCTCTCGCATCCTTCAACATCTTAGTCACTTTTCCCATTTACTCATTGGTCCACGGGTAATATGTATTATTCAAAACACACTTTATACCCACCCCTCCTGGTACTCCCAATCAAAGACGAGACTTAAGGATCTCATCCTAATTCACAATAAGTGTTGGGAGACATCTTGTGCCGGTTCGTTTCCTCTGTCAAATGCAATGTTGGATACGTTACCCGACAATATACCTCACCTAATTTATCAATAATTATTCCTTCTCGATCAACCAATCCCGCAATCCCAAAGAGAATCCTGACCTATTCATGATGTTGGTAACCCAACGATGACCTTCATCAGTCTACCTGTCCATTCCATCACCATGATCACCAATTTTTGAAAAATTCTGGTGGATCACCTCGGACCAATCTTTCCCATCAATGAGCATTACACCTGGAGACAACTTCACTATGCATCACTCCACAGCGATAAAAAAGCTCAATATCCCACGTCATGTGGTACCTCTTACTCCCTTTCATATGATACTTCAAAAATAGTGACCATGTGTTTGCTCTAAAGTGCGCACTTTCTGGGTCCTCATCGCTTGGTAAAATCAATGTCCTATTATGCCCAAGTCACCCTCAACATTCGATTGAATAATCTTCGCTCAATTATCTTAAACTTTTTAGGTCTTCCATTGGCTAAAGAGATATCTTGATTGTATCTCCAGTCCTCCAACCCATCTCGAGTGTGGTATCTCTCCTTGCTATTTATATATATCCAGACTATCTCCTTCCTCAGCCGTAGTTAAGTCGATCTTACATTTTTAATTTTGCTTTTTACCACACCCCCTTGTCCCAAATGACAATGAAAATCAAACTAATTAGGGTGCCTATACACCTTTTATACCGTGCACATCTGCACAAACTTCACAAACGTAACATTTTTATATTAAATTTAGCCCCGCATGATCGACGTGACTATACAGTAAGGGTATTCTCGATCACCCCACTAATAGAGTTAAATATCTTTAAGAGTGGTCACTTATCCACTAGTTGTTTTAACCTTCCTATTACCTTTTACACTGCTCGACCTGGTTCCACTGGACTTATATCATATAAAATGTCCTAGGCTCCAAGTGTTTTCTCCACACGTAACTCGATTAACATTCAAACCCAATGCCCTGTCATCTAACAAAGTTTCCCAGCTCCTGACACTTATTAAGGTTCATACATGGATCGCCATGCAAATGAAATCTATTCAAGGAATTTCCCTAATGTACTATCACGTGGCAATATCGGTTATCGAGGTCTTTTGCCCCAAAACACATTAACGGGACACCTAAAATCCTATCCCTAGATGTATAAGTTTAATCCTCAACTCCCATATCTCTAAAGGAGTCATACAATACTACGCTCGTAATATCACTAAGTCTCCAGCGCTAAATAAATAACGAGCTAAATATCTCTACTCGGCAAAAAAACTCTATATCCCCTAAATCACATTAATATAATCCGTACGCATCGGAATCGTATATAACAAGACAACTATATTCTATAAAGTCTCCATTTCCATATAATATATATATGCGACTCGACCCTCTTTAAGATGAAATATTGCAAAAATAACACATCTTGCCCTGGAACAACGAATACGATAGCCTCACTATAACATCCTACCATCGCTAACAAGTTCATACCCAGGATAACATCATACTCATATAACATCTCTTTGAAATAAGAAAATCTGCAAAAACATATCCCTTCAGTTTCCACACCTGCTCCACAACAGATGGAGCTAAAGAGAGTCCTGCTTGATGGTAAATTTATACACTAAATAGTGATACTAACTATACATCTAATAAGCCCGACTCATATGCAAATATGGTCCTATCCCATATACTGTGACGCACACGTATCATATCGAACCTATCCTATCTACCTATGGATAAAATTTATGCGTTCAATTGCCAATGTCTCTAGCTATTTAAATGATTTTTTTGCATAATACTCACATCTGAACTCTCCTAAAAAACTGCTATAACTATTTCCCCTACTGGGCACCCTGCTCTTTTCTCCTGAACTCTCTGCGAAAAATATTGATATATGTGGTCCTGCTCTCCACAAATAAAATACTTCCCTATGTAATCCCCTGTCTCTCGACCCACTGGCTATGTTTGGGATGTCTTCCCCTCTGTCCCTGATAACCTTGGTCCTGATAGCTACCCCCGAAGTTCCTTTGGATCTGCTTGCCCTGTGGAACACGTTGCTGGCCCTGACGGCCCTCTCTGAATCCATTGTCACTTGGTCAGAATTCTCTTAATTTAAATCAGTTAAACGGTCTCCTTACCGAGTAATTCTCATGTGGTTCCCCATAACATGAATATCCACGTCTCACTCTGTTGGCTAGACTTTACCACACATTAGGCTTCCTTCACATGAAAACTCTGATAGATGGTGTTGACAACACTAACATAAATCGTCCAAGGTAGATTTCCTTATTAATGCTGGCGTATTCTACCCATGAGCCGATCAACAATTAAGGACCTTTTTTCCTTTATATCCACCCCGTTGGTAAAAAGTTCGCTAAGCGAGCATCATCTGGACCCCTGTAATAAGTATAGAAATTTCCTCCGCATATCAGTTTTCACAGAAAATGAAAGGATTTGCAATCAAATCGTACTGAAACTCCTCAATACTTTCTAGTATATCTCTTCCCAGATGTGGTGACCAACTCCATTCACTGCAACACTGCTCCCATGACTTAAAAATCTCCTGAAATTTAATCCTGAATGTCACCGCACTCCACTATACATAAATGCCTTTGGATATTCCCCTTCCATTCACAAGCTAATACGTATCAGCATTTTCCTCGAAGCCTTGTGAATGGACCTTCTCAAAAGCTCGTCAACTCTCTCTTATACTCACTTCACTGGGCGAGTCTGAATTAACCCCGACATCTCTTGTGGCGGTACTTGGGGAAACTATTATGCTCTAGTGGTCATCATATCATTATCCACCTAAGTAATAATAGTGTTAACTTCTACTATAGCCACCGTTTCCAAAACAGTCTACAACTTGGCCTTTCCCCTCATTTCGTAGTCTTCCTAATAGCCCTCATTGGTCGTCCTTCTCCTATTCGAATTTCGAAACTCAACTGAAACCGTAAAAGATTCACTTCCATTATACGTAATAGCAGTAAAACGTACATCGCAATATGAATCAATAGTGCTAAGCATAGGGATCTACATTACAGAATACAATGGTAGAAATCGTAATGTGTCAGCACAAATCCTAAGGACTCTAAAACCCGATGCTTTGTTACCATATGTGACACCCCGCTTATTAAAATAATGGGAGACCATCCCTATACTGAATTAAAATAGGAATCTCATTAGCTCATTCTTAGCATCACTATCGAAACTAATTAATTACTAACCATCTATTACTAAATTAAGTCATATGTCAATTTTAATCTTTATTAACGTGACACATCAACACTATAATCAAACCATAATTCTTTCAAACAATAATAAAAATTTACAATCACATTTTAAGTTCAAAACAGAAATCCATTACATGCAAAACTTAACCGAATAAACCATCCATATAATAAATCACAATAATGAAACAAAATAAAATAAATTTGATTGACATGGACAACATGCCCAAATATGAAAAGAATCATGTCTAGAATGTAAGAACAAACAAGACTAAATAAAATCGTACAATGTCCCACAACTATCATAGCTCCGGTGCCTGGAAGAATAATCACGCTTGGCGTCCCTGTGGTTGGACACCTAACGTATTTAAATTGGGATCGCACTTTCATGAGACAATACTCACCTAACGTATTTAAAATTCATAATTAATTATGTGTTCATTCTTCCAAATTTAAATTGGTACCTCACTCTCATGAGACAATACTCACCCCTCATCTAAAGTGAACACCTAACGTATGCATTTTAATTACCTAGTTATGCGACTCGCCTAACTAGTCCCAAACATCCTTAATTCTATACGTCAACCCATTCCTATGTAGAATTACTTTTCACTCATAATATATAATTATAATACTCAATTATAATCACTTAATTATAATCAATAACTTTCACCAATTATTCAAACATTATTCGCACTTAATATTTTAAATCCGTATGTAATTTTTTCACATTTATATACATAATCTTATACCACAACAAATACACATATGTTGCGGGTCTCTACAATGATATGATATCTTCGGGAATACTAACATCGTCCTGGATACCGTGTCTAAATCTCACACTGAACTAGATAGAAACCATACCGTATTGGAGGCACTAATCGTTTCTTCGATATTGAGTCTTAACCATACCCAAAATTACCTCATTTCAAACTTCAACCTCACAAGGGCACGCGCATGGCGCTATGACCTAGGGACTATATTTACCCTCTTATTTTTTGCTAGGGAAGGTCACTCGCATTGTGAAAGCTCTGATGATAGGAGTAGAGGGATATATATATATATATATATATATATATATATATATATATATATATACTCTAGACATGAATATATTTCTCAATAATTCCAATTAATCGCGCCTATCACTCATGGCATGAACACATTATTTTTTGAATATCGTTTACATTCTTAATTTGTTAATTACCTTAGTTAATTAATTGAGTCCCAAAACATAATTTCTGGACACATACTCTAATCACTCAGCCCGTATCCCTATTTGTCGAATTTTCATCACAAATTCAATTATTCATATTCTAGTATAATTCCCTTAACAAATACTCTGATTTGCATCCAGGAGAATCCTAATTAATTTAAACCAAAATCTTAGTTAATATAATTTTCCAGAAATCCTTAATTGTCCCCAGACATTTATAATTCAATCCTCGAATTAAAATTATAACGTTTTTCATCAAGTAAGCCAAACTAGCAGTAGCAGGGGGTCCGCACCGGTTCGGATTTGGCGCGAACCGATTTGCCCCTAAAGTCTGCCCCAGCTCTCATAAAATTGATTTTTATAACCATAACCCAATTTCAATTCATCTCAATATATGTTTCTATAACAATGAATCCATTTCTAGCAATTTCAATATCTATAGAATGATCACTAAGTCACAAGTTCTTCACCAACTATCAATCCTAATGAGTTTTAACATGAATTGGTTTTATCATTATAGATACTCATCATCTCCATATACAGGAATTTAAATTAATCTCTTGATGATTTTTCCACAAATTCCCATATAATTTAATAATCAATTTTCTAAATTAATTCAACTATATATGAATTCACAATATCAAAATTTCCTTTTAAACTTCACCCATAAATTTTCATAATCATATGTCAAAATCCCATTTTTCATCATCATGTGTCAAAACCCAATTTCATTTAAAATCACATCCCAAAAATATTTTAATTCAAAAGTTTCCAACTATAATAAGAATTGAAAATCACACATAAATGACCAGCAAGACAATTACTTGCCTTTAAATTCGTAGACTCTAAATTTGTTGTAGAAGATGAATAATATCCCCAAGTTCCTCTACAAATATTCTCACTTGAATTGTTCTTGAATTCCTTAAGCTTTCTTGACACTCCTAAGAATTCCTTTAGATTTGCTCCCATTTCTCTTCACTTTCCCTCACACCTTTTTGGTTTTAATCAAATAACACTTTGTATTTTGTAAAATGGCTATTAGTTTCCCTTAGCCTATGCATTATATAACCCCAATCCCGTTTTTATTCTTCACCTCCCATTAAAAAGACCAAAGCAACCATATACTAGTCCCGACCAGTTTAAAAAGCCCTCGAGACTCATACACTGTCCTCGGGTCCTTAATTTTGACTGTTTTGACTCATTCTTGATCAATCGTGGACTCAAATTTGTCATCCAAGTCGCTTATCAATATTTTCCATCTCAACCTCATATAATGTGTCACGGTTAAGATATTTGTTAGACCTATCGAGTTTACTCACTTACGACATAAATATTATTTGACATCTA
Source organism: Sambucus nigra (assembly GCA_949130495.1). Classification (NCBI taxonomy): domain Eukaryota; kingdom Viridiplantae; phylum Streptophyta; class Magnoliopsida; order Dipsacales; family Adoxaceae; genus Sambucus; species Sambucus nigra. The sequence continues at coordinate 496,240,949 of OX422208.1, read as the reverse complement.
ATTTTATTCACTATATCACACTAGTAAATATATTATCACACAAATATCATTTGATTTCACTTTAAATTAATATTTAATTATTTTTATCATTATTTCTCGATTTAATTAAATTATGTGTCACCAGCATAATTTAAATGTCCAATTAAATATATATAAAACAACGAGGTATTATAGTACTTAGACAGTGTGAGTTAAAATTGCAGCATTTAAAGTCATCATTTGTTCCATGCAGAGACAAGTTTTGGGCCAATGACATTATCAACAGTCACAGTGGGTGGTGTCCATCCTCTTTCACAAATCAACCAGGCACGGTCATCTATGGATTTTAAAGTAGACCTCATTTTTTCTTTCCAATAGGCATAGTTTGAACCATTAAAAATGGGCATTATACTACACATATTATCCATTAAATCAAAAGTTTTTAAAGATCAACAGTTTTTGAAAATTTAATATCAATATGTTTTGTAAAAAGGATCACGTAGTAAATTAGTGTAACAGGATTTGATACCAACTTGAGAATGCTAGTGATTCAATGGATTGATTTGTATAATAAATTTCTACACACAAATCCTATTTTTACCAACTTTTATCTTCGATTAAATTAGGAGTGCTTATGAGATGTAGTCGAATTTTCAATTGTTAACCAAGCATGAAAACAACTACGCAAAGAAGAGAAAAAATCCCTAAAAAGGTCAGAACCATATTTCAGTACTATTAAATATTTTGAACAACAATCGATATACAAAAACTTAAACAATCTAAATGAGATGCGCAAAGCCTTCAAAACCTTTAATAGAATATGACTTTATCTAGAGTCGTCCAAAGGTAGCAGTCTACCCTCGGTTTTCACCGATCAACCTTATCTTTTTTAGTAGTAAAAACCCGATTTCATAATTCATGAGTAGAGATTTCTCTCCATAAAGGTTAATAACATGGAAACCTTCTTCGTGACTTGGTAAAGTGATCTAAATTATTCCAAGGGGTTTGGAATTTTTATAGAGGTGTTTAATCCCAAAAGAGAACTCAAAAGAAGTGTTTTTTATTATGAAAAGAGTTTTTAAATAAGTTTAAACTCGTTCAGCCTATTTATAAGAAGGTTGGTGAAAATTGGATAAGTATGAAAGATTTAGATTAGATCTAATTAAAAAAGAAATTCTCTCCCGATCATTTGAATGAACTTGAACCTCGTTTGAACGACATCTATGACCTCTATCGAATAACAACTTCGAAAGAGATTCTAGAGGACGACCAAAATTGTGGCGTTCGATGTTTAAAGGAACTCGCTCAAATGACTGGACTATTTCGTTCGAACGATTGCCAATATCTTTCCAACAATGCGACATAATTTCCAAAAACATTTCTATAAAAAATTTAAATGCCTTTTTAGAAAAAAATAACCTCTTAAAAATTATTAAACCCTAGAAATAATTAATAAACCATTTTACCAATGAAATCCATAACTTGTTCCAAGGACGTTGAGACGAAAATTTCTTTCAACTTTTAAATGTCTTCAACTTTATCTTCGAATCCTGAGAAGTCATGTAGGGGGAGTGTTTGTATAACAGGATACGCAAAAATATAAAAATAAAACATGAGCAATTATGAAACTTTCTCTCAAAAAATATATAAAACAAACACCCAATGATATCCAGAAATCAGACTAAAATGCATCTATACCTTTTTGACATTCCTTGAGTATTAAAGACGAAATGTGGCACGATGATGTAGTGTCTGAAACTTCTCCACTCCATCTTCAATCAAACATGCCATAGGCTTGAAAGGTCAACAAACTGATGTAATAACCCATGACTCCACGATTTTGTCCAGACACGGAATAAGACAAAATAGATATAAATTACCTCTATCAAAAATTTATCCTTACACATAACTTAGCCAACTAAACCCCAATTTTCCTTAATTGTTCCCCCAAGTTATTTTGAATTTACCTACTTAGCCTTAAGTTCATTTGTATATTACCAACCCAAGCACAAACATACTTTCCTTATGTAAACCAACCAACTAATCCCAAATAATTCATGACCCAACAATTAAAACTATTTTCAATCAAATAATTTTGATTCAATTTATTTGAATTTAAATTAAATTAACTAAATTAATTTAATTAAAACCCTTTTCCTTTAAATATATTTATTTAATAAATTCTCAAAATTATGGGGTATTAAATTTATGTACATGCCTTCAAGTGTATCTAAATGGCATAAGTATACCCCATGTTTTAAAGTTTACTTTGGAGTTATTACTCATATGTACTAAAGTATACCATTATCCTATTCATAATATTCAAGTAACTATTCTATATTGTCTTGGTGTTCCTAAGGCTCTCACTAAGAGAAGATGCCAAGGTTCCAAATTTAATACATATGATATCTTTTCAGAGTTAAAACTATCCTCAAGTTACTTTCCTAATTGAGGAGATTAGGTTCAGTTAGCTTGTTAGAGTGAATACTATTTAATAGCATTTAAAGGATTTATATGTTTTTTAAAATGCCCATCTTACATTTTCACCAATACCCACACTAATCTATAATAACACTGGAGTCCTTTAATACTCATGGTCTCTCCCACTACTAATATAAATTCAAGATTTATAACACCTCATATTTTCGTACATATCGGGTGGCCAAGCCTTAATGCTGAAGATAAGGGACGTAAAATAATTTATATCGTTCTCAACATCAGCGATACATGACTAAATAAAATAAATCATCCACAAAAATAATATATAAATGATGAAAATAATTAAAATGAGATAATAGCTATGAGTCTAAAACTGAATCATAATACTAAATAAAAACTTTAAAATACTAAGGAGTCTTAAAAACTCGAATCCGTAAACAAAAACTCTGAATAAATAAGATTAATGAGAGTCCGATATAATTGAAAATGTTGGAATTAAATGATGAATTCTACACTAAGGATTGATAACTGTCTAATCAAATGAAACGCAAGTCTGACTACTTAGGCTTGCTACTTCGGATTATGAAAACTTGAAAAAGGTGCCCAAAATTTCAAAGAAATATATTAATTTATCTTAACAATATTAAATCTTACTTATTTATGTGTCGTGTTATCTCTTTAACACTCACATCCCAAAATAACTCACCCGAAATGTCTTAAGGTATATTCTTGCTAAAAGTTTAACTACAATATACATAATTATGATGTATAAGTCGATATCCCTAAACTATAAAGTATGCTACATAACCTCACCCTAAGGTCACATCATGGTAATATAACTCTAACTATGTACCCAGAGTTATAGCAATACGTAATACCCTTATACTTCTTCGTAATAGGATACGTAATTTCATAATAATCATAATAGTAGCACAATCAAATCCACATTTAAATACACCCATTGTCGAACCAAATACATATATATAATATCACACAACGGCTCTAATCTTCGGGAACTTTTCTTACGCCTCGATCTCATCAATCTACAGGAAGACCTATCCTAACTAATAACAAAATATCCACACAAAAAGATAAGGGGGAATCACTATGCAATCATACTGGCACGTAACCATATACTAAGAGTCACATAATGGATCAAGTCTCTGATGTCTCCCACTCACGATATGGTTGACCACGTAAATGTAGGATCAAGATACAAATCTATACACGACCTACATCATCAACTAAAGTGGCAGTCCGTAATCCCGTGCAAAAATGACATCAAATCCCCTCCGATAGATTCTTCACGAATACATAACAAAACATCGTATGACCAGAAATAGAATATAACTAATAATGGTAAACATATACGTTATACCCTCCTAAACATTTATAATGGGCCATACCTTCCTTGGACTAAACCTCAATCCTAAAACCACAATATCCATGAAAATAAGTAAAATTAAAATCTCCGATATCTTAATCAGATCCTTTCAGGGAAATGCTAAGGAGAAGCCAAAGGTTAAAAAAAAATAAAAGAAATAATCAGTGTAACCCATATTTTGCGTACATACTTGTTTTGTGGTCATGCACACGAGGTTTAATCTAGAAAGGTACTACCTGGATCTGTGCACAGGAGGATATTTTGTAGTCGTGTGAATGGGCCCTTATTTGGGATGCACTTCATCTATATAACCCAAAATGACGTTGTATCAATAAATCTTGTCGAAAACATAACAAACACGACCTTATTCACAACAAAAAATCATTAAACACTATCCTAACAAATAATCAATCCCATAAAACTTTAAATGTGATTTTTAATTGTTTCTAAACTTATTTCTAGAAACAAATGATCATTACTTAGATCAAAACATCAAAATAACGCTTAAATTATAAATTTTAATAGGTGTTTAAGAAGGGTTCATCTAAATTTTTGGGTTTAACTAATAAAATAGGTCTTTAATCATCGAAGTCTCTTTTAATTACATTTATAATTAAACCCCCGGAACTTTAAAAGATGCAGTTTTTGTATACACTGATTGACCCAATCCCAAATACTTATATGCCCAAACATTTTATACAGAAAATCAAGTACTAGCTCCTCCCAATATCCTCTTATGATATATAAGGCCCTGCGATATATCGAGCAAGTAGGTTTTCCTATCTTTTTAATAGTAAACTTTGTGTATTTAGTATACGTCTGTTGATATCACAATGTGATACCTCCCATTTACTCTTAGTATGTGCATGTTATAATACTGTCAAACTACATATTTTCTTAAATATCATCGATATTTGAATTTGAACATGGATCAATTTATCCCTTCTCTACTCATAACTGATATCATGTTCCTTATTGATTCAGATCACCCTGACACTTGTGTGCAATATATATATTATGCGCATCAATATTAACTAGGAAGTAGATTGACGTGTTGTCCTACATAATTTTCTACTTGTCCTAATGGTCTCAGATTGAGAGCCTGGATTTATTGCTACATACATATGAGTGCCACTTTAATTGTGTGCCTAGCCGGTTACTTTTTCCCAAAGGTTTTGGGTTGATTATTATTATTTGATTTTACTGACGGCTTAATTACTTCTATACCTCTTAGTGAACTGGTAAGCATGGGATTATTAGTTCAAAGATCCTTGACTTTCTTTATACGATCCTTAATGAACTAGTAAGTATGGGATATTAGTTCAAAGAACCTTAATTTTCTTATAAAACTGATAAGTATAGCATTATCAACTTTATTTCTTTAGCATTGCTAAACACTAAGTTTTATACCTACTCCAACTCCCATCTATATATATACTTGTTATAGAATTGGTACACTTCGCTTAGCATATTTGTGCCAATTCCTTTTTACTTCAGATGTATCCGAAGAAAGAGGATAATATCTCTTCCATTTTAGAGACAGATATAGGTCACTTGTTTCCATACTTGACCGTTTGGGTAGAGAATAAGCCAGATGGGAGCCAGGAGTGACACTTTTTAATTTTCTACTTTATACTCTGTACTAAAAAAATTTAACTCAACCTTGAAGTGGTACTACCCTATGTAAACTACGTTAATACTCAATAAAGTTATGTTGTTTTGCCTTAACTTTAATTAATTGCTTTATATAAACTCTCTTGTGCATTCATACCAAAAAGTAAAGTGTGACATACATATGAATATAATATATGTCCTACGAATGATAGCTCTATAAATATCAAAGAATGTTATGCGAAAATAACAAACTAATCCCAAAGACCCAAAGATACTAGAACCTAGAATGCTCTGATACCAACTGTGACCCCCTTATTTTTCTTATATCAGGTGGTCAACCTGACATAGTCCACAAGGACTATCTAACAATATTATATTATTATAAGCATTCATGACTAAAATAAATGACAGTTATGATGAATAAAGAAACGAATAACTAGAATGAAGTTTGTACATCCACTAATATAAATAAACTAAATAAGTGTCTCAATCCATAATCATAAACTCAACGGTATCTCAAAATCAACTCTGGGATAAAAATTGAAATCTCTATATACTATAAAATGCAAAACAAGGCATTTATGAGCATTTAAGACTCCTCCTCATTGAGAGTGTCCACGTGGCACTCTATATTTTATATTTGTGTGGTTAGTTATTTCTCAAATGCAGGCACCCTTCAGTTGCGCTCTCCCACGTTCTTTTATTTTCACTATAAAATAATGCCATATTCATCTCCCCTCATTTATTCTCACCAAACCCATTCCACCCTGTATCTTATCCCTTCCTCTTTCGCCCTTTCTACTCTCCCTCATCTCTCCCCATTTTCTTTAAAAACCCCGTTCTACTCTAACACTGAAACACCTTCAGAGGTTCAACGTCGATGATATTTTGGTACACATTTTTTTATCAATTTTGGTTACATTTTCACTATCTATTTTTTTTACAGCTTTCTTGCTAATTGTTGTGTGAATTTATCTCGATCCTGAGTTGGAAAATTTCAGATGACCCCTGTATTGTGGTACTCTATATCCGTTTTCTTTTAACCTTTTATTAGATATGTTAGTGCTTAATTTTTTTTATTAATGGTTAATTTTTTATATTTTTGTTTTAACAGGTCTGTTATATTTCTATCTATTATGTTTTTCGTGATGAATATTTTGAATTTTGGTATCTTCAGTGGATGTATAAACACAAGACTAAAAGTATCTTCAGGTTCAATCACGATTCTTTTTATTTTTCATATTATGTTAGTTGGCTTTGTACAATTCAGATAAAATTGGCTTTAGGTCTTACATTTTTTCTTATGCTCCTTGATTCATTTGGTTGGAGTAAGGTTTATTATGTTATTACAAAGAAAGCCTATACATCAATCTCATTTAAGCATACTAATTTTTTTTAGAAAACTTATGTAATCATTGGTTTGGACAATGCGTTATAAGACCAATTATTGGATTTTGAATTTGTGACACACCTTGATATTTATAAAAATTCTCACGGTTCCTCCTTATTTTGATTTTAATAATCTGTTAAAACATTAGAGAGATGTTACCAATAATGATGGAAGAAGATGAATCATTAATTATTTTAGACACTTTTTTGGAAGATTTAGTTTCAACCATGTTGCCTTCTTTGATGCCTTTTGACAACATTTCCATATACTTTGCTCTGTTTATTCATGTATGTATACAAAATATACTTTACAAAGTTTAACATTGATTTCATTTGTTATTTTTATTTACTGTTTTGAGATGAGTCATTATCACAACAGCTCACAAAAACTCTGCAGATGCAGTATATAATTGAACCACAAAACAACTAATATTGTTGATGTTTTATTGATGATAGATTGGTAACAAATAATTAATATTTATCAAAATATGACAAACCATCTAAAAGTATTGACTCAGTATTGGATAAAATTATGTGATTGAGGCCAAAGTTATAAATATATACTATATCATTGAGCTTAACATAGTTTTGAACGATTCTCAGAACCCTGTTCTCGCTGCCTCTTGTGGCTGAAACTATCCTTGGTGATTTTTTAAAAAATAAAAAATAAAAAAATAACTTTTATCAAAATAAAAAAAATTCTAAATTTGATTTGTTAGTACCGCTGGTGCTGACCCACATCCATTAAATTATGTGGATCCACGAAGTACACTCTGTAGACATTGTCAATGAAGGGCATAATGGACACCGATTTTGTGTGTATGATTGATATAACATTCAATTTTTTGGAGGTACAAATGGGTGCGTGGTAGGGAAGGAAAGATGGGCCTCTCCAACGTTGGAGATACCTTGAAAATGAAAAATAAAGTAGATATTTATTAGAGGAGATTGAAATGTGCATATCAAACTGTGAAAGATGAAGGGGTGAGATGGAAAGAAGCATATTAGGGGATGTGTCTTCAAGGTTCTGTCCCTCTTCCCCGCCCCCACTGCCACCCGACAGGCATTTTTTAGTTTATTTTATTTTTTTGAGCAGATAAGTTTATTCAAAACTATGTTAATTTTTGCAGAGGTAGTAGTTCAAGTTGTAGTTACACCAGATTAGTTGTATTACCGAAATTGCAAGTGAGTGATGATTGAGATAATTAATTATAATCTCTTTACTTAGATGGTGATTTTTTTTTCGTGCTTTATATATTGTTCGGGTTTATGATAAGATTCATTATATACACATTATTATGAAAATGTTTTGCATGGGGGAGCCATAAGTATGGTGAGTTAAAATATCACTGTTGTTTTCTACACATGTTTGCAGCTACATACTTAACATAAAATGTTTAATTAGTTCTATTTTCTGTTTTATTCAAATTTTCTTATATTTTGCATGTTTATTTTAACAATCAATGCTGAAATTTCAAATTTGTTCTGAATCAGTAGCAGAGAAAGCATCATCTCTTATTTTGGATGCCCATTTGCTTGCCCTTTGATCTACATCCTTTTTTTCTTCAAAATTAAGGAGAGAACCTACAGAGTTACGTAAAATTATTACTTTGTGTACCCAGCGCATCGCGCAGGTGTACACCTAGTGTATATAATAACTAGGTGTCAAACCATGCCTGTATATCAGCTAATTGAAATAAACAAATGAATAAAGAGGGATGCAATCGCCGACACTTTTTGGAGTGTGTTTTGGGGGATTTTTCACGGGCTTCCAAAGGTTTTATTTGTGATACCTTGGATTTCTTAATTGATGTTGGTTTGTTCAAGATTCATTGAAACTGGACAATACGTATCATGATTCTTTTATGTTTTTAGGGAGCGGTACAGGGTGTCTACAAAAACCCTCAATAGCGGAGCACATCACTAAATGAACAATGTTTCTAAAATACATTTCCATTTTATAACCCATGTACCTCTGACTTGTGGCTGGAGGATTGTTTGTTCCCAGTCTGATGTCTCAGTTGAGGCTTTATAGAATATGTGCCTATCAAGGGCAAAACCTTCATAAATGACTTATTTTGAAAACTCAGGGTTTTTACTTTATGAGGACCATTTTAACGAGTCCTATGTACTTTATTTATTAGTACTAACCTATCAAGACTCGTTTTGGCTAGTCTGATGCGCTTTTTAGGAGCACAAAACTTGAGTCTCACTTTTGCGAGCCTGATATGAATTTTACGAGGACGAACGAACCTATCGAGACTCGCTTTGGCAAGCCTAGTGTGCTTTTTATGATCACGAACCTGTAGAGCCTTGGTTTGGCGAGTCTTATACTCTTTTTAGGACCACGAACTTGTCAAAGTTATCTTTAGCAATCCTCCTGATGCACATTTTAGAAGCTGTAACGTGTCAAGCCTCGCTTTGGCGAGCCTGATGGGCATTAAAGACATCCTAATATCCTTTAATAGAAATTGAGCAACCACACAACTCGCGTATATTATATAGGGCTTATTCAGCTCAGTATATAATATACATAAAGACATCATGACAATCTTAAAATCAATAAAGAATTCTCATAGCACATGTATATTATACATGACCTATTCAACTCAATATGTAACACCCATGGGACATCCCGAGAGTCCCAAAATAAATACATAACCACCTTGACTACCTAAGCATAACATATGATAATTATAGACCTCAACTACCAGTCCAATTTTTATTTTATAGATATTTTCACATTAATATCATTCGATATGTTTTACAACATTAAATCATTACCAAACATTTGTTAATTATAATTTATCTCATGATTTAAAGTGCCAATCATTTTAATCCTATACCACACATTTTTTATTAAATTATTGATTAATATCAATTAAGAACCCTTTGGGATTAACCCGAGACCAACCCAAACATATATAAGGACTAAAGTGACACACTGTTTCAAAAAATATATATTTTTTAGAAGGGAAACTATGTGGTCCTGGTCAGACGTGCATGGCTGGTTGGTCAAGCCTCAATTTAACCAGGACTGGTCGATCAAGTGCGCACAGGACTTTTCAGTCATCCACTGAGAATTTTCCTATTAAAGGGGTTGTTATTTCCTCATTTCCTCATATTTCCCATCTCTTTGGAAACTTTCTCATTTTCCTCTTCGAGTTTCTCCTTGTTGAGTTATTTTATCTCATTTATGAGAAATGGAAGAAGACCTAGATGCTAGCGAGTTATTAGAGATGCTCTTGGGCGATCTCGCTGCGACTCATCCAGCTCCAAAGGCGAGGGAACCGGATGACTATGTTGGTATCAATATGTTAATGGAACAACACTTTTCTAAAATTCAAATTCCCCAAGCCTCTAAAATTATGAAAATATCCACCAATGGCTAAGCCCTTTTGGATTCCATTCCAAACCACCAATCTAATCCCAAGAGTGTGTAATACCCCGCCCTAGATATATAAACCTTTTATTAAATTAGATATTTTATTAGAAGAAATATTTGGAGAAAATAGGTGAACGAATGAACCATGGATGTAAGTAAGTGTATTTACAAATTTGCCAGTATGGGTCTCGTTTAATTATAACCTTGCGCGATTTTTAGAGAATTCACCATAGGGGGTAAAAATAGTTTGAACATTTATTAGGGGAAATAAAAATAAGGATAACAAGGCTATGGGGTCGAATTAGGAAAAAAGGAAATATTTTGGAGAACCATCGATCGATCGATGACCTTTGATCGATCGATTAATCGAGCAGATATTTTGACAAGTCTACTTATTTTGTGTGTTGTCCAATTCTTAGCCCTTGATCAATTTGAGTTGTTGATCGTTGGAAGGCTTTCAATTGATATCATGCCCAAACTTTCTACTTTAGGAACGACTAGGGTCTTCCATTTTAGGTATGGGAGCGTGTTTGTTGATTTTAAAAGGTTAAGAGGAGTGGGTTTAAGGCACTTCTTCCATCAGACTTCTAACCCATTTCTCTCTAAACTTAGGGCTCCCATGGGGAATACTCTTCTACCCTAGACCATTACCAGACACCACCACCACATCCACCCCTTATAGCCATGATTTCTAGGGCTGTTCCCCCACACACCAACATAGATACCTTAGATAACCTTGGAGAAGTATTGAGGATGGTGTTATTGATGTTTTGATGGGGTATTTAAGGAGGTGTTATTAGAGGAAGAATATGGGTTATTATGCATTCTTGGAGTATTTTGGAACATCCATTGGAGCTTGTATGGTGGAGCTTTTGTGAGTTCCTTTTCGAGCCATGTTTGGAAGTGGGGGAGTCACTCATCTTCCCCACCACCACCACCATCTTTGAAGACTTTTTAGGTGGAAAAAACTAACTTTGATATAAGTTTAAAGTATAGTATAAAATCAACATGTGTATGTACATATATTAGGATAAATATATATAGGATGAATGTTAGATTTGCACCCATGTGTTGTCTGGTAATCATCTTAGCATTTGTGTGAAAGTGGGTTTCAAAGGATGATTTAAAAAGGGGTTTTGAAAACATAGAATTTTTCAGAATATATGTCTTGAACATTTTATGAATTAAAATATGCTAAAATGGTGTTTGAAAGCTAAATAGTGTGATTTCATGCAAATAAATGCACTAGGCTTGCTAAATCATTTTATGAAATTAAAAGGTGATTTTCTACATGACTGAAGATAAAAAATTGAGAAGGAAAATCTTTCACTTTAATAGGTATTTTAAAGTGTGTGAAACTCATGTAGGAAGAAAGTGGGTTTAATGTTCAAATATATGAAAAGTGAGGTTTTACATGGATTGTGGTATGAAAGTTAATAATGGAAGTTAGAGGATTTAAATGTATGAATAGTAGCAAAGTGGGTGTTAAGATGCAAAATCCCATAAATAAAGTGTGTATTTCAAATGTATAAAAATGGGGCTTTAATGTGTAAAAGGGTGTTATTTTATATATTAAAGGTAATAAATTGGCAACTGTGAAAGTTGGATAAAAAAGTCATATTAAACGAGTGTTAAAATGGTAAAACGTGTTTTAAGTATCAAGTCGAAAACTTAATAACCATTTTGGGAAAACGACACTTGTTAAAGGATTAAATTGCAAACTCGCAATAAAAAGGGTAAATTGGTAATTTACTTAAAGTGGAACATTTCTATGGAATAAAAATGTTAATGAATATTTTTGCACTAGTATGGGTGAAATTGAATTAAGTCCTAAAAGTGTGAATGATTTTGGTATAAAATCGACGTGTGTGTGAACAAATGACTTAAAGGAGAAAGAAACAGTTTTCTAAGAGTTAATGGAAAAATAAATGGTTAAGTACGGGCTTTTGGCTTCGGCCTGTAAATGGGGAATAATGTGGATATGTGACAAATATTAAGCACATTAATAAATACTCGGACGCAACCAGGAAGTAAACAAGAAGGGCCTGGAGCCCTAGGGAGAAAAGCCTAAAACCACTGGCCAAAGCTTATAATGACGTCGCCGGCGGTATGGAGCCCGTTAAAGTACATAGATTATTGAGAAATTTCGAGAAAAAGATAATGGAATATGGAGCATGACAGGTAAAGGGTTACGTGGTGAATGTATAAAGACAACCTAACTTGAACGTAATAATAAATGTTCCAGTTAATGTAATGTGAACAAGTAAATTGAGAATAGTGACTAATGTCCGTAAGAACAGCGAATTGGTTAAGTAAGGTGACTTAATTAGTAATTAAGCTACCTAATGAGGATTGAACCCATAATAACACAGGTGTGTGTGCCGTATGAGGCTTTCATGTTAAATAAACAATTCTAACACGATCTTTACATGTGTTGAAAGAAAGTCTTAAGTACTGGTTAAGCAACTGTGGTGTGAGTTAATGGGCTATGAGTAATAAGCATTTTTAAAAGTAAGTGAAGGGTTTTCTCAAAAATTGCTAATTGTTTTATCGTGTGCGTTAATGGGAAGAAATGCTAGTTTTAAGAATAATGATACAAAATAACCATTTGTAAGGACAAAGAGAATAAACGGTACTATACAATGTTTTTGAAATAAAATGGTTTAATGCATTGAGATATGTATTTTCAAAGATATATATATATATATATACACACACACGTATTTCCACATACATGTAGTTGTAGCATGTGAGTATCCTTTCTGCCATCGATTATGTGTTTCGTTTGTATACTTCCTACTGGGCATAGGCTTGCACCCTCTCTTTGTTATGGCAGATTAGCAGCGATTTCGTATTTTGAGAGCGTTATACAAGTAAGTATTCTTATTTTTATTTATGTTAGTAGCTCTGCATGCTTGGACTTCGGGGTTCTCCCCATTGGTCACTCACATAATTTGTTTGGAAACAAGAATCACATGCTAAACAAGTGAAATATTAATTAAAAATGAAATTGTATTAGCAACATTATATAGGTTGTTTCATTGCACTTCACACTTAACACTAGGGTCGGACCCTTTTGACTACGGGTAATCCATAAATCTGGGTCAGGGCATTACAAATTGTGTTATTCCACTTGACATTTCTAGAGAGAAACCAAGTTCTTAAACCTATTTCCATATATGTGAGATTCAAACCCAAATCTCCATCGAAGAAAAAACTCCGTTAAAGAAAATATCCAAACCCAAAACCCATTTAAACCAATGATTCAAACTCTAAACCTCTATTATACAAGTTCCAAACCTAATACCCATTTGAGCTAATCATTCAATCCTAATACCATGTATGCTAATAAATAAAACCCAACATCAAGCCATTGATATTTTTAAAGAGTGAAATCAATACCCATTTCAAAATATCAAATTTGTAAATCCAAAAATCCATTTGAGCTTCAAAAAGTTTTAAACCCAAAATATCTCTTGAAGCAAGAAAGGCAAAATATCATCTTAGAGATGGAACCCCCAATCTACTAAGATAATATATAATGCAAATACACACTCTAGATAAAGTATTTATGATTAGAAATGATGCATTTATATAGAGAGAAATGTTCACCCATATCAAAACATTTATCTTAAGCAAAAAAGCTTTCTGAACAAAAAGACCCATTTAAAAACCCAAAGAAGTGAGAGGAAAATGATGTTTCTTAACATAAACAAATACCTCGAAACCAAAACAACCAAGGTTCCAATATCAACAATCTTACAAGAAAGCTCGTATTGCTGAATCCAAAGATATAGAAGATTGTATTGAACTTTCATGAATCCAAAGATACAGAAAATTGTAATGAACTTCAATGTTTTTCACTTACTCATCAAGAAGAAAAATCATTGAGAAAGTTTCCATGCTAGAAGAACACTTATACCAAACATTTTATTCGGATTATGGTAATCTTCAAAGCTTGGGTCAATGGAGAGACCTTTAAACTCCCAGTCTATGAAAACCCGAGAAATCCATAACGAATTCCATTGTATCTTTTGCGGTCAGTAGTGCCTTAGTTATGGAGATTTAAGGTACGATTAGACCTTGTGATCTTGCTTCTATTTTGGTTGGGAAGGAAGGGTATAGTTCCTTATTGTTTGTTATTGAGATGTGTGATCATTCCTTATGAGGCTTTGGTTCCACTGAGTAAACTAAAGGATAGTGGAGCTTCCCGAGTACCATCTTAGAGTGGATGTAGCCTATGATGAACCATGTAAAAATCTTTGGTCTATTTATACACCTATACTCTTTTTACATTCATGATTTACTTTAATATAATTAATAAATATGTTTCTTGAATGAGAATGTGAATGTGAATGTTATTTATGCAAAGAAAATAAAAGTGAAAACATTTTATAAACCAACTAAGAATATATTTTAACCAAGTTGAAAAGTCTATAAAATGATTTGTGAAATGAAATAAACAAATTTGAATTTGTGAAAAGTCAATTAAAGGACGTTATCCAAATCCACCCACTCCCATCGTGAGATACTTTTGGAGGCAACATTTGGTATCATAGCCTAGCACGTAGATACTTATTTTGAAAAGTATATTTTGAGTTTAAATATGAAATAAAAAAGAGGGGATCTTTGAATATTAAATTTAAAAAAATGATTTTAAATAATGTGCTAAGGAATAATGAGTAGGTTCTTGTCTTCATAAAAGTGAGTGTGAAAAAGAGAATAGTCTTTAAGGTGAAAGTATATTTATGAAAAAATACTTTGAAAAATGTTGTTGTTGAAAGACCATACACACTCATAATCATGATTTTCTTGATTTAATATGATTATTGTTGATCTTTCTCATATCTCTTACATGATGACTATAATTGAAATTGATTATTGTATAATCACACTTACATTCATGCACATAGTGAGAGCCTATACACTGCGACTTTTTAATTGATGAGTTTTTGTCACGATTGTTGCCACACGCTTAGATAGTGACTTGAAGATAAGCACCCACATAGCTTCTGCAAAAGAAATTCCCATTAGTTAAATACAACAACCGTGGACTTAATTGATTTTTATTGTATTATTTTACTTCATATTTCTTTAGTAAAGAAAGACACCATGATGAAATCTTAAACTACATAATGTGTGGTAAAGAAATGTTGTCTAATTCTCTCACCAAGAAAATCAATGCATATAAATTTTGAAAAGTAAAAATATAATTGATAATCTTAAAACTTTTATCATGAGAGATTAAAAGAGGAAAATGATTTTGAAAAGGCGATGATCATATTTCAACCTTGGAAACCTATGAAACTTTTGAAAGTCCAGTTGCCTTTGACTAATTGTGAAATTTCTTTAAAAGAGGAAGGAAAAATTTATAAAATTGATTTTATAAAGTTTATCTAAAGATTATTGATACTCCTTGAACAATACTTGGAATCGTATTATTTGAAAACACGTGATGAACCTTTGAATTAGATACATTTAAATGATTGACAAAATCTTTTATAAAAAATATGTTTTACACGCATAATCCTAGATGCTCCCTTGATTAATCTATTGATGTTATCACATATTCCTAGAATATTAGTACCATGTTGATGTGATACATGGCATCGACGAGAACTTGCACACATGTTTCAATATGAAAGTCCATTATTGCGATATTTGCCTCTTATTTTCACTCACGCTTTAAATTCCCATATATTTGGCACATATTACATATGTAATTGGATTTTTTCACATATGAAATAAATTAATACTTCCTTTGTTTCCATATGACTCATGAATTAAAATTCTTGCACTTTATGGCATTGGTGACTACAAATTGTTGAAAGTCATTAGTAATATACACTAGATATAATACGATTTACCTCACGGGAACTAAATCTTACATTTATATGATCATGCTCACACCTATTTGCTTATGTGCTTAATAATATTCATCAGTGACTTTTTAACAAGGTGTAATACCCCGTAATTTTATTGATTTTTATTTAATGGATTAATTGAATTAAATGAGAATTAATTAGAAATTAGTTCGGATATAAATACTAACGGGATGTGAGTTGGTATTTGAGTATGATGTTAAAATTAAATATTACTGAGAATATATGGGAACATATGAGTATTGAAAATATTAAAATTGTCGCAAGGCATAAATACGACAATTTGGGAAATTTATTTGGGACGCGCGTGTCAGTCGCGTCAGGAATGAAATTAATTAGATTAAAAAGAAAATTATATTTTTATCAATCGAATGGTCATTTTGAGTGTGCCAACATGTCCGGAAGGGTCGAAATAGTCAGAAAACACTAGCCGGGAGTTTAGTTTGGGTCCCGGGGCATTTTTAGGCCAAACCGGCAACCCATAAGGATATTTCAGTAATTTTAAAAATTTAGGAATTAAAACCCACGAATTTTAGAGTTAAATTAAATATTATTAGAGAGGCCACTAAGGCCATTACCAGCCAAAAACAAAAGAGTGGGCTACGGAGGTTTTTGAGAGAAGTTAGAGAGAGGTTAAAGGAGGTTCCAAACCAAACCATCTCCCATCACCATCATTTTGGAAGAAATCGTGACCACGAAGAAGAGAGAATCACCCTATAATCACTGACAACAGATCTGAAGAACAAACCTAAGGCAAGTGATTTGATGTTATTAATTTCAATGAATATTTCCTCCATGTTTAGTGTAGAAACTTTATATACCTTGAAAGTTTTGATGAAAACCCAATGTAATTGTCATGGGACTCATAAGTTTGGATAGGGATTGCATGTAGAATGATTATGGACGAAATTGGTACCCAAAACTTAACTTTGATGACTTAAAAACGGATTGATGATGAGTATTTAGGTGCAATAAAATTATGTGTTCATGTTCATAGGGTTTGGGGCAAGATTTGGGAATTTATGGTGATTACATGTTGATTAATGAGATTTGACCCCAAAAAAATATGTTAAGAAATGACTTAGGGTGACCTAGAGTAGTTTAACAACATAAAAACGTAATTAGTATGAACTTAGGATGGATTTGGAGAAAGGAAATTGGGTGAAAAACGAAGTTGGGAAAATTCTGGGCGTTCTCTACCAACTCGTTAGAAGACCAACCCAGGTCGTTCGAACGACCTCGTTCGAACGAGCTTCTAACGAGATTCCAGTACCCCTTCTAACGAGTTCATAGTTCGTTCGAAGCCATTCGTTCGAAAGACCTCGTTCGAACGAGATTTCAGTGACTTCTAACGAGTTCACAGAATGGTCTTTTTAGGCCCGATTTTAGTTTCGAACTTTTCGTAGACTTATTTAATTGAATGTTATTCTTCCCTTGTTGATTAGTGGGTATAGTGGTGAGATTGGAGTACGTTGAGGATTAAAACTTAGAATTATATAATAAACCGGGTGACTTCTATGGGTTAGGATAAGTACTTGAATTTGCGACGTGAGAAGAGTTGATAATCTGTGATGTATATTATTCGGGGACTTATAAGTGTGCAACATTGAATGACGGTATAAGAATGTAAATATACCTCTATTAATATTATAAGATATCTAAGATGTGTAAATGCTCAGTATATGTGGTTATCTGTGTATAACGTACCTACCATACTTGCTATCACGGGAGGTCGGCATTCGATCAGGGCCATCTAATCTTTGTATGCCTACGGGGGGATTTAGATTGGTACCTCGAGGACATAGGTCAGAGAATGACTTATTGAGGAGTTAATACGTCTGCTGACCATGGGAGCATAGGTATTTGCGAGACCCATGGAATGTGAACTATGTTCACCTCCATTATGTGTGATTGTTACTTATCGAAATGGTTCCAGAGAGATTCGGAATATGTGGTCCTTATGTACGTGATGTACCGGGATTTGATAGCAGAGTATGTGTGCACCGCAGCTTAGTCTAGGGGTGTCGTTATTGTATATTTATGATGAGATTGATATATTGAAAAGTTGAATTGGACTGTTTATATAAGTACAAGTGTAAATAAATGTAACATCTTTGTAAAGTTAAAAATGGGAAAACTCATAGTAATTATTGTAACTAATTCCGAGGGATGAAGGTAAACTCCTAGTTTATATTAAGATGTCGAGAATTAAACCATGAATAGTATAGTGAAGTCAGATTATGAATTAGACTAGTTAGATAGTGGAATAACTAGAACGGGTACGGGTACGTAGGAGTGCACAATTAGTTGAGAGGTGAGAAACTCATGTGAGTGCACGCGCTATCATGTATTTTATATTCAATGTTTAATGATATTAAACACTTGCTGTATTTTAAACTGTTTTCACAATCGGGCTCTGACCCGTTTGCTTTCAAATCCACTTTTCTTGTAATAACCTTTTAGGTGCCCAGCCACAAGGACACCAAGCTTAGGAGTTCCATTCTAGTGACGTGCTGTAGCTGCTGTGGATGTTACAGGACCTCGATTATAGACGCCTCCACTTTCTACCCTGATTCCATTTCAGACTTATTTATCTGTAGGGCATGTCGCCCCTTTTCTCTTAGAGACAGTTTATTTTTTCAGCTTCATTTCAGTTTTGGATGTAATTAATTAGTGATTCAGACTTTGTATTCAGTTTTATTCAGTATTTCAGGTTATTTTAGTGGAGTGTTCCTCCAGATTTATTTATTCCTTTATTATTGTAATGTGACTGTAATGTGGTTGTGGTATCATTATTTCATAATTTAATACTTGCTGCATGTTAATCTAATTTAATTAAAATTGACAACTCACTTTTTAAATATTAGGTGGCTAGAAATTGTTAAAACGTTTTTCGACAGTGATGCTATGAACTGAACCAGCTTGACATTTTGTATTAATTTGAATAAAGGAGTAGCTACCCGGTATTTAATTAGTCGGGGTGTCACACAAGGTTCAATAAAATGGAACCAATACTTTTAAAGGATTTAACACACATGGTAAATGATACTAACTAGGGAACGACATCCATTATTGCCAAAGTACATGTCATTCCAAAAATAAGTCAACCAGTAGATATAAGATATGAGGTACGAATGTTCGTGCAGACACAGTAAAGATATACCAAGTGTCAATAAAAGTCGTCATCCTATAAATAAGGACACATCTTGGCACCTGACCTGGCAGAAAATGGTACTCCATTTTACCATCTACATACTCAAGTCTCCGTCCTGGTGCACAAACAGGTCACATAATATATGACACAACAGCATTAAAGGTCAACAGCTAGTCCTTTGACAGGCCTCAACCCCCGAGTCTTAGCACATCCCCGATATATTGACCGTAAAACCTAACATGCCATCTGTCCACCGTATAGAAAGATTCCATCTCAATAATACTTATCCACAAGTCACATGCACTATGCACGTGATGCCCTCACCAATCACTATAAATATATGTCCTCACCTCCTCATTTAGGGGGGACATTTTAGGGAGAGAAGTTGTGCTAAATTTTCTCTAGTTTCTCTCTATACGGGAGTCCACACATTGGTCACATTCTTCGGCACCTGAACCACTGCCTGGCGGTGGCATCCCTCGGCCTACACGGAAGAGTCCACAACCTCTTCTACATAGAATTTGTATGTTATGCATTTATCCTACTTCAATCCTCTTGTATGACTCTAAAGCCCCCCCCCCCCCCCCCCCCCCCCCCAAATTTGTACTATTACATGAATCTAATGAGAATCAAGATCCATAGTGGACATAGTCTCATTTTCTTGGACGAATAACTCTAAATGTCATGTTATCTCCCTTTATGCCTCTTTTTCCCTATTTTATATACTTTGATGGAAAACGTACACTTAAGTCATTTTATTCAAGATCAAACAGTTTAAATGGTTCTGAATAGTTTTTTGAAGAAACTCTTTAATCAAAACAAACAGCTAACACAAGATGTCTATAAAAGATTATATGAACGAGTTATTTAAGGTATAAGTGTACTAATTTTGAAAAACAAAACTTATATAGGTTCTAAATCAGCACAGTCTCAAGAAGGTGATGAGAGGAAGAGTAAATATACAAGAACATAAGATTTTAACATGGTAAACCCCCACCCAATTGGGGAAATATCCACGGACGTCTCTACACCTCAAAAGCAAATTCCATTAAAATAGAGTTAACAGATTACAAACTATATAACAAACCAAACACACAAACAGAACTAATCTCAGTCTAGAATGTTTACCAACTCCTTTGGATTATTCTGACTCCTCTGAAGGTTATGATATTGAGGTTGTTTGTAATACCCCGCCTAATTAAATATCGGGTGAGCAGTCCTTTATTAAATTAAATCTGAATATCCAGTTGGTTCATATTATGCATCACTGTCGAATACTTTATTATTAAACACTAACCACCTAATATTTAAAAAGGGTGATGTCAAAGTTTTATCTTTTAATTATTATAAAACTAGGTTAACAAATAATTAAACATTCCCCATTCACACCAATCTCATATGATAGGAAATAACTTCAATAATAAATGTAATTGGAGTAAACACGTCTAGTCTAAGTACTAAATACAATAATCCAATAGAGATAAACCAACAACTGAAAGAGTAAATAACTAAATCCAAAATCTCTGAATATTGAATAGAAAATGGGCAACATACCCTAACTGATAAAATAAATCAAGGGAAAGAAATGATGGACATAGAGGCGTCTACTACCAAGGTCCTGTAACTTCCACCGCAACTACATCTCGTCGAATGAATGGAACTCCTATGCTTGGTATCCCTGTGGCCGGGCACCTAAAATAATTTGATAAAGAAAATAGATTTGCAGAAAACGGGTCAGAGCCCGAGTTATAAAATAGTTTAAAAATCAGCAAGTGCTTAAATGAATCAATAGCACATATATTATTCATGTTAAATTATCGCACTCTCACTTGAGATACTCACTTTTCAACTAATGTGAACGCCTAATGCATATGCCAACCCATCCTAATTATGCTACCCCGCTTAACTAGACTGATAATAAACAAAATTATGCCAAAACTCTCAAGTGATTGACCATATCGCCCTTATCCCACATGAACATATGTTAAGGATAACTACATAAGTATTCAACCGTTATTCTCATAACATTCTTTTTTCTCATTAAGTTAATATAATAACTATTGTTATTAGCAAAACTACTAAACACACAAAGTAGAATAAACAACGGGTATACAAATATCTATCTCTCTATATTTATATATACAAATATTGCACCCTTGGGTTAGGTCCCCCTTGGTTCCAGGCATACTCTGCTATCATGTCCCGTGCATCGCTCATTGCATAAAGGACTATAGGTTCACTCTCTCACGAACCATAAAAATAAACACATATATTGGAGGCGAACATAGTTCCAAGTCTATGGGCTACACACATACCTACGCACCCATATGACCGTCATCACTATTATTCTCCAAATATCTTGTACCTAGGTTCTATGCTCTAGTGGTACGATTCAAAATCCCCCTGAAGGTCCCTCAGGATATAATCGTCCACAACGCGCAACCTCTACCCGATAGAAAGCATCGTAGGTATGTTATACACATAATACTTCAATCAATATGTATACACACAACTTATCATATTCATTAGGTATTCACGGAACCCAAATCCCCAAATTTATAAGTAGTATTAACATCCCAACTACTCACAATACACTAGCCGTACGATTTATCTCTCTATCGTATATATTACTTAAGACTCTATTATTCCAACATATTCCCTGAGTAATCACACACTCATCTCACCACTAGACTAGGAATTTAGGTTACTCAATGTTAACGTAGGTAATTTTTCTCACTTGAATCAACTTAAAGGATTTTAACTCGTCCGGGTAAAAATTAGAGTTTCTGACTTCTCGTTAGAAGCTTGGAATTATCGTTCGAACGAGGTTCTCACTTCGAACGAACTATAACCTAAATCTCATTAGCAATCTCGTTGAAATTCTTATTCGAACGAGGTTGTTCGTATGACCTGGGCAGGTCTTCGAACGAAAATTCCAAGATCATCCCTGTCTTCCAAAAATTTCGTTTTTCCAATTCTTTCAACAAAAAAATAACTTAAAATTCCTCCTAATTCAAATCCAACAACTCTAAACTATATCCCCTAGTATTAGAACACTTTTCCATCCGTTTTTAACATCAAAACCTTATAATTTTAACATGAATTTCGATTAATTTCTCAAATCTTCAAAAGCTATAATTTCATATAATCACCATTAATGACTAACTAAGCTCAGACATGATTTCATGGTTTTAACAGATACAATTCAGATTTCTAATCCCCAATATATAGTTATCCAACTACATGCAATTCCTATGCCAAAAATCATAAATAAATTCCCAATTTCAGTCCCAATTACATGATATTTTGATTAAACCATCAACTAAATTAACATGAATCATATATGCTCTAAAATCAAGCAAGATAAACACTTGCCTTTTTGTGAACTTCTGATTCGCTGAATGAAACTGGTATACTCTCCTCACGATCTACGCGTTGGTGTGATTTTTGTGTGAGAGCTCAAGTCTTTATCCCAGGGCACCTATGGAGTTCTTCTTCTCCCTCTTTGGTTCTCTATCTCTCTCACTTAGGTTTGGAAACTGACAGATAACCTATTACCCATGTACACTTTCCTTTTAATTATCTATTTTCATCCATTTTAATTCCCCAAAATTTTAAAAGACCAAAATACTCCTCTAGGGTGTCGGTTTGGCCTAAATTGGCCCAAAATCCAAATAAGACACCCGAGTAGAGTTTTCTGACTATCTCGACCCTTTCAGACTCATCGGCGCACTCAAAATGATCATATGACTTACTTAAAAACAAATTATCTTTTTAACCCAATAAAGTAATAGCGACACGACTCAAATGCGCGTCCCAACTAAGTGTATTGCAACTGTTGTATTTTTCACTCCGAGACATAATAATATTTTCATAATCATATACTAATTTACTCGCTAAGTAATATTAAACATAATTATCACCAATACATACTAAATCTCGTCACGCTAGTAATTGTTACATTTAAATCTGAATTAATTATAAATAAATTTTCTCCATTTAAATTTAATTAATTTTAATTCTATAATTAAAATAAAATCTCATAAAAATACGGGGTATTACATTGTTCTCCTAGATTTGTAATCATTTCTCCTTTTATCTTTACGTCGACTCTAAAGTCAAGAATCTCTCTACCAACACTTCTTTAGTGTTGTATTTTGACACGTGTAAGTGGTGAAGTGTCTAATCACATGCATGCAACCCACAAACACTTATACATATAATATTTCTAACAAATTACAAATATCGTTCTAAGATACAGTAAGGATTTCTGAATCACAGTTTGTTTGATAGTCTCAGACTACTGATCTTTATTTTTATCCACGGATCAAGAGGGAATCTTTCTATTAAAAGGAGCCAAGATCCTAAACAATTTATTTTTATTTAATATACATAGTTATTTCACAATTTGTGAAATATTCATGAAAGTGTAAATCCCTAATCAAGATCTTAACTAGATCTAAGTATGGTTTTTCTCATAAACTGTAAACAGAAATGGATTTGTTGGTTTTGGTTTTGAAAACAACATGTAAGAGTAAAATCAACCAACAAATGAAGATTTCATGAAAAAAGAAATCAAACTAAGAAAGTTATACGTGAGATGTATTACACAGTTTCATATTTCAACCTTCTATGAAGAGAAAATGAGATCTAAACTTCGTGACATAGTTGGACAAGAGATTAAAGACTAGAGAATATGGATCTTAACAAATACGAATTCACTCAAACTCACAAAGGTTTTTCTGAGAAAAAAATTGGCCGAAGTTTGATTAGGGTTTTCTTTATCTCTCTCTCTCTCTCTCTCCCCCTTCTCTTTTTCCTCTCAATTCTAAAATGAGCCAAAGACTAAAAAGGTTACCCACTTGGTCTCTATTTATACTACTCATGGAAGGATCTAGAAGGGTTGGACAATATCAATGGCTGAGATTAAATCTAACAGAAACAGTGTAAATCTAATGGCTTAGGATGCACCGCCATTAAACGCGTTTTGATTGGTTCTCTCAGCTAACACAACGATTATTACAAAGACATGCAATCCGTTCATAAATAATAATCTGAGGGAGATGATTATATATTAAGGTTGTGAGAGGTAACAAACACAAATCCAATCGCTCGCTGGCCAACACGTGTAAGGCAGGATGAGCCCTCAAATGCGTGTTTATAAGTTTTAAAAAATCTCATTTTCCACCACAGAAGTCTTTTCTGCTTTTGGAACCTACCCAAGCAAGGTTTTAGGAAGAATAGGAAATTATAAATCAACCCACAACATTTTTAAAACCAACTTTTAAATGTTTAAAAAAAATTTAAAAATTTCTAAAAATTATTTAGAAAATTCTAAAAGTTATTTAAATATTTTTTATGGGAATTAACACACACACACACACACATACCCCTAAATTATAGTGAATGCAATGAATGAATGCAATCCTAGGTGTAATGTTGGTATTCTACCTTTGAGACTATTAGAGGAATTGATATGTAGTGTCTGTAAGGACATTTTTCACATGTCCGAAATGTTTCATTTATTTATGTCGTACGCCGCTACATTTGGCACGTCTCCTCACGATCTCACATGACGGCCTCTATCCGAATTTCGGGAATCAAGCATGCATTATCTCCACTAATATGTCCCACATCTGCCTCAATGACTTCACGTTCCAAGATTTTAGGGACTTAATGCAAGTGGTACGCAAGGGAAGTCAAAACAGTGAAAAAAGGCACAATAGGAGAGTTCAAGGGCATTTTCGTAATTTCACATCCATAGTTCGGAGGTCTGGTCAACTATAAATTTGAAGAGATCGCCGCAACGAAGATACTGGAAAAAACGACACCTCAATCCGAGCTACGGTGAAGGAGTTATGACCTTTTGAAGATAGAGAAAATTCCTTAAAGAATGTTGTTTTTTTTGTACGCTCGATAGAATTTTAGAGTTTTAAGAACGTGGGACTCTTCATATTTTTTCCTATAAATACCAACTTCGGGGGAGTTGTTTTGCAAGACTTTAGGAGACGAATTTGAGAGTCCAAATACATCTAG
Source organism: Sambucus nigra (assembly GCA_949130495.1). Lineage (NCBI taxonomy): Eukaryota > Viridiplantae > Streptophyta > Magnoliopsida > Dipsacales > Adoxaceae > Sambucus > Sambucus nigra. Next base: position 496,215,687 of record OX422208.1, on the reverse strand, counting down.
TCTTCATATTTTTGAGTCCCAAGACTCATGTTTTGATTCACACATCATTGCCAAACCTTTGTGAATCCTTTTGCAACCCAAGAACACAACTTTGGTTTGTTCAACCCTTGTGGAGGAGACCATTCTTCTTCTTCATTGCAGCCCTACTGGAAAGGGATAATTCCAGTCGCGACTACAGAATCCGATACCCGAGGGTAATTCTTAGTCTACTTGTATTTTCATTGTAATCCGATTGTAAGCCGTTCTCTTACAAATTATAGTGAAAATAAATGGTTTTGCCCCTGAGGGGGATTTTTCCTTAATTGCATGTGTTTGAATGTTCTTGCGTAGATTATCAATTTATTCAATCACATAATGCTGCATGTTTAGGGTTTGTTTGGATTAAAAGGGTTTTATATATAACTTGATCATTTGAACGCGAGCACACACGTTTCTCAAATTGGTATCAGAGCAGGTTACGCTAATCTATCGCGTATTCCTTTTTTTTTTCTCCGCAAAATTTTTCTAAGATATCAATTTTCTGAAAAAATTGATTTTTGAAAAAGTGCGTGTTCAAATGGAGAAGTCATATTATAAAATGCCTATTTTTGACGGGACAAATTATGCTTATTGGAAAGCCCGTATGAGGTCGGCTTTAAAAGCCATTGATGAACGTGTCTGGATTTTGGTTGAACGAGGGTGGACTCCTCCCACCGTGACTGTTGATAATCTGACCAACTTGAAACCTGACATTTCTTGGTCTGATGAAGAAATTAAATGGTCATCTTTTAATTCTAAGGATCTAAGTGTTATTTCTGGGTCTATCACACCTGATGAGTTCAAACGCATAATGACGTGTACCACCTCAAAAGAGGCATGGGATGTTTTACAACTCACCCATGAAGGAACTAATGCTGTGAAAGAGTCTAAGTTGCAAAACTTGACAACTCAATTTGAAACAATCACCATGCATGATTCTGAATGCTTTGATGAATTTTATGCTAGACTTTCTGACATTGTGAATACTAGTTTTAATCTTGGTGAACATATTCCGAATGCTAGAGTTGTTAAAAAGATTCTTCGTTCTTTGCCTAAGCGTTTTATCCCTAAAGTCACTGTGCTAAATTCTATGGGTAATTTAAATACGCTAAAATTGGAAGAACTTGTAGGAGATTTGCAAACTTATGAAATTGATATGTTCCCTAAAAACGCTAAATCTAAAGATAAGGGAATTGCTCTTAAAGCCCAAGAGAGAAGGAGTGAGGGGTCAGCTAGAAAGAGGGTAGAGTCATCTAGAAAGAGAGAGACTGACATGTCAGATTCTGAGTGCGATTTTGACTTAGATGATTTGGCTCTTTTCGCAAAAAATTTCAAGAGGATTCTCAAATTTAAGAAAAATGGCAATTTTAAAGATAAAAAGAAATTTGAGAAAAATAAGTTTGAAAAGAAAAATGAAAAAGATTCCAAAAATCCTCCTCTGAAAAAAAGTGAGAGATGTTTTGAGTGCGATGGTAGGGGTCATAGAGCTTTTGAGTGTGCCAATCGTCTGAATAGAGAGAAAGGGAAAGCTGTCCTTAATGCTACCCTTAGTGATGACAGTGAGGTCGAGACGGTGGATTCTGGAGATGAGTCACCGCATGAGTGTAACTTCACCGCATTCATGGCCAGCCAAGTGAGCACTCCTAGTTCTCCTCACGACGATGAGGATGATGCTTCACAGGGACACCTCGACAGTGCGATCGATGTGAGTGAGGGGGAGGATGACACAAGTGAGAGCGAGAGTGATATACAACGCGCCTACGCTGAGTTATATTCTGAGTCTTTTAAAACTAAAAAGCGTAACAAAGCGTTAGTTCTTAAGATCACTTGCCTAGAGGAAGATTTAAAGAAAGCGAGAGAAAGAGAGTTCTCCACCTGCACCGCCCTGAGAGAGAGAGAGTCTACATGTGTCGAGAATGAGAATTTGTTTAGAGAGAGAGAGAGTACTCTAGAGAAAGAGAGAGGGGACTTGATCAAGCAAGTGGCTAGTCTTACGAGTCAGCTTCATTCCTCCGTGGAGACTCGGAAGAAACTTGAAGCCCTTGTTGCCCAGCTGACTCATGATCTTGAGAAAGCACGGGAAGTCAAGGTACAAATCGAGGACAGATCTGGGAAGATGGGAAAGATGCTCCTCGACCCCGCTTTAGGTTTTGGTGATCGTCAAGGAATTGGATATGATGGTGCCTCCACATCCCAAATTGCACCTGGACCAGTTCCTGAGTTTACTACAACTCCTTATGGTCACCGTAAAAAACCTCGAAGGAGAGTTTGACCTAGAAAAGCAAACCGAGGTCCGCCTTTGACAGCGCTCTTTTGCACTTATTGCAAAAGAAAAGGCCACCTTAGGGAAACTTGCTATAGCATGGGTCGGACACGACGTACTACTGCTCCACCACGTCATACTGATGAGTTTTCTAGTCTGAGAGAGCGAGTTGAGTTCTTAGCTGCCACGACTCAGAGTTTGATGAAAGAATTCCGACGGATGTCTTCGCCGTTAGTGAATGCTTCTTACATTCCAGCTAAAACCAACAAAGGCAAACAAAAGGTCATCTCTGCTTGGGTGCCTAAGAAAGATAAAAAGGCCTTTGTTGTTCATGTTGCTCTCAAAGCACATAATACCTCACAGTGGTATTTTGATAGTGGGTGCTCCAGACACATGACAGGTGATGCCTCATTTTTTACTACTCTTGAGGATTATCAAGATGGAAGAGTCACCTTTGGAGATGGGAGTAAGTCTAGCATTATAGGATGAGGTACTATCGAGTTACCTGGTTTTCCTAAGCTAGAAAATGTTTTGTACGTCATAGGTTTGAAAGCAAACCTTCTCAGCATTAGCCAGCTGTGCGACACTAACTTTGCAGTAAAGTTTGAGCGGGACGCGTGTAAAGTCTACAATCAAGCCGATAAACTTTTGATGCAAGGGGTGAGGACCGAGGATAATTGCTATGGGACTGAGCCCACATCCTCACTTGTCTGCAACAGCGCCACGATCACTCCTATGGATCTGTGGCACCAACGTCTAGGTCACGTGAACGTTAGAGATCTCAATCGTTTATCTAAAAAGGACCTAGTATGTGGCTTACCATCTCTTGGAAAGTCAACTTCGACCGTTTGTGGACCCTGTCAGTTGGGAAAACAAATTCGTAGTCCTCATAAGAAGTTACATTCCATTACCACCTCTCGTGTTCTGGAGTTGATTCACATGGATCTTATGGGTCCCACTCGTACTGAGAGTCTAGGTGGTAAGAGGTACATCCTCGTGATGGTAGATGATTTCTCCAGATACTCCATTGTAGGTTTTCTGAGAGAGAAATCCGATGCTGTAGATTTCTTAACGACCAAGTGCCGTGTCCTGCAAAATCAACACGGTGTCACTATTAATAGAATACGTAGTGACAACGGCACTGAATTCAAGGAAGCAAAGGTTGATTTGTACTGTGATAGCCTTGGGATCAAACATGAGTTTTCTGCTGTGAGAACTCCTCAGCAAAATGGGATTGTTGAGAGAAAGAATAGAACGATCCAAGAGATGGCTAGATCTATGCTTCTAGGTCATAAAGTTTCTAGGAGATTTTGGGCAGAGGCAGTGTCTACTGCATGCCACACGGTGAATAGGGTGTATCTGCGTCCACACACACTTCACACTCCTTATGAGTTGTGGACTGGAAAGAAGCCCAACCTGGCATATTTCCGTATCTTTTGGAGTAAATGCTACATCCTACGGGATAAAGAGCAATTAGGAAAGTTTGACTCCCGAAGCGGTGAGGGAATATTTCTAGGATATTCATCGAATAGCAGAGCGTACCGGGTTTTTAACCTGAAGAGCTCTAAGATTATGGAATCAACAAACGTCACCGTGCAAGATGACGAACCTCCGACGGTTATTGATCCTAACCTTCAGTGTGAAAATGAGGATTGTTCTGACAGTGATTTACCTGTTCCTCTCTCACACTCTGTGGACCCTACTCCTGTGTTAGGGGACACACCTGCTTGGGTTCGCAAGAGTCATGACCCTTCTGCCATTGTTGGTGATCCCACTCTTGGGGTCAAGACTCGTGCTCAGCTAGAGAACGTTGTTAGCCATCTTTGCTACACGTCCAAAGTCGAGCCCAAGAACCATAAAGAAGCACTCAAGGATGAACACTGGATATCTGCTATGCAGGATGAGTTGCTTCAGTTTAAAAAGAATGATGTCTGGGAACTTGTCCCCCGACCTAATGAGATTAATGTGATAGGTACCCGGTGGATTTTTAAGAACAAAATGGATGAAAATGGTACCATAATCCGAAATAAGGCTAGGTTGGTCGCTCAAGGCTACACACAGATAGAGGGTGTAGACTTTGGGGAGACATTTTCTCCTGTTGCGAGGCTTGAGTCCGTCCGTCTTCTGCTCGCCATCGCATGTCATCTGCGCTTCAAGGTGTATCAGATGGATGTCAAGAGTGCCTTTTTGAATGGCATTCTACAGGAGGAGGTTTATGTGGAACAACCAAAAGGGTTTGAAGACCCTCAGCACCCTGAGCACGTCTACTATCTGAGGAAAGCCTTGTATGGTTTGAAGCAAGCACCCCGTGCTTGGTATGCGAGGCTTACTTCTTATCTCTTAGCTTGTGGCTTCAAGAGAGGGGGAGTAGATATGACGTTGTTTGTCAGGAGAGATGACGGTGCTATTTTGGTTGCCCAGGTCTATGTGGACGACATAGTCTTTGGATCCACATGCTCCCAGCATGCTCACCACTTTGAGGAGGAGATGAAAAGTGAGTTTGAGATGAGCATGGTTGGTGAGCTTACATTCTTCCTTGGTCTCCAGGTTCGTCAGCTAGAGGATGGGATGTTCATCTCCCAATCCAAGTATGCTAGAGACCTAGTGAAGAAATTTGGTTTAGACTCCGCTAAGCATGCACGTACACCTATGAGTACCACTACCAAGCTTAGTAAGGACACTTCAGGCAAGGACGTAGAGCAAACCTTATATCGGAGTATGATAGGTAGTCTCCTCTACTTGACTGCCAGTCGTCCTGACATCGCCTTTAGTGTTGGAGTCTGTGCGCGTTATCAGGCATCCCCAAAAGAGTTACATTTACTTGCTCTAAAACGTATTATTAAATACGTACGTGGGACTCTCTCATACGGGATTTGGTATTCCTTTGATACCGATGACCGTCTGTCCGCCTACTCGGATGCCGATTGGGCTGGGGATGTAGATGGATGTAGGAGCACTTCTGGTGGGTGTTTCTATTTTGGTTCTGCTCTTGTCTCCTGGCTGAGCAAGAAGCAAAATTCCATCTCTTTGTCCACTGCGGAGGCTGAGTACACAGCCGCCGGGAGTTGTTGCACACAACTCTTGTGGATGAAGCAAATGCTGAAGGATTATGGGATATCACAGGACACCATGACCATTTCCTGTGATAACACGAGCGCGATACACATATCCCGCAATCCAGTTCAGCATTCGCGCACAAAACACATCAGGATACGTGAGCACTTTATTCGTCAGTTAGTTGAAGAGAAAGTCGTATCCCTGAGTTTTGTTCCTACCAACCGTCAGTTAGCCGATATTTTCACGAAACCTTTAGATGCCCTTAGATTTGAGAGTCTTAGGAAATCTTTAGGGATTTGCACAGTTGACTGAGGGGTTGGTCTATGTCTATAATAGGATGCTTCTTCATGTTCATATCATATGCTTCCTATTGCTAGTCTGTTTTATATGTATCATTACTTTGTTGTACAGCTTTGTTTTATTCCTTTTGCTTTTTATATTTCTTTTGAAAAAAATACAAAAAGATTTTCCTTTAAGAAAAATTTTGAGAAAAGCACAAAAAGATTTTATTTCTCCAAATTTTTGAAAAAATCCAAAAAGATTTTTGTATTTTTCTTCTTTTATGGATGAGCATGTAAGATAGCCAAGTCACAACTTCATTCCATTTATCCATGTGACTGTTTGATAGAGATTTGAGAGGCTACATCATTTCATCCATGTGCTTTACATTGATTGGAGTCTTTGAGATGTAATTAGTGATATCTTCCTACATGTTTGACTCCTATATCCTTTATTGCACACATGCACGACTATATTTGATTATTGCACTTGTCTATCTCATGTTGGCTTGCGTGTTTTCATCTCAATCCTGTCTATACAATGTACAATATGCGATAAAACTTGACAAGATTGGAATGCATGTAAAAACCGTTTTGGTGAGACTGTGTGTTTTTGTATAACGGGGAGGGGCTGCGAAAGGTAATCATCTATCCTTTGCGCAAAAGCCACCGTTAAAAAGGACCTAAAAAATGGAGGAATTTTAATATCCGAGGTCCAAAGAGGTTAAAAGAGCCCGAAAAAATTTAAAGGCAATAAAAAGTAATTCATGCCAAATATGGGCCACTTAGGTTTCACCATCAATTCTCCAAAGTTTGAGAATTTAGAATGCCTCTATTCAATACAATATCTGAGGGAGTTTGGTTGGAGAATCTAAACGGGTTTGCACTTCCTTGAAAGTCCTGAAAAAGCATAAAATCATTTTGGACGTTATTGGTGTGAAAATCATTTTGAGCTTTGATTTGTTGATTTGATTGAGTCAATATCTTATACTGTCACTCTTTTACACCAAAGGAAGCATTTGAGTTCATTCGCTAGGAATATCCAATATTCATCGTGCACATATGTCATGTTTGTATGCATTGATTTTCCTATCGAATTTGATCACACCACTTCATTTACGCTATCATTGACTTGGTTGCTTTCTGTTTATTCATGGTGTGTTTTTATCCTAGTGACACCCCGCACTTGCTTATTTGATTTATTTCTCTAATTTGTCCATTTGGGGACATCATAAAAAGGGGGAGAAAGAATTATCATATTATGGGGGAGTTTGAATTCTGGGGGAGTTTTTGAGATGTTGCTTATATTTTTATCATATATTGATATCCATGTTATCTCATTTCAAACTCGATATGTCACGTGGTATTTGTTTTGTCTCATGTGTGTAGGTATGAAGATTGCAGATCTATATGTTGCACACCCTGATGAGAAAAGTTTTGAGATTCCTGAAGAATTAAAAAACAAACGATGAAGACTATTCATTTGTACCTTTTCCAGTTTTGGGTTCATGGGAGGGTAGATTTGTATAGGCAATTTCATATTTGATAATTCGGATTTTTTATGTATGTACCGGCATAGACATAGGGGGAGATTTGTAAGGACATTTTTCACATGTCCGAAATGTTTCATTTATTTATGTCGTACGCCGCTACATTTGGCACGTCTCCTCACGATCTCACATGACGGCCTCTATCCGAATTTCGGGAATCAAGCATGCATTATCTCCACTAATATGTCCCACATCTGCCTCAATGACTTCACGTTCCAAGATTTTAGGGACTTAATGCAAGTGGTATGCAAGGGAAGTCAAAACAGTGAAAAAAAGGCACAATAGGAGATTTCAAGGGCATTTTCGTAATTTCACATCCATAGTTCGGAGGTCTGGTCAACTAGAAAGTTGAAGAGCTCGCCACAACGAAGATACTGGAAAAAACGACACCTCAATCCGAGCTACGGTGAAGGAGTTATGACCTTTTGAAGATAGAGAAAATTCCTTAAAGAATGCTGTTTTTTTTGTACGCTCGATAGAATTTTAGAGTTTTAAGAACGTGGGACTCTTCATATTTTTTCCTATAAATACCAACTTCGGGGGAGTTGTTTTGCAAGACTTTAGGAGACGAATTTGAGAGTCCAAATACATCTAGTCTTCATATTTTTGAGTCCCAAGACTCATATTTTGATTCACACATCATTGCCAAACCTTTGTGAATCCTTTTGCAACCCAAGAACACAACTTTGGTTTGTTCAACCCTTGTGGAGGAGACCATTCTTCTTCTTCATTGCAACCCTACTAGAAAGGGATAATTCCAGTCGCGACTACAGAATCCGATACCCGAGGGTAATTCTTAGTCAACTTGTATTTTCATTGTAATCCGATTGTAAGCCGTTCTCTTACAAATTATAGTGAAAATAAATGGTTTTGCCCCTGAGGGGGATTTTTCCTTAATTGCATGTGTTTGAATGTTCTTGCGTAGATTATCAATTTATTCAATCACATAATGCTGCATGTTTAGGGTTTGTTTGGATTAAAAGGGTTTTATATATAACTTGATCATTTGAACGCGAGCACACACGTTTCTCAGTGTCCAAAGCTCTTTGGTAGACTAGGATATGACTAAATTTTGTCACTATTTCTAAACTGGACAAGCTCCTATATAATATAGACTCAAGTGAGTCAAAGATATAGGGTGCTTCAATCTCCTCCTTTGGAAATATGAGACAAAATCTCCTTTGTGTCATCAAGGAATCATAGGTATACAAAAATATAAGAAAATCCTATTCCTATACAAAATTCTATCTACCCCATATCCTAGAAAAGAAAATTACATTGCTCAACTAAATACAAACCAATACCCTAACAACATTCTGATAACATGAGGTACTGATATCCTAAAAATAAGATAACTACGATCAAGAACTTTAGTTAAAGTAATAAAAATAATGTCCAAGTGGACTCAGAGCTTCTCTCCCATTTTGTCTCAAATGGACAAAGGGTCTACACACAGATAAGAGAGAGAAATATAAAAGCATAAAAATCAGCGATATATTATAATTATGCAATAACCATCCCAATTGATTTACATAAGTATTCAAATCGTATATTGTCCAAGGGTTTGGTGAATAAATCAGCTAATTGCAATTCAGTTGGCAGGTAATTAATTTCCAATTCCTTTGATTCGACTAACTCATGTATAAAATTATGTTGTATTTTAATATGTTTAATACGAGAGTGTTGAGAAGGATTTTTGGAAATATTAATTGTGCTTTGATTGTTGCAATAGAGATGTAATTGCTCTTCAATAATACCATAATCTCTTAACAGTTTTTTTAGCCAAAGTAATTGAGCACAGCAGCTGCCTATGGCTATATATTCAAATTCAGTTGTGGATAAGGAAGTGAAATTTTGTTTCTTACTATTCCACCCTACCAAATTATTGCCTATGTAATAACATGCTCCTGACGTAATTTTACTATCATCGGAACACCCAACCCAATTAACATCGGTGTAGTCACTTATCGTGCTAGATGTGTCATTTGTGTACCAAAGTCCTAAGTTAAGAGTTCCTTTAACATATTTTATAATTCATTTAATCCAAAGTAAATGACTCTCTTTAGGGTTATTTTGATAGCGGGCACACATAAAAATAACATACATAATGTCAGGACTGGAGGCAGTAAGGTATAGAAGACTTCCTATCATACTACGGTATAATGTGAACCGAAGTACTCATGGGAGTCCTAGCATCTTTGGCAGTTTCTAAACTGAACTTTTTACAATCTCTAAAGCGTATTTAGATTGCGATACAAATAAACCATCTGAATTTTTCTTGACTTAAAAACCTAAGAAGAATTGTAACTCCTCAATAAGTGACATATGAAATTCTTTATGCATAATGTCAGGAAATATTTTAACGTCCATTGGAGAGGTAAATCCAAAAATGATATCGTCTACGTATACTTGGGCTATAGTAATATTTCTTTCAAAGTGTTTGACATAAAGAGTTTGGTTATTCCCTCCTCGCTTAAAACCATTGTTTAGAAGGAAGGTAGATAGACGTTCATGCCACGCTCTAGGAACTTGTTTTAACCCATAAAGAGATTTCTTAAGACAGTAGACGTGATTTGGATGATGAGGGTCAATGAACCCTTTAGGTTGTTCTACGCAGGTCTCTTCAGTTAAGATACCATTAAGGAAAACAAATTTAACATCCATTTGATACAGTGTGAAATGCAAATAACATGCTATTGCAAATAGTAAGTGAACAGACTCAAGGCGAGTGAACGGTGCAAAAGTCGCCTCGAAATCAATTCCTTCAATCTGAGAGTATCCTTGGGCAACTAATCTAGCTTTATTTCGAATAATGATCCTAGATTCATCTATTTTATGTTTGAAAAGCCAACGTGTGCCAATAACGCTTTTATTTTTTTACCGGGGTATAAGATACCATACATTATAAATGAAAATTTGAAGAAGTTCCTCCTACATAGCACTTATCCACAATGGGTCATTCAGTGCTTCATTAACATTCTTTGGTTCTATAAGAGAAACAAAGCATGCATAATGAGAAAGAGTACGTAGTTGGGATCTTGTATGAACTGGCTCAGTAGGGTTACCAACTACACTATCTAAAGGATGATCGTTGGAAATCCAGTTAGGCACTTCAGGGGTCTCAGTTAGTAAATAATCATCTATCTCTGGAGAATCATAAGTTAAAGTGTTTTCGAATTCATCCACTATAGTTGGTCCTTTGATCTTACTCTCTACATTAGTGTCACTCACAACCACATTAATGGATTCCATTAAGGTTTTGGTACAAATATTGTAGACACGGTAGGCTCTACTATTTGGTGAATATCCTAAGAAAATATCTTTATCTCCTCTGGTTTTGAATTTAGACAGACGTTCTCTATTCTTGCATACATAGCAGGCACTACCAAAAGTTCTAAAGTATTTTAGGTTAGGTTTCTTCCCATACCACAGTTCATGGGATTTTTTCTTGGAGTTTTTCCTTAGGTATACTTGATTGATTATGTGACAAGATGTACGAAGGGATTCTACCCAGAAAGATTTAGGTAAGTTCTTTGCATGAATCATAACGCGAGCCTTTTCCTGAAGGGTGTGATTTTTATGCTCAGCAATTCCATTTTTGTTGAGGTGTCTTAGGGGCAATAAATTAATGTTTGTAACCATTATATTCACAGTATTCAATGACACCTGAATCTATAAATTCACCTCCTCTATCACTACAAATTCTATCTACTTTGAACTCCTTTTCAATTTCAATACGAGCTAGAATTTTCAAAAACTTATGAAATGTTTATGATTTGTGTTTTGAAAAGGAAACCCAGGTAAATCGAGTGAAATCATCAAACATAACAAGATTATAATTGTTGCCACAAAGACTAACAGTACGAGAAGGACCCATTTGGTCCATATGGATGAATTCTAGAGGTTTAGTGGATATAACTTCTTTAACTTTATTGTGGAGAGCCTTAACAATCTTTCCTTCTTGACAAGGACCACACATGATTTTTGAAATTGGTTTGATTTTAGGAAGACCTCTAACTATCTCTTGAGAACACAATTTACCAAGACTGTCGTAATTAATGTGACCTAACCTATTATGCCATATCTCATTTTCATCCATTCTGGCAATGTTACAAACCTCTGTACTTGGATTGACTGTATAACAATTATCTGGAGTACGGAGTCATGTAATAATGAAATCAACATTTTTATTTAAAATTTTGCAGTTGTTCTTTGAAAAGGTGACATTATGGTTGGAGTCACAAAATTGCGATATACTTAGTAAATTTTCTTTAAATCCCTTTACCAAAAGAACATCCTCAAGAATGGGTAATCCTTCTTCATGGAGTGTTCCTTTGCCAATGATCTGGGCTGATACACCATCTCCAAACAAGACTTTATCTCAGGAAAAGTTAGTTTTATTTTAAAGTTTGGTATCATCCCCGGTCATATGTTTAGAACACCTAGAGTCTAAATACCATCCAAACGCTATGTGTTCAGTTTTGAAAGAACTAATCACATTGTTGCATTTCATATGGGTTAATAGCTTATTTTTTAAAACCCAAATTTCTCTACTTTTCAATTTTCTCTTATTAGCTCGTATTTGAAAAAACTGGCAAGCTTCAGCCTTCTTTCTAAAAATCTTTTGCGTAGGTTTTTTAGTATGATAAAAGGTTTGAGCATTTGGTTTAAAAAAGAATTTTGGATTCCTTCTTGTATATGATCTATTAGTATTTGATCTTCTCTTCCTATTACGATATTTAGAATTCTTGTCCAGCTGTCTAGGTAGGACATAATTGTTTCGGCTTCTCCAAAAAGTTGAAGTTTCGATAAACTGATGAGTTATATATTGGTTTATATAGACGTTTAGAAAAACATCCATCAATAGAATGTCCAAAGACACCACATTATGAGCAATAAAGATAGCTCGTAGAGGGTTTAGATTTAAAAACATAATAATAAAAAGATTTATCTATAAATTGAACTCTAGCCTTATTCCTAGAAGATACATGTTGAAATGACGAATCACTTTTTCTAATGGGAGGGCAAACATATTTAGCCTTTTGTTCAGCATTACACTTAGAGTTACTTGATTCACCAATGTCTAACTTTTGTTGTTGTGAGTCAAAATCATTTTTCAAGGCTTGAAAATATGGACAAGTTTCAACAGGTCTTTTGCCACCAGACATAAACTTGATAGAGTCCAAAGTTTTAGTTTGCTTGGAATTGTTGGGGCAAAAACCTATTCCATTTATGTCATCATAATTGGTCTTACTTTCAGCAACACAGTCTTCAAACATTTCGAGTTATTTTCAAATTTAACAAAAATTTTGAATACTGTTGAAGTCTTTTCTTTAGTTTGTTCCAATTCTAACAACGTCCCTTTATATTTCTTTTCCAGAATTTCATTTGAGTCAGACAGTTCCTTGATTTTTTGAGCAAAAACCTTAGTCTCATTCTCATGAATTAGACATTGAGAAGTGTACTCTTCAGCATTCTGTTTGATCATATGGCTTAAGTTTTCTATCTTCTGTGTAAGGTCTTTGACAATTTTTTCAAGTTTAGTGCTTTTCCTTAGAGTTTTTTAGTACAGTGTGTGAATGTCTGGGAGATCCTCATTGTCGGAGTCACTAAGTGTACAGTGTCCCTTAGCGATTCATTTTTAGGGGACACACGCCCATTTGCATCAATAATAGATCGTTCCCTTTGACTCACACACATAAAATTTGATGAATTATCAGCATTCTCAAGTAATAAGGCACACAAATCAGTAGGGATAGCATCATTTAACATAACATGCTCAGATTCCTTATCATCAGTGTATATGATTTTGGTAAAGAAAGACACACAGGGGTCAGAAGTATTTAATGACTCAGGTTAATCAAATTCTGATTCACTTGATTCATCCTAAGTCTTGCACAAATTATCCCTTGCGTTCTTGTTTTTATTCAAATTGACTCTACAGTCATTGGCCATGTGTCCTAACTTCCGACATCTGTTGCATTCAGTGCTCTTAAGGTCTTTACTGGGTTTATTGTGATACTCAGTCCGGTGTTTGTCAAGTCTTTTCTCATGAGGCCTATTATTAGATTGGTTTGAATAGGTAGGTTTACCCTGTCTATTTGCAATTTTATTTCTAAATTTCACAATTTTCTTGAACTGTTTAAACATTTAGGCAATATGGTTATCCAAACTCTTTAAATTACAGTCCTCATCAGAATCTACGTCTATTTCAGGAAAATGACATTCAAGTTTAGTAAACTTAGAGGTAAAGACAAGATTAGAGGTAGACTGTTTCTTATGGGTCTGTATTAATTACTTCTTGAACTCTAATTCCAATTCCACAGTTCTTAGCTTGTTACTAAGGAGTTTAGGGGTAAGGTTTTGATCATCCATCTCCTCTATTGCATAGCGCTTATTGTCAAATTTTTATAGAAGTGACCTTAGAATTTTAGACACAATTTCCTTCCTATCATAACTTATACCATTAGCATGCAGTTTTGTCACAATGTTTGTCAACCTAATGTAGAAATCATCAAATGATTCAGTCTCAGTCATAACTAGAGAGTTGTACTGCTGGATTAACATTTGGATTTTAGCAGCTTTAACACATGTGCACTACACCAAAAAGGGTGATTTGTGAGTGCTGTTAGCAGTCACAAATGACCCTTATAACTGCTATTTACCGTCATAATTTAGGGGGTGACAAAAGAAATATTGTAACTCCTAACAGCAGTTACAAATCTTTACAACCCCTGGGAGTTATGACTGATGACCCCATTTGTAACTGTTGTTTATAACTGCTGCCAGCGGTTATGAATATAATATTTGTAACTGTTGTCAGCAGTTACGAATCTTATATTTATAACTGCTATCAGCAGTTACGAATATTATATTTATAACTGCTATTAGCGGTTACAAAATTAACAGTAGTGACAAATTTGTGACTGCTATTAGGAGTTACAAAAGTTGAATTTGTTAAATGTGGTAAAAGCTGTTACAAATATATTTATATTTTTACAAAATGATGAGTAAAATAAATATCATGATAACAAGTCTTAAAAAATCGACAACATTACATTTATATTTCTGAGATTCCAAATATCCGGTACACGTAAAACTTGTTTAAACTTAATTTAACATCAAACAAACTCTTCTTGGGATCCAAGTACAAAATGAACATGGAATAAAAAATAAACTAAAAAAATAACGACACAACACTTTAATGACATGAAATGTCATGAACATGTAAGAAATCATTCTAAACCTAGTCCAGAGGTCACCACGCGTTGGATAAGCTTCGTGAAGTCTAGGTATATCAACCATGGGGGGTATTGGTGTGGTGACATCCTCCCTCATGTACTCTAAGTACGCCTGTTGAGAAACTTTAAGGGACTCAAATTTTTTATATGTGGCGCCTTGGTATTCATTGACTTGTGCATGAGTTGCTTGCCACGAAGTATAAACACCTGAATTTAGGCCTTTAAATACTACGTATGCCATGTGTATGCCTGCAAACAATACAATATAACTATGTTAGTTACACCAGAGCAGGTGGGGCACAATGTTATTTTTATAATACATGTAAGGGGAAAAGAAAAATGTCAGTTACTGGATGGTATTTCACATGTTTGGAGAGGTGAAAAACTACCCTTAGCTTGCAAGTTGAATTAAAATCCATTTTGTCTTGATGGTTAAAGATGGTCTTAGAACACTATTAGCCAGTTATATCAACCATGGGGGGTATTGGTGTGGTGACATCCTCCCTCATGTACTCTAAGTACGCCTGTTGAGAAACTTTAAGGGACTCAAATTTTTTATATGTGGCGCCTTGGTATTCATTGACTTGTGCATGAGTTGCTTGCCACGAAGTATAAACACCTGAATTTAGGCCTTTAAATACTACGTATGCCATGTGTATGCCTGCAAACAATACAATATAACTATGTTAGTTACACCAGAGAAGGTGGGGCACAATGTTATTTTTATAATACATGTAAGGGGAAAAGAAAAATGTCAGTTACTGGATGGTATTTCACATGTTTGGAGAGGTGAAAAACTACCCTTAGCTTGCAAGTTGAATTAAAATCCATTTTGTCTTGATGGTTAAAGATGGTCTTAGAACACTATTAGCCAGTTTTATCACAAAGATGGAAAAGTTTAGAAAAAGGTCATTTTAATGTAACGTTGGTAAAGAGCGAAAAAATATGGCAAAATGCCACTTATTATTCTGATTTCTTATGGATTAAAAAGTTACGGAGGAAAAGAAAAGTAACTCTTTATTTTAAAAGCCATAACTCTGGTGACTAAAACCCAATTAACAACACATAATCCCACAATCCTCTCTACGAAATCCCTTCTTAAGTAACAGTAAATTAGATAACACAACATATTAACACACTCGGCATAACCATATTTATAGAATTCCATAACAACATCCAACTAAGGGTGTGTTTGGCAGCCCCCATATATTCCAGTTCCAGTTCCATTATTTGTCATGGAATTCTAATTCTAAAAACTCCAATTCCATAAATTGAATTCCAAAGTAAAAGTAGATGATTTCAATACCACATTTGTATGGAATTAAAAATACAGAGACAAACTCACTCACACGCACACATTGCATATACAGTTTCATACACACACACACATACACACTGCACACGCAGAGTTTCACAAACATTGCACACACAGAATTTCATAAACATACTGCAAATAATTTTGTTAACACACACAGTACGAGCACATAACTGTGTTAGTGGCAGCATGCATAATATTACACAACGCTCAATGCGCTACAACACAGAAACATGAATTTAGAATGGATTTGAATTTCCACACAATTATAATTTTAATTGAATTCCAATTTTAGCATCCAAACATACCCTAACTAGAATTAGAATTTAAGAAAACAAAAACCACACCTGGCCCATTGTTGCAGATGGGTTAAGCCGCAAATCCACCAAAGATGGAATCTCTCCACTCTCCACATCCCCACCAGCAGACAACCCCTTCAATTGATCCAAAGCCTCAATGGTATTCCTAACTTCCAACCCCTTCACATTCTCCCACAATATTTATAGTCTACATACTTCTATCTGCAACCAATAATATTTATTCATGTTAAATCTAAAAATCAAATCGATTAATATTTTATTAAAACATTAACTTCTAATCCAATGTTTATAGAATTTGATTCATGCCATATCAAGAATAATCCAAAATGTGTAGCTATAGCATAAATAAAAAAAAATAACTTCAATATTTAAACTAGCACACACTATGTTTGTGTGTGCAATATTTGTGAAATACCACATTTCTATGTGTGATCAAACATTGCACACACAGAATTTCATATACAAACATTGCTATGGGGTATATATGTTGGTAATATATTTCAATATTATAGAAAAAAGTACCAACATACCACATTTCATATAACTTCAAAGAAAAAACTAACAAATTTCCCATATAATGTGTGATCAAGATGGTTTGAAGAGTAATGGAAAAGAACATAGAAATTAGATAACAAATGAAAAAAGTACAATCTCAATTGCGCGCTCCAATCACCACAACAATTGGGGGTAGAGACTGCATTAAAAAAAGTTTACCCATGGGGTATATATATTGGTAATATAACTAATGAAATCATGTTCTAATGGAATAAAAGCTACTCAATATCTGTTTCCTTAATAGTGGGGCATGGTTATCACAAGGCATGAATGCAATGCTAATAAGGATAACACTAATCAAGCTACAGTCTTTCTTCTGCGTCAAACAACCACCAGCTCAAGAAAATTGAATGCTGCAAGGAAGAAAATATAAGATGCGCCGGTGAGAGAGAAACTTTACCTGTCAATAGTTCTTTGCAGAGATTAATGAGCTATGATTTAATGTCTCTCAAGAACTTCGTCGCTTCTTCAAAAGTCTTAGATATATCTTCCTTGTATCTATGTATAACTGCACAATACGATTCCTTCACCATCCATCAACCTAAGAAAAGTGAAAAAAAAAGTGAAACATCAACAAAATTATATAACGAATCCAACTACATATACATCTACGGAGTACATGTATATAATATAATACCATGAACTCATAAAGTTCTGGATCAACTCCTCTCTGACTGGAACTGTCAATTGTATGGTCTTCTTTGCTGATTTGATCAAGTACCCAAGTCATTTCTGGTGGTGCCTCCTATCTGATTGGAACTGTTAATTGTATGGCCTTCTTTGCTGATTTGATTAAGTACCCAAGTCATTTCTGGTGGTGCTCCAACCTATTGTAATCAGACTAACTTTTAAGCGTACGTTTGTAGTAAGAAATGTTTATGTTGTAGTAAGAAGATATAATCACCTTTCGACATTGAATATATGCAGATACTAAGTTTGGATAAATAAGATGATTGGTAATCTGAATCTTGATCATATCACAGACCTCCGATCCGGTTTCTGGAGGATGGAATTGAATTCGACGACTAAGTTGACTGTTGTCAAGTCTCCTAGTCATCGTAGCTTCCTCAACAACATCATCCCAACACGAAATTGAAGAATGACTGCTGTAGCGATCTTCCATTTTAACTTTCAAACACTTTTTTTGACTTGACATCAACCTCTTTTCCTTTACTTCCTTGTTCGCCTTTCACTATTTCATGGACTCAAGTCTTTGTCTATCTAAACCACCTAACATGGTTTCCTAGTGTATACTCGTGATGAAGCATTATCAAAAATTTGCCCATGCTATTGCAACCCATGTCAAATTACATGCCCCCATTATAATTTCACAGTACACACTACATATGTAATGCATGACCGATTCTCCGAGCCTGGAAAAAATAAAATCACATAACTATCATAAAGTTCCACCACTGCACCAGTTAGGAAAATAAAACTGTAGTTACAACTGAGCTATGCTATGAATTGTGTGACACAATGCCACACCATGCACGTGAAAACATTTAAAAAAATGAAAAATCAAACATTTAATAATTGATCAATATAATAATTGGTTCAAACAGGGATCACTCCTGCACATGTGACTGTGGGAGTGGTTGCCCCTTTGAGGAAGGAGTTATCACTTTGGTACCACTTTGGTATGAAATGAGGTTTTGCCCTTTCTTATTTTGAAAATCTCAGAGAAAAATAAAAACCCAAAGCCTCTGTTTTTCAGGAGGATGTGGAACTGAAAGATACTTCCCCCTTTATTCACTACCATCCAGTTTATTTACATGCAAAAACTACATTAAAAAAAAACTCGAAAGTAGGAACCAATCATCTGTACGAAAAAACCTAAGCAAATAAATAGTAAGAAGCAACTAATTAGCAAATAAAAAAGAACCTGCTCCACTACAGTCACCAATCCGAAGATATGCGAAAGGTGTTGGCTTATGTTTGCACAAGAATAACATTTAAAGGAGTAATCCCAAAGTAATATTCTAATTATCATAGAAACCCATACTGCGTAAAAAAGAAATTACCATAGAGTCACTAATAGTTTCCTTGCTCCATGGAAGCTAAACCACTGCAAAATAAACTGAAATTGTTAGCACTATCAATCTCATTTCTAATAGTAGAGTATGATGAAGTAGATGATATTTCAATTTGATTACATGACATCGATGAAGTCGATGTGTTCACAAATTCAGGTTGTTGGCATCCCTGATTCACGCCCTAAAAGAAACTTCCATGATTAAGAACCAATCCACCTCTACATATAGCAACTAAGGCAAAAACTAATCTTATTACCTTTAAAGAATCACAAATTGGGTCCCAGAAGCTTAAATCATTATTAGGCAATATTATATCAAATTCATACTCCGACATTGGTGTTTTCTGATTTAGGGAAGTAATAGGACTCCCAATATTACTCTCACTTCCCATTAAACTTGCCTGATACGGCACATCATCAGCGACTTGAAATTATTGTTAAGGTGAAACTCGCAGTGCTTGAACTGCCTACAACCTGATTAGCTTTGGGATGTACATGAACATTAGCTTTTGATTGTGCCTTCTTTTTTATTGCATGATGCAAGAAAAAATGTCCATAGAATTTTTTATTATAGAAAAGTGAACTCTACGAAAACAAACACTCTACTATTAGACAAGTGGAGATAGATGCTAAGAGGATTGGTGTTGGCATTACTGCTGAGGCGCATAGCATTTTTTATGAATTATTTAAGCCATTTAGAGTGCACTGGGGCAAGACCTCTATAATTGTGATGAATGAAGTGCATGTTAGCAGCATATATCTATCCGAATTCGTTACTGGTGGAACTCCTGTTTCCAATCTTGTGGCGCTGGTCAGTGATGTTTTGACATTTTACATTGTAAGATTGTTGGGAAAGCACCCATGAGGTATGAGTGATGATCAAAATAGAGGTTGTATCCAGCCTCTTCACCTAAGAAGAATATACAATTGCCTACAGGCAAAGACAAGCTAAAGTTTAAATTAATGAAAGATTTTGGTTTCATTAATTATTAGCTTTTCTTTCATAAAAACACTCGAGTACATGTTTTACACTCGTGGTGTGCTTCCAAAGGAGTTCGTTCATCTAAGGCAACTTTCAGGATTTATATAGAGTTGAAGAAACAATTGGCAGTGCCATGTATCAAATTGTTTAGAAGTTCAGTAGTCTTTGAAAATAATCATGGTTAAGAAATACCTTTAGAAGAGTCGATAAATTGAAATGATCTATAATAGACTTGGCTTTCTCTTTAGAAAAATCGAATGAGAGATGGTGTAATAAGGTGGTTCATAGTCCTAAAACATGGACGGGTTCTACTAGTAATGAAGAGGAGGACATGATTATTGAAGATGATCAGTTGGATCTTGAAACTGAGTTGCATAATTATCTTGAGGAGTGTGAAATTATGAAGTTTGATATGGATGACATGCCTAAAGAGACATGTATGTATGTGTGAAACTACATTTGATGCCAAATCTAGTGTTGGCCCTGAGATGTTAGGGGGCCAAGGCAGATAATTTTTCACATCTGGAGTAGATTTTTGGTTAATGAACATTAAATAATTTTTTATCTCCCATAATTATAGATTATTAGAATGTTGATCTCCACTTCTCTAGAGACTTAGGTGGAAGAATTTCAGATAGCTATACTTCCAAAGCAGAATTTGATTCTTCTAATGTAATGTACATTTTATAGAGCAGATTCTATAGCTGTCTAAGGCTGCATTTACTTTGGAAGAAGTCAATATGTAGTTTAGGAAATAACATTTCCCTCTTAGAATTCCTCAGACTTTGTCAAACCGAGAAAAGGACTGCATACAATACATAACAATACTAGTCTCCAAAAATGTGAAAGATGAAAAATAAAAGAAAAATAATTATTTCAAATGGAAACCAGGTGGCAGAATTTATCTAAGTCAAGTAAAATTACTTAGGTATATTTGGTATTCAAGTATCTAGTCCTAGTCTTAATAGATTTATACTTGTTATGAGATAAAGTTGACTTATTGAACTTACTTGTAATTAGCAAATCATTTCAGAACAGGATAAAGTGAAACCTGGTTGTTATTAAGTTACTGAAATATCAACCTTTTGATGTCAGCTTATTGGTAAATCTAAAATGTTATTTTTGAGTGACAAGCGCCTTAAATGTCTATAACAGATGGTGATTGATGGGAAAGTTAGCGTAGGTAGGTGTGTTCTTGAAACTTTATTTGTGGTCAGCTCAATTTGGATGAGCTTTGAAAAATTGAATGGTACTCAGGCCCTTCCTATCTTCGAGATACCATTGTGTCAAGGATATTTTAAGCGCACCATGAATCTTGTATTGTTACTCGCACTTTTAAAAGAACCAATGTCACGTCCTTGCGCTTCGTTGAAAACTTCAATCATGAGGAATCGCTTATACCAAAATCGAATAGTCTGCAACAAGTTGTGAAGTCTGCTATGCAAAATTGAAGTCTACTGACCAACTAAATTGAACTCTACTGTCTAATGTCCCCTTCACATTAGCAAATCAATATGAAATACAAAATGGTTCCTCTATCAAGCATATCATAAATATCGAAGTTAATACATCATAAATATCCAAAATTCAACTGAATCAGTTATCAAGTGAATACAAAATGGTTCAAATTATCAAATCATCCCTATCACATTAACAAATACAACATGGTTCAAATTATCAAATTTTTGACAAAATCAAAAGGCTCAAGCTGAGTTGTTCCTCTTTCTGCCCACATTTGGGTAGCCATTGCATCACGCTTCTCCGTCCAAGATGCCTGTGTTCCGAATGTAATATGCTCATTAAGCATGTCATCAGGTATATTAAGGGGTGTGTGGTTCACATCATCGTCACTATCACTATCGTCATTGCATAAGTCATTTCCTTATACAACATTAAGCACGTCCCAAGCACTTTATGAAAGTAGATACTAATGGTTTGACTTGACCTATAAAAAATGTTACTCTCGAAGCGGCAACGCTCTTCATGGCCAATAATATTCAAGAAAATTGCAACTTGTTCCGCAACATCAACTGAACGACTGTCGGTTAGTCCAAAGGCAATGGGACGGTCACATAACCTATTAAATGAACCAATGTTCATTCGTAATGAGTCGTGGCATAACCGATCACTCATCCCGTACATTCGGAACAAGGATTGCTTACGATGCTCATCCTAATTATAATGAGGTGCCCTAGTAATGTTCGTTAAAGACCTTATATGTTGATAAATTACTATTGCTCGTATCACCATCGACTAAACGACACCAATTCGTTTACGTTGTAACTTAGAATTATATTTAGGCATTTTCGCTTACAAATATTTAATTCACAAGTTCATTATTTCAAATATATTGTATAAAATATCAAAACATGGATATGATCATAATCGTTATCAAATAAGCAATTAATAAATGGAAAAAAAGTATTAACTAATCGGAACAAACTGATTCAAACGAATAATTAGGAGAAGATGGTTCCTGTAAAATAGACACAAAATGCGTGTTATGCAAAAGAATGCTCATAATAAAATGATATTATATGATTTATAAATACAAAATTATTTATTAACTTCTCATTTACTATGTCCCATGTAAATTTATTTCAACATCTAGCAAATGCGTTATACTTACTTTATATGAAATCCCATATTTCAAGCATATTAAACATAGATTGAAAAAAAACCTGAATATTAATACGAGAAGAAAAGAACCCTAGAAATTAAACCTAGTAAAAAGTCACAACCCTAGATAACTCAAATGAACCATTGTTGAAACAACAAAACAAGGGTAACACCTTCGGAACAAAAATACCTTCGGAATGTGTAATCATAACTATGTGTAATCAGAACAAAGAAAAACACAAACATCAGAACAACACAACAATTATGTGTAATAAGAACAAAGAAATATCAGAACAACACAAAAATATCAGAACAAAAAGATCAGAACAACACAATAACATCATAACAGAAATATGTGTAATCAGAACAAAGAAAAACACCTTCGGAACATAAATTATTTTTCGAGTTTCAGAGTAAGAAACAAAAAAAATGCACAGATATGGGTCAGAAAAGAAAAACATCATAACAATGAAAACTAAAAAAAATCACCTCCCGAGCTCTGCTTCCAGCTGCGTCTGAGTGAGAACCATTTTCTTCATTGGTAGCCATGTAGAAGTCCTGGTCTGACATTCAATCCAATCAATCTACAGTGGCCAAATCCTACAATGAGATTTTCTCTAATTCATCCAAATTTTAACAATCAGCTAAAATGCAATAAACCCACAAATTTCAAGTACTCAGTGATCCAATATAAATCAGAATCACAAAACCAACGTGAATATATTCTCTAATTCATCAAAATCAACTAAAATGAAATAAACCCCTAAATCTGGAATAACACATTAATAGTTCATCGAACTTGGTTTTCATTATATTATTTCTACTAAAAAGTGAGAACTCATTTAACTATCAACTAAAATGCAACCAACCCACCAATTCGAAGAAACCCCCCCCTAAAAAACTCAAAAACTAATACACAATCGTTTGAAATTTGTGATCTAAATCCATTGATTAAACCAACCAATTGTACAAAATGAGAAATATAAATAGAAAGAAAGGTGCAAATAGATTCTCATACAATCGAGAGTAATATCAATATTGGAAATCATCTTTTTCGATTTTCATTCTAGAGAGAAGAGAATTGGAGGGAAACTTCTCTTTTTTGTGGGAGAATGTAGAACGATGAAGAGAGATAGGAGGGAAATAAATTTGTGGTTATAAATTTGTGACTGCTAATAGCAGTCATAAATTTTTACTAATACATAATTTTGCGAGTGCTCATGGTAGTTACAAATTTGTGAATGCTCATAGCACTCATAAATTAACCCTAATACCAACATTTGTAACTGCTCATGGAAGTTACAAATTTGTGACTGCTCATAGCACTCATAAATTAACCCTAATGCCAACATTTGTAACTGCTCATGGAAGTTACAAATTTGTAACTGCCCATAGCAGTCATAAATTAATTCTAGTGATAAAATTTGTGACTTTTCGTGGCGTTTATAAATTTGTGACTGCTCATAGCAGTCATAAATTATTCATATGACAAGATTTGTCACTGCCATTAGCAGTGACAAACCAATAAATTAATATTTTTCCTTACCCCAAAATTTCCTCACTCCTAATGGCAGTTACAAATAATTTTGTAACTGCTCTCGACAGTTATAAAGTTTGTCACCCCCATTAGCAGTTACAAGTAGGTAGTCACAAAATCAGTGTTTTGGTGTAGTGGTGTCTCCTTTATGTGCAGTTACAAATGTATCCCAGGATTCCTTAGAAGTTGTGCAGGAAGACATCCTCTTGAATTCATGTTCATTTATAGACATGAATATGACATTTTTTCCATTGTTATTATTAAGGGAGACATGTTTCTCTTCCTTAGTGTCACTTAGTAGTTTCCTAATCCTCTAAGTACTTCCTTCTGCGACTGGTTTAGTAGGAAAAGTGTAACCGTTTTCAATAGCATCCCATACATCATCTCCCAATGTCCTTTGGATAAAAGCAACCATCTTCACTTTCCTGTAAGGGAAGTTGGTTCCATCAAAGAGAGGGGGCCAG
This sequence comes from Sambucus nigra, assembly GCA_949130495.1. NCBI lineage: Eukaryota > Viridiplantae > Streptophyta > Magnoliopsida > Dipsacales > Adoxaceae > Sambucus > Sambucus nigra. Next base: position 496,191,453 of record OX422208.1, on the reverse strand, counting down.
GACAGGTTACCTAATCTCTCAAATTTCTCGTCCATAGTTTGCTTTGAGAAAACAATTTCAGAAACTCAAGATCTAAAAGAATTTGTAAAGACAAGATCTGATACCAATTGAAAAATGTACTACATAAGTCGTTGAATTCAAGATCAAACAGTTTAAATGGCTCTGAACAGTTTTTTGAAGAAGCTCTTTAATAAAAACAAATAGCTAACACAAGTTGTGTACCAGTTTTTAAAAACAAAACTTATATAGGTTCTAAATCATCACAGTCTCAAGAAGGCGATGAGAGGAAGAGTAAGTATGCAAGAACACAAGATTTTAACGTGGTAAAACCCCACCCAATTGGGGAAACATCCACGGAGGTCTCTACACCTCAAAAGCAAAATCCACTAAAATAGAGTTAATTGATTACAAACTATATAACAAATTAAACGCACAAAGAGACCTAATCTAAGTCCATAATGTTTACCAACTCCTTTGGATTATTCTGACTCCTCTGAAGGTTATAATGTTGAGGTTATTCTCCCAACTTTGTAACTGCTTCTCCTTTTAGATTTATGTCGACTCTAAAGTCAAGAATCTCTCTAGCAACACTTCTTTAGTGTTGTAGTGTGATAAGTGTAAGTGGTGAAGTTCTTAATCACATGCATGCAACCCACATACACTTATACATACAATATTCCTAACAAATTACAAATATCATTCTAAGATGCAGGATTTCTGAATCACGGTTTATTTGATAGTCTCAGACTACTGATCTTTATTTTTATCCATAGATCAAGAGGGAATCTTGCTATTAAAAAGAGCTAAGATCCTCAACACTTTCTTATTATTTGATATACACAGTTATTTCACATATTGGGAAATATTCACGAAAGTGAAAATACCCAATAAAGATCTTAACTAGATCTAAGTCTGGTTTTTCTCATAAATTGTAAGCAGAAATGGATTTGTTGGTTCTGGTTTTGAAAACAACATGTAAGAGTAGAATTAACCAACAAATGAAGATTTCTTCTAAGAAAAATCAAACTAAGAAATTTATACGTGAGATGTATCACACAGTTTTAGATCTTAACCTTCTATGAAGAGAAAATGAGATCTAAACTTCATTACTTGGTTGGACAAGAGATTAAAGACTAGAGAGGATGGATCATCACAAATGCGAACTCACTCAAACTGAAAAAGTTTTTTCTGAGAAAAAAATTGGCCGGAGTTTGATTAGGGTTTTCTCTCTCTCTCTCTCTCTCTCTCACTTTTCTTTTTTCTCTCAATTCTCAAATGAGCCGAAGACTAAAAACGTTCCCCACGTGGTCTCTATTTATACTACTCATGGAAGGATCTAGAAGGGTTGGACAATATCAATGGCTGAGATTAAATCTAACAGAAAAAGTGTAAATCTAATGGCTTAGGATGCACCGCCATTAAACACATTTTGATTGGTTCTCTCAGCTAACACAACGATTATTACAAAGACATGAAAGCTGTTGATAACTATTGATCTAAGGGATAAGATTACGTCTTAAGGTTGTGATAGGTAACAAACACAAATTCAATCGCTCACTGTCCACCACGTGTAAGGCAAGGTTGAGCCCTCAAATGTGTGCTTATAAGTTTTAAAAAATCTCATTTTCCACCACATAAGCCTCTGCCGCTTTCGGATACTACCCAAGCAAGGTCTTAGGAAGAATAGGAAATTATAAATCTACCCACAACAATTTTAAAACCAACTTTTAAATGTTTAAAAATGTTTTCAAAATTTCTAGAAATTAAAAAAAAAAACATTTTTATGGGAATTAACACACACCCCCCCCCCCTAAATTATAGTGAATGCAATGAATGAATGTTATCCTAGTTGCAGTGTTGGTATTCTACCTTTGAGACTATTAGAGGAATTGATATGTAGTGTCTGAAGCTCTTTGGTAGATTAGGATATGACTCAATTTTGTCACTATTTCCAAACTAGACAAACTTCTATATAATGTGAACTCAAGTGAGTCGAAGATATAGGGTGCTTCATTGGAATGTTGTGTATAACTTTGACAATATGATTTACTTTAGCAAACTATTTTCAAACAATAATAGTTTGGCATCATCTATTGGAAAAAAGGTATTTTCTTATAAATCGAGTCCATTATGCATTATTCCATCCATAAGGATATTCAGATCTACATCTTATCGGTGAGATTTTGGTGGTTAAACCCATATTTGCATATAAATCCGTTAAGGGTATCATCTTTTCTAATATATTTTCCCAAGTCAATATTAAGATTTTTGGACCAATCCATCTACCCGAATAATGTTTCGACGTTTGAATCTTGGTAAGAAGCTTGACAGGCCAAGGCCTTGTAAGTAATGGGAACTAGAAATATGCATATTTTCTGCCTTTTATACACTTTGAGACCTTTTATGTCGTATTATAACCTATATAGTAGGAATTTATTGTTAAACTTATGTTGTTTAGCACATAAGGATTATTATGTCTAGGTTCAACACTTTAAGGACTCTTTGGTCAAACTATTGGGGTGGAAAATCACATTTGGGAAAATTTTGGTAAGAATTTGCATTCTGCATTATTGTCTGTGACCTATCCATGTTGTCGTGCTACAGGTTGTGACCTCTAGTTGACAACTTAGGGTTATTATATTTTTATCATATTTAGCATTTCTAATTAAAGAACTGCTTTATTTTAGACCAAAGATGCCACATAATGCTTAAAAAACCCCGTAACATATTTTGTGGCTTATGGGTTCGGTCAAATTGCATAAGGCTAGGTTGTATGATTAATAACCTATGATTCCACGATCAAAATTCAACAGGGCTATTACCTTAAGAATCGGTAAACTGCATATGATAGGTCAAGATATTTTTACTAACTTCTTAATAATTGTTCCATCGAAGGGCATTTACTTAGTAAATTATCCACTAGATGGAATCATCTTAAGAAAAAACCCGTATTCCATTATATCAGTTGAGATGGAAAAACCCCTTGCAAAGGATAAAAGACATGGCCTCATCCCTTATAGGCTTAACATGTTGCAGCCTTAATGTGCATGGTCCATCCTATTGTTACTATTTGCTCAAGGTTTGACTCTACTTACTTTATGAATCTTAGATTTCTCATTCTGTTTATTTCATCTCGGAGAAAAGATTTTTAAAAAAAACTAACAATCAAAACATAAGAATCATGGAAGGAAGATAGGGATCAATCCCTTAGAAGACTAAAGACATATGTCACTTATTGAGGTGCATCAACCATCTGTATGAGGGTCAAGCCTCCCTTCTGGGCCATATTAACCTCCTTGGACAAAAAATTCTTATGATTGAGTCCGTAACCCTCACCAACACTCTAAAGGATGAAGACCCCAAGGCATAGGCAGTGTCCATGGCGTCTACAAGGAAGATTGTGGCAGAAATAATGGAAATGAAAAAGAACAAGCATGGAGCTTGCCTAGAAAGTCCATATGAGGAGTTCACCCCTCTAAACTGTGGCTTGGATACTATTTTATCTAGGATTAAAGGAGAGAACCTCCTCAAATGGCCAAGAATCTGAAATATCTTGCTAGGAAGAGAGAGAAAAGCAAGTGGTGTAATTTTCACAAAGACATTGGCCATACGACCAACAAGTGCATAAGCCTAAAGAATGAGGTCGAGGGGTTTACCATAGAATGAATGTTTCCACGATTCACAAAGACTATAGCCTTCGACTGAACAAAAATCAAGCACGACCCTCCGAAAGTTTTTAAATAGAAATTTGTTTATTTTGTACTTTTACAACCACTGCAAAGCCATAATATATATATATATATATATATATATATATATATATATATATATTTGTTTTGTATTCCCTAAGTATATATATCTCAATGAAAAGTTGGCATTTTACTTTAATGTCTTTGCAAATTCTTCTTCAACAGGTTTAATTAGAAACCTAGTAGCAATCACACATAAGGACAACTAATAGGTAATGGTCGTTCGAATCATAAGAAGACCACAACTAGGGAGGTAGAAATGCTCAATAACCCTCTCAATGTCAGCGAAGGAAGATATGCCCATAAACCTATGAACAAGAAGACCGTGACCACAGAGGGAGGAATTACCAATAACCCTATTAATGGGTGTGGAGGCATAGGTGCCTATAAACCTAGGAACAAGAAGGTCATGGCCAAAGAGGTATAAATTCCCAATAAACCTATCAACAGGAGAGGAGGTAGAGGTGGCCATAAACCTAGGAGCTGAAAGACTTTCAAATTCGACTCAACATCAAAACCTAATTAATAAGAAATCATAATTAGTCTTCACTGAGATCCTAACTGGAATAAACCTTGTGCTAATGGTTCTGGTCGGATCCTCTATGATGGCGGTACCTTGATAGGAGTGAGTCTTTTAAAAAAGACTCGAGGCTAACTCTGGAATAGCACAATGAATCCTTGAGGGCTTGTAAAACATATACTCAGTAGCCTGGTGAGGCTCCTAAAAAATACCTCATCATTATTTGAAGATTTAAAATCTCGAAGACCGTGGTAGCAATGGAAGATAGATGCAGTTGAAGACATCATCCTAACATCCGTAACTATCAAAAAGCATCATGTACAAATACTTAGGGGGCCACTGTACCCCTAAGGTCCACAGAGTATTATCTAAAGCATTTGGGGCCACTGTACCCCTCAGGTCCATGAAGTGTTATCTGAAGCCTTTGGACAAGATCGCATTACTAAGATTGTAGCCTAATTAAAATCAGCATCACATTTATAAAGAACAGTCATGATCAAAGCCTTGGGAGGCATTGCACCCCTCAGGTTCGTGGAGTATTCTCTAAAGCATTTGGGTCCACTATACCCCTCAGGACTGTGGAGTGTAATCTAAATCCTAGGGTTAAGCCTATGAAGACTACAAGGGATAGAAGACTACGATAGTAATGTAATACTACATAATATGAAGATAATAATATCTAAAGTCTTATGGGACACTATACCCTTTAGGTCCATGGAGTATAATCTAAAAAGTCATTTCAATACTAAGGTTGCCATAATCATGTCTAGCGTTAAACTAAATGCAGTTCAAAATATAAGATTGTGTCTATAAGAAATATAGCTACAATTCTAGTAAAACTACAAAGTGAAAACATCTAGGCATCAAGAAAATGAAGATCAATGGGAAATTAAGAAGGTCTATCAAACAGTCTGCAGTTTAAAGACAAAATATGCAAAGAAATAAGGCATATAAGGCCGTAGAATAAAAAATTCATTCCAATAAATCAGATTTTGATTAAAGCATTGTTTATCACAAAATGCTTACAATCAAAATAAGAAATAAGATCAGAAAATAATCCTAAGACTCTACATCCACTTCATCATCACCGTTATCATCCTAGCCATATTCAGTTTTCCCATCTTCAAGTGTTGCAGTCGCGGCCTCCTCCTCCTTATTCATAGTAAGCTTGTTAACCTCTTTCATATCCTCCACACACTGATTGTGCTTTGCTCCATTTGTGGCCATCCTGTTCGAATTCCTTCGGCATGGGCCGCCCCTAAAATTTGGACAGGAGGGAAACCCGAAGAAGTCCCTCTCTCCCCTGTGCATACGGGTGATTCGAGGATATGGGAGTCCTCTTTCTGCCACTCGCAATGATATCTTCATGGGCTATCTCAGATATAAATTGATCATCATCAAAAGGGAATAAACACGAAGAAATGGAGTTGCTAGACTATTTTAATCAAAACAAACAAAATAAATGTAGTCATCTTAAGAGAACAACATCAAGGTCATACTAATGCATAAGAAACTAAATGAGTCAAAGGTCCAAGGACTAAGTTATTGAATATGAAGGTGTTAGGAACCTATTACAACCTTTCAGTCTCTCATGGGATATTTTAATAGTCTAATTTTCTCCAAAATGTGATATGTGTGCACATATTTGCAGTGAAAATAACGGGAGAAAGAAATCATCCAACTCACATCATGGGAAAGATAGAGCAGAATCATCCTAAGGCGTGTACCCAAAAAATGACATAAAAACAAATATAATGTGAGTGTCTATTGAATCACAAGTAACTATAAATAAGTGAATCTGTATGTTAAGCGGGACATAAATAACTAGGAGTTCCCGAGTTATAAATACTAATAAATACAAGAACTCATAAAATGGGAAAATAAGACCCAAATCCAAGGATTGGCCAGGGATGCCTACGTAGCCCAAGGGGGGCATAAAAGTCCACGTATTTCAATATTCCATAAGGGTGGGGTTGAACCATTAAACCCAAATTTAAGATTACTCTTTAATTATTTTTTAAGGAAAGCGTGCTCAAGTGTAAAAGTGTGAAAAATGGAGAAAATCTCACTTTTGGAGTTTACTAGTAAACCTTATTTATCGTCTTTGGGGGTTTTATGAAAATATTTTATGTGGATACTAGTAATAAAAAAGGATTTTAGTTGATGTGTGATGATGAAGAATACATCAGAAATGGAAATAAAGTGAGCGAACAAAAGTAAATAGATAAATTAGGAAGGAGTAGGAATAGACATCCTAAAAGACTTTGATACTGATTTTTGAAGGAGAGTAGGCTGATTTTATGGTGGTGTAATGGTGATGAATTAGAGTGAGGTAAGTGTCCAAAGGTGGTATAAAAGGGATGTAATAGAAATGGAAGTAATGTTGGAAAATTGAATTTTTCGGGAATGACGATGCACTGATTTCGAGAAAATATTTTCGATTGCTGAAAAAAGGTCCCCCTGGAGTGCGGTCATGGCCTCCTTAAATAGTGCCAAGTTAAGGTTTAGGGGTACTGATCAGCATGTCCCCTAGCCTACTTATCGACACAGTTTCTGCCTTGCTGTCCAAGGAAAGTATACCCTACCGATAAGCGGGGGTTTGGGGTGCTAATAAGCAGTCTGGAACAAACTTTTTCAAAAAAATGGGCATAAAATGGAAACAGTAAGTTTGAAGCGTGAATAAAAAGGGCCATTGGAAAGGATATTCAAAGCCCTAAAAGAATCCATCCAGCCACTCTCAGGATTAAGAGTTGACTAAAGTTAAACAGGGCTCAAAAGCACCCGATGGTCTCTAGATAGAGATTTCGGAGTAAAAAGGGTCGTTCGTGCTAACTGTGAGGCCGATTCGTATAAGGTATGGAACGTTGAAAGTGAATTCAGAGACCTAAATGATTTAATTGATATTCACTCAGGTTGGATAGTTGATTGGAATCAAACGGAGACCAAGAGCACCTAGTGGCCTCTACATCAGGTCTCAAAGTAAAAAGGCACGTTCATGTGAACCATGAGTTTGATTCGCGCACTTTATGGAATGTTGAAATGGGTATTTAATGCCTTACGATTTTTATTTAAGCTTTGCTCAGGTTAGAGAGTTGACTAAAGTCAAAGGGGATCGAAAGAGATCGATGGCCTCTAAATCAGGTTTGGGAGTAAAAAGGCATCTTCATGCGAATCATAAGACTAATTCTCTTACAGTATGGACCGTTGGAAAGGGGATTTAGTTCCCTATGAGATTTCATTAATATTTTCTCAGGTTGGAGAGTTAAATAAAGTTAAACGGGGCCCAGAAGGTCCGGTTGACCTCGAGGTTAATTCTCGGGGTAGGATCTATGGTCTACGGAGGAAGGGGAAGTTATAGGGACCTAAGGAGGTACTTAGAGGGGTACTAGAATGGAGTGAATACACTAGTGAATCTCTAGTAAAATATGTTTTCCTTATCCTCTCGATAGTTTTTGGAAACTCTATGCCTCATCTCTTTATACTTGTGGATGTATGCTTTGTTTCGATCAGTAAAAAAACCTCTATAGGACTTGAAATTGGCCATGATATCCTCATCAAATTTATTTAAGGTCGTATCTTGATCACCGACCACCTTATTTTTGGTTTAGTGTGGTTGTGGGTTCATGTTTGGATCTTTATCTCAAGGTGACCAACCTTCTTTTCACTGGTTACGACCTCGACGCACTTTATCTCAGAAACCATTAGAACCTCCACAGTCTGCTTAAAATTCTCTTCGATATCATTTTTGGCTTTAAAAGTGTCCTCCAACAAAGTTGAACAACTTAAGTGAAGTTGTCACGGGCCCCTTACCATCCTCGAAAGAAGAGGCCTTAGTTTTTAACAATTCGGCCAGATCTATCGACTTTGCGACCTTATGTAGATTATAAAGGTCTTCTTATTTTGCCTTAGATCTCATCGCATCCTCAGTATCCTAAAGGAAACAAATCAAAATAAGTCAATTAAAGTATACAATTGCAAAGGTATATGGTATTGGCAAACGTACCCTAAGAAGAAAATAGAGATGGTATTCCTCTGAATCCTCGACATCTTCCTTAAAAAGGCATTTGTAGTCATCAGGATTAGAAACCCCCCTCATTATAGGGACCACGGTAAAAGTAGTATACCATGGAGAATTTAGGTTTGCTTTCCTTATACAAGGCCACGGACGAGAAGCAAATGAGCTATTTTTTTTATTGGGGCATTTGTGTCCTCTAGAATAGACATCCGCGGAGGTGACTATGGAATGGACATATGACTAGAGTTTGTTAGTTCTTTATTTTTCTCCCATACAGTGGGGGAAATAAATCCTACATTAGCTATGTTGATCGCGGCATCGTTGGAAAGTGGTATGCTAAAATCACCATTTGCGACCTCATTTAGGGTCCTAATGGGGATGTCAGCTTATGGAGCAACACCTTTGTTCACTGCCCTCTTCCTCTTTTTACCCTTACCCTTTTGTGGAGCTTGATTCAAAGTTTAGATGGTTCCCCTCCAGGTCATCCAATTGGGAACGAAGTAATTCCCTATCAGTCTCAATTACTGGATGTTCGTCTGTGGAGGTACTTACATAAGAATTGGCAAATAAAAAAAGTTAGTGGGAACCTAAAAATTAAAGGTAGAAAATAAGTTGCAGTCTATTAAGTAAAAATTGGTTACCTTCTGATGCTCATCGTAAAGGTGCAACATGGGCAGTATAGTATTAGAGCCCGTATAAAGCCCTGAGAATAACCACCGTATGAATGTTCTTTTCATTATCAGAAATTAATATAGAAGCCTCAATACCTTTCCTTTGATGCTCTTTGGGGGACAAACCTGCATGGACTACAAAAATAATTAACGTCAATAACATTTCATCTATGAAAACCGAATTCCATGGACATATTATACAATTTGTTCTACCTTCCATAGGGGGACGCCCCGAGGACCGTGGAACCTTATGTGATCTCTCTCTTTCTCTCTCTCAAATTATTTAGCGTGTGTCTCTCACTTGTCCCCAGAAAATGAAAAAGTTTTTTCCTTTCCATTTTTTGGTACCTGAAGGTCGTCCCCCCTCATGAGATTCCTATTACTATTTCACTGACAGATATAGTAATACCACGGATTTTCTACGGAGTTCTCTTTTGACCTGTAAAAATTGAAGAAATCCACTATCGTAATATCCCTAGAGAATTTACTCTTCCAAACCACCAAAGTTTCCAAGATAGCCCTCCACCCATTAGGGTTAACTTGGGATGGGTCTGCATTCATCACCTTCAGAATCTTCCTCATAGGATGAAAATGCAGGGGCTATATGGATACATTTATGTCTTAGGTTATACACAGAAAGATTCCATTTTTAACCAAATTTTATCTTGATTAAAATTAGATGTGCATGCAAGATAAATTCCAAATTAGATATGTCAAACCAAGCAATCAAACCAAAAGCACAATTAAGATGATATGAGGAAAAATATCTTTCAAGAAAAATCTATATTTCAACACTGCATCATAATTGACAAACACAAGATGACTTATAAAGTACTTAGATATCTACTAAGTATAACACGATGTTGGTCTTCAAGTCTTGAATAGAAAGTGACGCAATCTAACACTACCCACAGGAAACAGATCTTCCCTCGGTATCCACCGATTAGCCACATGATGTAAAATCCTTTCTTCTTCAGAAGCAAAGTCGTAACTCCATAATCAACTGTAGAGTAAACTCTACTATGGGTTTATGTGTATGGAAAACTGGTTTGACAAACTCAAAAAATTATTCAAGGTATGAAGATGATTTGGGAAACAAAGGTGTTTCAATGAAACAAAACTTATGGGACTTTTGGAACACGTATTTAATTTCATTTTTGCCAAAAGTTATTTTTAAAACAGTTCAAAAGAATCCTTTTTATAGAAAAATATGATTTTTGATGCAGCAAACTCATTTGAATGAAAATGAGACTTCGTTTACACGAAACCATAGTTTTATTCTGACGAGGTCCAATCTCCTTCGACTAAATGGCCTAACTCTTTTGAATGAGCTTCCAATGTACTTTCCACAAGGTTCGTTGGTTCAAATAGAGACCACACATTAAAATATCGTTAGAAATTCGATCTAACAAATTAAGCACTTTGTTCCAATAAAAGTACAACCTCGTTCGAATGAGAACAAGGTATCATTCTAACGAGATGTCAATCTCATTCCAACTTACTTGAAAGCAAAAAAAAAAACGAATAATGTTATTATGCAAAATGCCTCAAATAAAAAGATCACATCCCATAATAATTTTGACCAAGTAAAATAAATACCCTAAATACTATATACCTCCATATTTAGTCGTGACGGTTTCAACGGCTTGAACATCGAAACATTACTTGGTAACTAACTTATCTTCAAAGATCATGGAAGCATATGTGGATGTAGTGTTCAGGGATACGCCACAATATCTAAAGTATGAGAAATTATAAATTCTTTCTCTTAAAAATCTCCCCCTTTGGCTATTCTGGTACAAAAATTAAAAATAAAAAACCAAATTAAAACCAAAGGATAATGTTCTACTAATGGCCACCCAAACCCAAAACGGAATGACATTCGAAAATTCGTTTTCAATTGAAATCCTTCATCTTCTGTAATCCATGAGATCATCATCAATGTGGAAGAGACGTACACACATGAAATACAAGAAATACGGTGATACGTACAAGTTTAAAGAAAAATATTCCCCCTCTCAGTTTGTTCTCCCCCTTTTGTATGTAATAGATAAAGGTTAAAAAACTAAGCATGAAACATTGGAATCGCCTAAATCCAAATAAAATAACATCACAAAGATAATCAATTAAGCACATGCGATGAAACTCCGAAGAAGCATACCAACTATTTTTGAAAATTTTCAATTTTCTGTAGTATAAAAAGTATAGATATAAAATACTACATATAGATACAAAATATATAACACCATGGAATAACATTAAAATATTAGAATCGTGAAAGAGAAATGTAATTGTGTGAACATTTTCCATAGGCATTCATAACATAGGTGCACAAAGTCGATGAGATACTTCTAAAGAAAGAACTTAATTTTAACATTAGGTGTAAAAAAATTATAAACAACATGCCCTGAATTTAAATGCTTCTCAAATCAATAATGAGAAACTATTTAATGCTTTTCAAGAGAGTTCATTTTGTAAACCTATTGTTCTTTTACTTTATAACACGCTTAAAATCTCATCTATTTAAGAATTCACTCTCAAATTTTTAAGATATCATAATGCTCACATGTATTGAATCATCAATGAAATGAGGGGTAGGTATACCCATAAGCTAAGTTTTGGGCTATTTCGAGTAGTATTTTATGTCCATTTGGGGCTCAAAAATAAGCCAAAAGTGAAGGTACAAAAATTAAAGATATTTAATAGAGTTAAGACTCTTTAATTAGCCATTTATTATCAAAAGAGCAAACTCTTTCATCCCTAGAGGATTGGGAGAAGCTGGGAGAAACTTTGAGGAGGAAGAACAAGGAACCAAAATGTCAAGGATTAGACATTCGTCATTTTAGGGAAGAAATCTCTTGCGATACACTTTAAAATATGTAACTTATTTAGAATGCATGTTTCCTATGTTAATTTGAGAATAGAACGCATGCTTAGGACCTGATTTAATTAGTTATATAGGTTAATTAGGAGTTGAATTTATTGCCTATGCATTAAGGATTTGTACTTTCATGGAGAGAACATGAAATTAAATGTTGTAGATGTATAAATATCGAATAAAACTAATGTTTTAGGGTTTATTTTAATTATAAAGTAAAAACCCCATGTTAATTTTTAGATTGAATATGAAATCGTGGAGTAATGGGACTTCTTATATGTTATTAATGAACTAGATTTAAAATTATAAATTTAGTGGATTAAACGTTTTTATTTGATGATCTCAATAATTGTTAGAATACGCTTAAGATCATAACCCAATAGTTAGGTTGAAATTGGGTTGGGTTTAATATTGACTAGGGTCTTAGAGGTGAGTTTTTGAGGTTATTCATGGAGGATTTTAGGAGTTGGAGAAGAAGATATGAACCAATCTCTTTTGATGTTCATTTGAGGTCCATGTGAAGCTCCTTCGAATGAGATAAACCTCGTTTGAATGAAATTAGTAATAGAATTTGAACGACATAGGTTAGGTCATTCAAAAAACTTTGTGAAAATAGAATTTTATATTTTTGAATTACAAATATGTGGATGTTGGTTTCATATTTTTTGGATTTTTATCGAACTTATTATGAATATTTTACCAATAATGTGCAAGGCTAAAATTCTGGATTAGTGATTTTCAGTTTCAGCATTTATTTAAGGTTGTTTAACTTAGTTTATTAAGATATTATACTTGGATAATATTGGTAATAGTTACGTAGGTTGGATATTTGAACCTTAGTACTATTTATTGCCATCTGGGATTAGGATTGCGTTGGATTAGGTAGACGAGAGAGTGAGCGATATCCTACGGTCGTATGTATGTATTGAGCTTGGAGAGTAACGGACTAAAGTTTTTGGGGGTTGATTAAGGTCTTGAGAAATTAAAGGACGTGCAATTAACTAAGCAGTTGTATGACGAGACATATATTTATTTTACGAGAGTATATATATATATATACAATTGTCAAAGTTTAGAGACATAATAAACTAAGAGTTTGATTTAATAAGGATTGGGAGTTTATTAACTTAAAAATATGATGAGCAATCTAGCATTCGTGGAATGACATTATTAGGGTACGCTTGAGAGTACGCGATATCCTGTATTTATATATATTATTTGTGTGTGTGTGTGTGTGTGTGTGTGTAATTTGTTTGATTATGTGAACATACCCAATACTCGTGGTGAAACTACCAATTAGGGTTTGCATTGGTTGTTGTGACCACGTACTATACACCTGGTTGTTAACGTAGGACATCGCGAGATTTTATGTTTTGATAATAGGTTCAGTCAATCTAGACTTTGTGAGGAGATAGGTCGATGGTCTAACCATTGGTGGAGTCTTGGTATCGGGCTACCTTAGAGTTACGACTGCATGTTAATTTCCCATTTTCATATGTGTATGTTGATTTAGTTTAAGTTTGTTAGGAGAAAGACTCCTATAGACTTACTGGTAGAAGCACGAGAAAGTCCCCCAAAGGTAGATGCCTTTTCGTGGTTGATATGACACTTATACGTGTATATGATATTATTCCAGTGATGAACACTTTGATTTAAACCCTATGTGATATGTGTGTGTGCTTTATGATATTATGTATATCTTATCTTGCGGGTGACGTGAGTGAGGGTTGGTATGGAACGTATTGTGTACATACGATATAGTTTATAAACCATCATGTTTAATTAAAGATGTAAAGACAAAGTAAAATTATGTTATGAGTTTGTGAATATGTAAATGACTAAAATATAGGTGTTCAGTTGTACTATGTACTTGGGTAGTTAGTTACACCCCTATTAAGTTTGTTTATCAATTACTTGCTTATTAGTATAGAGATAAAGACTTTAAATATAGTTTATTCCTTCGACTGGGACATTCTCATAGTACTGTCACGAGATGAGAGGTGAGGTATTCATTGCATTTGAGTGTCAACGGGTTGCGTGTTCATTGTAAATGAGTCGCATGCTTTACATTTTTGGTATTGCTGATATTTTTTGCAATTTTTGGACTCTAACCCAAATCCTTAAGTGTCTTCCCCCCATATGTATCATTATTTCTGTATACATGTTTAGCATGGCTGAGCAGTCAGACTTCCAGTAGTGGAGATCCATCTTTGGATTCTTAGAGTTGGAGTCACTAGTTCATTATAGTAGTAATTTATATTCAAGAGTAGTCATTTATATTCAAGAGTTGATTCAGATGTGGTTACTATTGTACTCTCTTTTATTTTAGTTGAGGCATTTTTAATAAGATATTTTATATATTGTGAATTAGTTTATTGGAGTTTCAATTATTTAAACTTAGTTATTCTTCTTGTCATCCTTGACTGAGTTTTGTTATGGATAGTTTTTATTTACTGTAGTTATGGATTAATTCCTATGGAATAGTAGAATGTGTTTTTATCAGAGACGAGGAAGGTTGATTTTTATTGATAAATCATAAGAGGTTAAGGATGATGGTAATGTTAGCACTTTTGACCTAGGAGTAAGGTCACCGAGTATTTGCAAAATTTGAGTTGGAGCTAGCTAGGAATGAATATTAGTACAACTTAGTAGGTGGAATTAAAAAATGAGAGGATTGGCTTTCTATTACTTAGGGTGAGACAATTAGATTGGGGACTATTATGAGAATAGATTTACCTATATGTAGTGGTCATACATAATGTGGATGCATTAGTTGTGAAGTTAAGGAACAAGTAAGTTCATGTATTAATTAAGGAGTGTAAGACTGTAAGTACCCCTATTAGAGACAGTTGGCAGAAAATGGAAGAGGATGTTACGAAATAACGAGTTGAGCTAAGGGAAAGAGATCTTAACGAGATTTGTGATTATCATTTTTATGATGTTTAATGTATGATTATGTAGTTGGTATATGCATGAATGTGGATTCTAGGTATCATGGATAAGAACCAAAGATGGTTTGTTTGAGCTTTACATATTATAAGTTTTTGACATTAGTAGCGGTACCTGGTTGATAGCCATAACTTTAGCATGATTTGAGGACTAAAACCTTATTGGGAGTGGATGTATTGATGTGGGAATTAATGTGCATGTGATTTATTTGACTTGCTAAAGTCATGGTCTATTTTAGACTTTCTACCATTCATGGGATAGTGGAATTTTGTCCCACCTAGATTGAGAGTTGACCTAGGTTGGCATATTATGGTTTGGTATTGTCTAGGATGTGGGAAATTATGCAAAACCACTACCTAATGTAGCTGAATAGTTATGCGCACCTTCTGTTACGCAATTTGAGTCATAAATTGATGATATATAATTTAGGGGGTATATAGCTTTGCATAGGTAGTTATTTCTTGGAGATATAGACTTAAAGTATGCCTATTTCTGTGCGACTATTTGTCATCATAGGGGGCGAATGAGCACCTACGTTATGTGGAGGTTTTAGACTGGATATTGATGCAAATCTTTTATTTAGAATATAATAAAATGCGCGACTCATAATTTCTATATTTAGTATAGTGATGTACTTTGTTTGGGCATAGTTATGTTGCCGAGAGTTATTGTTTTGTATGAACATTGGTTGTTGATGAAATCCCGTGGTTATATTTTTTGTGTTCACTGACATCATCCCATATGGAAGTGACTATAATACTCGTTGTATGAGTACATTACACGTGTATCCCATATGTATTTTGATAGTTTTGGACATGTGAGTTTCCTTTACATTGTGCTATTTATTTATGAGTTAGTAGGACCCTAGCGGTCGATGAGTTTCATGAACGCCCTGTGCACTTTGTTAGTTATTCTTGTGAAGGTGTCTATTGGATATGCCGAATGAGGTCGGAGTACGCAGATGATTTATATGCTAGTGGTTGCATACTTTATAGGATGGATACAAGGGTTAGTTATCCAATGATAGAATTTGTCTTAACGTATGCGAATATATGATGGGAAGAATTTATATTGTGAATAATTAACTTATTTTGAGGATGACATGGCTAGGGATGCCCTCGGTTACATGAAGTAGGTAGGGTCATGTATGGTGTTAGCATAGTGAAGTTGTTAGGGTAACTGGTGATAGTAGAACGTTATTGGACTGAATAGATGTTTGGATGTAAAAGAGTGGTTGGAACACTCTGTTAGATTGAGATTAGGTGAATTATGCCTTGTTGGATTTTTACAAATTTGTGATGTTTTCTTTTCGAGAGATGTTGGATCGATTAACCCATGAATTTTGATCATCACTCGTGGGGTGAGTGAGCCTTTTTTGTTGGAGTAGTCATAAGTCGGACTTACCTAGTTATGGATCTTAATTTATGTGGATAGCGCATTGTTACATGTTGAGTCTTGGGCCGACTAATCTTGAAAACTGACTGAGCTAGGAAGTAGTGTATCTAAGGGTTCCTCATTTAGATTTTTCTTATGAGCCATCCCACATACAAATCTTAGTAAGGTTTGGGAGTTGAGAGATGGTTGGACGCTAATACATTCATTTACTCTGGTGGACGTTATTTACGTGGAGAGATAACGCATTGAGTGATGAGATATTCCAAGACATAAGGGATATGTGGCCTAGGAGTGCGATAATAAGAGCATCAAGGAACGTTCACACCGCCAGTAGAATAGGTGGGGTAGTATCCAAAAAGTGGAGTCGTGATTAGTAGAGTGGTAGAGCATGTCTTCACTTTACGATTAAAAATTTATGTATATTGTTGTCGAGTTATGTGTCTATATGATTATATGTACATGTGTGATATTTATGTTGCGTGTGTACATGTGGTATTAGATGTTGGGTGCCCCAGTCCTGGCATATTATGGTAGGAGTATGTGATTCTTTTTTTATCACGTGGTGATACGGTTACAAGCTAGTTGTGTATAAGCCTATTATTTTTGTGTAGTTTACATTTCAACGTTATTCTTTAGCAAATTATGAGGATGTAATTCCGATATTGGGGAGAGAATGTATTATCCTGTGTTTCTGGCATTATTTATTGTTTATCAATTGTGAGAAGAAATTAATAAAATGGAAATTAATTATTACTTGAGAAAATTTGGTAATAACAAAATTGCAGATTTAGATGATAATTAAATATTCATATTATGTGATTTGTTTATGTCACGTGCTATTATTAATTATTGCTTGTAATTTATTAATTGTATAAGAATATACGCGATTACACATAGAATAATTAAATTGGTTGTTTTATTTTACGTTATGAGGTCTTACCATGGGATATGAGGTATATCCAGTTGGATCAAACTATAAAGTGATACGAAGAGTCATTTACGTATTTTTATCATCTTAAGTTGGGCATGGGGGTAGTTAAACCCTTAAGCTAAGCTTTGGGCTATTCCATGTAGTATTTTTTATCCACTGGGGGTCCAAAAATAGGCCTAAAGTGGAGGCGTGAAAACCACAGGTATTTAACAGAGTTAACACTCTTTAATTAATCATTTTTTATCATAAACTCAAACCCTTGCAACCCAAAAGGAGTCGGAGAATTTGAGAGAAACTATGAGAAGGAAGAACAAGGAATTAAAACGAGGAAGATTTTAAAACTATGAACTTGATGGATTAAACCTTATTATTTGATGATCTTGAATAATTGATGGAATATGTTTTGGATCATACCCGGTATTAGGTTGAAATTTGGTTAGGCTTAGGATTGATTAGGGTCTTAGAAAGTGAGGTTTTGAGGCTGTTCATGCTGGATTTTGGCAGTTGGAGAAGAAGATCTGCATCAATATCAGTTTGACACTCGTTCGAACGAGATGAATATATTCGAATGACTTTAGTATTATCATTTAAATGATATAGGTTAAGTCGTTCAAACGACTTTGGAAACATGGAATTGTAGATTTTTGAATTACGAATGTGTGGGGACTGGTTTTGTATTTTTTGGATTTTTTATTTAATTTATTATAAATATTTTACCAATAGTGTGCAAGCCTGAAATTATGGATTGGTGATGTTCTGTTTGGGATTTTGTTTAAGGTTGTTTAACTTATTTTGTTGAGATACTAGACATGATTAATATGGGAATAGTTACATAGGTTGGAGATTTAAACCTTAGTACTATTTATTACTATCCGGTATTGGAATTGGATTGGATTGGTTAGAAGCGCGTGTGAGTGATCTCCTATTGTTGTATGTATGTATTGAGCTTGGAGAGTAACGAACTAAAGTGTTTGGGGGTTGATTCAAGTCCTGGGAGAGTATAGGTTGTGCAATTAACTTAGTAATTATATGAGGAGACATATACGTATGTTACGATAGCGTATATATATATGTGTGTGTGTGTGTGTACGAATACATACTAGCGTATTGCCCATGCCTAAAGGAATGGAAAATTTCCACAGTACGTAATCGTAAAACAACAAAATTTTCAAAAGTACATAATTACAAAATGGCAAAAATTTCGTTCCCCAACAATACAATGTGTATTTTTTAAATGGCCATAATCTCCTTTGTTTATAGGACTATCCATTCTACTTAACAAATAACATATAGTCCAACAACTTTCAAATAGTCTAAATTCGTCAAACAAATTCACATATAACATGGAGTATATAATAGTCATCAATTAAATTTACATTGTGCCTCAAATAAATAAAGTGTCAATTTAAAAAAAAAAATTGGACATAATCTCCTTTGTTTAGTTGACTATCCACCCTTTTCAGGGATACCAACCAATCCAACAATATTCAAAGAGCCGAAATTCATCTAAGTAGTGTGTAATTTATATCGAAAAAAGAGAAATGTAGCATGACCAATATGGACTAGAACTTAATCAAATGGGGAAAAGCAGTGTTTACAATCCAAACAAAGGATAAAAAGGTTTTTATAGAAAATAAACAAAAAAACATAAACAAAGAATGAAAAAACAAATGTGTCCAAGTTGTAAAGGAAAATATTATCTGTGCCAAAACCTCAAAATATCTTAACACGATTCTACACCTAAGTCCCCATGTCGTGTCAATTTAAAGATCTAAATTCTGAATAAAAATAGTCTTTCTGGGAAAAAAAGATAAAAAGGATGATAAAAGTGAAAACCATTGCTTTTAATAATATTCCTAATACCCCTATTTAATTCCATTATTCATAAATCCATAACTTATAGCCTCAAACCACCATGTGAAAAAAGGGATAAGAAATACTCAAAATGGCTTATAATTCCATAGTATATTAAAGAAGTACCTAAAATAGTGTCTAAATCAATACAAAAACTCAAATTCAAATAATACATACAACTTTTATACAATTGAAACCAAAATAATACACACGATTTATGTTGGAACATTTTTTTAACCTCGAAAACATCGAAATCAACATGATATAATGATCATTTGGTGTGTGTTTGACTGCATTACAATATGCCTTGTCGAGTCTTGCAAAACATTTTTTACATCCCCTAAAAAAATCACAGCCCATCTAATTAGCAATAACTATGTTAGATAACATATAATTAACCATATTTGTATAAAAGGATACTTCCACAACTTTGAATAAGTTTAAATCTAACATATCTTACTGAATTGATTGACTTTGTGACACTATCAAAAGATACATGAAAAAATGATGCTCGAATGTCAAATGATGCAGTTAGTATTTGGTCCTAAATTGATAGTTCTTCAAATCCACGTGCATTGAATCCAGTATCTTCAAAATCCCTAAATCCCAAAGGTTTGAAAACTCATCTCTCAAGTCCTTCAAAACTCCGTGAAATGTATCACTTAATTGTTAAAGGTGTAAGAATTAACACCCAAAGTTTATTTACTTCACTCATGAGAGAAAATGTAATGGTTCAAGTAATTTGAAATTGTGTTGAATTATAGTAATAATTCAGTTTTAACATGTTCATTGGTAACTCCACCAAACCTAATAATAATAATAATAATAATAATAATAATAATAATAATAATAATAATAATAATAATAATAATAATAATAATAATAATACGACTACTACTACTACTACTACTACTAATAATAATAATAATAATATTTCACCTAAAAACATTATAGGTTTGTCTAATTCAACGGTACCAACATACAAATATAAACTATTTACTACACACCGTGCCATGTGTTTCATAGTAATAGACATTATATACTTTTGTCTCAAACTTATGTATAGTAAATAAGATAAAAGACTTTCATCCTGGAAAAAGAATAATAGTAAAAAATAATACTTGAGTACTTAATTTTAATGATTAGAAAAAAAAAATATATCCACCATATTCTTTTGATGAAATGGTATATAAATTCCTAAAACGGGTACATTTGTAGCATCAGGTGAAAGGTGAGGAACCCACCTTCGGAATATTCTTTTGATGTCTTCCTCTTGCAAAGTCCATGCGCCCATTACTTCCATATTAGAAGAGTCTTACTAAGATCTTCCATTCATATCTTTCAGATTTATAGTTGAAATGAAGAGAAAAACGTTCATCTCATTTCAGTGATATAATAAGTAATTGCTCCACCTCCAACCCCCCTTAACTCTGTCAAGACACAATATCTCAAACATGAAGGATAAACGTCATGATGTTATCAAATAGACTTTTTATTATTGTACAGTCAGCAATCAATTTGATTCTATTCCCATTAAAAACGAAAGAAATTTTGAGTTGTATTATGATGCACTATAAAAAATTCTTGCGACAGGCCTACACTCGCTCATGCACGGGTCTAACCATTTTCTTACAATCAAGAGAGTGCCTATGACGCGCCCATGTGTTGTGTCTAGGGCACTCAAGACAATGTCGTTCAAGTACCACGAGCCATCGACATTAATCATAAAAATACAAAATATCCACGCAAACCTATTGAAATTTTCCATAAAAATAGACAACCTACAATGATCCTTGGTTGCATTTAATGTATCAGAAGATGAAAGCAAAAATATATCCTTTAATCTGAATTATACACGCAATGAAACTGAAATATAATATAGAAAGATAATAAAAATAATAAGCATAAAATATAGATACAAAGAGGCCAATACAAAATATATATTTGGGATCCTACAAAATAATGCAAAAAACCGGCATCAACAAACTGTTCAATTAAAATTTATCAATATGCAAGAAACAATCACACAAATAACATCTTACACAATGAGAATTATCTATATCCATCGAAGAGGAGAGTATATGATTTTCCACATTGACCTGAGCATGGTGTTTCTCTATACAGTGTTGAAAACAACTGAAAAGATAAATGTGATAGAGGCATATAAGAAATGGGTTTAGATATTAATATGATTAGAAAATTAGAGAAAGAAAGAAAGAAAATAGTGATAATAAAGAAGGTGTTCCACTCATTGTATTTGTGGGCAAAATTATAAAGACTTGAAATGCCAGTGTAATTTGAAAAAAATTATACAAAAAAGAAAGATAACTTCAACTATACATCCTTAAACATATTAATATCAAAACATCATCGGACATATCCCAAAATGTATTAAGTGTTTGTATGTTATGTGGGTTACACCCCAATGTAGAAACAATAAATGCACTTTAGGGATGTTTTGGGTACCTATAATTTTCCCTTGTAAATAACTATACAGCAAATCTAAAACAGTGCTTGTACATTTAACTACAATGTAACACATATCATACGAATCGCCACCGCCTGAACAAAACGAATGTCAATAGATAAATAATATCATTTTCTTACTCAGTGTAAACAAAAAATACTTCAAAGTGAACGATGTGTTAGTTCAAATGTTAAATAAAAATATCAAACCTTTAGTAACGTAAACGATTTTTTGATTTTAAGCATCTTTACCCCATAGCAGTGAAGTAATAGACGTTGATTTGATCCATGAACCCTTGTAGAAGTAAGAAAGAATAATAAAAAATAATGCTATTGTTTAAGTTAATAAAAAAAAATAGCCATGAGAGAAAGAGATAATATAATATAGACAGATACAAAAAAATAATACGCATAAAATATACGTACAAAGAGGCAAATACAAAATATATATTTGGGGATCCTACAAAATAACGGAAAACGTCATCATCACCAAACTGTTCAATTAAAATTTATCAATGTGAAAAAACAACCACACAAATAACATCTTACAAAATGAGAATTATCTATATCCGTAGAAGAGGAGAGTATATGATTTTCCTCACTGATCTCAGCATGATGTTTCTCTATACAGTGTTGAAAATAGCTGAAAAGATAGATGCAATAGAGACCTATAGGAAATGGGTTTAGATATTAATATGATTAGAAAATTAGAAAAAGAAAGAAAGAAAATAATGCTAATAAAGAAGGTGTTCCACTCATTGTATATATGGGAAAAATTATAAAGACTTGAAATGCTAGTGTAATTAGAAAAAAAATTATACAAAAAAGAACGATAACCTCAACTATACATCCTTAAACATATTAATATCAAAACAAAACATCATTAGACATATCCCAAAATTTATTAAGTGTTTGTATGTTATGTGGGTTTCATCCCAGTGTACAAACAATTAATGCACTTTGGGGATGTTTTGGGTACCTATAAGTTTCCCATGTAAATAACTATATAGCAAATCTAAAATAGTGCTTGTACATTTAACTACAATGTGACACATATCATATGAATCTCCACTGCCAGAACAAATAGAATGTCAATAGACAAATAATTTTATTTGCTTAATTATTGTAAACAACAAATACTTCAAAGTGAATGATGTGTTAGTTCAAATGTTAAATAAAAATTTCAAACCTTTAATAATGTAAATGATGTTATGATTTTAAGCATATTTAACCCATAGCAGTGAAGAAATAGTCATTGATTTGATCCATGAACCCTTGTAAAAATAAGAAAGAATAGCACTAAAATAATGCTATTTTATAAGTTAACAAAAACAAAACAAAAAAACAATCGTGGGAGAAATAGATAATATAATATAGACATATACAAAAAAAGAAATAAGCATAAAATATAGAGGCAAAGAGGCAAATACAAAATATATATTTGGGGATCCAACAAAATAACGCAAAACATCATCATCATCAAACTGTTCAATTAAAATTTATCAATATGCAAGAAACAATCACACAAATAACATCTTACACAATGAGAATTATCTATATCCATCGAAGAGGAGAGTATGTGACTTATCTCACTAGCCGAAGCATGGTGTTTCTTTATACAGTGTTGAAAACAGCTGAAAAGATAAACGTAATAGAGACATCTAAGAAATGGGTTTAGATATTAATATGATTAGAAAATTAGAAAAACAAAGAAAGAAAATAGTTCTAATAAAGAAGGAGCTCCACTCATTGTATTTCTAGGGAAAATTATGCAGACTTTAAATGCTAGTGTAATTGGAAAAAAATTATACAAAAAAGAAAGATAACTTCAACTATACATCCTTAAACATATTAATATCAAAACATCGTCGGACATATCCCAAAATGTATTAATTGTTTGTATGTTATGTGGCTTTGACCCCAATGTACAAACAATTAATGCACTTTGGGGATGTTTCGGGTACCTATAATTTTCCCATGTAAATAACTATACAACAAACCTAGAATAGTGCTTGTACATTTAACTACAATCTGACACATATCATATGAACCTCCACGGCTAGAACAAAAAGAATGTAAATAGACAAATAATATCATTTGTTTACTCATTGTAAACAAAAAATACTTCAAAGTGAACGATGTGTTAGTTCAAATGTTAAATAAAAATTTCAAACCTGTAATAACATAAATGATGTTATGATTTTAAGCATCTTTACCCCATAGCAGTGAAGTAATAGCCATTGATTTGATCCATGAACCCTTGTAAAAATAAGAAAGAATAGCACTAAAATAATGCTATTGTTTAAGTTAACAAAAACAAAAACAAAAACAAAAACAATCACAATCGTGAGAGAAAGAGATGATATAATCTAGACATATACAAAAAAAACAATAAGCATACAATATAGATACAAAGAGGCAAATACAAAGTATATATTTGGGGATCCTATAAAATAATGCAAAACATCATCATCATCAAACTCTTCAATTAAGATTTTTCAATATGCAAGAAACAATCACACAAATCACATCTTACATAATGAGAATTATCTACATCCGTCGAAAAGGAGAGTATATGATTTTCCTTACTGGCCGGAGCATGGTGTTTCTTTATACCGTGTTGAAAAAAACTGAAAAGATAAACGTGATAGAGACATATAAGACATGGGTTTAGATATTATTAAGATTAGAAAATTAGAAAAAGAAAGAAAGAAAATAGTTCTAATAAAGAAGGTGTTCCACTCATTGTATTTATGGGAAAAATTATGCAGACTTGAAATGCTAGTGTAATTAGAAAAAAAATTATACAAAAAAGAAAGATAACTTCAACTATACATCCTTAAACATATTAATATCAAAACATCGCGGACATATCCCAAAATGTATTAAGTGTTTGTATGTTATGTGGGTTCCACCCCAATGTACAAACAATTAAAGCATTTTGGGTATGTTTTGGGTACCTATAATTTTCCCATATAAATAACTATACAACAAATCTAAAACAATGCTTATACATTTAACTACAATCTAACACATATCATATTATCCTCCACGGCCAGAACAAAAATAATGTCAATAGATAAATAATATCATTTGCTTACTCAGTGTAAACAACAAATACTTCAAAGCATTGTTCTAAAAAATCCGCGTAGGCTTGAGGCTTGGGAGAAACGACTCGCCTTACGCTTTTTACACCTTATTCTTGGTAAAACCCTTAACAATAACTTTTTTCTAAAAACAACAATGCTTTAGTAAAACGACATCGCCTTTTAAAGATTTTTTTTACAAACTGGACCATTTTCTCATCCAAAATAATCAAATAATATTTTAATTTGCATATATTCAGACATATTTTTATGATATGTACAATTTTAGTATTTTAATAGCGTTTTATGGTTAAAAAATATTAAAATATATTAAGAAGGCCTAAACGCCTTTTCACGCCTTTTTATGCCTAAGGCCCGCCTAGGCTTCTAAAGCTTAAGGCTTCGCCTCCACGCCCCGCGTTTTTTAGAACCTTGCTTCAAAGTGAACGATGTGTTAGTTCAAATGTTGAATAAAAATTTCAAACCTTTAATAACGTAAACGATGTTTTGATTTTAAGCAACTTTACCCCATAGCAGTGAAGTAATAGCCGTTGATTTGATCCATGAACCCTTGTAAAAATAAGAAAAAATAGCACTATAATAATGCTATTTTTTAGTTAATAAAAACAAAAAAAAATAGCCGTGAGAGAAAGAGATCAACTTGGGGCGGTGGTGGTAGGAATGTGACTCAAGAGTATGTGGTTTTTGGAGGTCACTCGGGATAATTGAAGAAATAAATTGGGTGGTGAGAGATGGAGCTTTAGGTAACATTGTGTTGGTGAAGCCAACAGAGGTCGCCGATCGGGGATTTAGAGAGGCGGGGTTTTTGGGATACTAATAGACGAATCAGTAAAGTAAAAATTAATTGAATATTGTGAAATAAACCAGGTGAGTTCAAATTAAGTAGACGTATAACAATGAGTATGAGTCATGTGAGACAGAGCAATAATAAATAATAAATTGTCAGAAAAGTGAGATAACTTTACTAAATATTAGGACTTCAAAATATAACTTAAAACTTACAATCCATTACCTTCACATCAACATTTTATGACAATATAATATGTTTCCATGTTGGATCTACATAAAAAAATGGGAATCAAGTCATTAGTCAAGGAGCAAAATCACTAACAAAATAGATCCTAGAGTGAGAGAGAGTTTAGAATACATCAAAAGAGTGAAAACGAACTTCAGCATTCTTATAGTCGACCCCTTCTGAAGCCTCCGGGTGTCTATATCCCAAAACCCCTTAACTCGTAAATCCATAACCAAAAACTAAAAGACTTAAACAAAACATGATCATAAATTGTAAAAAGGAAAAATAGCATTATTCTGCTACCCTCGTCATGGAGATTTTTGAAAAATACACAGAGATGGGAAACAGTCAATAATCATAACAGAGTATACAAAATAATTTTCCCCCATTTGTGAATATGAAACAGAGTATAATAAGTATCAAAATAGCAAAAAAAACATAATCAACCCATGATGAACTCTCTATGCTTCTCCTACGTCAGATCCTTAAAGCATTATATAAAAAAAGAAAAATGAAAAATGGATTAAATTAAGTACTTCAACCCATGCCTTGAATCAATTTCATCCAACACAAATAGAATACCTGAAAAATGGATGTTTCCTTAAACATCTTAAATACAGAGAAAATCAATAGAGTGATAAAACATGTAAAGATTATACAATACAACTCCCAGAAAACAAAGATAAAAGGATATAATAACTATCAAGGAAAAGGGAGAAAAAAACACATAAAGATGATATAATAAAAATCTATTTATAAACGCACCAACATCAGATCTGTGTTTATTTACCATAAATGGAGTAGTGGATGGATTGGAGTGTGTTGCATATTTCAAATATACAAAACATCAACAATCCAAAACAATCAAATCTGCAAAACACCAATAATCAAACAATAAAAATGAGTTTTTGGTTCCTCGTAATCTCTGAAAAACATTAGATGAACAAAAAAGGAGGGGGATAATACTTGCATACACATAAATAAATTCCTACATAAAAAACAGTAGATTTAATTTCTATGTGTAATAAAAGTTAGTAATGTAAGTTTCATATTAATAGCAACAATAATAAAACATAAAACATGAGTTTTTGTTCCGCATAATCTGTAGAAAAAAAATAGATGAGCAAAAGATGGAAGGGGATAATACTGGCATATATATAAATAAATTCCCACATAAAAATAGTGGTTAAAAAGTGTTTACGTTAAGTGTATATATCAGAAATATAATCTACCCTAAAAAAGTGTCTAAGTAAAGAGAATGTAATTTTAAAAGGATCTATTTCTCATTACTATATCCCAAGTGGCTGCCCTGTCATTTCATCATTATCATTTGCGGATGATAATATTTTTTTTTCTCAATGGCAATATAAAATCCTTCAAACGTTCATGAAATATATAGTGGATTACGAATCCCATTCTGGTCAACAGGCGCATTCTACCAAGAGTTGTATCATTTTTTCAAAGCTGTGTCCCATGCGTCAGCAGAAAGCTATGCTCAACTGTTCCAGTTTTAAACGTTCCTCGCTGCCGCTGTTTGTTGGTAGGAAACGTAATCACTTCTTCAACAGTGTGTTAGCGAAGGCAGTGGATCGGCTGAAACGATGGAGTCATACTAGTCTTAGCTATGTAGGAAGACTTCTTCTCATTAAAAATATTTTACAGTCTCTGGGTCTGCATGTATTCTTAGCTTTACAGCCAACCAAATATTTCTTTATGGATTTTAATAAAATTTGTTCTAATTTCTTCTGGGGGAGCAGTGACGGTCATAGCAAGCATCAGTGGGTTTCTTGAAATGTGATATCTCGCCCCAAAATGGAAGGTGGTCTTCGAATTAGAGACTTAAATGATATTTGTAAAGCTTATTCATGCGAAATATGGATCCGTTTCTTGCAAAATAAGTCTCTTTGGGCCAATTTTATGCATTACAAATATAAAAAGTTGGCTCAGGTAAATTTCAGGGTAATTCGTCTTATGCTAGTGTAGCGTATGCAACTTGTAGGAGATTATATTCAAGACAACGCATCTACCATCAATCAAAATTGGTTCTATCACGAGTTCTCTATTAAAAAGGACTTGGGATCTTATTTGGGAAAAATATTGTTCATTATTCTCTTATTCATTGATATGGGATTCTAGGACTTTTTCGAAAATCTTAGTGATTATGTGGAGAACTTTACATAATGCTCTTCATCTTTACATCAACCTCAAAAACATTTTTACACATATGGTATCGAAATGTCGATGTTATGATATGTCCCAAGAAGAAGATATGGATAATTTATTTTTCTTTGGTGAGATTGCTCGGGTAGTGGGGAATCATTTTGAAAATTTGATGGGTTTGAATCTTAATAACAGCGCATTGAGATCTAAAATAATGTCTTGGTGGTTTAATTGTCGTGGCAAAAATATTAGGGCTATCCTATGCCAGATTCTCCCTTCATATATTTTTTGGCGAATTTGGTGTTCCAAAAATCAAGCGAATTTTGAAAATGCTTCCATGAAGTCAAGGAGTATCATTCAGGCTATCCATCATGATATTATAGTGTATTTCAAAGGTAGGCCTTTTAAAGGTCCTATGTCTAGATTTTCTAGATCATTCATTGAGGATTTTCAAATTTCTTTAGCTTGATTGTAAGCCACCGGAGAAAGGCTTTTTTTCTCCTCATTTAATATAAATAAGGTTTGTTTGTTTAAAAAAAATAAAACAAAAAATAAGTATTGAGAATGAGATCTGCAGTACCCAGCGTTAGATCTGCAAAAAAAACATGTTAGATCTAAAAATTTAAACCCCAAAACATAAATTACATGAACTCGATCGAATGAAGTCGGTGTTGAGGGCAGCGAGATCAAAGGGTGAGGGTGAGGGTGAGGGCGTATGGTGAGTGCAGGGCGGAGAGGAGAGCCAACAACATGAAGAGGAGGAAGGGGCGAGAGAGAGGATAGGGAGGTTGGTTCATAAGAGGGAGATAGTGAGGAGAGGGGTAGGGTTTGGGGAAGCGTTGGATGAGGGAGACGGGTTAGGGTATGCGTGTGTAACATGAGAGAGTATTCACAAAATGCCTCATTTTTTAATTAAAGTGTAAGTTTGAGAAGTAGAAAAGGAGGGGGAAACCAAATAGTTGAGGATTAGGTTTGTAAAAAAAGAAAGAGATAAGATCTTAACCATTCATTTTGTCAAAATGTATAAGGATATGTCATTAATCCTCAGCATTAAAATGTGTACATATTTCAACAACTTCCCTATATATATATACTCTTGTGTGGACTAGTTCGCATTTTAAGAGTACGGACTGAACATGTGTCACGTGACGATGAGCCTAGAAATTATCGATTAAATTATAGGCTCTCTCTCTCTCTTTTCTGAGCTCACCGCTAGGTGACACATGTTAGGTATGCACTGTTAAAATCCGGACTGGCCCCCATAAGTATATATATATATATATATATATATATATATATATATATATATATATATATATATATATATATATATATATATCATTTGTGCTATTATGTGAACATACCCGTTAATCGTGGTGAATTTATTGGTTAGGGTTTGCGTTGGATGTTGTGACCACGTATAGTACACTTAGTTGTTGATGCAAGATGTCGAGAGGTCTTATGTTTTGATTTTGCATTGAGTCGATCTAGACTTCATGAGGAGAGAGGTCGATGATTTGGCAATAGGTTGAGTCTATGTATGGGGCTACCCAAGTCTCACGACTGTGTGTTAATTTCTCATTCTTATGTGTGTTCATTGATTTAGTTTAAGTTCATTAGGTGACGGACTCCAACGGAAGACTTACCGATAGAATCACGAGAAGGTCCCCCAAAGGTAGATGCCTTCATGTGGTTGATATGAAACTTATGTGTGTATATGATATTAGGCCAATGATGGACACTTTGATTCCCCATGCCATATTTGTGTGTGCTTTATGATATTGTGTATATCTTATCTTTTGGTTGACATGAGTGGATTTGGTATTGGATCCTAATGTGTACATATGATATAGTGCAGAGATGAAACATGTCTAATTAAAGATTTTAAGACAAAGTAAAATGTTACATTATGATATTGTGAATATCTAAATGACTAGAAGACGAGTGTTCGGTTGTACTTTGTATAGGTAGTTAGTTACATCCTTATTGTATTTGTTTATCAATTGCTTGCTTATTATTATCGATATAATGAATTTTAGTATAGTTTAAGTCTTGGGTTAGTCCATGCTTGTAGTACTTTCACTAGATGATGTAACACCCCGTAATTTTTAATAATTAGGTTGATTAAGTCCATTTATTAATTATTACACTTTGTCAAAAATAATTTAAATATCATCCTTAGCATGAGGTAGAAGTCAATGAATAATGATAATCAAAAGGAATAACGATATGATAAAACTTCAATTGATATTATAGATAGAATCAATCACCATCTTTGACTAATAAGAGTACTTCCTAATATAACTATTATATGTTAACATCCAATGAAATACCGTTTTCAAACTAAAATGAGTATAATGCTAAGAAAGTACTGACAGCCATTTTCATAAGGAAACATAAATATAAGATAGAACTAAGAATATCTCCAACACCTACCTAATCAAAATTGGCAGTGATTGAATGATTACTTCACAAGAGAAGCTAAGTATGGTACCTGGGAGAACTTATAACATTACGACGGGTCAGGCCCACCACAACATGATAATAGTTATGCACTCAAGTAATAAAAATATCAATCATGAGTATAAAATATAAACTCTATGGTTATTAAAACATATAATTTTACTTAAATATAATCTCTATGGTTATTAACATTTATAATTTTACTTCATACTTAACGGTGTCAAATCATTGGAGTAATGTATCTTTAATAGCTATGTTTTAAACTCAAATATTTACCATATATAAGAGCTTACTAAGTAAAGGGCACATACACAATCCTTAAATGTAACTATGTTACAAACTTCACTGGTTTCGTGTGCACAATATCATATCAAAGTCGTTCGCACGCTGCCGTTCACAAGGTAAAAATTATATTAGTTCAGACGCCCCTGTTCACATGGTAAAAATCATATCGAGTTATTGATTTATAAACCTTTAGCCCATTATTGTTTGCATTGTGAATAGCCTCATAAAATTAAACTGTGAAGCTTTGAGCATATACACAAATAATTATTTATGATTTTGTTTAAAGCGTTTAAAATTCGTTATTTTAAGGCGCATGCTATACCCTTACAAAAATGAAAATTGAGACTTATCGTCATTTTTGAGCGTATTCATCCACTCTATCTCTTCCTTGTCAATGAACTCGTTATCAATCTCATTTTCTTTTCATTTGATTTCATATTAATTGATTTATAATTTGAGCATGACTTTCAATGGTGTTGAGTCCCGCGAATCACATGAAACTTTAGGAAAGGATTATATGCCCCCGTTGTTGTTTAACCCACATGACCTTGACCTTACCCTTAAATGTTTTCCCTAGTCAACCCAGTGAGCCTTATTATACCTTTCGTTTCGTCCCCAAATCCCTTTTCCAACTCCACATTGGAGTCCTAAACCCTTATTTACTCCTACCGTACCTTGATTTGGGATTATTCCTGGGATTGAATGTTATTGTTTATATGGTTTGCAATCAAGATATGAGTGGGCAGAAGAAAATAAAAGAAAAGAGAAAGAAGAAAAGAAAAGAAAAAAAAAAGAAAAGAGAAAGAAGAAAAGTAAATGTTAGAAAAAGAAAGAAAACAAAAATAGAATAAATGGGTCCTTGTTGAATCCCATTTCTCCTTGTGCATGAAAATCAAAGACTCACTCTCATGAATACCTTGGCTTTGGAATTTGATTTCGATTACTTAATTGCCCATTAAGTCCATTATCCCGCCCGTTATTCCCAAATCCCATTTGATCCTATACACATTCCTTTATTTTCCTAACCCTCACGAGACCTCACTCGTCCCCTATTGCCACCTAGGGGTTTAACGGCTTATTACATAAGCTAAATGCAATCGTTCCGCCGCGAAAGTGGCATTTTCCTTCTATGTACATATTTCTTCTATTTTGGTTTTGTTAATGTCCCTTGTTTCTTCATACTTTATTCCTCGGGACTAGTAATGTATAAGTTAGGGGGTGTGATTCGTCACTTTTATTGTATTTTATACCCCGCTAATTTGTACATTATAGCATTCTCGTACATGTATTTCCCAGTTCTTATACTCATTTATTAACGAACCCCTGAATTCATCATATATACTTTGTATGTGTCCTTATTGAGCTTTTATAGGTCTCGGGAATGCATGTTGGGAAGTTTGGTTTTGATCCGGAGAAGTTTTGTAGACACTTGCACAGTCGAGGGAATTTTCATAATTCCAGCATTGTGTTTTGATCCCGATTTCTTCACGGAAGTTGTAGAACTTCTTCTCATCTTCGCGTGGCCTCCGGCGGTGCTTGAATCCGATCTAGAATGAAGAAGTTATAGAAGTTTTGGTGAAACATGGGAAAAATATAGCCAAAACAACCAAGTCATATTTTGATTACAGGCCCCAATCGATTCAGACCTGCCGAATTGATTCGGTTATCACCAGTGCAGCGTCTTTCCTCTTGTGAATCGATTCGGACCTCCCGAATCGATTCAGTTTTGTAGATTTTTTGAGTTTTTCTTCTTATTACTAGTTTGCCATTTTGGTTGGATTTTTGGGGATATATCCCTTGTTTTTCCTCTTTTGTATATAGATTACTTTTGTTAGATATTTAGATATTTAGAAAAGACTCTCTTCTCTCTCCTAGGTCAAGTTCATTTATTATTTTTACCCACTTGTAAAGCTTTGATTACTAGTTGATTTTTGGTTCATTGACTTCTTCTCTACTTGTTCTATTAGCTTTAATTTGCATTTATATCCATCTCTTGTATTGGTTTGTGTTTTAACTAGATAACTAGCTTAATTATGTTGTTAACTAGCATGTGTAGTGTAGTTTCAATTGTGAGTAGCTAGACTTATGGCTGGGGATCATAATCCCACCTTGGATGCTTGAACTTCATATTTAGTTGGTTAATAATTGTTCTAATGGATCTTCATGTGTTGGTATTGGAGTATCATAGTTTCTTAACTTCTCTTGTCATGCAAGGGTTAGTGTTTGAAGCTTTACTACAAACCCAACCCATCTAGCAATAACTAACTAACCCCTAATCCTCCATTGATGAGTTTAGTCTCAACATGGTTGATGTTCGGACCTAATTAGTTATGCTCGATTATAATTAATTTCAACCAAGCCCTATAATCCCTTTTTTGTGAATCCGAGGTGGGAGAATGATCCTCGATCCCTATAATATCTTGAACTTTAGATTAACTTAGTTCTTTTCGATTTATCTCCATAATTAACTCTTTCGTCATTAATTTAATGCATGATAGTGTAGCGGATAATCACTATCACCTATTCAAACAATTAAATCATATTTTACACTTTAGCTTTTGTGACGTTTAGGTAATCCCTTTAACCTAATCATGTTCTCTTAGGAGTGTTTCAATCCCTGTGGATAACGATTCCGTACTTATCGAATATTACATTTTTGTGATAATTTACACTTGAATCATAAGCTTTATTTAGAGCGCAACAAATTTTTGGCGCCGTTGCCGGGGATTGGCAACAATTTTAGGTTTAGGAAATTCTCTTTTCACTTTATCATTCCTCATGGTCACCGTGACATCACGGTTTCCAAAAATAATCCAAAATTTCGTAAATGCAAGATGCGAGTAGTAGCAATTTAAATACTATTTGTGATCCCTCATCGTATAGTGAGCCCTCAGATTTTTGGAGGCCTTTACCATCTATTTCTTGTTCTAGTTCAATCTCGTCTTTTTCGTATACCTGGGCCCACTCAGAACCCACAACAATGGCCGACAATGTTAGTGAACACGGTAGTCAGGGGGTTGCACCCGAACCCTTGTATAGGACGATACGAGATTACTTGCAACCTGAGAGGGCCACCACTCCATCTTGTATCCTCTTTCCATGTAATGTCGCACAATTCCATTTTCGTAATGGAATTATTCAATTACTTTCAACTTTCCACGGCATGGAAAGTGAACAACCGTACCTTCATGTTAGAGAGTTTGAGGACGTGTGCGCAAATTTTAACGATCAGAACTGTCCTCTTGATGTCACACATCTCAAACTCTTCCCATTTTCCTTAAAAGACAAGGCCAAAACTTGGCTTTGGTCTTTGGCTCCTAATTCCATTAGGAGTTGGCGCAAAATGCAAGCTCAGTTTTTGAAGAAATTCTTCCAAACTCATCGCACCAACTCCCTAAAGGGGAAAATCCAAACCTTCATTCAAACCGAAGATGAATCATTCGAGAGATGTTGGGAGAGATTTAATGAGCTACTTATAAAATGTCCACATCACGGTTTCAAAAAGTGGAGATTAATCTCCTTTTTCCACAATGGGCTTACACTTAATGCAAAATAAATGGTGGAGACAATGTGCTCCGGTGAGTTCTTTGGTTTAGATCCCGATGATGCGTGGGCACATTTCAAATATTGTGTCGAGACCACCCAAGCGTGGGATAACTCGAATCCGGAAAAAAAATTCGCGACCTTCGATTTTGTCCTCTTCTAACCCTGGTATGTATCACATCACCGGCGAGGCTGAGATGAAAATAAGACTAGATAAATTATCTAAAAAAGTTGAGGAGTTTGGCTCGAAGGGTCGATATCCCATTGTTCAAATTCAATCCGTAATTTTGGAGTTGTGTGACATTTGTGACACTAATGTTGATTCAACCAAAGAGTGTCCCACTATTCCGTCTTACAAAGTGATCCTCCATGACCAAGCGAACGCTATGGGAGTTTTTAGAAGATCCCAAAACGTTCCTGACCAAGGGTTTAATCCATCTTGGAGTAACCAACTCGGTTACCAGTATCAACAATCTCATCCTCCTGCGCCTCAGAATTACTAACAACCGTACATTCAACATCCTCCTCCTCAAATTGTAATGCAAGGTCCCCCACCGAGACCACCTCCAATAGTTATAACTCCTTACGCGCACCCGGACAAGAGAAGTCTGGAAGAAGTTTTTCAGTCTTTTATGACTTCTCGACTAGCCACAAATGCTAGGCTTGAAAGAAAATTTTCCATGTTGATCGCTGCTTTGGGTGTGCAAGAAAAAGGAAAATTCCTGTCACAACCTCAAAGGCCCATTGTGCAAAATAGTGTGAATTTCGATGTTTCTACTCCCTCTTCCGCTCAATGTTGATCTATGCAACAAGCTAATTCCATCACCACTCTTAGGAGTGGGAAGGTGATTGATAATCCAATTCCACCTTCCCCAAAAGAATCCGACAAGATCACAATAACTCCCCGAGAGAGTGAAGTGACTCTTAAAAAGAGAAGAGATAAGTCGCCGACCAAGGAGCCGAAAATTTTAATCCCTTGTGCATTTCCCGCACCCTACCCTCAAAGGCTCCTGCCCATAGTTAAACAAAACAAAGATCAAGAAATCATGGAGACATTTAAATAAGTAAAAATCAATCTCCCTCTCCTTGACGTGATTAAGCAAATCCCTCATTATGGTAAGTTTTTGAAAGATTTGTGCACCTTTAAGAGAAGTCATGTTTCTCGAAAAAAGGTGGAGTTCACAGAACAAGTTAGTTCCATTTTCCAACACAACACGATTCCAAAATTTAAGGACCCAGGGTGTCCAACTATTTCGTGTGTGATTGGAAGCTTCGCCATTAATTGCACTCTTCTTGATCTAGGAGCTAGTGTGAACCTCTTGCCGTATTTGGTTCATCTTCAACTGGGCCTAGGAGATCC
The DNA here is from genome assembly GCA_949130495.1 of Sambucus nigra. Classification (NCBI taxonomy): domain Eukaryota; kingdom Viridiplantae; phylum Streptophyta; class Magnoliopsida; order Dipsacales; family Adoxaceae; genus Sambucus; species Sambucus nigra. The sequence goes on along the minus strand of OX422208.1, from coordinate 496,156,092 downwards.
TAACCCAACCAAAACTAGAATTCAATTAGCCGACGGGTCCACCAAAATTCCACGGGGCATCTTGGAAGATATACTCATCCAGATAGAGACCTTTGTGTTCCCAGTTGACTTTATCGTTCTTGATACCCATCCAGTTTTAAGCCCCAATAATCAACCTCCCGTCATTTTAGGACGACCATTCCTCGCGACCGCGAATGCTTCGATAAATTGTAGGAATGGTGAGATGAACTTGTTTTTTGGGAATATGACATTAGATGTCAATATTTTAAATGTGTCACACCTCTCAAGTGACGAGGATGAGTGTGTTAAGGAAGTGAGCTTTGTTGGAGAGGTATTAATGGAGGACGATCAAATTGCGAGAGATGAAATTGAATGGAGTGTGTTAGATGTGCGTTCTGACATGCTTGGAGAGGTTGGTGTAGGCGACAATAATGAAATAGGGGAAAAATTAGGGAGTTATTTTTTCACTCCGATTGACGACTCTATCATATCCGAAATTGACATTTACATGTCATCAATCACGTCTCAGGAGAGTTGCTCGGAGGAAAACAAGGTAGATGGTGTTTTTATCGATTTGTGCACCGAACCTTCGGTCCGTCATTTTAGTAAACCATGGTCCTCTCTTCCAAATATTAATCCGGTTTTCGAAACCAAACACGAGTCAAATGGTGGGGGTTATCCATTTTTTATAGATATCATATCTTTCAATCTAGAACCCGATATAATTGTTCAGTGGTTGAACTTTAGTTGGAACGAAGTTGGAAGAATGGGAAGAATCGAAGTTCACATAGTAAATTACGTCCTAATAATATCTACGGATTTACTACCGAGCATCGTACGCAGCAGCCCCGATAGTGGGGTTGATTAGGTTCGGTAAATTCTCAATTTTGGTATCGAGAAACCTCCAGCATGTGTGGGGTGCAATATTTTTGTCCCTGACCCTTTTCACATCTTAGTTACCATCTTTAGGGTCCAAAAATCTAAGAATAGAAGCCCAATCCTTTTATCCAAGTGAGAATGGTGAAACAGTAAAGCAGAAAATGTTTTCCCCTTACGAATCGATGTGGGCCATTCGAATCGATTCGGTGTGAAACACCTTACAGGTCCTTATTTCGCGAATCAATTCGGTCCCTCAGAATCGACTCGTCTGTCAAGAGTAAAAAAAAAACAGAACCAAATCGAATCGATTCGTCCCTGCCGAATCGATTCGCCCAGAGACAGTGAGCTAATTTGAGGATAGCGAATCGATTCGGTCCATCCTATTCAATTCAATTGTCCCATCCTTTCAAAATCTACCCGGGTTCATATAACCTCATTTTCTCCCTTCCTCTTCCATCTCCCTTAAGAGACATCCTTCTTTCTCATTTCCCCAATCTTCTCCCTACAGTTTTTCTCTCCATATCTCTAAGGAATCTCGCTCAAGGTAACAATTCCAATCTTTCTATGTTAATTTCAACATGAAATTTGTGTTCATTCTATTCAAACTTGGGGAGTTATGTGTATATGTTCATATGTGCATAATGTGTATCTGATTCAGGAAATGTCCACTTTTCATTACTGATTTCCATCACTATCCCATAAATACAACATCTTTATTATTGATTGATGTGTTGAGTTATATTTGTTGGGGGGATTTCATGAACCAAATACGTTTTCTCCCTATTTTGAGCAGGTTGCACACCACATATTCAATAAAATGCCTAAATGAGGAGTTTATTCCTAATTATTCCACTTTTTTGCCTCTTATCGAACATTGACATAGATTCTACCTTGTGTGAGAGTGATGTATGTCGGATACGCTTATCCGATCATTTTCTTCCGACATGCACCACTCATTCCTTTTCGATCCTGTTTCATGCTAAAATTGATTTTATGCATTACACTAATTGTGTATGTATCGAATTGATTTCTCTTGTAGGTTCATATGGCTCAAAAACCCACCACCAATGATGTTACGGGCCGAACTGGGTTTGAAACATTTAGATCCAAGGCCGAGAGAGATTGGTACAGGGATAAATTTTCCTCAACTCGTGCGATTGTTATAGAATGCCCAATGAAGCTTGCTGACTTTCCTAACAAGGTTAGGAGGCACTTTCAAAAATTCCATTGGGAGGCCCACCTCGAAAAGTAGGGTGATGTGAACGAGGAGCATGTCCGCCGATTCTATGCATCGCTTGTCTCAACTGGAGGAAGGATGCATGAAGCTTTTGTTAGGGGAGGAAAATTCTTATTTCTAAGAAAATTCTATTGGTGCTATTGGGAGGTGCTGACAATCCTGAAGAGTATGGATATCCATCGCGCGATCCTCTTGTGTTGGTTCCCAATGATGTTTTGATTGCGCATCTAGCGCCCGGACACGTTTGGGCGTGGGAAACATTTTTGATAAATCTCATGCCTGATTCTCATCGACTTATCCACCTAGTCGCAGTAAATTCAATCATTCCCACCCAAATAAGATCGGTCCTGCGATCAAAGCAGGCCCATTTCTTTTACCATATCCTAGACACCAACACTACTATAAGCCTGCCTTCCTTGGTGCTTCAACATATGTTGAACACCGCTTATTGCAAGAAGGGATCGCCTACTCTCCCTTATGCTCATCTTGTTTCTAGGATGTGTAGAGATGCTCGTTGTGAGGTGATCGCCTCCGACAAGCGGGCGAGGCGGCCCTCTCCACTTGACGATGATGCTATCGAAAGGACCTTGGGAGAGGAAAAAGCATTGGATGCGTGACCAAATGGTTGTTGGGAACTAATTTGATTTTGATGATCCACTTCCAAATGTTCAGCAAGGACCGACCCTAATTCATCACCCGTTGGGCCCCTTTAGAGAGTTGGGAGCGAGGATGGATGCAATGCAAGGGGAATTTGCTGTTTTCAGGCAAAACCATGAGCGAAGCTTTTCTGAGTTTAGGGGCGCTTACGAGCATGATATTTCTATGATTGCTAGGGCGCAAATGGACTTATTTGCGCATTTACATGGGGGTGAGGCTGCTGTGCCTCCTTACTTTTATGACCCATACCCCCCGCGTAACCCCAATGAGTTCGGTCCTTCTCATCGCTGTCCTGACCTTCCTTAGTAAATGCGCTCCCTAATTTCTGCTGCTGTTTCATTTTGTCCTCTTGTAATTGTTGGTTTTTAAACTATTTTGGGTTGTTTTATATTAGGTTTTTTATAAGCATTGATGTATATGTGGTAATTGAGGAAGTTCATTATTGTATTTTCACATTTTGTTTTTTTTCCACTTATATCCATCCCGGAATTATTAATGAAAAATTCCTTAGTTTCATCTTCTTATTTATCCTTATAAATATCTTTCCCGTGTATACAATGTTGTTGTGGTACTACCATTTTCACAGGTATGTCGTTGTGCAGTTTATGAGTTGCTCCTTTCGGGGTGACTATTTTCTAACCCCTTTTCTCCAATTTTTCCCCTACTAACATTGGGGACAATGTTTCACTCAAGTTAGGGGGTATGGATTACATTTCTGATACCGGTTATCATGTTAGTATTTATTTATTTATTTATTTATTTATATAAAAAAATTAAAAATTAAAAAAAAATCTTTTTCTCTCTCATATCTACTATAATTACTTATATGATCGGCCTATCCTATTGTATAGCTATGAAGCATGCTTTGAGTTATTGATTTATAAGCCTTTAGCCCATTATTGTTTGCATTGTGAATAGCCTCATAAAATTAAACTGTGAAGCTTTGAGCATATACACAAATAATTATTTATGATTTTGTTTAAAGCGTTTAAAATTCGTTATTTTAAGGCGCATGCTATACCCTTACAAAAATGAAAATTGAGACTTATAGTCATTTGTGAGCGTATTCATCCACTCTATCTCTTCCTTGTCAATGAACTCGTTGTCAATCTCATTTTCATTTCATTTGATTTCATATTAATTGATTTATAATTTGAGCATGACTTTCAATGGTGTTGAGTCCCGCGAATCACATGAAACTTTAGGAAAGGATTATAGGCCCCCGTTGTTGTTTAATCCACATGACCTTGACCTTGACCTTACCCTTAAATGTTTTCCCTAGTCAACCCAGTGAGCCTTATTATCCCTTTCGTTTTGTCCCCAAATCCCTTTTCCAACTCCACATTGGAGTCCTAAACCCTTATTTACTCCTCCCGTACCTTGATTTGGGATTATTCCTGGGATTAAATGTTATTTTTTATATGGTTTGCAATCAAGCTATGAGTGGGCAGAAGAAAATAAAAGAAAATAGAAAGAAGAAAAGAAAAGAAAAAAAAGAAAAGAGAAAGAAGAAAAGTAAAAGTTAGAAAAAGAAAGAAAACAAAAATAGAATAAATGGGTCCTTGTTGAATCCCATTTCTCCTTGTGCATGAAAATCAAAGCCTCACTTTCATGAATACCTTGCTTTTGGAATTTGATTTCGATTACTTAATTTCCCATTAAGTCCATTATCCCACCCGTTATTCCCAAATCCCCTTTGATCCTATACACATTCCTTTATTTTCCTAACTTTAACCTCGCCTAAATTCTATACCCTAAAAGTCCTATTTGATCCTAGGCTGATGTGATTCAAAGGTCAAACATTAGCGATAATATATTTAAATGATTTTCTCTTGGTTAATATGCGATATCCTTTGATGAGATTGTATTTTTCACTTTTATATTGCGTTCTTTATTGATGACATGTGCGTGGCCTAGTTTCCCTTTACAATTACTCTTTATGCCCGCATGTCCCCGTGTGTTACATCCCATTTCTGAGTGCTTCCATTTGTTGAGTGTAACAACCGGAGAGAACTTGAGAATGCATGCCTTAGCATTTAAATGGATTTTGAAAGTTTTACCAAATCTAAATTACCACATGTGTTCGCTTATTTCGCATTTCCATGGTTTCGATTTTTATTGAAGTTATTTGTTTAATGCCAATAATTATCGTCTTGTGCGTGAGCTTTGTTCACTTTGTTGATAAATTGTGCTTCTTAGATATTTGTTTAGCAACGCATTGGTTTTTCTCGTATCATAGTATGAGTTTATTTGATGTTTGTGGGTGTCATCCCTGAAAACCGTCACGAGACCTCACTCGTTCCCTAGGGCCACCTAGGGGTTTAACGACTTATTGCATATGCTAAATGCAATCGTTCCTCGCAGAAGTGGCATTTTCCTTCTATGTACATATTTATTCTATTTTGGTTTTGTTTATGGCCCTTGTTTCTTCATACTTCATTGCTCAGGACTAGTAATGTATAAGTTAGGAGGTGTGATTCATCACTTTTATTGTATTTTATACCTCGTTAATTTGTACATTCTAGATTCACGTACATGTATTTCCCGGTTCTTATACTCATTTATCGACTAACCTCTGAATTCATCATATATACTTTGTATGTGTATTTATTGATCTTTTATAGGTCTCGGGAATGCATGTTGGGAAGTTTGGTTCTGATCTGGAGAAGTTTCGTAGACACTTGCATAGTCGAGGGAATTTTTGTAATTCCAGTATCGTGTTTTGATCACACTTTCTTCACGGAAGTTTTATACCTTCTACTCATCTTCGTGTGGCCTCCGACAGTGCTTGAATTCGATATCGAACGAAGAAGTTATGAAAGTTTCGGTGAATCAAAGACAAAATAACCAAGTCATATTTTGATTGCAGGACCGAATCGATTCGGACTTACCAAATCGATTCGGTTGTCACCAGTGCAGCATCTTCCCTCTTGCGAATCGATTCAGACCTGTCGAATCGATTCGTTTTTGTAAATTTTTTTATTTTTTCTTCTTATTACTAGTTTTCCATTTTGGTTGGATTTTTGGGGATATATCCCTTGTTTTTCCTCTTTTGTATATAGATTACTTTTGTTAGATATTTGGATATATATAAAACACTCTCTTCTCTCTTTTAGGTCAAGTTCATTTATTGTTTTTACCCACTTGTAAAGCTTTGATTACTAGTTAATTTGTGGTTGTTAATGCAAGAAAGGTTCATTTACTTCTTCTCTACTTGTTCTATTGGCTTTAATTTGCATTTATTTCCATCTCTTGCATTAGTTTGTGTTTAAACTAGATAACTAGATTAATTATGTTGTTAACTAGCATGTGTAATTTAGTTTCAATTATGAGTAGCTAGACTTATGGTTGGGTATCATAATCCCACCTTAGATGCTTGAACTTCATATTTAGTTGGTTAATAATTGTTCTAATGGAACTTCATGTGTTGTTATTCGAGTATCATAGTTTCTTAACTTATCTTGTCATGCAAGGGTTAGTGTTTGAAGCTTTACTACAAACCCAACCCATCTAGCAATAACTAACTAACCCATAATCCTCCATTGACGAGTTTAGTCTCTTTATGGTTGATGTTCGGACTTAATTAGTTATGATCGATTATAATTAATTTCAACCAAGCCCTATAATCCCTTTTTTGTGAATCTGAGGTGGGAGAATGATCCTTGATCCCTATAATATCTTGAACTCAAGATTAACTTGGTTCTTTTCGGTTTATGTCCATAATTCACTCGTCCATCATTAATTTAACGCGTGATAGTGTAGCGGATAATCACTATCACCTATTCAAACAATTAAATCATCTTTTACACTTTAATTTTTGTGACGTTTAGAGAATCCGTTTAACCTAATCCTATTCCCTTAGGAGTGTTTCAATCCCTGTGGATCACGATTCCGTACTTATCGGATATTACTTGTTGCGATAGATTTACACTCGAACCATAAGCTTTATCTAGAGCGCACCAAGTTTTTGGCGCCGTTGCCGGGGATTGGCAACAATTTTAGGTTTAAGAAATTCTCTTTTCACTTTATCATTCCCCGTGGTCACCGTGAGATCACGATTTCCAAAAATCCATCCAAAATTTCGTAAATACAAGACATGAGTAGTAGCAATTTAAATCCTATTCGTAAACCCTCATCGTCTAGTGAACCCTCAGATTTTTAGAGGCGTTTACCGTCTGCTTCTCATTCTAGTTCAATTTCATCTTCTTCATATACCTGGTCCCACTCTGAACCCACAACAATGGCCGATAGTGTTAGTGAACACGGTAGTCAAGGGGTTGCACCCGAACCCTTGTATGGGCCGATGTGAGATTACTTGCAACCCGAGATGACCACCTCTCCATCTTGTATCCTATTTCCATATAATGCCGCGCAATTGCATTTTCGTAATGGAATTATTCAATTACTTCCTACTTTCCATAACATGGAAAGTGAACAACTATACATTCATGTTAGAGAGTTTGAGGAGGTGTGCGCTACTTTTAGCGATCAGAACTGTCCTCTTGATGTCACACGTCTCAAACTCTTCCCGTTTTCCTTAAAAGACAAGTCCAAAACTTGGCTTTGGTCTTTAGCTCCTAATTCCATTGGGAGTTGGCGCAAAATGCAAGCGCAGTTTTTGATGAAATTCTTCCCAACTCATCGCACCAACTCCCTAAAGGGGCAAATCCAAACCTTCGTTCAAATCGAAGGTGAATCATTCAAGATATGTTGGGAGAGATTTAATGAGCTACTTCATAAATTCCCACATCACGATTTAAAAAAGTGGAGATTAAGCTCCTTTTTCCACAATGGGTTACATTTAATGCAAAACAAATGGTGGAGAATATGTGCTCCGGTGAGTTCTTTGGTTTAGATCCCGATGATGTGTGGGCACATTTAAAATATTTTGCCGAGACCCCTCAAGCGTGGGATACCTCAGATTGGAACAAAATAAATTCGCGACCTTCGATTCCGTCCACTTCTAACCCTGTTATGTATCACCTCACCAACAAGGATGAGATGAAAATGAGACTAGATCAATTATCTAAAAAAGTTGAGGAGTTTGGCTCGAAGGGTCGAGATCCCGTTATTCAAATTCAATCTGTAATTGGGGTGTTTGCAAAGGGTGTGGTGCTTCAAATCTCAAAATGAGTTTGTTCAAGTTAGGAAAGAGAAAATATTTACTCACCAATAATGATTGTAACTGAAATACAAGTTGAGTAAATATACCTCTATTAAAAATAATGGATTGAAAGAACTCAAAGAAGATGACTGGAAAAATGTGTTCTTAAATATATTAAATGTTTTGATCAACAAAAGTATTTTTTTCAAAGGTCTTACTCTTGGTTTATAAGAGTAAACAGCACGCCAACTTATAGCCCTTTGATTTGAAAAGTTTTGAACGCTCAAATTCAAGGTGTCACACTTTTAAGGTGTCAAATAGTCACATCAGGTAAGTCACCTAAAAGGTTATACTTGACACACTAACTAAGAAGATCTTATAGAAAGATCTTGTACAAAAATGACTTTCAACACTTTCAAATGCATTTTAATGGAGATTCGCTGTAGCAAACCTGAATTGAACTAGGTCACACCTATGTATATATATTTTTCATGGGGACACAAGAAACCAGTGAGACAGTGTTACTGTAGCGAGGAAGTCCATCACCACAGCAGAATAACTACAAAGCAGGTCATACCTTTGTCTAGAGATTTTGATCATGGACAAGAAAACACCCGCTATAAGTTATCGTTATAGCGAGGCAAGCCGTCAAGTCGTACATGTGTCCAGAAAATATTGTCCAGTTTTCCTTATAACAGTTTTTAAAATATATTTTGAGGCAAAATCCAAATATGTTTGCTTCTCACATGAACACACATACTTAAAATACACAAAAAGATGCAATTCTTTATAAAAATAGATTTTTTCTATATGAAAAGTATATTTGCGGATGAAACCTACGTTCAATTATTTGACCACCTCATCCTTGACTTTAAGGGATCACTCGGGAGGAACTTGCTCAATTTTTTCTTGACACTCTTGCATTCTGGATAAGTCGAGATCTCATGTTGCATGATCTCTTGATTGATGCCAGGCATATCACTGTAGGATCACGCGAAGAGTCCACAAATTCTTTCAGGATCTCTTCAAATTTCAATCGAACATGCTCATCAAGGGTTGACCATATCCCGATCTCGCGCGGAGTGCTACTAGAACCAATATCAATAACAATAGTCTTGTCATCATTAGTTTGAACACAATTATGTTGTTTGATTTTTTCCTTATTGAGACGAGTTAATAATTATTCAATCATTGATCATCTTCATCAATTACTTGATTATAATCTATGCAGTTAATATAAGGCACAACAAGATACTCAAAATATTTGTTTTTTCCATTAGCAACATTTTCAGAAAATACAACGTTGTTAACCATATCAAAGGAGGCCTCATTTAAATTTGCATTTGGCTTTTGAATAGGCAGAGTTGGCTAATTAGGACGCTTTTCCAGTTATGGAGAGGCTTGTCACTAAGGGTCATCTTTGTTGATGGGTTAGATGACTCAGTCCCAACATGTATCATACATAGGTATATTTCCAGTGTATATAGGCCAAGACATCCATCACTCCTATTGCTTTCAGTATTGTACTTTCTTTCATTGCTTTCAGTGTTTGAAGAGATGGAGTTAGTAGACTTGATGGTCAAGGGCTTCACCTCATGTTTCGGGCCTTCAGTCCAAATAATTTTTTCTTCAAAGAAGATCCCAAATTCATGCTTCAACTTTTCTTGGCAACATCGTACCATGGCTCAGGGAAATTATAAAAGGGAAAATCCTCACCCTCCATAATAAAATTCTCATTTAGAGAATCACCAGAGATTATTTCCTTCCTCTTAAATACTCTCTTTTTATATGGCTAATGGAGAGCTATAAGCTGGGATAGAGAAGGTTGGTATCCTAGTCCCCACGGAGGGAAATCTTATTTCAGAACTATCAGCTCAAGGATCCCATGATGAGAACGACCCAGACCCATTCTAGGCATAAAATGCATGTTCTTGAACATATGGATCACGTTGACATTACCTTATGAGTTATGCTTAGGGAACACTTTGGCTTTAAAGTCTTTTCTTACTACAAGAAGGAGCGGATCAATTTCAAAGTCGGAGAGGAACATATCAATTGTACTGTAATGGATCTCTAAGTGTGGGTTGATTTTACCTATGCTATTAGAATTATCATCATCTTTGATAATAGTGATGACCTGATTATCCACGAAGAATTTTATCTTTTAAGGGAGGGAATAGGCCACTCCCCTGACACTGTGGAGACATGGTTACCCAATGAGCAAGTTGAAGCAAGTAGGGATGTCGATGACTCAAATTTTCGTCCAAGGGCATATTAGGCCATCCCCTACTACGAGAAATATTGAACCCATAACCTCCCATTGAGTACTTTTGTAGGCACGTATAACGACAGATGTAGGAGTGAGGTAAATGACTTGTAAGCCCAGGCAGCTGTGTTTTCTTAACGAAAAAACATTTAAGGTAGAACCATTTTAAACAAGTACCAATAGAACTGTCTTCCACATGACTTGTACTGATATTTTGAGGGCATAGTTGTGATTCGAGCCAAATTTTGGAATCTCCTCAGCAACAAAAGAGACAATTCTTATAGTAGTTAAATTTATAATTATATGGAATGCCTCTTTAGGGGAGGTAGAGAGAGGAACCGTAAGTCCAGTGAGAAGTTTGATCAGGGGATTTCTTTGAAATTGGGAGGACATAAAGAGTCCCTACAGGGTGATATTTTCTTGAGCCTTCTTATAATGCTCGAGGATTTTTTTCTCTTCAACTGACATTTTTGGCATTATGATTTCTTCGGCAACCCCTTTTCCCTTATTCGCAAGTGTACTTGGTAATATGGCTAAAATATACCATCGTCTTTTAGGACGAGTGGCGTCACACTTTATGGCTGAGTTGTCATAGGACCCCATGTGTCATTAGCGGGGTCATCCCGATAAAGGTTGGCCTCGCCTCAACTAGCCTCAGCCATATGGAAAGCCGAGACCATAAGAGCATCATCTATTCAGCTAGCACCATCTTTGTACTTTGCCACGGACGATAACAGGAGTGACCCAGTTAATCCAACCTCATCCCGATCTATTCAGTCGAGGTCATACTTATGACAGAATATGGACCATCCTTTCGGAATTAGCAACCTCGTATCCTCTCAAGCCGAAGTTGCAGCGAACGATACCCAGTAGTGTGAGTATATGCAAGTACTGAAGAGGTATGCACACGTGGAAAATTATGTTGTTATAAGATCATTCCCTCATGTGAGGGAATATTACATCATTATCATGCCCATGTGCGAAGGACAGGTGTATAGATCTTATTGGGAGTTTCCTCATGCATATACTGATTACATGCTTGGGGGGTACATCACACCACCCCAAGCCCCATATATATACTTCATCTTCGCCATGAGAAGGGATCCTTGATTCATAACCCTAATAGAACACTATCCAATTGTATACAGAAGAGAGAGATAGAGAGAGAGAGAGAGAGAGAGAGAGAGAGAGAGAGAGAGAGCTTTTAGTGTTGTATTCATGGCAATTACTGCCCTCATTTAGTGAATTTCTCACAAACTCACACAGTAGATATAGGCCTAATTAGCCGAACCACTTTAAATCATTGCGTTCATATTTTTATCCTCATCTCCTTCTTATATATGTACATATATCCATCTCCATTGTTGTACTATGACTGAGTTTAAGCTATTTATAATCTCATCTTTATTTGGTGGTGCTGATTATAGCATCATCAATCTGGTGCCATTTGTGGGAATGAGGATAGCCCTCTCTTCCCTATTTTAGCTTATACTCATCAGAGTCTCTGGTGGTGAACCAGTCCTCCCTCTTTGTGGATATGTTTCACTATTGAAGGACCTCTTGTTAAGCATTTAACCTATCCTTCTCCAGCTCATAGCTCAAACATCTTACACCAATGGCAATGAATCCATCTCCTCCACCTGAGAATCAACTAACACCACCACATGGAGGTGGTGCAAGCTCCAGCCAAGCACCGCCCCAGTCAGAGATGGCTGAGGTGGTGATTGCGCTCCGCTTCCTCACAGCTAGCCAACAGCAAATGCAAAACAAATTTGCTATATTTAGCCAAACTTTCGTGGCCAGGACTGGCGGTGCTGGAGCAGAATTTGTAACTCCGATCTCCAGGGAAGGTGAGCCAGGTCAACAAGTCAGGGGACCACCCTAGGCTCTAGAAAAATACCTTCCACCGTGTCAGATACGGAAAGACATTTCCCTAGGAGTTTACGCCTGGGGAGGCAAGGTTAAGAACTATGTGATGACTTCGTCGGGGACGACCTTGACGAGAAAGAGGGAGAGTTTAAATGTTGGTAACCTTATGAGATATCTAGAGGAATTGTGTGTCCTATTCGGTAGAGTAGGGACCAATATCGGAGGTCAAGCCGAGATAGTAGTCCCAATCGGGATGACAAACCAAGGCGATCATGTTTGGACAGGTTAAATAGGGGGTCGACCTTTGATAGGCTCGGCCCTCAAGGAGATTTGAGGAACCATCTGTCCAGATCAAGGAGTGTTGCAGGTTCAAGGAGAAATAAGAGGAAAGATGACTGCAGACCTCCCTAAGACTGAGAGTAATAAAGAAAGGTCATAAGCCGACCTAGGTGCGCAGAGAGGGTACCATCAGCCCGTTCGGCTAATAAAGAATGATCATCTCAACCAGATGATAAAGAAGGATCCCTATAAAAGCCAACGTTGTAGCAAACAAGCCTTAAAATGAGTCCATACAGAGGTTAGAGAACAAAATAGGGGATATCATAAAAATTTGAGACCCTTTACAGAGGGGATATGCTGAACGATCTCCATTTATGGAAAAGATAATGAACTATCTAACCCTGGCCAAGTTCAAACCACCGGTAGTTAATCCAAAGTATGACGAGAGCACAAATTCAGTGCATTATGTGGAGATGTATCAGCCGGCCTCTGACATCATTTCAATATCGCATGAGATGAGATGCCGAGCATTCTCAAGCACATTGACAGGGGTAGCCCACGTATGGTTCACCTCCCTTCCTAAGAACTCTATACGAAATTTCAAACAATTGGCCGATAGTTTTGTCCATAACTTCTTCTTTGGGGTAAGACCTAGGAAGCAGATGACCCACCCGTTGTACATCAAACAGGGGAAGGACGAGACTTTGAGGGAATATATATCCCGTTTTAACAAGGAGAAGCTAGAAATCAAATACTACAAAGAAAGTATTGCAATGACAGGCTTATGGGAGGTCTTTAGACAGGGAAGATACTTTGGAAGCTGACCAAGGACCCTCCTAAGTCCATGGATGAACTCCTGGCTAGGCTAGGAGAGTCATGAACGCAGAGGAGGCGATGGCTGCCAAAGAAGATGAAGAAAAAAGACCTCATAGTGATGGAAAGGGTTAGAAGTCCAAGGGAAAGGATAGCAAGAAAAGGCCAATAGATGATAAGTTTACAGACTATACGCCTCTAATAATTAGCTGTGAGCACATTCTGAATGAGATAAAAACTGACCAGTCTCTTAAGTGGCCGAAAAGTTGAAGACATCTCCTTACAAGAGAAATAGAAATATTTTGTGTGAATTTCTCCAGGATCACGGGCACATCACCGATAAATGCTTCGCCCTCAAAGATAAGATAGAAAAAATGTTAAAATCTGGTAAGTTGAGGAAATAAGTTGATACGGTTCATTCAGGATGAGGCCGAGATGACCAAGGATAGGCAACCCTTGAAAAAGGAGAAATGATAGGTGCAGAGAGGAGACTCCAACCAAGCGGGATGACCCTTCGGATGATGATAGTGATGATCCAGATCTCCCACCAAAGGATGATAACGTCCCATTGAAAAGGCACAACATGATTTCATTTGGTGTGAGCATGATTTGTGGTGGCCTAGTAGGAGGAGGCTCTGAGGTGGCCGATCGAAAGGAGAACGTGGCCGAGGCTAAAGCAATAAGAAAGGCTAAGATTGTAAACACAACCTCTATCGATGTTAAGCCTGAGAAAAGGAAGAAAGTGGATATGGAAACCCTTACAGTCGGCTTTTCAAGACTATATTTCAAATGTATCCGATCTCTACACGATGACCCACATGTTATTACCATAAGAGTACATGGGTGTGAGGTACCGAGAATCTTGGTTGATGGAGCAATCTCTGCAGATGTCATGTTCTGGACATGCTTTAAAGGCTTAGGACTTAGCCGGGCTAGGATCATTCTGGACATGCTTCAAAGGCTTAGGACTTAGACGGGCTAGGATCGTCCCACACCACCATCCTCTGATAGGATTCAGTGGAGAAAAGGCTCGCCATCTGGGGATGTATGAAATGAATGTTAGAATGGGAGATGAGTGGCCAAAGAGGCTGACCAAGAAGATTAATTTTTTTATGATGGATGAGAACGTCTTCTCAGCTTACAACCTCATATTGGAATGGGTAGCTCTCAAAGAGTTTGAGGTCGTTCCTTCAACGATCCACTAAATGATAAAATTCCTGACTCTGTATGGGGTAGGGGAAGTTCAAGGTGACCAAATGTCGGTGCGAGAATATTATTTTAACTCAGCAGATGAGAGAGAAGCACATAAGAAAGCAACCACCATATACAACATTGACACACTTGATCCCAGAGACCAGATAAAACTTAAGACGGGGGAGGCCGTGGAAGAGGTATAATCCATCATCCTCAATAAGGACGAGCCAAAAAAATCGTCCAAGTCGGCAAAGCCCCAAAACAGGAGATAAAAAAGGAGCTGATTGACTTTGTGAGGAAGAGACAAAGCATCTTCGCGCGGAGTCATGATGACATTACTGGGATTGACCTAAAAGTAATGTCTCACAAGTTGAACGTTATTGATGGTGCCAAGACAATAAAATAGAGAAGGAGAATCTACTCGAGGGAGAAGTGCGAGGTTAAAAAGCTGGAAAAGGCTGAGTTCATTAGAGAGGTGATATACCCTGAATGGATCTTAAATACTGTCATAGTACCTAAAGCCAATAGCAAATGGAGAATGTGCGTGGACTTCACTGATTTGAACAAGTCTTGTCCTAAAGATAGTTTCCCTCTCCCTCGAATTAATCAGATGGTAGATTCTACAGCAGGGCATGAATTAGTGTGCTTCATAGATTCAGAATTCAGTTACAACTAAATTTTTATGGACCCGACGACACAGAGAAGACAACCTTAATTATCGATAAGGGGACCTATTATTATAAGGTTATTCCCTTCAACTTGAAGAACGTCGGGGATATATATAAGTGATTAGAAAAATAAGATGTTTGAAGACTAGATTGGAAACTCTATGGAAGTTTATGTTGATGATATGTTGACCAAGAGACAGAAGGTCGACACTCATGTTATCGACCTTGAACAAACTTTCAACACCATGGACGAGTATAAGATGAATCTCAATCCATCCAAGTGTGTCTTCAGCATTGGCGATGGCGAGTTCTTGGGTTTTATTGTCAATCAGATGGGTATAAGAGCCAACCCAAACAAAATACAATCCATTTTAGAGATGAAGACACCGAGGAACATCGAGGAAGTTTAGAGGCTGACCGGATGAGTAGCCGCATTAAACAGGTTTGTCTCAAGAGCCATTGATAAATGTCTTCGATTTTTAAGATTCTTAGAAAAGCTTTTAAGTGGGATGAGGAATGCAATAGATCTTTTTTGGAGCTAAAGTCTTACCTCGGCTCTCCACTATTACCGTCTCATCCTGTCCGAGGAGAGAAACTATACCTATACTTGTCCGTGTCTGAGTCCTCTATCAGCGCGGTAATAATGCGAGATAATGAGGGTGTACAAAGACCAGCGTATTTCAATAGCAAGGCCCTCCAGGGGGCTGGACAGAGGTATCCTAAGATGGAAAAACTGGACTATGCCCTCATCCACACTTTAAGAAAGATGAAGCCCTATTTTCAAGATCATACAATGGTCGTCTTCACGGACTCTCCCCTTAGGCCAGTCTTCCACAAACCTGAGAAATTAGGTAGGTTAATGGTCTGGGCCATTGAGTTGGGAGAATATGACATACTCTATCAGCCGAGGGTGGAAGTTAAGGGGTAAGACTTAGCAGACTTTGTGGAAGAGTTCACCTGGGCCGAGGCCGATAACGAAGAAGTACACAGCCTTAAAAGGTCGGTCCAAACTCGTAATGAGTCTGTAAAGGTCGAGACAAGCATGGCAAGACCTCCAACAATCAAGACTGATAAGCTTTTGCTCAGAAATAGAGTTATTTAAGAAGGGCCATTTTCAGAAGGGGCGGTGTGGAGCTTGTTTGTTGATGGTTCATCTTGTGAAAATGGGAGTGGAGCCATCCTGATCATGTTGACCTCGGACGGAATAGATATAGAGTACGCATTGAGGTTCAGTTTTAAGGCTTCCAATAATGAGTCAGAGTATGAGGCCCTCATAGCCAGATTCTCCCTTGCCAAAGCTCTCAATATCGGCCAACTTTTAGCACATAGTGATTCTCAGCTTGTAGTTAATCGGGTCCTGGGGATTTATGGAGCTAAAGACGATAGAGAGGTAAGGTACCTAGAAAAGATGAGGAAGATGATGAAGGAATTTGATGAGATCAAAGTCAAAAGGGTGCCTCGACTGGATAATAGTCGAGCCAATGCTCTGGCCAAGTTAGCCTTGGCCACACAGACGGAGACTAAGAGATTGGTGCCAATAGAAATCCTTTCTCATCCGATAAAAAAAGAGGATGACGCGAAGCTGAATTTTTAGTTCAATTTAAACCTGGGACCATCTTGGATGGACCCCCTCATTCAGTATATCAAAGAGGGTCATTTTTCAAAGTCAAAGGCCGAAAGAAGAGAGTTGAGATACAAAGCCACTAAGTTATCTATCTTAGGGGGCGTGTTATACAAGAAGGGTTTTCTTTTACCTCTGCTCAGATGTGTCCACCCAGTCGAGGTAGATTATATTTTGAAGGATGTTAATGAATGATCTTGCTCAAGCCATATTTGGGGTAGATCATTGGCAAACAGGATCATCACTCAAGGATATTGGTGGCCGACCCTGACCAAAGACTCGACCGAATAAGTAAAGAAGTGCGACAAGTGCGAGCGGTTTTCCACCATACCCCATAAGAAACATCAACCTCTGACGTCTATCACCTCACCATGGCCATTTTGTGACACCCCGCCTAATTAAATACTGGGTGATCGGTCCTTTATTAAATTAACTCAAAGTGTCTGGTTGGTTCATTCTTAGGATCACTGTCGAAAGACAATTTTCTTTTTCAATCACCTAATAAATAATTAAGCTAAGTGTCAAAACATTTATTCTTATAAATTAAGTTCAATTGTTATTATTAATTACGAAACCATTTTCACGAATACAATTGATAGTATTATAACTAAACCATCCAAATGAAAGAACAGGCTATATAAATCAATCCAAATAAAATATCCCAATTCGCAGGACAAAGTGATAATCACAAGTAATCCCAACTACAACAGAATACTGAAATAAATCAAAAGTACAAATCTCTTTGAGCTAGATAAAATTGGAAATGGGCGACACATGCCATATCTAAGGAGAACTAAATGAAAGACCGAGGAGACAAGGATGAAGTCGTCTACTACAAAGACCTGCAACTCCCATACTAGCTGCAGCATGTCAACAGTCTAAAGATCCAAGCCTGACACCCCTGTGGCTGGGCACCTGTAATACGTACATATATATACGAGAGAGAGGAAAGATGACAGGAAACGGGTCAGAGACCGAGTGTAAAACTGCTTTAAAATAGTTTAGCAAGTATTTAAAATGCTTACCAGTTGATATTACACACATGTTAGTACTCGATACTCTCTTGAGAATTCTCACCTCTCGTCTAGTGTGCACACCTATCGTGCTAATAAAATAACTTATAAGTCTAACCCAATTCACCTCCCATAGATCCTGATTCGTGAGACCGTATGTCTATGATTTAATAAAATAGCATCTTATTAAGGATTTGTTAAGTTAATTTTGTATATTTCAATAATGCTATGAAATCTCAAGCATTTACTATGATTAGGTGAGTTCATTCAATATTTATCTACTTACACACACAGTAGAAGAAATTACAGGTATATGTATATATATTAATCACTCATACAATATATATACTAATCGACTCCCCACATAAAATCTATGGTGCTGGAATAAGTAATACCCCGTACTTTTATAGAGATTTAAATTGCATAAGTGGGAGTAATTTGGAAATTTGAGGAATTTCTGTGAATAATAATTTTTGGATTTTAAGAGTATTAGATGTTTATCGATGTGTGTTACATTTATTTTTGGGACTAAGTAAATAAGTCGGATTATTTTAATTACATGTCGCAGTTGGATAAAGTGACAAAGGATAATATTTTAATTGGAAAACCCGTATTGAGATGTGTTGGGTTTAATTAGTGAATTGTAGTTAAGTGACTCAGATGGAGGTTTCGAGTGTACGGTTGGTTTCGAAATGGTCGAGATAGTCAGAATAGAGTATCCGGGAGTAGTGGTTGGGTTCCAGGAATTTTTTGGACCAGTAGGGACTCGTAATTGAGTAAACGAGTCATTTTCGAGTTTATAAGGGATAACCCCTTATTTCTCTCTTTATAAGGCAAAAGAGAGAGAGAGAGAGAGAGAGAGAGAGAGAGAGAGAGAGAGAGAGAAAAGAAAGAGGAGAAGAGAGGGAGAAGAGAAAGGAGATTCCGACCAAACTCCGTGGGATTCGACTCGAGGTCGTTGGATTTTATCCTCGAGGCAAGTGTTTACTTTCTTCATTTAATTGAGTGTGTGTATCTCATATTATAGTTGGTAAATTATATAATTTTGGGTTAGAACCCTTAAAATAAATTTGGGAAAACTGAGTATAAGTTTACATATTGATGTGGTGTAAACTCTTAAAGATTTCTAGTGTTAAATCCATGATAATGGAGTGTAGAAATGGGAGAAATTGATAAACTAGGGTTTCAATGCTTTTAAGGTTTAAACCTAAGAGAAATGGTTTAATACCACAAATAAATTGAGGTGTTAGCTATAAATCAGTGTTAGGATGATTATAGAGTTGTTGGTTGAGATTAAAAACCATTAAAATGGAGGTTGGGTTGATTTTTGGGTATTTTGGAGATTGAGAAATTGCCCAAACAGTGCCCCTCGAACAGGGCGAATCGACTCGGGTCTAAATCGAATCGATTCGCATAAGGGAATCTGTGAGACTATCTAGGCCGAATCGATTCAGATTTAGACCGAATCGATTCTCCTTTGGGGACCTTCTTACAGAACACTTTCTGAATCGATTCGGATGGAAACCGAATCGATTTTCCACCCCAAACCGATTCGCATTTGGGGAGAATCGATTCGCTTTGGTTGACATTGGCGGTTTTCTTCCCTTAAGTGTATGGGGAGTTTAATCACAATTCGGGATTTATATGGGGGATCCTAGTTATGATATTGGGACTCCTAAATGATGGTTTTGAGGGTCAGTAAACCTTGAGATGAAAGAGAGAACCTTGGATTAATTTAGGGTACAATCCGGGGAATTGACCTAGTGAATGTTCGGGTCGAGCAACATTCGAGAAAGAGGTCTTCCACAAGGGTGTAGAGATATTTTTGCGGTTAGAATGTATATGGGATGAATACATTGAGTGAATCCTAGGATGCCATTAGGATGGATTTGAGGATAAGGGCTAACGAGGATTAAGTGACTATTCGATACGTCTATTGACGATTATTATTATAGGTGATGCGATACCTATAGAACCCAAAGAAGTTGATAGTATACTTATTTGATTAGTACGAATTGGTATATTCGGAGAGCATATAAATCCTTAAAAGTGATTAAGGTACGAGTTATATATTAAGTGAGAGAATACTTTTGGGTTTAGTGTTTTAAGTGTGTGAATACTTAAAATATTATTACGAATGGGAACATTCGGGATTATTGGCTATTGCTATAAGAGTTTGGAAAATATAGCCATATGTATTGAGAAGTGATATAGATTATATATACGATGGGATTACAGTATATATATTATGATACGGAAATACATATATATCTGTGTGTGATTTGTATGTTTGTATCTTAGAGGCTGGTTCCACGGGCTTTCCTTTGGCGTAGGGTTGGAATAGCCAGATTATATATTTTCTTTAGTGCGATCCAGGGAGGTTGAGCGATGTGGGTGAATCCCCTGGCTTGAGGAGAAGGGAGAGTATATCCCCAGGTCATCTCATCCCGAGTACGAGTGCGATGTGTGTTCTCCACTTACAAAGGGAATATGACCGCCTCCACCGTTGTGTATTTTTACCATGACCAAGAGTGATTCTGGCTTGGTACCGTGGTTGAGTGAGTAAACCCAGATTCGAATAGGCACTATGAGACTGCATCCTCAAGTTATAGCTCGGTGGGATGGTTATTATACTTATGATTGTTATAAGTATAATTATATACTTGTTGCGTATAGTATATTGCTTATATACGAAGATGAGATATCATATAAAGTAAACGTATATAAGAATGGAAATAATGATAAGGTGTAATTCTCATTTCAGTAGATTTATATTCGAGTTTATATGAATCATACGTTCTAGTGAGAACGATATAATTATATATGAGTTTTATATATGCATTATGTGCTGAGGGCCTAATGAATCTCGACGATCAACATTGCTAGGTAGTAGTGTATTGGGGAGGTTCCTTGTTTGGATTTCGCTTCGCAAGACACCCCACGCACAAACGTAGTGCAATGTTGGGAATGGGGAGAAGTTTAGCCCTTAGTACTCAAGTTTACGAGGACTTTTAATAGATGGGTGAACAAATGAGTTAGGCAGGGTAGGTTAACTAGGTTATCTAAAAGGTATGTGATAGGTATGCACTATTAGAGGAGGGAGGGGTATCTCATGAGAGTGCGATACCAATTTAAATATGAGAGATTTCATATTTTAAAAATATGTCATTTATGCACTTGCTAAATATTTTCAAACTCGGGCTCTGACCAGTTTCTCTATTTTCCTCTCTTGCTCTATATGTATATATATTAGGTGTTCAAACACAGGGACGCCTGGATGATGATTCTTTCGAGTCAGAGTTTGTTGTAGAAGCTATGAATGTTTGCAGGTTTATTTTTAGACACTTATATTCTTATGATCTAGATAGGAATCATTGTAGTATCACTCAGGCCAAAAGACTAATTGTATTTATTTGTTCTTTTACCGCCTTTTTATGCGGCATTCGATTTGGTTGTATTATGTTAAATCGTGTGTTCGGTTATTTTATTTCATTTTAGTTTTGTATATATAAACTGTGTGAATGTTTTATTTGAATGGTTTGGTTAAAAAGATTAGTTAAATAAAATTTTGATGCCAGCCTAATAGGTTATTAGTAATTAAATTGGTTTTCGACAGTGATGCTGAGAATGAACCATATGAGACTCCTGTTTTAATTTGGTATCGGATTGATCACCCGGTATTTTATTAGGCAGGGTGTCACAGATGGTATTAGAGCATCAGGTTCTAGTGTCCTTAGGAATCTGTGCGGATGTACTACGCTTTCAGCGTTGCTCTCGATTTGATATAGAGCCTTATGATTAGGATTATTAATTTCTATTGTGAGATTTCGTTCTCCTGCTATTATGTAAGATTATAGTAAATCTTTTGCATGATCATTTGAGATTCGTGTTCTGATCGAGGAAGAGCGAACATAGAAGACCATTTCAGGGGCCACAGGAGATGGGGCTTAGTTGGAACTGTTAGCTAAAGTTGGGGACCAGGACCGCAGTAGAGGTCACTCTCCTTGTGGCATTTGTCAAGAATTCTTGCAACGACTACTAAAGTATAGTAGTTATGAGTATCCAAGTACCGCTATAGTAGAGAGTGGCACTAAAGTTGAATTACCCCGTGAAGCTAAGTTGAGGAAAAAGTTTAAAAGGGACCATACATTGAAGTTTAAGTTATATGGAGTCAGTGTAACGCGACTCAGTGGAAATAGAAGGCCCAAAAGCTTTGGTTTAGAGGAGGGTATGAAAACATCCATATGTGAAAATTCAAGGAAAATGTTTCACTCGTGGGAGAAATGTAGAAATGGTGGAAACGGTCACCATATTTGGGGGAGCAAGATGTTTTTCTCATCAAGTAATCTTACAGATGGTTTTAACCGTTAGTTACTTTGGTTTGTCAGAAATGAAGGGAACACAGTTCCTCAATTATTCACATGAGGATCGGTCAGAGGCCGATAGTGATTAAAGAGTTACATGGAGAAGTGAACCTTGTACCGAATGAAGGTAGGTACAATGAAGAGAGAGTCCTTGAGAGGAATGATAGCATCACTAAAAAATATTGCTAACACTTATGGAGAATTTGTGTTCATGGAACCCCTAACCCCATTGGTGGACATCCACCCGGGGAAATTCATTGAAATAGGGCTATTGAATACGGTAGTGGAGTTTCCTTTTGACGAAGAAATTAAGGGGACTATGAAGGAAATTGTCAGGATCGAGGGTATAGAGTCTGAGATACTCATAGCCTTAACATGGTCAGGGTGGCCAGAAATGGGGAATGTTGCAATGGGGAGGGTAGAACCACACGGTTAGTCCTTTCCCAGTAGGAATTAAAGGACAAGAGTAGGGTGCCTAGATGGGGCATTGATTAAAGTAGTTTTGGGGTCATTTATGACAAGTGTACTATGTTTGGGAACCATTTGGAGTAGCCAGGGTAATTTGGCAAGAATGATGTTATGAGTTTCACCTCGGTTGAAGGACGTATATTCTATGTGACTAGATTGGGTCACAGTATTATAATAGCCCTAGATTCGTGTGTGATTCGAGTTTACTGGTAGTATCGATAACATTATATAGTGTATGTCTATATATTTTTCCACGGTAGCGGGGTCCTATTTTTCTTCGTTCGTTATGGAAACGGGTGTTGATATTTTGGATTTGTATCTGGTTTGTAGTGCTCATTTTGTATATGATATACAAGTATGATACTATTATAAGAGTAATGTTATCGTATTATCGGAGCAATAGCAGGCTAATGATTGCAAGACTATTGTATCCATGGTTCCAGGGTGCAGCAGGTTGTTGTTGCGATATCTCACCTAGATACAGGTCGAGATCGCCTTTGTTATATGTCTAGATGAAACTCCGGTGAGCAGATGTTTCACTAGCATGATTTAAGTGCATGGGGATATGAAGGATTTATAAAAAAAATCAAGTTTTACGTTGACATACCTCCACGACTAACAAAGTTAAGTAGTAGTGTATAGGAGGGATTCCTTGTTTGGATTTCTCTTGTGAGACACTCCACGCACGAACCTTAACGACGTTGAGAGTGTAGAGATGTTACTGTATGCTAGAATGTTAGTTTTGGTGAAATTAGCCGAGATCCATGTGATGATTAAGGGATAATAAAATGTAGATATGCTGTTAAAAAAGCACTAGAAATGGTTCTGTCACCGCAAGTATATGGGTGAGGTAGGAGTTAGAGAAATTGATTTGAGGCTTATAGACAGGCCTTGAATAAAAGGCTAATTCAAAGATAGTATGTTTTGGGTATAATGTTTGTAAAACTTTTGCAGAGAATAGGTGCCCCGATTAGTTAGACTTTCCATTTTGCCAAGATGGAAAGACATAGTGGTAGAAGTACGTCAGTAGGATAGCGAGGTAGGATTTAGAACGTACCGATGGTGTGCCTTAGACCATTATATCTATATGACCGACGACGCAAGGGAGTAGTGTAATGGGAGGATTCCTTGTTTGGATTTCGCTTTGCGAGACGTCCCACGGATGAAACCGAGCAAATGTCGAAAGTTGAGAGAGGTCTTGGGCACTAGGGATATAGTTAGGATAGTACTCATTTTACGTTTGTTGGAAACACTTTGATCGTAGGGTTATTTGGAAGTAAGGCCAGTAAGACAAGTGGAGTCGATATAGGAAGACTATTGGGAGTTAACCACAAGAAGATTTGTGGGTTAACCTTGAGAAGGATTGGATTTCCAGGTATAGGAAGAATTAAATTTTGAATTTTTCGAGTTAGGAAAACCCATGTGTTAGTACCAGGCCGAGGAAATGAGTCCCATTGGTTAGAGAGAGTGTTACGTGTCAGACGTTTATAATGGTTGTGCAATTAGGCACGGGCTTAAAAGGTGTATGGGCATCTTGGTAAGTTGATTTTATATACCGCCCGAAATAGAAGGGATGTAGTATATAAAACTGAAGATTATGCTAGGAGGAAGTTATGAATGAGATTGGATATAGTTGGATAAAACGTCGTAGGAGGTACGCAATGATCCAATTATATTTTTGTGCAATATGAATTAGCACACCTAAAATAAGCGTGAAGACTGACGGGAGTAGTCGAGCGCTAGTGTAGTTTCCTTTTTGAGGGAAATTAGATGTCCTGATGTAGATGAATGGACGCTTAGAGTAGTATATCTTCGTGGGATCAATACGTTAGAGCGGCGATTATAGGCTCATTTTCTTTATATGCGCTGATAAAAGCACTAGGTGCGATATGACGTTATTAGAGTCAACCTTACTGACGCGACCACAAATGTGTCTAGTGTGCGTGCTATTTAGGCTCAAGTGTAATCCTGTCACTCAAATAATAATTCGATAAGTCGGGCATCGATCCTCAGGGAAAAAGGACGAAGGGAGTCATGACGACGATGGAAAGATTGAGAAATCCTAGCTTTGACTCTAAAAAGAAGGAAAAGGTGATTTGGATCACGAAATAACTATAACTAAATGCAAAGGTGAAAATGATTACTAATGAAATTATGACTAAATGAAATGCAATTATTCTAATTAAACAAAAATATAATGACAATTTTTGACTAAAAATTTGACTATGAAATGAGAATGATAGGTCGGGTTACAATTCCCCACACTCTAGTAATTCATTTCGCAGGATACTAGATTCGGAATTAAAACTTTAAATTAACCCGTTCTTTAATACTCCTAAGTATTACATATATGAGGGATCGTAGCCCGCACAGTATGTAAGCAAAGGACGAATTAAAACCCGATCTTTAGTACTCCAAAGTATTACATATATAAGGGATCTTAGCCTGCACAGTATGTAAGCAAAGGACGACTAAAGCAGTATCACATTAACCAATACTCGCGTCGCATTCTTAAGCGTCCCGGTTACCTAGGGCAACCGAGATCAAAAGTCTTACAACGGTCATACCAGTTATACGACACGATTCACCTAAGATTTTAATTCAAAATTCTATTTCCACTATCGTGAATTACATCGGGTGGGGTTCATGCACCCCAACCCTTAGAAAATTAGCTAGACATAATGAACTTGGAGAAAGACATGGTTTTTAAGGAAGAAAACATTAAATCTAAAGCAACTAGTTGGAAAGAAATTTTTAGATTCAGAACTAGTAATTAAACCTAATGAGAAATCAAAATTAAAGGAAAAGATATTACTTGAATTGCAAAAATTGAAAGCTTGAATCCTTATAGCAATGATTCTTATTGAAAACTAGGTTTCTTTACTACAAAAATCCTTTACTCCTACTTAGCTAACCTAAAAATCGAACCTCCTTTGTCTAACAATGACTAGAGATTAAATACATCATGAAAAATCTAGAGTTGTATGTGACACCCCGACTAATTAAATACCGGGTAGCTACTCCTTTATTAAATTAATTCAAAATGCCAAGTTGGCTCAGTTAATAGCATCACTGTCGAAAACATTTTATTTTTACTAACCACCTAGTATTTAAAAAGTAAGTGCCAAATTTTATTTAAAGTCTGATTAACATGCAACAAGTGTAATAAAGAAATAAATAACACCATTCACCATACTGAAGTAAAACGAATAACCATCACAACAGAGTAAATAAAGTCTGGAGGAAAACTCCTCACTACAATCCCATACTGAAATAAATAACCGAAACTGAAATAATACATGCTAAAGTCTGAAAACTGAAATGTAAAAGATGACTCTAAATAGAAATGGGCAACATGCCCTACAACTGATAGATAGTGACTCTGGAATCCAAAAGATAGAAGCGTCTACATGCAAATCCCTGTAGCTTCCACAAACCCCTACAGCTCTCACCTGAATGAATAACATATGCTTGGTGTCCTTGTGGCTGGGCACCTAATATGGCTTTACAAGAAAAAGATTTGAAAAGCAAACGGGTCAGAGCCCGAAAGTGGAGTTATATTTTAAAAACCTGCAAGTGCTTTAAAAACATTTAAAATATTAAATGCAAAGTACATGTTAGGACGTACACTCACATGATATTCTCACCTCTCGTCTAACTGTGCACTCCTAACGTAAGTGCCCATCTACAACGATATAAACCACTAGCTAAGTGACATCATAACTAGTTAGACTGTGATAGTTTCTACCCTTATTACCCGGTTCTATTAACATATAACGCTCGCAATTGGATAGGGATTTAATGTAAACTCAGATGCTCAAAATGCAATATGTATAACTATCAGTTAACTCGTTATATTTCTCGAAACAATACCGTAATGTATTTACAACATTAACATGAGGATTCTCATTAATTAAATGTATATTAATCACATCGTAAATATACAATATAAGCACCCCGAGAGCTAAGCTGCGGTGCACACATACTCTGCTATCCATCCCGGTACATCACGTACATAAGGATCACATATTCCGAAT
The DNA here is from genome assembly GCA_949130495.1 of Sambucus nigra. Classification (NCBI taxonomy): domain Eukaryota; kingdom Viridiplantae; phylum Streptophyta; class Magnoliopsida; order Dipsacales; family Adoxaceae; genus Sambucus; species Sambucus nigra. The sequence goes on along the minus strand of OX422208.1, from coordinate 496,129,623 downwards.
CTATCAGGAATAGTTCAGATAACACAAATCACAAATAGTGGAGGCGAACACAGTCACCATCACGTGGGTCACGCACATACCTACGCTCCCACGGTCAGCGGACTTATTAATATCCCAATAAGTCTTTCTATGACCTATGTTCATCGAGGTACCAGTCTATATCCCCCCCGTAGGCACACAAGGATTAGAGGGTCCTAAGCGAACGCAACCTCCCGTGATAGCAAGTATGGTAGGTATGTCATACACATAATCCATATACCAATACTAAGTAAACACACATCTTAGTAATACCGTATTTTAATCGTAGTACATATTCTCATACTAACTATAATTAACACAATTTGTACTATTCCGGTTTGTAATCATACGCGCCATTATTATCTCACGTCGTAGTAGTCACTCACGTCTCAACCCAAACCGTCCATGTAATACACTCTCGTATGTAAATTCCTTCTCATAAATACCCAAATGTCCCAATTCTATCATTACTACATCTACGGAATGATATCTATAACCTCGAATAAGTTTACGGGACTCCAAAAATCAAAACAGTCCAAAAAGGACCAAACTGTCAACTCGTTAGAAGTCTCGTTCGAACGAGACTGTTCGAACGAGATTCCTCTGCCAACTCGTTAGAAGTCTCGTTCGAACGAGGCTGTTCGAACGAGGTTCTAGTTCGTTCGAACGAACTGTACCTTCTAACGATATCTTGTTCGAACGAGATATCGAACGAAATCCATTCTCGTTAGCAGCGACTGGTAAACTCGTTAGAAGCTCGTTCGAACGAGTTCGTTCGAACGACCTGGGGGCTGCTTCTAACGAGCTACCAGCTTCGGCCCAGATTTTTCCCCAAATCGTTTTTCATCCATTTTAACACCTCAACTCTTCTAAACTAAGTCCCAACAAACGTTTAAAGGTCTATAATCAATACTAAACATATATAGTCACATCCTAACATGTTTTTAAGGGATCAATCCATCCTAACATCAATTAAATTTACAACTTTCTACACTTTTTCCAAATATCTCAAGAACATGAACCCTAACTACATATCATCATCAAATCCCAGAATTTAATTCGTTTTTCTTTCACCCAATCATGTATTAACATCAGATTAATCGTCTCCAACTATTCTACATGCAATTTATCCTCAATATTCAGAACCTAAGTCCAATTAATCATGGGTTTTCATTCATCTTCCAATAACAATTGTAAATTTTCAATTTTCTAACATGGAAAGAACATTTGCTGAAGTTAAACATAATTAAACCACTTGCCTTGTTTGTTTCCGGATTTGGTGTTGATTTGGTGAAGAATCTCTGCAGAATTTCCTCTCTTTCTCTCCTTCTCCAAGCTCCTTCTCCAATGGTGGCTTAAGGTGGCTAGGGTTTTGATTTGGGAACTTAGAAAACCTAAATGATAACCTACGTAGCTTTCTAGGTTTATATGGTTTGGTTAATGGGCTTAATGGGTTAAATCCACATCAGATTTACATCTCTAATTTTCGTCACTTTTAATTCCTAAAAATGTAAAATTACCAAAATACCCTTTAAGTTGCCGGTATGGCCTAAAAATACCCCGGGACCCAAACTATACCCCCGGCTAGTGATTTCTGACTATCTCGACCCTTCCGGACGCGTTGGCGCACTCAAAACGACCATACGGATTATAGATTTTAAATTCACTTTTATTATCAAAATATTATACCGTGACGCGGCGGTCCCACGCGTCTCAACAAAATTTCTAAAATGTCGTATATAAATCTCACGACAAATTTATAATACCAAATACATATATAATCATATATGCTCAAAATCAAATACCAATTCGCATCTCATTAGTATTTATAACCCGGATTAATTATCAATTAATACGCATTTAATTAATTAATCTCAAAAATAAATATAGTCAAAAGTACGGGGTATTACATACTTCCCCCCTAATAACTGAATTTCGTCCCGAAATTCGAAACTAGAAAGTACCTGCTAAAAACAGCTCTGGATAACGCTCGCGCATCTCATCCTCGCGCTCCCATGTGGACTCCTCGACATTGTGATGCCGCCACTGAACACGCACTAACGGGACTATCTTTGACCGCAGTTTCCTCTCGCTTCAGTCCAAAATAGCAATTGGCCCCTCCTCGTAGGAGCTATCCGGCTGGAGATCGATGTCCTCCACAGCAATGTGAGAATGAGCCAATTTATCTCTAAGGTATTTCCTCAGCGAGGAAATATGGAACACGTCGTGAATCCGATGCAAGTGCTCCGGTAGTCCAAGTCTATACGCAACCGGTCCGATCCGCTCAATAATAGGAAACGGCCCCACATACCTCGGTGCCAACTTCCCTTTCTTCCCGAATCGCATAATCCCCTTCATCGGAGATACCCTTAGCAAAACCTGGTCCCCCACTTGGAATTCCCTGAAAAACCTCTTCGCATCAGCATAACTCTTCTGCCTGTCTTGAGCTACCCGAATGCGACTCCGAATCAACTCAATCCTTGCCGAAGTATCCTGAATCACTTCCGGCCCAAGTAGTTTGTTGTCCCCCACCTCTAACCAACATGCTGGGGAACAACAAGGCCTACCGTACAACGCCTCAAACGGAGCCATGCCAATTGTGAACTGATAGGAGTTGTTGTAAGCAAACTCCACCAGTGGAAGGTACTGCTCCCATCCACCCCCGAAGTCAATAATGCACATGCGTAGCATGTCCTCCAACATCTGATTGGTGCGCTCTGTCTGCCCATCAGTCTGCGGATGATAAGCCGTACTCAACCGCAATTCCATGCCCATGGCCTCCTGGAAACTCTCCCAAAATCTCGAAACAAATATCTTGTCTCTGTCAGACACGATATTTAGGGGCACACCGTGAAGTCTCACAATCTCTGAAATGAAGAGCTGGGCATACTGTCCCGTAGTGTAATCAGTCCTTACGGGTAAGAAGTGAGCGACCTTGGACAACCTGTCCACAATTACCCAAACGGAGTCGTGACCCCTCTGCGACGTAGGCAACCCCGTGATAAAGTCCATGGATATGCTCTCCCACATCCACACCGGGACCTCCAATGGCTGCAGTAATCCTGCTGGTCTCTGATGATCCACTTTTACAAGCTGACAAGTGGCGCATTTCGAGACAAACTCAGCGATATCTCTCTTCATACCGCTCCACCAATACTGTCGTCTCATGTCTTGGTACATTTTGTCCCCTCCGGGATGTACCGCGAACCGTGAGCCGTGCGACTCTGCCATCACATCGTGCCGCAATTTCTCTCCTTCCGGAACTACCAATCTCCCATTGAAGCATAATCCCCCGTCTGAGCTAACGGTATAGGACTCGGCTCCCTCTGCAAGTAATCGAACTATCTGCTCCTGACAGAACGAGTCATTAGCCTGTGCCCGTACTACTTTCGTGACAATCTGCGGTGTAACGGTCATCACAGACATGAAAGATCGGGCCACTGCATCCTGGTGTCCCAATTCCTTCCACTTAGCTTTCCACACCTCTGCCACCTCATCTGCTGGCCTGCGGTTCAACGCGTCTGCTACCACGTTAGCCTTACCCGGGTGGTACTGGATGTCGAACTGGTAGTCTTTCACAAATTCAAGCCACCTACGTTGCCGCATATTCAATTCCTTCTGCGTGAACAGATACTGTAGTGACTTGTGGTCCGTGAACAGCTGAAACTTCTCCCCCAAAAGATAGTGCCTCCAAATCCGTAAGGCAAATACCACTGCTGCCAACTCCAAATCATGCGTGGGGTAATTCTTCTCATGAGGCTTAAGCTTACGGGAAGCATAAGCTATGGCTTGTCTCTCCTGCTGCAATACACCTCCCAGTCCTTGCAAAAACGCATCAGTGTAAACTAAATACTCAACTCCCGATCTCGGCAATGCTAACACAGGTGCTGAGGTCAATTTGTCCTTCAACTCATCGAATGCCAACTGACAGGCATCACTCCAGATATATGGCACACCCTTACGAGTAAGATGTGTCAAAGGACCTGCTATCTCCGAGAAACCCCGAATAAACCTCCTGTAGTATCCTGCTAGACCCAAGAAACTACGAATCTCAGTCGGTGTCGTGGGCTGCCCCCACTCCCTCACCGCTGACACCTTCCCCGGATCAACAGATATTCCCTGGTCGGAAATGATATGCCCCAAAAACTAGACTTCCTTCAGCCAAAACCCGCACTTCTCATATTTTGCATACAACTCGTTTTGACGGAGTGTCTGCAAAACCTGCCTCAAATGCTCGGCGTGCTCCTCCTCTGTCTGAGAGTAAACCAGAATATCATCAATGAAGACAATGACAAACTGGTCTAGGAAATCCCTGAACACTCTATTCATCAAGTCCATAAACACTGCTGGAGCGTTGGTCAAGCCGAAAGGCATAACCCAAAACTCGTAAGAACCATATCTCAACAAGAACGCGGTCTTCGAGACATCCTCCTCCCTGATACGCAACTGATGGTATCCCGACCTCAAGTCAATCTTCGAGAAGAAAGAAGCTCCTCTCAACTGGTCGAATAAGTCATCGATTCGAGGCAACGGATACTTATTCCGTATCGTGACCTTATTCAACTCTCGGTAGTCCACACACAATCTCAGTGAACCATCCCTCTTCTTCACAAACAGAACTGGAGCGCCCCAAGGTGAGGTACTCCTGCGAATAAAGCCCTGCCCTAACAGCTGCTCTATCTGATCCCATAGCTCTCGCATCTCAGCTGGAGCCATACGGTACGGTGCACGTGCTATATGTCTCGTACCCGGTAGCAAATCTATAACGAAGTCTATCTCTCGACTGGGTGGTAAGCCTGGTATCTCCTGAAACACATCCGAATACTCCCTGACAACCGGGATCGAATCCAAAGGAATCACAACCTCCTTAGAGGTATCCTCCTCAATGTAATACAGATGAGCGGTCGATCCTCCCTCTGGGCGAGGCATCGCCACTACAAACATCTCTTGCCCCGGAATGGCAAAAACAATGCTCCCGCTGAAGCAATCAATCATGGACCTATATGCTACGAGCCAATCCATACCGATGATCACATCGTGAACATGCATATCTAACACTAACATGTCTGCAGGCAATACCAAACCACCAATCTCTACCCCCACTCCCCGGCATATAAAGAAAATAAGTGACCCACTCCCTAATGGTGAGTCGACACACGTCACTGTGCTCTCTGCCGTAGCTAACAATCCTAAAGCTTTTGCGAAGTGTGTAGCTATAAAACGGTGTGTAGCACCCGTATCAAATAACACCCGACCCATAGTGCCATGGATAGGAAACGTACCCTCGATCGCGGGCAATGCCTGTGGAACTGCAGCCTGGTGGACGTTGTAGACACGTCCATACTGTAGCTGACCCTGCTGAGCTGGGACTGCTGGAATGGGTGGCAATGCTGCCATCTGTGGCGGTGCGGGAAGAGCGGCGGGAAACATAGGCCTCTGTGGCTCCTGGCGAGCACCCTGCTGCTGTTGCTGTGGGGCCCTGCCCCTATCAGGACAATCCTGCTTCTTATGGCCAGTCTTGCCACAAACAAAGCACTTCCCCGGGAAGTTCCCTCCCCTCTGCCCCTGCTGTCCCCGGCCCTGGTGGCCGTTACCATTCCTCCCTTGGCCCTGCTGGCCCTGATGAAACTGCTGCCCATTCTGCCCCTGCTGGCCCTGATGGCCGTTTGGACCCTGATGGCCCTGACGGAAACCTCCCTGTCCCTGCCTGTAGTTCCCTGACCGGAACCTCTTATTATCCCCCTGCTGGGTACCCTGCTCATTCTGTCTCTGCCCCTGACCAGGTTGTGCCCCGCTGGCACCATGTCCTCCAGTCCTGCCCTGATGGCTAGACTCCCCCGACCGCTTGCCCTCGGCCATATGAAAACGGTGGTCCTGGCAGTACAATAATGCAGCGTTAACCACATCAGAATACGTGGCCAACGATAGGTTCCCTAGCAGATACTGACGGATCCTCCAATTCAACCCATCGGTGAACTTCTCAATCTTCTTCTTCTCTGTTGGAATCTCGTCTGGAACGATATTGAACAGGTTAGTGAACTCGGCCTCATACTCGGTCACTGTCTTACCTTCCTGCTTCAGACTCATCAGCTTCCTCCTCATCTCTGTATGAACTGCGGACGGAAAGTACTTGCGGTCGAACCGCACCCAGAACTCCTGAATCGTGAGAGTATCCCTCTCCTCTGCGGTGGTAATAGACTCCCACCACTGTAGTGCAGATCCCACTAGCTTGAAAGTAGCTAGCACCTGTTTCTGAACATCTGTGCACTCATGCATCCTCAAATGCCTCTGTATGTCCTTCCTCCATTGGCTCGAGACTACCACATCTGAGCTACCTGCAAACTCTGGCGGATGCGCTTTCTGAAAAGCGTTTCGAACACGCTCCCAAGCAGACGGGAATGCATTAACCTGTGCTGGCGCGACAACCGGCGCCTGAGGCGGTGCATGCTGAATCACGACAATCGCGGCATTTACCGCTTGGGCTACTATAGCAGCAACCTCAGCGGCGTTCATCATGCCCTGAATTGGAGCGGGCTGGGGTTCGGGCATTGCATTCCTGGGAACTCGTCGTGCACGTCGTGGAGGCATCTGAAATAAGAACAAAGTTTATAAGTTCATGGTTATAAACTTAATATAGCTGAAGAACGAAGCATACACAAAAAGAGTACAACAGTCCTAAAATATAGGGCTCTATATCAAAGAAATGTAGCGGAAACATAATAGCCGTACAGATCCTAAAGGACACTAGAACCTGATGCTCTGATACCACCTGTGACACCCCGACTAATTAAATACCGGGTAGCTACTCCTTTATTAAATTAATTCAAAATGCCAAGTTGGCTCAGTTAATAGCATCACTGTCGAAAATATTTTATTTTTACTAACCACCTAGTATTTAAAAAGTAAGTGCCAAATTTTATTTAAAGTCTGATTAACATGCAACAAGTGTAATAAAGAAATAAATAACACCATTCACCATACTGAAGTAAAACGAATAACCATCACAACAGAGTAAATAAAGTCTGGAGGAAAACTCCTCACTACAATCCCATACTGAAATAAATAACCGAAACTGAAATAATACATGCTAAAGTCTGAAAACTGAAATGTAAAAGATGACTCTAAATAGAAATGGGCAACATGCCCTACAACTGATAGATAGTGACTCTGGAATCCAAAAGATAGAAGCGTCTACATGCAAATCCCTGTAGCTTCCACAAACCGCTACAGCTCGTCACCTGAATGAATAACCTATGCTTGGTGTCCTTGTGGCTGGGCACCTAAAATGGTTTTACAAGAAAAAGATTTGAAAAGAAAACGGGTCAGAGCCCGAAAGTGGAGTTATATTTTAAAAACCTGCAAGTGCTTTAAAAACATTTAAAATATTAAATGCAAAGTACATGTTAGGACGTACACTCACATGATATTCTCATCTCTCGTCTAACTGTGCACTCCTAACGTAAGTACCCATCTACAACGATATAAACCACTAGCTAAGTGACATCATAACTAGCTAGACTGTGATAGTTTCTACCCTTATTACCCGGTTCTATTAACATATAACGCTCGCAATTGGATAGGGATTTAATGTAAACTCAGATGCTCAAAATGCAATATGTATAACTATCAGTTAACTCGTTATATTTCTCGAAACAATACCGTAATGTATTTACAACATTAACATGATGATTCTCATTAATTAAATGTATATTAATCACATCGTAAATATACAATATAAGCACCCCGAGAGCTAAGCTGCGGTGCACACATACTCTGCTATCCATCCCGTTACATCACGTACATAAGGATCACATATTCCGAATCTATCAGGAATAGTTCAGATAACACAAATCACAAATAGTGGAGGCGAACACAGTCACCATCACGTGGGTCACGCACATACCTACGCTCCCACGGTCAGCGGACTTATTAATATCCCAATAAGTCTTTCTATGACCTATGTTCATCGAGGTACCAGTCTATATCCCCCCCGTAGGCACACAAGGATTAGAGGGTCCTAAGCGAACGCAACCTCCCGTGATAGCAAGTATGGTAGGTATGTCATACACATAATCCATATACCAATACTAAGTAAACACACATCTTAGTAATACCGTATTTTAATCGTAGTACATATTCTCATACTAACTATAATTAACACAATTTGTACTATTCCGGTTTGTAATCATACGCGCCATTATTATCTCACGTCGTAGTAGTCACTCACGTCTCAACCCAAACCGTCCATGTAATACACTCTCGTATGTAAATTCCTTCTCATAAATACCCAAATGTCCCAATTCTATCATTACTACATCTACGGAATGATATCTATAACCTCGAATAAGTTTACGGGACTCCAAAAATCAAAACAGTCCAAAAAGGACCAAACTGTCAACTCGTTAGAAGTCTCGTTCGAACGAGACTATTCGAACGAGATTCCTCTGCCAACTCGTTAGAAGTCTCGTTCGAACGAGGCTGTTCGAACGAGGTTCCAGTTCGTTCGAACGAACTGTACCTTCTAACGATATCTCGTTCGAACGAGATATCGAACGAAATCCATTCTCGTTAGCAGCGACTGGTCAACTCGTTAGAAGCTCGTTCGAACGAGTTCGTTCGAACGACTTGGGGGCTGCTTCTAACGAGCTACCAGCTTCGGCCCAGATTTTTCCCCAAATCGTTTTTCATCCATTTTAACACCTCAACTCTTCTAAACTAAGTCCCAACAAACGTTTAAAGGTCTATAATCAATACTAAACATATATAGTCACATCCTAACATGTTTTTAAGGGATCAATCCATCCTAACATCAATTAAATTTACAACTTTCTACACTTTTTCCAAATATCTCAAGAACATGAACCCTAACTACATATCATCATCAAATCCCAGAATTTAATTCGTTTTTCTTTCACCCAATCATGTATTAACATCAGATTAATCGTCTCCAACTATTCTACATGCAATTTATCCTCAATATTCAGAACCTAAGTCCAATTAATCATGGGTTTTCATTCATCTTCCAATAACAATTGTAAATTTTCAATTTTCTAACATGGAAAGAACATTTGCTGAAGTTAAACATAATTAAACCACTTGCCTTGTTTGTTTCCGGATTTGGTGTTGATTTGGTGAAGAATCTTTGCAGAATTTCCTCTCTTTCTCTCCTTCTCCAAGCTCCTTCGCCAATGGTGGCTTAAGGTGGCTAGGGTTTGATTTGGGGAACTTAGAAAACCTAAATGATAACTTACGTAGCCTTCTAGGTTAATATGGGTTGGTTATGGGCTTAGTGGGTCAAATCCATATCAGATTTACATCTCTAATTTTCGTCACTTTTAATTCCTCAAAATGTAAAATTACCAAAATACCCTTTAAGTTGCCGGTATGGCCTAAAAATACCCCGGGACCCAAACTATACCCCCGGCTAGTGATTTCTGACTATCTCGACCCTTCCGGATGCGTTGGCGCACTCAAAACGACCATACGGATTATAGATTTTAAATTCACTTTTATTATCAAAATATTATACCGTGACGCGGCGGTCCCACGCGTCTCAACAAAATTTCTAAAATGCCGTATATAAATCTCACGACAAATTTATAATACCAAATACATATATAATCATATATGCTCAAAATCAAATACCAATTCGCATCTCATTAGTATTTATAACCCGGATTAATTATCAATTAATACGCATTTAATTAATTAATCCCAAAAATAAATATAGTCAAAAGTACGGGGTATTACATTGTAGCTAAATCAAACTCTAAAAATCGGAACAGAAAAATCAAGTTTATCCTCGACGGACCGATCCTAGTTTCAGTGGAGGACCGTTCCTCCTCCCAATCCGGATCGATCCTTTTAATTTTAAAAAGGGATCAGTCTACTATGGCAATTTTCCAGTGAGTTCTAGGAAGACGGACCGATCCTTTTATTTTGGAAAAGGGATTGGTCCGCTTTGTAATTTTTTCCAGAAGGTTTGGAGGGGTCGGACTGGTCCTTTTAATTTGGAAAAGGGATCGGTCCGCTTTTGATCTTTAAATTCTCTTCAATATCTCCTCAATTTCCCTCAATTTCTCTTCAATTTCTCTCATCTTTAGAGTCCCGTAACTTCTTCTTTGGAACTCGGAATTGGACGTCGTTTTTTCCTATTTATTCGTTGAATTGAGATGTTCAACTTTCATGTTGGGTCTTCTTTTGGATTTTGAATGGAAATTATGATTTTGCCCTTCTGACTTTTCTTCTTCGACTTATTCTTTTGCTTTGACTTTCTCCTTTCTTCCCTTAGCAATAAATACCTGTAAAATACCTGAAAAAAGTACAAAACTCGCAATACTATATAGAAGGGTCCGTAGCATGGAAACGAGATAATTTAAGAGCAATTGCATTATTCGGGATGTTAAAAGATACTAAATTAGGGAGTAATGTTGAAAGAATTACTGCCTAATCAAACCCCCTAACTTAGAACTTTGCGCGTCCCGAGCAACTTAAAAGGATTCAACTACAACTCTACTCATGAAATCATCTTATTATGATTGAATACCACTTTCGCGAGCAAGCGATTGCATTTAGCGTATGCAACAAGTCTTTAAACCCCTAGGTCACCCTAGTAGGACGAATTCTGTCTCGTGAGGGTTTGTAGGTCACCCAAGTTCATGCACACAAATAGAAAGACGAAATTCTATGGTAAATGGATCTCATCATCGGATTATGGTTATAGGAAAACGGGAACATCGCCTCTAATTCACACCTTTAATCTCTTTTATTATCTTTTTGTGTTTTAGCTCTCCACGCGATGACCAATTTCGCAATTTGGACTCAGTTAGGACTTTTTTGGGTTTTAAGGTGTAATGGGTACAAGGAAATGGGTTTGGGAAATTTGGAATTAGAAACTATTCTTAGGATTCCCATTAGTGCTTTTCCAGGATTTTGCTGATTTTTTTTTCTATTTTTTTTTTCATACTTTTCTAGCTTTGCTATTTTTGTTGAGCATATCTATTCTTTTCTTTCCCCTTTTTATGCGCTTTCTGGACTTAATTTCTGTGATTATCAACCTTCACAATTCCGGACCAATTGGGGTTTTTCGGGTTGTCAAGCAAAAGGGAAAAACTTAATTGGCTCAAATTGGGTTGTAAAAAGGTTAATTTTTCATGACTTTTTCTGGCTAATATTTTTGGGTAAATAAATGAGGGCCTACTTCATTGTCCAAATTCGAGTTGTTTACAATATGCGTCTCAAGATTAATTAAGTGTAGAGATATTTTAGTGCCTTTTTCGAGACAACATTACACACTATTCCCATAATAGATCAAAACAAAGGTATTGAGATCGCGATGACTTTTTAGATGCTGAATTAGAACTTTGAGTTAAGCATTTAACTCGGATTGATTTATAAACTCACACAAAAATGAAAGGCTAGAATCTCACTGGATTGGCTAATCTCCACATTTATTCACTAAGTCGTGTATGTTCGCACAATTTCCATCTTTGGTCAATTTCGGCTTTGTGTACTATGTTTTTACAATTTGAGACTTTAAATCGAATTTTAATGATATTTTTGAAAATTTTGAATTCCAAGTTTTTGGTTATTTAGAAGAAAAATATTCTTGGCTTTTCTGAGTTTTTCAAATTTTTTTGGAAATTTTGAAGTTTTCTAATTTTTTTGGCATTTTGAAAATTTGTGAAGTTTTAGAAATACGCACTCGTCTAACTTAGAATTTTGCATTGTCCCTAATCAAAAGGACTAAAATCTAAATAAGGCAAAATAAGAGTGCGATAAATAAAACTAGCAAATATAGAAAATGCATATTGTCATTGATAAAGACTGTGGTACATGAAAAGGGAAAAGAAAGACCAAAATACAAGCAAATAGGCAAAACAGGACACAAACACAAACAACAAGGAAACACATCACTGGAGTGGAGGGTTGGAGCTACCGAGCGTGCTAGGGTCATATGGGTCATAAAAGTAGGACGGGGGAGGGGCATTGAAAGACATCTCAAACATTTGAGCTTGAAGCATATGCGTCATGCTCGTGTCGCGCCTACAAGCGCGTTGCTCCTCCGCCCTTTTAACTTCGTAGCGCGCTATGAACCCTAAAAGTTGTGTTTCAAGCGCAAAAATATGCTCATCAAAGTTGCTTCCCGGGAGCTCATAGTCGTGATCCTCCTCTTCCACGTATTCGGGCTCCTCACCCTCGGCTATGCTCAAGTCATCCGTTGCCACATCATCGTCCGAGGACTCGTCGGCGGAATTTTCCTCATCGCTATCATCATTAGCAGTGGCAGCCTATCTAGCTTGGTGAATGTCCCTTTGTGACTCACTTTTGGTACGGGTGATCTGGCCAAAAGGATTGGGCAGATGCAAAAATCTGGTAGGAGGTTAAATTCCAACTTCGACGAGAAGAGATGAAATGAGCCGGGCATAAGGGAGCGGGGCAGTGCCTTTTTCATCCGTGGTGGCATGGAAAATATCGTAGTATATTGTGCAGGCCAAGTGGATAGAGGATTTAGGATCATAAAGGTTGTAGACAAGGGTGTCTTGTCGAGGGCTCATGATGGAATCATTTGAAATTTGTAGAATGTTGGCGCAAACGATTTGGAAGGTGATGCGCGCTTTGTCATCCAGTTGGCCGATTGGAAAAGCACCTCGAAGCCACTACTGGCCAGGGGCTATATGGGCCATGCATACATCCTTACCTAGGGGCGGGGTGTTGTTGGGGTATTGAAATGGAGAGGGGTTGAGGGACATCCTTCGCTGTCAGTTTGCGAATGAGGATGTCAAGGGAGAACGGGATGTGTGTTTGGTCAACATATGCTTCGGCTCGAAAATTTGCAGTGCGTACGAGGGACCCATAAAAGGATCGCACCTCGTTGGCCCCTACGGTAGATAATGGTTCATTAAGGAAATGACACCACCCCTTTGCAATGAAGATGGTAGTGACGTTGGCGGGCAGCTCCTCCCATAGAACCTGTCGCTCAATGTGGAGCTTGCGGCTGTGACTGAAAAAGAGGCGACACCAATGTTGCTCCTCGAAGGACCAGAACGGGAGCGGCCGGTTTTCGGCGATGACCATGGAGTTGTATTTTTCTGGGGGTGGTTGGTTGGCCATGAGGGGAGATGTTGGTGGAACTAGAGGGTGGAATATAGAGGGAGAGAGTGTGAGTAAAGGAAAGGGGTAGGGAAATAGGGTGGAAGAGGGTTGTATTTATAGGTGGGGAAAGGTGAAGGGTTAGGATTTTGGAGGGAAGGGTTTGGGAGGGAAAAAGGTTGGTATTTGGGAGGGAAATCGGGTTGGGAAAAGGGAAGGGACAAAATGGAGGGAGACAAATGGATTGGGGGAGTGAATTTAGGGATTTGAAGAGTTGCAGCTACCGGATCGGTCTACATGCCCAGGGTCGGATTTGTCCGTGCCCTATTTTTTTATTTTTTAAATTACTCCCATGTGGACCGGTCCGCGTACCATGGGCCGGATCGGTCCGTTCTCTATTTTTTTTTTCCAGAATCCTCCCACAGCAGGAATGCTCATCGGACTTGATACCTAATGCTTACCCTTAACTGATCAAACCACAAAACTAAGACTCTATCGGCCTTAACTTAATCACATCTATATGGGGAACCTACTTACCTTATCCTATACTACCCCTGATTATTATACACAAGAATCACCCCATATACGTCGAGGGTGCGACGACCTCTCAATTGCAGCTCTCTCGGCCTCGTAGACAGGGTCTGACAAACAAATGGTGTCGACATCCTCTACGCACGCCTCTAGATAGGGATTTAGGCTTTGGACATTGACCTTGAATGTGTTCCCCCCCTTTTGGATCATCCAGTTCCACAGCTCCATGAAAAACACGGTCTTAACAACGAATGGGGTTGTCCAATGGGACCATAATTTACCTGGAAATAGATGAAGCCGGGAGTTATATAGGAGTACTTTTTGTCTGGGTTGAAACTCTTTTTGGCAAATAATCTTGTCATGCACGAGTTTCATCCGTTCTTTTGCAATCTTGGCATTCTCATACGCATCGTTGCGTATCTCCTCTAACTCATTCAGTTGAAGCTTGCGAGCTTCACCAGCTTTATCCATATCATAATTCAATCTCTTGATGGCCTAATATGCTTTGTTCTCCAACTCAACAAGAAGATGGCAAGGTTTTCCATGCACAAAATGGAATGGGGACATTCCGATTGGGTTCTTAAATGCTGTGAGGTAGGCCCATAGGGAATCGTTCAATCTAAGGGACCAATCTTTCCGATTTGGATCGACGGTTTTCTCGAGAATGTTTTTGATCTCACGATTGTCCAACTAGGCTTGCCCATTCATTTGTGGGTGGTATATCATTCCAACCTTGTGAACGACGCCATACTTTTCATGATTTTCTCAAACGTCTTGTTGCAAAAGTGCATGCCGTTATCACTGATTATAGCTTTCGGTGCACCGAAGCGAGAAAGTATGTGTTCCTGAAGGAAATTTATCACCACTTTATTGTCATTAGTCTTGGTAGATATAGCTTCCACCCACTTAGACACATAGTCTACCGTGACTAGGATGTATAGGTATCCAAAGGACAGGGGAAAAGGGCCCATGAAGTCAATAATCCAGCAGTCGACAACCTCAATGATGAGAATCGGGGTTAATGGCATCATGTCTCGTCAAGTAATCGCCCCCATCCGTTGACACCTATGGCAAGATTTGCAACAATTGTTTACATCCCGGAACATTGTGGGATAGTAAAAACCGCTTTGGAGAATTTTAGCAGCTGTCTTTTTCACTAAAAAGTGGCCTCCATATGCTTCCGAATGACAGAATTGGATGACTCTCGGAATTCCGTCATCCGATGCGCATCTTTGGATGATTTAGTTGGCGTAATATTTAAAAAGGAATGGATCATCATAGAAAAACATGCACGACCAAGTGATGAACCTTTTGTCATCTTGTGATGTCTAATCGGGAGGGACGGCTCCCATGACAAGGTAGTTCACTATATCCGCAAACCAGGGTAAGGAAGAGGTGGCAAAGAGTTGCTCATCCGGGAAATATCCGTATATGGGTGTAAAATCACCAGGTACGTTGGACGAAACCCATGATAAGTGATCGGCGATGATGTTTTCTACTCCTTTTTTATCTTTGATGGAGAGATTAAACTCTTGCAAGAGTCGGATCCACCTTATGAGGCGCGACTTTGCGTATTTCTTTGCAAGAAGATATTTTAAAGCCGCGTGGTCGGTGAAGCAAGTGATGGGAGAACCGATAAGATAGGACCAAAACTTTTCAAGAGCGAATACTACCTATAGAAATTCCTTCTCCGTGGTGGAGTAATTGAGTTCTGGTCCGGTAAGAGTCCGGCTAGCGTAGTAGATGACATGAGCCTTGTTGTCTTTTCTTTGGCCCAAAACAGGCCCCTATCGCATAATCGCTAGCATCACACATAAGATGGAATGGTAAGGACCAATCCAAAACTTGCATGATGGGAGCGGACACAAGCATGTTTTTCAATTTTTCAAAAGCACTTTGGCATGCTTCCGTCCACTCGAATGGGGTGTCCTTCATAAGAAGGTGAGAGCGATAATTTTTCTCAATCAATGCTCTGATACCACTTATTGGAACACGATGCCCCCAACTTTAAAAGTCTTACCGATAAAAAGGTAATTTTCAATTTCCTTGTTATAGATATGCAGAAGCGATATGGTTCAAATAAAGGGACTATACTATGCAAGATTCACAATTAAAATATTACGATTTTAATTCTTCCAAAATTAAAACTAAACTAAACCCGATTTTAATTTTCTCAAAATTAAAGATTGCACTTTAAAACAAACTTGTGAATATTTAACTTGTAGCCCAAAAGTAATTTAACTTAAGTCCTAGAAATTTTCCTAACAAATAATTAACTCAATTTTGCATATTAGGCCAAACCAACTTTAACAAATTAAATGATGGCTGGAATTAAATTAACTTATACCCAAATTTAATTTAGCACCAAATTAAGTAAGTAGTGATTTAAACCAAATTTTATCTTTTTACCTAAGCATGCGTTCTAGGTGAATTTTTTGAAAGATAAAATAAACAATTAATCACTACGCCGCGATGAACGAGGAAAAACCCACAACGGGAAAAGACCTCGGACGACCCTAGCCTTAAGTTCACTAAGTATGGTTTTACAATTACAAGATAGATGACTTACTTCCTCGACTCGACCCCTTTCAAGCATTGACGCGTCTTCTTGTAAACACCTCCGCCTAGTCGATAACCCCGGAGCTCCGCTGGAATCTTAGTCTTCACCGATGAGATATTAGGTACACCGTCAACCACACATGGTGCCTTTCACCATGTGAGAATGCCACAACAAAACAAACTCTTCTTCTTTGAGGGATTTAGAAGTAAACCCAAACAATCTCTTCAATGCGGTAGAGAAAATCCGGTGCCAAACACTCCAAGCAAGATGTATATATATATTGCACCTTGGAAACAAATTATGGGTGTGAAAAACCTTGATTTTGTTATAAGGATTAAAACATTTTAACAAAAATTCAAGGGGTCTTTTTCTTTGGAAGAATTAACTCTTAAAACACTCTTAGTGAAGAAAAGGTAATGAAAAAGTCTTTTCAAAAAAATTTCTCCCGCACTAGTTAAATCCGTCAAAAATATATTGGGAAAAAGTAGTGGCAAAACTGTCAAAAACTGCCCAAAAAACGTTCCCACCAAATCTCGTTCGAACGAGATTTTTGTTCGAACGAAGTCTCATTCGAACGATACTTCTAACAAAGTTCCAGTGGAAGGTCATTGGCAAACCTCGTTCGAACGACATTCTCGTTAGAACGACAATATCGAACGAAATGCCAGAAAGCTGAAAATTCTATTTTTAGCCCAGAAACTTTCCAAACAACAGTTTAAACAAAACTTACACCCATATAAATATTATTCCAAGATCCTATATATATATATATATTAAAATGCATTCATACCTTAGTATCAATGGAACCATGTTTATGACGTAGAAACGAGGCACAATACACACGGCATTTGATGAAGCTTTAATATCTTGGCCGCTATGTCTTCAACAAACACGTCATAGGCTTGAATGGATATAATTAAACATTATCCTATGACATAAACGTTTTTGTCCAGAATTGAGCCAAAACTACATTAAGACTCAATCGGAGAATTGTGTCCTTACAAATCTCCCCCTTTGGCTATTCCGGGACAAAAACTAAACAAAAATCCTAACGGGCCGTCAAGCTCACTAGACTCAAAAACATCCCACCCAATACTTGAACAAGACCCAAGGATCAAAATCTTTGCCGATGATGGTTTCCACTTAGAAAAATTCCTGCATAGTTAAGCAAACTATCAAACGCATAGGGAATATCAATAATATTAAATGCATATAAAATACTCCCCCTAAATTAATTTTCCCCTTTATCAACTATGATCAACCTAAGAAGATAGCACTCTCCCCCTAAGTTAAATCTCCTAAACCAAGATACGACTACAATAGGATTATATACCATTTCTCCCCTATCATTCTCCCCCTTTTTGTTCAGGAATAGACAAAGGCTAAAGAATCAAAAAATTAACTTATCTCCCCCAATTAAAGCATAGACACCCCGAAACTAAACAAGGGATAACTAGAATGGGATAACAAGCTAAACATGCAATATTGCGTAAAGTGATGAGAACATTAATGCACGTGGACAACTCAAATTCAACTAATCCATACAAGTAAATACCAACTATGATGCAAAAAAAAAATGATACCAAATTGACAAATAAGATTCTAAGCATGTGATATCAAACAAACTACGCAACAAACAAGGTACCAATTACGAATTGAAGCATAAAAGGACTAGATAACAAGGAAAAGACCAAAAAAAATATCAAATATATGTATACATAATATATACCAAATAGACCCGAGTACACATATATAGATATAATCACCAAAATGACAGACACAAAATATAATATGAGTCTTCCACACTCTTATAGCATAAATGTGTCATATGAAAACGAAAGTGTTAGGGTGTGAACTAGATACCAATGAATTAACACCCAATCACTTAAACGTATTCACGTAGTTCGCATTTGATTGCAAAACTTTATCAACTAGAATTTAGCCTTTATGTGACAGAATAAAGTGAACTAATGAACAAACAAACACAATGCATACAAGCCTAGCATGTTGATGATTCTACAAACCAATATAGTCATGACATTGATAGCGCAACTAGGATAAACGGACATTGTGCAAACCGTTGATATATCATCCAAACTCCCTCAATAATCATATATATTATTATATTGAATGAATAAGTCAACTAAACACATTAGGCATTGGCAAATATTTTCTTTTAATGCCATTATTTTTCTTTGAGGCCTTTGGACCACGTATTTCTTTTAGGTCCAAACAAATAGTGGCTTACTATTCGCAAAGGATAATAAATCCTTTCGGAGCCCTTCCCCGCGCACATTAATACATATTATTTATTATATCTCACAAATCTCACGTGCAACGGATTTTGACATGCGCTAGTGCTCCTAGGTCACAAATATGTAGATGACAAGATTGGTAGGAGAACACCTCACAAAGCTCAAATATAACATGTGGCATTAAGGTTCAAAAAGATTGTGCATGTGTGTAAAGGCATATAAAAGTGAATCCATTAAGCAAGTTGATTAGGCAAAAAATCTTCCAAATTTATCCCTTTAATTTAGTTACTTTTAGCATCTCGAACAACGTAATCGATTGGATTTTATCTCATAATCTTGCTACTGACTTATCCTAACAAGTACATTGAGTTTCTGGTATTTCGTACTAATTTTGAACGTATTTAATGTTAATAACGAAATAAAGAAACCGGAAGAATCAAGAAAGAAAAGAAGGAAAAGTCAAAAGGGCAACAGTGTAATTTTTACCCGAAATTCGGATGAGGCATCTAAAGGAAAGTTAAAGATATTTAAATTCCAAGAACATAGGAAGAAACGACACCTCAATTGGAGTCCCGTAATAAAATTTATGAGCAGTCAAACTTGGAGAAAAAAGTCAAAGAGGTAGACCGATCAGCAGTATCCCCGGACCGGTCCGCAGTGCCACATTCCAGAGGACCCTGGACCTAAAGAAAACTGAAGGTGGAAGAAAAATAAAAGAACCGGTCCACCCCGGACCGATTCGCCCAAAAAATAAAAGAACCGATCCGCATTCCAGGCAAACCGATCCGAAGGAGCCCCGGACCGGTCCGGCTGTCGAGATTGAATTTTTTTATCCTTCTCTAATGGAGAGTCCTAGTGCAGCTAAAACTCTTCAAATTTTGTAGGGTATATAAACCCAAGTTATTATCATTCTTAGAGATGGAGAATTAATATAATTTTCCATTCCTTTCTGTAAAACCCTAGTTTTGAAGTTAGATTACAATTTTAATTCCAAAGTTGAAGATTGTTCAGATTTCTGTGATTACAAGTGTTCTTAATTATTGCTTTTACTACTTTGGTAAGTTTTGGAGTTAATTCTCTTCAGTCCAATTCCTTTCTACATCATTCTACAAATTTTCCTTAGTTTAATCATAGTTTTCTGCAATTCAAAAATTGTTTTCATTATTTTCAGCATGTTAGGCTAGATTTTCACAGGCTGAGATACATTAACCCAGCTTGATGTGATAGTTGCGTGTGTATAACACTAATCCTATTGCGTAGGAACACGATAATTGTAGATCTTTGGATCTCGTTTGCTTCCGGGTAATCGGGATGCTTCAGAATTCAATTCAAGTGTAACTATCGTAATACCGATTTACTCGTCCTCTGATTAAGTATGGTGCGGGCTTGAACCTCATATATGAAATGCTTGGGAGTACTAAATTCTGGGTCTAATGAATCATTTAGATTTACGATTAGTATTATACCTGCAATACACTGGGGTTGGGGGATTGTATTCCCGTCCTGTTTTTCTCCTCACATAGTTTAAAGTTTCAAATCATTCTTCATCGGTATTTTAGGTAATTTAGTATAATTGCACATTTTCATAATTTCATAATTGCATCTAGTGTAGTCATTCCACAAACCAAATCATTTTTATTTCCCTTTAGAGTCAGTGTTAGTATTTCCTTGTCTATCCAACGTCGTTACAATTTCATTATCCTATTTCCCTGTGGATACGATCCCGACTTACCGAGTTTATTACTAACGCGACAGGCTTGCACTTGAGCCTAGAAGAGAACTCACATTAGAGACACTTTCTGAGTCGCGTCAAGTTTTTGGCGCCGTTGTCGAGGAAGTAGGTAGACTTAGGATTAGATCGAGTCAACCTAAAACTTTGACCAAAAATTTCCAAAAAATCCAAAAACATATAATTTTTTTTTAAAAAAAGCATAAAAAGATTCATCATCATCTCTCACAAGCTGTTAATGAAAAATTCTGAACTCACTCCCACACCCCATAATACTCCAACCCATATTCACAAAAATCCAATAGTTGAGTACGATCCCGATAGCCCCCACACTCCTAACGCCCCACAGTTCTGGATTCTACCTCCCACACTGTCACACTCAATCTCAAACAACACTCCGTTTTCTTTCTTAGGACACACTTCAGAGCACACTCCAAGTACACTAAGTGAGGACATCAAGTCTTTAAGAGAGAGAGAGATATCGCAACACGGTAGTGCAGCCGCTGGTGAGGAAGAGGCCTCGTACCGCCCGTTGAGAGAAATCTTATATCCCGAGCGCACTGTCACTCCGGGATGCATTATACTCCCGTATAATGTCAGGCAATTTCGTTTTAAAAATGGGATGATCCATATATTACCCCATTACCATGGTATGGATTCTGAAAAGCCATATCTTCACATTAGGGAATTTGAGGATGTGTGTGAAACTCTCAATGATCAAACTTGCACACAAGAGGTGATCCGCCTCAAACTCTTCCCATTCTCGCTAAAAGATAAAGCTAAGGCTTGGCTATGGTCTTTAACTCTAAGCTCGATTTCATCTTGGAATGAGTTACAATCTAAGTTTCTCAAGAAATTCTTTCCACCACATCGAACAATCTCCATAAAGGCTCGAATTCAAGCTTCCAGACAATTGGAAAATGAGCCGTTTCATCAATGTTACGAGTGTTTCAATGAGTTAATTACTTCATGCCCCCATCATGGTTTCGATACAACACAAATCATTTCTTTTCTCTACAATGGGCTGAACTTTAATTCCAAACAACTCGTTGAAACCATGGGTAGTGGTCCATTTGTCGAATTAGACGCCTATGATGTTGAGCTTCACCTGAGGTATGTCGTCGAGACTACCCAATCTTGGGATACATCTGACCCGAATGCTCAGAATAGAAATCGTCAAGTGACCACCACTCCATCGACGTCCGACCTATTTCATGTAGAAAATAATTATATAGCGGACAGCCGACTCGATATGCTTGAGAAAGGACTGTGAGACGTACGTGAGGTATTGGGAAGAGGACCAACTGGATCCATACCAAACCCCATCGAGAAAGTGTGTTCGATTTGTGAGGCGGGTCATTCAACTGAGGAATGCCTAACTATACCCCCTAAAAAAGTGATGCTTCAAGAACAAGTGAGTGGTATAGGAGAATTCAAGGGTGATTTTGGTGCACCCCATGGGAATTCTTACAACCCTTCGTGGAAAAACCATCCTGGTTTTATCCATGGGAAACAACATGCTGCGATGAATCCTAATTCACATAATGCCCCTCCTCCACTACAACACTTTCAACAAGCTCCACACATGCAAGGACATGTGCAAGCACCACCACCTCAAGGATCATATATCCTCCATCGCGGAGAAGTCTCGAGGATACGATAAACCAATTTATCAAAAAGAAGACTGTAACTAATGCTATGCATGAACGCATGATCCACGACATGAATGCGAACATTTCACAGTTGCAATCATCATTGAGTATCCAAGAGAAGGACAAGTTTCCTGCCCAGGGCCAAAGACCTCCCCAAGGTCAAACTAGTGTAAGCTCCACACCCCATGACCATTCGGAGCAATGTAGCGCAATTACCACTCTATGTAGTGGGAGAGTAGTTGACTTGTCACCTCCCCCACATGATGCAACTAAAGACATGGAGACTTCGTCCGGTACGAAAGAGTTCGAACATGTCCCCTTGAATGAGAGTGATAAAGAAGGCATTAGTGAGCTCGAGGTAGTAGTGAAACCCCCCACCGCTACCCTATACCCTCAACGGTTGGTCCTGCACTCTAAAGGGACTTCTCGGGACGATGTTTTGGATGTCCTTAAACAAGTAAAGATTAATTTACCTTTTCTCGAGACCATACAGAAAATTCCCGCATATGCTAAGTTCATTAAGGACTTACTCAAGGTGAAACGCAAGTAAAGGTAAATAAGAATGTCTTTTTGGCCCAGAATGTCACTTCAGTTTTATCAAGTGACCTTCTGTTAAAGTATAAAGATCCGGGTGCACCCACCATTTCATGCATCATGGGGAAGAACCGAATCGAAAGAGCACTAATAGATTTAGGAGCGAGTGTTAACGTTCTACCCTATTCCATCTATAAGAAACTCGATTTGGGAGCCCTCAAGCCCACAAATATGACTCTCCAGCTCGCGGATCATTCTGTGAAGATGCCTCGGGGAATCATTGAGGATGTGATCGTCCAAATACACACTTTCTACTTCGCAGTGGACTTTGTCATTTAGGACGAGGAGCCCTCCATTCTTCCGAGCAATCATGTTCCCATTATCCTTGGTCGCCCATTCTTAGCTACGGCTAATTCACTCATCAATACTCGGAGTGGGCGGATGCAATTAACATTCTGGAACATGACCCTCGATACAAATATTTTTAACAATATCAAGAATGAGGGTGATGAAGGAGAACCGCGAGAGACGGATCTTTTAGGAGCAGCACACAAGCATAGGAGGACCCACACACGAGAGCCGATAGGGGTATACCTTGTTACATCAAGTGAGAGCGACAATTTAGAGGGCATAGGGAGAAGTTCGTATGAGTTCTTAGAGGAGAGTGAATGGCAAGACACGATAGATATTTTTCTCCTCGAGTACTACCCACCCACACCACCTAATAATTTTGAGATGGAGCGAGGAAGAAAGAATGTGGAAACAAAGCAAGAGAGAGAGCTAGAGGAGTTGATCCTAACAAGAGTTGAGCCTAACAAGAGTTGAGAGAGAATTAGGGCAGGTGGATGAGAGCCTTCACAACAAAGTCCAACCTCTATTGGACTCATGTAGTCATTTAGGAGAGGGCGAGTGGAACGATAAAACAGATGAGTTTCTTCACAATGACCATCCACCCATACCATTTGATGGACCGAAGGCGATAGAGGAGAAAAGTTGTGTCTCGTCCGACTTAAAGCCCGACCCATGCATTCCAAAAATTGAAAGAAAATTAGGTGTTCCCTCTGAGTCGGTGCACGCAAGCTATGCTTTGAGTAAGCATCACAGGGATCCCTTTTCGAGTAGTCACGATGAGTCTCCCGGTCTTTCCATTATTTATGGGCAAGGTTCCAACTTATTCCGGTTGTTGGTACATGATAGGAAGATGGGAGTGACAAGGAGAGCATCGAACCCCGTGAGTGGGGTCGGGTGAGTTTGTGTAGAGATGAGAGGTTGTCGCACCCCCGACACGTATGGGGTGATTGTTGTTGTATTTTTGAGTCATGCATGAGTGTCATATAGTGTCTTGTTGCATTTTAATAATTTGTTTGTTTTCTTTTCTCGCACTTTTTATTCGCTTTGAGTTAGATTTTAGTCCTTTTTGCTTGAGGAAAATGCAAAAGTCTAAGTTACGGGGGTGACAAGTGCGTATTTCTAAAACTTCACAAATTTTCAAAAATGCCCAAAAATCTCAAAAAAAAATCACAAATTTTTGAAAAAACCCAAAAATATTTTTGTTCAAAATAAATAAAAATTGGAATTCAAAATTTTCAAAAATATCATTAAAAGTCGGTGTAAAGTCTCAAGTTGTAAAATTCAACATACACAAAGTCGAAATTGACTAAAGATGGAAATTGAGCGAAAATTGACGACTTAACGAATAATTGTGGAGATTAACAAACCCGGTCAGATTCGAGCCTATCACTTTTTGCGAGTTTTTAAATCAATCTGAGTTAATTATTAACTCAAAGTTTTTTTCAGCGCTTAAAAAGTCGTCGAGAATCTCAACCCTTTCATTTTGATCGGTTATGAAAAACGTGCGTGATATTGCTTTGAAAAACGCGCCAAAAATTGATCTCTAAACTTAAATTCATCTCGAAACGCAATTGGTATTTTTTACAATGAAGTAGGCCCTCGTTTGTCACCCAAAAATATTGGCCAGAAAAAGATGCGAAAAATCACCCCTTTTGTAACCCAAATTGAGCCAAATAGATTTTCCCTTTCGTTTCAGAATTTAAGTTCGAAAAGTGCATATAAAGGGGCAAGAAAAAAATAGATATGCTCAACAAAAATAGCAAGAAAAGAAAAGAAGTGAAAAACAGAAAAAATAGAGAAAAAGCAGAAAAAATGAGCAATAGCCCCCAAAAAAGCATAAATGGACATCATAAATGACTTTTCCAATTCCAACCTTCCCTACCATTGTCATTTTACCCCATATACCTTAAAACCCGAAAAAGTCCTAACCGAGTCTAAATTGCAAAAATTGGTTACCGCATGGAGAGCTAATACACCAAAAGATAATAAAAGAGATTGAATGCGCGAATAAGAGGCAATGTTCCCGTTTCTAAAATCGTATTCCGTTGATGAGATCCTATCACTATAAAATTTCCTTCTTTCTATTTGTGTGCGTGAGTTTGCGTCCATTATATTTACTCTTTATATCACGCATACCGAGAGAATAGCCACATTTCGAGTGATTCGTTTGAGAGAGCATTCCGTGAGAATTTGAAATCAAAATGAATTTTCAAATAAGTAACGTAATGGTCAATCGGTGGAAATCCGCGGTTAAATTTTTGGCTTCGCACACACACACACACTACGGTTTGAGACTTGTAAATATGACTATTTTCTGGGAAAGTTTGAGTTACACAATTTTTGCGTATTTTGAAGTTTCTTTGAGTCGAATTTTGTGGTTACATTCTCTGCAAACCCTCACGAGACACAACTCATTCTACTAGGGTAACCTAGGGGTTTAAAGGCTTGTTGCAAACGCTAAATGCAATCGCTTTCCCGCGAAAAAGGTATTCTATCCCAATAAAATATTTTTCAAGAGTTGAGCCTTGCTAGGATTCTTTTATATTGCTCGGGACGCGCAAAGTTCTAAGTTAGGGGGATTTGATTAGGCATAAATTCCTCCAAATTTATCCCTTTAATTTAGTTACTTTTAGCACCTTAAATAACGTAATCGATTGGATTTTATCTCATAATCTTTCTACTGACTTATCCTAACAAGTACACCGAGTTTATGGTATTTCGTACTAATTTTGCAAGTATTTAATGTCAATAACGAAAGAAAGAAACCGGAAGAATCAAGAAAGAAAAGAAGGAAAAGTCAAAAGGGAAAAAGTGTAATTTTTACCCGGAATTCGGATGAGGCATCTAAAGGAAAGTTGAATGGATTTAAATGCCAAGAACATAGGAAGAAACGACACCTCAATCGGAGTCCCGGAATAAAAGTTCTGAGCAGTCAAAGTTGGAGAAAAAAGTCAAAGAGGCAGACCGATCCGCAGTATCCCCGGACCGGTCCGCAGTGCCACATTCCAGAGGACCCCGGACCAAAAACAAACCGAAGGTGGAAGAAAAATAAAAGAACCGGTTTGCCCCGGACCGATTCGCCCCAAAAATAAAAGAACCGGTCGGCATTCCAGGCAGACTGATCCGCAGGAGCCCCGGACCGGTTCGGCTGTCGAGATTGAATTTTTTATCCTTCTCTAATGGAGAGTCCTCGTGCAGCTAAAACTCTTGAAATTTTGTAGGGTATATAAACCCAAGTTATTATCATTCTTAGAGATGGAGAATTAATATAATTTTCCAATCCTTTCTGTAAAACCCTAGTTTTGAAGTTAGATTATAATTTTAATTCAAAAGTTGAAGATTGTTCAGATTTTTGTGATTACGAGTGTTCTTAATTGTTGCTTTTACTGCTTTGGTATGTTTAGGAGTTAATTATCTTCAGTCCAATTCCTTTCTACATCATTCTACAAATTTTTCTTAGTTTAATCATGGTTTTCTGCAATTCAAAAATTATTTTCATTAGTTTCAACATTTTAGGCTAGATTTTCTAAGGCCGGGATACATTAACCCAGCCTGATGTGATAGTTGCGGGTGTATAAAATAAATCCTCTGAATCTAGTGATTTCTTACAACTATATTGCATAGGAACATGATAATTGTAGATCTTTGGATCTCGTTTGCTTCTGGGTAACCGGGATGCTTCAGAATGCAATTTGTGCGTAACTATAGCAATATCGATTTACTCATTCTCTGATTAGGTATGGTGTGGGCTTGAACCTCATATACGTAATGCTTGGGAGTACTAAATTCTGGGTCTAATGAATCATTTAGATTTACGATTAGTATTATACCTGCAATACACTAGGGTTGGGGGATTTTATTCCCATCCTATTTCTCTCCTCACATAGTTTAATGTTGCAAATCATTCTTCATCAGTATTTTAGGTAATTTAGTATAATTACACATTTTCATAATTTCATAATTGCATCTAGTGTAGTCATTGCACAAACCGAATCATTTTTCTTTCCATTTATTGTCAGAGTTAGTATTTCCTTGTCTATCCAACATCGTTGTAATTTCATTGTCCTATTTCCCTGTGGATATGATCCCGACTTACCGGGTTTATTACTAACGCGAGAGGCTTGCACTTGAGCCTAGAAGAGAACGCACATTAGAGACACTTTCTGAGTCGCGTCACAAGTCAAACTTAAGCTACTCCATGTAAGCATGATAAAGAACATTTTAAGGATTAAAATTCTAACCAAAGTTCTAGTCACATGGAAGCGAAATGAGGATTCAAACACGAACACATGCCACAAAATGAGTGTAAAACCAATATACACACAAAATAAAATATTTTTGAGTTTTTCAAATTTTTAAATAAAAATAAAAATATTTACTCAAAAAACAGACAAAAATCATTTGTATTTTTCATTAGGACTAGATAACACAAAGGTGAAACACAAATGATAAACAAAAAAAAATTGTATTTTATATTTAATGCAATTTAAAAGAAATATAATACAAAAGATAAACAAGTCATGATTTCTAGTATGAGATATGAAATAAAGCAATGACTAGAAAATGACTAAACATGCATATGCCTAGCAATGATATATAATATGAAGCATAAAAATTTAGAGTATGCAAACAAAACTAACACATTCAACCATTAAATTTAGCAAGGGAGGTTTCATGTGATAGCAAATGATAATCAACAAATCTAATATCTAGCGCGTCTAAAAATGATTTCCTAACCCATATAGATGTATATTTAAAATTATGGGATTTGGGAACTAATGAAATGCTAGACATAGACTTCCTAGGGCTTCTTTTAAGATCAAAACAAAATGACCTAAGGTGACCTTTCCTACCACAATGCAAGCATGTGTAAACACGCGGAATGTTACCTAAGGTGTGACCTTTTCTAAAGTCCTTGGATAAAGTTGGCCCTCTAAAACAAACAATGGTCTTAGCTTTAGCAACGGAAGAATTTGAACAAGATGAGCTAGAACCATTACAACTACTACTCGAGTCAAGTAAGTCATTTTTCATTTTTAAAATTTCGAACTCAAGTAATAAATTAGACCCCTCAAATTTACGGGACTCCTTCTTTAAATTTTCTATAACTCCTAGAAGGTTATCACGCTCCCCCTCAATGTGAGAAAACTTGTCCCTAAGAGTCTTTTCTCGACTATCACTCTCTTTCTTGGACATTTCTAGAATATTAAAATTGTGACAAACATCTTTTTGAGATAGGGAGATTTGAAAAAACTCAACTTTAGTTTTAAAACAAGAATTTTCATTTTCAAGAAATTTAATTCTTTTTCCTAATTTTAAATTTAATTCTCTTAATTTTTCATTACACTTATTAAGCCCATTAAATTCCTCTCAAATAGCAAAAACTTCATTATCATTAGAAATGGACAATTTATCATTAAAACGTCCAATCGAGAGATACAAAACAAAAATGAGAGTGAAAAAAATGATCCACCTAAAAATACAAGGAGCACAAAAAATATAAAAGCCGGAAAATGGATCTTTGACGCGTTAAATTAGCGCTCCGATTCTGATACCAATTTGAGAGCGATAATTTTTCTCAATCAATGCTCTGATACCACTTGTTGGAACACAAGGCCCCCAATTTTAAAAGTCTTACTGATAAAAAGGTAATTTTCAATTTCCTTGTTACAGATATGCCGAAGCGAAATGGTTCAAATAAAAGGACTATACTATGCAAGATTCACAATTAAAATATTACAATTTTAATTCTTCGAAAATTAAAATTAAACAAAACTGGATTTTAATTTTCTCAAAATTAAAGATTGCACTTTAAAACAAACTTGTGAATATTTAACTTGTAGCCCAAAAGTAATTTAACCCAAGTCCTAGAAATTTCCCTAACAAATAATTAACTCAATTTTGCATATTAGGCAAAACCAACTTTAACAAATTAAATGATGACTTGAATTAAATTAACTTATACCCAAATTTAATTTAGCACAAAATTAAGTAAGTAGTGATTTAAGTCAAATTTTATCTTTTTACCTAGGCATGCGTTCTAGGTGAATTTTGCGAAAGATAAAATAAACAATTAATCACTACGTCGCGATGTACGAGGAAAAACGCACAACGGGAAAAAATCTCGGACGGCCCTAGCCTCAAGTCCACCAAGTATGGTTTTACAATTATAAGACAGATGACTTACTTCCCCGACTCGACCCCTTTCAAGCCTTGACGCGTCTTCTTGTAAACACCTCCGCCTAATCGACAACTCAGGAGCTCCACTGGAATCCTCGTCTTCACCGATGAGACATTAGGTACACCGTTAACCACACATGGTGCCTTTCACCATGTGAGAATGCCTCAGCAAAACAAACTCTTCTTCATTGAGGGATTTAGAAGTAAACCCAAACAATCTCTTCAATGAGGTAGAGAAAACCCTGTGCCAAACACTCCAAGCAAGATGTATATATATATATATATATTGCAACTTGGAATAAACAAATTATGGGTGTGAAAAACCTTGATTTTGTTCTAAGGATTAAAACATTTTAACAAAAATTCAAGGGGATTTTTCTTTGGAAGAATTAACTCTTAAAACACTCTTAGTGAAGAAAAGGTTATGAAAAATTCTTTTAAAAAATGTTGCTCTAGCACTAGTTAAATCTGTCAAAAAGATAGTGGGGAAAAGTGGGAAAAACTGTACAAAAAACTGTTCCCGCCAAATCTCGTTCGAACGAGATTTTCGTTCGAACGAAGTCTCGTTCGAACGATACTTCTAACGAAGTTCCAGTGGTAGGTCATTGGCAAACCTAGTTCAAACGACATTCTCATTCTAACGATAAACTCGTTCGAAAGACAATATCGAACGAAATGCCAGAAAACTGAAAATTCTATTTTTAGCCTAGAAACTTTATTTTAAAGTTTTAAAGAAACTTTCCAAACGACAGTTTAAACAAAACTTACACCCATATAAATATTGTTCCAAGATCCTATATATGTATTAAAATTCATTCATACCTTAGGAGCAATGGAACCATGTTGATGACGTAGAAACGAGGCACAATACACACGGCATTTGATGAAGCTTTAATATCTTGGCCACCACGTCTTCACCAAACACGTCATAGGATAGAATGGATACAATTAAACACTATCCTATGACATAAATGTTTTTGTCCAGAATTGAGCCAAAACTACATTAAGACTCAATCGAAGAATTGTGTCCTTACAGAAGGTTGCTTAAGGGTCTAGCGATGGCGTGAAAGTCCTTAATGAACCTTCTACTAAACCCCGCGTGGCCCAAGAAGGAGCGCACATCTTTTAGCGATTTAGGTGGGGGTAGTTCAGGTATGACATATATTTTTGCTCAATCAACTTCGATCCCTTTGGATGACACGATGTGGCCAAGAACTATACCCGCAGTTACCATGAAATGTCATTTCTCCCGATTCAGCACTCAGTTCTTTTCCACACATCGGGCTAGTACTTTCTTAAGATTGGCTAAACATAGGTCGAAGGAGGTGCCAAAAACATTAAAGTCGTCCATAAACACCTCTATCCCTCTCTCAACCATGTCACTGAATAAGATCAACATGCACCTTTGAAAGGTCGCCGGTGCATTACATAAGCCAAATGGCATACGTTTGTAGGAAAACGTTCCAAAAGGGCAAATGAAAGTTGTTTTCTCTTGATCAAGTGCATCTACCTCAATTTGGTTATATCCGAAATAATTATCTAGGAAGTAATAATCAGTGTGGACCGCTACTCTTTCAAGCATTTGATCGATAAATGGCAAGGAGAAATGGTTTTTCCTAGTTCTTGCATTGAGTTTTCGGTAATCAATGCAAACGCGCCACCTAGTAGTGGTACGTTGGGGAACTAGCTCTCCCTTGGCATTTTCAATCACTGTCATACCCGACATCTTCGGGACGACTTGAATGGGGCTTACCTACTTGCTATCTGAGATTGGGTAGATAATCCCGGCTTCCAATAATTTTATGATTTCAGTCCTCACCGCATCTTTCATTATGGGGTTTAGCCATATTTGAATTTCTATCGAGGTATTAACATCCTCCCCGAGGTGAATCTTATGGGTGGAAATTATAGGGCTTATCCCCTTTAGATCAGCTATACACCAACCAAAAACACTTTGATGCTTCCTCAAAATCTTTAACAGTTTACCCTCCTGCTCTTCATCTAAGCTAGAGGAGACAATAACAGGAAATGTCTCACTTTCACCTAGGAAAGCATATTTAACATTGGTGAGTAGTTTCTTCAACTCGAGAGTTGGGAATGTGTCACTAGAGGGCACCATGTGTTCCTCCCTTGGCGGTAACTCTTTGAATCGAGAAACCCAATTAACATCTCTCGCGTCCTTGTCCGACGCTCTCTCATCGTGTAAGCCTCTCAACTCCTCTAACTCCCTCTCAAACTCGGTGTAAGATACCTCACTCTCATGACTAGAAGCTAGGAAAACTTTTAAGGCATCTCCACAGTAATTTTCCTCAAAATGTTCTTTTACGATCTCCTCAATTAATCTCACCGCGTGAAGATCATCTTCTTCCCCTTCTTGTTGTGCTATGTTGAAGATGTTCATTTCCAAAGTCATATTCCCAAAAGTGAGTTTCATCTGCCCATTTCTAGTATTGATCACTACGTTAGCCGTAGCTAAGAATGGGCATCCAAGGATGATGTGAACATGATTTTTCAAGGCGAAAGAGGGATTCGTGTCCCAAATGACAAAATCTACCGGGAAGTAAAAAGTGTCCACTTGGACTATCACGTCCTTAACTATACCCCTTGGTATCTTCACGGTTCGATCCGCTAATTGGAGAGTGATCCTTGTGGGATTAAGATCACCCAGATCAAGTTTCCTATAAATCGAATAGGGGAGGATATTGATACTCGCCCCCAAATCAAGTAAGGCCTTTTCGAATTTGTTCTCTCCAATGGTGTAGGAAATGGTGGTTGCACCAGGATTTTTATATTAAGGTGGGAGATCATTAAGAAGGACTGAGCTCACATTCTGTGCTAGAAACACATTCTTCTTTACATTCATCCTCCTCTTGACTCTCAATAAGTCTTTTATGACTTTTGCATAGGATGGAATTTTCCTTATTGCATCGAGGAAAGGTAAGTTCAGTTTCACGTTCTAAAGGACTTCGAGTACTTCATCACTTATGGTTCTTTTATGGGAAGGAACCAATCTTTGAGGAAATGGAGCAGCAGATGGTGGCTTTACAACTACCTCGGGCTTCTTAGTGTCTATTTTATCACTCTCATTCAATGAGATATCTTCGACCTCTTTCATGCTGGGCAAATTCTGCTTGTCATTTGAAATGTCATACGAGGGAGGTGATAAATCAACAACTCTCCCACTACGAAGAGTGGTTACAGCTTGGTAGTGCTCCTACTATTTTGTAGAGGTGGATCTAACACTAGGTTGACCTTGGGGAGGTCTTTGGCCTTGGGCAGAAAACTTTCACTTCTTTTGGATGCTCAATGTGGATTGCATCTTGGAGATGTTCATATTTATTTCGGCGAACATGCATTCATATCTAGCATTGTTTGCACCTTGAGAATTTATGAATTGGTTCATTGTATCCTCGAGATTCCTTCGCGGTGGAGCTACATATGGAGCTGGAGGTTGTGGTGCTTGTTGGTATTGAGGAGGTGGTGGAGGTGGAACGACCTGTGAATGTGGGTTCATCGCAGCTTGTGGTTGTCCATAGTTGAAACCATGATGGTTTCTCCACGATGGGTTGTAAGAGTTCCCATGCGAGGCATTAAAATTCCCCTTGAATCCTCATATAGCATCCACCTGCTCGGTGTGCATGGCCTTGTAGGTGGAAATCGTAGGGCATGCCTTTGTGGAGTGGTCCGCCTCATAAATAGTACACACTTTTTCTTTCGAACCACGGCTGGATCCGGAGATATATCTTAACCGACCATGAAACCACTCTTTTATCTCCCTCCGAAACTGATCGAATCATCAGTCTATTACGGTATTACTATCCAAATGGTATAAATCGGATGCAGTTGGAGGGATAAATGTTTGTCTTGGTCGGGCTTTGAGATTAGGATCAGAGGTGTCCCATGCTTGAGTAGTCTCTGCGACATACTTAAGATGGGCCTGGCATGAGTTTAAATACCAAAAATATCTTTCACACATTGTTTGTACAAGTTGCTCGGACGCTACTTTCAACCCATTATTTAAGAAAGAGATTACTAGATGTTTGTCAAAACCATGATGGGGTCATGCACTTACTAACTCTTGGAAACGTTCCCAACACCTGTCAAAAGACCCGTTATCGTTTATCGAAACACTTGGATTTGAGTTTTGGCAGAGTTGGTCTTATGTTGTGGATAGAATTTTGAGATAAACTTGGATTACATATCTCTCCAGGAAGTGACAGATTTCGGGGGTAAAGACCATAACCAGGTCTTGGATTTATCCTTTAAGGAAAAAGGAAAAAACTTTAAGCGAATAGTATCCTGCGTGCAATCTTGATCATTAAATGTGTCACACGCTTCTTTGAACTCACGGATATGATGGTTTCTCCGAATCCATGCCATGGAACGTAGGGAGAATCTGTATCATCCCATTGCAAAAGTGGAACTGACTGACATTATACGGAAGTAAAATGCAACCAGGGGTGACAGTCTGCTCAGGAAAGAGTAAGTATTTCATGGGACGATATGGTAAATCTCCCTCTCCATTACTGAAACTCACTGCGTCAGACATTGCACTACGCTCTCTTCAAATGACTTTGTGTACTCACTTGGTGTCTAAGATGTGTGACTCGAGGATTGACTCAGGGTGTAACAACCTATGGAGTGTTCAGGAGTATGAAGTGGAACCCAGAATTGTGGAACGTGAGGTGTGTGGGGACTTTCAGAGTTATACTCAACAATTGGATTTTCGTGGATTCTGGTTGGAGTATTGTGAGGAGTCTGATTCTGTTCAGGATTTTGTATTAAAGGCTTTTGAGAGATGATGATTTTTTTTTTTGAATTTTTGGTCAAAGTTATAGATTGACTTGATCTAACCTAAGACTACCTAGATCCCCGACAACGGCACCAAAAACTTGACGCGACCACAAATGTGTTTATTGTCGGTGCTATTTAGGCTCAAGTACAAGCCTGTCGCACAAGTAATAATCAGATAAGTAGAGTATCAATCCTCATGGAAAAAGGACGAACGGAGTCGTGACGATGATGGAAGGATTGAGAAATCCTAGCTTTGACTCTAAAAAGAAGGAAAAGGTGATTTGGGTCACAAAATAACTATAACTAAATGCAAAGGTGAAAATGATTACTAATGAAATTATGACTAAAGGAAATGCAATTATTCTAATTAAACGAAAAGCTGATGACAATTTTTGACTAAAACTTTGACAATGAAATGAGAACGATAGGTTGGGTTATAATCCCCCACACCCTAGTAATTCACTTCGTAGGATACTAGATTCGTAATTAAAACTTTAAATGAACCCGTTATTTAATACTCCTAAGTATTACATATATGAGGAATCGTAGCCCGCACAGTATGTAAGGAAAGGACGAATTAAAACCCGGTCTTTAGTACTCCTAAGTATTACTATATGAGGGATCGTAGCCTGCACAGTATGTAAGAAAAGGACGAGTAAAGAAATATCGCATTAACCAACACTCGCGTCGCATTCTTAAGCATCCCGGTTACCTAGGGCAATCGAGATCAAAAGTCTTACAACGGCCATACCAGTTATACGACACGATTCACCTAAGATTTAATTCAAAATTCTATTTCCACTACCCTGAATTACATCGGGCGGGGTTCATGCACCCCAACCCTTAAAAAATTAGCTATACATAACGAACTTGGAGAAAGACATGGTTTTTAAGGAAGAAAACATTAAATCTAAAGAAACTAGTTGGAAAAAAAATTAGATTCAGAACCAGTAATTAAACCTAATGAGCAATCGAAATTAAAGGAAAAGATGTTACTTGAATTGCAAAAATTGAAAGCTTGAATCCTTACAACAATCTTTCTTATTAAAAACTAGTGTTTTTTACTACAAAAACCCTCTACTCCTACTTAGCTAACCTAAAAATCAAGCCTCCTTTGTCTAATAATGACTAGAGATTAAATACATCACGAAAAATCCAGAGTTGTAGCTAAATCAAACTCTAAAAATCGGAACAAAAAAATCAAGTTTATCCTCGACGGACCGGTCCTAGCCTTTAGTGGCGGATCGGTCCTCCTCCCAATCCGGATCGATCCTTTTAATTTTGAAAAGGGATCCGTCCGCTATGACAATTTTTCCGGTGAGTTATAGGAAGTCGGAACGGTCATTTTATTTTGGAAAAGGGATCGGTCCGCTTTGTAATTTTTTCCAGATGGTTAAGAGTGGTCAGACCGGTCCTTTTAATTTGGAAAAGGGATCGATCCGCTTTTGATCTTTAAATTCTCTTCATTATCTCCTCAATTTCTCTTTTATTTCTCTCATCTTTAGAGTCCCATAACTTCTTCCCTCGAACTCGGAATTGGACGTCGTTTCTTCCTATGCATTCGTTGACTTGAGACTTCAACTTTCATGTTGGGTCTTCTTCCATATTTCGAATGGAAATTATGATTTTTCCCTTATGACTTTTCTTCTTCGACTTATTCTTTTGCTTTGACTTTCTCCTTTCTTTCCTTTGCAATAAATACATGTAAAATACCTAGAAAAAGCACAAAACTCGTAATACTATATAGAAGGGTCAATATCATAGAAACGAGATAATTCAATAGCAATTTCATTATTCGAGATGTTAAAAGATACTAAATTAGGGAGTAATATTGAAAGAATTACTGCCTAATCACTTACGACCGAGGTAGTGTTATAACATATAGAGATTTAGTTAAGCTTGTGGTTAAGCTAGTGCGTTAGAGCATACGCCTCTAGATAGGTGGGTACCATTAATTAGTACATAGTAGGGGACCATTGGGTAATACCATTCGACTTCGGTGAACTAGGACGTAGTGTAATTAGCGATCCTAGGTTGGTGGTGCAAGTTATATCTAAATTTTGAGGATGAAATTTCGTTATGAGGGGGGAAGTATGTAACACCTCGTACTTTTATAGAGATTTAAATTGCATAAGTGGGAGTAATTTGGAAATTTGAGGAATTTCTGTGAATAATAATTTTTGGAGTTTAAGAGTGTTATATGTTTATCGACGTGTGTTACATTTACTTTTGGGACTAAGTAAATAAGTCGGATTATTTTCATTACATCTCGCAGTTGGGTAAAGCGACAAAGGATAATATTTTAATTGGAAAACCCATATTGAGATGTATTGGGTGTAATTAGTGAATTGAAGTTAAGTGACTCAGATGGAGGTTTCGAGTGTGCGGTTGGTTTCGAAATGGCTTAAATAGTCAAAATAGAGTATTCGGGAGTAGTGGTTGGGTTCTAGGAATTTTTTGGACCAGTAGGGACTCGTAATAGAGTAAACGAGTCATTTTCGGGTTTATAAGGGATATTCTCTCTTTATAGGGCAAAAGAGAGAGAGAGAGAGAGAGAGAGAGAGAGAGAGAGAGAAAAAGAGAAAGAAAAGAAAGAGGATAAGAGAGAGAGGAAGAGGGGGAGAAGAGAAAGGAGATTCCGGACAAACTCCGCCGGATTCGACTCGATGTCGTTGGATTTTATCCTCTAGGCAAGTGTTTACTTTCTTAATTTATTTGAGTCTGTGTATCTCATATTATAGTTGGTAAATTATATAATTTTGGGTAAAACCCTTAAAATAAATTTGGGAAAACTGAGTATAAGTTTACATATTGATGTGGTGTAAACTCTTAAAGATTTCTAGTGTTAAATCCATGATAATGGAGTGTAGAAATGGTTAGAAATGGGAGAAATTGATAAACTAAGGTTTCAATGCTTTTAAGGTTTAAACCTAAGAGAAATGGTTTAATACCAAAAATAAATTGAGGTGTTAGCTATAAATCAGTGTTAGGATGATTATAGAGTTGTTGGTTGAGATTAGAAACCATTAAAATGGAGGTTGGGTTGATATTTGGGTATTTTGGAGAATGAGAAATTGCCCAAACAGTGCCCCTCGAACAGGGTGAATCGAATCGGGTCTCAATCGAATCAATTCGCATAACGGGATCTGTGAGACTGTCTTGGCTAAATCGATTCGGATTTAGATCGAATCGATTCGCCTTTGGGGACCTCCTTGCAGAACACTTTCCGAATCTATTCGGATGGAAACCGAATCGATTCTCCACCCCAAATCGATTCGCATTTAGGGAGAATCGATTCTCTTTGGTTGAAATTGGCGGTTTTCTTCCCTTAAGTGTATGGGGAGTTAAATCACAATTAGGGATTTATATAGGGGATCCTAGTTATGATATTGGGACTCCTAAATGATGGTTTTGAGGGTCAGTAAACCTTGAGATAATGCCATATGCATTTGGGTTAACGAGGACTAAGTGACTATCTTATACGTTTATTGACAGCTATTATTGTAAATGATGCGATACCTATATAACCCAAAGAAGTCGATAGTATACTTATTTGATTAGTACGAATTGGTATATTCGGAGAGCATATAAATCCTTAAAAGTGATTAAGGTACGAGTTATATATTAAGTGAGAGAATACTTTTGGGTTTAGTGTTTTAAGTGTGTGAATACTTAAATATTATTACGAATGGGAACATTCAGGGTTTTTGGCTATCGCTATAAGAGTTTAGCAAATATAGCCATATGTGTTGAGAAGTCATACAAATTATACATACGATAGGATTATAGTATATATATTATGATACGAAAATACATATATATGTGTGTGTGATTTGTATGTTTGTATCTTAGAGGCTGGTTCAACGGGCTTTCCTTTGGCGTAGGGTTCAAACATCCAGATTATATATTTTCTCTAGTACAATCCGGGGAGGTTGCGCGATGTGGGTGAATCCCCTGGCTTGAGGAGAAGGGAGAGTATATCCCCAGGTCATCTCGTCCTGAGTACTAATGCGATGTGTGTACTCCACTTGAAGGGGGAATATGATCGCCTCCACCGTTGTGTATTTTTACCATGACCATGAGTGAGTCTAGCTTGGTACCGTGGTTGAGTGAGTAAACCCGGATTCAGATAGACACTATGAGACTGCATCCTCGAGTTATAGCTCGGTGGGATGGTTATTATACTTATGATTGTGATAGGTATAATTATATACTTGTTGCGTATAGTATATTGCTTGTATATGAAGATGAGATATCATATAAAGTAAAAGTATATAAGAATGGAAAGAATGATAAGGTGTAATTCCCCTTCCAGTAGATTTATATCCGGATTTGTATGAATCATAGGTTCTAGTGAGAACGATATAATTATATATGAGTTTTATATTTGTGTTATGTGCTGAGGGACTAATGAATCTCGACGATAAACATTTCCATGTAGTAGTGTATCGGGGAGGTTCCTTGTTTGGATTTCGCTTCGCGAGACACCCCACGCACGAGCGTAGCGCAATGTTGGGAATGGGTAGAAGTTTAGCCCTTAGTACTAGGGTTTACAAGGACTTTTAGTAGATGGGTGAGCATATTAGTTTGGCAGGGTAGCTTATCTAGGTTATCTAAAAGGTAAGTGATAGGTGTGCACTATTAGAGGAGGGGTGAGGGGTATTCCATGAGAGTGCGATACCAATTTTAATATGAGATATTTCATATTTTAAATATATGGCATTTATGCACTTGCTAAATATTTTCAAACTCGGGTTCTGGCCCGTTTCTCTATTTTCCTCTCTTGATATATATGTATATATATGAGGTGTCCAGACACAGGGACGCCTGGATGATGATTCTTGCGAGTCAGACGTTGCTGCAGCAGCTGTGGATGTTTACAGGTTTAGTTTTAGACACCTCTATTCTTGTGATCTAGATAGGAAGCATTGTAGTATCACTCGGGCCAAAAGACCGATTGTATTTATATGTTCTTTTACCGCCTTTTTATTCGGCATTTGATTTGGTTGTATGTTGTTAAACCGAGTGTTCAGTTATTATATTTCATTTCAATTTTGAATATATAAACTATGTGAAAGTTTTATTTGAATGGTTTGGTTAAAAAGATTAGTTAAATAAAATTTGGACGCCAGCCTAATAGGTCATTAGTAATTAAATTGATTTTTGACAGTGATGTTGAGAATGAACCATATGAGACTCCTATTTTAATTTCGTATAGGATTGACCACTCGATATTTTATTAGGCGGGGTGTCACGGCATACTATACTATCAAGTCCCTGTATCTCTCATACTAAGGGGAATACTAGTTCAGAATCACTCTCGAATTGTATTAACACAATACACACAAAATGAAGGCGAAGCATAGTTCCAAGTCACTAAGAGGTCAACATATACCTGTCACGTCTCTTAGCACCATCTGACTATCATTCTCAGATAGCCCGTACCAAGGAATCCTACGTTCTAGGGTACAAGTCAATATCCCCCATAAAGATCCCATCAAGATAAGACTGTCCCGGTGCGGCAACCTCCGTGATAGCAAGTAGTGAGGGTATGATTATACACATATATAGGATAAATATATACACATGCACTCGGTCATATATAAATATTCTTATTTTTCAATTAGGTTCGCCCATAACCCATAATAATATTTTAACTATTCGTAATGCAATTTTACCCAATCTATATGCATAAAGAACAAATCTCTTTTTATTCTCAATTATAATCATTTCATAATTACTTCTCGTCCCCCGAAGCATTATCTTTCCCTAAAGGTAAATTCAGCAGGTACACCCTCTCTAACACACTGGTTTAAGTCATTCACGAATCTCTAAATTCCTTAGTTAACGTACGCATGATTTCCAATATGTGTCAAACCCCCGTTAGCCCAAGGTTACATCCCATATAAAATTATATTCAACGAAATCCACTTAGACCCTACTGGTCCTCTTCATGAAACATTATGTTCTTTAAATCATATTCAAGGGTTCCTACGCATTTTATCTGAATTAAACAAAAAGGGGAAAAACATGCAGTTTTTAGGAGGGGTTGATCGATCGATCGATCGATGAAAGAGGTCGATCAATCGACATTGTTGAGTCGATCGATCGATCGAGCAGGTACAACCCAGATTCTGCCATTGTTAACTACGGGTTTCTTTATTAAAACTCAACCAAAACTCCATAAATGAGTCCCAAACTCCCAACCAATTAAACAAAATATTATATATACCTATCTATATGATTTTTTACATAAAGCCTATACAATTTCATCAAATACG
This sequence comes from Sambucus nigra, assembly GCA_949130495.1. Classification (NCBI taxonomy): domain Eukaryota; kingdom Viridiplantae; phylum Streptophyta; class Magnoliopsida; order Dipsacales; family Adoxaceae; genus Sambucus; species Sambucus nigra. The sequence continues at coordinate 496,089,646 of OX422208.1, read as the reverse complement.
TAGGATTAAAGCGCCAATTCACCATATTTGTCAAGAAACCTAGTTTCATCATAATTTCCAACATTCTAACTCTTTTTCAAGAATTCTTTCTTTTAAACCATTATAATTTCACGGCTAATCCTTTACATATGACAAGGCTTCCGGAATACATGTATTACTCCTAAAACATGTGATTCAAATCTCCAAATTCATGAAATTCTTCAATCAGACATATAATTATAAATCATATTCTAACATGGGTGAATTATCAACTAGCAAGCAACAAGATAGATACTTTCCTTAAGATTGTAGGTCTGATTCCACGAAGTTGATAGGTATAGACTTGATCCCCTTGTTTCGATCTGCGTTTTGGTGGTGGTGGTGGTGCAATCCTGTTAGTTCTGGGCCTTGAATTCTTGGAAGACTTTTCTCCTTTCTTCCTCTCACTGTCGTTCTAGACTTTTGAGAATGTTAACCCTAGAAGACTCTCCTAATATCTGATATTAATTCCCAATTTTCGTCATTTAACTAAGGTCTAATTTGAAAATGACTAAATCGCCCTACGGGGGTGCCAATTATGCCCAAAAATGCCCCGAGACCCAAACTAAACCCCCGGATACACTTTAATGACTATCTCGATCCTTCCGGACACGTTGGCGAACTCGAAATGACCATATAAGCGACTTATAATTTATTCACTTTTTATAATAATAATTTAGTCCGGATACGACACGGGTGCGTCCCAACTTAATTTCCATAATTGTCATATTATTCACTCGTGACAATTTTTAATAAATTCAATCTCATATATTACTTTTACTCATCTAGTAATGTTCAACATAATTCTTACCAATAATTACTAACTCTCCTCACGCTAGTAAATATTCAATTTAAAATCCGGATTAATAAATTTATCCCAATTAAATTTAATTAATCCCATAATTAAAGGCCAGAAAAATACGGGGTATTATATACTCCTCCCTTATAAAGGAATTTCGTCCCGAGATTCGAAAAAGAAGGCCTACCTGTTAAAACAATTTTAATTATTTTATCAGTACTCAAAACTAACTTCAGGGTAAGGAGTTCAATCACTATAGCCCCCACCTCACAGTAAGCTTATTTAACACTCTCAACACTATCAGTTATAGAGCCACACCTTAATAATGGCACCTCACATTGTGCTCCAATCCATCGTTATTCGAATAAGATGTGCCTATACATCATTGACTCCCATTATTTCAATATCGTTGGGAGGTCGCACCTCACTACACGTCAACTACTCGAATTTATCTAAACACAAAACTCCCATTCTGAGAGAAAGCATACAAATATCTGACCACTCTTATCAGTTCTTCGAATCTTGATTTTCGAAGATGTAACTCTTACGGTAGTCAAAAGTCACCTAAAATAGTCTGTGGTAATTCCACCTTAGCCATCGTATTATTCTCGACCAATCCAAAATTCTGATTATCCGCTCACCTCTTAACATATAGAGTGAGAAAATTTAAGGTTTTTCCACACCAAAACATCAATAAGCACCTTGCTCACAATAAACAGGTACGAGTGCTTCCATGGAACCTTACCGTTAGGTAATTTCCTCTCCTAATTACTGTAATATACTTAACTTGCTAGTTATGTCCGTTGTGGAAATGAATTGATCACAATGAATCAAAAATTACTTTCACACGGCTCCACTAATCGTTAATCACCGTTCGCCTACTCCCTGTGCTGTGGGTGATACAACCTGCTCAAAATGAAGAGTTATCCCCTCTACTTCCTAAAATTCCATATTGAATGTGGAATTCAAAAATCTTATCCTAATGCAAAACAATACCATGTAGGACCACCTACCGGATCTATTCTTCTTTTCAAAGGAAGACTGGGGCACACTAGTTAATATTATAGATCACCCCAAAGGAATATCAACCACTTCCTTATTGGGGACCTCGTTCCACACATTCCAAAGGACCCTTAATCTGACCTTGAGGTTAGCAACCCATCAAGAAAATCTTACTGACTTGACTGCCCTCTTCTATTATCGGAATCGTCGGCTTGATACAAAGTTTTCTGGATCAACCTCTTGCTCCAACCAAATTCTTTCTATAAGTAGTGCACGCGGAGACCACTCGCTATGTCCCGTTCAACGTCGACTTCCACTTGTAATTTCTCACATTAAGTGACACTTAATATTTCCCTTCTTTCCTCTGCATATTCCAAAAGTTCCGATTCGTGTACTTTTCTCCATGATGTGCACTTCTGGACCTTTTATACCTTACTAACATCATCACTCAACCTACACACAAGTCTCTTTCAACATTTGACTAGGTAAAACTCTTCTCCGAGTGTTTTCCATAATAGTTAAATTTTACCCTTCTCAAGAAATACCCCTTTTAAATGGCTTCCCACAGCCTTCCAACCAAATTTGGGTATGATACTCTGATCGCACACGTATATATGGACTATCATCCTTCATACGATGCTTAATCCACTCTACCCCTTCCACTTCGTTATGTTAGTCCCATAAACATATACTCCACACGTCTATTCCCACGTCACTTCAATTCGAACGATTCTAACATCAGCTAACCAGGATGACCACACACACTATAAACCGTGCATACTATGTAAGCATTACATACGCTTCACACATAACACCCAATTATTTATTTCCCTTGTTCTTATAACGTGGTTACAACACTTGGGTACTCTTAATCACCCTAGAAATCGAAATTTTAAATCCTCCTTATCATCGTTCCACCCTTCAACTCGTGGTGATAAAATAAAACTTTCAATGCTTCCTTACCACACAATCGGCTCCACTGGCCTTAAATCATAATTTAACTTCCAACTTACAGTTATAATTACCAGTTCCTATAACGACCGAGGTACCGAACTCATGGACTAATGACCAAACATCCCCCTACTTCCAACCTTATGCTAAGTTTCATTCGTGGGATGTCTCTCAAAGAGAAATCCAAACAAGGAACCCCCTCGATACACTACTACCTAGAATTATCGGTTATCAAAATCCATTAGGCCCTATGTTCATAACATGTACCCCTCTATTCCATCTCTTGACAAAAAAGTTACATCTACTCCCTCAATTGTATAGAGACTTTTCACCAATCTCACTATTGCTCAGCATTGGTTGTAATCACATTCCATAAACCCCGTAAGCATATAATCGGGACACTAGAAATCCTGTTCCAAAACAAATGAATATAAGTCTTAGCTTCCACGTTTCTAAAGGGTAAATATGTAATACCCCGTACTTTTGGCTATATTTATTTTTGGGATTAATTAATTAAATGCGTATTAATTGGAAATTAATCCGGGTTATAAATACTAATGAGATGCGAGTTGGTATTTGATTATGTGCATATATGATTATATATGTATTTGGTATTATGAAATTTGTCGTGAGATTTATATACGGCAATTTGGAAATTTTATTGAGACGCGTGGGACCGCCGCGTCACGGTGTAATATTTTGATAATAAAAGTGAATTTAAAATATATAATCCGTATAGTCGTTCTGAGTGCGCCAACGCGTCCAGAAGGGTCGAGATAGTCAGAAAACACTAGCCGGGGGTATAGTTTGGGTCCCGGGGTATTTTTAGGCCATACCGGCAACTTAAAGGGTATTTTGGTAATTTTACATTTTGAGGAATTAAAAGTGACGAAAATTAGAGATGTAAATCTGATGTGGATTTGACCCACTAAGCCCATAACCAACCCATATTAACCTAGAAGGCTACGTAAGTTATCATTTAGGTTTTCTAAGTTCCCCAAATCAAACCCTAGCCACCTTAAGCCACCATTGGAGAAGGAGCTTGGAGAGAGGAATTTCTGCAGAAAACTTCATCAAACCTACACCAAAATCAGAAATCAAACCAAGGCAAGTGACTTTACTCCATTTAAATTCTGAGAATGTCTTTTCCATGTTAGAAATTGAAGAATTTTGATTGTTCTTGAAAGATTAAATGAAAACCCATGTAGTTGGAGTTTAGAACTTGAAAACTTTGAAGAGAATTGCATGTAGAATGATAGGTAGATAATTTCTCTCATAATAACTGTGATTAGGAGAAATTAAAACGAATTAAATTCTGGGATTTGATGATGATATAAAGTTAGGGTTCATGTTCTTGAGATATTGGAAAAAAAGTGTAGAAATTTGTAAATTTAATTGATGTTAGGATGGATTGATCCCTTAAAAACATGTTAGGATGTGTCTATATATGTTTAGTAATGATTATAGACCTTTAAACGATTGTTGGGACTTAGTTTAGAAGATTTGAGGTGTTATAATGGATGAAAAACGAATTGGAGAAAAATCTGGGCCGAAACTGGTCAGTCGTTAGAAGCAGTCCCCAGGTCGTTCGAACGAACTCGTTCGAACGAGCTTCTAACGAGTTGACCAGTCGTTGCTAACGAGTAGGGATTTCGTTCGATATCTCGTTCGAACGAGATATCGTTAGAAGGGACAGTTCGTTCGAACGAACTGGGATCTCGTTCGAACATCCTCGTTCGAACGAGACTTCTAACGAGCTGACAGTCCAAACTCGTTCGAACAGTCTCGTTCGAACGAGACTTCTAACGAGCCGGCAGTTTGGGCCATTTTGGACTGTTTTGATTTTTGGAGTTCCGTAAACTTATTTGAGGATATAGATATCATTCCGTAGATGTAGTAATGATAGGATTGGGACATTTGGGTATTTATGAGTAGGAATTTACATACGAGAGTTGTATTACATGGACGGTTTGGGTTGAGACGTGAGTGTCTACTACGACGTGAGAAAATTATGGCGCGTATAATTACAAACCGGAATAGTATGAATTGTGATAATTATAAGTTAGTACGAGAATGCGATATGTACTACGATTAAAATATGGTATTACTAAGATGTGTGTTTACTTAGTATTAGTATATGAATTGTGTGTATGACATACCTACCATACTTGCTATCACGGGAGGTTGCGTTCGCTTAGGACCCTCTAATCCTTGTGTGCCTACGGGGGGGGATATAGACTGGTACCTCGATGAACATAGGTCAGAGAAAGACTTATTGGGATGTTAATAAGTCCGCTGATCGTGGGAGCGTAGGTATGTGCGTGACCCATGTGATGTGACTGTGTTCGCCTCCACTATTTGTGATTTGTGTTATCTGAACTATTCCTGAGAGATTCGGAATATGTGATCCTTATGTACGTGATGTACCGGGATGGATAGCAGAGTATGTGTGCACCGCAGCTTAGTTCTCGGGGTGCTCGTATTGTATATTTATGATGTGAATAATATACACTTTATTAATGAGAACCTTCATGTTAATGATGTGAATATAATTACGGTATTGTTTCGATAAATATAATGAGTTAGCTGATAGAGAAATATATTGCATATTGAGCATCTGAGTTTACATTAAATCCCTATCTAATTACGAGCATTATATGTTAATAGAACCGGGTAATAAGGGTAGAAACTATTACAGTCTAGCTAGTTATGATGTCACTTAGCTAGTGGTTTATATCGTTGTAGATGGGTACTTACGTTAGGAGTGCACAGTTAGACGAGAGGTGAGAATATCATGTGAGTGCACGTCCTAACATGTACTTTGCATTTAATGTTTTAAATGTTTTTAAAGCACTTGCAGGTTTTTAAAATATAACTCCACATTCGGGCTCTGACCCGTTTGCTTTTCAAATCTTTTTCTTGTAAAACCATTTTAGGTGCCCAGCCACAGGGACACCAAGCATAGGATTCTCATTCAGGTGACGAGCTGTAGCTGTTTGTGGAAGCTACAGGGATTTGCTTGTAGACGCTTCTATCTTTTGGATTCCGGAGTCACTATCTATCAGTTGTAAGGCATGTTGCCCATTTCTATTTAGAGACATCTTTTACATTTCAGTTTTCAGACTTTAGCATGTATTATTTCAGTATTCGGTTATTTATTTCAGTATGGGATTGTAGTGAGGAGTTTTCCTCCAGACTTTATTTACTCTATTGTGATGGTTATTCATTTTACTTCAGTATGGTGAATGGTGTTATTATTCTTTATTACACTTGTTGCATGTTAATCAGACTTTAATTAAAATTTGGCAACTTTCTTTTTAAATACTAGGTGGTTAGTAATGATAAAATGTTTTCGACAGTGATGCTATTAACTGAGCCAACTTGGCATTTTGAATTAATTTAATAAAGGAGTAGCTACCCGGTATTTAATTAGTCGGGGTGTCACAGGTGGTATCAGAGCATCAGGTTCTAGTGTCCTTTAGGATCTGTACGGCTATTATGTTTCCGCTACGTTTCTTTGATATAGAGCCCTATATTTTAGGACTGTTGTACTCTTGTTGTGTATGCTTCGTTCTTCAGCTATATTAAGTTTATAACAGCGAACTTATAAACTTTGTTCTTATTTCAGATGCCTCCACGATGTGCACGACGAGTTCCCAGGGATGCAACGCCTGAACCCCAACCCGCTCCAGTTCAGGGTATGATGAACGCCGCTGAGGTTGCAGCCATAGTAGCTCAAGCGGTAAATGCCGCGATTGCCGTTATTCAGCAGGCACCACCTCAGGCGCCGGTTGTCGCGCCGGTACAGGTTAATGCATTCCCGTCTGCTTGGGAGTGTGTACGTGACGCTTTTCAGAAAGCGCATCCGCCAGAGTTTGCAGGAAGCTCAGATGTGGTAGTCTCGAGCCAATGGAGGAAGGATATACAGAGGCATTTGAGGATGCATGAGTGCACTGATGTTCAGAAACAGGTGCTAGCTACTTTCAAGCTAGTGGGATCTGCACTACAGTGGTGGGAGTCTATTACCACCGCAGAGGAGAGGGATACTCTCACGATTCAGGAGTTTTGGGTGCGGTTTGACCGCAAGTACTTTCCGTCGGTTGTTCACACGGAAATGAGGAGGAAGCTGATGAGTCTGAGGCAGGAAGGCAAGACAGTGGCCGAGTATGAGTCCGAGTTCACTAATCTGTTGAACATCGTTCCAGACGAGATACCAACAGAGAAGAAGAAGATTGAGAAGTTCACCGACGGGTTGAATTGGAGGATCCGTCAGCATCTGCTAGGGAACCTATCGTTGGCCACGTATTCTGATGTGGTTAACGCTGCATTGTTACACTGTCAGGACCACCGTTTTCATATGGCCGAGGGCAAAAGGTCGGGAGAGTCTAGCCATCAGGGCAGGACCAGAGGACATGGTGCCAGCGGGGCACAATCGGGTCAGGGGCAGAGACAGAATGAGAAGGGTTCCCAGCAGGGGGATAATAAGAGGTTTCGGTCAGGGAACTACAGGCAGGGACAGGGAGGTTTCCGTCAGGGCCATCAGGGTCCAAACGGCCATCAGGGCCAACAGGGGCAGAATGGGTAGCAGTTTCAGGGCCAGCAGGGCCAAGGGAGGAACGGTAACGGCCACCAGGGCCGGGGACAGCAGGGGCAGAGGGGAGGGAACTTCCCAGGGAAGTGCTTTGTTTGTGGCAAGACTGGCCATAAGAAGCAGGATTGTCCTGATAGGGGCAGGGCCCCACAGCAGCAGCAGCAGGGTACTCGCCAGGAGCCACAGAGACCTATGTTTCCCGCCGCTCTTCCCGCAGCGCCACAGATGGCAGCACTGCCACCCATTCCAGCAGTTCCAGCTCAGCAGGGGCAGCTACAGTATGGGCGTGTCTACAACGTCCACCAGGCTGCAGTTCCACAGGCACCGCCCGCGATCGAGGGTACGTTTCCTATCCATGGCACTATGGGTCGGGTGTTATTTGATACGGGTGTTACACATTGTTTTATAGCTACACACTTCGCGAAAGCTTTAGGATTGTTAGCTACGGCAGAGAGCACAGTGACGTGTGTCGACTCACCATTGGGGAGTGGGTCACTTATTTTCTTTATATGCCGGGGAGTGGGGGTAGAGATTGGTGGTTTGGTATTGCCTGCAGACATGTTAGTGTTAGACATACATGTTCACGATGTGATCATCGGTATGGATTGGCTCGTAGCATATAGGGCCATGATTGATTGCTTCAGCGGGAGCATTGTTTTTGCCATTCCGGGGCAAGAGATGTTTATAGTGGCGATGCCTCGCCCAGAGGGAGGATCGACCGCTCATCTGTATTACATAGAAGAGGATACCTCTAAGGAGGTTGTGATTCCTTTAGATTCGATCCCGGTTGTCAGGGAGTATTCGGATGTGTTTCAGGAGATACCAGGCTTACCACCCAGTCGAGAGATAGACTTCGTCATAGATTTGCTACCGGGTACGATACCTATAGCACGCGCACCGTACCGTATGGCTCCAGCCGAGATGAGAGAGCTACGGGATAAGATAGAGCAGCTGTTAGGCCAGGGCTTTATTCGCAGGAGTACCTCACCTTGGGGCGCTCCAGTTTTGTTTGTGAAGAAGAGGGACGGTTCACTGAGATTGTGTGTGGACTACCGAGAGTTGAATAAGGTCACGATACGGAATAAGTATCCGTTGCCTCGAATCGATGACTTATTCGACCAGTTGAGAGGAGCTTCTTTCTTCTCGAAGATTAACTTGAGATCGGGATACCATCAGTTACGTATCCGGGAGGAGGATGTCTCGAAGACTGCGTTCTTGTCGAGATATGGTTCTTACGAGTTTCGGGTTATGCCTTTCGGCTTGACCAATGCTCCAGCAGTGTTTATGGACTTGATGAACAGAGTGTTCAGGGATTTCCTAGATCAGTTTGTCATTGTCTTCATTGATGACATTTTGGTTTACTCTCAGACAGAAGAGGAGCACGCCGGGCATTTGAGGCAGGTTTTGCAGACACTCCGTCAGAACGAGTTGTATGCAAAATATGAGAAGTGAGGGTTTTGGCTGAAGGAAGTCCAGTTCTTGGGTCACATTATTTCCGACCAAGGGATATCTATTGATCCGGGGAAGGTATCAGCGGTGAGGGAGTGGGGACAGCCCACGACACCAACGGAGATTCGTAGTTTCTTGGGTCTAGCAGGATACTACAGGAGGTTTATTCGGGGTTTCTCGGAGATAGCAGGTCCTTTGACACATCTTACTCGTAAGGGTGTGCCATACATCTGGAGTGATGCCTGTCAGTCGGCATTCGATGAATTGAAGGACAAATTGACCTCAGCACATGTGTTAGCATTACCGAGACCGCGAGTTGAGTATTTGGTTTACACCGACGCGTCTTTGCAAGGACTTGGAGGTGTATTGCAGCAGGAGAGACAGGCCATAGCTTATGCTTCTCGTAAGCTTAAGCCTCATGAGAAGAATTACCCCACGCATGATTTGGAGTTGGCAGTAGTGGTATTTGCCCTACGGATTTGGAGGCATTATCTTTTGGGGGAGAAGTTCCAACTGTTCACGGACCACAAGTCTCTACAGTACCTGTTCACGCAGAAAGAGTTGAATATGCGGCTACGTAGGTGGCTTGAGTTTGTGAAAGACTACCTGTTCGACATCCAGTACCACCCGGGTAAGGCTAACGTGGTAGCAGACGCGTTGAGCCGTAGGCCAGCAGATGAGGTGGCAGAGGTGTGGAAAGCAAAGTGGAAGGAATTGGGACACCAGGATGCAGTGGCCCGATCTTTCATGTCTGTGATGACCGTTACACCGCAGATTGTCACGAAGGTAGTACGGGCACAGGCTAATGACTCGTTTTGTCAGGAGCAGATAGTTCGATTACTAGCAGAGGGAGCCGAATCCTATACCGTTAGCTCAGACGGGGGATTACGCTACAATGGGAGATTGGTAGTTCCGAAAGAGGAGGAATTGCGACACGAGGTGATGGCAGAGTCGCATGGCTCACGGTTCGCGGTACATCCCGGAGGGGATAAAATGTACCAAGACATGAGACGACAGTATTGGTGGAGCGGTATGAAGAGAGATATCGCTGAGTTTGTTTCGAAATGCGCCACTTGTCAGCTTGTAAAAGTGGATCATCCGAGACCAGCAGGATTACTACGGCCGTTGGAGGTCCCGGTGTGGATGTGGGAGAGCATATCCATGGACTTTATCACGGGGTTACCTACATCGCAGAGGGGTCACGACTCCGTTTGGGTAATTGTGGACAGGTTGTCCAAGGTCGCTCACTTCTTACCCGTAAGGACTGACTACACCACGGGACAGTATGCCCAGCTCTTCATTTCAGAGATTATGAGACTTCACGGTGTGCCCCTAAATATCGTGTCTGACAGAGACAAGATATTTGTTTCGCGGTTTTGGGAGAGTTTCCAGGAGGCCATGGGCACGGAATTGCGGTTGAGTACGGCTTACCATCCGCAGACCGATGGGCAGACAGAGCGCACCAATCAGATGTTGGAGGACATGCTACGCATGTGCATTATTGACTTCGGGAGTGGATGGGAGCAGTACCTTCCACTGGTGGAGTTTGCTTACAACAACTCCTATCAGTTCACGATTGGCATGGCTCCGTTTGAGGCATTGTACGGTAGGCCTTGTCGTTCCCCAGCATGTTGGTTGGAGGTGGGGGACAACAAACTGCTTGGGTCGGAAGTAATTCAGGAAACTTCGACAAGGATTGAGTTGATTCGGAGTCGCATTCGGGTAGCTCAAGACAGGCAGAAGAGTTATGCTGATGCGAAGAGATTTTTCAGAGAGTTCCAAGTGGGGTACCAGGTTTTGCTCAGGGTATCTCCAATGAAGGAGATTATGCGTTTCGGGAAGAAGGGGAAGTTGGCACCGAGGTATGTGGGGCCGTTTCCTATCATTGAGCGGATCGGACCGGTTGCGTATAGACTTGGGTTACCGGAACATTTGCATCGAATTCACGATGTGTTCCATATTTCCTCGCTGAGGAAATACCTTAGAGATAATTTGGCTCATTCTCGCATTGCTGTGGAGGACATCGATCTCCAGCCGGATAGCTCCTACGAGGAGGGGCCAATTGCTATTTTGGACCGAAGTGAGAGGAAACTGCGGTCAAAGATAGTTCCGTTAGTGCGTGTTCAGTGGAGACATCACAATGTCGAAGAGTCCACATGGGAGCGCGAGGATGAGATGCGCGAACGTTATCCAGAGCTATTTTTAGCAGGTACTTTCTAGTTTCGAATTTCGGGACGAAATTCAGTTATTAGGGGGAAGTATGTAATACCCCGTACTTTTGGCTATATTTATTTTTGGGATTAATTAATTAAATGCGTATTAATTGGAAATTAATCCGGGTTATAAATACTGATGAGATGCGAGTTGGTATTTGATTATGTGCATATATGATTATATATGTATTTGGTATTATGAAATTTGTCGTGAGATTTATATACGGCAATTTGGAAATTTTATTGAGACGCGTGGGACCGCCGCGTCACGGTGTAATATTTTGATAATAAAAGTGAATTTAAAATCTATAATCCGTATAGTGGTTTTGAGTGCGCCAACGCGTCCGGAAGGGTCGAGATAGTCAGAAAACACTAGCCGGGGGTATAGTTTGGGTCCCGGGGTATTTTTAGGCCATACCGGCAACTTAAAGGGTATTTTGGTAATTTTACATTTTGAGGAATTAAAAGTGACGAAAATTAGAGATGTAAATCTGATATGGATTTGACCCACTAAGCCCATAACCAACCCATATTAACCTAGAAGGCTACGTAAGTTATCATTTAGGTTTTCTAAGTTCCCCAAATCAAACCCTAGCCACCTTAAGCCACCATTGGAGAAGGAGCTTGGAGAGAGGAATTTTTGCAGAAAACTTCCTCAAAACTACACCAAAATCAGAAATCAAACCAAGGCAAGTGACTTTACTCCATTTAAATTTTGAGAATGTCTTTTCCATGTTAGAAATTGAAGAATTTTGATTGTTCTTGAAAGATTAAATGAAAACCCATGTAGTTGGAGTTTAGAACTTGAAAACTTTAAAGAGAATTGCATGTAGAATGATAGGTAGATAATTTCTCTCATAATAACTGTGATTAGGAGAAATTAAAACGAATTAAATTCTGGGATTTGATGATGATATAAAGTTAGGGTTCATGTTCTTGAGATATTGGAAAAAAAGTGTAGAAATTTGTAAATTTAATTGATGTTAGGATGGATTGATCCCTTAAAAACATGTTAGGATGTGACTATATATGTTTAGTAATGATTATAGACCTTTAAACGATTGTTGGGACTTAGTTTAGAAGATTTGAGGTGTTATAATGGATGAAAAACGAATTGGGGAAAAATCTGGGCCGAAACTGGTCAGTCGTTAGAAGCAGTCTCCAGGTCGTTCGAACGAACTCGTTCGAACGAGCTTCTAACGAGTTGACCAGTCGTTGCTAACGAGTAGGGATTTCGTTCGATATCTCGTTCGAACGAGATATCGTTAGAAGGGACAGTTCGTTCGAATGAACTGGGATCTCGTTCGAACATCCTCGTTCGAACGAGACTTCTAACGAGCTGACAGTCCAAACTCGTTCGAACAGTCTCGTTCGAACGAGACTTCTAACGAGCCGGCAGTTTGGGCCATTTTGGACTGTTTTGATTTTTGGAGTTCCGTAAACTTATTTGAGGATATAGATATCATTCCGTAGATGTAGTAATGATAGGATTGGGACATTTGGGTATTTATGAGTAGGAATTTACATACGAGAGCTGTATTACATGGACGGTTTGGGTTGAGACGTGAGTGTCTACTACGACGTGAGAAAATTATGGCGCGTATAATTACAAACCGGAATAGTATGAATTGTGATAATTATAAGTTAGTACGAGAATGCGATATGTACTACGATTAAAATACGGTATTACTAAGATGTGTGTTTACTTAGTATTAGTATATGAATTGTGTGTATGACATACCTACCATACTTGCTATCACGGGAGGTTGCGTTCGCTTAGGACCCTCTAATCCTTGTGTGCCTACGGGGGGGATATAGACTGGTACCTCGATGAACATAGGTCAGAGAAAGACTTATTGGGATGTTAATAAGTCCGCTGATCGTGGGAGCGTAGGTATGTGCGTGACCCATATGATGTGACTGTGTTCGCCTCCACTATTTGTGATTTGTGTTATCTGAACTATTCCTGAGAGATTCGGAATATGTGATCCTTATGTACGTGATGTACCGGGATGGATAGCAGAGTATGTGTGCACCGCAGCTTAGTTCTCGGGGTGCTCGTATTGTATATTTATGATGTGAATAATATACACTTTATTAATGAGAACCTTCATGTTAATGATGAGAATATAATTATGGTATTGTTTCGATAAATATAATGAGTTAGCTGATAGAGAAATATATTGCATATTGAGCATCTGAGTTTACATTAAATCCCTATCTAATTACGAGCATTATATGTTAATAGAACCGGGTAATAAGGGTAGAAACTATTACAGTCTAGCTAGTTATGATGTCACTTAGCTAGTGGTTTATATCGTTGTAGATGGGTACTTACGTTAGGAGTGCACAGTTAGACGAGAGGTGAGAATATCATGTGAGTGCACGTCCTAACATGTACTTTGCATTTAATGTTTTAAATGTTTTTAAAGCACTTGCAGGTTTTTAAAATATAACTCCACATTCGGGCTCTGACCCGTTTGCTTTTCAAATCTTTTTCTTGTAAAACCATTTTAGGTGCCCAGCCACAGGGACACCAAGCATAGGATTCTCATTCAGGTGACGAGCTGTAGCTGTTTGTGGAAGCTACAGGGATTTGCTTGTAGACGCTTCTATCTTTTGGATTCCGGAGTCACTATCTATCAGTTGTAGGGCATGTTGCCCATTTCTATTTAGAGACATCTTTTACATTTCAGTTTTCAGACTTTAGCATGTATTATTTCAGTATTCGGTTATTTATTTCAGTATGGGATTGTAGTGAGGAGTTTTCCTCCAGACTTTATTTACTCTATTGTGATGGTTATTCATTTTACTTCAGTATGGTGAATGGTGTTATTATTCTTTATTACACTTGTTGCATGTTAATCAGACTTTAATTAAAATTTGGCAACTTTCTTTTTAAATACTAGGTGGTTAGTAATGATAAAATGTTTTCGACAGTGATGCTATTAACTGAGCCAACTTGGCATTTTGAATTAATTTAATAAAGGAGTAGCTACCCGGTATTTAATTAGTCGGGGTGTCACAAAATATAACAATTCTCTCCTCTTATCATTAAGTCCTGAGCGATAAACATAATAACGAGTTAAATCTCTCCGCTCAACGGTAAACCCAATACACACTGAATCATAACACCAAAGTCCCTAAACACATCAGAATCGAATATCTTGAGACCACTATACCCTCTGAAGTCTCAATAATATATAATATTAGTTCAAATCCGACCCTCTCGCAGGTGGGGTCTCGCTAGAACAAAACATGATGCACTAGGGCAACCACCCCGATAGCCTTGCAATAACTACCAACTATCGTTTTAACCATTACTATAAAGCCGTAACCAGGATAATATCTTACTCGTACATCACATCACTAAAATGAGTAATCTGAATAAAGTATATACCTCTAACAATTCACCCATTTATCCTCCGCGGATAACACTAAAGATAACCCCGTTATACCAGGGAAAAACATACATATAATAATAACGTTGTCGATATATGCACTAAACTCGTCCCACCAGCGAATCTAGCAATAAACAAAATGTAGTGACTCTCTTGTGTCACATAAAACACACCTCATCCTCCGAGGATAAAACTCATACTTCTACCTTGCCAATCACCTTGGCTTCTCAAATGGTCTCCGGACGTAACACGCATGTCCGAACCAAAACAAAACTACTTTAATAGTTGCTCTTTACTAGGCACCATATTCTTGTCCCCTTTACTCGCTTTGGGAAAAAAATTAACGCATGTGGTTTCACCCTCCACAAAATACTTCTATGCATAATCCACTTACCACTGGTCATACTAACCATTTTAGGGTCTTTCTTCGCTTGGACTTGGGTAGGATCGATTCCTAATGGCTACCCCCGTTGTTCCCTTAATGTTTTTGGCCTACAGGAATATGCTACTGGCTTCAATAGACCTTACCGAGTTCACCATCGCTTGGTAATAATTCAGCTATCCGAATCATTTAAATGGATCCCTTGATCGGTCTCCCCCTTGTGGTGCTTCACTACCACCGTTTCATCTGGTCTTATTCTCGACTAAATTCTTCGATTCTTTTAGCTTCCCACACAAAGAAGCATTATCATCTCCATTGACAAAGCACGATATTGTCACCCTCTGAATTGGTTGTCCATCAGGATTCCCTTTAAGTGTTATTAACTATTCTTACGAGTCGATCTCCCACTTGAAATTCTCTCCTCCATTTGTATTTACATCCTCCGATACAAGATTCGCTAACAGTTTAGATTCATATTCACAAATGGACCTCTGTCCGTCCCTCTTGTGATGAGTTCAGATCAACGTTCACATCATATCCTGAACATTTGATGAAGGAACCTGCGATCAAACTGTACCTAAGATCCTTTTATAGACATAGCAGTCCACTTCTAAAAGTGGTGGCTGACTCCCACCACTATAACTTCGTTCTGATGAGCCAAGAAAAATTTTACCCAAAATTTTCACTTTCAGTTATTTACACTCAGTCATATCCCCAAGCCTTTGGATATTTTCCCTCCTTTGGATAATACACACACAATCCCCTCGTTTCTAGAATTTCCACCTACAGTTCTCCTAAATGCTTCATCTGACTCTTTCCCAGTCATACCACGTTGGGTGAGTCTACTTTTACATCACTTTCTACAATAGCAGTTCTTGGAAATCATCGGTTGTGACCTAGCCATATTTATAGTGCTGGCTTCTCGTGCCATAATAGGGGTGACCTTAACTACGGTCATCATTCTTGATTATATCCACTAACCTCAACTGAGCTCTGCCTCCTGCCGTCATCCCAACGGCCCTCGCTCGTCGTACTTCATTGTTCGGCACACACACACATCCGAACGCAAATAAGATTCACTAATATACATTCGTTATAGCAGGAGAACGAAATCTCACTATAAGAATTCAATAATTCCAAACATAGGGATCTACATCAAATGAAGCAACGCTGGAAGCATAATAAACTGCACAGATCCTAAGGACACTAGAACCTGATTCTCTAATACCATCTGTGACACCTCGCCTAATTAAACACCGGGTGATCAGTCCTTTATTAAATTAACTCAAAGTGTCCGGTTGGTTCATTCTTAGCATCACGGCCGAAAGACGATATTCTTTATTAATCACCTAATAAATAATTATGCTAAGTGTCAAAACATTTAATCTTATAAACTAAGTCTGATTGTTATTATTAATTACGAAACCATTTTCACGAATACAATTGATAGAATTAAAACTAAACCATCCAAATGAAAGAACATGCTAGATAAATCAACCCAAATAAAATATCCCAATTCGCAGGACAAAGTGATAATCACAAGTAATCCCAACTACAACAGAATACAGAAATAAATCAAAAGTACAAATCTCTCTAAGCCAGATAAAACTAGAAATGGGCGACACATGCCCTATCTAAGGAGAACTAAATGAAAGACTGAGGAGACAAGGATGAAGTCGTCTACTGCAAAGACCTGCAACTCCCACACTAGCTGCAGCACGTCAACAGTCCAAAGATCCAAGCCTGACACCCCTATGGCTGGGCACCTATAATACACACACACACACATACACACACACACACACACACACACATATATATATGTATACGAGAGAGAGGAAAGATGACAGGAAACGGGTTAGACCCCGAGTGTAAAACAACCTTAAAATAGTTTAGCAAGTATTTAAAATGCTTACCAGTTGATATTACACACATGTTAGTACTCGACACTCTCTTGAGAATTCTCACATCTCGTCTAGTGTGCACACCTATCGCACTAATAAAATGACTCATAAGTCTAACCCAATTCACCTCCCATAGATTCTAATTCGCGAGATCGTATGCCTATGATTTAATAAAATAACATCTTATTAAGTATTAGTTAAGTCAATTTTGTATATCTCAATACTGTTATGAAATCTCAAGCATTTACTATGATTAGGAGCGTTTATTCAATATTTATCTACTTACACACAGAGTAGAAGAAATTCCAGGTATATGTAAGTATATTAATCACTCATACAATATATATACTAATTGGAACCCCACATAAAATCTATATTGCTGGCATACTCTACTAGCAAGTCCACGTATCTCTCGTACTAAGGGAAATACTATTTCAGAATCACTCTTGAACTGTATTAACACAATACACACAAAATGGAGGCGAAGCACAGTTCCAAGTCACTAAGAGATCAGCACATACCTGTCACGTCTCTTAAGACCGTCTGACTATCATTCTAAAATAGCCTGTACCAAGGAATCCTATGTTCTAGGGTACAAGTTAATATCCCCCATAAAGGTCCTATCGAGATAAGACTGTCCCGGCGCGGCAACCTCCCTGATAGCAAGTAGTGCGGGTATGATTATACACAAATATAGGATAGATATATACACATTCACTCGTTCATATATAAATATTTTCATTTTTCAATTAGGTTTGACCACGACCCATAATAATATTTTAACCATTCGTAATGCAATTTTACCCAATCTATATGCATAAAGAACTCCTCTCTTTTTATTCTCAATTATAATCATTTCATAATTACTTCTAGTCCCCCGAAGCATTCTCTCTCCCTAAAGGTAAATTCAGTAGGTACACCCTCTCTAACATACTGGTCTAAATCATTCACGAATCTCTGAATTTCTTAGTTAACGTGCGCATGATTTCCAATACGTGTCAAACCCCCGTTAGCCCAAGGTTACATCCCATATAAAATTATATTTAACGGAATCCACTTAGACCCTACTGGTCCTCTTCATGACCCATTATGTTCTTTAAGTAATATTCAATGGTTCCTACGCATTTTATTCAAATCAAACAAAAAGGGGAAAAACATTCAGTTTTCAAGAGGGGTCGATCGATCGACATTCTTGAGTTGATCGATCGATCGAGCAGGCACAATCCAGATTCTGCCATTGTCAACTACAGGTTTCCTTATTAAAACTCAAGCAAAACTCCATAAACGAGCCTCAAAATCCCAACCAATTAAACCAATGATTATATATACCTATCTACATGATTTTCTACTTAAAGCATGTACAAATTTCATCAAAGACATAGGATTAAAGGGCCAATTCACGATATTTGTCAAGAACCCTAGTTTCATCATAATTTCCAACATTCTAACTCTTTTTCCAGAATTCTTTCTTCTAAACCATTATAATTTTGTGGGTAATCCTTTACATATGACAAGGCTTCCAGAATACATGTATTCCTCCTAAAACATGTGATTCAAATCTCTTAATTCATTAAATTCTTCAATAAGACATATAGTTATAAATCCTATTCTAACATGGGTGAATTATCAACTAGGAATAAGCAAGCTAGATACTTGCCTTAGGATCATAGGTCTGATTCCATGAAGTTGACTGGTATAGACTTGATCCCCTCGTTCCGATCTGCGTTTTGGTGATGGTGGTGGTGCAATCCGATTAGTTCTTGGCCTTGAATTCTTGGAAGACTTTTCTCTTCCTCTCACTGCCGTTATAGACTTTTGAAAATGTTAACCGTAGAAAACTCTACTAATATCTGATATTAATTCCCAATTTTCGTCATTTAACTAAGGCCTAATTTGTAAACGACTAAATCGCCCTCCTGGGGTGCCAGTTAGGCCTAAAAACGCCCTGAGACCCAAACTAAATCCCCGGGTACACTTTTCTGACTATCTCCACCCTTCCGGACACGTTGGCGCACTCAAAATGACCATACAGGCGACTTATAATTTATTCACTTTTTATAATAATAATTTAGTCCCGACACGACACAGGCGAGTCCCGACTTAACTTCCGTAATTGTCATATTATTCACTCGTGACAATTTTTAATAAATTCAATCTCATATATTACTTTTACTCATCTAGTAATTTTCAACATAATTCTTACCAATAATTACTAACTCTCATCACGCTAGTAAAAATTCAATTTAAAATTCGGATTAATAAATTTATCCCAATTAAATTTAATTAATCCCATAATTAAAGGCCATAAAAATACAGGGTATTACACATTTGCAGTATGGGGGATTGATTTGGTTAGACCTCTACTAAGGGCCATGGGCAACTATAGATATTTAATTGTGGCAATAGACTATTTTCAAAGTGGGTAGAGGATGTCGCTATGATCAAGATCATAGAAAATAAGACTTTCTAGTTCATGTGGAAAAACATCATTTGTAGATATGGCTTGACTAATACACTCATCTCAGATAATGGTACCCAGTTCAAAAACATCTCCCTAGAAAATATTGTAAAAGGGTTGGCATCAAACAGTTCTTCTTATCACCTGGTTGACCCCAGGCCAATGGTCAGACTGAGGTCACCAATAGAACTATTCTTGATGGAATAAAGAAAAGGCTGGAAGAGGCTAAGGGTTAATGAACTGAAGAGGTACATACTGTACTATGGGCTTATCGGACG
Source organism: Sambucus nigra (assembly GCA_949130495.1). Classification (NCBI taxonomy): domain Eukaryota; kingdom Viridiplantae; phylum Streptophyta; class Magnoliopsida; order Dipsacales; family Adoxaceae; genus Sambucus; species Sambucus nigra. The sequence continues at coordinate 496,070,200 of OX422208.1, read as the reverse complement.
ACAATGAAAATGCCGACAGGGGAGACCCCCTTCATGTTAGCTTATGGATCAGAAGTTGTGGTACCAGTAGAGATTGGTCTCCTAACTCACAGAGTTCAGACATACGACCCTAAGAGAAATTTGGCAGAGAGAAGACTTGACCTAGATCTAATCAAAGAAAGAATAGAGGACACTAAGGTCGGAGTGGCATCCTATCAGCAAAGGACGACCAAGTTTTACAATAAGAGGATAAAATCGAGGCCGATAGCAGTGGGAGACTTAGTTCTGAAAAAGACCTGGAAGAAACCAAACAAGCTTCATGTCAACTGGCATTTTCCTTAGCGGGTTACAGACGAGGTAGTCCCAGACACTTATCGATTGGAGAACTTAGAGGGCGAACCATTCTATAACCCTTTGACCGCCGACCACTTAAAAAGGTACTACCAATAGATGATTGTATAGGAGTTTTTCATTATGAATCATTGTAAAAAGTGCTTATTATGAATGGGAAAAATGAAAATGGATTGTTCCCTCATTTCTTATATACTTTGTCTTGAATGATTTTTTTCAAGTTCCCTTAAAAGCTATAAAACATCATTCGTGGTGAGATAGCTACAACCCAACCTTGGTGAAATGATAACCTCGAAAGGGGGCCGACCCTATCCATGGACTTTCAATAACACCAAGAAGGGTTAGCTTAGCTTAATTATTAAAACAACATTAACTTAGTGAAAAAACCTCTTCCGGCCGGGACGACAGTGGATGGACGGGATGATGCTCAACCATGCACTCGCAAAACATCGAGAGGGGGTATGGAATAACACCATAATTTGGTGAGTCCAAATTAAAAATCACTTCGATGTGGTTCATTACTTAAACATCATTAATTTGGTGAATATGAGATGAAACATCATTAGTTTGGTGATCTGATACCTTACACATCATTAGTTTTGTGATCGCATTGCTTAAACATCATTAATTTGGTGAATATGAGATGAAACATCATTAGTTTGTTGATCTCAGACCTTAAACATCATTAATTTGGTGTATATGAGATTAAACATCATTATTTTGGTGATTTCAGACCTTAAGAATCATTAATTTGGTGAATATGAGATGAAACATCATTAGTTTGGTGATCTTAGACCTTAAGCAACATTAATTTGGTGAATATGAGATGAAACATCATTGATTTGGTTATCCCAAACCTTAAGCATCATTAATTTGGTGAACACGAGATGAAACATCATTAGTTTGGCGATCTAAGACCTTAAACATCAATAATTTGATGAATATAAGATAAAACATCATTAGTTTGGTGATCTCGAACCTTAAACATCACTAGTTGGTGGTATCATACTTCAAGAGATATCAGGCACAAGACAAAATAATTATGGAAAGCAAGCATTCATTCACTAATAGTGTCAGAGGTTACATATACCAGAATTCACAAAATACAAGATACAAAATCCCTTAGGGATAACTGCCTTAACAAGAAAAATAACCAAGGAGACTTCAAGGTTGAACCTCACCCTCAGCCAGAGCCGACCCATCACCTGCATGAGCATTCTCGTTAACTCTCATGTTAGTGACCTCAGCACCATCACCATCCTTATTGTTTTCTGTCACCTCCAGAGGACTGGCCTCAGCAGGGGCAGCAACAGTGTTTTCAACCTCGACCAAAGCAGCTCTGAGATGAGGGCCACCAAAATTAAGGCGAATGAAGTCGTCTATAGTGATTGGCTTTCGGATCAGCATGTTTAAGGGCAGACCATTGTCCAGCAGCCCTAATTCCCCTTTTCAGATAATCAAATTCAAAGTTTACAAACTCATCAGATAATTTGTAGTTGGTAATGATTTGGTCGTTATCCTCGGCCACATCATCTTTAACGACGGCAACAATATTAGCCTTCAAGATCTCGTCCTTAGCTTTGAGAGCCTTTTCATGGTTAGCCTTCAGATTGGTTACCAGGTCTCTCTCCTTCTTCAAGTCCCCCTTTACCTTGGCAAGGTCAACCTTCCAGACCTTCTCAGATTTCTTAGCATCTTGGCCCTTTTAGATCAAGGGAAGACTCTTCAGAGTCTAGTTAGCTAAGCAGTAAAGAGAAATCGCACCCTGCAGAATAAGAAGCAGAAATTTAAGTACGAGTCATAGCAAATGAAGGGACAACACTTTTAAAAAATTCTTAAAATTACCTGGACAGTTCGGTGAAGGGAAAATTCGGCCAATAGAGGGATGTCTAAGGACTAGAGGAAATGTTTATCATCCTCTGAGATCACGGAGCCAAAGGTGACTACAGCCTTCAGAATATGGCCTATGACGCTATCGTCACTTATTTTTAGCTGCAACAGATGTGTAGCGAGAGCATTGTCTATTGAATTGGGGATGGCACGGTTGGAACACTGAGTTTTAAAAGTCCGAAAGGTTGGGTCAGCCCGTGGAACCTTCCTCTTCTTCCTATCCCCATCGATCGTGCTGGATCCAACGTTCTTCTTCATAATGGCAGTTGGAGGGGTGACCTTGTTACCATGTCTGTCAATGAGCTTGCTCAGGTTAGGGGCTGATATCTTCCAAAGCTCATTCGACATTCTTTCTGGACACTCTGCAAATGAAGTCTCGGAATAAGTGTATCGGCTATACAAAGGTACGAGTCATGACTTAATAATAATAACAACATAACTTACGAAGTTTAGTCAGGGGTCCACCCTCCAGACCTGTCTAATCAAGGTAATACGGGGTCATCAGATGCTCAAACTTCACAAGACGACCTTTGCCACCTTAGCTACGGAGTTTGTTCATCTTCTTATAAGCATCAGGGCTCAACCCCGGGTCATCTTTGGCCGATATGGGAACCTTGTCCCACCTCATAGGAATCCTAGGCGCAGACGTCCCACATGCTTGGTTGAGGTCGAACTCCCAAACACCCGAAATGAAAAATTATCGGGGTTTCTAATTATGGTTGGAGGTCTGAGTTACCAGTGGGATTTTCTTTTCGTACTTCATAGCTACAAAATGGTAGTAGCCTTGGTGAGTTTTGGAAGATGATAGCGTATAAAAACCAAGAAATATGTGAACTGGTAGGTCGGTTTGATGTATAACCTTCCCAAGGACAATTGAGCCCATCATCACTCTCCACGCATTCAGAGACATCTAAAAGGGGCAAGGTTTATATGGGTAAGGATGGCTCGGAGTATGGGCAGAATAGGTAGATGAAAACCTCACTTAAACATCTGTTCATAGACGGAGATCTCACCATCCCGTCCGTCAAAGGCTCTCTCGTTCTCAAGAGGTACCCTCATAGAAATATTGGGATCTATACCGTAGAGGTGTCTGAAGACTAAGAGATAAGCCTCAGAGACATTACTCTCATATTCAGCAGCGCTGGAAGTATAAACTTTTCTCTCCTCATCACTACCAACTGGGACCTCGGCCTGAGGATTGCCTGGGTCGCCACTAGGGAACCTCTCTGCAAACTCGACCCCAATCGCGGTCGATAGTGGAATGGAGTTTATTGGAGGAGGGAAAGTGACATTGGGCTCTAATATTTCTATAGAATCAGAGTTATGTGATGACTCGGCTCCTCTAGAAGACTAGTTACGAGAGGAAACCTCTTCAACGTTAGACCCTACACTTTGCGCAGGGGAGAAATCCATAACCTCTTCGTGTGAAAATTTTAGGACTGTTTTAAGCGAAATTTGGTAGTGTTTAAGTGACTGTTTGTATAAAATCACATTCTGCATAACTTTGTAGTTTTAAGGTTTTTCAAAATCGGAACAGAAAAGTCTCAAAATTATAATTTTATATTTCTAGGAAGATTGTAACTTTATCGAAAAAAAGGATTATTGGGAATTAAAATATAATCCGGGCACCAATAAGTATGGGTTGAAGGTAGCTACTGGAATAATTCATTAAATCCTTTCGGTTAACAAGAGATTTTAGGAGTAATGGGATGTGAATAAAATGTGAATTTTTAGTTTATGGGATAAACTTGAAATATACTACATGTGGGATTTGTATATGGGATGAGAGTATACCCATTTGATGATATATATATACATAGGTGGAGCTAATACCTATAATATAATTAAGATTTAAAATACCATGATACGTAGGATATTCGAGATATAAGTACACTACGTATGAGACTTGTAATATGGGATGTGCATATGCCCTATTGTTGATATATATATATATATATAGGTTGAGTGTATACCTATATAATAATATATGTGTATGACATACCTAGCCTACTTGCTATCGACGGGAGGTTTGCGCATTGAGGACAGTCATATCATGATAAGCCTTTGGGAGGATTTTTAACTTGTGCCTCAGAATATAGAACCTAGGTACGGGCTATCTATGATGATGATGATAGTGATGACGGTCATATGGGTGCATAGGTATGTGCGTAGTCCATAGGCTTGGAACTATATTCGCCTCCAATATGTGTGATTTTTTATGATGGTTTGAATGAGATATTGAACCAATGGTCCTTTGTACAGTGACGAGATGTACCCAGACATGATAGAAGAGTAGTGCATGCACCGTACATGTGTCTCGGGGTGCAGTATTGTATATATATATATAAATAATAGAGTGAATATATATATACTTGTGATGTTATCTACTGTGTGAATTGAGTAAACATCAAAGATAGTGAAATCTGACATTAATTAAGTAAGAGAACACTTAATTATATTTAGAATTGAATTAATGCATTTATTTATTTCATGTATTGTGAAGGAAATACGTGGGGAAAGATAAGGGCTATGGTCAGTTAATACAAGAAGATAATCAACTGAAAATGGGAGTAGTAACTTGAATAATTTGGGTATACATTAGGCGTGCACATTAGTTGAGATGTGAGAATCTCAAGTGAGAGTCCGAGAATATAACATGTATATAATAATTCCTAATTGTAGCATTTATTAACTTGTTATTTTTAAAATCTTTTTACAATCGAGCTCTGACCCGTTTTCTCTTGCCTCTCTTGTGTGTGTGTGTGTGTATGTGTGTGTGTGTGTGTGCATGTGTGTGTGTGTGTGTGTGTGTGTGTGTATCAGGTGTCCATCCACAGGGACGCCCAATATAGAGGATTGGATATTTATTTGCTGTGGAAACAATGGAGTTGTGGACCTTGCATTAGACGCATCATTCTATTGATTCATGTACTCTATAGTCATTTCTCTTTATGGCATGTTGCCAAAGGATTCATGTCATTTCCATTCTATCTCAGTTAGTGGTCTTATTTGTATCAGTTTCGGATACATTTGGCCTATTTGGCTTATTGTACTAAGATGTTTTAAACTGGGGAGTTTATTCCAGTTATACTAAATAAGTTGTGATGATTACTATTTATTATTCATTGTGGTGGATTGAATTATATGTTAAATTGTTGGTATTGTTAAAAAGAAATTTTATTTAAAATTAAAATTGAAAGTTTTAACACTAGCTTAATTGATTACTAGGTGGTTAATAAAGAAAGAAAATTGTTTTTCCGACAGTGATGCTAAAAATGAGCGAACTAAATAATTCAATTTAATTGGGTAAAGGATTGGCCACCCGATATTTTATTAAGCGGGTTGTTTCATGTGGTATCAGACCATCAGGTTCTAGTGTCATTAGGATCTGAACGGCTTTCTACGTTTCAATGTAGCGTTCTTTGATTTAGAGCCCTATTATTAGGATGTTGTATTCCTCTGCATATTACAACTTACGTGCTCCTGGAAGGAAATATAAGTGATGTGATTATTATACGAGCTCAATCGGGCATCAATGAATAGAGAGGGTCATTCGAAGAATAGCAGGAGGAGGACTCAACCGGAGACTTAGAAGATTTTGGAAATGGTGATTTAGATAGAACCCACCAAAATTGTTGTTCAGGGTGAGGAAGATAAAGAAGTCGCTCGGGAGATGTAGTTTCCAGGAACCATCATGGATGGCGTTTGTGCCATTTCAAAACCTACCCAGCACTATCAGTGAAAGGTGAAGGAGTCGGAAGTACTCTTGTGAAGGAAGAAATCAAAATACAATTATGTAGGGTGAAGTGTAATAACACCTAGGATCTGAAAATATTGGGCAAAGATTTTTTTTGCTCATGAGAGGTGATGAGAGTTAGACATCACATACAAAGAAGTATGTGGGAAGCTAAAATGAGACATTATAGTATCGATCGACTGTGAAATCATCCATTTTATGTTTAATCAAGATATGAATAGAATTTCAAATTTTATCTCATGTGGGTAAGAAAAAAATAACAACGCGAGAGAGTAGTCAACTCGCTTAACGAATTCCTTACCCAACGAAGAATAGGGTACACCAAAAATAAGACAAGTTCATTGTGTGGAAGAACTAGAGAATTAACTATTCAAGTTCGAATGGGAATTTTGACAAAGACGACGAGAGTCAATGTCACCAAGAAAATTTTTATCACTTCCAGAAGAAGGGGATCCAGGAGAGTTAGGATATTTAGCTTAAGGACAATATTGAATTCAACGATTCTATTATAACAACGCCATAAGGTATACCTAATAGGGGATCTAGTTAAAATGAGATGATTATTAAATCTCAACTATGTGGTGACGAATTCAGCCAAGAACAGTGAGGCCGATCACGTGTTCGATAGGACTAGTTGAGTCAAAAGAACAACAAAAATAGCAAATGAGAATAAAGATTGACAGTTCCGAGAGAAGGACGCCCCAAAATGGTCAATAGGTGCCAGTGACGAGGAAATTTCCCTATGTATAGAGAGTGGGGTTACCAGTATTGCATGTGTCCACATTGAGAAGTGAGACTAATAAGATTAGGAATGGTAAACCATGCTAGTAGGGCATAACAACTGGAGGAGTGAAATTTACAGTAGAGGAATTAGGTTAAGAGAATTGGGCCCAAGAAATTTACAACCTGAGAGTAGTGGGATTAGGAAGGACCAGTGGAGTCCTCAACAACTGTAGCATACCGTATTTCAGGGTCGATTGGGCCCAGGAAGTAAAAGGGAGGCCAGTAAGGCCATAATTGAGGCCTAGATATTTGGGACCAACGTTTCAATGATGGGCGTGTAGCCGTAGAAAAAAATAATTTTCCCACAATGAGGAGGGGGCAACTATTGGGTGAAATCGTAGTTATATAACGATTCCCGATGATCATGGGTTGTTTTGGCCGCGAGAAGTGCATGCGGGGACTCTATGATCAGGTGAGACTGATGATGTTTTGTTTCATTCTTGTGAGTAAAGGATTATTTCAAGTGACTTGGGTGTTTCACAATATATATATGAATGATTAACACTAAAACTCGCGTGCGAGTCAAGTTTAATGGATACATAAGTTTTAACAATCTAATTACTAACTTATTTATCATAGGTAAAGGGGATTTCTGATGTCGCCTTTGTGTGAGAAGGGAGGCCCCTAAAAGCATGTGTTATTGTTATAATTCAAAACTGCTCACAAAGTAGAGCTTATTATGGTAATGTGTAGTGATTAATTACTGAATGTTTGAACAATAGTAGATTGAGTGATACGACTATCGTGTTGGATACTCCGGGTGAGTAATATTACTTTTGAGAGGAGCCACCTAAAATAGGGTTGGGCCTATTTATATGTATTTATATGACAAGTTCATGGTATCATAGACTTCAGTGAGTATGTTGTCTAGTTATATGTGATTCCAATGCATAGGGATTTATTTATTGATGTGACTTACAATACATTGTATTCCTTATTGAGCAAGGAGATATAGCACATTATATATATATATATATATATATATATATATATATATATATATATATATATATATATATATGTATATATATATATATAGCACTGAGAACTTGGGATAGTGAGAACGCCATGTTTCATGTTATTTTTAAGGACATATGTAGACTTTTATGTCAATATGCAGAGATCGTGGAAAGGTATAAATTATGGACTATAGGCCTTACGAATCTTGACATCTGACTATGTTAGGTAGTAGTGTATCGGGAGGGTTCCTTGATTGGATTTCGCTTTGCGAGACATCCTACATATGAAACTAGTGATCGTCGGGAGTTAGAGAAAAGTTTGGTCGATAGTACGTAAGTTTCGTACTTTGGTCATTATACATATACAAGAATATAACTTAGAGTCGATAATTCCACTATGATTTAAGAAGAATATATTTTATTCGTGCAATAATATGCGAGACATAGGGTGTATGGGCGCCCTAGGTAATTGAATCTTGATATTGTTTCCATTTAGGAAGTATGGGATAAGATAAATAAATCCAGAAGTTGATATATCATGACTTGATTGTACGATTATTTATATCAGTTAAGACCACCATTAACCAAATATCCACAAGGGTGGTCTTGTATCAGGCACTAGATTATGATTGCAATGTAAATTCGACAACATATAGTCGGGTAAGTCGAAGCTTATTCTGTAAGAGATGGCGGAGGCCTACATTTAATGAGAAACTGATTTTTAGAGCGGGAAAAGGACATCTAACACGCAGTGAGGCAAAGTCACATGGATCACAATTAGAGGTACATTTAAGAGAATATAAGATGTATTAGGTTAAAAATGACAATGGTGATGGGATCCAACGAAGAGAAATATTGCTAAATTCATTTGCAATGGGTCACTTGTATGTTGGTAAAGAGTGGACCATCCAAAACCAATAGGGATTTATCAACCAGAAGAATGGGAAATCAATTCAAGATTTTTATCGCGAAGGTAACTACTTCTAGAGGGGTTACGATCTTATATGATGATAGTGGATCGGTTGACTAAAGCAGCTCACGTTATGCCAGTAGGGATGATTATCCTAAGAGATAGTATGCGTGGATTTTTATTTGCGATAGTGAGGTTACATGGGATATCTCTAGATATTATGTCAGACCGGGATGAGATTTTTATGTCCCGATTTTGGGAAAATGTTCATGAGGCTATGGGTACCAAGGTGCGATTGAGTACGTCATATCACTCGCAAATCGATGGGTAGACTGGGCGTACTAACTAGATGTTTGAGGATATGTCACATAAGTGTATCCTGGATTTTGGGGGTAGTTGGGAAAATTATTTTCCATTCGTGGAGTTTGTGTATAATAACTCATATAAGTTCACTTTTGGGAATGTCGCCAGTTGAGGTATGGCACGGTAAACCTTGTTGTCCTCCTTCTTAGTTAAAGATGGGGGACTAGGTATTATTGCGAAGATTATAGATGAGTTGGTACTTAGTAAATCATGTGAGTAAAATATATACTACACAAATAACCTATTTTTTTGCATCGTCGCGAAACAAGATCGTATGTATCTTAAAAACAATTAATCTACTAAGGAACAAATAGTATAAGGTTAGATAGCGAATATCTAAAATAAAGTTTAAGTAGTGAAACTTAAATGATACGGCTTGGGCAAGAACCTACGTGACAGGGCAACCTGGAGTTTAAAACGAATATACGTGAGGTGTTCATTATTAAGGGTATTTGATAGCATACTGTATGGGTAGTACGGAGTAGTTTACTTGTAAGGACGAGGATGTGGTGCGCAACAAATAGCCAGAGTTGTTTTTATCTGGTATACTTTTTCCGAATTTCAGGACGAAATTCTGTTGTAAGGGGGGAAATATGTAATACCCCATAATTTTTATGACTTTTAAAATAGGATTAATTAAAAGTAAAATATTAATTGGAATTAATTATGAATAATAATTGGAATTAATCCGGATTGAATATTACTAAGAATAAAGTAATATGTGATTGATACTGAATATTACTTAGTGATTAAAAGTAATATATGATTATATGGTCGTGAGTGAATAATACGCGAATTATTGAAATTAAGTCATGATGCGCGTGTGAGTCGTGTCGGGACTAAACTAAAAGGCAAAAAGGGAAATTATTTTTAACTCATCCATATGGTCATTTTGACTGTGCCAATGAGTCTGAAACGGTCAAAATACCCAGGGGTTTGATTTCGGTCTAGGGTCAATTGGGAACCAAAAGGACACCCCGAAGGGGTATTTTGGTCATTTTTCTTAGAAGATGAATAGTACCTATGGGGTTTAAGTTTAGAGTTTGTTAAACCAAGAGATCATTTACCAAAAGGCTAAGAAGAGGAAGGGAGCAAATTCTCTTGGAAGAGGAAGGGTTATGAGAGCAAACCAAGGGACAACCACCTTGCTCCACCACCGAAAAAGTGATTGGAAAGGAGGAGGAAATATCCTACACACATCTTCTCCAAAGGATCATACCTACACCTTAAGGCAAGTGTACTTCTTCTTCCAATTAGTGAGTATAATATCCATGTTAAATTAGGAGTGATAAATATTCATGAAAACTATATATCAAAGATGAAAATTAGATGATTTTGATGTAATTCATGAAATGAAAATTAGTTAGGATTATTCCTTTGATGTAATTAGAATTAACATCATGAAATTTGGGGTTTAATTGAAGAGGGAATTTGGGGTTTATATGTGTTCTTGAGAAAGGATTTTATCATGTAGATTTTCTTGAATTTAAAATAAGATTAGTATGATTCATCGAAATTCCATGATGATTTTGTTATGATTTGATGTTATAAATCATGTACATACTTGGGTATATCATTTGGGATGAATTATAAGGAGTTTTGGATCATTTGGTGGAGGTTTTAAGGATGAATTATGTTACAACCCGTAGGTAGAAATATGTAAAAAATTGACGCACATTGTATGAAAATTTTAGGACTGTTTTAAGCGGAATTTGGTAGTGTTCACGCGAATTTTCATATAAAATCACATTCTTCACAACTTTGTAGTTTTAAGTTTTTTCAAAATCGGTGCAGAAAAGTCTCAAAATTGTAACTTTATATTTCTGGGCAGATTGTAACTTTATAGAAAAAAAGGATTATTGAAAATTAAAATATAATTCGGGCTTGCTATAATGTGTCTGGATTTTGGACCACTAAGTATGGGTTGAAGGTAGCTACTACAATATTTAATTAAATCCTTTCGGTTAACAAAAGATGTTAGGAGTAATGGAAAATATGAATAAAATGTGAATTATTAGTTTATGGGATAAACTTGAAATATACTACGTGTGGGATTTGTATATGGGATGAGAGTATACCCATTTGTTGATATATATATACATAGGTGGAGTGAATACCTATACTTATTGGTCATGTGGGTGTGTAGCTATGGGTGTGAATTATTAGTCTATGGGATAAACTTGAAATATACTACGTGTGGGATTTGTATAATTAAGGATTAAAATACCATAATACGTAGGATATTCGAGCTATAAGTACACTATGTATGAGACTTGTAATATGGGATGTGAGTATGCCCTATTGTTGATATATATCTATATATATATATATATATAGGTTGAGTGTATACCTATACAATGATTTGTGTGTATGACATACCTATCCCACTTGCTATCGATGGAAGGTTTGTGTGTTGAGGACAGTCATATCCTGATGTGCCTTTGGGGGTATTTTTGACTTGTGCCTCAGAATATAGAACCTAGGTATGGGCTATCTGTGATAATGATAATGATGACGATCATATGGGTGTGTAGGTATGTGCGTTGCCATAGGCTTGGAACTATATTCGCCTCCGATATGTGTGATTTGTGATGATCGTTCGAGTGAGATATTGAACCAATGGTCCTTTGTATAGTGACGATATGTACCCAGACATGATAGCAGAGTAGTGCATGCACCGCAGCTGTGTCTCGGGGTGCAGTATTGATATATATATATATATATATATATATATATATATATATATATATATATATAAAAATAATAGAGTGAATATATATATACTTGTGATGTTATCTACTGTGTGAATTGAGTAGACATGAAAGATAGTGAAATTCGAAATTAATTAAGTACGAGAACACTTAATTATATTGAGAATTGAATTAATATATTTATTTATTACATGTATTGTGAAGGAAATACATGGGGAAATATAAGGGTTATGGTCAATTAATACAAGAAGATAATCTAGTGAAAATGGGAGTAGTAACTAGAATAATTTGGGTATACGTTAGGCGTGAACATTATTTGAGAGGTGAGAATCTCAAGTGAGAGTCCTAGAATCTAACATGTATATAATAATTGCTAATTGTAGCATTTATTCACTTGCTGTTTGAAAAAAATTACAATCGAGCTCTGACCCGTTTTCTCTTGCATATTCTCTTCTCTCTTATGTGTGTATATATATATATATCAGGTGTCCAACCATATGGACGCCCAACATAGAGGATTGGATATTTGTTTACTATGGAAACTATGGAGTTGTGGACCTTCCATTAGACGCATCATTCTATTGATTCTTGTACTCTATAGTCATTTCTCTTTATGGCATGTTGCCAAAGCATTCCTGTCATTTCCATTCTATCTCAATCAGTGGTCTTATTTGTGTCGGTTTTGGATACATTTGGTTTATTTGGTTTATTGTATTGAGATGTTTTGAACCGGGGAGTTTATTCCAGTTATACTAAATAATTTGTGATGATTACGATTTATTATTCATTGTGGTGGATTGAATTATATGTTAAATTGTTGGTATTGCTAAAAAGGAATTTTATTTAAAATTAAAATTGAATGTTTTAACACTAGCTTAATTGATTACTAGGTGGTTAATAAAGAAAGAAAATTATTTTTTCGACAGTAATGCTAAGAATGAGCCAACTAAATGATTCGATTTAATAAGGTAACGGATTGGCCACCCGGTGTTTAATTAAGCGGGTTGTTAGATAAACTAAAATTTAAGTTTATATTTTTCTTTGACTTGTCATCCTACAAAAGTTACTATACATATCTGAATATCTTTGAATCTCGATTATAAACTTTCGGTTGTAATTTGTACCTCGGTTCAGTTACATGTCTTGTACGCGGTGATTTGATCCCACCTTCAACAGATCACAGTAGTGAATCTCAAGAAGACGCGATCAACTTGAAGAGTGAACATTGGCTCACTTATATTGTATTGAACCACTATAAATCTTGTATATTTACTCTTGGTAACTTATTTATGTCATTAATTGTGAATACTTGTACTTTTTATTTTTCGCCATTTTATTTACTTCTAAAAATTACAAATATTTTTTTAGATAGATTATTAATTATATCTGTAATTAATTATTTTATCCATAATTAAATTAATATTTTTTAAAGAAAAAGGTTCGTAAAATGCTAATTCACCCACCTCTTGGGTATTTTTTGGGCAAAAATGTCTACATCAAATCATTGGACCTCGAGACAAAGCGAGGGGATGAGGGATATCCAACGAAAATCCCATAAAGTTCAGTGATCATGGGCGCGTTGTTGAAAACAAGATGACTTTAATGATGAGGTCGTTAGAGTTAATGAAATCAATAATTTGTCTCGGGTGAGATGATTGAAAGAACGTGACTGGTGAGCTGAAGATGGCCATTTGGGGGGGGGGGGGGGGGGGGGCATATAAGTATTAAAATCTTAGTATTTATCTTTAATATTTCACTTTCACATAAGATTTTATTATATGTTTGTTTAATGTTAATTCATTAACTTCCTTCTATTATATGTTTATTGGATAACAACTCAACTTGCCCCCGAAATTGTGGGACAATATAGTGGCCAATGTAGGTGGGCAATGGAAGACATGGAAGAAGAACATGCATACCCACTATTTTGAGAAGGATCGAGAATCCGTGATGCGATGTAGGGATACCGTCTTGGATAGAGATTCGATCGCGTTGGATAATTGGCAGCGATTTATGGGTTTTGAGGCATCTTAGAGACAGCTGTCCACTTGTGGCTCAACGAGGACTAACTGGTTAGAGAAGATGGATGTTCACTACTCTAGACGGACATCTTACACGGAGGTAGAGAATTAGATGGTAAGTAACTTTCTTTAATTTGGTCACATTTTATTTAGTGGTAAAAAAATTACTATTAATTTAATCGATGCAGGAGTCTGGAAGTGACTCTAAGGGAAAGCCAGAATGGATCGACTCCTATATAAAGGTTTAGTTCAAGAAGGGCGACGCTGCTAATCCTCAGGTCATTAAGACTTTGGTAAGTTATAATTTAAATTATATTGACAATTTCAATAATTTATTAATATTCTTTTTCAAAGTTAATAATATGCTTTTATATTGTTTCGAGATAGGCTAAAGGTGGTGCATATCGGTCAGAGTGATGCTGACAAGGCATATCTAAGTACAGATGCACTAAGACAAGAATTAGGTTAATATAGAAAAGGTTTTTCTCAGGGTGACAGCTACCGGATTGGAAATTCGAAGATTTTGGGCATTGGTTGAAGTAATAGTTACTTGTGCTCCAAGGTCAACACGTACAAACTAGAGACGGACTCAAAGTTGAAAAATATATAACATATCATGAACCACAAGCTTGACTGGATCAAACAGGCAGTCACGGAGATAGGGAAGGGGAAGGGGAAGGGGAAGCGGAGGGTGAAATATAAAGGAAATGGTAAGAAGAATGTTGGTGAGGTAACCACTACTCCATCCCCCTCATCGATGTATGTCTACTCATTATCCCCTTACGATATATACGCAACCCTTAACACCACCTTCCCGACTCCATTTGAGCCAGTTTGCTTTAAGGTTTATATCCGTGACATGTGTAGAGGTGCATGAATTGCCAAGGGAGTGAAGGATTCCAATGCCCCTACGGATACTATGGTGCACAGCTGTCCACTATAGCCTCACGAGTCTTGGGTCTGAGTGGATGAAGTGTTGCTGGGGAAAGAGGACGTGGTCTTGTGGTTGGATGAACAAGCTAGTCGTCGGTATATCAAGGGCACAGTGGGGTCGTTTCTCGCTTGGTCAACTTTTCTCCCCTATCATTATTGAGATTTTGTAGGATTACACTTATAATGACACTTGATTTCATGTAACTAAACTTCCTTATTTGGTTTAAATGTAATTAAATTGAATTTTATCTAATTTTGTTTTATTTGTATAGTTGTGTATTTGGTTTTGATTTCTTTTATATTGCATATTGTATTATGGTCGATGTTGTTGATTGGTTTGAACAAAAACATGTCATTTTTGCATTTTTGAAGAAGGCTTTTTGTTGTACCGTAGATACTTCCCATCACTTATTTTTTGGGGGGTTATAGTTGTCACGGTCCTTAACCATGACAAGACCTTGACAAGGATTTTGTTGTCACAATCAAGGACCGTGACAAGACGATGATGACCGAATTCTTATCATGGTCCTTGATCGTAACATGACCATGATAAGATATGTGTTGTTGTCTTAGTCCTTGACTGTGACAATATATGGTCACCCCTATGTTTGACATTGACAACAAGGAGTTATCACATTTAAGGACCGTGACAATCCGGCTCAAATGGTGTAGTGCTCATATGATTAACACGTGTAGTTCCATGAATAAAGTTTCTACTATCCTAGCAATAGTGCTAATGTATTTATTCCACAATGTCCTTATGTTAATGCATATTTTATAGTGTTTAAAGACATGAGCTTTCGCCATTCAGTTCCGTGGTGCAATCTTGCGCAGTTGATTCACTAGCATGTTCCTACTCTTTCATTGGGATCGAAACAATAGGGAACGAGAAGGAATTAAATGAATAAATATTTCTTGTTATTTAATTTAGATATTACATGATATTTTATTACTTATCCTTAAGATGCTAGGGTATTTATTAATATTTATCTCTTTGTAATTATCTTTTAATATTTTTCCTAAGTATTTCCTTCCTTTTAGAATTTAGATTTCTAATTTACAAATAAGTGTAATGTTCGTTTTTGAAGAAAATTTTAGTTGAAATGAATATTGAGATATTATATAGATTTTTCCCTAAGCTTGAGTTTGGCACAAATTTACTTTTCGGTGTATCTAACTTCCACAATTTTCAATTCTAAGGGTTTAGCCCCCTTTTGAAATATTCCTTCCAGTAAATTGCTCAAAACATTTGTAACATCATATAATTTCACTAAAACCCTGAGACAACCTTTTAGATAATCAAATAAGGCAAAATAAATTTAGGTCATTTTTAGTCTTTCCCCCATTTTTTTTTATATTCAGCCCACCCCTCGTTATTTGACTTCTCCAATATTAATGAAACCGTTACCACATCATCAAATTTGGGTTCAAACCCTAAAACTTTAATTTGTACTCTATACCTAAAAACTAGGGGCTTGGACGATGGTTCCTAGTGGGCCAGGATGACCAGTGCCACTGGCTGCAGTGGCTTAGCCTGTGGGAACTGTTATGCCATAGCGGTCATAGCGACATTAACCGTCTGAGCAACGATATTAGACACCTCTGCGGATGTCACTGTCCCCAGTGGAACCTATGGCTCCTGTTTATCCTCTCCTGCATTGTCCCCTCTGTCGGCCCTAGCATTTCTTCCTGTCCCGGGAGGCATTTGAAACTAAACCGAATTTATAGAAATCTACAGTTGATAGAGTGTATATCTGCAGAAGAATGTAAATGCGTAAGTGAATGAAATCAAAGGACGCTACACTAGACTCATAATAAGTCGCACAGATCCTAAAAACACTAGAACCTAGCTATGATACCATCTGTGACACCATGCATATTACATTAACGGGTGGTCAGACCTCCACTAAAATAAAACAGGAATCCCAATTGGCCCATTCTTAGCATCACTGTCAGAAATCCAATTAATAACTAATAACCTATGAAACTCGGTGTCAATTTCAAATCTTAGTTAACTTACAATAAATAAATTCATTTACCACATTCCATTCTAGATAAACAAATAAATACACCATCGCTATAAGTAATATGTGAATGCTGGGATAGAATGAAATGTAAATAATCGAATAACCATCGGTATAAAATCCAATACAAATATATATCATAACTGAACTAAAAAAAAATGAAATAAAGTCTGACAATGGGCGACATGCCCGAATAACAATGAAATAACTCCTATCTAGAATCTCAAAGATAGATGCAACTAATAGAATTCATGTAAGCATCCACAGCTGCTACAACTCCGTCAACTTGGAAAGAATATTCATGTCTGTCATCCTTGTGGATGGACACCTAAAAGATTTGGAAATATTTTGATACAGATCAGAGCCCAAAACCTTTTGAAAATATTTTGCAAGTGATTAAAATACAATAATAAATATACAGTGCACTCTTTCATATTTAAACTGGTGTCACACTCCCATGATATATCCTTCATCCCTCAACTAAACTGTGCACCTAAAGTGTATATTTTAAACCTTCTAGTTATGCTACCCAGCCTAACTAGTCATATATATGTCGTATACACTACCTTCTGTCGCGTGTATATTTTATTTATATTTAAATTCACAATCAGCTTTCACATCCGCTCTATAATTATAATTCTGAATTATATTATATCATATCATATTGCATAACTTTTCTTAAGTTATAAATTTACTATTCATACCTTAGTGTCATATACTCGTATATATTTCTTTACACTTATATATGTGTCTTCATATCACATCAAGTATATATATATATAATCGTAATCCCTCTGAGCGTTACCTCGCTGGATGCAAATCTCTACCATGCTATCAGGATCCAGGGATATAAACCTCTACCTGGGCCACCGGGTCGGCATCGCACCTACCTAACCCAAAGTGTAACGTAAATCGGAGGCGGCCATATTCCTACATCCATGGTTGTAACCATACCACATTACCCCACTGCACTTAAAACTCACATAAGGTGGTCGTGCGACCGACCTATGACCTGGCAATTGATATTACACCTGCTAGAATTCGCCAGGGTAGACCGCCCACTATGGACAACCTCCACCGATTGTATTCCCTTGAGTACGAAATATTTCACATATATTAAGCACATAAATATAATCATACATGTATATACTGTGTCTATACTCGTCTATATAGGCAAATAAACCCGACTAACAGTGTATGTCACTCGTAGCATTAGCCTATAATCCCAGGGTCTAATTCCTAACTCTCGGATATATAAGTAATTTATCACTTGATTGATTTCCGCATATACTATTAAATCTGGACACTAAACTATTCAAGACCAACTTGTATCCCTATTATATCCTAATTTTCAAATCAATTCCTTTAATTATTTTTCGAGTGTTTTTCATCCTAAACACCTTAAATTTCATTCCCCGAATTTATTCCCGATTAACCCCAGGCTATATAATAACCCATGAAATTTACAGAAATATAAACGTGTATTTACTGACCTTATATAATCAATAAAATCCCAAATGGTTTCCGTATTAATTTAAACCAATCAAACTATTTCTCACAGTGGGTCCTAATCGATTCAGCTTCCAGGCCCGAATCGATTCGTATGTCGAATCGGGGTCGAATAGATTTGATTCTAGGCAGTAGCCCTGTTCACGTTACCAATACAAAATTTCATATTTTCTCATCACTCAATTCACTATGCAAGTCCATTTTAACCCTAGTATTCCATTCTCCATCAATCCTAAATATGAATCTACTCAACCTCATATTTAAGTTCATCAACACGTAATCAATTTCACGAGATTTAATGTTCTAATCAAGAATTGTATGATTTCTCAATTTAATCACAAGAATTTACTAATCCTCAATCTTTTTCCTTCAAGATTATATCTTTCTACATGGATTCAGTTCTCATATTTCATATAGTATCATCATCATTCAATTTTATGAAATCATATCACAAAACACATTTTAACATACGAATCCCACCTAAAAATAAGTTTGTGTCACCAACTAAGATATGAATTGAAATACAAGCATATACCATTAAGAAAATTAACCACTTGCCTTAAAATTATAGAAGAATCTGAAACCTTTGTTGTGTGATGATTCTTGCGAAGAAATCCCTTCAAAATCCTCTTCAACTTTTACCGTTCTTGATCTCCCTTTAATTTTCCTTCACCTTCCTCTCTTCTCTCACTTTTAGACCTTTGTAATGATAGCGTGGCTGACCACCACACTATCACTCCCCATCTCATTATATAACTTCTAACCCGAAATTAGGTTATAACTCCATCTAAAATGACCCGTATACCCCTATGCGAGTCCCCACTAGTCTAAAAAGCCCCCGGAACCCAATTACTACCCTCGAGTACTTAATTTTGACTATTTCAACCCATTTCGAATCACTTGTGCACTCGAAATCATCATCCGGGTCTTCCATCTTCAATTTCTCATCTCAAACGATGATGACCCCACACGCGCATTCCGGTTGAGATACCATCAAATTCCATCGCTTTTACCCCCTTTACGATTTAATACCGTTTGACATAATTTTATTTTATTTACTTTATCACACTAGTCCATATATATTCACACAGATATTAATTATGTTCTTGCTAATTAATATTTATTTAAATTCTAATTATTTCTCAAGTTATCTAAATTATGTGCACACGTATAATTTAAATGCTAAAGTATAATTACTCAAAATTATGGGGTGTTACAATTTAAAAATTCTCATTCTCTTAAAGAAATATTCTTTTTTGCCCTAAAATTTGACAAATATATCCTTCTAATTCAAAATTTATTTCGTTAGGCTAAATACACGCCTTCACTGGCCTTACGAACCTCCCTGTATGGTTGTGCATTCATCTTCTCCCTCTGGTAACAGAGTGGTTTTACAACTTTCAAGAGTTCCTTCTTAGACAAGCTTACTCAAATAGGGACAGGTGGGGTAGTGGGTTAGGCTTACGAAGGAGGCCGGTAACGGGAAAAGATGCTTGCTTTGAGAATGAGAAAGAAAAATGAACCATGATATGATGTTATACGTGCGTACGTACCATTCCTTATCTATGGTCAACAACTCTACTAAATGAGTACGAATACTTTGTTGAATCATAAGAACTGAAGAAATATAATGCCAAATTCATGATTTATTCGTTGCACCTTTAAATTATTTGTTATTCAAGACATTTCATTCAAACAATCTAGGCTTAGATTTATTTATACTTCAATGAGTGTAAAAATGAAGCACAAACCAAAAAGAAGGTAAAAAAATTACAGTTTTTACATTCAATTAATCTTGTAAAGTACACGGTGTAGTGGACTTTTTGACATTTTAAATACAAAGGGACATTGTATCTGAAACCATTTATATAGGCGTGTACATACACACAGGGATTGGGGCACTAAAGGACTAAAGGGAGCTTGAGCCCCCGTAATTTTTTTTAAAAATAAATACATGTGTGCTTGTTAAACAACATAAGGGTAAACTGAATTTTATAAAAAGTCAATGATTACTTTTCTTAAAAACTAGAAAGATATTACTAGAAAAGCAGCTAGCTTAGTAGAGACAGAAAGAAAAAAGGTGGTTGTTCTTCTTGTATAGAATATGTTGATTGATTTCTTGAATTCTTAAGGAAGGTACCTTCTTTCGATTGATTTTCTCTCCTCTTTACGTTTCAATCCATTTTCTAATATTTGAATCCATTAAATGTTATTCAAACATGTAATTTGTGTTAGTTTGTTAGTTTGACCAAATGGTAATATTAAATGATTAATTTGTGTTAGTTTATTAAATCGTTAATTTGAATTAATTTACGTTAGTTTGTTAGTTAGTTTTTGGTTAAATTAAATTAAAGTTAGTGTTATTGTTAAATCGTAATATTAATGTTAGTATTATGGTTAAATTAATGTAAATTGGTTAATATTTTTTTAGTGACATTGTTGGTTGATTTAAATTCTAGTCTCCATGGTTAATTTTTTTAGGATTAATCATTTGATTAAGTTTGATATTGTAGATATAAATTTAGGGTTAAAATTGATAGTTTAAATTTGATGTTGTAGGATTAAACTATGCAAAAGTATTTTAAAAATATTGGCGAAGACATCCACCACCACCAATTAAAATTTGGAGTTTATTTTAGGATATAATATTGATGCTTGTTAGAGTTTGATTTAATGTTGTTGTTGATTTTTATTTTCAGGTTAATTTTAAGGGATAATTAGCGATATTATTGGTTTAAATTTAAAGCTGAAATGTTGGTTTAAATATTTGTTTCTCTTTCAATTAGACTAAATAAACTACGTTATTTTTGTTAAATATAAAAAATAACCTCAAAAAACTCGGATCAGGGGCTCCTGCCCTCAAACCCCCTAGAAATCATCCTTAAATTAGCCCCCACTAACGAGCATTAACGGCTTTGACCATGTGTACAAACACATATGTACGCACACACATCCTAGTATCATACTACTGTTCAATATTAATACAGAATCAAAGATAAGCAATCTCGAACTCCTAAACATAATTGTAATAATTCTCTCCCTTTACAAAAAGAGAAATTAAGGTGAATTTTGTTTTTTTTTAAAACTAAGGGAATTATAACTTTATAAATTTAAGTAACTCGTAAGTAAAAAGAACTTACATTACATGACTAAATAATTCTTGAACTATAAGACATAATATTTTCCAAATTTCAGTGCATAAATGAAATATTTTTTCAGAGTATAAATATTTTTTAAGAGATTGAGAAAATTTTACAATAACAATAATAAAAGGAATCAATATATGGAAGTTTAAAAGAAAATTTCTAAAAAAAGGTTAAACATTAGAAAAAAAATCAGATTTTTAATTTGTTTAGGAGTTTATTCGATTACATTCATTCATATATATATATATAGTACTCCTCTTGTTCATACCAGTCCGCATTTTAAGAGTGCGGACCGGACATGTGTCACCTGGCGGTGAGCCCAGAATAGAGAGAGAGAGAGAGTCCCTATAATTTAGCCTATAATTTCTAGGCTCAACGCCAGGTGACACATGTTCGGTCCGCACTCTTAAAATGCGGACTGGTATGCACAAGAGTAGTACTATATATATATATATGTGTGTGTGTGTGTGTGTGTGTGTGTGTGTGTGTGTGTGTGTGTGTGTCTCATAAATAAAATTAATTGTTTTGGACTTTGGCCCCCAATTTCATGTACCAAACCAATTTTAAAGTTGTAAGCATTAAATAGTGGGAATTTTTGGAGTTTGAACGTATATTTTGATAATGTGGCAATGATTTTACCATTGATTTAACGATTTCGTTAGAAATGAAAGACAAAGGCCAAGAAAGTCAAATAACGAGAATTTGACTGAATATCAAAAACAAAATGCAATCAACCAAAATTGACCCATAAAGTTTCTTTAGATTTTGTGAGAGTCTTGTTCAACTAGAAAGCAGAAGAATAGATTCACTAAAATCAATTTGAAATTTAGGAATTCAACTTAAACAATAAAAGTCGGGTAAATTTGGTAATTCCGTAATCTAAAAAAATTAGTGTTGTCTCATTATGTCATGATAAATCTTTGTTATACGCATACTTTTTTCTCCAAACGGGAAGCTTTATTTATACTATGGGTATTTTATAATTAATATTACAAGCTGCAAACCTTAAAAATAGAATAAAAAACAACGTTATTTGGGAATAAAACTTAGTAAAAAGGGGCCTAAAAACTGAAATTGAAGCAAGAACATATGCGCAAGCGTCAGCTTCCCTGAAGCAGAAGCATAGGGTGACACGATGAAATCTATGAAATCCTTCACATAGTTCCTGGATCAAATTTAGGTGTTTTGGGTTCTGGGATTTTATAAAATTCGTGCCCAATATTTTATTATTTTTCCCGTGCAAATTATAATAATATGAAACCTTGAGAATTGAATCGTTAGTATGGGTTTTCCCTCTATATTTGATTTACTTTTGTGGCCTGTAACAACCCGTAATTTTAATTTTATATTTTTAAATTAATTCAATTTTTTTGGGTAAAATAAAATTTTGGAATATATAAACTTTTAGTAATTCAAAAGGTTGAGTTTTAATATTAAAAAGTTTGATTTTAATTGAAATTAAAATCAGAGTCAAAATGGGAATTTTATTAAAAAACGTTTGTCACGGTTCTAGGCCGTGACTAACGACATAACTATTTTTAGTTTAAATATAATTCTATTAGCATTAGAACTCCTAATAATTTTAAATTAAAACTAATTCGTGGATGGGTCCTTCAAATTGTTTTTTTACAACTCTTCCTCAAAAAGGCTTCTCCCAAATTATTCCCTTTCAACCTCTAAACCCTAGCACCATTCTTCATAACTTTCAGCATAAGATTTGTCAAGATTAATTTAGTTTTCTCAAGATTGGTCCAACGAGTTTTGATTATTTTCAGGAGAGGAACGTAGTGGTGTGATCAGAATTTTGAGGCAAAATTTGTATGTCTTTCATGTGATGATTTTAAGGTACGGGACTTACACAATATGATCCTAAATTCTCTCGAGAGTATTCCGTTTGTTTCATGTGTTATTTGCACTCGTGTTGAATTTTGGTATTCATTGTAATCCTATGAGATATTTTTAATCTAAAAAAGTATTGATTCACCGAGATATTGTATTTGTTGATGGGAATGGTATCATGAGATTTTTATATGGCACGGAGAATGGGCACCCGCCAATAGTCCAAAAGTCCAATAGCTATGATGAGGCTTTACAAAGCGTGAGTGAGGTGAGGTGAGGTGACTCTAGCTGACCCATTGATGTGATATTGAAAAATTAAAATAGTACAACGCTTGAGTATTGCCTTTGATTCGTATATGCAGATTCGTATTGTTGGGCTTTATTCATCGTTATTATTTTTGAGCATCTATTCTTGTCATACTGTGTACTTCCCCGTATTTTTCTTTTAGTGGCAGTTTAGCGTGGTTTTGGAGGCTACAGATTGTTTGGAGGATTTTAGAGCATGAATATTGGATGATTTTTATTATTTTTGGTGTATCTTGGCAGTATAATTTTTGGAGAGTTCAGTTTATTTTTGTGAGGAATTTAATTGTAATTATTTTAGAAGTGTAGAATTTAGATTCATTATATTTATTTTGTGGAATATAGATGCTCTATACTAATTGTTGAGGATTTAATTTAGTTTTAATCGTAGTAGCACCTCGTATTTTGCGTGGGGTGTTACATGGCCTTGATGGTAATTGTTGAAAGTTTGTAGGGGAAATTGGAGATTTTAGAAATCTAGAAAGATCGAACGAACTTGAAAGTCATTCGAACGTGATCCTTGTTTCATTCGAACAAGAATCAGGTTGGTTCAAATGAGAATCCAATGTCGTTCGAAGTTGGGTTCTAATGAGGATCTAACGAGATGTCACTGCAAAAGGTTTTCCTGCCTCGTTAGAAAGTCGTTCGATGAGAGATCGAATGAGATTGAGATCTTGTTCGAATGAGGTCCCATTCTTGTTCAAACAACTAGTAAAGAAAATTTTAGATCAAGATATCCTTGTGTGTTGTCACATTTTGGATTGTTAGATCAATAATCTATCTACTGCTGATGCACCCAAATGGTCAAAAATATTATTTTAGTGTTTGGGGTTATTTTTATAATGATTTTTTTTGTTTATTTATGGGTTAGAGGAGTACAGAGGGGGTGTATTTTCTCCACCATTTTCAGATTTCTCCTCTCTCTCTCTCTCTCTCTCTCTCTCTCTAACTCTTGAGAGATCCACCACCCTCTCCCACCACCACAAATCACCTTACATCACCGTGACTCCACCTTCTATCATCATATTTTACAAGTATTCCACCATATTTAAGCCTAATACACCCATTTCCACCATTGTGAGAAAAACTATGAATTTTGGAGGTGTTTGTGACACCCCGCTTATTAAAACAATGGGTCGTCAACCCTTTATTAAAATAATACAAGAATATCATTTGGCTCATTCTTAGCATCACTGTCGAAAACCAATTACCTACTAAGTACCTATTATTCAATTAAGTTGTGTGTCAATTTTTAACTTTTATTAAACAACACTATAACCAAAACCATAATTCATTTCGATAAATAACTAAATCAACAATTGCATAACTATATTGATAAATTGAAATTTATTACATGCCAAAATTAACCAAACAAACCATCAGTATAAGATCCATATAATCATCTCCATAAATAAAATAAATAAAAATGGAATAAAACCTTTTGGCATGGGAAACAAGCCCGAATAGTACAGAGACCAATCATGTCTAAAATTTCAAAAACAGGAAGCGACTAAAGCAAAGACCTGCAACACTCCACAGCTATTGCAACTCCAATAATCAGGAAAGATCATCATGTTTGGCGTCCCTCTGGCTGAACACCTAATTTTTTTTAAAATAATTTTGATATCGGTCAGAACCCAAAACCATTTGAAAATATTTTGCAAGTGATTAAAATTCATAAATAAATATGTCTGCATTCTTCCATATTTAAATTGGTGCCGCACTCATATGAGATAATACTCATCCCTCAACTATAGTGTGCACGGATTCGAATCGAATATTGCATATATTCACCCTCTTACTTATGCATTTTATCCCCCTCGGGTACCTTATTTCCTATATATATGCTCTTTAACCAAACATCATCTATTTTATAAGTTTACATGTTTTGCAAGGTATAATTGAGCTTTTGTATGTATTACGGTGCTTATTGTGAAGTTCGATAGCGTTCTAAGAAAGTTTCATTGACAATTGCACGTTTAGGGGCATTTTAGTAATTTTATAATTTGGGTTTCTAAGGCCAATGCCTTCACGAAAGTTGAATCCTCTGAGTCATCTTCGCATGGCCACTAACGGTGTGCAATTTTGATCAATAACCAAGAAGTTACGGGATTTTTTGTCGAGGAAGGACAACACCAAAACCATTTAGGACAAATCATTTTCTTTCATTTTATCTTTATTTATTTTACCATTTACTACATAAGTGGGTTTTTTGTATTTGACGACATATCTTTCATTTACTTAGTTTATCATCTTTTTAGTAGTTAGGTTAGAGGAAGAAGGATTTTGGAGGTTTTTTTGGGGTTTTGATTTTCTCTCTCCTAGAGTTTCACCCAAATGGGGTTGTAAGTTACTATTCATCATCTCTCTCTTTAAATCTAAGCTTCCATTGTCGTTTTTCTTGCTTTGTTATTTATTTACTTGCTTTGTAATCTAGATTTAATTTCTTTCACTAACTTGCTTTCATTTAATTAATGTCATTTAACATGATTTCTAGCTAATTTAGTTTAGATTGTGATTGATTGAACTCACCTTGGGTTGATTTGGTTGCTTTGCTTTGGTGATGGATTTTATGAGTTTAATTCGAATGGTTTGTTTTTATTTTACTCCTAAGATATTTAACGGTGTATATGATGTATGCGTCGTATTTACGACCTTGCGTGTGTAATTTTCGGGGTATTTATTGATTCCAAAATCATAGTAGGCTTTTACGACAATTTAGGGGGTGACAACTTTATATTTAATTAATTATTGAGATGAGATTAAATCTTGTTAACTTGTCCTCCCATGTAACCATTTATACCAATTAACTCAAGGTGAGGGGTATTAATCGCAATCTATTGTTTTCATTCTCTTTGTTAATCTTAGTTAACAATTATCTTTTAAACACATGCCTAGTATTATCTATTTTTCTTTAGTTAATAATTATCTTTTACACTTTTATTCCTGAAGTATTAAATCAATACCATTCTAACAACTAGTCTCCGTGGATTTTCGATACCCGAACTAGCCGCTATACTTCCTTAAAAGAGTGTAGTCGATAGTTTAGCTTTTTGTATTGAGGCGGTGAAAGGAAAACAATGACTGGCATACTTATACTGCGCTTCTTTTCACCCTCTATCAAAATGGCACCATTGCCGAGGACTTTTTTGTTTTAGATGTCGCTTGTTTGTTTTAGAATTTAATTGATTTCGTATTTCGTAGTATTTTTTTCTTTCTATTTGTATTATTTGTTAACTATTTTTGTAGGACTTCTACATTTGAGAACCAAGAAACGCTTTAATTTTTTGGCCGCACATCACTTTATGAAATTTGCCATCTCGAGCCTTCTTTGGGGCAAGCTTGTCTTATTCCAATTTTTTCGATAATCGTAATGATAATTCTCAAAATTCCCCATACACCTATGACTTTTGGTCAATACTTACAAGCCCAAAAAATTGAAATGTCTAAATTGACTTTGGGTGAGTATTACGAAAGTCAAGTTATGGATTAAGGGAATTTTAGGATTGATCATTCTAATGTTGGGACACAAAATCCTCATAATAAGAATAGTGAAACTATTTAGCTTTCAAAATTCTTATGATAATGATTTTGGTAGTAGTTCTGAGGATAGTTTCCAAACTTCTCATTATCAGGAATCCGCCCCTCCACCTATGACTTTGCCTTAGGGATCGCGCATTCTCGAAAATGAAAAATTTGAAAACCGTTACTGGGAAGAAAATTGTTATTAGGAGAAAGATTTGGATGCATTATTAAAATCCAAAGATGATTTCTCTTTCGAGACTTTCGAAGTCGAGGAATGTTTTGAACCAAATGATAATTTTGTGCTTACTTTGGAACAAACCATTCGTGACTTGGCCCATAGTATAATAGAGAATGAAAATGAGTAAGAAATGGACGTAGTATCCATTTTCAATGAAATGATTTCTTATTAGGTCCCCAAAGAAGAATATTTCATATAAAATGATCGTATTTCCTTCGAAACTCAATCTTCAAGCGATGATGACTCATCTCTTAAGTTTGAATTTATTTCCTCCCCATCTTTATTCTATATTGTCGAAACGATACAAGTTTCTAATGAATTGGTTCAAAACTTTAAAACGTTTAACCCTTTCAACGATGAGGATTATTTTCTCAAGTTGCTTTCCATAAAGGCAATTTTCCCTCCATATTCGCCACCTCCCATTCCAATTGCAAAACCGTTGGGAGTAAATTCTATTTTTTTGGATCCCAAGTGTATTAGTCAGCCGTTCAATCCAAACTCCTTATCATCCCCCTTAAAATTTTATTAATTATGGTTCATTTCTTCCTCCTTACACATACCTTCCATTGTTTGAACGGAAGTCCTATTTTTTGGAATGTATGCATGAAATCAAGGCACCGCCAATTATCCCTCAAAGTCAAATCATTGTTTCGGCGAACCCTCAAAAATTTCAACTCCTTTTGTATAGTTAATTGAGTAATTCAAATTTAGGTTGTACATAGTTAATTATTTTTTTTTATTTCTTTCCGTATAGATTTTAGAGTAATTAGTTAATTTTTTCTTTATTTTTCACACACTCATCCTCACTTTCATGCATATATTTTCATTTTTTGTGTATGTGTATTTGCGTGTGTCGCCCATTGTAAATTTCATCCTTACTCTATTTTTTAGTGTATATACTGTTTCACAGTAATTTCTAAATATATATTTTCAGTTTTTTATAGATAATTTTTAGTTAGTTTAATTTTAATTTTTTTTATCCCCACTCATATTTGCCATTACAACCATGTGGTGGTTGTCGTTAAAAAAAATCATAGCAGGT
Source organism: Sambucus nigra (assembly GCA_949130495.1). Classification (NCBI taxonomy): domain Eukaryota; kingdom Viridiplantae; phylum Streptophyta; class Magnoliopsida; order Dipsacales; family Adoxaceae; genus Sambucus; species Sambucus nigra. The sequence continues at coordinate 496,041,917 of OX422208.1, read as the reverse complement.
CTTTGGCAAGCAAAATGAAATCATGGTCTTTGGCAACCAAAATAAAGTAGGTCTTAAAACAAAAAGGGACGATTTTTTCTTTAACAAAAACAAAATAAGAGCAGGTCCCTTGCATAGAACAAAGGGGTGGGGTGGTAGCAAGTCTTGTAGGTCAAAAAAAAAAGAAAAAAAGGAAACAAAGAGTAGAAGGTCTTGGCTATAACCAAAGTACCAGGTGTGTTCAGCAACAGGGAACCGGTCGACCGGGAACACACACGTGGTCGACCGGTGATTTGGTCCCTCGCACTTTGTTTCAGATCCATGGCAAAATCCGAAATCGCAGTCTAACGGGTCCTCACACGCGGTTGAACGGTCCCAAGGGACAAAACCCTTTGTTTCCAGACCAACTCAAAATCCAAAAGTGCGGTCGACCGGGCTCCCACCCGCGATCGATCAAGGCAAGCAGGTAAGGCCGAAAGGTGCTTCTAATTTTTTTACGTATTATATTCTTTTCTCACACAAGACCTGCTTCTATTTGGGATTACAAACTCCTCTACTATTTACCCCCCCCCCCCCCCTCTTTCGTGCCCTATTTTTTATCCCCACCCAAATTCATCCAATTTCGACACCTCTAAGGTACAAATTCCTCCTAGTTATCTTGTATCTTTGGTGTTGTTGGTTTATAATTGTCATGATTTTAAGGTTTTATGCATTTTTTATTTTGACAATTTGTGAGTTTGTTGTTGAGTATGTCCCAATTTTGGTTCCAACTTGATTATTGCTCAATTGTTGATTAATATCCTTTCATGAACACAAATTGTTGTTGGATTATTGTGTTTGTTCATGAATGGGGCTTATGTTGGTTCAAATGGCACTCACATACCCTTATATCACATTGTGCACACCAAGTGTTCACTAAAATGCCTAAACCACTTTTTTCAAGAGGTTTAGCAAACACTTGCGTATTTTTCACTCGTTGTCGCACCCCGATACTTTTTTTCACGATATGGTATGTTTACCCCCGATTTCACACACTTGAACATGCTATTTCGACTCGTTCATCGACTAATTTTAATTGCACTTTACAATTTTTTTGTCCTGCCTAATTATTGTTTTGTAGGTTTAAATGGGCGCAATATCAAAAGTACGATTTGACTAAGTGTGTGCCATCGAGGGAATTCGAGGGGTTCCGTGGTTCAAGGGTGGCGTGAGTCATCATGCGTCACCATAATTGGGAGATTTTTTGTGTAAGGACATTGTCCACCACATTTAATATGTTGTATACCGCTACAAGTTTGTCGAAGCATTGGAAAACGCACATCTACAATCGATGATCTGAATTTCAAGTCATCTTCAACAATCATGCCCAACAAGGACGAACTTGGTAAATTGGTTAAGTTACATTTACATTTTAAATAAAAATGTTGGGATTTTGTATAAAAATTAAAATATTTTTCCTTTGTGTAAAAAATTCTGCGTTGTGTGTCCACATTAGAATGGTTGCGAGTGAGCCATTGCTGAGTTCTAGCTGACGCTTTGAAGGTTTGATGAAGGCAGCGTTCATTACACTTGAGGGAAGTTGTATGTAAGTCAATGGTCATGTAACCTTGTCAAAGTTCTAGAATATAAAAGGTTTTTGCCCTGAGGGGATTTTTTTCTGAATTACTGTGTTACTTGCTTGCCTAGTTTCATTTACACTTGCATGCACTTGGGCTAATTTTAATTTGATTTTGGTTTTGGTAAATCTGAGTTACCTAATTAAATAAGTGAATTTACGAATTAAATCAATTAGTATCACACCGAGTTTACATTTTGTGCCACGAATGGTCGCATCAATGAGGAGTTGATATTTTTTTATGCGACATTCATGGTGATGAAGTTAAGGCGAACGTCTTACGAGGACAGAAAGGATTGGGTGAAGATATGCGTCGGGATCCTCTGGTGGTCCCGATTTCAGAGTATTGTTGTTGTAATGGGAAATATTCTTATTGTTTTTTTATTTCTTTCGTTCTATTTAGTATTCTATTATATTAAGTTGTTTTGTGTAATTATGGGATTTGAAATAATAATGTAGTTGTTGGTTATTAATTGAATTTTGATGTGTGTGATCCCAATTTTTATAAAATCAAATTTTCATCATCAATTTATCTAGTATTTGCACTTCAGCCCCTCTATATTATTGTGACTTACGACATAATTTCTTTTAACTTAATTCTTGTGTAAATATTTTTATTTTTCTTTGGTGTGTATAAGGCTCACGTCAACTACCTCAGTGATCGCTCCAAATTGGGGTGATTTATTTCTATCCCTCTCTTAGTCATAGTGTCTTTAATTACATAGAGGACAGTGTGCATTTCAAGTTAGGGGGTGTGTGATTATTTATCTCAATTTCTTTTTCATCATTGTGAGCTATGTTCATACGTATTAATTATATTTTTTAAAAATAAAATAATTATTCTTTACTTCTTTGCTCTTTCTTAGGTCTTTTGCCACAATTTAGTATGATAAATTTCAATAATTGCCTGATCCAATAGACAATTTAATGATGCATGTTCTCGATTTTAGAAGTTATTAGACTTTAGACCTCAATTCATTGATATTATGAATAACTTTATGAATTAAACATTAATCCCATGAGCACATTCACTTTTCTTGCTTTATTGATTTGGTTTAAGATTTTTATAACTCGATAATCTTTTGTTGCATTGTATATACTTACATAGGTGAGATTCGAGACATACCTTCATTTGTGAGTGTTACACTACTCTTTACTCATTGAAAATGTTAAATTTGTCGGTAATCTCGTTATTCTTTCATTTGATCGTTCATTAATTGAGTTCATGTATGAAATGTGTTACTTGAGCATGATTTTCAAAGTTATTTTGACTTGGATATTGTGTAAACTTTAGGAAAGGATCATGGGCCCTCTTTGTTATATTACCCATATTGACCTTGACCTCACCTTATATGTTTTCCCTCTTCAACCCCTTTGAGCCTAAATATAGCGTTCGTTTCATCACCCAAAATCACATAACCAACTCCACATTGGACTTATCAAACATACATCTTACCTTCCATACCTTTGTTTGGAATGATACTTGGGATTGAATGAAATTCGTGTTACATGGTTGCATTTAAGCATGCGAGAAACAAAAAGTGAAGAAAAAAAAAGTGTAGTGAAAAGAAAAACAAGATAAAAACAACAAAAGAAAAGAAAGAGAAAGTTGTATATAGTGTTCAATAACCTTTATCGCTTTCCATTGATATATCCAATGCTTTTTAAGGAAGTCATTTTTCGCTTTTTGAAATTGCCCACAATTTTCTATTATCCCAAGTTTTTCATCCCCGAACAACTTTGAATCCATACATAATTCTTTCATTTCATAACCTTAAACGCAAACCTACATTACAACCCTATAAAGTCCTATATGATCCTAGGGTGAATTCAATTTAAAAGTTTAAATAGTTGTGATAATCTGTGAAAATACATTTTGCCTCCTTTAATGACGGTATCTTTCATTAATATTACATGTTTTTTTATTTTTATATATAGCGTCATTCATTAGTGACATGTGCCTTGCCTTGTTTCTATTTATATATACTCTTTATGCCCGCATGTCCCGTGTATTATCCCCCATTCATAGTGATTTCATTTTTTGAGCGTAATGACCGGTGAGGATTGACATATATGAATGCTTTAATATTTATTATCCGATTTATATATGTTTTTGACGAATCATACTTTGCATGTGCTCGCTCCCCTCCCACTTTTAAGGTTTCAATTCTATGAAGTCCGTTCTATAGTGTTAATAACTACAGACTTTTGAGTGAATTCGTTCACTATGCTAATAACGTGTTTGAAATATTTTTCGTTACTGTTGGGCTTGTCGTATGTGGTTGGGCATGCTTTGTGGAAATTTTATGTTTGTGGGTTTCATCCCTAAAAACCCTTATGAGAAAACACTCATCCACTAGGGTAACCTAGGGTTTAACGGCTTATTGCATATGCTAAATGCAATCATTCACCTGCAAAAGTGGCATTTATCTCCTTTGTACATATCTCCTTTCCTGTGGTTTACTTATAGTTCTTCTTGGTTTGTATTTCATAGCTAGGGAGTAGCAATGTGTTAGTTAGGGGGTGTGTTTCGACTCTAATATTGCATATATTCACCCTCTTTACTTATGCATTTTAACCCCTTCGAGTACCTTCATTTCTATATTTATGCTCTTTAGCCAGAAAACCTCTATTTTATATGTTTACATATTTTTCGAGGTAAATTGAGCTTTTGTAGGTATTACGGTGCTTAGTGTGAAGTTCGGTAGCGTTCCGAGGAATTTCCATCGACAATCGCACGTATATGGGCATTTTAGTAATTTCACAATTTGGGTTTTTGTCCCAATGTCTTCATAGAAGTTGAATCCCTCTAAGTCATCTTCGCGTGGCTGCTGACGGTATGCGATTTTTATCAATAACGAAGAAGTTACGGGATTTCTCGCGGAAGAAGGACAACACCAAAACCACTTAGGACAAATCATTTTTTCTATTTTATCTTTATTTCTTTTACCACTTACTACATAAGTGGGTTTTGTGTATTTGAAGACATATCTTTCATTTAGTTAGTTTATCATCTTTTTAGTAGTTAGGTTAGAGGAAGAAGGCTTTTGGAGGAGATTTTTGGGTTTTGCTTTTCTCGCTCCCAGGGTTTCATCCAAATGGGTTTGTAAATTACTATTCATCATCTCTCTCTTTAAATCCAAGCTTCCATTGTTGTTTTTCTTGCTTTGTTATTTGTTTACTTGCTTTGTAATCTTGATTTAATTTCTTTCACTTACTTTATTTCAATTAGTGAATGTCATTTAACATGCTTTCTATCTAAATTAGTTTAGTTTGTGATTAATACAACTCACCTTGGGTTGATTTGGTTGCTTTGCTTTGGTGATGGGTTTTTATGAGTTTAATTTGATTCGGTTGTTCTTGGTTTTAAGCCTATGAAATTTAATGGTGTATATCATGTATGCGTCGTATTTATGGCCTTGAGTGTACAATTTTTGGGGTATTTATTGACAACAAAATCATAATAGGATTTTATGACAATTTTGGGGGTGACGACTCTAGATTTAATTAATTATTGAAATGAGATTCAATCTTGTTAAACTCGTTGTCCCATGTAACCATGTATACCAATTAACTTGGGGTGAGGGATATTAGTCGCAATCTATTATTTTTATTCTCTTTGTTAACTTTAATTTAAACACATGCCTGGTGTGGGTACCTATTGTCAATCAAGCCCATAAGAGTAGTCGGATAAGCCCAAGTGAATTAATGAGGTGCCCAGCCCAAATTATGAAACTTTATTAAGAGTTAAAATTGAAGATATGACCGGGTCTATCCCCAAAAATATCGAAGAGATATTCAAGGGATACTGGCCCAATGTGTTAGTTACAACCACTTTCAATTAACATAATATATATTGTACCCTTGGCCCGGGGAATTGGGGCATGGAGGAAAAAAACTTTCTCGAGAGTTACTTAATAAAAATAGTAGACCTCTCCATGGATGTAGATAAGTTGTCGAACCACGTATATTCTTGTGTTGTAATTTTGATTATTTGTTGCTCTTGATCTCTTGGTGATTGTTTTCTTTCATTATTATTCGTGTTGAGATTTTTGTCACCGCAATTGGCGCCGTCTGTGGGAATCGATTGTCATTCCTATGAAAACCTTCATCAATAAGAACTAGGGATGTCCCATCACAGCAGTAACGTCCCTCAAGCAGGTGACATTCAGCAGCAGCCTAACCCTCCAAGGGTAAGGTCTGAGATTCATCATTCAAACCCAAGACTTTTCCAGGAGAGACAAGTCTCTGAAGAGAGACATGGGCTGCCCAGGTCCACGCAGATCTCTAAATTAATAGACACCTATGAAGCCAGACTCCAAGAGCAGGAGGAGGCCACTCACCAACAGAAAGATGAGAATGATCGCCTCAAGAGGTAACTGGAAAGGATGGAGAGAGAAATCCATCAAAGCACGAGGCGACACCACAATCGGACTCCTAAACCTCAGGCGAGCAAGTCTCACAGTCGAATAAGGAGCTCAAGGTGTGGGTCAGAAAGAACTAAGAGGCACTCGTCAGAAGATGACCATTCTGAATGACTGCAACCAGCTCGTCATTATAGGAGTCCTAGTCAGCAGAAAGATGACATACAAAGTTTGGTCCGGAGGGATATGGACTAGCACCAAGCTCATCACAGTGCCATATCTATGAGAGATCTGGCCAGGCGAGCTCTCAAAACTCAGATGAAGTCCCCTTTTTCAAGGGAAGAAGAAGAAGAAGAAGAAGAAGAAGAAGAAGAAGAAGAAGAAGAAGAAGAAGAAGTGCACCGAAGAAGTTCACGATTCCCAGGTTTAAGATTTACGATGGGAAAACTGACCCCATTGACCATGTCAGGAAATACAAGCAAGATATGACTCTATGGAGTCACAATGATGCAGTCATGTGTCGAATCTTCCCTTCAAGCTTGCACTATGTGGACCAGAAGTGGTTTGAGAAGCTACCCTATAGGTCAATCCGAAATTTGAAATCTTTGGCTGGGTAATTTATAGCTCACTTCATAACAAGAAACTCCCACCCTAAGAGGATGGATGCATTGATTAATACGAAGAAGAAGCCACTGGAGCACCTCAGAGAGTAAACGAAGAGGTACTGGGAAGTGTTTAATTAAATTGAGGATTTCTCGAAGCAGGTCACCGTAGCATCTTTCAAAATTGATTTGCCAAGCTCCTACATCCTGCAACAGTCCTTAACTAAGAAGGAGGCTACATCCATCGATGACTTGATGGCTCGTATTGAGAAGTATGCTAAAGTAGATGATGTGACCCATCTTAATGCAGGGGATAATGGTCAAGCGAGGGCTGGCAAAGGAGTGGAGAAGAATGAGTCACAGAAAAAAGGGAACAAGAATGGGGGAAAAAATGGCTCCAAGAATGGAAATAAAAAATGACACCTCGAAGGCATTTCAGGCTATAAATATAGTCTTCAAAGAGCCAATATAAAATATTCTTGCCAAGATCATAGATGAGTCATTTATTAAGTGGCCAAATAAGATGGGAGGAGACCTCTCCAAGAGAAATAAGGCACTAAGGTGTGCGTTCCACAAGGAGGGTGGCCATAAAGCTGAGCATTATAAAGACCTCAAATCTCATCTCGGGGAGTTGGCCCAAGTCAAGCATCTTAATGATTTCATGGAAAATAAGGTAGAGAATGTAGCAGGAAAATGCGAGCAGAGGCCCGACAATGTTCTCAAGGAGGATATCGGTCACGAGTTCACGGTGATACATGGGGCATCAGACCTTAAGAAAATTCAAGGAAAATTAGCTCGAATGGAAGTAAAGAAGCTTACTGCAGTCATGTAAGCCTTTCAGATTGACCCAGCCAAAACTTAGGCTGGGAAGCGTCAACGATCAGAGGACGTCGATTATAATAAGCACATTATGTTCACTGATGAATACTTGATTGGGGTGAGAACCCCTCGTCATGATGCGCAGGTCATCACACTCAGGATAACCAACAGCGACATCGACATATTGCTCGTCGACCAAGGTAGCTCGTCCGAAGTGATGTACCTAGAATTGTTCAGAAAATTGAAGCTGAGAGTAGCCGACCTTAAGGAAGCCACTATCCCATTGGTCGGCTTCGCTGGAAAGATTATAACTCCTTTGGGGGAAATTATATTGCCACTCAGGGAAGAAAACATTTCAAAAATGATCGAGTTTCTAATAATTGACATTGAATCTCCATACCAAGCCATCCTCGGTAAGGGGTGGATCCATGCAATGAAGGTCGTACGCTCAATGTTCCATCAAAAGATGAAGTGTATACTAGATTGGGGAGTAGTCGAGTTCCATAGAGATCAGGTTATGGCCAGAAAGTGTTTCATCATGACCATTCGCCTCAAGAAGGAAAAGAAAGTGGAGGAATCAAAAAGCAAGGAAGAAGCCCAGGAGGGGTTGATACCCTCCAAATAGTAGTTAAGGTACAGTTGACCATATGGAGGAGACCAGGCTCCATCCCTCCAAGAGGGTAGTTGAAGACCTGGAAGAAGTCACTGCTGGAAGTAGCTCGACTGAGAAAAAGTTTTTGATTGGTACATCTTTAACCGATCGTGAGAAGAAATAATTAGTCACCGTCCTCCGAAGAAATTTGGATGTTTTTACATGGGAACCCTATGAGCTGCCTGGGATTGATCCCACCATTGCTTGTCATCGATTGCATGTTAACCCAGCATTCAAGCCTGTCATACAGAAGGCTCGCCGAACAACCCCGGAGAAAGCTAAAGCATTAGAGAAAGAGGTTAGAAAGCTACTGGATGTAAGTTCTATACGGGAGGTTCAGATTCTTAAATGGTTATCCAACCCAGTATTAGTTCCTAAAAGCAATGGAAAATGGAGAGTTTATATCGACTTCACCAACCTCAACAGGGCTTGTCCCAAAGGCAGTTTCCCCTTCCAAAGATTGATCAACTGGTCGATGATACAACATCCTATAAGAGTATGAGTTTTTTCAACGCCTTCTCTGAATACCATCAAATTCCCCTTCATGTGTCGGACCAAGATAAGACCTCCTTCAGAACCACTATTGGTTTGTATTGTTATAAAGTTATGCCCTTCGTTCTTAATAATGCATGAGCAACTTATCAACGACTAGTTACAAAGATGTTTAACGAATAAATAGGGGATATTATGGAAATTTACATTGACGAGATGCTCGTCAAGAGAAAGCTTAAGGACGATAACCTCTCTGACCTGGTGAGGACTTTCGATATCCTCAAGAAATACTGAATGAAACTCAACGCAAGTAAGTGTTCTTTCGGGGTCCAATTAGGAAAATTCCTTGGATACTTGGTCAGCAAGAGAGGAATAGGGGAAAACCCAACCAGATTGATGTCATCAACAAAGTTCATCCCCCTTGAACAGTAAGAGATGTATAAAAGCTCACTGGAATGCTCGCTGCGCATAACCAGTTCATTTCAAAATCTTCAGAACAATGTCAACTATTCTTTCAGTTGTTAAAAAGAAACAAGGTCATGACATGGAATGAGGACTGCTATAGAGCCTTAGAAGAACTCAAGGCCTATCTCAGCAGGCCCCTTTTGCTCATTATCTCTAGAGAGGGCAATCCTTTGTACCTTTACCACATTATGTTAGACCATGTTGTGAGCTCTGCCTTGGTATATAAAAAGTGGGAGGCCATCATCCAGTCTACTATGCAAGTAAGACTCTTTTGGAAGCTGCGCAACGGTACCTGCCATTGAAGAAGCTCGCCTATGCATTGGTGATAGCCTCGAGGAAATTGAAGCATTATTTTGAGGCCCACTCCATCTTCGTGGTTACTTTGCACCTTCTAAAGGCTGTTATGAGGAAAGCATACCTCTCTGGCCGACTGTCGAAGTGGTCAGTCGAGCTCGAAAGGTTTAATATTCACTTTTAACCAAGAATGGTCATTGAGGGGCAGATCCTAGTTGATTTCATCATTGTGTTCATAGGATAATATCCTTACAATCAGTCAAAAACCAGTCTACTAATGGAGAGATTATAGGAACCGAGCATTTGGACCTTATATGTTGATGGAGCCTCCAACTCAAGAGGGCAGGAGTAGGTATAGTACTAGTGACTCTCGAATATATAAGTGCTCAAGAAGGGCATCAGACTGGGATTTGAAGCCTCTAACAACGATGCAGAATATATAAGGCACTGATCACTAGATTATTCAAAGCACCATTGCTAGGGGCAGGTCACCTTCAAGTCTTCGACGACTCTCAGTTGGTATCTAACCAAATAAATGGTGATTTTAATGCAAAGGATGAAATCTTATCTCGTCATTGTGAAAGGACTAATGATTAACTTTGATCAATTGGATGTTCAGCAGTTCCTCAGAGGATAGAACAGCCATGTAGATGCCCTAAAAGCTCTGAGTTCAGCAATAGACTCTGACTTAAGAAGAACAATCCAAATAGATTTCCTTGTGCAGCCCTGTATTAATCAGACTTTTGTGCCACCGAATCCAGAGCAGATTCTCCACATTGAAAAGTCTTCGAGCTGGATACATCCCATTATAGACTACTTGTGAAGTGATGTACTGCCAAGTGATAAGAGGTCGGCTCATCAAATAAGAGTCAAAGCTGCTCGCTGTCACTTATCTCCTGATGGGAAGTTATAAAAGATATCCTTCACTGGCCCCTACCTCCAATGCATTCATCCACAAGACATCGAGCAAGTTCTGCATGAAATTCATGAAGGAATTTGTGGAAGTCACGTAGGAGTAAGGTCGCTAGCCTTTTGAGAAATGAAGGAAGGGTATTGGTGGCTATACATGCAAAAAGACGTTGGACTCTACGCTCGAAAGTGCGAAAAATGCCAAAAAACTCACCCATGGTCCATCAGCCCGCCAGTGATCTAAAATCATTAACCATCCCTTGGACCTTTGCCCAGTGGGGTTTGGGCATCGTAAGTCCTCTACCTACTATGACAGGCAATCAGAAGTATCTGTTGGCCACCACATACTACTTCACTAAGTGGATAGAGGCAGAACCACTGGTGAACATCAGGGATACAAACATGATGAGGTTTATATGGAGAAGCATTATTACCTGCTTCGACATACTTAGGAAAATCATTACCGATAACGGGATCCAATTCGAGAGTTGCCCCTTCCAAAGTTGTTGCAACGATCATGGAATCAGGCATTACTTCAGCTATGTAGCGTATCCACAAAGTAATGGTCAAGTTGAGGCTTCCAATAAAATAGTGATCGATGGACTAATGAAATGCCAGGAACAGGCCACAGGAGCTTGGGCGAACGAATTTCCCCACATCCTCTGTGCCTATCGCACCACCCCAAGGTGAGAAACTAGGAAAACACCCTTTCCACTCATATATGGAATGGAAGCAGTCATTCCACCAGAAGCTGATCTCCTTACCATGAGGTCTTCGTTGGTCGACCAAGGCTACAATGATAATGCATTGCTCACTGAACTACTTAGCTGATGGACGGTGAGAATTGGCTCTAGTTAAACTAGCATCCTACCAACAATAACTAGCCAAACAGTACAACCACAAAGTCAATTCAAGGAAATTCCAAGTTGGGGACTATGTCCTAAGGAAAGTCCTTGGCAGCACTATGAAACCATCATATGGAAAACTGGGAAGGACCCTTTAAGGTAGTAAGATATGACCTATAAGGAGCTTATTATTTGGAAACGGTGGAGGGCAGGAGGACACCAAGGGCTTGGAATGCGGCCAATCTGAAGAAGTTCTACTTATAAGACTTTCTTTATCCTTTGGAATGCCTAAACTATTTCTGATTAATAAAACTTAGCGACTAGAAATTATTTCTGATTAATGCCTAAATTATTTCTTACTAAAAATTACCATTTAGGGCATAAATTCTCTCGTCTAGGACATAAATATTTCTTACTAAAAATTACATGGTTACATGTACAACAGTAATGAAATAAATTAACCCTAAAAAGATTCAGGTCGGTGAGCAAGGTAGTCTGCTACTCGAGCTCTCCGACCATCATCAGGGTGAGGGGCAAAGCTCTCCACAGCCTACTCCGAGCTCGGCTCCAGCAGCCGCCTCGAGATGGAATCTATAGGGATCCAACGATTATCCCTTCTAAATGGATTCGATTATAAGGTTAGTGGAGTGATCTCGTTCATGTACCAAAGGGAAAAATTCTTAGAACCCATCATCTTCCTGAGGGCACTCAGACATCCTCTAATGAAAGCTAGCTCCTCGACCTCCTTTAACTTCATGGGAGCATCAGTCCAGCCTTGTTCGTATCCGTCAGCCCATACCTGCCGATGACATTTTCGGAATAGGTGCCTCAGCCTTATGACATCTCTTTGGTGTTTGGCAGTAATCATATATTCTCGCTAAACGTCTCCTTTCAACTCGATAATCTCCCTCTGGGAACTGCCATTATCTCTCATAGCTCGTTGTGTGAATGATGACGAGGAACCTTAAATAACTCGAGGAGCACTGCTTAGAGCATTTTCCTTGAGGCGAGCGACCTCACTCCTTAAGGCATCATTTTCTTACTGCATCACCTCCCCAACTTGATTGATCTCGGATCCATCTAGGAGTTTTGCCTTCAAAGCATTCATCTCTTCCTGATTGGAAGCACCAATCTCCTCCATCTATGTAAGCCTATCCTTTAGTCTGGCAACTACTTAGGACTGGTATTTATAGTCCTTATTACTTGCCCTAAGGGACATGCAAATATAAATGAAACCCCGACGAGCTTAGTCGCTATGTTCGAACCAAGAATCTGTCATAGACGAGCGGTAGCAGGAATATAATCATCAAGATCAACAAGCTATAAGACATCGAATACAAAGAGCACATATATCAGTGAATATAAAAAGGAACATCTTTCATTCATTGGGAAGTGACACTGTCCAAGTACAAGTACATCAAATGATAAAAAGAAAAAAAAATACACAAGTGAAGAAGAAGGCATAGGAGTCTAGTTGGTAGCATCAACCTGCTCGATCGCAACCTCGATCATCCCAGCCACGACTGCACCTCCCTCAGCTAGAGAAGAATTCACTTGTTGGTTATCAACAGGGGCATTAGGATCCAAGCTAGTTCGAGCAACAGGAACCTCATCTTTAATAACGGGATTGGGTCCCAGATGATGTTTATCGAAGAGCGAGGAGTCAGCAATAACTCCAGCAGTGACTATGCCCCGATCCCAGCCTTTCTTGAAGTTGGCTTGATTGATGTAGTCAATCTGTCCATCAACATCTCCATATGCTGCCGCACATCTCTCATTGTAGTAACTTTCCCTAACAGTAGATGCCTCTTCCTCCATATTTTTCGCCTTCTCCCCCAGCACCTTATTCTCCTCTATGGCATCCAACTTACCTTTAACCACCAGTTCATAAGCCTCGCGTAGCTCCTTAAGATATTTAGTCGCCTCGGCCTTCTCCTGAACAAAATATGCTTTAGCCTCTGTGAGAGCGTCTCATAGGACTTCTGAGCCTCCTGGGAAGACCTCAGTCTCTCCTCGAGAATAAAATTCCTCCTTGACAGCTCATTTTAGCTGCGCCTGGGAACAGTGTAGTAAAAAATAAATTGCAGATAGAGACAAATGTTAGTAAACAAATCACAAAGGAATTATAAGTCAAAGAAATAGAGAAAGGGTAAGTGGCCTTACCAAAGAAATCCCTTGATCTGCTTTTAAGGCTAATTGGCCAGGGCCCGTGCTCAAAGAACACTCGCGATCCGCCTCGAGCATTGCTCTCTCAAGCATTATTGGGGGCAAGATGAGGGGTAAAAGCCACAGAGGCCCTCTCGGCTGGAACTTCCACAGGCACTAAAGAGGCCTGTGCTTTCTTTATCCTCTCTTTTCCCCACCTCCTCCCTTCTTCTTTCCTCTTCTCGTCTTTCTTCTTCTTCTCTTCTTCTTCTCTCTTCCTCTTTATTTATCTCTCTCTCCCTCTTCTCTTCCTCTTCTTTCCCCTTCACCTCTTTCTCGTGAGATGTTGTTTTAGAACTGCTGGCAGTGTCCTCAGACTTCGATTTCTGAAACTTCATCTTGTTGGACTGCAGGATATCATCATCATTATCACCACGGATAAAAAAATTTCTTCTTGGGGGAGCCATCTCTTCCTCTCTAGACCCTCCTGTACTGGATCCTTCCTTGCTGGACCTTTCTCCACTGGATTCCTCCTTGCTAGATCCTTCCCACTGGATCCTACCTCGCCAACACCAGTCTTTGAGCTTCTCTCCTCCTCCTTATCTATCCCAATGGGCTCAAGAGAACCTTCTTCTTCTTCTGGGATATCAATGTGGGGAATGGTATCCACTGGGTGAGCAATAAAATTAGTAGTAATGTTCTTGTATTCCAATAAGAAAGCAGCAGACCTAGGATGCTCACCTTCAACTATAGGGTCCCTTATTTCCCAGGCTTTTACTAGCTTAGTAGCCCGAATAACGTAGACAAGCAAGCAATAAACGAAAAGGTTTGGTAACAACCTATGTACTTCTCCCAATAAGTAGGGATCCGTGGTCCCCTTTACCTTATGCACTCTATTTGAGGAGGAAATTTCTAGTTTCTAGAAATGAACCCTTCAGACAAGTAGTCGTTGTGGGAATCAAGTAAATTTACTACCAATACCCTATCTGGACTCCTCGCCTTCAAATATAAGAGACCCCCACTTATGCAAGAAAAAGGCTAACAGTAGCAGATTTTGGGTAACCCTAAATTGGTTCCATAGAGCTAATTTATTCTATTGACTCCATTAACGATCTTCTAAACATTTGGAGAGCATTGAGCAGGAACTATGTCAAAGTATTGAAGAAAATGTAAAAACAGACAATTTTGGGGGAATGTCAAACCCCCTTGAGACATCAAGATGACATGTATCCAATATCCATTCTCGATATCACAAACATTGTCGGGCACAGTGGCACACTCAATATTTACCCAACTGGGGATATTATAGCATTTTTAAATTTAATCAGAGATTTATAGTCTATTTTTGCCAGGGAAACACCCTAGCTACAACGGAATGAAAAGAAATTACAAAAAGAAATAAAGAAAAAGGAAGGAACTAGTGACTTACGAAGTGAGAATCAAGCTGGAAATGTTGATTAACTTCGAATTTAAGAAGATGAAGAGCAAGAGACAGCTTGGAAGACGAAGAGCAAGAGACAACTTGGGAAGCAACAGAAGCAAAGAAGTTGAAGTGGCGATAGAGTTCGTCCAACATTTGAGTTTAAACTTCTCAATGATAGAGCACATTGATCGAAGAAGATTTTCCACTCAAATATCCAGTAAAATGACGATTCACACCCCTTCTAACTGCATGAACTGCAATAGTGCCATTAAAAGGGAGGCGGTACCTTTTTAAAATTTGTGAGCCCAAATCGTGACCCTAAAAATTTTAGGGGCAATTTTGGGTACTGTAACACCACGCCTAATTAAATATCGGGTGATCAGTCCTTTATTAAATTAAAAATCATAGTGAACGGTGTGGTTCATTCTTAGCATCACTGTCGAAAACAAATTTTCCGTTTTAATCACCCAAAATAATTAAGCTAAGTGTCAAAACAATTTAAATGATTTTTTTTATTAAATTGCGTTGTAAAAACCTTTTAAGCATAAACTAATTTATGAATAATACAAACGATAAAGACACCAATCACCCAACGAAACATGCCATTTAGATTACTCAAATCTAAATAAATAACCATAACCACTGACAATGTGATAGATAAAATAATCCCAAATAAAAACAGAATACTGAAATGATAGAAGTATATTGAATCCCTATTAAGTCTAAACAAGAGTCTGGAAACGGGCGACCTATGCCCTAACTAAAAGAACTAAATAGAAATCTGAGGAGCCAAAGAAGGAAGCGTCTACTGCAATGACCTACAACTCCCACACAAGCTGCAGCACATCCAGTCAAATGAATCTACACCTGATGTCCCTGTGGCTGACCACCTGCAATATATATATATATATATATATATATATATATATATACAAGAGAAGGAAAAATGACAGGAAACGGGTCAAAGCCCGAGTGTAAAACAGTTTTAAAATGATTTAGCAAGTATTTAAAATACTTATTAGCTAATATGACAACCATGTTAGTACACAACACTCTCTTGAGAATTCTCACATCTCATCTAGTGTGCACGCCTACCGCACTACTAAAATAATTCATAAGTCTAACTCTATACTCCTCCCATAGGCTCTTATTCATAATCATAAGTCTATGATTAAATTAAGACAACATCTACTTAAAGGTTATTGAAGACAATTATGTATTTCTCAATACTGTGAGGTTTCAAACACTTACTACGACTAGGAGCATTTAGTCAATTACTTATCTTCTTGTACGCACAGTAGAAAAATCTCAGGTATAGGTATATATATTAATCACTCATACAATATATATACTACTCGGCACCCCACATAAAATCTAGGGTGCTGGCATACTCTGCTATCAAGTCCCCATATACCTCCTACAAGGGAAATACTAGTTCAAAATCACTCTCGAACTGTATCAACACAATACACACAAAATGTGGGCGAAGCATAGTTCCAAGTCACTAAGAGGTCAGCACATACCCTCACGTCTCTTAGAACCGTCTGACTATCACTCAGATAGCCTGTACCAAGGAATCCTATGTTCTAGGGTACGAGTCAATATCCCCCATAAAGGTCCCATCGAGATAAGACTGTCTTGGCGCGGCTACCTCCGTTATAGCAAGTAGCGCGAGTATGATTATACATAGAGATATATAATATATATATATACACAATCACTCGGTTATATATATAAATATTCACATCTTTCAATTAGGTTTACTAGCGACCTATAACAATAGTTTGACTATACATAGTACAAATTACCCAATTCTTATGCATAACGAACTCATCTCTTTTCATTCCCAATTATAACC
Organism: Sambucus nigra; assembly: GCA_949130495.1. Classification (NCBI taxonomy): domain Eukaryota; kingdom Viridiplantae; phylum Streptophyta; class Magnoliopsida; order Dipsacales; family Adoxaceae; genus Sambucus; species Sambucus nigra. The sequence goes on along the minus strand of OX422208.1, from coordinate 496,025,455 downwards.
ATTTTATAATTACTTCTCGTCCCTAAAAGTGTTTTCTCTTCCTAAAGGTAAATTCAGTAAGTATACCCTTAATCCCATGCTGGTCTAAGTCTTTCTTGAATGCCTCAATACCTTACTTAACATAGGCATGATTTTTAATAAATGGCATACTCTCGTTATCCCGCGATTTCATCTCGTATAAAATTACATCCACCGGAACCTACTTAGACCCTACTGGTCCTCTTCATGAACCATTATAATTCTTGAATGATATAAAAAGGGCTCCTACGTATTTTAACCATATTAATTAAAAAGGGGGGAAATATTCAATTTCCAAGAGGGGTCGATTGATCGATAAAATGAGGTCGATCGATCGATCAAGCAATTCTTGCCCAGATTCTGCTATTCCAACCTACGGGTTTCATCACCTTTCAACCTCTAAATCATTCTTAATTCATCCCAAACTCCCAAACAATTTGAACCAAGAGTTATGTCAACCTAACTACATGATTTCCTACGTAAAACATGTACGAATTCATCGAAGGCATGTATTTAAAGGGAAAAATTCAGTAGAAATATCAAGAACCCTAGTTTTATCATAAATTCCAACATTCTCAACTTTTTTCCTGATTTCTTTCTTTTAAATCATTACAAATTCGTGGGTGATCCTCTGCATAGGCCAAAGGTTCCAGACTACATGCATTCATGCGATTTAAATTTTCTAAATTATATAATTCTTCAATAAAAACATGTATTCACCATTCCTAATCTAACATGGGTGAAATATTAACTAGGAATAAGCAAGATAGATACTTGCCTTGGAGATGGAAGTCCGATTTCCAGGTGTTGATGGGTATGGTTGCGATCCTTGTTTCACGATCTATGCGACTGTGGTGGAATCCGACAAAAAGGTTGTGAATTGGTGGTTCTCCTCCTTGGAAGGTCTCCCTCTTCTCTCTAACTTAGCCCCTATGTAAATCTCTAACTCCTTAACCCCCGAGGACTCTAAATTCATCAGATATAAGTCTACTATTTTCGTCCATAATTAATCCTAAAATGGTTAATTACTAAAACGCCCTCTCGAGTTGTCGGTTAGGCCTAAAAATATCCCGAGACCCAAACTAAAGCCCCGGATATACTTTTCTGACTATCTCGACCCTTCCGGACACGTTGGCGCACTCAAAATGAACATACGACTAACTTATAATTTATTCACTTTTATTATAATAATTTAGTCCCGACACGACACATGCGCGTCCCGACTTAATTTTAATAATTGTCGTATTATTCACCCGCGATAATTTTAATAAATTCAATTATATATATTACTTTACTCATTAAGTAATATTCAACAAATTTCCAATAATTACTAACTCTCGTCATGCTAGTAAATATTCAAAATAAAATTTTGAATTAATATTAAATTAATTTATCTCAATTAAATTTAATAAATCCCCAATTTAAAATCCATAAATTTACGGGGTATTACATACTTCCCTCCTAATAATGGAATTTTGTCCCAAAATTTAAGAAATATGCCGCACCTGGTAAAAATAAATCTGGGTATTTTTCGCGCATATCTGCCTCGCGCTCCCAAGTGGACTCTTCCACGTTATGATGCTCCCACTGGACCCGTACAAGTGGGACTACCTTCAACCTCAATCTCATCTCGATGTGGTCTAGGATAGCCACTGGTCTCTCCTCACAAGAACTATCGGGTTATAAATCAATCTCCTCTATCGCGATGTGCGTGTGGGCTATATCATCCCTAAGATATCGTCTCAATGACGAGATGTGGAATACATCGTGAATACGGTGAAAGTGCTCTGGCAACCCCAATCTGTAAGCCACCGGCCATATCCTCTCGATAGTGGGAAACACGCAGTAATACTTGGTCCCCCACGTTAAACTCTCGGAAGGACCGCTTTGCATTGGCGTAGCTTTTCTAACTGTCGTGGTCTACTCGAATGCGACTCCTAATTAACTCAATCCTAGCTGACGTCTCCTGAATTACCTCTGGTCCGAGCAACTTGTTGTCCCCCACCTCTAGACAACAAGTGAGAGAACGAAAAGGTCTACCATATAAAGCCTCAAATGGGGCCATGTTGATCGTGAACTGATAGGATTTATTATAAGCGAACTCCATCAGTGGAAGATACGGCTCCCAACCTCCTCCAAAATCAAGGACACACATGCGTAGCATATCCTCTAGCATCTGATTGGTACGCTCTGTCTGTCCATCCGTCTGTGGGTGATAAGCTGAACTCAATCTCAACTCTGTACCCATATCCTCCCGAAAGCTCTCCCAGAAGCGCGACACAAAAATCTTGTCTCTATCGAACACAAAATCCAGGGGCACCCCACCGATCCGCTATAACCCAAACGAAATCATGACCCCGCTGTGATATAGGCAACCCAGTGAAGAAATCCATGGAAATGCTCTCCCATTTCCACGTAGGTATCTCCAGCGGATGAAGTAATCATGGCGGTCTATGGTGGTCCACCTTTACCATCTGACAGGTAGTACACTTGGACATGAACTCCGCAATGTCCCTCTTCATTCTACCCCACTAGTACTGTCGCCTCATATCCTAGTACATTTTATCCCCTCCGAGATGTACTGTAAATCTAGACCCGTGCGACTGTGTCATCATTGCATGACGTAATTCATCTCCCACCGGGACCACCAATCTCCCATTAAACCTCAAACCCCCATAAAAACCCACTGAATAGGACTCATCACCCTCAGTTAAGAGCCATACAATTTGATCCTGACAAAACGTATCCGCTGCTTAGGCCTGTATCACCCTCGTAATAATCTTGGGTGTGACTGTCATAAAGTATATAAAGGAATGGGATACCGTGTCCTGGTGTTCTAACTCTTTCCACTTCGCTTTCTATACTTTTGCTACCTCACCTACTGGCCTACGGCTTCAGCAACCATATTAGCCTTCCTTGAATGGTAATGTATCTCGAACTGGTAGTCTTCACAAACTCCAGCCACCTGTGCTGAGGCATGTTTAACTCCCGCTGAGTGAACAAGCATTGACTTGTGGTCTGTGAATAAGCAAACTTCTCCCCCAAAAAGTAATGCCTCCAAATTCGTAATGCAAACACGACCGCTGCTAGCTCCAGGTCGTGGGTGGGGTAATTCCTTTCATGAGGCTTAAGCTTGCGGGAGGCATAATCTATAGCCTGCTCCTCTTACTGAAGTACTCAACCGAGTCCCTGTAGAGAGGCATCAGTATACACCAGATACTCCACTCTCGGCCTGGGTAGAGCAAGAGCTGGCGTCGAAGTTAGCTTATCCTTCAGCTCGTCAAAAGTCAATTGACAAGCGTCATCCCAAACATACGGTACTCCCTTGCGAGTCAGATTCGTCAACGGACCCGCTATTTTTGAAAAACCTCGAATGAACCGTTTATAGTACCCGAATAACCCCAAGAAACTATGCACCTCTGTCGATGGCGTGGGTTGTCCCCACTCCCGCACTACCGGCACTTTGCTCGGGTCAACTAATATCCTCAATTCTGACACAACGTGCCCCAGAAACTGTACCACCCGTAACCAGAATCCGCACTTCTCATACTTAGCATACAGTTGATGCTCTTGTAGAGTCTGAATAACCTACCTCAAGTGCTTGGTATGCTCCTCCTTAGTCTGTGAATAAATCAGGATGTATTCTATGAAGACAATGGCAAACTAATCCAAGAACTCTCAGAACACTCAGTTCATCAAGTCCATGAATACGACTGGAGCATTTGTCAGCCTAAACGGCATGACTCTGAACTCATAGGACCCATATCTCGTCAAGAAAGCAGTCTTCGACACATCCTGCTCCCTAATCCATAGCTGATGGTATCCCAATCTCAAATCAATCTTTGAAAAGAAGGCAGCTCCCTTTAGCTGGTCGAACAGGTCATCGATTCAAGGCAATGGATACTTATTCCTTATCGTGACCTTGTTAAACTCCCTGTAGTCCACGCACAATCTCAATGAACCATCTCTCTTTTTCACGAATAACACTGGAGCGCCCTAAGGTGAGGTGCTCCTACGAATGAAGCCCTGGCCTAACAGCTGCTCTATCTGATCCCATAACTCCCTAATCTCCACTGGAGCCATACCGTACGGTGCACGTGCTATCGACCGAGTGTCCGGTATCAAGTTTATAACAAAATATATCTCTCGATAGGGAGGTAGACTCGGTATCTCCTGGAACACATCCAAAAACTCACGAACAACTAGAGTCGAATCCAGGGGAATAAAAATCTCCTTAGAGGTCTCCTCCTCTATGTAATACAAATGGGTGGAAGATCCTACCTCTGGGCGAGGCATCGCTGCCAAAAACATCTCCTGACCAGGAATGGCAAAGATAATAATCTTACCAAACAATCTATCATGTCTCTTACCCATCAAGCCAATACATGCCAATAATGGCGTCTAGCTCATACATATCTAAAACTAACATGTTCGCAGGTAAAATCAAGCTACCAATCTCTATACCTACTCCCCAGCATATAAAGAAAATTAAGGACCCATTTCCCAGTGGTGAATCTACGCATGTCACTATACTCTCTGCCATGTCTAATAACCCCATGGCCCGTGAGAAGCTAGTAACTATAAAATAGTGTGATGTCCCAGTATCAAATAAAACACGCCCCATAGTGCCATGAATAGGAAAAGTACCCTCAATCGTGAGTGGCACCTGCGGTGCTGCTGGATGGTGCCCCTGCTGGACTTGGGCTACTGGGATGGCTGGTAGGGTTGGCATCTGAGCTGGCACTGCGAGGGCGGCTGGAAAGAGTGGCCTCTGCGGCTCATTACGGGCACCCAGCTCCTGTGAGGCCCTATCTCCCTCTGGGAAATCCTTGCGCCTATGGCCATTCTTGCCGCATCCAAAGCACCTACCCCTGAAGTTTCCTCCCCTCTAACCCTGCTGACCACGGCCCTGTTGGCCGTTACCACCCCGCCACTGGCCCTGTTGAAAATGCTATTGGCCCTGCTGACCCTACTGCTGACGGTGTTGGCCCTGCTGGCCATGATGACTGAACTAGCCATGATGTGCCTTTCTAAATCCCTTAAATCCCTGCCTGGATTCTTCGGATCGGAATCTCTTAGGAGGGTCCCCCTGATGGGAACTCTGCTCATTATGATGAGTCTGCCCCTGAGCTGATGGTGCACCACCGGCACCATTACCTCCAGTTTGGCCCTGTTGGCTGGAATCACCTGCTCATTTTCTCCCCTGCTGATGGAAGCGGTGATCCTGGAAGTGTAACAGAGCGGCGTTGTGTACGTCAGTGTAAGTACCCAACGATAGGTTACCTATGAGGTGCTGACGAATCCTCTAGGCCAATCCTTCCAAAAATAGTAAGATCTTCTTCTCCTCAATTAGTGCCTCATCCGGCACTATGGTGAGAAGTCTCATGAACTCCTCCTCATACTGAGCAATGGTCATACTCTCCTTCTTAAGATTCAGTAACCTCCGCCTCATCTCAGTCTGTATGGAGGATGGGAAATATTTGCTGTCAAACCGCACCCAGAATGACTGAATCGACATGTTGTCCACCTCCTCCAAGGTGGTGGTGGACTTCTACCACTACAAAGTGAACCCTAATAGCTTGAAGGATGCCAGTAATTATCTTTGCATGTCAGTGCACTCATACATACGTAGATGGCTCTGGATGTCCTTCTTCCATTCGCTGGTGATCACGATGTCAGAGCTACCCGAGAACTCTGGGGGTTGCGCCTTCTCAAAGGCATCCCTGACCCTCTTCCATGTCGTGGGAAGATGTGCTGGCACTGGCTCTACAGCCTGAACCTGGGTTGGAGCCTGCTTCCCCACCGCTAATGCGTCATTCACTGCCTGAGCAACAATGGCGGCTACTTCAGTTGCATTCATCATTCCCTGAGCTGGAGCTGCTGACTGCTCGGGCTAGGCATTCCTGTCTCGGGGTGCTCGTCTCGGAGGCATCTGAAATAAGAAAGAAGTTTATTAGTCTACAGTTATTATTAAATCTCAAATATCTGAAGGCGTGATCGTAAATACAAGAATACAACAATCCAAAAAATAAGGCTCTATATCACGGATGCTACGCTGAAAGCGCAATAAGCCGTACAGATCCTAAAGGACACTAGAACCTGATGCTCTGATACCACCTGTAACACCCCGCCTAATTAAATATCGGGTGATCAGTCCTTTATTAAATTAAAAATCAAGGTGAATGGTGTGGTTCATTCTTAGCATCACTGTCGAAAATAATTTTCCCATTTTAATCACCCTAAATAATTAAGCTAAGTGTCAAAATAATTTAAATGATTTTTTTTATTAAATTGCGTTGTAAAAACCTTTTAAGCATAAACTAATTTATGAATAATACAAACGATAAAGATACCAATCACCCAACGAAATATGCCAACTAGATTACTCAAATCCAAATAAATAACCATAACCACTGACAATGTGATAGATAAAATAATCCCAAATAAAAATAAAATACTGAAATGATAGAAGTATAAGCAATCCCTATCAAGTCTAAACAAGAGTCTGGAAATGGGCGACACATGCCCTAACTAAAAGAACTAAATAGAAATCTGAGGAGCCAAAGAAGGAAGCGTCTACTTCAATGACCTGCAACTCCCACACAAGCTGCGGCACATCCAGTCAAACGAATCTACACCTGATGCCCCTGTGGTTGACCACCTGCAATATATATATATATAAGAGAAGGAAAAATGACAGGAAACGGGTCAGAGCCCGAGTGTAAAACAGTTTTAAAATGGTTTAACAAGTATTTAAAATGCTTATTAGCTAATATGACAACCATGTTAGTACACGACACTCTCTTGAGAATTCTCACATCTCATCTAGTGTGCACGCCTACCGCATTACTAAAATAATTCATAAGTCTAACTCTATACTCCTCCCATAAGCTCTTATTCATAAGATCATAAGTCTATGATTAAATTAAGACAACATCTACTTAAAGGTTATTGAAGTCAATTATGTATTTCTCAATTCTGTGAGGTTTCAAACACTTACTATGGCTAGGAGCATTTAGTCAATTACTTATCTTCTTGTATGCACAGTAGAAAAATCTCAGGTATAGGTATATATATTAATCACTCATACAATATATATACTACTCGGCACCCCACATATAATCTATGGTGCTAGCATACTCTGCTATCAAGTCCCCGTATACCTCGTACAAGGGAAAATACTAGTTAGGAATCAATCTCGAACTATATTAACATAATACACACAAAATGTAAGCGAAGCATAGTTCCAAGTCACTTAAGGTCAGCATATACCCTCACTTCTCTTAGGACCGTCTTACTATCACTCAGATAGCCTGTACCAAGGAATCTTATGTTCTAGGGTACGAGTATTATCCCCTATAAAGGTCCCATCGAGATAAGATTGTCCCGGCGCGGCAACCTCCGTGATAGCAAGTAGCGCGGGTATGATTATTGTGGGTACCCAAAATTAGAATGATGGGCCTGGACGAGTAGCCCAATTGTGGCGGCCCAAAGTCCAGACCCTCCATATCTTAATCGATTATGATTTTGTCTCCTCCCGTGTTCCCATTAAGAGAGGTTCTGGGAAGAGATGGAAAACATGGGGGAGTCCAACAGTCCCACTTACTAAAATGAACATGTATATAGTAAACCCTAGGTTCGGGGCAAAGGACACACGGTATTCTCTGTAATCACTCTCCGGAGTATATAGAAATAACACTGACTACACCATCGTGGATGTAGGCACCTCTTTGCTGAACCACGTACATCCTTTCTTGTGTGATTGACATTTTTCATTCCTAATTCTTGCTTGGTGATTGCATTTATCTTATCTATTTGTATTGCATAATAATTGTCGCCACAATTGGTGCCGTGTGTGGGAACATTTATCTTCCCTGAGAAAGCCCACACCAAAAAAGGAGTTCGAAATGTCTGGTCACAGTAGTAACGCTCCCTAAGCAGGAGATATTCAAGAACCTCCTGTTCCTCGCAGGATTAGGTCTGAAGTTCGGCGTTCAGATCAGAGGGCCTGCCCAGAAAGGCCAGCCTCAGAGGAAATCCAAGGACCAGCGAGATCCACGCAGATATCCAAAATGATTGATGCATACGAGGCGAGGCTCCAAGAACAGAGGGAGTCTTCTCGCAGGCACGAGGCTGAGAACGCTCGCCTCAAAAGAAGATTGGAAAGAATGGAGAGAGAGCTCCATCGTAGTATCAAGAAACGTCTGTACCACACTCCAAGCCCTCAGGTGAGCAAGTCTCGCAGTCGAGGAAGGAGCCCCAGGCGCGGATCCTAGAGAGCTGAGGGAAACGAGTCAGAGGACGACCTACTCGAGCAACTGCGTCTATCTCGCAGTCACAGAACCCCACATCACGATGCTTTGATCATTACTCTAAGAATAGCGAACTATGACGTCGACAAATTGCTCGTCGACCAAGGAAGCTCGTCCGAGGTGATGTATCTCGACCTTTTTAGGAAATTGAAATTCAGCATCGTCGACCTAAAAGAAGCTACCGTCCCTTTGGTTGGCCTCGCTGGAAAGATGATTATGCCCTTGGGAAAGATCATGCTGCCAGTAAGGGCAGGAAATGTTTCTAAACTGATCGAATTTCTAGTGGTCGACATTGACTCGCCATACCAGGCTATCCTCGACCGAGGATGGCTACATACAATGAAGGTAGTTTCCTCGACCTACCATCAGAAGCTCAAGTATGTGACCGAGCGAGGAGTAATGGAGATCCGTGGCGATCAAGCGATGGCAAGAAGATGCTTCATAGTGGCCATCCGCCCAAAATAAGAAAGGAAGGCCGACAAGCCCAGTGAAAGAATTGAAGAACAAGAAGGTCTGATACCTTCGAAATAGCAATTAAAGTACGGAAGACCCAAAGTAGAGGAGACCAGGCTCCTCCCCTCCGAACGGGTCGTCGAGGACCTGGAGGAAGTCGCAGCTGGAGATAGCGACGACAGCAGGATTTTCTTAATTGGAGCTTCTCTTACAGGTCAAGAGAAGAAGGAATTGACGGCCTTACTAAGGAACAATATAGACGTCTTCGCATGGGAACCATACGAGCTGATCGAAATTGATCCTAGTATGGTTTGTCATCAACTGCACGTCGATCCCACCTTCAAACCAATCGCGCAGAAGGAACGACGAACTACACCCGAGAAGGCAAAAGCCGTGGAAAAAGAAGTTGAAAAACTGCTGGATGCAGGATCCATACGGGAAGTACAATTCCCCAAGTGGTTATCCAACCCAGTAGTAGTTCCAAAAAGCAACGGGAAGTGGAGAGTTTACATCAACTTCACTGACCTCAACAGAGCGTGCCCTAAAGACAGTTTCCCCCTCCCAAAAATTGAACAATTGGTAGACGCCACTGCAGCTCACGAGAGAATGAGTTTTCTAGACGCATACTCAGGGTATCATCAGATCCCTCTATATACCCCGGACCAAGATAAAACAGCATTCATCACCACAGTTGGGTTATATTGCTACAAGGTGATGCCCTTCAGGCTCAAAAATGCAGGGGCAACCTACCAGCGGCTGGTCACCAAGATGTTCAAGGACCAGATGGGAGACACCATGGAGGTCTACATCGATGACATGATCGTTAAAAGCAAGAAGAAAGAAGAACACCTCTCAGACCTGTCAAGCACCTTTGAAATCCTCAGGAAGTACCGAATGAAACTTAACGCGAGCAAGTGTTCTTTCGGTGTCCAGTCAGGAAAATATCTTGGGTACTTGGTCAGTAAGAGAGGCATCGAGGCTAACCCAGACCAGATCGATGCAACAAACAGGGTACAACCTCCTCGAACAATCCGAGACGTACAAAAACTCACCGGTATGCTCGCTGCCTTAAACCGCTTTATCTCTAAGTCCTCTGAGAAGTGTAATCCCTTTTTCTAGCTTCTAAAGGGAAATAAGACAGTATAATGGAACCCAAATTGCTCGCAGGCATTGGATGAGCTCAAGGCTTACCTTAACTCCCCACACCTTCTCGTCATTCCACAGCAAACAGATTCTTTGTACTTATACCTCGCTGTTTCCAACCACACTGTCAGTTCCGCATTAGTGTGCGAAATCGCAGGGATGCAACACCTCGTTTATTACGCGAGCAAGACCCTACTGGACGCCGAGCAGAGATACCTACCACTGGAGAAGCTCGCCTTTGCACAAGTAGTGGCTTCGAGGAAGCTAAAGCACTATTTCGAAGCCCACACTATAATCGTCCTTACATCACACCCCCTTAAAGCAATCTTGAGGAAGGCGGATTTGTCGGGCAGACTGTCTAAATGGTCAGTCGATCTCGGACGATTTGACATCCAATTTCAACCAAGGAACGTAATCAAGGGGCAGGTCCTTGCTGATTTCATAGCCGAATTCACAGGCGAGCAACCTCCCAACCAACCTCGAGCAGCGAGATAAAAGAGGAACGACGCGATGGAGGGAACCTGGAAATTATTCGTTGATGGAGCCTCCAACTCAAAGGGGGCAGGAGTAGGCATTGTCCTCATTACTCCAGAGGATACAATCCTCGAACAAGGAATCAGGCTTGGATTTGTAGCCTCCAACAACGAAGTAGAATACGAAGCCTTAATAGCCGGCCTCCAAAAGGCGCACACTTTGGGAGCAAAGCATTTACAGGTGTTCAGCGATTCTCAATTAGTCTCCAATCAGTTAAGTGGAGACTAAAATGCAAAAGATGAAAGAATAGCAACGTACCTTGCCTTAGTAAAAAGGCTAATGGAGAGCTTCGAAGAGATCAATGTCCAGCAGTTTCCCAAAGGGCAGAACAGCCATGCTGACGCCCTAGCAACCCTGAGTTCAGCAGTCGATTCCGACTTAAAAAGAATAATCCCAATCGATTTCCTCGCTCATTTGAGCATTAATCGTAACAGCAAGCCATCAGGTGTGGAACAGGCGCTCCAAATAGGGCCAACTCCCAGCTAGATGGACCCCTTAAAGAACTATTTAAAGGATGGCACGCTCCCAGATGACAAGAAGATCGCCCACCAGATAAGAGTCAAAGTTGCTCGCTTTCACTTATCTCCAGAGGGCAACCTACACAAGAGATCCTTTTTCGGTCCCTACCTTCAATGCGTTCACCTAAGGAATGTCGAGCAAGTTCTACATGAGCTTCATGAAGGAATTTGTGGAAACCATATCGGAGGAAGATCTCTTACTTTTTAAGCAATGAAGGAAGGCTATTGGTGGCCATATATGCAAAGGGACTCTGCAGTGTATGTTCGCAAATGCCTGAAATGCCAACTTCACGCCCCTATGGTCCACCAACCTGCTAGCGACCTAAAATCACTGTCCAGCCCATGGTCGTTAACCCAATGAGGAATGGACATCGTAGGACCACTTCCTATCGCCACCGACAATCGCAAATATCTATTGGTCGTAACTGACTACTTCACCAAATGGATCGAGGTGGAACCCCTAGCTAACATCCGAGATGCAGATATGATAAGGTTCATATGGAGGAATATAATCACCCATTTTGGCATCCCCAGAACCATCATCACTGACAATGGAATGCAGTTTGAGAGCGGATCCTTTCAAAGTTTCTGCGACGAGCATGGAATCAGGCACCATTTTAACTCGGTGGCCTATCCTCAGAGCAATGGCCAAGCCGAGGCTTCCAACAAGACAGTGATCGACGGATTAAAAAAATGATTAGAGCGAGCTAAAGGCGCATGGGTAAATGAATTACCACATATTCTATGGGCCTACCGAACCACTCCGCGACGAGCAACGGGGGAAACCCCATTTTCACTAACATATGGAAGGGAAGCAATCATCCCATTAAAAGCAGGCTTGCCAACAATGAGGTCCAGCCTTATCGATCGGGGCCATAATGATGCAGCATTGCTCGCTGAGCTCGACCTAGCCGACGAGCGCCGAGAGCTAGCCCTAGTAAAACTAGCGAGCTATCAGCAACAGCTGGCGAGGCATTATAACAAAAGGGTCAACCCAAGGGCATTCCAAGTTGGGGACTATGTCCTAAGAAAAGTTCTGGGCAGCGCAGTAAAACCATCAGACGATAAGCTAGGGCCAAACTGGGAAGGACCATTCAAGATAACTGGAGACGACCTGCAAGGAGCCTATCACTTGGAAACGATGGAGGGCAGAGAGATACCCCGAGCGTGGAATGCAGCCAACCTTAAGAAATTCTATTTCTAGATTTTTCTTTTTGTCTTTGATTGTGAAACTGGAAGTTCATTCCCTTATCATTAATAAAAATTCGTTTGGTAGTTGCATTCTACGAAGTATCAGTCCACTAATTTGCATTTTTCGAGCTATCAATGAGTAGACTTTACAACTCACATACCCTTTCCAAATGAAAGGCACACTGATCATTACATCATAGCAGGGAAATAACCCTCCTCAGGTTTTCGTTATGAAACACGAAAGACCTCTTTTAGCATTGCCCATGGCAATATATGAATCCCTACAAGAGATCCTTAGGCAATATGGCCAAGTCAAAATTTGTCACCAAACAGTGTTTGGTTGAATAAAATCCTGATCGGATAAAACATCCAACACCAGGTGTGTCCTCGCCAATTGCCACACTTAGGCCTAAGGGAGTGTGACGACACAACCTAAAAGGTAAAGTGGGGCAGAATGGTATCTCGTTGGCATACTGGACTGGAAGCACACTTACTTGATAATGCAAACACGCAAATCTAGTCAGCCAAGAGAGGCTCAAGATTATTGAACAAAGATGAGAAAAATATAATACAACTTGTTTAGTCGGCAAATTCGCCTAAAACATAAATTTTATATTAATTCATCATATTTACAACAATTACAATACATGTTTAGTCGGCGAGCTCGCCCAAAACATTCACATTACATTGCCTCAATATAAAATATACAAAGTTACTACTGGCAAAATCTTAATGAGGATGAGGCCTCTAAGTAAGGCAATCAGCCACTTGAGCTCTTCGACCGTCATCAGGATGGGGAACTAGCTCCTCTTCAACTTCATTCGCATTCGACTCCAATAACTACCGAGGGATGGCATCGATGGGCATCCATTGATCATCTCTCCGGAAGGGATTAGGCATCAGGGTGGAAGGAGAAATCTCATGATGGTACCAGAGCATTGAGTTCCTCGGGATTTGCAGCTCCTTCAAGGCACTCAACCACCCCCTGATGAAGGCGAACTCTTTAAACTCTATCAGCCTCGTTGTAGAATCTAGCCAACCCTGATTGTAACCATCGGCCCATACTCATCGAGGTCCTTTCTTAAACAAGTGCCTCAACCGGGTGACGTCCCTCTGGAGCCCAGCAGCAATCACATACGATCGCTGGACATCACCACGAAGCTCTTCCATTTCCCTAGTTGAACCCCTAGTGTTCCTCCCAGCTCGCGGAACGGTTGGAGGAGTAGGGCCTTGCAACACAGGAGGAACATCGCCCGGACCAGTTCTAACTCACGATGAGGAGGAACCTCATAATACTGCAGGAGCAATGCTCAGCGCATGCTCCCTGAGTCGCGAGACCTCTCTCCTCAAAGCTTCGTTCTCCTGCTAAAGAACCTCCCCAACCTGGTTGATCTCGAAAGCATCTAGAAGCTTCGCCCTTAATGTATTCACCTCCTCTTGGACTGAACCACCAACTTCTTTCATCTCTTGAAGCCTGTCCTTCAGCTTGGCCACAAGCTCAGACTGATCTTTATATTTCTAATTCCTTGATCTAAGAGATTTGCAAAGCTTAACAAAGGCTTGGCGAACCTGAGGACTTGCATTGGGACTAAGAGTCCTGCCCAATTGAGAGGTGGCAGGAATATACTCTTCTGTATCAATCAACTACAAGGCATAAAAGAGCAAGGAAAGACAGATTCATTCAGCACACTAAAGGAACGAGAAACCTTTTTCATTTCATTAACAAGGATTAAAGTACATCGAGCAGAAAAAAGAAAAAATTACAAATAGAAAAAGCAAAAGCAAAGATACAAGGTAGTCCTAAAAGTAAAAAATTAACTAGCGACCTCAGGCTGCCCAGAAGTTGATGACTGCTTCCCTTTATCAGCATTAGCAGGAGCACTCCCCTCAGCAGGGGTAACCTCTGTCGCCATAACAGGGTGAACATCAGCAGAAAGTGTTTGGGAGACAGGGTCAGTGCCTTCGATAGCGGGGGCAAGGACTTCATCGATAACTAGCCTCGGCCCTGGGTCGTGCTCATCGAACAGAGGAGATACAACATCCACTCTGGCAGGTAGGAGGGCCTTGTTCCAGCCCTTCTTGAAATTCAGACGGCTAATGTAGCCTATCTTAACCTCAGCATCCTCGTATGCGGTAGCCCAACCAGAATTATATGAGTCTTCCCTGGCAGTGACCGCCTCAGACTCCTTCTTTTTCATCTCCTTGGATAGCACTCTGTTCTCTTCCACGATAGCCAGCTTGCTCGAGCAAACCAAGTCGTAGGCTTGTCGCAGCTCGTTCAATTCTTTAACTGCTATGTCCCTCTCCCGATTGGCATAAGCAAGAGCCAGATCGGATGATATCCGAGTAGCATCAACGGCCTTGAGACCAGCCTCGAGCTCTGTACCCCTCAGCCTCAAGGCAGCATTTTGTTGCTCCATCTCGCCATTTCTCTTCACCAGCTCATTGCGAGAACGATAGAGCACGGCGAAGTCGGTCACAAACTACAAGAAGAAGAAGACATCAGAAGAAGGAAGTGAGGAAATTTATTAAAGCATTAGAGAAAGTATAAGATCTTACCAAAGCTAGCCTCTGACTAGCTTGAAGGGCCAATTGATCATACCCCAACGCCCTTTGGCGATATGTAGTAAGAACTGCCCTTTCAAGCAGCGCAGGGGCCAGTTGAGGAGAAATAGCAACTGAGGCCCCCTCGGGCTGTGCGGACACAGGAACCAAGGCCTGCCCAGCCTTCGTCCTCGATTCCATCTTTCTCCTCTCCTCCTTTTTCTCTTTCTCTATTCTCTTCTTCTTCTCCTCCATCCTCTTCCTCCTTCTTTCTCTCCTCATCCTTCTTTCTCTCTCTCTCTCAACTGTTCTTCCTCTTTCCTCTTCCTCTCCTGCTACTGAGCAGAAGACTGAGAGCCAGTAGCTACAGCCCCGGTACTGTATTTCTTCTTCTTTGACCTCTAAGCGAGGAGCACGTGATCATTATCATCATCGTCCCGAATCAAGTTTTTCCTAGGAGGAACCATCTCCTCGTATGAACTGCTGGACGTGCTCGAAGAATCTCGGGCTTCAGGAACCCCCTCCGAATCAGAAGAGCTACCACCACTGGAGCTCCCCTCACCAAAATTGCCTTCGATACCACCTACAATATCACTCTCAGAACTGCTCTCCTCCTCGTCGAACTGGATAGGATCAGCAGCAGTCTCTTCAGAGGTGTCGAATTCAGGGATACTGTCTACCGATCTCGCTGTAAAGTTGCAACTGATATTTGTGTACTCGAGCAGGAAAGCAGCAGACCGGGGATGCTCGCCGTCGGCTAAAGGCTCCCTGATATTCCAGGCCTTAATCAACTCAGAAATACAAACCTCGCTGAGAGCAGGTTCCAAGTTCTTCGACCTCGCTGAAGAAAAAATAGGAAAAGTCAGAAAGATCACAAATTAGTAAAGAAATTGAATGGACAAAGCATAGTCTACCTATGTATTCTTCCCCATAAAAGGGAACTGAGAACCTATCAGATCTCGACCCCTCAAACTGGGGAGAAAACTGCCAATTTTTAGCAAGAAAGTCTTATTGCCAATAGTCCTTATGGGAATCAGGTAGGTTTACTACCAATACCCTGTCAGGACTCCTGGCCTTGAGATAGAGAACAACAGAATTGGTTCGAGAAAAAGAATAGCAAAAGCAAACCTCGACGATCCCTAACTTGGTACCATATAACTGATTTATTCTATAAACACCATCAATTATCTTCCACACATTAGGCGAACACTGTGCAGGAACATTATTGAAATAACCAAAGAAGTGCAAGAACAGATTGTTGGGAGGAAAAGTAAGCCCCCCTTGGGAAAGAAACAAGACATGGATCCAATGGGCACCTTCTATCTCTCTAACATTTCTAGGGGGGAGGCACGCTCAATCTCTACCCACTCCGGGATATTATAGAACTTCCTAAACTCAGACACCGACCTATTACCGATCTTTGCCATTGGAAAACCCTAGAAAACTACAAATTCAAAGAGAAAATACAAAGATAATGCACAGGAGACTTACAAGATGAAAGTTTGACTCGAACGATGAAGAATCACGAGCCCAAATGACAAGGAAACAATAAGAATGGAGACTGAGAGAAGAGAACGTGAATTGCTAGAGCTCACAGAAAATAGGAGAGTACTGGGAAGCTTGAAACGACGACTGCTCTAAATAAAACCTTTAAGTATTACTAATCATAGTGCACAGACCACGAAGCGGGTGCTGCCAGAATCAATCCTCAAACTTTGGGAAGAGTTGGACGATGTACGAAGGAGCCATTATGACAAATCATTTTAAATTTATTGAGCCCAAAGTATGGCCCAACAAACTTAGGGGCAATTGTGGGTACCCGAAATTAGAATGATGGTCCACTACGAGTAGCCCAATTGTGGTGGCCCAAAGTCCAGACCCTCCATATCTTAACCGATTATGATTCAGTCTCCTCCCATGTTCCCATTAAGAGAGGTTCTAGGAAGAGATGGAAAAAGTGGGGGAGTCCAACACCCCCACTTACTAAAATGAACATGTATATAGTAAACCCTAGGTCCGGGGCAAAGGACACACGGTATTCTCTGTAATCACTCTCCGGAGTATATAAAAATAACACTGACTGCACCACCGTGGACGTAGGCACCTCTTTGCTGAACCACGTACATCCATTGTTGTGTGATTGGAATTTTACATTCCTAATTCTTGCTTGGTGATTACGTTTCTCTTATCTATTTGTGTTGCATAATAATTGTCACCACAATTATACACAGAGATATATAATATATATATATATATACACACACACACAATCACTCGGTTATATATATAAATATTCACATCTTTCAATTAGGTTCGCTCACGGCCTATAACAATAGTTTAACCGTACGTAGTACAAATTACCCAATTCTTACGCATAATGAACTCGTCTCTTTTCATTCACAATTATAACCATTTTATAACTACTTTTCTTCCTTAGAAGTGTTTTCTCTTCCTAAAGGTAAATTCAGTAGGTATACCCTTAATCCCATGCTGGTCAAGTCTTTCTTGAATTCCTCAATACCTTACTTAATGTACACACGATTTCTAGTAAATGTCATACCCTCGTTATCCAGTGATTTCATCTCGTATAAAATTACATCCACCGGAACCTACTAAGACCCTACTGGTCCTCTTCATGCCCAATTATAATCCTTGAATGATATAAAAAGGGATCCTACGTATTTTGACCAAATTAATTAAAAAGGCAAAAAATATTCAATTTCCCGGAGGGGTCGATCGATCGATAAAATGGGGTCGATCGATCGACATTCTTGAGTCGATCGATCGATCAAGGAGTTCCTACCATATTCTTCTATTTCAACCTACGGGTTTCATCACCTTTCAACCTCTAAATCATGCATAGTTCATCACAAACTCCCAAACAATTTGAACTAAGAGTTATGTCAACCTAACTACATGATTTCCTACGTAAAACATGTACGAATTCATCAAAGACGTGGATTTAAAGGGACATATTCAATAGAATTATCAAGAACCCTAGTTTTATCATAAATTCCAACATTCTCAATTTTTTTCCAGATTTCTTCCTATTAAATCATTAGAAATTCGTGGGTGATGCTCTGCAGAAGCCAAGGGTTTCATTATTCCTAAAACATGCGATTTAAATTTTCTAAATTATATAATTCTTCAATAAAAACATGTATTCACCATTCCTAATCTAACATGGGTGAAATATTAACTAGGAATCAGCAAGATAGATACTTACCTTGGAGATGAAAGTCTAATTTTCAAGTGTTGATGGGTATGGTTGCGATCCTTATTTCCCAATCTACGTGACGATGGTGGAATTAGACAAAAAGGTTGTGAATTGGTGGTTCTCCTCCTTGGAAGGTCTCCCTCTTCTCTCTAATTTATCCCCTCTGTAACTTTTGTAACTCCCTAACCCTCAAGGACTCTAAATTCATCAGATATAAGTCTACTATTTTCGTCCATAATTAACCTAAAAATGGCCAATTACTAAAACGCCCTCTCGGGTGGTCGGTTAGGCCTAAAAATGTCCCGAGACCCAAACTAAACACTCGGGTATACTTTTCTGACTATCTCGACCCTTACGGACACGTTGGTTACTCGAAATGACCATATGGGTGACTGATAATTTATTCACTTTTATTATAATAATTTAGTCCCGACACGACACATGCGAGCCCCGACTTAATTTCAATAATTGTCGTATTATTCACTCGCGACAATTTTAATAAATTCAATTCTATATATTACTTTACTCGTTAAGTAATATTCAAAAAAATTCCAATAATTACTAACTCTTGTCACGCTAGTAAATATTTAAAATAAAATTTCGGATTAATAGTAAATTAATTTATCTTAATTAAATTTAATAAATCCTCAATTTAAAAGCCATAAAATTACGGGGTATTACAGGTACCTATTTTCGATCAAGCCCATAAGAGTAGCCGGACAAGCTCAAATGAATTAATGAGGCGCCCGACCCAAATTATGAGCCTTGATTAACGATTAAAATTAAAGATATGACCGAGTCTATCCCCAAAAATCTCGGAGAGATATTCAAGGGATACTGGCCCAACGTGTTGGTTACAACCATTTTCAATTAACAGAATATATATTGTACCCCTGGCCAGGGGCATGGAGAAAAAAACTTTCTCGAGAGTTACTTAATAAAAACAGTAGACTTCTCCGTGGACGTAGGCAAGTTGCCGAACCACATATCTTCTTGTGTTGTGATTGTGATTATTTGTTGCTTTTCTTTCACTATTGTTCGTGTTGAGATTTTTGTCACCACACCTAGTATTATCTTTTCTTTTGTTTAACAATTATCTTTTACACTTTTATTCCTGAAGTATTAAATCAATATAATTTTAACAACTAGTCTCTGTAGATTTTTGATACCCGGACTGGCCGCTATACTCCCTTAAAATAGTGTAGTCAATAGGTTAGATTTTTGTATTGAGACGGTGAAACAAAAACAACGACTGACATACTGACAATGCACTTCTTTTCACCCTCTATCATGCACCTAACGTATGCATTTTAACCCCTAGTTATGCTATCCCGTCTAAGTAGTCTCCAATATCCTGAAGTTCATATGTTATCCTGTGTCACGTGTATTTTATAATTAATTTTTTCGTCCGTTTAATGATTATAATTCTTAATTATAACTAATCAATTCATATCAGATAACTTTCAACAATTATAATTCTTAGTTATAATTTATCGATTCATTTCAAATAGCTTTCACTAGTTATTAAATTAATATTCACACTTTAATTTCTCATAACCGCATATATGTTTCTGCACACATATATACGTAGTTCAATATCATATCAATAATACATATATATCACTCACTATATACGTATAATCGCCATCCCTCCGAGTAATGACTCACTGGATGCGAATCTCTAAAATGTTATCATGCACCAGGGCATACACACATCATCCTAGGTCACCGAGTTAGACTCTCACACCGAACCTGGATAAAATTCAACGTATTGGAGGTGGTCATAGGTTCTTCGATAGTGAGTCACAACCATGCCCAAACTACCTCACTTCGAACTTAAACCTCAATGGTCACATGCGTGGCGCTATGACTTGGGGTCCATACTTAGCCTGTTGTTTTTCTCCAAGGAAGATCACCTACATTGTGCAACCTCCGGTGATAGCACTAGAGTGGTATTTTCATATAATTATATCATGCACACTAATATATATATATATACTGTCTCTATAGCCGTATATATTATCTCAATAATTCTGGTTAACTGTAATATTTTTCGAATATCGTTTTCATTATCAATTACTTAATTATTTACTTAATTAATTAAATTATACTCATAATATTAATTCTGGACATGTGCAACTCTTAATCAGCTTACATCCCTATTTTCCCGAATTTTTCATCACAAATTCATTAATCAATTCTTGAGTATATTTCACCTCAAATACTCTAATTTTCACCTCAGGTAAAATTCTAAATTAATCTAAGCCATAATATCAATTCAAATAATTTTTCAAAAGTCCTAAATTATCTCTAGCCATCATAATCTAATTTTTGAATCTAAATTATGAACATTTTTCATAAAATAAGTCAATCTGTACGTAGTTGGACAGCTGAATCGGTTCGGCTTGAGGGAGAACCGGTTCGTCCCTGCAGATAGCAACAGTGTGTCCCAAATTCGTTGTTTATCAAGTTCAACCCCAAATCTGTAAGTCCTAACATCATATTCTTCAATAAAATTCATTTGCCAATAATTCTAAATATGGAATCGATGTATTTTAAATATACATTTCTCTATATATGATCACTTTATGGACTATAAAAGAATTCTCTACATATAATAAAATTCTCCCTATCTCATAATACTTTATCAATTTCAATCTTCAAGGTTCATAATCCATATATCAATATGGGTTTCAAATTCTAAATTTTGATCTTAAATAATCACACATATATTGTTCTGAAATCATTTGTCAAAACCGCCATACGTATATGAATTCCACCTAAAAAATAATTCTCAATCATGATATGAATTAAAATTGAATATATAAATAAATAGCAAGATAATCACTTGCCTTAAGATATGTAGTGTCTGAATTTGATTGAAAAGTTCCTTCATTTCTTATTCGATTTCATTATCTTTAATATTTTCCTTTAGCTTTCCTTTAGACTCTTGAGTTTTTCTCCTCTTTTCTCTTCACTTTCTCTCTAACCTTTTGTTTTACGAAAAGAAACCTTTTGTATTGGTAAAATGATTATTTGTTCCCCCTAAACCCTTCATTTGATAACATCATAGGTGTAAGCTCGCGTGATGCGCGACAATTTTGTAATTTGCATATTTTTTTGTGGGAGGTTGGGAGGGAGGAGGAGTATATTGAGAGAAACACATAAGAATTATGTCTATTCTGAAATATGCAACACCACCTTAAAAGGTCAACTCGAACAATATTTGGAAGCCAAGTTCATGTTTCAAAGCCATCTCGTGGCATCTCAAATATTGAAAACAACACAAACATAAAATGTTTGAACATATTTCAATGTTTTAACTTCCTACAAAATGCTTGATCATATACCCAAACCTTTCCCCCATTTGAAGTTTAACCAAAAATGTGGTATACATTTCGTAAAACACATTAGATAATATTAATTTTGACTTATTTTTTTCTTCCTTATGTTTGATTGTTTCCAAAAATTAAATCTTTGAATAAATATAAACCAAAAACAAATCCCAACTCGTTTAACTAAGAAGTTTCAAAAGTAAAATTCTACACTATCATATTCCTATATTCTGATTACACAGAACCAAAACCCCCATCACAAACCAAATCATTTATTATAATCAAAACAAAATTATCTAATTATAATAGTGACGATTTTTCACATTAAATTTCGAATTTACAATCATGATCCAAAAAATCTTCTTGTGTAGAGTTTATAATCACTAAATATGAGTTCATTACTACCTTGATAGTAGAAAACAAACAAAGAAGCTCTAGCATCACAATCCATTAATTTTAAAATCCTCTTTCTCGAAGCTCCCTTCAAACCCTCCCAGGATCCCTCCATTGTCTCATGTATTGTCTTATATTTGTCATCATTATCTTTGATGATCTGTAAAAAATCAAAAATAAATATCAACTCATTTAGTAATAACTGAATATATAGACTTTAGAATTGCAAGTGTACACTCTATAATTATGTCATTTGGAAAAAAATAGTAAACAAAGTTTAGTTTCAAATAGGTAATATACATTTACCATTTTTCTTTTCACCTAAGAGAAAAATGTTTCACTGGCCATAAAAGAGAGCCTATAAGTTAAAAGTTAAAGATTACTACAACATCAATTCAATAAATGTGTTGTGGAGAACAGATGAAAAAATATATTTTTAAAAGTGATAAAATAAATAGAAAGAAAGGGTTTCAGAAGAGGCATATGGCACATACCTGTTACTCGGATCAATAGCTAGAGCTCGTTTAATATCCGCCTATGCCCTTTCCAGTTCGGACATTCCCCCTGATTTTTTACTCCGGATATGGGTCTGTAATAATAGAGCTAACGCACAGTACACTGGAATAAACATGCTCTCACTGACAGTATCTTCTGCTTCTAAAATAGACACGATGTTTGATAGCTAAATGTACACACAAAAAATTGCACTTAATTTCCTCTTTTACATCCAAACATTGCCCTATTGTATCATCGTTTTCACACAATAATAGAAACATGTTATAGGGTTATATTAACCACTTCGGATGGGGCCATGCATTTTCGATACTACTACAAATGAACATCATTACTAAACCAACACGACTAAAATAAACATCAAAGCAAGGGAAATCAACAAACAGAAAAACTCTCTTAGTTACATGTCCAAATAATACATATGGTAACAAAGATATAAAAATCATAATACACATGTTGTTCCTGATCTTGCTTTTATCTGTAAACGCCTCCTGTGCAGTTCTTAGAACTTGCCGACGTGAGAGTGGGTAATACCAAGAGGATTGAAATGAGGATGTAGGGCGGATGCTATTTCTTTATCTCTTCTTTCATCTTCCTCCTCCATTGTTGCCTAAACCCTAATGCCATGTAGCAATTTTTAGCAGGTAAACGGGAGAATTTTTTACTTTTTGCTCTACCTTTTTTTTTATAGTCTGTCACCTATTTATTATAGATTTAGAGAAGGAGGGTCAATAAGCTAATGAATGAGAGAGTTGCCTTTTCAACTTCAAATCTAAAAAGAAAACTTCAAATCTAGGTTTTCTCCCCAGAGGTCGCCAGTTCGAGTCCCGCAGATGGCCACGGACCACGGGAATTAAAAACTCCTATTATAGTAAGCCTTGTTCGGGGCTAAGGGATTAGTCTCGAGGTGCGCGCAAGCTGGCTCGGGGATTACCCTCCGTCACAAAAAAAAACTTCAAATCTAATAGCCTTTACAATAATACAACTGTACTTGAATGAAATGGTGAATAGGGAGAATTGTCTTTTTAACTTCAAATGGATGTACATAAACTTGCCTTTTGAACTTCAAATAAGGAGATGTTAGATCTTTAAAGCATGTAGTGCATTTTATAATAGAAATAGATAAAAGATAGCTTGCATACATAAATAGCCTTTTTGAGGAGGAATCATAAATGCCTGTATAACATTTTATAGTAATATAAAGAATCCCGAAATCACCTCCTCACATTGCATTAAAATGACCAAAACGCTCATATACGTCTCGACTAGTCTAAAAACCCCCAAGATCCAAACACTACCCCGGGTACATAATTTTGACTATTTTGACCATTTTCGTATCAACAGTGCTCTCAAAATCATCATCTGTGTCAACCATCATCAATTTACCATCTTATTCTCAACACGATCACACATGCGCGTCCCGAATAAGATACTATTAACTTGTCTCTTTTATTCACTTATGACGTAATATAAGATAATGCAATTTCATTTAATTCTCACACAAGTAAATATAATATCATATAAATATTAATCCATTTCTCGCTAATTAATATTTATATAAATTCACTTTATTTCTTAAATTAATTAAATTATTGTGACACGTGTAATTTTAATATTCTAAATTAAATATTCTCAAAATTAGTCTATTCAATCCTTTCATACTGTTAAGCTCCATCATTATTAAGGTCTCACCTATACTATGATATGCAAAACTATCGTGAATCTGCTAAAAATACTCCCATAAGACGAGCCTAGACTCCACTAACTCTATCAACTCCATATTGGGGATAGGCACCATTTCCCTAGGTGCCAACTTCCCTTCTTACCCAAATCACATAATTAATTTCATGGGAGACACCCGCAAAAATTTATGTCCACACACATCAATCTTTAACTCTTCGATTTGTGACGATGTAACTCTTACGACGTTCCTAAACTATATGAACATAAATTTGATTAACTCAATCCCTACCGGCTGACTATAAATCACACCCGGCTTGCGAAACTTATTATTTTCCCACCCTTAACCAGTCATAGGGCAGACGACAAGGCCTCCTGTCTCAAACCACAAAAACATTTTTCTAATAAGAGTTGGTAGGAGTTATTACACGCAACTCTACCAATGGTAATTACTCCTATCAATTATCTTAAAGTCTATAGTACGCATTTCTCACATTCTTCAACATCCTAGTCATTTTTACTATTTACTCTTCGATTTACGGGTAATATGTCTTGCTCAAATCGTAACTTTGCCCCCATCGGATCCTGATATTTCCAATTAAAGGTGGAATTCAAGGGTCTCATCCTAATTCATAAAAATATTGGGTGACACCTTATGCCGAATTATTCCCTTTTCTTTAATGAAATGATAGACACACTGCTCGATAGTGTAAATCCTCCAAATTAATAATAAATGCTCCCTTTCAATTAAGCCATTTCACCAACCCATAGGGAATCTCGATCGTTCCACGATATTGGTAACTCATAATGAACTTAATCAATCTATTTATCCATTTCGTCATTGGAACCATCAATCATTGAAAATTTCTGGTGGATCACATCAGACCAACCTTTTTCCATCCACGAGTAGTGCGTATGGAGACAACTTCACTATGTCTTACTCTACACCGATTCACAAGTTCAATATCCCACGTCACGTGGTTCATCTTACTCCCTTCATGGGGTACTTCAAAAATCGTGACACGACGCACTTTTTGGGTCCTCTTTGCCTGTTAAAATCAACATCCTACTTATGCGCAAGCCGTCCTCGGAGTTTGACTGAGCATTCCTACGCTTTAATTCCCAAAACTATTGGACCCTACCTTAGCCATAGAGATCCCTTGTTTGTGACTCCATAGTCTTCCAACCCATCTCGGGGATGATAACCCTCTATACTATAAATTCAGACTATCTCCTTCCTCTTACTAAGTTTCGTTCATTATACTGTTCTAACTATGTTTTTAAGTGCCCTATAGGCATAAGTCTCACACTTTTATTACCATGTCCTCTTATCCCGGACGCATATGAAAATCCAACTAACTAGGGTACCCATACACTTATCTTTCGTGCATAACAGCACAAACATTACAAATGTAACATACTTATCTTAAGCACGTCCCCGCATAATCGGTGTGGTTATACCGTAAGGGTATTATAGATTACCCACTAATTGCGACTTAAAATCCTCAAGATTGCCCACCTATCCACTAGTATTGTAAAAATTTCCCAAGTGCTTCCTACAAAGCACTACCCAACTCCACTGGCCTTATATTGTATAATAGCTCTCAGCTAAAAGTATTTTCCCCACATGTACAATGATTGTCATTCAAACCCGATACTCTAGCATCAAATAAGGTCTCAAAACTCCCAACGTTTATTAAGGTTCTTGTATGGGACGTCATTCAAGTGAAATCCAATCAAGGAATTTTCCCAATGCCCCATTGCCCGGTATTGTCCGCTATCGAAATCCTTTTACCCAAAGAACATAACTGGGATACTCAAAACCCTATCCTCGGGCATATAAGTATAATACTTAACTCCCACATCTCTAAAGGAGTCTTACAATATGATAATCTCGCTATCACTAAGTCCTCGCGTTAAATTAATAATGACCTAAATCTCTCCGCTCAGCGATAAATGCGATATACCTTGAATCACATCAGTACAGTCCCTACACACCGAGATCGAATAATATGAGACATCATACTCAGTATAACATCATACTCACATAACATATCTCTCGTATACGAGAAAATCCACTAAAACAAATCCTCTCAGTGTCTGCACCCATTCCTCTACAAGTGGAACTAAACAGATCCCTTCTACTCAACGATATATATAAACACACAACAGTGATACTAACAATACATCCACTAAACCTGTCTCATGCGCAATTCTAGTGGTAACAAAATAATGTGACGCACTCGTGTCACTCGAAACTTACCCCATTTGCCCAAGGATAAAAATCGTACATTCCATTGCCAATTGCACTCGCTGTTCAAATGAATCCTGAAAGAAATACTCAGGTCGAATCTAAACCAAATCTACTGTAATTATTTCCCTACTTGGCACCTTGCTATTGTCCCTTATCTCTGTGTGGACAATATCAATGCATGTGGTCCTGCTCTCCACGTATAAAAACACTTTCTTGTGTAATCCCCTTCTCTCTGGCCCCACTGGCCATGTCGGGACTGCCTTAGTCTCTGGCTCTGGTAACCCCATTCCTGATGGCTACCCCAGTTGTTCCTTTGGATCCGCTGGCCCTGTGGAACACATTACTAGACCTGATGGCCCTATCTAAATCCACTTTCACTTGGTAGGAATTCTCTTGATCAAAATCTTTTAAACGGGTCCCTCTCTTGGCACTACAAGAAAAATGAGTATTAGGGATGGGAGTATTTAGGAAGGCCGTGTCATTTTGTCCCTTTTGATATACCAAAAGGGATGGTTTTTAGTTACCATCCCTTTTGATAAATAGTAAATGGCATGGTTTTTAAAAACCGTCCCTTTTGGTATAGCAAATGGGACGGTTATTATAAGTCATCCCTTAAAGTGTATGAGGATTTTCAGCGCTCATTTTTCCCAAGCTAATTTAAGGGGTGGATTTTTTAAACCGTTCCATTTGCTATATCAAATGGGACGGATTTTAAAAATCGTCCCTTTTGGTATAACAAACGGGACGAATTTTAAAAACAGTCCCTTTTGGTATAGCAAAAGGGACGGCTTTTAAAATTCGTCCCATTTGATATATGTTGAATTTTAATTTTTTCCAAACGAGTATTTGGGATGGATTTTAAAAACCGTCCCATTTGGTATATTAAATGGAACGATTTTAAAAATCTGTCCCTAATACTCATTTTTCTTGTAGTGTGGGTATTCCCCCTATAGTGCCCCACCAACATCGATACACCCTGTCTTACTATATTGGCTAGACTCTCCAATTATTATCTCCCTTCACATAGAAGCATTGATATTGACACAGTAACAGTACGACATTAATGACATCGTCTTAAGTCGTCCAAATCGAATTTCTCCATAAGTGTTGACGAATTCTACTCATGAGTCCATCATCAAACTTAAGGACCCTATTCGCCTTCATATCCACCTCATCGGGTACGAAGTTCACTAAAAAATCAATATTATCCTCATGATCGGCCCCTGTCCAGCCCTATTGTGACAAGACCTAAAACTTTCTTCGCATCTCTATTTGAACAGCAGATAAAAGGACTTGCGATCAAACTACACCCAAAATTTCTCAATATTTATAGTCTATCTTTTCTCAGATATGGTGAGTGACTCCCACCACTATAATGCTTTACCTGCAAGCTTAAAAGTCACCAAAGTTTATTTATGAGTTTCACTGCACTTCACCATTCTCAAACGCCTTTTAATGTTCCCATTCCTTTAGCTAGTTAATACAACGTCTGTATTTCCTGGAGACTCCAAGGGATGGCCCCGCTAACTCTCTCCCATACTGAATGAACTAGGTGAGTTTGAATTAGAACCATCATCCCCTATGGTGGCGCTTGGAAAACTTTTGCGCCACGACGATCTTCGCAGCATTAACTGCGTAAGCAACAGTATTAGTGTCCTCTGCTGCAGTCACCGTTTCCCGAATAGTCTGCAACTCCGACTGAGCCTCTCTTCCCGCAGTCCTCCTAATGGCCTTCACTGGTCGTCCTCTACTGTTTGGTATTCTCAACCCGACCGAACTTGTATAAGCTTCACTTCAATTATAAGTAATAGCAGGAGATCATAAATCGCAATAGGAATCGACAATCCTAAGCATAGGGCCCTACATCAAAGAAAAATAATGTTGAAAACGTAGTAAGTCCGTACAGATCCTAAGGACACTAAAGAAAAATAATGTTGAAAACGTAGTAAGTCCGTACAGATCCTAAGGACACTAGAACCTGATGCTTTGATACTATCTGTGACACCTCGCTTATAAAAATAACAGGTGGTCAACCCTCTACTAAAATACTAAAATAAAACAGGAATCTCATTTGGCTCATTGTTAGCATTATTGTCGAAAATCAATTACTTACTAGCCACCTATTATTAAATTAAGTCTTGTGTTAATTTTTAACTTTTATTATAGCAACACTATAATCAAAACGATAACTCATTCAAATAAATAACTAAATCCACAATCGCATAACTAGCTTGAAAAACTGAAATATATTAAA
Organism: Sambucus nigra; assembly: GCA_949130495.1. Lineage (NCBI taxonomy): Eukaryota > Viridiplantae > Streptophyta > Magnoliopsida > Dipsacales > Adoxaceae > Sambucus > Sambucus nigra. The sequence goes on along the minus strand of OX422208.1, from coordinate 495,997,096 downwards.
TGCCAAAATTAACCGAATAAACCATCGGTAAAACATCAATCACTACACCAAAATGGGTAAATTGTCACCTTTCAGCCGGCCAGCCTTGTCAAGGTCATTGACCGTGATAAAAAAACACGCGTTTTATGTCACGGCCATTGACCTTAACACGACCGTGACAACTAATTGTCACGGTCAATGACCGTGACAAGTCCGTGACAAATTTAATTGTCACGGGCTTGTCACGGTCAATGACCTTGACACGACCGTGACAACTTTTCCAGCAAAAACCCTTTCCCCCTTATTTTTTCCCTCCCACCGTTCCCTCCCTCTCTCTCTCTCTCTCTCTCTCTCTACTTTCAGGTCCAATTTCTCTCTCTCTCTCTCTTCCATTTATATATATATTTGTGTGTATATTTATGTGTGTATGTATATATATATATGTGTGTATGTGTGTGCGTGTGTGGGGGGTGGGGCAGGGTGGGGCAGGGTGGGGGAGGGGTGGTGGAGGGGGGCAGGGGGTGGGGTGGGGTGTGTGTGTGTGTGTGGTGGTGTGTTTTGGGGGAGGGGGTGGGGTGGGGTGGGGTGTGTGTGTGTGTGTGGTGGTGTGTGGTGGGGGAGGGGGCAGGGGGTGGGGTGGGTGGGGTGTGTGTGTGTGTGTGGTGGTGTGTGGTGGGGGAGGGGGTGGTGGAGGGGGGCAGGGGGTGGGGTGGGGTGGGGTGTGTGTGTGTGTGTGTGGTGGTGTGTGGTGGGGGAGGGGGTGGTGGAGGGAGGCAGGGGGTGGGGTGGGGTGGGGTGTGTGTGGTGGTGTGTGGTGGGGGAAGGGGTGGTGGAGGGGGGAGGGGGTGGTGGAGGGGTGGGGTGATGTGTGTGTGTGTGTGTGTGGTGGAGCGGGGCAGGGGGTGGGGTGGGGTGGGGTGGGGTGTGTGGGCCTATGCATAAAGAAGTACCACAATATCTTAATGTTAGGGTTTGACACTGAGAAACTTATGGTATAAATGTATTGAAAAGAAATCATCATATACTAAGAAAATTGACAAATTAAAGTTAGATAAATCAAGGACTAATGGTGGTCCATATTTCAGTTTGGAAATGTAAGATCTACCGCATCTGAATCTAGGAAGAAATGACATTGAGAAACTTATGGTATAAACAATTAAAAAAATGGGCGTATGCCGCCTATTTGTGAGCATATGATATTCTTTAGTAAAAGGCGAAATAGTAGTTCATTGTGTGCTCATTGTGTGGCCTCATCAATCTACAATACACTACATAACTAAAAGTTCAATAAAAAAGCCGAGGACTTGCTTTATCTACACATAAGCATGATATATATACTCCAAACAACTGATCTCTTTATTTATCTACACATAAGCATTGAACAATGGTTAACCTTAAAACTAAAATAAACAGAGTATAACTTGATAAACCCAGTACCAAATAATTATATTTAAAATTCCACATCTGATCATAAAAACTAAAGTAAGAGTGAGACAAATACAAACAAAAGATACAATCATGTCTCCCTTTAGATTCCAACATCTATTTCCATGCACACAATTACACACATTTCAAACTCGTGAAAAAACTACAAAAAGTGCAACATAATGCATATGTTAAGTGAAAAATATAGTCATAACTTGTGCTTATGGAACTATTTTAGTTGGTGCACAAACTAACGGTCAAAGTAATAGTATATAATTCCAACATTTCAAACTACTTGAACATCACAAATGGATACGAACTTAAAATATAAATTGAGATAACCTTAGAATCTAATTAGGGTAAAAATATAATGGCATCAACTAACATATATACACAACACTAAAAGTAGACATCAATTTTATAAATAATTGATAATAGTTGGATAATAATTGGATAATAAACATCGGGAGGGGGTGGGGGTGGGGGTGGGGGTGGGTGGGGTTTTGAATATTATTTACATTCAAAATAAATAATTGATAATAGTTGGATAATAATTGGATAATAATTGATATTTTCATTCAAAATAAATATTTCATTCAAAAATATTGGATAATAATTGATATTTTCATTTAAATTGATAATAATTTTATTCATGAAATTAATTCAATTAGGTAAAACCCATGATAATGAAATTTATGCTACAATTATAATTATCTCATGTCATAATTTTATTGATAAACAATATATGTAGTTGTCACGGTCGTGGTGGGGGGAGGGGGTGGGGGTAGGGTGGGTAGGGGTGGGGTGTGTGTGTGTGTGTGTGTGTGTGTGCGCGCGCGTAGGTGCGTAGGTGTGCGTGTGTGTGTGGCGGTGGGTGGGGGTGGGGGTGGGGCACCCATTTAATAACTCTTTAAATATTTGGAAAAAATATAATATTACAAAATTGAAACGAAATGGTATTGACGGAACTTACACATACGTTATAATATAGACGGAACATTTTTTTATCTGTACTATTAATTCAATTAATTCAATTAGGTAAAACGAAATGTGTACTATTAACATTTTTTTTTTATTTGTACTAATAACATTTTTTTTACAGCAAAAATGTCTCCTTCAGATGTTAAGGCGAAGATGATGATGCTGTTTATGATGATGTCGTCTGGGTTCGGTGGTAGCGGAGGCGACGAGGGCTCCTCCGCCGCTAGGCTCCCCAAATATGGAAAATTTGGGATTACCGTCGAAAAAAAGTCGGAGCTTTTAGCGAGATCCCTCGAGCTGCTAAAGACGGTCATCGGCCCGGGGTTTATGAGTTGGAAGGAGGTGCCGTATGAGCTCAAGTTAGCTGTTTGGGCGGCACTACAGGTAATATTTATATGAATATTTCAATTTATATTTATTCGCAACTAACATTGTATTTGTTGGACAGGAACAATTCAACTTGGATCCAAAGCTACGCGATTCCGTCTTGGAGCAGTTGAGGGAGCAACATAAGACATGGAAGAAAAATATGCGGACACGGTACTTTGTAAAAACACGAGAGTCCATTTTACAATGGCGCGGATCCGTCCCGCCCAAGGAGCCGATCTCATTGGCACAATGGCAAAAGTTCATTGACAATGAGATCGAGGATCGACAATTGGCATCTCGCCAATCGGGGAGGGAAAATCGGGCTAAAAAGACAGACGTGCATTACTCCGGCCGGACCTCTTACGCTGAGGTGGAGCATACGATGAAGGTAAGATTTAATTTATCTATAACTACAGAAATATATTATTGGATATTATTTTACTTTGCGGGGCCGATACTAATTTTACTTTACTTTATTTTATTTCAGGGGGTAGGGAGTGGGCCAGGGGGTAAGCCACATAGGCTCGATACTTATGTGGCTCTTCGGACGAAGAAGGGGAAGGACAAGGAGGTGTCCCCGAGCGTCGCGGCCACGATTGTAAGTAATCCGATAGTTTAATTATTGTTAATCACGTTATAATTTTTTAGTTTACTTATTTTACTAATCATGTGCTTTTTGTAGTTTCAGGCAAAGCTTAAGGAAGTGCATGAGTCGCAGTCTGATGCCGACAAGGCATCTTTGTCCACAGACGCACTCAGCCAAGTGCTTGGCTCTGATCGCAAAGAGAGGACAAGGGGAGTGATCTCGCAGGTGGCCAAATCTAGGATCATCGGATTGGAGACGAGCGACACCGGGTTGGCTCGAACGGTGGATTCACACGACGCGAAGCTGTCCCGTTTGGAGGCGACGGTCCAAGATATGTACGCATTCATGAAGCGTACGTTGGGTGGTGACCGTAAAGGTAAAGGGAAAGGGAAGGAGAAGGCGGTGGAGGAGGAGGTGCGGGAGGACGAGGCGCAGGATGACGAGGATGTGGACCTCGCTGCTTCATCACCGACACGTTCGTACTTCGATGATCCACTTCCCTATTTGATGCCCTCCAACAGACCATTGTCGACAATTGGTTGGCCGAGCGTGTTCATATTGGACGTATTTGATGGCCAGCGGATAGGGTGGGGGTTGAGGGACCCGAATATCGTCGAGGGTGGAATAGTCCATGGACGTGTGCTTCAAGAGATGGAGTCCAGGGTGCTCGTCACGCATGTCATACCCGGGAAGGAGAACTCCCTATTGTGGTTGCGCGAACAATGCGGCACGACGTATATTAGTGGGTGCGTCAATTCGTATGTCGTGTGGCCTACTCACCTCCTCAGTTTTATCCAAGACATGTAGTAACATTATTTTTAAGTTTGTTCATTTTAATTATATTTGGATTATATCGTCATGTATATTGTTTTTACTTTGAATATTTGGATTATATCATCATGAATATATATTTTCATTATCTTTAGTTTGTGTTGGATATATGATGTTTGGAACAGGTACAACGTTGCTATAACAGGTACAAATATACTGCTGGGCAGTGGCGGTGGCCATACTGCCCAGCAGATTTTTTTTAAATTCTGCCCAGAATTGTCACGGTCATTGACCGTGACAATTCTGGGCAAGAGGGGTCACGGTTATGTCACGGTTTAGAACCGTGACAAACGTGTCACGGTCATTGACCTTGACACGATCGTGACACAAAACGCGAGTTTTGTGTCAAGGTCAATGACCGTGACACGACCGTGACAAAAAAAGTTATCTCGCCTCGAAATGTCACGGTCATTAACCTTGACAAGTTGGATTTGTCAAGGTCAATGACCTTGACAAATGGGCAGATTTGGTGTAGTGAATACAATAATCTCCATAAAAAATTTAACTAAAATGGAATAAAATCTTCTGACATGGACAACATGCCCGAATAGTAAAGAGACCAATCTTGTCTAAAATTTCAAAAATAAGAAGCGACTAAAGCAAAGTCCTACAACACTCCACAGTTGCCACAACTTCGATAACCCGGAAAGATCCTCATGCTTGGCATCCCTATTGCTGGACACCTAAAAGTTTTAAAAATAATTTTAATATGGGTTAGAGCCCAAAACATTTTGAATATATTTTACAAGTGATTAAAATTCATAAATAAATATGTGTACATTCTTCCATATTTAAATTGGTGTCATTCTCACATAGCATAATACTCACCCCTTAACTAGAGTGTGCACCTAACGTATGCATTTTAACCCCTAATTACACTATTCCTCCTAACTAGTATCCAATATTCTTAAGTCCATATGCTACCCTGTGTCACGTGTATTTTATAATCAATTTTTTCATCTGCTTAATAATTATAATTCTCAATTATAATTAATCAATTCATATCAGATAACTTTCAACAATTATAATTTATCGATTCATTCCAAATAACTTTCACTAGTTATTAAATTAATATTCACACTTTCATATCTCACCCGTATATATTTTTCTGGACACATATATATGTAGTTCAATATCACATCAAGCACACATATATCACTCGCTATATATGTATAACCTCCATCCCTCAAAGTAATAACTCAGTAGATGTGAATCTCTAAAATTCTATCATTCACAGGGCATACACACATCATCATGAGCTATCGGGTCGGACTCTCACACCGATCCATAATAAAATCATAAACGTATTGGAGGCGGTCATAGGTTCTTTGATAATAAGTCATAACCATACCCAAACTGCCTTACTTCGAACTTAAACCTCAAAGGGCACATGCGTGGCGCTATGACCTGGGGTCCATACTTAGCCTGCTCTTTTTCTTCATGGAAGATCACCAACATCGTGCAATATATATATATATATATATATATATATATATATATATATATATATATATACAGAAAGTCTCATGTAAGGACTCTTTATGGTGCAGACCCCGGTACATACCATTTTTTAAAAATAGTAAAAAAATGAATTTTTTGATGAAACTTCATAGATATGATGTCCACGGTTAGAAGATCATATCCAATTTTTTTCATCAAAAAATACAATAAAAAAAACGTTGAGATGAAGTGATATGTAAAAAAATTGTATAAATATTCATTTTCAACCGTTGAAATGTTGGGTCGGCGCTAGCCACTTTATTGATTGAATTTTTTTATGAAACTGTATGGATATTATCTTCTCACTGTCGAGATCATATTCATGAAGTTTCATCAAAAAATTCAATCAAAAAGTGGATGAGATGATCGTCAACATTTCAATCAATTAATTTATGTTTATTTATTCACTTTCCCTATATTGAACACACATTATGTGGAGAAATTATACCCAAACGAGGAGGGAAATGATAAAAAGACACAAAATACTTTCATTGATTAATAATGTCTTTAATGACACAAGATAATCACATGAAAACATAGCAAACAAATAAATTATCTTACAAAAGACGCCTTTCTTCGCATCTACTATAAAAATATAAAAATTGTGTCTCTGGATGTGATTTTACCATGTGTCTCAGAATTAATGTATTAAAGTCTCTCAAAATACAAGCCTTTGCCTCTAAAGTAGAAAATACATAATTCCTCTACAATTAATGGTAAAAATCAATAGTTATTGAGAGCTTTTTTCTCTCTCTTATTCTTAATGACTAAACTCTTTTATTTTCCCCTTTTGGGTTAGTCTCTTGAAATGGTGGGTGGTGAAAAGGCATAATAAAATTTGTTAAAATTAAAAAATTGACATGTGGTTATAGAGTAAATTTTTATTTTGTTCAAAGTATTTTATGTGTTGACTGTAATGGTGTTATTTTGGGGGAATAACTTCCATTGAAACTTTTTAGACATAATTCACACTGAAATATGTGTTTAGTTAGTGAGAAGTATAGTGTATGCTGCCTCTTTTTTAAGGAAGTGATGTATGCTTCCATGTTTTATATGATTGCCCTTTAAATAAAAAATACAATATTCCTTTTTGGGTTGCAAAATCATTTTTGTGCTTTGATATATGTTTCAAATTTTAATTTTGACTCATTTACACATTCCCTTCTATAAATTATATCATTTATACTTTATTTTCTTAAAACACAACTTCTAACTGTTTGTCATTTATATGTTTTGTCTATCGTGTCCACGACACTAAGTCATTATAATTTTAAAAAAAATAGAGGTTAAAGTATTATCTATTTAAAGTTGATAAAGTGTCTAAATAAAATATTTTTAAAAATATATATATACAAACTGTTCTTGTGTTGATCCGTTCGCATTTTAAGAATCCGGACCGAACATGTATCACTTGGCGGTGAGCCACGAAAAAAGAGATTGTGCCTATAATTTAGCCGATAATTTATAGGCTCACCGTTTGGTGAACATGTCCGGTCCGTACTCTTAAAATGTGGAATGGTCCGCACAAGAGTAGTATTGTATGTGTGTGTGTATGTATGTATGTATATATGTATGTATGTATGTATGTATATACGTATGTATATTGTCTCTATACCCATATATATTTTCTAAAAAATTCTGACTACCCGTGCCTATTACTCGTGGCACTAGCCCAGCATATTTTGAATATCATTTCCAATCTCAACCACTTAATTACCCACTTAATTAATTAACTTATTCTCATAATATTAATTTTGGATACGTACAACTCTCAATTAGTTCGCATCCCTATTTTTTCAAAGTTTTCATCATAAATTTATTAATAAATCTCCGAGTATAATTCACTTCAAATACTCTAATTTTCACCTCAGATAAAATTTCCAATTAATATAATACATAATATCAATTCATATAATTTTCCTGATTTCATAAATTATACCCGGACATCATAATCTAATTTTCAAATTTAAATTAGGAACATTTTTCATCAAATAAGCCAACATGTACGTAGAAGGGCAGCTGAACAGGTTCGGCTTGAGAGCTAATCGGTTCGCCCCAACAGATTGTAACAGTATGTCCCATATTCGTTGTTCAACAAGTTTTACACAAAATCCATAAGTCCTAACATCATATTCTTCAATAAAATTTAATCACCAACAATTCTAAACATGGAATTGATTTATTTTGAACATACATCTCTCTATATATATTATCACTTTATGGACTTTAAAAGAATTCTCTACGTATGATAAAAGTCTCCCTATCTCATAACAATTTTTCAATTTCAATCTTCAAATTTCATAATCCATCTATCATTATGGGATTCTAATTACAAATTTAAATATTAAATAATCACACATTTATTTCTCTGAAATCATTTGTCAAAATCCCAATTGTATATGAATCACACCCAAAAATCAATTCTCAATCATGATATGAATTGAAATTTAATACATAAATAAATAGCAAGATAATCACTTGCCATAATATTCATAGTGTCTGAATTTAATTAAAAAGTTTCGTTCTTTCTTCTTCAATTTGATTCTCTCTACAATTTTCCTTTAGCTTTCTTTTAGACTCTTGAGTTTTTCTCGTCTTTTATCTTCACTTTCTCTCTAAACTTTTATTTTAATCAAAGAAACTTTTTGTACTTGTAAAGTGATTATTTGTTTCCCTTAAACCCTTCATTTTATAATATCAATCCCGAAATTTCCTCCTCATGTTCCATTAAGATGACCAAAACGCCCATATACTAGTCCCGACTTGTCTAAAAAGCCTCCTAAATCCAAACACTACCCCATGGTACTTAATTTTGACTACTTTGATCATTTTCGAATCAACCATGCACTAGAAATTATCATTCGAGTCACCCATCATCAATTTACCATCTTATTCCAAACACGACCTCTTATGCGTGTCCCGAATAACATACTAATAACCCATCACTTTTACTCACTTACGATGTAATATAAAATAATGCAATTTCATTTACTTATTACACAAGTAAATATAATATCACATAAATATTAATCCATTTCTCGCTAATTAATATTTATATAAATTCACTTTATTTCTCATATTAATTAAATTACTGTGACACTTTTAATTTAAATTTTCACAATTTAAATATTTTCAAAATTATGGGGTGATACAGTATTGTTGGGTGTTCTTGAAGAAGAAAATGAAATATTAATGGAGTTTGGAGAGGGTTTTGCTTGAAGGTTTTATGGAGGCAAGCTTATGGAGCTAGGCAACCTCCTTGAGGCCACCTTAGGAGGTGGAAGATTGTCATCACCTTCTTCTTCCAACTATTTTTGGAGCTCCATTTAAGGTGAAAAAAAATCTATACTTAGTTTGAGACTCTATTTTGCATATTAGTGTCCTTGTAGATAAAATTATAAGAGTAGGTGATGAGGCATAAATTCTTCCTAATTTATCCCTTGATTTAGTTACTTATAGCACCTCGAACAACGTAATTGAGTTGGATTTATCTCATAATCGTGCTACTGACTAATCCTAATGAGTACACCGAGTTTCTGGTATTTTGTAGTGATTTTACAGGTATTTGATGTCAAGAAACGGAAGAAAGAAACCGGAAGAATCAAGAAAGAAAGAAGGAAAAGTCAGAAGGGAAAAAGTGGAATTTCTACCCGGAATTCAGATAAGGTACCTAAAGAGAAGTTGAAGACATCTCATTCACGAGTACATAGGAATAAACGACACCTCAATCGGAATCCCGGAACAAAAGTTATGAGCAGTCAAAGTTGAGCCAAAAGGTCAAATAGCCGGACCGGTCTGCCCCTACCCCGGACCGGTCCGCTTTGCCAAACTCCAGAAGACCCCGGACCACAAGCAAACCGAAGAAGGCAAAAATAAAAGGAACCGATCCGCCCCAGGACCGGTTCTCCCTAAAATAAAAAGAACCGATCCGCCTTGGAGGCAGACCGGTCCGCCTAAGGCCAGGACCGGTCCGGGCTTCGAGATTTGCAAATCCTATCTCTTCCTAAAAAGACTCCTAGTGCAGGTGAACTCCGAAATTGTTGTAGGGTATAAAACCCGATTTATTATTGTTATTGGGACGGAGAATTAGTAGGATTTTTCCTCTCCTTTTCCAGAAACCCTAGTTTAGCTAACAATTTCAATTTTAATTCAAAGATTGAAGATTTATTCAGTGATTTTTGTGAGTACCAGTTTCATTCATTGTTACACTTATTGCATGGGTAATTTTAGTAAGTATTTCTTATTTCCAATTCCTTTTTACATCTAATTACCATTTTCCTTAGATTAATTATGAATTCCTGCACATCAATCATTGTTTTCATTAAATTCAACATGTTAGGCTAGATTTTTCAAGGCCGGGGTACATGAACCCAGCCTGATGTGTTAGTGTGTGTGTATAAAATTAATCCGATGAATTTAGTGATTGATTATGATCGTATTGCGTAGTTACACAATAATTGTAGATCTTTATATCTCGTTTGCCTCTGGGTACTCGTGATGATTTATAGTGCAATTTGAGTGTCACTGTCGCAATACTGATTTACTCATCCTCAGATTAGGTATGACGCGGGGTTGAACCTCGTATACATAATGCTTGAGAGTACTAAATTCCGGGTCAGATCAATCAAATAAATTTATGATTAATATTATAACTGCAATACACTAGGGTTGGGTGATAGTATTCCCGTCCTATTTCTCTCATCATTTAAAACAAAAGTTTCAAATCATTGTTCATTCTTAATTTCGGTAGATTAGTATAGTTGCATTTCTTCATAATTTCATTATCGCATTTAGCTGTAATCAATCTCAAAACCAAGGTTCTAAAAAACGCGGGACGTGATTGAGGCGTGGAGGCCAAGCCTTAAGCCTTAGAAGCCTAGGCGGGCCTAAGCGTAAAAAGGCGTGAAAAGGCGTTTAGGCCTTCTTAATATATTTTAATATTTTTTAACCATAACAAGGCTATTAAAATACAAAAATTGCACATATCATACAAATATGTCTGAATATATGCAAATTAAAATACTATTTGATTATTTTGGATGAGATAATGGTCCGGTTTGTAAATAAATTCTTTAAAAGGCGACATCGTTTCACTAAAGCATTGTTGTTTTTAGAAAAAAGTGCGCCTTAAGGGTTTTACCAAGAATAAGGCGTGAAAAGCGTAAGGCGAGGCGTTTCTCCCAAGCCTTAAGCCTAGGCGTGCCTAGGCGGAGCTTAGGCGGGTTTTTTAGAACAGTGCTCAAAACCAAATCATTTTTTTCTTTTCTTTTTAGAGTTAAAGTTAGGGTCTCTCCGTCTCTTCCCTCCGTCACAACTCTGTTGTCCTTTTTCCCTGAGGATCGATACCCGACTTACTGGTATTATTACTTGAGCGACAGGCTTACACTTGAGCTTAGAGTGAACGCATTTCTGAGACACATTTTCAGTCGCGTCAGTAGGATTCATTTATGATATAAGAATGATGTTTCTTATAGTTTGTAAAGATGGGTTTACAAAGAGTTTCAATGTTTTTGAGTAAAATGATATATTTCAAGAAGACTTGCTATTAAATATTTTTATGAAATAAAAATGTTGAAAGAATGCTCATTTTGATTGAAAATATTATATATATAAATGTTTCAAAGTTTTCTTGTAAAAATTTGGGATTTTTATATAAATGGATATTTTGTTCAAGTTTTGAAGAAACAAAAATGTCTTTTACCATGAAAAGTATGTTTGTGCAAATATTATGAAATTTCTAAAGGAAATCCCATAATAGCCCCGTTTGATAGGATTTTTAGACTTAAAATCCATCTTCTTATACATATAAACATGTGGTATTTCAAGGTTGAATATATAAGCAAGTTTAATGAAGGTTTTATTGGGTTTAAACATAAAATAAGGAAATTAAAAATTTCAGCCCTTAAAGGGTGTGAAAAAGGTGATTAAAAAGAAGATAAGTATATGATTCTAAGACCTCATGTGTTAATGAAGGAAAATAGTATTTTTATTATAAATTAGTCTTTAAATATCCAATGATTTCTTAGAGAAAGAAAGCGATGAAATATAAATGCTTCCAACTTGAGAAGAACATTACTCCAAAGTGTTAAATAAGTGTTAATGAGTTAAAAACACTTAAGAAGTTAGTGTGGGTAACTTAATAATATTTTAGGGAATAACACTTGTGAAAATGGAAGAAAAGACGTGTTTGAAAACAAATGGGTAAAATGATAATTTAATGTAAAGTGGAACATTTTTATGAAATAAAAATATTGAAAAAGGTGTTACACAAGATGCTCTTAAAGGAACATGATTTTTGGGATACAATTAATGCTAGAGTAAAAAGAACAAGAAATGCTGATTTTAAAGTGTAACATAAGTTGGGTGAAACGCAGGGTTTTGGCTTCGACCAAAAAAAAAAGAAAAAATGGAATAATGCGAACATTTGCAAAATGTTAAAATACATTAATATGGACTCGGATGACACTAGAATAATTAAGGAGGGTCCGGAGCCTTGGGGTGAAATATTCAAAATCACTGATCAGATCATATGGTAGTATAGCCGACGGTGTGAAGCTTGTTAAAGTATGCGAATATTAGAAGTTTTCAAAAAAAGATAATAAAAATGGAGCATGTCAAGAAATGGGTTGTGTGGTAAATATGTGAAAAGATAACCTAACTTGAACGAATTAATTACTGTTCCGATAAAGAATAAAGTAGACAAGAAATGTGAAAATTAATTAATGTCCATAAGCTAAAGGAATTATAAAGTGAAGGGATTAAATGGCTAGTTAAGAAATCTAAAGAGGTTTGACCCATAATTAGCACAATGGTGTATTTATGAAAGTTTTTCAAAGGAAAAATAAGTATTTTCTAACATGGTGTTTGCGTATGTTGAAAGGGTGATTTTCAATGAAAATACTAACGTGAATTAATATGAATAAAGGGGTAACTTCGGGAAAATAAATATTTTTACCTTAAACAAAGTGTATTTGTTTTAAGTATTTTATTGGGTGTGTTAAATCGGGGAATAAATGTCAAGTAAAGTAAAAAAAAATTCTTTTACAAGAGTAAGGTGATTAGTCAGGGTATATATATATATATAAGGTAGTTGCATGTGCACGTAGATATAATGTGTTAGAGTATCCTTTATGTCATTCGATTATATATTGCATTGTTGTAATTTTACATAGGACATTCATCTCATTCTCTCGTTTTTGTTACAACAGGTTAGGTGAGGTTCCGTATTTTGAGAGCGTTGCAAAAATAAGTATTCTTTTTATTTTACGGTAGTAACTCTATATGCTTGGATTTCGGGAATGCTTCTCGCGGTCCCTCTCTTAGCTTGATTTAAATGAAAATCGCATGCTAAACAAGTGAAATGTTAATTCAATAAAACTGGACTAGCAACATTATGTAGGTTGTTTCATTGCACTTCACATCTAACGCTCAGGTCGGACCGGGTTAACCACGAGTAACCCATAAATCCGGACCGGGGCGTTACAGATTTGTTCCTATAAATCATGTTAAAAACAATCTGAGTCTATTTTAAGTTCATGGCATGAAATGCCTTGTTAATATACAATATCCAGTCCTAATTTAAATGCCTAAATTTTTGTAAGGACTGATGATGCAAAGTCAATTTTTTAGTAAATGAACAGATAAATTTTCCCTATGAATTTTGGATTATTCCACCGATAGGAGCCTGTCCCGTAATATGAGACTTTGATCCATCCGTATTACATTTGAAGAAAGTTGGTAAGGGTCTTATCCATACAATTGGAAAAGTTGTATATAGGGTGGTGATAATATTTAGATTTGGCTGATGCGCATGACAATATTGTTGGATATGTTTGTGTAATGTATTTTTGAAGGGAAAAATAGAAATAAGTTTGTTTTGAAAAATTGCCTTTGGTCCAAAGATGCCAAAGAGTGTAGAGTGGTTTAACCACTTCGTAGGATATATGGGCCTTGGATTTCATTATTGAAAGTTCTTTGAGTATAGAGGGCTAAGGTTAGGAATAGTAATAGCTAGATGGATTTAAAAGAAAGCTGGACAGTCGAAGTAAAGATGGGTATTGCTATTTTCAAGGTCACATAAATAACACTGTGGTGTTTATAATTTATGGTAATAAAAAAGACGGTTCGCCATGAGCAGAGCTCTATGAATTAGGAACCAAAGAAAGAATTTTATTTTTGGTGGTAACGAGCTTTGTCATAACGACATCCATGGTAATGTTGGGACTTGTTGTGAATATAATGGATGATTAAGCCAATAATAAACAAATTTAATTGTAAAATTATGCAAATGTGACGATGTCCTCACGTACATTTCTAAGAACATCAAGCAATGAGGAGGATACTAGTCCTCATTATATATTGTCACTCGGTAAGTTTGCGCTTAGAAGTTAATTGTATCTTTTTTTACTTATTAAATCCAGATGATATCTGGAGTTGGTTAAGGCGAGGATTAGAAAGAAAATGCATCACTTTCTTTAATTAAATAATGACTGAGTCAAAGGCATAATGAAAAAAATTAGGGAGCACAAGCGTTTAGTCTCATTAGTAAATATTTATTTGCAACCGATTTCAATTATTTCGTTTTTTAGTTGTTGGTCTTATTAAACAAAAAAATGGAATGGAAATGCGAGACTTGAGTTTGAATATTAAATGATATTGGCAGTTAAAGGCGATTATAGGATTAATTACAATTTAAAAAAGATATGAGATTGGTCTAACTGAAACTTTTGAAATTGGACTAAATCTTAAAAATTAAAAAAAAAATACTAATTGAAGGTTGTTGAATTGAGTTTAAACAATCACTAGGGTTAACGTAGTGGTAGTGGCCCTCACTTTCACATAGGAGATCGGGGTTTTAATTTCTCCTCCCTTTCCCACCTCTCATTAAATAAAAAATTAAAAAAATAAGAATTTAAATATTTAATGGCTTTTAAAAAGGGGGCATATACCAAATAGTCCCTTGAACTTCTTTTAATACATGTATAGTTCAAACTTTTTTATTTTGCACCAAAAGGTCCTTCACCATGCCAAAAAAGATTTACCATGTAGCTGGCGCGGACTTTTAAAGATAAGAGAATAAAGGACTTTTTAGTACAAAATAAAGGCTTGGATAAAATGTGTATTAAAAAATGTTTGAGGGACTTTTTGATATTTGATCCTTTAAAAATTATATTTTAACATAATATATTTTTAATTTTTTAGAAGATTTAACAACTTTATTTATTTTAAACTTGTTAAGATTTGAAATTTCATTTCAATATTGTAGGGAATATCAAACACACAATAAAAATAATATTATAGTTTGATCCTAAAAATATGAATGCAGTCAATAAATAATATAAAATATACGTGGTTCGTCCTGCGTGATATATATTCTTGGATATATATTGTTGATAAATATATAGAATGTAACCAAAACTAAGGGTTACTTTTTTATTATATATATATACAGCCATGCTCTTATGCGGATCAGTCCGTATTTTAAGAGTGCGGACAGAACATGTGTCACTTGGCGATGACCTCAGAAAAAAGAAAGAGTGTCCCTATAATTTATGCGATAATTTCTAAGCGCACTGTTAGGTGACACATGTCTGATACGTATTTTTGAAATACGGAATAATCCGTACAAAAATATTATTATATATATATATCATTTCAGCTTCCTTCGAGACAAGAATAAATAATACATTTTGGAACATGCCTCGTGACAACGTACAAAAGTATTCAAAGCAGATCGAAGAAAACGGGTTACTATTTTTTTTAAAATAGAATACTTAACAGCGAGCTGGTTTCGATCCTTTTTATGGGCTGCTGACAAAATTAATTTCAAACCAGAGAATATAGTTGGCAAAGACATCAATAATTGTCAAAGTCCGAAAAGATTTTCTCCCCTCTGTTTTCAAAATACCATCAACCTTAATAGTCAAAGTTGGTGGGCAAATCATACCAAGCATAATAACAAGGACTTTACCAAGGAAAACAGGGAATATTAAAAATAATAAACAAAACAGTAATAGTGATAGTAATAGTAATAATAATATTAATATTCAAAATAATAAAAACAAAAGGTTGGAATAATTGGAGAATCTGCCTTGATGCGAATAAACAGTGGCGAAGCCAGAAATTGATCTTAAGGGGGGCAATACACATTGTATGGATAAAATTTATGAAGAAAATGACTAAATTTTGTACTATAAAAAAATTAAGGGGCATTATTTAAAATCTTTTAAAAGTTAAGGGGGGCCATGGCCCCCTCCAAAAGTGGCTGGCTTCGTCCCTGCTAATAAATATGATGTATTTTTACATAATTAAAGATCTATCGCTTGTCTATATTTTTAGGGGCCAATTAAATTATAATTCTCAACATATATATAATCTTAAAAAAATTACTTATTTTTAATTTAACTCATTTAATTTCTAAAATATCCATGTATCCATCCATGTAAGCTTTAAACTCATTTTATGAGTTCTTTTCATTTTCCCATTATCTGCTGTTAATAGAGAATGTTAATATTTGATCATCAATACAGCAAGGATTGTTTTCATCCGCATTTAAAGCCACGATTCATCCATTTCTACAACTATGGCCATATCATTCACTTTATTTGGCCTATGTAATTGTTTTTTTGTAGTGGTTTGTGCATCAGGGGAACTTGGCTGGAAACTTCAAATATCATAGTCCCTTTTTACTTGAAGAGGTTAGCGTTATTTGATATGTTTTTCTCCTTAAGGCCGAAGCTTGCAATTATATTAATAGAGCCATTTGATATTTGGACAAATTTAAAGCAGGGGCGGATTTAAAGCAGAGGGTAAGGAAGGAGATGAATCAATGACTCATTTTGAATTTATTACCTCTTTGTAAAATCTCAAATAAATTTTTTTTGTGAGTAGAAATTTGAGTGCATTATATGTGATTATTGGAGTGCCCACATATACACTTGATTTTAGTTATTTTTTTCTTCTTTTCTCCTTTTCCTTTTTCTAACAGTCATGTAATAGACATGGTGGTTGGGCTTTCTAATGGTGTTTGATACATGGTGGTTGAAGCATATGTAAGAACATTGATGTTTTATAATTTTTAGCATGGCTAAATGGACTCTAATGATTACATTTTATCACCATGTTAGTCCAAAATGATATATACTAATATTTTCAAATTATTTCTTGTTATAGTTATATCTTTCAGTGACACTTTTTGAAGTGAAATATAATTAAGTGGAGCATTTCATCTTACTCACATTTTATCATTCATAATTATTTTTCTTTTTTCCCAAGACAACCACATATTATTTCATATATAAAGTAGCAATCACATTCAAGTAAATCTTTTAGGCATATAGCAAATAATCCTTCGAACAGTTTTTCATATTCATTTAGTCCAAGCCTTTTTATTTTGTTTTAAAAATCTCACCACATAAAACGCGTACCTTTAAAAATAAGATAATATTGATTAAATGGATGTTGGAGAGACTTTTTGGAACAAAATAAAAAGATTTAGACTAAATATGTATTAAAACATATTTTAGAAATTTTTTGGTAGTTGATCCATCTTTACTACAAATGGCCATCGAAGATGTAAAGGTTGACTACATATAATCAAGTTCATTTTTTAACAAACCAGTTGCTACAATATTATCTTGCGGAAATATTTACTAACAATTATCAAAATTTCACTACTTTGCATCTTACAATTATATGAGAATGAAATTATTGAGATTTAATATTCTAAGAATAGACTAATTCCATTATTTTACAAGTAAAAACTGGCCACGCACTACAAATTGAAATCCTATTTTATGTTAATAACATCAATATAATGAATGGTTGTTACAATTTTGTGATATTTATATGGGACTACGAGTGAATAATGCAGCTATGAGCCAGCTTCCAGTCAAACTCTTGAAATGAATGATGAAGGGATGAACAAAATAAAATATTTAAAACGAGTAAACCCGCTGAAAACGGGTTGGCATTTCGCATATTTTGCACCTAAAGGTGTTTGATTATTGGGGCTTTTACGGTCTAGTCCTTAGACTAGCAATTTTGGATAAAAAAATCAGGCCCAATAAATTTTAAACGATTAGGTCCAACATATAAATACCCGGAAATTAAAACAAACACGCACTATTCAGAAATCGAAGCGCCAAAAACACTGTATTCTCTCTTGAATCAAAACCTTAATCGTACCATCTCTTCGATCAAAATCCCAAAACGAATCTATTTCTCAATCAAATTTTGGTCAACAACAACATATAAATACTCCTGATCGAAGCTCTAGAAACTCTGTTCGATCAAAACCCTAGCTCTCTTCGATTAAAACCCTAGCTCTCTTCTTTCAAACCCTAATCGTTGAAGTTCTACATTTTACATTCTAAATCAAATTCTTCCAAACAGCACTAACAAGTATGTATACATTCCCTTATCACCTTTTTGTCCTTATGTATTTTGTGTTCTCATATGTATAAATTTGTAGACGTATGGACTGATGAAATCACATTCTTCTTTTTCATGATATGTATTTCATCATATATTTGTTTCCCTCATTTTAATTGCAAAACACATTTTTTGCAGGTTAGATATATGTATTTCATCATTGTACTTTTCCTCCTGTATACATCATTTATCAAGGATTCATCAAGGACTAGGAATATATACATGATTGGAATATGTACATGTACAAGCCCTGTGTTGCGTGTACTATGTGTATTTTGTGTGTACTTTTTAAAAGTACACGCAAAATAAACAGAGTACACGCACATTGAAAATGAATTTCTCAATTCATTATGCGTGTACTTTTATGTTTTATACGTGTACTCTATAAAATATTTATTTCAAATCCATATTTCATCAATCCTATGTTATTTTGGTCCGCGCCAACGGCATTTGAATGATAGTCCGTGAGTTTTTAAGAAGTATTATTATTTTGTTAATATTTAGGAGTGTTTTTTGTCCAATAGCCAGCTACATTTGAATGATATGTTATTAGCTAATAATCAGTTTTATTGCGTGTACTTTTTCATTTTTTACGTGTATTTTGTTGAAAGTACACGCAAAAAATGCAGAAAGTACACGCGCATTGAAATTCAATATGTTCAATCCAATATCCATGTACTAATGTGTACTATGAGTGTACTATTTTGTATCGTTGTGTTATTGTTTAGGAATCATACGATCAAGCATGCTCAACTACAAAACTGCTGCTTGCACGTTCGAAGATCTTAACAATACAAAACCTTTCACATTGACAGTGAATAGTACTAATGATGACGAAATTCATTTTCTCCTTCGCATCAATGATAGAGCTAAAAGGTTACTTGGTTTCTACTACCACTATGAAGACATTTACTGCACTTTTAATGTGCAACAGCTTCAAGTAACTGAATCGGAAGCGAAGGATTTAGCTAAACGAATTGAGCAGTATTGCTTAAGGGGTTTTGATAATGTTGGAGCTTTTAGCATTCAGCTATTGTATCACTTCTTTACTGAATATGTTAGGAGTAGAGAATCTTGATTTTTGACTTGTCGAACAACCTCTGTTAGGTATTACCATGTAACTGACGATATATATTATCGCCTTTAGCATGTATTTTGATGAGACTTGTATAAATTGTTTGTGAGAATATTGCATGTACTTTTGTTAAATACGCTTGTATTTTATTATTTTAGTCTATGTTTTATTCTAATTCGCATGTATTTTATTTTTTGTACATATCATTATAGGTTAGTAATTTAAATTTTGTTTATAGATCAATATAATGGGGATGAATATGAAGGCAAGAAGAGGAAAGAAACAAAAAAAGAGCAGTTCTGATGATAGTTCTTCATCCAGTTCCAGTTCCAGTTTCAGTTCTAGTGTGGCATTGAAAGCTAAACGTCCTGCAAAGAAGAATGACCAATATCGGTCAAATATTGTTAGCTTTCTCCATGATTTGCATCAGATTAAAGATAAAATAAACAATAGCCATATTGAAATTCTTAAGAAGACTCCATTTTGGGAGCTATTCAATGCCTACTACAGTGAGAAAGTAGTAGAAGTGGACCACAAGAAGACGGATAAAAATATTTTATCAATTATCGAGTTGTACAATACGAAAACCAAAAGTTTCCGTATGAAGAGTAGGATTCCAATAATGTCAATAGATATAAGTGAAATATTTGGCATACCCCTAGTTGAGGGTTTAAAATCAATAGAACTGAAAAAGGGACCGAATACTGCTCAAAAATCTGGATTACAAGCTTGATACTTCGCAAAAAGATTAGGAAAATCAGAAATATTGAATGGTTTGAATAAATCGGTTGAATTGGAGACAGATGAAGGAATTGCTGATTTTGTTAAAATTGTGTGTCTCCACTTCTTGAACATGTTGTTTTTCTCCAACTCAAACTTCACCTTTGGAGAATTTTGGTTGAAATACATCGACGATATTGAGGAAATGAATAAGTATGATTGGGCATCTGCTGTGCATAAGTTTCTCATAAATTCACTTGACAAATCAGCAAGTTCAAAACCTAGCACAGTTACTGGATGTGTCATTTTCCTACTGGTGAGCAAAAAAATATCATGATATTTTAAATTTTACATACCAATGACTCACGTGTATTTTGAAAATACACGTGATATTTTCACGTGTATTTTGAAAATACACGTTTATTTTAACGTGTATTTTCAAAATACACGAGATATTTTCATGTGTATATTGAAAATACACGTATATTTTCACGTGTATTTTTAAAATACACTTGATATTCCTGATATTTCAAAATTTACATACCAATACTTACCTGTACTTTGAAAATATTACGTGTATTTTCAAAATACATGTGATATTTTCTCTTGTTCTTTCAAAATACACTTGATATTTAACGTCTATTTTCAAAATACACGTCTTATATCACGTGTATTTTGAAAATACACGTCTTAATCACGTGTATTTTGAAAATACACGTCTTATATCATGTGAAAGTACACTTGTATTTTACAAAGTACACATGTACTATGCTTTGTAAATATAACCAGTGTACTCTCAAAATACTCTTGTTATATTTTCTGTCAATATTATAAATGTACTTTAGAAAGTACTCTTGTTGTAAAAATCACGTGTACTTTCAATATACAATTGTAAAATTTGTAAAGTACACGTTTAATTTTGCGTGTATTTTGAACAAATCTCTTGTACTTTCCATTATGAATCCCTGGGTAATACAAGTATTAAATTCATTTTGTTTTTTGTATGATCACAATATTGGGCATGTGAGAAATTTGAAATTATTTCTCATGTTGAAGAATATAAAGAAAATACTCCAAAATTCCTGAAGTGGAAGTTGTCGTCTTTGAAACAATGGTTTGTGAAGAATGAAATCGCAACAACAACTTTGAAGCAGGCTACAAATAAACCAGCTTGTAAGAACTGTCCTGCACAAAAGGAATCTCAGTTTGAAGGGCCAAGTTACTCTTTGAACATATCTACAGAAAGTCCTATACATGCTGATTCATCATCAAAAAATGTTGCTGAAGATATTAATGACAATGAGTTTTCACATGGTTGGAATATTCCCCTTAAAAACATTGTGACTCCAAAGAAAAAGAAGGAAAAAGATCAACCAAAGGTTAATTTGGAGGAACAAATTGTTGTTTTGAAAAGGGAATTATTGGAAAAAAATAACCAACTATCTAAAGCAGCTGAAGACATTAATGGTGCACTTGAGAAGGTGACCTCTTTGGAGGTGGAGAGTGCCATTTTGAATGTACAGTTGCAGGTAGATCGTGATTCACTTTTTGAAGCCCATGAGGAAATGAAGAACTTAAAGGTGGAGAATTCCAACCTTTTGAAGGAAAAAGAGTTATTAAATAAGTTGGAGGTAGAAAATTCCCAACTAGTTGAGTTAAACAATTCTTTAAAAGAAAAGCTTGATCAAGTCACAATGAGTGACTCAGATAGAATTAAAGAATTGGATGAATCATTGAAAAAACAGGCAGAATCAACATGAATTTTGGAACAAAAGAATGGATATCTGTCTCTAAGTAATGAAGATCTCAAAAAAAAGTATGATGATACATTGCAACAATGGAAAGATGCTGACATAGAAAAGATGACATTGAGGCAGAATCTTGAGGAGTCAGAATTGAAAAGAACTCAACAGGTACTTTTGAATGCAAAGTACACGCAGTTTTTCTAAAGTACATGCAATTTTCCTAAAGTACACGTTTAAAGTACACACAGTTTTCCAAAGTACACGCAGTTTTTCCAAATTACACGCAGTTTTATTTCATAGTATTTTTAATGCAGTTTTATTTGATATTAGATATAATGCAGAGTACATGCATTATTTTATTAAAAATAATGCATTGCTTATAATGTAACATTTTTTTTGTATTACAGGAAAACAATAATAAAATCCTTAATGACGAAATTTCGGAGTTGAAGAAAATGCTTGAGGAATCAGAATTGAAAAAAACTGACCAGGTATCTATAAAATATAATAGATATATAATACATGCTTTACTTTCTAAATTTTATTATAAATTTTATGTATATTATAAATTTTATAAAGTACACGTATTTTATAATACACGCATGTATATTATAAAATACACGCGTGTATATTATAAAATACACGCATGTATTAAAATACACGCGTGTACTTTATAAAATACACGCGTGTATTAAAATACACGCGTGTACTTTATAAAATACACGTAAGAGAAAATGAATCATTGTTTCAAAAAATACTTACAATCCAACATTCCTTGTTAAATATATCAGGAAAACATTAATAAACAACTCATGGACGAAATTTCGAGTTTGAAGATTGAACTAGCCTCAAAGAAAGTTCAGGGCACCCCCAAAATATCCAAAATAAAAGGACCTCTTACTAGAGGGCAGAAGAAAAGAAAAGCTGACAGCGAAACCGAAAAGCATGAACCAATTAAGAAACAAAAAGAGTCAAAGCTGAGAAAAGTCCGTCTAACAATAGATGAACAAATGAAGGAAACTCACTTCAAGCTTGAAGCAATCGAAGCATACAAATATCTCAATGAAGCTTCGAAGAAAAAGATTGAAGAGTTTATTCAAAAGGCTGAGTCAGGGTAAAGTTTATTGTTTTATGATTTATCACTTCGCTAATTTATATTTTTTTTGGTGCAAAAGAATACGGTTATTATTATTATACAATTCTTATTGATTATATAAAATGCAGGGAATTTATTTTCCAAGGGCTAGTTTCGTATGTCCCATGGGAAGATTTACTTGAAGTCCTCAACAATCAAGAAATTTCAAGCCAAGTATGTAGTCCAAATATTAGACATCCATTAAATTTCAACATTATTATTTCCTCACCATTTTATATTGTGTGAAACAGATAATACTTGCCTTTAGTGAAGTATTGAGGTTAAAATTGTCAGAGGAAGGACTCTCCTACTCACACACTTTTTCTGATTATTGTTGGGTAAGTACAATTAAACCGAAAGTTTTGAGAAACAAAATTTCTGTTTTTTTATTAACACAATGTCTATAATTTTTATTCAGATAGAAGCTTGTAGCACAAATGAAGTCAATAAGAAGGAGGAGTTATACAGAGATTTATTTGAATACTTAGGCACTTGTAATAATTTGTTCATTGTACTAAGACATAGTGTAGGAAATTTCACATTACTTGTGATATACAAAAAAGAAAATAAAGTGGTCCATATAGATTCCCTTCGACCGAACGACAAGGAGAAAAACACAACATTCTTCGATGATGCAAAAAAATTGGTTAGTGCCTAAACTTAATTAGTAAAGTTACTTGTACTTATATTATACACGTGTATTAGTTTCACATAATTACCCAGATTATCAAAGTACACGCATCATATTTATATAATACACGTGAAATGAACCAATACAAGTTACGTGTACTTTAATATTATGCGTGTACCTTTAACTCTTTAGGAAAAATACACGCATCATATTTTAAAATACATGTGATAGATAAAAATAAAATATGCATGTACTTTAATATTATGCGTGTACTTTTAACTCATTATGCAAAGTACACCCATCATATTTTAAAATACATGTGATATGAAAAAATAAAATATGCGTGTACTTTAATATTATGCGTGTACTTTTAACTCATTAGGCAAAGTACACGCATCATATTTTAAAATACACATGATATGAAAAAATAAAATATGCGTGTACTTTAATATTATGCGTGTACTTTTCACTCTTTAATCTTCATATACTCTTTTATTTGTATACACTAAATATTTGTCTTCTTAACAGTTTTCTGTCTTCCAAAAAATACTGTGCCTATTGAAGACTGAAGCAGAAACAATGAAAAACAATGGTTTCAAAATTCAGAGGAAGTTTGATGCAGGTACACCAAATGAGTTTACATTGGATGATGATCCATTGACAGAGCAAGAAAAAAGGACAATAGATTTCTTGCTGAAAAGTGATCTCAAATTTGACCTAATAAGAGATCATGAATGCCCTAAACAATATAATGGGTAAAAAAAACTTGTATCTTTTCAAAAAATTACTAATTTGTATCTTTTCAAAAAATTTCATCACATCATACTAATTTGTATATTTGTTTTATTTTAATTTCAGGGTTGACTGTGGGGTGTTCTACATGTACTACATTGAACAAATAAGCAGAAACAAGGAAATGCAAAAATTATTTCAAGACCCTGACATGCTAAAACAAAGAGCATATGTACTCGAGGAAATTCTTCTGTCAAAATATTTCTTCCCCCGAAAGGTGAAAAAACTTCTATAAATTGTGATTCAAACTCAAAACATATTTGTAATTTGTTTTGTGTTATATTGGTTATTGTTTACAATGCATCTGATTATTATGAAACAATGTACAAGCAGTTTTCACGAAAAATACAAGTAATAATTACTAAGTACACCAATGAATTCTTCAAAGTACACGCATTTTTACTAAAATACACGCACTGGTTAATATAATAATTTCAAAGTACACGCATTTTTACTAAAGTACACGCACTGGTTAATATAATAATTTTTTATTATTTTAATTGAAAATTACTTTGAAGAATTCATTAAGGACACAATAACCAAAATCAATTTATTAAGCTCAACTACTCACTTCCCAACTACTTCTGGTCAAGAAATAAATAACTTTCACTTTTCCTATAAAAGAGTAATATTTGTTCCTTTCTTAACCATTACATCTAGGGTAAAGATAACATAATGGCTATTCCAGCAGAAAACTTGCGAGAAACTCTTGAGAGAGATGAAAGAAATAAAAAAAAATAAGGCAAATTGAGGAAAATATTTCCTCATATGAAACTCCCTTTGAGCAGTTTCAAACATATGTGAGGGAAGGCTATTCTGGACTTCCACCCAATCCCATAGATTTATTTGATGTGGATGAGGACCCTCCTCAAACATATGAAGACCTCATGTCTTTCTATACACAAGAAGTTCCCCTGAAAATTGCAAAGCTAAAGGAGAAGAAGGCTCTTCATGAAGGCCTTGTAGCTGTCATAGAAGAAGAAATTCGACACTGGTCGAATTTAATAGACTCTCTCCCTGACACCCTGGATGCCTTTGACAAACATCCCTACTATAAGCCTTCTTTAGTTTTTTCAGCTTTCTTTATTTGAAAAAATTGTACTTATTTTTTTGTTTTTAATAAAAATTTTATTTCTTTCATGAATGTGTTCTCAGTTAAGTCATACACCCAATATAGTAAAGTACACGTGAACCCTTATAAAAATAATCACGTGTATTGTTAAAAATTTAAACATTAATATCATTTCATGTAAAAACATTATATAAATGCGTGTACTCTATATATTACAGGTGTACTTTATAAAGTACACGCATAGTCTATAAAGTACACGCCTATTGAAGTACTTGTATAATAATGCGTGTACTCAAGATATTGTCCCAAAATATTATATAAATGCGTGTACTCTATATATTACACGTGTACTTTATAAAGTACACGCATAGTCTATAAAGTACACGCCTATTGAAGTACTTGTATAATAATGCGTGTACTCAAGATATTGTCCCAAAATATTATATAAATGCGTGTACTCTATATATTACACGTGTACTTTATAAAGTACACGCATAGTCTATAGAGTACACGCCTATTGAAGT
This sequence comes from Sambucus nigra, assembly GCA_949130495.1. Classification (NCBI taxonomy): domain Eukaryota; kingdom Viridiplantae; phylum Streptophyta; class Magnoliopsida; order Dipsacales; family Adoxaceae; genus Sambucus; species Sambucus nigra. The sequence goes on along the minus strand of OX422208.1, from coordinate 495,971,299 downwards.
ACTTGTATAATAATGCGTGTACTCAAGATATTGTCCCAAAACATTATATAAATGCGTGTACTCTATATATTACACGTGTACTTTATAAAGTACACGCATAGTCTATAGAGTACACGCCTATTGAAATACGTGTATAATAATGCGTGTACTCAAGATATTGTCCCAAAATATTATATAAATGCGTGTACTCTATATATTACACATGTACTCAAGATATTGTTCCAAAACATTATATAAATGCGTGTACTCTATATATTACACGTGTACTTTATAAAGTACACGCATAGTCTATAAAGTACACGCCGATTGAAATACTTGTATAATAATGCCGCTGGCGCGGACCATAATAACCATAGGAGTTTAAGAATATGAGTGACCCAAAAGTCTTTTATAAAGTACAAGCACATTGTAATGTCCAAAACTATTTTCCAAATAGTACATGCATTTATATACGTCTACTTGATAAAATCACATGCAGAATACATAAAGTACATGTATATTGAATTATATTTTTATCATATCAATATGCGTGTACTTTAATTATCAATGCGTGTACTTCATGCATGTACATTAAGTAAAGTACACGCATATTGAACTGACCAAATCCATTTTTAAATGCGTGTACTTTATTAATATACGTGTACTTAATAAAGTACATGCATATTTCATCAAGTACACGCATTGATAAAATTTCTTTGGACATCAAAATGCGCGTGTACAGTACATAACATGCGTATACAAATGTAAAGTACAAGTGAACACAAGGAATAATGATCATGTATGTTTTATGAAAAATATGTGTACAGCAACACAAAAAACAAACTAAAGAATGAGACTTAAAAACAAATTACATTCATTTATGTGAAACAAATGGTTTATTAATTAATTTATTCAATCAAATGGTTAAAATGAATGAATTCAATAATTTTAAAAATAGTCAAATGGGTTCCTTATAAGTAGACTTGTAATGACCCGTTTTACTACACCTCGAGCAAGTAACTTCCCTTACTGTGATCTCACAACAAGACTTTATTCTCTTATTTCTTGGCCTGCCTGTCGGTCTCTTAGTCATTGGTGGAAGGACAGATGGATTTTCAAGAATATAAATATTTAAGGAAATCAAATCAGGAAGAGGAACTATAGGTATCGAGTATGATTTTCTGTAGAAAGATACCTTATAGTACTCCTCAATATAATCATAAATACTGGTCCCTTTCCTCCGTACAACACAAACAGCATGAGAACATGGAAAACATCTAATCTGCCAACTCTTACAAGAACAAGTCCTTTCTCCTAAGTCAACTGTTGCTCGCACTTTTGAATGAACTTCAAATACATTTTGACTTGAGCGACTAATAGTCCAATGTCAGCTTTTATTCCAATTTTCATTCAGTAACTTTTGAAAAAAAAGACATAGCTCATTTGTCCAAGTGTCAGACTCAACAAGTTTGTTTGCATTGAAATTAATAATCTTCACTCTCAATTTATCAAGCATATTCATTACTGGTAAATGCCTTTCCTCCAATATCCATGAATTGAATGACTCCGCGACACTAGATGCCATGTCACCATACCGTTTACCAGGGAAATATGCACATGACCAATTCTCGAGAGGCAAACTATCAATGAAATCGGCAATAGCAGCTCCTCCTTCCTTCTTCAATGCTTCAATATTCTTGTGAAATATATCTATTGAGACAGCATATGCACAAGACAAAAAATCTTTAACAATTTTCTTTCGAAATCCATCACAATTCCCACGAAGTTTCTTTTTATATTCCCTTGTAAATGATGTATACAGTAGGAATGTGCAGACAACGGGAAGACCCTCGAAACAGCTTCAAGTAATCCATTGTTTCGATCTGATATAAATGTTATGTTTCGATATTGCTGAACTACTGCACTATGCAAATTGACAAGAAACCACATCCAGTTATCTTCGGTTTCGGAATCAACAACAACATATGCAACAGGAAAAAGTCCTGAAATATAAAAATATATCAAAATTAAAATAAATAACATATCCATGTACAACACTTTGTATATTGATGCTGCTGGCACAGACCCTAAAACACATGGGAAATATATTATGTGTTTAATTTAAATTGTTTGTAAATAACAAGACAAAACATAAAAATGTACCGTACACATGATAAAGATAAAAAGACATGCACGTTTACTTTTCAATCTTTTGCTTGGCTTTATTATTAACAAGACTAACATCAACATACACGCATAAAAATGTAAAGTGCAGGTGAACTAAACAAAAACATTCAAAGGTACTTTACGTTTTTAACATGTACTTTGCTTTATTATTACTAAATAACAACACCTATCTTCAAAGTACACGCATAAAAATGAAAAGTACACGTGAAATTAACAAAAACATTCACGTGTACTTGACATGTAAAATGCGTGTACTTTACTTAGTATTACACACAAAATCATCATCATCAAAGTACACGCATAAAATGAAAAGTACATGTGAAATTAACAAAAATATTCACGTGTATTTGACATGCACTATGCGTGTACTTTACTTAGTATTACACATAAAATCATCATCATCAAAGTACACGCATAAAAATGAAAAGTACACGTGAAATTAACAAAAATATTCACGTGTACTTGACATGCACTATGCGTGTACTTGACTTAGTATTACACATAATAAGACATATCATGAAAATACACGCAGAAAAATGAAAAGTACACGTGAACTAAAACAAAGACCTTCAAAGGTATTTTATATTTTTATGCTTGTATTTTGATGATATGGAATGGAACAAACAAAATTTCAATGCAATACACAAAATAAAATATTTACAATTAATTTACCATTGTTCCCATTCCTTGCAGTAGCTGATAGTATTGTTCCACGGTAACGGCTCTTCAAAAAGGAACCATCAAGAAATAAAACAGGTCTGCAGTATTGAAATCCATAAATACATCCTCTAAACATTACAAATATTCTCTTGAATTTTTTACTCTCATGTTCCACGTCAAGGATGCAATGCGACCCAAGATTATACTGCAATAGAAGGTCACGATAATGATTCATTAATGCATAAGAAACCTTTTCATCACCATGTATATCAACAGCAGCCATCTCTTTCGCACGCCATGCATGTTGATAAGCTATATCAAGACCATAATTCTTCTTCATATCTCTAACTACATCAATTGGTCTCAATAGCGGGTTATCTCTAAGATCATCAGCTACCAATGTTGAAACCAACTTGGAGGCTATCATTTTGGCTGACGGACTACGAAAGACACCTCTACATGTATGCTCATTATTCATTGCACGTATGTAAAAGTATTCATTTATTGTAGATAATGAAGCATGAATTCTCCACATGCAATTCTCAGTAGTCTTTTTAGAGCATTCAGCCGTCACTCGAGTTTTATCATTCTTCAAATACACATACTTGAACCCAACTTCAACAGCATACTTTCGCAATTTATCCCGAAATTCCACTACACCTCCTTCAAAACACTGCTGCTCATGACTTATATAAGTCTTCCAATCATTCGAAAGATAGACTTTCGACTTACTTGGCTCCACACCTCCAAGAATAAAGTCATTTTCAATGCAACTATTAAAATCATTTTTAGTGCCTGATGATAAAGACTCTAACCTCTGTGTATTTGTATCACCACTGTCAACCCTCTCAGAACTTGTATTACTGCAGTCAACCCCTTCAAAAATTCGATTAGAGCATTCAACCCGTTCACGACATGTATTACATGGAAATGGTAATGAATCAATGACATATATCCAAATGAAATTAGCTTTCACGATCAATTGGGACCGCAACATACAACAAACATCGTTGTCACAAACCAACATGAACTGACATTCATCACCAAATGAATACCTCAATGAAAAACTCCCACTTCTCAAATTAGTAAACCTAATACACAACTCATTGCATATGAAATCTAATGAGCTATCTTCAAATATTTCAATACAAGCCATATTATCCAAATAACAACACCTTGCTATTACACTACTTACCATAATGTCCTGCAGTAAAACAGAGACAAAAAACATTTACTTCAAGGTCAACAATTCTAAAAATGTGTGCAATAATTTAATGCAACAAATATCAAAATATTTATTTATAATTAATATAAACTTACAGGGACTTTTTAAAAACATATACATGAAGCAACAAAGCACACACATATTATCAAAAAATCAATCACGTGTACTTTATAAACAGTGCGTGTACTTTGAAAACTGATATCGAACTGGTTATTTTCGCTGGCGCGGACCTATATCAATAAGTGATTCAATACCAAATCAAAATCAAGGACTCTTAAAATTAGAATGAAACATCAATAATATTCATTCAGCACATTCAACTAATAATTACAAATATTGATAAATATAACTTATTTATGAAGAATCCAAACATAAATGCATAAAAAACACAAAATAAAAACATATACATATATAAGATATAAAAAGCTATTCAATCACATGAATGAATATTATAATGAGTCTCTCGAATCAAAACAAAGGACATATACTTATTGTAATCGATCGAAAATAGAAAAATCAACTGCTGATAAAGATAAACTTATAAATGATAGAGCCAAGTGATACAGGTAGAATCGATTAAGAACACTGTAATCGATTATAGGACAGACGATCAAAGCATAACATTGATGTTATTTTCGATTTCGGAGAATAGTCGTTAGTTGCAGAGAAAACTCCAATAGCCGATTAGGTTTATGATTTTCTTAAATTGGGAGTATTTATATGTTGAACCTAATCATTTAAAATTTGGTTAACCAATTTTTTTATCCAAAATTGTTAGTCCAAGGACTAGACCGTAAAAACCTATTGATTATTTATGTAGAGTTGTCATTGTATCTTCGAGAAGAATCTGTCTCTTCTATTTTAAAAATTATTTCTAGGGATTTTGTTGGTGTAAAAGGATATAAGTCCGATGACTCTCTTATCATTTGAAAGGGTAACTCGATTCTATGAAAACGCTGCAGAGTAATTAGGGAATTTGTCTGGCTCGAACTTGACGATTTTTACTTATAGAGAGATCTTATTTTATTTATATTCATCTGATCTGTTGATGCGTGAAAATATATTACGTAGAGTTTCAAATAAATTAATTATAAACATTATTACCCCTCCTAGTATTAGTAAAAAGTATTGAACGAAGATATAAATGTGAAAAAGGGGAATCAGGAGCGGAATTGAATAAACCCTCCCAATCTCAAGTGGATTTATTTCAACAAACCCCGCCATAAAAATAGTAAACATCAATCATAAAGCTCCAATTTTGTAAACTAGATAAAAAGTAAAATTTACACCAACCTCAACCCAAAAAAACACTCTCATATTTACATAAAATTACAAAAAAGTTGTAATAATCACACCAGAAATAAGGACACGACAGCAAAAATTAACACCCGGGACAAATTTTTCAACGTGCTACATCCGCCACAACCAATTAGACTTCCCCAACACGGCACTCTACGCCTGTCGTACGACTTCGAAGTCATCCGCACTCCACGACTGTGACCTTCGACCGGACGTGAACCGCGTCATTCCTCCCAAGCCGGGCGGCTCGGCCGGTGAAACCTCAGCCGGTTTCATCGACACGCTTTTTCTAGGAGCCGTATCATCAACCGGTTCATTAGTTTTTAGCGCCGGTTTCTTTCCGCGCTTACGATCCGACCGGAATAGTTTTTTAAGACCGGAGTAGAATCCTTTTTTCTTTTCTCCACCGGATCTGGTTATATCTACAGGTTTAGCAGCTTCCGTGTTTGGCTTTGTCGATCTTCTACGGCCTTTTTTGGATCTAACTCTTCCCATACACGACACCTTGGGTGAAGACGGTTCCGTTAACGGAACATTCGCTTTCACCATAGACTCAGACCGTTTCGGAAACAAACGAATATTCGCCGGTTTGCACTGTCTGCGTTTGCTATCCACCACGAAGTTATTCTTCTGCGGCTTTGGCAATCCGAGTATCCCGCCTTTCGAATACCTTTGCGAGGATGAGTTTGAATTTTGATTCATGTTTGGATTATTCGAATTGGAGCTTCCTTTCGTGGACTCTTTTCGTTCCAAAAACGCATTTCGATCAAACCAGTCAAATTCGGCGTCTTTCGATAGCCAAAACGATTCCGGCGGAAAATCCGGAGGCACCTCGGCGACGGGGACTTCTGGCTCCATTGGAGCATCATCAGCGGTGGTTTCACAGGCGATCTTCCGATCGCTATTGCTACCGCCGCAAACTGAGACTAGGGTTTCCAGATCAACTTGTGGCATTGCAGAGAAGAAAGAAAATAAATTATTATTGTAGAGAGAGAGAGAGAGGAAGAATTAAGGAGATGATTGAGTATGAGAGACAAAAAAGGTGAAATATAAAGTGTGGGAAATGTTATTTTCTTCGGAAGGGGTTTTGAGTTTCAACTGTTGACTGGTGTGATGTGAGTGATTTTTCGTGTGATGTGGAGCCAGTGAAGATCCAACAATGGTAGGGTAGTGTAGTGTTTTTCGTCAAACGAATACGGTTACATACTTTCAAAACGTTGATTTACTCACTGCTCTCATTCTATTCAAACATTTATGTAATTTATATTTTTATGTGGAAATTAAGTAATAAATCGCTTTGATTTCCTACTCACCTGCCAAAGCCTATTAATTTAAATTCGTCCATTTAGTATTAAATTCCATCCAGTCAAAATTTTTGTGTACCGTCTAATGACTAATGGCGTTTATTTATAATTTTAAAATTAAATTTGATGTTGTTGGTTAATTATGTTGTCACGTAATGATATTGTTATATAATTATGTAAGATTGGTCTTAATTTCACCCACTTATTTTTTTATATATCATGTAGTAAACAACAATGTTTAAAATATAAAACTTAAAAGGATGGGTTTTCTCCTATTAGGACAACCTATTTGATTTACAGCTCCCTTAATAGAGATAAAGTCCTTACACAGTTACCTTGTCATTGGACCAGGATAAAATAAACATTAAATTCCAAAATCAAAGCCTTAATGGTTAGCCTCTAAAACACGGATATAGTATATATATATATATATATATATCTATATATATATATATATATATATATATATATCAATCATGCTGCATTAAATTCCCATGTAGGATCCTTTGTATTTTATGTGAAATGAAACTCTCTTTCTTGGGTTCAATCTCACATCACCCTAGAGTTTGACAATTTTTGACACGATAATCCGTTTATGGTAATAACTCGAAATGATCCGAACATGACACGATTAACTTGTATAGATTTAAAAGTACCCAAAACGTATACTCAAATAAAAATCAACGCGACCCGAAAATGACACGAGTAACCCGAATTGCCACCCCTACATCACCCACTACTTTCATCATCAGTTTGATTTTCGCTTTTCTATGAAAACTCACAGATTTAATTTACCCCTATTGTGCCATAAATATGTAGTGTGACGTGGATTAATCGTATTATGACATTTGTTGTCGGAAGGTACTAAACATGACCACTGATATAGCAAATATGCCAATCTTGAATTAAACAGTAAAACAAGTGGTTGGATGTAAGTATTTGCCTAAAAAAGGAATTTGCAAGGATCTAAATGGGTCAATAATATGTGGAACCGAAATTTCAGCATAAAGAAGAGTTACATCAAGTCGATATAACAATAAAAATAAGCAAAGTAAAATAGAATAAAAACTCTTAATAGGACTACAGTGCTTTATTTCCCCCACCGTCTCCCTATCAGCAGCAGCTTGACCTTCACCCTGCTGAACGACCGCCACTTGCCCCTTGTCAACAGTAGAACCATCCTCCTCTTCATCATCGCCAATTTCTTCATCAACCTGAGGAAGAGTGCCAAGAAGGTGAATTAGAAGAGGTTGGACCCTCAACAGTGTCAACCATGGTTAGTGCTACATCCCAGCCATCTTCGAAGAATATTTTCTTAAAATAATCAATCTGCATAGATGCATTGGCAAAGGACATTGTGATACCCCGCTTAATTAAATACCGGTCGATCAGTCATTTATTAAATTAAAACAGGATTTTCATTTAGTTCATTCTTAGCATCATTGTCGAAAATCATATTAATTACTATCCACTTAATTAATTAATGAAACTGGTGCCAATTTTTATCTTTCTTTAAACAAATAAAAAGACATGCAGAATAAAAATGATAAATCCATATACACCATCACTGAGTATGAAAATAAAGATGAATAAATAACTAAAAGATTGGCCGAATAAACCATCAACTATAAATCTAAATCCAACAGTTAAATGAATAATCCAAAACTGAATCTGAAAGTAAATGGGCAACACGCCCTAAATAGAACTGCAACAGAAAAGAGATCCTTAAACTAGAAATGAAGAAATGATGCGCTTAAGTTAACTCCTGCATACATCCACATATATTGCAGCTGCATATCCCTAGAATAGAATCTCAAGCCTGACATCCCTCTGCCTTGATGCCTAAAAGGTTTTTAAAAATATTTACAGCAAGGGTTAGAACCCAAAATATTTTGAAAATATTTAGCAAGTGATTAAGTTTGAAATAATTAAAATGAATGAATGCTTTTCATATTTAAGCTAGTGTCGCACTCACTTAAGATAATACTTACCTATCAACTATTATGCACCCTTACCGCTTGTTGATGTAAAAAATTAGATCGCTCTAATTATTCAATCACAGATAAATAAAATGAGATAAAGATTTTTAAAGTGGTTCAGCCTTATAAGAATGGCCTACGTCCACTGTTATGTTATTGCTGAGTGTTTGGGAATTCTCGATTACAAGTTCTATCAAGAAATTTCGGTCCCCTTGAATGAGGGTGACACAAGGTATTTATAGCCCTTAGACTGTACATGAAAGGGTGATACATTAAATGATATACATATGAACGGGTAATACATTTAATGCATCGTGCACGTCAAGATAATAAGCATTCAATGTATAGTTGAACTGTTGATTATCTGGCAATCAATGTTGGGGCCGAGATGCAGCTCGGACCGCCTTAGTTGTTCGTTACTCAAGAGTTCCTCGGAGCGCTGGAGTACCTCGGAGTGCTAGAGTTCCTCGGTGTATCCTTGTTGCTCAGAGAGAACATGAGTTGGTCGGGGAAATGAACTTCCTCGTTGCTATTGTGCCACGTAGATTGACACGTGTCTTCGTATTATTCGTCCATATCAGCGTACTAATTTTGGTATCAACAGAAGCCCCCAATGTTTCATATTTTGAACTTTGAGGAGTATGGAACATTCTTTCTCGGTATATGGCAATATTAAATGACCTTCCTGGGTTTTAGGAGCTTTTTCTTCGTATTTAAATTTCCTTCCGAATTCGTAGAATCCGCCTTTTTGCATTTTTAAAAGCGCTTCGATCTTCGTGCATTTTTTGTCCTTTTAGCCGCCGGTAGCGTAATAGTTTCTTTTCTGTAATCATTTCTTTCGCTGTTTCCCAAGGCAAGGTATTTAAGCTTCAGAGGCAATCCCATCGTCTTCTACCTTTTCAATTTCTGCTTTCGAGTTTTCTAAATCTTTTCTCTCTCTTGTGCGTTCATCCCCTCCTTCATTTGTTTGTCAACAGATCTCCTTTTTCCTGTAAGATTTTCTTCCTTCTTCTTCATTTCTTTTTATTCACCATGGTTTATATTATCGAGTCTCTTGAGAAGTTCCGTTCTGACTTTTCTATTCCTTCTTGGGTAACTTTGGAGAGTCTTTCTGAACCTTCAACTTATTTTAATTTGGATGAGGGACATTGGTTCCCTAGCCTCTTTATCGCTGAATGTGGATTTTCTTTTCCACCAAACCCTTTATGTTTAGAGTTTTATCAGTATTTTGATGTTGTCCCTGCAAAAATAGCCCCCAACACATGGAGAATAGTTAACGGGGTGTATAGGTTAAATCAAACTCATGGAACTCGTTTAGGAATTCCTGAGATTATGTAATGTTATAGATGGGCTGTTCTAGATGATGTTTATTATTTAAAAACTAGGTTTTTAAATAGGGCCTTAGTAGTCAACCTCCCTGATGCTAACAGGGATTATTTTGAAAATGGGGTGGTTATAAAAAATTGGCAACATGCCCCTCTAGTTGGAGACGAAGTATATGAAGGTCCCAAATGCCCTCCATATGGCAATGGGATAGGTTGTTTTCATTTTATTCCATTTCTGAAATTATGATTTCATTGTGTTTGACAAAATGTATGACTGATATTTCACTATGTATTTGTTTGCAGTTGACAGTAAGAGAAAAACTCCAAAAGAATCAAAAGTAAATATTAAACATTTAAAACATATCTGGAATTTGCATCGAAGAGTTGCAGACGAGCACATCAGGTCTGCTTCATATTTGCTGCAGTACAGGAGCTAGACCTCATCTTTTACTGCTCGTCCTGTGGTCAGCATTAGCGACCCATTGCCAGCCTCTGAGGAATCTTCACCAGAATCTCACATTCCTTTAAGTCAGAAGATGGGCAAGAGAAGAGTTCCTGCTATCTTCGAGGAGTCTTCCTCTGCTGGAGATGGAAAGAGAAACAAGGTTGAGGTCCCAAAAGGGACAAAGAAAGTAGATGGTGCCTCTTCTGCTGCTCCTCAGAAGGCTGCCGAGAAGCCCCCAGTGGCTCCGAGCAAGAAAAATGCACCTATGGAAGTAGTCCCAACCAAAAGTTCTTTGGTTGAAATTGCTGAAGTACCACTGAGGAGATTGAAGAAATCTTCCTCGGTCACTTTGACTGAAACCATTCCCCAGCTCTAAGCTAGTGGAGCTGGTGTCCCAACAATTATTCTTCCGAGTTCTGCAATGAGCTCGGTAAAGACTTGGATTATTCCTGAAGTCCAAGGAATTGAATAAAACATGTCTAGGGATATGCTGACCTCCCTAGCTACTCGTCACATCGCTTCAGTAAGTTTCTCTTATCCTGAATTTTTCTTTCTTTCATTCAATATATGTATCTCGGTACTGACTTAGTATCACCTTCTTTTTCAGCTGGTGAGTTGTTTCAACACCATAGTGAAGAAAGATGAAGCAATTAAGGCTTCTAGCTCCTCGTCTGGGGTAGAGGATGCTTTAAAGGGCTTGGCCCAATCTCTGAAGGAATCCAGTCAAAGATACGACGAGGATAAGGTTGAATGGGAGAAGAAATTGACTGCGTCCGAGGCAGAGAAAGTGCAATTGAGAGAGAAAGTGAAGGACTTGGAGAAAAAGAATAAAAAATATGCCGAGAAGCTCACGAGCTTTGGGGAGCTTGAAAATAAGCTGAAATCAGTTGAAGAAGAGCTGACCCTCCTACGAGGAATAAATCGCCAAAAGGAGGAGGTGGAGGCCAAGTTAAAAGCCACCGAGGATCTTCTATCCGAGAAGCTCTCCTCGGAGAAAATGAAGAGAAAAACAGCTGTGAAGAAATCCTTTCGAACTGGTTGGGATAAAGGATGGGATAGGGGGGTAGCAGCAATGATGACCCAGGTGAAGTATGGAAGTTTAAAATACTTCCATGATGGTTGGGTTGCTGCTTTGCAGGAATTGAAGGTGAGCGAGGACTCCGAGCTATTTCAACAACATCTCCCTGGTCCTCCTCCAGTTATTGAAGACGAAGATGAAGACGAAGCTGCATCTGAAGAATCTTCAATGATAGTGGGTGATCAAGCCCTTGCTCCTCAACCCAACCAGACATCTGCTGAGGAGATTTCTTCTTTGCCTGCTCCTCCTGAACAAATCCCAACTCCAGCCGACCAGATTATTGTTCCCACCGAGCAACCAAGCTCCTCGTCCCAGCCTCCCGAGAAAGTCTTGGGAGATAAGGAAAAGGTGTGAAGTTTTTCGGTACTATCTTTCTGTTTTTTTTTTTTTTTTTTTTTTGTCCAGAAATTTACAAGATTATAGGAGGTACTGAAATCATAAATGAGGCTTTTTATAGATAAAGCCCTTACAAGAATACCAATAAAACATTAAAACAATAAAAAATAGATTGGCATCTAACACTAAAGAAACTATACAATAAATTAAGCATGAACATCTTTAATTCTTAAAGTAGGAAGACCCCATTTATCCACTTTGATAGCTCCTCTGAGTTGACTTGAAAATGATCCAATATCAAGGGACCACTTGGAACATTGAGAATTACTTCTTTTTCTTCTTTTTCAAATGTAACTCAGATCTTTGTAACTTCGCCTTATGATCTAATAAAATTTGAGTTCTTTTCTTCCATATGATTGTCTCTTCTTTATCTGCACTCTGCCTTGATTTTCTTTTTGATGATTACTTTTTCTTTCTCTGTTAGTTTCTGGCTAGGATGGATCTGTTGTCTGCTAATGACACAAAGTTGATGCAGCAATGCCATAAATATTATAAAGCTGGTCACACAGACCTAAGTGCATCAGAAGTTGCTGACATCCTTGGCCATGGTGTTTCAGAGCAGGCAGTGGAGGCATATCAGTACTTGAAGGATTTACTTGATCGAGCTGTGGCCAATAACGTGGCCTATTACGAGATGATAGAGGATCTTCAATGTACCTTAGAAGACCTTCAAAATCAGTATAAAGAATCAACTGCCCTGTTGCATGAGGGGTATGAGAAGAGATATCAACAGCTTTCTGCCGAGACAGGCCATAAAAAGATCCTTGCTGGGTACGATGTTAGGGAGAGAACCCTAAAGGGTGAAGTTGAAGCTTGTAGATAGATCGTCGAGCTGCTAGAGCAAGAAAACAACAATTTGCAGAAAGAGCTGGCACAATATAAGTCTGCAGCATCTTCTTCAACAGCTGTAATCCCAGTGAGCGACGAGGGATTTTCCTTTCTAGAAGTTGAGAATGCCAAATTAAGGCAAGAGTTTGATACCTTGAGAAGGTCGGGCACTTCTACTACTGCTAGGGGACGAGGAAGAGGTTCTCGTGGGCGAGGAAGAGCTATTCAAAATGTTGTCAAGGAGAAAAATTCTCCACCTACTCGATCAAGAGTCCTTAGCCGTAATATTGAAGAAGCTCGTACTCAGTCAACTTTGGAAACTCAAGCGTTCCAATTGAATGCAAAAAATCGTGCTTTGTCTGAAATGTCCAAGAAAATTCAAACTTTGGAGGATCAACTTACTGCGACGAAATCTGCTTTAGAGAATAAGGACCTTTTTGCCAAAAGCCTTCACGAGCAGTTAGAGAAACTAACTTTCCAATTCCATAAACAACCTCGTGAGTTCTGTATGGCAGGCTACAATGAGGCCCTTTGTCACTTGGATGCTCGCATTGAAAATGCCAATAATGAAGGTTATAAACAGGGATGGTTAAATGCCCTGGGTGTAGTAAAACTAGAGCAGTGCCATTTTTTATGGGATTACCATGCTCCTGGGCTGCTTGATCTACCAAATCCACCATTCGAGCTTGACATGAGTTGGATCCCTCCTCGGGCCATCCCTCGTCGTTTGATCTCTAAATATCTTGGTGACTATGCCCTTCATTCGCAGGTTGAATTATCTCGTCCTGAGCATTTACTGGATACACCTTCAATAATGAACGTCAGAATGCTGCGAGATCTTAACTTTATTAATTCTCCCCTTTGCTTGGAAGATCCTCCTGTCGGCGAGGAGCCTATTTCAAAAGCTGAAGGAAAAAAGCGAATAGAATAGGAAATTCTGATGTAATAGTTAGTACACATATGTAACTTGTAATTTGTTTTGAATTTTAATGAAAGGCTTTCATTTTCTGTTTGCAAATCTGTATTGCTATTGTTTTGTGCTTGTCAAACATTTTATATTTGTGCTTGCATAACAATATTGTGTAGTTTAGTAATAAAAATTACAAGTATTAGTAACGTTGCTCGATCACTTAATAATAAAGTAATGAGTATAAAATGTTTAAAATTTCTCCAACCAACCAAGGTTGTCAAATTGTGCTCGTCGACCAACTACAGTTAGTGGGTTTTTATCCCCGACCAGTTTGGAATATTTGTTCTTCGAGAAACTTTTATGTAATAAACTTACTTCCCGACCAACATAAATTAGCATTTGAGATAATATCTTGCTTTTTAGCCAATAGAGATCGGCCTTTTTAAGAATCTCGTGTTCTTGCCCTTTTACCAACCGGAGTTGGTCATGGGTTTGAACTATCATGTCCACTAATTATTTTACCAACCGAAGTTGATCACATTAGTGTACGCCTCCTATCCAAAGGAGTATAGTTTGTTCTTGCTATTTTACCAACCGAAGTTGGTCACGCTCGAACTATCATGTCCACTAGTTATTTTATCAACCGGAGTTGATCACGCTAGTGTACGCCTCCTAACCAAAGGAGTATAGTTTGTTCTCGCTATTTTACCAACCAAAGTTGATCACGCTCGAACTATCATGTCCACTAGTTATTTTATCAACCGGAGTTGATCACGCTAGTGTACGCCTCCTAACCAAAGGAGTATAGTTTGTTCTCGCTATTTTACCAACTGAAGTTGATCACGCTCGAACTATCATGTTCACTGGTTATTTTATCAACCGGAGTTGATCACGCTAGTGTACGCCTCCTAACCAAAGGAGTATAGTTTGTTCTCGCCCTTTTACCAACCGGAGTTGGTCGTGGGTTTAAACTATCAGTGTTGCCATAAATTTTGCTGTAGTGTTGTACACTAGTATTCCCCGAAAAACTTTCAATAAAAAGAAAGAGGATGGTGAAACATCATCGTTTTATTCATATTGATGGAACTGCTTTACATTTTACATCATGATAATACTTGCGTAGGTGTTCAGCATTCCATCCATTCTTAAATTCTTCTCTTTCTAGAGTTGCTATGGGGTAAGTTCCTGGTCTAACAACCTCTTGTAACTCGGTAAGGTCCATGTCAGTTTGCTTCCAATTTATTGTGCTTTTGAATGACTTTCTTTAGCACATAATCTCCTTCTTTTAAGTCGCATTTCTTCACTCTCTTGTTGTAGAACAGAGCTGTTCGTTGTTGGTAAGCAGCATTCCTAATGGCTGCCTCTTCTCTAACCTCCTCAAGCATATCCAAATCTAATCTCCTCATCAAGTCGCTGACTGGGGAATTGAAATTCAGCACTCTGTGTGTTGGAAGGCCCAACTCGGCAGGTATTACAGCCTCACTTCCAAATGCCAGCATATATGGTGACTTTCCAGTTGCTGCTCGGGGAGTTATTCGGTAAGCCCACAATACTGATTGTAGCTCATTAATCCAATTAGCTTTAGCCTCACTTAGCCTCTTCTTCAAACCATTTAGTAATGTTATGTTCGTCACTTCAGTTTGCCCATTGCTTTGAGGATGGCTTGGTGCTGTATGAGTCTTCAAAATGTTTGACTGATGACAATAGGCGGCAAACTCCTCATTATCAAATTGTGTTCCATGGTCTGTAATGAAGGCATGAGGGAGACCATATCGGCAGATGATATTCTTCCAAACAAACTGGTACACCTTCTCGTATGTCATATCAATAAGTGGCTCAGCTTCTACCCACTTAGTAAAATAATCCACTGCAACGACGAGGTATTTGAATCTTCCTCGGGTCGTTGGCAGTGGTCCAACCAAATCAATTCCCCACATGGAAAATGGCCAGGGAGAAGTTATGGGTGTTAACAATGCTTGTGGAGTTCGTCGGATGGAGGAAAAACATTGACACTTATCACATTTCTTGGCGTAGGCTATACAATCAGCCCTCATCGTTGGCCAGTAATATCCTTGCGTCATCACCCTTTGCAAAAGTGTCCGACCTGCTACATGGGCTCCACATGACCCTTCATGGATCTCTTCAATTAATTCTTTCACCTTGGAAGGATGTACACATCTCTGCAAACCTACCATAATTCCTCGTTTATACAAAAAACCATTAGTTAGTACATACCGAGCAGCTTTAAACTTTAATTTCTTTGCAGCGAGTTTATCCTTCGGCAATTCTCCCTCTTCAATATATACCCTGATGGGATCCATCCAAGATGGTCCTAAATCAAGGGTAATAACATTCATTGTCAGGTCTTCATCTATGCTCCGACTTTCCAGTACTTCAATTGGTATTGTTCTTCGCAGCTTGGTACGAGTAGCTGATGCTAATCGGGCCAGTGCGTCTGCTTGTGCATTTTCTATTCTGGGTATTCTGATCAACTGAATGGTATCAAATTCTGCCAATAATTCCATCACCCTTGTATGATACTTGACCATTAATTCTCCTTTAACTGCATATGTTCCCATCATCTGATTCACAATTAATTGAGAATCACTGAATACCATCACTTGTTGTGCTTCCATAATCTTTGCTAAATTAAGACCTGCTATCATGGCCTCATACTCAGCCTCATTATTGGATGTTTTGAATTGAAATCGCAAGGCATATTCTATGTCAATCTCGTCTGGGGTTTTCAAAACAATCCCTGCTCCACAACCTGCTGTGCAAGATGACCCATCTACATACAATCTCCATGTAGGTAGCTCGTCTTCAAATTTCTTATCCAATAGAGTTCCTTGGTGAAATATCCGCTGTTTTCTTTTATCCTCCCCTGTTAATTTTCGCTCCATGTCGACCATCTCTTCTCGCCCTTTTACCAACCGGAGTTGGTCTGGGTTTGAATTTGATGATCTTTCTTCATCCACAAGCCCTTTTACCAACCGGAGTTGGTCTGGACTTATGTCTGTTGATCCTGTAACATCCACAGGTTGGTCAGCGAGCACTTTTTATTCCTCGAGGGTATCAGGGTATGTAAACTCTGCTACAGCCTGCCCTTTCAATGACGATCTGGGCTCATACACAATATCATATTCACCGAGCTCTATTGCCCAGTACATCAGTCTCCCTGATTTTTCTGGCTTATGAAGGGCTTGTCTCAATGGCATGTCGGTATATACGACGATGGTATGGGCCTGGAAATATGGCCTCATTCTTCTACTTGCTTCAATTAATTCCAATGCCAGTTTTTCCAACTTTGGGTACCTGATCTCTGCACCTCGGAAAGCCTTACTTGTGTAATAAATTGGCTTTTGGACTCCATTTTCCAATCTGATCAGTGCCGAGCTGACTGCATTCTCTGATACTGCCAGGTACAAGTATAACTTTTCTCCCATTACTGTCCTGGACAATAGTGGAGGTGCTCCCAAATATTTCTTTAAGTCTTAAAAGGCTTTATCGCATTCATCATTCCACTCAAAAGTTTTTCGAAGTGTTTTGAAGAATGGGAGGCACCTATCAGTTGCTCGAGATACAAATCTGTTGAGCGCTGTAACTCGTCCTGTAAGACACTGCACTTCTTTCTTCGTTATTGGAGATCGCAACCCTAAAAGAGCTTTGATCTTTTCTGGATTCGCCTCAATGCCTCGCTGGTTGACAATGTACCCGAGGAACATTCCTTCTCGTACTCCAAATGTGCACTTCGTCGGATTGAGCTTCATTTGATATTTATCCAGTTGATCAAAGGTCTGACTCAAATCAACTAGATGATCAACAACTTTCTTGCTCTTTGTCAGCATATCATCGACATAGACTTCCATATTGCAACTAATTTGTTCGGCAAAAACCTTGTTCATCAGCCGCTGGTATGTCGCTCCTGCATTTTTCAAACCAAAAGGCATAACATTATAACAATAAGTACCCCTAGGGGTAATAAAATAAGTACTTTCCCTGTCTTCAGGTTTCATCTTGATCTGGTTGTAGCCAGAGTAAGCATTCATGAAGCTGAGCAGCTCGTGTCCCGAGGTAGCATCTACTAGTTGATCAATTCTGGGCAATGGAAAGTGATCCTTTGGGCATACCTTGTTGAGATCGGTGAAATCAACACACATTCTCCATTTATTGTTTTTCTTCTTTACCATCACCACGTTTGCTAACCAGTCTGGATATTTTACATCTTCGATGAATTGGGCTTTCTGGAGCTTCTCGACCTCCTCTTGTATAGCTTGATTCTTCTCGGGACTAAATACCCTTCTTCTCTGCTTTACAGGCTTGATCTCCTTATTCACATTGAGCTCATGACATAAGAAGTTTGGATCTATTCCTGGCATGTCTTCATGACTCCACGCAAAAGTTTTCTTCCTGTTTCTCAAGAAAGTTATCAACTCCTGTTTTATTGAAGCATCCAACGACAAACCTATCTGGGTTACTCGTTCAGGGTGCTCGTCGTCCAGATAACATTTTCTGTAGACTCCACCACCTGTCCTTTTACAAGTTGGGATTCATCTCTGGGATCGAGAGTTTCAATTTCTGTTCCTTCATCCACCTGGTAGGTAGTAGTCTTTTTCCTTGACTCTTCAAGCTCCTCTTGCTCGGCAGATGAATAATAGCATTCCCGAGCTACTTTTTGATCACCTTTCACAGCTCCTACTCCGAAGTTTGTTGGGAATTTTAAGCATTGATGTACTGTAGATGGAACTGCTTCGAACTTCTTCAAACTAACTCTTTCCATGATGATGTTGTAGGCTGACTGCACATTCTTATCCATCACAAAGAAGCGTATTCTCTCTGTTCAACAAGCAGGCCAAGTTCCAATGAATATATCCAACTTGATCGTCCCAAGTGGAAAAAATTTCTCGCCAGCAAAACCCAGGAGGGGTCTGTGATAAGGTTCCAATTGAGATAATTTCAAATTCAAGCTGTCAAATCATGAATAGTACATGATGTCTGTCGAACTACCATTGTCTACCAACACCCTTGAAATCACTACTTCCTTCATCCTCATTTTGATCCCCAAAGGATCGTCATGAGGGTAAAGAACACCTGCCAGGTCGTTTTTTGAAAATCCAATGACTAGCTTCTCTTTGTTTACCTTCCTCGGACGGTCATCCTCGGCCAGATTTATTCGCTGAATATATGAGCAAGCTTGAGCCTCTCCGAGGTAGGCCTTTCTTTCTGCAGTAAGGTCTCCTCCTCCTGCATCTCCTCCTGTAATAACGTTACAATCAAATGACCCAAAACGTATGGAAAATACCTCTCGTTCTGGCTGCCTTGGCTTCTTGGGAAGATCGGGGTCTTCATCTGGATCATCTTCATGGTTTCTCTTCTATTTCTCCTCTGCTCGACGAGGAGATCTAGACCTCTCCCTAGTTCGGTCATTATTTCTTTTTTCACCTCCCCGATCAACATACTTTGCTAGCTTTCCTCTTCGGATGAGTGTTTCAATCTCGTTCTGAAGAGCTATGCAATTTTTGGTCATATGACCATGATCTTTATGAAACTCGCAATATTTCTCCCTGTTCCTCGAGTCAGGATCTGACCTCAGTTTCTTCGGCCACTTTACTTCCTCATTATTCTTGATTTCTTCCAAGACATGATTAATACCCATTTTCAAAGGAGTATAATTATCGAATTTTTTTAGGACTTCCCATGACGACCTGTTATTCTTGGAATGCTTGTCACCACCATTGCCCTTATGCTCTTTCTTCTTAGATTTGTCGACTTCTACCTTGGTTTCTTTATCCATATTCTTCTTCGCAGCCATAGCCTCTTCGGCATTCATAATTTTGGCCGCTTTTGCCATCAACTCTGGCATAGTTGCAGGTGGATCTTTGGCCAAAGTGTAGTACAACTTATTAGGCAACAACCCACTCATCAAGGCGGTGATTGCTATCTTTTCTTCATAATCTATGACTTCCAGCTTCTCGTTATTGAAACGAGTTATGTAATCTCTAGTACTCTCACTAGGTTTTTGTCTAACACTTAACAAGTGTGCTACTCGTTTTACTGGCTTTGCTCCAAAACAGAAATTGCCAATAAACAACTCGGCCAACTGAAAGAAAGTTGAAATCTTACCCCGAGGAAGATTGTTGTACCATATCTGGGCAGATCCAGTAAGAGTTCCTGAGAATGCTCTGCATCTCATCTCGTCGGGGACAACATAGATGTCGGCAGCAGCTTGATATTGCTCTATGTGAAGAACAGGATCTGTCTTTCCATCATATTTAGGGGTCACCACAGGTGCCTTAAATTTTGACGGTGTAAGAAAATCCACAATGGCCTGTACAAAAGGTGTCCCTCGAACAAAAGTTCGTTGTAGGGGGTTCTTTGCCTTAGCCATTTCTCCCAATCTATCCTCCAACCGCTGAATGGACCCTTTCCACGCATCATTTCCTTCCTCGGGCCTATTAGTTCGAGCAATTGATTGTTCTGAAGTAGCTTCCTGAGATCTATCTTGATGAACAACTGGTCGTGATTGTGCTGATCCTTCTCTTAGATTTGATGGTTATCGAAAACTCCTCGACACGGCTTTAGGTGGACTCCTATTCCTCCTAGGGCCTAATCGACTGAAAGGAGACGCCCTGCTCAGTCTTTCCATGGCACTGGTCCTCTCTAGAGAGAGAGTAACACGTTGCTCAGTATTTGTGTCCCGTATTGATGAAGTTTGCCCAGGTTGATAAGAGAAATCATCAGATTCTTCATTACGATAAGCATCTGAACGCCTGGATCGTATAGAAAGTAAATAAGTTTGCCTCTGACCACTTCGCTGTCAGGAATGTGCAGGTGCACCTCCATAAAGGGTTTGTATGAGTTGCCGCATTGTTTCCTGCATGGCGTTTTGTCCTTGATCCAGATTCGTCATAATTCCGGCCAGATCTGGAGGTGCAGAGGGATTTGGAGGATTTCCATCATTTCCAGCGTTTCGATTGCTGGATTCCGGATTATCTGCCATTGATGATGAATGATTTTTGTTGACAAACGATAACAATAGTCGATTCCCACAGACGGCGCCAATCTGTTGATGTAAAAAATTAGATCGCTTTAATTATTCAATCACAGATAAATAAAATGAGATAAAGATTTTTAAAGTGGTTCAGCCTTATAAGAATGGCCTACGTCGACTGTTATGTTATTGCTGAGTGTTTGGGAATTCTCGATTACAAGTTCTATCAAGAAATTCCGGTCCCCTTGAATGAGGGTGACACAAGGTATTTATAGCCCTTAGGCTGTACATGAAAGGGTGATACATTAAATGATATACATATGAAAGGGTAATACATTTAATGCATCGTGCACATCAAGATAATAAGCATTCAATGTATAATTGAACTGTTGATTATCTGGCAATCAATGCTGGGGCAGAGATGCAGCTCGGACCGCCTTAGTTGTTCGTTACTCAAGAGTTCCTCGAAGCGCTGGAGTACCTCGGAGTGCTAAAGTTCCTCGGTGTATCCTTGTTGCTCGGAGAGAACATGAGTTGGTCGGGGAAATGAACTTCCTCGTTGCTATTGTGCCACGTAGATTGACACGTGTCTTCGTATTATTCGTCCATATCAGCGTACTAATTTTGGTATCAACACCGCTTTTTCTTATAACCCTCCTAGCTACACTACCTCGTCTAACTAGCCTTGTTATAACCACTGCCTGAAACCTTACTCTAGCCCGAGTAAATTTTACTAATGATTTATATGTTATTTCTCACGTTACCTTAATTTATCATCTTTAAATAACTATATAACAATTTCACTATTATATAAAAAATATCATTTCACTCTAGGTATTTCACCCGTATATAATTATCAACACTATTATATATGTATACGTATACTTACACATTCACACACATGCTGTATATATTTATCCATCCTCCCATGTTCGAACTCACCGGATGCTTTCTCAAAGATGCTATCACCCCAAGTATTCTCAATCCACCCGGATACCTCGAGACGGTTAGCTCACCGAATCAGAAAAATAAAAATAAATGTAGGGGAGGCAGTCATATTTCTCCTATTGTGAGATCAGATCATACCCAAAGCGTCTCACCCCCAAAAAGATCACAATATAATATAATGGACGATATGACCTGGGGATTATACTCTCCATGCTCCTCAAGCCAGGGGATTCACCCAAATCGCATAACCTCGTGTGATAGCACTAGAGGGGTATGTATTTATAGAAATATCTAATCATCGATATTTAAAGAGCGCGCGCACACACACACACACATATATATATACACACTATCACACTACCGTATATATAATAAATTAATTCGATTAACCCGTGCCTAATTCTCGTAGCACTAGCTCGAAAATATCCGAGTCTATATCCCGACTCTCAATTTAATTAATTTTCCATTAATTAATGTATTAACGTAGTATCACTCAACTTCAATCCCCGAACACATTTACTCGTCCCGTAATGTAATACTTATGAATTTATCTCATTAAATCCCCTCAATAAGAATCACACCCTTATGCAACTTTAATAACCTTAATACCATTTTCCCAAAGTTTTAGGTACTAAATTGCATGTAAATTTTCCCTAATTAAACTCACCTTAAGGAACCCTAAATAAATTAAGGCCAAGTAATTGAAATAAGCGTCACTGTAAAAAATCCTGCTTCATCGATCGATCGATGCCCCTGGGTCGATCGATCGATCGAGCAATTCATCTTCTCCACGATCTCATGTTTCCTCCATTAACGAATCCTCCAAGTTTCAATCCTAAATTTGCCACCTTAACTCATCATCCTCATTATATATTAATTATCAACACTAACTTTAATTCTCGTAATGATTTCATAACAGTTACGAATTTCACTAAAATTCTCAAATTTTAATTTTGGTCTATCACAGATTTTGTACGATCTCAAACGTCGATTAAATTCTCTAATCTAAATTAATCATCAATAACTGCTGGAATTATACTATTATTCGGTTTCCACAACATCGAATTTAGTTACAATATCAATTGGACCTCTAATTTACATGGCACATCATATTCATCCAAACCCCGTTTTCATGTGAGATCACACCCCCAAAACGTACTTTTAATTTACTATCACCCACTATGATATGAATCGTATAACAACAAATTAATTGAAAGCATGTTAACCACTTGCTTTCAATAATTCGTAGGATCTAATCCTCTGAAGTCGACAACGATGTGACAAAGAACACGCACTAATCCTCCTTAATTTGTCTCCCAAAAGCTCTCCAAATCCTCCCTCTTTCCTTCTCTAAAGTTCTTAGATTTAGAATAGTGTTATCTGTTATTCAACCCCTTAAGACTTAGGTTAAATATCATTAATCCAGTTTTTAGGCTAATAAACCAAGCCCAAATGATCTGAACACCCCCGTGTGGACCCAATTATGCCTAAAAATACCCCAAGACCCATTTACTACCCCTGGGTACTCTTTTTTTACTATCTCAGCCTATTCAGACTCAACTGTGCACTCAGAATTGTCATCCAAATTACTTTACTAAAAGTCCCAATCTCGACCTCAAAATAATTTATGCCCAACTCCCGATTGAGATAAAATAATACTCTTTCACTGCCGCTCGTTATGGCATAAATAAATTATTACTATTCACTTAGTAATTATTTTCCATAAATATTAACCATTAACTCTCCCGATTAATTTTTAAATAAACTCATAATAATTAATTAAATTAAATTATGACACACTAGTAATTTAAATTAGCCGAATTAGTTAAATATAATTAATGCTTAGGTGTTACATACTTCCCCCCTTCCAAAGAAATTTCATCCCCAAAATTAGGTCATACTTGCGGTGAATAACTCCGAATACTAATCTCGAATGTCATACTCCCACTCCAATGTCGACTCGTCAATAATGTGATGTCCCCCCTGAACTCTGACTAGTGGTACCACCTTAGACCGCAGCTTACGCTCACTACGATCCAGAACAGACACGGGTCTCTCCACATTCGAGATGTCTGGCTGCAAATCAATCTCCTCGAGTGTGACTTGCCAAAAAACCCTCTCGCTCCTCTGATATTTCTTCAGCGAAGCCACGTGGAACAGGTCATGTATCTGCTGAAGATGCTTCGATAAACCAAGTATATATTCTGTCAGTCCTACTCACTCAATAATAGGGAAGGGTCCCACGTATCTCGGTGCTAGATTTCCTTTCTTGTCGAACCTTATGACTCCCTTCATGGGAGATACCTAAATCAACACCTGGTTGCCAACCTCTAACTCAATGTGTCTCTGGTATCTATCCGCATAACTCTTCTGTCTATCCTAAGCTATACGAATACATCCCCAAATCAGCTCGATCTTAGTAGTAGTCTTCTGTATCATCTCTGGTCCCAACATCTTGTTGTCACCCACCTCTAACTAGTAGCCGGGCGAACGATAAGGCGTCCCATAAAGTGCCTCAAACTGTGCAATGTCGATAGTGAACTGGTAAGAGTTATTGTACACAAACTCTACTAACGAAAGATATCGATCCCATCCTCCTCCAAAATCCAGGATGCACATCCTCAATATATCCTTTAGTATCTTATTGACCCTCTTAGTCTGTCCATCTGTCTGTGGATGATATGTGGTACTCAATCGCAAGTCCGTGCCCATGGCCTCCTGAAAGCTCTGCCAGAGGTGAGATACAAAGATCTTATCACTATCAGACATAATGTTAGTCGGTACCTCGTGTAGCTTAACTATCTATGCAATAAGTAGCTGCACGTACTGCATCATCTCAATATCGGTGCGAACATGTAAGAAATGGGCCACATTGGTCAATCGATCCACTATCACCCAAATTGAGTTATAACCCCTCTGCGACGTCGGTAATCTCGTGATAAAGTTCATCGAAATGCTCTCCCATTTCCACACGAGAATCTCCAGCGACTGTAGTATCCCTAAAGGCCTCTTGTGGTCAACCTTAATCAACTAACAGGTAACACACTTGGAGACAAACGCTACTATCTCGCTTCATACCTGACCACCGATATTTTCTCCTCATATCGTGGTACATCTTATCCCCATCGAGATGTACCATAAATCTCAAACCGTGGGACTGAGTCATCACAGCATGCCTCAAATCCTCATCCCCAGGCATAATTAATCTCCCATTAAAACGTAGACCTCCTTCCAAACTGATCGAGTAAGACTTTGCACCCTCAGCTAATAACTGATGTACCCTGTCCTGACAGTAGTGATCCTCTATGTGTGCTTTCACTACCCGTATGATAATCTCGAAAGTAATAGTTAAAATTAACATGCACGCTCAGGCCACCTCATCATCATATCGAAGCTCACGCCACTTCGCTTTCCAGACCTCGGTCAACTCTCTAGTGGGTGTTTGGCTCAGCGCGTCTGCCACTACGTTACCTTTACCAGGATAATACTGTATATTAAATTGGTAGTCCTTCATGTATTCTAGCCATCGCCTCTGCCTCATATTCAGATCCTTCTGTGTGAAGGGATACTGAAGTGACTTCTAATTTGTAAATAATATAAACTGCTCACTTAACAGATAGTGTCTCCAGATCCTCAGAGCAAATATAACCACTGATAACTCCAGGTCGTGCGTGGGGTAATTCTTCTCATTGGGCTTAAGCTTTTGAGATGCATAAGCTATGGCCCTCTCCTCCTGCTATAATACACCCCTAAGTCCCTGCAATGATGCATCCGTGTAGACTCGGTACTCCATCCCACTCCTGGGCAATGCAAGTACTGGCACTGACGTCAACTTATCCGTCAGCTCATCAAAGTCTAGCTGACACTGGTCACTCCACACAAACGGTACCCCCTTGCAAGCCAGGTTCGTCAATGGACCTGCAATATTCAAAAATCCCTTAATAAAGTGGTGATAATACCCATCCAACCCCCAAAAGTTACGAATCTCTATCGGTGTCGTGGGTTATCGCCACTCCCTCACTGTCGATACCTTACTTGGATCCAGTGCAATACCCCTGTCAGACACAATATGGCCAAGAAACTGTACCTTTCATAGCCAAAATCCACACTTCCTGAATTTGGCATACAGCTGGTGGTCCTGAAGTGTTTGCAAGACCCTACGCAGATGCTTTGCATGGCCCTCCTCTATACAAGAGTAAACCAGAATGTTGTCTATAAACATGATTATAAACTGGTCCAAGAACTCCCGGAATACCCTGTTCATGAGATCCATAAACTCTTTCGATGCGTTGGTGAGCCCAGACGCATCACCCTAAACTCGTATGATCCATATCGCGACATGAAAGAAGTCTTAGGAACATCCTCCTCCTGAATTCGTAACTGATGATATATCGATCTCAAATAAATTTTTAAGAAATATGCACCCCCTCTCAATTGATCAAACAAGTCATCAATCTTTGACAACGGATACTTATTCCTTATTATGGCCTTGTTCAGCTCCCTATAATCCACACACAAGCAAAGCGAACCATCCCTCTTTTTTCACAAACAACACTGGTGCACCCCACGGTGATGTACTCCATCAAATGAAACCCTGCCTTAACCGATGTTGAATCTTCTCTCTCAACTCCTACATCTCTAAAGGGGCTATGCAATACGGTTCTTGGGCAATCGGCCTCATACCCGGTGCTAGGTTGATAACGAACTCGATCTCACTACTGCGTGATAGCCCTGGTATCTCCTGAAATACATCCTAAAAATCTCTCACTACTGGGGGCGAGTCTATCGGAATCACTATCTCTTGTGACATATCATCCTCAATGTAGCATAAGTGGGTGTGTGACCCTCCCTCAGGAAGAAGCATTTCCACCAAGAACATATCCTGACCCAGAGTGAAGAACACTATGCTCATCTCATAATAGTCTATTATCGCCCTATATCCCACCAACCTATCCATACCTAGGATAACATCATATCCCTTCATGTCTAACACTAGAAGGTCCGCTACTAAGCTGAGACACCCAATAATAATATCCACACCTCTACGTACTAAGTGTATAAGTGACCCATTACCCAACGGTGACTCTACACACATAAGGCAAGTGCTAGCTATAAAAGATCGTCTGCTCATGAAAATCTAGTAGCAATAAAGGAATGTGATGCACCCGTATAAAAAAGAATCCTACCATCATGCCCATAAATAGGAAGTGTACCCTCAACTACTGGCGGGGCCTGAGGTGCTGGTGGCATAGGCACGTCCCAGACACATGCCTACAATGCATCTGCCCCTGTGGATATAGTGCTGGTGGTGCTGGTGCTACAGGTGGCCTCTGTGCCTGTTGCCCCTGCTGGGCCCCCTACTGCGGTCTCATAACTCTCCGTGGACACTCTTTCTTCATATGCCATGTCTGGCGACATATAAATGATCTCTCCTGAAAGCCCCCTATCCCTGACCTTATTGGCCCTAACGAGGTTGTCCTTGATGCTGGCCCTGGTGACCTCGGCCTTAATGGCCACCCCTATTTTTCCCTTAGCCCTTTCGACCCTGGGGAACCTGTTGCTGCTGATTAGGACCCTGTTGGCCCTGCCTAAAACCCTGACCATCCGGTCTATACCCACCAGATCTGAATCTCTTGACACGATCCCCCTGTCGGGAGTCTTGCTCTTGACGTCTGCCAACCTGTTATTGTGCTCTGCTAACAGTACCCCACCTGTATTGCGTTGCCCCGTTGGCTAGGCTTACCTCCTCTCTTGCTTCCCCTCATATAGAAGTGATGATCTTGATAGTGCAGTAATACTGTATTGACTACATTAGTATATGTAAATAAATAATGGCTTGTCGATTAAGTTCTGCTTGATCCTACAGGCTATCATCAATAAACTTCGCTTTCTTCCACTCCTCGTTGCTCACATCGTCTGGCATAAAAGTTTCTAAACAGGTGAACTCCTCATCATACTTTGCCACGGAGCAATCACCCTGGGTCACCTCGCTGAAATTTTTCTACATTTCTCCCTCCACTGCTAGCGAAAAATACTTGCGGTCAAACCGCACCCAGAAATCAGAAATCGTCATCATATCCCTATCCTCGGTAGTGGTAATAGACTTCCACTACTGTAATGCTGCTCCAGCAAGTCAAAAAGTAGTTAACATCCTCTTTTGTGTCTCACTCCACTCCACCATGTGCAGATGGCGCTAGATGTTCATCTTCCACTGACACGGCTCAACCACATCAAAGCTACCCTGAAACTCAGGCGGGTGGCCCTTATGAAAGGTCTCTATGACCCTCTGCCAAGTAGATGGCCCTGTCTGGGCCTGGATTACCAGCGCAACTGGATGCTGTGGCGGGGGCTGTGGGAAATGACCGCTATAGCTATCATAGCTTCGTTGATCGTTTTGGACACTATCTCTGCCACCTGTGCCGTCGAGATCATCTCTGGTGGTTGTTGTGGTTGCGGTCCCGTGGATCCTGATGAGCCTCCCTCACCTCATCCCTAGCCTCTGCCCTAGCTGCTCGTAGCCCTCGATTGAGTGGTACTCTTGCCTTTGTCAGTGATCTTCCTCCCCACAATCTTAGTTGGGGGGGGGGGGGAGGATCCCTCCTTATCCTCTTGGATAGAGGTTCCTGGTCCTTATGAGAGGTATTCGACATCTGGATGTGACTTGAAGCTCCAACGTCAGATTTTTTACTCATCCGACGAGCAGGAGGAGGCTACCTGGATCTAGCGTGGGTAGTGATCAGATTTGTAATCTTCCACTTCCCCAACACATTTCAAGGGAGGGTGGTTGGTACTAACGCAACGTCAAGAGGCTCAAAGGAAGAGGAAGTGCTTTTTTGCAAAAAAATTATCGCCTGCATCTATGAGAGGACTCAAAATTAGACTTTGAGGATTCTGAAGTAAAGGCTTTCGGGAAATCTAAAGGGATGGGTGTGAGAGGTATTTCCTGGGTGGGTCTAGCTACAAAGGAGGTTGCAGTACTCTTATATTCTAGTAGAATGGATGCCGACTTAGGATGGTCCTTAGTGCCACGCCTCTGTTGGATTGACCATGTAGTTTTCAAGTCAACAAATTGACCTTGGAATCATGAGGGAGCTTCTTCTTACTCTTCGTTGAAAAAAAGAAAGTAGGAATACAAAATTAGCAGTGGAATTAAAGTAGAAATCAGATAAAAATAATTTAAATGTGTGTCCTAACCTATTCCCTTGCCTTCCTCAGGGCATCTGGGCCCTTCATATGATGTACCTTCAGGAAGAAAAGAAAACTGCCAATTCTTCACAATCAAACCATGATTCCAAATCCTTATTAGGATCAATTAAATTCACAACCAAGGCCCTATTTGACTGTCTTGTCTTCATATAATAAATATTTTCATTAGTGGTGACCCAATGGTAATAATACGTTAATTTTGTAATCCCAATGTGATACTGTTCATTAATGCGGTAGACCCCATTAATAATTCTCTAAGTATTTAGGGCAAATTAGGCAAGGACCACATTAAAATAAAAATAAATGGTTTTGGGAGGGGGGGAGTGATCCCACATTTAGCAATGAAAATAAACGGTAACCAGTGAAATATGGAAAACTCTCACAAACAACTAAAGTGCAAATGAAATCTAAAGAGGGATAAAAATATCCTTACAGTGAAATATGGAAAACTGTCACAAAGGCTAAAGTGAAAGATGTGAAGCTCTCACGAATGACTGAAGTACTCAGAGACGAATTAAGGTTTTTGAATAAAGGTGAAATGAGCAAAAAGGGGGAACTGATGTTTGATAAACTTGAAGTGGTGTCTTCATAGTTTCTAAAGCCTGATGATGGTTAAATGTACCTAGCATTTATGTTCAGGCGGTAAATGGCCACCAAAAGTGGTTTATTACCAATGTACCCTCGACACGCTTTGTTTTCTAAATTTTACCAATATTTATGAGATTACCAGTGATCTAGAAGAACTAAGAATCTTAGACTTTCAACTCTTTGAGGTCGGTAGTCAACCAACTCATAGTAAGAATCAATGACCAATAACCTACATAACTTTCCTAGTCAGAACTATATAACATTTCATCCAATCATTCCACGCCCCAAACCACTTTAGAGATCTAATACTCCAGAGAAGATAGTACTTGTCACTACACCAAAGCAGGCGATTTGTAAGTGTTTTAAACACTTACAAATGACATTTGCAAGTGTTTAAAACACTTATAAATCGGCGCATTGCAAAAACATTATAAGTGTTCAAAACCGTTGTAAATATCATTTGTAAGTGTTCATTGGGAACACATATTCGTTTCGAGCAACCGTTACAAAAAACTTTGTAAGTGTTCTGAACACTTGCATATTAAACTTTTGCAAGTGTTCTAAACACTTGCAAAATTTTCGTTTGCAAGTGTTTATGACACTTGCAAAATCCAACAACCTTTTTTAATTTACAACTGTTCTAAACACTTGCAAAAAAACAATATGTATATTACTTTTGTAACGATTCAAAACACTTACAAATATTAATATGTAAGGAAAACAATGTTCATTTTGTAAGTGTTGTGAACACTTACATAAATTAAAATATTAAAAAAAATAAAAACTATCCACCACATACCATAAATTTCATATATAACAAACAATAAAAACAACTAAAAATATAACATTTATATTCAAACACTTTCATACAACATGATATGTTCGACATAAGCCAATACTCTCATCAAGAAAGGAAGTAAGAACACCAAAGGTATATATTGAGTATTCTCCTTAATAAACTTCATACATCTACTTATTGTATCCAAATACACATGTGCCACAACCCTATTAGTATGGCAAGGAAATCGTGTCGATAAGAGCATTGTCACTAGTTCCCTAGACCACTACATGTACTCATCGCCTTGTCACTGAATGACTCTCCAAGTGCATAAAAATGAAATCGAAGCTTCTAGCACTTCAGCATTCCTATCCGGTGAAGATGAAGCGACACTACCAATGAGAGTCTGATAAAAACCTGAGTAACATCACGAAAGTCAAATTTAGCAATAGTTTTATGCGATTGTGGACATTAACAAATAAGTGACTCTTAAAAGGCAAACACACGAGTCCAAAAAAAATATTAAAACTAAAGGGGGATAACCCAACAAGGGTTGCTATTATATGTATGACCTCTACCATAAAATTTGTAGTTCACAAGTAATATAGGATATGGATGTAAATTGTTTAATGATATTTGTTATTAATTACTTGTGATAGTCTACATCCATAACCTTGCAAATAGCACCAAAAATAGCATGCACAAGATTTCTGTTTAAATACAACATTTTTAATTTAAAAAAAGTGTCTTATAGTCTCTCACTTTCTTATAAATTATCTTATTGCAATCATTATCAGGAACATAACTGACATCACATGAAGTAGCTTGGCTTCCACCACAACATTTTTCACTTGCGATAAATGTACATAAACCATAACATATAAACAAGCCAGCAATACATGTAAATTAAAAAATGAAATCTACTGTGATTTGCTTACCAATTTTGTATCGTCAATGATCAAAACAGCACTCTCTTGCCCCATAACAACGTCAAGACCCTTTTGATGTCTTCGGGTGCAATCGCCTTGTGCAATAACTTTAGAATTGAAGTAAATATTTTCGTGTCGAGAAGTTTTTCCATTTCCAATGCATAGGCACGTTCACCTATTGTGTATATATACATCTAAGAAATTTTGTTTGCTTCTTTTAGGAAGGTTTGAACAAAGGGACTCAACTTGGTCACCAAGTGCATGAAGTCCAATCTGAATAGGCTGCCATTTAATGCATATGTCCATTTGCAATATGAAATCAAATAAGATTGGTGGTCAAAATTACAAAAGATGGCAAAAAATATGACCAATGAAGAAAATAAAAAGGGAAAAGTAAGGAAGAAGTGGAACTCATTCCATTTTTTCCTTATTAGATAACCGCAAGAACATAAATTGAAAGCCAAATTAATAGGTAACCCGCTTAATGACTGCTCATGATAAGTCTACAGGGTGTAGTAAGGAAAGAGCGACCACGGGTCCAATACCAATTTGATGTGAAACACAACAGAAATACACCCAGCAATAATTCACAAAATATAAACATTTTGAGCAGACTGTACTAATTTACACGAAAAATACTGAATTTAGCTTTGTATTTTCTAAATCAAACTCTTTAGTAACACAAGCTTATTTCCATCCAAGTATGTCATCACAATATATATTATGTGGCTTCTCATTGAAAAAATTGCATAAATAACATGAATTAGGCATGAACTTTTTTCCGATAAGCATTACAGACAAACTGATGATTTAACACATTTTTCATTTCATTAAACAATGCCTTGTAAGCAAACTAGGTGCAAAAATGTCATATAGATTTGATTGACAATTTAAAACCTACCTGTGGCACTCCCTAACTGAACTTAAGGTATTAATTGTTAATCATAATCAATGAAACTAAAAGCAGAAGCATACAAGAAAATTGGATACTAGAAAAAGAAGACAGTAAAGTTATTGTTACTAGGGTACCGGTGTGAGAGATGGAAAAATGAAGCCATGTCAGTTATTGTAACTAGGGTACCGGTGTGAGATATGGAACAATAATGTTGTGATCGAGTTTAACTAACTTATTAACTTGGGAAACACACCTTGTGTTATAAAAAACAGAACTGAAAAGTACCTCCATCAAGGGCCTCAGAAAACATAAGTTTCTTTTGAGAATTTGGAATAAAAGGGACACTTAGGAAAGCAAATGAAAAATACCTGATGTTTGTCAGCACTTTGTCATGAATCTCAAAGACGTTCTCTATTTTCAAAGATTGTTATAAAAATATGATCTCCTGTTAGTATTTCTGGCGTCGGGATTGAATAATATGAGGGATTACAATATCTATTAGATACACTGAGTTGAGATGCTATAAATTTGATTCTTCTTAAAAAGCTGAAGAAATTCTGTGTTTAAAATGGATCGTGTTGTGTTTTTATGGATCATGCCCTAACATTGAACCATTTCTCAACAGTCCAACTTTGAAATAAAATAAACCTACTGTTTTCAGCATGTAAACAAGTAATTTAGACACATAAAGCCATTTCTTGTAACTTCCATTTTTTCCTACTTTAATTAGGAAAAATACATTTTTTCTTGAATGTTATCCAGGTCACCCAAAAAAATATCAAATTTTACTTCCAATCACTACCATTTCCATTTTCCAACACATTTTTTTTTCCCTTTTAAGCATTCAAGATCAGAAGACAGCATTGACCAACATCAATGAATACATGGATCTTTGTCAAAATCGATTATACAGTTGGAATGTTTTCAGGATAATCAATTTCCTTATAAGCCAGCAAAGAAACATACATGTAAATAACATAGAAATTCTTGAGAGTGGTTACCAAGTGCGAGAACCAGGTCCGTAGCTCTTTGGATGAGAATATCACACATTTGAGTGTCCCATCTTGGCTTAAAGACGAGGCGCTAGTTAGTTCCACTGTTCCACTAAGCTCCTGACGGCAAGAAAATGTAAATTATCTCAAAATAATCTTCTCCCAAATGTTACATATGGGTGCTTTCACCATTCTCAAATTTCTTCAATGGACTTAAATAATTGGGGATTGGGGAAGTATGTGGGGAAGCTAATATTTCTTATTCTAATTATTCCACTAGATCCTTATTCAAATTGAAGAGAGTTTACTCATCCTTCACCAAATGGATACTACTTCTCAACAACGTATTTTGTAGATATATGCAACCATGGCTTGTTCGTGGAGCTCTGATCTCCTCATGCCCTGGTTATTATCGAAGCCAACTTGAAGACCTTAACAACTTCTTAAAAACTTCTTTGATTCAAAATTTGTGTTGAGAAGAATTTTTTAATTAATAAATTCACATATAAACTTTTACCTTTAAGAAAACCAATTGGCATCTCATTTATCAAACATTGAATTCTAAAGGTAGCATAAATATTTAAATAGTACGAGCACTCAATCTCAGATCTATTGATTACACTATGACAGTTTTAGGGTAACACACCAAGGTGGAGCTTGTTTATCTTAGGTAACACGAGCAAAATGTCACTCTTTAATATGTTTGGCCGCATTAGTCTCTTCTCGCATCTCCAAAGGGAATGCTAAGAAAATGTAAATTTACATTTTTTTAAACTACATTTTGTTAGCTGGGTGAACAGTGGGACTAACTAATGTTATTTGTCCCAGATAAATAAAAAGCCTTCAATTATTTGTACGTCGGCAAGGAAATGTAAATTATCTCAAAATAATCTTCGTCTGTAAAAATTAAACACACAAGTATAATTTACATTTCCTTGCCGTCGGGAGCTTAGTATAGTTATGTCCCCCCAATTAGGGAAGTTTTCACTTCCAAGGCTTCCATCTCCACGGGTGTTGCCTATAAGAAGTTGTTGCGAGGTGGTGTTGAGAAGTACGCTTAGTGTCGCCTCAGTCACAACCTTATATATTTATAGTATTTCCTGGGTTAGTAAACTAAATGAAGGTATTGCACAGTCTCTGTGAGCACTTGGAAATTGGAATATGTAGCGAGTTAAGCCATTTGTGGAAAGAAGAATGTTTATGTCAGAATCTTGTAAACCTGAGATGTTTAAGTGTTCGAGATTACAACTTGTATCCTTGACAGCGAAAGAGCACCTGTGGCCTTCTAATCTTGAAGATTTGTAGCTAGTGACAACATTAAGAGATGTAATATATCAGAGCAACAACAATAAAGTCCGTATGGAAAACTTTTCTCATCTTGAATATTTGTATATGGATGATTGTTCATCTCTGATGTGCTTTCCAACAGCCCCTACTCGCCCCTACATCCCTCCGCCCCTACTTTGATATACACATTTACATCTCCCATCGGAGATGGCCTCATAAATACACTTGTAGATCTATATGCTTTATAATGTACTCTCATGAAACCCCTATGAAATAATTATCTAACCCACCTACAAAATGGACACAATATATATATATATATATATATATATATATATATATATATATGTGTGTGTGTGTGTGTGTGTGTGTGTGTGTGTGTGTGTGTGTGTGTGTGTATCGAGGGATTTAAGCTTTCAATAAGTGTAGATGTTTCCGCTTTTCAATAGGTGTTGATGTTTATTTCAAACATCATCATCCTTGCTTTAGGCACAATGAAATGCCTTGCAAACCTTGCAAAATTCACATAAGTTTGTTAACTTTACTAAATTATTAATGCTGAAATGAAACTTTCCGAGGCATGGAGAGAGTCCAAACCTCCACCGCAAAACAGCTGAAGAAGCTTCCAGGCTTGTTATTCTGACCTTAAAGAGACATCAAAAGGCTAATGTTGAGGTACTATAATTGACATTGTCACAAAAATTGATCATATTTATAAAATCCATGGAAATCATAAAATTGCTTTATCCTTATATTTCATTTATGGATGTTTTTTTCAAAAGGGTTTATTGGCTTTTTATGGTCTCCCTCCTACTTACTCCCTCGTTGAACTTTCTACCGAGTTGCCTCCATCTCAGCCTGAAGGACCCAAGTTTGAATTGCAAACACTCCCAGTACATTAATAAAATCTTGTTAAAACTCTTTTTTATCCTAGTTATTTCTTCAAACATGTTAGTAAAAAAATGTTAGTTTTTATTTAATACTACTCCTAATGTAATCAGATGGATACAAAAGATGTAGCAGACGGGGATACCGTAACTGTGTACGTAAGTGTCATGGATCGAAGAGAAACATGTTATGTTCCTAAATAAGTACAAATTGTTTTCGTTCAGCGTGCCTAGAGGAATTACCCAAAAGGCAGATGAACTTTCCTCAAACTCTGAGAAAATACACAAAAGAACAAATAAGAGACAATTCTAATACATTATTTAAATAAATGTCTATGAGCATAATTGTCAAACCCATACCAGTATTTTGGTGCTCAACTCTACAAGTTTGTGCCGAATTGTAAGAGTTTCTTTTTTGGGTGTCATTGGAAACGATACTCTTATCCACGAACTCATTATTGGGTACCACTTGTTCTGAAACAAACACCGATGAGCACATATTAATAAACCCTAATTCCTCTTTTTGGAGTTTCTTTGACAAGAAATAACTAGGAAATAGATCAATAAACCCTAACTTGAGACAAAAGAGGCAAAACATCATATGGCATAAGGAGAGCTCTGTAAGCCCTAATTTCACCTTAGATGCAAAACATTCATATGAGAAAAGACGAACCTGTGTTAGAGTCTGGAGTTTGAATAAACATTTCAACCGTCCATCACTATGAATATATTCAGAGTTACAATGTAAGAAAAAGAGAGAGAGGATGATATTGCTAAGAAAAAATAGCAAAATAATGGGAAAACCCCACAAAATCTTACATGCAATGAAAATTGTTGAAGATACATCAGAAGATGTTGTCGAGATTGGGTTTGAGAGAAGGAGGAGAGTTAGAGGGAAAGGAAAATTTTACATACCGGGAAAGACGAGAATAATGAGAGAAAGGGAAAGAATTTTGACACTTTTCATAAGGGTTAAATTCTAAGCACGTGAGAAACATGTGCCTTGAGGTCCTTATATGTGTCAAAAAAATTATTTTGCAACGGTTACCAACACTTATAAATTTTGCAAGTGTTTCAAACCCTTGAAAAATTTATAAATGTTCTCAACACTTGCAATTCATTTTTTTTATTAGTTGCAATATAGCATATTTGGTGTACCATCATAAATGAAGTCTTGAGGGGCTTTATTGTATTATAAATATAGAGCGTGATGTGGATCAATCATATTATAACATATGTTGTCAGAAGGTACTAAACGTGACCACTAATCTGGTCGGCACAATGTATCCCTTGTCGGTTGAATAGTACACCTGGTCGGCTGGGTAGCCGACTTTAATAACTTGATGTTATCATCTAAGCACATGAAGGTCACGTGTCGAACATGTATGGTTCTAGTTATTCTCACGTGAGGCAATCCTTTCAGTTGACTACAATTAAATCTTCATTAAATGCCCTTATAATTTAAAGAGGTATAATTTCATGACTTATAAAGGCACTCTATCTATTAACCTTCTCCCTCTATCTCCTATAAATATCACACAATCCCATCTAAGGAGAGGAATAAAATCATTATTAGTTTCGAGAGAACTTTGAGAGCTTGTATCCACTTTACTAATTGAATAATACTCACATGCACAACGCCTGTACACGTAAGCATCACATTAGCCCAGCCACGTTAATCATTTGCCTCAATGTCAAACTCTCATCTATCTATTAAATCTTGACCATTGATATATTTATCTATTATTTATTATCATTAGTATTCATCAAGATAAGACTCCTAAAATCTTATACCAATTTTAAACGATAATGGATTGGTGCCATCTGTGGGGAGATCAATAAGCCATTTATTGTTTCCTGTCACATCTTATTCATTAACCTGATCCATGTCTTTTCACATACCTGGTTGTTCCTATCGAATCTGAGAATGGGAAAAAATCTAAAATGCAGTCATGTAAATGAAATAATTCCCCCCTCAATCCCTTTTAGAATGAGAGATGTCCAGGGTATTCTAATGAGCCTATCCAGAGGCCAAGAGGTGAAACACGAAAGTGTGAAGCAACTAACACCGACACTCCAGGACAAAAAAGGCAGACCCAGAGGATAACTCATCATCATGACTGAGGACGCTCATCTAGGAAAGAGAATAAAAATGTTACCTCCTTCCTGTTACCAAGGAAGATAACAAATGTTAGAGAACCCAAGGAAGTTGAGTTGGAGTTCACAAGGAGAAGGGAATTAATTCAATTATTTCAAATTTTAAGATGAGAGGTCGTATTTCCTGGGGCTACCTTGTCCATCAAAACTATGGGCTTTGATAATGACCAAACCTTCTCTGAAGAAAGGCTGAGCATGCTAAAAAGGTTGAGCAAAGGTTCTATGTTTGATCGTCTAGGTCCACAAGCACTGACGAGCGATATTACGGAGAGGTCGCGAGGCCCAAACTACATGGGAAAGAATCAAGAAGGTCATTCACTAGAGGATTCGTGCATGTCGAACAAACTTTTAAGAAATAGAGTTCGGCAAAAAGCCTTAGTCGACCAGGTAAACTCATCGTAATCGTGGCCGAGAAGGATGACCATCCCTAGAAGGGATAAATTCAGGATCGAGAAGATTGGTTGGGGAAGATCGCTAAGTTAAAGAATCCTTTACACACAGGATTTGTGAAAGGGTATCCATTCACCCTGTCAATCATGGGTTATCTCACTCCTTAGAAGTTCAATCCACTAGTAATAATCCCTAAGTATGATGGCAAAACTAATCCTGTGTTGCATGTAGAACATTATGAAGATCCAACTAATATTTATTTTATCTCGAATGAGATGCATTATCGGGCATTTTCCAGTACAATCACAAGATTTGCATAAATCTGGTACAACGAGTTACCACGAGGATAGATATTGAGCTTTCAACAACTGACTGATCTCTTTGTCTGTAATTCCTAGTTTGGATCTAATATCGGTAAGAGGGTTTATTATTTATTGAGAGTTAGACAGAAGGCTAATTATACAACTCGAGAAATCATCACCCGTTTTAATAGTGAGAAGTTAGATGTGATCGACTATGATGAGAAAACTTCCATTATATCCCTAATGAGTGGTCTACTATTAGGAAAGTTATACTGGGTGATAGCCAAGGAGACACCTAAGATGATAATTGAGTTACTAGCCAAGTCAGGGAAGATTATGAATATCGAGGAAGATATGGTTGCTAAAGAGGTGAGTAGCTTTAACGCTAGTGTCAAGAGAAGCTTAGAGAAGAAAGAACAAAAAGATAAGAAGGCCGACAAGCCGAAGAGGTATGCTGAGTATATTCACTAGATCTTAGAAGAAATTTTTGAGAGAAAAGATTTAAACTGTCCCATAAAATTAAAAGCCCCAGCAAACAGAAGGGATAAAAGCATGTATTATGAATTTCATAGAGATCATGGCCATAATACTGATAATTTCATAGAATTAAAGAATTAGATTGAGAATTTCATCATTTGGGGAAAACTATCAAAGTTTGTGGACAGAGGAGGGCGAGAAGATCGCAGTGATTAACAAAAGCCCGGGAGGTGATCAGAGTCTCTTTGCAGAAAAGTTAAAGAAAAGAAAAGGCAAAGGGATGACGATTCAGAGGATGATCCATACCTCCCTAAGAGGCCCAAATAACCTATACATGAGGTAAACATGATCTTTTTTTATGTAACTTCATCGTAGGAGGATATGCTGATGGAGATGATGAGCCCAATGAGAGGAAAGCCTATCTCAATGAGACAAATGCTCATATCAGATAGATCAACTTGACATGCACCATGGGAACTCAACCTAGGAAGGCAAAAAAAGATTTTCTTATGGTCAGCTTCTCCAAACACGACCTTTCTGGTGTGTTATATCCATATGAAAATCCAATAGTCATTTCAATGATGGTACATGAAATCAAGGTGTCAAGAATTCTGACCAATAATGGTAGTTTCGCTGATGTTTTGTTTTACAACTGCTTCAAAAGTTTGAGATTAAGGGATAACGAGATTGAAGCCTATCACCAACCACTTATTGTCTTCTAAGGAGAAAAGGTATATCCTTTTGGCATAATTGAGTTAGAAGTTATGATCAGCACATGTCCCACCCACAAAATAAAGAAGGTTTATTTCCCCGTCCTAGATAAGAACGTCCAATAAGCATACAACCTTATCTTTGATAGGGTAGGACTGAAAAAATTTGAAGTAGTTCCTTCCATTGTATACTAATGCATAAAATTCCCCACTAATTATGGGGTTGATGTAGTAAAAGTGAGTTTCGGGTGGCAAAATAAAAGAAGAAGAGGAATCAGTGCGCTAGTGATTCAGAAATCACTGTGAACATAGTCAAAATGGAGGAAAACCCTGCCCTGATGAAACAGAATGAAACTAGTGGGCTTGGGATGCGTCCCAAGTCAGGTAGAATCCAAGGAGTGTTACTATAACTCAGCCTACCAGGAGAAGCGGAAGAAAATGACCACAACCTACCAAATTGAAAACCTGAATCCCCGAGATGAGGAAAAGTTGGTCAATGGGCAGGTCATAGAAGATATAAAATCAATTATCTTGGATTCCGAACTCTTAAAGAGGATGACTTAGAAGGGATCATCGTTGGATCCTACCCTCAAGAAATAATTGGTTAATTTTCTTAAGCGGTGGAGGAGTATGTTTTCTTGGAGTCATGATGACAGGTTGAGGATTGACCCATAATTCATTTTTCATGATCTAAGCATAGTCAAGGATGCTAAGCTAGTAAAAAAATTTACGTGTCTTCAGTCAGAAAAAGAACGTAGCCATACAAGAATAAGTAGAAAAGTTACAAAAAAGCGAGCTTCATTGAAAACATCAAGTATCCGGAGTGTCTTTCCAATGTAGTGATGCCTAGGAAAAAGAATAACAAGTGTCGTATTTGTGTTGACTTCACCGAACTGAACAAAACATTCCCGAAGGACCACTATCCCTTTCCTAGGATTGATCAATTGGTCGATGCCACTTCGGGACATGAGCTACTCAGTTTTATGGACGCGCACTTGAACTAATGGATTTATTTGTATAATTAAATGCCACACATAAATCTAAGTGTTATTGAATTTTAATCTTTGATTAAATTAGGTTTGCATAAAAGATGTGTTCCAATAAAAGTTAATAAACTACGCATGCAATTAACACAGTAAGATGAGAAAAAATTCCTAAAAAGGGCAAAACCATTTATTCAACACCATTGTACTTTTTGACAGACAATTGACTTACAATTACTTAGACAATCTAAGTGGACACGTAAAGTCTTCAAAATATCCAATAGAATGCGACTCAGTCCACAACCATCCATATGTAGCGATTTATCCTCTCCACTGATCATCATTCTTTCTTCTTCAGTAGTGAACCCTCGGTTTACAAGTCTGCAGTAGAATATAGACTCCATAAGGTGTATAAATGATAGTCAAACTTAGAGTTTCACAGAAGTTGACAAATCACGTGCTGATGAAAGGATTGTGAATGTAAAATTATTTTATGAAATAAAATATGAAAAATTTTAGAATAGATATGCAGTTTTATTTTTTCCAAAGCCCCATGAAAAAAGAGTTCAGAGAAGACATTTAGAAGACTGACACAAAATTAGAGGCGAAATAATTCGTTCAAACGAAAATTCATGTCGTTTGAATGAAAATAGGGTTTTATTCGAACGAAATGCAGATTTGTTATAACGAAAAGGCAATATCATTTGAACCAACATCAAATGAACTTTTAATGAGAATGCTCTGACTCTAAAAACCAACATCGTTAGAAAGTAGTTAGGAGGAGGTTCTAACAAAATGGCAAAGTTATTTGAACCAACATTAAACGAACTTTTAACGAGAAAACTTCGTCTCTAAAAATCAACCTCGTGAGAAGATACTTAAAAGATGGAACTAACGAAACCTCAATCTCGTTTAAACGAGACCAAAAAATAATTTTTTTATTTTAAAACCCTTTCGAAAAAATAACCTCTATTTTATAAAAATTACCATCCCAAATATGACTTAGAAAATTTATGAACACCCAAAGATTCACACCTTCATGAGTTTTAGGGATGTCTTCGATCTTGGATATGTCGGAGTTCGGTTCAATGAGTCGATTTGTAATGGATACGCCAAAATATAAACTAAAGCCAAAGCTATAAGAAATTATAAATATTTTATCTTATAAATCTATCCCTTCGTCTATTCCGATATAACACAGAACCGAAACCCAAATTACAATAAAAAATCCCTCTATGACAATGATTCCTAATGCCCTCCCAAACCCTGGAAACTGAACAACATAAGTGATACTTTGTCTTC
Source organism: Sambucus nigra (assembly GCA_949130495.1). Taxonomy (NCBI): domain Eukaryota; kingdom Viridiplantae; phylum Streptophyta; class Magnoliopsida; order Dipsacales; family Adoxaceae; genus Sambucus; species Sambucus nigra. The sequence goes on along the minus strand of OX422208.1, from coordinate 495,929,862 downwards.
AAACTTGAATTGTTCTTCCCTTGGGTAACTTTTGTCCTCATTCGATATAGTTCATGAATTTATCATCAACGTGAAAGAAACCTGCACACCTGAAACAAAGAGATACCATGACGCATAGAGTTTTGAATAGAAAAACAAAAACTCCTCCTCAATTTGTTCTCCCCCTTTTTGTCCACAACAGACAAAGGAGTAGAAACTATACATGAATTATCAAGCATCACAAGAAATAAGATATCATCACAAAGAGATATAAATAACGCATATGTAATGATAATCTCAAAGGCATAACCCATTTTTGAAAATTTTCAATTTTTGAAGTATAAAGTATAAATAGTATAAATACAACACAACATGGAATAACACTAAAATATTTGAAATATGATGCAAAATGTAAGGGTGTGAACATTTTCCATAGGGAAATCAACACATATAGTTATAATATAGGTGCATGAAGTTTTGAGACACTTCTAACGAAAGATCTCAAAGTCCACCTTAGGTGTAAAAAATGGCGAACTTAAGTGATATTGACTAGATTTAATCAACATGTCATGAACATAACTAATTATCACACCAATGATGCCAAAAATATGTAATGTTTTTCGAGAAATATTTAGTTTGTGCAACCCATTGTTCTTCAATTATAGCTCCCTCAAAATCTCACACAACTTAAAATAAACTCTCAATTATTTTTGAAGAAATTAATTCTCATATATAGAAAAGCATCAATGTATCAAAAATTGGCCCGACACTTCTGTTTTTATGCGCCTTTAATCTTTTTAGGCTCTTTTACGCAAATAGTGGATTTTAACTTAAAGAGCATTTTGATCTTTTGTAGCCCCTTCCCATTGCTTGATAATTAACAAATTTTCTGGAAAAATAAAAGTAATTCGGGTAATGATTCTTACATGGACAACTTTTTATCTCATTTTTACATTCGGTTCGTTATAAAGCAAAATTGAGACGAGAACATCATATTCGACAAGTGACAAGTAAGTGCAATGTTCAAACAAGTTCATGCATGTGTGTATTAAAGGTAACAAGGAGTCTAACATATAAAAAGTAGTCATCGAATAGTAACGTAATGACTCCACACATTATTAATCACACTATAGAAATGACGTCATGTCTCAAAACACTACAAAAAGTCATGTGGAAATATGAAATGAATGGGTGATGTGTACATCTTAAATGTTCATCCATATATGGTGACAAAAAAACATAACTCTTTTTATTTTTTCAAAAAATTTTATAAAAATAAAATCTTTTTACCTTTTTCACCTTTTTCTTAAAAACATAAAATCTTTTTGTATTTTTTTTTTCAAATTTTTTGAGAAAAATAAAACTCTTTTTGGATTTTTCAAAAAATATCAAACTAAAAAATATAAATATAATGATAACACAATAATAATAAAATCTAGCAATAGGAATAAGAAATATAAGAATGATAATCATCCTATACTAGATAAAGTACCCGCACTCAGTCAACACTGAAAATACCTAAAGATTTTCTAAGAACCTCAAATCTAAGTGCATTTAAAGATTTCGTGAATATGTCAGTTAATTGACGATCGATTCTCACAAAGCTTAAGGACATGACCTTCTCTTCAACTAGGTCACATATAAAATGCTCGCGTATCCTAATGTGCTTCGTGCGCGAATGTTAGATCGAATTACGAGTAATATGGATTGCACTCGTATTATCACAAGAAATAGTCAGCGTGCCTTATGAAATTCCATATTCCTCCAACATTTGCTTTATCCATAAGCATTGCATGCAACAATTATCGATGGAAATATACTCAGCCTTCGTCATTGACAAAGATATGGAATTTTTATTCTTTCTCAACAAAGAGACAAGGGCACTCTCAAAATAGAAACATCTACCTAAAGTTCTCCTACACCCATCATCATCCCCGACCCAAATGGCATCCAAAAAGGCAAACAAACGGTTATCGGCATTGAAGGAATACCAAATACCGTATGAAAGAGTTCCATTTGTGTATTTGATAGTACTTTTAAGTGAGAGTAAGTGTGACTCTTTTGGGGACACTTGGTATCACGCACAAACTCCAACACTAAAGGCAATATCGGAATAACTAGCAGTTAAGTAGAGGAGACTACTTATCATACTTGGATAAAGGGTTTTCTCTACGTCCTTTCCTAAAGTGTCCTTGCTAAGCTTTGTCGATGTACTCATAGGGGTGCGTGAGTGCTTAGTAAAGTCTAGGACAAACTTCTTCACAAGGTCTCTTACATATTTTGATTAAGATATGAATATCCCATCCTCAAGCAGACAAAATTAGAAACTTATGAAGAACATAAGCTCGCCTACCATGCTCATCTCGAACTCACTATTCATATCATATTCAAAGGTGTGAGCATGGCGGGAGCATGTGGATCCAAATACTATATCATCCACATAGATTTGGGCAACCAAAATAAAATCACTCTCTTTCCTCACAAACATATTATCCACTCCCCCTCTCTTGAAGCCACGAGCTAAGAGATAGGAAGTGAACCTCTTGTACCAAGCACGGGATGATTATTTTAAACCATATAAGGCCTTCTTAAGATAATAGACGTGTCCCAGGTGCTTAGAGTCTTCAAACCCTTTGGTTATTCCACGTAAACTTTCTCCTATGGAATGCCATTCAGAAAGGCACTTTTAACATCCATATGATATAACTTGAAGCGCAAATGACATGATATGGCCAGTAGTAAGCGGGCGAACTCAAGCCTAGAAACAAGAGCAAATGCCTCAGTAAAGTCTACACCCTCGATCTGTGTGTAGTTTTTAGTGACCAACCTAGCCTTATTGGGAACTATGGTACCATTCTCATTCATTTTATTCTTGTAAATCCACTTGGTACTTATCACATTAGTCTCTATAGGTTAGGGGACTAACTCCCAAACATCGTTCTTGTAAAACTGAAGCAAGTCATCTTGCATGGAAAAAATCCAATGCTCATCCTTGATTACTTCTTTCACATTCTTAGGCTCGACTAAGGAGGTGTAGCACAGATATTTAACTATATTTTCTAATTGAGTACGAGTCTTGACACTTAGTGTGGGATCACCAAGTATAGTGAAAGGGTCATGACTCTTGTGAATCCAAGATGGTGTCTCCCCCAAATCAGGAATAGGTTCTACTATGGTAGCATGAGGAAGGATGGGATCATTACCAGGGGGTTCATTATCCTCACACTAGAGGTTAGGAGAAATAAACTTCGTTGGCTCATCATCTCTAATCATGACCTTTATTGACTCCGTAACTTAGAGATAACAAGGTTAAAAACCCTGTAAGCTCTTCTAGTCGATGAATATCCTTAAAATACTCCCTCGTCTCTTTGGAAGTCGAACTATCCTAAGTGCTTTCTATCTTGCAAGATGTAATAAGTACTCCCAAAGACACAAAAATACGATATGTTGGGTTTTCCCCTCCACAACTCATAAGGAATGTGTAGTGTATGTGGACAAAGATATACCCTATACACCATATGGCATGCAGTGCTCACCACCTCTGCTAAAAAATGTCTAAGAACGTTTCTTCCAAGAAGAATGGATATAAACATTTATTGTATTGTCCGATTCTTCCTCTCAATAATCCCATTTTGTTGAGGAGTACGAACGATCAAAAAATCATGTTTGATGCCCATTCCATCCCAATAGCTTCCCACTTTGGCTTCTTTAAATTCAGTGTCATTATCACTATGCATCCAATTAATAGTGACATCCTGTTAGTTTTATAGGACACGAAACTTGGTTGTAAGGAGCACAACCACATCAGACTTTTCTCTAAGGAATCCTACGAACGAATATTTAGAAAAATCATCGACCATTACGAGAATATATCTCTTACCACCTAAGCTCTCTGAGTTATTAGGACCCATAAGATCCATGTGAATCAACTCCAAAACATAGGAGGTGGTAATGGTGTTCAACTTTCGACGGGAACTTCGAATTTGTTTTCCTTGCTAGAAAAGTCAACAAACCAAAGAAGTTGGTTCCACAAGCAATGATAAGACACGAACGAGGCCCTTTTTCACTAATATCTCAAGATATCTAAAGTTCACATGACCTAGTTATTGATGCCAAAGGTCCATAGTGGAGACTGTGGCACTGTTGCACACAAATGAGGACTTGGGTACAATCCCATAGAAATTATATGCGGTCCTCACACCTTGTAGTAGAACTTCATCGGATTGGTCATAAACATTACATTCTGATTGGTCAAACTTTATCGCAAAGTTTGTATCGCACTGTTGGCTTATGCTAATTAAGTTCGCTTTCAACCGTTTTACATAAAACACGTTGTCTAGTTTAGGAACTTCGAGTATCTCTACACATTCACGTCTTAAAATTCTAGACCTACTCTCATATTCAAAAGTGACTTTACCTTCCTTGTGATCCTCAAGGTGGGTAAAAAAATAACATGTCACCAGTCATGTGCCTAGATAACCCACTATTAAAATACCATTGGGTAGTATTTTAATCATTGAGATCAACATGCATGACAAGTGCTTTGACACCTCACTTAGGTACCTAAGTGGAAGTAACCTTTTGCTTGCCCTTATCATTATTAGCTCTAGTCGAAGTGTTGGAAGGGTTCTCAACCCGCAAACACATCCATTAAAATGATTCCATTAGGCTTTGTGAAGTCGTGACTAGGAACTGAACTTTCTATCTAAGACCGGAAAGGTTACTCAAGCGGTGTGCGAGAGTATGTGTACGCCTAGTTTTACCTGGTTTATAGTAAAATTCTCTAAGGTGACCTCTCTTCTTACAAAAAGTGCAAAATTACACTTATTTGGGTCTAATTTGGTTGGCTTTCTTAGGTTGAACTCTCTTTTGTGATTTAGGTTGAGGGCCATAAGGATTGACCACAAATTTAGAAAATAATTCTGATGCGATATGGGAAGTGGTTGTACTATCATAACCTATTCCATGACTCTCACCAAAACCTAAAGAGGGACTGAGGAGCATCTTACCTACTACTTCTTTGATGTATCCTCGATAGTTACCTTGACATCCTGGGCACATTTGAGATGATTCTTAAGTTGGGATATGAGTGCTTCAAGTTTCTCACGAGTCTAAATGGATGATTGTAGATCTCTCGTAAGATTAGCTACCTCATTGGTCAAGTCCCCATTCTCTCTCATAACTAAAAATACTCTCTCTCCCAAAGCTTTTATCACTGAGGACCTTCTCTCTCGCCTCTCTCAACTCCTACTCTAAGGCTAAAACTCTCATAGCTAATCATTTATTTTGTTCTTTAGTTTTAAAGGACTCAACATATATATCGACATAAGCGCTATAGGTCATTGTCACTCTCACTTAAAACACTTCCCCCTCACTCTCGTCGGAATGATTAGACTCAGTGTCAAGGTGTCCATGTTCAGTAGCTTCCTCATCAACGTGAGGTGAACTTAGTGTACTAACATGACTAGTCATGAATGTGGTGAAGTTAATCCATATGGTGATTCATCCCCCGAACCCATCGACTCGGCCTCGCTATCGCTAAGCGTGACATTTAAGGCAGCTTCACTTTTCCATTATCTTTTAACCTAGTAGGACACTCATGAGCTATGCGACCCTTTCCCTCACACTCATAACATATCTCCTCATATTTTTGGGGGAAATCTTTCTTTTCCTTTTCAAATTTTTTCTTTCCTGATTTATATTTTTATCTTTCTCAAAACTTTTCTTTTCTTTGGAAGTATTTAGCTTCTAAGTTCAAGTAACTTTTTGAAATTTTTAGCAAAAAGTGCTAAGTCATCTATGTCAAAATCATACTTGGAATCCGACGACACTTTTTATTTCTTTTTATATTGGACTTTTAGTGAAATTTCCTTTTCCTTAGGCTTAACAGTTTTAGGAAACACATTTATCTCGTACGTTTGAAGGTCTCCTACGAGTTCTTCTATCATAAGAGTATCTAATCTCCCTAATGAATTTAGCACGGTAACATTAGGAATAAAGCAGGCAGGGAGCGATCTCAAAATTTTCTTAATAATAAACATCTCAGGTATTTTTCTCACCTCAATTGTAACTCGAGTTTAATATAACGGACAGTCGTGCGTAAAAATCGTCCAACGATTCATATTCAAGCATAGTGATAATTTAAAATTCTGTGGTAAGATTTTTCATCTTAGAAGCTTTAACAACATTGGTTCCCTCGTGAGTGAGCTTGGGGGTGTCCCAAGCTTATTTAGACCTGGTGCACATCATAATGAGGTGAAAATCGTTAGAGGTGATGACTCCTGAGATAGAACTCAAACCACGTGATATAAAATTTCTCCATTTAAAGTCGTCCTCTGTCCAAGAAAAGAAAGGTTTAGGGCTGACGACATTGTTAACAATCACAGTGGGTGGTGTTCACCCTCTTTCACAAAGAAAATAGACACATTCATCAATAGATTTTATGGTTAACCTCATCCTATCTTTCCAATATGCATAGCTTGAACCATAAAAAAATGGGCATTCGATTATATAGATTATCCATTAAATTCAGGATTTTTAAAGATCAACAATTTTCCCCTCAAAAAATTGATATAATTTTTTTTTGTGAAAAAAGGATCACACGATATTTTGGTGTAACTGACTCTGATACCAATTTGAGAGTGCACTTGAACTAATTAATCAATTTGTATAATTAAATGCCACACACAAATTTGATTGTTACCAAATTTAGTCTTTGATTAAATTAAGTTTGCATATAAGATGTGTTCATATCACAATTAATAAACTACGTATGCAATTAACACAGGTAGATGATGAAAAATCCCTAAAAAAGGAAAAAAAATTTATTCATCACTCTTTTATATTTTGACAGACAATTGACTTACAATTACTTAGACAATCTAAGGGGGATATGCAGAGTCTTCAAAATCTCAAATAGAATACGACTCAGTCCAGGGCCGTCCACAAGTAGCGAACTATGTAAGAACAATTTTCTAGGATTTTTATAGCATAACTTTTGACTAGTTTGGCATATCCCGTTATAAATCATCATGCACCGAGAATATGAACCGAACTCAAGAATCTCCAAGTTTGAAGACTTCCCGACATCCCGATGAGGTATAAACAATTTAGAATTTGAATTAATTTACGAAATTATATTTGGGTGTGACACCCCGCCTAATTAAATACCGGGTGATCAGTCCTTTGTTAAATTAAAATCAAGGTGAACGGTTGGTTCATTCTTTTCATCACTGTCGCAAAATAAATTTCCAATTTAAACACCCTAAAAAATTAAGCTAAGTGTCAAAACAATTTAAAACCTTATTTCCATTTTATTTAAATCCAGATATAAAAACCTTTTTAATAATTAACAGTTGAAGAATCACATAAATATGAATAATGGTAATAAACACCCAAGAATTCAACCATTCAGATAAAACAATACCAAGTTTAAAAACTACAAATGAAATCATCCTGACACGAATTACATTCCAAAGAGTACCAAATACTGAAAATAAATAAACATAAATCTCTGACAAATCCAACTGAATAGGGAAACGGGCGACACATGCCTTGACTAATCAGAACTAAATTAAGAGTAGAGTCAATAACGAGGTCGTCTAAACAATGGCCTGCAACTCCCACATAAGCTGCAGCGCGTCCATTCCAAGGAATCTAAGCATGACACCCCTGTGGCTGGGCACCTGTAATACATACATATATATACAAGAGAGAGAAAAAGACAGGAAACGGGTCAGAGCCAGAGTGTAAAACAGTTTTAAAAATTTAGTTTAACAAGTATTTAAAATGCTTATCGTCTATGCAACAACCATGTTAGTATGCAACACTCTCTTGAGAATTCTCACCTCTCATCTAGTGTGCACGCCTACCGTACTAATAAATCTCATAACTTTCTCCAACTTATTCTCCATAAGGTTTTATAAGGTTAAAAGCGAGGTTATGATATTTACTTTAGGAAATCATTCTCTTCAAGATTTCGTACGTTATTTAGAACAACTCGTTTCCTTTATAAAGTTCCCGAACACTTATAATAAAATTGAAGCATTTATTCATTACTTATCTACTTATACGCACAGTAGAAAGTTGCCATATAAATATACGTATATATATTAGTCACACATATAATATATATACTAACGACACCCCACATAAAACCTATGGTGCTGGCATACTCTGCTATCAAGTCCCCGTATCACACAAACTAAGGAAAATACTAGTTCAGAATCACTCTCGAACTGTATTAACACAATACACAAACAAGTGGAGGCGAAGCATAGTTCCAGGTCCTAAGAGGTCAGCACATACCCTCACGTCTCTTAGAACATCTGACTATCATTTCTAGATAGCCTGTATCGAGGATACTACCTTATAGGGTACGAGTCAATATCCCCCATAAAGGTCCAATCGAGATAAGACCGTCCCGGTGCGGAAACCCCCGTGATAGTAAGTAGCCTGAGTTTGATTTTTACACATATATATAATATGCACAATCACACAGTCATATATATATAAATATTCATATTTCTAAATTAGGTGCGCCCACGACCCATAATTTTATTCTAACCATGCGTAATATATCACGCTCGAGTTTTACGTATAAGTAAATCACTCTTTTTATTCTATTAAGTATAACAAATCCTTATGTACTTCTCGACTCTCAAAGTGGATCATCTCGAAATAATATAAAATCAGTAGGTGCACCCTCACAACTCTACTGGTCTAAGTCTTCCTTAATCCTCACAAGATATACCATAACGTACGCATGATTTCTCACTACACCAAAAACAGGAATCTGGCACGGTTTAAAACTGTGCCAGAATCAGGTGTTCCAAAATGACAATTTTTTTCTGGCACGGCTCAAAAGTGTGCCAGATTCAGCCAAACAGGAACACTTTTTAACTGTGCCAGATTCAGCACAGTTTAAAAAAATTTGGCACAGTTCAAAACCGTTCCAAAATATGATACACTTTTGCCACGATTTTGAATTGTGTCTAATTTTTTATAAAAAAAAAATATTTAAAAGTACAAAATTCACAAATTAATAATATTTCGCGTTGTTAATACACTAATGTACATACAAACTTCAAAATATTACAAGTCTTTAACAGCTCACAGGCCCAAAAAAAAATTGGGCCGAATTTCCTCTATTTTCTGGACATTCCAAAACCTGTTAATACAAAACCTGCCTAACATAAAGTCCGCATGGCCACAAAATATAACAATTAACTTATAAAAGCCCGCACGACCATAAAAGTCAACAATAAAACAACAAAAGACGATTCGGCCATGACACAAAAAAAATGGAATCATTAATAAACCCTTTGTTGTAAACCATTGAGTTCTTTGTTTGTTCCACGTAAATCAAAGCCAACGATAAACTGTTATCCTGCAAAAAAAAAATAGGATACAAAAAAGATACGATATTAGTAACCCAATAATTTACAAAAAAAAAATAACTCACTACTAAAAAATTACATATATGAGTGGAAATTATCGTCATACTCTCAAACCAGGAGACCCGAGACTACGCGGTCAGTTCCTAAAAGTTACATTGGTCCCGTGCGAGGTGTTCGCGCCTCCTACGGGGTCGTTTGGGGGCTAGTTTGGGTTTTCACCCTTTAACGGCATGTTTTTAACTAAGTGTGATTTTTGCAAATTATCGTCATACTCTCAAACCGGGAGACCCGGGACAATGCGGCCAGTTCTTACAAGTTACATTGGTCCCGTGCGAGGTGTTCGTGCCTCCTACGGGGTCGTTTGGGGGCTGGTTTGGATTTTCACCCTTTAACGACATATTTTTAAGTCTACGTGTTTTTTTTGCAAATTGTCATCATAGTCTCGAACTGGGAGACCCGGGACTACGCGGTCAATTCCTACAAGTTACATTGGTCCCGTGCGAGGTGTTCGTGCCTCCTATGGGGTCGTTTGGGGAATGGTTTGGATTTTCACCCTTTAACGGCAAGTTTTTAAGTCTACGTGTGATTTTTGCAAATTATCATCATACTCTCAAAACGGGAGACCCGAGACTACGCGGCCAGTTCCTACAAGTTACATTGGTACCGTGCGAGGTGTTTGTGCCTCCTACAGGGTCGTTTGGGGAATGGTTTGGATTTTCACGCTTTAACGACAAGTTTTTAAGTCTACGTGTGATTTTTGCAAATTATCATCATACTCTCAAACTGGGAGACCCGGGACTACGCGGTCAGTTCCTACGAGTAACATTGGTCCCGTACGAGGTGTTCGTGCCTCCTACGGGGTCGTTTGGGGGCTGGTTTGGATTTTCACCCTTTAACGGCTTATTTTTAAGTCTTAAGTGTGATTTTTGCAAATTATCGTCATACTCTCGAACTGAGAGACCCGAGATTACGCGGTCAGTTCCTACAAGTTACATTAGTCCCGTGCGAGGTGTCCGTGCCTCCTACGAGGTCGTTTGGGGGCTGGTTTGAGTTTTCACCCTTTAACGGCATATTTTAAGTCTAAGTGTGATTTTCTCAAATTATCATCATACTCTCAAACCGGGGGACCCGGGACTACGCGGTCAATTCCTACAAGTTACATTGGTCCCGTTCGAGGTGTTCATGCCTACTACGGGGTCGTTTGGGGGCTGGTTTGGATTTTCACCCTTTAACGGCTTGCTTTTAACTCTAAGTGTTGATTTTTGCAAACTATCATCATAGTTTCAAACCGGGAGACCCAGGACTACAAGGTCAATTCCTACAAGTTACATTGGTCCCGTACGAGGTATTCGTGCCTCGTACGGGGTCATTTGGGGGCTTATTTGGGTTTTCACCCTTTAACGACTTGTTTTCAAGTCTAAGTGTGATTTTTGCAAACTATCGTCATAGTATCAAACTGGGAGACCCGGGACTACGCGGTCAGTTCCTACAAGTTACATTGGTTCCGTACGAGGTGTTCGTGCCTCCTACGAGGTCGTTTGGGGGCTGGTTTGGGTTTTCACCCTTTAACGGCTTGCTTTCAAGTCTAAGTGTGATTTTTGCAAACTATCGTCATAATCTCAAATCGGGAGAGCCGGGACTACGCGGTCAGTTCCTACAAGTTACATCGGTCCCGTGCGAGGTTTTTGTGCCTCCTACGGGGTCATTTGGGGGCGTGTTTGGGTTTTCACCCTTTAACGGCATGTTTTTAAGTCTAAGTGTGATTTTTGCAAATTATCGTCATACTCTCAAATCGGGAGACCTGAAACTACGAGGTCAGTTCCTACAAGTTACATTGGTCCCGTGTGAGGTGTTCGTGCCTCCTACGGGGTCGTTTGGGGGCTGGTTTGGGTTTTCACCCTTTAACGGCTTGCTTTTAACTCTAAGTGATGATTTTTGCAAACTATCGTCATAGTCTCAAACCGGGAGACCCGGGACTACGAGGTCAGTTCCTACAAGTTACATTGGTCCCGTGCGAGTTGTTCGTGCCTCCTACGGGGTCATTTGGGGGTTTGTTTGGGTTTTCACCCTTTAACAGCATGTTTTTAACTCTAAGTGTGATTTTTGCAAATTGTCGCCATACTCTCAAACCGGGAGACCCGGGACTACGCGGTCAGTTCCTACAAGTTACATTAGTCCCATGCGAGGTGTTCGTGCCTCCTACGGGGTTGTTTGGGGGCTTGTTTAGGTTTTCACCCTTTAACGGCTTGTTTTCAAGTCAAAGTGTGATTTTTGCAAACTATCGTCGTAGTCTCAAATCGGGAGACCCGGGACTACGCGGTCACTTCCTACAAGTTACATTTGTCCCGTGCGAGGTGGTCATGCCTCCTACGAGGTCGTTTGGGGGCTAGTTTTGGTTTTTACCCTTTAACGGCTTGCTTTTAACTCTAAGTGTTAATTTTTGCAAACTATCGTCATAGTCTCAAACCAGGAGACCCGGGACTATGAGGTCAGTTCCCAAGTTACATTGGTCCCGTGCGAGGTGTTCGTGCCTCCTACGGGGTCATTTGGGGGCTTGTTTGGGTTTTCACCCATTAACGACATGTTTTTAACTCTAAGTGTGATTTTTGTAAATTATCGTCATACTCTCAAACCGGGAGACCCGGGACTACGCGGTCAGTTCCTACAAGTTACATTGGTCCCGTGGGAGGTTTTCGTGCCTCCTACGGGGTTGTTTGGGGGCTTGTTTGGGTTTTCACCCTTTAACGGCTTGTTTTCAAGTCAAAGTGTGATTTTTGCAAACTATCGTTGTAGTCTCAAACCGAGAGACTCGGGACTACACGGTCAGTTTCTACAAGTTACATTGGTCCCGTGCGAGGTGTTCGTGCCTCCTACGGGGTCGTTTGGGGGCTAGTTTGGGTTTTCAGCCTTTAACAGCATGTTTTTAACTCTAAGTGTGATTTTTACAAATTATCGTCATACTTTCAAACCGGGAGACCCGGGACTACGCGGTCAGTTCCTACAAGTTACATTGGTCTCGTGGGAGGTGTTCGTGCCTCCTACGGGGTCGTTCGGGGGATGGTTTGGGTTTTCACCCTTTAACACCTTGTTTTCAAGTCTAAGTGTGATTTTTGTAAACTATCTTCATAGTCTCAAATCGGTAGACCCGAGACTACGCGGTCAGTTCCTACAAGTTACATTGGTCCCGTGCGAAGTGTTCATGCCTCCTACGGGGTCGTTCGGGGGATGGTTTGGATTTTCACCCTTTAACGACATGTTTTCAAGTCTAAGTATGATTTTGGTAAATTATCGTCATACTCTCAAACTGGGAGACCCGGGACTACACGGTCAGTTCCTACGAGTTACATTGGTCCCGTGCGAGGTATTCATGCCTCTTACGGGACCGTATGGGGGCTGGTTTGGGTCTTCACCCTCGAACGACTTGTTTTCAAGCCAAATCTACGTATTTTGAAATTGTCATCATATTCTCAAATCGAGAGACCCGGGACTGCGCGGTCAGTTCGTACAAGTTACATTGGTCCTGACGAAGTGTTTGTACCTCTTACAGGACCGTTTGGGGCCTGGTTTGGGTTTTCATATATGCTTGCATATATGCAGATATATGTTGCATATATGCACATATCTGCATATATGCAAATATATGCATATATGATTGCAGATATGCAGATATATGCATATATGCAGCATATATGATTGCATATATGCTTTCATACCTGATGGAGGCAACGAGGGAGGGAGGGAGGCAGAGAGGGAGGGGCAGTAGAATTTGCAACCAACTGACCTGCTTATTCTTAGAATTTTCTCTCTTCAGATATTCAGAGAAGAACTCCTTCGTCATTGGACACCACACTTCATCACATTGTACATTTGTAATGAATCTCCCTTTCACTAAATCCAACTAATTTGCCTCGTATAATTTGGGACCAATGAGAAAGTTCAAATCTGTAATCCTTTCATCCTCTCTTATAAGTGTAGCTGCAGTTTAAACACATTCACTCTTGAGCACAAAAGGGTGAAGTCTAACCGTTGGGACACGCGCACGCACACACACATGTGAGCAGTTATCAACAGCATACCAGTTAACCCAAGTTTGCAGTGAGACTTGGTAATGCTGATGACCTTTCAAAACATGTGAGTAGGAACCACATGCACCTGAACAAATATCAATACATAAGGAGAAAAAATTATGCATGCAAATATAATTCCATTTAGTCTAGGTTGGTTTATTCAGAGTCCTTGGTTTGTGTGATATCATTTATTCAATCTATACTTTGTTTCCCACTGTCTGCATTTGTTTGCTTTGGCTTCGAAGTGCTATTAGTAGTTCGAAATACAATGTCATCTATTATGTCGTAAACATTATCACATTTTCATAAACCAATTACTTTAGTTTAAAATTGTCAGTCATTAATTCATCATCATTTGGGGGATACGTCGACTTCATCATCATTTGGGGGATACGTCTGGTCGGGGACGAGGCTGCACACAGCCACTATCTGATTTATTTAAGCAGTGGACTTTCGCAATGGGTCTGACTTTACTTTCTTAGTCTATGAATTTCTCATTACATTTGGCACTAAAACTTAATCATTACATACATTGTGTTCATTTAGACAAGTCTTTTATTTGAGATCAAAACTTCCATCAATTCATTATTAGTTTTGGGCTACGTTTGTTCGGGACGACGACTACACACAAACACTTTATAATTAATTTTAGCATTGTTCTTTCACATATCTTCGGACTTTCCTTACTTATGCTAGAGAGTGCTCATATCATTTGGAAATCAACCTTACTCATTTCATACATTGGGGCGAGTTACATACATCAATGTTTCACGATTTAAATTTGATAGAATTTATTAGTTTCTTTATACTTATCGAGGAATTGACACTCATAAATTCAGTATAAAGCACGATCTCAACTGATAAATTCAACTCAGATATATAAAATGAGATTCTTAAGCATATGTACAAATCAATTATATGTTATCAATTTCTATATGAATTATAGAAGTTTCACATACTAATTAATATATGTTCAACAGAGAATACTGTCATAAAATTTTTGATCTAAATTTACTCAAAAATGGATGCAAATAGGGATGTGGTTTTGCGGGTACCCGCACCACTACACACATATGGGGGAAAGTAAACATGACAAGGCAGACATGGGGTTGAAAGAAACCAACCAAATTTGGTTCAACCCCACTATTCCCAGCTATATCATAAGTGCATACCCCATCGTTGTTCAATTTCAAGAGGATAAATGTCGATCACTTATTTGAGATGAAAACTTTATCAATACATTATCAATTTTCTCCTCCGTTTGATCAGGTCAAAGACTACACCCTGCTACTTTCTGATTACCTCGACCTCTTTCCTTTCGCATAGGATCGGACTTTGCTTCATTACGCTTAGAATTGATCTTAATAGTTAAAACTTAACATTAGTAATATATTCAAGAGATGTTGAGACTATATTTGTTTATTCACAGTTCTGGGTATAAGTAATTTGATTCATTCTATCACTGTTTTGTTTCACAATGTCTTAATTTGTTTGATTAGCCTAGGAAGTGCTCTTTACAGTTGGACCTTCATCATATTCTATCGTGTTGTAAAGTATTTCACATTTTCATATACCACCGACTAGACTTTAGAACTATTAACATCCATCAATTCATGAGTAGTTTTTGCAGCCATTTAGTCGTGTCGAGGACTGTATACCTTGAGCAGTAAACTTTCTCATAGTTTCTGACTTTGCATCGTTACGCTTCGAAATGCTAATACCAATTGTAACTAAACCTTAGTCATTGCATACATTTTTGTTATTTAGATACACCACTGAATTTTGATCAGAAATGGTATAATTTAGGGGTTCGCTTCGTCCTATCGAGGAATGGACACTCATAATTTCTGTTATCAATGATGTTCTGAATTGATAAATTGATGTCATATCTATATAATGATGTGTATGCTTAAGTCATTGTATCATCGGGATTTTAAATAAATGTTTAAGACTTGATATAACTACATATGTTAAATTATTGTTACCCATATGCCCCTGTTCAATACTATTATAACATTATAAAATAACTATTCAATTTAACTATTTACGCATGTGATACCATTTGCTTAAGCATGTGGGCTTAGGTTATGAAATTTATGACATTCCGATAATGAATCACACATGGTATAACAACATATATACATTTTCTCAATTACTATTCAGATTACTTGCCCTAATTTTACATGTACACTTGATTGTTAAGTCTACGACACTGTTCTGATTCTTACTCTATAAAGTCTTTGACATTCTCACTTGATTGCTCACGATTCTAATTATTAATTATCTATGTTGTTAGATTTCAAGAGGATAAATGTCGTATTCGTCTAACGTCCCTTTTGCTTTTAATGTTGTTTATATCTCCATTCATATAGCTATTTAGAAATAGGTTAAACCGTGGTAATCTACTCTTTAATATTTTATACAGCAAAATCATTATATAGCCTTCATCCAATTCGTCTTTCGCATTCCATTTTCACCTCTCCAAGTCCATTGTTTAAACTATTTATTCCTTTCTATCCCTAACGTAATGCGGGTCATTTTCATCTCCTGTCACGAAAAAGATGGTAAATAAAAGACAAAATTGCAATCTCCAGATGTGCATCTTGCACATGAATCAAGCTCCCTTAATTCAGACCTCGAACTTAATGACAAAGGTAACAACACAAGAACGTCAAAGCGAATACAATATTCTTGGCAAAGTTAAATATATTATGTTACATATACTAATAGTCATTATAACATTAGCTTATTTTATAAATACTCTATATTTTTAAACATTACATGTCAATACTTTGCAGGAGCAAACGAATAGAGATGGAGGATTGAAGGAGTAAAAAGATGTCTTCAATGATGAATAGTTATGCTCATTTCAATAAGTGTTACGTTAGGGGATTTCTTTAAAACACCACATTGAATACCATACTCTATATTTTTAAGTTTAAGTGTTGATTTTAGCAAACAATCGTCATACTCTCAAATCGGGAGACCCGGGACTACGCGGTCAGTTCCTACAAGTTACATTGGTCCCGTGCGAGTTGTTCGTGCCTCCTACGGGGTCGTTTGGGGGATAGTTTGGGTTTTCACCCTTTAACGGCTTGTTTTCTAGTCTAAGTGTGATTTTTGCAAACTATCGTCATATTCTCAAATCGGGAAACCCGAGACTATGCGGTCAGTTCCAACAAGTTACATTGGTCCCGTGCGAGGTGTTCGTGCCTCCTACGGGGTCGTTTGGGGGATGGTTTGGGTTTTCACCCTTTAACGGAATGTTTTTAAGTTTAAGTGTTGATTTTTTCAAACTATCGTCATACTCTCAAACCGGGAAACTCGGGACTACGCGGTCAGTTCCTACAAGTGACATTGATCCCGTGTGAGGTGTTCGTGCCTCCTATGGGGTCGTTTGGAGGCTAGTTTGGGTTTTCACCCTTTAACGGCATGTTTTTAACTCTAAGTGTGATTTTTGCAAATTATCGTCATACTCTAAAACCAGGAGACCCGGGACTACGCGGTTAGTTCCTACAAGTTACATTGGTCCCATGCGAGGTTTTTTTGCCTCCTACGGGGTCGTTCGGGGGATGGTTTGGGTTTTCACCCTTTAACGACATGTTTTTAAGTCTAGGTGTGATTTTTGCAAATTATCGTCATACTCTCAAACCGAAAGACCCGGGACTACGCGGTTAGTTCCTACAAGTAGCATTGGTCCCGTGCGAGGTGTTCGTGCCTCCTACGGGGTCGTTTGGGGGATGGTTTGGGTTTTCACCCTTTAACGACATGTTTTAAGTCTAAGTATTGATTTTTGCAAACTATCGTCATATTCTCAAACCGGGAGACCCGGAACTATGCGGTCAGTTCCTACAAGTTACATTGGTCCCATGCGAGGTTTTCGTGCCTCCTACGGGGTCATTTGGGGGATGGTTTCTGTTTTCACCCTTTAATAGCTTGTTTTCTAGTCCAAGTGTGATTTTTGCAAACTATCGTCATATTCTCAAATCGGGAGACCCGGGACTACGCGGTCAGTTCCAACAAGTTACATTGGTCCCGTGCGAGGTGTTCGTGCCTCCTACGGGGTCGTTTGGGGGATGGTTTGGGTTTTCACCCTTTAACGGCATGTTTGTAAGTTTAAGTATTGATTTTTGCAAACTATCATCATACTCTCAAACCGGGAAACCCGGGACTAAGCGGTCAGTTCCTACAAGTGACAATGGTCCCGTACGAGGTGTTCGTGCCTCCTACGGGGTCGTTTGGAGGCTGGTTTGAGTTTTCACCCTTTAACGGCATGTTTTTAACTCTAAGTGTGATTTTTGCAAATTATTGTCATACTCTCAAACCGGGAGACCCGGGACTATGCGATCAGTTCCTACAAGTTATATTGGTCCCGTGCGAGGTGTTCTTGCCTCCTACGGGGTCGTTCGGGGGATGGTTTGGTTTTTCACCCTTTAACGCCATGTTTTTAAGTCTAGGTGTGATTTTTTCAAATTATCGTCATACTCTCAAACCGGGAGATCCGGGACTACGCGGTCAGTTCTTGCAAGTTGCATTGGTCCCGTGCGAGGTGTTCGTGCCTCCTACGGGGTCGTTTGGGGGATGGTTTGGGTTTTCACCCTTTAACGACATGTTTTAAGTCTAAGTGTTAATTTTTGTAAACTATCGTCATATTCTCAAATCGGGAGACCCGGGACTACGCGGTCAGTTCCTACAAGTTACATTGGTCCCGTGCGAGGTTTTCGTGCCTCCTACGTGGTCGTTTGGGGGATGGTTTGGGTTTTCACCCTTTAACGGCTTATTTTTAACTCTAAGTGTGATTTTTGCCAATTATCGTCATACTCTCAAACCGAGAGACCCGGGACTACGTGGTTAGTTCCTACAAGTTACATTGGTCCCGTACGAGGTGTTCATGCCTCCTACGGGGTCGTTCGGGGGATGGTTTGGGTTTTCACCCTTTAACGACATGTTTTTAAGTCTAAGTGTGATTTTTGCAAATTATCGTCATACTGTTAAACAGGGAGACCCGGGACTACGCGGTCAGTTCCTACAAGTTACATTGGTCCCGTGCGAGGTGTTCGTGCCTCCTACGGGGTCGTTTGGGGGATGGTTTGGGTTTTCACCCTTTAACGATATGTTTTAAGTCTAAGTGTTGATTTTTGCAAACTATCATCATATTCTCAAACCGGGAGACCCGGGACTACGCGGTCAGCTCCTACAAGTTACATCGGTCCGGTGCGAGGTGTTCGTGCCTCCTACGGGGTCGTTTGGGGACTATTTTGGGTTTTCACCTTTTAACGGCTTATTTTTAAGTTTAAGTGTTATTTTTGCAAATTATCGGCATATTCTCAAATCGGGAGACCCGAGACTACGCGGTCAGTTCCAACAAGCTACATTGGTCCCGTGCGAGGTGTTCATGCCTCTTACGGGTCCGTTTGGGGACTGGTTTAAGTTTTCACCCTTTAACGACTTGTTTTTAAGTTTAAGTGTTATTTTTGCAAATTATCGTCATATTCTCAAATCGAAAGACCCGGGACTACGCGGTCAGTTCCTACTAGTTACATTGGTGCCGTGCGACGTGTTCGTGCCTCTTACGGGTCCGTTTGGGGGCTGGTTTAGGTTTTTCACCCTTTAACGACTTATTTTTAAGTTTAAGTGTTGATTTTTGCAAATTATCGTCATAGTTGATTGCATAATAATGATTAGTCTATAATGCAATATTTTGATATCCATATAAAATAAGGGTTATCTGAGTTGCAAATGTAAGAGGCTTTATTTAATCCCATACCTGTTGGTTAGTAGACTTTATACCAGTTAAATGTTTAGTGGAAACTATCTTCGCAGCTGGGAACATAATGTCCATACCCTGGCTTCCAGCGTTGTAGAGTTTTGATAGTCCTACCAACTCGTAAACCTTGATAAAAGAAAAAAAACTTAATAAGACCCTAAGAATAAGTCATTAACAAAAGGGGCTTTGTAAATTTAGGACCTATTGTAATATCTATTCTGAAAATAGACAACAAACATTTTATTATTATTTTAGTCCCTATTTTTTAATAAACGTTAGGGTGGACCCATATCCATAAAACGTTAACCAATCACAGCATATCACGTCAAACGCTAATTTGAAAATAGGGACTAAAAATGGAAACGAAATGTTTGTTACCCTATATCCATAATCAATATTATTTTAAGTCATAAAAGTGTGTAATCTATTAACAAAATTATTTTTCAATAAAGCTAAAGTTGGAAAAGATTCAAACTTTTAAGCAATCAAAGAATTCGATTGCAAAAAGCAACATCACTAATGATTAATAAAAAATATTCTAAAGTCTAAAAGAAAAAAATTAGTAAAGTGTTGATTTTGAATAAAGGTAAAATAGGATAAGATCCTAACTTTTGAGCAATCATCAAATTTGAAGTAACCACAAATCTAATCCCTGCAATATTCTCAACAACGATATTATTGCAAAAGGCAACACCACTAACAGTAAGTCCAACAAAGAAACACAAAATCCATTTAATGAAAATAAACTGGCATATCTGGATCTTCGCTCTACTCCTTCAATCCTACTTGAAAAACTCGTCCTCTATAATTCTACAATCCAACAAATAACTAAATTACATTTACTCAAAATTTGGTAAATTAAAAACAAGTTTACAGATGTAGAGTTTTACCTGTAATGGCCCTCAAGACATCTCAAATTGAAGTCCATATACATCAAGAACGCATATATATTCTACATCAAGAACGCATTTATGCACACATAAATAACTGAATGGATGAACAAACTAAATTCCAAATTCTATGTTTGATTTTAGACAGGAAAACGCAAACAAAGTCTCGAACCTGACCATCCCAAAAATGACTCCATATTCGTCGAAAATCGAAGCCATCAACAACCCTCCGGCCATTACCCGACCTCTCTGTCCGCCCAGACTTGTAAACCCACCTTTAAAACCCGAAGCTAATCCGATACATACCTCCGATCTAGTGACCCGCGAACCCGGATACTCATTGAATCCCCATGTTCGATCCACCATTAACATCCCATCTTTAACCCGTTCTCAATCAACCCGGAGGAGTGAAGGTTTGTACACAGGTTTAGATGTAAGAGAGAGCACACGAGAGAGAGCGGGAGACCCGAATTAGAGAGGAAAGTGAGCGGGAGAGAAAAAAAAATTAATGGGAGTATTATTTTTGTAGGGTATTTATATTTTATCGAAGTATGCTCAATTTTGGCACACTTTTAAACAATGCCAAATTTTGGCACGGTTTTAAAGTGTGCCAGATTATTATTAAACCGTGCCAGAATCTGGCACAGTTTTAAACTGTGCCAGATTTTTAATATCAGGGTGTGCCAATTTGCTGTTTTGGTGTAGTGTATATTCTCGAAACCCCATGGTTAAATCACATATGAATCGTATCATCCGAACCTTGCCTACAAACCTACTGGTCTTTCCCAAGTCCCATTATGGTAAATAAAATATGTATAAGGGTTCTCGCAAAGTGACACGGGGTTAATCATTAAGAATAAAGAACAAGCTTCAAAATTTAGAATAGGTCGATCGATCGAAGGTAGGGGGTCGATCGATCGATCCAGTCGATCCATCGACATTCAAGGTCGATCGATCGATCGCCCAGATATTTCCCAGATTCTGCATATTAGTCCTACGGGTTTCTTCACCAAAAGTCATCAGAACCTCTATCAATTTCTCCCAAACTCCAAAACAACATTACTAGTGGTACTATATACCTAACTACATGATTTCCTATGTGAAACATGTTCAAATTCATCAACGATATCGAATTAATGGGGTAAAATTGACATAATCTTCAAGAACCCTAATTTTGGAGGAAACATACATTCTTCTAATTATTTCCCAGATTTCTTGTTTCTAAATTCATACTAATTAGTGGGTAATCCTCTCCATGTGATGGGTATGTCCAGAATATATTAAATTTCTCCAAACATGCGATTTAAAGTCTCTAAATTATCTATTTCTTTCATAAAACATGCTCTTGATAATCTTAAACTAACATGGGTAAGACATTAACTAAAAACAAGGCAAGATAGATACTTTATTGGAATTCAAGGTTCTGATTTCGTGGATGAAAAGGTATGGTTTCATTCCCCATCACGCGATCTACGATTTGGTGGCGGTGTAAACGGATGAGTCTTTGGGCTTGGGTTGCTTGGAAAACTCTCCAACTTCTTCTCTAATGGCCGTTCTTTGGTTTTGTTTTTGTTAACCCTAGAAGACAACTCCTAGAGGCTGATTTATCCTTAGGAAATTCGTGGGTTTAATTGCCCAAAAATGTAAAATGTCTATAATACCCTCTCGGTATGCCAATTAGGCTTAAAAATACCCCGAGACCCGAACTAAACCCCCAAGTACATTATTTTGACTATCTCGACCCTTCCGGACACATTGGTGATCTCAAAAAGACCATACGGGTGACTTATAAATTATTCACTTTTACTAATAATAATTGAGTCCTAACTCGACACGGGCGCGTCCCGACTTAAATTTCCATAATCGCCATTTTATTCACTCGTGACAATTTTTATAAAATCAATATTATATATTACGTTACTCATTTAGTAATATTCGACAACTTCCCAATAATTACTAACTCTAGTCACGCTAGTAAATATTTAAAACAAATTTTTGGATTAATAATAAATTAATTTATCTCAATTAAATTTAATAAATCCCGAAATTTAAATGCCATAAAAATACGGGGTATTACATTGGGTTGCTTACTTTTTCGAAAAGAAAACAGGGCTTTTTATTTTGA
Source organism: Sambucus nigra (assembly GCA_949130495.1). Taxonomy (NCBI): domain Eukaryota; kingdom Viridiplantae; phylum Streptophyta; class Magnoliopsida; order Dipsacales; family Adoxaceae; genus Sambucus; species Sambucus nigra. The sequence continues at coordinate 495,907,636 of OX422208.1, read as the reverse complement.
AAAGGAAAAATGTTTTATGCTTTCAAAATCAGTTTGGAATTTAATTTTTCAAAAATAGGTTTTCTGAGTTTACTGTAAGCGGAGTTTTTAAAAATAAAAATTTACATTTATATCGTTCAAACGACATCCCAATGTCATTCAAATGACATCTCAAGGTCGTTAGATTCTCGTTTGTAGGTTGTTTTGGATCAAACAACATGCTACTGGTTTGGTTTTGTTTAGGTCGTTAGTAGCGAGAAGACATCTCGTTCGAACGACATGTCTATGTCGTTATAACGACTTGTTGATCTAGTTCGAATGACACACCTCTTAATTTTTGTATAAATACAAGTTTCGTGATTATGATTATTTAAGACTTTTGCGAAAACATATCTACATATCTAATACAAAAGTTCTTCTAGTTTTGTGTTGAAAAACACTTGTTTAATTCATAACAAAACATCCTGCAATATTGTTCTTGTGAATTAGTTTATAACCCTAGAAAGTTTTGTATCTTTGCATACACCTTGGGAGAGAGGATCTCCATTGTTGACTTGTGATACCTCTGGGGATTCACTAATGAAGACAAAAGCTGAGGCTGACGGAGGACTACGATCATGTGATTCTTGCGAGGATCATATTAATTATTCTTTAGATATTTTCGAAGAATAACGTGCTATGATTGTGTGGGATATCAAGTAGTCTGTAAGTTGACTCCCTTGTAAATTTCTAAGTGAATAAAAGTTTGTTCCCTTTGCAATTTTTCTTGAAACTTGGCCTTGCCGTATTGCTTGTTTATTTATGTGTTCTATTACCATAGATGCATCATTAAGAAAGAAAGACAAAATCTGTTTTAAAATTAACTTCTGCATTTAAAACTGGTATTGAATTTTTTGTTGGAAACCACCCTCATAATTATTATGCTTTTATAATCTACCCTCGATATCCACCAATAAACCTTCTTCCTTCTTCAGCAGTGAACCCTCGGTTCACAAGTCAATAGTGAAGTATAGACTCTATAAGGTATATGAATGATATTCAAACTTAAGGTTTCACAAAAGTTCACAAATCTTATGGGGATGAAAGGATTGTGAATCTAAACTTATTTTATAAAATAAAATATGAAAACCTTTGCAATAGATATGCAGTTTTGTTTTTTCCAAAGTTTCATGAAAAAAGAGTTCAAAACAGGTATTTATAAGGCTGACACAAAATTCGAGGTGGTGCAATTCGTTTGAACAAAAATCTAGGTCGTTCTAACAAAAAAAGGGTTTCGTTATAATAAAATGCAGATTCGTTCTAACAAAAAGTCAATCTCATTTGAACTAACATCAAACGAACTTTTAATGAGAATGCTTTGACTCTAAAAACGAAACTCATTAAAAAGTCGCTAGAAGGAGTTTCTAACAAAATGGCAAAGTCATTTGAACCAACATCAAACAAACTTCTAATGAGAAAACTTTGTCTTTGAAAATCAACCTCGTTATAAGATGAAACTCACGAAACCTCATTCTCATTTGAACAAGATATAATCTCGTTTGAACTTGACCAAGAAAATATAATTTTATTTTAAAAAACTTTTTAAAAAATAGCCTCTATGTTATAAAAACTAACATCCTAGATATGATTTAGAAAATTTATGAACACCTAAAGATTTATACCTTCACGAGTTCTGGATGCCTTCCATCTTGGAGACGTCAGAGTTTGATTAAACGAGTAGGTTTGTAATGGGATATGCCAAATATAAACTAAATCCTAAGTTATGAGAAATTATAAATATTTGCTCTTACAATAGTCAATAAGTTGTTGGGAGTCTACAAAGCAAGAGAGGAATAGATGACAAAATATATAGGCAAAGACAAGAGTTTATTATCAAAATCCCAGCTATTCGAATAGTGAGAATCCTAAGGGTAGAGAATGTCTGTGAAAACACACTCGCCCGTCTGGCATCGGTGAAAAGGACATAACTATGGAGAATAGTGCTGATAGAGATCCTCCTCATGCACAGAAGCACCAATTAAGAGATTAATAGCTTAGTAGAACTGGATATGGGACCGTCTTAGATGGATCCCATAAGATCATACCTGGAATATGTTATCGTAAAAAAGATCCTAAAGATGAAAGAAGACTAAAATATAAGGTAGCTAGGTACATCATATTGAGAGGGATTCTATACTAGAGTGGCTTTATCGTAACCTTACTCAGGTGTGTCCATCAGAATGAAGTCAACGACCTAAAAAAAGAAGTACATGAGGGATATTGTCGAGCACATTCAGTGGGAAGATCACTGGTCAAGCAAGTGTCCATCCAGGGCTACTACTAGCCAACAATAAAGGCAGATTGCGCCAATTATGAGAAGAAGTGTGATAAATGTTAGAAGTACGCCAACATGCATAAGAGTCATGTGGCCTCCCTTGTGCCTATAGCATCTCCCTTTCCATTTGCGATGTGGTGGAATATAGTCGGCCCTTAACCTAAGACCAGAGCCAGGTTCAAATACTTGGTCATTGTAGTAGACTACTTTAACAAGTGGGTGGAAGCTGAACCCCTGGTGGAAATATCGTATGAAAAATTCTTCCAGTTCATCTGGAAGAACGTTCATTTTTCGTTATGGGATGCCGTATGCTTTTATCATCGATTATGGCACTCAGTTTGACAATCAGGATTTCAAAAACTATTGTGTGCATTCTAAAGTACAAAAACTACATTCTGTACGTGACCATCCTCAATATAATGGGCAAATAAAAATAACAAATAAAACCTTGCTCGACGGAATAAGAAATATGCTAAACGATGCTAAGGGAAATTGGATTAATGAACTCTAGAGTGTTCTATGAGCATACAGGATGACGCGGAGGATAGCAACATGAGAGACCCTTTGTATGTTGGCCTTTGGAACAAAAGAAGTAGTCCTAATGGAAATTGGTATTCCCAGTCACCTAGTTCTCAATTTTGCCTCACTAAAAAGTAACCTAATGAGAAGACTTGATCTTGACCTACTAGAGGAAGTCAAAGAACATACGACACTTAGGGTGACCACGTACTAACAACGAACAGTTCATTTTTCAACAAAAAAGTAAAATCGAGCATGCTGAATGAGGGGGACTATGTGCTAAAATAGGTCATCAAGAAAGGGAACAAATTAGAGCCAAATTGGCATGGTCCATACAGAGTAACTATAACTATCTGACCAGGGACCTATAGAATTGAAACACTACAAGGGGAACTATTCAAGAATCCTTAGAAAAAAGAACACATAAGGAAGTACTACCAGTAATAAACAACATGTAACACTTTTTTTTTCTTGTAACCCATTTCTTTGTGATGAATAGAACTTTATTAAGACACCATTGTTATTTCTTTTAAAAAAATCGGTATTGGGTGATATGCTCAAAAATTTCACCCACAAATATAACAAACCACATAACTTCATGTACGACCCCGTCGAGAGGTCACGAACAAGAAGTTTCACTTCATGTATGTTCTCGCCTTTAGGGAAGACAAGAAATTTTCCAAATTACTTTATATATGATATCGCCTGTAGGGCAGACCAAGAACAAGAAGTTTGCCAAAGTACGTTATGTATGATCTCGCCTTTTGGGAAGATCAAGAATAAGAAGTTTGCCAAATATAGGAAATCCATTGCATTCATATGGATGATGAGATCTGACCATCATATTTGGATAAACGCAAGGATGACTCTGAGGCAACTAACACAACGTATTTGGTTAGAGCAACAAGATCCACTGATATGACCATCGAAATGGACATTAGTAAAACTTAAGACTAGATAACCCAGGTTCACCCAACCTTGGTAACTAGTAAAGTAGATCATTTAGGAAACAACCAACCATGTGATCGTAAGAATAAACTACTAGTAGAACCATTTTTTAACATACAAAGCTAAGCAAGATGACATGACTTTAAATTATAACAATATGATTGCATCTACTTGCGCGTTAGATAAACAAGTAAGGAGGCAATGATATAACGTTCCATTATAACTTGAAGATCATTACAAGAATGTTAGATTATTACAATACATCATTGAATTATTAGTCACGGAAAGATGTTGGTTTTCTTGTTGAACCTTTAAAACAAGTAGGAAGAATGTCTAAGGCATAAGGAATAATAGTCGTCCACAGATCTCTAGTCCTAGGCTAACGATTAGAACTGAACCTATATACTAAATGAAGAGGTTATCGTAGATATTCATGTCCATCAAGGCCATAGGCCTCGAGGTAATTTATTATTAGACTCACTAGAATGGCATTCAGGGGAATACATGAGGCGTCAAGATGGAAAGGAGGATTTGGGAGATCCAAATAGTCTGGATTATTCTAGTACATAGTTGATTCTCTTTTGGAACCTTCATTATCGCTAAAGCATTGATCTAACCATGCTTATAGCTATTTTTTTTCTTAATCAAGCTTTGCCCCCGTATGTACAAGGGCCTGATCATAGCCTTCTATCCAAATAATGCGAGGTTGCTTATGGAATTGATATGTGAGGTGATATACCTTTTCATTCAGCCTGTTGATAGTGGAAAAATAACTTTTTATGATCATGGCTTGGTTAAGCAGAGTTTTTTTGGCCCTTTCTTCCTCTATCGACTATGAAATTCTTCCTTGTTACTGAGAAGATTGACCCTTGACTTTCTTTATTTTCCCCAACTCCTTCTTTAGGTGAGCAATATTTTATTCAAAAAAGGAAGCACCCTTATTTTGGTCGGTAATCCTGGACTTCTTAATACCTTCTAGCTCAACCCATAAAGAATTATTTTCCCGCTCAAGCACTGTGGCAACTGCTCGGGCCCCAGTTAGTTCAGTAGTAAGAATAAAATCCTTATTAGTGTAAGAGGGTAGTTCCTTGTAGCCTGGGAGTATGGTAATACTAGTTAAGGCATAACTCCTATAGATATGGTGATGATAACCCAAGAACTCTTTAATAGATACAAGTGAACACACAATATTATATATGATCAACACTCATATTGAACTCATAATACACTTGTGTATAACTCAAACAATAGTAAAGGAAACTCAGAAGTGACTCATTCAAAGGGAGAGAGAAGTAAGAACCCTAGATACACATTGGCATGTAGACAACATACCAATAACCTCTAAAATATATCTGGTTAGCTATTAAAAGCTTCATAATAAATAACAATGGTGGGTGAGTAAGAGAGATGGTTTGTAATAACTTCTCTCTAATATGTATAGTCTCTCTCTAACAAAAATCTCTAGAAAGAACTCTATCTCTCAGAAGTAATTGGGGCCCATAAATAGACCCACACCCCTTCCCAAGTCGTCTCAGTCTTCATTAATGTGAAAGACCTCCCTGTCACACTTTACGTCACAAACATTAAATGAAAAATGGGCCAGCCTGTCCTACATCATAAGCATTAAATGCCAAGATATGCCTTTTGCCCAACGACTGTGCGTTAGAGGAATGTTACCACAGAGGTGGCTCACCAAACCGTATGATAGCCCCAATGCCACAGTGGTTTACTTGAATTCAGATTAACGGTGTTTAGCTGATTGGTGACAACACCTAAAGTAGATGTGACATTTGGTAGGGACCGTTTGGATCAAGGCTCAATATACAATGGAACTCAAGTCTGTTCTTTACAAGATTCCACAATGAAAGGTTACTCGGTATTTTACCAGGTGTATCTAAGATGGTCAGGGAAAGCCCTAACGCTACCTCACTTATCAATCCTCCAAACCAAGTCCCATCAAAGTTTCCATGACAAGGTCATTTGATAGTACATTTAAGCCCTCTTAGGCCTTGCCAGACCTAGTCTATCACGATTATCGTTTGACCTCACACTTAATAATAAAATCGTTACAGCATTATAATCTATGTTTAAGGTACAATTTAACTAAGCAGGAAAAAGAAGATAAAGGATGAGCTCTGTTGGCTAATCTCCTCGTTGGGCTATGTCCCCGAGCTTCCCCGCCGAGATGCCTTGCTGAGCTGCCACACTAAATTGCCTTGCTGAGCTGTCTCACTATCTTCACGCTGCTTCCTTCCCTTAAGTCCTTTCTATTAGTTGGGGAGGCTTATCTCTAATTCAAAGATTATCTTCAAGCCCCTTCATGGAGAAATTTATTATGAGAACAAGAAATGTCTGGACGAAAACTTCTCAATTCGATGAACCTTCTTTTTGTGAGTAAAAAAAAAATCTTGCATCTTTATTTTCATTGCGACTTCTTCCATTATCTCTACCAGGAAAAAAAGAAAAAAAAGTAAAATTCTCCCTGATTTACCTAAACCAAATCTCTCTAAATTCTCGGATAAATGGCATGGGGACATCGCTACTTTTTCCTGTCGTTACATCTCAGTCATTCTGTCTTCTTTACTAGCTATTAGAATTCGCCCAAAATATCTGACAAAACTGTTATTACCCGTTATAGTTGTTCAAAAGTTAGATTCTCCCCTATCTTTGCTGTTTTATTCCCCTAATGAGTGAACCCGTTAGGACTGCCCCTAGTGGAAAGAGTTTTTATTGTTTAAACTTATTCATTATTCTTCCCCATTTCAACTTATTCAAAAAGTAAAATTCTCCCCGATGTACCTGAGCCAAAAGTAACTTCGATCGGGCTTGTGGCGAGTGTACATTGTGAATTTTTTGAACCGTGCTGTGTGAAACCTTTCCTCTAGCCTTGAAATTTTTCCCGATGCCTCTTCAACCCATTTTTATCTTAGTTTGGGTTTTTAGCGTGGGACTCTGTATGGTTAAAAAAATTTGGCTCCAAAACTTAATTTCTCTTGAAAGTAACACAACGTTTCCCAAACATCAGCTAATTAATTATGTGAACCTGTGTTTTCAACTGTCAAAGCATGCCCCTAAGTGCCATGTGTCCAATTGTAATCATTTTGATGGCTTGGCACGTGCCTCTATGGGAAACTCAAACGTCCACTTGATTTTAAATGATTAATTCACAACACTTAGTCACTTTTTTATCTTCGTCTCTTTGCTTACCTACATACTTACATAGCTTTTTTAGAGGGAGAAAAAAACAAACTGTCATTGTTAACTAAGTTTTCGCCTGGTTTTTGCCCTCTTTGACTTCTTTTCCACCTCCAGTCGATGTTCCTCCACCATTTTCACTACTCCCTTTCCTCCCTACCAACCTCCACCATCTCTCATGGCTTGTTAAATCACTCCAGTTTTTCCTGCCACCAATGCACCGCATAGCACTACGACTACTTTTATTGCTTCCCGTAAGGATGCCATTGCTTTGGTGGCGGCTCATCGGGAGAAACTATGTTTCTATCGGAGCTCTCCTTTTTTCGATAAGGATGATGATTACTCCTCCATGTGCAAGATGGATGTCCTCCATGCTAAGTGTGATGCCTTGACACTTGGAGATGAATACGATAAAGCTTAAGATTTGGGTTTCTTCCCCGCAGAGGGGACTATGCGCTTTCGTTTAGACCATGGTGACTTTCCCTACTCCTAGATTGATTTCGACGCACCAGGAGGTTCTCCGGCCAACTTTGCTATTTGGAACACACACGTGGAGAATACTTATGATGATATCCTTACTAAGACTAGAATTTATCAAGGAAAATGGTTTGGTAACTTCACTCTTTCCAAACACAACGCTGCACTCCAAGTTCAGGTCTCTCGCTGGAACACTACCACTGATACTTTCATTGCTGCCTAGGGTGAGCTCACCATCACATTGGAGGACGTTTGTGAACTATTGGGGCTTGAGACCATAAATGTTATGTCTTACTATGACAGGCCACTAAACATTGAAGGGGCTGCTGATTGCTCAGAGTTGGATCAAATTTGTTGAAGATGCATCGAATCATCCAACAAAGCCACCTTCACTCCTCTCATCAAATACTTATTTCAAGATCCCTCTAGGGAGTCTAGTTCTTCTGCTAGCAAGGGGTATGGTACACCTCTAGAACTACCAGATTATATACTTATCATTCTTTATCATTTTGTGCTACCTGGAAAATCGAATGACCAACCTAGGAGGGACTTATCAATATATCTATTCGTTTGGACAGAGGGGTCAAGATTCCTCTAGCAGCCATGGCCTTGGGGTCCCTCTACACTTGGTTGGATAGGACACATATGGACATGGAATGGTCCTTTGTCCATTACAACCTAACCAATTTTAGCAACACCCTACTTCTTACAGGCTTCCTCTATACCCATTTCCCTGCAATATAGGCTAACTCTATCCATCCTCCCTCTGGTGAATCCATTAATCCCCATCGTTTATATTGTTACCATTAGAAGATTCGTAAGGACATACTTCCCGTCTTTGATCAACCTAACAGTTTTTTCATGAGGCCATATGGTGAAGAAGTTTTCCTCCACACTTGGGGATTTTTTCAACATGGGGAAAGGGTGGTCCAACCAACTACTGTAGATCTCATCACTGAAAACCCCTCACTGGATGTGGTCCCTCTGTTCTCCCCTAGGTACTTAACTTCTTACACCGAGTGGGGATATACCTCTGAGTATTATAACCTCAATCGATGCAGCCACCAATATGGTTTTGACCAAGGGCCCCCTCGCTCAATTTTCCAGCTATCCAAACCTAGGGACACCTTTACTGAGGAATGATCCTTCTATACTTCCAAAAATCCTTGGGAGATCAGCTTAACAATGGCTAGGCGAGTCACCATCCCCAGCATTACAAGACAGGGGGATGTGACCTTACTATTTGTAATTAAGTACTGGCTTATGCATCTGGACAAGATTTCTGAGTTCGTTCAGGGCCCTCCAGTGTATCCACCCGTTCTTTCCTTTTCTTCTTCTTCTGAATTGGGCCTTAAGGGCAATTCTATTCTTGGGTTGAGTTCCCTTTAAGCAGCACTCTAAAATATCACTTCATTTTCTTCTTCTTCTGAATTGATCCTTAAAGGAAATTCAATTCCTGGGTTGAGTTCCCTCTAAGTATCACTCCAAAATATCCATTGAGCGAGTTTCACCCTTATTGCCCCATGATCCCTAATGTTATACCCAAAGAAAAAAAAAATCTCCCACGCCCAAACCGACCACTATTTCCAAAGGTCCTTCTAACGAGGGGCCTTCAAAACCTCCTTCCAAGAAGGCCAAAACTTCTAAGAGTGGGACTTATTCAAAATTAAAGTCCCATACCAAGTCCTAAACTCCTGTAGAGGCCTTCACCATTGCCTCCGTTCCACTGGCCATGTCTACAGATCTAAGTGGGGAATAAGAGCCAAGTGCCAGGCTGAGCTGGAATGGGTACAATAGGCTTTTTAAGAAGCCACCCCTATTCCTCCTACTCCTGTATTCCCCAATATAATCATAGATCCAATTAAGGGGGTATCAAAATGAAGAAAATGCTCCAGAGTCCCTTCTGTTACTGGTGCCTCTGGCACTAGGAAAAATATTTTGGGTACAAAAATACGGAGGAAATGCTCTTACGAGGTGCTGCAAACTATTACTACTCCTGTTCCCGAGGCCTCTCCTTATCCAACTCCCGTTGAGGCTATCACTCTTGATGATAGTCTAGACGCTGAGTGAGGTCCAACCGAGAGGGCTTCTTCAGTCCTTTCACCACCTGCTTCACCAATGGTTATATCATCCCATTCTTTTCCTGAGAAAGTGGTGAGTTTTTTTCATACTTAAACCACTTTAAACATTATGAAGTGTACTTTTTAACACTTAGAAATTTTCTTTGTGCAGGACAATGAAGGAGAAAATCCTTATCCTCTTATGAGACCCTTCGTGAGAGTATGCTTCGGGATCACTTCATATATTACATCTCCTCCCCATTCTCCCATGTATGGACTGGCCTACTCTCGCCGATTTGTGTCCAGACATGCAGAGGAGGCTGCTAGGAGGGCTACTGCTTCTTGATAATCCCTTGAAGCTTCTTCCCAGCCAGAGGAAACTCCTATGGCTTCTTATGTGCCATCTTCCCTTCCCACGGTTCCTCTGGATGTTGTTCTAGTCCCTTCGAGCCCTACATAGGTAATAGTTTAATTATCACTTAGGTCTCTTTTGCTCCATTTTTTTTGTACTAAGTATTTTTCTGAAATAGCGTTGCCAAAGCCGTTTATGAAAATAAACTATTTAAGCAACTCCGAAAGTTTGTTGAAGAAACTCTTTACTTAAAATCAAAACGATTTTGAACACAAGATGTGTTAACAAAATTATGTACGAGATATGGACAAGATTTTATAACAAGTTTTAGTAAATAGTTTAAAATGTTTTAAACTCAGCACACAAACAGAATGGGATGAGAAGATGTAGAAATATTGATACTCAGGATTTTTACGTGGTAAAACCTCAACCTTGAGGAAACATCCACGACTCCCTCTACGGAGTAAAACAAAAACAATCACTAAAACAAATATGCGAGTTACAACCTATTTAACTAACATGCACACAAAAACAAATCTATACAAGTTCAGGATTGTACCCTCTGGCGTCCTTAACTTTTCTGCAGATCTTGTTTGTTGATGTAGTTGTCTCAGTTTGTCAACTCTTCTTTGTTTCAGCTCTTTACGTCGACTTATGTTCACCAAATCTTATAGCCAACACTTTGAGTGTTTGTAGTGTGAAGATGTTTGTGAATGGTGTTCTAAAACACATGCATGCACACACACACACTTATTAGTTACAGACGATCCTAACAAATCACATATAAAGTCTATATGCAGTGTATTTGTTATTTTTCTTTCTTACAAAACCAAGAACCTTTTTGACCTTTCAAAGTAACCCAGATTCCACGGAGATCTTGCTTAAGAAATCGGTCAAGACCTTTCTCAATCACTTTTGAAAATATTATGGAGATTGAGAACCCTCCAAGTGCGAATCCAACTAGGTCAGGTTAAGTTTTGTAAAAACAGAAATAGTAAAACATCTATTGTTGATCTTTGAAGAAGAAAAATGTTTTAACAGAAAACAATCAACAACGAAATTCTCAAGATGAGAAATAAATGCAACTAAGTGTAATATGACATGCAAAACTACAGATCTATGATTTCTATTGAACCAGAAACAAGATCTGAGTCTATGTCTAAGTTGGAAATAAGATGTATGAACACAAGGATTTCAGCAACCCAAGATCTCTTAACCAGAACTCTCATAAACCCAGGAAAACACTAAGGATGGTGTTTATTTGGTTATGGTGGTTTTTCTGGAGAGGTAAGTTGTTTGGGCTTGAGAAGTATTTGGACGAAGTTAGGGTTTCTAACTAGGGTTTGGTTTCTCTCTCTAACTTCTCTCTTCTCTCTTCTCTCTCTTCTCTCTCTATTCTTTTTCTGAGAAAACTCAAAATGGCAAAAGCTTTCGAAGGCTGAAATTGGAGGCCTTTAAATAGGAAGAGAGGAAGATTCCAGAGCTTCGTTCAAAAACAATGGTTGAGATTGAGTCAAGCTCCATTGACTGCAATCCAAGGGCTCACAACAGGCGGTGGATTAAACAGGCTACGATTGGCTTAAGGGGATTACACGGGGATTCACTCAAAAGACATGCAGGCCATCGATAAGGGTTGATCTAAGGGCTGAAAGCACGCGATGGTATGTCTCAGTAAAGAAACACAGTTCAGGCCAATCAGAGGACAGCAGGTGTAGGCCTGAGGATGAATGTAAACGCGCGTCCCAAAATAATTACAAAGCCAACCCTAAAGTCTTTAGCGCTTTCGGTTTCTACCCAGAATAACTTTAGGCCAATAAACACAACAATGCATATTTATACAATAACCCCAAGACTTTTTAAATCAAGTTTTAATTAAATAAAACCTTGTTTAAAATAGGTTTAAAATTCCCAAAAAAATATTAAAAATCAAATTGAGGGATTTAAACACACTCACAACATTAATACACATAAGGGTGCAATATGATATGCAAGAATCAAATTCTAAGTGTGTGAGTGATGGCTATAGTCTTAGGATCATCACAAGATGAATAGAAGAAGAAGCAACTCAATCTCTGAAGCTCTTTGGTTTCTAGGATAGACACTATTTTGTCACTATTTCCAAACTAGATGAGCTCTTATACAGTCTAGACTCAAATGAGTCAAAAGTATAAGGGATTCAATCTCCCCCTTTGGAAATATGAGACAAAATCTCCTTTGAGTCATCTAAACTCGTAGGGCAACAAAAAATAAGAAAATCCTATTACTTAAAAAAATCTATCTACCCAAATCCTAGAAAGCAAAAATTACATAACTCAACTATATACAGTTTAACATCCTATTATTACAATAAAGAATGACTGTACAAGAAGAATACCTGCAAAGAATTACTAAGATCAAGCTTTTTAGTATATGCAGTAGACTCAAATTTCTCCCCCATTTTGTCTCAAATGGACAAAGGGAAGGAACTTGGAAAATAATACAGGTATTTACTCAACACAAATCATACCAATAGATTTACGTAAAGAAATGAATCTATTATAATCAAGAGGTTTGGTAAATAAATCTGCAAGTTGGAGATCAGTAGAAAGATAATTGATTTCTAATTCCTTGGTTTCAACTAATTCACGAATAAAATGATGTCTTATTTTAATGTGCTTAGTTCGCGAGTGTTGAACTGGGTTCTTAGAAATATTAATCGCACTTTGATTATCACAATAGAGATGAAGTGTGGGTTCTAAAATATCATAATCACTTAGCATTTGTTTAAGCCATAATAATTGGGCACAATAGCTACCGGCGGCTATGTATTCAGATTCAGCAGTCGAGAGAGATGTGCAGTTCTGTTTTTTACTACTCCATCCTACCAAGTTATTACCAATATAACAACATGCGCCTGAAGTGCTTTTACTATCATCAGTACACCCAGCCCAATCAGCATCAGTGTACCCAATAATAGTGCTAGGTGTGTCATTCGTGTACCAAATTCCTAAATTTAGAGTGCCTTTAACATATTTAATTATGCGTTTAACCGCGTTTAAATGGCTCTCCTTGGGGTTGTTTTGATAACGCGCACAAACACAAACAGCATACATGATATCAGGACGCGAGGCAGTCAGATAGAGTAATGTGCCAATCATACTACGATATAAGGTAGAGTCTACAGATTTTCCATTTTCATCTTTAGATAATTTCTCTGTAGTACTCATAGGCGTTTTAGCACTCTTAGCACTCTCGAGGCCAAATTTCTTAACTATCTCTAATGCGTACTTAGTCTGCGAAAGAAACAATCCATCTGGTTGTTGTTTGACTTGGAGACCTAGGAAGAACTGTAACTCTCCCATAAGGGACATCTGAAATTCCTTACTCATAATTTCAGCAAAAGATTTTACTTCTGAGGTAGAAGTGGATCCAAATATGATATCGTCTACATAGACTTGAGCGATAGTAATGTGTTTGCCAAAATGTTTGACAAATAAGGTTTGGTCATTTCCACCTCTTTTGAAACCTTTGTCCAGCAGAAAACTGGACAGACGCTCATACCAAGCTCTAGGAGCTTGTTTAAGACCATATAAAGCCTTTTTCAACCGAAATACATGATTAGGATAATTAGGGTCAATGAACCCTTTAGGTTGTTCTACATAGGTTTCCTCGGCAAGTATTCCATTAAGGAACGCAGATTTAACATCCATTTGATATAATGTAAAATGCATGTGACAAGCTATAGCAAGAAGCAGACGGACTGATTCTAAACGAGTAACAGGAGCAAACGTCTCATTAAAATCAAGTCCTTCTATTTGGGAATAACCTTGAGCAACTAGTCTAGCTTTATTTCTAATTACTATCCCATTTTCATCAGTTTTATTTTTGAAAATCCAACGAGTACCAATAACCTTTTTGTGATCAGGACGTGGAACAAGATACCATACATCATGAATGACAAATTGTAAAAGTTCATCCTGCATAGCAGAAATCCAGTGAGAGTCATTCAATGCCTCATTTACATTCTTTGGTTCCACAAGAGAAACAAAGCATGCATAAAGAGCATAATTTCTATGTTGGGATCTTATGCGTACTGGTTCACTAGGGTTACCAACTACATTGTTAATGGGATGGTCTTTAGAAACCCAGTTAGGTACTTCAGGTGACTCAATAGGTAATGAATTATCTATTTCAGAAGAGTCATTTTCTAAAATATTTGATGATTCTTCTTCTATAGTTAATTCATTAGTCTTGCTTTCTGCAGTAGTGTCACTAACAATTACATTTATGGATTCCATTAAGGTCTTAGTGCGAAGATTATACACTCGATAAGCTCTACTGTTAGGAGAATAACCTAAAAATATGGCTTTATCTCCCCTACTCTCAAATTTTGATAAGTGTTCTCTATCTTTGCACACATAGCAGGTACTACCAAAGGTTCTAAGGTACTTAAGATTAGGCTTTTTATTGTACCAAAGTTCATATGAGGTTTGTTTCGAATTCTTTCTAAGATAGACCCTATTAATAAGATGGCAAGCTGTACGAATAGATTCTACCCAAAAATACTTAGGTAAGTTCTTAGCATGGAGCATGACACGTGCCATCTCTTGAAGAGTTCGATTCTTTCTCTCAGCTATTCCATTTTGTTGAGGGGTCTTAGGAGCACTGAACTCATGTTTGTAACCATTATAGTCACAATATTCTACAATACCAGTGTCTTTGAATTCACCACCTCTATCACTTCTGATTCTATTCACTTGAGTGTCTTTTTCATTCTCAATCCGTAAAAGAATCTTTAAAAAAGTTTGAAAAGTATCGGATTTTTGTTTTAAGAAAGCTACCCAAGTGAATCTGGTGAAGTCATCAACCATAACTAGAATATAACTGTGTCCACAAAGACTAACAGTTTGAGAAGGACCCATTAGGTCCATATGGATGAGTTCTAAGGGATTAGAGGTAAGGATATCTTTAACCCTTTTATGAGGTGCTTTAACAATTTTTCCTTCTTGACAGGGACCACAGACAATGTTATGAATAGGTTTAATTTTTGGTATTCCTCTAACTATTTGTTGACAGGTCAATTTACTCAAATTTTCGTAATTAATGTGACCCATTCTGTTATGCCATATCTCATTGTCATCCATTCTGGCAACATTACAGATTTCAGAACTAGACATGACAGTATAACAATTGTCAGGAGTCCTGAATCCTGTAATTAAGCATTCTCCCTTTTCATTTAAAATCTTGCAATTGTTCTTTGAAAAGATAACGGTATAGTTTGAGTCACAAAATTGCGAAATGCTAAGTAAATTAGCCTTTAGACCTTTGACTAAGAGAACATTTTCGAGAACAGGAAGACCTTTTGCTTTAAGAGTTCCTTTGCCTATGACCTGGGATGATACTCCATCACCAAAAACAACTTTTCCACCATCAAAGTGGGTTTTATTCAAAAGTTTTGTATCATCACCTGTCATATGCTTGGAACATCCAGAATCCAAATACCAACCAGAAGTAGTAAGTTCAGCTTTTAGAGCAGAAACAACAATATTACACTTCATCTGGGGTACTAGATCATCTTTTCTAACCCAAATTGTCCTGGTTTTTAGTTTGCGCTTGTTTGCTCTCATTTGATAAAATTTGCGAGCATTAGATTTTTGTTGAAAAACATTTTGCGCATGATTTTGAGTAAATTTGAATTCCTGAGCATTTGATTTAGAAAAGGTTCTGGTAATACTTCTAGTAAATGTTCTTTTAGGTTTAGTCTTTCTATTCCTATAGTTAGAGTTTTTGTCTGGTGGCCTGGGAAGGACATAGTTGTTACGACTCCTCCTAGAGTAGTTAAAGTTAGGATATATGGAAGAGTTGTAGACAGGTTTAATCAGTCTCCTAGCATAGCAATTTTCGAACGAGTGGCCATATATATCGCAATATGAGCAATAAAGATTGCTCAGGATTGGGTTTTCCTTAGGAAAGTCTCTAAACAAAGGTTTTGAGAAATTTTGAGGCTGAATTTTATTCCTAGGCAGCACAGATTTGAAGGCAGGTTCACTTTTCCTAATTGGGGGGCAGACATATTTTCCCTTTAGTAAACTTTCATGCTTAGAGCAACTTGCATCTTCAGTGTTAGTGTTTTGATGATCAAACTTAGTTTTTAGAGAATGAAAGTCTGGACATGTTTCAATAGGTCTTTTGCCTCCTGACACAAATTTGATAGGTTCAACATGTTTTGTTTGTGTCTTCAAATTGGGGCAAAACCCTATTCCAGTTCTATCATCAGAATTGGTTTTAGATTCAGCAACAAATCCATCAAAACAGTTTGAATTATTTTCAAATTTGGCAAATTTTTTGAAAACAGTTGCTGTCTTTTCTTTTGTTTGTTCCAATTCTAATAATGTCCCTTTGTATTTTTTCTCCAGAATTTCATTAGCTTCAGTCAAAGTTTTCAGTTTTTCATCAAACACTTTAACTTCACTGTCATGAGACATGCATTGTGTAGTATACTCTTCAGCATTCAGTTTTACCATTAGGCTTAGATCCTCTAGCTTTTTGGTAAGATCTTTAACAATCTTTTCTAGTCTAGTGCTTTTCTTTAGAGTTTTAGTATATAGAGTGTGTATATCTGGGAGATCATCATTATCAGAGTCACTAGGTGAAGTGTGTGAAGTGGCCCTTAAGGTTTCATTTCTTAAACTCACACACCCATTGACATCAGCAGTATCGATTCCCCTTTGACTCACACACCCCGAAGAAGAAGTATTAATGTTCTCAGTAAGTAAAGCATCTAAACCAGTTAAAGTATGATTCAAGATAACAGAACTAGAATTACTAGGCTCATCCTCAATATCAAGCACAGGTATATCATCATTATATATGATTTTGGCAAAGAAAGATAAACAAGGATCAAAACCATCAGATGTCTCAGGTTCCTCATTTTCAGAATCACTTGAGTCATCCCAGGTTTTGCAGATGTTGGCTCTAGAGTGTTTGTTTTGGGCATTTAAATTAACTCTACAGTCTTGAGCAATGTGTCCTAGTTTACCACATCTATAGCATTCAGTCTTCTTGAGGTCTCTGTGAGGTCTTGTGTTGTCCTTGTTCTGTTTGTCATGAGGTTTCTCTTGAGGTTTGTGATTTGAAGGAGTAGAATAATTAGACTTGCCCTGTCTATTTGCAATATTGTTTCTAAATTTAACAATTTTCTTGAATTGTTTTGTCATTAGGGCAATCTGATTATCTAGGCTTTCTAAGTCACAGTCCTCATCAGAATCATTACTAGGGGTGTTTAACTCAGGCTTGGTCATCTTAGAAGTAAAGCTAAGATTGAAATTGGTATGTTTCCTATTAGTGTGGGTCAATTATTTCTTAAACTCCAATTCCATTTCCACAGTTCTTAATTTGCTACTGAGTAATTCAGGAGTTAGATTTATATCACACATCTCCTCAATAGCATATCTTTTATTGTCAAATTTCTGTGGTAATGATCTCAGAATTTTAGAGACAATTTCTTGTCTATCATAAGTTATACCATTGGCATGAAGTTTAGTGACAATATCAGTAAGGTTCATATAGAAATCATCGAAAGACTCAGATTCAGACATGATTAAGGTATTATACTGTTGGATTAACATCTGAGTCTTAGCAGCTTTTACCCTAGAGTCTCCTTCGTGGGCAGTAATCAAGGTATCCCATGCTTCCTTGGAAGTGGTACAAGATGAGATTCTCTTGAACTCATGTTCGTTAATAGACATAAATATAGCGTTCTTGCCTTTGTTATTATTTCGAGAAACCTGTTTCTCTTCTTGAGTAAACTCACTCAATATTTTCTTAATCCTATCATTGCTTCCATCAGTGGCTAGTTTAGTTGGATAAAAGTATCCATTTTCAATGATATCCCAGACATCATCTCCCAAAGTGCCTTGAATGAAAGCAATCATTCTTACTTTCCAGTAAGAAAAATTGGTTCCATCAAAGACTGGAGGTCTGGTCAAGTTACCATATCTTTCGTTTTTCTCGTCCATAATTGATTTTGAGAAAACAGTTTCAGAAACTCAGGATCTTTTTGAAAGAAGTTCACCAAAAGCTCTGATACCAATTGAAATAGCGTTGCCAAAGCCGTTTATGAAAATAAACTATTTAAGCAACTCCGAAAGTTTGTTGAAGAAACTCTTTACTTAAAATCAAAACGATTTTGAACACAAGATGTGTTAACAAAATTATGTACGAGATATGGACAAGATTTGATAACAAGTTTTAGTAAACAGTTTAAAATGTTTTAAACTCAGCACACAAACAGAATGGGATGAGAAGATGTAGAAATATTGATACTCAGGATTTTTACGTGGTAAAACCTCAACCTTGAGGAAACATCCACGACTCCCTCTACGGAGTAAAACAAAAACAATCACTAAAACAAATATGCGAGTTATAACCTATTTAACTAACATGCACACAAAAACAAATCTATACAAGTTCAGGATTGTACCCTCTGACGTCCTTAACTTTTCTGCAGATCTTGTTTGTTGATGTAGTTGTCTCAGTTTGTCAACTCTTCTTTGTTTCAGCTCTTTACGTCGACTTATGTTCACCAAATCTTATAGCCAACACTTTGAGTGTTTGTAGTGTGAAGATGTTTGTGAATGGTGTTCTAAAACACATGCATGCACACACACACACTTATTAGTTACAGACGATCCTAACAAATCACATATAAAGTCTATATGCAGTGTATTTGTTATTTTTCTTTCTTACAAAACCAAGAACCTTTTTGACCTTTCAAAGTAACCCAGATTCCACGGAGATCTTGCTTAAGAAATCGGTCAAGACCTTTCTCAATCACTTTTGAAAATATTATGGAGATTGAGAACCCTCCAAGTGCGAATCCAACTAGGTCAGGTTAAGTTTTGTAAAAACAGAAATAGTAAAACATCTATTGTTGATCTTTGAAGAAGAAAAATGTTTTAACAGAAAACAATCAACAACGAAATTCTCAAGATGAGAAATAAATGCAACTAAGTGTAATATGACATGCAAAACTACAGATCTATGATTTCTATTGAACCAGAAACAAGATCTGAGTCTATGTCTAAGTTGGAAATAAGATGTATGAACACAAGGATTTCAGCAACCCAAGATCTCTTAACCAGAACTCTCATAAACCCAGGAAAACACTAAGGATGGTGTTTATTTGGTTATGGTGGTTTTTCTGGAGAGGTAAGTTGTTTGGACTTGAGAAGTATTTGGACGAAGTTAGGGTTTCTAACTAGGGTTTGGTTTCTCTCTCTAACTTCTCTCTTCTCTCTTCTCTCTCTATTCTTTTTCTGAGAAAACTCAAAATGGCAAAAGCTTTCGAAGGCTGAAATTGGAGGCCTTTAAATAGGAAGAGAGGAAGATTCCAGAGCTTCGTTCAAAAACAATGGTTGAGATTGAGTCAAGCTCCATTGACTGCAATCCAAGGGCTCACAACAGGCGTTGGATTAAACAGGCTACGATTGGCTTAAGGGGATTACACGGGGATTCACTCAAAAGACATGCAGGCCATCGATAAGGGTTGATCTAAGGGCTGAAAGCACGCGATGGTATGTCTCAGTAAAGAAACACAGTTCAGGCCAATCAGAGGACAGCAGGTGTAGGCCTGAGGATGAATGTAAACGCGCGTCCCAAAATAATTACAAAGCCAACCCTAAAGTCTTTAGCGCTTTCGGTTTCTACCCAGAATAACTTTAGGCCAATAAACACAACAATGCATATTTATACAATAACCCCAAGACTTTTTAAATCAAGTTTTAATTAAATAAAACCTTGTTTAAAATAGGTTTAAAATTCCCAAAAAAATATTAAAAATCAAATTGAGGGATTTAAACACACTCACAACATTAATACACATAAGGGTCCAATATGATATGCAAGAATCAAATTCTAAGTGTGTGAGTGATGGCTATAGTCTTAGGATCATCACAAGATGAATAGAAGAAGAAGCAACTCAATCTCTGAAGCTCTTTGGTTTCTAGGATAGACACTATTTTGTCACTATTTCCAAACTAGATGAGCTCTTATACAGTCTAGACTCAAATGAGTCAAAAGTATAAGGGCTTCATTTTCTTGGACCTTCAGGTTGTAACTGCCCCTAATCTGGCCACATCTATCACTGGGTCAATTCTGCAGTTCCCTCCAATGAGGCATGCAATTGTTCTTTCTCCCTTCATCAACATTACTGAGGTAAGCTTCCTCATGTTTTCTGCATATCTATGTTATGTTTCTTATTTCTAACACTTTGTTATTGTGTGCAGCTTTCCCCAAGTTTAAATCCACCACCACTACACCTAATCTGCCGAATTGTCAAGGTCATTGACCTTGACAAATCCAACTTGTCAAGGTCAATGACCGTGACGTTTCGAGGCGAGATAAATTTTTTTGTCCCGGTCGTGTCACGGTCATTGACCTTGACACAAAACTCGCGTTTTGTGTCACGATCGTGTCGCGGTCAATGACCGTGACACGTTTGTCACGGTTTATAACAGTGACAAAGCCGTGACCCTTTTTAAAAAATTGTCACGGCCATTGACCGTGACAATTCTGGGCAGAATTTAAAAAAATCTGCTGGGCAGTATGGCCACTGCCACTGCCCAGCAGTATATTTGTACCTTTTATAGCAACGTTGTACCTGTTCCAAACATCATATATCCAAACAAACTAAAGATAATGCAAATATATATTCAAAATAAAAACTATTTAAGAAGAAACAACAACACCATCAATTATCTCAAATCTACAAACTGTTTGCATGGAAAAGAGATTTTGTACCGCGACGCTCGGGGACACCTCCTTATCCTTCCCTTCTCGTCCGAATAGCCACATAAGTATAGAGCATATGTGGCCTACCCTTAGGGCCACTCCCTGTCCCCTGAATTGAAATAAAGTGAAATTAGTATCCGCCCCTCAAATATAGATAAATATAAATCGTAATTGAAATCGAAATCGAAATTGACATATAAATATAAATACATTACCTGTAGTGTCACTCAAACAGCTAACTTGAGCTCATATGGCACCTCCTTTCAACTAATATACCCCAGGCAATCGTGTCAAATATAATTCTCTTCATATCTCAAGACTAAGAAATACCATAATCCTATGGAGTTATGCGTTGCAAATTACTTCCAACCGTTGTGTAGCCAAAAATCAGCAGTTGAAGTTGTCAATTTCACCTTTCAATGGTCTCCCATGTTTTACTAGAAGTTCTAAGTGGCGGGGTATGGAAAGTGGAATTGACAACTTCAACTGGTGATGTTTGGCTACATAACGGTTGGGAGGAATTTGCCGAGCATCGCTCCATAGGATTATGTCATTTCTTAATGTTCGGATAGACGAAGAGATTCAGTCTCCTCTCCACAAATAGGATACCCCAAATAACTATGTACTAATCACCTATTAAAGGTAAGAAGCGTATATTCATGGATTAGTATAAACAAAACTTAGATGTAGTTGGAATATTTATGTATTAATCTCCTCTCCACACACGCACACTACACAAGAGTGAAAATGATAAAGTGCAGATCAATTAAAAGCATTAAAAATGGATGTTTCGGTACAAATTGAAATATTTATTACAAATTGAAAAATTGTTTCAAATTCGGGTTATCATAAAAAATGGATTGATATTCGGTAGGAGCAGCCAAGTCATCCACACTACTATTTAGACGCCTTGGCGCGTGTTGGACAATTGACCACGGCTCGTTGTTGATATACTCCGAGTAAAACACTTGCTTAACCTTTTGAAATGCACAAACAAATGGCTCATCGCTCACGTGGTCGTTGCACTTCAACTTGGACAAGTCAACCATGATCAAATTGGTGACAGGATCAACTTTACAAGCATTTTTATCCTCAACTCTTACCCATTCACAGTAAAATACAACCTCTTTGAAGCTTATATAATCCAATTCAAATATATTTTGGATTACACCATAGTAAGTCATTTCAGCTTCAACGAGGTTTTTATCTTTTGCGCTCGCTCTAAAGAAAGTAAGAGCCTTGTATGAAATTCCCGAATTCTGTACATTTGTACTTTCCTCGTACACTTTAGCGCCGAAAATGTAACCGTTCAATCGATACTTTTTGTACTCTTGTGCCACGAACAAGGGTCCAGTGGCTAGTCGAGGAAGCCTTGATGTCGCATCACCCATCTTTAGGAGCTGAGAATATAGATAAATTAATTATATTAGTGGTAAAATTTGAGTGTAATGTAACGTTATATAACGACTGTTTTCATTATAATTACCTCTTGTGTCAACCATAGCCTAAATTCGTTGTCTGATTGTACCATTGTTTTTCGTCTTTTATTGTTCTCACAGGCTTCATATTTACAGCATATTACAAAATTAATCATGTATAAAATAATCTAAAATAATGTTAAACATTATAATATTCGAAACTTACTTTTTCCATTCTTCGACATCTTCATGTGTGTCAAATAGATAACGAGCTACTTGTTCATGTTGCAAACTCGTTAATTTCACTCGTTTTCCCATCACATTACCACCATCATCGAGGAATTCATCAGTGTCATCAACGCTGGTCGAGTCAGGCATATATTCCCGAGTATATATTGATGACTCCAGGGTGATGTATTCCTCTGCAATTGATCCTGCAATATATCGCGTATTCTTGACGTAATCTTTAAAAACTTTCATCAATCTTTCAAATGGATACATCCATCGATATCTAACTGGACCACAAAGAAGTGCCTCGTCGCATAGGTGTACCAACAAGTGAACACTCATGTCAAAGAATGCCGGGGGAAAGTACTTCTCCAATACACAAATCGCTTCGTTCACAGCCAATTTTGCGGCCACTATGTGTTCTTGATTCACTACCTTCTCACACAAGAGGGAGAAGGTAATACTAATTTGCATAATAGCCCTACGCAAATCCTTGTGCTTGGAGAAACAGTGCTTAAACAATAGAGGAACCAATTGCATGATCACATGCCAATCGTGGGACTTACACTTATGTAAATCATGAGTAGCATAATTCACAATCCTTTGCAAGTTGGACGAAAAAGTAGATGGGCCCTTCAAATTATATATTGTGTCTAGAAGCACCTTCCTTTCCCCACTCGTCAAAATAAACGCACCAGGGGGAATTATTGTCCTTCCCCTACTATCTTCTTTCAACCATAGTTGTGGCTTAAGTTTTAACGTTTTAAGGTCTTTTCGTGCATTTTCTCCATCCTTCGAATGACTCCCCCCAAGTCAAGTACCCACAATATGTTCAACGAAGTTCTTCTCTGCATGCATCACATCCAATACATGGCGCACCGGGTTTTTCTTCCAATAAGGCAAGTAAAATAAAATTGACCTCTGAGACCATGCCTTTCTTATCTCAGATTCATTCCCAGTTGGGGTCTTCTTATGCTTGACATTCTTAAATTTGGGATTCTTACCTGGCATATTTGGGCCACATTCAGAAGATTAACTTCCAATTTCTGAACCCGAAAGTTATCTCGGCGGTAGCCTATGTTCAACTCCGCCCAATAAAAAATTGGAACCTTTGTCAAATCTGAAACTATGAGCTGGGGGTAAAAACCTCCTGTGGCAATGGTATAATTTTTTTAAGCTAGAGGATAGATGAAGAGATTCAGTCTCCTCTCCACAAATAGGACACCCCAAATAACCATGTACTACACATCCGGATAATGTCCCATAAGCTGGAAAATCATGAATTGCCCACATTAACATAGCTTTCAGCATAAACTCTTCTTTTCTAAAAGAGTCAAATGATTGCACACCCTCTTCCCATAACTCATTTAATTCTTCTACCAAAGGAGCCAGGTAGATATCAATGTCATCACTTGGTGCCTTTGGCCCAGGTATCAATAAAGCCATCATCGAAAATTCAGGTCTCATACACTGTGTAGAAGGGAGGTTGAGTGGGGCTAGGATCACTGGCCATACACTCTGATTGGTGCTTAGATTTCCAAATGCATTGAAACCATCTATTGATATAGCCAAACGAATGTTGCGTTGTTCTCGAGCAAAATCGGGATACTCAAAATTCATCCTCCGCCAGGCAGTAGAATCAATAGGATGACGCATGATATTACCCCCTACTTCTGCCCTAGCATGCCAAGTCATTGCCTTTGCAATCCATGGTACTGTGAAAAATCGCTTTAATCTAGGCCCAACGGGAAAATATTTCAATACTTTTTGAGGCACTTTTGAGCTTGTGCCTTCCTTACTAGTAGATTGGACATATCTAGGTTCATCGCATACCGGACAACGATCGAGATTTTCATACTCCTTTCGGTATAGTATGCAGTCATACACACCAGCATGAATCGATTTATACTTCATTCCCAAACCTTTCAAACTGTTCTTCATAACAGGATAGCTATTTGGAAGTGTATTCACCTTGGGTAATAAGCCCTTCACCCATTTCAGAATTCCCGTCACGCTATTGCCAGACAAACCGTACTGCGTCTTCAAACTGTGCAAACCAACCATGGCATGTAAAGTTGTTTGATCTTTCTCCCAGCCAGAGTATAACGGTTGGGTCGCCTTAAATTTTAAAACTTTGGTAGTCATCGTCAAGTTTTATCGTGTTATCTTCAAGAGCACTTGAATCTTCTACATCATCAGTAACCTCATTCTCCTCAGCTTCATAAACTCCGTACGCATCATCAACTAATTCCTCTAACATATTATGATCTACGTCGTCCCCTTCTACATCTATTCTACTTGTTGAAGGTTGTTGTGATGGTTAGTCGGGGACAAAAGGAACTTTCAATTCACCGTGAAAACTCCAAAATCGATAACCATCTTGCATACCCGATCTTAACAAATGTAGTTCAACCGTTTTCCACTCAAACACCTTACCATTCTTACACCTAGCACACGGGCATGGGAACTCTTCATCATTACGACATCTCTTTGCATATTTCACAAATTCGTTAGCACCTCTGCGAAACACATCCCCCATTCTATTAGTCTCACCCATCCACTCTTTGTATTTCGGATATCCCATCACAGCTACCACAACTAAACACCTATTAAAGGTAAACAAAACTTAGATTTATAGTATGTTTTATTTAATTATCCCATCATTTAATTATCCTATTAAAGGGTAAGTGGTCCTATCCCATTCAAGACTGCATTTTTCTGTAATATACTTAACAGCTCATGCACATTGTTACGATTTGAAAAAAATTCGACAGCATATCCCCTTAGTTCTCCAAGTACACGACGTAGATTGGCAGGTGTGAGTGTTATTTCAATTGGTTAATTGAAATAACAGTCACACTTGTCAATCTAGTATGTACCCAGAGAACATTAAGATACGACTGCAAAACTTCCTCCAAAAGTAACAACTTTAAGCCAATAAGAATATTATACAGAAATTATACATTCTCAAACTGTCCAAACGGGACAATTCGAGAGATCTCATTACAGGGGTAATGACTCTCGAACGGGTCTAAGGGCTATTGAATACATACGCATAAGAACTAGAAGGCTAGTATCTATGCGCACTATATTTAATTTCAAGTATGTTTCATATAATGGGTTAATTCAAATACAAAAATAAATTCATGGGTTAATTCAAATACAAAAATAAATTCATGGGTTAATTCAAATACAAAAAAATACAAATTCATGGGTTAATTCAAATATACACACACACACACACACACACACACACACACACACCTCCCTCCACACTCCCCAGTCACCACATACACACACACCCCCATCTCCCTCCACACCCCCCACTCACTACATACACACACACCACCACCCCCACTCACCACATACACACACACACACACACACACAATAGCCCCCCACCCACCCCACCCCCCACACACACAGTAGTGACTGTCTATTTAAAATAATCTCAATGTTAATTTCATGTATTGAATTTCTACTATTGTTTTGTGCTTTTTATAAATCATATTCAATGTTCGATATGTGTTTTGTTAAGATATCTAAGCTGTTCTATAGAATTATTTTTTGTATCTTGAAGTTTAAGTTCTAAAATAATCAACCTAAAGTTGTGGTTCATAAAGTTTTATCACAAATATAAACTAAGAGTGATAAAATAACTTTGAGGCATATAAATTAATTGTGACAAAGTAAGATTATGCACCAAAACCTAAAATTTAAAAAAAGTGTTTTTATTTAAACCCCACTTTTCTTTCTATAACTCCTATTTTATTAAAATTTAAATATAATTAAGGGTGTATAGAAAGAAAAGTTAAATAGGAATAAAAACAACATTTTTAAAATATGAAGGGCTCACCAATTTGATCAAATTTTTCAACAACATAGACTAAATGATCTTTATTATAAGACAATTACTACAAATTTATGCGCATCGCCCAAATTCAAAAAGTAATTTAATGACTAAAGTAATACTTTTTTTAACTTTAGTTATTCACCACAAATCTTAAAAAATATTTTATTTTTCATGCTTTTAGCAACTTTGGATGCCATTTTAACCCTTATTGTAGTTTTTTAGTTTTCATGCTTTTATTTGATGGATATAAAGTCATGTGATTATTTCACCATATAAAGTCAACAAAAAACGCCATATATGGTTTTTTTTCTCCATTAGTATAAGTATATAGCGATTATTTCACACTTAAATCACATATTAAGCCGGCCTTCATTTTTTTATGAAATTTGTAGAAAATTACTTATTTATTTTGAATGAAAATAAATTGTTATCCAATATTTTTGGATATTATTTACATTTACATTTTTGGATATTATTTTTGGAAATTTATAGAAAATTACTTATTTATTTACATTTTTAACCCCTACCCCCACCCTGCCCCACCCCCTACCCCCCACCCTGCCCCCACCCTACCCCCAGCCTGCCCCACCCCTACCCCCCACCCTACCCCCACCCTGCCCCACCCCCTACCCCCACTCTGCCCCACCCCCTACCCCCACCCTGCCCCACCCCCCACACACGCACACACACACGCACATATATACACACATACACACATATATATACACACAAACATATATATAAATGGAAGAGAGAGAGAGAGAGAGAGAGAGAGAGAGAGAGAGAGAGAGAATTAAACCTGAAAGTAGAGAGAGAGAGAGAGCAGCGTCGAGAGAGAGAGAGAGAAAGAGAGAGGGAGGGAACGGCGGGAGGGAAAAAAGAAGGGGGAAAGGGTTTTTGCTGGAACCATTGTCACGGTCGTGTCAAGGTCATTGACCGTGACAATTATTTAAAGAATTGTCACGGTCAATGACCGTGACAAGTAAATTTGTCACGGCCTTGTCACGGTCATTGACCGTGACAATTCTTTGTCACGGTCGTGTCAAGGTCAATACCGTGACATAAAACGCGTGTTTTTTGTCACGGTCAATGACCTTGACAAGGGTGGCCGGTTGAAAGGTGACAATTTTGTCATTTTGGTGTAGTGCACCTTCTTCTGGGTCTCCTTATGATGCGTAGGCTACTGTTAGGTCATATTCTTGCCTGGGGCCCCCTTCGGCCCTGTGAGGGTTGATGCCCCCTGGGAGGATAAACGGTTCCTTCTGAACCTCCTCTATCCTGGCTATAGTGCCTTCTCCTGAGGAAGGTGTTTCGCCAAGGGTTGAGGTTCCTCTAGCTGAGGGTTCCTCAGAGGATTAGGGTGAATCTAATTTATCTGCTACAATTTCTACCGTTGCAACTTTGCCTCCAACTACCATCACTGCTTCAAGCATCCCTGAGGTATTTTGCTATTTTCTCCCTCTTTTTGCATGTGTATTTCCATTATGCCTTTGGGGTAATTTTAACAATGAAAAAACACTTGTTAAAAAAAATCTCAAACTCCATCTATAACGGTGACTTAACATTGAAAACCACTTGTTAAGATTTTCCGTCAAACTCCACCTATAACGGTGACTTAATATTGAAAACCACTTGTTAAGATTTTCCATCAAACTCCACCTATAACGCTGACTTAACAATGAAAACCACTTGTTAAGATTCTTCATTAAACTCCACCTATAATGATGACTTAACAATGAAATCCACTTGTTAAGATTTTTCATCAAACTCCAGCTATAACGGTGACTTAACAATAAAAACCACTTTTTAAGATTTTTCATCAAACTCCATCTATAACGGTGACTTAACAATGAAAATCACTTGTTAAGATTTTTCAATAAACTCCACTTATAACGGTGACTTAACAATGAAAAACACTTGTTAAGATTTTTGTCAAATCATTTTCCGTCATCACTTTGCAAGTTATGAAGGAGCCTTCTATTATTCAAACATCGGCTCAACGTGATCCCTCACCTGTTGAAACCATTCATCAAGAACAAGTCCCCTCTGAGGACTCAAGCCATGACGATTGTGGTTCAACTACAAACATGCCAGCGGATAACGATTTAGGATGTGAGGTTACTCTCCCAGATATGGCTCTTCACGAGTTCTGTCTGATGGTCCTTCGCTAATCTTCTCAAATTTCTACGTACGACTGGTTTATCATCAATGTATTACCCAGCACCATCCTCAAACTTTCACCGCTGACCGTGTGCGCTCCAGTGTGCTAGTGATGAGCTATAGGATCTAAGGTCTGGCGATCATTATTGCTGAGGTCGTTAACACTTCAATGTCCAATATTACAAGGGCACTCATCAATCGCCACTTGGGAAGTTTGAAGGATATGGGCAAAGATGGGTTCCATCTGAGTTGGCTAATTATCCACCGAAATTTTTTGAAGAGCCATCAGTTGGAAAGCTAGAAGGAACTCTATCTGAAACATGTAATGGGTCAACGCTCTGAGGAGAAGAGGCTGGGAGAGTTGGCCCCTCTATTAGTGGTAGCTGATGACAGAGTGAGGTCTGCCGAAGAATCTTTATCAAAGGCCAAGTTGGAACAGGAAACTCTATTGATCAAAAGAGATCAAGTGCAGCCCACACTTGAAAGCACATGATTGGAAGCTTCTTCAGCTTGCCTGGGAACTTCTTCTCCCAATCTAATCTATGGTTTCTTCTAGGCTAGAAGTCCATTCTTTTGTATTTGATAGTCTTCTCTTTATTTATACCAGATGAAATTCTTGGGCACTAGTTCCCAATTTTGTAATCGTTACAAGTCATATTAATGAAAGATATAGTATTTTTTTCATTATGTGTTATTGTGTTACAATGCTTCTGTTTATGACAAAGTTCAAACTCTTACAATTTACAAGCAAACTCTTCCTTTTTCGTTTCATTACAAATGAAATAACTCATATAATGAATCCCAACATGATTTTAATAAAAATAAATCTCTGACCGAGGTTACTAAACCTTTAATTACTTGCTATTAATCTTGAAAGGTTTATCTTCTTCCATCTTAGAAATTAAGTAGTAACCTGAATCGTGAGTCTCCTTTACAATGAAAGGTCCCTCCCAATTCACAGCAAATTTAGGTAATGGGAGCCCCTGAATGTTGCTCACTGCTACCTTCAAAACTGAGTCCCCTTTTACAAATTTTCTTGTCCTCACAAAGTTATTATATGCACTGAAAAGCTGCTTCATGTACATATGGAAGTATTGCATTGCATTATCCTCGTGTTCATCCAGTTCTTCCAACCCAAACACGAGTGATAATAGGGTATAACCTATTGGCTTCCTCTTCGTCGTTCGATAGGCCCACAAAACTGCTGGAATCTTATCATCCCATGATCCTGGGAAGTCTTCCATTGTCTTGGCGAAGATGTTGACCAATGTCTTATTAGTTGTTTCGACTTAACCATTGCCCCCAAGATATGACACCAATTAGGTATGATGGATAATGGAGTGTTTTTCTATAAGCATCATTACTTCTTTGTTGATGAATGGGGTTCCGTTATCAAAGAGGATAACCTCTGGAAACCCAAACCTGTAAATAATGTACTCTCTAATGAAGTTATCCACCACACTTGTAGTTTCTCTTCTGAGTGGTATTGCCTTATCCTAGTTTGAAAAGCATTCTATCACCACAAGTATCCAGATTTCCCCCCTCGAAGATGGGTGTATTTCCCCAACCAGGTCAAACGCCTAAGTGTGGAATGGGTAAGGAGTGTCTAAAGAGTGTAAGTTCTTCAAAGGATCATGGATCATGTTTCCATGTAGTTGGTACGCCTTGCATTTTTATACAAACTCCTCAAAATCCTTCTCCATAGTTGGCCAATATTAACCCAAGGTCATTAACTGGTCATATAGCTTTACCCCTCTAATGTGAGATGGATCGTGGGCTTGTTTCAAAACTTTCGTTGCCTCCTCCTTAGTGATGCATCTCAATGGTCTGTTAAAGAATCCTCTATGATAAAGTTGATCATCCTGGACGTAAAACTGTGGGGTCCTTCGCTTGAGTCCCATAGCATCTATTTTCTCCATAGGAACAACTCCGTCTTTGATAAAATCAATGTAAGGTTGCCTGCAGTCTGCTTGAGTTTGAACGAAGTGGCATTCAACTGCCTGAAAGAAAAATGGACATTTATCGCACCTTCGTTGTAACTCTACTACATCCTTCTTCATTATCGCACAAAAGTATCCTCCCTTTGAATTCTTCTATATAAAAGGATCTCAGTTGTTTCGCAGTGTTCGTCATGTGTCTTCTTTAAACTTTTTTCTACTTCTTCTGGCCCGATGCATCTTGACAACCATCTTCCCACATTCCTGAAGTAGAGGCTTCCCTGATTGGTAAAGTACTGCACTAGCTCTTTCAATTCCATCTTGCATTCCCCAAACTCGATATGCTTCCTGATCTCGTCCCTCTAATCCTAATTGTCTTCCATCGGTAAGATCAATTGCATAACTGAGGTCGTTGTTCTTCATTGTATCACCACAGTGGTTGTGTCGGTTTTCATAGCCAACTTATGAGAAATGGTGGCATAGGTATCAACATGTCTATTCATCGTTTTGGGATGCCTTCTTATCTTGACTTGGTGGAACTGGTTGATCAACTTGTTGGCCCCCAAATTAAAAATACTTCAAATTTATGTTATGGTTCAATTAAATTCACAACTAAAATTTCAATTTTAATTTTAAACAAAAACAAACTTGAAATTTTAATTTCTTCAAAATTAAGATTAAGTTAAACTAAAAGTGAAATTAAACTATTCAAACAAATTAATTTCCACTTAAACATAATTAATTCAACCCAAGTCCTAAAATATGCCTAACAGTGATTTATTCTAATTTTCAATACAGGCCAAACTAATTTTTATCAAATTAAATTAAACTTACCCAAATTATCCAAACTTAAATTAACAACAAATTAAATAAGTGTGAGATTAAACCCAATTTTATCTTGATTTACCTAAGCATTCATCTAAGTATATTTTTGCAATATAAAATAAGCAATATCACATTACATCGAGATGTACGAGGAAAACCCAAATGGTAAAACCTCGAACGACCATGCCTAACCAATCCACTTGGTACGATATGTTTGTAAAGACAACGACAAGAAGACATACAACACTCGACTCAACTCCTTCAAGAACCGATGCTTCCTTCCCTCTTTAACCTCTGCCTTGTAGATAACTATGGACTCCACCAGAATATTGGAGTCCACCAATGGAGGCATAACAACCCTCAAGCACATATGGTGCCTTTCACCATGTGAGAACTGCAACAAACATAAGTTCTTCTCCTTTGGGGGTAGAGAATAAACCCAAACTTCTCTTCTTGTTGGTGTAGAGAAAATACGGTGCCAAAACTCTCGAAGAAAAATATATATATAAAGGGACTTGGATATAATTAAACATGGGTGTATGTGTGTATTATAGAATTTTAATCCAATAAAATCATAAACACAAAATGGAACTTTTTCTCAAGAATGTTTCTCTCTTTTTCTCTTGGAGGGAATGGAAAAATTATCAGAAAACGTGTTTTTCGCACTTAGTTATTCAAGAAAAAGAAGTGGGAAAATAAGTGGGCAAGTGGAAAGTTTTTTTAAAAAATGTCAAAAAAACTGCCTAGGTCGTTCGAATGAGCTCGTTTGAACGACATTTCAGAGAACATTGCCGCAAACTTGTTTGAAGATCATTCGAAGTCTCGTTCGAACGAATTCATCCGAATGACTTTTCTAACTAAAATGCAGAGAGTATAAGTCAAAGTCGTTGGAAAACTCATTCGATTTCTCTTTCGAACGATAATTCGAACGAACAAAACTAAAAATTTTGATTTTCACTTTTAAGCCCAAAAACTTTCGAAAAAAAAAATCTAATGAGATTTTCTGAATATAAAAGATCATAAAAAGTATTTTATGAAATACACCCAATAATATTTTCCAAGCTCCTATATAAATATAAAAAGCATTCATACCTTTGGAGACTTGGAATCCTCAAATGTTGATCACAAGACACAAGGCACTAGAAATCAGCAATGATGATGCTTTAAATACTTGACTGCTATGTCTTCAACTCTTCAAATGCGTCATAGGCTTGATAGGAACAAGATTATATCCTATGACTCAAATAGCTTTGTTCGGAATTAAGCCAAAACTACATATGGACTCAATTGGAAATTTGTGTCCTTACAAATCTCCCCCTTTAGCTATTTCGGGACAAAACCCAACCAAAAATCCTAAGGAGCGTCAAGCTCATCTAGGCACAACATACCACCCAAAAAATATTAAATTACAGACGCTATGGCTCGACCCAAGGTTGTTTTTCCGCTTTACAGAATTTTCCGCTGAAAGGAATTTCCTGCACACTTAAGCACACCATCAAACACATAGGAAATATAACAATATTAAATGCAGAAATAAATATTGCCCCTTAGTTAATTGTTCCCCTTTATCTACTAATGTCTACCTAAGAAGATTGCGCAACTCCCCCTAAGTTAAATAAAGAAAATTCCATTTCTCCCCCTAAAGTATAAACAAGGGATATGAATTAAGAAGAAACATGTTAAACATGCAATGGTGCATAGACATGAACAATAAATCATATGGCAACAATAAAATGCAACTAATCCACACAATAACAAAGGATACCAACTATGATGCGATGACAAAAAAAAATGATACCAATTAAAATGTATGTAAGCATGGGATGTCTACCAAAATTCTCAACAAGATAGATACCAATTATGAATTCAAAGCAAATATGGACTATCAAGTAAGGCAAAGACTAAAAAAAAAATACCCCCCCATATATATATATATATACACACACACACACAATTAATAATACTAACCCACACACACATATATATAGGTATAAAACCACTCATGACACAACATACATTAAGCTTTTCACACTCGTATGGTAAAAATGTGTCCAAATACATGTGGTAAACGAAAGTGAAGGGGTGTTAACTAGAGACTAAAGGAATATCGACACAATCACCTAAAAAATGTTCACGAAGTTCTCATTTGATTGAAAAACTTTATCACATTTACATAAAGCCTCATGTGACAATATAAATTGAACTCAATGAAAAAACATAAACAATACACACAAGTCTAGAATTTTGATGATTCTCCAAACCAATAGAGTCATGATAGTAAAATCATAACTAGGTTAGAAAGTCATTGTGCAAACCCGTTGATACATCCAACCAAACTCCTCATAATTTCCTTTTCCTTTTTCTTTTGAACATATCAACTAAACTAAACTGGGCTTGGATAATTTTTCTTTTAATAATGCCATTTTTAAGGCCATATATTCAATAGTGGCTTTTCACGCAAAATAATTTTGTCTTTCGTAACCCGATTCCATTGATAAACAATTACAACACCGGATAAATATTTTTCTATTTTTAAAATCCAAAAAACGGTTATTACATGCACAAATCCTCCATAGTCATAGCAACATGTAGATGACTAAATTGATAGGAGAACATCTCACTTAGCTTAAATATACAAAAGAAGTTAAATTTCAAATGATCTCGTGCATGTGTGAATGGAGGCATATAAAAATAAAATCCATTAAGCAATACAAAATCGACCTACTCCATGTAAGCATGACAAATAACATTTTAAGGAATGGAAATCTTAATTAAAAGTTCTAGACACATGGAAGCGGAAAGAGAGAGGATTCAAACACAAGTATGCCCTATATAAAGTGTGTCAAACTAACATACACATATTTTTTTTTTGAGTTTTTCAAAAAATTTCACCAAACACAAAAAAAATCAACTCAAAAGAAAAACAAAGAAAATATTTTTGAATTTTTCTTAATAAGACACAAACAAATACAGATAAATACAAAAGATATACACAAATCATAATTCTAGCATGTAATTAATCATGGAGCATAGACTAGAAAATGAAAAACATACATTCAACTAGCATAAATGTATCATGAAGCATAAAAACGCTAGAGTATGTAAACAAAGTTAATACATTTAACCATTAAATTTAGCATAGGAGGTATCACGTGATAGAAAATGAGAATCATAATCCCTATTTTATAAATTTACCAAGTCGGATCTCCTAACCCAAACAAGTGAAGAGTGAAAATCTCGGGATTGGGTGACCTTGGCTACCTCCGTGACCTTACTCTTGGATTTCCTAGGATCTTTTTTGAGATTAAAACAAAATTTCCTAAGATGACCTTTTCAACCACAATGTGAGCAAGTAAAGACCAGACGAAAAGTAGTACCTAAGGATTAACCTTTGGAAATATTCCTAGGTGATTCACTCAAAATAGTGGCTTTGGCTTTATTAGCGGATGCATTATAAGAATCGAAGCCTAAACCACAAGTGTCATTTTTTACTTGGACGGTTCCTAATATTTTGTCCAATTTAGAGTACCTACATTCCAAATCAAATTTGACCTTACTAGAGTCTCTCAAGTTTTCTTCTAATTCTGAGATCCTAGACTCTAACAAAACATTTCTCTCTTCAAACATGAGAAGTTCTTTCTTCATTGTTTCCATCAAACCTCTAAGGATGTTTCTCTCGCCTTCAATATACTCAAGCTTCTCTAGAATATCTCTCTCACGTGTCCACCTTAGCACGCGCTCAAACTAGCTTCTAACTTCAAGTTTGCCCTTTCTAATTTAATTGATTCGACATCTAATTCTTGAAATGCTACCTGAAGCTCACTCACATCAACCTCTTCTTCATTTTCACTCTTTCTTTCATCTCCACTCTCATAACCATAAAAAATATGGGATTCACAAACTTTAGCCTTGGAAGTGTCATGTATTATAATGTCATCATGGGATGAGTTCTCACTATCACTTACATGACTTTTCATGAACGCGGTAAAATTGCGCTCAATGGGGGAATCGGTTCCCTCTTCCTTATCACTCTCACTAAGTGTTGCATTGTATGAAATTGGTTACTTGACCTCTCCTTAGTTTAGTGGGACATTCAAAAGCCCTATGTCCATACCCTTCACAACTAAAGCACCGATTTGACTCATCCCTATAAAGATCTTCATTATGATTTTTAGGGATCTTCTCGGGCTTGTTATACTTGGATTTATCAAATTTCTTATATTCATTTTTAGACTCTTTTATTAGTCTTAAGAATTTTTTTAAATTTCCTTGGAAACATTGCTATATCTTTCGAGTCAAAATCACTATCATCATCCGAAACATTTTCCCTCCTTTCGAGCTTTTAAAGCGATGCCCTTATCTTTCTTCTTTTCATTTTTGGAGGGAAACATATCAAGTTCATAGGTTTATAAATCACCGACTAGCTCTTCTAGTTTCGTAGAGGCTAAAGAGGGTAAAGAATTCAACACGACCACTTTAGGAATAAATATATCGGGTAGGGTCCTTAAAATTTTCTTTACTACTCGGTCGTCGGGTATTTTTTCTCCCAAATTAAATGATGAATTAACGATATCTAAAAGTCTAGCATAAAATTCATCAAAAGTTTTATTTTCAATCATTTTAATGTTCTCGAATTAAGTGGTGAGGTTTTGAAGTTTTGAAGTTTTTACGACACTAGTTCCCTCGTGGGTGAGTTATAAAATATCCCAAGCTTCTTTAGTGGTTTCACACGTCATGATACGTCGGAATTCATCCGGTGTGACCACACTAAACAAAGCATTCAAGACTCGAGAATTAAAATTGACTAATTTAAGTTCGTTCTCACTCCATCTCTCTACGTGTTTGGGAACACGTTCATTTTCTACTAAACATGTAGGTGGGGACCCCCCGGTATTAACAGACAACCAAACGCTCTCATCTATGGAGTTTAGTGCCGATTTCGTACGTAATTTCCAGTACGTGTAATTAGAACCATAAAACTAGAAATTTTGAAAATGGATAAAAAAAATTTAAGCTAAACACAAAAAGGACCTAAAAGCAATAACTTAACGCTTCTAGCTCTGATACCACTTGTTGTCCCTCAAATTAAAAATACTTTAAATTTACGTGATGGTTTAATTAAATTCACAACTAAAATTTCAATTTTAATTTTAAACAAAAAAAACTTCAAATTTTAATTTCTTCAAAATTAAAATTAAGTTAAACTAAAAGTGAAATTAAACTATTCAAACAAATTAATTTCCATTTAAACATAATTAATTCAACCCAAGTCCTAAAATATGCCTTGCAATGATTTATTCTAATTTTCAATATAGGCCAAACAAATTTTTATCAAATTAAATTCTGAACATGAATTAAATTAAACTTACCCAAATTATCCAAACTTAAATTAGCACCAAATTAAACAAGTGTGAGATTAATTTTATCTTGATTTACCTAAGCATGCATCTAAGTGTATTTTTTCAAGATAAAATAAACAATATCACACTACGCTGCGATGTACGAGGAAAACCCAAATGGAAAAAACCTCGGACGACCTTGCCTAACAAATCCACTAGGTATAGTATGTTTACAAAGACAATAACAAGAAGACTTACAGCACTCGACTAGACTCCTTCAAGACCCAAAGCTTCCTTCACTCTTCAATCTATGCCTTGTAGATAACTCTGGAGTCCACCAGAATATTGGAGTCCACCAACGGAGGCACAACAGCCGTCAACCACACATGGTGCCTTTCACCATATGAGAACACCGCAGTAAACACAAGTTCTTCTCCTTAGTGGGTAGAGAATAAACCCAAACTTCTCTTCTTGTTGGTGTAGATAAAACTCGATGCCAAAACTCTCCAAGTAAAATATATATATAAAGGAACTTGGATATAAACAAGCATGGGTGTATGTGTGTATTATAGAATTTTAATCCATTAAAATCATAAACACAAAATGGAACTTTTTCTCTAAAAAATGTTTCTCTCCTTTTCTCCTGGTGGGAATGAAAAAGTTATCAGAAAAAGTGTTTCCCGCAATTAGTTATTCAAGAAAAAGAAGTGGGAAAACAAGTGGGTGTGGGAAGTTTAAAAAAAACTATTAGAAAAACTGCCTAGGTCGTTCGAACGAGTTCGTTCGAACGAATTTTCGAACGACATTTCAGAGAGCATTACCCCAAACTCATTTGAAGATCGTTGGAAGTCTCATTAGAATGACTTCGTTCGAACGACTTTTCTAACGAGAATGTAAAGATTATAAATCAAAGTCATTCGAAAACTCATTTGATTTTTCGTTCGAATGACAATTCGAACGAAAAATATAAAATTCAGAAAAATTTGATTTTCACTTTTAAGCCTAAAAACTTTTGAAAAAAAATTCTTACGAGATTTTATGAATAAAAAACATCATAAAAAGTATTTTATGATTTACATCCAATAATATTTTCCAAGCTCCTATATAAATATAAAAAACATGCATACTTTGGAGACTTGGAATCCTCAAATCTTGATGACGTGAAACAAGGCACTAGAAACTGGCGATGATGAAGTTTTAAATACTTGGCCGCTACGTCTTCAAATTCTTCGAACGTCATAGTCTTGATAGGAATAAACTTCTAACCTATGACTGAAATGGTTTTATCCGAAATTAAGCCAAAAATACATATAGACTCCACTAGAAATTTGTGTCCTTATACAACCGTTGGATGACCGTTCTATAGGGCGCTAAACTGAGGTGCTTCAATGCATATTCCCTATTCACTTGTTAAATCACCATATTTGAATAACCTTTGATGCACAGTGAATGAATGCCCCTTCGGGGGGCCTCTAGCAACCCCAGTACCGATGCTTTATACTCTGCTTTGTTGTTGGAGCAAGAGAAATCTAACTTGTAGGAAAGGAAAAATTCTTCCTTCCCTTTAGAAAGGATAACCCTTGCCCCTCCCTTCTTTTTCGTTGAAGAACCATCGAATTGCATCATTCATTCTTTAAGGTTGGCATCTATAAAGTTTGCGTGTAAGTCATCCCCTGGAATGCTCTCTCGGGGTGGCTCAAATATCCAGATGGGAAAATCGCCAATAAATCTGCATACGCCTGGCTTTTGATCGAGCGGGGGAGCACACATTTTAAGTCATATTCTGAAAGGATGAGGAACCACCTAGATGCTTTTCCAATCAAAATAGTTCCCACCTACAGAAACTTAATTGGGTCACATCTTGTTATAATGTGAATTATGAACGATAGCATGTAATGTCTAAGTTTTTATGTTATAAACACTAATGCTAAATAATGTCTTTCCATACTACTGTACGGTGCCTCTGTTCCATGTATGATCCCGATCAGGTTATAGTCTATCCTCTCTTGCACATTGATTTCTTTTTCCAGAATATCTTCAACGGACCTTGTTGTAGATGTCAATTGGAGCTGCAACAGTATGCCTTCCTTATAAGGAATATTTATTTATGGAGAATTGAGCAGCTTATTCAACTTGGTCAAAGATTCTTGGTGAGCTTCCTCCCATTTGAACTTCGTTCCCTTTTGCAGCAGCTCCATCAGCGAGTGAGTTATTTTGGCTAGCCCTGGCACAATTATCCTATGGTAGGAGACTTTACCGAGGAAACTCTTGAGCTCCTTCATCATTTTTGGACATGGCATCTCTAGGATTGCTCGTTGCTTATCCTGGTCAATCTTCACTCCCTACCGATCTACCATAAAACCCAAGAATTTTCCACTTGTAACCCCAAATTCACACTTAATTCTTTATCTAGCACAAATCTGCCATCTGGATGAAGGCATAACGTTAAGCTTGTGGTAACTTACTTATTTATCTAGACTTTCCATTTTTGTAAACTTCCATGCAAAAACATCTTCGTATTCTCGAATTATCTCAACCAAGGCCCTTCTTTTCTCTTCCCTCAAATGTTTGGAAATGAAGATGGGCCTTAGGTATTCTCCTTCATTGACTAAGTCTAGCTGTCCTAGTTCTTACACTCATGGTTTTGGTCGATCTGTCAAGTATTCGGGCTCCTTTCCCACTTCTTTCACAAACTCTTGGATATTAGAGTTGTCTATAACCGTACATTTCCCTTGTTGATCTACTAAGCAGTATTTGTACACCGGGTCAACCATTTCATTAAATTTTAGGATAGTTCCTTCGACCGCCCACTAACACCTTCAGAGGAGGTGAATCACCCTCCTATCCTCTGTGATCTTTTTCTTGTATTACCTACTTTTCGTTACAACTGTCTTCCTCTTCTTTTCTCTCAAAATCTCTGCCAGTTTATTTTTAGAAAACTTGCTCAGCACACTCTGTTGTTAGGCTTTATGATCCATCAAATCCATTATGAGCCTCATTCTATCTCTAAGTTATTTCGAGATATTCTGAGGTTTAAGACTAGCCTGATGAACATCCTCAACTACTTCCCCTTTTCATGCTCCCTCGCTTCTCTGACCATTTACAGGCCCCTTTAGTTTTCTAATAAAGGGGACTCTTGCTCCTTCCATTCTTCTCATTAAGACCCTATCATCTTCTTCCAACTCTGTGTAAAAAGTTATATCTACCAAGTGATCTTCTTCGGTGGTAAAGGGTTTTAGCGCTGCACATATAACGATTTTACTCCCCTTCATATTTTCCTTTTCATATATATATCGAAGGGACTAATCAATTATTGTGCATCCACATCCTTCCTATCAGAAGGAGGTATGAAGTATCACTCTCAATCATGTGGAACTTGATGTGCAAAGTAAGGTTCCTCATCACAATCCCAACGTTCATATATCCAATTGATTTGGATGATTGATTATCATAACTAGAAATTACCAGAGGCATCGGTATCAACCTTGCCTTACGAATATTGGCTACTTAGAAGGAACTGATTGGCATGATGTTTATCAATGCCCCCCATCCATCAAGGCTCTTACAAAACTTAACCCGTTAATACTAGAAGTTACGTATAAAGTCTTATTATGTGGTAACCTTACAGCCCTATCAGCGTCACTAAAGGTTACTTCAGACGGAAACCTCCTTACCAACCTATCCATTAGACCTTTTCCACCTCAGGGATGGAACTGCGTTCTTATGTGCAATATTTATGATCGCTTGTGTTATCTCTAACCGACTCTCCTTTTGCATCCCTACTTGGTCAAAGAAATATGAGAACTTGGGTGACTATTAAATATCCTGGTCTTTAATCCTTGGTTCATCTCCTCCCCTTCCTAATTGTACACGTCTTCTACATCCTTAGCACTAGCTTCATCGTAAGATATCACCACGTTGGCCATTCCCCTAGTACAGTCCGCCAATGTATCTTTAAATTCTTGTCGTTCGATATCTAGTTCTCTCGTTTCCCATTCAACCTCCTCACCATAATCAGTTACAATCTTAGCCCTATGTGCTGGCAGGGGGTTGGCATTTACATTCTCTTAAGGGATTTACAGAGTCCCCATGTTCATGTGCTTTCTAATGATCTTTCTGAGTGTGAAGTAGGTTTTCGTTGGATGACCCACCTTTCAATGGATCTGGCAATACTTAGGGTCAGCTGTTTTCTCAGCGTTTGGCTCCACGAATAGATTTCCCTTAGGTTGATACACCATTTCCCCTTGGACCATGGTGTTGTAATAGCTAATAGCCTCTTCAACAGTGCAAGGCACTGGAGGTGGATCCTTCCTTTCTCTGTCGAACTTTCTTTTGTTATCCTTCTTTAGTTGCTTAGACCCTTCTCCTCCATCGGCGTAATCCACCCGTGGGGGCTGGCCCCATGTCACAACGGGCTATATCGACTGCTTAAACATTACAGGCACCACGATGGTACTTGGTCAAATCACCAATGATATATTCTTCACTACCTTTAGAAATTCCATGAAAGTTCATTCACGCATTTCATTGATGAGGTAGCAGATGTATTATGGGAGCAAACCTTCAACACAAATCTGAAGCAGTTTGGACTCCTTGGCCTCTTCTCTTACATCGAGAGACCTCTCCCTGAACCTTCGAACATACGCCACCACTTCTTCTCTTGGTCGTTGCTTATCCCTACCTAGTTGGTTAGTGTGAACTCATCTTCTACCAGAAAGAACTTCTTGACAAACAGCACATGCATTTCCTCCTATGTTAAGACACTTTTAGGTGCCAAGTGAGAGTACTAAGTGTAATCCTTATCAGTTAGTAATTTTGGAAAAATCCCTCAACCTAAGTTTTTTGTTGTTTCAGTTATCCCCCAGATACTCAATGAAGGGTTTAATATGTTCCTTCAGGTTTCCCCCCTTCCCTGTGTACTTTTCAAATATAGGAGGGATGTAGTCTTTTGGGTAAGGCTCATCATTGTATTCCTGAGGGTAAGGAGTACGAAAATCATCATACACCGATGCTATCTTATTGGCTGACTACGAGGAAGCTATTGTCATCTTCAACATGTCCTTCCGCATCTCTTTCCTCATTTCTTCCAAGACAGATACTGGTATTTTCTCAACCACTGGAGCAATGGGCCGAGGGACCACAGGTGGAATACGCGTTACACCTGGTGTACTTACCATTGGCGAAATGCCAGCCACACCTGAGATGCCCACCGTTGGGATAGGGGTAGGTATTATGTTCATGGGGCCAACTCCTATTGATGGGTCTATCAGAGCCACCATTGGTGTTATGAAAGAATTCAAAGAAATGAGAAGGGCTAAAATCGTGGGGCCAAAATCGTTGCAGCAACGGGAGTTTGCAAGAATTCGAAGAACTTTCCCATAAGAAGGGCTATTTATGCTTTTCCTGGCACTAGTGGAAGCCTGCGTCACCCCTAGGATTCCTGTTGCCATTTGAACTAGGGGTACCTTCACCCGAGGAATCCCATCCCTAGTAGCCTCAAGCTCCCTCCCAGCTTGTTTTTCGTTATGCCGAAAGGCGTCAAATTCTATGGTATGGCTAACATTATATTATTCCATACTTTTAGAAGAATACCTCCCTAGCAGAGTCGCCAAATGTAAGAGGGTAGTCCCCTTGTAGCCTGGGAGTATGGTAATACTAGTTGAGGTGTAACCCCTATAGGTATGGTGATAAACGATAACCCAAGAACTCTTTAATAGATACAAGTGAACACACAATATTATGTATGATGAACACTCAGATTGAACTCACAATATACTCATGTATAACTCAAAAATAATAAAGGAAACTCAGAAGTGACTCATTCAAAGGCAAAGAGAAGTAATCACCCTAGATACACCTTGGCAAGTAGACAAATCACCAATAACCTCTGAAAGATCTTCTATTATATATTAAAAGATTCGTAATATATGACATTAATGGGTGAGTAAGAGCTCTGGTTTGCAATAACTTCTCTCTGATATGTATATTCTCTTTCTGGCAATAATATTTAGAAAGAACTATGTCTCTCAGAAGTGGTTGAGGCCCATAAATAGACCCACACCCCTTCCCAAGACATCTCAGTCTTCATTAATGTGAAAGACCTCCCTATCACACTTTACGTCACAAACATTAAATGCAGAATGGGTCATCCTGTCTACATCATAAGCATTAAAAGCTAAGACATGCCTTTTTCCTAACCACTATGCGTCAGAGGAATGTTACGATAAAGGTGGATCACCAAACCATTTGACAACCCTAGTGCCACAGTAGTTTACTTGAGTTCAGATTGACGGTGTTTAACTAGTTGGTGACATCACCTAAAGTAGATGTGACATTTGGTAGGGGACCGTTTGGATCAAGGCATCAATATATGATGGAACTCAAGGCTATTCCATGGTGAAAGGTTACTCGATGATTTACCAGGTGTATCTAAGATGGTCAGGGAAAGCCCTAACGTTAACACAGTTCTCAATCCTCCAAACCAAGTCCCTCTAAAGTTCCCACAACAAGGTCCTTTTATAGTGGATGTAAGCTCTCTTAGGCCCTTCCAGACATGCCTATCAAGATTATCGTTTGACCTCACACTTAATACTACAATTGTTACAACATTACAATCCATTTTAAAGGTACAATTTAACTAAGAAGGAAAAAGAAGATAAAGGATGAGCTCTGTCGTCCAATCTCCTCATTGGGCTGTGTCTTGAGCTGCCAGTTGAGTTACCACACCAAGTTTCCTCGCTGAGATGCCACGCTGAGTTGCCTCGCTGAGCTGTCTCACTATCTTCACGCTGCTTCCATACCTTAAGTCCCTTCTATGAGCTGAGGAGGCTTATTTCTAATTTGGAGATTATCTTCAATCCCCCTACACTTGGAATAAGATGATGCCAAAGAAAGATACTTCTTATAAAATCCACTAATTTCTACAGGTCAGCCCGCTTCTTCTCATATTTGTCTTGGATACTTTCTAGTGACTCTTTATGGTTTTATTTCATAGCGAAAACCATATCATGATTAGCATCGCTATCTGCAATTACCTGGTGAAAAAGAAGATGAAAATTCATATATGATTGATTATCTAGAGGAGTACATCTAGTCCGAGTAATTCTTCAAGATCCTCCTCATTAATTTCACTATAATTAGCACCGAACAACTGACAATGTCTTTCTTGCAAGTTATTTTGGACGGCGACTAGATATGTCGATCTTGAACTAAACTGTAAAGTAGGTGGTTGGATTTAAGTATTTATCGACCAAAAGAACTGATAAGAATCTAACTTGGGCAACAATACATGGAACATAAATTATATTTCATCATAAAGAGGAGTTACAACAAGGCAAGTCCCATACATTGACATAGTGGCAAAAATGAGCAAAGTAAAATAGAATAAAAATTCCTAATAGAATTACATCGATTTATTTCCCCACTTTCTACTTATTAGCAGTAGCTTGACCTTCACCCTGCTTAGTGACCACCATTTTCCCTTAGTCAATAGCAACACGATCCTCCTCTTCATTATCATTAATTTCTTCATCAACTCAATAAGGAGTGCCATGATGCTGCAGTTGAAAGAGGTTGGAATCCTTAGCAGTGCCAACCTTGGTAAGTGTTGCATCACAACCATCTTTGAAGAATACTTTCTTTAAATAATCAATCTCCATATATGCATTAACAAAGGCCTTATCCCAGACCTTAGCACAATCCTCTTCCTTATCCTTGGTAGTAGAGGCCAAAGTTTATTCTCCCATGATTTTATCTTGCTTGGATGTGATTAGAGTATCTTTAGCTTCCTTCCTTAACATCTCGATAGAGGCAACAACCTTATTTCCTAAGTCCTTCTCCCTCTTCAGGTCATGGACCTATTTCACTAGTTGCTTTTTATTTTTCATTTGGGACTCATTAGCCCAGCGAGCAGCCTTCAAAAATGTTTATAGCTCATCAAAGGATACCTCAACATCTAAAGACAAATCTTTTATCTTATCATTCCTCACCAAAATCTGCTCATAGTCTACCAATAACTGCAAAGGTAAAGTATAAAGGGAGACATTAGAAAAAATATGCAATAATTATGATGAATAAACATATAAATAACCAACTTACAAGGGCCAAGTTGTGGTTATCTCATTTTAGCATCTTAGTGTGTGGAATTGAAGAGGCAGCTACTCAGTCTATAGGAAGGACCCCAACACTGATCAAGCTGTGAGTAAGTCTAGGGCTAACATCCATCGATTAATTGGCACTCTTGTCTTTATCATTGGTCTTCCACCCCATAATCTCAACTTGGGAGGAGGATCCCCCCTTACCCCCTTGGACATAGGTTCATGGCCCCCAAGAGAGGTGTGTAAAATTTGGATGTGACTTGAAACTCCAACGTTAGATTTTTAGTTCGTCAGACGAGCAGGAGATGGCGACTTGGCACAATGTGGGTCATGATCAAATATTTAATCTTTTTCTTCCCCATTCATTTGAAGGGACGTTGGTCGGTACTAACACAACATCACGAGTGTCAAAGAAAGAGGAAGTGCT
Organism: Sambucus nigra; assembly: GCA_949130495.1. Lineage (NCBI taxonomy): Eukaryota > Viridiplantae > Streptophyta > Magnoliopsida > Dipsacales > Adoxaceae > Sambucus > Sambucus nigra. Next base: position 495,862,739 of record OX422208.1, on the reverse strand, counting down.
TTCTGCAAAAAATTTATCCCTTGCTCTTTGAGTGGAAAAAATATCAGACTCTGAGGTTTCAGAAGTAGAGGCTTCCGGGTCATTTAAAAGGATATGTGCCAGAGGTATTTCCTTATTGGGTAAATCTATAGAGGATATTGTAGTACCCTTATATCTGATCAAAAAGTATTCTGACTTACGATGGTCCTCAGTGACAATCCTCTATTGGATTGACTATGCAGTTTCCAGGTTAGCAAAATTAACCTTAGAATCATGAGGGAGCTTCTTCTTACTCTTCACTGCAAATCAAAAATCGAGAATACGAAATCAACAATAGATTAAAGTAAAAATCAAATAAAAATAGTTTAAATGTGTGTCCTAACCTATTCCCCAACCTTCCTGAGAGCATCTGGACCCCTTACATGCTGTACCTCCAGAAAGAGGGGAAAACTTTCAATTTTCACAATCAAATAATGATCACAATAATCCTTATTGGAATCTATTAAATTCATAACCAAGGCCCTGCTTAACTGCCTTGTCTTTATATAATAAATGTTTTCATAGTGGTGCCGCAATTGTAACAATACTTTAATTTCATAATTCCAATGCGGGTACTAAACTGTTCGTTAATGTAGTGGACCCTATTAACAATTCTTTACGTATTTGAGGCAACTTAGGTAGGGACCGCATTAAAATATTGGCATAATTTCGGAAATAGATGGTTGGGGGGAAAAGTGGTCCCACATTCAATAATAAAAATAGATAGTAACCAATGACCCTCAGGAAGGGCACAAAAATCTCAGGCCCTACTCATTATCTCAGTGACTACCAACTGGGGGATCTCATAAGTTCCCCTAAAAGCTTCTAACGCACTTCCATTAACAGTATAAAATATGCTTTTAGAATAACAAGAAAGTAGTGCGAAGGATATTAAAGAGGGATAAAAATATCCTCACATTGAAATATCGAAGCTCTCACAAAGGGCTAAAGTGCCAGATGTGAAGTTCTCACAGATGAATGTAGTACTTGGATATGAAGGAAGGTTTTTGAATAAAGGTAAACTGAAAAAAAATAGGGCACTAACATTTTATGACTTGAAGTAGTGTTTTCATAATTTTCAAAGCTTAATGATGGGTAAATGTACCTGGCATTTCTGTTTTGGCAATGAATGGTCGCCAAAAGCGGTTTATTACCAACGTACCCTGACGCGCTTCATTTTCCAAAATTTACTCGTATTTACAAAATTTTCACTAAACTTAAAGAATTGAGAATCGTAGGTTGCCAACTCTTTGAGGTTGTTAGCCTACCAACTCACAATAAGAATCAATGACCAATACCCTTCACAACATGCCCACTCAAAACTATTTAACACTTCATCTATTAATTCCACACTTGAAGCCATTCTAGAGATCTAATACTCCAGAAAAGAGACTACTACTTATAGTCATAAATCAAGTCGTGGGGGATTTTATTGTACCATAAATATGAAGCGTGATGTGGATCAATCGTATTATGACACCTACCATCAGAAGGTACTAAGCGTGATCACTGATATAGTCGGCACAACATATCCCTGATCAACTGAATAATACACCTGGTCAGCTGGGCATCCAACTTTAGTAACTTGATGTTATCTTCTAAGCACGTGAAGGTCAAATGTGGAATATGTATGGCTCCAGTTACTTTCACACGAGGAAGTCCTTTTAGATGATTACAGTTAAATCTTCATTACATGCCCTTAGAATGTAATAAGGTGTAATTGCCTGACTTATAAAGTCACTCCATCCATTAACCTTTTCTCTATATCCCCTACTAATAGCACACAATCCCATCTGTGAAGGGGAGTGGAGATTAATACAAATGATTATTCGTTTAGAGAGAACTTTGATTGCTTATATCCACTTTGTTGATTGAATAATACGCCCATGAACAACATTCGTGGATATAGGCATCACATTAGTTGAACCACGTTAATCCTTTACCTCAATCTCAATCCCATATCTCTTACAAATCCAAACCAATGATTTATTTATCTGTTATTAATTATCATTGGTATTCATTAAGCTAAGACTCATCCTATACCAATTTTAAACGATAACAACCCTTATTTTCTTAAAGAACAACAAACTATGGCCCCCTTAATCTCCAGTCAAATAATTCATATAGTTTATATGTTAATTTATCCTCTTTTATTCTAAATCATCCTATCTGGAAGGATATAAACAAATTTGGGTTTCGTATGTTTATAGTGGAAGTTGTCTAAAACGTGTTTTTTATTTTGTTTTTTAAACTAAAATACCCAATTTAATCCGGTGGGTAAATAGATAGTCCGCGTCATCTCTCGGGTTTAATAAAAGTGGGGTGGGTAAATATAATAAATGGGTTGGAATACAATTACCTTTATATAAACTTACTGTATTATAATATGGAAGAAACACCATCACCTCACGCTCTCAAATCATCAATAAATAAAAAATCTCTCTCAATCATATCTCTTCAATATGTATGGTCATGACAAAAAGATAAACGTCTTGGTAAAGGAGGAACAAAACAAAACCGTAAGGTTCAGTTGATGGTAATTTACTATAATGATTATATTCAATTCACACAAGCTAAATAAGCAAAAAAATTGAGGGAGGGATAAAAAAGCACACAACAGGGGAATATATGTGGTTTGGAAACACGCCTACATCCATGGGGTTTGGGGTTTCTCTTTTATTAACTTAGAAAATAGGTCGGTAGAGTTGTTGTACTGCTCGACGTTAAAATCTCACATGTCTGTCCCTAATAGGGGCGGGTTTATATTTATAGAGGATGTTAAGAGAGTACTAAGCTTCATTAACATATATTCCTAGAAGTTCAGAACTATCTCTTATTAGTTTAAGACATCTCGAGGGATATACATGTGGGAATCCTGTGTCGCATGGATTATCAATTGACTTGATACGCAAGGAACTTATAGGACCATGTTGACTGCGTACAAGTCATGTGCCTTCGTAGCTTTGGTCCCCACAATTGCCCTCAAATCTCAGTGTTACTTTAAGATCGCTGGGATTTATCGTGCCTTGGTCAGCTGACGACTTTGAAAAGTTCGCGTGCTGGAGTATTTACTGGTTTAATCGACCAAGGGTACGCTTGTAAATATTACCCATTTATTCCTTGTGGTAATGAACCGTCGCTTCATCAATCATCACACATGCGTGTAATCATCATTTTTTAGGGGGAATCATGAGGGAACTTCCAACTATAAGGTGACGGTTCCCGCATTTTTGCTCATTTTACAGTTCATTTGAAAAACTTGTAACCTTCAATCTTTCAAATGAGTGTTTTTCACTTCCTTCACTTCACTGTAAGAATTTCTTTGAAACTCTCTATTAATTTCATTATTCTCCTCTTTCTCTATTTATTTCTTTAATTGATCTTGTGATCTTTAAACATGGTGTACATTATTGATGAGAGCACTTTGTAAGAATTTAAACTTAGTCATTGAATCCCCTCATAGGTATTAGAAGAATTAGATGATGGTCCTTGTTCCCTTCCTTAAGGCCACTGGTTGCCTTAAATCTTCATTGTTGAGTGGTGGGTCACTTTCCCCCCAAATCGCTTATTTTTTTTAGTTTTGTCAATACATCGATATTATCCCAGCCCAAGTTACCATAAACACATGGAGGATCATTAATGGGATCAATCATATTAACGAGATGTATGGGACCCATCTTGGGATAACTAATATCATGTACTGTTTCCAATGGGTGAAGACTAATGAGAATATTAATTACATAAAGATTAGGGTGGTTTACTGAGCAATGGTTGTGAACTTTCTTGATTCTAATAAGAATTATTGGGATCACTGTCTAATTATGAAAAATTAGCAATATTCCTCCCTTCCTAAGTGTGTGGCATATGAACGACCAATATGCCCTCGAGAAGAGGAAAGAATAGGTTAGAAAGCTTTTTTGTTTGATTTTTTTTATTCTCCCTTGATTGAAGCTAATGCTTTGTTCCTTTTTCTATTTTCAGTGAAGAGCAAGAAAAAAATTCATCGCAATAGCGACGTTAATTTTATTTATCTTCAGGCAATTTGTTCCATTCAATAAAGAATTTGAGTTGTCGAGCATCCAAGGTCGGCAATATTCCTGGTCAGTTATAAGAGAACCATCACTTCATTTATTATAATGCCAATAGAGGTAAGGACAATCATCCCTGTCACATTGGACAACACTAAGGCCTATGCTTCCCCTAACTAAAATAGGGACCAATTATCCATGGAGATTATGTCCCTCTAAGACTTTGAGAAGAACGACTGGCTCGAGGAAAGCACATCGTCATCTTTTGACGACCTTAAATTTTTTTTGATACCTTCCACTGTTTCTCCCAGTTTTATTGCAAAGAATAAAGTCACTAATTTGATTACTGCTAACATTAGTTCCATATATGCTGGTCACGAACATGATTAGATCTGGGTTTTTTTCGTGGATAGGGCAACTGCCTTCGTCTTTCCCCATTCGAGGTTATTAGAGCGTGCCAACCATAACCTTTCCCTTGTAAGTTAATATCCTTCATAATGTTCCTTTATGTCCGTCTTTTGTACTTTTATCATGTATATTTATCCTTTTATTTTACACTTCTTGATTGGTTATGATCAATTATTGGAAAGGAATGATCTGATCAAGGACTCCTTTTTTGAAGAGGAGGTCATATTTGAAGAGATACTCAAATGTCTTTTGTTTGCTCAGTGTGTTAACGAGAATCAAGTGATCGATAAGAAAAAGAAGCTTAGAGATAAGGTCAAGAACTTAGAGGCCGAGATGGTCCTCTTCAGAAGAGATCGACAGCTATGATTATCTTATTTCCACTGTCGAGAAGGCTAAAAAGGATGCTAGAAATGTGAAGGTTGAGGTCGACTTCAACAAAATGAAAGCAAATGAGGCAAGGCCAAAGCTGAGTAAGCCTTGGCTAATGTGGCGAAGTCCAAGGAATTCGCCATCACCCACGACTGGGGTAGGGCCTTTGCGAATGCTAAGATGCAGATTGCTTACCATAAAAAGGATTTTTTTTAATAAAACCCTGGTCAAGGTTGGCACATGTGATGGGTCAGACATATTCATTGAACATCACCTAGGCTCTCCCCTCAATTTAAGGAAGAAGTTTAGGCGATGATGAGGAGGTTATTATAAAGGAGAAGGTTATATATTAGGCTCAAAAAAATGATGACATGTTTCCAGTTTAAACTAGATGACTGGTAAGCGGACGATCGAGAAGGAGAAGGTCAACAAAATGGCTTCCTAGGGTTTTATGTTAGGAAATGTTGTATTTTTTTCCCATTTATGTAGGGGCACGCCCTAATTGTGATCCATTTTAATGGAATTAATGGGTTGATTCGATCATTTCCATCTCGTTTGATGTTTACAAGTCTTATTTTTATGTAATAAACTGATATATACAACCACTTGTTCATGAAGTTTAATATAAGTCTTGAAACGCTGGTGATTGTTCCGAGCAACTTTCAAGAAAGGCGTAGGAGACTGTTTGCTTCTGGTTATGATGAAGACAATGAGGATGATGAACTTAACGTGCACCTATGTCCTAATGAGTTAACTCAAGTGAATTAAGGCACATTTGAACCTTCGTTGACACTTTCATCAGACAGTTGCAGAAAACGCTACCTTTCATGACATGCGTTTACTAACCAACAAAGCCATAAAGAATTATTTTTCAACCTAAAAGCCGCTTTCGAAAAAAAGCTTGCTGATCTGACCAGAAAGAGAGACTTTGATGAAAGACTAATTGCTATAGAATCTGCTCATTTAAGGAAGGAATTCATTCTGCTGTCCGATATAGTGGGTGATAGAGAGGCCTTTACAATCATTGAGAAATAAAAAAATGACTTGATGTATGAGCTCAAGAGCCTCAAAAAGTTCAGGTCAAGAAAATAATTTGGGGAGGACGCTTCCTTTTGGGAAAAAGAGAATGCACAACTAAGGGAGAAGTTAGGGAAGGCTAAAAAGGCCAAGGGCTAGTCTTCCTCTCAAGGGCAGAAGGAAAACTACCTAATAGAAGAGCTAGAGAGGACCAAGACGACTTCGCTTAACAAATTATCAACTATTGAAAATCTGATCGAGAAAGTTGATCACCTTACGTTCAAGTTCCCTAACCAACCTCGTTAGGTTTGTATGGATGGTTACGATGTGGCTCTTCTTAACATGGATCCTACCTTGACTGATGCTCGAAATGTCGGATTTAAACATGGTTACCTTAATTCTCTTACTATAAAAAAGAATCTACAGGATTCTGAGTTGTGGTATTGGTATGACCCAGAGTGCTTAAATCATCAATACATTCCTTACAAGTTCGACGTGTCGTGGATCCCAATGAATGCCATTCTTATTAGCCTTATCAAGAAGTACCTTGGTGACTTTGGACTTAATGGAGAAGATTAACTCTATCGACCTCAGTACTTGGATGACAGGGTGAGTCCAGGTGGGCCCTCAATGATTAAAGATATGACTCTGACCGTCACTCCTTTTGTGTTAGATGTTCCACTAGCTAGAGTTAAGAGTTTAGCAAATGAGCCATCCCGTTTATGTAATTGATTCAGTTATATTGACCATTTTGTTGTAAATCATTTACTTTTTTTCAATTTCCCTGTGCTAACATAGAAGTGTTAATGGACATTTTTATATTTTTGCTTCCCTATACGATGTGTGGTCTTTTGATGATACCTTTTAGGTGATGTCTTCACATCTAACCTTAGGCCTAGAACTAAAAAAGATAAAATGCACCTGTTTGTGGGGTCGTTAGCAATAAGTATTTTATGACCTATCTGGTCGTGGATGCCTAACATTTCCTAGTAGGCATTTCATCGGCTGTAAGCCATTGTTCGTGTTTTATGATTCGCCAAAACTCTTTGTGTTGGCAAAGCTATATCCAGAGTTGATTTTCGATGGCTTAACTAGTTAGTCTTAAAAGAAGACATTTTTTTAGAGAAGACAAATATCACAAGGATAAATAATATGTTAAAGAAAATTTATTCAACTAATTGATCTTTTTTATTAAGTACTCATTTGCTTCCCCCTTAGAACAAAGCATATGTGTGTGAAATTTAAAATAACTTCTTAAAGAAACTTTAAAAATGAAATAATCAAAAAAATATGTCATAAAGTATAAATTGTGAGAGTGAATTTTCTTTAAATTGGTTGTTTTTCAAGCTTGGGGAACCTATATGCCCTCCATTATTTCTAAGGGGTAGCATCCCATTAAGTCATCACATATGAACTTAAATGAACCATCCCCCCTGGGACCCAATTTATCGACAAAGGGATTTTTAGCCCTACCCACAATCTTTCACTACGCGTAGTCTCTGACCCTGAATCCTCTCGCTTTGACCCCCTATTGAACTGCTTAGCTAACTTTTGCTAGTAGTAGGGGAGTTTTACATGATCCACTTCACTTTTTCATCGACTAAGTCAAGCTATGCGATCCTTATTGAGATCTTTATCAACTAAGGTGGACTTCGTGGTCAACAGACCTGCTTCTAGTGGTATCACTACCTCCATTTCGTAAGCCAAGGCAAAGGTTGTTTCCCCCGTTGATCGTTTGGGTGTTGTTCGGAATTCCCATAGAACATGGGGACTTCGTTGACCTAAGTATCCTTTTATTTTTCCATTCACTTTTTGATTCCATTGACCACTTTCTTATTGGAAGATTATGACTTGACATTGCCTTGGGGGCAGGGCACTAAATTGTAGTAATGTATGATACTATGCTAAAAGATTTGGAAGATTCTTCTCTCGAACTGAGTTTTGTTGTCTGTGATAATAATCCAAGGGATGCCAAATTGTTTTATAATGTTCCTCCATATGAACTTGGTCATATCAACATCTCGGATGTTCACCAAGGGTTCCTCCTAAACCCATTTATATAAGTATTCGGTGCCAACCAATAGGTACTTCCTACTACCAAAAGTGAGGGGAAATAGACCGGCGATGTCATATCCTCATTGGGTAAATGGCCAAGGACTTGTGAAGTAATTGAGATCATTAGCCGATTAGTGCACCAATGGTGAAAAGAGTAAAATATTCCTACATTTTCAATGGTAGGAAAATTTGTCCTTTCGTATGAAAGACCACCAATATCCTTCTTTCATTGCTCTAAATGCCAATGATTTACCCCCTGCGTGGCTCCCTCATATCCCCTTAATAAGCTCATAGAGGTTTTATTCGATGTTTTTCGAGGTAAGTCCTAAAAAAGAGTTCCGATAAAGTTTCTTGTCTTTCGCCATATGAAAATGAGCAGATTGCACCCGTACCTGATGCACTTCTTTCCTATCAACTGGCATGGAATCTTCCATTAGGTAACAAATGATCGGATCCATCCAGTTCGGGTGTCCTATCAATGACCATAACTTTCTTAGAAAATTTACCCCGTTGATACTGGGATGGTGAAGGTACTCCACTTTAATCGTCCATTTCATGCCCCCCTTAACGGCTGAAGTAAGTGTGGCGAGTGCATCAGCATGACTATTATTCCCTCTTGGTAACTGTTGCACTAATACATGCATAAATTTGGTGATCAACTATTGGGATCCCCTAAGGTATGCATCCATGTGCTCATCCCCGATGTTGCATTCTCTCGATACCTAATTTGATACCAACCTTTAGGCACATAAGACATCAAGGTGATTGGCTTCCAAGGAGAATTTTTTTTGCAATCCGATGAGCAAGGCTTCATGCTCAAATTTTTTTTAGAGGCTTCAAATCCCAAACGAATTTCCTGTAAAGAATTATTTTCTCCGGGGATTATAGTACTATCCCCACTCCCGCCCTCTTAAAATATGAGGCTCCATCAGCATACTGTACACATTTATTTTATTCTTCAATTAGCTGTGGGATAGAGTTTATACTTCCATTTTCAATCTCTTGTGGTTCTTGATCTTTGAAAAATATAACGATGAATTCTTCTAAGACTTACCCTTTGATCGTGGTTCTAGGCTAAAATTGAATATCAAACCTACCGAGTTCTACCAACCACTTAGTTATTGTAAGAGAATAATTTATGTCATTTGCTCATAGCTTAGGCTTACATAGATTTTGGCATACCCCGTTACCATTTGACTCGAGCCATCACGAAGAATAGAATCTCCAACATCTTTAAATTCTTGATGATCTCCACATTACGAAGGTATAAATAATTTAGGAGTTCAAATTTATTTATGTTTATATTGGGATATATTTTTATTTAAAAATTGAGGCCATTTTTGTTCATTATTTAAAAATTTCAAAGTTCGCTGACCTCATTCAAACGAGAAGGGATTCTCATTTTAATGAGTTGTCTTTATCGTTCAAATCATTGTTTGAATTCTATATCTAACGTGTATCTAACTAGGGCGTACTATTTTGCATCGCTTGAAGCTTGTTTGAGGCTTGTTCAAATGAGATAGCAATGTCGTTCGAACGAACTTGATTTCATTCTAACGAGATGCTATTCTCATTCAAACGAGAATTGTTTTTGTTCGAACGAGTGACGCCGCCTCGAATTTTGAGTTTTTCATATAAATACCTATTTCGAAGGGATTTTAAAAGAGACTTTTTTTAAAACGATTTATGCACACTTTTTACAAAAGTCCTCAATACTTTTGGTCTAAACACCTTTTGATTCACAAAATTATCACTCCCAAATATATATATGTGAATCTATTTGAAACCCAAAATAGTTTTATTATCTGAGTTACTCTTATGAAGAGATCTTCTTCATTGTTGACCTAGTGGTTCTCGAGGGGATCAGTGCTGAAGGAAGATAAAGGTTGATCAGTGGATACTGAGGGTGGATCGCCACTTGTGGATGACTCAGTAGAGAGCCATATTATTTAGAGGTTTTGTAAGTAGTGTCTTGTAAAAATCTAAAGTGCTGAAATAGGTTTTGTCCACAAGGGATTTTTCCTGAAATTGTCTTGTTTACTTGCATGCTTTAATTTATCTGTTTTATCACCTAGATGCATGTCTTAGGATAAAAAGTTAAATTTTGGAATTGTGTGTATTGGACATTTAATTATCTAAATATTCCATTAAGACTGCAAGAGCACTCTCCAACTAGTATCAGAGCATATTGCACAAAATTACCGTGTCATCTTTTTTTTGCAAAATTATTTTTTCTTTGATATCAATTTTTTTAATTATTGTTGATCTGTGAATAATTTAATTTGAATGGAGAATTTTTATAATCGAGTGACCCTCTTTGATGGTACCAACTATGCAAATTGGAAAGCTAGGATGAGGTCTTCTTTAAAGTCCATAGATGAACGTGTTTAGGTAGTCAGTGAAAGAGGGTGGACTCCTCCCACTGTCACAGTTGATAATGTCATCGACCCTAAACCCATATCTCAATGGACAGAGGAAGAATTTAAGTGGAGAAATTTTAATTCCCTCTATTTGAATGCCATCTCGGGAGTAGTCACCCCTGACGTGTTTCGCTTCATTATGACATGCACCACATCTAAAGAAGCTTGGGATACCCTCCATCTCACTCACAAGGGTTCCAATGCTGTAGAGCTGTAGAATCTCACCACATAATTTGAAACAATCACAATGATTGAATATGAATCGTTCGACGAGTTTTATGCACGACTGTCCGACATAGTTAACTCGAGTTTCAATTTAGGTGTGAAGATACCTGAGATGCGTGTAGTTAAGAAGAATTGCAGATTGCTTCCTGACCATTTTATTACGAAGGTTACCATTCTTAATTCGTTAGAAATCCTAAACACTCTTAGGTTAGATGAACTTGTAGGGGATCTTCAAACATACAAGATAGATATATTCCCTAAAATAGTTAAGCTTAAGGATAAGGGATTACACTGAAAGCCCATCTAAAAGAGAGAGGAAATATCTAAAAAGAGAGAGGAAGCATCATCCGATTTTGATTTGATTGTGATTTAGATGATTTTGACTTTTTTGCTAAAAATTTTAAGAAATTTCTCAAACTCAAAAAGAAAAATACCTCCAAAGATAAGAAAAGTTTTGAGAAAAAATTTTAAAAAGAAAAGAAAGATTTCCCAAAGAAAGACAGGGAAATATCTAATGAGTGTTAGGGAAATGGTCACAAAGATCATGAGTGTTCGACTAGGTTGAGACGTCAAGGGAAAGGAAAAACTGCCTTAAACGTCACGCTTATCGATAACGAGGTTGAATCGGTGAGTTCGGGAGAAGAATCACCACATAGATGTAACTTCATCGCATTGAGGGCTAGTCACGTTAGTACATCTAGTTCACCTCACTATGATGAGGAAACTACTAATTGTGAACACCTTGATATTAAGTCTAGTCGTTCCCAGGAGAGTGAGGGAGAGAATGTTTTAAGTGAGAGCGACAGTGAACTTCAACACTACTACGTCGATCTTTATGTTGAGTCATTTAAATTGAATAACAAAACAAAGGATTAACTATAAGATTTTTAGCAATAGAGAAAGAGTTAAGAGAGTTGAGAGAGAGTGAGCCCTCGTTGAGAGAAGATTTAGGAGAGAGTTTGTTTAGTTTAGAGAGAGAAGGGGGACTTGACCAATAAAGTGGCTAGTCTTACGAGAGATATCCAAGAATCCGTTGAGACTTTCAAGAAACTTAAAGCCACTGTATCCCAACTCGAGAAAGATCTCGAACATGCCCAAGATGCCAAGATAGATATCGAGAATACATCGAAGAAGGTAGGTAAGATGCTCCTCGACCTCGCTTTAGGTAATGGCAAGAGGTAAGGAATAGTTTATAACGGTGCATCCACTTCCCGTGCCACACTCGAGCCGATTCTTGAGTTTGTGATGGACCCTTATGGCCCTCGACCTAATCTACTTAGGAGGCCTAACCCCTTAGAAGAGGTAAACCTGGAAAATTAAACTGTGGTAGACCCAAACCTATCTACGTTTGAATTTTTTACAAAAAAAGAGGTCACCTTAGAGAGTTTTTCTATAAACTAGGTAGAACTAGTCATACGCATAGTCCTGTACACAAATTTAGTGACTTTTCTATCCTTAGGGGGCGAGTTGAATTTTTAGTCGCGACTTCGCATAGTTTAATGGAAGAATTTCAACTAATGTCTTTGCCATTTGAGAACGCTTCCATCATTATGCCTTTGTTGTTCATCTTACTCTCAAGGCTCAAAATACTTCCAAATGGAATTTTGGTAGTGGGTATTCTAGGCACATGATTGGTGACGTCTCATTTTTTACCAACCTTGAGGATTGCAAGGAAGGTAAAGTCACCTTTAGAAATAGGAGTAGATCTTGCATTTTAGGACTTGGAAGTGTGGGGATACCCGAATTTCCTAAGCTAGATGACATGTTACAAGTGAAAGGGTTGAAAGAAAACTTGATTAGCATAAGCCAACTATGCGATGCAAACTTTATGATAAAGTTTGATCGATCCGAATGCAATGTTTATGATCAATCCGGTAAACTTTTATTATAAGCTGTAAGGATGGAAGATAATTGTTAAGGGATTGTGCCCAAGTCCTCATTTATGTGCAACAGTGCCACAGTCTCCACTATAGACCATTGGAATTAATGGCTACGCCACGTGAACTTTAGAGATCTTGAGAGATTAGTGAAGAAGGACCTATTTTGTGGCTTATCATCGCTTGGAAAACCAACTTCATCGGTTTGTGGACCTTGTAAACAAGGTAAACAAATTTGAGGTCCCCATCATATGTTTAATGCCATTACCACCTCCCATGTATTGGAGTTGATTCACATGGATCTTATGAGTTCAACTCACTCAGAGAGCTTAGGTGGTAAGAGATACATTCCCATGATGGTCGATGACTTTTCTAGATACTCGATTATAGGATTCCTTTAAGAAAAGTACGATGTGGTTGAGTTCCTTACAACCAAGTGTCGTGTCCTATAAAACCAACACAGTGTCACTATTAATCAGATGTGTAGTGACATGGACACTGAATTTAAAGAAGCGAAAGTGGATAATTATTGCGATGAAGTAGACATCAAACATGAGTTTTCAGACGTTCGTACTCCTTAATAAAATGGTATTGTTGAGAGAAAGAACTGGACGATACAATAAATTGCTAAATCCTTGAGAAACGTGCCTAGAATTTTTTAGGCAGAGGTAGTGAGCACCGTATGCCATATGGTGAATAGGGTATATTTCTTTTGCACACACTTCAAACGCCTTATGAGTTATGGATAGGGAAAAAGCCCAACCTATCAAATTTACGTGTTTTGGGGAGTACATGATACATCTTACGAGATAGAGATCCCTTAGGACAGTTGAATTGTGACATCCTACTTAATTAAATACCCGTCGATTAGTCCTTTATTAAATTAAAATAGGATTTCCATTTGGTTCATTCTTAGCATCACTGTCAAAAACCATTTTAATTACTAACCACCTAATTAATTAATTAAACTGATGAAAAATTTTATCTTTCATTAAATAGATAAAATATACATGTGGAGTAAAATAATAAATCCATACACACCATCATTGAGTCTGAAAACAATGCTGAATAAAGGACTAAAAGACTGGCCGAATAAACCATCGGCTATAAATCCAAATCCAACGTAATAATCCAACGAATAAATAAATAATCCAAGATTGAATTTGAAAGTAAATGGGAAACACGCCCTAAATGTAACTGTAACTGAAATGATGTACCTAATCTAGGAATGAAGAAAAGATGCATCTAATCTAATCTAATCTCCAGCATGCATTCACATATGTCGCAGTTGTGTATCCCTGGAATAGAATCTCAAGCCCGTCGTCCCTGTGGCTAGACACCTAAAAGGTTTTTAAAAAATATTTTCAGCAAGGGATAGAACCCAAAACATTTTGAAAATATTTAGCAAGTGATTAAGTTTGTAGTAATTAAAATTCATTAATGCTCTTTATATTTAAGCCAGTGTCGCACTCGCTTGAGATAACAGTCACCCCTCAACTATTGTGGAAACCTATTGCTTTTTCTTATAACCCTCCTAGCTACACTACTCCGTCTAACTAGCCTTGTTATAATAATATATTACACTGATATTTAATGAGAACAAAATAATATATACAATCACACTAGCTGTATATATATTTTATAATTTAAACCCGACTAACCTGTGCCTAACTCCTACAACACTAGCCTGAAAATAACCAAGTCTATATCCTGACCCTTATTTTAATTAATTTCAAATTAATTAAATTTATTTAGGTAGTGCCACTCAACTACAATACCCGTACACATCTATCCAGCCCAAAATATAAGTTATACAAATTCTGTTTCACTTAATTCGTTAATAAATTAAATAGCTAATTTATTCTCAATAGGTAAAATGATGTCCCAAAAATATTCCTAGCAAGTTTGTCTCATCCTTACGTTTAAAACTCTGTGGGAAATCCTTTCATTTTTAATCCCCAAACTAAATGGAAAAGAAATCGTTGTTAGGTCCCTCGAATCAGCCTAACCCCCGAACCGGTTCGCCCCCTCGGGTTGCGAACCTCCTTCTTCCTAGTTTCATTTTTCATCCATTGTCAAACCTTTAAGCTTTTTATTTCCTCTTACATCGTCACCCAAATACAACCAGCATTTATTATACATAGGAATAGACTTTAATCATCCTAGAAACCATTAATCGCCAATTATTTTAAGTAGAATCCCATATTTTCCAATTTGGGTTCTATCTGGGTTTTATTCCACCGATTATGAATTCGACTATATAGATTCGAAATTTGTCATCAATTTCTACTGGGTTTATCATAAGATTTATATTTCTATATGATAGAATCAGATGGCATTACTAATTTCACTTTTAATCTCCCCAAAGTGTCCTATTTCAGGAAAACCCAATTTCATGCAATTTCCCACCCAAAAATGAATTTTTAATTACACATACTATGATATGAATAAATTATCATAGATTTAAAATTACAGCAAGTTAACCACTTTCCATTACTGATTCGTAGTGTTTGATCCTTTGAAGTGGATGATGATTTGGCGAAGAACACACTTTCTCCCTTTTGATTTGGCCCCCAAAATATCCCCTTTTTCACTCTCTCTTCTTCTATGCCGAACTAGGGCTTTCTTTTTGAGTTGTGACTCCCACAAACTCCCACACTTAGGTTTTATTTCCAAATCCTGAAATTATGCTCATGTGCTAAATTAAAATGTCCCAAACACCCCTGTGTGGGTCCAGTTATGCCTAACAATATCCTGAGACCCATTTACTATTCTCGAGTACTCTTTTTTTACTATCTCGGCCTATCCGGAATCGAGTGTACACTAAGAATTGTCATCTTAATCGATCTACGAAAATTCTCTATCTCGACCTCAATATACTTTATCCCCGACTCCCGATTAAGATAAAATAATACCACGTCACTATCACTCGTTATGGCATAAATAAATTATTACTATTTACTTAGTAATTATTTTCCATAAATATTAACCATTAACTCTCCCGATTAATATTTAAATAACTAATAATAATTAATTTAATTTAATTGCAACACATAAGTAATTTAAATTAGTTAAATATATAATCTTCAAATAATACGGGGTGTTACATCGACTCCTGAAGTGGCGAGGGGATATTTTTAGGATATTCAGCTACTAGTTGGGCTTACCGGGTTTATAAACTGGCTAGCTTTAAGGTTATGGAGTTAATAAATGTCACGATTAGAGGTGACGAGCCACCGACACTTGTTGATCCTAGTCCACAGTGTGAGGATGATTCACACCTGGAGATGATCCCATCCTTCCTCATGCTACCACAATGTAAGGATGGGATCATCTTGGGTTCGAAAGAGTCATCTTGGGTTCGATAGAGTCATGACCCTTTCTCTATACTTGGTGATCCTACACTAGGTGTTGAGACTCATGCTCAACTCGAAAATGTTGTTAGGTATATATGCTACACATACCTAGTCGAGCCCAATAACGTGAAAGAAGCACTCAAGAACGAGCATTGGATATCGGCCATATAAGAAGAGTTGCTTCAGTTTAGAAAGATGATGTCTGGGAATTGGTCCTCGACCTAGTAATACTAATGTTATAGTTACGAAGTGGATTTTTAATAAAAATGTGGATGAAATGGAACAATAGTTTGCAATAAGGCTAGTTGCTCAAGGCTACACACAGATCGAGGGTGTAGACTTTGAGGAGACATTCGCTCATGTTACTAGGATGGAGTCTATTTGCTTTCTACTCGCCATAGCATGTCATCTGCACGCCACGTTATTGTGACACCTTGCCTAATTAAATACAGGGTGATCAATCCTTTATTAAATTTAAAATAGAATATCCATTTGGTTCAGTCTTAGCATCACTGCTAAAAAACATTTTAATAATTACTAACCACCTAGTAGTTAAAAAGTCTAGTGTTAAATTTATCTTTTAAATTAACGTACAACCAAATAAATAATTAACTAAACATTCATCATGCGATAAATAATCTCATAACAAGAAAAAGTCATAAAGAAGTAACTGCGTCTGGAATAAACATTTCCAGTCTAAATCTCAAATACAAGTCTTAAATGAAGTAAAACCCCACAACTGAAATATAAATAGATGTATGCAATATCTATCTCTGGATACATCTAAATAATGATGGGAAACATGCCCGATTGAAGTAAATAACTCGAAAATAATCAAAGATAGATGCAGAGGCATCTAGTACCGTGGTCCTGTAACTTTCACGGCTGCTACAACACGTCAACTGATAAGAACTCCTACGTTTGGCATCCCTGTGGCTAGGCACCTAAAAGGTTTTTACAAAAACAAAATAGATTTGGAAGAAAATGAGTCAGATCCCGAGTTGATTTTAAAATCGTCAAGTGTTTAAAATGCATTAAACGGTAAATAATATATATATTTTAGTTCCTCGTGCCCTCACTTGAGATTCTCACCTCTCAACTAATGTGCACACCTAAGGTAAGCTCATAACCCATCCTTATTACACTATCCCACTTATCTAATTTAGATCGAGTCTCTTACTATAATGTCTAAGTCATTCTACTCACTCATATTACCCAAATAATACAACTTGAATTTTCAATATTAATTAAATCAAATTAAAGCATCTCATTACTCAATCAAGTTTCCACATTCTTGATTGACATAACATGGCGTAATCTTTCTCATCTATTATGTAACACAGTAGAATAATCACAAGTGTAAATATATAAATCATTATCATATATATTTACTAAAACAGCACCCCAAAAGGCTAAACCTGCAGTGCGCACATACTCTGCTATCAAATCTTGGTACGTCACGTACATAAAGATTACGAGTTTCAAATCACTCTAGAACCATATCAATACAAATCACACATATTGGAGGCGAACATAGTTCCCAGCTCTAAAGGATACGCACATACCTACGCACCCACACGACCGTAAACTTATAAACTCACTGATAAGTCTTTCCCAGACCTATGTTCTGAGGCACTGATCTAAAATCTCCCTGAAGGCTCATTAAGATAAGATTGTCCCATTTCTAAGACATCCCGTGATAGCAAGTATGGTAGGTATGTCATACACACAATCAATCAATCATACATTAGGTATTCACACAACCTTAATGCATAAATCTCTATCTTTAATATAGGTGTACGTCCATCCTATAGAATATGTTTTATACGTAGTATATCTATCTCACGAATATCCTACGTGTTAATGAAATATATATTACCGCTCTCGTTGTACGCTCCCGAGTAATTCTCTCCACTCGAAGTGTCTCCTTTATTTCCTTACATAAAATCAGTAAGTAACTCTCTTATATCCTACTCCTCTAAGTCATCATATCCTTAGATTTTTGGTATTTGAATTAGTCTCTAATTTAGGTATTTCTCTCGATTTAACCTAATTAAGTTTAGCCCTTAATTCGTTCTCATGGAACTAAACCCAAATTACCATATATGACTACTGGTATTCTTAAATACTCCTTAATATGTTTAAAATTAAAGTCGAACATCTCCTCAAAATTCTAAACAAAAAGGGAAAGGAAACAAATTCTGGGCAGCCGAATCGATTCGGCCTGGTCCGAATCGATTCGCACACACAGGTATCAAAAATCTGCATATGTGTTCTTACGGGTTTCTCCCATTTCAAACCTCAAATAATTAATTTAATCATCCCAAACTCCCAATCAGTCATAATAAATATTGTACTAACATAATTACACGAGTTCTAACGTACATGAATCATAAAATCATCATGGGGCATATATTTCTTGGATTAATTTATGAATATTTCTTAAGAACCCTAGTTCCTCAAATTGTATTCAAGAACACCATAATTCTCAGATTTAATCCGTGATTTCTAACACTTAGATTATAATTTCATTTTCCAATGATTCCATAAATTCATTTACATGCAAAACCTACCCATAATCATGATTCAATTCTCCAAATTTATGAAATATCAATTATTCATGATTATTTCTTTCAATCTAAACTACTATGGATAATATATGCAGTTAATGTTTACAAGATAAAAAACTTGACTTTAATGGAAGTTCTGATCAGATGAAGAAGCGATGCTTTGTTTCCAATCTACGCGTTGGTGGTAACAGTGGTACAAGAGGTGTAGTAAAGCCTTGAATCTCCTTTGGAATTCTCCTCCTTCCTTCCTTGGATAGCCTCTCTCAATTTTTTTATTATGATAACCCTAACTTCATCGACATACCATCTGATTTAACCTTATAAAATTTGTGGGTTTATTTCCTTTAAAATTTCAAAAGACTAAAATACCCCTCTGGGGTGTCGATTTGGCCTAAAACTGCCAGATCTTAGACTGTGCTGAGAAACACTTGAGGTCGAAAGTAGTACCGCTTGTGCGTGTCTAGTGGGCACACCATAATATTGAGGAATCTATCCGGGAGCATGAGGATGATATGTGCGAACGTTATTCAGAGTAATTTGTACCAGGTATGCTTTTATTTTCTGAATTTTGGGATGAAATTTGGTTATTAGGGGGGAAGTATGTAATACCCCATAATTTTATTACCTTTTAAAAAGGAATTTATTTGAAATTAATTGATTAATTTAAAAATTAATTCAGATTTAAATATTACTTGAGAATATAGTAATATATGATATATGTTGAATATTACTTCGAGAACCAAAGTAATATATGACTTTACTTATGATTAATTTTAGAAGTTGCCGGGAATAGTTAATATGAGAATTTCGGTGAATAAGTCAGACGCATGGGAATAGTAGTGTCGGGACTATTTTTATATAAAATAAAAAGAGGAATATTGTTATGTCATCCAAATGGTCGTTTTGACTACACCAAAGGGTTCGAAAGCTTTTTTACGGTAAAAAAACGTCTACTTGTACATTTGTATAGGGTCTCGGGGCACTTTGGAGCCGAATAGTCACCCCGGAGGGGTAATATGGTCATTTCAATTGGGAGGTGAATAATTTTCATGAATTTAGGAGGTTAGTTATAAGTCTAAGGGGCTGTGATTATTCATTTCATTCTACAAACTTATAGAAAAAGAAATTAAGAGAGAGTGAGGAGTCTCTGGGGAAAAGGAAGAGTTTTGTGGGAACAACAAGAGCCAAAGGTCACCACCACCGGAAGTTGACCAGAGAAGGGAGAACCACCAGTGGACATTCATCCCCAAAGGATCAGATCTTCAATAGAGGCAAGTGATTTGATAATTGCAATCTAGTTTGTACAATGTCCATGTTAGGATAACTAAAAACGAGGAAAAATTATATGTTTAGAAGATAAACTAGTTAAAGTTAATTCATTAATCTCATGTTGTTGGTATACTTTAATCCACAAAATAAACATCACATGTTGAAGAAATTCTGAGAATTATAGGATTGTTCTTAATATATTCATGTTTTTAGTTTTCTGGGAAAAATATGAGAAACATGCTTTTAATTCAATCCTTTGATGATTTTAGGTTGTATCAATCAGTGGAAATCATTTACATATGTTGCCATATCATGTAGCATGAATTATAAGGAAATTGGGACGTTAAAATAGATATTTGAATGATCAAAAGTTATGAAACTCGTAGGAACAAAATTGGAGAATCTGGGCTGATAACTGGGCGATCGATCGATCGACCTTCCCAGAATTGATGAATTTGTTTCTTTTTAATTCTAGATTTAATCCCAAAACTTTTAGGAATTTTTAGTGATTTTTATTTGAACATAATGCACTTGTGGGAGGGTAGTAGGTCGTAAGTAAAACCTGAATTTATGTTAATATGTTTGGGATTTAAATTGGAGAGAATTACGTTAATTAATTGAATGAATTACGGTTGATAGATTGACGTTTTGGATTGGGATTCGTTTATGTGAAGATTAAGGATATGACCAGTAGGGTGGAGATCATTTTTAATCACCTTGAAAATCCTAAGTTAATATGTGATTAAACCTAAGTGAAAGAATAAGTGGTTATGCGAGAATAGGTTTTATCGAATTTAATTTTAATTAAATGTAAGATTAATACACGATAAATCCGGGGAGTATGATGGCACAGACCAGTAGGGTATAAATGCATTTCTTATTGAATTTATATATCAAGAAAAACTTAGTTAATCTATGAGAAGTGATATAGGCTCGGGAATAATGAATCAAGGAGTAAAGTCAAAATATTTAATACGTAGGACTTGAGAGATGCATAACATTACATATGGGAATTATCTTATGGTTGTGTGAATACCTTGTTGATATTATATATTAGTGGATGTAAAACTATAGTATAGGTTATTATGTGTATGACATACCTGTGCTACTTGCTATCGGGGTGGAGGTTTCATGTTGTGGACAGTCTTATCCTGTGCGCCTAATTTGGGAGGATTTTTAGATTCATACCCTGAGCATAGGACCTTAGACACGTGCTATTGGCGTATATGATAGTTTCGACGTTTGAATGGGAACATATGTGCGTGACTCATTTGGCTAGGGAGTATGCTCACCTCCAATATATGTGTATTATGTTATTTATGATTCGGGAAAGACACCGAACCATTTGTCCTTTAGACAATGAGAATTATGACTGGACATGATAGCAGAGTATGCATACATCGCAGCTATGTCTGGGAGGTGCTATATTAGTATATATGATAAGGTGAATATATATATATTGTTATTCAATCTACGGTGTGATTTTGTAGTTGATCGTGAGTATAAGAAATTGAATTTAATTAAGTAAAAGAATACTTAATCCTAAAGGCTATGAAAAGTCATATTCATATTAAAGAGAATAGAATGTGAATAATTATATTACGTAATTTATGGGACATACGGGGCTATTATATGGGATAGAATAATGTTGTGGGAACTAATTAAAAAGGAAATTACTCAGATACGTTATACATGCACTCTAGGTGAGAGGTGAGAATATCAAGTGAGAGCTTGGAATCTAACATGTACATAATAAATGCTTTATTTCACTTGTTAAACACTTGCTATTTTAAAATCATTTACACTCGGGCTATGACCCGTTTCCTTGCATATTCTCTTCTCTACTATATCTATATTAACAGGTGCCCAGCATCAGGGACGTGCAGCTTAGGGTATGGATGTTTGATCATGAGTTGATGTTCCTAGAGATGCAGACTTGTTTAGATGCTTCATTTATTTGATTCTTATGTCTTAGTACTTTCCTCATTTAGGGCATGTTGCCCATGATTCTAGTTATTCCATTTACCTTTTCAGATATTGTATTGGGTTTATGTTGGTACTTTCATTTCAGTTTGTTGGATTGATGTTGGATGTTTTAAACTGGGAAGTTTTATCTAGTTACATTTAATCTTGTTATTCATTATCCAGTTGTGTTTATGAGATTTCTCTATTGTGTGGTAATGGTTTTAAATTATTGTTAATCAGGGAAACGGTTTTTAACACTTAACTTAATTAAGTATTGGGTGAGTTGTTTTAAAAAAAAAATTATTTTTGACAGTGATGCTGAGAATGAACCAACTGTATAGTCTGTTTAATTTAATAATGGAGTAGCTACCTGGTATTTAATTAGGCAGGGTGTTACACTCGTCTCGTAGGAGGTAAAGGCTGAAAATGGGTTTTAATGTTAAGTTCGGATATGTAAATGTGAACATTGAGAATAGTGTTGAACACGTGAAAGATAATGATATTTGGATGATGTCGAGTTAAATAATTAAGCAGGGCTATGATGTCCCTAGTGGTGAATGATCCCAAACCAACTGTAGTTAGCATATGGCGCTCGGTGCTGGACGGTGAAATTTTGTGAAACCGTGGGTGTGTGTGTGTTGTGATGGGGGAGTGTGTCGACGGAATCCCAAAGATAATGCTAAGTAATGAATCGAATATTCATGAAAGATGTATAAATGAACGATATATATTCATTGGATTATTATGTCATAACATAATGGAATATGATTAAGTTCTTGGCACGAATTATGAAAATGATAAGTGTGAGTGGGTACGTAGCCCAGGGCATTGCATGTAGGTTCATTTGTGACTAAGTTAAAAAATCTTGTTAGTATAGATACATGATAACTTAGTTGAATATAATGGAGATTTCTTGAATATTGTTAGCATAGTTAAATGTTAACTAAGATAATCATTAATGATAATTAATGAATATGGGATAGTGATGGTTTTCGGAATTACTTAAATGCACTGTATATGTATAGTATTTTGCTAAGAAATTATTTCTCAGTATTTCCCACCCGATTGGGCATTTCGTTCATACCCTATTTTCCAAAACCCGAGGTATAGCAGGTGGTATGTTAAGTAAGGACGATGGAAAGGCCGCGAAAAGTGCTATTCATCGTTAGAGGCTCTGTAACCGATTTTAATCCATCGATTTATGTTAAATCGTAATCCCTCATGTTTGTTAAGACAATTTGGTTTGAACTTGAACTATTTGGAAATTGTAATAATATGGGGATTCATGCTTTATTTATGGATTAAGTCTTATCAAAGGTTTACTCGTTAAAATTTTAATTGAATATTAACTTGCATAATATGGGTCTCACCATTTCATAATAAAAGAAATCAAAGGTTTTCTTGAAGTATAATGTGGTAATTATTTTCCAATTTAATAAAATATTTTAACCCCCTCCCCCTTAACACCTTGGTTCGGATATGGGTTTTTCCAACGGTAACTCTGATCCGGATCGGGGCGTTACAACTTGGTATCAGAGCATTAGGATCCGCATGAGCATCGAAGTTATTTTCGTTTTAGTTCCCTTTCGTTTCGCATATAGTATGATCACACTAAACTTTTTTATCGTATAGGATGGCCCCTACTCACAACACTATGAACGACAACAACAAGTTACAGAGGATGTAGGAGGCAGTGCGCCAGTTAGCTGAGAGTATCTCCCATCAGTAGAGGGGTGATACTGTAGTCTTGTGTGAGGTACATCATGTGGAAATTTTATAATTAGATAAGACTAAGTGGTAATAGAAATATCCAATAATTTTCGTTTTATATTAGGTAAAGAGCTTGCAAGTCCATCTATGGGATTAGGTTATTAGGTAGTACAGTTATAAGTAATGATTCTATGGAGATTAGAATGCCTATGAAACTTGATTTTGATTTTGGTTTAGATACTCACACTAATTCAAGATAACTTACGAATGAATCTATACAGTACTCAGGACTTAGTATTAGAAATGATGCTATTAACTTATGATTTTAGAAATTTATGGGATAGCTTGAGGCTTAGCATGTAATGCGGTGGTTACATAGTAAGATAAGTTAGTTGTCGTGGTGGGATAGTCATTAAAGATTAAATTATGTGTTATGATGAAGTTTCTTTTAGGTATCATTTTAGATAGGCATATGAATCCGTATCAAATTGTCCTTTGGAGTCATGTGCTAAGAATTATCTAATGATGTATTAGTACAAGTAGTAGATATTGC
Organism: Sambucus nigra; assembly: GCA_949130495.1. Taxonomy (NCBI): domain Eukaryota; kingdom Viridiplantae; phylum Streptophyta; class Magnoliopsida; order Dipsacales; family Adoxaceae; genus Sambucus; species Sambucus nigra. Next base: position 495,838,899 of record OX422208.1, on the reverse strand, counting down.
CTAGTAATGGTGAACTTTAGATTGTGCCCCGTGTACTTTAGTGACAAAGATGTCCTTCTTCAAACATTCGGTATTCCTTATGATGTAAAGAATATAAAGTTATAGTTGGTGTAACACGTAGTAAATATGATTAGTGTTTGAACCATTGAGGAATTAAATTAGTGTCCATGATCGGTTGTTACACATTATAGGATTATGTCATGACGATTCTCGCACTTGGATGTGTGTGTTTAATTGTAGATGATTTATCCTTAGGAAATTAATATGTTGAGATTTACATAATCGACTATTGATGGTTATAGCACGATTGAGTCATATTTTTATTGTGGCAATACCTTGGAGTTAGTGCCATGGCTTTGTTTATAAGCTTGTATTATGGTATGATTTTTATGAAAAATATCAGGTCGATAAGTGGGGGTTATGCACTTAGGAGACTTTTAAAACTATGATGCTCATCATGGATTTAGAGATAGCATTCAAATGAAGTGTTAGGCTTGATTATAGCACCTGTGCGTGCTACCTTTACGATTTAGTATGACTCTAGTGAGGAGAATCATTAGGTCTCAAGAATGGGTAATGCTTGAAAATTTGAAGTGCCATTGTAACTAGTCCAATAGTTATGATTTGAGACCACATAGGACGTTGCTAAGAATTTTAGCGATGCTCCGCAAGGCAAATTTATGTGAGTGTTGTGGTCGCAAGAATGAGGAGGATCTCGAGTTTCGAAAATTAGGAATTGCATGTGGATATTCTGGAGACTTGAATATGTAGGTCAGTGACTGGACTAATACTTTAGCACATATGTAGGTAAGTGAGAATTTTAGAGTTTAAGTTTACATTGTGGTTCGCACTTCCTGTGGCATGGTTCGTTCCCCGAATTTAATTATTTCATTCTGGCATGGCAATCACCTAATTCGTTGCATCTTATTATGTCTTCATTGATCCCGATAATGGGAAGTTGTTGTTTCAATTGTGGGTCAGGTGTGTGTAAAGTGTGACACCCCGCTCAATGAAATACCGGGTGATCAGTCCTATATCAAATTAAAACAGGAATCTCATATGGTTCATTCTTAGCATCATTGTTGAAAACTTTTTAAAATTTGATAACCACCTAGTATTCAAAAGCTAATGTCAAAATTTTAATCCTTTTATTTAACAACAACAACCATAAAAATATCAATACGAACCATTCACACAAACCATGAAGCTAAAGCAATACTGAATAAATCAATAAATGACCGGTCGAATAAACCATCGGCAGAAAACCAACATCCACTAATATAATCCAACAAAGAATAGTAACCAGTACAAAGTCCAACTGAAATGAAAATAGCTGGGGAAAAATGCCCGAAAGAAATACCAAGCTGCATCCTATTTTACGAATGAAATGACTGAAGCGTCTATGTCCAAATCCTACAACATCCACACCTGTTGCAGCTACGCATCCCTGGAACAGATCTTCAAGTTTGGCATCCCTGTGGCTGGATACCTAAAAGGTTTTGAAAATATTTTGCAGGTATGGGTCAGAGCCCAAAGTCCTTTTGAAAATATTTTGCAAGTGAATTAAAATGCAACAATTAAAATGTATGAATGCTCTTCATATTTAAGTTAGTGTCGCACTCCCTTGAGATACATATCACCCCTCCTCTAAAGTCCACACCTAATGCTTTCTTTCTGACCCTCCTAGTTACACCACCCCGTCTAACTAGCCTTTGTCATGAAACTCCTTGAACTCTACTCTAACCCGAGTAATTTGTATCTTTACTTCGTAAGTTATTTATCACATTAACTTAATTAATCATTTCTTAAAAGTCATATAACATTCACTAGTTATATAAGTAATACAAATTCTCTTCATGTATTTAATTACCCGTATATAATTATCTACTCCATTATATACATAGAACTATATTCCATAATTATTCATATGTTGGATATAAATAAAACCATCCTTCCGAGTAATACCTCATCGGATGCATTCTCTAAAGTGCTATTTTCCCAGGTCTACTCAGTCCCACCTGGATTTTTGAGACAGTTAGCCACCGCTGAATCAGAACATAGAAATATAAACGTATTGGAGGCGGTCATATTCCCCCGAGTGTGAAGACAATCATCTCAATGCCGACCTCTATTTAGACGCTATGACTTGGGGATATACTCTCCCTACTCCTCAAGCTAGGGGATTCACCCACATCGCGCAACCTCCCTCGATAGCACTAGAGCATATAATTCTAAATAAATACCTATCCACCGGTATTTATGAGCACACAATATATATATATACTATCACACTATATATATATATATATATATATATATATATATATATATATATAATTTAATCCTGACTTTATCATGTACAAAGTCCGACTCTAGCCAACATATTTCGGAGTCTATGGTCCGACTCTAATTTAATTAATTTACCTAGATATTACGTTAATATCTCCCTGAGTCTATGGTACGACTCTAATATAATTAATATGCCCATTAATTAACTTAATATCTCCCCGAGTCTATGGTTCGACTCTAATTTAATTAATATGCCCATTACTTAACTTAATATCTCCCTGAGTCTATGGTCTGACTCTAATTTAATTAATATGCCCATTAATTAACTTATTATCTTCCTGGTGTCACACAACCAATGTACCCGGACTTGATCACCTGGACCGAGTTTCCATCTCTTAGAACGTACTACTCAAAATTCCATTATAAAGAGACGTTCCTAATTAAATAATATTTAATAATTTAATATATCATCCTATAATAAATTATTCCAGCTATAAGCTTTAATTAATTAATCCCCCATTAATTAATCTATTATCATGGCAACACTCAACCAAAATATTTGGACACCCCCTTGATCCATAATACAATATCCCCAAATCTGAGGTTTTTAATTTACTCAATCCGCCCAGATTTTTAAAATGCCATTTTGGGACATTTTGGGACCGTTTTGGAAAAAGCGTATTAGATAACGAAAGTTAGAAAATGCCATTTTCTAGAGGGTTGTGCACACAAAATCGCCATTAACAACTTCTGTGAAGATTTTTACCCATAATTATCTACTAAAATCCTTACGAATTAAAAACCAGTCCCAATAACTTGATTCGTAACTTCCCCAAATCAAAACCCAATTTGTATTAACCCAATCCGAAAATCATTTGTATAACACCTACTATGATATGAATTGAATATCACCAATTTACATTGAAGCAATTTAAGCAATTGCCTTATAAATTCATAGTGTCTGATTATCCTTTGGCATAGAGATCGTTGTGTGATGAAGAACACCTTCCTTGTTATTCCTCTTTGGCTCTCAAGAGTCCTCCCTCTTTGTCCCTTATCTTGTCAAATTTCTTCCAAATGAGTTATGGCTGCCCACAACTCCAAAACTTAGGTTTTTATCTCCAAATCCCGTTTTTAATTATATGAGCCTAATTAAAATGACCTAAATACCCCTGAGTGGGCTCAGTTATGCCCAAAAATATCCCGTGACCCATTTACCACCCTCGGGTACACTTTTCGACTATATCGACCCATTCGGACTCAACCGCGCACTCAGAATTGACATCCGAATTAATTTATAAAAAGTCCCTATCTCACACCCAACTTAGTCTATATCCGACTTCCGACTGAGATAAATAAATGACACGTCAGTTATACACGTTATGACGTAAATAAATTCTTACTATTCACTTAGTAATTTAATTTCCATAAATATTAACCATCTTCTATCCGATTAATATTTAAATAAATATTAACATATCTAATTCAATTAAATTACGACACACAAGTAATTTAAAATTTTCCCGAATTAATTAAATATTAAATGCACAGAAATAAGGGGTGTTACATAAAGCTCAGTAGTAATTCCAGATATGTCGGGTTAAGGCTAATGCGTCGCGGTACATAAGTATGCTCTTCTTAGGAAGCACCTTTGTTTTACACCGGTGGTGTGTATGCGTGGTCTTGCGATTTATTGGATGTAGTCTACATGTGTACTTGATAACATTAGGTTGACAGACTCGTTAGTTAAAATGTATAGCTAATTACGATGTATATTTTGGATTTGAGGTCACGATGCTAAGACATTATAAATATTAGAACTTGACGGGACATTAAATATTAGTGTTGCACTCCATATGAAATTTGCAGATTAAGAATGTAGTGTCTCATGTGTTTTTGGGTTGTGATACCTAAGATGACTCTATGATAATGCATAGTCTCGTGGGAAGTATCGATCAGATGGGCCATTGGGATGAAATGACTTTCTTGTAATCGTTGTTGAGAATAGTTATTGATGTGGAGGATGTGTGTGCCTAAGCTAGGCAAGATTCAAATCATTTGACACAACATAAACGTGTAAATCACGACGTTTGGAATAAATTCATGATGATGAGTTCTTTGTGTATTAGAAAAATATTTCATGAAAAAAAATAATATATCGAGTTATTATTGAACGGATATGTTAGGCATGATTGGTAGTTTGAAATAAAACTTAATAGTCCACCTGAGAGGGTTAACATAAGAGTGGATTCATTGCGTCAGTCATTAAGGAGTTATAGTCAGAGATTCTTCCAGAGTTCCAATAGTATCGATTCGGCATATATCTAGGTTCAACGAAGATGTATAAGGGACTATGTAGAGATTTCTAGTGGTTTGGGATGAAGATGTGTGTAGCAAAATGCTATACGTTCCAGGAGGTGAAGGTCGCGCACAAGAAGCCAGTCGGGCTATTGCAGCCACTCTCGATGGCCGGGTGGAAGTGGGAGCATATCACACTACACCAAAACTGGCGATTGGTCACGGCCAAAATCCCTGACCAAACCTGTGGGTCGCGGACTTGGGCCGTGACCATTTTGGGCGTGACCATTTTCGTTGGTCGCGGCCCAAGTCCGTGACCAAAAAATGGTCACGGCCGAGAGGGGTCACGACAGATGGTCGCGGACTTAGGCCGTGCCCATGCCGTGATGGGTCGCGGCTCTAATCCGTGACCCATAACCGTGACAAATTGGTCGCGGCCAAAGTCCGCGACCCATGTGCGTGACAAAAAAAAATTAAAAAAATTGGTCGCGGCCCTTGTCCATGACCCACAACCGTGACAAATTGGTCGCGACCAAAGTCCGCGACCCATGTGCGTGACAAAAAAAAATTAAAAAAATTGGTCACGGTCCTTGTCCATGACCCACGACCGTGACAAATTGGTCGCGGACTTTGGCCGCGACCCATGTGTGTGACAAAAAAAATTTAAAAAAAATTGGTCGCGGCCCTAGTCCGCGACCCATTACCGTGACAAAAAATAAAAAAAATGGTCGCGGACTTTGGCCGCGACCATTTTTAAGCGCGACAAAAAAAAGTAAAAATGGTCATGGACAAAGTCCATGACCATATTTATCTGTAATTTAAAAAAAATGTATTTTTTTTGCCCAATCCTAAAATTGGGGTTCCTGTGAGTGCATCATCGGTTGCTACGAGGTGTTACAAATATTTATTATAGGCAAAACAATAAAAAAAAATCACAAATTGCGAATTGAGAATGTTGTTAATAAACAAATATATATACAAACATAAAAATATTACACGTCTTAATAATTCACAGACCAAAAAAAAATTGGGCAGAGTTTCCTCTATTTTCTTGACATTCCAAAACCTGTAAATGAAAAACCTGCTTATTATAAAGCCCGCACGGCTATAAAATTCAACAATCAAATTATAAAAGCCCGCACGGCCATAAAACTAAACAATAAAAGCCTGCACGGCTATAACACATAAAAAACATTATCCTGAATGTCCACAACATATAAATAATCATCATGTTGTAAAACATTGCCTCCTTCATTTGATCCACGCGCAAAAATCCTACAAATGATAGGATACAAAAAATAAAAGTATCAGTAACCAAGTAATTTTACAAAAAAATTAATCAAGCTGAAAAATTGCATATATGAGTTAAAATTATCAGTAACCAAGTAGAAATATAAAAATTAAGTGTGGAAATAAGCAAATTACTGCCGTACTCTCAAACCGGGAGACCCGCGGCTGCGGGGTCAGTTCCTACGAGTTACGTTGGTCCCGTGGTAGGTGTTGGTGCCACCCACGGGGCCGTTCGGGGGTTGTTTCGAGTTCTCACCCTCTAACGCCATGTTTTTAAGCCTAAGTGTGGAAATAAGCAAATTACCATCGTACACTCAAACCGGGACACCCGCGGCTGCGGGGTCAGTTCCTACGAGTTACGTTGGTCCCGTGGGAGGTGTTGGTGCCACCCACGGGGCCGTTCGGGGGCTGTTTCGAGTTCTCACCCTCTAACGCCATGTTTTTAATCCTAAGTGTAGAAATAAGCAAATTACCGTCGTACTCTCAAACCAGGACACCCGCGGCTGCGGCGTCCGTTCCCACGAGTTACGTTGGTCCCGTGGGAGGTGTTAGTGCCACCCACGGGGCCGTTCGGGGGCTGTTTCGAGTATTCACCCTCTAACGCCATGTTAAGCCTAAGTGTAGAAATAAGCAAATTACCGTCGTACTCTCAAATCGGGACACCCGCGGCTGCGGGGTCAGTTCATACGAGTTACGTTGGTCCCGTGGGAGGTGTTGGTGCCACCCACGGGGCCGTTCGGGGGCTGTTTCGAGTTCTCACCCTCTAACGCCATGTTTTTAAGCCTAAGTGTGGAAATAAGCAAATTACCGTCGTACACTCAAACCGGGACACCCGCGGCTGCGGCGTCCGTTCCCACGAGTTACGTTGGTCCCGTGGGAGGTGTTAGTGCCACCCACGGGGCCGTTCGGGGGCTGTTTCGAGTTTTCACCCTCTAACGCCATGTTAAGCCTAAGTGTAGAAATAAGCAAATTACCGTCGTACTCTCAAACCGGGACACCCGCGACTGCGGGGTCAGTTCCCACGAGTTACGTTGGTCCTGTGGGAGGTGTTGGTGCCACCCACGGGGCCGTTCGGGGGCTGTTTCGAGTTCTCACCCTCTAACGCCATGTTTTTAAGCCTAAGTGTGGAAATAAGCAAATTATCATCATACTCTCAAACCGGGACACCCGCGGCTGCGGGGTCAGTTCCTACGAGTTACGTTGGTCCCGTGGGAGATGTTGGTGCCACCCATGGGGCCGTTCGGGGGCTGTTTCGAGTTCTCACCCTCTAACGCCATGTTTTTAAGCCTAAGTGTGGAAATAAGCAAATTACCATCGTACTCTCAAACCGGGACACCCGCGGCTGCGGGGTCCGTTCCCACGAGTTACGTTGGTCCCGTGGGAGGTGTTGGTGCCACCCACGGGGCCGTTCGGGGGCTGTTTCGCGTTCTCACCCTCTAACGCCATGTTTTTAAGCCTAAGTGTGGAAATAAGTAAATTATCATCGTACTCTCAAACCGGGACACCCGCGGCTGCGGGGTCAGTTCCTACGAGTTACGTTGGTCCCGTGGGAGGTGTTGGTGCCACCCACGGGGCCGTTCGGGGGCTGTTTCGAGTTCTCACCCTCTAACGCCATGTTTTTAAGCCTAAGTGTGGAAATAAGCAAATTACCGTCGTACTCTCAAACCGGGACACCCGCGGCTGCGGGGTCAGTTCCCACGAGTTACGTTGGTCCCATGGGAGGTGTTAGTGCCACCCACGGGGCCGTTCGGAGGCTGTTTCGAGTTCTCACCCTCTAACGCCATGTTTTTAAGCCTAAGTGTGGAAATAAGCAAATTATCATCGTACTCTCAAACCGGGACACCCGCGGCTGCGGGGTCAGTTCCTACGAGTTACGTTGGTCCCGTGGGAGGTGTTGGTGCCACCCACGGGGCCGTTCGGGGGCTGTTTCGAGTTTTCACCCTCTAACGCCATGTTAAGACTGAGTGTAGAAATAAGCAAATTACCGTCGTACTCTCAAACCGGGACACCCGCGGCTGCGGGGTCAGTTCCCACGAGTTACGTTGGTCCCGTGGGAGGTGTTGGTGCCACCCACGGGGCCGTTCGGGGGCTGTTTCGAGTTATCACCCTCTAACGCCATGTTTTTAAGCCTAAGTGTGGAAATAAGCAAATTATCATCGTACTCTCAAACCGGGACACCCGCGGCTGCGGGGTCAGTTCCGACGAGTTACGTTGGTCCCGTGGGAGGTGTTGGTGCCACCCACGGGGCCGTTCGAAGGATGTTTCGAGTTCTCACCCCATCGGTCTTCTGTTGGTGCTCCTTTTGGGATGAGATATAATTCTTGACCGAAGATAGCTCGTCCACAAGAGGTGCAATGTGTTGAAGTTTTGTTTTTGGCATATGTGAGCCAACGCCTCTCGTCCTCCCCCTTTTGTCCTTTCCAAAGGTCTTAGTCAGGGCATCATTTTCAAGGTCAAAGTCATCAGTAGGGCACGAATCTGATTGACTGCTGATGGCCTCTATTGATTCCAGTGTCTTAGCCAACTGCAGGGGGAATTTATTATCTTTGTCCCGTCGAGCATGAAGGAATAAGTTGGATCGATTTGGGTTTTTACCGGCATCTGGACCATCTTTTGTCCTACTCTCCCATTCATTCTTCAAATCCTCATATGATTTGGATCCCAGCCTATAGATATCAGTTTTTTGTGCCCTATTTTTTTTGTTTTGCTCCCTCTGGACCAACTTGTTTTCCTTCGCCTCATTCTCCAAAAACTTATTCCACTGATCCACCGGCATTTCAACATTGGGAGGCACTTTCTCTTTCAAAGCCAAAATATCGGAGCTCGCTGCCTCTTTCGGGAAATGTTTCTTCCGAAGGTTTCTCCTGTATGTCCTCAATCCTTCAGCAACCCGAGATAGAACCTTATTCTTGGAACGGTCAGGAAATGAGAAATGCTTGCAAAGTTGGTTATATATGTCATCTTTGACAGATTGATCAACAAGGTTCCAATTATCTGGTCCACCGACTCCCACGTTCATTTTTCCCAGCGACAAACACCGGGCTTTAAAGTTCAGCACGTCACTCCTATCACCCATCGGGTTATTCCCGAGAAGGGAGAATCCAATAGGCTTCTTTTCATTTGAGCGGGAGGCATCATGAGTGTTGGATTGGGGCGTTAAAGCAACGGGAGTGCCGGATTGGGGGTGTAGGAGCACTTGGGGTTGGACTTGGTGAGGAGTGAACCATTGGTGGAGTTGTGAATTGCTCAGCCATTGGTGTTGAGAATTCGGGTTCTGCAGAAGATGGTGAACCTCGTTGTGGTGTCACATCGGCACTTGGTACCCTAGGGTTGTTTCCTCTCGACATTATCTACAAAAATTAAAAAATATGAGTGACTAAATAATTATAGTAATATGAAATTATAACTAATTAATCAAGCTTAATTAGTTTTAGATATATAAATAGATAGATAGATACCTTTTCAAAGTAAGACTTTAGAATAAGTTCAATGTGTCTGATCTCCATCCATTCGGTATTAGTTTTTAAGAACCTATAAATTTTTGCACGTGGCCAACTAGAAGGAAGGGTATCTATGATTGATGTGTAGATGTCAGTGACATGAACTCGGAATCCCCTATTTCTCAACTTGTTGGCAAGATTCAATTTTACGTGCATGTGGCGCGAGACATCACAGTCTATGTCAATGCTCTCTGTACGCAGTTGCATCCATAACGGGTGGATTTTTTTTTCCGCCTTCTCCAACAACGTAACCAAGGTCAGGGCTATGTCGGGATTATGTGTGTGAAATATATTTTGTATAACGTCATCCCAGTTTTCTGGTAGAGAAAATAGAATACGATCGAACAAGTAATCTTGCTGGATATCAAATCCATGATTTATAAGGTAGTTAAATTGTTCGATCTTTTTATTTCCGTACCTATAAATAGGAGTACCCTCTATATGACGCACGCTAATAAAAGAGTTATGTGTGCGGTCTAATTGCAACCTGTCCCACTCTTGTTGACAGTATTTATCACCGTGCCTCATTTTTCCTGAGAAAAGTAGTATCCAACAAATTTTATAACATATACATTTATCGACACTAGTATCAATTCAATAAATTCAACATAGTATCCAACACGACATGCATATAACCCCCAATATAGTATGATGGCACGCATATAACCCCCTATAAAATCCCACGAGGTAGATGTAATTTTTTTTTTTACTTATTAAGAATCCATTTAATAATATTTTGTCAAAAAAAATATAATGTCTAGGGTTATATTTTGAATAATATTTTGTCAAAAAAAAAAATCCCAATACAATGTCTAGGGTTTATTGAAATAAAATGTCTAGGGTTTATTGAAATAAAATACAATTTGTTTGTAGTTACACACATAAACACACATACACACATACATATAAACATAAATCTATACATACACACACATATATACAAATCTATACATACACACACACATATAAACATAAATCAATACATACACACACATATATACAAATCTATACATACACACACATAAATCTATACATACACACACATATACACACATATACTAACACAATGAGAATCGAAATGCACGAGAATCGAAATGAGGGATGGAAATCGCACAAATAAACACACAATACCTTTCTGAGCCGAAATCTCAAGGATGGAAATCGCACAAATCGCCTAGGGCTTTAGACACTGACCTCGATCGACAGAAATGAAATGAGGGAGGCGCGATTCTTTTTTTTAAGGACTGAACCTGGTCACGGCCAACCACCGTGACCCACCATGCGCGACCCTTAAATGAAACTCAACTGCTGCTCGATTGAACCTAGTCACGGCCCAGAGCCGTGACCCCCAGTGCGCAACCTGCAAACCATCACCACCACTGCTCGAATGAGGGATGGTCACGGTCTAAAGCCGTGACCCATACAAGGAAATGGTCACGGCCCTCAGCCGTGACCCGTGACCCCCAGTGCGCAACCTGCAAACCATCACCACCACTGCTCGAATGAAGGATGGTCAGGGCCTAAAGCCGTGACCCATACCCAGAAATGGTCAGGGCCTTCAGCCGTGACCCTAAATGTGTGTGTTATTTACTTCGTCATGCCTTTGGTCACGGACTTGGGCCGTGACCCCATCCGCGACCAGTTTGGAGGGAATTTTGGCGCGAATTTGGCGCCAAGATGGTCACGGCCTGGTCACGGCTCAAGTCCGTGACCCACAGTGGTCAGGGACTTGGGCCGTGACCACTTTCAAAGCATCCATGGTCTAGTGTGATAATAAATATGGTCACGCCCAAAACAGCCTTGGTCACGGCCCAAGTCCGCGACCAACGGGTCGCGTACTTGGGCCGTGACCAACTCGGCGTGACCATTCGCAGGATTTGGTGTAGTGTCACTATGGAATTTGTCATAATGTTACCTCGATCTGAATGGGGTCACCGTGCAGTTTAAGTTGTGGTGGATTGCCCCACGAATTTTTCACACTTCTTACCAATCAGGATCACAGACAACATAGCAAAGTTGACCTAGGTTATAAATACGGGAGATTGTCAAACTGCACGGTGTACCATTGACCATGGTTTTTTATAGGGATCCTCGATTTGTTTCTCGATTTGGGAGGAAGGTTTAGCAGGAGTTGGGTATTGATATGAATTTGAGTATGGATTACCATATGGAGATAAACGGACAGTTAGAGAGTACGATTCCGATTCTGGAGGACTCGTTACGGGCATGTGCACTTGATTTTCAGGGTAGTTAGGATGAAAACTTGCCTCTAGTAGAATTTTCGTACAATAATAGTTACCAAGCTAGTATCGAGATGGACCCTTTGAGGCTTTGTATGGGAGACCATGTCATTTTTCAGTGTGTTGGGCATATGTGGGCGAGATGCATCTTAAAAACTCAGATATGATCAGGGAGATGATTGAAAAGGTTCAATTAATACGAGAGAGAGAGATTAGTGATGACTCAGGCCAGACAAAATAATTATGCCTATAATTGACGTACGACGTTAGAGTTCGGAGTGGATGATAAAGTGTGTTGAAGGTCAGGACTAGGACTGATAGTTAGAGGTTTGGTCAGAAGGGCAATCTTTCCCTTCGGTACATTGGACCCTTTGAGATTTTGGATAGGGTCGGGGATGTCTCATACCGATTAGCGCTACTTCCACAGTTAGTTCATGTCCATAATGTCTTCCACGTCTTTATGCTAAAGAAGTATCTGCATGATCCTCGCCATATGATCAACTGTAAGAACATCGAGTTAGAAGAGGATACAACATTCTTGACTCGGCCCATATCCATCTTAGACCGAGAGAACCGGGTTCTGTGCAAAAAATTCATTATGTTGCTGAAGGTCCTATAGGAGTCACAGGGAGTCGAAGGTGCCACTTAGGAGCAAGAAGTCGAGATGTGAAAGAAACACCCACGGCTTTTCGAGTGACTTATGATGAATTTCGGGGACGAAATCTCCTAAGGAGGAGAGAATGTAATATCCACACCTTTAAATTGTACTTGCACGATTATCCTTTTATTTAGCGACGCTTCATTCATAAAAAATTTACGTCGCATGTTCCCTCTGAGTTATGATTTGTGTTCGTATAATTATTTTAAGTATTTTGGTTAAGTTTCACACGATTCGGACAAGCAACGAATGCTACGCGTACTTGTGTACTAATTGTCTTACGACCAGTGACACAACGAAAGTCTAGTTTTGCGCAAATTGTTTAGGACAATCGGAAAGTCAGAAAAATATTTCGATCATGTATTTAGACAAATAAAAATATAAGGAATATTACCATGCGAACAAAAATCGGAAAAAATATGTTCTGCGCGGAGGTCCCGTTTCTTGCGCATATTGTTTAAGGACATTTCAGAAGGTCAAAAAAATATTGTGAATATATCTTTTGACTCACAAAAATATAACGAATGTTACCATGCGAAGAAAAATCGAAAAACATATGTTTTGAACAGAGGTTTTGTTTCTTGCGCGTATTGTTTAGGACATTTCAGAAGGTCAAAAAAAATATTGTGAATATGTTTTTTGACTCACAAAAAATATAAGGAATATTACTATGAAGAGAAAAATAAAAAAAAATACTTTTGCGCGGAGGTCCCGATTTTGCACGTCTTGTACAGGACAATCCGGGAGGCCGAATGACTATTGTAAAAATAATTTTTTAGCCAAAAAAAATTCCACGAAAATGAATCTCAAATTAAAAGTTAAAAAAAAAATTGGTCAGGAGAGAGAAAGTGACGAAAATACCCCTTATTTATGGTGTCAACTTGTGTTTGAGAAATGAGAGACTTGATGTGGTGGTGGAGTCTCTTTCACCCATCAGATTTTCAGACCTTAATACACTCTTTCACTCTTTTTAAAAGTTTCTAACTCTTAGTATTTGGCTATAGGATGGAAGATAACCATTTTTGGCTGATAAAAGTCTTGTAAGGGGTGAGGGTTTGGAGCCAAAAACTTCATCTCTTTCAAATATATTTCTCTCTTTTTCCATAGCCAAATCAATGTGGTTCTCTTTTAAATCTGTGGGTCTATTGTTGCACTATTTTGGAGGTCTCAAACTCCATTAAAGCTTGCTTAAGAAGTAGGACAACTTGTTGGAGAAAAACAGAGGTGGTTTTGGAGCCTTTGAGTGGTGGCTTTATGAAGTTTTGTGGTGTTCCTCTTCCATCTTCTTCAACCTCCTCCTCTTTCTTTATCCAAGTAGGGTTTTCCTCACTATTAAACTCTTTTATTTCAAATGCTAGTGTCAACAAGATGATGAAGAAAAAATGACATTTTTTTTAGCTCTTCTCCCTTATTTTCATATGCTATGAAAAACTCATTTTGTTAGAAATAATAAATGGAGAAGATGATGTTTAGATTAATTTTTAGATTATTATAAATATTGAAAGCAAACTATAAATGTAATGATCTCATGAAATAAACGTGGAAAATGAAGGACTACATGAAAATACACATATTAGTTGCATTTAAGGGTCATTCTTAGGTAGAATACCCATTTGTATGTGTAGAATGTGTAATATGCTTTAATCTTGAGATTTTAGATGATTAATGATGAAATATGTTAGTTTAAACATGTGATTAAGAAATTGGTAAAAACAACCCCAAAATTATTTAAGTCATAATATTTGTTTAAGATTCTTAAACATGTTATATATGACTTAATATTAGTATAATTGGACTATTATGCAAAGTTAGGTTAAATTGGATTATTCATCATTATTAATGGGTTAAATGTTGGTGGAAACATGTAGTAATTTGTAGAATAAATTTTGTACTTAAAACCCACTTATAAGGGTTATTTGTGGTTTAAAAAAAAACCTTAGTGGCGGATTTGGTAAATAAGTGGAAAATTTACTTAAATGGTGTTTTTTGCATAAAAAATACTTGAAAATGCTAAGGAACTGCTTTTTATAAAAAAAGTGTAAGATGGAATTTTGGTAAATTAAAGTGTAAAATGGTGATTTAGTATATATTAGTGTTCGGCATTGACACTAGATTGCCTCCTCGACTCGTAGGAAGTAAAGGCTAAAAATGAGTTCTAATGCTAAGACCGGATATGTAAATGTGAACATTGAGAATAATTTTAAACACGTGAAAGATAATGATATTCGGATGATGGCGGGTTAAATAATTAAGCAAGGCTATGATGTCCCTAGTGGTTAAAGACCCCAAACCCACTGCAGTTAGCATATGGCGCTCAATACCGGGCGGTACAATTCCGTGAAACCGTGGGTGTGTTGTGATGGGTGATTGTGTCGGCGAACTCCCAAAGATAATGCTAAGTAATGAATCGAATATTCATGAAAGATACACAAATGAACGATATATATTCATTGGATTATTATGTGGTAACATAATGGAATATGACTAAGTTCCTGGCACAGAACATTAAAATGCTAAGTGTGAGTGGGCACATAGCCCAGGGCATTGCATATATGTGCATTTGTGACTAAGTTAAAGAATGTTGTCAGTATTGATACATGATAACTTAGTTGAATATAATGGAAACTTCTTGAATATTGTTAGCATAGTTAAATGTTAACTAAGATAATCATTAATGATAATTAATGAATATGGGACAGTGATGGTTTTCGGAATTACTAAAATTCACTGTATATGTATAGTATTTTTCTATGAAATTATTGCTTAGTATTTCCCAACCTACTGGGAATTTTGCTCATACCCTATTTTCCAAAACCCCAGGTACAACAGGTGGTGTGTTGAGTAAGGACGATGGAAAGGCCGCGGAAAGTGCTAGTCGTCGTTAGAGGCTCTGTGATTGATTTTAATCCATGGATTTATGTTGAACCATAATCCGTCATGTTTGTTAAGACAATTTGGTTTGAACCTGAACTATTTGGAAAATGTAATAATACAGGGATTTATGCTTTATTTATGGATTAAATCTTATCAAAGCTTTGCTCGTTAAATTGTTAATTTAATATTAACTTGCATAATATGGGCCTCACCATTTCATAATAAAAGAAATCAAAGGTTTTCTTGAAGTATAATGTGGTATTTATTTTCCAATTTAATAAAATGGTTTATCCCCCTACCCCTTAACACCTTGGTTCGGATACGGGTTATTCCAACGGTAAATCTCATCCGAATCGGGGAGTTATAGTGGCAGGGACAAGCGTAATGGCGGTTGCAGACGTAGCGCTGTCGGTGGGATCATTTGGAGTGCTAGAAGAAACCTTGGCAGACAATGGTAAGAAAAACTTCAAAGGAAGAAGGAGGAGGATAAAAGTGGTAGAGCACAGTCGCTAGAGGTGGTGAACAAGGCAAAGAAAGAAAGAACAAGAAGATAAGCTTGGTAATAATGGCGATTTGATATTTTCTCTCTCTAAAGCGTTTAGGAGTTTGAAGAATACGAAGGTAAGGTAAATGTAAAATGGCTAAGTGTTTGAATAATAGCCGTTTGAATTTTTTTAAGTTGGCTTTTGAGTTTCCCACCACCGCACATACAAAGTCGCCCTCAATCATGTCAAATGGACATGTGGCACTTCGATGAGTGCCCTTACAGTTGAAAAGATAGTACCACGTCATTAATGAAGTGACGCATGGGGAATAAACAGGGTTGCTTTCAAAACAAGTTATGATTTTGGCGCCAGATTTTTTTTATCAAGCACATAGGATATCCCACAACGCATAAAATGTTTCCACGATTCAATAAGCTATGATGCCCCCTCGCCACAAGTCCAAATGAGGTTAGCTTTAACTCAGGCACATCGGGGAGAATTTTTCTTTTCGAACAAGATGAAACGATGACGCGGAACAGTCCAAACGAGAAAGTAACTTCAACTTGGGGGAATTTCATTGGGAGAATTTCCACAGGAGAATCCAACGTTAGAGAAAAGGCTCCATGCAACGTAGTACAAAAAGTTCACGATACCCCCTATCCACAAGCCCGTTCGGAGTTATTTCTGGCTTTGGTACATCGGGGAGAATTTTAATTTTTTAATGACGCAAAACGAAGAAGAATAGCGGCATGATGAAAACTGGGGAGAATTTTATAGTTCAATAGTTACTTTGGTAGAATTTCACCAGTCTAAATGCTAGAAATGTTAAGGAGGGAGATTTCATACCACTAGGGGCAATCCTAGCGCAAATACCATGTTATTACAACTACACTGAATGGTGACACAAATCAGTGCAAATAGAGGAGAGTTTAAACTTTGAACAGCCAGATCGGATAATCAGTAACTTCCTCAGAATTTTCAAATAATTCCAATAGCCAGTGAAGAAGACAGAACAGTTGAGGCGCAATGGCAGAAAAAGTTGCGATGTCCCCTCGCCATTTGCTGACTACTTGCAGCGCTTTGGTTCAGTTACATCGAGGAGAATTTAAATTCATTCTGGTAGAGATAAGGGCAGAAGTTGCAACAAGGACAATGATGCAAGAATTTTTTTCACAAGTAGGGGTTCATCGGATTGAGAAGTTTTTTGTGCAGACATTTCTTGTTATCACAATAAATCTCTACACGAAGGGGCAAATGTAGTGGGGCTTGAAGATAATCTCGATATTAGAGATAATCCCCCCCCCCAGCTAATACAATAGACTTAAGGGAATAAGGCAGTGAGGTAGCTCAGCGTGACCGCCCAGGGAGATCTTCCAGCGAAGTAACTGGTCGAGAGGGCTCACTCTTTAGCTTTGTTGTCTTACTTAGTCATGTTGTATCGTTTTATATTGGCTACAGCTATAACGATTGTAATGATGTAATTATTATAGCACTATTCAGTATGAGGTCAAACGATACTCGCGAGAGACCAGTCCTAATAGGGCCTGGGAGAGTTTTCATGCTCTATCGGGAGACCTCATTACGGGAACTTCAAAGGGACTTGGTTTGGAGGATTGAGAAGTGGGACGGCATTCGGGCTTGTCTTGACCATCTTAGATACACCCGGTAAAATACTAAAAGACCTTTGATCGTGGAATCTTCGGCGGAGCATCCTTGAGTTCTATTGTGCGTTGAGTTGTGAATCAAACAAACCTCTAATTAATGTTACATCTACTTTAGGTGATGTCACTAGCCAGCTAAGAAATTTCAAATCCGCACTAGAGTAAATCACCGTGGTATTTTGGACTGTCAGACAGTTGGTGGGCCACCTCTGTGATGACAACCCCCTGATGCACAGTGGTTAGGCGAAAGGCATGTATTGGCATTTAATGTTTATGACGTGGAGCTGAATAGTCCATCATGCATTTAATGTTTATGACATAAAGTATGAGGGATCTCTTTCACAGGTTTGAAAGACTGAGGCACCTCGAGAGTGGTGTAGGGGGCTATTTATGGGCCTCAACCATTACTGATGGGGGTATGTTCTTTCAGAGTCCTTCTCTAGAGAGATTATCATCAGAGAGAAAGAATTTATTACAAACCAGAGGTCTTACTCACCCACCATTGTCATTTATTATGAAGTTATTAATATCTAATCAGAGATCTTTCAGAGGTTGTTGGTGTGTTTGGATGACTGCCAAGGTGTTTCTAGGATGCTTACTCTTCTCTCCCTTTGATCGAGTTAATTCTGAGTTCTCTCTATTATTGTTTGAGTCATACATGGGTGCATTGTATTCCAATTTGAGTGTTATTCAAATATAATATTGTCTGTTCACTTATGTTCATTAAAGATTTTATGGGTTATCATTTATCACTATACCTATAGGGGTTACACCTCAACTAGTACTACTATACTCCCAGGCTACAAGGGGACTACACTCTTACACATATGAGCATCAAAATTATAGTCGATGAGGACTACCATAAATTATCAATACAAAAAATACTACAAACTAACAAATGAGTTTAGGAATACATAGATATGATCAATACAAAAAGAAAGATCTTAACTCAAATAAACTAAGAAGTTTTAATAAAAAAGGACTTCAACATAACTAACCTAGAACTAAAATATAACCAGCATCATGAACATCGCCACTATGAACCAACATAATCTTCATTGTTCGATTTAGAGTCTTAGATAGTGCAAAGGGATCTAATTTCATCCTTGATATCAATGATGTTCATTCTTATGCTCACGAACTCCCTTTCAATACAGGAACGTGGATCTTCATCTGACAAAGTAGGAGATTAATTGGGCTAAACCTATTCATTTATATTTGTGGGTATAATATCCAAATTTTTTCCCACAAATATAGTCTTTTTGATCTGTGGATAATTAAAACTAAGAACTAGTTGATCATTTTCCATTTCCATTTGAGCTACCTCTAGGACTAGATCTTGGGCGACGTGGTGAGAGACTTACACCTTCAAAGCCTGCACACCCTTGGATTTCCATTCATTATGTTGGATCGAAAATTATCCCAAGAGGGGGTTAATTTGGATAATGTTAATTTATTGACTTTTCACAAATTAAAATTTCTTTTTTTTCTTTTCATTGTCATTTTATTAACATTGTAACTTAGTACAAATCATTTCCTAGTTTGTAGTTAAAATTACTTCTATATTGTTTTCTTGCATCCACACATATTCATATTCACATTCAAGAAATTTAAATATTAGGCATATTAAAGTAAATCAATAATGTAAGTTAGGTAAGTGATGGGATTAGATTTAAAGGAAGTTTGCAAACTGATATTTTAACGAGGTTTGGCCCTACTTACATCCATGCTAGAGAGGGTACTCGAGAACTTCACTATATCTTGTTCACTTATGATGGAACCAAAACCTCACAAGGAATAACAAATTTCCAAATATAAACCAATAAGGAGATACCTTCATTATTTCATAAGCAATACCCACATAATAGCTCAAGGACTTTAAATGCCTCAACTACCCGTAACAACGTTGTTGCTGATCATGAAGATACAATGAAGATTCCCGTGATAAATAGTACGATATTGGTAACCTAAACATAAATTATAATTTCTTTGATAAAATAATGGTTAAATAGGTTTACTTTTTTTCCTAAAAAATTAATCAAACAAGTGATCCCATGTAATTTTCTCGAGTGGGTTTTGGATAAAGATATTAATCTTAGGAGATTTGTATTTTAATCTCTAACCGCAAATAGGTATCTTGATTCAAGAGTGATTTTGTGTTTAAATCACTTTTAAAGATAAGTGGGTTTTAGGGTTGTGGTGGGTTTATTTCTTACAAAAAAATCTTGTAAGGTTAATGGACCTTTATATCACTAGAAATGCATCATTCCTGAGATTATAAATAACATGGATTACATGGGTTTGGGATGAGGAACTTGGATGAAATGGGTTTACTTTGGAACTCTTGGGGATTGGTTTTTATTATGGATATAATGGCTTTTAATTATTGGTACTCATTTGGTTTGGAAATGGGATAGGTTTGAGGTTTCTTTGGCTATAATGGAGATTTGGGTTTAAATCTCACATAAGTGGGAAATGGTTTAAGAAAGTAGGAAGAGTCAAGATTAGGTTTAGGCTTGCTAGTTTGGAAGGTAAGTGTATGGTTGTATTTATGGGGTTAGGATGAGGTAGGATGGAATAAATGGTGGGTGAAACGTTTGGTAATCATCTCGTAAAGGTTAGGGCTTTAGGATGAAAGGCTGGAGGATTTTACCAAAAGTGGACTTTTAGTCAACTGAACCTCCTTCAGTTGGCATGTTTTAAAGTTTTAGTTGCTTAAAATATTTTATCTAGCTAAACTATTTCCTTAAACTTTAAGTTGACTAAACCTCAAGTTTTTTAACTTTTAGTCTAAAAGTTGTTTGGTTTTGGTCCAAGCCTTAGGGAAGGTTTATGGATCACTAGGGTATGTATAAGTGTGTAGGTTTTGAGCATATACATCTCAAAGCATGTTACTTTACTTTTATATAATGGTACCTAAAATAAAACAAAAATAAATTAATTATGATCTGGTCATTTAAATTTTCTTCAAAGTTGTTTATGTTGTAATGTGTGATGTGTTAAGAGCATGATGATGCTTGTATGGATGATCTTTGAACTTCTCCTTGCTGGATGTTTGAGCTTATCTTTAGTCTTGTGATATGATATTATTTGGATGATTTATTTGTGATGTGATAATGGTCTTACTTGTGTGTATGACCGAGATAGATTGTATGACAAATTGATATTGATCTTGTATTGGTTGGAATCATGAATGTGTTCTTGGTCAAGTCGGTATGGTTGCATAGTTGATGTGTCCTTGATAACATATCTCATAATGTATTGAGTGTTTGTTTTAGTCTCATGTACGTTAGAGAGATTATAGTGAATTTATGATCTTATCCTAATTATGTTCTCATCATACAAAATCCTTTTTGGTTGACATTTATTTGGTTTCACACTCTCCCCCTTTTTTATGATGACAATACAATTGATATATTTTGAGAAAAGGTTGAAAGTGCCCCTTACTTTGAGACTTGGTTTTAGAAAAAATGTTTTTCTTTATCTCCCAATTTAATGAAGAATCTCTTTGTCTCTTATCATTTTCTCCCACTTTGTTATTATCGAAAATGGTGGGGTGGTTTCGAAATCATATTTTCTTATGTTGTAATAAATGAGTATCCTTAAGGTGTGGAAGTGTACTAGCAACAATGAAGGATGATACAACATATACGAGAGTAGATAATGTATGAAAATTAGTGATGCAAATGCCTAGCTTATGTGGGACGGTGCAAAGTTTATCGTTACGAAAACATTTTGTTGAAATATTATATTTTGGTAGAGACAATGATTTCTTTGAAAATATTTTTTCCCCAGTTCAAGAAGTACATTATTTGTTTTAGAGAAATTTTATCTTTAGAAGGGGTTTTGGTAATATTTAATAGAATTTTTGGTTTAGATAAATCATAGTTGTATTATCTCATAAAATTGAAACTTTTGATAAGGAAATATTTGAAAATACATTTGGTGAGTATTATGGTATGTGAATTCCAACTTTTTGGTAGATCTTGCTGGGTTCAATTATTTTAACGAGATTTTCTTCCACGTGTGAGTTCTTGATTGGATTTATAAGAATGAGTTTTAATTGTTTATCAACGAACAAAAAAAAGTGTGTGCAATTTTACTTCTTGTTTTATGTATAGGATAATAAAAGAATCTTTTACAAAAATAGTTCTTTGAAATGTGGTCTTATCATTTTTTCCTCTTGAGAACATTTCATTAAAACATTTCTTCTTAAAAAATGGTCAGTATGTAAGGATTTTCAAAAGTGTATTTCTTTCATGAAATAGTGAGTGAGATTCATGTCCCATGGTGCGTGAGAGTTAATCAATGTGTTTTTTGCAATTAAGATGTGTGTGCACATAATAAATTCTTTTTGGTACCCAACCTTAATATGATTTTCTTTTTCATCTGTCTTTTGTATAAGGTTTTCCTAATGTGATGATAACTTCACTTGGCTTTGTTGTTCCCATACTTGGTTTATATGTACTCCATTTTCATCTCCTCATTCATCCTCAATATCCCTATTTTCACATATGCACATGAAATATTTTCATTGGTATCATAATTGTATGTAATGTCAGTAATATAATGTATGCTCTTTTAGTTTCACAATGCTAGTCAAAAATAATATATCAACTAACAAACTTCTCACACATATCGGATTATGTAATTGGATTTCCAATACAAGAACTTCCTCGCAAGTATTTCAGTATATCATATATATATATATGGGAATGCCATATTTTATCGATTCGATTCATAAGCAATGACTTTCTGTGATGGTGTTTGAATTAATATTAGATTAAGCATGTATAACAATTAGGCACAATATTGTGCAACAATGATGGGATTGCCATCATTGTAATACCCCGTATTTTTATGGATATTTAAATTACATGAGTGGGTGTAATTTAATGATTTGAAAATTTTAAGTGAAAGAGAATTTGAAGTGAATGGATAAATATTAATTGGTGAGTTTTGGATTTTTATCGAGGTGTGCTATATTTACTTACGGGATAAGTAAATGAAGTGGAATTATTTTATATCATTTCACAGTTAGGCAAAGCGATAAGTAATCATATGTTACCCAGAAAATACGTGCGGAGTTGTATTGGAATTTAAAAAGGTGGATTTTTTATAAGTGACTCGAATGAGAATTTCGAGCGCAGGGTTGGTCTCGGAAGGGCCAAAATAGTCAGAATAGAGTACCCGAAGGTTGTGCTTGGGTTCCGGAGACTTTTTGGATTAGTAGGGACTCACATTTGTCCATACGAGTCAATTTTGGGTTTAATAAGGGATAAACCCTTATTCTCTCGTATAAGCCACGAGAGAAAGAGAGAAAGAGAGAAAAGGAAAAAAAGAAAGAGGAAAGAAAGGAAGAAGAATAGGGGAGAAAGTGAAGATTTTCTGCAAGCTCCGGCGGATTCCGGCACGAGATCATCGGATTTATCCAACCCGACAAGTGTGTAACTTGCTTTAACTATTTATGTGTGTTTGTAGTCCATATTATAGTTGGTGTGAAAACTATAACGATTTTGGGTTGGTATTCTTGAATCAAAATGGGGTTTTTGGAAATGATGTCATATAATTTGACGTGATAACAACTCCATATGAAATCTGAGTTTAAATCTCTGTTAATGGTGAAAGTTTTAATGAGAAATTGGAAGAATTGAATAAATTGTGGGTTTAACTAAGTTAGGGCTCAATTCTTAGTTAAATTGGGGAATCCTAAGAATAAATTAGTGTGTTGATGAGTATACTCATGGCTGATGATGTTGGAGACCATAAATCTTGGGTTAGATGAGTGTTGGAGTGATTTTTGAAGTTGTAGAAGAAGATGAACTCGTAGGGAACAACACTAATCATCTAGGACCGATCCGTATTCGGTTCGGTTAGTTTATTGGAATAGGATCGGTTCATTTTTGGTGTCATCAGTTCAGTTCGTTTGTTTGGAACTGGACCGGTTAATTTTTTGGGCCATGGGTTCTGTTAGGTTATGATTGAAAAATTTGAGAAAGTTTCTCTTGGATTTAAAGTATTGGAGTAGAAATACTTTTGGAGATAAATATTAGGGGACCCTAAATAGAGTGTGAGGCGTCTACAAGAGTAGATGAGTGATATGTAAACCTCGGGTTAGCGGGAATAAGATCCGGGTTAGAAATTTTAGGAGTGTTTGGGACGAACGACACTAGAAAAGATTATTTCGACGGATATATATATATATATATATATATATAGAGAGAGAGAGAATATATATATGATGTGATTATGAATATATCAGTGTGTGAATGATATATTTACGTGAAGCATACCCCTCTAGTGCTATCATGGGAAGTTGCACGATGTGGGTGAGGCCCCTAGCTTAAGGAGTAGGGAGCGTATAGTCCCCAGGTCGTAGCATCCATTTTTATATTGTGTGGCATTTATCATGGGTGAGACGTTTTGGGTATGATTCGGTATCACTTTCAGGTGAGAAACTATGATCGCTTCCCCTGCATTGTGATTTGGTTTATACCAAGTCGGTGTGAAAGTCCGACCGTTGGTACCCAGGATGATATGTGAGTAATTCCCTAGAAGATGATAGCGTTGAGAGACTGCATCCATTGATTTATAGCTCTGAGGGAGGGTTGTTATACTTATATAGTGTGTGATATATAAGTATGGATATACTTGATGAGCATAATATATATATATATATACGGACAAAAAAATGAATAAAGAGAGTAGTAAACTTTTACATCTGGGAGATTAAAATCCGAAATAAAATGTGATATACGTATATAAAGATGAGAATATTATATACGAGGCTAATAACATTAAGATGTGAATAGTGTATTATATAACTAGTGAAAGTTATTCATAATGAATGGATAAATCATAAGTGAGAATTTATAATCCATAAGCTAAGTGCGAAAGCTTAGAATTATATACGCGGGGTATGAGATAGCGTATTGTTATTTTAAAAGGTTGGTGAGATGCTAGTTAGGCTGGGCAGCATAACTAGGGTGTTTAAAATACATGCGTTATGTGTGCACTATTAGATGAGAGGTAAGGGGCATCTCATGTGAGTGAGACACCAGTTTAAATATGCAAAATTTAATATTTTTAATATTAAAGTAATTTAAACACTTGTTAAATCTTTTCAAAATGTTCTGGGCTCTGACCCGCTTGCAAAAAAAATTCTTTTCTTTAAAAACTCTTTTAGGTATCCATACATAGGGACGCCTGGATGTCTTAATTCTTTTGAGTCGGATGATGCTGCGATAGCTGTGGATGCTAGTAGGAACTGTTTAGACACTTCTCTCCTTGTGATATAGATAAGAGGTATTGTGAGTTATATTCGGGCATGTTCCCCACTGTTGTCATTTAATTATATTTTAAGCATTTTTATTTATGCCTATTCGATTTGTTTGTATTGAACGTTTTACCAAGAGTTATCGGTTATCGTTTTGCTATTTTCAATTAAGGTGTATATGAATTGTATGGTTGAATTTATTGTGCGATTAAGTTTAATGATTAGAAAGTTTGAAATTTGACACTGGGCGCAATAGGTTATTAGTAATTAAATGGTTTTCGACAGTGATGCTGAGAATGAACCATATGAGATTCGTGTCTTAATTTGATATAGGACTGATCACCCAATATTTTATTAGGAGGGATGTAACAATCATGTCTTAGGTGAGAATGTATTTTCAATTTAAGCATGTTCTCATATGAGAAGGGATTGATTTCTACAAAATAATGGGGGGTGATATACATAAGTCTGGTATCATCCAGATGAGACTTGACCTGGTGACATGACCTTTCACAAGCTACCTCAATTTTCTCCTGCTATGGACCCCACACCCCATTAGGTCTGAGGAAGTAGTATCGTCCTTCGAGACCTATTCCTAAGTATATCCATTATTGTTCATAAGGGTCATTACTGGACTTGGGTTATGGCATCGTCAAGTGTCGGCCCTTACTTACGTCAGCCTCATACATCCTCATCAAGATGAGAGACTCATTATCTATCATATCTACTAGAAAATCATATTTTATCCTCATCCTCAACCCTATTTTGAGATACCTCATAAGTATCGGCCATCCTAGACCTTATAACTTCGACACAAATAACTTGCATGGAACATGTGATCTTGTTATCGATGGAACACATGGCCAAAAACGTTACGGTGAATTAGTCCCATGTGAGGGGAATCTTTTCTCATCATGGATTGCACATGTAGTACACAATGTCTCTCTCTCATTGGCTCATCTACCTCGTGTACATAGACTGCATGCTAGGGGGTGACACTGTGCACCCCCGACACTATAAATGACCTGCTACTTAATCTTTTCAAAGGATCTTTCATTGTTTGCCTACTATTATGTTGTAGTACTTCAATCGTAGAGAGAGACAAAGAGAGCTTGTAATCCTGAAAACAATTCTCATTTTACGTCGGGGATGTAGGCCAAGGAAGAACCAATTAAACATACAAGTCCTCTTATTATCTCTCATCCCTTATGTTTACTTTCTATATTTTATGTTGATGCATTTATCCACCATGAACATACAGACCTAGGTATTGAGTTGAACACTATCTTAAGGTAATATTTTGCATTATAAATTTTGGCACCATCTATGGGAAGAGACTGTGCTTCTTTTTTATCTTCTTAGCTTAGGAACTCTCCTCTTTGTCTCTAGTGTTGTCTCTGGTGGTGATCCATATCCACCATTGCTGGAGTTGAATCAACATTGAAAGAGATTGTGTTGGGTGTTTGTAATTTCTCAATAGCTCATGTCATATCTAGTTTCCTTTTGTTTTCTCTATTTTGCTCTTTGTTAATTGGATAATTCTCACACAAGATGGCCACTATTCTGTTGTGTAACACCGAAGATAGCTCCAACAAGTAATCACAGCAGTTGAAAATGGAAGACGTGGTGGCGGTACTGATATCCCTTGTCAAAATTCAGTAGAAGATGCAATAGCAGTCACTGGTCATTAGCCAGAGTATGATGGGTAGGATTCCTGATGATCTAACGGTGAATGTTATAACTCTGACTTCTAGAGATGTGGCATCAGGGGGACCATACCATCTCAAATCAAGGAGGCAAAACACAACCATAGGAGGATGGACATCGCTGATTCATGGCATCTTCGCTTTGGAAGGCAAGCCCAAGTGTATCGAGACTACTAAGCCTATGATAAAGAAGACTGATAGGAGAGGTATGAAGTTTCAGATAACTCTTATCATCCTAGGGTTACACTGGCACAAAATTACTAAGGAAAAAGTGTCCAGAACACTCCCGGAGCTGTCAAAGAGGATCGTCATTTAATAGACTCAGTAGAGGATCCACTTTTATTGTCTTGGCCCCGAGGATGAAGGCGGATGAGACCAACACTCTCATTCTTGTAGTGTAGGTGGCACACGATCTATAAGAAATTGCAATGATGAAAGGGTGAGATATGATAAGAAAATAAGGATCATAGGGAAGTCAATAACATACAGAGAACTATCGGCCGAGAGCCAATTCCTGAGGCAATCGTGGTTGAAGGAGCTGGACACAATATAGTACAGGAGGAGAAACTTGGAACGGTTTTATCCAAAGTCTTAAAGACAAGATTGATAATCTTTTTAAAAGATGAGATACCATCCGCAGGGGGTATATGGAAGGAACACCATTTGTGCTAAGAATTATCAGCTATCCTACCCCTACCAAATTCAAACTGCCCATTGTAATATGCAGGTAAGGTGGGAGCAAAAATCTCATCAATAATATTGAGATGTATCAGTCGTTGCCCATATTTATTCGATATGAAGTGTCGAGCCTCCTCAAGAACTCTCATAGGAGCGATGCACATTTGGTATACCGGCATGTCGAGAGGCTCTATAGAGAACTTCAAATAGCTGGCGAAGAAGTTTAGTCATAACTTATGTTTCGGTATGAAGCTACAAAATAATGTGACACACCTATTGAATGTCAACTAAATGTATAATGAACCTTTGAGGGATTACATCTCGCGCTTTAACAAGTAGAAATTATAGATGGAAGACTATATGATGAGAGCATTGCAATGATAAGCATTATTAGTTGGGTGAAATCAAGAAAACTCCTATGGAACCTCTCAGAAGATCCCCCAACAACCATGATAGAACTCCTAGCTATGGACGGGAGAATCATGAATGTGGAGGAGTCCATGGAAGCCCAGAGAGGGGGTATAAAGGAGACCGATAATGGTAGGTTTGGCCAAAGCAAAGATAAAGAGGGAAATATAGGTCGAATGATGACAATTTTTCCAAATACACCCCATGAGCTGCAAGCCTGGGCCTAATATTGAACAAGAATAAGGATGAAAGGGAACTAAAGTGGTTAGAAAAGCAAAAATGTCCACCCCATAAGAGAGACAAGAGTAACTGATGTGAGTTTCTTTAGGACCACAACCACACGACAAATTAATGCTTTCCCCTCAAAGACGAGATTAAAAAATTACTGAAGTAAGGGAAACTTGGAAAATATGTGGACAAAAATTGTGGACGACATGAGGGAAGAAAAAGGTTCAATGGAGGAAAGGATAATAAGCTGAGAAAAGAAGTGCAAGTAAACGAGAATGAAGAAGGGTTATACGACAGTTGTGGCGACGATCTTGATCTCCCAGCAAAAATTCCTATTGCAAAAGGTAATTTACATATGATATCCTTTGATGTTAAAATGATCTGTGATGTACTAGAAGGTGGAGACACTGAGACAACAAAAAGAATATCTCATGTGGTTGAGGCAAAGGCAACACCCAATATGTTTGAGGCAATTTCAATCGAAACTGAAACAAAGCTAGGTAAACTCAAAAAGGTTAACATAGATATCCTGGTCTTAGGATTCTCGATATTGGACTTCAAAGGAATTTTATCCCCACATGACGACCCATTAGTCATCAGTACATGAGTTCATGGAAATGAATATATCTCATATTCTAGTTTATTGTGGAAGATAGATCGACATTATTTTTGTGATTGTTTCAAGGGTTTCATGTTGAGTAAGAAGAGGTTTCTCCCCTACCATCAACCTATCATCGGTTTCAGCGAACAAAAGGATCATCCGCTTGGAATCTATGAAATGGACATGTGTATGGGGACGTGGATGTGAAACCCAGCCTAATTAACCCCGGGTGATCAGTCCTAAATTAAATTAGAACAGGTTTCTCAGTTGGTTCATTCTTAGCATCACTATCGCCTTTTTAATTACTAACCACCTAAGTGAGAAAATTAGATTGGTGCCAAGTTTTATCTTTCATTAATTTAATGAAATACTCATACAGAAATAAAATAATTTGAACAATCACAATTAACTGAAATCCACCATTCACGTCTAAATAACTGACTGAATAAACCATCGGCTCAAATCCAACAAAACTAAAGACAAGTAATAAATCTCAACAAGTCTGACATAAGTACTGAATAAAACAGTGAGCGACATGCTCGAGTAACTGATAGGAATTTCTACACTAGAAATGAAAAGAATGAAGCGCCTATCAAACTCCCGCAACATCCACATGTGTTGTAGTAACGGATCCCTGGAATGAATCAAGTCTTGCGTCCCTGTGGCTGGAAACCTAAAAGGTTTTTTAACAGTTTTTATAGCAAGGGTTATTACCCAAACCATTTGGAAAAGATTTAGTAAATGATTAACTTGTAGTAATAAATATGTATGCATGCTCTTCATATTTTAGTTGGTGCCGCACTCCCTTGAGGACCTCCTCACCCCTCCTCTACTGTGCACTATTAACGCCTTAATTAATTTCCCTAGTTATTTATCCCATAACTAGATAACTGATATAACCCCTTTCAACCACCCTACTCTAATCGAGTATGCCAAAATTATGATTTCTAAGTTATTGTCATCATTAACTTAATTAATCATTTTCCCTTTTATATTCATATAACTTTCATCTCCACTATATATGATACAATTCACAGCCTGTACTAATTTACCTGTATATAATTATTTAGCTCATTATATATGTATAGTCATATTACAACATTCACATATATGTTGAAATAATAATTAAAAATGGATATCATCCTGAGTAATAACTCACCGGATGTATATTCTCTAAAGTACTATCCCACTAGGTGTATTCACATAACCTAGTTACCCCAAGTCAGAATTGCTCACTAAATTGGTAAATACATAAATATGGGAGGCTGTCATATTCCTTCCCTAAAAGTGAGATGCACCTCACCCATATAATGGACGCTATGACCTGGGGATATACTCGCCCTACTCCTCAAGCTAGGGGATTCACCCTCTACGCGCAACCTCCCCTGATAGCACTAGAGTATATATAATAATAATATCTAGCCACTGATATTAATGCACACACACACACACACACACACACTATATATATATATATATATATATATATATATATATATATATATATATATAATAAAACACCCCGGCTATACCGTGTACTAAGTCCGTAACACAAGCCTATACAAATTATCATGAGTTTATGGCCCAACTCTGATTATTAATTAATTGCACATTAATTAATTAAATTACTTTTCCTCTCGCTCTCGTGGCACGAAATAAAATAATACCCGAGTCCCAATCCCCGACTCCAAATTAATTAGTTTTCAATCTAAATTAATTTAACACCTTGATATCCCTACCAATATACCCGGACTCGTCCGCTCGATCCGTATTTAATTATTGTGGAATATTCTTCCCAAAATTTCCATAACGTGTCACACATCAATTCCTCCCAACCCCAATTAATTTCCTTCATTTTTGTTAGGAATTAATGTTCCATACTTATTTCTCACTAACTAAATTACGGGAGATAATTTCTAATTAATTTCCCTTATATATTAAAACTGGCGTAACTGTCAATAATCCCAGACCATCGATCGATCGATCCCAGCCATCGATCGATCGATTGAACAGGTCTTCATTTTCTCCGAGTTCCTGTTTCAGCCATGGACAAAAACCTTAAATTCCCAACTCCTTCTACAGTCCAACCCAAGCCTTCTCATCAATATAACACGTCAAGAATACCACAAGGGACCCCCATAAAGTTCCCAAACCCCGTTTAATTTACGTTCTCTACTATTTTTTTCTAAATTGGGAAAAAGGCGAGTTATTCATAAATCAGTCACAACACCAAATTACCAACTCAATTTCATTCCTAATTCATCTGGATTTATTACAACTAAGGCAAATATCTATTCAGAATCATGTTACACCATAAATTCCTACACCATTTCTCATACTGTGTTCCAATTACAAAAACCCCATTTTTGTACCCATTTATCCCCAAAATGAATTTTAGGTATTCACAACACATAAATATGAATTTAAAACATAATTAAATGCTACAGCAAGTTAACCACTTGCCTTATGGTTTCGTAGGGTCTGATTACTAGTTGTGATTCTCAAGGTTGAAGATGAAATCCCCTCTTTTGGATCTTTCCTTTGTCCCCTAAATTTCCTTTAACTGCTTCTTAGGGTTTTCTCTCCCACTAAGTGTTTTCTAATCTCCAATCAGCCGTTCCCCTTTCCCTTTTAATTAAGTAATGCGGTTTAATCCCATTTTTTGCCTAATGGTCCAAGCCCAAGTTACCCAAATACCCCCGTGGGGGACCGACTATGCCTAAAAACGTCATGTGACCCATGTACTACCCACGGGTACACTTTCCCGACTATATCGGCCCATCCAGACTCAACCGTACACTCAGAACTGGCATCCTAATTAATTTATAAAAATCCCTATCTCACACCCAAATTAGTCTATACCGACTCCCGGCTAAGATAACTAAATGCCCCATCACTAATACCCGTAATGACTTAAATAATTTATTATTATTTACTTTGTAATTTAAATTTCCCTAAATATTAACCATTTACTCTCCGATTAACATTTAAATAAATATTATCATAATTAATTCAATTAAATTACGACACGCAAGTAATTTAAAATTTTCCGAATTAATTAACTATTAAATGCACAAAAATACGGGGTGTTACAGTGGATGAAATGTTAAAAAAGAAGAGTTAGTTTCTTCATGATGGATGATCATGTCATCTCGACCTACACCATCATCTTAGTGAGAGTGTAATTAAAGGAATTTAAAGTTGTGCCTTCCACTATGCAACAAATGATGAAATTCCCGACCCCTTATAGGGTAGGGGAAGTATAAAGTGATCAGGTGGAGGCTCGAGAGTGATATATCACCTTGATAAAGAGAGATAGACCTTTAAAAAGAAGACAACTTCTTACAACATTTATACTCTTGACTTAAGGGATGAGAGAAAGCTTAAGAAGTGAAAGCCCATGGAGGAGGTAATATCCACCATCCTCAATGAGGATGAGCTAAAAAACTATCCAAATCTGCTCATATCTGAAACTGGAAGTAAAGAAGGAATTGATCAAGCTACTCAGAGAGAGGTCGAGTATATTTTCTTGGAGATATGGAGATATGTCAATGATTGTCCCCGAAATTATATGCCACCATCTAAACATAGACGAGAATGCTAAGCCAGTAAAGAAGAGGTGGAACACCTTTTCTAATGATAAATACGAGGTGATCCAAGATGAGCTCAAGAAGATGTAAATGGAAGAGTTCTCTAGAGAGGTCCAATATCGAACTAGCTCTATAATGTTGTCATTGTACCTAAGTAGAATGGAAAATGGAGGATGTGTATTAATTTCACAGACCTCAACAAAGCTTTCCCAAAAGATAGCTTTTCACTACCTCGAATTGACCAGATGTTTGATGTAACGTCTAAACATGAGCTTCATGAACGCATAATCTGGATATAATAAAATTTCCATGCACAGTGAAGATGATGGAAAGACTTCCTTTATCAGTGACAAAGGAACCTATTGCTACGAAGTAATGCCTTTCGATTTGAAGAATGTAGGGGAAACCTATAAGAGGTTAGTCAATAAGATGTTTGAAGATCAGATTGGAAAAACCATGGAGGTATATGTGGACAATATGGTAATGAAAATATTGAAGGTCGAGACACATGTCGCGGACCTTGCGTGAACTTTTGATACAATGGATAGATACAAAATGAAGTTGGATCCAGCAAAGTTTGTGTTTGAAGTTAGCACGAGTAAGTTCTTTGGCTTCATTGTCAACCAAAAGGGGATTAAAGCAAAGCCCTACAAGATTAAATAATTGATAGACATTAAGGAACCAAGAACAATCAAAGACATGTGGAGGTCAATAGGACGAGTGGCCTCCCCTAATCCTTTTTGTCTCCCGAGAAATTGACAAGTGTCTTACACTTTTAAAATCTTGAGAAAGGCTTTCGTGCGGGATGAAGAATGTGAAAAATCATTTCAGGATTTGAAGGTTTACCTTGTCTCTCCCATACTATTCTCTCGGCATGTGCAAGGTGAAAAACTATTATTATACCTGGTCGCCTTAGAGTCAACCATCAGTACAACTATAGTCCAAGATGATGATGGAATTCAGAAGCTTGTGTAATTTGATAGTAAATATTTTCAAGGGGTAGAGTTGTACTACCTAAAGATGGAAAAGATGGAATATGCCTTGATATATGCTTATAGGAAAATAAAGCCCTATTATTCAGGCACACACGATGGTGGTGTTAATGGACACTCCTATGAGGTAAGTCATTCATAAACTCGAGAAATTGGGTAGGATAATGACTTGGTTAGTTGAGTTAGGTGAGCTTGAAATAATCTACCAACCAATGAGTGTAATCAAAAAGAAAACTTTAGCAGATTTAAATTTACGTGGATCTTAGCAGATGGCCCTGAAGCTGAGACAACAATTGAGGTGCCATCGATAATTCAGAACTAAGTCACAACCAAGGGAATACGAGCCGAGGCGACGAAGATAAAACTAGGATCCGAGAAAGACTTTTTGATCAGGAAAGGAGTACTGGATGAGGGTAGTTTTATTAAAGGATGATCGATCTGGAATTTGTTTGTTGACGGGTTATCTTGTGAAAGTGGCAGGGGGAAGGTTTGATACTGTTGGCCCCAGATGGAACGAAGATAGAATACGCTTTATGATTCAATTTCAAAGAATCAAATAATGAGTTAGAGTATGAGGCCCTGATGGCAGGCATCTCCCTAGCGGAGGCACTTAATGTTGGCTAGATGATAGCTCACAATGATTCTCAGTTGATTATCAATACGGTACAGGGAACATACGAGGCCAAAGATGAAAAATGATCGAGTATTTAGCTAGGGTGAGAAAAATGTTGACAAGTTATAAGGAACTTAAAATTAAGAGGATTCCAAGGTTGGATAATGGAAGAGTTGACTCATTGACGCGACTTGCGTCAGCGACCCGAACATATATTATGCATTTTATGTTTGTTGAAATCTTATTAAAGCCGAGCATCAAAACTAAGGAGATCAACATAAATTTCTTCCTTAATTTGAATATAAGGGAGTCCTGGATGGATCCTATAATTGAGTGTATTGGGGACACGAAGCTATCGGAATTAAAATATGAGAGGAAGACGATTAGATATCAGGCGACTAAGTTCACTATTATAGGTGACGTTCTTTATAAGAGAGTTTTTTTGCTCCCATTTCTTCAATGTGTAGACACCTCAGAGACAGAGTATGTTCTCTAAGATGTGCACGATGGATCCTGCACATATGTGGACGATTTCTTGCCAAAAGGATCATCACTCAAGGGTATTTTTAGCCCACACTTGCCAAAGATTTAGTGGAGTACATGAAAAAATGTGACAAGTGCCAACGCTTTACAACTAGCCCCATTAACCACTCTCTTTTATAACAGTCACATGGTTGTTTGTAGTCTTGGGGATATATTTGGTCGGCTCTCTTCCATAGGAGAAAGGAAACTACAAATATTTGATCATCGCAATTGATTATTTTTCAAAATGGATGGAGGCTAAGGCAATGACAACCATCATCGAAGTGAAGTCGTTCAAGTTTATATGGGAAAATATCATCTGTAAATATGTCCTACCCAACCCTATAATATCATATAATGGTAAACAGTTCAAGAAAAAGTCATTATAGTCATATTATATAAGGGTTGACATTAAGAAGTTCTTTTCCTCATCCAGATGACCTCAAGCCAATGTACAAACAAAAGTCACGAATATGACCATTTTGGATGGAATAAAGAATAATCTTGAGGATGCGAAGGGAAAGTGGACTGACAAATTATATGGAGTCTTATGGGCCTATAGGACTACTGAGAGAACTCTGATGGGAGAGGCATCATTTATGATTGCCTATGCATCTGAGGTAGTCATTCCAACAGAGCTAGAACTCCCAACTCACAAATTCCAAACCTATCATCCCGAGTCTAATCTTGAAGAAATAAGGCTAGATTTAGATTAGATCAAAGAAAGACGAGAAGATGTCGTAATTAGGCAATTAACATATTAGCACAGAGCGATGAATTTCAATAAAAAAATGGTGAAGTCTCAATCTATAAATATGGGAGATCTAATCCTGAAGAAGGTTTGTTCAAAGGCTAATAAGCTACACCCTAATTGTCACGGACCCTATAGGTTAACAAAAGAATTTGTACCAGGCACGTTCCATCTTGAAAATCTTGAAGGCAAATCGTTTTCCAACCTTTAGAATGCGGATCACCTAAAAAGATGTTACCAATAGTCTGTCAGTGTCCCCTATCCTCAAGTCTAATATGTCATTCCCTATTTTGTTTTAGAGATTATGGTTGATGTTATGTAATAATAATGCATTCAGTTGTACGGGAATCAATGTTATGATATAATGAGAATTCAAGTGTTATCTCATACTCCTTTTATTTGATCCTTTTTCTTATGTTTTTTGTAAGACACTTAACACATAACATCATTTTTATGGTGAATTATTTTAAAACTCTACCTTGGCGATACGATAATGATTGAGTCTCGACTCTAACACATCCTTATAATAATACCGAAAGAGGGATAACTCATTAAAAATCACTTTAAGTGGTTAAGGTAAAAAATCCTTTAAATAATGGTTATGTGCAATATCATTTTTTATGGTGAATTAGTTGAAAACTCTATCTCTGTGATATGTTAATGATTGAGGAGTCTCGGCTCTAACACACCCTTCCAATGACACCGAGAGAATGGATAACTCATTAAAATCACTATAAGTCGTGAGGGTAAAAGCTCATTTGAACAATGGTTATGTGAAACATCATTTTTTATGGCGAAGTGGTTTAAAACTCTATCTTGGAGATACGATAATGATTGAGGAGTCTCGGATCCAACACATCCTTCCAATAACGTTGAGAGGGGGGATAACTCATTAAACATCACTTCAAGTGGTGAGGATAAAATCATTTCAATATTGGTTATGTGAAACATCATTTTTTATGGTTAATAAGTTTAAAAATGTATCTCGACAATACGGTAATGATTGAGGAGTCTCGGCTCCAACACATCCTTCCAATAACACCGAGAGAGGGGATAACTCATTGAACATCACTTTAAGTGGTGAGGTAAATGGTTGTGTAATATCATTATATTAAGTGATGACAAACAACCCAAAGTAATAACTTGAATGCCATACTTGAACAATCAACAATTGGTAAAAAAAATTAGCTCAGAGACAACAGTTGGTACAAAGAAATATCAACATTCCATTCATTCAAAATCCCATCCATTCAAGACATTGTTAAATGTATCAAACAACTGAGATTATATTAAAATTGTCCACGTCAGTAAAAATTAAGAATTATTACTGACAATTAGTTTTTTAAGATGAAAATTTTCAAAGGATGAGGTTACAGAACAAAAAGAGAATAACGACCGCATGTGGTCGCCCAACAGAAAGTGAATGTTCAATTCTCAGTAACTGTAAGCTTGGTTTGGATGGAAAAACATTAATTTCAGGGGGTCAACCCCCAGTCTAGTGCTGGCAACCAGCTCAGGATACATTAGATCCTTAAAGAGGATACTGCCCTTGTCGTTGCTAGAAGTGCACAATAGATCAATTCTCATTTTAGCATCAATGCTAAGACCGATATATAATTTGGCCGACATAGATACTTTACCCCACTTTTGGGGAACCCTCAACTCATCAGCACCATAGGGGACATTACTGTCAAACTCCCATTCACCGGACACAAAGAAATACCTAGACTTCCTATTTTAGCTAAAAGTCTGGTTGATGTGCACAAGTTTGTTATCAAAACGCTGAGCCACAAAGTGGAAGTAATGTGGCGCAACTTTGGTGGTGGAAATGGTGTAACAAACAGGAAAAATATTAACACCAAGATCGGTCTTGTATCCAATATTCCTGAATTGAGCAACTCCAAGAAGTGTCCTTCAAGCATTAAGGGTCAATTGGGCAGGAGAAAGGTCAATGTAAGCGAAAATGGCCCTGATTGAAGGATGTATTAACAGACGAAAGACAATCCTAAACATCTGCTCATATACGATGGCTTCACCCTCAACTTGGTTATTAAAGTCCCTCTCATCCTCAGAGGGGACCCTCATCCTAATAGAATATTTTACACCATACAAGTGCCTCCCAATGATTAAATTAGTCTCTCAAACATCACTCAAAATGGACGAGGCGTAACTTATATCCAGTTTTGGTTCCTCTTCCTTTTTGGATGTGTCTACTTCTTCAACATTAGGAACCTGTCCATGTGGATCTCAGCTCGTAAACTCATCCTCCATCATAGTCGAAATGGGAATAGACATTGGTGGCACATGGTATGCCACCTCAACCTCTTACTCATCATCAGAGATATTTAGAACCTCAAGGTGAGGATTGCCTTATTGATGAGACGACATTATGGGATGACCACGATTGCTATATTTAGCTACTCCACTATCGTTAAACCGATCATTGGTAACCCTTATATATTCCTCAAAAGAGTCGATCCTAGCTGTCCGTCGATAATTGATAGGTTTTTGAATATGACCGGGACTATAACATGGGGAATATGTGGATAAAGATTCTTAGGATGATGCAACATATATGGAATCACTTAAAAAAATAATAAATCTAGGCTTGGCCAAGGTAGGGTCAGTTAAAAGTAAATTGGGATGAATGATAGATAAGGGAACAAGAGTCAGGGGAAGTCTGGACTTGACTTTGGACTTTTTCTTTGCCTTGGCCTCGGCTTTATAGAACTCTTGTAGTATGTGTTGTCTCCGATGGGGAAACCCTTCTCCTAGTCCGTATAACTTTTGTTACATAAAAAAATTAAGTGAATGCTGACTACAACTGACTTAAAGATCTAAAAAATGAGTTGAACAGTTTTATCCAAGAACCAGTCAAGAACACATGAAACTTATCCAGTGATCCACACCAAAAAAGTCAGAAAAAAAACTAACGAAGGACCTAGAGACGATGATTTTTACCTAAATTCCAACTATTAGGCCAACACCAACGTAGATAAACAACTAAAACCCTCCCAATTTAAACCTAACACCACAAAAAGTGGATTCCAAAAAAGTTATAAAATGTCCGAAAGGTATGAAAACGGGTAGAAACAAAATGAAAACTATATGAAATGATTAGATTGGGAAAAAGGTGATAACTGGAACTAAAACAACACCGAAAAAGAGAAGAAAGGAAGGAAAAATCTCATCAAAAAGGTGATGTTAGTGGGGAGAGAGAAAGCTCTGGTTAGTTTATTGAAGAACGGTGAAGAAGAAGAAGAAGAAGAAGAAGAAGAAGAAGAAGAAGAAAAAAAAAAAAAAAGGTCGGGTGTTTAAATAACTCGAAACTCGTGCCTTCGCCCAATGCAATCATCATGGCATGATTTTTGGGACCACAAATGCCAGTACCACCACTTGGGAAGTACACCAATCCATTCATAGAGTGATAGTTGTCCAATTGAGATATTGAAGTGACACATCAGATAAGAACTGAAATGGTGCCTCTGACAGCGCGTCATCCCACTCACATCATTGAGATATGTTCTGACACTAAGGAGATATTTAATTGCTTGGCAATAGACGAGTTTACACCTCAGCCTCCCATTGAAATTGAAGAATAAGGACTAGGGGCTGATTGATATACATAAGTTGGGTCTCTTCCATATGAGACATGACATAATAACACGCCCCCTCATAGTCTTGTTGTGGACCTTACACCCTAGTGGTCCTGAGTAAGTAGTCTCAGCCTTCGAGGCCTATTCACAAGGACATCCATTATTGCTCGTAAAGGTCACTATTAGACTTGGGTTATTACACCATCATGTGTTAAACCTTACTTATATAGGCCTCATACATGTTCATCAAGCCGAGAGACCCATTTTCAATCATATCTACCCAAAACCAAATATTATCCTTGGCCTCATCCCCATTTAAATCTACATCATTAGTCTCATCCAGTAGAGACCTCATAATGTCAGCATAAATAGCTTACGTGGAATGTGTGATCTGGGTATCGATGGAACAAGTGTCCAAAACTATTTTAAGGGAATATTTTCTCATCATGGATTACTCATATAGTACACATATGCCACACTCTCATTGGATCATCTACCTCGTGCACATATGCTCCATGATAGGGGTGACACTACGCAACCCCAACACTATAAAGGGCTTACTACTTCATCTTCTCAAATTAACAATCATTGTTTACATACTATTATGTTGTAATACTGCAATTATAGAGAGAGAAATAAATAGCTTGTAATCCTTCAATGGCTTTCAGCCTATGTTTATAGTGAAAACACTTCTCATTTTGCACAGTGGATGTGAGCCAAGGCTAAACCACTTAAACACATGTGTCCTCTTATTATCTCCCATGCCTTCTTCTTACTTTATATATTTCGTGTTTATACATTTATCCTCCATGAACATACAGACCTAGGAACTGAGTTGAACATTATTTTAGGGTAATATTCTACATCATCAGGTGGGATTACTACCAAAACATCATATGGATGGGAATATCATTCGATATTTACTATAAGGTGGGATTGACACCTTGATCTTATGAGTGAGATTTCCACTCAGTTTTCATAATAACAGGAATACCATTAAATTTCAGATTATGTAAACATGCTTAAAGTATAACTTTATTGTGGATTCGGTATCTAACAACTTTTGACTTTTCATGAGAAGATATTAAATTTTGTATTTTCTATAGCATGTGATGTTAAGCCTCTAGTGATACTATTTTAAACATGATCTATTTTTACCAAGATAATCATGTAAACACATTAAAGCATATTTTTTAGCATATGAGAAAATATACGTGACTACTATTTTATAGATGTAGAATTTGTTCTCGAGGGATATATCATATCAAGTGTATACTGTTAATGATTTTTAATAATTTTTAGGCACTAGCATCGTAGAGTGTAAGCATATTAATATACGAGTCATATATCAATAATGGAAGTATTTGTTCAAATGTACTAGTGAGCAACATGAATTACCCCGTGTAGCATGTGTCAATGATATTTCAAAGGTGAGTGCAAACAAATGAGCTTGTGTCACAAAAATGGATATTTATATTTAAAGCATGTGTGAAAACATATAGTGATCACATATATCACATGGTATTAACATTGTAGGGAAGTGTGAAAATATATAGGGATAAATCAAGGGAGCATAAAGGGTTAGGTGTGTAAAGCACTATTTTCAAATATCATGAACCAAAGTATGATATTTAAACATCTTTAGATAACCTTTCAAAAATCTCTTTTATAACTATCTCAAACATTTAAATGTAACTTTTCCAAAAATGTTCTTTATAAAACTACCAAGGGCTTTCTTCCAAAAGTTCATCTTTTTAATTTTTGTAGCAGTTTTTCAATGTGTACAAGCGTAAATGGGTATTTAATATTTTTATGAAATTTCAAAGTTATTTCTTTTTCAAAGTCTTGTTTTTGTCTCTTTACCAAAATATTATTTTGAGGGATGTATTTCTACGAACATGATTCATAGTGGTTTTAATATATTGGGAGATTGTTTTGTAGAATCTATGTGAGGTGTGTTAATATTTCAAGTCAATTTTATCTTCTAAATGTGTGTGACAAATGGGTAAGTTTTTCCTAAATTCATTAATTGTGATAAGTTTTAGTGTGTAGCTGTACACCATATGCAAGAATATAAGTGCGAGTATTCTACGTGTATGAGTTATGGGTAAGGACATTAATAATAATAATAATAATAATAATAATAATAATAATAATAATAATAATAATAATAATAATAATAATAATAATAATAATAATAAGAAAGCATATTTTCACATGAAAGTGAATGTGTATGATCTTTTAACAATATTTTTTCAAATTCATTCTTCAAAATCAATTTTTTACTTTCAAGACACTTTTCTCCCTTTTCACAAAAATATTTTCAAAGGCAAGAACCTATTAATTCTTTCATAGAAAATTATCCTTTCAAAATATTTTCTTTTAACAAGTCTTTTCAAATATTTTCCTTTTTCAAGCAAGATTAATCTTTTTCCAAAATCTAGACAAATATTGGTTTTTAAAAAATTCCCCTTTTTGATGTGATCTTTAAACTCAAAATATAATTTTCAAAACACGTATCTATGATCTAGGTTTTGATACCAATTGTTGGTTTGAAAATTATCCCAAGAGGGGGTTAAAATGGGATAATGACATTTTGTCGAATTTTAACAAATTAATATTTCTTTCTTTCTTTTCATTGTCATTTTTATAAAAATTATATATTAGTAAAAACCATTTCCTAGTTTGTTGATAAAATGACTTCTCTATTGGTTTCTTTCATCCATACACTTTCATATTCACATTCAAACAATTTAAATATTAATCATATCAAAATACAGAAAAAATGTTGGAAGGAAAATTCTCTCATATAGTCAATTTGTATGTATTTTGACTTATTCCGTATTTGGACAAAAACGTTGAGTTGTAGGTTAGCACTTGCGTATGTTGAACTTTCAAGCCTATAATGTGTTTGATAGAAGACGTAGCGACGAAGTTTCAGAGGCTACATCATTATGCCGTGTTTAGCTTCACGTTTCGTCTTCAACATCCTAGGAATCTGAAACACTTATGAATACATATTTTTGTTTGACCCTTGGATACATTTGGGTGTTGTTTTATAAAATGTTTAAGAGTCATTTTTCATAAAATGTTTTCTAAATAAAAATGTTTTTTGTTAAGTTGTTCAAACAAGTTTCCTACGTTCATTTGAACTAGTTTATAGTTTTGTTCAAACGAATTTGGAATGATGTTTTATTGTTTATAGAAAAAAGTTCGTTAGAAGTCATTTGATACTCGTTCAAATGAGTTTGCTATTATCATTTGAACGAGGTTCAGTTTGGTTCGAATGAGAATGCATACTTTATTAGAATGACCCATATGTTTTTGTTTG
The DNA here is from genome assembly GCA_949130495.1 of Sambucus nigra. NCBI lineage: Eukaryota > Viridiplantae > Streptophyta > Magnoliopsida > Dipsacales > Adoxaceae > Sambucus > Sambucus nigra. Next base: position 495,797,312 of record OX422208.1, on the reverse strand, counting down.
AACGAATTTTCTCGAAAAATATGTAGCCCTAAAAAATGTGTTATCTATAAGTACTTAGGTCTGGAATTAGTTTTCATTTGGGGTTTTTGTGAAAATGTTTTTCCAGGTCATATCTTATGCCTCCCGAACCCTAGTATACACCCAATATTGAGATTCAAGTTTCCTACATCTTTATGTATATTTGAGATCTCTTTTATGTTGGACCATACTGGCTTGCTCTTTATACTAGGAGAACTTCAAGCGGTGGAGACCATGTTTGTGTTGAGCACTGGTTGGGATAATCATGAGATAGGTAAGATCGATGGGATACCAAGATGTGGCAACATGCCTGTGTTGTGTGTTTATTAGAAGGCGTCCATTAGTGACTGCGAAGAAGGTAACAAGGGACAAATAAGTGCATAAAGGCTTGAAGTCATCAAGTCTGTGAGTAATTCTAATTTTTCCTTATAACTAGACCTATATCATAGTGGACTTGTGTGGATGGGTCATCCAAGGTTTTTTTTATTGTGTGTTTTTCTCGTACATCGACATGTTGTGATTTACTTACTCAGAAATGGATGCATGTTTTAGGACAAGACAAAATTTGATAAATAATTTATCACAATAATTGGTTAGAATTGGTGCTTTGGGTTCAATATTTTAAGTTTAATATTTAATATGATAAAAATTAAAATTGGGTTTTGTTTTGACCACTCCGCCTATAAGACCCTATCCCAAGATTTGTCAAATTAGTATCACAACGAAAACACTACATTTTTGTGTTAGATCCATGTTTAGGCATGAGTGTTAGCATTTTTTTATTTCGAGTGTCAATTATTTTCTAAACCATCTTTGTTTGATAGGTCTAACTAAGCGTACTAGAAAGTACATATGAAATTATCACTAAATTCGATAGATTAGCGGGTATGGCAAGCCGTAGTTAAGGGTTGTCCCCACCAATAACCTTAGCTAGTAATTATAGGATTCCCAAAACCATAGAATCGTGGAATGAAGAATAGCATAAATTAAAAAATTATAATTTGAGAGGATTAAATGCTCTATTTAGTGCGGTGACACCGGAGGAGTTCCACCGATTATGACATGTGAAATATTTAAGGAGTCTTGGGATATACTCCAACTCACCCATGAAATTACTATCCAAAACCACTCCAATTTGTTTGAAACCATTAGGATGGAGGAGAGTAAATCCTTTAATGAGTTCTATACTAAATTGTGTGATATTATGAACTCATCGTTTAACTTGGGAGATAGAATACTCGAGACCTGTGTTGTCAAGAAAATGTTAAGGTCCTTACGTCAAAAATTTAATTCAAACATGACAGTTTTGAATTCCTTGGTCACTTTAGACTATACAAAACTAGAATATCTTCAAGGTTATCTTCAAACTTATGATATTTACATGTTTCCTCTAAAAAGAAGAAGAAAGATAAGGTCATTGATTTGAAATCCCAAAAGGAGGAACACAAGTTTTTGATGATGAGTTTAAAATTAATTTCGATGATATCGATATGTTTGCAAGGACGTTTAGAAAAAAAATTCAAGTTTAAACAACAAGTATAACAAGGCCGATCAATTCCCTAAAAATCATATTGATAATTTTGTAGGGATGAGTCAGTATAGGGAAGTTGCATGTCTGACTAAACTAAGTAAGGAGAGAAAGCAACCAACGGTGTACAATTCCACCCTTAGTGATAGTGGCTGAAAAGAAGAACAAGATTCTCCATTGAGGGAAACTACAACGCATTCATGGCTAGTCATGCGAGTCTTGATGAAAAATATTCCCATGAAGATAATTTTGAGCATGACACTTCCGAGGCCATTTTGGGTAAATCCTAAGTAAGTGATGGTGGAGAGAAGAAGAAGAAGAAGAAGAAGAAGAAGAAGAAGAAGAAGAAGAAAGAATAAGAAGAAGAAGAAGAAGAAGAAGAAGAAGGAGGAGGAGGAGGAGGAGGAGTAGGAGGAGGAGGAGGAGAGTGAACTCCAGGTTGCCTTTCATGAGTAGTAAATGGAAATGATGAAATTAAAAAAGTAAAACTTGAAGTTGAAATCTAGGATGAAAAAACGTGCAGTAAGTACTGATGATAGTGTTTTGATTGAGGATCTTAGGGCACGTGAGAAGACTCTTAGGGCTCGTATTTATTGAAGGGGAGAAAGATAACCTTTGAGGATTAATGGAGATTTAGAAGAAGGATTCTATAATTTTTTATGAGTCTCGTCATTTGGTTGAGTCTAAGATTGTGGAGTTCGAAGAGAATCTAAGAGACTCGAGTAATGTCACATTTGTTTTGGAATCTAGGACAGAAAAGTTGGATAAAATGTTAAGCACCATCTAAATCAAAGATGACATAAGCATAATTGGCTTTGATATTCCAAATGATTCCGCTACTAAATCCAAAACCATATTTTTAAAAAGAGTCAACCTCTACTAGGAACGTTTGAAAAGTTCAACCCAAGGGTAACATTCCTCATGTCTACATATATACACATTATGATAAGGAAGGTCATCTTAGGCAATTTATCTTTGGTCTTATAAATAGTCCTATAAAGTCTAAGACTAGAGTTACCGAAGTTCTCAAAACCCTAGAGCATCACGTCACACCTATGTGTGCCAGGAAATCACATTTGGAGGCTTTACATGTTAGACTTGTTGATTCTGGAATGCTTGTACATGATACGTCTCATGCTATATCTAATGGTTGATTATGTTCGCATGTTTACATACAGTAGATTTTTTACTTCATGTTATCTGTGTTTGTCAGTTGTATATGATTTGAGTCTTTTGTATTTTGATTTTTCTTTTATTAGGTCTTATTGAGAAAAATACAAAAAGATTGTCTTCATCTTTTGAGTTGTTTGTGTTAAATTGATATCATTTTGAAAAATGTTTAAAAAAACAAAAATATTTTTAGTTTATGTGTAGTTTAGTTTTACACATTTTGTGTGGCATATTGGTGTATTTGAATCAACTTCATTCCATGTTTCCATGCGGCTAGGTCATCTGATTATGATTTTTAATTTGTATATTGTTCTTAATCATTCATCGAGTTGTTTGGCTTTGATTTTCTTAATGGATTCACTTTGTATGTGCCTCCACACACACATGCAAAAGCTCTATTCAATGTTAACTTCACATGTTATATTTGAGCTAAGGGAGATGTTCTGCCATCAGACTTGTCATCTACATATCTGTCAACTATAGGGGATTTTTGCATGTAAGAACCATTGCTCGTGAGTATGTGGATTATTATTGAATATATGAGGTGTGCGGGAAAGGGATATAAAAGCAAAAAATCTCCTTTGTGGAAAATCCATTGTTGGGAAGAGCCTATAAAATGAGAGGCAAAAAGGAAATATTAAACGCCAATATGTTTGTTTGTTTAATATTCAAAATTGTTAGCTTTAAAAATCGAGCGAATAAATATGATATTTGTTCAGATTTTGAGGGTGCTATAGTTGAATATTAACTTTTTTTCACAATGAATCCTAGTTTTACTTAACATTTCATGATGTGGTTGATTTGTAGAATCGTCAAAATTCTTGACTTACGTGCATCATGCTTGTTTGTTCTTTGAGTTCACTTTATATGTTACTTGAGGCTAAATCTTAGTTTGATAAAGTTTATGGTCAAATTGAACTCCTTGGACATTTTTGAGTGATTGGGTTATAATCCATTTATTTCTAGTTCACGTCTCTTCACTTCATTCCACATGTTTAGACGAATCGATACTATCCTAGTGTGAAAAGATTATGTGCTTTGTGTGATGTTGTGGTCATTTATATCTACATATACGCGCATGTGTGTGATTAGTATATTTTCCATATTTATATATGTGGTATCGTTTGTTATGAGTCTTTGTGTTTGTATTTAATCAATTTTTTCCACGTTATCTATTTTTGAATCAAATTGGAATGGTATATGATCATATTCCATCTCTTGCTGCTTGTTTAAATTGATATCTCATGCTTTATTATGAATTCTTCCATCAATATTGATATTAATTAATCATTATTTGGATTATTTGTACTTATCTTGCCATGTTGTGCTTGTTGCACTTTACACCATTGCATGATATTATTCTTTCTTCCTTAATTTCAATTGGTCTCATAAGTTCTCACTTTTGCTGGGAGATATGTTTTATGGCGGATAAATAATTTATTATGCATTCTTTCTTGTCTATGCCTAAACAAAAAGGGGGAGAACTAGTATCTTTCACTTTAGTTTTAGGAGGAGATGTTTTTCATAGGGGGAGACGTCTTATCTAGGCGGGGATCATCAAACATAGGGTATGTTTATTCATATGAATATTTATATTTTGTATATATTATCTTTGCATTTGAATGTGTGTTTAAGTGTGCAGGTTTGAAACATGCGACGAAGTTTACAAGCGTACAAAGCTACTCAGAGTATGTGTTTGTCACGTATGTACTTTTTTCTTTTGGGATTAGTGTTGGGGATTGAGTCTTCTAGATGAGCTTACAGTCCAAGAGGTTTTTTTTTTATTTTTTCCTAGAATAGCCAAATAGGGAGATTTGTAAGGACAAATTTTCGGAAGAGTCAATTTTTATATATTTTGGCTTATTGTGTGTCTGAATAAAACCATTGATTCATAGGTTAGAATTTGAGTATGTTGACCTTTCAAGACTATGACATGTCTGATTAAAGACGTAGCGGCGAAGTTTTAAAGAGTACACCATCTTGTAATATTTAATTCCACGTTTCGTCTTCAACATTTGAGGAATATTAAAATGTTATGGATGCATTTTAGTTTGATTCCTGGATATCATTGGGTGTTTGTTTTATTTGTTTGAGGCTACTTTTCATAAAGAATGTTTTATAGGACAAAAATTATTTTTGAACAAAGTTAATTGAATGACTTTATAGTCTTTATTCGAATGAGATGTAGTTGTTCATTCAAATGACCTTTAAATGAACATCAAAGGACATATCTCTATTATCAGAACAAATATCATTTGAAACTCGTTAAAAGTTAGTTCGAACGAGTTTGGTTTTGGTTTGAATGAGATATGATGTTTCGTTCGAATAAACTAATGTTTCGTTTGAAAGGGATGTTGCCACCTTCAAAATTATGTTTTCTGTAAATAAGCATGCTACTTTCCAAACAGAATCTAAAATCCTTGAAACCCTAGTTTCACCCAAACTCTTTGAGATCCAAGATTCAATCTTTACATTAGTTTGAGATCTCCAAATTCTGGTGTTTATACACGGTGGACTCCGTGTTTGTGATGTTACGTTGAAAAAATGATGGACTTCATCGTCAAGATATGTAGACGATTGTTGAGCGTGAACACCAAGGTGTGTGTGGACTCACACATTACGACAGTTGCAAGGGTGGACTCCTGCATGTCACTGTGCAGAGGTTGAGGAGAGAAGAGAATCGAGGCTCATGGATAAATTGAGTCTAAATTATAAGTCTACTTTCCGAAAGTGCACAGGCTATTGAAATATAGCGGGTGTAAGTACGGGTCGAACCCACAGAGTTTTGGTAAACTTTTATAAAATATTGACCGTCCAACTAAATATAAGAGTGTATAAATGTGAATGAGTTTTGTAAACTAAAAATAAAAGAGGAATAAACGAACAAGTAAAAGTTAATATCAAATGTGGAAGAAAATAGGATGTCGGATCCGTTTGTCAATTCTAATTAAATTACCGCATTAATTTAATTTCGTAATTCCGAATTTATAGCACAAAATATACCGACTTTCATCACGTACATTTCGGAGAATAAGACATTACATGCGTTAAAAATATAATCTCTATTCCCTCGAAAATATCAAGTTCTAAATTTTTAATGTGTATTTAAGCATGAAGTATCAAAACATCTAAGTTCAAGCATAACCCATCAAAAATAACAACTTAAAATTTTTAAAGCATGAATTTATAGATAATTTTTTAGGTTTAAAAATATGCTCTCGTGTAATTTTAAACGAATATCGAATTATTTTATTTTAAATTAAAACACGTCGGAATATGTACAAAATTAAATTAACATGCCTATTTTAATTAGTCATAACAAACATCACCTAAGTCCTAGGAATTAAACTACTCACGCATCATATTTGACACACAAATATTGTAAGATGAAATAATAATTTTCATTAATAAATGTCAACTTACAAAAATTGCGTCCAAGACGTGAGTTACAACAATACACAATGTGCTCCTTCAAAGTCTTCCAAAAAAAACTCTCTCTAGACAGATTTTTTTTATCTTTCAAAGTGCGTATTTTTTTTCTATCCAAAAGTGTATATCCAAAATTAAAATTGGCCCATAATTTACAACCCCACAAATCTGATACACACATAAAAATAGGGGAAAATGGGGATAAAACATGGGTTTTGGGTTAGTATTGGGAAGGTGGGGGTGTCGGGGAGGTGTGGACGGAAATGGGGTTGTGGGTTTGTTCGTGGATTGAAGAAATAAGGAGGTGGGTTTTAGTTGGGTGGTTTTGGAGTGGAGTGGTTTGGTATTTTTTTCCCCTTTTTTTTGTTTTAGTTTTTGTGTAGAAGATCGTGGGTTTAATTTTGGAAGGGAAGATGTATAGTAGTTGAGGGTGTGGTTTGGGTGTGAGTATGTGTAGGATGTTAAGGTGTGAGTGTGTATTTAATTTATGTCTAATAAACGTAACTAAAATATTTATGACTCAGTACAAAAATTACAAAAATAATAAAACTAAAAAATTAAAAATAAATAAATTATACTTTATAAAATATTAAGAGACTAAAAAAATATATTAATAAAACCAAAATAAATCTAGAAACAATAACCAATAATGACATTAAAAATGTACAATGACTCAAATAAAATAAATAACACTAAAACAACACTACGACATATAAAATGACACACTCTAAATAATATTTACATAAAATAATTAAATACTCAAAGTAAAAATTAAAGACACTTAAAATAAAATAAGATAAATATGACACGCACACGAATACAAAAAAAATATAACTTTACGCACATAATTAAAATATAAAAATTACTAAAAATATTTACATGACACAAAAAAATATAAGAAAATTAAGTACAAACTAAATACACACCCAAGGTGTAGGTTGGGGTTGGGCTCAGTTTAGGGCTCGGTTTTGGTTAAGGAATTGGGTTTGACTTCAGGGTTTGATTGTTGACTTTCTTTCGACGTCGAACTTTGGACAACAATAAATTCTTTGTTTCAACTCCGATTGACATGCCTTTTGAACACAGGCGTCCCTTAATTCAAGGCCTTTAATTTTCATGTTTGGTCTGAGTCCGAAATCAGTCATTTGAATTTACAATATTGCCCCTGAAGGTGCGTAAGTGACCTTTTTATGCTCAATTTGCGTTCGGACTTCACCACTTTTTTTAAACCTGTCAATATTCAAAAACAAACTTGAACAAGAGATTAGCAATGAATATAAGATGTGAACTTGAAGTTCTGAAAATTGCATTATTAACCCCAGTTATTCTTAAATTTTATTTTTCTCTAAAATAATAAAAATGCCTCTAAAAATATTTTATTGATGGTGCAACGGAACTAACAAGGCCTAGATTTGGGTATAAATAATACAAAATAATGCACTCATCACTACTGTTGTGTTCTTGTAATTCCATACATAGTGAATTTGCGTAGTTGGGTCATTTGGGGTTTTTATCGTTGTGGATTTTCCTCGTACATCGGCATTTTGTGATTTGTTGATTTATTTTTTACTTTTTCACACTTAGATGCATGTTTTAGGGAAAGTTAAATTTGGTAAATCGTTTATCACAAAAATTTTGTTGAATTGGCGCTTAGGGTGGAATTGTTTGAGTTTAATAATTAATTTGAAAAAAATGAATATTTGCTTTATTTTGACCAGTCCGTGTATTATCTCTTGTCTCCATCTTTCCCAAAAGTAACTAAGGTAAGGGAGGGGGTTAAAGGAACTTTGCAAACTAAGATTTTAACGTGGCTCAGTCGTACTTGCATCCACTCTCGAGATGATACTCGGGAACTTCACTATCTTTGGTTCACTTATGGTGGAACCAAAACCTCACAGGGAATAATGCCTTGAAAAATCGCATCCAATAAGATGATATCTCCGTCCTTTCCTAAACGGTACCCACATAATAACTCGAGGACTTTAAATGCATCAACTACTCGCAACAACATCCCTACTGACCGTGAATATACAATGAAGTTTACCGCGATAAATAGTACAAGATTGCTAACCTAAATGTTAACAAAATTTGTGTAAGGACATATTTTATAAGTCCGTTAACAATTAATTATGTTGTATACCATTACACCATCGAAGAACATTCAAGAGCAATCTACATCAAAGACGGATCCGAATTAATCAAGTTCTTCATTATTCAAGACTCCGCAAAGTTTACTTTGGTAAGGCTATGTTTTAAACACCTTAACTTTCCACTAAGAGCCTTTGGGATATTTTTACAAAATATTTTCTAAGTGTTGGAGCGGAATTTTTTGTCAAAATTTAAGAATGAGTATTTTTTTCTAAGTGTTGGAGCAGAGATTAAAATAATATTTTTTGATGACCAGGTCATTCAAGCGAGATCAGCATCTCGTTCGAGCAAGATTAGTATGTCGCGCGATGTCGTTTTAACGACACGCGCCCTTCGTTCGAGCGACACTATTTCTCATTCGAATGAGCTCTAATACCGAGGCGACGGGTTTTCTTATAAATACTCATTAAATGGTTTCATTTTCATTAAGAAGTCCCAGCGTTTTACATAACAGAAAAACTACAATTTGCAGAATCCTTTTTGACTTCTTCTTTTAGGGTTTAATCCATTTTTGTTTATAATTCACAAAAACTCCCATATACTTTAGTGAATTGTTTTGGTGTTCAAGAACAATACAACCTCTGTGGAGAAGGCATCTCCATATTTGATCGGTGGATACCGAGAGTAGTCATTTTGCGTGTGGACGAGCCAAAGACGACGAACCGACACCTCAAGGGTATTTTGCTATCTCTCGTATCTTTGAAGGTTTGCTGAAGGCACCGTGGGCGATTATCAGGTTGTATGTAAGTCAAAGGTCTTGTGAATTCTTTAAAGTGTTTATAAAAGGTTTTACCCGAAAGGGGTTTTTTCCTAAATCGGTCGTCTTTATTTTTTCATGCATGGGTTGAATGATTTATAGATGCATGTTTAGGGGCTGAATTATTTTTTTTAAAAATAGACTCTAATTAAATAAGGTTTACTTGGAAACTTGCGAATTATTTTAAATCGATATCAAACACCAAAGTTATTACATTTTTCAATTTGCTTTACTAAAAAATGGTAAAATAGGTTTACTTTCTCTTTCTAGAAAAGTAAACAAATAAGTGATCATAGGTAGGATTTTAGGATTATTAAGAGCACGATTCACATGGTTTTGGGGTAAGAAACTTGGATGAAATGGGCTTAATTTATATCTCAGTGGGTTTGGTTTAGAATATGGATATAATGGGTTTTGTTTCTTGGAATCCATTTGGTTTGGAACTTAGATAGGTTTGAGGTTTGAAGTTTTACTTCAATGGAGCTTTGGCTGGAATGAAGATTTTGATTTGAATCTCAAATAGGTTGAATAAGGCCTTCGAAAAGTAGGAAGACGCAAACTTGGATTTCGGGCTTAGTGGTTTGTAATGTAAGTTAAGGGTTTTTGTTTATAGTTATATTATAAGGTAGGATGCAACCAAGGGTAGGTTAAAAGTTTGGTAATCAACTAGGAAAGGTTAGGGTTTTCAGATGAAAGGTTGGAGGATTTTAGCAAAGTATACATTTGAAATCTGGCACTTTTGGTCGACTGATGTGCCTTCAGTTCTCTTGTTTCAAAGTTTTAGTTGGCTTAAAATAGTTTAGTTAGATAAACCATTTACTGGGACTTTTAGGTTTAGTCAACTAAACTATTCAAATTTTAGACTAAAAATTATTTGGTTTTGGTCCAAGCTTTAGGGAAGGTTTCGGGATCATGAGGGGTGGGTATAGGTGTGTAAGTTTTGAGAATATACACGTTAAAACATGTTACTTTACTTTTGTACAATCGTTCCTAAAATACTATAAAAATATAGTAATGATCATCGGGTCTTTTGCACTTTCTTCAATGTTTTTGTGTTATAATGAGTGATGTTTTGAGAGCATGTATGCTTGTTTTTATGATGATGTTTTTTATGGTTGAGATTTGAAATTCTCTTGGTTGGATGTTTGAGCTTCTCTTGATGCTTGTGATAGGATATTGTTTGGATTACTGCTTTGTGATGTGATGATGGGCTTGCTTGTATGTATGATTGAGCTATCTTGTATGATATGTTGATGTTTATCTTGTGTTTTTTAGGATATTCATTGTGTTCTTAGGAATGTTGGTATGCTTTTATGGTTTATGTGTTCTTGATAATAATTCTTATAATATATTGAGTGCTTGTTTTAATCTCAAGTATAGTAGAGAGAAGATAATGAAGTTATGATCTTATATTAATTATATTGTCATCATACAAAATTCTTTTTAGTTGAAACGCATTTGGTTTCACACACCTAATTTCCTTTTCTTCTTTACTTCTCTCATGATCAACCTCCATCACATCATCATGATTCTCCATTTATGGCATGGGATTACCACTTTTCCTTCTTCATTCAAGGAAAAACTTATGAGTGATGCTTGGAGAGGACTTTTTGAATATTTCACCCACCAATAACTTCACATCTCCAGATCTCAAAAGATTTCAAATAGATCTACCAAAGGTTAGAGAAGGTCTCACATTCTCTCTAGTCAACACAGAACCTCTAATGGTATAATACATTTCATTGGCTAAATTTATTTGAACAGTAGTTCTTGATTTACAAAGAAAAGAAAATTAAGGGCCCAGGTAAATTATATAATGGGATTTTAAAAAGATGTTACCTGGCATGATAATTTGAATGAGATAGTACTAATTTGGAGATTCCATTGTCCCAATAGTCTCCTCACATATTGATGCCATAGAGTGTTGGTAATTTCTTCCCATGTTTCCACCGAGGTCCGTTTCTTACGACCTTAATGTGGATACCCAAGGACATCAACACTTGAAAGGTGGTAGATTCGAGAGATGATGCGTGGTGACATAGCGACACAAACACCCTAATGCAAAAGAATTTATGTTAGCCAATAAAATATGTATTGGCATATAATTCTCTAATCAAATCTAGAAATACACTCTCATTTTCATCTTCATAATATTATAACCATATCCATCTCATATTATAAAATTCCTTGAAAACTTCCAACATCTTTCAAATATAGTATCCTAATCGACCAATCTTTCAAACAAAACCTTTATTGAGATAAAGTAGCTCGTAAAGTGTTATTATTGTTATCTTGTCACAAATTTGATCAACTCATGTTTGCGGTACTTGAAATAATGATTCTTAGAAGATGAAGTGCTTGCCATTTTTTGGAACACAATGAAACCAACATAGAACATTTATACTCCAAGTTAGATTTAAACTATGTTTAAACCCAAAATGAAAGAGGATTCTAGTCCTAAAAATGGTTAAAGTTTAAAATCACTTTTTAACATTTGAGAGGTTATCACAAACTAAAAAAACAAGTTAAGTAGATATTTTCAACATGTAGTCATCTTTGGTGATGGAAATCCATTACATTTGCATAGAACTATCTTTAGATAACAAAATATGTCTCAAAAATTAAAATAAATTTTATCATTGAAAGTTGCGTGAGCAAAATAACAAAAATACACAAAAGCTATAATATTTTTTGTAACCCTAACTTTAAGAGAGGAAATATGCATACCTAATGAATAATGAATGATTTGGATTTGAAAGATGTTGAGAAATAGCTTAAAACAATATTAGGGGCACTCTAATAAACTCTGAAGGAGTTCGTGGGTTGGACAAATAAGGATTCGTTGATGTGAATAGTCTAAAAATGAGAGCATTTCTTATTTTTATAAACCGATTCACTAGTGAGACATGTCTCCCGTGGGTCACGAGTTCCTTTGATGATGCAAAGATAGAGTGTCTCGGGTCGCAACATTACCTACAAATTTCCAGTTCATTATTTCACTGTAGTAACCTATGTGTTCACAGGTCATGCTTAGCTTTGCTGCAACGATAGCTTTAATCATGGGTAATTCTAAGGACCATATCAATTTTAATTTTCCAAAATAAAAGGAAAATGTAAAAGGTAATTAATTACAATAAGATCCATACATCAAAACACATCATTAATGATCAGAACATATGATTTATTTACATCATTATCAGGTTTACGGTTATATCACATACATTGAATAGAGATGTGTAATCAATTAAAGGCTTGATACAAATGTAAGTTTGATTAATCATTGGATGTGATAAATATAACACGTGTGGAGATCAAAAGTGAACCCAAGTATGAAAATAGTTTGATGTTTATTATGATATACATTAGGAAAAGCTACTTTGATGATTATTGTGAAAAAAGTCTCATTTTCCTTAAAAGTATAAATATCCAACAAACATTTTTTTCTTCTTGAATTTAAGAGGTTGGATAAAACCTTTTGTTCTCATATCCTTAGTGTTACCCATTTGGATAGATATAATTATTTGATACATGGCTTTAACAAATATTTTGCATGTGGCGATTTTTGCCCAAGTACAAAGGTTAAATAACTAATTCGAATTTTTTAGACGTAGCTCATGCAAATCGAAATTATATCCCTTTCCACATCATCTCACGTGATTTTGAAAGATATTTTATTTTTATTTTCAATTACAACCATGAAGAAAAATATCACATGCAAAGGGAGTAAATTGACACTCCTTATCACAACCATTTCGAAAATCATGAAACATAAATCAAGGTGCTTCATTTTTATCTTTTGATCGAAGAATACTCAAGAATGTTGTGCAATCTAAAGTGCATTGAGTTTATAGTACATACTACATACTGATCAAGCTTAAGTGTTTTAAAATTTTAAAGCTTCACATTTCCAGTTCGAGAGAAGATAGGCATAAACAAAATTGAGATACAAATATCATATGCAAAAGTTTGTGCATTAATCTAACATTATGAGTTAATAAACCTACAAGAACATAATCAACATTTGAACCTAAAATAAATTTTCAAGGTTGATAAACAAACGCATCACAAGGAATAGGATGAGCCGAGGAATGATATAAGCATTCTAAGGGTCCTAGGTGCATCGAGAAACCACTATATCTAGTAGATGTTGAGGGAACCAACTTAGGATCTCGTAAGGTCTTTACATATATCCTAATTATAACATCCTTCCTAACCCACACTTGATTTATGAGAGAAAACTTGGACTTAGGTTGAACGACGAAAGAATTATAAATTCCTCTGTCCTTCTTGCTATGAACATTAACGAGCATGTTTTCCTTGATAACCTTCCCTATTATTTCTAACAAAATTCCTATTATTCATAGACTTACTTGAATAAAAGTTCGGATTAAGAAAATATCAAAAAATTCTAATATGACCTACTTTAAGAAACTGAGTACACTTAAGTAGTTTCGGTCAACAAACACCCTATTTATCATCTAAAACAATCTTCGCAAATTTTGGAGTAAAAATTGACTTCTCCTTCAAATGATTCACATTTCCATAAAAATGCAACTCCATTATAAATTTCTTATTTGCTAGAATCCAAGCCATTTATAGTTTTTCCAATATTTTTCAAAACCTTGGCATTGGATTCTTAGAAACTTCAAAATTTCTCCGTCAAATTGTCCAAAGAATGATAATCTCATCTCTCTCCTTTTTCAAGGTGGACACGCATTAATCTTCAACCAAAGTTAACTTTTTATCTACAGTAAGCTCATGAATAAATATAAGAAGTCATTAAAGTCTAAATCAAGAGCTCTAATCCTAGAATAAAGAGAATGACCACGAGTTTCTATAAGTTAAAAAATAATTTTCTTCTTTTACAAGTATGAGATCATTAAAAACAGTGGTTTTCTCAATCTCATGGTTTTTGTTTTTTCAAACACGGAAGATACGTGATCTTCATTATTCTTCAAAAAATTTTCTTATTCTAAAAGTTACAATTTCGTAATAAGTTTTAGATAGGACATTAATAGAACTTTTCATTTCAAAACAAGTTTTTAATTGGGAGTATGTAAATCATCTTCTTCATCATCACTATCACTACTAAATAAACATTTTTAATGTCAATAGAGTGGTTTAAGAAATTAGATGACATTACAAGTCTGATGAATGCATGCGTATTATGTTCACCGATTGGGTCATTAATATTATCACACAAACCTAACTCCATTAAAATACACACGAGATAAACCTTGAGGTGATTAAACCTATTTAATAAGGAATCGCACTTATACCAATTGATAGTGTCATATGCTCAAAACATGGAATGGAGTGAAAGTATCCAATTAAAAATTATCGTTGAATAGAAGCGATGTTTTCTTTTAATTCCTTTTAGGAACAAAGTAGACAATTTATTCCTATGTGATCAAATGTATACCAATTAGATAACACCAAATTAATCTTCAATTTAGACGAGTAAATCTAAATGCTAACATAAGGCAAACAATCACACAACACCAAGTCGTATGAGGAAAAACTCACAATGGAAAAAGAACTTGGGACGACGTAAGGAAAAATGCATTATGGTAGAGTATTATAACTTGAAGACATAGGCTTACAACCAAACAATGATATGATTGACTAGAAACTCTTCTCCACTATATTATTCGAGAAAAACGCTAATAGATGGAGAACACTATATAACTACGATCAGTTTTGGACTTATCCAATGTTTCTCAAAGCCATGCTAAGAATCAAAATCCTCTTGAAGTAGAAGAATAACGTTTTTGAGAATCCACCAATTCTTGGTTAACACTTTCTAGGATGTGAGTTTTCCTAAAGATTTTTAAAGTGTTTAAGATGATTTTGCCTACCTCAAACCTCACAATGTGTGTTTAAAGGATTCCAACAAGTCTTGTAGAACAAGAATATAAGTATTTTACTTAAAGAACAAAGGTAAAAGGGTTTAATCTTCAATATAATTTGTGGTTAAAGTTTTAAAATCAAATATTTCAAGAACATAAAGAGACATGTGAATAAGATAAACAATAGTTTACTTCTCTAGAGTAATCAAACTAAAAAACAAATCTCGGAATTTTTCCTCTTGGATAAAGTGCTTTGCTCCTAAAAATATTTTCTCAGTCATTTTTCTCTAGAGTTTTTGACAATAGATATGTAAGTTGTGAAGTCAATAATCCATTTAACCTAATCTCTTTCAAGAGTGGAAGATAAGCTTCAGGAAAGTGGGGGATGGCATCATAGGGAGATCAAAAGAACTTGAGACATGGAATGATTTGGCTACAAAAAAAATGTGCATGTTTTGTAGAAAGTTATTTTGTAAAATATCTAACTTGCAAGTCAAGGTCACAACCAACGAATGACATATTGCGAGTTTTATAAGTAATGTCGTTGTAGCGAAGGACCAGTGAGGGAAGTGAGGAACTTTTGAAAAACTGGTGAAAATATGTAGGTTGTACTACTACTACTATCAAAGCATGGCTTTGCATCAACAAAGGTATACCATCCTACAGTGAGGTACTGGTGAAGAAACCAAATTACACATTTTAGGGAATAAACAATCCATAAATGTTTAAACCATTACACGACCATTCATGTGATATATTTATGCAAAAAGTAACTTCAAAAAGTATATTTTCTAATAATAGTATAGTTGTATAAGTTAATCACCTAAACCATAAAACCAAACCAAACACACACACACACACACAAAGGATTTCACTTGAATGTGAAACGTGTTAAAAGGTTTTTAGGAAGTCCAATAACCTTAACAAAGTGGATAAACCAACATAACATTATTTGGGTGTTGGGTTGAGAAGTCTAAGCTTGTCCAGAGCAAGTATATAATAGTTGTGCTATGATAGAATGACCTCAAGGACTAATAAAAGTCACAAAGTAATTTTTTCACACATAATAAGATAATCCTGTTATGTGTGTTGCATAAGATTATACACATACTCTTACAATATGAATATTTTCAAAAATAATCTTTCATAGTAAGATTTTATGGCATATATATTTTTCAGATTAGTGAAAAAGGAGCCACGCGCATAATTAACACAATTATTTAATTTATTAATTTTTTCACTTATTTCAGTAATAAATCTATTCTATGTTATCTTGGTCATTTTACATTTATACTAAAGTGGCATTTGTCATTATTATGATTTGATAAATCCTTAGTTGAAGTTTGATCTTAAAATCTAAAAGATGAACATTTCTGGATAAAGACATCCTAGCAAAGTGGAGGCATATGAATATACATAGACTCTAAAAAACTTGCCATTTGTGTATTCCATGTGAAAACATAAATAAAGGATAGAGTATGATATATTAATCAAATATATTACCTATGAGATGACATATCCTGCATAAAGTCATGAACACCGAATGACACATGAATGAACATAACTAAAACCAAGATCTTTAACTTGTTTCATGTCTTACGCCTAAAAATGATATCATGTCCCTAATGTATAAAATTAAAAAGTAAATGGATGAGATGAATTAAGATATTATCAATTCTATAATAATTCCAAATACTAATTTATCCCCAAAAATATAAGTGCAGTATAAGAATTAACACACAGTTTTACATGGTTCAACAGGTTGGCCTGTTAAATTCCACGAGGAAGGAAAAGCATAATTTTATTAATGGAAGAGGAAGAAGAAGCATACTTGGAGTGATAGGATTTCAATCTTAGAGTCTAAGCCGTACTTACAAGAATATGTTAATCGATGCTCAAAGTCATTAGGATCATTGTTATTTATAGATGCAAGTATCCTATGGTTCTAGGTGTTTTTCATAGTGATCGGTCATTATCCTTGATCCTATCTTTGAAGTTTTAGAATAATAGTAAATATATGTCTAATGATATTTGACTGTCATTTCCTTTGATTCTCCCTTAAGGAGTTTGTGATCTCCGGACGACTTGATTGTCACAGTCTCTTAGTGCCACGTGTTATGCCAATTTCTCCTAGAATTAGGGTGGTCCGTCCTTAGTCCTTGTCGCCTTAATTATTCCTTGTTGAATTTCCCTTGTGTGGCGTGGTTTTTTTTACAACTTTCAATAATTAACATGCATCCATTTTGTTCTTAGTGGGAGCATAATCCTTTTAATGACGCGTGTAATCTATATATTTAGGGTTGAGTGCATTATAGATTTAATTCCCTAGGTAATCGTAATGTGTGACCTAGAGGAAGTGAGTGTGAGGCTCTCTTTACAATAGATCCATCACTTCAGCTTCTCTTTAGCGGTAAAGGGTATAAAGGTCATAAAGTGACCCCTTATACTCATTTACTTGAATTATAAAGGTACCGTAGAGTGGTACGTGAGAAACCCCTTACTACGTATAGAGGGATGCACAAGCAACCCCCATTAACGGTAAAGTAATGCACGGGAAACCCCTTATTAAAAGGATAAATGAGAAACCCTTCATTAATAGCAGAGGGATGCACAAGCAACCCCTTATTAATAACGTAAAAGGTGCATGAGAAACCCCTTAATAACTATAGGAAAATTCGTGAGAAAACCCCCATTAACGGTAAAGGGTGCACAAGTAATCCCTCATTAATATTTTAATTATTTATATTTTGATAGGTTAACTTAGTGGGAGGCCTTGGTTGAGTAAGAAGGGATCGAGCAACCAGAGAGTATTGGGACCGTTTGAGAGTTGGTTTGGAGGCTGAGAAGTAAGACTTGTTGAGCAATCTAAGACTCAACCACTTTAATAATTTGAGGAAGAGATAATAGTAGTGAGAGAGACCCAATGGGAAACTCGTATAAACACACACATTTCTCATCTACATTACTCACATGCACATAAGCAGGAGAGTAACCACTAAGATTACTCATACAAGTAATAGTCACATAGGAAAGAGAGGAACCCAAAAGTTTGCTCACATAATAACATAAAGCATAGTAGAGAGTGACCCTTGGGGTCGCTCACAAGATTTTATACTTGCAGAATAAATTTTACCTTTATTGATTTTCAAGCGCAAGCATTGCACATTAAAAAAAGTACAAAGTATAAAAAGCACCTTTTTAGCTATATGACGAGCATATCACCTTTTTATCACCAAGTGTCACCCCACTAAAAGGAAATAGTGGTATGCCAGTGATAGACAATTACAACGGACAAAATGTCAAAGGTATTTATCATAAAGAATATTCTAGGGGATCATATTGACACGTCGGCCCAAACGTTTGCCTATAAATAGAACCTTAGTTGCACACCAAAGGAGATGACATAACATAACACCATTATGTGGCACTAAAATCCACATACACAAAGATATTCTCTCCTTAATTCTCTCTCATAATTATTGAAGTGCTTACTTCACCTCACTCAAAGAATAACCATTCTCCAAAGTACCCTTCTTAATATTTATTATTATAAAGTAGCGTATGTATTAAAAAGTGTTTTATTTAATCAATGATAATCCTTTATAAAAGGAATCCAAGTTATTATAAGGAAATCTCCTTTTTACTCATTTTTAAGAATCCTAATATTATTACCTTAAGAATATTCTCCTATAAGTGTGGGTCACGCCTCTCCATTAATAGATATCCATAGACCCCAGTACTACTACCTTTCTACATTTAGATAGAAATTAGGAATCTATCCTCGTAACTATGGAAAAATAAGGTCACGATATTTTCAAGAAGTTTGTTTTTTAAGATACATCAGTGGGCAATGAAGACCAAAGAAGAAAAACCTTTAGTGAAGAATTGGTTGTTATTAGAAGTACAAGGCCTGGTCCATTCACAGGCCAGGCGAGAAACCAAATTGTAACTCCGTATATGACAGGGTTAAACATCGTGGGATTTTTCCTTGAGTTTTTGAAGCACCATAATGTGGACCTATCTAGACTTGGGAAAATAAATAATACACCATTGGTTAACATGTTGTGGGCTTAACCACACAAGCGGTTGTCGAGAAGCCACTTGCGCATATAGTATCTATGTTGGCTAAGAAATTTGAAAAAGTAGAGCCTTCTTCGAAGATAATCACTCTCAAAGAGGTAAATAAATTTATATAGTTAAAGAAAATTGAGTCTCATTTTCTTTACAAGGAGTTGAAAAATCCTTTTCCTAAAAGTCTCAATGATATACCATTACCGGATGGATGCATCCTACTAAACTTTATTAAGTTTAATGGGAAGGGAGAGAACCCTAAAGAACATGTCAAATGGTTTGGGGAATAATTTTGGGTACATTGTGATGATAAGAACCTAATGATATACATAAGTGTGGTCTCATCTTGGACTATACATGGCCCAGCTCAGTTGACCTAACTCGACACCTATCAGTTTCATGTACTATTTGGCCCACCCAACATAGGCCCACCCAACATAGGCTTACCTTCAATAGTCTAAAACTCAAAGAATTTGTCCTCGGCATTTTTAATCATTTAACAAGATATGTTCTTGAGTACAAGCCTTTTCTTACGTGTCATCCCACTTATGTGTCGGAGAGTCTGAGACCTTACAAATAGTCCTAAGATGATATTTTGTAGCATTCATGGTATTCCCCTTGGGATACCATCCTTTAGTCTCGGCTCGGACAGGACTTTTGTACCCGACCTTGATATCTACCATGGCACACGTGATTTGTGCATTATCATCCCATGTGGACATACCGTTACAACAGATCTTCAGCCCATGTGGGGGAACATTTCATCATCATGACATACTTGTGCAGTGGATAGTTGGCATTCTCCCATTGGTTGCATCATCTCATGCACGCTGGGAACATGCTTGGGGGCGCACTGTGCACCCCTAAACATATACAAACCCACTTCAACTTCATCATAAGGGGTCGAGTAATTGATAACCCTAATGAAACTCTGTCAACATATATATATATATATATATATAAGAGATAGAGAGATAGAGATATAGAGGGAGAGAGATATAAAAGCTTGTGTGTTTAAAACCATGGCCTTTTAGTTCCTTATTGTAATATAAAAACACTCCCTCACCTTGTGCAGTGGTGTAGGACAAGGTTGAACAACTTATATTTCTGTGTCTTCCATCTCTCGCATCCCCTTCTCTCACATTTATGCTTATGTATTTATATCACCTATATTATACATAACTAGATCTTGAGTAATTCACACACTTGGAGTGGTGATTCATAGCATCCTCATTTTTACACCGTCTGTGGGAAGATATTATTTTATTCCTCTTTCTTTTTCAGCTTTGACTCTATTTTTTCCCTCTGGTGGTGGTCCATCTCCACCATTGTTGGACCTATACCACCATTAAAAGAGTTGGGTGGGTGTATTTCAAGATTCCTACTTACTCATAGTTCATCTAGCTTTTTTTCCTTCCTCTCATCGGAGACATGGTGTCTGAATTGCCTCCGGTTGCTGGCCCAAGCTCAAGCCAACCACCACCTCAGTCATAAATGGTTGATGTGGTGGAGGCACTACGATTCTTAGTGGCCAACCATCAAAAAGATGCAGGAGCAATTCATGGCATTTAGCAAAATCATTTTGGGAAGGGCTCCAGGTGACACAACGGTGGATATTATTACTCCGACCACCATAGAGACAATGGATCTGCCGATAAGGGGACCACACTTGGAACCAAAGAAGGAGGTTAAGCGCCATCAATAGCAGAGGGATGTTTCTAATCCTAGGCATCTTTGCATGGGAAAATAAGTCCAGTACTGTCCAAACGACCAAGCTTGTGATGAAGAGGAATATTGGGAGTCGAATGAGATCTCCTACGAGAAAATTTGCCCCGGTCCGACCTACCAGGGAAATAACACTCATTTGATACCTAATGGCTGACCAAGTACTATAACTTTTGATGCGCTTAGTAGAGGGTCGTCCTTTGACCGTCTCGACTCGGGAGTGGATTTACGTGATCGACTATCCTCTTCTCGTAGTAATGTTGCATCCAGAGGAAATGGTAGACATTATGATGATCGACCCATGCAAAGATAAGACAAGAAGGAGGAGAGAGAAGCAATAGCCGATAAAGGACAGTGGCATAAGAGCCGACACCAGTTGTTGTTGTGCCATAAATAGATGATGATAATGTTATCACTTTAGAAAAGCCTTAGAATAGCTCCGTTCAAAGGTTAGAATATAAGATCGGCACTTTACTCAGAAGTCAAGATTTTAACCTCCAAGTTTATATGGAGGGGTCTCCTTTTATTGCGAGGATCGTGAGTTATCCTACCCCTAAAAAGTTTAAACCTCCTACTGTAAGCTCAAAGTATGATGGGAGTACCAATTTGTATATAAGACGTGGGTTCTTGGGATGCGATTAGTATCAAGCGAGGCATAACCCCTTATCAAGACCGTGATTAATTCCCAAGACTGTTTAATAATGACGATGCATGAGGGTAAGAGATAGTATTATTCAACACCCAAGATGATATTAAATGAAGTCTTTTCTACCATAAATGCACCGTGAACACAATAAATAAGTGGAACTAACCAGTAACTTAGTCGGAGGGAGAAAGATCAAGCACTCTTGTCACAATAAAGGCAAGGCAGGAATTTCAGGCTTAGTTAATTCTCAATGATATTAGTATCAGTGGAAGAAAGAGGGAATGTTG
Organism: Sambucus nigra; assembly: GCA_949130495.1. NCBI lineage: Eukaryota > Viridiplantae > Streptophyta > Magnoliopsida > Dipsacales > Adoxaceae > Sambucus > Sambucus nigra. Next base: position 495,775,684 of record OX422208.1, on the reverse strand, counting down.
GGTAATAAATATTCTCATAGAAACCTCGTGTATTAGGAAAATCCAACAAGAATTCTAGGTTCAAATTATCATCCTTGTAAACTGTTTGGTTGGTCTATTTATATAGAGGCAAGGTTACTCGAGTAACCTTGTTGTCATTAAATGTGATTGATGGGCATTAAGTACGACAGTGTTGTGGAATTAATGTCAAAGATATTGCATTAAATGCATAAGATGTTGTGTTTTAGCAGAAAACTGTTCAACCAATTAGAAGCGTGGTGGCTTAATGAGGATATGACATGGTGGCTCAAAGTTTTACCTTAGAATGACTACAAAATTGGATTTGGTTAACTAGGACTTCCATCCTAAGGATAAATCTCACTTGAGTGCTGTTATATTGAATCCCTAAATTCCAAATATTATGACGTCATAAAGTAAGTGAACAGTGACCCCCACCATATGTGTGGTCACATAAATCAAAGGATTTATTGTATGAAGTTTGAGTTGCTCGATTGGAAACAGTTCGAACAATAAGTGTGTTGTTTGTTGGTTGGGAATTACCTCCAGGTGATGAATCTTAAATGGAGGTCCCTCAAGGACGTTCCCATGAGGATGTGTTGAATGAAGTGAATCGAGGTGGAAATGGATCAAGCACTAGTTTGTGTTAGGTGAAGCTTTTCCCAAATGTGCCAAGAGGGTTGGCTATTTCTTTCCCAACGTTTCCCTGTTCCTAATTCTTGAAACTAAATCCATGCGAGGTTCCTAGGAGGATGTTATTTGAGAGAGCATCTAAGATCTCCCATGCCCTGTCAGGCATTTTCTCTCAAGGGTACCTAACATCCTTGACCATATTATAAAGTAAATCTTTTCAACAAGTAAAATACAATATCAAATACATACAATTTCTTATTACAAAATATTATCGATCAAACATCTTTGATCTTTGTAAGGAATCCTTCAAGAAGTATCTATGGAGGGTCTTCATGGGAGGTCCTTCGAGAGGTATTCGTCTTCCTTCTTTAGTCAGTCTTTTGCTAAGAACAAGACCAACTCAACTAATCAACCTTTGGTGAGGACTCCCCCTACAGTTTCCCTTCCTAGAGATATTTGTTTATTGCATTAAGAAATATCTATATGAAATACTTAGATGATATTCGAACCATATTGCAAAGAAAGGCTACTTTTTGCAGGCAAATAATCATCTCATAATAAGTTTTTGAATTATTCGGTGAGGAGAAATGTAGATGAGGGACTCATATAGCCCTCCCTTCGAACTAGTTCATCATTAACTGCTTTGTGGTTTGTCTAATAACATTATTCCTTGATGTGACACTATGATTGCGTGCGACTACTTTCTTGAGGGGGTGAAGGTATTTTTTTAAATTTCACCCAAAGCGCTTCACTTCACCCAAGTTGAGAACTCTTAGCATGCACCATCAATACCCTGGTCGTGTTTTATTTAATGAGATTGGCATTTTCTCCTCTGTTCTTTACATGTGGTAGCTTGGGGTTAGTGCGTTCTTCTCACGCGGGGGCATCCGTGCATCACCTATTGAAGCATCATAATTGTAGCATTTGAATTTGTGTCCCTACGTGGGCGTGTAGGCTACATGAGGAAATTTAATTGTCAGCACATTTCCTAAGGGTCCTTATTCTATTGCTTGTTATGTCTTTTGTTGCCCCTATTAAAAGAATACTTGGAATTTATCAAACCCTTACCCTTGGGTGCATTATCATTTTCCTTCATTTGATTTGAGAAAGAGAGATTTCAATGCTTGCTTTTGATTTTATTCTTCACTCTAACTATTCGTTCTTCTTCCCTTTTCTTTATTCTTCCTTCATTCATGGATCCTATTGTCAAAAGGACTCACTCCGTAAGGGGTTCTTCTCCCCATACTCAAGCATGTTAGAATCAATGGGTTCGATACCGGTGGGCGCCTTAGTTTGGGGAACCTTATCATTTCTGGTCATTGGATGAGAATTTTTAGGGAGAACTTGTTCCAGTGGAGCCAACAAAATTATTGATGGATGAAAGTGATAACGCATAAGACTTCTCTTATATTCCTACTGCCACTATGACCCATTTTTGGATCGAACGAGGGGACTAATCTTTTTTTAAGGTAGAGTTTGAGTCTACATCTGGTGCATGTGAGGGTCTGGGCCCATAGACTGAATATATCCATGCGAAATTCTCTGTGGATCCGTCTCTAGTCAATTTATCTTCCCCAAGTTGGCTGGGTGATCTTGCGCTTGCTAAAAATAATAAAACTCTTCAACTTCTTGTTTTCCATTGGAGCCATTGGACACATACGTTTGTGGATTCTTGGGGTCAGTTTACTATCACTCTCAAAGATGTTTGTGAACTTCTGGGCATTGAAGCTGCTAGCTTTGATACTTTGTTTGAGGAGGCAACTTCAAGCACTGAGAAATTTACTCGAGCAGAGTTGGAGGCAGTATTAAAGGACTGTATTGTAGCTTACAGCAAGTGCACTTATTCGGAGTTGTTCGAGACTCCCCCGGTTGGGAAAGTTTTTAGTTCAAAGATTAAAATGGTGGGATACATCTGTGTTGTCCTATCAATGATATTTCTTCTTGGTAAGCCTCATAATTTTCTCAAGAAATATTTAATCAACATGGTCATTTGTATAGCATATGGTATTAAACTCCCCATAGCTGCAATTACCTTGGGTTCGTTGTACATGTGGCTAGATCGCGTGCATGTTGATTCTGCTAGAAACATTGGTAGGTTTGATATTTCAAATTACGCCAACCATTTTCTATTGACAACTTTTTAATATGCCCTTTTTCCAGAGTATGCCCCACCTGGCAGTTTCCCCGATTCTTATCCCATTAAAGTACCCTAGATTTGCTACTGAAACCATAAGAGTTCCAATAAATCCTTTTCCTCTTTGGTTGATAAATTTTATAAGTTTGTCCCTTTCCCCTATGTTGGGGTAAATTAGTTTTTTACTAACCATTTCTTTGAGGATAAGGAGCGTCCTCTTACCCCATTTGAGGAATCAATGGTCTGGAATTTTCCTGCGAATAACGTTCATTATTGGTTCCTTTGTACCTAACCTCGTACACTGAGTGGTCTCCTTTCTATTCAATCTATTGCCCCTAATCACGTGGTTATGTAATTTACGTATGACCAAGGCAACCCCATGCTGAGTCACTTCACTCGTGAGAAGCCCACAGATTTCTCATTCTCCTATATTAATTTTCTGACCTTGATCGTTGTTAATCTTTTTTCCAACTCTAACAACCCCATTATCTCAAGTAGTAAATCTGAAAGGGAGTAGATCAGCTATGTATTTGACTATGGTTTGGCAAAATCAATTGCGTAGGTTTCAGAGAAACCTCCTTAAGGAGCCCCGTTACCCTACTATTGAGAGATATCCTCCTTTAGAGCTAGGGCTGAGGAGATATACTAAATCTAGTTCTTTGTTTCCTTTAATTACCCTTAACACTTCAACCCCTTCCAATCTGCCTCCCTTGGCCCCTTTTGAGTGGGCCATAGTGAAGAAGAAAAAGTTTACTCAATCGTCGGTTCCGATCGAAGTAGCTGATGTTGCCCCTGGTCCTTCGAGGTTAGTTCAAGAGGGTGACACTCCTATCGCTACTTTTATAGGAGAAGCTGTGATGGCCACTAGGAAGGTCCTAAAGAAGAAGAACAAGGTTACTCATAAGGTTTCTCCCTCGTTGACTCCTGACCCCAAGGTGTCTCAGTAGGTTAGTCAGATGTTCGAGCAACTTCAGCAAACTTGGGAAAACTATTTTGTGGAAGATAGGGCCTTTATGTCAGCGCAGATGGTTGCTCGTGGTTTTTCCTATGTACCCCCAACTACTGAATTTAGTAGAAAACATATCAGGTCTTCGGTTAGGTTGACCAGTCCTGTTAAGATTTTGTTTGAAGAAAGTGATGAGGAATGTTCTAAAGAGGAAACAGTTGCTAATGAGTAGGAAGAAAGTGATGATGATGGAGAGGATAATGAGAGTGATGATGATGGAGAGGGGGAGGAAAATAAGTAAGAGGAGGAATATGATGAAGATGAAGAGTTGGATGACTCCCCCTATTCTAAGGCGCAGACTTCGTAAAATAGTTTCAGCTTCAAAGCCCTCTTTGCCTCCCCGGGACTACAAAGTTTTAAAAGATATATTGGAAGAAGAGGTATATCTCAATTTCCTTTCATTTTACATATATCCCCACCCATTTATTCTTTTAATATTGGTCCCTGTTCTCTATCTTCAGGTTGGTACGCAAGGCAATTCCTAGGAGGATGTTGGTGTGGTCGATGATTTTGAGGGCCCATTGGTGGAGACAACTGAAGTTTTGCCCACCTCCAAAGACGCTCTGCCAAAGGAATAGCTCTACCTATAACTTCACAGGTACCCAGGGGAAGTTAAAGATCTTTGTTCTGTTCAATCCAGTAGTGGCCATTCACCTAACTCCGCCTTCTTGCGCAACCAGGCTGGCCTTAAGGAGGGTGCCCCGATGAAGGTGTTGTGGAGTCCGGTGTTAGAAAGTCCCCCGTAGTTGTACCTTCCATTATGGTAACACTTGAATGCATTTTATTTTGTTAATTTATTATGTTTACTCTTTGCTCTAACTTTGAATCCTTCTTCACAGGTCGGGTTGCCCGACAAGAATGTCCCCGTAATGCCTCCTCCCACGAACGATCAAGTATTGGTTACTTTGTTTGGACCATCAATCCTCAACCCTGAGGGAGTTAAGGTTGCTTCTTTCGTTGTCCCGGTACGCTTAGGACAAGAAGGTGATGCCGCTCTTGTGGATGCTCCAGTCGTTCAAGTGGATCAGCGTTCGTTGGTGGGTCAAGGAGGTTCTCATTGAGAGGAAGAAGTGGTGCAGATGGCCACTAGGTAATTCGTCGATGATCCTCACTAACTTAATTTACCATAAGTATAACATATCCTTCCTTGGGTCTGTAACTCCTGCAATAACTATAATTATAATTTCTTAGTATATGTATATGACTTTAAATCTCCTTTAAACGAAGGTCAGGCAGTCCAAGTAAATTTGGACTTTAATCTCCCATAATCGAGGGTCAGGTGGGCCAAGTAATGTTAGAATTTAATCTCCCATAATCGAGGGTCTGGTAGGCCTAGTAGTATAGGACTTTAATCTCCCCTAATCGAGGGTTAGGCTGGACAAGTAATATTGGACTTTAATCTGCATCACGGAGGGTCAGGTGGGCCAAGTGATGTTGGACTTTAATCTCCCATAACTGAGTCTTAGGCGGGCCTAGTAATGTTGGACTTTAATATCCCATAACCGAGGGTAAGGCAGTACAAGTAATGTTGGGCTTTTGATTTTTTTGTAAAGGATTTTCATATTTCTCTAACTTGGTAACTTGTTGTGTTTCAGGTTGAAGTTGACCAGTCGGTTATTCGTGAGCTAAAGATTGAAGGTGTTGCGCATGAGGTTGCACAAGCAAGTGGCGAAGCTCCTGGCTTGCAAACACAGCCATTGGACCTAATTGTTGGTGAGGTGCCCAAAACATGTATTTTCAGGATACAAGAGGGTGATAATACCTCGCGCACCGACGTCCCTCTACCAGTGATAGTGTTTTCCGCATACATCGTCCTGAGGCATCTCCGGAGGCAGCTATAAGGAAAACTTTTCCTCGCGAGTTGATAGAGAAACTCTTTAACCGATTTCCATCTACCTTTGCTCCTCACAACATCCAACCACTACTTGTAATGATGGCCTATAGATTGCTTGGTCTTGAAACTTTTTTAGGCGAGGTCCTCAACACCCCTCTAGAATCATTAATCTCTAATGATATTAAGGTTTTGTTGGGGAAAATCAATCTCCTCATTAGCGATGGGTTTTCATTGTCTTGGTTGGTAAAACTATTGTACGACTTCAAGAAAGATGATTTACCTGCTCTTTAAGTTCGGTTGCAAGCCTCTTATCATTCTTAGGTGGCTATCTCCAAAGAGTTAGTGAGTTTAGAAGCCGAGATATCTAGGTCTGATAAAGAGGTAAAAGCTTCTCGTGACTCCACTATCAAAGCGGAAGCCAAGATAAATGATGTTCAGTAACGAATAGAGCTCCATCAGAAAGATCTTGTTGATTTGGCCACTGACCAGAGTAATATCGAACAGATTATGACCCAACGTCATCATCGTCTTTTTGACTTCGCTAAATTGTGGTTCATAATGGATGCCCCATTCAACTAGATGCTCTTTCTAATTTCCCATTTTTTGCGCTTTGAGACTTTTGTGGAATGTAACTCGTTAACTCTATTTTATTCGAATATATTTCTTTGCATTTTGTTCTACTCCTTTTTTTTATTTTGCCTAAATGTCGAATGAGCTAACACATCCATACATTATACATTACATTATGCATAATAAAGAAAGAAAATGGATCAAGGCTTTCAAAATAAAGATGATTTTATACTGCTATGTAAAATAGATAACCCAGCATTGTAGGGAACATTCTCCCGTGTAAGTTCCAACAAACCATAATGAAACAAATTGGAGTGTTGGAAGCAAATCAGATACATTTAAATATAATAAATTTTGAGCAACTTGTTGTTCACTTTGCAAGTGACATCATCCTCCACCTTACATATATTGCAGTAGCCTGAATCATAAGTTGCTTAAAAAATATTGGGGTCTTCCTAGTTGGCTTCAAACTTGGGTAATGACAATCCCCTAATATGCCTTGTGTAATCTTTTAAGACTAAGGCTCCTTCTTTGAACTTCCTTATCCTCACCATCTGATCATAGGATCTAGAAAAATATTTTTTATACATTTCAAAGTGCCTCGCAGTGTTATCTTTATGCCCCTCTAGTGCTTCAAGTTGTACATGTCGATTGGGGGAGCATAGCACTATGCAAAATAGCATCTGCACGAAAAACTAAAGAGAATGGGGTATGCCATGTGGGTTTTCTCTTAGTCATTCAATAGGACCATAGGACCTTGGGTATATTATCATCCCACTTTCTTGTAAAGTCCTCTAACATTTTTTGATAGGATGTTCACTACAGTCTTGTTGGTAGCTTCTGCTTGCCCAATGCACTTTGAGTACGCTATGGTTGACTTGTGATGAATGATGGATTACTTGTCCGTGAGCAAACTTAGTTCACTGTTCATAAAAGGAGTGCCATTATCTGAGAGGAAGACCTTTGGGATACCAAAATGGAAAATGATATACGCATTCATGAATCGTGCAACTACCCATGCTGTGGCTCTTTTTAGTGGTATGGCTTCTGCCCACTTGGTAAAAAATTCAGTGGCCACAAGTATCCAAATCTTTCCTCATGAGGAGGTATTTATTTCCCCTACTAAATTGAACGCCCATGTGTGGAATGTGAAAGGGATGGAGAGAGAATGCAGGTCCACCGAATGAGTGTGGATCATATTCATGTGCATCTAGAAAGCCTTGCATCTGTGAACAAACTCTACAGATTCTTTTTCCTTCGTAGGCCAATAATACTCCAAAGTCATAAGTTGGTCATAAATTTTTGGCTCTTATGATGTGTCCTGCCTCGTAACCTGTTGCAGTATTTCCTTCGCTTCTTCAACCTGATGCACCTTAAAGGCCTGTCATGATAGCCTTTTCGGTACAACTTCCCTTCTTGGACGTAGTACATAGGCACTCACCTCTTGAGCCTCGTGGCATCATATTTATATGGAGGCATCACTCCATATACCAGTATGCCCATGCATGGTTGCCTCAAATCTTGAGGTTGATCGATGAAGTTGCATTCTGCTACCTGGTAAAATAATTGGCTTTTCCCACAGTCCCTCTATATCACCGTAGCATCCGGCCTTATCGAAGGCCAAAAGTAACCTTCTCACTCGACCATTCTATAAAAAGGGATATCGGTGGTTTCATAACTATCTTCATGGACTTCAATCAATCTTCTTTTGTCATCTTTCGTATCCACACACCTGGATATCCAACCTCCTTTGTTTTTGTAGTACAAGTTTCCCTTGGCAACGAAATACCACGTGAGGTCAGCCAAACTCAGTGATCCTTCACTTTTTTCCAGATTCTTCCTTATCTCACCCCTCCAATCATTTTTATCATTAGTATGCAGCATTTCTAGTATGGTCGAGCGGGTTGTCCTATTGGTAATTCGAATTACTGTTGACTCCCCAATGAAAGCAATCTTTTAGGAAATAGTGGCATAAGTGTTAGTATGTCTGTTCATCGTTCGTGGGTGTCTATTTATCTTTACCACTTCTAATTGCCTGAGCAACTTTTGTATGATTGTTCGATAGGGTGCAAAACTCACGTGCTTCAAAGAAAACTCGCCCGTCACTTGTTTAACCACCAGGTTCGAGTCCCCCTTTATTGTGAGCACCTAGATGCCTTTCTAAGAGCCTCAAGAAGTTCCAGTACCCATGCATCATTCTCAACTTCATTATTCGAACATTTAAAATTTAATTTGAAGGATAGTTGGACTTCTCCCCCATTCTTTCTCAAAACCACACCTTCCCCTTCCTTGTTTTTGATCGAGGAGCCATAAAAATCCATGCTCCATTCGTCTAGGGTTGCGAAAAAGTTATCCTAAAGATCATCGCCTGGAAGTTCTTCAACTGGTGGCTCAAACGTCCTAAAAGGAAAATTGGCTAACAGATTTGCGTAAGCTTGACTCTTGATGGCTCGAGGGACTATGCATTTGATGTCATAATCTGAGAGGATTAGAAACCATCTGGATGCCCTGCCTAATAGTAAAATTCTAGAAAGCAAAAAGTTTATCAGATTACATCTAGTTACAATATAAATTGTGAATGACAACAAATAGTGCCTAAGTTTTTGTGCCACGAATACAAGGGCCAAATAATGCCTCTCAATGCTAGGATATCTAACCTACGACCCTTGTATAATCCTTCTTAAGTAATAAATAGGTTTTTCTACACAATCCATCTCTTGTGCTAGTAGTGCCCCGATAGATCGTTCAGTAGATGTAAGGTATAGCCTTAATGGGATACCTGCCTTTGGAGATGTGAGGAGTGTTTTTAGCTTGTCCATGGCCTCCTTATGCACTTGTTTCCACGTGAACTTTGAACCTTTTCTAAATAGCTCCATTAGTGGGCAGGTCACCTCAGCCAGGCTGGGCACGAACCTGTTCAAGTAGGAGACTTTTACCAAGAATCTCTTTAAATCCCTCACCAACATTAGCCTTGGCATATCAAGGATGTCCTGTTGTTTTGTCCAAGTCCATCTGGACGCCTTGCCATTTTACACAAACCCGATGAGCTCCCCACTTGTCACCCCAAATGCACATTTAAGAGGGTTCATTTTCAACTTATACTTTTTGTATCGGGCAAACACCTTCCTCAAGTCATCTAAGTGGGAAGCCTCCTTTCTGGACTTGAATATCAGATCATAAATGTAAAATTCCATGATCTTATGGAAGAGTTCATGGAAGATAACCATCATGGTCCTCTGATAGGTGGATCCTACTGTTTTCAAACCAAAAAGCATGACTGTATACATAACTTTGCCCAAAGGCGTTCGAAAAGTAATTTTCTTAGTGTCATTTGAATCCATCTTGATATAGTTATACCCCACATAACCATCCGTGAAGCTGTAGATCTCATGCCCCGCAGTGGCATCTATTAATTTTTCTATGGAGGGCAATGGAAATTCATCCTTCAGTCATGCACGGTTCAGGTCCTAAAAATCCACGTAGATCCTGATTTGGCTCTTGCCTTTCTTTCCTACTAGCATAATGCTAGACAGCCAAATGGGATGCTAAATATTGAATAGGGATAATGAAACCAGATGCGAGAAGCCTTTGAACTTCTTCCTTGATCTTTAAATCCAATTCTACTTTATATGTTTGGGTGGCTTATTTTACTAGAATAGCAAATGGTAAAACATTCAACTGTGATAGCTCACCTCCTTATCAACTCCAGACATCTCAGTGTATTTCTATGTGAAGACGTCCTTAAACTCTTGTAGAAACTCGATCAAACCCTTTCGTGATGCCCCTCCAAGTCCTTTGAGATAAATATAAGGCTAGAGTCATAGCCCTCCTTAGCTAGATCAATCTTTTCTAACTCTTGGATCTATGGTCTGGGTCTATTTTTCATGCACTCAGCCTCCTCCACTACCTTTTCTATAAATTCTTGGATGATCGAGTTATCAATCATCAACCATTATCCTTGGTTGTCCACTAAGAAACACTCATAGACCAGGTTAGCTTCATCATCCAAGCCTTCGGTTGCCCGCTCACACCTTCATAATTTGTAAATAATTATATTGTTGGGCAAGACAATTCTTTTGCACTGCCAGGGTTTTTATTCTCTATGAGACCTTTTTTGGAAATTTTCTTCTAACTCTCTCGCAGAGTGTCTGCTTAGAACGCTCTAACTAGGATCAATACGTGGAGTCATTCAGTCCCGAAGCTACTTCGACAAACTAGGAGGCCTCACCGCATCCTTCTCGCATTCTTCGTCATAGATCACCACTGACTGAGCTAGTGCGCACACTCTTTCTCAACTTCTTGGGACCTTAATGCCCCCTGTATACCTTGTAACAACTGTATCCTCTTCAGTCAGCTCGGTGTAGAAGGTTCCGTTTACTAGGTGCGCTTCGTCTTTTGCGAACGGCTTATTGGATGCTGGATCACCACCTCCTTGACCCTTACATTTTCTTTTGGCATACTGATGGTAAGTGGAAGGCACCAACCTATGGTTTTTCATCCACATTTTTCCCACTAACAATTGATACGACGACTCGTAGTCAATAATGTGGAATTTTGTGTGGGAAGTAATATTCCCCATCGTAATGCCCACATTAACATATCCCATAGATTTGAATGACTAGTAATCATACCCCGATATTGACAATGGATTTTATACTAGCCTTATCTCTGGTAGGCCAGTAGTGTAGAAGGACCTAATGGGCATAATGTTGATAGATGCCCCGCCATCCAACAAAACACAATTAAAAAGACATTCATTCTTAGTGGTTGTAACATAAAGGGGCCTATTGTGAAGGTACCTGATCGATCTGTCAGTCTCCAAAAATATAACCTCAGAGAAGTACTTTCTTATGATCTTGGCCAAGGGCCACTTCCATTTTAAATGTGGATCCATATTCTTCTTAGCGATATCTAAGATAGCTCGTACAACCTCTAACCTGGAGTGCTCGGGGAGTCCAACTTGGTCAAAAAACCAACAAAACTTCTACGAGTGGGCCACAGCTATATATTAGATCCAAGGGTCAATTTGATCCTCCTCCAGTTCATACACTTCTTCCACATCTCTATAAGCAGCCTCATCATTGCTTATCACAGCATGCACTATCTCTAGCGAGCAGGCCTCCACTTGTCTTCTCAATATCTCGATGGGGTTTTCGTCATCTTCTGGTTCATCTTCTTCGGATGTCTCATCTTCCAATTTCAACTGAGCCAGCTCGAAGGCACATTCCTCCAATGATTAATCGAAGTCTTCCTTGAGGAGCCACTGCTCCCTTACTAGTTGCTCCTCTTCTTTGTCAAAGGCACTAGCCATTTGTGCCCCCTAATCTAGTAGAGGGTTATCGTTCACATTGCCTTGGGGTAATTCAATGTCACCTTTCTTCATATGATGGTCGATCAACCTTCTTAGGAAAAAACATACCCTAGTTGGGTGATTCACTATGTTGTGGATCTCGCAAAAGTTTATCTTTTCCCTGTCTTCTTGAGATACCTGCACCGCACTGCTATTGACTTCTCTGCAAACTTTATCTCGAACTATCAGATCATAATGATTTATGACTTGTTCCACTGTGTATTGAAGCTCTGGAGGATCCTCTTTGCCTTCGAACTTCCTTTTGTTGCCCCTATTTTTTCTTCCTTGGCCACAACTTCCTTCCCCCTTCCTCCACCGTCTGCATAGTTTACCCTCGAGGTACTCCCTTCCCCAAGTTATCTGATGGTCTTAGCAAAAATCTTACCAAGGCAGGTGGGGGTAGTGCGGATTTTACCACTAGAGCAATATTTCTTTTTGCTTTAAAAAATGCAGCAAATGTGCCTTCTCGGGTCTCATTGATCAGGTGGCAGATAAACTCGGGCAGTAGCCCTTTGACACAACCATGTAAAAGTTTATCTTCTCGAGTTTCCTCCCTCACATATAGAGAGCCTTTGTGAAACCTTCTAATGTAAGAAACGACATCCTCCCAGCTATTCATAAGAGGCCACGCTGCTTGGCACCAAATGAGAATACCCAATGTAAGCCTTTTCTGTCAGGGATTTTGAAAACTCCCTTAGTCTTAACTTCTTGTCATTATAGTAAGTCCTAGGCTCCCGATGAGCCTTTTCACATGCTCTTTGGGATTATCACCTTTTCTCGTATATTTCTAAAAAATGGGTGGAATATACTCCTATGGGTATGGAGTACGAGTGAAGTCGATTCGCCCAGAGGGCCCCCCGATTTCAATTTTCTTAATTAAAATATATATATCGAGATGCGAAAGCGAAAGATGATGGTTCACAAAACAAACAAACACCAAATTTTAATTTCTATTTCAAATTAAAATTAAACACAAGTGAAAATTAATAAACCACACACAAATATTAATTTCACTTAAACCAATTAATTCAAGTCCTAGAATTTGCCTAAATCATATTTTTCATTTAAACAAATTAGGCTAAACCTATTTTAACACATCACTTGAATTAAATAAACTTTACCCAAATTTAATTAGCACCCAATTAAATTAAGTGTGATAATTAAAACCATTTTTATCTTGAATTTTCCTAAGCATGAGTTCTAAGTCATTATGCAAGATAAAAATAAATCAATCACACAACGCCGCGATGTACGAGGAAAAACCCAAGACGGGAAACAACCTCGGACGGCCCTAGCCTCAAATCCTTTAGATACGATTTTACAAATACAAGACAGAAAGACTTACAACACACGACTCGATCCCTCTCAATCCCCGACGCTTCTTCTTGTAGATACCTCTTCCTAGCAGATAACCACGGAGCTCCACCTCGGTCTCGGAGTCCACCGATCGGACTTTATATGGTCACCGTCACCCGAACAAGGAGCCTTTCTCCAAGTGGGTAATGCCACAGCAAAAAGCTTCTTCTTTCTTTGAGGGATGTAGAAGCAAACCCAAAACTTCTCTTTGAACGGAAGAGATGAATCCGGTGCCAAAACTCCAAGCAAGATGTATATATATTGAAACTTGGATAAACAAACAATTGGGTGTAAACTAGAGTGGTGTATATTTTTCTCTAAAAATCTCACTCAAAACAAGAACATTTTCCTTAAGCAATTTAGCTCTCAAATTCTCTCTAAGAGATGGAATAAAATGGAAAAAGTTTTGTTGGAAAATGTTATTCCCGTAAATAATAAAGTCTGAGAAAAGTTGGTTAAGAAACAAGTGGGGAAGTGGAAGAAAAACTGCTTAAAAACTGTTCCCGCCTGGCGTCTCGTTCGAATGACATTTCGTTCAAACGAAATCTCATTCGAACGAGTCTTCTAACAAAGTTCCGGTATGAACTCGTTAGAAATCTCGTTCGAACGACATTTCGAACGAAGTCCCAGTATGCCATAATGGGAAGTCGTTGGCAATCTCGTTCGAACGACTTGTGGTTCGAACGACAATATCGTTCGAACGACACTTCGAACGAACTCACAGAATGTTCAAAAATTCTTTTTAAGCCCAGAAACTTTTATATATTTTATATATAAGTTTTAATAGAAAACAGCCAAAACACAGTTTTAAACCTAACACGCAATATAAACCGTTCCAAGCTCCTATATATATATATATATATATATATATATATATATGTGTGTGTGTGTGTGTGTGTGTGTGTGTGTGTGTGTGTGTAATGCATGCATACCTTGGGAGCATGGAACCACAGTTGATGACGTTGAAACAAGGCACACAAACCACGGCTTTTGGTGAAGATTTATACTTTTTGCCGTGACATCTTCAGCTACACGTCATAGGCTTGAAAGATGATCAAAATACTCTATCCTATAACTCAAACGTTTTTGTCCGGAATTGAGCCAAAACTACAAAGGACTCAATTGGAAATTTGCGTCCTTACAAATCTCCCCCTTTGGCTATTCTGGGACAAAAACTATACAAAAATCCTAAAGGGCCGTCAAGCTGTACTAGAATAATAAAAAGTCCCACCCAAAATAAAATTACAATGCTTGACTAAACCAACTCAAAGGATCAACAATCTTTGTCGTTGAAAGTTGACGCTTTATAAAATAATTCATGCACACTTAGGCAAACACATTACACACATAGGGAATATCAAAATAGTTAATGCAAGTAAAGTTAACTACAGTAAAGTTAACTACTCCACCTAAATTAATTCTCTCCATTTTATCAAGTGTGATCAACTTAGAAAGACGTCTCCCTTAAACTAAGATACGATAATAATAGGATTAGATACCATTTCTCCCCCTATCATTCTCCCCCTTTTTGTTCAGGAATAAACAAAGGCTTAAAGAATCAAATAGGGACTTATCTCCCCAAAATAAAGCATATACACCCTCTAAATTAATCAAGGGATAAATAGAATGGGAAAGCAAGCTAAAACATGTAAGTGTGCATTTAGTGAAGAGAACATTAATGCATATGGGCAACAAAATTATAACTAATCCAACAAATAACAACTTAGACCAACTAGGATGCAATAAAATGATACCAATATGATATATAAATTATTAAGCATGTGATATCAACAACGAATGCAATAAGATGGATACCAAGTATGAATTAAAGCATATATGGATTAGAAATAAAGGCAACGACTAAACAAAAATATCAAATATATGTATTCATACTATATACCAAAGAAACACAAGTACACACATATATATATACACACAAATGACACACACAAAATATAATAGGAGACTTTCACACTCGTATGGCAAAAATGTGTCATATGGAAACGGAAGTGTTGGGGTGTGAACTAGTAACGACTAAATTTAGACCCAATCACTTAAAAACATGTTCACGGAGTTCTCATTTGATTGCAAACTTCATCACATTTGAATATAACCTCATGTGATAATATAGATTGAACTCAATGAACAAACATACACAATGCATACAAGCCTAGCATATTGATGATTCTACAAACCAATAGAGTCATGACATGAGATACGCAACTAGGATAAATGGACATTGTGCAAACTGTTTATATACCATCCAATCTCCCTCAATATGCATTTATATTAAATTTTGAATGAATATATCAATCAAACATAAGCCTTGGCAATTATTTTTTCTTTTTAATGCCATATTTTCTGTTTTTAGGCCTTTGGACCACGTATTTCTTTTAGGTCCATTCAAAACGGTGGCTTACAAGCGAAAAGGATCACTCAGTCCTTTCGGAGCCCTTCCCCATGCACATTTATATTTATCATGTTTTCATTTTTCACACAAATCTCACGTGCAACAGATTTTGACATGCACTAGTCCTCCTAAGTCACAAATATGTAGATGACAAGATTGGAAGGATAACATCTCACAAAGCTCAAATATACATATGAAGTTAAAATTTCAAAAGAGCTCGTGCATGTGTGAATAGAGGCATATAAAAATAGAATCCATTTAAACAACACAAAATCCAACTACTCCATGTAAGCATGGTAAAGAACATAATAAGGATTGATAATCTAAACCAAAAGTTCTAGCCACATGGGAGCGTAAAATATGGGATTCTAACACAAGTATATGCCACTTAAAGTGTGTCAAACCAACATACACAAAAAAATAAAATCTTTTTGAGTTTTTTGACATTTTTAACCAAAAATAAAAATATATACTCAAAAGACAAACAAAAATCATTTGAACTTTTCATTAAGCTTAAATTATCAAGAGATAAAAACCCAAATGATAAACAAAAATCTTTTTGTATTTTTCATTTAATGCAAACAAAATGAAGAAATAAAATACAAAAGATAAACAAAAATCATTATTCTAGCATGTGATTAAGCATGGGGCATAAACTAGAAAATGATTAAATAAGCATACATTTAGCATGTGAATATAGCATGAAGTACAAAAGCTAAAGTATGCAAATGACTAACACATTCATCCTTTAGATTTAGCAAGGGAGGAAGCATGTGATAGTAAATGAGAATCAAAAATCCTATTTCGCAAGGCAACCAAGTCGGATTTCCTAACCCAAATTAATGAAGAATGACTATCTTGGGGTGTAGGAATTTTAAATACATTGGTTGCTTTACGTTGGGATTTTCTAAGAATTCATTTAAGATCAAAACAAAATTTCCTAAGATGACCTTTTCGACCACAATGTGTACTAGTAAAAACATGTCGAAAAGATTTACCTACGGAGTGATCTCTGAAAGCTTTGCTAGTGGATTCTCCTAAAATGTTGGTTTTGGTTTTAAGAGTAGATTCATTACAAGTATTGAAGCCTAAACCACACATGTCATTTTTAATTTGAACCGTTCCTAAGATTTTATCTAATTTTTCCGAACGACACTCCAAATCAAATTTGACATTACTAGAGTCTTTTAATTTATTTTTCAATTCTAAAATATTAGACTCTAATAAAACATTTCGCTCTTCAAAAGCAAGAAGCTCATTTTTCAAGGATTCCATTAAACCCCTAAGGCTATCTATCTCTCCTTCTACATATTCAAGCTTCTCTTTAAGAGCCCTTTCACGTGTCCTATGGTCTTCTACTAACACACTATCATCAATGACCATGACACGCTCTTTTAAACAAGCTTCTAACTTCAAATTAGCTCTTTTCAATTTAATAGACTCTTTATAAAGTTCTTGAAAAGCATTTTGAAGTTCACTCACATTAACCTCTTCTTCATTTTCACTCTCTCTTTCTTCTCCACTCTCACTATCATAAAAAATAAGGGAATCAAAAACTTTGACCTCGAAAGTGTCATGAGTTTGAGTATCTTCATGAGAAGATTCACTTTCGGTGCTCACATGACTAGCCATAAAAGCCACAAAATTTGTCTTAGTGGGGGAATCGGGTCTCTCTTCCTTATCACTATCATTAAGGGTCGCATTATATGAAATGGGTCATTTACCCTCTTTCCTTAGTTTACTCACAACCAAAACACCTATTAGACTCGTCCCTATTTAAATTTTCATTAATCGGTTTAGGGATCTTCTCGGCTTTGTCATACTTAGGAGTTTCAAATTTCTTAAAGTCATTTTTAAATTTATCTTTGTTAAATTTAAGAAAGTTTCTAAATTTACGAGCAAACAAATCCATGTCTTTCGAGTCACTATCACTCTCGCACTCTACTACTTGTTTGACCTCTTTTCGGGCTTTTAAAGCAATGCCCTTTTCAATTTTCTTTTCAGTTTTAGAGGGAAACATATCTAGTTCATAGGTTTGTAAATCACCTACAAGCTCTTCTAATTTCGTAGAGGCTAAAGTTGGTAAAGAATTTAAAACGATCACTTTTGGAATAAATCTATCGGGAAGGGACCTTAAAATTTTCTTTACAACTCGGTTGTCGGGTATTTTCTCTCCCAAGTTAAAAGATGAATTGACAATATCGGACAGTCTAGCATAAAATTCATCAAAAGTTTCATTATCATTCATTTTAATAGTTTCAAATTGAGTGGTGAGGTTTTGGAGTTTCGAAGCTTTAGCGAAACTTGTACCTTCGTGAGTGAGTTGTAAAATAACCCAAGCTTCTTTAGCAGTCTCACACGTCATAATGCGTCGGAATTCATCCGGTGTGACAGCGCTAAACAAGACATTTAAACCACGGGAATTAAAATTTGAAAGTTTAAACTCATTCTCAGTCCATCTATCAGCCGGTTTGGGAACACGTTCATTTTCAACTAAATGAGTTGGTGGAGTCCACCCGTTAACAACAGACATCCAAACTCTCTCGTCGATAGATTTTAGTTCCGATTTCATTCGCGCTTTCCAATACGTATATTTTGAACCATCGAAAATAGGAAATTTTGAAAATGGGGAAAATTCCATTTTAGCCAAAAATTATTTAAAAGATCTTTAACGGAATAATTTATCGCTTTGGCTCTGATACCAATTTGAAGTCGATTCGCCCGAAGGCCCGCCCCCCCCCCCCCCCCCCCCCCCCGATTTTAATTTTCTTGATTAAAATATATATATCGAGATGCGGAAGCGAAAGATGATGGTTCACAAAATAAAACAAACACCAAATTTTAATTTCTATTTCAAATTAAAATTAAACACAAGTGAAAATTAATAAACCACACACAAATATTAATTTCACTTAAACCAATTAATTCAAGTCCTAGAATTTGCCTAAGTCATATTTTTCATTTAAATAAATTGGGCTAAACCAACTTTAACACATCACTTGAATTAAATAAACTTTACCCAAATTTAATTAGCACCCAATTAAATTAAGTGTGATAATTAAAACCATTTTTATCTTGAATTATCCTAAGCATGAGTTCTAAGTCATTATGCAAGATAAAAATAAATCAATCACACTACGCCGCAATGTACGAGGAAAAACCCAAGACGGGAAACAACCTCGGACGGCCCTAGCCTCAAATCCACTAGATACGATTTTACAAATACAAGACAGAAAGACTTACAACACACGACTTGATCCCTCTCAAGCCCCGACGCTTCTTCTTGTAGATACCTCTTCCTAGCGGATAACCACGGAGCTCCACCGCGGTCTCGGAGTCCACCGATCGGACTTTATATGGTCACCGTCACTCGAACAATGAGCCTTTCTCCAAGTGGGTAATGCCACTGCAAAAAGCCTCTTCTTTCTTTGAGGGATGTAGAAGCAAACCCAAAACTTCTCTTTGAATGGAAAAGATGAACCCGGTGCCAAAACTCCAAGCAAGATGTATATATATTGAAACTTGGATAAACAAAAAATTGAGTGTAAACTAGAGTGGTGTATATTTTTCTCTAAAAATATCACTCAAAACAAGAACATTTTCCTTAAGAAATTTAGCTCTCAAATTCTCTTTAGGAGATGGAATAGAATGGAAAAGTTTTGTTGGAAAATGTGATTCCCACACATAATAAAGTCTGAGAAAAGTTGGTTAAAAAACAAGTGGGGAAGTGGGAGAAAAACTGCTTAAAAACTGCCAAAAACTGTTCCCGCCTGGCGTCTCATTCGAACGACATTTCGTTCGAACGAAATCTCATTCGAACGAGTCTTCTAACGAAGTTCCAGTATGAACTCGTTAGAAGCTCGTTAGAAATCTCGTTAGAACGACAATCTCATTCGAACGACATTTCGAACGAAGTTCCAGTATGTCATAATGGGAAGTCGTTGGCAATATCATTCGAACGACTTGTGATTCGAACGACAATCTCGTTCTAACGACACTTCGAACGAACTCACAAAATGTTCAAAAATTCTTTTTAAGCCCAGAAACTTTTATATATTTTATATATAAGTTTTAATAGAAAACATTCTGAAGCCAAAACACAGTTTTAAACCTAACACCCAATAGAAACCTTTCCAAGCTCCTATATATATATATGTAATGCATTCATACCTTGGGAGCATGGAACCACAGTTGATGACGTTGAAACGAGGCACACAAACCACGACTTTTGATGAAGCTTTATACTTTTTGCCGCTACGTCTTTAACTACACGTCATAGTCTTGAAAGATGATCAAAATACTCTATCCTATGACTCAAACATTTTTGTCCGGAATTGAGCCAAAACTACAAAGGACTCAATTGGAAATTTGCGTCCTTACAATACGAGAGTCATTATAAACTGAGGAACTATCTCCTCTCAACCTTTGGACACCTCTATGAATTTCAAAGGCTCATTTTTCATCTCCTCCAAGCTAGAAGGTGTAAAACTGGTTGTTGGTGGCACCACGACGGCAAGAGTTATGAGCACAGTCGGTGCACTCCCCTTACATTAGCGGTCACTGCACTTGCTGAGCCCACACTAGGTACAGTTGTTCCTGTAGCCAAGGTTGGGGTAATCATTGATGGAGCGGTGGGGGATGATTATTAATAATAAGTGTGGAAACTCCACCCGTGACAGAGGGATTTGGTATCCTAGTCGGTGGCATCATGAAAGAGTTAGATCCTCCAGTGGTCCCCAATATCGCCTAGGATCAGGGGGTTTTGATGAGATTTGCAAACAAACCCATGAGCCCCATCATTTGCACCGAGCCTATTCCTAACGGCATGCCGACCATCTCTGTTACACTAGTAGAAGTTGTGTTAGGCTTCGCTCACGTTACTCTTGCTGCTACAGGCAATATAGTGATATTTACCTCCTCCTCACGCTGCATGGCATCGAAGTCAATAGTCTTCTCAATGTTATCCTCTGGCATCTTTTCAAAAAAGAAAACCTCCCCAGCAGAGTCGCAAAATATAAGATGTGGGTTCTTAGAATACTATTAGTATCAAGCGAGGCGTAACCCCTAATCAAGACCATGATTAATGCCCAATACTATGTTTAATAATGATGATGCATGAGGGTAATAGAGAGTTATATTCAACTCCTAAGACGATATTCAATGAGGTATTTTCTACCATAAATAAACTGTGGACAAAATAAATGTAGTAACGTGGTCGTAGGGAGAAAGAGGAAGCACTCTTGTCACAATAAAGGCAAGGCGGGAACTTCAGGCTCAGTTAATGCTCAATGATAGTAGTATCAATGGAATCAAGAGGGAATGTTGGGTAATAAATGTTCCCACAGAATCTCTCATGTATGAGGAAAATTCAATAAAAAAATATAGGTTCAAATTATCGTCCTTATAAACTGTTTGGTTGGTTTATTTATATGGAGGCAAAGTTACTTGTGTAACCTTGTTGTGGCATTAATGTTAAAGATTTGCATTAATTGAATAAGATGTTATGTTTTGGCGATAAAATGTTCAACCAATTAGAAGTGTGGTGGCATTAATGGGGACATGACATGGAAACTCAAAAGTTTACCTTAGAACGACAAAGAAATCGGATTTGGTTAACTAGGCCTACCATCCTAAGGATAACGCTCACTTGAGTGTTGTTATCGCGAGTCCCTAAATTCCAGATATTATGAAGTCATAAAGTAAGTGACGAATGACCGCCACCAAACATATGGTCACATCAACCAAAGGAGATATCTTATGAAGTTTGAGTTGCTCAACTCGAAACATTTGAAACATTAAGTGTTTTATTTATTGGCTAGGAATTATCTCCAGGCTATGAATCTGAGACGGAGGTCCCTCAAGGAGGTTCCCCCGAATATGTGCTGAATGAAGTGTCTCGAGCACTAATTTGTGTTGGATGAAGTTTTGCCCAAGTGTGACAAGAGGGTTCTCTTTTACTTTCCTAACGTTGATCTGCTCCTAATCCTCCAAACCAAATACCTGCGAGATTACCAAGAGGAGGTTGTTTTATAGAGCATGTGAGCTCTACCATACCTTGCCAAGCATAGTTCCTCTAGGGTACCGAACATCCTCGCCCATATTACAAAATAAAATTATTCAACAAGTAAAATACAATATCAAATACATCATGTTTCTTATTACAAAATTTTATCGCTCGAACAACTTTGATCTTCGTAAGGAGTCCTTTAAGAAGTCTCTGTGGAGGGTATTCATGGGAGTTCCTTCGAGAGGTCTTCGTCTTCCTTCTTTAGTTAGTCTTTTGCTAAGAATAAGACCAACTCAGTTAATTAACCTTTGGTGAGGACTTCCCCTACATTATGCATCACATAGATATGTATTCGTCAATGGCCGATATCTACTCAACCCCAAATAAGATGAGGTACATTCCATTTCCTAGTACCCTCACAGGTGTCGCCCATTTGTGGTATATAACTTTGACTAAAAATCCATTGAGAATTTCCATCAATTGGTTGAGAAGTTTATACATAACTTCTGCTTCGGCATGAAGTCGTCGAAGAAGGTAACTCACCTCTTGAATTTGTAACAAGGAAAGAATGAAACTCAGGGGGATTACATTTCTCGGTTCAATAAGAAAAAACTGGAGATGGAAGATTATAAGGAGAACATTACTATGATAGCCCTCAAATAACTCTATGAAGCTTCTCTAAAACTTATCCTAAAAAGTTTGTCAATGCACGAGGTCAGAACCGCGAGCATGAATACACACTACTCCCCTCAAATAGGATCCTTGAATCTAGACAATTGCATTATACGCAATAAATATCACAATAGAATATTTTAAGTTAAACAAGATAATTAATCGCGATAAATATAAATCACTAACAGCCCGCAGAGATCCCCATTTAGAAAGGCACACCAATATGATTTTAAATTCCCAAGTCCCACGATGTTAATTTACTTAAATTAACCAATTTTTTTATTATTGTTCTCACTTTTATTATGGCGGTCCTCCCGCCCAGGGTGGTAATTTCCACTAAAGTGTCACGCTTCCCCTTGTCAATCATTCTCTGACCCGTTTAAACTGTCGGCCCTGACACATGATAAGGTTCCACACACGACACGACATAAATCGTCCTCTGACCCGTTTAAACTATCGGCCCCAACACATTATGTCGCCACAAATTTTAATACCCGTTTTTATGTTAGGATTAATTATCAATTTCTCAGTCTCACGATCTATAAATTATCCCACCCTTTTAATCGATGTGATATCCTCAAAATAGCCCTTAGTCCCATACATAAGGGTCCCAAGTTATCAATACGTCCTACCCTATATATAGGATGAATGTCTAATATGAACCTCAACCTAGTCCCATGCCTAGGCTAGCGTAATGACGATAAAGTGAAAAACAATCAGCCCACCCCGACATAATAAAGTCGTAATAATCTACCCTCACTAGTCCCATACCTAAAAGGCATAAATGATCAAAAGGCCTACCCATTAATCCCATAATTAGAAGGTATCCTAAAAATATAGGGAGAGCATAAATACCCTACAACCCGTCTTCACAAAGGCAATTTATAAAACCAACAAGTCACATAAATAAGCACAATTAATCAATGTACCAAACTACACATGATCGTCCAATTCAATTAAATATTAATTTCACCAAAATTGATCTCAATTAATTATTTTAATATAAACACCGAATTTCGTCATTAATATGACATAATCCCAATTTCATTATCTCAACGTAACTTACATGAGTTATACGCCCCCAAAATTCATTTAATTCAAAACTAGGGTTTTTGTACATGCAACTTACACCAACAAAACCCAAAATCCACTCATGAATCCTACGTACCCAAGGGTTATGAATACTATTCATATTAAAAGATTTCATAAAAACAGCCCCAAGTTTTATGTGTCCACTTTCTCTAATTAAATTTCTAATTGATTTTAAGAAAAATAAGAAATTTAGGTTTAGGCAACACTTAAAACGCATAATACTAAAAGAAAATAATAGAATATTCATGCCTGTGATTAGTTGGACAAAAATATGAGTAGAATGTTGAACTCCTCTTGAGAAAACACCAATTAAGCATTCTAATCTAAGGTTAAAATCTTGTATAAGTTTGGGGCTATGGTTTGTAAATGAAAGGGAGTAATTTTGGAGAGGTCTACTGGTTGAAAAGTTTGAGAAAAAGTGATTTGAAAAGTCCATCCATGAATTAATTGTGATATATAAAGGATTAAGAATTTGTTTAAGAAAAGAGTTCTAATCAGATACAAATGCTCGAAAAATCATTACGGACGATCGAACCGTTAGAATGGCTTAAAATTTTATTATGTTGTAGCGAACGGCGAGACATGACTGCTGTGAAAAATTTTGCTCGATAGGACTGTCGAATTTCTAAAAATATTATTTTTATCCTCCTTAGCTCGGATCCTCCCCTAATTTTTATACACAAAGTTATAATTTCCAAATTTTAATCCCGATTTAAATTCCACTTAAAACCTTATATTTATATATAAAAACCAACATATCTAATTATTAAAAATAATTAAATCCAAAATTTTATTTTTCTCTAAATGAATTAAAGTCAATTAATTAAAACACGGGGTGTTAACATCAGATAGTGATAGAGACAACCTCGAACTCCTAGAGAAGATCTCCGATGCAAAGGGTTGGCTACCCATGATATCCTTTGATTTAAAAATGACATGGAGGATTAAATGATGACAGCACAGAGTTGACCGACGGTAAAGCCCATGTTGTAGAGGCTAAGTTAGCATTGAAGAGAATGGATATGAATTCGGTCGAGATAGAGGCCGAGATGGAAAAGCTAAAGATGATGGATATGGATACCCTGGTCGTTGGGTTTTTTAAGCTCAATTTTATAGGAATCTTGGATCCTCATGATGACTCATTGGTGATCAGCACGAGAATCCACATATATGATGTATCTCGTATTCTTATTAATGGTGGGAGTTCGATTGATGTTATATTATGGAATTTCTTCAAAAGATTGAAGCTCAATAAGAAAAGACTCATCTCATATCATTAGACATTGATCGGCTTCAACGGAGAGAAAGCTCACCCCTTTAGGGTATTTGAGATCGACATGTGCATGGGTACTTCACTGAAGTGCCTCACCAAGAAAGTAATTTTTTTTAATGGACGAGTATGTCTTCTCAGTTTATAATATAATATTAGGAAGGGTATCCCTCAAGGGGTTTGAGATTATGCCTTTCATAATTCACCAGATGATTAAATTCCTGACTACTTATGGGGTAGGGGAAGTACAGGGTGACCAAGTGGACGCTCACAAATGTTATTTTTCCTTGGTCGAAGAAAAAGAATCTCACAAAAAAGGCCATAAACTTGTATGACATTAATAATCCCGACCTGAGGGATGAGAAAAGTCTTAAAAGGGTAAGCGAAAAAAAAGGTAGAATCCATTCTCCTCATTGAGGACGAGCCAAAAAAGAGCCATTCAGGACAGTTCATCCCTAACATTTAAAATCAAGGAATAGTTAGTGAAGTTGTTAAGGAGAAGGCAAAGTATCTTTGCCTGGAGCCATGAAGACATGATGGGGATAGACCTAGAGGTTATTTGTTACCGATTAAATATTGATGAAAAAGTGAAGCCTGTAAAGTAAAGGAGAAGATCGTATGTCAGAGATCAATATGAGGTCATTCAAGCAAGGTGAAGAAGTTACAATCAATCGAGTTCATCCGAAAACTTCAATATCCAGATCGGTTGTCTACCGTTATTATAGTGCCGAAGGCCAGTGGCAAGTGGAGGATGTGTGTAAACTTCACTAACCTAAATAAAGCTTGTGCCAAAAATAACTTGCTCTTACCCCGAATGCATCATATGGTCGATGCTATGGCTGGACATGAGTTTATGAGTTTCATGTATGCATATTCGAGTTATGATCAGATATTCATACATGAGGCCGACACTTAGTAAACTTCCTTTATCACAGATAAATGGACCTATTATTATAAGTTAATGTCATTATTCCTGAAGAATGTACGGGCAACCTATCAGAGGTCAATAAACAGGATGTTTGAGGACCAGATTTGGAAGACCATGAAAGTGTACGTGGACGGCATGTTAACTAAGAGTCTAAAGGTTGAGGATCATGTGGCCGATATTAATCGCACGTTTGACACAATGAATAAATTCAAGATGAAACTGAACCCAACCAAATGCATTTTTGGTGTCGATGTCGAGAATTTTCTCGAGTTCATTATGAATAAAAAGGGGATAGAGGCCAACCAGGCAAAGATCAAGGCATTAATTGATATGCAGAGGTAGAAGAACATCAAAGACGTTTAGAGGCTAACACGATGATTCACAACCCTCAATATTTTCGTCTTTCATGCAACGAATAAGTGTTTGCCATTTTTTAAAATTTTGAGGAAAATGTCCGTCTGGGATAAATAATTAGAGAAAGCCTTCTAAGAGCTGAAGAGCTACTTGGGGTCTCCCATGCTTCTATCTCGGCCCATTCCAAGGGAAGTTATTTTTTTACTTAGCTGTGTCAGAGTCTCCAATCATGCGGCCATTGTCCATGAAGGCGAGTGTATAAAAAATTTGGTGTATTTTAATAGCAAGGCTTTGCAAGGGGCCGAAATCAAATATCCCATAATGGAAAAATTGGACTACGCATTGATACAGACATCAAGGAAAATAAAGTTATATTTTAAGGCCCATATGATGGTGGTGCTCATCAACACTCCCTTGAGGCAGGTCATTCATTAACCCAAGAAATCGGTTAGGTTAATGGCCTGGTCATTTGAGTTAGGTGAGTTTTACATCATCTATCAACCAAGGATTCCAATCAAAGGGTAGGATTTAGAAAATTTCATGGTCGAGCTTACATGGGTGGAGTCCAACACTGAAGATATAGAAGAGTTAGTTCCACCAGGGATTGTGCAAGAAACTATTTTAGGACAGCCAACAACGATTGGTGTTGAGAAGGTCGACATAGCAGAAAAGGATTTCCTGTTTAGGAATAGGATTTTGTCTGAGGGGCCTTTTTCAGAGAAAGGTCTCACATGGAGTGTATTTGTTAACATATCATCTTATAAAAGTAGTGGTGGCACCAGTGTAATACTCTCGGCCCCTAACGGTAGAGATAATGCGTATGATGGGTCAGGAAAATAGTAACAAGATTTATAGAGGTGAAACTCTGAAGAATTTCTTGACTTAACAATAGCCGAGTTTATGCTTTGGCAAGGCTAATGTCAAGAACAAGGATAGAGATCAGGCATACATTTCCAGTGGAAATCCTGCAAAGGTCGACCATAAAAGAATATGATAATGGGGTTAAACACTGCTTGAACTTGAATTTTCGTGGATGGATCCCCTAATTAAGTACATTCGTACTGACGAACTACCATATTCCAAGGCCAAAAGAATACGCTCAGAAACAAGTCAACAAAATTTACTATCATCGGATATGTTCTATATAAAAGAGGGTTCTTGCTACTGTGACACCCCGCCTAATTAAATACCGGGCGATCAATCCTATACCAAATTAAAATAGGAGTCTCATATGGTTCATTCTCAGCATCACTATCGAAAATCAAATTAATTACTAATAACCAATTAGGTTGGCATCAAAATTTTATTTAACTAATCATTTTAGACAAACCATTCAAATAAAAACATCCACAACAGTTTATATAAAGAACTGAAACGAAATAAAATTATCGAACACTCAATTTAACATCATACAACCAAATCGAAAGTTGCATCAAAGGAGATAAAAGAATAAATAAATGCAATTGGGTTATTACCCCGAATGTTTATATAGTACCTCCTATCTAGATTACAAGGATGGAAGCGTCTACAGTAAACCTGCATGCATCCACAGCTGCTACAGCAGACGTCTGACTCGAAGGAATCATCATTCAGGCGTCCCTATGTCTGGACACCTATATATATATATATAACAAAAGAGGGGAAAACTAGATAAATGGGTCAGAGCCTGAGTTGTGAAAATATTTTTCAAGTGCATAAATTCTATATTTTAAAAAAATAGATTTTATCTCATATTATAAATTGGTATCGCACTCTCATGAGATATCCCTCACCCCTCTTCTAATAGTGCACACCAAACGCATCCGTTTAAGACTTCCTAGTTAAGCTACACCGCCTAACTAATCTAATTCACCTGTCTGCTAGAAACCTCGAAAACTCGAGTACGAAGGGCTAAACTTCTCTCCATTCTCAACACTGCACTGCGTTCGTGCGTGGGGTGTCTCGCGAAGCAAAATCCAAACAAGGAACCCCCCGATACACTACTACTTGGCAGTGTCGATCGTCGAGATTCATTATGCCCTCAGTACAAAGTATATATAAAAACTAATTTTATTATACATATCATAATTGTAAGTCCGGATAAAATCTCCCGGGATGAGATTACAACCTTATTCATATATATATATATATATATCCGGATCTAAATCTACCGGAAGTGGGAAAATACACCTTATTAATATTTTCACTTTATATACGTAAGTGTATTATATGACATCTCATTTGCATATACCAGCAATATACTACGCATCCAGTATATATTATACATATCACAAACATAAGTATAATAACCGTCCTACCGACCTATAACTCGAGGATGCAGTCTCATAGTGCATATCTAAATTCGGGTTTACTCACTGTACCATGGTACCAAGCCAGACTTTCTCATGGTCATGGTAAAATACACAACGGTGGAGGCGGCCATGTTCCCTCTACAAATGGAGTTACACACATCGCACTCGAACGCGGGATGATAATGACCTGGGGATATACTCTCCCTTCTCCTCAAGCCAGGGGATCCACCCACATCGCGCAACTTCCCTAGATCGCACTAGAGAAAATATGTAATCTGGCTATTCCAACCCTATACCAAAGGAAAGTCCGTGGAATCAGCCTCTGAGATACACATACACCAATCACATAGTTATATATGTATTCATATCATATATAATATATACTATAATCACATCGTATATATATATACATATACAATCATCACTCCGCAAATGTATACATGGCTATAATGGCCCATCTCATAAAGATATTTAAGTATAACTGCTAATAAAAACCTCAAATATCATCAGCAAGATGACTGAAATCTGTTGAGATTGGGCCAATCGGATTCCTTACACCCTCTAGGGCTATCACATTTCAGTTCGAACATCTATTAGGGCTACCCCTTACTCTCTAGTATACAGTATGGAAGCAGTCCTACTAGTTGAGTTAGAAATTCCTTCACTACATATCATGCTTGAAAGCAAATTTAGCGAGGAAGACTGGCATCAAAGTCGTATTGACAAGCTGTCACTATTGGACGAAAAGAGACTGAAGGCTCTATATCATATACAAGGGTACCATCGTCGAATAGCGCAACTATTTAATAAGAGAGTCTGGGACCGTGGTGTAAAAGAAAGGGACTTATCCCTAAAAAAATAGTAGAGCCCATCTGGGAGACCAAAGAGAAATTTGAGCCCAATTGGAGCGATCCCTACATTGTAAAGAAGATCATGTCAGGCGGCGCATCTATGCTTAACAACCTTTATGGAGAGGAGATAGCCCATCCAGTCAACCTGAACTGTCTCAAGAAGTTCAACCCCTAGTCTGAAATCTCGATGTGCTATGACTCTTCTCATATCCCTTCTATTCTAAAAAAATTCATTTCCCTCTACTTAGAACTACGTGGCGTCTGATCCTCTAAAAATCCTTTCGCTTTTAAAAATGAAACTCATAAAATTTTCAAAACCCCCAGAGGTAGATAGGCAGCTCATACCTTTACATGAGCATGACCCCCTTCTTTTTCACAAAATGATATTCTTTTCTTATTCCTGAGAACAACAGTTCATTTTTATCATTTACATGAACAAAAGGATTATGTATGCCTTAGAGATTGGTATAGATAATTCGAATGCAAAAACTCATTAAAAGGTATAACAATATAATTAAAATTTTCTTTATTTTTGTAAGGACACAATTCTCCGATTGAATCTTAATGTAGTTTTGGCTCAATTCCAAAAAAAAATGTTTAAGTTATAGGATAGTTTTAAATAATATCCATTCAAGCCTATGACGTGTTAGTTGAAGCGCGGCCAAGATATTAAAGCTTCATCAAATGTCGTATGTATTGTTCCTCGTTTCTACGACATCAACATGGTTCCATTGCTCCTAAGGTATGAATGCATTTTAATATATATATAGGATCTTGGAACAATATTTATATGGGTGTATACTTTGTTTTAAAACTGTTATTTATTTTCAGAAAGATTCTATTAAAACTTTAAAATAAAGTAAATAAAGTTCTAGGCTAAAATCAAATTTTTATACTTTCTGGAAGTTCTTTCGATATTGTCGTTCGAACGAGGTTTGCCAATGACCTGCCACTGGAACTTCATTAGAAGTATCGTTGGAATGAGACTTCGTTCGAATGAAAATCTCGTTCGAACGAGATTTAGTGGGAATGGTTTATTTGACAGTTTTGAGCAGTTTTTCCATATTTCCCACTTCTTTTCACACTAACTTTTTGGGCAGACTTAATATGTACGGGAATCAACTTTTTCCACTTAACTTTTTCACTATCCTCCATCTCCTAGAGAGAGTTTTGAGAGTTCAAATTTTCCAAGAAAAAGTTCAAGTTTTGAGTGTTCATTTCTTAAAGAAAAAATCATTAAACACTCTTGTTTTCACCCATATTGTTCATTCCAAGTTTCAATATATATACATCTTGCTTGAAGTTTTTGGCACCGAGTTTTACTCTACCGATTGAAGAGTTCATTTGGGTTTGCTTCTACATCCCATAAAGAAGAAGCTCATTTGCGTTGACTTACCCACTTGAAGAAAGGCTCCTTGTTCGGGTGGCGGTGACTGAAAAAGTTCAATCGGTGGATTTCGAGACCGCAGTGGAGCTCAGTGGTTATTTTTTAGGAAGAGGTGTATACAAGAAGAAGCATCGAGGCTTGTACAGAGTCAAGTCGAGTGTTGTAAGTCTTACCATCTTGAATTTGTAAAACCGTGCTTAGTGGATTTGAGGCTAGGGTCATTCGAGGTTTTTTCCTGTTGTGGGTTTTTCCTCGTACATCGCGGCGTAGTGATTAATAGTTTATTTTATCTTCTGCAAAATCACCTAAAACGCATGCCTAGGTAAAAAGATAAAATTGGTTTAAATCACTACTTATTTAATTTGGTGCTAAATTAATTTGGGTAATGTATATTTTAAATTTAATTCAAGTCATTAATTTTATTGGATAAAATTTGGTTTTGCCTATTTTGGTAATAATGAAAATATGACTTAGGCAAATTTTTAGGACTTGGGTTAAATTGGTTTAAGTGAAATTAAAATTGTGTGTGTGTTCCATCATATTTCACTTTGTTTAATTTTAATTTGAAAAAGAAATTAAAATTTGGTAATTTGTTTAATTGAACCATCTTCGCTTCCGCATCTTTAAAAGGAAATTACTTCTTGTGGTAAAATCTAAAATTGGGGGCCTCGTGTTCAAACAAGTGGTATCAGAGCCGGAGCGCAAATTTATCGCGTCAAAGATTCGTTTCTCGACTTTTATCATTTTTGTGCTCCTTGTATTTTTGAGGTGATTCATTTTTTTTGCTCGCTCACATTTTTTCGTATATCTCGATGGGACGTCTTAATGATAATTTGTCCATTTCTAATGAAAATGAAGTTTTTAATATTCGAGAGGAATTTAATGGGCTTAATAAGTGTAATGAAAATTTAAGAGAATTAAATGTGAGATTTGCAAAAAGAATTAAGTTTCTTGAAAATGAAAATTAATGTTTTAAATCTAGAATTGAACTTTTGCAAATCTCCCTATCTCAAAAAGATATTTTTCGTGAAAAGCTCATGGACATAAATCATAATTTTAATATTTTAGAAATGTCCAAGAAAGAGAGTGATCGTCGAGAAAAGACTCTTAGGGACAAGTTTGCTCACATTGAGGTGGAACGTGATAACCTTCTAGGTGTAATTGAAAATTTAAAGAAGGAGTCCCGTAAATTAGAGGAGTCTAATTTATTACTTGAGTCCAAAATTTTAAAAATTAAAAATGATTTACTTGACTCGAGTAGTAGTTGTAATGGTTCTAGCTTATCTTGTTCAAGTATTTCCGCTGCTAAAGCTAAAACCATTGTTTGTTTTAGAGGGCCAACTTTATCCAAGGACTTTAGAAAATGTCACACCTTAGGTAACATTCCTCGTGTTTACACATGCTTGCATTGTGGTAGGAAAGGTCACCTTAGGTCATTTTGTTTTGATCTTAAAAGAATCCCTAGGAAGTCTATGTCTAGCATTTCATTAGTTCCAAAATCCCATCATTTTAAATATACATCTATATGGGTTAGGAAATCATTTTTAGATGCGCTAGATATTAGATTTGTTGATTCTCATTTGCTATCACATGAAACCTCCCTTGCTAAATTTAAAGGTTGAATGTGTTAGTTTTGTTTGCATACTCTAGCTTTGTGTGCTTCATATTATATATTTCTAGGTGTATGCATGTTTAGTCATTTTCTAGTCATTGCTTTATTTCATATCTCATGCTAGAAATCATGACTTGTTTATCTTTTGTATTATATTTCTTTTGATTTTCATTAAATATAAAATACAAAAAGATTTTTGTTTATCATTTGTGTTTTACCTTTTAGTAATTTATGCTTAATGAAAAATACAAATGATTTTTGTGTGTATTTTGAGTATATATTTTTATTTTTGGTTAAAAATTTTCAAAAACTCAAAAAGATTTTATTTTGTGTGTATTTTGATTTTACACACATTTTGTGGCATATGTTTGTGTTTGAATTTTCATTTCGCTTCCATGTGACTAGAACTTTTGGTTAGAATTTTAATCCTTAAAATGTTCTTTATCATGCTCACATGGAGTAGCTTAAGTTTGACTTGCTTAATGGATTCACTTTTATATGCCTTTACACACATGCACGAGCTTTTTGAACCTTAACGTTACATGTTATATTTGAGCTATGTGAGGTGTTCTCCTACCAATCTTGTCATCTACATATTTATGATCTAGGAGGAGTAGTGCATGTCAAAATCCGTTGCACGTGATATTTCTGTGATATAAAAATGATATTCATATATGTGCACGAGGAAGGGCTCCGAAAGGAAAAATATTATCCTTTGCGAGTAAGCCACCGTTTGGAATGGACCTCAAAGAAATACGTGGTCCAAAGGCCTAAAAGAAAAATAATGGCATTAAAAAAAATATTTGCCAAGGCCTATTTTGTTTAGTTGATTTATTCATTCAAAAGAATAATATATATGCTTATTGAGGGAGTTTGGATGATATACCAACGGTTTGCACAATGTTCGTTTATCCTAGTTGCGCTGACAATGTCATGACTCTATTGGTTTGTAGAATCATCAACATGCTAGGCTTGTATGCATTGTGTTTGTTTGTTCATTAGTTCATTTTATCCTGTCACATAAAGGCTAAATTCTAGTTGATAAAGTTTTTCAATCAAATGCGAACTACGTGAACACGTTTAAGTGATTGGGTTTTAATTCATTGGTATCGTGTTCACACTCCTTCACTTCTGTTTCCATATGACACATTTATGCTATAAGAGTGTGAAAATCTTATGTTATTTAGTTTTGTGTCATTTTAGTGTTTATATCTATATGTGTGTACTTATACTTAGTTTGAATCTATTGTGTATACATATATATGATATTTTGTTTTTGAGTCTTTGTTATGTTTAGCTAGTTCATCTATGCTCTTAACTCATTTTCTGGTATCTATCTTGTGGCAAATTTTGTTCCAATATCACATGCTTAGATTACTACAATCAGTTGATATCTTTTGTTATCGCATCATAGTTGATATTCATGTCTTTATGTGGATTAGTTGAATTTTTGTTGCCCATGTGCTTTAATGTTCTCATTACTCTATGCACAATTGCATGATTAGCTTGTTATCCCATTCTATTTATCCCTTGTTTAGTTTAGGGGGTCTATATGCTCTAATTGGGGGAGATAAGTTAAATTTTTTTTATTCTTTATCCTTTGTCTATTCCTGAACAAAAAGGGGGAGAATGATAGGGGGAGAAATGGTATCTAATCCTATTATAATCGTATCTTAATTTAGGAGATTTAACTTAGGGGGAGAGCGCTATCTTCTTAGGTTGATCATAGTTGATAAAGGGGAGAATTAATTTAGAGGGAGTAAATTGCATTAGATATTCTTGATATTCCCTATGCGTTTGATAGTTTGCTTAAGTGTGCAGGAATTCTTCTAAGTGTCAACTTTCATAACCGTCAAAGATATTAATCCTTGGGTCTTGAGTCAAGTTTGGGTGGGATGTTTGTGTCTAGTGGAGCTTGACGGACCTTTAGGATTTTTGTTTGGTTTTTGTCCCGGAATAGCCAAAGGGGGAGATTTGTAAGGACATAATTATCCGATTGAGTCTAAATGTAGTTTTTGATCAATTCCGGAAAAAAAAGTTTAAGTCAAAGGATAGTTTTAAATCATATCCATTCAAGCCTATGACGTGTTAGTTGAAGACGTAACGGCCAAGATATTAAAGCTTCACCAAATGTCGTGTGTATTGTGCCTTGTTTCTACGTCATCAACATGGTCCCATTCCTCCTAAGGTATGAATGCATTTTAATATATATATATATATATAGGAGCTTGGAACATGGGTGTACTTTGTTTTAAAACTGTTGTTTATTTTTAGAAAGATTCTATTAAAACTTTAAAATAAAGTAAATAAAGTTTCTAGGCTAAAATCAAATTTTAATACTTTCTGAAAGTTCGTTCGATATTGTGTTTCGAACGAGTTTGTGTTCGAACGATAATGTCGTTCGAACAAGGTTTTCGAACGAACTACCACTGGAACTTCATTAGAAGTATCGTTCAAACGAGACTTCACTCGAAGGAAAATCTCGTTCGAACAAGATTTGACGGGAACGGTTTATTTGGTAGTTTTGAGCAGTTTTTCCATGTTTCCCACTTCTTTTCCCACTAACTTTTTGGGCAGACTTAATATGTACGGGAATCAACTTTTTCCACTTAAATTTTTTCACTATCCTCCATCTCCTAGAGAGAGTTTTGAGAGTTTAAATTTTCCAAGAAAAAGTTCAAGTTTTGAGTGTTCATTTCTTAAAGAAAAAATCATTAAACACTCTTGTTTTCACCCATAATGTTTATTACAAGTTTCAATATATATACATCTTGCTTGGAGTGTTTGGGACCGGGTTTTACTCTACCGATTGAAGATTTTGTTTGGGTTTTCTTCTACATCCCACAAAGAAGAAGCTCATTTGCATTGACTTACCCACTTGGAGAAATGCTCCTTGTTCGGGTGGCGATGACCAAAAAAGTTCGATCGGTGGATTCCGAGGCCGCGGTGGAGCTCCGTGGTTATTCGCTAGGAAGAGGTGTATACAAGAAGAAGCGTTGGGGCTTGGACGAATTCAAGTCGAGTGTTGTAAGTCTTACTGTCTTGTATTTGTAAAACCGTGCTTAGTGGATTTGAGTCTAGGGTCGTCCGATGTTTTTTCCCTTTGTGGGTTTTTCCTCGTACATCGCGGCGTAGTGATTAATTATTTATTTTATCTTCTACAAAATCACCTAGAACGCATGCTTAGGTAAAAAGATAAAATTGGTTTAAATCACTACTTATTTAATTTGGTGCTAAATTAATTTGGGTAATGTATATTTTAAATTTAATTCAAGTCATTAATTTTATTGGATAAAAATTAGTTTTGCCTATTTTGGTAATAATGAAAATATGACTTAAACAAATTTCTAGGACTTGGGTTAAATTGGTTTAAGTGAAATTAAAATTGTGTGTGTGTTCCATCATATTTCACTTTTTTTAATTTTAATTTGAAAAAGAAATTAAAATTTGGTAATTTATTTAATTGAACCATCTTCGCTTCCGCGTCTTTATAAGGAAATTACTTCTTGTGGTAAAGTCTAAAATTGGGGACCTCGTGTTCCAACAATTTTATTTACAAAAATTTCGTTATGATTACATCAGCATAAGGAATTAAACGACTTCCCTTGACACTCTACTCCTACCTTCCTAAAATAAAACCAAATCAGAAACCAACTACTCCTAAAACAACCCTTCCAAAATTATTCCCACAAAATAACTAGAAATAGAACCAAACCCATTACAAAAGC
The DNA here is from genome assembly GCA_949130495.1 of Sambucus nigra. Lineage (NCBI taxonomy): Eukaryota > Viridiplantae > Streptophyta > Magnoliopsida > Dipsacales > Adoxaceae > Sambucus > Sambucus nigra. Next base: position 495,740,202 of record OX422208.1, on the reverse strand, counting down.
TTCACAGAATCCCCAAGGATCCTACCCACAGCTGCCAGAGGAACCAGCCACATTATCATCCATGTCATGGGGTCCCCAAACCTCACCTACCTTAATAGAATGCTGCAGATGCTCCATGGAACGGTAAGCCTGGACCAGCTTAGGAAAAATAACAACACCTCCCTCCATAGTGCCAGATATGGCAAACCACCTTTGTCTGATATCTACAACCAACATATTTCCAACTACTCCCTTGCATAACCACTTCATGTAGTCCCTGGAGATATATCAAACTCTACCAACAGACTCGGATGGACGGGTCGATGATTCTCCCACAAAGATCCTAGTCGCATGCGCATACGCTCTGTCAAGTCCTCCACTGGAAAGAAGTCTAGTGTCAGAGGTGACACAATCTGTTCCTAGAAAAATTGGCATAAGATCCACTAGGGAAAGTAAATAGAGGTATATCTGATGCCAACCAACCTAACGTACTGGTATTCCCCCAGTTCTAGAATGGGTAGCAACTCCCCCCGCCAAGGCACTGACCAACGTAAACCTTGATCCCCGTGCTCCACAAAATAGTTCTCTTAGCTCTCAATATCTAGGCCTACACTGATAAAGTATCGAGAAAAGAAGTTTGGTGCAGTCTCTAACTGATATTCAAGAGGGATTTCCATACGAAATCTCTCCGACAGCCATATGAACAGCACTACGGGGCTACCCCTTAGGAAGTCGGAATGGCCTTCCCACCATGCATCCAAACCATTCAAAGCCTCCGCTAGTATCACCGTCGTAGGATTATGATGGTACAACAGCCATGAAGCAATATCTGCAAGTTGGGGTCCACCAACAGTTCCCCTATCACTAATAGTAATTTTTATATCAGATCCAGAATGACGGCTTAAGCATAGCCAACATCTGTAATATTCTGTAGATGCTCCGAATGCAGCATAGCAGGAAGTGAAATCATTCTTCCCATAACCAGTGACCTGGCCATCAAAGGCGAGATATGAAGAAGTCCCGCTAACAGCTCCCTAGGGGATCGGGAAAATTCAAGCATAGCTGCCACAACACTGGGATTTATCTCCAGCATGACAAAGAACTCTTCATAAACCAGACAGACTTTGTCCAACCCAAAGAGAAAGACATGGTCCTCAGGGTACCAGAATTCCACTGTTTCCATCAACATGTTCCACTATATGGGTCAGTTGCGCCATAATGAAACTCGATGCATGTTGAAAGCATCGTAATCAACATTGTATGAGCACATCACCTCTAAAGTTTCGAGGTAGGTAGAAAATATAACACTTTAGAGGAGAGTCATATTGTAAAATGATGTGATAATAAGCAAGAAGAATGTAAAAGAGAAGGAATGTGGAAGGGTAAAGAAAATGCTCCACCCTTACCCCCAATTTATACTTAGAAAATACCAACCAAAGACAAAAACCCTCCTAAAATTGGAGAACAACTTACCCCACCAAGTACCAAGCAATTAAAGAAAGTGCAATCAAAGCCTTGGATTGATGGGACTAGACTGACATGCCAATAGGCAGGATATGGGGCATGCCGATCGACAACCCTCTATTTTTGTAAAATTCCCTTTTTTACTTTTTTGTTAAAATAAAAAAACCCAATAAAATTAATTCTTAATCTTAAAGAAATTCTGAACTTCCTTATCCTTTTACTTATCTTGTTTTACAATAAATTCCCTCTAAAATCATTTTTAATTCTTTTTACGGTGTCGGCAGCAAAGTAAAAAGAGCATGTGCCTTAAGTCACTAAAATTAACAAAAACTTCATTTTATTGCATAGATATTATTTATTACATATTTCTTGCGGGAAAAATAAAATATAACGGGACTCAGCCCAAACCCACATTCTATTTCTCTCTATCTCTATCTCTCTCTACCTTCACCAACACTCTTTCTCTCACTTTCCTCTCTTATCTTTCTCCCTCTCCCTAAGAACCTCCATCCCTGCAGCGTGCTTGCTTTCCTTGGTGGCGAGACGATGTACGTTCACTCCCCGAACCATACCCTTCCTCATATGAGGCCGACGGCACCAAACAAGAGAGAACTAGGATCGACTCACAAATGTGAGTAGTCGTAGAAGTTATCCAATCCCAAACATCCTTCAGCGAGGTGGTTGAAACTTGGATGTACTACGAGAAAAACAAAAATGAACAAATCAGTCAGTCTGAGGCAAAGAAAGAAATGAGGGAATCAAAAGTCAAAGTGATGAAAAGTATACCGCTGGATAGAGAACCTCATCCATCAACCCCATCTCCTACGGGTCCATCGCATTAGGACGGTGCAACATATGCATCAACCTTCCGTCAGGGGCTAACCGCACAAAGGGAACCTCTGAAGAAGTCGACGCTACCAATGTCAACGCACCACCTGCATTGTGGGAAGACCCAACTGGCCGACTCGAACCCACCTAAGGGATAGGCATCACGTCATATATGTTGGGTGGCATCAACCATCTCAACATGAAATCCAGATAATCATATGTCTCCACCATGTCGGTATATGATGAGTAAGGCTCGCTCATCATCGGCCCCACTGGCGCATCATCCGACATCTCTCGATCTCGACTCATATGAACTGGGGGCCTCATAGGTGGAACCATCACCTCATACTCCATGATATGTTGGACTAATATCTCCCCGAGATACCAAGAGTATCCAAACTCAAGCACCGATAAGCACCGCATCTGCGCATTCACCCCAGTCACCCCCGTATGCTAGATGGTCGTCCCCCAAGGATAGATGGTCACTTCCAAAATTCCTAAAAGAAAATCAATATCAAAAAAGATTATCAAGGAAAAAATATCTCAAGAAAAGAAAGTGTGATTAACCGATCGCTCGTTAGGCCGTTCAAGACCTGACGCATCACCTCCAAAGAGAGAGACTTCTTCGACTGTCGATTGGACTTCTGCCATCGGTACATTCGACAAAAGTCCCCAACAGATTCTTCCTTCAAAGATATCAATTGGGTGTTAAACCCAATCACCTCATAGAACCATGTATGCAAATGCACAAAATAAAGAATACCTCAAGAAGATACTTGGCTCTAGTAAAGGTTTGTTGGTAGCACCGATTGAATAAATCCAAAGAGAAATAAAGGGTCACCAAGGTCAGGTTCCCCCAGTCAAGAAGACGGACGTTTGAAAACACCCTCAAAGATGGCAAAAATCACAAGTGGACGACGTCGCCACTCGTCGCCACAAAGAAACCTTCCAACAAAAGCAGAATAAAGATACGGGCCATTTACCGCACCTTTCTCCCGTACTCCTCATCAATCATCCGACTCAACAATAACTCCCTCGAAAGGGACAAGTGAATAGAGTCCTAGATACTATCCTCTCCACGTCAACCAACGCCACCGTCACCACTGCTGTCGTTACCTATAAGGTTCTGTACAACCCCAGCAGCTGCTGCACGTCTATGGGAGTAACTGTCATCTCCATAAAGGAAAAATGCATATCGTGGGTGGTGTCCCACCACCTCTCCCCTAAAGCACAAAGAGCAGCCATAGAACGAGGTGTCTCATCCAGTGCAGATGCATGTGACACCTCGCTTAAAATAATAACCGTTGGCCAGCCCTATACTAAAATAAATCAGGAATCTCAAGTGGATCATTCTCAGCATCTACTGTCTATACTAAATAAACATAGATAACTAACCAATACTACAATAAGCAGATGCCAAAAATTTTAAATCATATAATGAACATCAACAAACCAACAATTTAATAACTACTAAAACTAAAAAGGTAAACACACCTACTACAAAAAGATGTACTCCTACAAAACATAATAAGTACAACAAAAATGAAATACTCGAATATGCTGTCGGGTCATAGATAATACAACAATATGAGGAGGAAAATATAAAAGTGATACATATAACCCTTGGGTATAAACCCAATATACAAACTGAATCCTAAACTAGATTTACAAAAGATAGGAAACGGCTATAACAAAAATCCCGCAACAGTTCGCATCTGCCACGTCTTCGAGAACACTGGATAGAAAATCATCACTGGCGTCCTTGTGGTGGGACACCTATAATATTTTACAATATATGTACAACAAGAGAGAGATATAAATGGGTCAGAGCCCGAGGTGTGAAAACATTTTTAGCAAGTGCATTAAAATGCATAATAATTATAAGTGCACAATTTCGTAATTAAAGTGGAGTCACACTCTCGTGGAACTCAAACTCACCCCTCTACTAAAGCGCGCACCCAATCATATGCACATGAATTTCAACTAAGCTACCCGACACATTCTAGGGACAATTCCATCTTAATCTACACATAGTCTAAACCTGCATATAACCCACTATCTCAACTAACCAAAACTCTTCTCATTCTAACATATCATAAGTTTCCACTCAAGCTTATACGTTAATATATAAATAAAATTCACCAATGTCGAATTATTAACTTAAGCAAGTTATTAGCTTTAGAATAGTCACACACCAGCCTTTTAATCTCACAAAGCATTGATTCACTACAACACATAAATCCGAGTACTAAGGACTAAACTTCTCCCCACTCCCAACATTTCACTACGTTTCGTGCGTGGGATATCTCACAACGAGAAATCCAAACAAGGAACCCCCCGATACACTACTCCTTGACAATTTTGATCATCGAGATCCATTATGCCCTCGGTACACAACACATATAACATCAGCTACTTATTTTGAATACTACTCTAAGTACCTAAATAAGATATCACACAGTACCTTTATGGTCTATATAACATTACTTTAGTTATGGAACACGATCATTCAACCCTAACAAGTATGTACACATAACACGCTTAGCATACGTTTAAATATCCAGAATACAATCACTTATAGGATATAAAATACTTCACAATGATATCATCTCCCAGGAATTACTCACTTTATCCCGGATTACGAGCCACTGGACTATTATCACACCACACTGGTAATCAAACAAAACACAACGCCTAGGAAGCGATCATAGTTCTGAACCTAAAGGTGAGAACGAATCATACCCAAAACTTCTCACCCAGAGTAAAATCACATAATAAATAATGGAAGACTATGACCTAGAGACTATACGCTCCCTGCTCCTCAAGCCAGGGGCCTCACCCACATTGTGTGACTTCCCATGATAGCACTGGAGGGGTATGCTCACACAATAAGTATATATATCATTCACACTAGATATATATCTAATCACATCATATATAGGCAAACCATCACATAAGTTATATACATTCACGCCGTATATATATACACACACTGATATATAGTAATTAACCCGCCTATAAGTATATACACAACCTATTCTAGTCAAAGATATACTAAAACATTCCCAATTCAAATTACGGTTCAACTGATCATACGAACTGATGATGCTAGAAATAGCACCACCAGATAAGATATGAACATGCTCAAACAAGCACAACAATGGCAGCAAAAGTATATTTACGTATAGTAGGAGAAGAAGGTGAGGAGAAGAGGATGAACACTTGAATATAAGTGGTTTAGCCAATCTGGCCTACATCCACTGAGTGTGTGTGAGTAATATCACTGAACGAAGGCACTAATGGCCGTGGATACAATCTCTCAAGATTTCTCTCTCTACTGTATAAAATGACAGAGTTTCAGCTAGGATTGCCAAATATCGATCATTTACAATGTTGAGGATGACCTCTATATATAGTGCGTGGGGGGTGTAATGTACCCCCCAAGCATGCAATGAGCATGTGCATGAAGATCCAACCAGTGCGAGGATGACACCTGGTTAATCTTAACTACACAATGATGACCTCAATATTCCCTCACGTGAAGGGAATGATTCAGTTATAACAGATTTTTCCATGTGTCCCAAGCCATTCATGTGCACGTAAGTGCTCGACTGTCTTCGATACGCACCTACTTCAACCTAGATGAGTACGAGGTTGGTGATTTCTGACCCTCTCCATGTCTGAGACCAACTTACATGATGACCCTGACTAGGATGCCAATCGAGGTTAGATATTTGGTACGTCGTCTAGGGCCGATGTTGTCATGATGCTTGATGACTGAGCCTATAAGGCTTTCCTGACTTCAAGTGATAGCTTGTAACGTCGTCTTGGGCCAATGTTGTCGATGGATGGTCGAGTTCCACAAGTCCTTGCTGACCTCAGTTGATGCCCAGTCGAGGTTGATGTAGATTAAATCAATGTCGGCCAGGGCCGACCTTATGAAAGATGATATTATGAACATTGTTCTTCCACCACGGCTGTGAGCCAGGCTGAGGTTAATGTCTCTGAGTAGGAAGGTACACTTTGGGCATATCAATCACCCCTAACCCTTAGTTACCTATGTGAATAGCTGACTAAGGGGTATACATGTTCGAGGCTGGATTTTCTCGTGTGCCGACATTTCTTTGATATGTGTCAATTTCTGAAGTGGGTAGCATGCCTGATAAGGAGTGATTATGTTGATTTTCCTTTTGGTCTCCTAAGGCAATGATGGGCTTTGGGATGCGTGCCAACATAATTTTTGGTTTAAACCCTTTTCTTCTCCATCCTTCTTCATTTCTTCACTTTCTCGCCTGTGTTCTCTCTGCCAGTTCTCTCTCTCTTCAAGAGCTTTACTGCTGTATTTGGGGCTTTCTTGGTTTCTACTCTTCTTCTTCATTTCATACTCTATCTGGTAGCATTTTAACCCTCTTCCTTCCATTTTTAGCCTTTGAATTTTCCTTTCTGTATTTTTCGATGAGGGTTTTAGTTTTTTGGTGGCTTTTTGATTTTTTCAGCGGTACTTTTCATTTTTCGGTGAGTTATTCTTAAGTGTTATTATTTTAAAAGTTTTCAAAATCCAGGTTTGATATTCGATTTAGATTGAGTTGAGTTGTTTGGTTATGGTTTAGATTCCAAAGTGTAGGGTCGTATGCCTTATGCTCAGACCCCTATATAAGCTCATAGAAGAGTTCCCTTCACTTAGAGAGAATATCTTTGAAATAATGAGGCAGATAAAGATAGCCCAAGTGAAAGCTCGTAGGGCTTAGGCCCTCCCCCTCAAAACTATCTTTACTCCACCTCTAAAGGTAATTTACCCTAAGCCTGCTGAGCCAGCAGAGGTTCCAGTAGAACCAACACCCATGTCTGAGTCTGAGTCATCTACCTCAGACCCTATGTTTGTAAACTCTTTCCAAGAGGCTATGGACTTATCTATTAGGCAAAATCAAGTCCCTTATCAGGCTGAAGTCCCAAGTCGTGCCTCGTCCCATAATGGTGCCAGTACCTCATAGTCTTCTTCTGATGTTGAAATTGTGGGGCCGAGCGTGGCCATTCCCCCAATTATTGATAGCATCCCCCTGTCGGTTGCCACCGAGGCTGAGTTCGCTCAGAGGTTTCCCGATGGTCCCCCAGTATCTGCCCAAGCCAATGTCAGTAGGGATGATGATGATGGGCATGAGAGCGATGTTGATACCTCTGAGGCATTCGAGATAGAGAGTTCGGTTAGTGAGTACGATCTCTTATATTTTAGGCATCTCTACTCCATAGGCCCTTCCATTAAGCTTAGGAGACCTCTGAGAGGTGAGAGGGCCTTTGATGGATGAGATGGGGAGATCTGTGTGTACGAGCAGATGTTCAAGTTTGGATTCCATCTCCCCATCCATCCTTCAATTAGAACCATATTATCCCATATCAACCTAGCCCCTTCATAATTATCCCCCAATGCTTGGAGGGTGATGATTGGGGCCATTGTCCTTTGGAAGGATGTCCACCACTAAGACCTTCCTGTTAGAGTCTTCACGGGTTGCTATGTCCCATCCTCTGCCAAAAAACACCCCAGATACTACCACTTCCTAGCTAAGAAGTTAGACGAAAAGACATTGTTGGTTACCCAGACTTTAAATCACAACTGGAAACCACGGTATTTCTCTGCGTCAGGGACATGGGAATTTGGTCCATGTGCTTCCTCTTCAATGTTTGATCTGAGGACACCTTTGAAGTGGGGGAAGGTGTATCTTGCAGCCAAAGCCGACCCTGGCCTTATCCAGAATAATTTCTAAAAGGTTAAGGACCTTCAGGATCAGGGAGAACAGGGGCGTCTTATCAAATATGAACATCTGATGACCCCTACTACCTTTATCAGACAGGCTTGGGGGGTAGTCCTTTGATCGAGCTTCGTAAGTATTATTTCCTATTTTGTACCTCTGACTTTTCACACTTCTGATTTACTAACTCATATGTTTCTTTTTTCAGAGCGCCCAGAAGGTATTTCTGACGACCTGTGGGAGATATCTGCCCCAAGCCTTGTAAATCTGATGAAGAAGTTCGGCCATACCGCAGCCCCTCCTCCTCCCAAATAGAACGTCGATATGTCCAAGGCTAATGTTACAAAGAAAAGGAAGACCACAATAGACTCAGAGCAGCAGAGGCAGAGTAAAAATCAGAAGAGAGATCATGCCATTCCGATCTCCTCAGACGATGCACTTGTAACTCATCTTTCTCAGCTAAATATAGGGATATCTTGATCGGCCATGGTCTGAAGGCTATTGATGCCATCGGCTCTGTGATGACCAATGAAGATAAGCGCTTCCTGCGTTCTTTGGACATCCCTTTACTGGCTGAGTTTACCCTTCATCGATCAATTTAGGTAATGATTTCTGCTATTTTTCTCTTCCCAAGTGTAAACATCATTAACCTCGACCTAACTCACAGTCGAGGTGGTAGAATAATGTCCATAACATCGTCTTTCATGCCCTGGTCGACGTTGCTCCAACCTACATCAACCTTGGCTATATTTCACTAATGTGCTTATACATCTGACCTTCTACTGTAGGGTATGTTGTCCATGCATCATTTTGTGGATTGGACTCTGAAGAAGATGCCCTTGATCGAGAAGGGTCAAGAAGCCCTTTAAGTCCAAGCCTCTTTGAGACCATATGTTGATCGTCTAAAGGAGGAGCTGAAAGAGGTCAACAAACTGAAGGAGGAGGTCCAACAAAGAGACACGGACATGGCCAAGATGAAGAAAGACCATAAATCTGAAATACTATTGCTAAAGCCGTTTAATATAAAATTAAACTATTTAAGTAACTTAGAACAATTTTTTGAAGAAACTCTTTTCTTCAACCCAAAACAAATTAATCACAAGATGTGTTTAACAAAAATATGTACGGGATTTGTTCAAGATTGGTTAACAGGTTCGATAACTCAGCACAACCAAGAATTAGATGAGGAGATGTAGAAAGATTAAGAACAAGGATTTTTTACGTGGTAAAACCACAACCAACTGAGGAAACATCCACGACTCCCTCTACGGAGTAACCAAAAAAATTTCACTAAAATAAATTATACCAGTTACAAACTATATAACAAACATGCATACAACTCAGACTTATATAAGTTTAGGAATGTACCCACTGGTGTCCTATAACTTCTCTGCAGTTCTGATTGTTGATGTTGTTCTCCCAGTTTGCTAACTTCCAATTTGTTCAAGTTCTTTACGTCGACTCTTATTCTTGAGATCTTATTACCAACACTTTTAGTGTGGTAGGGTGTCAGTGTTTGTGAAAGTGCTTTCTAACACATGCATGCACACACACACACACACAAATTTATACAAGCAGTCCTATCAAATTACATATAAGATCTATATACTGTGATTTTTTATTTATCTCTTCGTTATAAAACTTAGCCTTATTTGACCTTTATAAAAATACAGAATCCACGGCTATCTTGCTCAGAAGACGTTTCAAGATCTTAATCAATCTCAGGTTTTGAAATTATTTTTGAGATTGAAAATCACCAAGTGCGATTCCAAACTAGGTCAAAGGTTTTGTTTTACAAGAACTAGAAACAAAAAATGTTATTATTGATTTTGAAGTTAAAAACATTTACAGAAAATAATCAACAATAAATTTCTCAAAACGAGAAACAAAATATGCAGATCTAAGTGAAATGTAACATAAAATGCTCAGGTCTAATATTCCTATGAATCAGAAACTTAGATTTAAGTGAAATGCTTAAGTTGAACATAAGATCTAAGAATGAAAAGGTTACAGCATCAAACAACTAATCAAACTAACTCTCAAACACTCAAGGTTATGTTTGATATAAACTGGTTTTGAAAAGAGGTTAGGGTTTGAAAAAGGTGTTGGACGATTTAGGGTTAGGGTTTCTAACTCTTTCTCTCTCTTCTCTGGTTTATCTCTTTTCTCTCTTCTCTCTCTACTCTCTTTCTCTCTCTGGAAAGGAAGAAATGGCAAAAGTCTCAGATGGCTGAGAGAAGGGTTCCTTTTATAGGGGGCTGAGAAGATTCGAGACTTTGGTTAAAAATTAATGGCTCAGATTGAGTCAAGCTTTATTGACTTTGATCCAAGGGTTAAAGATACGCGGTGATTATAACTCTCCTGATTGGCTCAAATTAGGTTCACATGGATTATGTAAGAGCGCATGCAGATCGTTGATAAAAACGATTCAAGGGATGATAACATTCGCTGGTTTACTCTCTTTGAAGAAACACAAATTCGACCAATAAGGATGCAACAGATGTTGGGCAAAAAGAGGTTAACAAACGCGCGTCCAAAAATAATTATAAACGCACGTTGAAGTCTCTGTCGCTTTCGGATTCTACCCAAGGAAACTTTCAGCCAATAAAACCAACAAACCATAATTGCAGATTTACCCCAAAGGCTTTTAAAACCAAATTTTAATTAAAAAACTTTATTTTAAAAGATTATAAAATTCCCATAAAATGTTAAAAAATCAAATTAAGGAATTTAAACACACTCAACATATATAAACACAACTATATGCAATATGAAATGTATGAATGCAATTCTAATGTGTGTGAGTGTTGGTAAAAGTGTCTAGATCAATCAAATAAAAGGAAAAAATGAAGAACAAATTCTGAGGTTCTTTGGTTTCTAGGATTGACACAATTTTACCATAATTTCCAAACTAGATGAACACTTATATAATACCGACTCAAATGAGTTAAGAGTATAAGGTGCTTCAAAAGCGGCTCTGAAAGCCAAGGACGATGCTCTGCAGGCTAAGGTGGCTGCTGCTGTTAAGGCTTCCTTGGAGGATGCCTCAGAGAAGATTATTGCAGATTACAAGGTCTCTGATGAGTTCATCAGCTTTGTCTTTGAGTATCTTAAGAGAGGTATCAAAGCCATTAGTAAATGGGCAGCCTATAAGGAATAAGATTCAGGGAGTTTGAGTGCCTCAAACTTTGTTGGTCTAGGCTTTGGTGACCCCCGTTTTGCTTAAGCCTTGCAAGAGGTTGAGGAGGACGGTGCTGATCCCTCAGAGACTACTCCCTTGGGCGCCACTGAGAGTGAAGATGTTAATCCTGAGAACGAGGGAGCCGAGGTGACTAACGTCGGCCAAGAAGACACCACTTTGCCTGCAGATACCTAGCCCTTTGTGAAGCTTAAGTTGTAATTTTTGTTTCTTCTCGTTTGTATCTAACTTTTTTGAACTCTGATAGCACTTTAGTACCCTTTGATTTGTATTTGCAATTCTCTGCTTAATGTAATACCATTTTCTTCCAATTATATTGCTTTTTTCAATGAATGTCTTCTCTCTGGAATGTTGCTTTAAAGTTTGAGCTCACCATAATATGATGTTTACCTCACAATTGTCACCATAATATGATGTTTACCTCACAATTGTCACCATAATACCATGTTTACCTCACAATTTTCACCAAATAATGATGTTTATCCTCATAAATTGTCACCAAATTAATGATGTTTAAAGTCAAAGGTCATCATAAAATGATGTTTACCTCATAAACTAATGACGTTTAAGGTCTAAGGTCATCAAATTATGGTGTTTAGCCTCATAATTTCACCAAACTAATGATGTTTAAGGTCTGAGGTCATCAAATTATGATGTCTACCCTCATAATTTTACCAAATTAATGATGTTTAAGGTCTGAGGTCATCAAATTATGATGTTTACCCTCATAATTTCACCAAACTAATGATGTTTAAGGTCTGAGGTCACCAAATTATGATGTTTACCCTCATAATTTCACCAAACTAATGATGTTTAAGGCACGAGGTCATCAAATTATGATGTTTACCCTCATAATTTCACCAAACTAATGATTTTTAAGGTCTGAGGTCCTCATAAAGGTCTACAAGAGCCTTCCCTTTTATGGCAACCCTTGGTTGATAAATAATGTCATATTCCCCCAACTCGATGGCCCAAGTCATTACCTGCCCGACTTCTCAGGCTTGTGGAGAACCTGTCTTAGTGGGGAATCAGTGAGGACAACTATAGAGTGGGCTTGAAAGTATGGCTTCATCTTCCTAGAAGCGTGTATCACGGCATAGGCTAAATTTTCCATTCGAGGATAATTTTGTTCAGACCCTTGAAGGACCTTACTATTAAAGTATATCGACCTCTGCACTCCATCATCTTCTCTTACTATGGCCGCACTAATGGCTGATTCTAAAATGGCTAGATACACATATAACTTCTCCCCCGGGATGGGCCGAGATAGGAGCAGAGGAGACCAGAGGTAGGACTTTAGATCTCTAAAAGCTGCGTCACATTCCTCATCCCATTCTAAGGCCTTTCTAAGCACTTTGAAAAAAGGAAGACACTTGTCCGTAGCTTTGGAGATAAACTTGTTAAGTGCTCCAACTCTTCTGATTAGCCTCTGAACGTCTTCGATAGTTTTAGGTGTCTTCATTTCAAGAAGAGCCCTAATCTTTTCGGGGTTGGCCTCTATTCCCCTTTGATTAATGATGAATCCAAGAAACTTTCCTTCTCCTACTCTGAATACACACTTGGCAAGGTTGAGCTTCATCCTGTATAAATCCATAGTGTCAAAAGACCTCTCCAGGCCGGTCATATGAGTCTCGGCCTTCAAGCTCTTCATCAACATGTCATCCATATATACCTCCATAGTCTTGCCAATCTGACTCTCGAACATCTTATTTACAAGACGTTGATAAGTGTCCCCTGCATTCTTCAAGCCGAAGGGTATGACCTTGTAGCAATAGGCCCCCTTGTCGGTTATGAACGATGTCTTCTCTAAGTCTTCTGGGTCCATAAAAATCTAGTTATACCCGAAATAGGCATCCATGAAGCTCATAAGCTCATGCCCTGCTGTGGCATCCACCATCAGATCAATTCACGGTAGGGGGAAGTTGTCTTTTGGACAAGACTTGTTTAAATCAGTGAAATCTATGCACATCCTCCATTTCTCGTTAGCTTTCGGCACGATGATGGAGTTAGATAACTACTCGGGGTATATGACTTCTCTGATGAACTTGTCCTCCTCAAACTTTTTGACCTCTTCCCTGATGACATCATAACTTTCCCTTTAGTAAACCCTTCTTCTTTGTTTGATGGGCTTAGTGTCGTCTAAAACATTGAGTTTGTGGCACATAACTTCAGGGTCAATACCCGGCATGTCCGTGTGGCTTCGGATAAAGACACTCTGCCTCTTCCTCAGTAGCTTCACCAGCTCCTCCTTAATCTCAGGTCTTAGGCTTTTGCCAATTTGGATGGGTTTTTTCAGCTCGTCCTCATTGAGGACGATGGATTCTACCTCTTCTGCGGCTTCTCCCTTATTAAGCTTTGTCTCATCCCTTGGATCAAGTGTATCAATGTTATAGGTTGCTGTTACTTTCTTATGAGCCTCCCACTCTTCCGTAGAGTTGAAGTAACATTCTCGTGCCGATGTTTGGTCACCCTACACTTCCCCTACCCCATAGGTGGTCGAGAATTTTAGCATTTGGTGGACCGTTGACGGTACGACCTTAAATTCATTGAGGGATACTCTTCCTATGATGAGGTTGTAGGCCGAGAAGACGTTTTCATCCATTACAAAAAAATTGATCTTCCGAGTCAACCTCTTAGGCCATTCATCTCCCATTCGTACATCCATCTCATACATGCCTAATGGATGGACCTTTTCACCACTGAATCCAATCAACGAATGATGATAGGTCAAAAACCTAGCTTTGCTGAGGCGTAGTCTCTTGAAACAGGGCCAGAACATTACGTCCACTGAACTTCCCCCATCGACGAGGATTCTCTGCACCTCACATCCATGCACCCTTGTAGTAATTACCAAAGGGTCATCGTGTGGAGCTAGGATACCTTTGAAGTCAAGTCGGGAAAATACAACTATAAGAGTATCCATATCTACCTTCTTTCTCTTCTATTTAGCCTCTGAAGACGCCCGGTTCACAACCTCTACTTTGGTAACTGACTTAGCCTCTGCCACATGAGCTTTGTAGTCGCCTACCTCTGAGACTCCCCTAATAGTCCTCCAAAGATGGTGTTAACACCAAAGGAGATCATACCAACCCTCTTCATAGGGGCATTGTCGTCTTTTGGTGGGAGGTTAGGGTGATCTTCACCATCATCATCTGAGTCATCAACTCTTCTTACTGGGGCGTCTTCTTGACACTTGTCATTTCTCATCTTTTTAGGGTCGTCTCTTACCCCTTTAGAAGCTTTACCATCGACATACTTCCTGAGCTTTTCGGACTTCAACATTGTCACCCCCTAACCCCATTAGGATATAATTAACTAAATAGTTCACAAACCAAACTTATTATTTATATATTTATACACATTAAAACAACTTCAAGGTTAAAATGCGGAATACTAAAAATCCAATCGTTTTAAGGAAACATAATTTAAACAAAACTCCCATACCATTTAACTTAATTACAACTAGTACAATGTATAAAACAAGCTGACGAGACAATACTACTATTCATTCAACATCCTAGACTTGGCAGTGGCAGCTTCAAACCTGAAAATGTAAACATATAAAACCATGAGTTTAAAAACTCAGTGAATGTACTACATCTCTATATAGTAAAAGTACTATATTAACATCTCAACATATTAATATATCCATCTATGGGCCAAATTAGGCCATATACATATCCGGAGTTAATAAACCCCACATCTCCTGCCCGTAGGCAATAATCATATCCATAGGTTTTAATAACCTAACATCTCCTGAATTGCATAGCAACTTAATATATCCTAACTTTTATAAAGCCATAACATCTCAACATCTCTTGGCTTTTAAATGAGCCATAACATCTCAAAATCTCATGAATTTTAAATAATCCATATCATCTCAACATATAATACATATGCATCATATCCAAAATCAACTCAGTAAGTACACTCACATTGGGTTGTCAACTATGTATTCACGTTTCCCTCGGGTGGAGCTGAACTTGGTTGATTTTCCCTTACACCTGTTAATCCAACTAAATCAGTGCTGAATCTCAATCATAAGTATTGTCTTAATATAATTATGTACTTTCAATGACTACACAACCACAATATGATTCCACTTAAGTAGAATCCCAAGAAACATGAGTAAAGTCGAAACAATGGTATATATGTTGATAGAGTTATGAACATTCAATCGTAGAACATACCTCATAAGAAATTTCTAACTAAAACCAAGTAAACATGAAAGTATACTTCTTAATGTATATTCACATGAAACATGTACTCAAAATACTCTTTGAGAAGAGCAGATAAAAACATTCTTTCATTGGGTATCCAATATGGCCTCAAATCATTGTCCTGCATACTTAACCATCCCATTTTCATACATAGTACACATACAGGTGTCCAAGCTTATCAATATGAAAACATACCTGAATATACTTTCCGTTACAAGTGATGGTGTAATTTTTCAAGCTTCCTAGAACAAGTTATGGCCATTTCTTTACAACACAAGAAATTTGCAATATGGCCTATAACACCACTTATCTCACATATGAACCAATACATATTATCACAAAGGAGGATGGAATTTTAATCAATACTTCACAATTTATATACATTGAAATAAGTATAATAGAAGATTAAAACAATATTAACACATAATTTTACCTTGGAAACACCTTAAGAATTTTCGTGGAATTCTTTTCCTAGCTTTTAATGAAACCCGTTCTTCCTTAACTTCTACTTTCTCTTTCCTCAAGCCAAAACCCCTTAAAACTGAACTTAGGCTTAAATTGGATGAATAAATATGTTAGAAGAAGAGTTTTAAGTCGGCCAAGGATGCCTCCCAATCCATCCAATCAAATTGAAACATTTGGTTTAATAAAAGACAATTTACCACTTAAGGGAATTGACAGATTTGCCCCTTGTTCGTAATTTTGGCCTAACTTCTTACTCAAACATCCGTTTGATACTACGTTTGTTGTGTTACCACCCTAACTCACATGTCTATAAATATGTAGTTTTCACCTCAAGTCAATTGTAATGTTATAAGGGTCAAAACTAGTCTTAAACAGGAACATTTTTATCGAAAATAACCAAATCTTGTGTTCGTAAATAATTCGTCATTTCATGATTTATGAAAGTAGAATTATACTAACCATAATCACTTAACATTAGATATACTAATAACACATTATTCATATCACATAAGATAAGTATGATTTAAATATAACTTATCATAATTACATTCGGGTTGTCACAACCTCCCCCCTTAGAAAATTTCGTCGTCGAAATTTAATACGAATGTCACTTACCAAACAAATGGGGATACTATTTCTTCATGATATCCTCCATTTCGCAAGTTGCTTCTTTAATTCCATTGCTCATCCATATAACTTTAACTAAGGGAATAACTTTATTCCTCAATACTTACTCCTTACGATCAAGAATTTCCACCGGTTCCTCGATGTACGAAAGTCTTCTTTCAGTTCGATAGGTTGGGTTTTCAGTTGATGAGATGGATCTGCCAAATACATACGAAGCATCGATACATGGAACACGTCATGCAAACGAGATAACTCTGGAGGTAATGCTAATCTATATGCCAGGGTTCCAATTCTTTCCAACACTTCATATGGTCCAATGTATCTTGGACTTAGTTTCCCCTTCTTTCCAAATCTCATAACGCCTTTCCACGGTGAAATATGTAGGAATACAAAATCCCCCTTCTGAAATTATAATGGATACTTCCTCTTATCTGCATAAAATTTTTGCCTACTTTGCGCTATCTTTATCCGTTCCCGAATCATTTTGATCTTCTCAGTTGTCATATCTATCAATTCAGGACCCAAAAATTTCCTTTCACCCACTTCATCCCAACACAGAGGTGTTCTACATCTCCTCCCATATAAAGCTTCATACGGATCCATACCAATGGTGGACTGATAACTATTATTATACGAGAATTCCATCAATGGAAAATGATCATCCCAACTACCCTTGAAGTCAAATACACAAGCTCGTAAGATGTCTTATAATATTTGAATCGTCCTTTCAGATTTCCCATTGGTTTGTGGATGAAATGCAGTGCTAAACTTCAAAATTGTTCCCATGGCATTCTGTAAATGAGGCAAAAAATTAAAAGTGAACGTTGGATATCTATCTGATACAATTGACACTGGTGCCCCATGTAAACGGATAATCTCATCAACGTACATACGTGCATATTTGTCAACAGTGTAGGTCATCTTAATTGGAAGAAAATGAGCTGACTTTATCAATCGATCTACAATCACCCAAATAGAATCATTCCCCTTTGGTGACTGTGGTAATCCTGTAACAAAATCCATCGTTATATGCTCCCACTTCCATTCCGGAATAGCAATGACTGCAATAATCCTACCAGCTTCTGATGCTCCGCTTTCACTTGCTGACATACTAAACATTTAGCTACAAATTCTTCAATCTCTCGTTTCATATTGTTCCACCAGTAATACTCTTTCAAATCTCTGTACATTTCGGTACCTCCAGGATGCATAGAGTAAATAGAACTATGTGCCTCTTCCAATATATCCTTCTTTAAGGGGGGATCATTCGGTACACAAATCCTATTTTTATAACACAACGATTCATCCTTCTTAATTTCAAAGTCACTCTCTTTACCATCCAGGATTTCTCATTTCTTCTTTTCAAGGAATGGATCACTGACTTGCAAATTTCGTATGCGTTCTTCCAGTAAAGGTCTCACTGTAATGTGTGCAAATAATGCCCCCGTTTTAGATAAGTTCAACTCGACTCCCATCAGTCTTAATTCCATAATATTGCCAACCCGTGCACATTGAATACAAGATAACCTCCCCAATGACTTTCGACTTAGAGCATCTGTAACAACATTGGCTCTCCCAGGATGATGGTGAATGATACAATCATGATCTTTAATTAACTCCATCCAACGTCTTTATCTCAAATTCACATCTCTCTGTGTAAATAAATACTTCATACTTTGATGGTCAGTGAAAATTTCACACGTCTCTCCATACAAATGATGTCTCCATAATTTCAAGGCAAAAACAATAGCCACAAGTTCTAAATCGTGCATAGGATAATTACGTTCATGCGTCTTTAACTGTCTTGATGCATAAGAAATTACCTTTCCATGTTGCATGAAAACACAACCCAGACCCTGATGTGAAGCGTCAGTATAAATCAGAAAACCTTCTCCACTGGATGGAACAGTGAGAACTGGAGCTCATACTAGCCTATTTTTCAACTTTTCAAAGATGTGCTGACATTCATCACTCCACACAAATTTCACTTCCTTTCGGGTTAATTTAGTCAACGTCAAGGCTATAGATGAAAACCCCTTTATGAATCTTCTATAATATCCATCCAATCCTAGGAAACTCCTTATCTCTGTTACATTCCTCGGTCTTTCCCATTGTACAATTGCCTCTACCTTCTTAGGGTCAACATAAATTCCATCTCCCGAAACAACATGGCCCTGAAATACTACCTGATTTAACCAAAACTCACATTTGCTAAACTTCGTAAATAATTGACTATCTCGTAAAACTTGCAATACAACTCTTAGATGCTTCTCATGTTCCTCTTGTCTAGGTGAGTATATCAAAACATCATCGATAAAGACAATCACAAACGAATCTATGAAAGGATGAAATACTCGATTCATTAAATCCATAAACACCGCAGGAGCATTTGTTAACCCAAATGGCATTACTAAAAATTCATAATGACCATAGTGAGAACGAAAAGCTGTCTTAGAAATGTCACAATCTCTCACCCTTAATTGATGATAACCCGATCTCAAATCAATTTTTGAAAACACTTTAGCACCCTGTAATTGATCAAACAAATCATCAATACGAGGCAATGGATATTTATTTCGAATAGTCACCTTGTTCAACTATCGATAATCAATGCAAAGTCGCATGATGACATCTTTATTCTTCACAAATACTACTGGAGCGCCCCAGGGTGATACACTGGGTCGAATAAAACCTCTATCTAGCAAATCTTGCAGTTGAACCTTTAACTCCTTTAGTTCCACAGGGGCCATTCTATATGGAGAAATAGAAACTGGAGCTGTACCGGGCACTAAATCGATAGTAAACTCTACCTCTCTTCTAGGTGGCAATCCTGGTAATTCATCAGGGAACACATCTGCAAAATCCTTAATGAGTGGGATATCTTCTAATTTTTGCAATTCCCTGTTTGTATCCACAATATATGCTAAAAATCCTTGACAACACTTATTTAACAATTTCCTCGCCCGAAGGGCAGAAATAAGACAGTTTGGAACCACATTTCTTTCACCAGTAAATTTGAATTCTTCCTCCCCCGACATATTAAATGCAACCTCCTTACGAAAACAGTCAATCGATGCATGGTAGGAAGATAACCAATCCATACCCAAGATAATATCAAAATCTCGAATATCTAGTGGAATTAAACCAATGGTCCACTTCCTCTCCCCCATATACAATACACACTTTTTATACACCAGTTCCACTAATATCACATCCCCCATAGGTGTAGAAATATATAAACCACAATCTAGATAAGAATATGGTCTACCCAAATGCATGGTAAATGACAGTGCTACAAATGAATGAGTAGAACCTGGATCAATAAGCACGTAAGCATGTTTGTTCATGACAGAAAATGTACCTGTCACCACCTCTGGAGTAGCCTGAGCATCCTGTAAAGTCATAGAAAATATTCTTCTCGGAGCCCTGGAACCACTAGCATGTCCTCTACCTCCTCCTCTCCCTATGCCTCCAGGTGATGAACCTCGACTAGTAGTAGCTGATTGAAACCCTCCCAGTAGCATAGGACAGTTCTTTTTGGTATGACCAATTTGATGATAGTGATAACACTCTACCCCCTTTATCTTGGGACAATCTGGACTGATATGACCCTCAGCTTTGCAAAAATAGCATGTAACAGGCTTAGACTGCCCATTGTCATTCTCCTATTGTCTATTCTGTTGGCCTATCGATCTTGCACCCCTAAAACTGCTTGGTGTCCTATTCTGAACATAATTTCCAGTCCCTCTATCGCGTTGAAATCTTTGACTCCCCTGCTTGGAGTATTCAATAGTGCCTTCCTTTTGTTGAGATGGATCAAATCTACTCCTCTTCCCCCTTTGTTCCCTATTCTTTATTGCATCATTCACATATCCTTCAACCATCATAGCTTTGTTAACTAAAGAAGTATAATCTACCATTTCAAGTGCAGTGAGTCTAGACTTGATAACCAAATTCAACCCATCCTGAAATCTGGTGCATTTATCCTCCTCATTGTGTAAGAAACATAATGAAAATCGAGACAAAGATATAAATTTAGTTTCATACTCCCTGACCGACATATTCCCCTGAGTCAATGATAAAAATTCTCTCTTTTTCCTTCCGATACATGTGAGGAAAATACTTTTCATATAAGGCTTTAATAAAGGAATCCCAAGTAATTACCTCACCTCCCTCCGGAGTAAGAAATAAATGTTTGGAAGACTCCCACCAATATTTAGCTTCGCCCTTTAACATGAAAGTAGCAAAAATTACCTTCTGCGCGCCAGGTACATTCATCACCCCGAAGATAGTTTATGTGTCTCTAACCCAAGACTCAACTTCTAAAGGATCTACAAAACCTGAGAATGCTGGGGGTTCAATTTGATAAAATTCTCGTACAGAGTATTCTTCTCCTCTTGTTGTATTTCCCTTTATCTTCTGGCCAAAGTCTGCTCCTCCAAGTACTTGGCTTGTTGTTCTGCTATTTGCGTCACAAACATGTTTTGTTGTTCTGCCATCAAAGTCATGGCACGAGCCATTTTCTTCATATCTGTAAGTTGTTCAGGAGGCCCCTCTACATTATTTGGATTTTGTTGGTTTACTGTATTTGAAGACTCCTCATCCACCCTCTCATGAACATTTACTCCTTCCATAGCTTACTATCTGTCATAAACCACAATTATAGAAAAAAGAATACAACATTTATTTCTAACATAATGGTTAGTATTTCTCACAAATTAATATAAATGACCCACACAACGCTATTTCTGCCACTTCCATATCTAGACTCTCTAACCCCATAATATAAAAACCTAAAGCTCTGATACCAAGTTGTCACCCCCTAACCCCATTAGGATATAATTAACTAAATAGTTCACAAACCACACTTATTATTTATTTATTTATACACATTAAAACAACTTTAAGGTTAAAATGCGGCATACTAAAAATCCAATCGTTTTAAGGAAACATAATTTAAACAAAACTCTCATACCATTTAACTTAATTACAACTAGTACAATGTAAAAAACAAACTGACGAGACAATACTACTATTCACTCAACATCCTAGACTTGGCAGTGGCAGCTTCAAACCTGAGAATGTAAACATATAAAACCATGAGTTTAAAAACTCAGTGAATGTACTACATCTCTATATAGTAAAAGTACTATATTAACATTTCAACATATTAATATATCCATCTCTGGGCCAAATTAGGCCATATACATATCCGGAGTTAATAAACCCCACATCTCCTGCCCGTAGGCAATAATCATATCCATAGGTTTTAATAACCTAACATCTCCTGAATTGCATAGCAACTCAATATATCCTGACTTTTATAAAGCCATAACATCTCAACATCTCTTGGATTTTAAATGAGCCATAAAATCTCAACATATCATGAATTTTAAATAAGCCATATCATCTCAACATATAATACATATACATCATATCCAAAATCAACTCAGTAAGTACACTCACATTGGGTTGTCAACTATGTATTCATGTTTCCCTCGGGTGGAGCTGAACTTGGTTGATTTTCCCTTACACCTGTGAATCCAACTAAATCAGCACTGAATCTCAATCATAAGTATTGTCTTAATATAATTATGTACTTTCAATGACTACACAACCACAATATGATTCCACTTAAGTAGAATCCCAAGAAACATGAGTAAAGTCGAAACAATGGTATATATGTTGATAGAGTTTTGAACATTCAATCGTAGAACATACCTCATAAGAAATTTCTAACTAAAACCAAGTAAACATTAAAGTATACTTCTTAATGTATATTCACATGAAACATGTACTCAAAATACTCTTTGAGAAGAGCAGATAAAAACATTCTTTCATGGGGTATCCAATATGGCCTCAAATCATTGTCCTGCATACTTAACCATAGTACACATACATGTGTCCAGGCTTATCAATATGAAAACATATCTGAATATACTTTCCGTTACAAGTGACAGTGTAATTTTTTAAGCTTCCTAGAGCAAGTTATGGTCATTTCTTTACAACACAAGAAATCTGCCCTACAAAATCCTCTATTGTTTCTTCAACTTCCAAGAATTTTCATAATTTATCTACAACATAACTTTACATGATTTTCAACACACTTTTAGTACACATATGTAATAGTAGATAATTAAAGTTTCATAATATTTTGACTTCATTTGCTATCTGAAAATCTTGACCAAACTCAGGGCATACCGAAATGAAATATACAAACAACAACTATATACCAACTTTCAACCATCACTAAGGCCTAACCATAAGGATTTAAATTCTAATTTTAGGATATGATATGAATATATGAGTCTATTTCCATATCCAATTGGAATTTTTGAATTCCAGTAAGCACACAAAGAGATATGAAAGTTTGAATACAAAGGGTTTCAATACAAAGCAATATGACCTATAACACCACTTATCTCACATATGAACCAATACATATTATCACAAAGGAGGATGGAATTTTAATCAATACTTCACGATTTATATACTTTGAAATAAGTATAATAGAAGATTAAAACAATATTAACACATAATTTTACCTCGGAAACACCTTAAGAATTTTCTTGGAATTCTTTTCCTAGCTTTTAATGAAACCCTTTCTTCCTTAACTTCTACTTTCTCTTTCCTCAAGCCAAAAACCCTTAAAGCTGAACTTAGGCTTAAATTGGCTGAAGAAATATGTTATAAGAAGAGTTTTAAGTCGGCCAAGGATGACTCCCAATCCATCCAATCAAATTAAAACATTTGGTTTAATAAAAAGATAATTTACCGCTTAAGGGAATTGACAGATTTGCCCCTTGTTCGTAATTTTGGCCTAACTTCTTACTCAAACATCCGTTTGATACAACGTTCATTGTGTTACCACCCTAACTCACATGTATACAACTATGTAGTTTTCACCTCAAGTAAATTGTAATGTTATAAGGGTCAAAACTAGTCTTAAACAGGAACATTTCTATCGAAAATAACCAAATCTTGTGTTCGTAAATAATTCGACATTTCATGATTTATGAAAGTAGAATTATACTAACCATAATCACTTAACATTAGATATACTAATAACACATTATTCATATCACATAAGATAAGTATGATTTAAATATAATTTATCATAATTATACACGGGTTGTCACAATCATCTTCTCAATCTCATCCTTCAAGGCAGAGCACTTGTCAGTCAGATGACCGTGGTCTTGGTGGAACTCGCACCATAGATTCTTGCTCCTTTTATGAGGAGGAGCCTTCAGCTTCTCTGTCCATCTCAGGTACCGTTCATTTTTTATTTCATTGAGGATGTGTTCGCAGCTCACAGTTAGAGGAGTATAGTGTGAAAACTTGTCGTCTACAGACCCCTTTTTCTGCCTTTCTTCCTTTGGAATTTACCACTGCTACTTTCGTTCTCATCCTCATACTTTGGAGACATAGCCTCTTAACCATTCATGACCTTTCCTTAAGTTGCTAACATTTCTGCCATGGACTTGGGAGGGTCTTCTGGAAGTTTCCACAACAACTTCCCCTTCTGGAGTCCTCCAATGAGGGTTGTCATATCTATATTTTCTTCGTAATCTTCAACCTCCAATTTTTCTTTGTTGAACCTAGCAATGTAGTCTCTTAGGCTCTCGTTCTTTCCTTGTTTGACGTAAAACAGATGAGTGGCTTCTTCTAAGGTCTTACCCTAAAACAGAAATTATGAATAAATCGTTCAGCGAAGCCCTTAAAGTTCTCAACAGAGTTCTTCGAAAGAGAGGTAAAGCAAATATGTGCAGCTTCCATTAAAGTCCCAGAGAAGGCCTTGCACCTTATCTCATATGGGATCGAATAAATGTCTGCCGCAGACAGGTACATCTCAATATGATGCACAGGGTTGGTACTACCATTATATTTGGGAGACACCGTAGGTGGTTTGAACTTGGCAGGGGTCGAAAAGTTCACTATCCTTGCCATAAATGGGGAGCTCTCTGAGAACCCTATTTGTAGTGGGTCTAGACTTTTGATGAGGTCACCTATCTTCTCTTCAAGACATTGAATGGATTCGTTCCATGGCTTTGCAACGTCGGTCTGGCCGAGATTATCCCCAGCCACCTCCAAGGGGTGAACTGAGGGTTCCCTAATCACTGCGCAATGTCATTTATTTACCTACTCTTGCTCCCTATCTCGACCATGTTGGGGTCGGCCCTGGTGAGGCCGATGTTCCCCATCATCCCTTTGTGAGCCTGGTACACTTATAGATCTGGATAAACTTTACCTTAGGTCATTAACTGGGTTGAGCCTTTCAAAGGCCGACCCTCTGCTCAAGCGATTAAAAGCTTATCCTCTTTGTTGGGCACCCCCATCTCTTCTGCCCCCACAACCTCTGCTCTGCTGGATAGGACATATCGTATTATTCGAAACCTCATACGGCTCCCAGCAGTCTTCTGGAGCATCCTCTGGCTCCATATCGTCATACCTATCCTCAGGGCAAGGGTTTTCTTGCCTCCCAAACATAAACGCCTAGGGTCAGTAACGTCCCTCCTCTGTTGAGTAGTAGGTTGGTCTTTTCATGGTGCTTGGGATGGTCCCCTGGCTTTAGGATGGGGTTGAGCCTCCGCCGGAGTAATCATCTCCGGTGAGACCCCAGGCGGCCTCATTATATTTTGACTGAGCTGTGCAAATTGCTCCTTCATTGCCTGTTGTGTTGCGGCTAAGGACCTTAAGGCTGCTTCCACCTCAGCCATTTTGGAGTGGGGTGGTACCTGGTTGGAACTAGGCCCTCTAGTACCAGATGGTGGAGGAGGTGGTGTTAACTCCGGTGCTATATGTTAACACTAAAGAGCTTGCGAAGAAGATGAACCTAATACCTTAAAGTACCTCTTTCAATGGTGAAACAACTCCACGCAAGGAGAGGCCTGGTTCATTACCAGAGTCTCCGATGAGTTTTATCAGCAAAAAAGGAAGAGATAGCTTCTCATTCCCATAGACGGCCCCAAAAATGATGATCCTAGAAATAGCACCACCAGATATGATATGAACAAGCTCAAATAAGAACAACAATGGTAGCAAAAGTATATGTACGTATAGTAGGAGAATGAGGTGAGGAGAAGAGCATGAACACTTGAATATAAGTGGTTCATCCAATCTGGCCTACGTCCACTAAGTGCGTGTGAGTAATATCACTGAACGAAGGCACTAATGGCCATGGATATAATCTCTCAAGCTTTCTCTCTCTACTGTATAAAATGATAGAGTTTCATATAGGGTTGCCAAATATCGATCCTTTACAATATTGAGGATGACCTCTATATATAGTGCATGGGGGGTGTAACGTACCCCCCAAGCATGCAATGAGCATGTGTATGAAGATCAAAGCAGTGCAAGGATGACACCTAACTGATCCCAACTAAATAATGATGACCTCAATATTCCCTCACGTTGAGGGAATGATTCAGTTATAACAGATTTGTCCACATGTCCCAAGCATTCATGTGCACGTAAGTGCTCGGCTGTCTTCGATATGTACCAACATCAACCTGGATGAGTACGAGGTTAGTGATGTTCGACCCTCTCCATGTCTGAGACCAACTTACATGATGACCCTGACTAGGATGCCAACCGAGGTTAGATATTTGGTACGTTGTCCAGGGTCGATGTTGTCATGATGCTTGATGACTGAGCCTGTAAGGCTTTGCTGACTTCAAGTGATATCTTGTAAAGTCGGCTTGGGCCGATGTTATCGATAGATGGTCGAGTTCCACAAGTCCTTACTGACCTCGACTGATACCCAGCCGAGGTTGATGTACGTTGAAGCAATGTCGTCCAGGGCTGACCCTATGAAAGACGATGTTGTGGACATTGTTATGCCACCTCGGTTGTGAGCCAGGTCGAGGTTAATGTCTCTGAGTGGGAAGGTACACTTTGGGCATATCACGAACCATTAACGTTATCACATTTGTGATTTAATACTAAATACCAACATCAATAATCGTACACTACCTCTCTCTTGTTGACCCATAATTATCTCCAAACAGAAATCTCGATGATAGTAGGATTCCCCACTAAGTCGATACCATAACTTCAATTTATACTCTCCCTAAATAACTCGATACGCCCCCAATATTTCACTATATGTGAAAACTCCCTAAAAATATCCAAAACATACTTCTCATAACATATTTGAATGTTCCTAATCGATAAACCCAAATGGAACGGAGCGAAACTCACTCTAGAAAAACCTCGCAAAACAGCTATGTTTCCAAATCGATTCGGCCCAACCCGAATCGATTCTATCCTCAAAGCCAATCAATTCGCCCCCATGCGAATCGATTCGATCCAAAGGACCTGTAAGTCTGTCTCAGGATGAACCGATTCTGTTTTGGGTCCGAATCAATTCGGTTACTCAAACCTGTAAGTCTGCAACAATCCGAATCGATTCGAAAAGGGGCCGAATCGATTTAGCCTGTTCAGTAGCTACGAAATGGCTTATTTTTTACAAACCCCAAATTTTCAAAACCCAAATATATCATCTTCCAACCCTCAATATTCAACTTTAACATGATCCTATCATTAAAACTCACTATATATATCAACCAAACAATTGTACAACCTCAAATCCATATACACACCTCAAATGCATGATTTAACCAAAATCTAGGTTTTTAACACATTAACCCAAAATCCATATTTTTATCCACAGTTCATGATTTAAAAGACACATACATTATTCAGCAAGTTTAATCACTTGCCTCAAAGTTGTAGAGGTTGAATCTTCCTCGCAATAGCATAATGGCCGGAATCCACAAGCTTTCCTTATATCTCTCTTCTTCCTTTCCTCTTCTCTCTCTCTCTAGGGATTTCTCAATCTCAAGAATGAGATTGTTATCTCACGTAGGCTTAATAAGACTTATTTCCAAGATACCCGACTTTACATGATAATACACACTTTAAATGACTCGTTTACTAAAAGTCGAGTCAAACTAACTTAATTTATTTAGAAACCCAAATAAAACCTAAAGCTAATCATTTTGACAATCTCGACCCATCCCGGATCAATCGCGCACTCAGAATTGTCATCCGAAATACTTTATAACATCCTCAAATTTTGACCTCAATTGCCAAATTTAAAATTCTCCAATTCAAATAAATATTATTTCTCCCAAAAATAATTAAATTCTAAGTCCTCAAAATTACGGGGTGTTACAATGCCAGTCTCCCAAAATCGGCTGATGACACCACCCACCACACTACATGCGGAAGGCGCTCCTAAATGTCCTTAAGACCGTCATCCTTCGAGCACGCAGGTTCGACATAGAAATATCAGTATGTCAAGACAAAAAGGAAAAGCCCTTGTCAAAATTCAAGAAATAAGGAAATATCACCAAGAAAAAAGAAAGAAAACCAAAGGTCATCAACACTTACATAGCGTCCAAGGTTCAACACCCTAGAGGAATGATGACGTATTGGCTCGAGAAAGAGAATCCACTCATCCGTAACTTTATTGAATGAGTCAAAAGCATTATCACTACCCAGTGCAAGGGGCACCCTAGCCCGCCATTCAAAGTTCACCCAGTCATCGATATTTAGCGACGCCATGTGTGTCTCATTTCAGGAGAAATCAAATATTTATTGGTTTTAAACGTTATAAATAGTTTGCAGAAGGAAATTATGTAACACTGTGTATTTTTAATGACTTTTAAAATGGCATTAATTAGAATTAATTGTGGAATAATTAAAAATTAATCTGGATTTAAATATTACTCGAGAATAAAGTAATATGTGATTTATATTGAATATTACTTGTGATTAAAAATAATATATACGATTATGACTTTACACATGATTATCTTTTTTATAAAATTATCGTGAGTGATGAATACGACAATTATGGTGATTAAGTTAGGACGCGCATGTGAGTCGTGTCGGGACTATAATTAAATGAAATGAAAAGTAAATTATTTTATGTCATCCAAAAGGTTATTGTGACTGAGCCAAAGTGTCCATAAGGGTTAAATAGTCAAAAATATCTACCTGGGGGATTACTTTGTGTCTCGGGGCAATTTGGAACCAAACAGACACCCTGGAGGAGTATTTTGGTCATTTTCCAAAATGAGTGAATAGTACTCACGAAATTTGAGTGATATTATATAAGTGTAAAGGTGGTAGGATTTAGATTCATTAACCAAAAAATTAGAGGAAAAGACTTAGGGGAGAGTGAGATACTTCTCTGGGAAATAAAGAGACTTCTCTACATAACCAAAATTCAAGGGTCATTCTGCACCACCACCACCGTTGGAAGTTGGCCGAAAAATGAAGGAACACCAGTAGAGTTATCATCTCCAACGGTTCAGACCTACGAATTAGAGGCAAATGATTTAACCATTGAAAATATAGCATGTATATTTTCCATGTTAGGATAGTTATGAAATTTTGAAAAGTTTCATGATCCAAATATGATTATACTGATTTTAATTAAATCCTTGAAATGAGAATTATGTAGGATTAATCTCTTTTTGAATATATAATTTAATCCACAAAATTTGGGAATCATTTGGTGAAGAAAATCTGGGATTTATAGCTGTTCTTAGAGAAATGAAAAAATAAAAAGTTTCTGAATTTTAAGGGAGTTAACATGATTTAATTGAAACTTCTTGATGAATTTATGTTGTTAAATGTTAGAAATTATTTATACACCTTGGTATATAATTTGGGATGATTTATGAGGATTTTGGGATTAATTGATAATGTTTTTATGATGGAAAAGTGTAAAACCTGTAGGTAAACTTGTGTAGAAATCTGAGCAAATATTAGATCGATCGACCCAAGAATGTTGATCGATTGATTAACCAAAATCGTCGATCGATCGACTCCCCCTGGAAATGTGATTTATTTCCTTTTTAATTTTTGAGAAAATCCCAACTTTGAGAAATCTTTAGTGTTGATTAATTGAACATATGGGGAGTTAGAGAAGGGCAGTAGGATATACTTAAGACCCGAAAAAATATTATTATGTGTGGGATTAAATGGGGAAAATTAACGAGTTTTAATTGAATGAGTTGCGGTGGAGAATTATGTAAATTGAGGTTTAAATCGAATAAATGATGACTTAAGGTTAGTACTAGTAGTAAGAGGGTCGTTAATTACTGGAATAACCTTAGGATTATATGGGATTAACTCTAAGAGATGAAATAAAGGGTTAATATTGAATTAGGGATTGTGGAGAAATAAACCTAATTGAAGATAATTTTAATTCATAGAAATTCGAGAGTTGTGATGACATGGACCAGTAGGGCATAGATGTTACTTACTGAAATTACTTGATGAATAAATAATTACCCTTCGAGTGATGAGAGAAGCTCGGGAATATAATTTGAGAAGTAAAGGCATAATCTATAAATACGTAGGATAATAGAGATAAATATATTGTAACACCCCGTATTTTTATGCAATTAAATTAATTAATTCAGGTAAAAATTTAAATTACTTGTGTGTCGTAATTTAATGGAATTAATTATGGAAAATGTATATAAATATTAATCAAGAGAGTAAATGGTTAATATTTATGGGAATTAAATTACTAAGTGAATAGTAATAATTATTTACTTCATAAGTATATTAGTGATGTGGGATTCACTTATCTCAGTTGGGGGTCGGTTATAGACTAAGTTAGGTGTGAGAAAAGAAATTTCGTAAATTAATTCGGATGCAAATTATGAGTGCACAGTTGAGTCCGGATGGGCTGAAATAGTCGGAAAAGAGTACTCGAGAGTAGTAAATGGGTCTCGGGGCATTTTTAGGCATAGTCGGGCCCACACGGGGGTATTTGGGTCACTCGGGCTTGGCCCATTAGGCTAAAAAATGGGATTTAGCTTTAATACCTAATTGGTAGAAAAGGGAAATGGAAAAAACACAAATCTAAATCCTAAGTTCAGAGAAAATACCCTAAGGAGCAGTTGGAGTGCACTGGGAACCCTCTTTGGAGACAAGGCTAACAACGAGTGGGGGATTCACCATCAATCTTGCAATTTACAACCTCGGATCAGACTCTACGAACCATAAGGCAAGTGGTTAACTTTCTGTGACATTTATTCATGTATTCAATTCATATCTTTGTGATGTGGGAATCAAATTCGTTTTGGGTTAAGTGGGTACAAAAATGGGGTTCTTGTAAATAAATTTCTTGGATGGAATTTAATGTAGAAATTAATTGTGTTATTTGATACTAGTATGAAAATTGGTTTAGATGTGAAAAACTCAGTGAACATTATGAACGAATTTGAGGAAATTAGTTGACAATGGGGCTTAGTGAATGAAAGACCTGAGAATTCGCAATTTCGAAAACGTAAATATTTATGAAATTTAATTAGTGTTTAAGGTTATAGGGGAGGTCCTAATCACGTTCCCAAATGATAAAAATGTTGTGTGTGCTTGAGATGAACCATAGACGAGCTTGGAGGTTAGAGGAATTCGTTAATGGTAGAAACAGGAAGTCGGAGAAGATGAGGACCTATTCGATCGATCGATCGATCGATGGCTAGTGTCGATCGATCGATGGCTGGGAATTTTTTTGACAGTTCGGCCTTGGGAGTTTTAGGTGGGTTTTCTTTTTGTTTAAATTGCCACCAAGTCTAATTGAAGGGAAAATTAATTAGGAAGGTTTAAATATCCACAATTATAAAGGGATAATAATTGGGAGAGGTGGGGAAAAATTTAGTGCGACGCGTGAGTGTGAATTTGGAGAATAAATTATGAAAAGTAAAGTAACGGAATTAGCGATTAAGTTCGGCTATAGTAGTAGGGAGACACTACTCACTTAAATTAATTATGGATGAAAACTAATTAATTTGAAGTCGGGGATTAGACTCGGGTATTATATTAATTTCAGGCCACGGGAGCGAGTCCGAGTATATTGGTTGGGTGACACCAAAAAAAAAATAATTAATTAATGTGCAAATTAATTAATAATTAGAGTTGGACTATAAACTCGGAGATTACATAGGCTAGTCTTACAGAATTGGTACACGGTAAAACCGGGATATATTATAATTATATATATACGGTATGCGATAGTATATATATGGTGTGTACACATAAATATCAGTGCTTGGATATTATTTAAATATATACTCTAGTGCTATCAAGGGAGGTTGCGCGTAGTGGGTGAATCCCCTAGCTTGAGGAGTAGAGCGAGTATATCCCCAGGTCATAGCGTTCATTATATGGGTGAGGGGCATCTCACTTTCAGGGAAGGAATATGACCGCCTCCATTATGTATGATTTTAACCAAGTTAGTGAGCGATCCTGACTTGGGTTAGCTAGGTTATGTGAATACACCTAGTGGAATAGCACTTTAGAGAATATACATCCGGTGAGTTATTACTCGGGAGGATGATTATTATTAATTATTATTTCAACATATGTGTGAATGTTGTAATATGGTTATACATATAAAATGAGATAAATAATTATATGTGGGTAATTTAATACAGGCCGAAAATTGTATTATGTGTATAGCGGGTGTGAAAGTTATATGAATTTAAGAAAGGAAATGATTAATTAGGTTAATGTTAATAATAACTTAGAAATCATAATTATTGCATACTCGGTTAGAGTAGGGTGGTTGCAAGGGGTTATATCGGTTATCTAGTTATGGGATAAATGACTAGAAGAATTATTTAAGGCGTTAGTTGTGCACATTAGAGGAGGGGTGAGGATGTCCTAAAAGGAGTGCGGCACTAACTAAATATGAAGAGCATTCATGCATATTTATTACTGTAAGTTAAATGTTTTCAAAATGTGTTCAAAATGTTTTGGGTTCTAACCCTAGCTTTAAATATTTTTAAAAACCTTTTAGGTGTCCAGCCACAGGGACGACGGACTTGACTCATTCCAGGGATTCAATGATGCAGCATATGTGGATATCGCAGGATTTGGATAGGCGCCTCTATTACTTTCATTCTTAGAGTAGGTTATTATCATCCGATACTCGAGCATATGGCTCACATTTTTATTTAGTATTCATTTCAGATACTTTACAATTCTTATTATTTGTCTTTACTTTTGTTGGATTATAGCCAATGGTTTATTCGGTCAGATTATTATTTAGATGTGAATGGTTGAATTCAATTAATTTTGATTGTTTAAATTATTTTGTTTCCGCATGAGTATTTCATTGAATTAATGAAAGATAAAACTTGACACTAGTCTAATTTTTCACTTAGGGGGTTAGTAATAAAAAAAGTCGACAGTGATGCTAAGAATGAACCAACTGAGAAACCTGTTCTAATTTAATTTAGGACTGATCACCCAGGGTTTAATTAGGCAGGGTGTCACATATACCATGTATGGAAATATTTATATGGGTTGTACGTGTGCCCTATTGTTATTATATATAGGTGGGGTGAGTACCTATATTATTGTTTATTGTGTTTTGTGTGTATGACATACCTACGCTACTTGCTATTGAGGATGATCGTATCCTGATGAGCCCATTTGGGGCGGGATTTTAGATTTGTAACCTGCGCATAGGACCTTGGACACGTGCTATCGGTGTGAATGATAGTTTTGACAGTTGAATGGTAGCGTAGGTATGTGCGCGACCCATTTGGCTGGGGAGTATGCTCGCCTCCAATATTGTATGTTATGTTAATTACGGTTCGTGAGAGACATCGAACCAGTAGTCCTTTATACAGGGATAGATGTATCAGGACATGATAGCAGAGTATGCATGAATCTCAGCTGTGTCTAGGAGGTTTCGTATTAGTATATATAATAATGTGATGAATATATATATACTGTGATGTAATCTATTGTGTGAGAATTATAGATTAAAATATATACTGTGATATAATCTACTATGTGAATTGGTAGATAAAAATGAATAATGAGATTTGATTGAATTAGGTAAGTGAATACTCAATCTTAAAGTTATGAAATCCTAATTCATATTAAAAAGAAATGAACATGTTTAATTATCATACATATTATGTGGGAAATACGGGGAGATGATATGGGATAGAATCATAATTAAAAACCTTATTTTGGGAGAAGATAAGGTACGTTAGGCGTGCACACTAGATGAGAGGTGAGAATTCTCAAGTGAGAGCCGATAAACTAACATGTACATAAGAATTGCACTTGTTAAGCACTTATTATTTTAAAAATCTTTTATAATCGAGATCTGACCCGTTTTCTTGCATATTCTCTTCTCTATTGTATCTTGTACATCAAGTGTCCAGTGTTAGGGATGCCGACATAGAATATGGATGTCTCGACGGGTTATAGCTGCAATTGGAGAGGTAGATTTATTTAGACACTTACATTCGGTTGATTCAAACATCTATAGTGTCTACTTTCATTTAGGGCATGTCGCCCAGGATTCTAGTTATTTCATTTCTATTCTAGAGGTTGTAATTATTTCTGTCAGAATTGTGGATATCAGTTTTATTTGATGATAATGATATATTTTAACTGGAGAGTTATTCCATTAACTTTTATTCTTGTTATATTTAGTTCAGTTATGATGTGATGTTGCGTATTAATATTCCATATTGTTGTATGGTTTTAATTAAATTAAAAATGAAAAAGTTTTTTACACTAGCTTAATTAATTATTAGGTGAATTAATAAAGAAATTGTTTTTTCGACGGTAATGGTGCGAATGAACCAACTAGATATTCTAATTTAGTTTAATAAAGGAATGATCACCTGATATTTAATTAGGCGGGGTGTCATAAATTACAGAAGAGAGTGAGTTCTAAAAGTTGTGAAAAAATGAGGAGAACTCGCCCCCTTTTTATAGGAGTCTAAGGGGCATGTTGATCAGCACCTCCCAGTAACATACAGATCAGTATGTCCCTTCACCTGCTCAAGGTACCCCAAAAGACTGTGCCACTATCGTTGAAACTTCTTACACCATGATGGTCGGAACCCTCCCTAAAATTTCATACAAGAATTCCTAAAAAATGCTGAAAAATCCCTAGAAAATTCCTAAAATTACCAAATGAATTTTAGAACTTTTTTCACCATGAAAAACATTTTTTACCCCACTTAATTCCCTAGAAAAACACTTACCCCATAGTGGAATTCCCAAAATCAATTGGATATCTCCCCAGTAATGTCTCCAAAGGACACTGTAAAAGTCAAAAAATTCCTCGGCAAAGAAAACATCCAACCCTCAAATTATTTCCTCTTCCCCAACGGATCCTAAAACTCAAAATCGAGTGCTTCCCCACAAAAAATCCCCAGTAGAACCATAAGATGATTCCAAAAATGGAGTCTAAAAATTCCCCTAAGAAAATCAAGAACTTAAGCCCTCAGAATTGGCTTCGACATGTAGAATTGGTCATCTCAACTTAAGCCCTCATAATTGGCTTCGACCCACTAAATTTTTCATCTCTACTTAAGCCCTCGGAATTGGCTTCGGCTCACAGAATTGGTCACCTCAACTTAAGCCCTCAAAATTGGCTTTGACCTATAAAGCCCTCAGCATTGGCTTCGACCTGCAGAACTGGTCATCTCCACTTAGGTCCTCAAAATCGACTTCAGCCCACAGAATTGGTCATTATAACTTAGGTCCTCCAGAATTGACCTCGACCCATAGAATTGGTCATCTCCACTTAGGTCCTCAGAATTGACCTCGGCCCGTAGAATTGGTCTCTACAACTTAGGTCCTTAGAATTGACCTCAACCTACATAATTGACCTCGGTCCACAAAATCGGCCATCCTTAGCATTTCCTTAGGTCTTCAAAATCGGCCTCGACCCTCTTAATTAGTCATCCCCGTCCCTTAGGTCCGCAGAATCGACCTCTGTCCAAAAACATCATGTGGTGTCTCTTTGATAGCTTTCACTTGTTCCAAGATCACCCGTTGAGGGTCTCTATAGACACCACATTCTAGGACCCCCTAAGATTTTCCTTAGCTCCCTAGCACCTCCTCATTTCACTAAAAACCCTAGGTTGTACTCTGAGTACCGATCTAAAGGCCATCGAGCACTCTTGGGACCCATTTAACTTCGGTCAACTCTATTTTTAGAGAAATATATCAATTAATATCAAAGGGATCTGAATGTCTTTTCTAACAATCCATCTCGTGCGTGAATCGACATAACGGTTCGAAGGAACGGACCATTTTACTACTAAAAATCGATCTAAAGGTCACTGGGCGCTCCCAATCTCCGATTTGACCCCAATCAACTTCATCATCAGCACGAAAGATCTTTAAATCTTCAAAGTTCACTGAAATCCCATTCCAACGGTCTGCCCCATGTGTAAAATGGCATAACCGTTCGGACGAATTAACTATTTTTCCCCGAACACTGATCTTGAGACCAATGGGCACTCCCAATCTCCGTTTGACAAAGGTCGACTCTTCATCTTGAATGAAACTAAATGAATCTACTAAGTTCATTGAATACCCTTTCCAATGGTCTACCCCATGCGCGATTCTAACCTACGGTATGCACGAACGATCTGTTTTACTCCAGAAGGTCATCGGGCGCTTCTAAGCCTTGGTTGACCAATGTTAACTTTTCGATCTGAGAGAAGCCCTTTGGAATTTCAAATTAAATCACCTAACATTTCCAATGGTTCACCCCTGTTCACGATTCTGACTTACCATTTGGATGAACGATTCGTTTTTGTCCGACGATCTCCCGTCCAAAGGAACAATGTGTGCTTCCATGCCACATTTGACCCATAGTCAACTCCCAGACCTGAGAGAGATCCGAAGGACTCATGAAGGTCTCTGAATTACCTTTCAACGGTATGACCTATTCGTGATTTGGATCAACGAATGGCATTCTACGACCATTTTTGGGGGAAAATCTGCACAAGAATGTCGATTGGCAGGTCCATTTTCTTGCCAATCGACAGTGTATTTAAGGTTACCTGCTGATATGGAGGGCTGGTTCCATGCCGATGGGAACCCCCCTGACCCTATAAATAGAGGTCATGACTTCACTCCCAAAGCACACCTCAGATCCAACAGCATCAGTCATCTCAACAACATTCTCTTACAATCAGCGAAGTTTTCTCATGTGAAATTTCATTTAATCTTACATTCCCATCCTTTTCATAACCAATTTGTCCAAATCTCATTCTCTCTCATCTAATATTCATATCAATCTTCGTGAGAGTTCATCTAAGATCAAGATCAAGCTCTGATTCTTCAAGGAAGTTCCAAACCCTTCTCGCTCTCCTTAAATTTCTTATTTCTGCATTAATTACATTAGATTCATAATCTAGTTCTTACTTTATTTCATACAAAATAGAATCTCACATTTTTATTAATAATATTTCACATAATTTATTTTCTATTAAAAAAACAAAAGGAGGGTCACACCTTTAAATTCCAACGGAAATATCCATCACACTTCCCAAAACCAAAACATATTTTCTACACAAACTTATAATAAAATCTTGTTCGAATCTATGGGATAAACCCCAACCTTATGCCACATTCGAATTACATGGACTTTGATTCCTTTATAGGTTACGTAGGCATCTTGGTTGAAAACCCAAGACTCGAGTCCAAGTTTTGAGTTTTCCAACTTTTTAGTTTTCCAGTTTTCCAAATTTCCAAAGTTTCCAATTTTTCCAAACTCGCCCTTTTCGCATTTGTCATATTCTTGCATTATTTTAATACATATTATGTTTGTGATTCTTATTAGCGTTTCATCCAACACATATTATCATTACATCATAACGATCAATATCATAATAAACGCATAAATCGTATTTTCTATATATTATTTTGGGAACGTTCTTATGGAAGACCTCACTCTATATTTTCCATGGTATGAGTTGGGCAGTTTCGATCTCCATTATGTATACATGCACACACACTTCATGGAAAAATAAAGAAAAATAATAACACAAGCCCATGAGAGACCGAAAGGGAGGGGTGGGTGCCTAACACCTTCCCATTCCTTAACTTATCTCCCGAACCCGTCAAACTATTGGTTTCGTAATCATCAGTTTGTCTTTGATGATGCTCTCTCGAAGCAGCAACATATTCTTTTGCCTGTTTTGTGAAAAATATGCTGATGACTCCATCTCTTTATATTCACCCTACACCGACGACGATCGAAGTGTTCTTAAACCAGAAAGGGTGCGAGACCTTTCATCCCTTTTCTTTCCCTACCCCTTTTGGGAAGAAGGAGATAGGGAGGGGCACATGATCGGGATGGACACAATGACATTAAAGGTCAGAAATATTTCACCAATAATGAAGTAATCATTGGAGTGATTTCCCGGGCCAACAATAGTAGACTAGATACGATGTATATGATTTACATGCATGACAATGTAATTTAATAAGTTCTGAGATGCATCTCTCACATGTCATTGATAAATTTTAATGGAAATTATGTATGTAAAATGGATTAAGACATTGAAATCAATCTAAATGAACATGTATTGATAGTGGGTAATTTTTCTTCAATAAATTTGGATGTATGTTATTGGGAATAAGTTTTTATTATGTCCCTCCTATATGTTTATCCTCCCCATGAACTTATAGCACTCAAAATGCTAAATTGTTATTTTCATTGCTTCTAAATTGTTATGTTTAATACTTAAACTATGTTTCCTAGACATAAAATCTTTGTATTGTTTCCCCTTTAGGATATTGAAAGTATATAAGGTCAAAGATACGAGAGTAAACATATGTAATCATATGGGAGTAAAATAAAGTAATTTCATAAAGATTATCTTACTAAGTTAATTCTACAAAAGGGCCGAGAATGGATAATTATGGTTTTAGGCATGTCTCCGTATGGATTCATGGCTTCATGATTTGTTTGGATATTATTGTGGATGGGGTGGAGTGTTTAATTGGTTGATTTAGTCCTTCCTAGATAAAACATATCTAACAATTGCTTTAGTGGCATCGATAGT
Organism: Sambucus nigra; assembly: GCA_949130495.1. Lineage (NCBI taxonomy): Eukaryota > Viridiplantae > Streptophyta > Magnoliopsida > Dipsacales > Adoxaceae > Sambucus > Sambucus nigra. The sequence goes on along the minus strand of OX422208.1, from coordinate 495,701,804 downwards.
TAGTTGAGGGCTAGTTGGGATTGATTTAGTTTGAGCTAGATAAAAAATGGCAAACTTACATGATGGGGATCCCATAGTTAGTTATGGGCTACTTACGGCTTACTTGGTGTACTAGTGAACCTGTTTATTAGTTGGGGGATAGTCCCGATTTGGTGTACCTAGTGACCCTATAGTTAGTTGGAGGCTAATCTCAGTTTATTTACGATGATATTATGATGGGTTATTTTGGTATAATATTGATCTCTAAATAAATGGGAACTTGTATGTTTGAAAAAGACTTAATAAAATTCATTATAAAGGATAACATTGGTAATACATTATTGTCAGTTTTATTACTTGGGTTGTGTAGCTTATTAACTTGCAATGGATCTGACCTGTCGCGTTATTTCCAGGTGCTCCAGCGGCACATTAGACTTATCGTCATCTCTCACGAGCATTGAGTCATCATTCCAGTCACCACCAGTCAGAGATGTTGGTGTTGGAGTTTATCTTTTATTTTAAGATAAATTATACTAAACCCCCCTAAACTATAGCAATTTTGCGGATAACCCCTTAGTGTAAGAAAAACTCGACCAAGATCCCCTTAAACTATTAAATTTTAACACCTAGGAAATATACATAAAAATCAATTTTTATGCACAAAATCATATTTTTATCTACTCATTTTCAATGAAAATCTGCCATAAAATTTCAATAGTTGAGGAGGCTCTTTTTCGGGTTTTTTAGAATGAGTGGCTACCTTCAAAACCACTATAGTTCAGAGGGTATAGTGTAATTTACCCTTTATTTTATTGCTTTTGAGTGATGTGAGGTTTACCTTTTACCTCATCAGACAGTGTATTCAGTTTATGTTTATATCGGAGACATCAGTATTGGGCATGTATTGTTTTTTAGATTATTATATCAGACCTTATCATTTCATATATTGTAGTTAGCGGTGGTGATTGACTTCCATTTAATGTTTAATAATGTTCAGGATTTTTATACCACATTGTACTTTGTTAACCTTTATTCATGGTTTTCGTTTCATGCTAAGGGTGGTATTTTATTAATTTAACAACCTATATAATCTAATTATTATACTTGATCTACCCGAGTATTAAAATACACTGGGTGTCACAGTTGGTATTAGATCATGATCCTAGTCAATGTAGGTTCCATAGATCTATTTTAGTCGTTCGCGTAGAGTTCTTTGATATGAACGTTTCTTTACATTCTTATCATATGATTCTTAGTGATAATAAGAGAGACATGTTAAATTTTAGATGGCATCTAAGACAAAGACCCCCACTACTTCACATATTTCTTAAACAGTTCTCGCATCACCTGCACCTTGATGCCCCTATACCAGTAGTCCTAATACCATATGCCCAGGAACAATACCATTTTGGGACCCAACAACTCTCTGAGTTGATTTCACAGACATTACAGGTGTGACACCCCGCTCAATTTAATCTTGGGTGATCAGTCCATTATCAAATTAAATAGGAATCATTAATAGTGTCATTCCTACCATCACTATCGAAGTTTAATTTATTTTACTAATACCCAAATGGCCCAATGTCAAAATTTTAAACTTTATTATTAGCATGCAGTAAATAAAACGGAATAAATATATCATTCACCATTTCCATACACATAACAATGAATAATGAGGTAACAAAATACATAAGTAACTGAGTCTGGAATAACACTCCAGAGAAAATCCAAATACAGTCATCCATAAGTAAGGTCTAAATCAATACTGGAAATAAACAGAAATAACTCGAAATATACAGTCTCTGCAAATAGTGTCCAACTACGAATGGGCGACATGCCCGACTGAGATAAGTAAGAATAACTAAGAACTAAATAAATTTGGAGGCGTCTAATAGCAAGGTTATGCAACTTCCACAACAGTTGCAGCACGTCAAATGTAGGAACTCTTATGTATGGCGTCCCTGTGGCAGGGAACCTAAAATTATTTTTACAAAAAGGATTTGAAATGGGTTAGAGCCCCAGTAAAAAAGTTTGAAAAAGTTTAACAAGTGTTTAAAATGCATCAAGATACGATATTAAATATATGTTAGTACCACGTGCCCTCACTTGAGATTCTCACCCCTCAATAATTGTGCACGCCTAACGTACTACTCTAACCCACCTAGTTATGCTACAAGCCTAAGTAGTATGGCTTACATCTCTTCGTATCTAGTCATTTATAGTGCCTATCCATATTGCCCATACCATACGACACTGCCATTTCTAATTATTTATTTTCATTAGGAATTACCAGTAAATGATTTAATTCTCATGCACTTTGGTTAATTTATATATCACTATCTGTCTTATTTACTAATACGCTCGTAGTAGGATCAATCACGCGTAGATACACATTTATCACTCTTATCATATATATATATATATATATATATATATATATATATATATATATATATATATATATATATATATATATATATATATATATATATATATATATACGTATACAACATTCCATGGTGGAGACCTGCGATGCTGGCGTACTCTGCTATCAACTCCAGGTACATCACGTACTATATAAGGACATTGGTTCGGATAATCTCCCTCAAACGCTAACTTAAATCACACAATATTGGAGGCGAATATAGTTCTAAGTCTTTGTGATACGCTCATACCTAACACACCCAAATGATCGATCACACCCTTATGCACACAAGTGGAGCTCAATACCTAAGTTCTATGTCCTGAGGTAAAAGTCAATATCCCCCCAATTGGGATCATCAGAATAAGACTGTCCACGACGCGAAACCTCCCATGTTAGCAAGTAGCCTAGGTATGATTACACATACAATTCAAACAATAGATATACACACCACCTATATATATATATATATATACAGAAAATCTCCTGTAATGACTCCTTATGGTGCAGACCCCGGTACATACCATTTTTTTAAAATAGTAAAAAAATGAATTTTTTGATGAAACTTCATGGATATGATATCCATGGTGAGAAGATCATCTCCAATTTGTTTCGTCGAAAAATTCAATAAAAAAACCGTTGAGATGAAGTGAGATGTAAAAAAATGGTATAAATATGCATTTTCAACCGTTGAAATGTTGGGTCGGCGCCATCCACTTTATTAATTGAATTTTTTTATGAAAGTCCATGAATATGATATTCTCACTATCGAGATCATATCCATGAAGTTTCATCAAAAAATTCAATCAAAAAGAGGGTGAGATGATCGCCAACATTTCAATGGTCGAAAATACTTATTTATACCATTTTTTTACATTTCACTTCATCTCAACGGTTTTTTTATGGAATTTTTTGGTGAAAAAAATTGGAGATGATCTTCCCACCAAGAAGTTTCATAAAAAAATTCATTTTTTTACTATTTAAAAAAAATGGTATGTACCGGAGTCTGCACTACAAGGAGTTCTTATAGGAGAGGGTCTCTCTCTCTCTCTCTCTCTCTCTCTCTCTCTCTCTATATATATATATATATATATATATATATATATATATTACATCATTATAGGTATACACGTAACCTATATCATATGCCCCATACATAGTATAGTAACTCTCGAATATTCTATGTAGCGTAATACTTCTCATGGTATACTCCCAAGTGTTTCCCAGAAGCCCAAATGGTTGCCAATTGTCCCTTAAGTAAACCCAGTAGATAACCCACCCAAGGCCTACTGGTCTTGGTCCTACATTCCCCTAATTCTCCATGACAATAAATCATTATTCGAATAAGATTTTATTAACCGTTAAGCTTAATCAATTTTAGTCTTAAACTATCCTCGCGCAACTAACCTCAAACCTAACGTTAGCCTACTGGTAAATAGACCATCTCTCATTAGGATTTAAAATTAATTCAAAGGTCAATCCAATCGTTTCCATGAGTTCTAAGGAAAAAGGGGAAAATTGTGCAAAAATGGTAAGTATCATCTTCTTCACTAAACTATTACAGGAATTCACTATTGTTAAATCTCCAATCCAATATTATATTATCCCAAACTCCCAACCAAAGGTCACTAACATCCTAGTAACATGTATCAATAATTTTTAACGTATAAGAATCATTAAATCTTTACAGAACAACCTCAAATCAAATTTAATCAAGATTAATTTCTAAAGCCCTAGGTTATTATTCATGTTCAAGAACCTCAACATAATTCTAGATTTCTTCCCCAATTTCGGGATATTTTTATCAAATTCATCCTACATATATAAGGGGTCAAATATATTATCCTTCCTACCCAAGAATATGATTTATATCTCCAATTTTAAGATCAAAGTTCATAAATTTCATAAGGTAATCATCATATTCTAACATGGATGGTATATCAAATCAAAAGTTAGCAAAATAAACACTTGCCTTAATTCAAAAATCTAAATTCTGCAAAAGTGATGGTGGGATTTTGTGTTCTCCTCCTCTCGATCTACAATCCGGTGATGGTGGTGGTGCAAGAAGGTGATTTTTGTCCTTGGAACCCTAGGAACAACTCTCCTTCTTCCTCCTGTGACTCTCCCTTTTGTTTGGTAGCTGATAACCCCAATTACCTTTATGTGTTATCAGATATAATCCTCTAATTTTCGTTGGTTTATTTTCTCCAAAATTTCAGAAGACTGAAATACCCCTCCAGGGTGCCAGTTCGGCAGAAAAGTGCCCTCGGACCCAAACTAAACCCCCGAGTAGACTTTTCTGACTATATCTACCCTTCTAGACACACTGGCGTACTTGAAAATATCATATGGAATATAAAAAGTGAAATTATATGTTATTTCTCATACTAAGTCTCGACACGACTGACACGCGCGTCCCGACTAAATTTATCATAACTGTCGTATTTCTCACTCACGACAATCATAATATTTTCTTATCATTATTATTACTCATTCACTAAGTAATATTCAATATAAATAAATATTAATCCTTATCTCGCTAATTAATATTTATTTTATCCGATTAATTGTCCCAATATAATTTAATTAATCCTAATTATTTCCCAATATAAAAATCAATAAAATTACGGGGTGTTACATACTTCCCCTCTAATAACGGAATTTCGTCCAAAAATTCTAAGAAAGGAAATACTTGGTATGAACAACTCTGGATACTTTTCGCGCATCTCATCCTCGCTCTCCCAAGTGGACTGGTCGACATTACAATGCCCCCATTGAACCCGTACAAGTGGAACTACCTTCGACCTCAGTCTCCTCTCCCTATGGTCTAAGATAGCAACCAACCTCTCCTTATATGAAATATAGAGCTACAAATCAATCTCCTCCAAAGCAATGTGAGTGTGGGATAACTTATCCCGGAGGTTTCACCTCAACGAATAAATATGAAATACATCATGAATCCGATGTAAGTGCTCCGGTAACCCATGGCTGTACCCAACTGGCCCAATCTAATCAATGATAGAGAATGGCCTATCTTACCTTGGCGCCAACTTCCCTTTCTTCCCAAACCTCATTATCCCTTTCGTAGGAGATACACGTAGCAGCACTTGATCCTCATATTAAACTCCAGGAAGAAATGTTTAACATCCACATAACTCTTTTGTCGGTCCTGGGTTATCCGTATGTGACTCTGAATCAACTATATTTTGGCTGACATATCCTGAATTAACTCTGAATCGAGAATCTTGTTGTCCCCCACCTCCAACCAACAAGTGGTAGAACGACAAGGCTAAACGTACAATGCCTCAAAGGGTGCATACCAATCATGAACCGCTAGGAGTTATTGTACGTAAACTCCACCAGTGGAAGATACTGCTCCCAACCTCCCCCAAAATTAAGGTTACACATCCTTAGCATATCTTCTAACATCTGATTAGTCCTCTTCATCTGTCCATCCATCTGTGGGTGGTAGGTCGTACTCAGCCACAACTCGGTACCCATGGCCACCTGAAAACTCTCCTAAAATTGAGATACAAAAATCTTATCCCTGTCGAACACAACATCTAATGTTACCCCATGCAATCTCACTATCTTAGGAATGAAAATCTGGGCATACTGTCCCATAGTATAATTAATCCAAACTGGTAGTAAGTGAGCTACCTTGGTCAACCAATCCACTATCACCCATATAGAATCGCGACCTCTTTGTGAAGTAGGCAACCCATTAATAAAAACCATGGAAATGCTCTCCCATTTCCAAATCGGGATCTCAAATAGCTATAGAACCCCAGTCGACTTTTGATGATCCACTTTCACTAACTGCAAGTGGTACAACTCGAAATAAACTCGGAAATGTCACTCTTCCTCCCACTCCACCAATATTATCGTCTCATCTCTTGGTACATCTTATCCCCTCCAGGATGTAACTCAAACCGTGACCTGTGTGACTCTGTCATCATTGCGCGTTGCAACTCCTCCCCCTCTGGGACAACCAATCTCCTGTCGAATCGTAAACCTCCCTCTGAACTCACAGAATATGACTCGACTTTCCCGATTAGAAGTTGTCTGGTCTAATCATGATAAAAAGAATTTTCTGTCAGGGCATGTGCCACCCTCATCATAATCTGGGGGTAACGGTCATAACTGGTATAAATGATCAGGCAACAGAATCCTGATGTCCTAACTCCTATCAGTTTGCCTTCTAAACTTTATCTCATCCCCTAATGGTTTATGGCTTAACACGTCTACCACCATGTGAACCTTTCTTGGGTGATACTGGATGTCAAACAGATAATCTTTTACAAATTCAAGCCACTGACGTTGATGTATATTCAACTCTCTCTAAGTGACAAGTACTGAAGTGATTTATGATATGTGAATTGGTGAAATCTCTCCCCCAACAAATAGTGTCTCCAAATCCGCAACGCAAACACGATTATCGCTAACTCTAAATCGTGGGTAGGGTAATTCCTCTCATGAGGCTTGAGCTTGCAGGAATCATAAGCTACAGCCTGATCCTCCTACTGTAACACACCTCGAAGTCCCTGTAGGGATGCATCAGTGAAAATGATATCTCTACTCCTGCCCTGGGAAGTGTGAGTACAGGTGCTGAAGTCAGTTTGTCCTTTAGCTCATCAAAAGCCAACTAATAAGCATCATCCCAGACAAATAGTATACCTTTGCGAGTCAAATTAGTTAATGATCGAAAATCTTTGAGAATCCCCTAGTAAACTGTCTGTAGTACTCGGTTAATCCTAATAAATGACGTACCTCTGTCGATGTCGTGGGTTTTTCCCATTACCTCACTGTTGATACCTTACTCGGGTCCAGTGATATCCCCAACTCAGAAACAATGTGGCCCCAAAACTATACCTCACGCAGCCAGAACTCACAAACTTCGCATACAATTGATGCTCACACAATGTCTATAAAACTCGATGCAAATGCTTGGCATGTTCCTCCTCGGTTAGAGAAAAAATTAGGATATCATCAATGAAAACGATAACAAACTGATCCAAGAACTCTCTAAACACCCTATTCATCAAGTCCATAAATACAGTTGTCACGTTGGTTAGACCAAATGGCATAACTCTAAACTTATAGGACCCATATATTTTCAAGAAGGCAGTCTTAGATACATCTTTTTCCTGAATGCTCATCTGGTGATACTGAACCTCAAGTCAGTCTTAAAGAAGTAGGTTGCTCCTCTCAATTGGTCGAATAATTCATCAATTCGGAGCAACGAATACTTATTCTGTATCGTGACATTATTCAACTCCCGGTAATCCACACACAAGCGTAAGGACCCATCTCGCCTCTTCATAAATAATACTGGGGCACCCCAAAGAAAAGTACTATGACGTATAAAGCCCTACCCTAATAGATGCTCAATCTGATCCCGCAGCTTACTCATCTCTATAGGAGCCATACGATACGGTGCACGAGCTATTGGTCGAGTCCCCAATACTAATTCAATGAAAAACTCAAACTCTCTGCTAGGGGGTAATCTCGATATCTCCTGAAACACATCGACAAACTCACATACGACTGGAATCTTATTGAGGAAAGTCACCACCCCTTAAGAGGTCGCCTCCTCTATGTAATACAGATGAGTGGACGATCCTACTTCATGATAAGGCATCGCCACCAAGAACATCTCCTGGTCAGGAATCATAAACACTATGCTCCAACTATAGCAGTCCCTCATGGACCTATACTCAGATAGACAATTCATGCATATGATGGCGTCGTACTCTGACATATCTAACACAAGCATATCAATAGGCAAAACTAGTCTCCTAATATCTATACTCTCACCCGAACATATAAATAAAATCAATGTCCCGCTACCCAGTGGTGAGTCTACACACGTGACTGTACTATCTATCGTCTCTAATAACCCGATGGCTCGTGAAAATATGGTGTCTATGAATGAGTGTGAAGCCCTAGTGTCAAATATAATATTCCCCAAAGTACCATATATAAGAAACATATCCTCAACAGTGGGTAGAGACTATGGAGATCCAGCCTGGTGGACGTGAAACACGCGCCCATACTGTAATTGCCTCTGCTGGGTGGGGCTGCCAGAATGATTGGTGATGTAGGAAAGGTTGGTACGGGTGCTGGTGCTAGGAGGGCAGCGGGGAAAATAGGTCTCTGAGGCTCCTAGCGGGCACCCTACTACTGCTGAAACCTGCCCTTATCAGGGCAATCCGGTCGTTTGTGGCTAGTCTTGTCACAAATGAAACACCTACCCATAAAATTACCTCCCCTCTGGCCCTGTTGGCCTCGACCCTATAGGCCATTACCACCTCTACCTTGGCTCTGTTGGGCCTGATGAAAACCCTGCTGGATTGACTGGTACTGCTAGCCCTGATGGCCCTACTGACCTTGGTGGCTCTATTTGAATGCAACCTGTCCCAATCTATAATCCCCGAACGAAACCTTTTAGCAGCATCCCCTAGTAGGAACCCTGATCACTCTGTCTTGGTTGACTCTGAGTAGACTGTGCTCCACCGACACTGCTACCCCCAATCCTTCCCTTCTGGTTAGACTCTCCTGGGAAATTGCTTCTCTTAACATGGAAGCAGTTGTCCTGAAAGTGTAGTATCATTGCATTCAACACTTCCGTATAAGTATTCAAAGCTGGACTACCCAACAAATGTTATCGAATCCTCCAGGTAACACCATCTAAAAATTACTAAATCCTTTTCTCTTTCATTGGCACCTCATCGGGAACAAAATTTTCCAATCTGGTAAACTCCTTCTCATACTCTGCTATGGTCCTCCCCTCCTGATAAATATCCCAAAATTTCTGTCTCATCTTAGTCTGGATGGCGAAAAGGAAGTATTTACTGTCGAATTGTTCCTAAATCTCCTCAATAGTAAAGGTGTCCCTCTCATGTGTGGTGGTGATGGACTCCCACCACTGTAATGTTTCCCCTACTATCCTAAAGGTAACCATTATCTTCTTTTGTACCTCCATGCACTCAAACATCCTCAAATTACTCTGGTTATCCTTCTTCCATTGGTATGTTGTAACTACGTCAGCGCTCCACTGAAACTTTGGAGGATGTGCCTTCTGAAAGGCATCTCGAACTCGCTCATAAGAAGAAGGAAACGAATAGGAAGGAGATGGAGCAACCACATGAGGCTGGGGTGGAACCTATGGTGCCTGCTGGGCAAAAGTAGTCAAGGATGCATTAACCGTCTATGATACAATGGCGGCAACCTTAGCATCATTCATAGAACCTGGGGCTTGAGCTGGCTATGGCTTGAGCTATGCCTCTGGGGTGACTCACGGTGCACATCGATGAGGCATCTGAAACAAGAAAGAATTTTCCATCATTCCACAATTCGATATATCTTAAAATAGCTGAAGACGTAAATGCGTAATAAAGAATACAAAAATCCTAATAATAGGGCTCCATATATAAGGACGTTACGCGAAAAATCGTAGTAAGTCGCATAGATCCTAAGGACACTAGAACCTGATGCTCTGATACCAATTGTGACACCCCGCCTATTCTAATCTTAAGTGATCAGTCTATTATCAAATTAAATAGTAATCATTAATAGTGTCATTTTAGCATCATTGTCGACGTTCAATTTATTTTACTAATACTGAGATGGTCCAGTGTCAAAATTTTAATCTTTTTATTAGCATGATGTAAATAAAATAAAAATAAACATATCATTCACCATTATCATACACATAACATTGAATAATGAGTTAACGACATAAATAAGTAACTGAGTCTAGAATAACACTCCAGAGAAAATCTAAATACAGTCATCCATAAGTAAGGTCTAAATTAATACTAGAAATAAACAGAAATAACTGGAAATACAAAGTCTCTGTAAATAGTATACAATACCCCAAGGTAGAGACTTCCGGTGCGGGCGTACTCTTCTATCAAGTACTGGTACATCACGTACTATATATGGACACTGGTTCGGATAATCTCCCTCGAACCATAACTTAAACCACAAAATATTGGAGATGAATATAGTTCTAAGCCTTTGGGATACGCTCATACTTAACACATCCAAATAACCGGTCACACCCTTATTTACACAAGTGGTACTCAATCCCTAAGTTCTATATCCTGAGGTATAAGTCCATACCCCCCCCCCCCCTCCAATTGGGATCATCTGAATAAGACTGTCAACGACCCGACACCTCCCGTGATAGCAAGTAGCCTAGGTATGATTACACATACAATTCAAACAATAAGTATACACACCACCTATATATATATATATATATATATATATATATATATAACACATAATTATAGGTATACACGTAACTTATATCATATGCCCCATACGTAGTATGGTAACTCTCGACTATTCTATGTAGCGTAATACTTCCCATGGTATACTCCTGAGTGTTTCCCAAATTGCCCAAATGGTTGCCAATTGTCCCTTAAGTAAACCCAATAGGTAACCCACTCAAGGTCTATTGGTCTTGGTCCTACATTCCCCTAATTCTCCATTATAATAAATCTTTATCCGAATAAGATTTTATTAATCGTTAAGCTTAATCAATTTTAGTCCTAGACTCTCCTCGTGAGACTAACCTCAAACCCAACATTAGCCTACTGGTAAATACAACATCTCTCATTAGGATTTAAAATTAATTCAAAGTTCAATACAATCATTTCCCATAAGTTCTAACAAAAAAGGGGAAAATTTCTAGAAAACAGGGAAACCAAATCGATTCGGCCTTGGTCTGAATCGATTCAGCCCAGGAGCCGAATCGATTCTCCATAGCATGTATCATCTTCTTCACTAAACTGTTATGGTTATTCACCATTGTTAAATCTCCAAACTAACATTACATTATCCCAAAATCCCAACTAAAGGTCTCTAACATCCTCGTAACATGTATTAACGATTTTTAACATATAAGAATCATTAAATATTTACAGGACAACCTCAAATTAGATTTAATCAAGATTAATTTCCAAAATCCTAGGTTATTATTCATGTTCAAGAACCTCAACATAATTCTAGATTTCTTCCCCAATTTCGTGATATTTCTCATCAAATTCATCCAACATGTATAAGGGGTCAAATATATTATCATTCCTACCCAAGAATATGATTTATATCTCCAATTTTAAGATCAAAGTTCATAAATTTCATAAAATAATCATCATATTCTAACATGGTTGGTGTATCAAATCAAAAGTTAGCAAGATAAACACTTGCCTTAATTAGGAAGTCTTATTTCTGCAGATGTGACGGTAAATTTGTGTTCTCCTCCTCCCAGTCTACAATCTGGCGATGGTGGTGGTGCAAGAAGGTGATTTTTTTTCCTTGAAACCCTCGGAACAACTCTTCTTCTTCTTCCTCCTGTGACTCTCCCTTTGGTTTGGTAACTGATAACCCCAATTATCTTTACATGTTATCAGATATAATCCTCTAATTTCGTGGGTTTATTTTCTCCAAAATTTCAAAAAAATCGAAATACCCTTTCGGGGTGTCGGTTCGGCCTAAAAGTGCCCCGGGACCCAAACTAAACCCCCGAGTAGACTTTTCAAACTATCTCGACCCTTCCAGACACACTAGCACACTCAAAATGACCATATGGAATATCAAAAGTGAAATTATATATTATTTCCCAAATTAAGTCCCGACACGACTGACGCGCTTGTCCCGATTAAATTTACCGTAATTGTCGTATTTCTCACTCACGACAATCATAATATTTTCTTATCATTATTACTACTCCTTCACTAAGTAATATTCAATATAAATAAATATTAACCCATATATCACTAATTAATATTTATTTTATAGAATTAATTGTCCCAATATAATTTAATTAATCCCAATTAATTCCCAAAATAAAAATTAATAAAAGGGTGTTACAGTAGGTAGGGTTAGTAGTGGGCAGTCAAGAGAGACTACTTGAGGCATAATTTACAGTGGCACCAGCTCCCACACCAATTTGGGAGAAACTCAGGGGAGCATTTATGAAGAACAACTCTCCTACATTCTCTTATCATATCGACCCTTTGGTGGATCCAGGATATTCAACATAACCTGAGGCTTACAATGTGCAAAAGCAGGTTATCACTATATTATGTTTGATTAGAAATGCTATCAATTTATGGGAGAGTGTGACTACAGCAGAGCAGAGAGATCATTTGTCATATACAAAGTTCATGATGAAGTTAAATTATAAGTACTTCCCTAAATCTATGTGATCATAGAAGAAAATGAAGTTTCTTCTACTACAAAAAGGGACTCATACTGATTATAAACTATGAGGAAAAGTTAATTAATTTGTCCCTTTTTTGCTCTTGAGGAGGCGGGTACGGAGAAGAAGAGGATTGTGTGTTTAGTAAAGGGGGATATTTACCCTATATGGCAGATTTTGATAATGAATCTGGTGTATACTACATAGGCATAGATAGTGAATGTTTAACTAACAAATTGGCATGACCATATGAAACAGAAGAAGAAGTATGAGAAAGGGGAAATAAAGTAGGACTAAGGTAGATGGACGATCATGCAGAGACCGAAAGGGATCCCAGGGATAATAGGCCCAATCAGCATAAAAACTAGCATATTTATAGGGGCAGCAACAATAGATGAGACAAGGGGGAGATTCCCTTGGGGCCATTTTCATGAACCTGCTTTAGGTGTAGTGACCATGGCCAACTAAATAGAGAGTTCCCAAGTGGGTCAAGGAAATCTAGTAGGGATAGTATGGACAGGTCCAATAGGGCTACTATAGGCAAGTCCAATATTAAAACTGTAAACATTTGTAACATATATAGATTGGATATCTCTTGTGTCAAAATGTTTGAATCTTTCAAGTCACATGGACTTGATTCATTTGAGTGAGGCATGGTCATGTGTCTAGATTCAAATTTTGAATATTAAAGACTTAGCATGTCGCTCAATGAAGCCTTCGATACTTAAAATGAAGTATATCCTTTCACGGAGTTTGATTTAATTTTGGATATTGCACATCCTCATGTGTTTTCCAAATTGAGTGAATTTTTTCATAAATATTTTGAGAAAATAACTTTCTGAATAAAAAAATTGGTTTGATAATATGGATCAAGGTTCATCTTCTTAAAAATGATTTTGGAGGAAAAAATTTACAGTCATTCGCACGACAAAAAAATGTAACCATACGCATGGAGGCATTCGCATAACACCAATATGTGCCCATGAGCATGGCCATGGTTAAGATTATACACTGGATGAAATTGTGTGAATGAAAAAAACTGCTCCATGTGCATGACGATGTAAGATTTAGAAATTTTTCTATAAATAGCCTTGTTTCCATCCATTTGTATGTGTTACTTTTTTCTCATTTCAAAATATCTTATATAGGGAGATTTTTGAGTTTGTGAGGTTTTATTTCTCTCTCTAAACGAAATTTTAAAATTCACTTCAAAGTTTGAAAATTTGAAAAAAAAATTAGATCTAGAATGAGATCTACATTTGAGAGTTGTTCGTGAATGATTTGAATCCACATTTTAGCAAAAGTTACATCTATTTTTGGTTACATACATGATCCTCTACTCCGTGATATAAAATTGGAGGCATTTCAATTTATTAAACAAATTGAAGTGTGGCATGACTTCATGGAAGGGAATGGATTTTCTCATTCATGGTATGGATCTTGAGGTGGATTCCCATAAATATAGGGGAAATTCAAAAGGTTTATAGGTAACTACGCAATAGACATTGTGTGAGAGCTACCTTCTTGTGTTTTGTAAAATTATTTTTTAAGTAGAAATGAGAATTAGAGTGCATCGAGGTTTTTTACCCTTTGGTGGGGGTTTCTCCTCATAAACCTTGTTTTCTGTATGATTGAATTTATTTCTACTCTTGTACACACATTTTATTACACACATCACATAGATCTAATTTAAATCTTGAGAATTTGCATAAAATTGAATCAAGAGTGTTAGATTGTGATTCTAGATCTATATTTTCTTGACTCATTATTGTGCGTGTTTTTAAAAGTGTTTTGATAAAATAGATGTTAGATATTTGAAATTGGAAGAATTTCAAAAAAATGACCACATGAAGCTTCCAAACCTATTCACTCCTCCCCTTATAGGTTTTTTATAGGTTGTTTACACAAATTTTCTCAATTGGCAATTAGGCTTAACAATTTGAGTTTGGTCCTTTTTTTGTGTCTAAACTTGCTTGTTTGTGAGTTTCCATGGATATTTAGAATTTGTATGCATTGATGTGAGTATAGACAATTTGCATTCATTATCACATTCTTCATTAGATAAAAACACTACAGCTGCATCTAGTGAGTAGTTTGGAGATTGTACACAATGAGAATTACGAGAGTGATGATATGGAAATGAGTGAAATCAATCACACATACAATAACTTATTTCATGAGACACTTGAGTTTGACACCCTGCCTACTAAAATATCAGGTGGCCAGCCCATGATCAAAATAAAACATTGGTCTCATATGGCTCATTCTTAACATCACCATCGAAAAACTTTTTAAAGTTACTAACCACCTAGTAATTTAAATAGACCGGTGACAAATTTTATCTTTCATTAATTAACTATATGTGAAAATAAATAACAATTAAATCATCAACATAAACTGATAACTAAATCCAACACAAATGAATAATATAGATAAAGGTGGCTGAATCAACTATCGGATCTACAAAAAGTACAACACTAAACTAAAACAGGAACCTGGATACACAAGGTCAAATAAATAACTGAATACTAAATCTGAGGAAGACATGCCCAAATGAATACTGAAGTAAAGTCCCTACACTAGGAATGAATGAAACATCTATAGCAAAGTCCTACAACTTTCACATGAGCTGTAGCTGAGCATCCCTGGATAGAATACTCAAACTGGGCATTGGACACCTAAAAGGTTTTCAAAAATATTTTGACACGGGTCAGCTCCCAAGTAAAACATTTTGAAAATATTTAGCAAGTAGTTAAATATGCATGCACACTCTTCATATTTAAGCTAGTGTCGCGCTCTCTTGAGGTATATCTCACCCCTCATCTAATGTGCACACCTAACACCTTCTTGTTAACCTTCCTAGTTAAGCTATCCCATCCAACTAGCCGCATCACACATCTTTCTACCGCACTACTCTAACCCGAGTATCCTTACTTTGATTATAAAGTTATTTCTCATTAACTTATAAATCGGTTCAACTATTTTAAATCATATAACATTCACACTAGTTATATAGGAAACCCCTCTTTATATCATATAAATTTCACACTAGTTATATAGGAAATTACCTTTTTAAGTCATATAAGTTTCACACTAGTTATATAAGAAAAGCATTCACACTTATTTATTAATCTCGTACATAGTTATCTACTCATATTATATAGTTACTAGTATACTATAACATTCACACACATGTCTCATATAATAACCATCCATTCCCGAGTAATAACTCACCGGATGCTTTCTCTAAAATGTTATCATGTTCCAGGCATGCTCACTCTAACTCGTTCACCTCAAGTCGGACTAGCTCACACCGAACTTGTGCAAAAATATCGCAAACGTAGTGGAAGTTGTCATATTTTCCCAAGAGTGAGACCAAATCATACCCAAGACGTCTCACCTCAAAAATAATTACATAATAAAAATCCTGGATGATATAACTCGGGGACTATACTCTCCCTGTTCCTCAAGCTAGGGGATTCACCCGCATCGCGCAACCTCCTATGATAGTACTAAAGGGGTATGTATTCCTATAAATATCATTCACACTAATATTTATAAATTACATTAATATATATATATATATATAACAAAAGTCTTACTAACCCCTGCGTAACTCCCATAGCACTAGCCCAACAATACCCGAGTCTATATCCCGACTCTTAATTTAATTAATTTCACAATAATTAATTTTATTAATGATTCACACTAATATTTATGGATCACACAAATATATATACTATCACCATCACTTTAGACATATAATTTAATTAAACAAGGCTAACCCGTGCCTAACCCCGTTGCACTAGCCTAAAAATATCCGAGTCAAAACCTCGACCCTTAATTTAATTAATTTTACATTAATTTATTAACGTAGTATCACTCAACTACAATACTCGGACTCACTCACTCATCCCGAAATTTAATACTTATGAGTTTATCACACCAAATTTCTTTAATAAGTTCCACCCCTTATGTAACTTTGAATTTCTTATTACCCATCTCATAAAGCTCTAGGTACTATGCTCCTAATAGATTTTCCACTTTTTAACTTCCCTTAACAGTCCAAAACCAAATTAAGGCAAAATAGGAACCATAAAAAGAAAACTGAATTGTTCAAATCCTAGCCTCGTCGATCGATCAATGAAAGTTGATCGATCGATCGATCGAGGCGGTAACCCTTCTTCCCCACGGCTCCTGTCCACCATTTTTGTACCCCCAAACCTCCGTAGCTTTTCACTTACCTCCAACCCAACCACACTCAAGGCTTAGTTCAAGTTTCAATCGATTCAACAACACAATAAACATCAATAATCCTCTGTGATTTCAAATTTCAGCAGTTAATATATCGATTCAAGTTTTTTAGAAATTTCCCAAATTGTTCATCTAACCTCAATCTTTATACCTATCAATCAATAAAATTATTTTTGGGTTTGAATTCTAATATGATTTCTAACAGTAGTACGTGGTTTCTTAACACCCATTTAATGTTTAATCAACATATTAAATAGAAATCATCAAGCCCCATTTTCATGTGGTATCCCTGCCAAAAATGGATTTTTAACACACCCACCACGATATAAATTGAAATACTACAATTTAAATTAAAATCAAGTTTAACTACTTGCCTGAATAAATTCGTAGGGTCTGATTCCTTTGATGAAGAGGATGAATTTTACACAAGCACCTCGATCCCTCTTCGAATTGTTTCCCAAAAATCTCTTCAACT
The DNA here is from genome assembly GCA_949130495.1 of Sambucus nigra. Lineage (NCBI taxonomy): Eukaryota > Viridiplantae > Streptophyta > Magnoliopsida > Dipsacales > Adoxaceae > Sambucus > Sambucus nigra. The sequence continues at coordinate 495,684,461 of OX422208.1, read as the reverse complement.
TCTCCCTATATCCTTCTCTGTAGATCTAGGGTTTTCTAAATGAGTTATGGCTGCCACTAACTCTTGATCTTAGGTTAAATAATTTTAACCCCGTTTTTAGACTAATGAGCCAAGCCCAAATGACCCGAACACCCCCGTGTGAGCCCAGTTATGCCTAAAAATGTCCCGGGACCCAATTACTACCTCAGGCACTCTTTTTTGACTATCTTGATCTATTTGGAATCAACCGTTCACTCAAAATCATCATTCGAGTTACTTAACTAAAATATTCAATCTCAACCTCAAATTATGACATATGCGAATATAAAAATAACCCGAATTAAATAAAATCTTAATTCACTAATTTAATTAAATCCTCGAGATAAATTAATTCTTATATCACCAAATTAATTAAATTACAACTCCTCAGAAAGACGGGGTGTTACATTAAGTTGATCATACATTAAAATAAGTAATAAGACCAAAGTTTTTTAAGAGCAGAGTAGACTATTAAAAGAAAAGGATGAAATGACTTTGCAATTCAAGTGTGAGTTAAAGTGTGTTAATGATCAAAATGTGTCCTTTGAAAATCAAAAAGAGGATTTTCTTACAATGAAATGTGAGCTTGAAAAGGAATGCAAAAAAATTTTACTCAAAGAAAGAGGGAGTCAAAAAGAGGTTATTTCTCTAAAGAGTGACTTGTCTAATGCCTTGAAGGTTAAACTTGCTTTAGAGGAACGTTCATAGACAATAAACAAAATACTTTTTGCAAAATCTATGATTTCGAATGGTGTTAAAAGTATTGGATCTAACTATTTTGATCCTCCTTTTAACTATACCATGATGATTGTGCGTGACAAGAAAGTTGATACACAATATGGTTCTACTCAAGTTATTAATGAAAAAATGATTTCTAAAGGCAAAAAACTTGAGAAGAAAGTCTTGCCTATCAAGATCACAAATACTAAGGTTGATAAAGTTGTGATGAATCCAAATGTAAATAAACCTAAGTTTGTTCAAAGGCCTCAAAAGTAAGAATATGGAAGAAAAGTGTTTAACAAGGAAAAACCTTACTTTAAGTATCATCCAAATTATTTTAAAAGACATAGTTTTTCAAAACCAAAAATATCAACATTTTTCATAAAAGGAATATGAACTTTGCGCCTAAACCATTGCAAACCTATATGTGTCCTTTTTGTTTGATGAGATGACACTTGAGGCATTTTTATTACAAGCTCCAAAGAAATAAGCAACATTCATAACCTAATTTTTTTAAAAGAAATGAGTTTTAAGTAGTGAACAAGAAAGTTAAAAATGAATTGAAGAAACTTCAAAATAAATTGAGTGATTTGAGAAAAGAAAATCAAATGCAGCCAAAGTGGGTGAGAAAAAAGAGTCAATTGTGTTGTGTGGTTTTTGAAAATGTTAAAACTTCAGATATGTCAATTTCTTCAAATTTTGATAATTAGTATCTTTATAGTTCTTGCTAATGTCACATGACGGGAGAAAAATCCTGGTTTATTTCTTTTGACAGTTCTGATTGTGGTTTGGTTACACTTAGAGATAGTAGCACGTCGAAAGTGAGTGGGAAAGGAACGATAAGAATTCTAAATAATGTCACACTTTACAAGGTGCGTTACGTTGAAGGACTTAAGGAAAATTTCACTATCATTAGTCAATTATGTGAAGATGATAATTGTGTGAGTTTCTCAAAGAGATAATTTTTTGTGAGTAATGAAGAAAGTGGTATTTTTATGAAAGCTTTCAAAAATGGTGAAATTTTTGTGCTTTGGTGAATGAATCAAATGATGTTTGTCAAACAAAGGAAATTGGTTTTGTTGATCAGTGGGTATAAAACATAGATTTTAAAATTTTGGAAAGTGTCGAGACAAATTCCTTTCAATCTAGCTCAAAAAGTGTGGAGAGTATTTTAACTCATGAAATGATGCAAATGGTTCCATCTTCTTCGGGTGAGAATGGGAAAATCAAAGTTTTGGAAAAAAAATGTGTTTGTTGAATCAAGCACTTTGAAGGTGAAAAAAAATGACAAAGTTGTTTACAAAGGTCAAGAAAGTTTGAAAAGAGCTTACCAATATTGCATGTGCACATCTTATCACAAAAAGGTCATTTGAGAGAGTTTTGCTACAAGTTTTTCGAATTCAAAGAAAGTCGAGAATGGTTCCTAAAATTCATTATAAGGTGGCTCATCATTAAACTTATGTGTGCACTTATTGTCATAGAATCATCCATCTTAGATATTTTGCATCATACTATGAATTATCATGTTAGTTCACGTAATCATAATTTGCTTGATGTAACAACCCGCTTAATTAATTACCGGGTGGCCAATCCTTTACCCAATTAACTCGAATTATTTAGTTGGCTCATTCTTAGAATCACTATCGAAAACAATCTTCTTTCTTTATTAACTACCTAGTAATCAATTAAGCTAGTGTTAAAATTTCCAAGTTTAATTTTTTTATAAAATTCCTTTTTAACAGTACCAACAATTTATATTATAAACTATTCCACAACAATGAATAATGAATAGGTTTCATCACAACTTAATTAATGTAACCGGAATAAACTTCCCAGTTTCAAACATCCCAAAACAATAAACCAATTAAAGCCAAGTGTATCCAACACTGACACAAATAAAACCATTGTCTGATATAGAATGGAAATGACACGAATCCTGTAGCAACATGTCGTAAAAGAAATGACTATCGAGTACATGAATCAATAGAATGATGCGTCTAATGCAAAGTACACAACTCCATAGTATCCATAGAAAATTAATATCCAATCATCTATGTTGGGTGTCCCTATGGCTGGACACCTGATATAGTATATACAAGAGGGAAGATAATATGCAAGAGAAAATGGGTCAGAGCCCGATTCTAAAAGATTTTAAAAATAGTAAGTGATAAATGATACAATTAGCAATTATTATATACATGTTAGATTCTCGGACTCTCTCTTGAGATTCTCACCTCTCATCTAGTGTGCAAGCCTAATGTATCTCCAATTTATTCTAGTTATTATTTTCACTTTCACTAGATTATATCACCGTGTCAAGTATCCATAGCCCTTATCTTCCCCACATATTTTCTTCGCAACACATGGATTAAATAAATGTATATTAGTTTAATTCTCAGTATAATTAAGTGTTCTCAAACTTAATTAATTTCATATTTCACTATCTTTCATGTCTACTTAATTCAAACAGTAGATAATATCACAAGTATATGTATATATATATATATATATATATATATATATATATATATATATATTCTCTCCATTATATACATACAATATTGCACTCCGAGACACAGCTGCGGTGCATGCATACTCTGCTATCTAGTCCCAGTACATCTCGTCACTGTATAAAGGACTGTTGGTTCGGTATATCCTTCAAACCACAAATATCAAAACACAAGTATTGGAGGCGAACATAGTCCTAAGCCTTTGGGCTACGCACATACCCACGCACCCAAATGACCGTTCAATACCATTGTTCTCACTAATGGAAATCCAACCTCAGTCCTATGTTCTGAGGCAACAAGTCAAAAATCTCCCATAAGGCTCATCAGGATATGATTGCCCTCAATGCGCAAACCTCCCGTCGATAGCAAGTAGGCTAGGTATGTCATACAAATAAACCATCAAATAATAGGTATATACTCAACCTATATAATAATAGGTACACACTCGACCTATGTCTCATATTAGTAATTTATCCTACCCCATGTACTCGTTGTATTTCTCGAATACTACCCGTACTTGTTAATTACGATTAAATCTCATTATCGTATTTTATTATGTAGTTATCACTCACATAATTCCTTTCTTAATTCAATATTTAATTTCCTAACATTAACCAGAGTCTCTCACTCTTTGTTAATGTACCAAAATTATTTAGAACCTATTGGGAGCCAAAATACATATTTCCAAACTTTTTTGGGATAAAATAGGATTTCTAAAATCTCATTAGAAGTCCCCGAATTCTCGTTCGAACGACATCATGTCTCGTTCGAACGACTTCAAACAACATCCCAATTCGTTCGACATTTCAACAATTCCCCCTCAACTTCAATTTTCTGCATTTCTCTCCATTTTCTTACTCCCAAACCCACATGGAATATATTCTAATGAATCCCAATTATCTCAACATCATTTATTCATGTTTATGGGTGATTATAACACATTGAAAACATCTAATTCCTTAATTCAAGAAGGGTTTTTATCTAAATCAATATAATCCCTAAAATCCTAAAAATTATATATTCACCATTTATGTCCTTCATAAAACCCAGAATATAATTTCATAATTAACCATTCAAATCATCAATCTGATAACCACAACATGTGGATTTCTCAACTACATGCAATACCTATCACATTAATTATTCATTCATCATTTCATGCCCAATTTCACAATTCTCATGGGTAAATATTATTCCTATTCTAACATGGATATTATACTCACTAATTGTTAAAAGAATTACACTTGCCTTAAGGTGTAGGTCTGATCCTTTGGAGAAGATATGTGTAGGATGTCCCCTCCTCTTTTCCGATCACTTTTTCGGTGGTGGAGCAAGGTGGTTGTCCCTTGGTTTGCTCTCAAAACCTCTTCCTCTCCTTGAAAAAACCTCTCACTCTCCGCAAAGACCTTTTTTCTGTTTTTGGGTGAATCAACCTAAGTTATCTAATATCTTCACTTATATAGTAAAACCCAATTTTCGTGGTTACCATTCACCTCCCAATTAAAATGACCAAAATACCCCTCTGGGGTGTCCTTTTGGTTCCCAATTGACCCGAGACCTAAATCAAACCCTTAGGTAGACTTTTTTGCCTATTTCGACCCTTCCAGACTCAACGGTGCACTCAAACTGACCATTATAATGACTTAAAAATAATTTTTCTTTTAGCCCTTTCAATTTAGTCCCGACACGACTCACACGCGCGTCCCGGCTTAATTTCAATAATTCGTGTATTATTCACTCCCGACCATATAATCATATATTAGTTGTAATCACTAAGTAATATTCAATATCAATCACAAGTTGCTTTATTCTCTAGTAATATTCAATCCGGATTAATTCCACTTATTTTTCATAATTAATTTCAATTAATCCCCATTTTACTTTTAATTAATCTCATATTAAAAGTCATTAAAATTACGGGTATTACACTTGATTACTTAAAAAATGAATTAAATGTACTTGGAAGGAAAGTTAATGAGTTGAAAATAGAATGTGGTAAGAGTTTTGTGAAGAAAAATATATTTGTGAGAAAAGTGGATTGTGTGAAAAAGAAATTTTTTCAAAAGGGATGTAATTTGAATTTAAAACATAATTATACGTCAACAGTTTCTCCAAAATCTAATAATACCACTTCAAGGGATTTTTGAAAGAAAAGAGAATTGATTGATGGTTTAGGCACCTCGTCTATTATTCATATCGGAGAGGTTTCCCTGCATACTTAAATTTATTGGTACTTATCATAGTTAGGATCTTCTTGTCTCATGTTTTATATCATGTCATAGGCTATGTGTTGGGTGTTGATGTTGTTTCTATTGTATATACATGCTTTTTATATCCCTTGTTTTTATTTGTGTTTATTTAGAAAAAATCCAAAACTGATTTGACTTTTTTGTTGTGTGTGAGAGTGTCTTGTGATCCATGCGTGATTTGTTTCTCTTGTACCTTTTTTTATTTGTTTGTTTATTTGTTATATATTCTTAAAAAATCTAAAAACATCTTTAATTGTGTGATTTTTTTTGTTTACTTTTTATACATGTTATCTTGGATTTTTTTTGTGAACTTATGTGTTGAGACATATCTTGTGTTGGTGTTTGGTACAGATTTTGACCTTTATAATATTCATACATGCCTATTGATCTTATATCATTTTTCTTGGATGTTTGGTGTCATTACTGTTGAGATATTTGAGCTTCATCTTATAACATGATTATTGTAATACTTTTCGACATATATTGTCTTGTGATTTATTCTCATATTTATTCATATGTTTCATGATCATTTCCATGCCTTGGTATATCTCCTCATTATATTTCTAGGCTTTTCATGGTATTCACGCTCCTCATGCCTAATATTCTTTTGATTTTCCACGCTACTTCGACGAATTTTTTTTTTAATTTGGTGGTTGAAATTGAGTGATGTTGCCATTTGGAGAGTGTAAAGTGCATCTAGATTTACATTTGCACATCTAATTCTTATGTTTTAACATATGCTTCTTTCGTAAAAAGTCAAAAATATTTTTCATTTGTTTTGTGTATTTTCTGTCAAATCTCATGCTTAACATATTGATAAATCTATAGGATTGCATAATTTGAAGTTTTGTTGCTTAAATAGTTTGTTATAGATGTAATTGTTGATTTTTTTGTTAAAGTAAACTTTTTAAAAATATCATCTTAAACATTGAATTTATTTTGACATTGATGACTTCAAATCTTGTACTCACTTTAAACCACACGATTTCACAAATAGTGTTATAGATTATAATTTTTACAAGAAATTGTAACTTTAAGAGTGAAAATAAATCATGTATGAGTTTCATAAGCACCGCATGCTCTATATGTGAGAAATGTTATATTTTATGTGGTAGAATTAAATATAGACCGTTTTGAAACCATTGATAAGAGATACCACTAGTGTGATTGTTGATGTAAAAAATTAGATTATATCTAATTATTTAATCACAGATAAAATAAATGAGACAAAGAAGTTTTAAAGTGGTTCAGCCTTATAAGAATGGCCTACGTCCACTGTTTCTGTTATTGATGACTATTTGGGAATTCTCGATTACAAGTTTAATCAAGAAATTTCGGTCCCCCTACAATGAGGGTAATACAATGTATTTATATCCCTAAGGCTGTAATGTGAAAGGGTAATACATTCAATGCTGTACATGTGAAAGGGTAATACATTCAATGCCCCTTAAGTGTATACATCTGAATGATAAGCATTTAATGAACAGTTAAACTGTTGGTTATCCTGCTATTAATGCTTTGTTCGAGGTGCAGCTCAGACCGCCTAAGCTGCTCGGATCGCCTAAGGTCCTCGGTAATCAAAAGTTCCTCGGTACTCAAAAGTTTCTCGGAGAGTTCTTGTAGGTCGGAGAGTCTGAGTTCCTCGGGGAAGCAGTGTTCCTCGTTATAGTATGGTTCCTTGGAGCGTCTGAGTTCCTCGGAAGTGTTTGTTGTTGCCACGTAGATTGCCACGTGTCTTCACTCAATTGAACCATGTCAGCAGACTAAATTTGGTATCAATAGAAGCCCCCAATGTTTCATAGTTCGAAATTTGAGGAGTGTGGAACATTCTTTCTCGGAATTTGGTAGTTTTAAATGGTCCTCTTGATTTTTAGGAGTGTTTCCTTTGTATTTATTTTTCCTTCCAAATTCATAGAATCAGGCTTTTTCGAATTTTTATAACCGCCTCAATCTCCGCGTACTTTTTGTCCTTATAGCTGCCGGTAGCGTAATCGCTTCTTTTTGTAATCATTAACTTTACCGTTTCCCAAGATAAGGTATTTAAACGTCACAGACAATCCCATCGTCTTCTACTTTTTTAAATTTGTATCTTCGAGTTTTCCGTTGTCTTACTCTCTTGTGCATTCATCCTTTTCATCGTTCGTTGTCAACAGATCCACTCTTTTTCTGTAAGATCTTCTTCCTTCTTCTTCATTTCCTTTATTCATCATGGTTTACCTTGTTGAATCTCTTGATAAATTTCGTTCTAATTTTTCTATTCCTTCATGGGTTGTTCTGGAGGAACTTTCTGAACCTTCTGATTATTTCCGTTTGGCTGAGGGACATTGGTTCCCCAGTCTCTTTATTGCTGAATGTGGCTTTTCTTTTCTGCCAAATACTTTATGTCTGGAATTCTGTCAATATTTTGACGTTGTTCCTGCAAGAATAGCCCCCAATACATGGAGAATAGTTAATGGGGTTCATAGACTAAATCAAATTCATGGAACTCGCATAGGAATTCCAGAAATCATGTTTTGTTATAGATGGGTTGTAGGCGATAATACTTTTTATTTAAAAACTAGGTTTTTAAATAGGGATTTAGTGGTCAATCTCCCGGATGCCAATAGGGACTATTTTGAGCACGGGGTTGTTATAAAAAATTGGCAACATGCTCCTTTATCTGGAGATGAAGCGTATCAGGGTCCCAGATGCCCTCCCTATGGCAATGGGATAGGTTATTTTTATTTCATTTTATTTATTTTGAGATTATGCTTCCTTTATGTTTGATAAAATGTGTCACTGATATTTTAATGTTTATTTATTTGCAGTTGACAGTAAAAGAAAGTGTCCAAAAGAGGCAGACGTTAATATAAGGCACTTGAAACTTATCTGGAGTTTTCATCAGACTGTTGCTGACGAGCATATTAGGTCAGCTTCATATCTGCTTCAGTACAAGAGTTACACATCCTCTTTTACTGCTCGTCCGGTGATAACCGACGTAAAACCAGTACCAGCCTCTACCAGTTCTTCGCCTGAATCACATATTCCTTTGAGTGAAAGGATGAAGAAAAGAAGGCCTCCAACCCTTTTTGAAAAACCTGCCTCTGGTGTTGGAGAGGCAAAAATAAGTAAGCTTGATGTCTCAGAAGAGACGAAGAAAATTGATGCATCTTCCTCGACTGCTCCTGTGAAGGTGGTCGAGAAGCCCCCAGTGGCCCGGAGAAAGGCTGCTGCTCCAGGCGAGGTGATTGTCATATCACCGACCAAAAGTTCCTCCTTGGTCAAAACTATTCTTGTTCCCCTGAGGAAGTTGAAGAAAAGCTCCTCGGTTAATTTGGCTGAAACCATCTCTCATCCCCCAACTACTGGAACTGGTGTTCCTACTTTTGTTCCCCCGAGCTCTGCCATGAGCTCGGTGAAGACTTGGATCATTCTCGAGATCCAAGGTATTGAAGAAAACCTTTCTCGGGACATGGTTACTTCATTGGCTGCTCGCCATATTGCCTCTATAAGTCTTATTGTTTTGAACTTTTCATCTTTCCCTTGCTATATCTGTCTCTGACTTGCTTTCGTTTTCTTTTCACAGTTGGTGAGCTGCTTTAACACAATTTTGAAGAAAGATGAAGCTATTAAAGATTCAAGCTCCTCATCTGGTGTGGAGGAAACTCTGATGGGTCTGACTCAATCTTAGGAAGATTCTCGTCAGAAGCATGATGCTGACAAGGCTGCTTGGGAGAAGAAACTTACCTCAACCGAGCAGGAGAAGGATCAAGTTGTTGAAGTCTCCAAGGGGTTGGAGAAAAAAATAAATGATTTGGAGAAGAAGAATAAAGAGCTCGAAAGGAAGCTCAAAAATGTTGGGGAGCTTGAAGATAAGATCAAGGTTGCTAAGTAAGAGTTGGGTCAGCTTAGGGGAGTAAGTCGGCAGAAGGAGGAGATTGAGAGTAAACTGAAGGCTGCTGAAAATCTTCTGTCCGATAAGCTTTCCTCGGAGAAATTAAAGAGGAAATTGGCTGTGAAGAAATCTTTCAGCGCTGGCTGGGATAAAGGGTGGAACAAAGGTTTGGCTGCCATGATGTCACAAGTCGAATATGGCAGCCTCAAATACTTTAGAGATGGGTGGGTCGCTGCTCTGCAGGAGATAAAGGTTGATGAAAATTCTGAACTCTTTCAGCGACACATCCCTAGTCCCCCTCCAACTCCTGAAGACGAAGAAGAGGACGAAGCTACCTCCGAAGAGTCTTCCATGGTGATGGGAGATCAAGTTTCTCATCCCCTAACTATCCAGTCCACTGGCGAGGAACTTCAGCAACTCGTTACTTCATCCGAGCAACTGCCAGCGCTCCCCAAGCAACTCTATGTTCCCTCCGAGCAACCTACCTCCTCGTCCCAGCCTCCCGAGAAAGTTTTGGGAGACAAGGAAAAGGTGTAGAGTTGTTCGGGTTTCTCTCTATTTTATTTTTCTTGGTCAAATGTAACTTCTGAATATGTAACTCTGAACCTTGTACTTCTAACCTTTGTAATGTAATAAAATTTGAAATTTTGTTTATGCGTACTGTTGTTTCTCTTCTTCATGCTCTGTTTGTACTCTTATTGATTATTGCTTTTTCGTCCTCTACTAGTTTCTGGCCAGGATGGAATTATTGTCTACTCATGATACAAAGTTGTTACGACAATGCAATGAATACTTTAAGGTTGGTCACACAGATCTGAGTGCAGCACAAATCGTCGACATCCTCGGCCAAGATGCTTCGAAACAGGCAGTTGAAGCTTACCAATATTTGAAGTGTCTGCTTGATCGTGCGGTGGCCAATAATGTAGCTTATTATGATATGATTGAGGATCTCCAAGGTACTCTTGAAGACCTTCAGCAACAATATAAGGAATCCACTGCCCTCTTGCACGAGGGGTACGAGAAGAAGTATCAACAAATCATTGCCGACAAGGGATACGAGAAGCGTTTTGCTGCTTACGACGTGCGAGAGAGAACGTTGAAAGCCGAGGTCGAGGAGCACAGGAAAATAGCCAAGTTATTGGAGCAAGAAAATAACAACTTGCAAAGAGAAGTATCTCAATTAAAATCTGTTGCCTCCACCTCAAATGCTTTGGTCCCAGTGACTGACGAGGGATTCTCGTTCTTGGAGGTCGAGAACGCCAACTTGAGGGACAAATTAGAGACCTTGAAGAGAGCTGGCCCTTCTACTTCTTCTCGTGGACGAACAAGAGCTCCTCGGGGACGAGCAAGAGCTGCTCGGATTCCTGTCGAGGAACAGAGGACTCAATCTACTTTAGAGAACCAGGCCTTCCAGCTGATGGCGAAGAACCAGGCATTGGCTGAGATGTCTAATAAAATCAGGGACCTGGAAGCGCATCTTTTTGCGCAGAAGTCTGTCTTGGAGAATAAAGAACTTTTTATCAAAAATCTCCATGAGCAGTTGGAAAGATTGACATATCAATTCCACAAGCAGCCCAGGGAGTTCTGGATGGCTAGCTATAACGAGGCTCTCTACCACTTGGATGATCGTATCCAGAATGCAAATAATGAGGGCTACAAACAGGGATGGCCGAATGCCTTAGGTGTGCTACAACTCGAACAGGGTCATTACCTGTGGGATTACCATGATCCTGGGCTGCTCACCCTACCAGTGCCACCATTCAATCTTGATATGAGTTGGATCCCTGCTCGGGCCATCCCTCGATGTCTGATTTCCAAATACCTCGGCGATTACAATCTCCACTCCAATGTCGAGATATCTCGTCCAGAGCATCTACTAGATATACCCTCTGTGATGAATATCAGGATGTTAAAAGATCTTAACTTCATAAATTCTCCTCTTGCTTTAAATAATCCACCTGCTGGCGAGGAACCTGTTTCAAAAGCAGAGGGGAAGAAACCAATAGAATAGGAATATTGATGTAATAAATTTGTATTTCATTCTTGATGTATTTTGTTCTACATTTAATGAAATAATTTTATTTGTAAATCTTGGCTGCCAGTGTCTTGTAATACTTTACATTTGTGCATGTGCATCTGTTAAAAAGATAATAATATTGTGTTATTTGTCGATCAACTTATTGTCGAGTAGTTTGAATTTGTGGTAATCATTTGGCAAAAATGATATTTTGTCTCTCGACCAACTTAGTAATAATTTTTAAAAAGTTACGAGTATCAAAAATTTTGCTCGATCACTTTCTCGTATTCATAAAATGTTTCCGACCAACCAAGGTCGGTAAATTTTCCTTTTCGACCAACTACAGCTAGTGGATTTTTCCTCTACGAGCAACTTTGGCACTTTCTGGAATAATTTTACCTCCCGACCAACTTTAGTTGGCGTTTTCGAGAATATATTTACTTCCTAACCAACATAAGTTGGAATTTTTAGGAATACTTTTACTTCCTAACCAACATAAGTTGGCATTATTAGGAATACTTTTACTTCCCGAGGAATATATTTACTTCCTAACTAACATAAGTTGGCATTTTTAGGAATAGTTTTACTTCCCATAGGAATACATTTACTTCCTAACCAACATAAGTTGGCATTTTTAGGAATACATAGTTTTACTTCCCGTAGGAATACATTTACTTCCTAACCAACATAAGTTGGCATTTTTAGAAATACATTTCCTAACCAACATATGTTGGCATTTTTAGGAATAGTTTTACTTCCCGTAGGAATACATTTACTTCCTAACCAACATAAGTTGGCATTTTTAGGAATAGTTTTACTTCCCGTAGGAATACATTTACTTCCTAACCAACATAAGTTGGCATTTTTAGGAATACATTTCCTAACCAACATAAGTTGGCATTTTTAGGAATAAATTTGAGTAGTTCGAGTTTTCCTGAGTAGTGTGTAGCACTAGTATTCCCCAAAAAACTTTCAATAAAAGGAGAGAATTTGGCAGAAATATCTTCATTTTATTCATACTGACGGAACTGCGTTACATGAGAATATACATCACCGATAATACTTGCTCAGGTGCTCTGCGTTCCATGCATTCTTAAACTCCTCCCCCTCTAAAGTTGTTATTCGGTAAGTTCCTGGTCGAACAACCTCTGTAACTCGGTATGGTCCATGCTAGTTTGCCTCCAGTTTGTTGTGCTTTTGAATCACTTTCTTGAGCACATAGTCTCCTTCTTTGAGGTCTCACTTCTTCACACTTTTATTGTAGAACAAAGTTGTCCGTTGTTGGTATGCAACATTCCTGATGGCTGCTTTTTCTCTAACTTCCTTGAGCATGTCTAAATCCAATCTTCTCATTAATTCACTGACAGGGGAATTGAAATTCAGTACCCTGTGTGTTGGGAGGCCCAACTCGGCAAGTATAACAACTTCACTTCCAAACGCCAGCATATATGGTGATTCTCCAGTTGCTGCTCGGGGAGTAGTACGATAAGCCCATAGTACTGATTGTAGCTCATTGATCCAATTTGTTTTTGCATCATCCAGTCTTTTCTTCAAGCCATTCAGCAGCGTTCTATTTATCACTTCAGTTTGTCCATTGCTTTGAGGATGGCCTGTTACTGAGTGGATCTTCAAAATATTTGACTGATGACAATTGGCAGCGAACTCCTCATTGTCAAATTGTGTTCCATGGTCTATGATGAAGGCATGAGGAAGACCATATCGACAAATGATGTTCTTCCAAATAAATTGGTACACCTTGTCGTACGTCATATCAATGAGAGGCTCAACTTCAACCCATTTAGTAAAATAATCCACTGCGACGACGAGGTATTTGAACCTTCCTCTGGTCGTTGGCAGTGGCCCGACCAAATCTATTCCCCACGTGGCAAATGGCCAAGGAGAAGTGATGGGTGTCAATAATGCTTGTGGAGTTCTTCGGATGGAGGAAAAGCGTTGGCACTTGTCACATTTCTTGGCATAGGCTATACAATCAGCCCTCATCGTCGGCCAGTAGTATCCCTGCGTCATCACCTTTTGCAAAAGCGTCTGACCTGCTACATGGGCTCCATAGGACCCTTCATGGATTTCTTCAATCAATTATTTCACCTCGGAGGGATGTACACATCTTTGCAAACCTACCATAATTCCTCGTCTATATATAATACCGTTAGTTAATACATACCGAGCAGCTTTAAACTTTAATTTCTTGGCTGCGAGCTTGTCAATTGGTAATTCTCCCTCCTCAATATATGCCCTGATGGGATCCATCCAAGATGATCCTAAATCAAGGGTAATGAAATTCGTCATCAAATCTTCGTATATGCTTCGACTAGCCAACACTTCAATTGGGATTGTTCTTCGTAGCTCGGTACGAGTAGCTGATGCTAATCGAGCTAGGGCGTCTGCTCTTGCATTCTCCATTATTGGTATTCTGACCAGCTGAATAGCAGTAAATTCTGATACCAACTCCATCACCTTTGCATGATACTTGATCATTAATTCTCCTCTGGCTGCATATATTCCCAACATTTGATTTACGATCAATTGAGAATCACTGAAGATGATAACCTGCTGCGCCTCCATATTTTTGGCAAATTAAGACCTGCAATCATGGCCTCATACTCAGCCTCATTATTGGAAGCTTTGAATTGGAAACGTAGGGCGTATTCCATGTCGACCTCGTCCGGACTGCTCAAAACTATCCCTGCGCCACATCCTGTAGTGCAAGATGAACCATCCACATACAGACTCCATATAGGTAACTCGTCTTCAAATTTCTAATCTGACAGAGTTCCTCGGTGGAAAATTTGTTGCTTCCTTTCAGCATCTCCTGATTTTTCTTGTTGTTCGTCGATCATCTTTTCTTGCCCTTTTACTAACCTGAGCTGGTCTGGGCTTGAATTTGATGATCCTGTAACATCTAATTGCCCTTTTACCAAGATAAGTTGGTCTGGGCTTGCATTTGATGATCCTGTAACATCCACAGGTTGATCAGCGAGCAACTTTTGTTCCTCGGGGGTATGAGGATAGGTGAACTCTGCTATAAAATCTGCTACCGCTTGCCCTTTTAGCGATGACCTGGGTTCATAGACTATATCATATTCACCGAGTTCTACTGCCCAGCACATCAATCTCCCTGATTTTTCTTGTTTATGAAGGGCTTGCCTCAACGGCATATCAGTATATACGACTATAGTATGAGCTTGAAAGTATGGCTTCATTCTTCTACTTGCCTCGATCAATGCTAGTGCCAATTTTTCCAGCCTTGGATATCTGATCTCTGCTCCTCGGAAGGCCTTACTTGTATAGTAGATTGGTTTTTGTACTCCATTCTCCACTCTTATCAATGCCGAACTGACTGCATTCTCAGACACTGCCAGATACAAGTATAATTTTTCTCCCATCACTGGCCTGGATAACAGTGGAGGTGCTCCCAAATATTTTTTCAAGTCTTGGAAAGCCTTCTCACATTCATCATTCCACTCAAAAGTCTTTTAGAGCGTCTTGATGAATAAGATACATCGATCAGTTGCTCGCGATACAAATATGTTAAGTGTTGCTACTCGTCCTGTAAGACTTTGCACCTCTTTCTTCGTCGTTGGAGATCGCAGCCCTAATAGAGCTTTGATCTTTTCAGTATTTGCCTCAATGCCTCGTTGATTGACAATGTACCCGAGAAACATGCCTTCTCGTACTCCAAATATGCACTTCGTCGGGTTCAGCTTCATTTGATATTTATCCAATTGATCAAAAGTCTGACTTAAGTCAATTAGATGATCGACAGCTTTCTTGCTCTTTGTCAGCATATCGTCAACATAGACTTCCATATTGCAACTGATTTGTTCAGCAATGACCTTTTCATCAGCCGCTGATATGTCGAACCTGCATTTTTCAAACCAAAAGGCATAACATTAAAATAATAAGTTCCCCTAGGGGTAATGAAAGAAGTACTCTCCCTGTCTTCGGGTTTCATTTTAATCTGATTGTAACCAGAATAAGCATCCATGAAGCTCAGCAGCTCGTGTCCCGAGGTAGCATCCACTAGTTGATCAATTCGAGGCAGTGGAAAGTGATCCTTTGGGCATGCTTTGTTGAGGTCGGTGAAGTCTACACACATCCTCCATTTGTTGTTCTTCTTTTTCACCATCACCACATTTGCTAACCAGTCAGGATATTTAACGTCTTCAATAAAGCAGGCTTTCTGGAGCTTCTCGACTTCCTCCTGTATAGCTTAATTCTTCTCGGGACTGAATACTCTTCTTCTCTGCTTCACCGGCTTGATCTCCTTATTCACATTGAGTTCGTGACCTAAGAAATTTGGATCTATTTCGGGCATGTCCTCATGACTCCACGCAAAAGTTTGCTTTTTCCTTCTTAGGAAAGTTATCAATTCCTGTTTTAGTGAGGCTTCCAACGACGAACCTACTTGAGTAGTTCATTCAGGGTGCTCGTCGTCTAGGATGATGTTCTCAGTAGCTTCCACCACTTGACCCTTCACTAGTTGCGACTCATCTCTAGGATCCAATGTTTCAATTTCTGCACCTTCATCCACTTGATAGGTGATGGTCTTTTTCCTTGACTCCTCCATTTCCTCTTGCTCAGTGGATGAATAATAGCATTCCCGAGCTACTTTCTGATCACCTTTAACAACTCCTACTCCAAAATTTATTAGAAATTTTAGGCATTGATGTACCGTAGATGGTACAGCCTCGAACTTCTTCAATCCTACTCTTCCCATGATGATATTGTATGATGATTGAACATTCCTATCCATCACGAAGAAGCGTATTCTTTATGTTCGACAAGCAGGCCATGTACCAATGAATATATCCAACTTGATCGTCCCAAGTGGAAATACTTTCTCGCCAGTAAAACCGAGGAGGGGTCTATGATAAGGCTCCAGTTGAGATAGCTTTAGATTTAAACTGTCGAAGCACGAGTAGAACATGATGTCTGCCGAGCTACCATTGTCTACCAGTACTCTTGAAATCATTATCTCCTTCATCCTCATTTTGATCACCAATGGGTCATCATGAGGATACAAAACTCCTGCGAGGTCGTTCTTTGAGAAACCAATGACCAATTTCTCTTTGTTTACCTTTCTCGGGCGATCCTCCTCAGCTAGATTTATTCGTTGAATGTATGAGCAAGCTTGAGCCTCACAGAGATAAGCTTTTCTTTCTGCAGTAAGGTCTCCTCCTCCTGCATCTCCACCTGTAATAACATTACAATCAAATGATCCAAAGCGTATTGAAAATACCTCACGTTCTGACTGCCTTGGTCTTTTGGGAAGATCGGGGTCATCTTTTGGATCATCTTCATGGTCTCTTTTCTTGTTCTCCTCTACTCGACGAGGAGATTTAGACCTCTCTCTTGCTCGGTCGTTGTTTCTTCTATCACTCCTCCGATCAACATACTTTGCCAGTTTTCCTCGTCTGATGAGTGTTTTAATCTCATTCTGAAGAGCTATGCAATTTTTTGTCATATGGCCATAATCTTTATGAAACTCGTAATACTTTGCCTTATTCCTCCTGTCAGGGTCTGCCTTCATTTTCTCCGGCCAGTTTAATTCCTCGTTTTTCTTGATTTCTTCTAGAACATGGTTGATGTCCTTCTTCAAAGGAGTATAATTATCGAATTTCTTCATTACTTACCATTCCGACCTAGTTTTTGAGTGTTTGTCATTACCATTATTCTTATGCTCTTTCTTCTTAGCATTATCACCTTCCACCTTGGTTTCTTTGGCATCCATGTTCTTCTTCTCATCCATAGCCTCCTCGGCATTCATAATCTTGGACTCTTTTCCCATCAGGTCTGACATGGTTCTAGGTGGATCTTTGGCTAAAGTGTAGTACAACTTGTTGGGCAGTAGTCCACTCATCAAGGCGGTAATCGCTGTCTTTTCCTCATAATCAATGACTTTGAGTTTCTCGTTATTAAAATGAGTTATATAATCTCTAGTACTTTCACCAGCTTTTTGTCTAACACTTAACAAATGCGCTACTCGTTTAACTAGCTTTGCCCCAAAACAAAAATTCCCAATGAATAACTCGGCCAGTTGAAATAAAGTTGAAATCTTACCCCGAGGAAGATTATTATACCATATTTGAGCAGATCCGGTAAGAGTTCCCGAGAATGCTCTGCATCTCATCTCATCTGGAATAGCATAGATGTCGACTGCAGCTTGGTATTATTCTATATGAAGGACAAGGTCGGTCTTTCCATCATATTTGGGGGTTACAACAGGTGCTTTGAACTTTGATGGTGTTGGAAAATCTACAATGGCCTAGACAAAAGGTGTTCCTCGAACAAAAGTTCATTGTAGAGGGTTCTTGGCTTTAGCCATTTCCCCTAATCTATCCTCCAGCCTCTGAATAGAGCCTTTCCATGCATTATTTCCTTCTTTGGACCTGTTGGTTCGAGCAACTGATCACGTTGATGTGGCTTCCTGGGATCTATCTTAACGAGTAGCTGGTCGCGACTGAGCAGATCCTTCCCTTAAATTTGATGGTCGTCGAAAACTCCTCAATGCGACTTTAGGAGGACTTCTACTCCTTCTAGGTCCTAATCGATCAAAAGGTGATACCCTGCTTAACCTCTCTAGCGCACTAGTACTTTCTGGAGAGAGAGTGATACGTTGTTCAGTATCTGTGGCTCGCACTGACGAAGTTCGTCCAGGTTGATAAGAAAAATCTTCAGATTCCTCAGTACGATATGAATCAGTACGCCTAGTACGCGAAGAAGGTAAACGGGAATTTTTTTGAATACTTCACAATCCTGAATGGGTTGGTGCACCGCCATGGAGGGTTTGTATGAGTTGTCGCATAGTTTCTTGCATGACTGTCTGGCCCTGAGCCAGATTTGTCATTATTCCAGCCAGATCTGGAATATTTGGCGGAGCAGATGGATTTGGAGGGCTTCCAGCGTTTCGATTGCTGGATTCTGGAATATCAGCCATTTGTGATGAATTATTTTTGATGAAAAACGATATTACCAGTCGTTTCCCACAGACGGCGCCAATCTGTTGATGTAAAAAGTTAGATTATATCTAATTATTTAATCACAGATAAAATTAATGAGACAAAGAAGTTTTAAAGTGGTTCAGCCTTATAAGAATGGCCTACGTCCACTGTTTCTGTTATTGATGACTGTTTGGGAATTCTCGATTACAAGTTTAATCAAGAAATTTCGGTCCCCCTACAATGAGGGTAATACAATCTATTTATAGCCCTAAGGTTGTAATGTGAAAAGGTAATACATTCAATGCTGTACATGTGAAAGGGTAATACATTCAACTCCCCTTAAGTGTATACATCTAAATGATAAGCATTTAATGAACAGTCAAATTTTTGGTTATCCTGCTATTAATGCTTTGTTTGAGGTGCATCTCGGACCGCCTAAGTTGCTCGGACCGTCTAAGGTCCTCGGTAATCAAAAGTTTCTCGGTACTCAAAAGTTCCTCGGAGAGTTCTTATAGGTCGGAGTGTCTAAGTTCCTCGGGGAAGCAGTATTCCTCTTTGTAGTATGGTTCCTCGGAGCATCTGAGTTCCTCGGAAGTGTTTGTTATTGCCACGTAGATTGCCACGTGTCTTCACTCGATTGAGCCATGTCAGCAGACTAAATTTGGTATCAATAGTGATAACACCCAATTTGAATATAAATATCATTAGATAAGAGTCAACTAGATGTGTGAAAGGTTAATTGGCGACAAAAGCCAAAGTTTTGGAAAGAGCCACAAGCCAAGTGCTTAACGGACAATAAAAATAAGATAGGGCTTTAGTGTTATAAAAAAAATTATATTTTGGATTGGCATTGAAAAAATTATCAACACTTTCTCGTGGAGTTTTGTAGATGGATTTTAGCCTAAATAAAAGCGCATGATCTTATTGCATTTTCTAAGAAAAAGTTTTATATATGTCTCCAAATGAAATTTGCTAATGATTTTTTGATTCTCCATCTTTATGCACAAACAATCTCCCAAAATTCTTAGCATACTCTTGTTATTTTTCAAATACGAATTGAAAATATTTAATTTGCATAACATTTCTAAACAATTTTAATTTTGCAAATCTCAAATGACATTACATGCTAGACTATGTGATTTTCTTTAATTTGCATGATTGTTTGGCTTTGTGACATGAACTTTTGTTTACCATATATGTTAGTATTTTTAGTTTGTGCTATTGATTGTTCCTTTATCTTAGTGTTGATTCATGTTTGTGGTCATATATTTTGTTGGTTTGGGTGGTTTGCGTTAGTTTGTGCTAAGAAGGTGTGTTTTGTGAAAGTTTACGATTAAGGGGACGCAAACTCATTTAATGGAGTAATAAGGTTGGAAATAGACTTACTTTTTAATTATTTTTGTTAAAAAGTTTGAAATTTAAATTTTAGAAAGGTATTCTGTGAAAACTGTCTCTACGGCCTGAGACAAGCCCGTGCATACGGTCCCCTATTTTCAAGATATGATTTTTCTATTCAATGATGTTCCTACTCTGTTACATTGTTCCTACTTGGTTACATTTCTCATGTTACACTTTTTATACCAATGTTTAGATATCTCTATAAAGCTCACGTGTTATATGTTATTCCTTGTCGTATTCCATGACAAAAGGGGGAGATGATCTTGTTGCTTATTTCATGCATTCTTCATATGTTTAGTAGTAACGGGGAGATAGTTTTGATAGTAAGGGGATATAGTTTTTATATGCTATACCTTGTTACAAAAAGGGAGATGATGATTTTTATGTTATATGTTCACTCTTTATGATGAGGAGAGATATGCTTGTTTGAGAAAGATGGTATATTGTTTGTTTCATGTTTGGGAGATTTGATATTATGATATGCTTGCTTGATATATATGGCGATTATAATTCTTGGGGGGAGATATGATTTTCGTATCTTTAGCTCATCATTCATATTTGTGGATATTATTATTTTTGAAGGATTCTCAAGCAGGGGGAGTTACTTTATTTGTGTGTCCTACATAATTATTTCTTATTGTTTTATATTTTGCAGGATTCCTCATATTTCCACATGGCCAAAGAGCTTACCTTAGAGTATTGAGTCGGTCGTATGGATTTGTGCATTAAGACAAGACTCTCTCATTATATGGCTAATGTGGAGTGAGTCTTTTTTGTCGTGATTATGTTTATATTGGGGTTTGGGGGGGTTTTGCTACAAAATAGCCAACGAGGAACATTGAAATTGTAAACATTTGTAATATATATATATATATATATATATATATATATATATATATTCAACGTCAAAACGTTTGAGTCTTTCAAGTCACATGAGCTTGATTTGTATGAGTAAGGCGTGGTCTTTTGTCTAGATTGAACCTTTGAAGATTAAAGGTTTGGCATGTCACTCATTGAAGCCTTCTCTTACTGAAAATGAAGTATATCCTTTTACGGAGTTTTATTTAATAATGGACATTGCACAAACTCACGTGTTTTCCTAACTGAGTAAACTTTTTTCAAAACATATATTTGAAAAAATATTTTTTTCAAAATGGAGCATTTGTCTTAATAATAAGGATCAAGGATTATCTTTTTAAAATGATTTTGGAGGAGAGAAATTATACGGATTCATTTGCATGGATATAAAATGAAACCATGCGCATGAATGCATTCACACGGCACCAATATTTACCCGTGCACACTTTCGTCGTTAAGATTCCACACTAGATGGAATCTTGCGCATGGAAAAAAGTGCACCGTGTGCACAGCGGTATCAAATTATGAAATTTTACTATATATAGTCTTGGTTCCCTCCATTTGTATGTGTGATCTTTCCTTATTTAAAAATATCTTATCCGAGGCGATTTTCGAGTTTGAGGTTCTATTTCTCTCTTTAAACCAAATTTTAAAATTCATTTGAGAGTTTGAAAGTTTTTTAGATCTAAAATGAGATCTACATTTAAAAGTTGTTCGTGAGTGATTTGAATCCATATTTTAGCCAAAGTTGCATCTAATTAATCTTCTACTCCAAAATCTAAAATTTGAGTCATTTCAATTTATTAAAGAAATTAAAGTGTGGCATGACATCAAGTAAGATAATGGACTTCTCTGTTAACAGCATGGAGCTTGCAGTGGATTCTCATTAAATACGAGGAAAAGATAAAAGGTTTGTAGGTAACTACACAATAGAGATTGTGTGAGATGTACTTCTTGTCTTTTATAAAATTTCTTTTCAATTAGAAATGGGCAATAGAGTGCATCGAGGTTTTTTCCCCTTGGTGGGAGTTTTTCCTCATAAACCTTATCATGTGCATCATTTTATTGATTTCTACTCTTGTGAACACATTTGGCCACCCATAACATTTATCTAATTTAAGCAGTGTTATTTTGCATAAAATTGAATTAGGAGTGTTAGATTGTGTTTCCAGATCCAGATTTGCTTGATTCATTTTTGTGTGTGTTTAACAAGACAATTGAAAAGTGTTTTGACAAAATTGATGTTAACAGATTTGAAATTGGAAGAAATTTTGTGAAATTGAAAAATTGACAAGATGAAGCCTTCAAACCTATTTACCCCCTCTAAATTTTTTGTAGGTTATTCACACACATTTTCTCAAATAGAGTTTTAGGCCCAATAGTAGCAATAAAGATAGCAACAAATTCTAAAACTTCCAGCCCTAAGGTAGCGGGCACTAATAACACTTATAGTACCGCCCACAATAGCACCTCAATCTTACTTACAGCATGATAGGGTCTATCAGAGACCCAAGGAGGATCCAATGCATATTCAGGCAATTGATGGTACATATTATATTCACGGTTCTATAGACGGGATATTTTTTTAAATGGGGGTGACACATTCTTTTGTTGCACAACATTTCGCGGGTATTTCAGGGATGATTCTGACTTTGTGTGCTAGAGAACTATTTATAGCAACTCCGTTAGTTGTATCCACTTGTATCAACGACTCTTGTGATGGGATAGATATTGATATTAGTATGATACAATTCATGGCTAACCTATTGGTTTTAGACACCCATTCGTATGATGTTCTATTAGGGATGGACTAGTTGTGTACCTATCGGGATCAGATCGATTGTGAAGGTAGAAGTATTTTGTTTACTATATCGAGTCAAGAGATGTATTTGGCCTATATGCCTAGGCCAGCAGGTGGTGATACTACGCTTGTATTTTATTAATGAGGAGACCTGAGAGGAGGTTACTATTTCCTTAGAAATGATCTCAGAAGTTCAGGAGTTTTTTTAATGTTTTTAACAAGATTTTGGGTTTAGTACCTAGCATAGAGATCGAATTTATAAATATTTAGCACTACGCACGAAGTTGATAGCTATAGCACCTTACTGTATGGATCCTATGGAGATGAAAGAGCGTAAAGATCATATTAAGAAGTTGTTAGGGCAGAGTTTTATTCATCTTAGACATTCACCATGAGGTGCGCTGATTTTTTTTTTTGTGAAGAAGGACAATTCTTTGAGGTTATGTATTGATTATCGCGAGTTGGGCAAAGTGGTGGTGAACAACAAGTACACCTACCAAGGATAGTGAACGAACTGATCAGTTAGAGGGATCATCATTTTTTTCACAAATTTATTTGTGATCCAGTTATCAGCAGCTGAGGGTATGAGATGGGGATGGACCTAAGAAAAATTTCTTCACTCGTTATGGGTCTTATGAGTTTCGAATAATGCCATTTGGATTAACTAATGCCCTAGCAGTATTCATAGATTTGAAGAATAGGGCGTTCGGACTGTATTTGGACCAATTCATCATAGTCTTCATTGCTAACATTATAATCTCCTCACAAATAGAGGAGGAGCACGCTAGAAATTTACAGGATGCATTACAGACATTGAAAGAGTAACAACTTTGTGAAAAGTTCTCAAAGATTGAATATTGTAAGAGGGAGGTTAAGTTTCGGGGTCATGTTGTTTTCGATAAGGGATTATCCATAGATCCTAGGAAGGTGTCAACCATGTTATATTGTGGATAGCCCACGATGCCTACTGAGGTTCATAATTTTTCAGGGTTTGGCCAGTTATTACAAAAGATTCACTTGTGGTTTCCCAAAGATAAAAGGGTTGATGACTTAGTTGACAAAGGGTGTCTTGGTTATTTTGGGTGAAAGGTGTCATCAGTATTTTGACACTCTCAATGTGAAGTTGACCTCTTCACCGATTCTTTCCTTACCTAAGAATGGGGTAGATTACTTAGATTTTATTGATCGCTCTCTATAAGGATTAGGTGGGGTGTTAATGTAGGAGGACAAGTCAATTTCATAAGCCTTTCGAAAGTTAAAACCACATGATCTTCACTATCTAACTCATGACTTGGAGATGGAATCTATTATGTTTGTATTGCATGTATGGAGGCATTACCTTTAGGGTGAGAAATTTAGACTCTTTAGAGACCACAAGAGTCTATACTATTTGTTCACATAGAAGATTTGAATATAAGGCAGTGGAGATAGTTCAAGTTCATAAAATATTATCAGTTCACGAACTGGTACCATATGGGGAAGGTTAATATAGAATCAAACACATTGAGTCGATGACTCAGTGGTATCCTATCATATTTTTAGTTAGTAGAGTAGGGTTAGATACTTTTATGGGGATGCTCATGGTGACTCCGGAGATTGTAATACGAGTGATCAGGATGAAGTTTCAAGACACAATATATAAGGAAAAGGTGGTGGAACTCCTTTCTATCGGTGTGCCTTTCCTTTCGATGGGATTTGATGTGGGTTATTTACAAGAGTAAATTGGAGGTACCCTTAGATGAGGAGTTGAGACAAGAAGTTATGCAGGAGACTCATGGTTCACAGTTTATGGTACATCCTAGTGGTAATAAAATGCACCTAAACATAAAAGGGAAGTATTATTGGGCCTCTTTGAAGAGGCATGCGGCATAGTTTGTATCCAAAAGCACCACTTATTAAATGGTGAAGGTGGACCATCAAAAGTCATCTGATATGCTTCAGTCGTTACCCATTCCTAAGTGGAAGTGGGATAGCATCTAGATGGACTTTATTATAGGGTTACTTTGGACGCATTGTCAGTATGATTAGATTTGGGTGATAGTTGACCACCTAAGAAAAGTGGCAAATGTTTTGATCGTACATACCGATTTTTCGACTAAGCAGCTACCACATTTGTATGTTGCTGAGATCGCACGATTACCTTGTGATACCCCATACTTATAAAGATACTTAAATTACACTGTGGATGTAATTTGGTAATTTGAAGAATTATTGGGAATAGTAATTCTGGGATTAATGGGTAAAATTAAATAAATTTAATGTTATAAAGTGAATAGTAAATATTAGTTTTCAAGTGTATCACTAATATTTACATGGATTATATTTTCTTACCAGACTAAGTATATGAGTGGATTATTTTTAATTACATATCGCAATTGGGTAAACCGACAAAGGAAAATATTTTAAATTGGAAAACACGCGTATTGAACGTGTTGTGTTAAAATAGTGAATTTTAGTTAAGTTACTCGGATGGAGAATTTGACTCCGCCATTGGGATCAGAATGGCCGAGATAGTGAAAATAGAGTACCCGGGGGTAGTATTTGGGTTCCGGACATTTTTGGACTAGTAGGGACTCATAAATGAGTACACGAGCCATTTAACAATTGGGAATACACCCAATTTCGGGTTTAATAAGGGAATGAAGCACCTTATACCTTTGACTTGCTTAAGTCTATACTGTATAAGTGTTCAACTAGTTTGGAAATAGTGACAAAATTGGTTGTCCAACCTAGAATCCAAAGAGCCTCAGATCTTTTCTCCCTAATCCTCTTCAATGATCCATGAAGGTATAAATTGAATCACACTACACACAATTAGAAGTGCATACATGTGTTCATATTACTTAAAATTGAATGTGTGTTTAATTCCCCTTGAATTGGAGCTTTAATAATTTTTTGGGGAATTTTTAAATATTTTTTAAACATTTTTAAACTTTTTCTAAATAAATGTTTTTATTAATAAAATGGGATTATAAAATTTGTGGGGTTAATATTCTATTTTGTAAACTTCATTTCTCACTCGAATGTTTGGTTGGGTAGAATCCCAAAGCGCTAGAGACTTCAGGGAACCTTCTGTAATTATTTTAGACGCGCGTGAGAGAGCGACTCACAAGCCAACGCTTGTCATCCTCCGGGTGTACCTATTTGTGTTTCTTTTGTGAGAAGGTTGGATGGTTGATTGCTGATCGTTGGATCATTCCTAATCGAGGGTCTGCATGTGTTCTTAGTTAATCCCGGTGCTATCCATATGAACCAATCACAATCATTTTTAATCACCGCTGTTTTATAACCTTTGGATCAAGTCAAAGTTTGCAAGACTTGATCTCAGCCCTTGATTTCCCTCGAACATCCACAACCTTCCCTCAGCCCTATAAATACCCTCCACTTCTCATCCTTAGAAGACTTTTGGGCATTCGTCATTTCTGAGAGAAAAAAAAATAGAGAGAAGAGAGAAGTGAGAGAGAAGAGAGAGAAAGAAAACTCTATTAGCCCAAAACCAAACCCTAACCCTAAACACTTCATTTTCTAAATCAAACCTTCGTATACACTTAACCCCAAACACAACCTTGAGTGTTTGAGAGAGAGAGTGGTTTGTTCTTTTGAAGCTGTAACCTCTTTATCCTTGATCTTGTTCACAACTTAAACATTCGTGTGAAGATCTTGTTTCTTTTTCATAGAAACTTTAGATCTACACTCTGCATGTTACATTTTCACTAGATCTGCATATTTACTACTTGATTTAAGAAAATCTTTACTGATTTAGTTTTGAAAATGTTTTATGGTTTCTGTTTTTACAAAACTTAACCTTGACCTAGTTGGATTCACACTTGGAGATTTTCAATCTCACAAATGTTTTCAAAAAGAGATTGATTAAGATCTTGACCGATTTTGAAGCGAGATATCCGTGGAATCAGGGTTATATTAAAGGTCAAAAAGGTTTTTAGTTTTGTAAGAAAGAAAGAAAACAAAATCACATCATATAGACTTTATATGTAATTTTTATAGGACTGTCTGTAAATCTAAGTGTGTGTGAGTTCATGCATGTGAATAGGAATCACTTCACAAACACGTAACACATTACTACACTGGAAGTGTTGTGTATAAGATCAGAGATCATTGAGTCGACGTAAGGAAGCTAAAGCAAAGGAAGTTAGCAAACTGGAAGAACATCATCAACAAATCAGATCTATGAGAAGTTAGAAGGACACCAAGTGGGGTATATTCCTAAACTTAGAATAGGTTGATTTGTGTGCTTGCATGTTGTATTGTTTGTAACTATTATTTGTTATTAGTGGATTTTTATTTTTGTGACTTAGAAGTCACCGTGGATGTTTCCTCTATTGGGAGAGGTTTTACCACGTTAAAAACTGTGTGTTGATTATCTTCATCTACTCATCTCATTCTATAAGTGTGCTGAATTTTTGAAACTGCCTTAGTTTTAAAAACTGATTACACAATCTTAATTACTCTCGTACATAAGTTTCTTTGTAAACACATCTTGTTTATAATTTTTATTTTCAAAAGAAAAGGGTTTCTCCAACAAACATTTCGGAGTTGCTTATACAGTTTAATCTTGTATTAAACGGCATTAGCGACGTTTTTCAATTGGTATCAGAGCCCTGTTAACTTTTATTTCAAAAGATCTTGTGTTTCTGAAATCGTTTTCTGAAAAACCTAACTATGGACGAGAAGAATGAAAGGTTTGGTAATCTGTCCATACCTCCACTCTTTGATGGAAACAACTTTTCTTACTGGAAAGTAAGAATGGTTGACTTCATCCAAGGGACTTTAGGAGATGATGTCTGGGACATTATTGAAAATGGATACACTTATCCTACTAAACCAGCCACTGAAGGAAGTGATGAGAGGGTAAAGAAAATCTTAAGTGAATTTACCCAAGAAGAGAAAACCATTTCTCGAAATAACAATAAAGGCAAGAATGCCATTTTTATGTCTTTTAATGAGTATGAGTTTAAAAGAATCTCATCTTGTGCCACTTCTAAGGAAGCTTGGGACACATTAATCACTGCCCATGAAGGAGACTCAAGAGTTAAAGCTGCTAAAACTCAAATGCTTATCCAGCAGTACAACTCTTTGATTATGTCTGATTATGAATCTTTTGATGATTTTTACATGAACTTGACTGATATAGTCACTAAGTTGCATGCTAATGGTATTACTTATGATAGAAATGAAATTGTTTCTAAAATCCTAAGGTCATTACCACAAAAGTTTGACAGTAAGAGGTATGCTATTGAGGAAATGAATGATCAAAACCTTACCCCTGAGTTACTCAGTAGAAAACTTAGGACTGTGGAAATGGAATTAGACTTTAAGAAACAATTAAATCATTCTCAAAGAAAATAGCCCAACTCTAACTTGAGTTTTGCCTCTAAGATACCCAAACTTGAGACTAATTTGACCAACTCTAACTCTGATGAGGAGTGCAATATAGACAAACTAGATAATCAGATTGCCTTGATGTCTAAACAATTTAAGAAAATTGTCAAATTTCGAAACAAACAGGCAACTAAATAAGGCAAGCCTAATTATCCTACTCTGTCTAATCCCAAACCTCATGAAAGAGGACTTGACAAACATCCTAAGGATAACAACTCCAGACCCACTAGAGACCTTAAAAAGATTGAATGTTTTAGATGTGGGAAATTAGGTCACATTGCTCACGATTGCAGAGTTAATCTGAATAAAGCCAACACACAAAATAGAGCCAATGTCTGTAAAACTTAGAATGATTCAAGTGACTCTGATGAAGAGGAACTTGAATCTTCAAATGTACTTGACCCTTGCATGTCCTTTTATGCTAAGATCATTTACAATGATGATATGCCTGTGTGTGATAATGATGCTCCTACTCTTGCTTGTGTGAATACTATTTTGACTGGCCTAGATGCCTTATTATCTAAAAATGTTGCTAGTTCTACTACCGTGTGTGTGAGTCAAAGTGATCTCGATAATGACGATGCAAATGGGTGCGTGAGTACTAAAACTGAATCGTTAGGGGTCACTACACACACTTCACTTAGCGACTCAGACACAGATGACCTCCCTGATATCCATACTTTGTATGCTAAAACTTTTAAAAAAGGCACTAGATTGGAGAAGACTGTTAGAGACCTGACTAAGAAATTAGATGATCTAAGTCTTATTGTGAAGTTGAATGCTGAAGAGTAGACTAACCAGTGTCTGACTCATCAATATGAAATTGAAACTTTTGATCAAAAATTAAAAGAGTTAACTAAAACTAATGAAACCCTGGAAATGAAATACAAGGGAACATTATTAGAACTGGAGGAAGCAAAAACAAAGACAGCTACTGTTTTCAAAAAAATTTCTAAGTTTGAAAACAATTCAAATTGTTTTACTGACTTTGTTGTTAACTCCAAGACCAATTCTGATGATAGAACCGGTATTGGATTTTTCCCTAAGAACAAACCACAAACTACAAATCTTGAACCTATTAAGTTTGTGTCTGGGGGCAAAAGACCAATTGAAACATGTCCAGACTTTCATTTTATTAAAAAGGATTTGATCAAAAGCAACAAGAGAAAGACATTGGAGAGTCTAGTAATTCTAAGGTTGAGACTGCACTTAAGACTAAATACGTCTATCCTTTGATCAGAAAGGCTGATTCTACCTATAAGACCATACCTCCTAGGAATAGGACTTCTAAACAGAATGTTGTTAAACCCATTTTTAGAAGTTTTCCTAAGGAAATTCATCCCTAAAGCAATCAATATTGCTCGTACTGTGACATTTATGGTCATTCCTTTGAAGGTTGTTATGCTAGGCGTCTAAACACCCCTGTGTACAACACTTCTGTCTACAAGAACTTTAACTATTCTAGGCAAAATCGTAACAATTATGTCCTTCCAAGACAACCTGATAAGAACTCTATCTACAGAAATAGAAAGACCAAAACTAAGAGTTCATTTAAGAGAAAGGCTCCCAGAAACTTTCCTAAACCAAAAGCTCAAATTTTCCACAATAATCAGTTTGCTGCTCCAAATGTTTTTCAATAAAAAGCTGTGTCTCGAAAATTTTATCAGATGAGGGCAAACTTGCGCAAAATTAAAACTAGAGATATTTGGGTTATAAAAGATGATCTTTTACCCCAAATGAAGTGTAACATTGTCATCACTGCCTTAAAAGATGAACACACTTCATCTGGTTGGTATTTAGATTCAGGATGTTCCAAACATATGACAGGAGATGAAACCAAACTTTTAAACAAAACCAGATTTGCTGGTGGGAAAGTAGTTTTTGGTGACGGAGTTTCATCTCAGATCATAGGTAAAGGAACCCTAAAAGAAGAAGGAATGACTGTTCTCGAAAATGTTCTATTAGTTAAAGGCCTTAAAGCCAACCTCCTAAGTATATCACAATTTTGTGACTCTGACCATACAGTCACCTTTTCAAAGAACAATTGTAAAATTCTAAATGATAAAGGTGAATGCATTATTACAGGATTTAGAACACCTGACAATTGTTATACTGTCAAGACTAGTTCTGAAACCTATAACATTGTCAGAATGGATGACAATGAGATCTGGCATAATCGTATGGGTCACCTAAGTTATGATATCCTTGGTAGATTGTCTAGTCAAGAGATTGTTAGAGGAATTCCTAAAATTAAACCTATTTCAAGTGTTGTCTGTGGTCATTGCCAGGAAGGAAAAATAGTTAAGACTTCGCATAAAAAGGTTAAAGACATTCTCACCTCTAGACCTTTAGATCTCATCCATATGGACCTTATTGGTCCCTCTAGAACTGTTAGTCTTTGTGGACACAGTTATATCCTTGTCATGGTTGATGATTTCACACGATTCACTTGGGTTGCCTTCTTGAAACAAAAATCTGACACGTTTCAGAATTTTTTGAAAATTTTATTAAGAATTGAAAATGAGAAGGACACTCAAGTAAATCGTATTCGTATCGATAGAGGGGGAGAGTTCATAGACACAAGAATAGTTGAATATTGTGACTACAACGGTTACAAACATGAATTTAGTGCCAAGAAAACTCCTCAGCAGAATGGTATTGCTGAAAGGAAAAACCGAACTCTTCAAAAGATGGCACGTGTCATGTTGCATGCCAAATCTCTACCTAAATACTTCTCGGTAGAATCTATTAGAACTGCATGTCATATCATTAATAGGGTTTACCTTAGGAAAAACTCTAAACAAACCCCTTATGAGTTGTGGTACGGTAAGAAGCCTAATCTGAAATATCTAAGAACCTTCGGAAGTTAGTGTTATGTCTGTAAAGACAGAGAACATCTGTCTAAATTCGAAACGCGTGGTGATAAAGCCATCTTCTTAGGATACTCTCCAAACAGTCGTGCTTATCGTATATACAATCTGCGTACTAAGGCCCTTATGGAATCGATAAATGTAATTGTAAGCGACACTATTATCGAAAATAAGACATCTGAATCACCTACTGTGGTTGAATCTGACAATGATTTCAAAACTGATTCACCAGAAATAGATGACTCATTACCTATTGAGAGTCCAAAAGTACCTGGCTAGATCATCCCATTGACAACGTGGTCGGTAATCCTAATGAGCCAGTTCGTACTATATCCCAGTTAAGAAGTTATGCTAATTATGCATGTTTCGTCTCCCTTGTGGAATCGAAAAATATTAATGAAGCATTGAATGACACACACTGGATTTCTGCTATGCAGGAAGAACTTTTACAATTTGTCATTCACGATGTCTGGTATCTTGTACCGCGGCCTCAAAACAAAAATGTTATTGGGACACGTTGGATTTTTAAGAACAAATCTGATGAAAATGGGGTAATCCTTAGAAACAAAGCTAGACTAGTTGCTCAAGGCTACTCACAAATAGAAGGAATAGATTTCAGCGAGACATTTTCCCCTGTCACTCGTCTAGAATCTGTTCGACTTCTTTTCGCCATAGCGTGTCACTTAAAATTCACACTTTATCAAATGGACGTCAAATCTGCTTTCCTAAATGGAATTATGTCCGAAGAAACATATGTAGAACAACCCAAAGGGTTCATTGACCCTAAATACCCTAACCATGTCTTTCGTCTAAAAAA
Organism: Sambucus nigra; assembly: GCA_949130495.1. NCBI lineage: Eukaryota > Viridiplantae > Streptophyta > Magnoliopsida > Dipsacales > Adoxaceae > Sambucus > Sambucus nigra. The sequence continues at coordinate 495,652,967 of OX422208.1, read as the reverse complement.
GGCTTTGTATGGCTTAAAACAAGCTCCTAGAGCTTGGTATGAACGTCTTTCCAACTTTTTATTGGATAAGGGTTTTAAGAGAGGAGGAAATGATCAGACTCTCTTTGTCAAAATTTTTGACAAAAACATTATTATAGCCCAAGTCTATGTAGACGACATCATTTTCGGGTCAACTTCAAACTCTGAAGTTAAATCTTTTTCTGCTATTATGCATAAGGAATTTCACATGTCCCTTATGGGGGAGCTACAGCTTTTCTTAGGATTTCAAGTGAAACATAATTTTGATGGACTATTTGTCTCTCAAACTAAGTATGCCTTAGATCTTGTTAAGAAATTTGGTTTAGATAATGCTAAAGTTGCCAAAACGCCTATGAGTACTACTGTTAAATTATGTAAAGATGAAAATGGTAAGTCAGTTGATTCCACACTCTATCGTAGTATGATTGGTAGTCTACTCTATCTAACTGCCTCGCGACCAGACATAATGTATGTTGTATGTCTGTGTGCTCGTTACCAGAATAACCCTAAAGAGAGCCATTTATTGAGTGTAAAACGTATAATAAAGTACATAAAGGGCACTCTCAATCTTGGACTTAGGTATACTAAGGATACTTGTAGCACCATCATAGGGTATACTGATGCTGATTGGGCCGGGTGTACTGATGATGGTAAAAGTACATCAGGTGCCTGTTATTATGTCGGCAATAATTTAGTTGGTTGGAGTAGTAAAAAACAGAATTGCACATCTTTATCTACGGCTGAGTCCGAATATATAGCAGCAGGAAGTTGTTGTGCTCAATTATTATGGATAAAACAGATGTTAAGCGATTATGGGATTAAAGAAGATCAATTACAATTGTATTGTGACAATCAAAGCGCCATTAACATATCTAAAAACCCGGTTCAACACTCGCGAACTAAGCATATTAAAATAAGACATCATTTTATACGCGAACTTGTTGAAACTAAGGAATTAGAAATTCATTACCTGCCTACTGATCTGCAACTTGCAGACATGTTCACTAAACCTTTAGATTATAACAGATTTCTGTATTTGCGAAATTCTATAGGCATGGTATGCGCTGATTAAACTCTCAAGACCTTTAAGTTTTACCCTTTGTCCATTTGAGACAAAATGGGGGAGAAATTTGAGTTTTATGAGTTCAATATTTTGTTCACATTTCATCTAAACTTCTTGATCTTAGTGTGTATATTTGCAGGAATCTCCTCTACTGATTGTCTACCTTTTCTAGTGTACAAATTTGTAAATAGTTGAGTTATGTAATTTTTGACTTTCTAGGAAATGGGTAGATAGTATCTTTTGTATAGGACTAGGTTTTATTTTTTTGGTTCCCTACGAGTTTTAAGCTAACTCAAAGGAGATTTTGTCTCATATTTCCAAAGGGGGAGATTGAAGAACCTTATACCTTTGACTTGCTTAAGTCTATACTGTAAAAGTGTTCAACTAGTTTGGAAATAGTGACAAAATTGGTTGTCCAACCTAGAATCCAAAGAGCCTCAGATCTTTTCTCCCTAATCCTCTTCAATGATCCATGAAGGTATAAATTGAATCACACTACACACAATTAGAAGTGCATACATGTGTTCATATTGCTTAAAATTGAGTGTGTGTTTAATTCCCCTTGAATTGGAGCTTTAATAAATTTTTTGGAAATTTTTAAATATTTTTTAAACATTTTTAAACTTTTTCTAAATAAATGTTTTTATTAAAAAATGGGATTATAAAATTTGTGGGGTTAATATTCTATTTTGTAAACTTCATTTCTCACTCGAATGTTTGGTTGGGTAGAATCCCAAAGCGCTAGAGACTTCAGGGTACCTTCTGTAATTATTTTAGACGCGCGTGTGAGAGCCACACACAAGCCAACACTTGTCATCCTCCGGGTGTACCTATTTGTGTTTCTTTTGTGAGAAGGTTGGATGGTTGATTGCTGATCGTTGGATCATTCCTAATCGAGGGTCTGCATGTGTTCTTAGTTAATCCCGGTGCTATCCATATGAACCAATCACAATCATTTTTAATCATCGTTGTTTTATAACCTTTGGATCAAGTCAAAGTTTGCAAGACTTGATCTCAGCCCTTGATTTCCCTCGAACATCCACAACCTTCCCTCAGCCCTATAAATACCCTCCACTTCTCAGCCTTAGAAGACTTTTGGGCATTCGACATTTCTGAGAGAAAAAAAATAGAGAGAAGAGAGAAGTGAGAGAGAAGAGAGAAAAGAAAAGAGAGAAGAGAGAGAAAGAAAACTCTGTTAGCCCAAAACCAAACCCTAACCCTAAACACTTCATTTTCTGAATCAAACCTTCGTATACACTTAACCCCAAACACAACCTTGAGTGTTTGAGAGAGAGAGTGGTTTGTTCTTTTGAAGCTGTAACCTCTTTGTCCTTGATCTTGTTCACAACTTAAACATTCGTGTGAAGATCTTGTTTCTTTTTCATAGAAACTTTAGATCTACACTCTGCATGTTACCTTTTCACTAGATCTGCATATTTACTACTTGATTTAAGAAAATCTTTACTGATTTAGTTTTGAAAATGTTTTATGGTTTCTGTTTTTACAAAACTTAACCTTGACCTAGTTGGATTCACACTTGGAGATTTTCAATCTCACAAATGTTTTCAAAAAGAGATTGATTAAAATCTTGACCGATTTTGAAGCGAGATATCCGTGGAATCTGGGTTATATTAAAGGTCAAAAAGGTTTTTAGTTTTGTAAGAAAGAAAGAAAACAAAATCACAGCATATAGACTTTATATGTAATTTTTATAGGACTGTCTGTAAATCTAAGTGTGTGTGAGTTCATGCATGTGAATAGGAATCACTTCACAAACACGTAACACATTACTACACTGGAAGTGTTGTGTATAAGATCAGAGATCATTGAGTCGACGTAAGGAAGCTAAAGCAAAGGAAGTTAGCAAACTGGAAGAACATCATCAACAAATCAGATCTATGAGAAGTTAGAAGGACACCAAGTGGGGTATATTCCTAAACTTAGAATAGGTTGATTTGTGTGCTTGCATGTTGTATTGTTTGTAACTATTATTTGTTATTAGTGGATTTTTATTTTTGTGACTTAGAAGTCACCGTGGATGTTTCCTCTGTTGGGAGAGGTTTTACCACGTTAAAAACTGTGTGTTGATTATCTTCATCTACTCATCTCATTCTATAAGTGTGCTGAATTTTTGAAACTGCCTTAGTTTTAAAAACTGATTACACAATCTTAATTACTCTCGTACATAAGTTTCTTTGTAAACACATCTTGTTTATAATTTTTATTTTCAAAAGAAAAGGGTTTCTCCAACAAACATTTCGGAGTTGCTTATACAGTTTAATCTTGTATTAAACAACATTAGCGACGTTTTTCAGGGAAAGCCCTTTTTCCCCCAAATATTAGCCCTAAGAGAGAGAAGAGAGAAAGAAGATAAGAAAGAAGAAGAAATAAAAGAGAAGAAAAGAAGAGATTTCCGACCAAAATTCACGGGATTCGACTCGGGGTCGTAGGATTTAACCCACGAGAAAAGTGTTTAACTTGCTTTATGATTAAGTGTGTTAATTTATCAAATTTAGTTGTTATATAACTAAAGATTTTTGGGTAGAAATTTCGTGGATCAAACGGGTTTTCGAAAGAATAAAACGGATATAACTCGATTAATAGCCAATTTGAGAAACTTGGAATTTATTGAAATTAATTGTTGAAAATGGGTTCTAGGATGATTAGAACCCTTTCTATATGTGTATTTATGGTTGTTTGAGGTTCAATGATGATGAGAGAGGAGATAAAAAGCTTGGAGATGCTTTAATGGAAGCTTGGATTTTTGGAGAAGAAGGTGAATAGCGACCCGCGTCACTTCCGAACTGTTTCGGCTAGGAAGACAGCCGATTCAGCTCTCGGTCAAAACATAAAAGTTGTAGATATTTTTTATACGGTCGCGTGGGAGCTGATCGCATATTTTTCTGATTGTTTTTAATTAGTTATGATTTTTCTAAGAAAGCAGTTCCGGGGTTGAAATCATCAATTCGGAAATCAAACCGGAAATTGGAAAAATAAAGGCTAGAATTGTTTGGAGATAAATATTTGGGGTTCCTAAAAATAGTGTGAGGACTTCTAAATATTTTTTTTAGTAAGGCGCGTACCTTGGGTTAGTTGACAGTAAAATCCAAAGATTTTCCCAAAAGGGGTGTTCATGAGGAATAATACTTAAAGGGGTATTTAGGTGTGATTTTAATAATAAATAAGAGAGTACGTATTGGGGTAATATTTTAAGGGTGTGACTTCTTATATTATTATGAATGGAAATGTTCAAGGTTATTGGCTATCGTTATAAGAGTTTGGAAATTATAGCCATAGTATATTGAGAAGGGATATAAATAATATATATACGATGTCATCAAAGTATATATATTATGAGACGAATGAATATATCGGGGTTGTTGATATTGTCATTGTGCAGTGAGAAAAGCTCGAAAAATAAAATATTGGGGATTAGTCAAAAATTGATAAATGCGTAGGATATTCGAGATATAAATATATTACGTATGGGGATTATTATATGGGTGGTGCGTATGCCCTGCTGTTATTACATACATGGGTTAAATAATTACTTATGGGGAATTATGTATAGGTGAGATAAATACCTATCATTATAGTATGGTTGTGTGAATACCTAACTGATGATATATTTATATAGGTGGAATGTGTACCTATATTATTGTTTATTATGTGTATGACATACCTACCATACTTGCTATCACGGGAGGTTGGCGTTCGAAAGAGGACAATCTTATCATCTGTTGCCTTAGGGGGGATTTTAGATTTGGTACCTCAAGAGCATGGAACCTAGGTACGGGCTATCTGAGAGAATGATAGTGTTTACGGTCATATGGGTGCGTAGGTATGTGCGTAGCGCATAGGCTTGGAACCATGTCCGCCTCCAATATGTGTGATTTGTATTGATACAGTTCCTAAGCGATGTGGAACATGTGATCCTTTAGTACGGGATGTACTTGGATTGGATAGCAGAGTATGTGTGCACCGGTGTTAAGCCTATGGGTGTCGGATATGGATATATGTATTGTGATTAACATATATGTGTACTTTAGATACTCCACGGATGCTTAGTAAATGAGAATGACAAAGCCACTTATATTATAGTTCGGTGGATGATTAATATACTTGTTGCGTATAGTATATTGTTTATATATATGAGATGAGATATCATGTAACCTAACCTTGTATAAAGTGAAAAGAATTAATAAAGTGTGATATTACTTTCGGTAAATGAATATCCGGATTGATATGAATATGGATCATAGGTTCTAATGAGAACTATTAATAAATACGGGATGGTATAAATATGGTATGTACTGAAGGCCTAATGGATCCCAATGATCAAAATTGTCACGTAGTAGTGTATCGGGAGGGTTCCTTGTTTGGATTCGCTTCGCGAGACACCCCACGCACGAACTTAACGTAATGTTGGGAATGGGGAGAAGTTTAGTCCTTAGTACTCGAATTTATAAGGATTATTAGAATATGGGTAATTACATTAGTTAGGTAGTGTAGCTTAACTAGGTTGTCTAAAAGGGTATGCGATAGTTGTGCACTGTTAGAAGAGGGGTGAGGTGTATCTCATGTGAGAGCAATACCAGTTTAAATATAAGAAATAACATATTTTAAAATATGGATTTTAAGCACTTGCTAAAATGCTTTCAAAACTCGAGCTCTGGCCCGTTTCTCGATTTTCCCCTCTTGCTATATCTATATATATATATATATATATATAGGTGTCTAGACACAGGGACGCCTGGATGATGATTCTTTCGAGTCAGACATTTGCTGCAGCAGCTGTGGATGCAAGCAGGTTTATAGCAGAAGCTTCTATCATTGAGATATAGATAGGGGGTATTGTAGAAACATTCGGGCTTATGGCCCAACTGTACTCATTTATTATTTTATCGCCTTTTAGTACGACAGTCAATTTGGTTGTATCATTGGACCGAGTGTTCGGTTATTTTATTTTATTTCATTTCAGTTGCTGCATATAAACTGTTGTAATTATTTTATTTGAATGGTTTGGTTAAAAAGATTAGTTAATTAAAATTTTGACGCCGGCCTAATAGGATATTAGTAATTAAATTGGTTTTCGACAGTGATGCTAAGAATGAACCATATGAGACTCCTGCTTTGATTTGATATAGGAGCGATCGCCCTGTATTTTATTAGGCGAGGTGTCACAGGTGGCATCAGAGCATCAGGTTCTAGTGTCCTTAGGAATCTGTGCGGACGTACTACGCTTTCAGCGTTGATTTTGATTTGATATAGAGCCTTATGATTAGGATTGTTGATATCCTCTTGTGAGACTTCGTCCTCCTGCCATTATGTAAGATTATAGTAAATCTTTTGCATTCGTGTGCTGATCGACGAAGGGCGACTAGGGAAGGCCCTTGTGAGGGCAGCAGGAGGCGGGGCTTAGTTAGAGTTGTAAGTTGATGTTAGGAATGAGGACCGCGGTAGAGGTCACTCCCTTTGTGGTGTTGTCGTGGATTGATTCAATGACCACTATAGAATAGTAATTATAATTATCTATGCACCGCTATAGAAGAGAATGGTGCTAAACTTGAATTACCCAGTGAAGTTAGATGGGGAAAGTTTGAAAAGATCCTTGATAAGGACCGTACGTTGAAGTCAAGTTATCCGGAAGTAGTGTAGTGTTATCCAAAGGAAGTAGAAGGCTCAAAAGCTTTGGCTTTGAGCAGGGGAATGTCCAAATGTGGAAATTTTGAGGAAAATTTTCACTCACTCAATGGAGCAATGTTGAAATGGTGGGAGCGGTGTCACCACATTTGAGGGAGCAGGGAGTTTTGCTCATAAATGAGTCTTACGGATGATTTTAACCACGAGTTCCTTTGATTTACCAGGAATGAAGAGAACATGATTTTTGGGTTATTCACATAAGGATCGATCGGAGACCGACAGTGAATACAAAGTTATATGGTTAAGTGAACTCAGTACCAGAGTAAGGTAGGTACAATGGAGAAAGAGGCTTCTCCAATGGAATGATAGACTCACTAGTAATTGGACTTATGTATAGTGAGTTATAGCTGTTTTAGTGCAAGGTGTGAAATCTGCAAAAAAAATTAAAGTTGTGAGACTTTGAGATTTTTAAGAATCTAATGGGATAAAGACTCTTGGGAATTCGAATTGGATTTTTGGATGTAATTGGTTACGAGCTAGTTGTGATAAGCTTAATATTTATATATACTAGTGGGAATTAAATCGAATTTTATATTCGGGAAATACGGGCTAATGTTACGAGAGAAATGCACGATTAGCCGAATAATATTAAATATATTGTGGATATATATGCTGGCATATTCACACGTATATATGTGATATGTTAAATATATATGTGTGTGATTGGTATACTTATATGATATGGTTTTTACCGAGTCGGAGTGATAGTCCAACCACTGGTACCCAGGATTATGTGTAATTAATTCCCTGGAATATGATAGCATTGAGAGAGTGAATCCATGAGTTATAGCTCTGAGGGATGGTTATTATACTTATATAGTGTACAATATATAAGTATAGATATACTTGATGTGTATAGTATATTGTATATATATTTATATGAGATGTGAAACATATATATGCGAACATAATAAAGAATGGAATGCGAAATAAATTCTGGATGAGCCCGCCTTTATCATATGTTTAGATGGAACTTCGATGAGGAAGTTTTTCATTACCACGATTTTAGTGCATGGGGACCTTATAAATATAATGTAAGGTATGCAGGATTTATTGTTGAGCTGTGAGTTTGAGAAGAGTGCGCTTGCGTTCAAATAAGGAAGTTATTTAATTAAACACAGTTTTCACCACTTAAGTCCTAAACATGCGTCTATATGAGATTAAATATGAATATGAAACATGCAAGAACACATATATGAGGAAAAATCCACAACGGGGCAAAATCTTTTATTTTCACAATAATTTTTGTAAGAAAACAGCTTACAACGGATTACAATGAAAATACAGTGACACAGAAATACCCTCGGGTGTCGATTCTGTTGTCGACGGCTGGAACAATCCCTTTCCAGTAGGGCAGCAGTGACGAAGAGAACGGCTTACTCACAAATTACATCAGATGAGTAAATGATCTTCTTGAAGGTTTAAAGATTCACACACATATATAGGAATAATTTTGTGAATCAAAGAGGTTTAGAAAACCTTAAAAGGTGAAGTCTTATTCTGGGCTGTTTTTCGCAGAATTTAAGATTACAGAAAGACTTGAAAAAATGTGTAGAAGGAGATCAGCTATTTATACAAAAATCAAGGAGGTGGCTCGTTCGAACAAGATAGCATGTCGCTCGAACGAGATAGCATGTCGCTCGAACGAAGGACAGAAGTCGTTCGAACGATATCGCGCGACATGTCTATCTCGCGCGAACGACTTTCAAAGTCACTCGAGTGATCTCGTCGATCGAGGCCATTCGCTTCTACACTTAGAAAAATTCTTCTTTTGATAAAAAATTAATCCAGAATTCAAAAATAATTTTCAAAAACAATTCCCAAATATTTATGCAAATATTTAAAGTTCCAATAAAACATTTTACTGATAGAGCATAGTGGAGTAGTGGGAATGAGCTGAGCAGCACGTTGCATGTAGCATGATGCACGTGAAGAAAGTGAATGCAGTGAATTCGGATGCAGGCCGTCGAGGATGATCGTGTTGACGTGCCGAATGTAGCGGTATCAGACATATGAACTGTGATCTAGGAGAAAATAGAAAAATCCTAGATTCTACCCCGGACATTTATAAAATTATGTCCTTACAAATCTCCCCCTATGTCTATGCCGGTACATACATAAAAAATCCAAATTATGCAATCAAATGACATACAAGATAATATCCCCATTAAACCCTCAAACTGAGAATATTAAATGACATGTCTTCCAAAACTTTAGCTCTCCAAAACTTCCAAAGCTTTTCTCATCAGGGTGTGTAATCGAATAATGAGCAATGTTGTACCTACACTTGTACCTACACACATGAGAAAAAGCAAATACCCGTGACAAGCAACAGATTGAAAATATAATGATTATGCAAAAAATTGATGATCAATTAAGCTTAAGCAAATCATTCATAAATCAACCAAAACACCAAAACAATTCTCCCCCATAATTCTTCTCCCCCTTTTTATGATGTCCCCAAATAGACAGATATGAGAAGCAGAAATGAATGCACATGGATAATGACACACGAGAATAAACTTCTATTTTTGTATTTTTCAAAAAATTTTACTCATAGTATACAACAAAGAATCACACCATGGAAGATCACAAAAACAACCAAGTCAATGATAGCAAAAATTAAGGGGTGTGATTAAATTCGATAGGAAAGTCAATGCATACAAACATGACATATGTGCACGATGAATATCGGATACTCCTAACGAATGAACTCAAGGTATTCCTTTGGTGTAAAAAAAATGGTAATATGAGACATTGACTCAATCAAATCAACAAATCAAAGCTCAAAGTGATTTTCACACCAATAACGTCCAAAACTATTTCATTCTTTTTCAGGACTTTCAAGGAAGTGCAAACCCATTTATATTCTCCAACCAAACTCCCTCAGATTTATATTTTGAATAGAGGCTTTCTAAATTCTCAAACTTTGGAGAATTGATGGTGAAACCTAAATGGCCCATATGTGGCATGAATTGCTTTTTATTGCCTTTAAATGTTTTTTTTTCGGGCTCTTTTAACCTCTTTGGACCTCGGATAATAAAATTCCTCCATTTTTAGGTCCTTTTGAACGGTAGTTTTTGCACAAAGAAGTGATAATTACCTTTCGCAGCCCCTCCCCGTTCGTAAACAAACACTGAGTCTCACAAAAAACGGTTTTTACATGCATTCCAATCTTGTCAAGTTTTATCGCATATTGTAAGTTGTATAGACAGAATTGAGATGGAAACACTCAAGCCAACATGTGATAGACAAGTACAATAATCAAATAAAGCCATGCATGTGTTCAATAAAGGAGATAGGAGTCAAACATGTAGAAAAGATATCACGAATCACATCTCAAAGACTCCAATCAATGTAAAGCACATGGATGAAATAATGTAGCGTCTCAAATCTCTATCAAACAGTCACATGGATAAGTGGAAAGAAATTGTGACTTGGCTATCTTAATTGTTCATCCATAAAAGGTGCAAAATAAAATACAAAAATCTTTTTGAATTTTTTGAAATTTTTATATACAAACAATCAAAAAACTTTTTTTGGATTTTTTTTTCAAAAGAATAAATGAATAGCTATACAACAAAGCAATGATACATATAAAACAAACTAGCAATAGGAAGCATATGATATGAACATGAACAAGCATCCTATTCTAGACATAGACCAACCCCTCATGCAACTGTGCAAATCCCCAAAGACTTCCTAAGACTCTCAAATCTAAGGGCATCTAAAGGTTTCGTGAAAATATCGGCTAACTGACGGTCGGTGGGAACAAAACTTAGGGATACGACTTTCTCCTCAACTAACTGTCGTATAAAGTGCTCACGTATCCTGATGTGCTTTGTGCGCGAATGCTGGACTGGATTGCAGGATATGTGTATTGCGCTCGTGTTATCACAAGAAATGGTCATGGTGTCCTGTGAAATCCCATAATCCTCCAGCATTTGCTTCATCCACAGGAGTTGCGTGCAACAACTCCCGGCGGCTATGTACTCAGCCTTCGCAGTGGAAAAAGAGATGGAATTTTGCTTCTTGCTCAGCCAGGAGACAAGAGTAGAATCAAAATAGAAACACCCACTAGAAGTGATCCTACAACCATCTACATCCCCGGCCCAATCGGCATCTGAATAGGCAGACAGACGGTCATCGGTATCAAACAAATACCAAATACCGTATGAAAGAGTCCCACTCATGTATTTAATAATACATTTTAGAGCAAGTAAATGTGACTCTTTCAGAGATGCCTGATATCGCGCACAGACTCCAACACTAAAGGCTATGTCGGGACGACTGGTAGTCAAGTAGAGAAGACTACCTATCATACTCCGATACAAGGTTTGCTCTACGTCCTTGCCTGAAGTGTCCTTACTAAGCTTGGTAGTGGTACTCATAGGTGTACGTGCATGCTTAGCGGAGTCTAAACCAAATTTCTTCACTAGGTATCTAGCATACTTGGATTGGGAGATGAACATCCCATCCTCTAGCTGACGAACCTGGAGACCAAGGAAGAGCGTAAGCTCACCAACCATGCTCATCTCAAACTCACTTTTCATCTCCTCTTCAAAGTGATAAGCATGTTGATAGCACGTGGATCAAAAGACTATGTCGTCCACATAGACCTGGGCAACCAAAATTGCACCGTCATCTCTCCTGACGAACAACGTCATATCAACTCCCCCTCTCTTGAAGCCACGGGCTAAGAGATAGGAAGTAAGCCTCTCGTACCAAGCACGGGGTGCTTGCTTCAAACCATACAAGGCTTTCCTCAGATAGTAGACGTGCTCCGGGTGCTGAGGGTCTTCAAACCCTTTTGGTTGTTCCACGTAAACCTCCTCCTGTAGAATGCCATTCAGAAAGGCACTATTGACATCCATCTGATATAACTTAAAGCGCAGATGACGTGCGATGGCGAGTAGTAGACGGACGGACTCAAGCCTCGCAACAGGAGCAAATGTCTCCCCAAAGTTTACACCTTCTATCTGTGTGTATCCTTGAGCGACCAACCTAGCCTTGTTTCGGATTATGGTACCATTTTCATCCATTTTATTCTTAAAAATCCACCGGGTACCAATCACATTAGTCTCACTAGGTCGGGGGACAAGTTCCCAGACATTATTCTTTTTAAACTGATGCAACTCATTCTGCATAGCAGATATCCAGTGTTCATCCTTGAGTGCTTCTTTATGATTCTTGGGCTCAACTTTGGACGTGTAGAAAAAATAGCTGACAACGTTCTCTAGCTGAGCACGAGTCTTGACCCCTAGAGTAGGATCACCAACAATGGTAGAAGGGTCATGACTCTTGCGAACCCAAGCGGGTGTGTCTCCTAACACAGGAGTAGGATCCACAGAGTGTGGGTGAGCTACAAGTAAATCATTGCTGGAAACATCCTCAACCTCACACTGAAGTTTAGAGTCAACAAATGCCGAAGTTTCGTCATCTTACACGGTGACATTTATTGACTCCATAACCTTAGAGATCGTCAGGTTAAAGACCCGGTACGCTCTACTATTCGATGAATATCCCAGCAGTATTCCCTCGTCGCTTCGGGAGTCAAACTTTCCTAATTGCTCTCTATCCCGTAGGATGTAACATTTACTCCCAAAAACACGAAAATATGCAAGGTTGGGCTTCTTGCCAGTACACAACTCATAAGGTGTCTGAAGTTTATGTGGACGCAGATAAACCCTATTTACCATGTGGCATGTAGTAGACACTGCCTCTGCCCAAAATCTCCTAGAGACTTTACGACCTAGAAGCATAGATCTAGCCATCTCCTAGATCGTTCTATTTTTCCTCTCAACAATCCCATTTTGCTGAGGAGTCTTCATAGCAGAAAACTCATGTTTGATCCCAAGGCTATCACGATACAAATCTACCTTTGCTTCCTTAAATTCAGTGTCGTTGTCACTACGTATCCTGTTAATAGTGACTCCATGTTGATTTTGCAGGACACGGTACTTGGTCGTTAAAAACTCTACAGCATCGGATTTCTCTCTCAGAAAACCTACAATGGAGTATCTGGAGAAATCATCCACCATCACGAGGATATACCTCTTACCACCCAGACTCTCGGTACGAGTGGGACCCATAAGATCCATGTGTATAAGCTCAAGAACACGAGAGGTGGTAATGGAATGCAACTTCCTATGGGGACTACGAATTTGTTTTCCCAACTGACAGGGTCCACAAACCGTCGAAGTTGGCCTTCCAAGAGATGGTAAGCCACGTACTAGGTCCTTTTTAGCTAAGCGAGTGAGCTATCCAATATTTACGTGACCTAGACGTTGGTGCCACAGATCCATAGGAGTGATCGTGGCGCTGTTGCAGACAAGTGAGGAAGTAGGCTCAGTCCCATAACAATTATCCTCGGTCCTCACCCCTTGCATCAAAAGTTTACCGGCTTAATTATAGACATTACACGCGTCCCGATCAAACTTTACTGCAAAGTCAGTGTCGCACAGATGGCTAATGCTGAGAAGGTTTACTTTTAAACCTTTGACGTATAACACATTCTCTAGCTTAGGAAATCCTGGTAACTCTACAGTACCTCGTCCTACAATGCTAGACTTGCTCCTATCTCCAAAGGTGACTCTACCATCCTGATAATCCTCAAGAGATGTAAAAAATGAGGCATCACCTGTCATATGTCTGGAGCATCCACTGTCAAAATACCACTGTGAGGTATTATGTGCTTTGAGAACAACATGAACAACAAAGGCCTTTTCATCTTTCTTAGTCACCCAAGAAGTGGTAACCTTTTGTTTGCCTTTGTTGTTGTTGGTTTTAGCTGGAATGTGAGAAGCATTCACTGACGAGAAAGACATCCGTCGAAATTCCTCCATCAAACTCTGAGACGTGGCATCTAAAGACTCAACTCTCTCTCTCAGACTAGAAAATTCATCAGTATGGCGTGGTGGAGCAGTAGTACGTCGTGTCCGACCCATGCTATAGCAAAACTCCCTGAGGTGTCCTTTCCTTTTGCAATAAGTACAAAAGAACACAGTCAAAGGCGGACCTTTGTTTGCTTTTCTTAGTCGAGCTCTCCTTCGAGGTTTTTGACGATGGCCATAAGGAATCGTAGTAAACTCAGGAACAGGTCCAGGTGAAATTTGGAACGTGGAAGCACCATCATAACCTATTCCCTGCCGATCACCAAAACCTAAAGCGGGTCCGAGGAGCATCTTTCCCATTTTCCCTGATCTGTCCTCGATTTGTACCTTGACTTCCCGTGCTTTCTCAAGATCATGAGTTAGCTGGGTAACAAGGGCTTAAAGTTTCTTTCGAGTCTCCACGGAGGAATGGATCTCACTCGTAAGACAAGACACTTGTTTAGTCAAGTCCCCTCTCTCTTTCTCAAAATTACTCTCTCTCTCTAAACAAACTTTCTTTCTTAACACAGGCATATTCTCTCGCTCTCAGGGCGGTGCAGGTGGAGGACTCTCTCTCTCTCGCTTTTCTTAAATCTTCCTCTAATCCGGTGATCTTAAGAACTAACACTTTGTTACGCTTTTTAGTTTTAAAAGACTCAGAATATAACTCAGCGTAGGCGCATGGAATATCACTCTCGCTCTCACTTGTGTCATCCTCCCCCTCACTCACATCGATCTCACTGTCGAGGTGTCCCTGTGATGCAGCATCTTCATCGTCATGAGAGGAACTAGAAATGCTCACATGACTAGCCATGAATGCGGTGAAGTTACACTCATGCGGTGACTTGTCTCCAGAATCCACCGACTCGACCTCACAGTCGTCGCTAAGGGTAGCATTAAGGACAGCTTTCCCTTTCTCTCTGTTCAGACGTGTGGCACACTCAAAGGCTCTATGACCCCTACCGTCTCACTCAAATAATCTCTCACTCTCTTTCTTAGGAGGATCTTTAAAAACTTTTTCATTTTTCTTTTCAAACTTATTTTTCTCAAATTTCTTTTTATCTTTAAAATTGCCATTTTTCTTAAATTTGAGAATTCTTTTTGAATTTTTTTGCAAAAAGAGTCAAATCATCTAAGTCAAAATCACAATTAGAATCTGACGTGTCAATCGCTCTCTTTCTAGCCGACCCCTCACTCTTTCTCTCTTGGACATTAAATGCAATTCCCTTATCTTTAGACCTAGCAGTTTTAGGGAACATATCAATTTCATATGTTTGCAAATCTCCTACAAGTTCTTCCAATTTTAGCGTATTTAAATTACCCATAGAATTTAGCACAGTGACTTTAGGGATAAAACGCTTAGGCAAAGAACGAAGAATCTTTTTAACAACTCTAGCATTAGGAATATGTTCACCAAGATTAAAGCTAGTATTAACAATGTCAGAAAGCCTAGCATAGAAATCATTAAAACATTCAGTCTTATGCATGGTGATTGTTTCAAATTGAGTTGTCAAATTTTGTAATTTAGACTCTTTCACAGCATTAGTTCCTTCATGGGTGAGTTGTAAAACATCCCATGCCTCTTTTGACGTGGTGCACATCATTATGCGTTTGAACTCATCAGGTGTGACAGACCCAGAAATAGCACTCAGACCCTTAGAATTAAATGATGACCATCTAAATTCGTCTTCAGTCCAAGAAGTGACAGGTTTTAAATTGATCACATTATCAACAGTGACTGAGGGAGGTGTCCACCCTCTTTCAACCAAAATCCATACACGTTCATCAGTGGTTTTTAAAGCAGATCTCATGCGGGCTTTCCAATATGCATAGTTTGTCCCGTCAAAAACTGGCATTTTATTATATAACTTCTCCATAATGAACACACTCGTTTTCAAAAATCAATTTTTCAGAAAATTGATATCTTAGAAAAATTTTGTGAAAAATTACATGGTAAAATTGTGTAACTGGCTCTGATACCAATTTGAGAAGAGTACACTTGCGTTCAAATAAGGAAGTTATTTAATTAAACATAGTTTTCACCACTTAACTCCTAAACATACATCTATATGAGATTAAATATGAAGATGAAACATGCAAGAACACATATATGAGGAAAAATCCCCAACGGGGCAAAACCTTTTATTTTCACAATAATTTTTGTAAGAAAACGGCTTACAACGGATTACAATGAAAATATAGTGACACAGAAATACCCTCGGGTGTCGGTTCTGTTGTCGGCGGCTGGAACAATTCCTTTCCAGTAGGGCAGCAGTGACGAAGAGAACGGCTTCCTCAAAAATTACTTCAGATGAGTAAATGATCTTCTTGAAGGTTTAAAGATTCACACACATATATAGGAATGGTTTTGTGAATCAAAAAGGTTTAGAAAACCTTAAAAGGTGAAGTCTTATTCTGGGCTGTTTTTCGCAGAATTTAAGATTGCAGAAAGACTTGAAAAAACGTGTAGAAGGAGATCAGATATTTATATAAAAATCGAGGCGATGGCTCGTTCGAATGAGATAGCATATCGCTCGAACGAAGGACAGAAGTCGTTTGAACGATATCGCGCGACATGTCTATCTCGCGCGAACGACTTTCAAAGTCGCTCGAGCGATCTCGTCGATCGAGGCCATTCTCTTCTACACTTAGAAAAATTCTGCTTTTGATAAAAAATTAATCCAGAATTCAAAAATAATTTTCAAAAACAATTCCCAAATATTTAAAGTTCCAATAAAACATTTTACTGATAGAGCGTAGTGGAGTAGTGGGAATGAGCTGAGCAGCACGTTGCATGTAGCATGATGCACGTGAAGAAAGTGGATGCAATGAATTCGGATGCAGGCCGTCGAGGATGATCGTGTTGACGTGCCGAATGTAGCGGTATCAGACATATGAACTGTGATCTAGGAGAAAACAAAAAAATCCTAGATTCTACCCCGGACATTTATAAAATTATGTCCTTACAGAGTTTAAGCTCATTGTTGTTTGCGCTAAGGACTTAGTGTTAGTACAAGCGCTTGGTGGTGTGGATCCTGGAAAGAATTAAGATTTCTGACCACATTTTTGTCGATAGGAGAGATAGGATTATTCGAGTGACATATTTGAACTAGCGGACCTCCACGACCGACAAAGTTAAGTAATAGTGTATAGGAGGGGTTCCTTATTTGGATTTCACTTGCGAGACGCTCCACGCACGAACCTTAATAACGTCGGGAGTGGAGAGATGTTATAGAATGTAAGGATGTTGGTTTTGACGATAAGTCACCTAGTGTAGAGAAAACATTATAGAGTGAGAGCCGTTTGATGACTGTATAATTATATAGAGATATAAGTGCTACGGAGAAGCACTGAAATTATTCTCTCACCGCAAGTGTGTGGGTGAGTTAAGGTGAAGGAAATCGATTTGAGACGTATATCCAGGCCTTGAATAGAAGGAAAATTCAGAGGAAATACGTTTTGGTTATAATGTTCATAGAAACTTTGCAGAGAGTAGGCATCCAATTAGTTAGATTTTCCATTTCGTTAAGATGGAAGGATATAGTGGTAGAAGTACATTGGTAGGTTAACGAGGTAAGATTTAGAACATCCCGTGGGTTTCCCTTGGACTGTTATATCTCGATGACCAACGATGCGAGGGAGTAGTGTAACGGGAGGGTCTCTTTGCGAGACGTCCCACGCATGAAACCAAACAAATGTCGGAAGTTGAGAGAGGTCTTGGGCACTAGGGATATAGTTGGGATATTACTCATTTTACGTGTGTTGGAAACACCTTGATATTAAGACTACCACGAAGTAAAGCCAGTTGGAATAGTGGCGCTGATATAAGAAAATTGTTGTGAGTGAACCACAAGAAAATTGGTGGGTTAACCTTAAGAAGGATTAGATTTCCAAGTATCGAAAGAATTAAATTTTGAATTTTCGGGTTAGGAAAAACCCAGGTGTTAATCCCAAAAATATACGAGATAGAAGGATGTGAAAATGAATTTGTAGAATATATACCTGAGGGGAAGCTATAAACAAGGTTAAATGGTATGACGTATTGAATGTCCTGTGAGAATGACGATAATTCAAGCATTTATGTGCAACGAGAGCTAGCACACCCGAGATGGGTTGAAAGGCTGTGGAAAGTCATTTAAAAGATACCTCTTAATTAAAAGGATACCAAATTATTGTGAGAAAGTAGAGCGGAATCTTACTCGAACGAGGATTGAAGAGTGGCTTGCACATGATTGTATTGTTAGCATACTCCAAGGAAAGAAGAAGTGTATGTAGTACCAAATTCCGGAAGAGTGTATGAGAATTAATGCTTTAATTATTTGGTATAGGGAATGTACCTTTGAGATTATGAGAGAGATAGTAATCTGAATATTTAAACAATACGTAGCGATGAGAATAAAATACGTATGAGAAGTGTATGATTAGGTTGTGAATATGCCTATGAATCTTAATAGGATGTGTGTATGCCTATTATGTGATATTATTATTAAGTGCGCTAGTGGGTGTTAACCCGGGGGTGCAGGAATAGTATATATATGAATAGAAACTATGAGAATATATATATATATGTGAGCATATGCCTTGAGATGGGTGGAATATAGTGGGAGACCATTGTGTTAGGCTATATTTAAATTTGGTTAAACTAGGACGTAATGTATATACCGATCCTAGAGTAGTGGTACAGGCTATATCTGAATTTCGAGGACGAAATTATGTTGTAAGGGGGGAAGTATGTAATACCCCGTACTTTTAAAGATATTTAAATTACACTGTGGATGTAATTTGCTAATTTGAAGAATTATTATGAATAGTAATTATGGGATTAATGAGTGAAATTAAATAAATTTAATGCTATAAAGTGAATAGTAAATATTAGTTTTCAAGTGTCGGACTAATATTTACATGGATTATATTTTCTTATGAGACTAAGTATATGAGTGGATTATTTTTAATTACATGTCGCAGTTGGGTAAAGCGACAAAGGAAAATATTTTAAATTGAAAAATACGCGTATTGAACGTGTTGGGTCAAAATAGTGAATTTTAGTTAAGTGACTCGGATGGATATTTTGACTCCGCCATTGGGTTTGGAATGGCCAAGATAGTGAAAATAGAGTACCCGGAGGTAGTATTTCGGTTCTGGACATTTTTGAACTAGTAGGGACTCGTAAATGAGTACACTAGTCATTTAACAATTGGGTATATACCCAATTTTAGGTTTAATAAGGGGAAAACCCTTATATCCCACAAATATCAGCCCTAAGAGAGAGAGAGAGAGAGAGAGAGAGAGAGAATAGAAGAAAGAAGAAGAAGAAGAAGAAAGAAAAGAGAAGAAAAGAAGAGATTTTCGGCCAAAATTCGCGGGATTCGACTCGGGGTCGTCAGATTTAATTCACAAGGCAAGTGTTTAACTTGCTTTATGATTAAGTGTGTTAATTTCTCATATTGTAGTTGGTATATAACTAAAGATTTTGGTTTGAAATTTTGTGGATCAAACGGGTTTTCGAAAGATTAAAACAGATATAACTCGATTAATAGCCAATTTGAGAAACTTGAAATTTATTGAAATTAATTGTTGAAAATGGGTTCTAGGATGATTAGAACCCTTTCTATATGTGTATTTATGAATATTTGAGGTTGAATGATGATGAGAGAGGAGATAAAAAGCTTGGAGATGCTTTAATGGAGGTTTGGATTTTTGGAGAAGAAGGTGAATAGTGACCCGCATCACTTCCGAACTGTTTCGGCTAGGAAGACAGTCGATTCAGCTCTCGGTCAAAACATGAAAGTTGTAGATCTTTTCGATACGGTCGCGCGGGCGATGATCGCGTATTTTTCTGCTTTTTTTTAATTAGTTATGATTTTTCTAAGAAAGCAGTTCCCGGGTTGAAATCATCAACTCGGAAATCAAACCGGAAATTGGAAAAATAAAGGCTAAAATTGATTGGAGATAAATACTTGGGGTTCCTAAAAATAGTGTGGGGACTTCTAAATATTTTTTTTAGTAAGGCGTGTACCTTGGGTTAGTTGAAAGTGAAATCCAAGATTTACCCATATAGGCTTGTTCGTGAAGAATAATATTTAAAGGGGTATTTAGGTGTGATTTGAATAATAAATAAGTGAGTACGTATTGGGGGTAATATTGTAAGGGTGTGACTGCTTATATTTTTATGAATGGAAATATTCGAGGTTATATGCTATCGTTATAAGAGTTTGGAAATTATAGCCATAGTATATTGAGAAGGGATATAAATAATATAAATACGATGTCATTAAAGTATATATATTATGAGGCGAATGAATATATAGGGGTTGTTGATATTATCATTGTGCGGTGAGAAAAGCTCTAAAAATAAAATATTGGGGATTATTCAAAAATTGATAAATGCGTAGGATATTCGAGATATAAATATATTACGTATGGGGATTATTATATGGGTGGTGCGTATGCCCTGATGTTATTATATACATGGGTTAAATAATTACCTATGGGGAATTATGTATAGGTGAGATAAATACCTATCATTATAATATGGTTGTGTGAATACCTAACTGATGATATACTTATATAGGTGGAATGTGTACTTATATTATTGTTTATTATGTGTATGACATACCTACCATACTTGCTATCACGGGAGGTTGGCGTTCGAAAGAGGACAATCTTATCATATGTTGCCTTCGGGGGGATTTTAGATTTGGTACCTCAAGAGCATGGAACCTAGGTACGGGCTATCTGAGAGAATGATAGTGTTGACAGTCATATGGGTGCGTAGGTATGTGTGTAGCCCATAGGCTTGGAACCATGTTCACCTCCAATATGTGTGATTTGTATTGATAGAATTCCTGAGCGATGTGGAACATGTGATCCTTTAGTACGGGATATACTTGGATTGGATAGCAGAGTATGTGTGCACCGCTGTTAAGCCTATGGGTGTCGGATATGGATATATGTATTGTGATTAACATATATGTGTACTTGAGATAATCCACGGATGCTTAGTAAATGAGAATGACTAAGCCACTTATATTATAGTTCGAGGGATGATTAATATACTTGTTGCGTATAGTATATTGTTTATATATATGAGATGAGATATCGTATAACCTAACCTTGTATAAAGTGAAAAGAATGAATAAAGTGTGATATTACTTCCGGTAAATGAATATCCGGATTTATATGAATATGGATCTTAGGTTTTAATGAGAACTATTAATAAATACGAGATGGTATAAATATGGTATGTACTGAAGGCCTAATGGATCCCGATGATCATCATTGTCACGTAGTAGTGTACCGGGGGGGTTCCTTATTTGTATTCGCTTCGCGAGACACCCCACGCACGAACTTAACGTAATGTTGGGAATGGGGAGAAGTTTAGTCCTTAGTACTCGAATTGATGAGGATTATTAGAAGATGGGTACTTACATTAGTTAGGCAGGGTAGCTTAACTAGGTTGTTTAAAAAGGTATGCGATAGTTGTGCACTGTTAGAGGAGGGGTGAGGTGTATCTCATGTGAGGGCAATACCAGTTTAAATGTGATAACATATTTTAAAATATGGATTTTAAGAACTTGCTAAAATGTTTTCAAAACTCGGGCTCTGGCCCGTTTCTCTATTTTCCCCTCTTGCTATATCTATATATATATAGGTGTCCCGACAGAGGGATGTCTGGATGATGATTCTTTTGAGTCAGACGTTTACTGCAGTAGCTGTGGATGCAAGCAGGTTTATAGTAGACGCTTTTATCATTGAGATATAGATAGGAGGTATTGTAGAAACATTCGGGCTTATGGCCCAACTGTACTCATTTATTCTTTTATCGCCTTCTAGTACGGCATTCGATTTGGTTGTATTATTGTACCGAGTGTTTGGTTATTTTATTTTATTTCATTACAGTTACTTCATATAAACTGTTGTAATTATTTTATTTGAATGGTTTGATTAAAAAGATTCGTTAATTAAAATTTTGACGCCGGCCTAATAAGATATTAGTAATTAAATTGGTTTTCAACAGTGATGCTGAGAATGAACCATATGAGACTCCTATTTTAATTTGATATAGGAGTGATTGCCCGGTATTTTATTAGGCGGGGTGTCACTTACCTGGGGTTCCTTTACCAATCATTTCAGATCGAGGCCTTTCTTTTTTAGCACAATTTTACGAGCATTTCGAGTAGACAATGGGGACTTAAATGTACCTTAGTTGGACTTACCATCCACAGACGAATGGCTAGGCAAAGAGAGTAATTTAGGCTTTAGAGGACATTGTAGGAGAATATGTGATGGATTCAAGGGTAATTGGGGAAAATATAAGCATTTTTTTTTATATTAGTTGGTTACATTACATGCCGAAGCATTCGAGTCATATGTCATTCAAGCCAAAATTCTTGATTCATGGTAAGACGTTGTCCAGAGAATGAGGCTCATTCATGAGACTTCATAAACATTGGACTTTGAGTATCTACAAGACATCTCTGTATCCTAAGTCTTCCGTCGAAAAACTTTGAAGATGTATCCTTTTACGATTTTGTGATTGAACGTCATTGGCTATGCACACACAAGTTTTTGATAAAATGTGTTTTCAAAATCTCAACAAGTGTTATTGACAATTGAGAAGGGATTTATATAGCTTGGAGAAAAACGTAATGTTTCAAAAGTGATTTTTTAAAGGTATTTGTCAAAACTTCCTTAAAATATTTTCACGGTCCCATATTGGACTTGTGCGCATGACCCTCAACGTTTTGCCCTATTTGTAAAAACTGGCTAAAATCATGAGCACAATGTCAAATTTACCCCATGTGCACGGTTGAATGTCTTAAGCATGCCCTGAAAACTACCTTAAACCATGTGCACGGTGCCAAATTACTCCCGTGCATATGTCGGAGAAATTTTTTGAAAAATCCCTGCAAATATATCTTTTCCCTCCACTTTTAAATAATCTAAATTCCTAATTCCTTTTTTACATCTTAACGAGTATTTTAAAGTTTGAGATCTTTTGTATTGTCTCTATATTTTCAAATTCACTTGTTCCCTCCAAACTTGAGTGATAACATATATCTATACTTGATTTATGAGCTTAACGGAATTGAGATTGATTTGAATCTGATCCACATAGCCAAGATTCAATCTAAACCATTTCATATCTGAATTGTTGATCTACACTTCAATATCAGCAGAGGAGATGTATTGAGCTATTAACGAATTCAAGACATGATGCGACAGGAAAATGTACTTCCTTATTCATCCTACAAAGCTTAGGATGGATCACTCATCGTTAACGGGGTAAAGTAAAATATCCATAAGTAACTTCTCATGAGTGCACGAGAGAGAAGTACTTTCTTTCATTATATAAAACCTTTTTCAAGTTGAATGAAATATTGGAGTGTGCCAAGTTTTTATGCCCCTTGGTGGAGGTGTTATCTCAAAAAAAATTCTTAGGGATTGTTTTAATGTTGCGTATGTTGTTTTCTTGACCTACATCACACACTACACATAGATCTCACTTAGATTTTGATTAATCCATAAAATTGACATTAGGATTATTGCATCTAGTATAATTAACCTAGATTTTCTAAATGAGACTCGTATTTGTTGATCCACATGCCAAATATCACATCCCCTAGTTAATTGGTGTGCTAGGTTTGCTAAAATTGAGAAGAAAATTAAAAATAGAAAAAATTGGGCATAATTGTGTTTAAACCTATTCACCCCACACCCCCCAGCTTATTTGAGTAGAATAATTGTATTGAACACATACACGTTCTTCAATTGGTATCAGAGCGTTTGAAATTAAAAACATTAATGTGTTAGAGTTTGATCTTGAATTGTTGTGTATTTCAATTTTATCCGTTACTCGTTATCTATTGTGTTTGTGAGTAGATCTTGTTTTGTGATTTATGATGTATTTATTTTTTCCCAATTTGCATAGTATAGATAGTCATATGCCTATGATTCCTAGTGAGAGTACAAAATCTTTTGAAATCCAAATCGGATAAGAAGAAAAATAAACTTTCTCAGTCTTCGAGAAAATCAAAGTCAATTGATGTTACTTTGATAAATGTGATGAAGTTGAAAGTGTCAAACCATTGAGTCAAGACAATGAAGAGTTAATGTCTCAACTTATCAAAATGAAAATTTGAATGTTAAATTGCCTACAAAAATCAAAATCTTTGAATAAGAAAAAAACTAAAAGTGATTTTGAATAGATTAGTCAAATTACTAATCAAAAGACGAGACTAATTGAAAAAAGTGAGTTATGAGACTTGACTTATGCTTTAAAATAAGATATCAATGCTTTAAGTGAAAAAAAATCATATTTAAAAGAATTGAATAGTTCAAAAAATTTTGATTGGAAAAAACTCAAGGTTTTTGAAAAAACAAAAAATGATTTGACTCTTGAACTTAACAATGTGAAGAAGGAACTTGTATCTTGTGCAATTTTGAAATGTGAACTTAAAAAGAGTTTTGAATCTTTGAAAAATGAAATTTATTTGTATAAACATTTAGAAATCAAGCCATCTTCTTTTTAAGTTGATACATTTAGTGAAAGTGGATCTTCATCACATGAATCAAAGAATACTTATCAATTGATTTTGAAGAAAAATGAAAAGAACTAAAAAGTGAAAGAGAATGTTCAAAAGAGAAGAAAATTAATGAAAAAGTTTCAAAAGATTTTTCAAAGTCTATCTATTGCACCTTTGTCACAACAAAGATCATCTTGAGTATTTTTGCTATAAAATCAAAATGGTTAAACGGAGACAAAGACCTAATGCCTTGATGTTGAAAAGAGAAGAGGAATTTTTTCCCAGAGATGTCTTTGATAGGAACAAGTTTGTAAGACATCTTGATGGTAAACCTAGATCTTCACCATATGTTCCTTCTCATTTGTGTGTTAACAATACTTTTGAGCAAATACCACATTTTCAAAAGAAACATGAATATAAAGTTAAGATGGGAGCTCATGGTGCTAAATTCAATTTGAGAAATAATATTTCATTTTGAACTTTTTACAAAGTAGAAGGACATTCAAATAAAGCTTGTAGGTGCTTGAAAGAGATAAACCAAAAGTTCATGAATAATAGGAGGAAAATGATTCATAGGGATCCTATTAGTGAACTAAGAGGTGATATTGGAAGATTGATGAAGAGAGATGACTTCCTAGTCAATTAAAGGAGTGAGGTTTGGAGGAAATTCCCTAGACCTATAACGTTTTCTAAAACTCTAAGGAATAGGCATAAGAATCCTATAAGGAATGTACTATAGATGCCAAATAAAGAGAGAGGCATGCCTAGGAAAAAGTTTAGAAAAAAATTTGAGGTTGAGGTTCCTCAAAACCTAGATTACAAAGAAGAAGTTGTGTTTGTTCCTCCTAAAGATCTGGGGGATGCAACACTCATCAGTATCTATGTGAGAGTTTACTTAAGATACCTAGGGCCTTATTATTGTAGGCCCTCTTCCTAGTTACTCCTTGATTTGTTAGGATAAAATCTTTGTGGGCAAGAGCTTTAAAAGTTGAATTTGGATAATTTTTCGTGCATTTGTGTATTTACATGCATTTTTTCTATAGTTTGATCCTTACATGATATTCGTGTAAATCTTGCATCATTCTTTATTCAGAATGCCAAAAAAATTGTTGTATTTCTTTTTGTGATTATGTGATTAAGTTGTCTTATTCATGAGATTTGATGAGCTAACTTAACTTGAATGATGATTAAAACATGGATTGATAACCTTTTTATTGCAAATGTTAGTAATGTGTATGACAAGTTAGAATTAACTCGATAAATCGTGATAGTCAAATTTTTTGAAATCTTTGGTTATGAATATAGTTATGTGTTTTGATTTTAGTGCTTGAACTAATCATGATTAAATCATGAGATATACCATTCATGCTTAAAATGTTCTATAGTCCATTTGTGATGATTGAGTGTTATTCTTTCTATTGGAGTTGAAAAATGATCGTTTTTATTTTTGTTGATAAGGTCTGCCATTAGACTGATATACTCTATTTTAATATGACTATAGTTGGGTAGGTATAATCTAAGTGTGTGTGAAAAGCCAATCAAAGACAAAATCCAATATGTTGAAAAGATTCCCAAGTCAATTACTTAACCATCATTAAAAACTAGATATGGGTATAACTTCAATTCAAATGAATTAGCTATTTTATTTTGGCATTAAAAATTTCTTACAACATGTTCTTGAGGGAGATCTATGGTTATATTCTATTATTTAACGAAATCGTGAAAGGATATTGATTTAATGATAAACTTAAGCATTATTTTCAATTCTTATGAGTTCATTATGTATATTCATTTTCAACCCATATTTTCTCACGAATTATACCATGATTGAAATACAAAGTTTCTTAATTTGATTTGAATATAATTTTGAGCGTTGATGTTGAAATTAACTGATTTTGGGGTTGATTTGTTATCAAACTATGGAATTGTAAGGACATAATTTTATAAATGTCCTGGGTAGAATCTAGAAATTTTTTGTTTTCCCTAGATCACAGTTTGTATGTCTGATACTGCTACATTCGGCACGTCATCGCGATCATCCACGACGGCCTCTATCCGAATCCATACATACATCATCTTCACACGTGCATCATGCTATATGAGACGTGCTGCTCATTTATTTCCCACTACTCCACTTCGTATTATTAGTAAAATGATTTATTGGAGTTGTTCATATTTGCATAGATATTTGGGAAATTTTTCAGAAAATAATTTTTGAAGTCTGAAATATTTTTTATCAAAAGCAGAATTTTTCTAAGTGTAGAAGCGAAGTGCCTCGGTCGACGACCTCGTTCAAACGAGTTAGCACTGTCGTTCGAGCGAGATCAACATCTCGCGCGAAGTCGTTCGAACGACACGTGTCCTTCGTTCGAGAGAGATGCCTATCTCGTTCGAGCGACGTCGCCGCCTCAATTTTCATATAAATACCAGTGTACCTTCTACACGTTTTCCAAAGTCTTTTCACAACACGATTTTTGTGAAAAACTGCCCAGAAACATACTTCACTTTTTTTAAGGTTTTACACCTTGTTTATTCACATAAACACTCCCATCTATTATGTGAATCTTTAAACCTTTAAGAGGATCGTTTACTACTCATCTGGAGTACTTTGTGGAGGAGCCATCTTCTTCTCTATTGCTGCCCACCTGGAGTTCTTGAGGGAGATTCCAGCCGACGACATCAGAACCAACACCTGCGGGTATTTCTGTGTCACACTTATTTTCATTGTCATCCGTGTAATCGTACCTTACAAAATTATAGTGAAAATAAAAAGGTTTTGCCCCTTTGGGGGATTTTTCCTCATTTGTGTGCTTTGTGTGTGATTAATTATTCGTGCATGATCATATTCATTTCAATCACACCTAGATGAATGTTTTAGAATTCAATTGAAAAATTGAGATTTAATTAAATAATTTCTTAATTTGAACGCAAGTGCACTCTTCGGGTATTTTTTAAGATTTAAAGGAAAATTATTTATCAAATCATGGTTATCATGTAACGCCTAATCACCATCACACTTTTTCATATTATAGATTGCATTTGTATATATGTGTGTGTGAGTATTTTGATTTATGCATTTTTTTTCCAAAATTGTGCATAACATATCATATATGAATGTTTTTACATACTTTTGCCTACATTCATTACATATTTTGAGAAATTGAGTTTTTTGGATTCAACACTGTCTTGTTCTGTAGATATTTCCTAATTGAGTGTACTAGTCAAAATAGCATGCACGGTGACACTTTGGCACTGTAGGCACAGCTTGCCATACGTATGGTTGAACTAGCCCCGTGCACACGAACTTCAAATTATGAAAAGGGTATCTATGTCTCATTTGTTTATATATCATATCTCACACTTCCAGAATTCAAACCCTTGCAAATTTAAGCCCAATTTTTCATTTTAATGATTGTTTGATAGATTATAGAGGGATTGGAGTACATTTGGAGATTTCTCACATTTAAATACTAGTTGTTCTTATTTGGTTGATTTCATCTAGTGTCCACTCTTATAAGTTGCCATTTTCGGATTCATAGTTGATTTATATCTTTTAGAGTTTATCTAGGTTGATTTCATCTATTTAGTTCTTTGATTTGTGCTTAAAGATTGATTTTAAGGATTTTAGGTTATTATGCCTTTGTTTTTTCCCATTCACTCTTTGGATTCATTATGTTCCCGCTCCTATTTATGACTATGGGTTGTGAAAAGACTCTTGCATGCAATAGAATGCCTTCTAGACCACTCGAGTGGTCCTGGTGAGAGTTCTCGTTCTAGAACATCATTGCCTTCACCTCCACGCACATCGCTTATTCATCCTCAGGCCTTGAGTTCCTCAATTCCTATCCCTAACATGACAACTGATGCCTCTAGGATTTAGTCTATAAGAGATTTATCGTTCTTGCACGCGGTATTTTAGAGTCTTTGTTTGTATTATCACTTACATCTGATCCAACACAACCTGCAACCCTTGCTAATTATGAGGACCATAATTAACAAAGTTGAATGTCCCTCGTCTGCTCAAACACGAGCCCACATGATCAATATCGTAAGAAAGTCCAAGCCATTAAAAAATATCATCAACATGCGCCACCAGATGGTTAGATTGTATAAAGGACAAGTCGAAAATCTTTGGGATAGCTATCAACTGAGTTGGGACTCGCCCAGGATCCTCTATACATGTAAAACCATCCCTAATGAGGGAGGGGCTTCAAAAATTATATCCGCCAAGCAGTATTATAATTTTGACGACCTAGACTTATAAAATTAATAAGAGATAAACCCAAAGCCTCGTGGACATAGGCAAATTGTTGAACCACATACCTCTTGCATCGTGTTTGTTCCTTAGTTCTTTTCATTGATTATACTACTATGTTTACACTTGTGTGCACTGAATATTAAATCTGGAGGAAATCACTTTTTACAATTGGCATCGTCTATGGGAAATGACTTGTATTCTTTTCCACCAAGTTAAACTCACAAACTTTCTCATTCACGCGATCAAAACCACGTAAATGTCAATGCCCAAGAGGCCCCCAGCAACATAACTATGATCCATAGGGATATCCGCTCGATCACGACAATTATGATGACCAGGGGGTGATCGGTTCACCCCTCCATCACAGCGGGTCAAGTCTTAGATTGGAGAGTATTTCCAATCCTCAGAGGTTCGTTACTGCCCTCATGAGGACATAACAGTGAACAGTGATGAGCATGAGAGATCCTGACAAATCTCAATAAGAATTATGAGAAACGGCTCTAAGAAGAGAAGGCCGCCAACATATTCCCATAGGAATAAAACACCGAGCTTCATAGGCATTTGGAAAAATTAAAAAGGCAGGATTATAAGGGGAAGTATAAGCATGAGCACCGCTCGTGGACTCCTAGACCTTAGGTGAGAAGTGTTTGCAGCCTAGGATGGATTACCCAGGTTTGAAAGGGAGATTCTCCTCACAAGAGGTCTCCAGAATGCAAACGATGCACAAGCGTTCGGCGAGGAGAAAGAGAACTTTGTGATTTAATCCAGAGGGAAATGGAAAGGCATCCAGCCCACCAGGGAGCCCAAACGACCAAGGAGATCACCAAGAGGGTGATCACTTGTTAGATGAAGTCATTGTTCAGCCGATCTATCAAGGAATTTAAAACCACCAAGATGTTCACTCCTAGATTCAAGATTTATGATGGAAAAACTGATCCCATGGAGCATGTCAGTACCACTAGGCAATGACCTTGTGGAACACGAATGAGGGCCTGATGTACCATATTTTTCCTTTTAGCTAAGAAGAAGTTGTGCAAAAGTGTTTCGATAAGCTGCCCCACCAATCAGTAGGCTCCTTCAAGTAGCTAGCTGAGGCCTTCATAGCCATATTCATTACCAGCAATCTCCCCCTAAAAAGATGGACTCACTCTTAACAAAGAATACCTAAAATACGTTCCATGAGTATGATTCTAGATATTGGGAAGTTTATAATGAAGTGGATGTTTTCACTGAGCAGGTTAGAGTGGCATCCATTAAGATCGGCTTATCCAGCAGTTCACTACTCTATCAGTTCTTGACCAAGCGGGAATATGTCACTATCAACTACCTGATGGAGAGAATTGAAAATTATGCCAAGGTTGAAGCTACGATGACCAAGATCGGATAAGACAGAGAATGACAGAAGCAACCCATCCTTGGGACCCAAGAATGGATATTGATAATGCTATGAATCACCACTCAAATTTGTATGTAGTTTAGGATCTATCTTGTCCAACAATGGAGTAATATATTAGAAGGAAAGTAAATAATAATAAGGGGATGATATAATGGAGAAGACATAGAATATAATTGATTCGACCAATTAGGCCTACTCCAATGTGCAAGGTAGTGAAGTACATATATATCAATTAGGCACTAATGACCATGGAAATACAACTCTCAAGATTTTTCTCTCTACTGTGTATTTAGACAGAGTCTCGGCTAGGGTTTTCAATCTTTTATCCTTGTAAGTGAAAAAGAAGAAGGTTTATATAGGCTTGAGGGTGTACAGTGCGCCCCCCAAGAATGCAGCATGTGTGCATGAGGTAAGTGATCCAATGAGAGTCCAACACCTGTCTAGCACATACACAATCTATGATGATGAAATATTCCCCCAAGTGGGATGGAGATCTATTATAACTTCATGGTCCCCGTGGATTAATGATGACTGAGCCATATATACCATATGAAATGTAGATGTCGGTTATGATGGTCCCAACCAAGTCGATAATGACAGAGGCGGTCTTCTAAAAAATCCTCTATGAGGCTGAGGCTGAGTGTTATCTCGACCTGACAAGGTGATACGAGGCTGAGAAAATATATACCAAGAGAGGGTGGAGAGTGAAATCTAAATGACCCTAGAGTGATGAGGATGAAGTCTCAAAGGCTGATACCATGAAGGGTGGCCCACATTATGTCGACCGATGAATAGGTCTGTATGATGAATGTTGAGTAGTGTCGATTGGACTGTATTGGGTATATCCAGAGACAAGACCACACTTATGTGTATAAATCACCCCTAGCCCTTAGTCTTCAATGTGAGTTTAAGGTTGAGGGGTACTATCGATTAATACCCTGATAAGGATGAGACCCCCTAGTGTCAGATGTTACTATTTGAGATAAGAACCAGCCTAGATGATACTGATAAGGTCCCTTCAGTGTTGCAGGCATAGGCATCAATTGATGGTACCTGATGTGACACATATCATATATCACATAGGTTGGCGTGTCACCCAAGAGTGGCACCTTCAGAACTTCCTAGGGTAATTGTGCCCTAATGATGATCGTGTTGGATAATGTGCATAATCATTAGATTGTTTAAATAACCAAAACATCTCTTCGTTTTCTCTTTCTTTAACCTTTAAACTCTATTGATTTAATTCCATTTTTGCAACTCGTTTTTATCTTTTCAGTTTAGCGTCCTTCGATTGGTTTTAGGAGTTACTCTTGCTTCTCAAGTGTTCCCCTTCTCTCAAGCATCATCTCAGAACCATTATTTCTCTTTTTCCATCTTTAATTAGCTATTACTAGAAGTTTTTATTTTTCGGCGATACCCTATTTTTTTGGCAGCCATTAGTGGTGGTTGTAGAGTTATTTTAGGTGGTTTGGTGGTCATATAAGGGTTTTACAGGAGATGAAGAGTGTTTTGGCAGTGTTTTTAGGCCTTAGGTGTCTTAGGTGTTGCCTGTTAGGTTTATTGGCGAATCTCCAGTTGTCTTCTTCGGCGAGTTAAACCTTAGTGTTTTTGGTTGTTCAGACTGAAAACCCTTGAGTTCCCCTGTTTGATCTTTAAGTCAACCTTGGTCAAAATTAAAAACTATTTGAATGTTCAAAACCCTTTATGAGTTATCTGACCAATTCCCACACCTTAGGGAAACCATCTTTAGGGATATACATAAGGGTGAAGCCGAGGCCGAGGATAAATGAAAATCGTAGTCGATCAAACATTTTCAATTCGTTCAAACCCTTTGCCAGTGATATGTCCTCCTGTTGCCGAAATTAGTGGGGACTCCATGACTGGAACCCCATCTGAGGATTCGCAGTCAATATCATCCTTTATGGGCTATAGCACTATCGCTTATGCTCAAGCTGAGAGAGAGCATTCTTTCGAAAAGGCTATGGGGGTTCCATCATCCCGCCTTGATGAGTCTGGGGCCGCTGATTCCTCTAATCGTGTCGAGTCCTCCAACCGCTCCAACGCCTTTGTTCATAAAGTCTCAGATTCTGATGAACCGAGGGTGGAGGTTGCATTCCCTCCACCGCCCACGATTGTTACTCTTTCAGCCATTCCCAAGGCCAAGTTTGCTAGAAGGTGTTAGGAAGGAGCCCCAGTCGTTACAATTGAGGGCGATTCTTCAGATTTAGGCGAGGATCCACTTGACAATAGCTATGCTATATATTCCTTAGTTTTCAAGGAAATTGACCTGTTGTTAAGGAGGCAGTTATATGGTATCAAATTCGACATACATAGGAGAGTGACAACATGAGACGAGAAGGCCTATGATGGATGAGAGGGTGAATTTGTCATCTATGAATAGATGTTCAAGGTACGCTTCAGACTTTCCGTCCACCCTAATAACATAGCTATTCTCGCTAGTCTAGGGCTATCCCCATACCAATTGTATCCAAATGCCTAGAGAATCCTCCTTGGCTTCATCCAATTTTGGCATTTAATGTACAAAGCCGACCTTCCCATCTTATTCTTTAGGGGGTGCTACAATGTTTCGCGCTTTAAGGTACAGCCTGGATATTATCATCTTAGAGCCAGGAACACCAATAAAAATGGTCTTTTTGTCAACCAGACTTCAAACCACAAGTGGAAACCCCTACATTTCTTCGTATCAGGTGCTTAGGAGTTTGATGTTGACGCTCCCAACAATTCCACTGCTCCTAGAGTGCCCCAAAAATGGGTAAAAGATCTCATATCGGCTAGGTTTGACACTGTCCTAATTATAGATGACAGGGATAAAATTGATAAACTTCAGTCTAAGGGGGACGATGATGGACTCGTGGATTTTGAGCTGCTAATGACCCTCAAGTACCTTAAAAAGATGGGTCTAAGGATTGAACCTCTAGAGTTGTATAAGTTAGAAACTTTTAATGCTCAACTGTAGTGTCGGCCTCTTTTGTGATGTATGTACTAAACCCAAGTTTTCTTCATTTTCTTATAGGTCGCCCAAACAACATCTTGGACCAACTTTGGGAAATGGATGCTCCTGATGCTACCAACCTCTTAATCAAGATGGCGACCAAGGGGCCGAGAAATCAAAGAAGGCCATTGTTAGCGCAACTAGCCAGACCAACCAAGGTTACAAAAGAAAAGAACCGATTGGGGGCCATTTAAACCCTCATCCTCAATCAAAATAGACAATGAGGATGTTCCAATTAAGGTTGAGAAAGACATGAAGGAGGCTCTAAAGCATAAGGATCTTGACCACAAGTCCAAGGTTAATGCACTGTAATAATAGGGTCGAGACAACGTTGCGGCCAAGATCAAGGAGCATGATGACACAACAGCTGCGCTGGTAAAGAAGCATGAGGCCGAGACGAGGCCGCCAAAAAAAGGGTTGTGGAGGACTTTAAAGCCTATAATGAGTTTGTTGGGTACAGTCTGCAATACCTTAATAGGGGAGCTCGAACCTCTCTGAGATGGCCAACCATTAAATACCCAGAGTTCTCAGCCTCTGCAGATAAGCTGCAGACCTTGGACTTTATGGATCCCCTGGTGGCCACTACTCTGAGCGAGGTTGAGTCTCAGTGTCTTATTGTTGAGTCGGTGTGGCTGAGATGACTGTACTAAATGATAACGCAAATGTTGTTGATGATTCCCAGACTCAGGTTTCCACTGATAACACTGTTTCCGCACAGGCTGACAATCAAGCCTGAAGTTCTTCAGTATCTCTTTATCTATTTTTATTGGGCGATCGTCTGTGGACTTAGGCCCTTTCATTATGTAACTTTTGCTTCTTCAAACATTTGATCCATGTATGTAACATATAACAATAGTGGTATTTTTTATGATGACATTTATTTAGCTGACGTGTATATATATCCAACCACAGTGGACATCATTTATCCTTCTTTTTTTAAGTTTAGTATCTGCGCCTCTATGACCAGTCACGTTTAATTGGTGTTATGAGTATAACGCTTGTGATTACACTCGTATTAGGCCTAGGCTTAATTAACCAAAATATGATATCTAATTTTATTCCATTACTCAAGTAATGTCTCGTATTTTTGGTTCCCTCTCGTAGTTATTGAGGATATATGGGTGGGATCCGTCTCTTCATACACTCTTATATTCTCCGCGAGGGTTTTAACCATTAATTTACCACATAGTGATGTTTAAGAAACCATAATGAAATGATTTTTAATTAAATGAATGATTTTATCGCATGAGTCACCTCTCTCATCGTTAGTGAGAGTGTATGGACGAGAATTGTCTCTTCATACACTCTCGTATCTCCGATAGTTTTGAATTTTAATTCACCACATAGTGATGTTTAAGAAATCATAATGAAATGATTTTTAATTTTTTTCACCAAATGAATGATGTTATCCCATGAGTCCCCTTTCGTCGTTTTTGAGAATATATGGACGAGACTTGTCTCTTCATACATTCTCGTGTCTCTAAGAGAGTTTTGACTATTAATTCGCCACATAGTGATGTTTAAGCAACCATAATGAAATGATTTTTAATTTTTGTCACCAAATGAATGATGTTATTATACTGATCCCCCATTTCGGTGTTGTTGAGAGTGTATGGAATAGATTTATCTCTTCATGCAATCTCGTATCACCGAGAGTGAACATCATGGAAATGAAGTCCTTTAGCTTAATCTAATTCAAACCATGCAGTAATCAAAAATATATAAGACAATACTAGAGTTTTTCATTGATCATTTGTTGTCATACAAATAGTAGAACATTGAAGTTCCTCTAACAAATAGACTGTACTTATATAACTAAGAATCTACTAATAGTATCATTTCAAATGGTCTTCATTCTAAGGATTAGGGAAAGGTTCACCCTCTAGGTTTTCTAATCTATAGATCCCTCAGACAACCTCTTCAGTTATTCTGTATGACCCATGCCAATTAGGATGCATCTTATTCGTCTACTGCCACACTTTTTTCAAAACAAGGTCACTCATTACTATCAACCGAGCTTTCACTCGCTTGTTGTAAAACATAGAAGCTTTCTGTTGGTAAGCGGACTGTCAAACTTTAGCACCATCCCATATCACTTCAATTAAATCTAAATCAAGCCTCCTTTCATCCTCATTAGCTTCGGGGTCATAGGTTTGGACACTGTGGTTGGGGAGCCCTAATTTAGTAGCGATGAGTGCTTCAGACCCATAGGCTAGCATAAATGGTGCTTCACCTATCGACATCCTCTCAGTCATCCTATAAGCCCATAGAATCCCATGTAGTTCTTTCGTCCATAAAACTTTTGCATCCTCTATCTTCTTCTTGATTCCATCAAATATCGTCATGTTCGTGACCTCAGTCTGTTTGTTGGCTTAGGGTCGGCCTAGTGCCGAATAAAACTATTTTATGCCGACTCTACCACAGTATGACTCTAACGACTTGCTCTTGACCTACTTTCCATTGTCTTAAATTAACATATTGGGTAAGTCATACCTGTAGATGATATTTCTCCAGATAAACTTGAACGTCTTTACTTCAATTATGGAGATCATAGCTTCGGCCTCTACCCGGTTTGAAAAATATTCAATGGCTATGATTAAGTATCGGTAATTACACGTTGCCTTTGGAAGAGGACCCACTAAGTCAATTCCTTAAACTTTAAATAGTCATGGAACACTGATGGATGAGAGTGGTTGATGAGGCTGATGAGGTATGCTTGCATATCTCTGACACTTGCAGCACTTTTTACATAATCGGAGACATCTTTGATCAATGTCAGCCACCAATAACCCTGCGTCACAATCCTCATAAAAAAGATCGCCCACCAATATGGCTTGCACATGAACCTTCATAGTCGTCTCATAGAACATAATCCACCACTGAAGGATGGACACACCTGAGTCGGGGCAAAAAAAACCTCTCTTATAGAGCATATCTCTTATAATAGCAAAATTTGAGGTTCGGTATCTGAGTTTATTTCTCTCGACCTTGGTATATGGGATCTTTCCATTCCGAATGTATTTGATTAGAGGATCCATCCATGAATCTCCCAAATTCAAGTTCAAACATAATTCAACCCCATTGTCGTCTTCTTCAATGGTCGGTCTATGCAGGATCTCCATCGGAATTGTGCTTATGATTTATGTCCTTGTAGCTGACATTAATCTAGCCAAAGCATCGACTCGATTATTTTCAAGTCGAGGAATTCTCTTGAGTTTTACATCCTGGAATCTTATCATTACTTTCTTGACCCTTGCCTAATATTTGGCCGTCTTCTCGCCTATGGCCTCATAAATGCCCAAAATATGGTTGACCAACTGTGAATCACTGTGGACGATCATCTGGCTGATGTTCAATACCTGGGCGAGGGAGAGTATAATTTGATCCGCAAGCTGAAGACCCAAAAGCCATCCAGCATGCAAAAAGGAAGGAATTATATCTCCTTTCAAGAGAGGTGTATTGGAATATAAAGGGCGGAGAAATATATCGAGAAATCACGGAGCAGGAGTGGGAATGAGAATGGGATATGAATGGTGAGCCATCCGGACAACGGCCTAAAATAAAAGGCAACATCAATTGAAAATAAGGCCTGCCAGTAAAGCCTCATACTCCGACTCATGGTTTGATGCCTTAAAGCTGAACCTCGAGGCATTCTTAATATCCGTACCATCAGGTGCCGAGAGTATCAATCTGGTGCCATTACCACTTTCATAAAATGAGCCATTAACAAATAAGCATCAAATAAGACCCTCCTCAGAGAAAGGCCCTTCATGCAAAATTACATCTTTGAATAGAAAATCATGTTCTCTAATGTCAGCCCTACCAGTGTCATCCCCTACTGGTTCTTCTTAAGCTTCTGTCATCTCAATCATTAGTGCCACGGTCTCTTCCATTCCATCAGTGTTGGCCTCTACCCATGTAAATTAGGCCACAAAATCCGATAAATCTTGTCCTTTGATTGCAATCCATTATCCTCCGAATATGTAAAACTCACCTAGCCAACTCGATTTCTCAGGTTTATCGATGACCTGCCTCAACAGAGTGTCGATGAGCACCACCATAGTATGAGCCTGGAAGTATGGCTTCATCTTCCTTGAAGTTTATATCAATGTGTATGCCAATTTTTCCATTCTACGATACTTCATCTCGCCCCCTCCGGTTAGGCCACTGATACCGCAACTACCACCCACGTTTGGAGGTACGATAATTTATTATTTATAGTGTCCTTTAAGATAAAAGGAAAATCTCGAATAACTTAGATGCGTTACAGTTTATTTGTACTACTTTGAGAACTTGAGCGTAGAACATATTATTATCTTAATTTTCAAATTGGCTAACGATGGTTTGAGTGATGATAGACCGTTATAGTGATATTTTTGTGTTCGTAAGTCCAAGATAGAAAGTAATTGTGCTAAGTGTCACTTGTGAAAAAACTGAGCCACATATATATATAGTGTATCGTATAGAGACTTCGTGGAATATGTCTCCTAGTTACATCAAATCCCTGTGGGTATGGATGTTTACTAAAGTGATTCAAGATTGGATGAAATGTTTCTGAGCGTGGGGATTATCTTGTGGTAAATTTAAGAGTCTAACACCAAGTTAGTAGGAGTAATGTGTTGAATATCGTCTCTCGTAACATGAGAGTAAATGAGTTAACTTTTTAGCAAGAAGCAGGGTTGCGGTGTACAAGTCAGATACGAAGGGGCCACAAATCTCGTTGACCGAAAATGTTAGTTAGTACTGTATCAGGGGGGTTCCTTGTTTGGATTTTGCTTTGTGAGATATCACACGCATGAAACCTAGAGAACGTCGGAAGCTGGGAATGTTTGGCCTTTAGTACATGGGTTTGGTACCTTGGTTTTCATCCGTAAAGGAAACGATAACCTTAAGTTTAATTATATTACTATCCATGGTCAATAGAGCCATATAATACGACGTAAGAATCATTGTCGAATGTTTTACATCGTGAACAAATCAGTGTAACAAAGGAGGACAATATAGTTTCGATTAGTAGGGTATGGAGAAAAACTTTGCTGGGTAGTTGTGCTAGGAATGTAAATCTTAGTACAAGGCAAGTATGCTAAAATTGAATATTATGTCATTACGGTTGTGTATTAATTACCAAGAGTTGAATAAATTCATGATATGGAATAAGTATCCGTTACCCCGAATCTATGACTTGTTCGATCTGTTGAGAGGAGTAGCCTTATTCTCGAAGATAGACTTGAGATGGGGATACCCTCAGTTATGTATCAGGGAGCAGGATATGTCTAAGACTGCATTCTTGATGAGAAATGAATCCTACGAATTCAGGGGTTCCGGGATAACCAATACACCGGCAGTATTCATGGACTTGATGAACAGAGTGTTCAGAGAGAGTTACTTGATCAGTTTATCATTATCTTCATAGATGATATTATGATATATATATTCTCAGACTGAGGAGAAGCATGGCGAGCATTTTTTACAGGTGTTACAGACACTGCGCCAGCACGAGTTGTATGCAAAATATGATAAATGTGGGTTTTGGCTGAAGGAGGTTCAGCTTTTTTGGGGCACATTGTATCTAACAAGGGTATATCCATAGATTTAGGAAAAGTGTCAGCAGTAAGAGAGTGGGGATAACCCACGACACCGATAGAGATATATAGCTTCTTGGGGCTAGCAGGATACTACAGGAGGTTTATTCGCGGATTCTCGAAGATAGCGGGTCCGTTGACACACCTGACTCGCAAAGGGGTGCCATTCATCTGGGATGAAGCCTGTCAGTTAGCCTTTGATGATCTGAAGGACAAGTTGACTTCGGCCCTGTTCTAACACTGCCCAGGATGGGAGTGGAGTATTTAGTCTACACTGATGCATCCTTACAGCGACTTGGGAGTGTGCTTCAGCGGGAGGAATAGGCTATAGCTTATGCTTCCCGAAATCTTAAGCCTTATGAGAGGAATTTCCCCACCCACGACTTGGAGCTAGCGGCAGTCGTTTTTGCACTTCGGATATGGAGACATTATCTCTTGGGGGAGAAATTTCGCTTATTCACATCATAGGTCACTACATTACCTCTTCACCCAGAAGGAGTTGAATATGCGTCACCATAGGTGGCTTGAATTTGTTAAGGATTATCAATTCGATATCCAATATCACCCGAGGAAGGCTAACGTGGTAGCAGACGCGTTGAGCCGTAGGCCAGTAAGTGAGGTGACCGAGGTGTGGAAAGCCAAATGAAAGGAGTTGGGACACCAAGATACAGTGTCCCAATCGTTTATGTCCATTATAATAGTTACGCCTCAGATTATTACAAAGGTGGTGAAGGCTCAGACAACGGATCCGTTCTGCCAGGATCAGATAGTACAGCTCCTAGCATAAGGAGCCGAGTCTTACACAGTTAGATCAGATGGAGGGTTGCACTTCAATGGGAGACTGGTTGTTCCTCAGGGTGAGGACTTGCCACACGAGGTTATGACAAACTCACATGGTTCACGTTTTATGGTACATCTCGGTGGGGATAACATGTACCAGGATATGAGGCGACAGTACTGATGGAGTGGAATTAAAAAAGATATCACCGAGTTTGTTTCGAAGTGTGCCACTTATCAGCTGGTAAAAGTGGACCACCAGAGACCGCTAGGGCTTCTACATTCGTTAAATATCCCTATGTGGAAATGGGAGAGCATTTCCATGGATTTCATCATAGGGTTACCAACATCTCAGCAAGGTCACGATTTGATATGGGTGATTGTGGATCATTTGACCAAGGTAGCTCATTTTCTGCCAGTTTGTACCGATTATACTACGGGGCAGTACACTTAGATCTTCATTGCGGAGATAGTGAGACTTCACGGGGTGCCTCTTGATATTGTATCCAACCGGCACACGATTTTTGTGTCCAGATTTTGGGAGAGCTTCTAGGAAGCTATGGGTACAGAGTTACGATTAAGTTCAGCCTATCACCCGCAGACTGATGGGCAGACTGAGTGAACGAATCAAATGTTAGAGGATATGTTGCGAATGTATATCCTAGATTTTGGCGGAGGATAGGAGTAGTATCTTCCACTATTGGTGTTTGCCTATAATAACTCCTACCTTTACACTTGCCATGGCTCCATTCGAGGCATTATACGGTAGACCTTGTCATTCTCCAACGTGTTGGTTAGAGGTGGGGGACAATAAGATACTTGGGCCGGAGGTGATCCAGGACACTTCGGTTAGGATAGAGATGATTCAGAATCATATTCGAGTTGCTCAGGGTCGACAGAAGTCCTACGCCAATGCCAAAAGGTTCTTCCAGGAGGTCAATGTAGGAGACCAGGTGTTGCTGAGAGTATCTCCTATAAAGGGGGCAATGCATTTTGGTAAGAAAAGGAAGTTGGCATTGAGATATGTAGGGTCACTCCCTATCATCGAGCGGATTGGACCAGTTGCTTATAGATTTGGGTTGCGAGAGTACTTGCATAGGATTCATGACGTGTTCCATATTTCTTCCCTGAGGAGATATCTTTGGGATGAATTGGCCCATACTCTCATTTCTTTAGATGACATTTATTTGCAGCCCGATAGTTCCTACGAGGAGGGGTCTATTTCTATCCTCGACCGTAGCGAGAGGAAACAAGGTAGTACTGCTAGTATGTGTTCAGTGGTGGCATCACAATGCCGAGGAGTCTACCTGGGAGCACGAGGATGAGATGCGCGATAAATATCCAGAGTTATTTTTACCAGGTATACCTTTATTTTTGAATTTCGGGATGAATTTCCATTATTAGGGAGGAAGTGTGTAATATCCCGTATTTTTACTGATTTTAATTATATGATTAATTGAATTAATTGGTAATTAATCTGGATTTAAATGCTAACGATATGAGAGTTAGTATTTGATTATGATAATTATGTTGAATATTACTGAGTGAGTATAGTAATATATGATTATAAAATTATTAGAATTGTCACGAGTAGAAAATATGACAATTTTGGAAATTAAGTATTGACGCGCGTGCCAGCCATGTCGGGACCAATTTAATGGATTATAAAGTAGTTTATTTTTATGTCATCCTTATGGTCATTTTTAGTGCGCCAATGTGTCCAGACGTATCGAGATAGT
The DNA here is from genome assembly GCA_949130495.1 of Sambucus nigra. Classification (NCBI taxonomy): domain Eukaryota; kingdom Viridiplantae; phylum Streptophyta; class Magnoliopsida; order Dipsacales; family Adoxaceae; genus Sambucus; species Sambucus nigra. The sequence continues at coordinate 495,612,020 of OX422208.1, read as the reverse complement.
CATAAAAGTCTACACGGGGGTTTAGTTTGGGTCTCGGGACAGTTTTAAGACAAACCAGCAACCCGGGAGGGCATTTTAGTCATTTTACTATTCGGTGAATAGTGACCTACAAAATTTAGGTTAAATATATTAGCCAACCCCTAGGGTTAATAGGTTTATTATCTTCTAAAAACTTGAGAGAGAGAAGTAAAGATAAAGGAAGGGTTTTCAAGGGTTTCTAGGGCCAAACAACCACCTTGCACCACCATTATCGCCGGATTTGTGATCGGAAAGAGAACATCACTGCCATATCATCTTCCTCAAAGGATTAGAACTTCTATTTCTAGGCAAGTGATTTAACTTGCAATAATTCAGTGTATATATTATCCATGATAGTTTAGAATTGGAGAAAAACCTTGAAAAGTGATAAATTAATGGATTTGGAGATTTAAATCTTAATCTTGGTAGGTTATGCATGTAGATTAACTTCTAAAAAAATAGTAGACACAAAATCATTATCCATGTGTAGAGAATTCGAATTCATGTTGAGATATATGATGATTCTTGAAGAAAATAGAAGAAATAGGGTTTTTATGAAATATATACATTATTTGATCCCAGAAAATGATAACCCATAATGATTTAATGATTCTAAGACGTTAGAAATTATGTGTTTATATTGGTATAACGTTGAATATATTTATTTGGGAGTTTGGAACATTATAATAGAGGATTTGAGGGTTAAATTGATGAAACCCGTAGGCTAAAATATGCAGAAACTGTAGGACAATACCAGATGGATCGATCGATCGACTCAAGAATGTCAATTGATTGACTGGATCGATCGATCGACTCCCCCTATATTTGTGATAAAATTTTCTTTTAAGGTTTAACCAAAACCTGACTTTTAAGAATTATTGGTGTGGACTATTTGAATATATTGGGACTTAGGGAAGGTCAGTAGGAGTATATTTGAAGCCCGGAAAATATTAGTTTTGGTTTGGGAATTAAGTGATAAATTTACGAGTGTCCGACGAGAGTGTTACGATTGGAAATTATGGAACCTTGAATTTAATTCGTATAAACAATAACTTAAGGTTAGAGACAGTAGTATGGGGAATTAAATTTACTGAAATAACCTTAGAGACAAGTGGGAGACTGAGTAACCTTTAGGGATAGGTTTAAGTACTCGAATTTATACGACGAGAGTTGTCACGCTATACATATTACGTAAAAAAATCAAGATGAAACTATACTATATATGAGACTTGTAATATAGGATAGGAGTATACCTATAATGAAATGATGATTACTTAGGTTGTGTGATTACCTAGTATATGGATTATTATGTGTATGATATACCTACCATACTTGCTATCACGGGAGGTTATAGGAAGAGGACAATCTTATCTTGTGTGCCTTCGGGGGGATTTAGATTTGGTACATCAAGAGCATAGGATTGTGAAGACTTATTTGTGAGTTGATAAGTCAGTTGGCCATGGGAGCGTAGGTATATGCGTGACCCATGGTTATGTGAACTATGTTCTCCTCCAATATGTGTGATTTATATTGATATGGTTCCTAAGTGATTCGAAACTCGTGATCTTTATGTACGTGATGTACCGCGATTCGATAGTAGAGTATGTGTGCACCTTAGCTTAGCCTAGGGGGTGCCATATGTGTATATATATACTGAGTGTGATACAAATATATACTTGTGATTATTCACGGTTGCTTAGTAGATGAGAATGGTTAAGATAATTAAATGACTTACAGCTATGGGAACTTAAATAATACATGAGATAATGGATTCAAATAATGAGTATTTGTAATGTAAGCATGTCTTAATTGAGTAATATAGTGCATTAATATACTAATCCCTATAGACAAAGATTGGTTACAGACTAGTTAGTTAGTAGCATAACTAGGATGGGTTAAGGTCCTACGTTAGGCGTGCACAATAGTTGAGGGGTGAGAATCTCAAGTGAGAGCACGTGACTAACATGTATTTGATATTTACTGTTTAATGCAATTAAACACTTCTTGTTTTTTAAATGTTTTCACCTCGGGCTCTGACCCGTTTGCTTCCAAATCTATTTTCTTTTTGTAAAAAAACCTTTTAGGTGCCCAGCCACAAGGACGCCAAGCATAGAAGTTCCATTATGTTGACGTGTTGTAGGTGCGGTGGAAGTTACATGATCTCGGTATTAAACACCTCTACAACTATCTTTTCTTCATTCGGAGTCATTCATATCAGTTGGGGCATGTTGCCCATTCTTATTCTAAGATAGAAGTTTTAGACTTTCATTTATATCTGATGTTGGTTTTATTTATTCAGATTTTGTATTGGGATTATGTTTTTACTTTGGAATTATTATTGGAGTATTTACTCCAGACTCATGTTATTTCATTTCATTGGTTATTCATATGATATTGTTTATGGATGTGTTGAATGGTTAATTATTCATTACCTGGTTGTAAGTTGATTTAGTTAATAAAATTTGGCATCTCACTTTTTAAATATTAGATGGCTAGTAACTAATTAAATGATTTTCGGAAGTGATGCTAAAACTGAACCAACTTGATATTCTATATTAATGTAATAAAGAAGTAGCTACCCTTTATTTAATTAGACGGGGAGTCACACATTCTTTGTCCCAAACAAATGCTTTCCTCAAGATTCTAAAAAATGGCAGACACGTATCCGTTACTCTAGAGACAAAACGATTGAGGGGGCAGCAACATGACCTACCAGCCTCTGCACATCTTTAATCGTATTCAGTTTCTGCATGTCTATAAGAGATTTAATCTTGGCAGGATTGATATCTATACCCCTCTGGTTCACTATGAAGTCGAAAAATTATCCCGTGCCGACACCGAAGACACACTTTGCTGGATTGAGCTTCATTTTGTTCTTGTCCATGGTGTCAAAAGTGTGCTCAAGGTCTTCCACGTGACTCTCGGCCCTGAGCCTCTTAGTCAGCATGTCGTTGACGTAAACCTCCATGGTCTTTCTAATTTGGTCTTCAAATATCTTATTGACCAACCTCTGATAGGTTGTCCCTACATTTTTAAGGTTGAATGGCATGACCTTGTAGCAGTAGGTTCCTTTATTTATGATAAAGGAAGTCTTCTCAGCATCTACCTCGTCCATAAAGATCTGGTTATACCTTGAGTAAGCATCCAAGAAACTCATCAGCACATGCCCTGCCATGGCATCGACCATTTGATTTATACAAGGCAAAGGAAAGTTGTCTTTAAGATAAGATTTGTTTAAATCAGTGAAGTCCACACACATTCTTCACTTTTCATCGGCCTTAGGGACTATTACGACATTGGACAACCACTTTGGGTATTGCACCTCCCTGATGAACTTGGTTGATTAGAGTATCTTTACCTCGTCCTGGATGATCTCATATCGATCCCTTATGTAGGTTCTTTTCCTATTATTCACATGTTTCACCTTCTCATCAATATCCAATCAGTGGCAGATGAGATTTGGTTATATCCCTGGCATGTCTTTATGACTCCATGCAAAGATGCTCTGCCTACTTCTCAACAGTTTCACCAACTCTTATTTTACTTCCCTCTTCAATACTTTACCAATCTGGATGGTTTTTTTCGAATCATCCTCTTTGAGGACGATGGATTCTACCTCCTCTGCGGGTTCACCTTTTTTCAGTTTCTACCCATCCCTTGGATCGAGAGTATCTATATTGTAGGAAGTAGTTGCCTTCTTGTAGGCCTCTTTCTACTCAGACGAGCTAAAGTAACACTCTCGAGCTTCCATTTGGTTACCTTGAACTTCCCCTCCCCCATAAGGAGTCGATAATTTTATTATTTGGTGGACCATGGACGGGACTGTCTCAAACTCCTTGAGCACCACTCTCCTGAGAATAACATTGTAGGCCGAGAAGACATTCTCGTCCATAATGAAAAAGCTTACTTTCTTGGTAAGACACCTCGGCCAGGTGCCCATGCAGACATCTATTGCAAACACCCCTAAAGGTTGGACCTTTTATCCACTGAAGCCAATTAAAGGTTGATGATATGGGACTAGTATCTTCTTGCTAAGTTTCAAACCCTTAAAGTAGTCCCAAAACATCACGTATGTCAACCACACACCATCAACAAGTATACGCGACACATCATACCCACACACCCTTGTGATGATGACCTAATAGTCGTCATGAGGGGCCAAAATTCCCTTGAAATCCAGTCTTGAAAATCTCCCCGCTAAGGTGTCCATGTCAACTTTCTTCAACTTTCCCGATCGAGTTAACATCCATCCCATTGGGTTCCGACTTTGCCTCCACCACATGGGCTTTATAATCAGTCGGCTTCGTGCCTACTCCGTCTAATCCTCCACATATCATCTTTAGATTGAAGGATATCATGTGCATCCGATCTTTTGCCTTTAGGGTCTTCAACAGGAGATGTTGGCTGTCCTCTTCACTATCTAATTCATCATCCTTTTTGTCGCTCGGGGTCTGTCGTCTCGAATTTTCATCCTTTCACCCACTATGCTTTTTTCTGGAGTCGTTTTTGTCACCACTACGGTCTATATGCTTATGGAGCTATCCGTGCTTCAGCATCTTCTCTATCTCATATTCTATATAAAAGCATTTATCTGTTATATGCTTGTGGTCTTGGTAGAACTCACACCATTTGCTCTTATCCCTCTTATGAGGAGGGGACTTGAGCTTCTCCGATCAACAAAGCACCCTATCATCCTTAATATAATTGAGGATCATATTGGAGCTTATTTTTAGGGTATATTTAGCAAACTTATCTTCGGTCAACCTCTTCCTCCCTTCCTTATCCTTTAACTTTTGAGACTTTCCTCCACTGGACTCTTTCACATCTTATCTTTTGGTCGCCATGGCTTCCGTTATGTTCATGAGTCTATCGATCGTGGTCAGGAGTTCTATCATGGTCTTATGAGGGTCTTCAACGAGCTTTCAGAGTAATTTTTTTGGTTGATTCGTACCAAAGAAAAAATTGTGTATGAACTTCTCAGCCAGCAATTTGAAATTCATATTAGAGTTTTTACACAGAGTTGTGTACCATATATGGGCAACACCTGTGAGAGTACTAGAGAATGCCCTGTATCTCATCTCGTTCAGGATTGAGTAGATATCGGTTGGATCTGCTGGGCCTGTTCAGAGACGAGACCACGCTTATGTGTATCAGAGATAAAGAAGGAGCAAGTAAGAAGTGAAGCATGAAACAAAACAGGAAGCAAAAATGAACTGAGAAAAATGACCATGAAAATCCTTTAAGGCAATTAATACGGTTTTTAATGAGCCAATCTATGAAATCTTTTGGAAGATCAAGGGGGGACCATGCTTCAAATCGTCATAGAAGATAATCAACAACCTCAAGAAGAGGAATTCAGCATTAAAGTGTGCGTACCGCAAGGACCACGGCCATAACAACAAAAACTATAAGGTATTGAAGGACCAACTAGAGGGGTTGGTACATAATGGACACCTTAATGATTTCATTAAGAAGAAGGAGAACTCGGCATAGCCTGTACGTATCAGCGACCAAACAACCTCCTAGAGAAAAACTTGGGGCACGGGTTCGTGGTGATTCACAGGGCATCAAGCCGGATCCAGATCATGGGGAATGCTCTCAGAATATAGGTCAAAAGGCTGACAACATTCATGGAGGTCTTTCAGATTAACCTGATTAAGCCCATTACAGGAAAAAGCCTGCAACCAAAAGACGTTGACTATACGAAGCACATAGTCTTCACCCAAAATGATTTAGTCGGGATGAGAACTCCCTAACATGAATCCCTTGTCATTACTCTCGTAGTTACAAATTGGTATATAGACAAGATCTTGGTGGACTATGGATGCTCCTCGAAGGTTATATACCTTTATCATGCTTAACCAAATGAATTTATGAGTGCAAGATTTGCAGGAAGTTCTTGGTCCTTTGGTCGGATTTGTGGGAAGAGTGACTTGCTATTGGAGAAGGTGGTTCTCTGTATTCAGACTTGAGGAATATCTAAGCTCATAAGATTCATAGTGGTGGATATTAACTCTCCTTACAATTTTATCCTCGACGGAGTATGCTATATCCCATGATGGTTATTCTTTCCACCTACCATCAAAAGATAAAGTGCATTACTGACGAGGGGATCATGGAGATATGCGAGAACCAAGCAGTGGCCAGAAAGTGCTTTATAGCAGCTATCTGACCAAAGTAAGAGAAGAAGAAAAAAAGTCATAGGAGCCAGCTGAGGGCTCAATGCCTTCAAAATAGTAGTAAAAGTACGTGCGGCCTAGTGTTGAGGAAACCAGCATTGCCCCTGTCGATCGCGTGATAGAACCATTGCATGAAGTTACATTTTATGAAAGTCAGCCCAAGAAGAAGTTATCAATTGACATTTCACTCACATAGGAAGAGAAGAGATAGTTGGTTTTCTTCCTCAAAGGTAGTCAAGATGTGTTTGCATGAAGACTTAACGATATGCCAGGAGTAGATCTAGAGGCGATGTGCCATAAGCTACACGTGGACCCGTTGTACTCACTAGTGGCTCAAAAAATGTGACGTATTGCACCAGGTAAAGCTAAATCCATTGAGGATGTCATAAAAAACTTCTGGAGGCGAAGTCCTTAAAATAAGTTCAATTCCCCAAGTGGATGTCAAATCCTGTTGAGGTAAAGAAGAGCAACGGGAAGTGGAGAGTTTGTGTTGACTTCATAGTCGTGAATCATGCATGCTGAAAAGACACTTTCCCTATACCAATGATAGATTAATTGGTCAACTTAATAGAGAACCATGAGCGCATGAGTTTCCTCAACGCATATTCGACACACCATCGGATCCCTATGTTTGCTTCCGACTAAAAGAAGACCTTGTTCATCACTACCTTAGGAATTAACTATTATAAGATGATGCCATTTAGATTAAAGAATGTTGGGACTCCAAAGAGGTGGATAACAATGATATGCTCGTAAAGAGCATAAAGAAGGAAGGTTATCTCGCAAAACTGGCAGAACCTTTGAGGTACTTCGACATTAAAGGATAAAACTAGAAGCGGCTAAATGCTCCTTTGAAGTTTAGTCGGGGAAGTTCCTTGGGTACTTAGTAAGTCAAAGAGGTATCGAGTTAAACCCCAACCAGATTGAAGAATTAAAAGAGTGCATCCACCTAAGACCGTTTGTGAAATACAGAAGTTGACCGGCATACTAGTTGCTCTTAACCAATTTATCTCCTAATTATCAAAGAAGTGCCGATCATTCTTCCAAGTCCTCGGGAAGGAAAGGAAAGAGGTGTGGAATGATGAATGTACCAGGGAACTAGAGGAAATCAAAAGATATCTCAATTAGCTCCCACTGTTGACCGTCCGCGATGACAAGGGACATTTTTACTTTTATCAGGCAGTATCCACAATCGTTGTCATCTCGGCTTTGGTCAGTGAAAGAGATGGGAATTAAGTCCAAGTTTACTATGCGATCAAGAAGCCACTTGACGCCAAAAAAAGATACATTTCTCTAGAAAAGCTTACATATGCACTAGTTATGTCCTCCAAGAAACTGAAGTAATATTTTGAGGTGCACAATATCATCGTCCTAACCTCCTATCCCTTAAAAACCATACCCACGAAGGCTGACCGGACCAGACGAGTATATAAATGGTCGGTGGTATAGGAAGGTTTGACACACAATTTCAGCCGAGAAACTCAGTTAAAAGGAAAGTCATAGTCGACTTCATCACCAAATTCTTTAATAATCATGAGCCACTGGAAACTGAAAATAAGGGAATGGATTTCTCCCCCAGCAGATTGAAGACAATTTGGTATTGTATGTTGATGACACGTCAAATTCCAAAGGAGTGAGCATAGGGATAGTATTAATATCCTCGAAGAAAATCGTGCTTGAACAGACAATTCTCTTAGGATTTGAATATTTTAATAATGAAGTCGAGTATGAAGCTCTACTCAGGGGAATGCGAAGAGCACTTGCTTTGGGAGCCCACGACCTTCATGTCTTTTGTGACTCAAGGTTGGTTTCAAATAAAATATCAGGGGACTACAATGCCAGAGACGATTGCATGGCAATATATATCAAAGAAGCTCAGCAGATGGTTGCCCATTTTGTACTTGTGTAAGTACAACAGTTTTGAAGATGGAAAACAGCCATGCTGAGGCCCTAGTCACGCCTGTTCCAGGCGTAGAAGGAAATCTGAAGTGAACAATTGAGGTGGAATACCTCGACCAACTTAGTATCAACATAGAGAACGCAACGAACCAAGTCATGGACATCAACACAACACCCAGCTGGATGGATCCAATCATACATTACCTTATGGAGGATGTTCTGTTGGTCGACAGAATTCAGGCACATACGATAAGGATGAATTCTACTCAATTCCATTTAAAGGAAGACAGAAAGCTTTATTAGCATTCATTCTCGAGATCATATCTCTAATGCGAGCATCCTAATAAAGTCAAGAAAATCCTCCATAAGATCTATGAAGAGATTTGTCGCAGCTACGCAGGGGGCAGGTCGATGGTGTTTAGGGCAATGAAGGAAGGATACTTGTGGTTGTACATACAAAAGGACGCATTATCCTTTGTTAATAAGTTCAAGAACTGCAAGATTTCCTCACCACTTGTGAACCAGTCGGCCAGTGACCTCAAATCTCTCACAATCCCATGGTCATTCGCCAAGTGGGAACTTGACGTCATGGGTCCATTGTGTAAGGTCATTTTGCTCATACTACCCCTGGAATCTAGGACTTGTCCGTAGTTTCTAGTTTACTTTAGATATGGCATAGCCTGCTACATTAGTTATGGCATAGCATGTCTTCACGACCATCGACAACGTCAAAAATCTGAATATCTTGCAACGTGCATCTCGAACGCTCACCAGTCATCTTTATTGGGCTCCACGTACATCTTCAATTGTTCTCCATAACTCCATGCTCTTTATGGTATATTTTATGTTTGGAGTTCTTTGTTTTTCATAAATGTATTTGGGAGTATTTTAGTTTATATTATTTTTTAAAATGAGGTTGGACTTTATTTAAAAATAACCTTTTCGACAGCCGTCGTTCAAACGAGATGCACATCTCATTCGAACGATCCAGCAATACGTTCAAAGTGTCGTTTGATGCCTTACATCGAATATGCTTCAAATAAGGTCTTACTGTTTTGGTTTTAGTCAAGTCGTTAGAAGGTCATTCGAAGAAAGCTTCTAACGAGATGCATATCTCATTTGAACGATGCTTCATTCTCATTCGAATGACTTTGATGTCGCCTTGATTTTCGTGTTCGACCATAAAAACCTGCTTCCAATATGTATTTTGCAAGACTTTTAAAACCACAATTTCTTTAGAGCTCCTTCACAAAAGTCTGACTTTTATAAAGGCAAAACACCTTTTGATTCACACCTCTTCCCATATATATTTTGTGAATCACTTTGAAACATTCACGCATAATTCCATATTGGAGTTTCTCTTGTGGAAAAGGTGTCTCCACTACTAATCTTGTGGTTCTCGTGGGAACCATTGCTGAAGGAAGATGAAGGGTCACCTTCGAAAGATTCTTCTAAAAACATTATCTGTAATTGTCTATTGTATATGTAAGTTGCAACTTGCATACTATAGTGAAATAGAAAGGGTCTTGCCCCGAAGGGGATTTTTCCTGAAATACGTCATGCTTTGTTTGATTGCATGCTTTTATGATTTATTGCTTTCAATCACATAGTTGTATGATATAAGGTCTAATGGAATAAAAACTGATGTGGATTGACATTTGATGAAATAAGTTTGGACCTTTGAACTATAGCGCATTCTCAAATTGGTATCAAAGCCATTTACACAACTTTACCATGTAATTTATTTTTCGTAAAATTTTCTTGATATCAATTTTCTGAACAAATTTATTTTTGATAAGGCTGAGTTCAAATGGATACCTTGTATAATATAATGCCAACCTTTGATGGATCCAATTATGTCTATTGGAAAGCGAGAATGAGATCCCCATTAAAATCAATTGATGAAAGAGTCTAGATTGCTTGTGAAAGAGGGTGGACACCACCCACTATGGTTGTGGGCAATGAAATTAACCCTAAACCTATGACTCTATGGACTAAAGAAGAATTTAAATGGAGTAATTTTAATTCATGAGGTCTTAGTGTTACCCGACGAGTTTCGACGCATTATGATGTGTACCACGTCAAAAGAGGCATGGGATATCCTGCAGCTTACACATGAGGGCACAAAAGTTGTTAAGGCATCTAAATTGTAAAACTTGACTGCACAGTTTGAAACCATAACTGTGCTTGAGTCCGAGAGATTTGATGAATTTTATGCTCGCCTGCCGAATATTGTTAATTCAATTTTTAATCTTAGTGAAAGAATTCCTGAAACTAGAGTAGTCAAAAAGATTTTAAGATCACTCCCTGCCCATTTTATCCCGAAGTCACTGTGCTTAATTCTTTAGGAATGTTAGATTCTCTTAGGTTATAAGAACTCGTAGGAGATCTTCAAACTTACGAAATCGACATGTTTTCTAAAACTGTAAAACCAAAAGAGAAAGGAATTGCACTTAAGGCCCAGTCTAGACAGAGAGAGGATGTGTCTTTCGATTTTGATTATGATTTAGACTTAGATGATTTAGCCCTTTTTCTATGAATTGTAAGAAATTTCTCAAACTTAAAAATAATGGCACGTCTAAAGATATAAAAAAGTTTTGAGAAAATTAAATCAGGAAGAAATTTGAGAATGATAAAGAGGACGTCCCAAAGAGCGAGGAAGAGAGGTGTTAAGAGTGTGATGGGAGAGGTCACAAAGAATATGAGTGCCCCACTAGTTTAAAGCGTCAAGGCAAGGGCAAAGCTGCCTTAAATGCCACCCTTAGTAATGATATCGAGGTCGAGTCGGTGGATTCAGGAGAACAATCACCGCATGAATGTAACTTCACTGCATTCATGGCTAGTCATGTGAGTACGCCTAGTGCACCTCACGATGATGAGGAAGATACTTCACATGGACACCTCGACAGTGAGATCGATGTGAGTGAGGGTGAGGATACAGTAAGTGACAGCGAGAGTAACCTGTAGCGCGCGTACACCAAGTTATACGTTGAGTCCTTTAAAATAAAAAAGGAAAACAAAGGGTTAGTAACTAAGATCATTGCGCTAAATAAGGAGTTAGGAGAGAGAGAGAGATAGAGAGAGAGAGTTTGTGAGAAATAGAGAGGGAACTTGACCAAAAAAGTGGCTAGTCTTACGAGTGAGCTCCTTGCATTCGTAGAGACTCGAAAGAAACTTGAAGCCATTGTAGACCAAATCGAGAAAGATCTCGAGAGAGTCCGGGAGGTCAAAGTAAAGATTGAGCACACATCTAAGAATATGGTAACAATGTTCCTCGACCCCGCTTTAGGGTTTGGTAAGAGGCATGGAATAGGTTTTGACAATGCTTCCACCTAACATCGCACCGGAACCGATTCCTGAATTCACTGTGAATCCTTATGGCCTTCAACCAAAACCCCAAAGAAAAGTTCGACCAAGAAAAGAAAACCATGGTAGGCCTAAGGATGTTTATTTCGGCACTTATTGAGAGAGAAAAGACCACCTTAGGGAGTTTTGCTATAGTTTAGATCGGACTCAACGTACACACACTCCGTCGCACCACTTTAGAAATTTTGCTAGCCTCAGAGAGTAGGTTGAATGTCTAATCTCCACTTCTCGTAGTTTGATGGAAGAGTTCCAATGGATGTCTTTGCTATTAATGTATACTTCCAACATCCCTACTAGAACCAACAACGACATGAGTAAACAAAAGGTCACCACTATATGGGTGCCTAAGCGTGAAGAGAAAGCCCTTGTTGTTCAAGTTTCTCTTAAGGCCCATAATACCTCCTAGTGGTATTTTAATAGTGTTTACTCCAGGCATATGATTGGTGACGCCTTATTTTTACCAACCTTGAGGATCACAAAGAAGGTAAAGTCACCTTCGAAGATGGGAGTAAAACTAGCATCATAGGACGTGAACTATAGAGAAACCCGAATTTTTTAAGCTAGATAATGTTTTGTACGTCAAAGTTATTAAAGCAAACCTTATCATAATTAGCCAACTGTGTGACGAGACTTTGCTGTAAAGTTTGACCAGAATGAGTGTAACATTGTTTATCAAGTCGGTAAACTTTTACTACAAGGGATAGAAGATAACTATTATGGGATTGTGCCCAAGTCCTCATTTGTGTGCAACAGCACCACAATCTCTTTATGGATTTGTGGCACCAATGTCTAAGTCACGTTAAATTTAGAGAGTTTGAGTGTTTAGCAAAGAAAGACCTTGTACGTGGCTTACCGTCGCTTGGAAAGACAACTGCCATGGTTTGTGGTCCTTGTCAGCAGGGAAAACAAGTCTGGAGTCCCCATTGGAAGTTGAATTCCATTACCACTACACGTGTGCTTGAGTTCATACATATGGATCTTATAGGTCCTTCTCGCATTAAGAGTTTGGGTGGTAAGAGGTATATCCTAATTATGATAGATGATTTCCCTCATTATTCGATAGTTGGTTTCCTGATAGAGAAATATGATGTTGTAGAGTTTCTTACGACCAAGTACCATGTCCCGCAAAATCAACATGAAGTCACCATCAATAGTATGCGTAGTGACAACGGCACATAATTTAAAGAGGCAAAAGTAGATAGCTAATGTGATAGCCTGGGAATTAAACACAAATTTTCAGTCGTGAAAACTCCTCAACAAAATGAGATTGTTGAGAGGAAGAATCGAACGATTTAAGATATGAATAGATCCATGCTTCTCGGTTGTAAAGTTACTATATAATTTTAGGAAGAGGCGGTGTCTACCGCATGCCACACGGTGAATAGGGTATATCTTCATCCAAACACACTTCAGACGCCATATGAGTTGTGGATAGGGAAGAAACCCAACCTTTCGTATTTTCATGTTTTGGGAATAAATGATACATCCTGGGGATAAAGAGAAATTAGGAAAGTTTGACTCCCGGAGCGATGAGAGGAATCTATTAGGATATTCATCAACGAGAAGAGCTTATCAATTTTTAACCTGAACAGCTCTAAGGTTATGGAATTAATAAACGTCACTATCAAAGATGACGAGCCATCGGGCATTTTTTGATTCTAATCCTTTGTGTGAGGATGATGCACCCCTTTGTGACGATACCATTATTCCTCACACACCTAGGGTGGACCCTACTCCTTATTTAGGGGACACACTTGCTTGGGTTCGTAAGATTCATGACCCTTTCGCCCTTTTAGGAGATCCTACTTTAGGTTTCAAGACTCGTGCTCGTCTTGAGAACATTTTTAGATATATGTGATACACATCCAAAGTCGAGCCCAAGAACATCAAAGATGTATATTGGATATTCTCTATGCAGGATGAGTTGCTTCAGTTTAGAAAGAATGATGTCTGGGAACTAGTCACCCTACCTAGTGAGACAAATGTGATTGGTACTAAGTGGATCTTTAAGAATAAGATGGATGAGAATGGTACCATTATCTGTAATAAGGCTAGGTTATTCTCTCAAGGATACACACGGATTGAGGGTGTAGACTTTGAGGAGACATCCGCTCATATTGTAAGGCTTGAGTTCGTTCGCTTACTACTCACCATCGCATGTCATCTACGCTTTAAGTTAGATCAGTTGGATGTCAAGAGTACCTTTCTGAATGGAATTCTACAGGAGGAGGTTTACGTGGAACAATAGAAAGGGTTTAAAGACCCTAAGCACCCTAGATACGTCTATTATCTGAGGAAAGTCTTGTATGATTTGAAGCAAGCACCCCATGCTTGGTACGAGAGGATCACTTCCTATATCTTAGCCTATGGCTTCAAGAGAGGGGGAGTGGATAAGACGTTGTTTGTGAGGAGAAGAAAAAGTGATATTTTAGTTGCCCAGGTCTATGTGGACGACATAGTATTTGGATCCATGTGATCCCTCCATGGTCACTACTTTAAGGAGGAGATGAAAAATGAGTTTGAAATGAGCATGGTTAGTGATCTTACTTTCTTCTTTGGTCTCCAGGTTCGTCACCTAGAGGATGGGATGATCATCTCCCAATCCATGTATGCAAGAGACCTCGTGAAGAAGCTTGAATTTGACTCCACTAAGCACTCACGCACCTCTATGACTACCTCGACTAAGCTTAGTAAGGACACTCCAGGCAAGGACGTAGAGCAAACCTTGTATTGAAGTATGATAGGTAGTCTTCTCTACTTGACTGTCATTCGTCCCGACATAGCTTTTAGTGTTGGAATATATGTGTGTTATTAGGCATCCCTGAAAGAGTCACACTTACTTGATCTTAAACGTATTATCAAATACATGAGTGGGACTCTCTCATTAGGCATTTGATATTCTTTTGATACCGACGATCGTTATCCGCCTACTCAGAAGTTGATTGGGTCGGGGATGTAGATGGATGTAGGAGTACTTCGGGTGGGTATTTTTATTTTGGAAGTGCTCTTGTCTCTTAGTTGAGCAAAAAGCACGACTCCATCTTTTTGTCCACTGCGGAGGCCGAGTACATCGTCGTCGGGCGTTGTTGCATGCAACTCTTGTGGATGAAGTAAATGTTGGAGGATTATGAGATTTCACAGGGCACAATGGCTATTTCCTACGATACCACGAGCGCGATTCATTTATCCCAAAATTCTGTCCAGCATTCTCACACGAAGCATGTTAGGATATGCGACCAATTTATCCGAGACCTAGTAGAGGATAAGGTCGTGTCCTTGAGCTTTGTCACCACCGACCGACAGTTAGCCGATATTTTCATGAAATATTTAAATGCCCTTAGATTTAAGAGTCTTAGAAAGTCTTTAGGTATCTGGACAGTTGACTGAGGGTTGATTACTTTATCTAGTGTATGATGATTATTTCACGTTCATATTCTTGATTCCT